>CM034305.1:63845374-66768555 GCA_019925795.1 Dendrobium chrysotoxum | reverse complement strand
GAGCTGAATTCTAGCATCCGGTTTAAAGAGGTTTCAATGGAATAATAATCCAATTACTCAGTTCTGTGAGGGAAGGCTGTCCTGTAGGGCTCTTAGTTCAAGCATTTTCTTTTTTATATTTTGGTTTCCTGGAAAAAATGTGCGCATTTAAAGAATTATTAATATTAGCCAGATGTTTTTTCTTTAAATAATTATTTTTACGACTTTATTATAAGTTTTCGCTATTCATGTTTTCAAAATATATTATTTTCTATTATAATTTATGTCGCTGTATTTGTTTTTATTTAATGTTGTGTTAAATTGGAAATTTATAGATAAAATAAATAACATGACATAAATAAATATAAAAATTTATTTTTTTCTTACAAATTTTGGATTAAATTTAAATACGTGAGGTCTGTTCTCCCTTTCATAACTTGAAAAAAAAAATGTTTAATGGGGCCGTGCAGCATTTCTTAAAAATATTAATATTCAACTACCTGCTTTAATTATCTGTCTATTAAACACAGATTTAATGACATCTTTAAATTTTTTCACCAGCTGTTTAGCTTACTAAAATGTAAAATTATTATGTTTGCTTGCTACAAATATAAAATAGCTTATTTGTACCACAGATTTATCTGATCTCTACAGGAACAATTTCTTACAGAACAGCTACGAATAAACTCTATACTGATTATTGCTCGATTGGGTCCTGCTTATCGTTTCTATCATCGGTGGTCAGATTTTTGGCTTAATTGGAACCTGCTTTTGAGCCTAGAAAGAGAAGGATGGGGTTATAGAGGCACGGTTAGAACCAGCCGGTTCGACCAGACCATGTAGCTTAGCTATATTTTACTGTGCACCAGTCTGACGTTATTTAATAAGATATTTTTTACTCATGTCTTCTATATTTATATTACATTGTTTTTAAATGAATACTCCTCGATAAGTTTTTTCTTAGACTTCTAAAGAAGACTGCTTCGATAGCTTCGGTTTGGTCTTAGAAATAGCCAGCTGACACAATTAAGCCAAGAAGTAACAGAAGAAAGAGTAAATGATCTTTAAGAAAATCAGAATATCTACAAATACAGGGTCTAAACTCCAGAAAACATTTTGCCGCAAGCTTTAAGCCCTCTACAGGGGAAAAGTATTACGTCCGGTGTCCGGATTCTTCCGGAGGCGAATCCGGACGAGCCACGTCACCCGGAGCCTGGTGCATCCGGGTGACGTGACGTGTCCGGATTCGCCTCCGGACGATCCGAACACCGCACGTAATAATCTCTCCTCTACAGGCCGCTTAAAAACAAACACTCAACGGTTAGGTGATTGAGACATTCAACAAACAAACGATATTCTTTGTTAATAACTAAAAACTAACATAGAGATATGATTAAATGACATTACATGAGCTTTTTGTGTTCATGAGCTTTGATCCATCTCACTACGAGAGGCTTCCCACAGACGCTGTTCAATGGCCAGTTTCCTTAGCTCTAACAGACCTCTTTCAACTGCAAAGAAAAAAGGAGAAAGATTGACTGAATCATGTTACACAACTGTAATTCAATGGTGTATTCTTCTTGTAGTAAAGAGGCCACCTGTTTTTCTACAAATCATACATGATATATAAATTATATAACAAATTAATATTCTTTTTAATGCACGCATCTATGCACATGCTATAGTGTTTATGATACAATGGCAATTTATGATATCAAAATATATCTTAAGAATTAGACTAGATGCTTGAGTTCTACCAAGTAAATAGTTTTGATCCTGAGCAACTTCACTAGCATATGGAACTAGTCTTATGTTCTTCATCGAATGAAGTGCTATAAGGAAAGTTCAACTTTGATCTTTTTCAGAGATTGGCACTTCCACTGCTTCTTTTACATAACACACCCTAGACAATAACAAGTATCTCGTCATTATCACCACTTGCCTGCCCAGAGAAAACTTCACAACAAAATGATATAAAGATTGCGTTATAAGTCTTTGGTGCATCCATGTGATAAAGTTGGCTATAATTATGAATTATTTTTGTTCTCCTCCCCGAGAGTGATTGGCAGTGCAATCATTACTTTTGTTTCTCTTCGCTCCCAAGAAAAATCAAAGAGACCTAATATTTTGCATTAGGCAAGAAGCACCTAGATTCATCTTCGTAAACATAATCTTGAAGATTATGTTCACAGAACTTCCTGTGTAAATCAAAATGGTGCCAATATTATTTATCATTTATAGTTATGGCTATAACAACGACAACATCATTGCAAGGACTTACATTCACAGGCCTACTTTTCTCAGTGTTGACCTCTACTCAAAGCCAAAAAAAAAAAAAAAATCAAATAAAGAATACATACCTGCCGAAATTCCTGAGTAAATCCTGCTAAAATCCCGCCTGCTACATTGCCCATTCCCTGCAAATGGCGCCGAATTGTCTCGTCTCTGGCGTGCAAGATCTCTGCTTTGATCTTTGCTTCTGCTACAGTGCCCATACACCAAACTACCTCACGCCTACCCCAGACCAACCTACCTAGCAGATTCGGCTCAACCCCGACCTCCCATATCCATCTCGTCCTAACCTACCGTAGGCCTTCCGACTGCTGCCGACCTCCTTGCTCTTCCGACACCAAGCCATCGGCCCGCCTCCGATTGAACTCAAATCTCGATCCCATGCCCGAACCAGCCTTCGTCTGCTCTTACCGATTCCGCCTTCCTCTAACCCAATGGAAGCCAAATCAACTCCACCTCCCGCACCAACTACAACCGATACCTAGCCGCAACCTGCACTGTACCGTCTGATCTTGATCGGTTTCCACACCTACCCTGCAATCAATCTCCCTCCAGCCGATCCCCACTCCAGCAATCAATGATTGAACTGACCCCTCCTCTCTGTTTCCCTAGCCGAACAAAAGCCAAAATCCCCTCAGCTTCCTGATTCTGCTATAGCCAAACCACACCTGCTGTTTCATCCCACACACCAATAGCAACATACACTCAATCTCCCTCACAGCTAGGAAAAACCTAAGGTAATCTCTCTCACTATAATATTTTGATATTAATAGCATTTTTACTATTATTATTGATACATCATCAAAAACTTATCATGATCTGGCACGAAACTCGAGGCAAAAATGGGCTGGAAACTTCCGAAATTAAATTCGGGATCATCCAAACTCCGATTTCAGCAAACTTATAGTCGAGCTGAAACATCTCGAAAAGATGAACCCAAAGACACCAAATTCGACCCAATCCGAGCCCCAATGGGTGCAAATTGAAGACCCGAAGCTCATTTGAAAGATTCAAACCATAAATTGGATGACCAAACGGTTTCCAAACGTGACATGCTTATAGTTGAATCGAGCGGCTCGTCAAGACGAATCCAAGCCCAAGATCGCCAAATTCTGATATCATTAAGATACTCAAATACTTGATAAACGGTTCACGATCAAGGAAGTAGTATCAGCCGTTCATTTAAAACACTCCCAACATGCCTTTGATCTCCTCCCTATTTACTGGCCATGCCACTCCCAAAAAAATTATAAATAAACCCTCATTCTTCATTTGGGGAGGGGGGAAGCAAGGAAGCAAGAGAGAGAAATCTCAATTCTCTTGCCACCAGATTTCTCCTTCTCGACGACCACCTGGCCACCGACTGTCGCCGAACTATCTCCGGACTTCCGCTTGGCCACCAGCTGTCATCGAAATTCCGCCCGACCACCAGCTGTCGCTGAACTTCCTCCCGGCCATCAACTGACTCTGGATTTCCGCCCATCCACTGAACGCTGTTGGATTTCAATCCGATCACTGTTAGAAGCAAGATTTCAACCTAACAGTTGACTGTTGTAATCTGATCGTACTCAGTCTCAAGGACGAACCAATCATTTGTAATCTATTCAAACATTAGTGGAATCTATTCAACTGAGCGTGGCCCCATGATTTTTTCCTTCAGGGTTTTCCATGTAAAAAAGTTCTGGTGTTTTACTATTTCAGTTTCTGAGCTAGATACTCGTAGAACGCTAAGACGCACAGTTTTTTCTACTTTATCGCTGTGAATATTCTAGCCCGCAATAATTTGGCGTCATCTGTGGGAAACTCTAATCCCACTATCCTAAACATCCTTTCAATGGCCAACAGGCGTAGCAATCGCAACACAGGAGCCTCCTGCTCCAACACACATCAATCCCAAGAATCAGTCTATGAATCAGGGACGCCAAGTATCTGCCTCTTTTTACCCTGGTGGGCAAAACCTTGTTGGAGAAGGAACTTTAGGACCTTCCTTAGAAGATCGTATCCGAAATATAGGAGAATCTCAAAATGAGATCCTTCAATATCTGTGAGAGACTTGGAAACTGGTATTAGCACAACAAGAGGAGATTCATCTCCTTTAGAATCCGCCACTAACTGGAGACGTCCGACCTGAGCAATTTCAAGCAGTACCCCCTCTCCCTCAGTCAAGGGTGCATCCCCTATCACATCAAGACAACGAACTCACTGATACAGCAAGCTCTACACATCTTTCTTACAAATCGGTCACCCCGTATTCTTCCAGTTGTTGCCGAAGACTTGATTCGACCTTACGTTGCTGATCTCCCACACAACGTTTTGCACCATGAACTACGGCGACTAGTTCGAGAAGAATTTCCAATGAGAGGTGAAAGGACATCTCTTCATCAGTGGAATTTTCAGGAGTCATCACCCCTGACTGAAGCCATTCTTCAACATCACATTCCGGCGGGCTTCAAATTACCAAGTATAGATTCCTACAATGGGACTTCCGACTCTTATGAACATATTGATCATTATAGAACCATCATACATATCCAACGATCCTTAGATGCGTTCCTCTGCCAAAATTTTCCAGCTACCCTCAAAGAGCAAGCTCGAACATAATTCTATTCGCTTCCAACCGAAAATATTCCCAAGTTCATCAAGTTGGCATAAGTGTTCATCGAACAATTTGTTTCCAAATGAAGAATTATTAATGATTCTTCTCATCTCTCTGGGATTCGCCAGAATGAAGGAGAATCACTTAAAGAGTACTTTTAATGATTCTCCATCAAGGCACAATAAATTTTGGGGGTGGATCCCGAGTTATTGAGATGAGTTTTCCTTGAAGGGCTTCGTCTTGACCCTTTTTACTCAGCGCTCATGCGAAACACAGTCCATTTATACGCTAACCTAATTTATCGTGCAGAAGCTCAAATCATTATAGATGAGGTCATCAACGCTCATAGGAAGCAATTTGAGCAAAGTAATGAGAAGCATAAGAATGCATCCGGAATGGATATTCTGCCCTCACAACGAAAGAAGCAAGGAAATTACAACTTACCCCCTCGGCCCTCGCAACCGCGATGTGAACCTCGATAATTGGAGTATACATCACTTAACGTGTCTCGGGCAAATATATTGATGGCCATCCGAAATCAGGAGAATGTGAAGTGGCCAAATCCTTTAACTGGGAATAAGGAGCAATACTACCACTTCCACCGTAACCATGGACACACTATTGAAGCTTGTAGACAGCTCAAGAATGAAATTGAGCAACTTGAGCCACAATCGACTCCAAATCTTTCAAGTCCAGTGTCTCCTTCTACAACCTTTTGATAAAGCTTCTCAGTAATTTGCCAAGTTCTTACCTCATCTTTAACAAGGCCTATGAATTCTTTAATGTCCCATGTGAGCTGGTGAACTGGGTAATGAACCGTTTCCTGAACTCGACAAATGTAATTATTCCCAGTGACAGGCATAAGAACCACTTGAGGGACTTTTTAAAAGTAGTACATAATAACCTACACTTAAAGCATTATTAATGTTGAACAAAAAAATCACCACCACCACCACCAACAACAACATCAAGCCTTTATCCCACTATATGGGGTCCGCTACATGAATCATTTTTCTCCATTGTGCCATATTAAAAATTAAATTCTCATTTAAATCAAATAAAGAAAAGTCATTTCTAATATTTTCTAACAAAGTTTTTTTAGGTCTACCTCTACCTTTCTTAACAAAAGTCAAATCTATACATCTACTTTCCTAATCAAGTCATCAGAAGGCCTCCGTTTTATGTGACCAAGCCATCTAAGGCGACTCTCTCTAATCTTATCTTCCACTGGAGCTACTCCAACCTTTTTCACATATATGCTCATTTCGTATCTTGTCTTTAAGAGTAAAGCCACTCATCCACCTGAGCATCCTCACCTCTTCAACACTTAACTTAATCTTCTCTTTTAATGATCAATATTTGCACAATAAAGCATTGCAGGTCCAACGACCATCTTATAGAATTTTCCATTAAGTTTGAGGGGGGCTTTTTTATCACAATAAGCCCGATGCATTCCTCCACTTCAACCATCCAACTTGAATTCTACTAATAATATCCCCATCAATTTCACCATCACTCTAAACAATAAACCCAATATATCTAAAACATGTACTCTTATTAATGGCATGATCACCCAAAGTGTAAGAACCGGTTGGTCTGGTTCAACTGAACCGGAAAGTGGGCGAGCAGGGTCATCACACGGACGAGCAGGATCGCAAAATAGGCGATTCGAGCGGTCGCGTGAGGCTTGTATACGCCTATTTGATGGATTTTTTCACTGTTCTAACTAATTAATCATGTGCAAAAGTGAGAAATAGCGACTCCTCATGCCAAATATTTAAGTTTCCCTCACTCATTCCTATAGCATCAAATCATGAGAGAACTTCAACTGAGAGAAATAGTGACTCAGAGGAAGAAGAAGAATAGGAGTGAAGGAATTAGAGATAAATAGAAAGGAAGAGAGCATGGGAGACGAGGATTTCAAGCAAGCGGCCAAAAGGAAGCGAGTTCGACGGGAAGGAGCAGTGTGCGTGCGGTTTAGAGTTCGAAGAAGAGGAAGAAGGTAAACTTTCATTTTTTTTCTATATTTAGTAAATGAATAAACTTAATATTTATACGTTAATTATTATGAATTTAATTAACAAGAATAGAAAATTTAAGAGAAAAATTTAAAGGAGGAAATTATATTATATTAAATTTAAAATATCTTAGAAATAATCAAATTGAATTATGAGATTAATTGCAAATAAATAGAGAAAGTGTATGTTTGAGAGATTATGATGTTTAAATAAAAGTATGGATTTTAATTAAAAATGCTGATTAAGAAAATTACTTATACAAATAATGAATTGAATGATTAGTGATAAATGACATATTAATATATAAAATATGAATTAAATAAAAATATAGTAAGAGAAATAGAAAGTATGTAGGTAAATTTTAATATGAGATTTTAATTGTTATAAATATTTTAGAAATCAAATAAATGTGAGAATAATTAGAGGCTTTAATTAGCTACTTTGAGAAAGGGAAAGTGAGAGCGAACATGTAAAAGAAACTTTAATTAGTGAAATACGCTATGATTATTAAAATATATATTTAAAAAGAGAAGACGTTTTGAAATATTAAGTTGGAGAAAATTAAGAGCAAATAATTAATTAAATTTAATGAAGTAATCTTGTATAGGCTTTAAATCTACCATCATTAGAATAAGGAATAAAAGTGAAGCAGTGCATTTCCTAAGTTCAAGTTGAGTACCTATGTTTCTTTATTTATAGTGATAATATTGTTTCTCTTCAATTAATATTTTGAAAGATAATGCATGCTTATAAAATCTTTATTGTTAACTAGATCATGATTTATATTTCTCATACCCAATGATTGATCATGTTGAGTTAAAGAAAATTTATATGTTATATTTCACATTATCAAATAAAGTTCATGATTGTTATCAGAATGAAATGACGAGATAGATATGATTGCATGTGTATGTTGAGTGATGGAGCACTCCCTTATGGTACTGGTTGGGGACGCAATGTACCCGTGCATGTTAATGAAAAAGGAAAAGGAATACCTTCATTGGTACTAAATTATAGTGGCTCCTGTGATGGTTGTATTATTTATGAGAAATGAAAAAGATATGAATATAGATATGATGAATACATATATATATATATATATATATATATATATATATATATATATATATATATATATAACATTGAAAGTCTTGATGAAATGATAGGAATAAAGGTAATTATCTTATGATATAAAATGAAAAAAAAATTATGCATATTGTTTCAATTGACTTGAGTTACTGCAATTTAAAAGCATGTTTTATTCACTGAGCTGTAGCTTGCTTTTAGTTGCTCTAACATTTTTCAGGCATAAATTATTATAATCAAAATGAATAGAAGAGATGAAAATATGTACCATAGATGGCGCACCGGAAGAAAAATATTTAAGTCATTTTATATCAGTTTATATTTTTGAAGTTTAGTGGCTTTTTCAGTGTATTGGAGATAGATTTAGTAATTGAAAATCTAATCTAATGTCCGACTGTATGTTCCCGCCTCGTTAATTCGAGCCTTCAGACCGGGTCATGACACAAAGTCACAATCTCTACACAAGAACTATTATTAAAATTACACTCCATATATTCAATTTTAAATCTACTCAAATGAAAGCCTTTAGATTCTAAGGTATGCAACATGATTTTCCATATCCGCCTTCTCCTCATAAGAATCAAGATAAGGGATTTTGAATTTTGTAGGAGGTTTTGCCTCTAAAATTCTCTCGACAATGCATTTGACATCTGGGACTTTGGCTTTTTGGACCTTCTTTGCTTAGCATGGTGAGGGAGTAGATTCTTCTTCACTGTCAGGGTAACAAGTTTCATCACAAGAGTCAATGGTAGTGCCATTACACTGGATGGCCGCCTTTAGATAACATAATCTTAAGATCCTTACACCATCTCCACTCTTGAAAAAACTCTGAAAATCTACTCCAGAATTCCCTGGATTATTTTGTTAATCCTATATTCCATTTCAGTAAGTTGTCTTCATGTAATGAAATCTTAGATCTCTATGTTCACCGAAGTATCTCAGTTTTGCTCTTCTGCTGCTCAAAATACCATCCTTTTAGTTCATGGAAATGTCCAGTCACCATACCTTTTAGCAAACCTTACTAGCACACCCAACAAGAGACAACAACTACAACAACAACAACAACAAGCCTTTATCCCTATGAAGGGTCGGCTACATGAATCATTTTTCTCCATTGTGTTATGTTAAGAGTCAATTCTCAAGCTAAATCTAAAAAAGAAAGGTCATTTCTAATATTTTATAACAAAGTCTTTTTTAGGTCTACCTCTACCTTTCTTAACATAAGTCAAATCTAATTCATCTACTTTCCTAACCGGGTCATCGGAAGGCCGCCGTTTTATGTGACCAAACCATCTAAGGCGACTATCTCTAATCTTATCTTCCACTGGAGCTACTCCAACCTTTTCACGTATATGCTCATTTCGTATCCTATCATTAAGAGTAAAGCCACTCATCCACCTGAGCATCCTCATCTCTGTAACACTGACTTAATATTATGCTTCTCTTTTAATGGCCAAAATTCTGCACCATAAAGCATTGCAGGTCTCACTACCATCTTATAGAATTTCCCTTAAGTTTAAGAGGGACTTTTCTATCACACAACATGCCCAATGCATTCCTCCACTTCAATCATCCAACTTGAATTCTACTAATAATATCCCCATCTATATCACCATCATTCTGAACAATAGACCCAAGATATCTAAAACGAGTGCTCTTATTAATGACTTGATTGCCCAAAGTCACAATCCCTCCACTAGATCTATTATTAGTAAAATTACACTCCATATATTCAATTTTAGATCTACTCAAACAAAAGCCTTTAGACTCTAAGGTTGACCTCCATAATTCAAGTTTACCTTCAACCCCCTCTCTAGTCTTATCAACAAGAAGAATATCATCAGCGAAAAGCATACACCAGGGTACAACCTCTTGCACATGTTTAGTGAGAACATCCATGACTAAAGCAAAAAGATATGGGTTAAGGCTGATCCTTGAGGTAATCCAACTGAAATAGAAAAAATACTTGGTCAATCCACCTTGTGTCTGAACACAATTAACAGCTCCTGCATACATATCCTTAATGACTTGAATATAAGCATTATTAACCCCTTTCTTTTCTAGAACTCTCCATAGCACTTCTCTTAGAACTTTATCATATGCTTTCTCTAAATCAATAAATATCATATGTAGATCCTCCTTATTCTCTCTATGCTTCTCCATCAAACATCTCAATAAATGTATCGCTTCCATAGTAGACCGACCTGGTCTGAATCCAAATTGATTTTGAGAAACGTTAGTATCACGCCGCAACCTATGCTCCATAACTCTCTCCCATAGTTTTAAAGTATGACACATTAACTTAATTCCTCTATAATTCGCACAATCTTGTGCATCACCTTTATTCTTAAAAATATGAATCAACACACTCATTCTCCACTCATTTGACATCTTTTTAGTCTTCAAAATAATATTAAAAAGTTTAAAAAGCCAAGAAATTCCTTCATCTCCTAAGCATTTCCACACTTCTATTGGAATATCATTAGGTCCAACAACTTTTTCACACTTCATTTTCTTTAAAGTCTTTTTAACTTCAGTTTTACTAATACGCCAATAAAAACAAAAATCTTTATTTTCATTTAGCATGCTAAGGTCACTAAAGTCAATTGCATTCTCATAATCTTCATTGAAAAGTTTAGCAAAATATCTCATCCACCTTTGTTGAATATTCTCTTCTAATAAAAGCACTTTCTAATCTTCATCCTTAATACACTTAACTTGAACTAAATCCTTACTACTCCTATCTCTTTGTTTAGCTAACTATATATATATATATATTTCGCCCTCCTCAGTATCTAATCTATTATGTAAATCATTAAAAACTAAAATCTTTGCATTGCAAATTGATTTCACAGACTCCTTACGGGCCTCTTTATATCTTTCTCAATTATCAGAGTTTTTACAACTAAACTAATTTTTATAACAAATCTTCTTATTTTTATCTTTTTATGCACATTTTGATTCTACCACCAACTATTTTTACTATTAGTAGCTTTTCCCTTTGATACTTCAAGCACATCTTTTGCAACATTCTTAATAACACTAGCTACATTTTTCCACATAACATTAGTATCCTCATGCACAGACAAAATCTTAAGATCTATAACCTTACTCTCAAAAATATTTTTATTAATATTTTTTAAATGCCCCCATCTAATCCTAGAACAATAATTTACTTTATTTTTAATATTCTACCCCTTCATCTTAAAGTCCAAAACTAATAAGAATTTTATAATATTTGCAATCTAAACGATCTATTCATTTGATAAGAAAATAATCAATTTGAGTTTTATTACATTCATTCTTATAAGTGATAAGATGCTCGTCTCTTTTCTTAAATAAGATATTAACAATTACAAAATCATAAGCTAAACAAAAATCTAATATGGTCTTACCACATTCATTAGTTGCTCCAAACCATAGCCGACATGAATGCTTTTAAAATCATCTACCTATCTACCAACATGTCCATATAAATCTCCTTCAATAAAAACTTTTTTTTCAAGAGATAACTTTTGTATTAATTCTTCTAGGTCATTCCAAAATTTTAATTTTAAACAAATATCCAAACCTACTTGAGGAACATAAGTGCTTATAATATTAATAATCTTAGCATCAATAATAATTGTTAAAGCTATAATTCTATCTCCAATTCTATCATTTTTAAAATATTATCCTTCAAAATCTTATCTATAATCACACATGCACCATTTCTAGTAGACTCCTACCAGAATACCATAGTTTAAATCATAAACTATCAATCACCTTAGCCTTCTCTTCAATCAATTTAGTTTCTTGAATGCAAAGAATATTAATCTTTTATGGATCATAATATCTATTAATTTCATTAATTTGCCCGTAAGGGAATCTATATTCCAAGTTCCTATCCTAATTTTAGGATCATGAACTAGCTTCTTTGCCCACATCTATCCAAGATGTGGGAACTCTTGCCTATTTAATATTGCACCCAGGCGCCGATGCAACAGCCCTTGCTCACTTGTCACTGTTTCAGGCCATACAACACGTCGCTTTCAGGGAACGCCCTAGCATTAACACAATGTATTAAACAATTCATGTCATGATTATTCGACAACTTTTACGATGGCTGTCGACTACCTAACGCAATCCTCCACTTTTCTCATCCAAGACTTGGGACCTGACAACGGCAGTATTACGCCTAACAAGAGAAAAAAAATCCAAGAGAAAGAAAGAGAAAATCGAGAATAAGAAGCTTTGAGATTTCATTATATTGAAGAAAATGAGTCAAATACAAAGAATCTCCTTGTCTTTGGCCCTTCCATTGACCCTTTATTTATAGATTTGAATTTGAATCAACGATATAGAAAAAGCTATATAAATTTAAAAAAAAAATGCATAACAAGGCTTATTTATAGTTTGATGTAAAATATATGAGGCGTGCATCCTAATTATATTAGAATACATGTTAACAAGTTTGATCGAGACCTCGGTGAAGTTGCCGATTAACTAGAGTGAATGCTTGCGAGTACTCTCTAAGCTTGAACGAATACACTACGATGAGTTCACCTAAGCTCGGGTGAGTAAACTTGAGTGAACCGTGAGGTGAACTCACCATGATTATGGCATGTTCATGCTAGCCTTGTGATGAGGACATCAGAGCATGGAAAGTCTATCAGAGGCGTGGCTGTCGATCTACGACTACGATCGAGTCGATGTATTTTTAAGTCATTTCATGTATTTGTCTTTTATTATTTTATTTGCATCTTATTATTTATGTTGTATTTATCTTCCCGTTTTTACCCCTTAAGGGAGGTCGTATGTAAGCCCTAAGGGCATTGTCGTCTTTTTATTTTGAGTCCTTTTGTATGAGGCTATTTATAACACTTATATTTCTCTTCGAAGGTTAATGAATGATTATGAAAGAATTTTCTACATATTATTTTCTTGTGAGAGTTTGAGAACCGTGGAGAAAGATCCCTAGGAGAGGGAGAATCGTGCATCACCTAACAACCTTGAAGAGTCGGGTTCGTGGCTTTAATTTTCTATCTCCTTCCTTTTCGCCCTCCACCACCGTCGGCCCTATCTTCCCCTCCCCACCCACGGCCCAAACTCCACCTGGTTCCCCTTCCCCCTTCCCCCCCCCCCCCCCCCCACGGCTAGACCCCAAAGCCGCCGCCCCCCCCTCTTGGTTCCCTCATCCCTTGCCTTTAATTCTTTCCTAAATTAGTTTCCATATTTTAGGTAATTCTATTAATGAACAAATTCAAATCTATTTGAATTTGAAATAGTTACCTAAATCATAAATCCTATTTTAGGAAACTTTCCAATCCATAACCTATTTGAATTTTGAATTAAATTGGGATGAGATCTTTCATTCCAAATTTAATATTTTAATTAAGGTTTTGAATACCTCCTTAAATCCCCCTCCCTCTCCCTATAGCCGCCGGCCCCCTTATTGGATCCCCATTAGAAATTATTTCCAAAATCCAAATCCCACCCTTGGAAAGAATTCAAACCACCCTCTCCCTCTCTTGGCCGAAACCCACTAGCCCCCACCTCCTTAATTCTTTCCATAAAATCAGCCCCCATCTCTTTGGAAATAATTCTCAAACCCAGCCCTAGCCTACCCGCCCCCTCCCTCATCCCATAACCCTCTTAAATCACTTCCAAATCAAGGGACTCCAATTTGAAATTGATCCCAGCTTTTCCCTCCAAGTTCCCCTACCAAATTTTAAACTTAAGCCCCCTCCAAACCTGAACCAAACTTCCCCAAGCCCCCACACCTTGGCCGACCACCCCTCCTCCCTTTTTCTGATGAGGATATCCGCAGGAGATTTTGTCACACTTACCATCGGAGGAATCGTAGATCGACGGCTACGATTCATAGTCTCTATTTATGATGTTTTATTTTTATTTCTGTTATTTGTATTTCAGTTTTTCATTTGTACCCCTATGAGGGATTTGTCATGTGTTGTAGCCCAAGGGCATATGTGTCTTTGTTGCCTTTGCTTTTGGAGGCCTATATATTAAGGCCTAGTCATTGTATTAGCTTCTAATGATGAATGATGAATGAAATTTCAGATTTTTGCTTCTAGATCTCTTAGTGAGTTCTTGTGAGGAGTGATCCCTAGGAGAGGGCCAAGCACCACCCACCAGTCGCTGGTAGGAGTCGGGACTCGTGGTTAGTTTCTTCTTTATCTTTCCCTTCACCAATACCACCTCCGGCCTGTTTTCCCACCTCCCAGCCGACCACCCAGCCCCCTCCTCAAAAACCCACACTGCCGGCCTCCCTTGGCCCCAGCTGCCGGCTACCACCCACCCCGCCGCCGGCCTCCAGCCTCCACCCGCCTCTCTCCACCTGCATACCCGCCGGCCCCTCCCCATTGTTCCTCAAACTGAAATTCAAATTCCCATAGGAGCCTTATTTGCTTTCCTAATTTAGCTCTAGTTAATTAGGAAAGTTTCCAACTTGGATTTCAATTAAATGTTGAAATTCAAATACTTTCCTAATGCTTGGATTTAAATTAGGAAACTTCTCTATTTAAATAAAATCTGAAATAAACTTCAGATTTGATTTCAAATCAAATAATTAACCTTGGGGCACACTTACCTAAAACCCAAATCCTCCTCTCTCCCTATGTGGCCGGCCCTCCCTTCCCCTAGCTTTCTCTCTCCAATTAAAATCAATTCCACATTAAATCAGCCCCTAATTCCCCCTCTAACCGCCGGCCCCAACCTTGGAAGAATAATTTGAAATTCAAATTATTCCCTATCCTCCCTCTCAGAATATTCTGAATTAATTTCAGATTTTCTCCTAATTTCCCTTCCTCCTTCAAAGCCCCTCTCTCACCCGTCCCTCTCCTTCTCCCTCACGGCCGAACCCACCCCTCCCTTGCAAGCCGCCGCCCCTCTCCTCCCTCTCCATCAAACCTTCTTCTCCCTCACTCAAAGTAATTATGAATGGCAGATCCGGACATTGATCACGGATTCGTAAAAGATTCTCACGAACGGATCGACATCCTACGATCTCCTTTCTTTGACTTCATTCCGGATTTCGACAACTCAGTGGAAGAATACGTGGACCGTATCTTGTATCAATTAACGCTTTCAACCGAAGAGCACATCCTCCTAGGTTGTTGGTACGTTGTCAACCATCCAACCACTTCTACTTCGACTACCGCTCCAACGACTACTACCCGAGGTGTCTTCTTTCTTGTGGTGGCATCACTTGGTGTATTGGCTTTGCTTCTCCGTCCAACCCTACCACTTTAAAGAGAGAGATTCATTGAACTCAAGGTGAAAACGTCGCTTTGTTAACCGGTGGATTGTGTTGAACTAATCATTTTACTATTTTATTTTGGTTGTTATTTTAAAAGATTCCTCAACTTCGGTTTGTGATTAATTGCCTACGCATAGTTTTCTTTCTAAGGTCCTCTTTGAATCTACTTGGGTGAAGCATTAAGCTAAAACTTTTATCTTACTTAATCAATTAATTATTAATACTCGCAAACAATTCCTGGTTTCACATCATGTTGAAGATGAAGAATTCTTTGGCGAAGAGGACCCCGCTGAATTACTTGTTGTTAGATGTGTCTTATCCCAACCCAAGCCTAACGACGATTGGCGCAGAACATCGATCTTCCACACTTTTACCAAAATCGGAGATAAGAACTGTAAGGTAATTATTGACAGTGGAAGTTGCATCAACGTTGTCTCTTCCACAATGATATCCAAACTTAGACTGAAGTCAACACCCCATTCGAATCCCTATAAGGTTGCTTGGATCAATTCGACCGCCATAGAAATTAAGGAAAGGAGTTTTGTCCCTCTAGACTTTGCGGGATATCAAGAAAAGATTTGGTGTGATGTTTTGGCCATGGATGTTGGTCAAATTATCCTTGGCCGTCCTTGGTTATTTGACAATGATGTCCACATTTACGGAAGGACGAACACCTGTGTGTTTGAACACAATGGTAAAAAGATCAAACTTATCCCCTCCTAGCCCAAGACTAGTAAGGATGAGGTTAAGCCTGCTCCCGTTAAACCTAGCAAAAGCTTACACGTTTTGACTGCGAAAGAGATGGATGTCAAGTTTAATCAAGGAGCCCCTATGTATGCCCTTGTAGCTAGAGAAGTGAATGTTAACCAGGAGGAACCTGTCCTCGATGAGGTTAGACCCCTTCTAGAGGCCTTTGCTGACGTCTTCCCGGAAGACTTACCCAACCATCTCCCACCCCTTAGAGACATCCAACATGTCATCGATCTTGTATCGGGAGCCTCTTTACCTAATCTTCCACACTATCGCATGAACCTATCAGAACATGCTGAGCTTAAGAGACAAGTGGATGTTGCAATGAGGTTTCATCAAGGAAAACCTTAGTCCCAATCCCCGCCCTTCTGACCCCCAAGAAGGATGGATCGTGGCGAATGCGTGTTGCTAGCCGTGCCATCAACAAGGTCACGATCAAGTATCTTTTTCCCATTCCCCGCCTTGATGACATGTTAGACATGATGACCGGAGCAACTCTCTTTTCTAAAATCGATCTTAAGAGCGGTTATCACTAAATCAGAATCCGCAGGGGGACGAATGAAAAACGGCATTTAAAACTAAAGATGGGTTGTACGAATGGATGGTTATACCGTTTGGCCTTAGTAACACCCCCAGTATGTTCATGAGAGTTATGACCCAAGTTTTGCGCCCGTTCTTAGAAAAATTTGTGGTGGTCTATTTTGATGATATTTTGATCTATAGTAGTTCGGTAGACCAGCATCAAGTTTATAGATCCTAAGAAAAGAGCAATTGTATGCAAACCCTAAGAAATGTGTGTTCCTCACAGATTGTGTCACTTCTTGGATTTATCATATCCTCTCAAGGAATATCAGCTGACCCCGAGAAAATGCGAGCAATTAATGAGTGGCCTGAACCAAAGAACATCAGAGACGTTCGGAGTTTTCATGGATTGGACACCTTCTATCGGAGGTACAATAGGAATTTTAGCACGATGGTGGCACCCATAACTGATTGTCTGAAAAGGGGAGACTTTCATTGGACCTTATCTGCCACTAGAGCATTTGAGGAAATTAAGAGGAGAATGGTAGAGGCCCCAGTTATGCGTTTACCTGATTTTTTTAAGGCTTTTGAAATCATCTGTGACACATCTGGCATTGGTATAGGAGTTTTGTCACAAGAGGAACACCCCGTTGCCAATTTTAGTGAGAAGTTGAATGATATCAGGCAACGGTACTCGACCTACGATAAGGAGTTTTACGCGATCATTCAGTCCCTTAGGTATTGGAGACGCTACTTACTACCGCAGGAATTTGTTATATTTTCGGACCATGAGGCTTTGCGCTACATCAATTCGCAAAAGAAACTCAATGCTCGTCACGGTCGTTGGGTTGAATTCCTGCAAGAGTACACTTATACAATCAAACACAAAGCAATATAAAAAATAAGGCTGCCGATGCACTAAGTCGTCGGGTGATGATTACTCGTGAAATGAGGGCTGAAGTGATAGGTTTCGAGCGACTTAAGAAAGACTATTTGGACTGCCCTGACTTTAAGGAAACCTATTCTGTATTGTCGACTGGAGGTGAACGGATTGTAGATGACTTCGTATTGGAAGATGGTTACTTATTTAAGTCCCAGAAACTATGCATTCCAATTACTTCGCTTCGAGAATTCCTCGTTTCGGAATTACACGCTGGAGGATTGGCTGGACATTTTGGGCAAGCAAAAACCATTGCGACTGTTGAACATAGGTTCTTTGGCCCAGTCTGAAGCGTGATGTTAGTAGGTTGGTCAAGAGTAGGGGTGTCAATTCGGGTTGACAAGTCGGGTTCGGGTCGAACCTGGCTTGACCCGGATCTAAATGGGTCAACCCGAACCCGACCCATTTTTGCAAACGGGTCGGACATTTCAACCCACCCGACCCGCGCGGGTTGTCGGGTTGACCCGACCCGACCCAGATTTAGTGGCTGAACCGCTGAAGCAGCGCAAGCGCCAGCGAGGGCGGAGTCCGAGTCGCAAGCGCGGGCGGGATCGCGAGTGAGGGCGAAGCTAGCGGGTGCGAGATCGCGAGCGCGGAGTTCGAGTCGCAAGCGTGGGCGAAGCCAGCGGGTGCGGGATCGCAAGTGCGGGCGAAGCCAGCGGGTCCTCGACTTCGCGAGTGCGGGCGGAGTCGTTCGCAGGACCGCGATCCGCGAGTGTGGGCGCTCGACTCGCGAGATAGGGCCAGAAACCGGGTTAGGTCTAGCGGGATTCGGGTTAAACGGGTTGACCCGCGGGTTGTCAGGTTAACCCAAACATGACCTGTTTTCAAACGGGTCAGAAATCCGAACCCGAACCCGACCTGTTTAACAAACGGGTTGACCCTAACCCTGATTTTTTGGGTCGGGTTCGGGTCGGGTTTTCGGGTCGTGTCAAAGATTGACACCCCTAGTCAAGAGATGCCATACTTGTCAGCTAGCTAAACAAAGAAAGCAGAATACTGGTCTCTACACGCCCCTCCCCGTACCGAACTGCCCTTGGCAAGATGTTAGTATGGATTTTATTTTGGGTCTATCCAGGACTGTTAGAAAACACAACTCCGTGTGTGTGGTGGTGAATAGATTTTCTAAGATGGCGCACTTCCTCCCGTGCTCTAAAACGTTTGACGATTCTAGAATCGCCAAATTATATTTCGATGAAATTGTCAAGCTTCATGGATTACCTAAGACCATTGTGTCGGATCGAGATGTAAAATTCACTAGCTATTTTTGGAAGACATTATAGTTCAAAATGGGCACTAAACTACAATTCTCCACCGCTTTCCATCCTCAGACAGATGGTCAAACAGAAGTTGTAAACAAGAGCCTGGGTAACCTCCTTAGGACCTTGGCAGGTGAACACATTAGAGATTGGGATTCCAAGTTGCCTATTGCCGAGTTTTCTTATAACAATTCCGTAAACCGAACCACAGGTTTGAGTCCAGCTGAAATTGTGTACGGATACCAACCTAGGCAACCAATAGATTTAATTCCCATGGGTCTTAAGCTTAGGGTGACAGAATCTGCATCTGCATTTGCATCCTACCTCCAGGAATTGCATAAAGAGATTAATAAAAAGATTGAACAAAGTAATGATCAGTATAAACTTAATGTAGATCTTAAAAGGCAATTCAAAGAATTCGAAGTTAGAGACTATGTTATGGTTCGGATTCGTCCGGAGCGGTTCCCGCCAAGAACCGTTAAGAAGTTACATGCTAGAAGCGCATGACCTTTCAAAATAACTTCAAAAATAAATAGTAATGCTTATGCATTGGACCTTCCTGAAGGTTTCAACATTAATCCTACGTTTAACATCGAGGATCTAGTAGCTTTCGAGGGACCAGATTTCAACCATGCAAATCCACTAAATATTGAACCTTGTGTGACCTTACCTGATGAGAACCCTAGCCTACCTCCACTCCCAAATATCCCTACTTTACCTAATACGGAGAAGATGGAAGCCATACTCAATGATGAAATCATTTCCACCAAAGATGGTGGGCGCCAAAGGTACTTAGTTCAATGAAAAGGGAAACTGGAGACAGAGAACACGTGGATGGATCGAGAGGAGATACAGAGACTGGATCCCGACCTTCTGGAGCTGTATGAGAGTTCACAGGACACTTACTCGACAGGGTCGAGCTCTCTCCTACCCGGGAAGAATGATGAGGACATCCGCAGGAGATTTCGTCACACTTACCATCGGAGGAATCGTAGATCGACGGCTACGATTCATAGTCTCTATTTATGATGTTTTATTTTTATTTATGTTATTTGTATTTCAATTTTTTATTTGTACCCCTATGAGGGATTTGTCATGTGTTGTAGCCCAAGGGCATATGTGTCTTTGTTGTCTTTGCTTTTGGAGGCCTATATATTAAGGCCTAGTGATTGTATTAGCCTCTAATGATGAATGATGAATGAAATTTCAGATTTTTACTTCTAGATCTCTTAGTGAGTTCTTGTGAGGAGTGATCCCTAGAAGAGGGCCAAGCACCACCCACCAGCCGCTGGTAGGAGCCGGGACTCGTGGTTAGTTTCTTCTTTATCTTTCCCTTCACCAACACCACCTCCAACCTGTTTTCCCACCTCCCAGCCGACCACCCAGCCCCCCCTCAAACCCCCACACCGCCGGCCTCCCTTGGCCCCAGCCGCTGGCCACCACCCACCCCGTCGACGGCCTCCACCCTCCACCCGCCTCTCTCCACCTGCATACCCGCCGCCGCCCCTCTCCTCCCTCTCCATCAAACCTTCTTCTCCCTCACTCAAAGTAATTATGAATGGCAGATCAGGATATTGATCACGGATTCGTAGAAGATTCTCACGGACGGATCGACATCCTACGATCTCCTTTCTTTGACTTCATTCCGGATTTCGACAACTAGGTGGAAGAATACATGGACCGCATCTTGTATCAATTAACGCTTTCAACCGAAGAGCACATCCTCCCGAGTCGTTGGTACGTTGTCAACCGTCCAACCACTTCTCCTACTTCGACTACCGCGCCAACGACTACTACCCGAGGCATCTTCTTTCTTGTGGTGGCATCACTTGGTGTATTGGCTTTGCTTCTCCATCCAACCCTACCACTTTAAAGAGAGAGATTCATGGAACTCAAGGTGAAAACGTCGCTTTGTTAACCGATGGATTGTGTTGAACTAATCATTTTACTATTTTATTTTGGTTGTTATTTTAAAAGATTCCTCAACTTCGGTTTGTGATTGATTGCCTACGCATAGTTTTCTTTCTAAGGTCCTCTTTGAATCTACTTGGGTGAAGCATTAAGCTAAAACTTTTATCTTACTTAATCAATTAATTATTAATACTCGCAAACAATTCTTGGTTTCACATCACTTTCCCTTCTCAAATTCTTGGATAAACTCTAAGTTTGTGAAGGATTAACCCAAGGACAGCGAAGTTCAACTTCAACAACTCTTCAACACTTCAAGATCGATGCAAGGCCGATCCCGATCTTGATTTCGGCATTGTTTACGACGAGCAAGGTTTCACCCACATCCTCCACTCAACCTTCTTCAACGTTGATCCGGAGATTGATCACACTGGCGAGGGATACATGGAACGCATCTTAGACACTCTCGTCGAAGCCATCGAAGAACAACTTGGCAACGTTCAGTGGCGTGTTGTCTCCGGTTCTCAACAAGGGTGAGCTTCTTCCCCTTTTCATTTATCTTCTAAATCTCACTAATATTGTAGGTGATGATCCAATCGCAAGGAATCATGCAAGCTACTGCCTTTGCTTAGTAAATGTAGGGATGCTTAGTAAACGTAGGATTGAGTGTGCTTTCTATATTGCTATTTTATTGTTAGATTATGAATTTTGTTGAAAACTACTTCATCCGCAAGTTGTTGTAATTCTATATTATTTTGATAATTCAAGTGCTTATCATGTAATTTGGCCTAAACGTAATGACCGCTCTTATGCTTTCTCTTTTCGTTTAAATAGCTAATAATCTTAAATGTTCTTTGTTCTTGTCAAAATCGTGCAAGTTCTTTTCTCATTCATTTAAAGCATTGTAGTCCTGCATCACCTTGGCTAGTTACTTTGAACCATGTCATCAAGCTTATGAGATATTTGGATGTACATAATCCAAGCTTATTAAAATACAAATTTATCAAGAAAGATCTGAACTCTTAGCTTGTAGATAAAAAAAGAAAAGAAAATACGAGCACTAATAATTGGGCAATGTCATAGAGAAGGCGACTATCTTTAGCTAGCTCAGATAAAGGGCCCATTATAAGGGTTTTATAATGAAAACTCACCATCGACCGCATCATGAGAAGTTGGGGACTGACCAGAACGGCCAATCCAAAACTGTAGCCTCTCATCAGCAATCTCTTCTTCCACACCATGGGATTTGGCTCTTCTCCAAAAATATGTAAGCCATGCCTGTATAAGGTGCAGGAAGATATATATTACAGTTAAACAAACATAAGCGAAAAGAAAGCAGACTGAAACATTCATTGTTTGCATTTAAAGAATTTTGAAATAAAAACCGTTGATCAATATGCATTAATTTGTCTGTAATACAAAGGCCAATCATTGTGCCTTTGAAAAACAGTGCACATATATGACTCAAAAATTGAAGTCAAGAAAGTAGGTAGCAATTCAGTTTTGCTAGATTGGCCACTTGAAAGCAATTTTCCAAGTATCTAGACCTTAAATCGTTCCTTCTCTTTGTTTAAAGCTGCTAGTATAACATCTGATGGAGTGTCAACCCTCTACAACGAGAAAATAATGAGACACAAAACATGCAGGTTCAGATTATCTTTGAACAGGCTAATGGTTGAAGTTGGGGTTCCATTTCTGCGAGCTCAAATAGCTTTAGGCTGACCCAGTAATTTGAATCCAGCCTAGAATTAATAAGAATAGACCATACGCTTTATGCTAGAATTAACAAGGGTGGATCATACGTTTTAGGCTAAGATACTAAAATGAAATTCCCATAAATAACTAATCCATCTTTTGGGATAATATTAAATCTTAAAAAGGTGTTTTTTTCTGAAATTTTACCTTTTGGAATCGTAATTATCTACTTCTAACAAATCAAGGCAAGATTATGGACAACCTACAAAGGAAAGAGCGAATGAGAATAGGTGGGATCATGCATTGTAGTTTCTCTCGCAGACGAACACCCTAGGATTACAAAATGGAGAGTGTTGCAGTTACTGATATGCAAAAACAGGTGGGCAGCGGCTCCCTGGGTTCGCGAAGAGCAAAAAGGGATCTACAGCTCAGGAAAAGAGAAAAAAAGGGCTTCTGCTGGTTGGAAAATTGAAGGAAAGATAAAGAGAGATTTATTATTGTTATGTTCTTCGAGATTTTTTGAGAGGAATAACTATACTCTATTCTTTGGTTTGCTCTAAAGAAACTTTGCCCCAAAAATCGGTGAGATTTACAACACTCCTCTTTATCACTCATCGAAAAAATAAGTGTATAATCAATCCCCTTATTAGTACTCCTAGATTTATCGTTGGTGGATATTGTGCCTTCTTGTCCAATGGAGGCAGGTCAGTCTTGAATAAACCACATAAATTTGATGTCATCTTGTTTTTGTGTAATTTTCTTCATTACTCATATATTGCATGTTGTGTTATCATATAATTGCTCATAGGTTGATCCTACCTCTTATGCGTCACTTACACATCGGAGAGTGCAATATCCTATCACTTATTATATTCTTAGAGTCTTTAGTTGTCCTACTTATGGTCAAGTTAAAGAAGGGTAATTTGAATCCAAGAGCTAACATATTTAATGGGTATACATATGAGGTTAAGGGATAAAGGCTTTTGCATACATGACCTCGATCACTTGGTTTAGTGATCAACAGAAATGCCAACCTTAATAAATCAATTGTGCTTCAACAAATGTTCTAACAAATTGATGTTTTGAGAGGACAACACAAAGCAAATAGGCATGCCACATTTGAGGCTAAGTAATAATATGTTAATGATAGCTCCAAAAACACTACTTAAATAGACTAGATCTTACGAGGAGGTGACACCACTACAACAAGAAAAGAGCATTGCTTCTCATAGGTCTCAAGCAGATTAGAATCCCTCAAAGATATAGTTATGAGGACTTCTCTTATTCTCATATAGTAGCTTATGCCTGAGCATTGTAGAGTCTATTAGTGATATCGGACCATTTACTTATTAAGATGTCATTAAGAAATAATAGAAATAGTGAATCACACCTATAATGGAGTTGGAATGTCTATATAAGAATGAGAATTGAAATTTGGTTCAACTTCTAACAACAAAATAGCTGTTAGTAGTAAATGTGCCTTCAAATGCAAAGAACAAACCAAAGTAAAAATTCTAACAGATGTAAGAGACAATAAATTGCAAAGGAAAATAAAAAGGAACTGTGGACTTAAAAGGAAAAATTTTTCACCGGTAGTCAAGCATAGCTCCATCCTTGTCATATGTATATCGGCAGTAGTTGCAAATGACAAAAACAGAACTAGGACAATTGGATATCAAAATAATTTTTCTCCGTGATGGTTAAAAGAATGAGTTTCACATGCAATATAGTGCAATGGCATAGAAATTTTGACAATTTTGTAATTAGCATGGGTTTCAAATAAGTACCACAAGCAGTTTACAAATGAACCTTTCCGTTCTTATTTTTTTGTATCGATTACAAATAGGCATTTCACATCCAAAAACTAAAAACTGAATTGCAAAAAACTTTTTAGATAAAAGAGTTTAGTGATGTAAAGAAGATATCTAAGATGAGGATTTTAAGAGATAAAAAGGTGGGCACCACATTTCTAACATAAATCTTATAACTTCTCCGCTTGATACTCACTTTGATTATTATTTTGTCTCTATCATCAGAAGGATATTGCTAGAGCACCTCATGCTAGTGTAGTTGGAAACATTATGCATGCTACGGTGTGCCCTGTATGTTATGATTTCATGGATGGCCGAGAAATAATACAATGTGATTCGATTTTCTCACTCTATTTTTTTTTTTAATCTTAATAGGATAACATGACAGCGAGGAAGACAAATAATTAATGCACAAGGATGCAACATTCTATACATATCAGAGCTAAAATATTTAAGATTTAAAAGAACATCCTGACCTCTTTGAATAAAACATCTTCAGACTCCTCGTCACTGAGTTCTGGGAGAAGTGAAAAAAATATGGTTATATAGCTTTTATTCAAACTGTAACTAATAGAACAACAGCTAAGAAGCCTAGATCTCCAGGTTCACTATATCTGCTACAAATAGATACAGATACAAAGCCAAATTGTATTGTATACACCAATGGTGCATCTAAACTAAGAAAACAAAGCAATCAAGTGTTAATGCCAATCAAAATTCCCCAATCATAAGGGTTAAGCCAAAATTCATGAAATAAATATAAACTTGAATTTTATTAATGCTATGGCATTCCATAGAAGCAACATGCTATGACCTAACCCGATTATAGTGAGAAGTAGGAAAAGCTATACTAAAACATTACCTAAAATGACTAAGATCCCACCAAAACATAACCCAATAAAGGTGAAAAGTAGAAAAGAGTTAACCACATCTAAAATAAAAATTTTATTTACTACATAAAATTTGAGGATTGAATGAGAAGATTTGAATTGTTGGGAAAATAAATATAAGAAGTGAAAATATCACATGTTTACAAAAAAAAAAAGAATAAAAGCGTGAAAAATTCAAAAACATTGGGAAATTTTGTGAGTTTTTCTATATTGGAAAGATAAACAATAGAAATAGATAAGGGATAGTAGTTGATAGAAAATTTAAAGATAAAATTTTTTTATGTAAGTCTATTGATAGAGTGATTGTTATCAAGCTAATTATTGGTGAGGACATTATAAAAATAATTAGCTCCTATGCTCCTTAAATTGGATTAGAAGATAATTTAAAAATTAGTTTTGGAATGATATGCATGAGGTATTACAACATATGCCCCGAGAAAGCAAGAATAATTACTAAAGGTAATTAAATGGATATAAAGGTTCCAATGCAATAGTCTATAAAAGCATTCAAGGTAGGTAAGGAATATAAGATATAAAAAAGTGATCGGAGAAACTATACTTGATTTTTAGTATCATATGATATTTGCAATATCAGATGGATAATTTATACTTCAAGAAACAATAACACTTAAATACTTTCAAAAGTGAAGTTATCACATAACAAACATTTTTTTAATCAGATATAAAAACATTTCTTTTTTTAAGTGTTTCATGGCCTATTTGGTTGCTTGTAGACGGTGAACAAAATTTTAAAATGATAATTTTCCATCACTTACTATGTGTGAAAATGAAATCATTATTTTAGAGAGTTTAAGAGTTTAAAATAAATATTAATTTGGGTTTAGTTTAAAATAAATGTTAATTTCAAATAACATCCAGCCAAATGTTGAAATCTAACAAATTTCATCATTTTGTAGGTCGTGCTTTCTAATTTCGAGCAGTCCATAAGTTGATTTCAGAAAAAATTTTGACAATATAACATAACATAAAAGAATAGTTTAAGATGTACACTTAAGAGTAAACGAATATTGTGCAAAAACATAACCCTAAAACGAATAGTGAAATTTTAAAGGTGAGAAATTGTAAATCCTTCAAAATAAGGCTTCATTTGGTTGGAGAAGTCCTTCCGTAAAATCTTGGTGAGAAACGGTTGTTTCAAAAACGGCCTTTTTCTAACGAAGAAGCAAAAATAAAAAGCTTTGAAAATCGGTAAGAAAATGGAGATTTGAAAAACACAGTTTTACAAAAATTATGCATCCAAACAGCAGATTAACGTTGGCAGACGGAAGAAGCCAGTAGAAACGGACAAACAAACGAGGCCTAAATTGCAAGATTTAATTGAGAAAAATTAAACTGTCTAGTTATTATGTTGCTGAAAATTTTCAAAGTTACGTGGGCAGTTACAAAGTGTATAGTTACGTGGGCAGTTGCAAAGTACAATTAGAACAGAGGTATTATCTTCTAGGAGTAGCCCTAATAGGGAGTGTGGGTGCATTTAGTCTTTGGAAATTTTATTAAAAAACGCCTTTGGAAATTTAATAATGGATGTGATTTTTATAAAGTTTTATTTGATTTCACTCAAATCTTCTTGCATTGCCTACTCTCAAATTAGCTGATGTTCAAGGGAAGCTGTACATTGGGAGGCAGTTGGTGAACCCTTCTTCATTTTTGACAACACTGCTAACATTATTGCGAAATTTTGGATCTCACTAGTCTACATAGTACAAAGAGTAGATTAACAAAAAATGGTGCAGTTTTCCTAATCAAATGTTGCATGACTGAAAAATAACTCTGAAATAAAATTGTATGGAAAAATGTCTATCCTCATAGAAGGATCATAGTTTATCCTGGCCTATACAGATCCACTCACATACACACCACATACACTAGCCTCATATGTAATCATACATTTCAAGAACTCTCATGTCATCACATCTGCATTTTGTATTGATTCACAGAGCCACATAAAACTCTAATCAGCAATCAGCATTCAAAATTACCAAATACAAATAAACATAAACATATTTATACTAAGAATAAATAAAAGTTACTAAGATCAGGAAGAAGTAATAAAAAAAGTGAACTTCTAATGGATTTTAAATAAGTACAGGTTAATAACCATAGATGATGTTAAGTGTTATTACCGAAGGCATCCATGAACTTTGGATCCCCACCGGGTGATTTAAGATCTGGGCAAATCAACAGAAAGAGACAATATTAGCTTTCTTGTCTGCCCTAGAAAATAAATAGCCGTCATTAGCTCTGGAACTGCATTTTGTCTGCATCAGAAAGCTCATCAATTTGTAAATATAATGATGGCAAATACACTAGCCACCCATCAATAGAATTAAGATTAAAGTTAATCGAGCCTACATTTTTTTTTGGTTAAAATAAATTATTTCTTTTTTAGTTTAATATTCTTATTGTTTCCTCAGCTTACTAGCACAAGCAGAATTACCACTTAGTAGTTTATAACCTATTTCAAATACAAGGCACATGCTCAGAAGGTCTAAAAGAACAAAATATTTCATTTTGTACATATTGCAGGTGCTCCATCTGTTGACGGTTTAATTTGGTAGTCTATTACGGGATCTGTATGTGACCAAATGGCAAATTCAAAAGTTCATATTAAGCCACACAACCATCATGAGAAATAGATTAAAAAAATGCTCGAAGATGGGCAACTGCAGCACTATCATTTGCAACAGAATATGCTAAGATGGCAAATAAAGGGAAGGCAAATATTATGTCGCAAAGTAATTGAACTGTATCATTGTGCAGCATTAAGTTTCAAACTTCATAAGATGTCATGTATGTACTTTTACAGGACCTCTATAATCATTCAAAATGTGAAACCTGAAGTAAAAGGCACAATCTTCGGCTATGTCCACAAATCTGGAAAAGAAAGTAAATAACAGCAATAACTTTTTAAGGTATGTAAAGACAATGCTCAATTCCAGTCGCTTAAGCTAAAAAATATCTAAGATTTAGGGGAAATAAATCATGGAGAAAGGAAAAATAGTTTTAATTGTTCACATTACTGGAATTGATTTTTATAGCGACAAAAATAGCTGTCAAATTGAAGAGTGCATCCATTTTTGTAGTTATGAACTCACACAAAGTCGGAAAGGGAACAAACCAGATGCAGGGTGCCGGAGTAAATTTAGTCGCCGTTGTTGAGCGAATGCAAGCACAACAGCATCTTCCACCTAAAAATCAATATGTGTGCAAAAGCAAATATTGAGAACCCGAGTTAATTGTAGCAAGATTAAACAAACGGTTTACAAAGGATTAGAAATCGATTAGGATGAAGACAAGTAGCATATGGTGTACCGCAGTTAAGACAAAACCAAAATATTCATACAAAAAGCATGAACAGAGAAAAGCGGACTTATTCATCTAGTTTATTGGTTTGGATCTGATTCCAGAAATGGAGGACAGTTGAGACCAGTACCAGCCAGCTTGATTCAACAAACATGAAGCAAATCTAGCACAGCATTGTTGACACATTTTTGTGCAGATGGGGTCGAATTTGGTTCGACGGGGTTCGATTTAGCAAATCGAGTTCGATCGAACCCAATCAGCTCCGATTTGGCTCGATTTGGGTCGAGTCGGCACAAAAATGTGTCAACAAAAGAACCCTCAATAGGTGTGGTGAACGAATAGAAGTACGACACACGTATTGGCATTGACCAATAGTGATCAAATAAGATCTTCCAAATCAAATAGGGTATGATTTGAAAGTGGAAGAGAAATCTATGAAATCCTAAATTTAGATTAGACAAGATCTACGAAAATAAGGAGATTTCTTTCTATCACCTTAAGGAAGAGTTTTAGATGACTCTTGGAAGCGAGATTTAGAAGCATTTTGGCAACTTCTAAAGAGATTTCTAGGGATATTTGGTATCTCTAGGAAGGTTTTGGTTTGATTAGAAGTGTTTTGGCGACTTCTAAAAAGGCTCAGGGATATCTTTCTATCTCCTAAATAGCTAGAGGGGTATTTTGGCTATCACCTACAAGTTCAAGGATACCTTTGGCTATCACTTGGAGAAAAGATTAGAGATATTTGGTGTCTCTAAAAAGGCCTCAGGTATATCTTGCTATCTCCTAAAGGGCTAGGGGTGTTTTGGCTATCACCTATAAGTTCAAGGATATTTTGGCTATCACTTGGATAAAAGATTAGAGACATTTGGTGTCTCTCAAAAAAGATCTTAGGGATATTTTGTTATCTCTTAAAAGTTTAGGAACATTTTGGCTAACACCTACAAGGTTTTCAAGGACATTTTGGCTATCACTTGAGAAGGATGTGGAGACATTTGGTGTCTCCTAAAGGGTTCAAAAGGCATTTGATACCTATTGGAAAATTCTAAAAGGAATTTTGGAAACCAATTAGACGTAGAGTTTATCTTATTTGAATAAGATAAAACTCAAAAGAAGCTAAGACTAAGAGTATTTTGACTATTACTTGAACATTAATGATGTTTGGTGCAAGGTCACCTATTTTGGCTAGATAAATCTTAAAATTTGGGAAGACTAAAAGGTATTTGGCAACCACTAAAAGTCTAGATTTGGATAGATCTATTGATGTTCAATTTGGGTAGAACAAGATCTAAAGAATGAGCTAGGAAATACCTTAGAAGGTTTGGATTCTACCTAAACTCACAATTTGCTAAGAAGACTCTTATTTGGGGATGTCTACACTTAGTATTTGGTACAAATATTGAAATTTGAATTTCTACTAGAGAAAGAAAAGATTGACTTTCGTTTGGAGAAAGATGAATTTGATTTCCTTTTGAGGAAAGATGGAAGATTTGAAATTTTAAACCAAGGTTTTGGTAATCCGGACCCAATCTACAACCGGATGAAAAGAATTTTTCTATTTAGAAGAAATATTCATTCATTGAATGAGAAATTTGGATACAATCAATTGTATTATTTCTTGAGGTTACGTCAGTTGATAGGCAACATAGGACGTTTACCATTGCAATCAATTAATTGGTAAAACCTATCTTGATAGGCTTTTTCTACCACAAAGAGGTCCTCCCAAGTAGGCTCGAACTTGCTACCAATTTTGCGGAGAGTTAGAATCGGTCTGCGAAGAACTAAGATTAAGTCGCCGACCTTGAAAATCTTAGGACGAATTAGTTTGTCATAAGCTTGAGCCATACGGGTTCGGTACAACTCGAGGTTCTGTTGAGCATACAAACGCTTCTCATCTAAACCATCAAGTTCTTCCAACCTCAGTTGGGCATGCTGTTCACTTGTAATTTCATTGTTAATTACAATCCTGAAAAACGGGAGTTGTACCTCTAAAGGGAGAAAGGCGTCCGCTCCGTAGACTAAAGCAAACGAAGTAGCCTGTGTTGGAGTTCTGTATGTGGTCTGATAGGCCCACAACGCTTCAACCAATTTTTCATGCCATTGATGTTTGTTCTCATCTAAAATTTTCTTTAGCAATTGAAGCAATGTCTTATTGAAAGCTTCAGCCAATCCATTAGCTCGACAGTAGTATATTGTACTATACCTCCAATCAATGTTATGTTTGTTACCAAATTGATTAAGTTTGGTGCTTTTGAAAGCAGGGCCATTATCGGACATAATTCGAAGTAGAACACCAAATCTGTATATGATATGGTCCTTCAAAAATTGCATTACATGACTAGTTTTAACTTCTCTCAGTGGTCTAGCTTCAGCCCATTTTGAGAAATAATCAATCGCAGCAAAAATAAACCTATGACCCTTGGAAGGAGGAGGATCAATAGGCCCAACAATGTCAGTTCCCTAGCGAAGTCGCCAAAAAATCTGTCAGAAAAATTTTGTCATCCTCAACGAATTGAGATATTTTGTGATCGAGCACGGCATAGAAAATAATATATTATCCCGAAAGAAAAAAATATTATTTTGATATAGACTTGATAACAAAAATCACAATTTTAATTTTAATAGAGATTTTCCCCTATTCAATATTTGATTGAATAGAGTTTATTTTATTCTGGGGTACATATGCTCCATAAAGGCAAGCCCCTATGATTAATTACATCTCAAGCATTTATTACTTGAGAACACTTTTGATAAAACTAGTGGTTTCTTTTTTTTTTAGAGTCATCAAAATATTGGCTAATATTTTTATTTTAAGATTTATGAAAATCTTGTTCAAAGATTTGGTCTTTGGAAATTTAAAAGGAGGAACGATCAACTTGAAATCAAATTTTTAAGAATAAAAACTAAAAGAATGAAATTTAGGAGTACTTGATTCTAAAGCAACTTAGAAGTACTCCAACTATCCTATATTGGGCTTTACATTTTAACATTAGATTTTGTTTAAGTTAACCATTTTAATTTAAAATGTTGAGGCTTATATTCCAACAACACATGTTGGAGGAAATGCCTAGACGATGAGGGCTTATGAAGTGATTGGAAGTCAACAACGGCCTCGGATCCTAGAACTAAGGTGAAGACGATTGAGGAATAGTGCCTCAAGCCTAAGTCTAACAGAGTGCAAGAGACTTACAAACTATACCTCACCTGAGGCATAGTCAGCCCGACCTCTGATTTTATTGCTTTGCCTGGAAAAAGTTACCAGCTTAACCCATCTAATCATTTTTAAAATCATGTAATTCGATTTCAATACATATGAAGAGTAGGAAATGTTATTTTTCGTTTAGAGGATAGGACTTATAACTTAACTTTTAGGCCAAGATGTCTGACCATGTGAGTATGCAAAATAGTGAAATGTGGTTGTTGATTATATGCAGTTCGAAGGAGCATAAGGAGTGACTTGGAAGCTTAGATAGGCGGCTGAGAGGAATCGCATTTCATGGCAAGGATGGCTACAGGTGCAGACGACTCAATCTAAGACAAAGAATCGCAGGTTTTGCCGTGGATAGAGGTGTGCGTCTGCTGAAGGTCGAGGTTGACGTTTGAAACTGACAGGAAGAAGCCGTCGAAGGAGGTGCGTATCCAGTGAGAAGAGGAGATCGGCTGAGTGGTCGGCTGTGGACATGAAGAGGTCCTGCAGCTGGAGCCTGGGTACAGGTGGTTTGGGTCGGAGGCTGATGGGAGCTCGTCGGATTGGTGAGTTCAGTATAGACGTTGACGGAGAGGGGCGGCTCAAGTTGCGTGCGGCAAGTAGACTGCAAGCGTGAGGTCGGTCGTGAGGAGGTGCGAACGTGTTCGGCTTTGATGTGGAGGTGGCTGTTGGGATTGAAGGTGGACGTCGGCAAGTGTGCATGAGGCGAAGCTGGTTGTGGTTTGATCGGAGAGGAGGGAAGAGCTGCAGTTAGAGGCAGTTTGAGGAAGGAGGGGCGTGCGTGTGTTTGGCTGAGGGAAGGGACGGGAGGCGTCGAGTAGGTGGATTTTGGTGGGTGAACGGGCATTCGGTGCAGGTCAGAGAGGGTAGGGAGTTTGATTCGCGAAGTCAAAGAAGCTTGCGACAGGTTTACACGTAGAGAGAGCTGCAGTTCACGGGTTTCATGCGAGGGAAGGTCGGTACAAAGGCTTGAACGGGGGAGGAACACCAGAGATCTGCAGTTTTACGTATGCGTAAAATAGTCGAAGGCCTCTCTCATTTGCATTTTAACGACAAGAGCTAGCGGTGATCGAGACGAGCTCTGTAGAAGCGACCTCCTTGCCAGCTCTGAACGACGCGTTTCAGTAGGATTTATGGGATATTGACAGAGATTTCGACTGAAACGAGGTTTGCAATTTAATGTGATTTGATTTTTCATTTGACTTTTAAAATTTTATATTAAATTAATAGTAATATCATTAATGATTTGTTATTATTACTATAAATTTTATATTAAATTAATAGTAATATCGTTAATAATATGTTATTATTACTACAACAACAACAATAACAAGCCTTTGTCCCACTACGTGGGGTCGGCAACATGAATCCTTTTTCTCCATTGTGTCCGGTTCAAAGTCAAATTCTCGTTTAAATCTAATAGAGAAAGATCATTTCTAATATTTTCTAACCAAGTCTTTTTAGGTCTACCTCTACCTTTCTTAACATAAGTCAAATCTAATACCTCTACTTTCCTAACTGGGTCATCGGAAGGCCGCCGTTTTATGTGACCAAACCATCTAAGGCGACTCTCTCTAATCTTATCCTCCACTGGAGCTACTCCAACCTTTTCACGTATATGCTCATTTCGTATCCTGTCTCTAAGAGTAAATCCACTCATCCACCTAAGCATCCTCATCTCCGCAACACATAACTTAGTATTGTGCTTCTCTTTTAATGGCCAACATTCTGCACCATAAAGCATTGCAGGTCTCACCACCATCTTATAGAATTTTCCCTTAAGTTTAAGGGGGACTTTTCTATCACACAACAAGCCCGATGCATTCCTCCACTTCAACCATCCAACTTGAATTCTACTGATAACATCCCCATCTATTTCACCATCACTCTGAACAATAGATCCAAGATATCTAAAACGTGTACTCTTATTAATGACTTGATCGTCCAAAGTCACAATCCCCTCACTAGGTCTATTACTGCTAAAATTACACTCCATATATTCAGTTTTAGATCTACTCAAGCGAAAACCTTTAGACTCTAAGGTTGATCTCCAGACTTCAAGTTTACCTTCAACTCCCTCTTTAGTCTTGTCAACAAGAAGAATATCATCAGCAAAAAGCATACACCAGGGTACATCCTCTTGTAAATGTCTAGTGAGAACATCCATGACTAACGCGAAAAGATATGGGCTTAAAGCTGATCCTTGATGTAATCCAACCGAAATAGGGAAATACTTGGTCAAACCACCTTGTGTTTGAACACAAGTAGTAGCTCCTTCATACATATCTTTAATGATTTGAATATAAGCATTATTAACTCCTTTCTTTTCAAGAACTCTCCATAGCACTTCTCTTGGAACTTTATCATATGCTTTCTCTAAATCAATAAATATCATATGTAGATCCTCCTTATTCTCCCTATATTTCTCCATCAAACCTCTCAATAAATGTATGGCTTCCATAGTAGACCTACCAGGCATGAATCCAAATTGATTTTGAGAAACATTAGTATCACACCGCAGCCTACGCTCCATAACTCGCTCCCATAGTTTTAAAGTGTGACACATTAACTTAATTCCTCTATAATTCGCACAATCTTGTGCATCACCTTTATTCTTATAAATAAGAATCAATACACTCATTCTCCACGCATCTGGCATCTTTTTAGTCTTCAAAATATTATTAAAAAGTTTAGTTAGCCAAGAAATTCCTTCATCTCCTAAGCATTTCCACATCTCTATTGGGATATCATCAGGTCCAACAGCTTTTCCACACTTCATTTTCTTTAAAGCCTCTCTAACTTCGGTTTTACTAATACGCCGATAAAAACAGAAATCTTTATTTTCATTTAGGATGCTAAGGTCACTAAAGTCAATTGTATTCCTACAATCTTCATTAAAAAGTTTATCAAAATATCTCATCCACCTTTGTTGAATATCATCTTCTAAGAAAAGTACTTTTTGATCTTCATCCTTAATACACTTCACTTGAATTAAATCCTTACTACTCCTATCTCTTTGTTTGGCTAGCTTATACATATATCTTTCTCCCTCCTTAGTATCTAATCTATTATATAAATCATTAAAAGCTAAGATCTTTGCATCACATATTGCTTTCTTAGAATCCTTACATGCCTCTTTATATCTTTCCCAATTATCAGAATTTTTACATCTAAACCAATTTTTATAACAAATCTTCTTATTTTTTATCTTTTCTTGCACAATTGGATTCCACCACCAGCTATTTTTACTATTAGGGGCTTTTCCCTTTGATACTCCAAACACATCTTTAGCAATATTTTTAATATCACTAGTCACTTTTTCCCACATAACATTAGCATCCTCATGCACAAATAAAATCTTAGAATCTAAAATCTTACTCTCAAAAATATTTTTATTACTATTCTTTAAATGCCCCCATCTAATCCTAGAAAATCGCTTTACTTTATTTTTTATTTTCTGTCCTTTCATCTTAAAGTCTAAAACTAATAAGCGATGTTGGGTACATAAACTTTCACTCGGAATAACTTTACAATCTTTGCAATCTAAACGATCTACTTTTCTTATAAGAAAATAATCAATCTGAGTTTTACTATAACCATTCTTATAAGTGATGAGATGCTCATCTCTTTTCTTAAATAAGGTATTAGCAATTAAAAAATCATAAGCTAAAGAAAAATCTAGTATGGTCTTATCACCTTCATTAGTCATTCCAAACCCATATCCACCATGAATGCTTTTAAAATCATTTACCTCTCTACCAACATGTCCATTTAAATCTCCTCCAATAAAAATTTTTTCTTCGAGAGGTATCTTTTGAATTAATTCTTCTAAATCTTCCCAAAATTTTAATTTTGAACACATATCCAAACCTACTTGAGGAGCATAAGCACTTATAATATTAATAATCTTAGCATCAACAACAATCTTTAAAGCCATAATTCTATCTCCAATTCTATTAATATTTATAATATTATCCTTCAAACTCTTATCTATAATCACGCCTACACCATTTCTAGTACGACTCTTACCTGAATACCAAACTTTAAATCCTAAACTATCAATCTCCTTAGCCTTCTCTCCAACCCATTTAGTTTCCTGAATGCACAAAATATTTATCTTCCTATGAATCATAATATCTATTAATTCCATTAATCTTCCTGTAAGGGAACCTATATTCCAAGTTCCTATCCTAATATTAGTATCATGGACTAGCTTCTTTGCCCACATCCGTCCTTGATGTGGGAACCCTTGCCTATTTAACACTGCACCCGGGCGCCGATGCAGCGGCCCTTGCACACTTTTCACTGTATTCAGGCCATACAGCGCGTCGCTTCCAGGGAACGCCCTAGCATTAACACAATTTATTAAAGGATTCATGTCATGGTTATTCGACAAGTTTTACGCTGGCTGTCGACTACCTAACGCAACCCTCCACTTTTCTCATCCAGGACTTGGGACCTGGCAACGGCAGTGTTAATGACAGCAATGCGTCAATCAATCAAAATTGGCTCGGTTTGCGCGATTTCTCAATTTGTGTGAAATCTCCTTGGAATTCGTGCCGATTTGTGCACGCGATTTTCGTTGGAAAAAATTATGGTTGATTTTGGGTTATGTCAACGTTCTGGACACAACGGCTAAGTCTGTTTTACAATCGGACATCATTTGAGCAATGTCGTGCATCAATTTCCTTGATTTGCATCATGCCTCGGGATCCACGCCGATCTCCTCGCGCGACTTTAATTAATCAAATTGACAGTCACTTTTGAGTATTGATGATGTTTCGGTCGCAACGGAGAAATCCATTTTACGATCGAGTGTCATTTGGGCAACGTTGCACGTCAATTTCCGCGGTTTCGTGCCGATTTCGTCGAATGACTCCAATTGAACAACTTGATAGTATTTTTTAGTATTGACGACGTTCCGGAAGCAACGACGAAATCTGTTTTGTGATCGGACGTCGTTTGGGCAAATATCGCGTGTCAATTTCGGATGTCGATAGTCCATTTGGACCGATCTCGTTCGATTTGACTGCAAGGGGTCCCCACTTAGGCGAATTCGACATCCTGGTTGTAACGACACAGTCCATTTGTGAATCGGAGGTTGTTTGACCTTTCAAGTGGTGCGTTGCGTCGACATGCACGTTGCTTGATTCGCTGATTTTGCCTTTTTACCGCGTGGTATGATATGTAGGGGTCAACAATTACTAAGATCATCAACTCCATAACCAATGAAGCACACGTGAAAAGATTCTACATACACATCAAAAAGGCATGAAACATTGAAAAAAGAAAGGTTAACCTCCTTACCAATCTACATCTCTTCATGTACCTTATAACATAAAGGAAGTGAGAATTTTATGCTAAGCCCCACCACTCTAATTAACCTCATACCATTCCTAATCTCCCCCAAATAGCAAAAACCATGGCCTCCCTCCTTCCAAATTTCGGCCAGCATCTCTTCTTCTCCACTATGAAGCAAGACACAAGGAAGGCACTACGGAGCAACCATTTGAAGATCAACCAGTCGAGACCCCACCACATCTGAAGGAAGCTTCCCTGCGACACAAATACCTAAGTCTTTCTACTCTTACTTCATACATTTAAGTAAATAGCTTTGAAGTCTAATTCTCTGTGGCATCACTACTTTCATGTTAATTTAAATCCGCTAGCTTCTTAAATCATTGAGTGCATGGTTCTCGTAGTGACTGATCTATGTTAAATGTTGGATCTTTTTGCCAACCCATGTTAGCTAAGTTGTTGATTTGATTTATCCTTCTTGAATTCTAGAACTTTGATTGTGGTTAATTGCTATTTGTGGATTGCCTTTCTTACTTGTTTAAAGCTTGTTTTAAGCATCCCCATGATTAATAGCTTGTTGCTCTAAATTTAACTTATGTTTAATTTCATAATGCATGTCTTCACATGCTAGTCTTATATCACCGGCATAAGCTCAAACCACACTACAAAAGCCAACAGTTAAAAATTAGGTTTAATGCTACCTTCACACCGAGAGCAGATCATTGTAGATGAGATACAATCCACTGCCATGGAATTTGAAGAAGACAATAGTCGAGGACAGAGACACTTTAGTGCTCCTTTAATTAAAGAAGAGGATACCATCTTTCTATTTGGGATGGAATGGTTTTGGCTTTGTGCATCAATTTTAAGTTGGGTAGGCTCTATTCGACTTTTAGAACTTAATAGGGCTTGAACAATTTAGAGTTTAATAGGTTCCTTAAACACTTTTCTTTAGGATAACAGATGGCATACAAAGGAGACACTTTGCTAGTTTATCCTCTCGGGCGATCATAATCGAGTAGGTTAAAGCCACTCCACCGCCCATTTCTCTCTAGACCTCAAATCAATATAGGGTGGATACATTCTACCTAAAGCTTCCCTTGAATTGAAGTAGTCTTAACTAGATCTCTCCAACTGAAGGTCACTCAAACTCTTGCGAAATAAATGTCAAAGCGAGAAAGGACTAGAGCTCACGTCACAAATACTAGGCAAAAACTTTGAAGAGAAGGTTAGTATATGCCACAGTCACAACACTCCAACTGTATAGTTGGAGTAGAACAAAGACATGTTTTTAGTGCTTGCTTAGCTCACTAGATCGAGATCAATTATGTGAGTTACTATGGAAAGAAGTATTTTGATTATTGGTTCGGCTCCTAGAGTTTTCTACCTTGAATTTATTTATATTGTAGCCATCACCCCAACCCACGGCCAGATCCACAAAGGCAAATCATACCCCAAATTATAACCATCATCCACCATATCTCACCCAAATCCATGTCCATCTCGGTCAAACTACCTCTTAAGCATTTAATTCCCTACACGATCTTCTTTTTAGGTGCTACTACTGCAGAGTAGCTGCCCTCCATCCATCCATTGCTCACTCTTCATGAACACATGCAACTCGGCCCCAGCAAGAGAAGTCAACAACCTTCTTTTGTACCCGAAAAACTCAAAAGTCAAGGCATCAACCATTCCCAGTTGGCTCCAGGCCCATTCAATATTTAAGCCCAGTTCTGTTTTTTTGTGGAAGTGCAGTTGATCACCAATACAAAGAGCTGACATGCACTGCACCGCTAGATGTGGAGCTATTTGAAGTCTAGATATAGTGTTTGCACAACATAATAGCTACATCATATGAATGAGTAAAGGGAAGCCGCAACCTTCAATGCTGCAAGTTCTCTCAAACCTTGCTCAACAGAAAGCATACTCTCAATGTTGCCTTCTCCAGCTATATCAATCAATTCACGTACCAGTTTATTTCTCCCAGAGAATTCATTCCCTAAGAAAGAAAAACAAAAGAAAGGATATTGAGCATAAATCTAACTAATATAAATACTAATTACCCTGCACTCACTTTTGTCCTTTAGCTACTTGCCTTTATTTGATGATTCTTCCTTTGCCTTTTGTCCAGCAGATATAACAACTTCGAGTGGGAGGGGAGCTAGTGAGGACCAGTACTCATATTTGGATGCCGCGATATCTAGATAGACACCTACAATATTAAATAAAATAATTGCACAAGTTGTCTGCTAATATAATGATCAAGTATAAAACATAGTTTTTATAATTTTGTCCAACCAAGGATTTATATGATACAGTTGAATTTTTTTTTTCCAAATAATCATGGCATATGACTTTCCTTTTATAAGAAAATAGACGTTAATGTTCAAACAATAAACACATGCACACATGAATACATAGTAAAGTTGATAATACATATGTTGCAAGCGATGATAAAAAAAATTTATACAATTAAATTATTATATTTTAAGGCCCCGACTTCAATTAAAATGATTAAATATCGAGCAGAAAATTTAAAGTAAAATACAGGCTGAGGAACAAAACGCTTATTCCCCTGACCTCAACAAATGATCAAGTACAAGAAGATACCACAATGGGAGAAGCTCTAGAAGCAGGACCAGTCATATGGGAAGCATCACATGAGCAGTTGGTGGAGTGGATGGGGTGAGAAAGGAGGAAAGGCTTGCAACCACAGGAAGTGAGGACAACTTGTGCAAATTGATAAGTGGTCAGTCGAACACATAGAGGAAGGGCACCACTCAAGGTGCTGATGCCTAAGACAGTAGATCCTAGATCACAAGAATAATGCCCCACAACCACCAAAGCACAATCATGCACGACAAAGAGGGAAAACACCACACGAAGAAGACAATGGAGCTAGATCACAAATCGCAAGTGCCTTACATGTGCAAGTGTCTGGAAGTGTCAATTTGGGTTGACAGGAGGGTTCGAATCTGACCTGAAGTTGAACAAACCGAAATCTACTTGACCATAACCCAACCTACTTATTATATATGTCAAAATATTTGACCCAAACAAATCTAACCCTAACATGACATGTCCAACCCATTTATTATATAAATCAAACAATTCTTTGGATCAAAGAGGCCCAATTAACTCAAATATGACATTTAAACCTAATAATATACATGTCTAGTTTAACAATGTGTTTCTAGCTTTTCAAAACCAAAATCCAAATAGTAATCTAGTCAACACGAATAGAATTTTTTTGAGTCAAGTTCATGTTGGGTCATTTATTGACACCCCTACAGGAGCCAAGGCACGAAAGCCACGCACAAGGGCATCACAACAATCATCACCATATAGGAGAGACCCAAGAAGATGACAAAGCTTTGCATAGGCAAGAGAGAAGGCTCTCCACATAGGCAATGCTAGGTACAAGCAGATTGGATGCGGAGAACATAGTGATGACTGCTGAGAGAAGATGATGTGCCCTATGTGTTGAAGAAGAGCCTGCGCAAGTTAGAAGTCCACAAAAATGGAGGAGATAACAAAATAAGTTTAATTAGGATTAACAAAGTCTTAAAGAAAATTATATTGTGTTTTGTCTTTCACTTCTCACATTTAGCACGATTACAACCTTCAAGACTATTAGTGTGTTTTGCCCTATTTGCATCCTTTATAAAGTTGTGTGACACATACAACCACAACTACTGTATGCCCATATTTTGCAATTATTTTCTCAGCATTAAGATTTAATACTCAAATAGGGCATCTTCATCTTCATGTAAGAATAGGGTGAAAACCTATAGTCACACAAATTAAACCTAATAAAAAATTAGAAGAGGCAAAAGAGGAAACAATAATTGATCAAGAGATAAATCAAAGATTGGTTGGAAAACTCGTTTATCTTGTCCATAATTAGCCATATATTACCTACTTAGTAAGTGTGATAAGACATTTCATGCACCATCTAAGAGAGCCACATCTACAAGTTGTATATATTGTGCTTCATTATATAAAAGGTAATCGTAATAAGGAAATTTTATTCAAAAGTAATACTGAACTTGCACTAGAAGTCTACACAAATACAAATGATGCAAGATCACTATAGGATAAAAGATTAACGCGAGTTATCACACACTTCTTGGAGGAAATATGGTAATAGGGAGTAACAAAAAGAATATGGCGTCGAGATCAAACGTTGAGTCAGAATTAGAGCTATAACCCAAGGAGTTTGTGAATTATGGATAGAAATCATTCTTAATGAACTAATAACATGGAAAACCTATGAAGTTTTATTATGAAAGCAAGTCATTGATAAACATCATTCATAACCTGTCCAATATGACCATCCAAAGCATATTGAGATTGACATACACTTCATTAAGAAAAAGCTAGAATAAGGCTTAATCAACATATCCTGAGTGCCCTCAATATGTCAACTAGTATATGTTTTTTACTTTAAAAAAATAAATGGAGCAGTGTTTCATGAAATCATCTCCAAATTGAAAATGATAGATATTTATTGTCCAGCTTAGGACGGAGCATTGGAGCCTACGGATTCACACCGAAGTAGGGAACTAGGATCCCATAGATTCATGACAGGACAAATCAAGATCCCACAGATGCATACCAAAAGAGAAAATCGCGATCCCATAGATTCATGAAAAAGAAAGAAATTAAGATATTACATATTCATATCAAGGAATAAAATCCAGAACTTGTTTGGGCGTAAAAACATATTAGGAAGATCTAAATTTAAAATATGTATACTTACAAATACTTTCATTTTTAAATGTAAAATAGTTATCTTATTTTCTTCCTAGATCAGTCTATATATTCCCTTGCATCAAATACATTGTGGGACAAGAAGAATTCCTTCTTACTCTTGTGTTCTCCACACCTTCTACCATGATCCTTCCTCATCAAAGCCTCTTAGCTTCCTTGATAACACTAGACATCCTAAATCCCAAAAGGATTGTTCAATGCAGGCAAGGAGTGATCATCAAAGCTAAGGTCCTCAGAAGGAATGCCTCCTAACAAACTTCTAGGATAGTGGAACTCTTAGAGAAAAAAGATGGTATAAATGAACCAAATCCACATAATGAGAGGAAATGATAATAGCCTATATCAAAAAAAGGGTTAGGCCATAATACACAAGGCTAGGGATGTAAACAAGCTAAGCTAAAGCAAGTTGTTTAATTGCTCGTGTTTGGCACATTTAAAATTTGTCATGTTCATGTTCGACTCATGTTTGAAAGTATCCATGAAAATGTTCGTGTTCAGCAAGGTTTAGGGAGGAACCAAGCGAAAGTTGGTAGGTCGATGATATGTAGAATCCAAAGAGATTGATTAGGTTAAGACTTTGACAAAGAATGACTCCTAGCAAGCTTCATGGAAAAAATGGGGATAGGAATGAACCAAATTCCTTATCGGAATGGAAAGAAATAATATTGAGTGATATAAGTAAAACAATTAGACCATAATATACATGACATCTTTTGGTGAAACGATAACTTTCTCTTTATAACTTCACAATTAACCATGCTTATAATGGAGCACTCTTGGGATGGGTGACCCCTCGTACACCATGAAAAAAAAATAAAACAGTGAGGTTAAACCTAGTATGAGATGGGTTAGGCCAAAGTGAATAATACATTGCATAATATGGCCTAGGGCATCATAGCGCATAGGCTTTTCTTCTCCCTTACAGGCTCGAGAAAGAAAGAGTCCTAATGAAAGAGAGGTCAACGAAGAATTCAGTGCTTTTGGGAAGTGATCATAATCAAAATTCATAAGGGTAGGAGGAGCCTTGTAGCCAGGTAGGGGAAGAGTGTGAGGTTATTTGGCAATGAATTAGTTTTATTTCTATGAGAGAGAGCTATAGCAGACCACTAGTATACTCTCATAGGTACAAATAAAATAGTAATAATAAATACATAATAAATACAAATTATAATTCTAACAAACCTAAATTTGGGGAAACTATTTTGAACCATACCAATCATGCTTCATGTGGCAACCACCCTTGAATGGTTAGAATATTTTGGGAAAAGCAAATTAATAGGTTCCTTCATAATCTTCTTTTAAATTTGAATAATTTGACTTAGTCTTCTAACTCCTTCCCTTCATTTTTCTCCCTTTAATTTTGAATGTAAAACAAACTCCAATTCTTTCACCTCTTGATGTTGACAACCACTTGTCGATGACTTTAAATATTAGAATATTCTGGTTCCCATAGAATGTTTAGGGTCTTTTGGAAGGTTTCGGAAGCTTGTTTTGAATGTTACAGAAATTTCTCCAAAATTTTGAATTGCATTTTGAAGGGCTATATTTTATGCAAAAGCCTCCTGGAATAAGAACAAAAGCTGGAAAAGAATATAAGATGAAAGCTTCTATTTATTTTCTGGAAAAAGAATATAATATGAAAGATTATATTGATTTTCTAGAAAGGAAATGAAGTAAGCTTTGGATTAGTGTAAGTCTATCGTTAGTCAGTTGCGTCATAAGACTCTTGCATATGGGAAAAGAACCACAAAAATCCATCCCAAGGCGTTGAGGTTTGACTGAATTGTATGCAAATGCATTGCAATAATAAGCCAAAATATACCAAATGGATCCAAAATGAATCCACCGTGATATAACCAAATATTTTAGCGACCTGATAAAAAAGGATTAAAAAAATAACCCACTGTGATATTTGTAAGTTTCAATGTAGAAAGGATGCTTACCATGCTGAGCAGCTAGACCCCAGTAGCGAGCTAACCAGCATCTCTTGAGCACCACCTCTTCCTAAAGAATAAGAGTTAATTTTAGCACAACTAAGGAGACCATACTAGTGATTTATTAAAAGCAAACCCAAAACTTGAAGAGTAAAAACTGCAGAACCATCTCTTCTTCAGTCAATATCATTCTTTGCATCATGGTTCGAAAAGCCTTTGCCTCAGATTCAGTTTCTCTTAGTTTTTCAACAGCAGCAGCAGCCTCATCTTTGACAGACTATTTAATGTAAAAAGAATTAACCACAAGGATGGCCAGCAGATAACCGCATAGCTGTATTAGTAATAAGTTGCTAGTATTTTCAAACCAAAATGATAATTAATTTAGTAAGAAGTACCATTGCCATTTGTCGAAGAGCTTCTGCTTCCCCATCTCTCCCATCTTTCATTTGATTGGCAGCTTTAAGATAAGCCTAAGTCATAATATATTCCATTTCATAAATGTCAAAGAGAAAGATGACAACACATTGCATGCTGTAAGGAACTCAAGATGCTACACTTATGAGCAGATCAAGGAAAACATAAGTGAAATAAAGCAAGGCATCATTTCAATGGTTTCACATAGATGATTCGCTGCTTGAAATGAAAAATCAGTAGAAATGGTAAAAGGAAAAGGCAACATGCAACCTGAAAGTTTGCATATATGATATGAACAGCAACAATGCATCTTCTAGGTACAAACACAATAAATGAGTAAACTCCCCAAAAAAGCTTAGAACATTGCAAGTTTACTGTTAAATTAATGGAAAATTCTTGGAAAAGCACTCTCAATGGAAATCATTCAAAGGTAACTTCTTAATCTTCGTTGTTCAGGCAATATGAATAAGCGTGACCTGACCCATGGTAGGCTTCTTATTGCAGGGTCAACAAAGAAATCACGCAAGCTTCCACTGTCACAGGCCACCCAATCTCAAATCTTTCCCATGGACATAAAGCATGCGCCTAAAAGAAACCAAAGCAATCAAATCAAGGGTTTGTTTCATTCCTAGTTTCAGAGCACATTTGGAATGAAGAGTCCATAGCAAAGCTAGCAGAAACAATGCAGTCGTGAAGCACATTCTCATTCCAAGGTGCTTCAAGTTAGCAAAACTGCTGTTCATTCATACCAGTGACCCTTCAATTTAGAAACCACCTACGCTTCAGTGCCAGCATTGATGCCTATCTTCTCGGTTTCAGGCATTTAAGGTTTGATATAAGTTTGTAAGATTTATGCAACAAGCCCTTCTTAAACAGGATGGTAATTGCGTTGAAAAATAGATTTATGATGACATGATCATTAGACAAGTAAAATTATCAATCTTTTGTAGATATGTGCATACCAAGAGTCTTCACAAAGAAAAATATTCACACACTAGGTAGCAAAGATTATTTCTCACTGCCATGCTTCAGTATTTTCATGCAACAACCATGCCACTAGGAGATTTATACAATCCGATCTTCTATGAGCTTAGATTAAAGAAAAAAAAAAAGACATGAGTTGCACAAAGAAATGTCACCATAAATAGAAAATTTCCCACTTTATTTTATTTTTATTATTAGCCATATTGACCTGAGTAAATTGATGTGTAGTTTATTAGTGATTTACTGATAATAAATTTTGTGCGTCATCATCTAATGATTTGCAAAATGTTTCTAAAGGTATTTGATTATGTAGCAAAACCATAGAAATGAAAACCATGTTTATTGAATTAGCTTAGAGCTGTCGCTTCCTGACGAAGAACTTAACATGTTCAACTCAAGAAGATTGAGATGCAAGATCATGGCTCCAATGTTTGATAATTGAGTAAGAGAATTTAGAATACTTATTAATATAAATTGATTGAGTATAGTTTATCAAAGACTCAATGATAATGAATAAAAAAATGGGCTAAACTTCGAAATGGTCCCCCGACTATTCATATATGGCCAATTTAATCCAAGAGTATCACGTTGCGCTAATTTAATCATTGGGACCATTTTGGATTAATTTTATATAGTCAAGGAACTAAATTGGTCACACACGAATAGTTTGGAGACTATTTTGAATTTTTTCATATAAAAAAATAAAATAAAATTGATTTAAGATATATTTTTTTCAAAATGGATTTTAGATATTGCAATTTTTTGGAATTTATTTGGCTAGATTTTCCATTTATTTGACCTATTTACAATTTATTTATATGTGAAAATTAATTCTTATTTTATCTTTTGTGACTAGGTGCATAAATTGTTCATACTCAAAATCTTGATCAATTAGGGTTTTAGCAAGTTTATTTGATCAATACGTCCTATCCTATCTACTAAATTTGTTAAATTTACTTTTACATGATAATTATATAAAGGAAATTCGATGCTATGTACCCTAATGACTAAATTAGATAAAATATGTCCAATGTTTCTTTTTTTTGGGATGTATATTGAAAATTTTATTTTTGGATCAATTTATCCCTCCTTGTATTCATGAACTCTCCTTTGTATTCGTGAAATGCTTATTGAAGCTAGTACCAAGAAAAAATGATTCAAATTAGTTCAAATTTAAAAACCTTACTTCGAAGGTGATTCGAACAAGTTTGAACAAAATTATCTAATCTTGGTCAACAAAGCTCGTTGGACCAAGAATTGTGGCCATGATGATAGTTCATTGTGGGCGCACGGACAAGAACGGATGGGACCGGCAAAGTTGGGGGCTCTCAAATGGAATTAGAAAAGCTAAGGCTCGCAAATTAGAAATGATTTCATAATGGGAGGGTTCGCCGACGAGTCCAATGGCCTGTGAGGGGAAGAAGATTGCATCATGGGAGCTAGCCAGGAAGGTAATGATAGGATTGATGGGTGAGGAGAAGGGGAGGCTCGACAAGATCTCAGGACTGCGATGTAAAATGGGCCCAACGGAAAGGGATCACAGGGCAGTGCATGTGAAGTAATGTTCGATCCAAGTTTAAACATTTTTACAACCATGTTCAAACCTTATTTGAACTAGCTCATACAAAGTTTGAATACTGTTCGAATAAGGTTCAATTGAATATATATCAAACATTGTTTAAACTTTATTCAAAAAAAGTTTGAATTCAAACTAGTTTGAGCTAAATTTACTTGAAGCGGCCTTCAATAAATATTTCTCATATGTAAAAGCAAGGTAATTTGGTCTGAATCAAACTTTTGGGTAAATGTTTCCCAATAAATGAACAGCAAGCATATTTCTCAAATTTTGGGAATTTCTTAGTTATATAAAGCCAAAGTTCCTTTATAGAATTATTCACTTAATTACATAATATCAGCTTAATGATAATGTGATCAACCTTCTTAATTTACATTGTACTTAATTAAAGTAAATTTGATATATTCCAAAAGTTTAAATAATTTCAGTAAATTTGTTTCATTAGGATAATTATGTAATAAAGATTATTAATTATTAATTAAGTTATAGTTAACAATTTGGACTTAATTTTGATTATGTTAGATTCATTGAGTAGTTTATTTAAAATTGAATATAACATTATATGTCGATTTATATTTGATTGTTATGATAAATATTAAATTTTTAATATTTACATTCCTTATAATTACCCTAATTGCATTATTCCGATGGGACTTGATCGGAGGCTTGGATGTTGCCTAACTAGCATAATAAAAGATAGTTTGACTAGCCATTGGTGGATTTGAATTTTGAGAAAGTTCTTGTGTGTTTTCTTTTAGGAACTCTCTAGTTTATATATTCTAGATAAAATTTTATGGATTTGATAAAGTTTAGAGAGCTTTATTTTAAAATCATTTTGAGGTGTTTTTGTGAGGAACTTAAGGTGTTCATCCAACAAACTTTCCTTGGGACTCTCCAATTAATGATCTCTTTATCTTCAATCTCTACATTATGTTATTTTGTATAATCTAATAGGGAGATTGTGTTGTATTTGCTGATTGCCTTTGTTCACCGCTAAAGTTCAAAAGAATTTTAAATATGGAACTTACATAATCTTGTTGTGCCAAGTCATGGAGGACTTGATGAAGCTTTACATATGATCTTGCCAAAGCAAGAAGTGGGTATTCTTGCCTTTGAACAAAGACAATTGCGATGCCTCTCAAGCAGCGCAAGAAGTGAAGTTTGACTCGTGATAGCAAGTCATTAGTGCAAACCTAACACGGATGGGGATAAAGTGTGCACGTAGGATGATTTGATGTCAAACAACATAAAAATCATTATGTCTATGTTCTTTACCTAGATTTACATTTATTGTCCATTTACTTGTTTAATTTGTTGTCACATGTCTATGTAGTAATTAATGTGCTAAGTGCTTCAAATGCTTTAGTTGCTAAGCAAACTTATTTAATTGAGCTTAAGTGTTAAATTTCTGACCCATGCATTGTATCTCATTTTATCACCATCATCTATTTGTTGTGTGGACAGGTGTGACTTTGGTGTTTGGCAACCTAACTGAATTTGTATTTGAGCAGATCATTTGCAATATGCATACAAGTTGTAATGCTCACTTGTTCATTCATATACGTATACAAGTTAGATCACTAATGTGATTTATTTCGTAAGTTGAGTTTGTCAATCATTAAAGCTTGTGCTAATCAAGTGAGTCAATTATTCTAGTACTTGTTGTCCCATAACATATATGATCCAATACATTGGCATACATTTGTGCGTGTTTGATTGTATGCTTGATTGATTATTTATTTACTTCTACATGTTTATTGTGAGGATTTTGAACTGATAAAATTTTGGAAGAAAATTCTCGATGAGCCTATAATCTCATTTATCAGCTGTCCAAAAGGCCAATTCATGGATAAATCACACAAACATGCAATGAAGAAGCCTACTACAGCCAATTATGGATATTGTATTAATGCTATACATGGGTTCATGCAATCTATGAGAAGGGAAAGGTGGGGATCATAAGGCGTCCATACCTAAATAATCATAAAAAAACAAAATCATGCGCTCAATTTTCAGCTACTCTAAGCCAGTTGATGAATATTCAGTCTAGCAGTTACCTCCCTTTGGCGAAGAGCTGCCTCCTTCCTGCAAAAGCATTACATTAGTGGCCATGTTTGGGACATCAGAAATCGTAATGCTTGAAATTAATCTAGAGAGAAACCTGCTAAGTAGCCGGGCTTCCAATGATACCCCTTCTCCAAGAGAAGCAACCTGCAAGTAAAACTTATAAACAAAAACAAATAACCTTGACCAAGCTGCAAAACTTCACTGTAAGCTGAACCCACATGACCGTACATGAATGGTTGCAAGTAGACCAAAAAAGTTGCAGGATAATTTACAGATGACAAAACACCTGTTGCACATTAAGCTTCTAAACATGAACATACAGTCTTAACTAAGCTCAGAGCCTTGACTGGTATGGTGAACCCATGTCATTGTTCATGTAAGATTGTCAAGAATGCACAAAAACTATAGGATAATTCACAAGTGAAAAACATCTTTATAAGATATTTCATCTACATCGAAATTAATTTTTTTTTAGTGTTGTCCAAATTGCTCAGTAAATTTGATTAAAATTGGTCTGATTTTATTAGATTAATTTGAATTGTTTTCTTTAATATGTTGAAATTTAGAGCCGATCCATTGTATAAATGAAAGACGTCTGAATTTTAAAGTGAAGTGAAGAGAAGGATTAGATGTTGTTATTTATGAAAAAAATCATAGAAAGGTGTCCACTGCCCTCCACTAATAGAATTTATATAACAAATAACCTAATAGCATGATGTCACATGAAATTCACCACTCTACCCTTCCGGGTTATCTGACTAGTCCAGCAGAGATAACGAGTTTTTATATAAACTAATGAGCCATGCAACTCTATTTTTGCAATTAGTGAACGCAAAGCATTTGTCGAAGTTCCCTCCCACCAAACTGTTCCATGAAGGACAAACCCCTGCCACGTGACCACTCAAACTTGTCTCTGAGTAGTGCGAGAAAATGACCTCTATTGAGTTTTCATTCACCAATTATCACTAGTTAGGGAAGGATCCTCCAAGGAGGCTTCATGTACGTAGATCATTTGAAAAGCATCCTTTGCAATAGTGGGAAAAGCGGAATTGGTGGATTTACCAAAATCAAAACAAATTACACAAAATTAACAAAATAGTCTTAAATGAAAATACTCAAAGAAAATTCATTTTTAACAAAAAAAATCATGAAAATTTATGGAAAGGCTAACCTCATCAATGCATAGTTATGATTTTTCAAGCCAAGAAACCCAGTATTTTCAAAACAATTGATTAAAATAATTATAAAATGTACTTAAAATGTCAAATTCCCTAAAAAATTCACTTTAGGGGTAAACTTAATGAAATTGTATAAGTATACTCCCCTCAACATGCCTACACAGTAGCTAAATTTAAAGGTAAGATGCCAAGTAATTCTACAATTATTTTGTAAAATGACCACAGTGCCCCTTTGGTTTAAGTTTTTTCAAAATATTTTCTTAATATATATATATATATATATATATATTTGAAGAAGTACCTATTTGTGATTGGGCCAAGAGCCTGAAAACTTAAAATCAACACATAGATTGGCAAATGATCATCAAATACACAATTATGCATCTAAAGCACGAATTCAAATCAAAACTTTCTGGGATGTAAACCAGGGACATGAATAATTGATGGCAATTTTTCTAAATGACTCGGCCACCACGGCTATATTTTCAAAACCATATTTCAAGTAACTTATCATACTACAAAGCAATTAAACAACAAAGGGCTCCATTACAAGGTGCATTGATGGGCATGTCATTCCAAGACCTTAATGAACCAATTCATGGGACTCATTAAATTTTTTGATGTTATATATATATATATATATATATATATATATATAAGAACCAAAATGGTCCCAGGACTCTTTATGAAAGATCAAAATAGCCCCAAATTTAAAAGTCTCATTTTAGCACTTGATTTTTTAAATAGAAGCCTAAAATGATCCCACAGAAAGACTAATTTCAACTCAATTTAAAGCATCAAGGGACTAAATTGGTACTTTAATATACTCGGGGACTATTTTTGTCCTTAAGAAAAAAGTTAGGAGACCAATTTGGATATATATATATATATATATATATATATATATATATATATAACCATAATTAATATACATGCCTTGGACCACTCACCTTAGAGATGAGATTTTAAGATCAATTATTGGGCTTTCCTTCATCTAAGTTCATAAGTCCCACTAGTGGGCCCCTCCAACATTAGAGTGGAAAGACACGTGCTTAGACATCTCAATTAAGCTACCAATTGAGTGGTAAGCCACAATCATTAATCAACTAAATGAAAAAATATCAACATAAAATAGATTCAAACTAAAACACATATCGTCAAGCTAACATGTTTATAAAGTAAGGATGTAAGATCCATCGTCAGGCCCTCCTTTATTTGAGGTCACAAGCCTCATTCATGGGCTTCCCAATGTTGGAGTGCTAGGATCCAAACTAGAGCTTCCCTTATGCACAAGGTTATAAGTCTTGAACATATGGAATCTCTAGTAGAGTTATAAGCCCCAACCGACAATTGAATCTAAGTAAAAAATTAGCCTTATCCTAACTAAAACCAAAATACCTTTAGATCAAACCATAAAACCTTTAATTCCATAATAGCTTCGGATTGGGCCATAATATCATAAACTTCAAAACACACTCAGATTGATTTGTAAGTCTCATACTACATTTGGGAAGACTGCAAGTCCCAAACCAACTTTATATGGGTCATAACCCTACAAACACATCCTCATTAAAGTGGAGAATGTTTACCTCAAGCTTAAGGAATCCTTCAAAGTGAACCAAACTTGAATTTAAGCTCCTCACTCGAGATAATACATGGGTATGACAAAGTGCCCTCCAATCATCTTAACAACAAGAGATGGAATCTCGAGGAGCACCATCGAGTCAAATGTCCAACATGGACTAGATTTCACAACAAGGTTGTCGCATAGCAATCAATCAATATCCACCCAAATGCTTTGGGATATTCCCCTCTCAAGGTGAACACAAATTCTTCCAAGATCATGGAGTTGGTAATGTCATCATATCATGCCTTTGAGTCAAAGATAACCATATATACAATGCAATTGATCATGTTTCGTGCCATTGAACCTATATTGATATGAATTAGCCATTTTAGGACAATAAACATACACAAATCCAAAACTTACACCATTGAACCACCATTAGACATATCAGTATCCATGAGGCTTTTTTTATCCAAGTTTGAATCATAGAACTTCATCGTAAGAGGGTTGATGCCTTTAATGTATCGCCACACCGATCTACTCAAGTTAGCTAATAGGAGACAACTCATAACTATTAATAAGAACACAGATGATATAACCCCAAACCACCTAATATTGGTAAACTAAACTCGCTCAATTTAACCAAAATGATAAAATCATGAAATCTTAATTTCATGACAAGGTTGTCGCATAGCACTCAATAAAAATCCACCCAATAAACTTACACCACTGAACCACCATTAGACATATCAGTATCTATGAGGCTTTTTTTATCCAAGTTTGAATCATAGAACTTCACCATAAGAGGGTTGATGTCCTTTAATGTATCACCACACCGATCTACTCAAGATAGCTGAGAGGAGGCAACTCATAACTACCAATAAGAACATAGATGATATAACCTCAAACCCCCTAATATTGGTAAACTAAACCCGCTCAATCTCATCCCCATGCTTTGGGATATTCCCCTCTCAAGGTGAACACAAATTCTTCCAAGATCATTGAATTGGTAACGTCATCATGTCATGCCTTTGAGTCAAAAATAATCATATAAACAACACAATTGATCATGTTTTGTGCCTTTGAACCTATATCGATATGAATTAGCCATGTTAGGACAATAAACATACACAGATCCAAAACTTACACCACTGAACCACCATTAGACATATCAGTATCTATGAGGCTTTTTTTATCCAAGTTTGAATCATAGAACTTCACCATAAGAGGGTTGATGTCCTTTAATGTATCACCACACCGATCTACTCAAGATAGCTGAGAGGAGGCAACTCATAACTACCAATAAGAACATAGATGATATAACCTCAAACCCCCTAATATTGGTAAACTAAACCCACTCAATCTCATCCCCATTCATCCACGCCCCCCCCCCCCCCCCCACCCAAAAAAATCATAAACCTAACTCCTAAACACCAATCCATATTGATGTCCTAAATTTAGTGTTCACGGCAATGTGTACAATATGTAATAAAAAATTGGGATTTGTGCTAGCGGAAAAACTAAATCCTCATAACTAAAATAAACCTCAACTAGTCCATTGATTGGTTGGCATAAATCATTAGGACATTATCCTAATTTGTCTTTTGAAAGTATCATCTCTCTCTCTGCATTCTAATACAAAGAGCATGCATCCCCTTCAGAAGCCTATAGACCTATATAAAACAAAAATGTGTATATAAACAATGATTTTCAAAAACTAAAAATTGTGAATATTAGGCCAAAATATAAGGCCTGTATACAACTGACCTTTAATTAGTTGGGCTAAGCAACTATAGTTATAGTCTTTCAACTTAAATATTTAATGATATGAATAGAAATCTTAAAAAGTTTAAGAACTAAAAGCTTTGTGCAAAAGCAATATGATTTGGATGGAAAATTAAGGAGCAAGACCAAGAAAGAGCAACATTCTCTTTACCAAGACACAATACATACAACAAAGGTACGGTAGGTGATAAGTTTATTGAGCTTTTGGCTAAAGCATAATCTTTTGATGCATTTAAACAAAATAGGAGGCATAAACTCTCCGGTTTAAGCTTCCAACATCTCATATTTCATGCGGATAGATTCAAAGAGACTTTTGTAATACTATATTTGATACACGTTATAGTAAGCTTTGAAATTAACTTTATGTAACTATGACTATAACTATAGTTATAGTCTTTCAACATTACACCAAAGTATACAATAATTCCAGAAATATCAGCATATCTAAGTCTAGGTTGGAAAAATGGGTTAACCCTCACAAACAGGAACTACTGTAGAACTAGGTTTCAACACAGCACAAAACCTCATGCTCAGGCTCAGGGTTCAATAAATAAGTTTCTTGTGAACTGACTCATTTCTAGCAGTTATGCCTACAAGAAACTTGAAAATTAGAACATCTTAATAAAACAATTGCTACAAGAAGGGACAGGAACCTGCTTCTCTAGCTCCCTAGTTCGTGCCTCAGCTTCCTCACGTTTTTCTTCTGCACGTCGCAACTGAAAAAAAATCTCCACATTATTGCTAAAAATCTCATCTAAAAGTAATTGTTATACAGTATACAGTGAGAACACACCTTTTCAAGCATAGTCTCATTCTCTTCCTGCAGCATATCAAGCTGCATGGCGCACAAATGCCATTCAAAAGAATTTTTGTGAAGGTGTCCGTTAGTCCACTGGACAGACGATGAACTTCAACAGAAGAATTAATTGAGCTGATACGAGAGCACAATACCTCATCTTGAAGTGCAGAAGCCTGACGACTAATTCCATTTTCTTTAGGATTCAAATGCCCCGTATCGACCGAAAATCTATAACAGGTGCAAGGGTCAATGAGCTATAACATGTGCAAATGCTACATTCCATATTTACAAAGAGATCTTAGTTAAAACGTAAAGAACATAGATTTAAGAACTGCATTGTAAAGCTTGAAGCAATGAAATTACAAGAAAGTTGACTGCATTATGTCTCATGTCTAAAGGAAAAGCAGCGAGAAATATTAATAGTTCAAGTCAAACCTTCAAGGCAAGGTTAGTTGCCAAGAGATTCACTCAATATAAAGGCATAGATTATTTTGATATAAATTTGTATAACATCTATTTGGGTATTATTATGCTTAGCATCAATCTGTCAATTTCATTTTTATCAAATGGATGATAAATTAATTTTTTTTAAATGGTATCTTGAATGTTTAAGTGTGTATATGAATCAAAATGAAAGATTTGTACTCAGGAAATGAAATTAAGGTTTGCAAGAAGGCAGAATCACTCTATAGCCTAACACAAGCTTCTCTGAATGGAATGAAATTTTTTGTTAAGCAAATTTATCAAATGCTTTCATAACGAAGCATAATTCATAGCTCGTCTATGTGTTATAGAGCTAACTTGAAATATCTTTTTCTTTCCCTTTTAACCAGAAATATCATTGAAATCATGTTTGTCCTGCATTAATGGCCTCATTAATATATGCTGCATTAGTCATGCCAAAGTCTCAATATTCTAATTGAACTACTTGTCATACACAACCACAGCTAATTTAGCTAATTATAACAACAACATTCTGCACATGTCTTTAAAGAAAAATAACGATAAAAATTTCTTTAAAAGAAAGATATTAAAGCAAATTCAAAGTCATAGGCTATCAGGCAATGAAATTAAAAGTGATGACCTATCACCAAATGTTAATAAATAATAGTATTACCTTCTCTGTGCAGGCTTTTGAGCAGGTAGATCAATTGGTGGAATGGGAGATGGAGTCTTCACAGTTTTACTCGGGGGCATAAGTGTTGGGGGCACAAGAGGTGTCGAATAGGCCGAGACGGATGGCCTTCCAATGGATGCTGAACGAACAGCTGAACTGTGCTCCACAAAATTCAGACCAGACTAATATAAATGGGAAAAAAAATATGATTAGCAAAATACTAGTCATGTCACATGCAGCAGGAATGGAGTAAATTAGAAGCAAACAAAACAATAGTGAAATTGTATGCTGCAAAGCTGTAGCTTGACTCCTGACATAGAAATTGTTTACGCAATTTGCTTATCCTCAGGTTATCCTCTTTATATAGAAAAGAATATGCATGACACAATGCAATGCCGACATAATTTTCACAATTAGATCTAGCCTAGAAAGAATCTATAATTATATTCCTAAAAGTCAAATACTTACAATAATGCAAAATAATTGCACAGATTTACAACCATAATTAATGGAAAGTAAATTATGGCATATCATTAAAGCACATCGACCTGATCTGTATCCTAAAATTGATGTTGGTTTCAATAAGCATCAACTTGCCCACAAAGAATTGATGTCGTTGTCATGTCATGAACTTCATAAATATATTCACAATAAGAAGGTTTATAGAAATATGAGGAAGAATGGAAGATAAATAATACAAGTGTCGAAGACTTCCAAAACTTAATGGCAACCAACTTCAATATGTTTTGGTATGATCATGATAGCCAAGATTGCCAAGAATTTGAATGGCAATAGTATTTTCAACATGGAGAGGAGTGGGATTATTCTAGGAAAAAGTAAGTTAAGGTAGAAGTCCATAACGTTAGATAATCTCTGAACAAGTGATATATAACTCAATAGTCAAACTTAGTAGATGATGTAGACACAAAAGGTTGACTTTTACTCTTCAATGAGATCAAAGAGTTGCCAAGGAACTACACCATTCTATGATTGGCCATAAGTGTTAGGGCAACTGACCCAATCAACATTATTGTACCCCATAAGATGAAGAGAAGGACCGGTTAAAAAAAACAAACCACGAACCAAATCCCCAATAAGATATCAAATAGTTCGTCGAACAATAGCTAAATATAAATGACGAGATGTACGCATAAATTGACTAGCTTGTCGAACCACAAAAGAAACATCATGTCGAGTGATTATCAAAGAGTTACGCAGATCAATTGTCGAAATATGTTGGGATCAAGATGAGGATCAACTTCCTCACTGCGATACTTTGTGTTTACTTCTAATAAAATATTTGCAAGGTAAATATTTTGGAGGTCAGTAGTCAGATCATGTGTATACTTGTATTGGTTCAGAAAAATAGCATAGGTGTTGGTATGAACTTCCAAACCTAAGAAGTAAAGCACAAAGATTCTTCATATGAAAATGTTGTTCAAAATAACAAATCAGAATCAAATTTCTCCCAGTAATAATGATGCCATCAACATTAATCAGGGCATTTAGCAAAGAAATAATAATGAGTCGTATTAGTTATATTATATATTAGATTCGACATATGTTAAGAAAAGTAGAGGCAGGCGTAAAAAGACTTTGTTATAAAGTATTAGAAATGACCTTTTTTTATTAGACTTAAATGAGAATTTGACTCTTAATAGGACACAGTGGAGAAAAAGGATTCAATGCATATAGAGAGCACTTCAGTTTGCACTCATTCGAATGAGAGTAAGTTGAAATGCCAGGAGAAAGAAAACCGTAAATCTCCTCCTTGATATCAATATGAATGAAGGAAATTTTAACATCCAACTAATAGAGTGGCTATTATTGTGAAGCAACAATAGAGATAATCATTTTTATTGTAGTCATGTAAACCCATACAATTTATGGTTTTGACATTTGGAGAGCAATGAATAATTTCCCAGGTATGATTATCCTCCAAGGGCTTGAAGTTCTTCAGCCACAACCTCCTTGCAACAACCATGTTACAAGCCTCTACATAGAATGAAGGGTTGCGAATTGAAGTCAATGTGTGAAAGACATGCCAATTTGGAGAGAGGGTTCAGAAAGACCGTCTAGGAGCAATTACTGAATTCCAACTATCTGGGACTTAGGTGGCGGATCAATTTGCCCAAACTAAATGGTGGATTTGGCTCAAAAAGTGATAAACTTGATTTTTGGTTCATACAGAAATCCAGGTTGGAATTATTCATGAAAAGAATTTAATTTATCAAAAGTATTAAGAGCGTATATTCTTTGCTGAGGCTCAACATGAATGGAGATGGTTAAAGAAGACATCATGATGAGATGCAAAATCATTTGGGGCAAGGACCATAACAATCATAACCATTGTGATGATTATCATAACCCATAAATGCACATTTGATTGACCGAGCAAATAGTCTGGCGTCCATGGGCTATAAATGGGAAAAAAAAGCATAATCAAATGTATATGTATATCATGGTAGTTGGGATGCTTATCAAAGAAATGATAACAAGGAGAGTCAAACTTCAAGAAACGAGAAAGTAGGGGTATAAACAAATTGTGTCGAGTTGAGTTCTTGCATAATCGAGCGAAGCCCATTTAATTTATACTTGGCACAAAATCAAGCTAGAGCTCAACTCAAGCTCATTTGCTGTGCTCGAGCTCGAGCTTGACTTATTTTTTGAGCTTGATTTCTTACTTTGAATATGGACAACAAACTATTAATTAAGATAATAAAAATGTCGATGTGCCAATTGATATTAATCGAGTTGGCTTGATAAGCCGACGAGACGAGCCAGGCCAAGCTTAAGCTTGTATAATACATGAGCTCGAATTTAAGCTCGAAATTGAACTCATTGCTCAATAATCTCAACTTGGGAGCTTGTTAGCATGTCGAATTTGAGCCAGCTTAGCTCAATTACACACCTACGAGAAGATAATATGATAATTAAATAGACTAATGTGCCCAATACTTAAACCCAAAATCTAGGATGAATGAAAGATCCTAACAACAAAGTTTGGGCATCATCTAACAGTGATGATACTTACGTTCAACAAATCCATTTTATTGAGGTGTATAAGGGCATGATCACTATGAAACAATTTCTCTTTTTTAAGAAAGTTATGAAATTCAAGTGACATATCGACATCTATAATCGATCGTAACACTTTGATTACAACATAGGCTACTGATGTCTAAATGATAGCTAATACTTCAAATTTATTGCAAAGAAAATAAACACAAGTATACTTATTATAATTATCAATGAATGTCACAAAGTATTTATATTTTTCATGTGATATAATATAAGTAATACCCCATATATAACTATGAATAAAGTCAAAACAATTTTCAGGCTTTCAGCATTACTACCATGTGCTAGAAAAGAAAGAAGCTTACTTTTTTCAATTTTACATGTTGAGCAATCAAACATAAGATGAGAAGACAATTGATCTTTATTGCACAACAAATAAGAGTTCATTAAATTAGTTAAAATAATAAAATTCAAATGACTCGATCATTTGTGACATTTTTCATCATGTTAATTTATTATTGTTCATCATGTTGATTTATTGTAGTACAAGATAAGATAACCTCGAAAAAAGAAGGATGCAGGTGAAATAATAGTCCAACTTTAGGCCCCTTAACGAGTACTTACATTGTCATTTGATCTTGCATAATGCAACAATCACAATTCACGAGAAAATTGAGTATCATAATTATTATCAATCAATTTTCCTACTTAAATAATATTAGTATAAAGCTTGTAAGATATGAGGATATCTTTTCGGGAAGAACTAATATCCCCAATAGCATCAATAATTGATTGTCATTAAAAAGCTAACTAAATGATGATCCAATAAATAGTCAAAATTTGTGAAGAAGATGCAAGAAACAAGAGATATGATTGGTTGCATCATAATCTACAAACTAAGATGAAAGAGGTAAGGCATTCGTACCTTGTATCCCTAAGGCAATTGGGGCATTACTGATCATCTACTAAACAACTTTAGCAATAACATCTCACTCATCCACAATTGCTAAACCAATAGCAAGAAGAGGAGCAACTGCTTGTTCAGCATTTAATTATCGATCCAAAAGATGAGTATGACATTTCTTACTAATGAGCTCAAGCTTCTTACAATAATTGCAAATTTTTTATGCAATACGAAATGTTCATAGCCCTTGCAACCAAAGCATTGTACATGTTGTACATCTTTTCATTTGCTTTTCCCATAGGTTGCATAAGTGATTGTATTCTTATGCATTTTATGTTATTGGAAGATGGTTTTTGTGGCAAGATGTTTCTCTATCCAAAGCAATTCTCTAAAACTCACATCCCATAAAGGAGTAGGTTCATAGTTCATCAAGTTGGAACGAGTAGCCTTAAATTCAAGACAAACTTTAATAAAAAAAATTAATCTCTCTTACTTCGTTTGCGAACATCTTAAACAACTAAGCGTGTTTCAATAAGTACTTCCGCATAAATCAAGTAATAAACTCAATCCATAAATTCTGAAATCAAAAGAAATAATCATGGGTTGAGCAATCTCCTTACGTGTAACTAGCGGTCTCATATTCTAGCTAGAAATATATGGATGCATTCTTTTGATTATATATTTTTCATAAACACTACCACATATCTTTAACTATCTTATATGGCTATAACTAGAGGGTGATCACTTGATTAATGGATCCTAAGATCCATGCAATGACCTAAATCTTTGATTTGTCAATGAGCCACTTTGAAAATTCAGTAGAAGTGTGATCACATTTTTTTTGTGTATTCATATTTCTTTTCTTATGACAAAAAACTGAAATTGAAATTCTTAGAGAGTAATTTTTACATGAGAGGTATATACCCAAAATATCCAAATTGTTGCACAGCATAGTTGACATGATTACTTCTAAGATTTTGCCTAACAAAACCCAAGAAACAATTGTTGAGAGAAAATAAATTGGTGCTCAAACCAAGTCAAGATATATCAGAGGATCTATTTAGTGAGACCCAAAAGAGGTTTTGGCGGTATAGATAGAAGGAGCTTCCAAAGGAGATGAAACTATTGGATTGGTGTTGAATGACACACCAAATTCTGTGCCTTCAAATGAGGAGAACGGCAAGCGATGCAAGCATGATGAGATAAATGCTCACCAAAAGCATGGGAGAAGGGCTCAACTTGAGGGCTCGCTATACTTCCGTTGTAATGAGGGCTCAGAGAGAGTCTCTCAAACAAGATTTTAAGTGCGAAAAAACAAGATAGATGCAAAGAGGCAAATTATCGTGTGAAAGCTTGGAATCGAGATGAACAAGAGTAGATAAGACTTTGGAATCGAGGTGCAATAAGATGAAAACTTAAGCAGTTAGTGAGGAGAATAAGAGGTGCTGAAACTAGCATTAAAGAAATTGCTTACACTCACCTAGAGAGTTCTAGACAATATATAAAAAATATACATGTGTGATACAAAACAATATTTAAGTAATTGTCACAATTAGATCTGGCCTGAGAAGGAAGCTAAAATTATATTCTCAGAAGTAAGATATTTATAGTTATACACATTAATTGTACGTATTCACAGCCATGCTTTATATACAAATTAATTGTACATATTCACAACCATGCTTGATAAGGGGTTAATTATGACCTATCCAATAATGCATATCAAGCTGATATTAACCTTTGCCAGTAGAGCAGTACTAAAAACTTTAAGGACAAAAGGAATCCTTAACTTCAGACTGATATCAATAACTGGTTAAAGCAACAGCAAGACATGGGACTCACAAAGTGATCAATTTCCTAATGTATCCAGTTGACTCGGAATGTATCATTAACCTAGTAGACACCAAATGTATCGCTAATTAATCCAATCGCCTTGCAAAAGTCATCCTCTCTTTTCGCATTTTTATTCTCCCTTTTTTTTTCTCCTCGCACTCGTTCTTAAACCTACTTTCCATATAAACTCCCGCATATCGGAAAATGTAGCTTAGAGCTTCTCAACTCCTCCATGTACATATTTTAAAGGGGCGTATTCTAAACCTACAAGTCTCCCTCCCCTAACCTTGTCTTATAGTCAGTCAAACTATGCATTAAAAATAAAGTATAAAACCAAATCAAATCACTCGTTCCCTAACTTCGGGGAAAGAAACTGGAAAGGTAAACTAATTTCATAGGGCTACTACTCCCTTTAAATTGATCCATTAACCCATGGCTGATCCACCACGAAAAACACAAATGCAGAAAGCACGCAGAACGTGCATATCATCTATGACAAATAACCGAAGCGTTTTCATTAGTTTCAAAAGTCAATTAAGAAAATCCGCTATTCGCCTCAATCCTCATGACCTCTCTTCCCAAAAAGATCATCACGGAATATAATTTCTAAGTTAGAAACACTATATAAACAATTTGAAGAAATGTTACAGTAGAAGAAACATTATCCAATTGCTGATAAAAGAAATTCCACGAAATGGCAGATGAATCAGATCATTTGTCATTCTTCACGAAAAAAGTCAAATCCCAAAACTACGCCCAGTAAGCAGTACAAGAATATCAAAAATACCGCAGGCGAAGAAGATATGTTCGGAGTGTTCGCCCTCCCCAAAATTGTCCCGCCTGCACCGCCGCCGTTGCTTGTTCCAGTCGACCGAGTGGCGATTCTGAATCCTGCCGCGGCCGTGGCAGGGAGCTCGTCGTCCTCTTCACCGTCGCCCTCATCGGCCGCACTCTGCGACGCCATTACCTGCGCAAGCCTCGCGGCCGCCGCCTTCGCCGCCACATTCTGCGTCCTCTTAACCGTCGACATTCCCCCAACGCCGGTAACCGTTAGCGACGACGAACGGTGGTGCCCCGTTGACATCGCCGGCGACGACGAGCTCATGTTACTCGACCCCCCGCTTCTCTGTCGCGCATGCATCGGGCTTGATCCCCTTCTCCACTCCATAACCACTTCTCAGTTCTCCCCTGTTGTGGAAGCCAGAGGGAAAGCTGGGACGTCCGATGGAAATTGGACGGGCAGGTAGAACGGAACGGGCGTTGAAGTCGGGAGGAAATTTATAGATCTAATGGCCTGCTGACGTGGGGATCAGGTTCGCCGTGCCGCCGAGGGGCCTGAGAGGGTTGAACATGGCGGGTAGTTATTTATTAACCAATAATTTTACTGTTGCAAGTTTGGAAAGGCTAATAGAAGTGATTTCACTTAGGGGCTGTTTGGTTATCTAAAAAGAAAATGCAGTGTAAAGTAAATGTAATGTAAAGTAAATATAGTGTATTCCAACTATTTTGAGACTGTTTGGTTGTCTGTAACTTAAACGCAAGAGAACTGTTTCCCTTGTTTGGTTAGGTATATCCAGAGTAGCCGAATAATTCTTTTCTTAGGGTCCAACCACCCCTGCCATCGCTTCTGTTTCGCTCTCGAATTTCCTACGTGATGCTTGCTATGTTTGCAACTATGTCCGTCGTCTATGTAGCAGGCCGATGAGCGAGCTATTCTCTTGTCCCTGTACATGTTCGTTGGATTTTGATAACAGTTATTTCCTTGATTGGATAGTTCAGGTTATGGTAGGATGTGCAAAACAGGGTTTATCTCATCAAGGAACTTGATTGGAGGACGGAGAAGGTACGATCATTTAGTTTTGCATGTTGAAAAGATAGCCGGTGTTGGCTTAAACTAATATATGGCGGTGGCGGGCCGATGTTGGTAGCCGGTGGTGGTGGTCAGCGGTGGCCGGCCGTCCGGCCGGCCGTGGCAGAGGTGATGACTTGAGGTGGTAGCCAGTGGGCAAAGGTGGCTGACAAGGGGTGGCAATGCCCTTTGAAATTACAGTGTATTTGAAAATCGCTCAAATTGGAGAAATTCCAAATACACAAAAAATGAACTAGAATATAATACACTGCATTTTCTTTACTTTACTTTGAATTTACTTTTCATCCAACCAAACATCAAAATTCTCAAAACCCCTGCATTTGGATTACTTTACACTCTAAATGCAACAAACCAAACAACCCCTTAATATATTTCATAATATTCACATAGCTCATCTTGATCTATTAATTGAGAACTTAGACTATCAACTAAAAGTATTGGATTCGAGTCTTTATAAACCAAAAAGACCCTTTTCCTTTCTTCCATACAAGGAGAAGAGTCGTCGATTAATCCAATTGATAATTGTATTTACCTTGCGATAGGCTATGATTACCATGTTTCTAATTTTAGTGATTTTACTTTTTTGTGTTTTCTATGCTTTAGTCTGGTCTAAACTTAATATCTTGATATTTAGCAAACTTTTATCATGCAACATTCAATATGTTGTTATTATAATCATATAAAGGATTTATGTATTTTGGAGGAAATGTCTTAACTTGAGTAAACTATATATATTTAGAAATTTGATAAATAATTATCAAAACATATTAATATAGTAGCATAACATGCATATTTGATATAATTTATCAGCTGTGGTCATATATTTGTGAAAATGATTATACTGAAAATTTTCTCATGAATCCCGCTATTTTGTAATTACATTTAAATTTTATACACAGTGACAATGATATAATGACCTAGATGTTGGTATGATAGCAACTATTTGCTAGGTTATTTGTGCGTGTGAAATTTGTGTATGCAAGAAGGCTGACTATTGTATGATTCAGGTTGACAAATATATGATACACTGTGTATGAGAGTGGGCTGATAGACTTTTCTTTAAATATGTGTTAGTGGTGTGAACCAGATATATTATGAGAATTATAAGAGGAATGTGATATGACTATGCATGTCAACGGGCTAGGGGTGATGATTTTTGTGTACTATATCACATGATTGTTCCTACTTATATGCATGATAATATGGTATGATATAAAATTCATAAAAAATTATCACATTATATGATATGCATAGTCAGAATTCCTATTGTGCTTAGCATATATGTATATGAGATGATGATTTATATGATAAATATAATTGCTTAATTATTCTGATATGATATAATAATTTTGGTTTTAATAACACTGCATGTGATACCTATACATGAACATGTTAACCATTGGACATCCAAACAAAAAAGAGAAATAAATCCCTGAAAAATCCCAGAAATTCCGCTTACCTCGTACAGATCGGCGCCGAAGCGGTCATCTCCCGCGATTCCTGCTCAAATCCTGCTCTCGATCGCTGTTCTCCATTGCCTTTAAAAGCCAGCGTCTCGGCTGCTCTCTCCACATGCGAATACTCCCTCAGCCTGCGATCCTGTCCAGTTCGCTGAAGTCGACTCCACTTCTCCGAGCTTCCCAATCCCGACCTCTGCCCTATCCCGTCGATCTCCCCTGCTCCGACCAAAATCCCTCCTCAACCCTCATTTTGCCTTGCCGACGCCAGTCCAACCTAACCTCCTACTCGATCTTCTTCCTCCAATCTCCCACATACATCTACAGCCAAGACCCCTCTCCCTCCATTCGATCCAACCAACGCCCTCATCTCCACTGAAGCCGACGACCCCTAGCTCCCATCTTCTGCTCCGATCGGAAGCCCCGACCTCCTGAAACCGTCGCCTATTCAGAGAGAGAGAAAGAGAGAGAGAGAGAGAGAGAGAGAGAGAGAGAGAGAGAGAGGAAGTGAGGGACTTCTCCTTACCTATAACCAAGCCGCCGCCTCTCCTCCTCTGAGATCACATCTAACCCAAGCCCTCCCTCTATCTCTGTTCGATCCAACACCTAAGCCGAACTACCCCTTTCATCTGCAAGCGGATCCCCCACCTCTCAAACCGACCCTTGCCGACCTCCACTAGCTTAGGTAAACTTTTTATTTTACTTTATTTAGATATTAGTTATTCTAATTATTATTATTATAATGGTTATTATTATTAATAGAATGATTAGTAGTTTTAGTTGTTAATAATAATATTATTAATATATTATTAGTATTATATATATATATATATATAAATAATATATATTTATATATATTTGTGTGTGTGTGTTTGTGAGAAGAGAGCAAACAAAAAATGGGAGTGTTCAAAAAAAAAAAAAGAGAAAAGAAAAGAAAAAAAAGGAAAAAAAAAGAAGAAAAAAAAGAAATGCAAAGAGAAAAGGAGAGGGTACTCTCCCCTCTCTCCTCTTGCCTCGGTCCACGAGCCTCACCACCCCGCCGACGCTCGCCAAGGTATGATCCCTAAACCCTAAAATCTCCGAGAACTTGATTTCGTCGTTCGCGGCGGACCGGGAAAACACCTATGCACGCGCTTTATTGCGCATGGTGGGTTGGGACCCCGGTGCGGCGCCTACGACGAGAGGGGTAATCTCCGAGAACTTGCTTTCATCATTTGCGGCGGACCGGGAAAACACCTATGCACGCACTTTATTGCGCGTGGTGGGTTGGGACCCCGGTGCGGTGCCTACGACGAGGCGGGGTTATCTATAAGTACCCTCGAGCGAGGGGAAAGCAAACTGTCTTTTGAAACAGGTACCGTCGAAGACCCCATGCACGCGCTTTATTGCGCGTGGTGGGAATGAAGACCACGGCCGAGGTGTCTAAGGACACCTACCATGCACGCGCTTTATTGCGCGTGGTGGGAAGGCCCAGACTCTTGTCGTTTTTTCCCCTAAACGGGGGAGGCTGCCGAAATTTCGGGTGAAACCTGAGACCGTACCTGGACTTGTTTGAACTCAAGAAGAACACATGAGAACTTAGATAAGAACTTGAACACTTGAACAACAAAGAACTTGCAGAGTTTGAACCTAAACTAAAACTAAATTCAGAACTTGAACTTGATTTGAATATCAAGTGGACAAAGCTTGGACTCAATTTGAATATCAAATGAGTGTGACTTGAACTAGCTGGATTCAAACTCAAAAGAACAAAGAACTTGATTCAAACTTGACTTGCTTGGTTTGAACACCAACAAAGACTCTCAGCTTGACTACAGGGGACTTACAACAAGATTTGTACTCAAGTTTTGAACCATATTGAACTTCAATTGGATAAGGACTTGGACAAGTCAACAGTAGACTTGTGAACATGTACTCTAAACTCAAACTGGGGCAAGATGTAGACAACAAGAACTTACACATTTGAACTTGAACTGTATAACGCCAAGTGAAATTTGAATTTGCAAGCATAAGATTCAAATCCGGATGAACTCAACATGGCAGTAGAAGACTTGAATGAATTCAAGTCTGAATGAAACTGAACTTGGAATCAAACATATACAAGGAACTCAAAGCTTGAATTATATGCGAGGGAACTCAAGCTACAAGAACATTTAACTCAATGTTAGATGAAATACATTGATCCTTGTAAATAAATGTGACTAAGATGCGACAAACACGAACACCCACGAGTGCTTGTAGGAAGGATATTGCAACATCCTTGTCATCAACATCGGGGTACAAACAATCACACTATAAGACTCCAATGCGCATAAACAAAGAATGTAATAGACTCCTACAACGGTCCCTATGATCGAAGAAGGAAACACTGTCAATTGACGATGAAAGAGCCCTCCTTGCAAACAAATATTTTAAAACCACCTGAGATTGGTGAAAGGTGGATACAAAGCAAATACAACGAATCTCCCTACAAATCAATGCCAGGTGTTTTAGGGGTACATACAATGGTCCCCACAAGCACTGGAAGATGTACGCAGTGAACTGATCTGCATGCAACCAAGAGCAGAAGATCTGCAATACATACAAGTTCCCTACAAATATAGATGTACGCACAACATGTCACTCGTGGGTAGATGCAGAAAGACTTCAGTAAATGCAGTATCCTGAAGTCAATTCCAATCTATGAATGAAAACATCTACCTGCCTACGAGCAACAGTAGTGGAGGACGTACGACGCCACGCCACCGGATCCGCAACTTTCATGCAAGCGGACAGAAGGCGTGTACAAATATTCCAAGAATACCCCTGCACGTGTGCACTTTAATTTGTATACACATAGGTACACTAAAAGGGGAAGATATAATCTGAACCCGCATGGGCCCCGGCGAGCGTGTTATTGGTACACACGTGACGCCTAGGGATGCTGCGCGGGTCAATAAATTTGAACCCGATCCTCCTAAAGTAAGAAATAGGAGTTGACATGGTTCAATAAATATTTATAAAATGCCCCCAAACACCCGCATGGGCCCCGACGAGCGTGTTATTGGTACATACGTGACGTTTAGGGATGCTGCGCGGGTCAATGAGTGAATTTAGGTTCGAACCCGATCCTTCTATAAAGGTTAATAGGAGTCGACAGGGTTCGAACCATCAAACAAATATACAGTTGTGGCAACCTATATATATTTGTTTTAATGCGTTCATATTAGGCCTTCAAGGCCTATAATCAAGAGAATTCACCAATAAAGGTCCAAAGCCTACAAAACCCGATCCTCTATCGACCAGTAGATAGAGTCGACAGGGTCCAATCAATAAAATATAAATGACTCCATATACCCCGATGATGGCCGTGTTGAATGAAAATATCAACCGGAGTGGTCCATTTCAAATATCTCAAAGTACCACCCAAACTCTCACAAAATCCAAACTCCAAAACTCCACAAAAATTCCCAAAATTCTAAACTCCGAAAATATTTAAAACTGAAATCCAATCATCAATCACATAAAGCAAATCCATCCACCCTCCGCAACAGTTTGCCGAGGTGGACAAGTTAAAATTTACTTCAGCTCGCAAAGAGCTAATGCCTAGTCGAAAATATCACTAGGATCTATTCTCAAACAATCTTCTGCCAGCAAGGACGTGGTACGAGTCCTCTAACCGGCAGTTTCGCCGCCAAATGGCACTGCAGGATAAACGGTTATGACTCGGGGCCCTCTGAACCAGGTGGTTGCCGCCAAATGGCACCATTATATTATGGTTATGGCCAGAGCCCGTATGCTCCCCAATGGCATCAAATCCTTGAGATATGAATCAATAGGATATGATCGATAGGGCACAAAGCCCTCTGTTAGCTAAGGTGGATTCAAATTTGTCCCCTTAGACAAATATTCCCCCCAGGTCTACAAGGTACCCTTGGACGAAGCAACCCATGGCTGCCGATAAGGATCCTTCTGTCAGGTTGGGTCGACTACCTCCTCTGACTAAGTAGACCAGGGACCACGATGGCCCGGGACGACAGAACCATGGGATCTTGATCGGGTCTATCATCCATTCCCCCACCATCCGCTTTAAGTGCAAGATGGTGACATTTCCAATTTTTAGATATGAAGTCTCCAAATCTTCTAATCTTCCAAATTCTCAAATTCTTCAAATTTCAAACCCTTGCTGCTACTATATGCCAGATTCACGTATTTTTACGTATCTGATCGACGACTAGCCTTAATCGAAAGTTCTCTCTCGTTACCGGGAGGGGTAATTAACTATAGGGGCTTGCGCCTATAGGAAACCAGAACTCAGATCATAAAGTCCTCGCAAAATGAGGGCAAAATCTCTGGGTAGTGTCTTACCTACTATCTCATCTGCCTTCAAAAATTTACCTCGGAACTTAAATCGTTAAAACTCCCCCCTAAAAGAAAGCACAAAAGTCGGGCGGAGGCCGGGGCCGAATTTTCGGAGCCCACAGAACAGCACAAAGATATGTTTTTTTAGTACATGTTTAATCTTTATGATTAACTGGTTGATAGCTGTAGTAATATTTAAATTTTTAAAGAGCTTCTTTGACAAACAATAATTCAAAATTATATCATGAGTAATTATAAGTCCAAATGAAGGTTGTGAAAATCGGATCGGACAATGAACCGATAGAATGTGAGGACAATGAGCCAATAGAAAAAGAGGTTCACGGTTTGACCAATTCGACCGGTCGAACCGAATAATGTAATAAATAAAATTTAGATGATATAAAAATCATATAATAATAAAAAAATTTATTAAAAAAATTTGAATTCATAAATTATTAATATCTTATGTAATTTTAAATTAAAACATATTCAATCTTTAAACTTAATTCAAATTTAATAAAAATTTAACTTACATATCAATTTATAAGTTTAATATAAATTATTATTAATTTATGTTATATATTTATATATAATTTACACTTATAAATTATATATTAAATTCATATTAATATTTTATATTTATAAATTATTGAGGTTATATTAGATCATTTATTATAAATAAAATATTAATTAATTTTTATAGTACATAAAAGAATAAATGAAGATTTTTACACTTATTTTTAAATGAAGATTTAAAATTATTTTTTATACACAATAGGTCTTGCATTACACTGTGTATCGCTATGGACAAACTTTGATAAAGGTTGTCATGTTGTTATACAGAGCAATACATGATAGGTCTTATATTACACCGTGTATTGCTCTGTGTACAAGCTTTGATAAAGGTTGTCATGTTGGTAAACACAACAATACACAGTAGGTTTTATATTACATTATGTATTTCAGCGTATTATTGTGTATTGAGCTATATATTGTTGTGTACAAATTTTGATAAATATCACTAATGATTTGAAAGTTCAGCTTGAAGTACCATAGTTTCTGGTAATTTATTACTATTTTTTTCTTCCTTTTATGATAGCATGGAATTATGAGTGCTTTAGTCATTGAAATTGCCGCATTACCTTTTATTTTTTGTTAGAAGCTATTATGAGAGTAAATATCTGACAATCTGTGTATAACAACAAGATGTTTTCTAACCTGTAAATAAAAAAAGGGGGTTGGTTAGTCTTCTTTTAAAGATTGATTAGTATGTTGCTGCGTTTCGTCTGACTTTTCTTGAGAATCAAATGGTGCTAAAATCATGTTTATGAATTTATCTAGGTTTATTTTGTTGAGAATGAATGCTAAATTTTATTTCCACTCTTGGACAAAAGAGGAATATGCAAGTTATAACCAATTAGATTTATTCCAATGTGATAAATTGCTCTCAAATAAATGTGAATCTGAGTTTTTTTTTTAATTAAATATTTCAAAACTTTCAAACATATTTTTGGGGCATCATAAGAAATTTTAGTCAATCATTAAAAGTAGAAGAAGCTCTTAGATGTAAAAGTATACTTTTTTTATTTATCAAAGTTTCATTATCCAAAACATTAATTTGATATAAGAGAAATTTGTGATTTTTTTTTTTGGCATTTGATATATGACTAGATATTATTTTTTTGAAAATTCTTATGAATTAATTTGACAAAAAAAAATCAGATTGATTCAACAACAGCATCAAGCCTTTGTCCCACTATGTGGGGTCGGCTACATGAATCTATTTTCTCCATCGTGTCCTGTTAAAAGTCAAATTCTTATTTAAATCTAATAAAAAAAGATCATTTCTAATATTTTCTAACCAAATCACTTTTGTTATACTTCTATCTTTCTTAATATAAGTCAATTCTAATACCTCTACTTTCCTAACCGGGTCATCGGAAGGCTTTTTTTTTTCGGGCAAGTTAACTAATTTTCTTTGACAATATACATTAATCTCCATTTGACTTAAATTTTACATAAATTATGATGTTAAGTATCTTAATCATTATACTTAAATTCATAGCAACTAATGAGATTATGATACATGAAAAATTAATTTTAATATGTAATTTTGATGATTATATGAATTTCAAAGTGAAATATATTCTATTGCATGCTATGGAGGTGACATTTTATATAAAGGCCTGTGATTATGTCGAACACTTCATATGTTTTGTGTTTCAATATTGAGCATACATGTGTTGAACGTAGAGATGAATAGTTTATGTTGAAGTGGTTTTGAAGCCTTAATAGAATAATTAAGTTTGAACATTTGACCTCTCTTTCTTGTCATTATTACTAAAAGTTTTACTTATTAAATGATAAGCTTATGTATTCGGTATAAGAGTAGAGAACAATTTGTGTTAATACTATTATTATTATATGAGATTGGAATTGACATAAGTAGTTCCATTCATTATTGAAAAGGATGTGTTCATCTCCTTTTCTCAATTTGCCTATAACATAGGCATCAAGTTCCAAACAACAAGTACAATTGATGTTGAATAATATTCTCGTTGTTAACAAAAGTTCTATTGTTTGTTGTTTGTAGTTGTAAACTAAATTCAATACAAAGTTTGGGTCATATATGTTTATGGTTTACTTTCATGTGATTCCCTAAATTATCTCTTGAATAGTAACAAGTGTAGACTATTCACATGCTTATATTACTATGCATCACTAATTTGCGGAGGCTTTTATGTAAATTCATACGCAATTTGTCTCATTAATTGACATGTAGATATTTCGATGCAAATTCAAGTCCCAATATGATGCTTAGTTATAGAAATTGTAGAAGTATTTATGTGTTAATATTCAAGTGAATGATTATTGAAATGTAAATTTAATTTGAATGCCTTCCTCTTGAATTATTTTACCCTAAAGTCAATACAAAAAAAAGGTTGTATATGATTTTATAAATCATCTTATATACATCCAAATTTGTAAATAAATTTTATACTCATATAAGTGGTTTTTCTTTTTTTTGGTTTCATTCAACACTATTCTTATTAATGGAATTGTTATGATTGCTTGCTTGTTATTACAAGTTGGGGTTCCCTATATCATGTTTATATATATGAGCATTATCAAACATTATTTTGAATTTCACATATATATGAATTTAGAAATTAAAATATATGAAATTATGATCCTTACTTTTCTATTCGTGTTATTTGTGATGTACATTGGAGGTGATTTGGATAACAAAGCTATGGAGCATTCAGTCGCCTCCATTTCTTCAATTAGAGGTGCTATGACTGGTTGCATCGTTGACTTGCTCTGATGGGGTAATTATCTAAAACTTAGAGTCTCTTAGATCTTCAAAGCCTTTCATGTGACTAGGGTCCCCCAAACCTTAGTCATTGTAAAAACCTTGCATTCTATTTTTCAAACCCCCCATAACCTGCTAGTGAGTAGGACTTTACTCATTAGTGACAAGCTTAGGAATGCATAGTATTGCTTTATTACCTACACTTAAAATTTTTCCTTTTGATTGTCATAAAATCATAATGTGTATAATAAAATGAATACATTAATAAAAATAAAATTAGGACAACTAAACATAAACAAATTAAATTTATCAAACTCTAATAACTGAAAGTTATTAATGAATTTAAATTAAATAGATTAATAATAGAATCTAAATAATTTAAAATTAAATAAGCAAAATAAAATTTTAATTAAAACTAAATGAAAATAAAATAAAACTAAATAATTATAACAAATCAATTAAAATTAAACTAAAAATTCAAGTAAATTAATAAAAAAATTTAAATATGAATTAAATAAATATTAATTTATAAATTTCTAAATTACCAATTTATAAATTAAATTAATTAAAGATCAATGGTCAATAATCAAACTTAAATATGTAGGTGATTGTTGGGTAACCCGGGCTTACGAGGTTATTGATTTAGCCCCAAGGAGGGTGAAATAAATCTCACAGCCCTGATTTAACAAAGACAAATGCTATTCAACCTAAATAACCACTGATAAATCAATAATAAGATATTTAGAAATTAGAGTTTTATATTCTTATGCTTGACTCCTTTTTGGAAGATAAAGGTGTATTGGATTGAAATCTCCTAATGACTAAAATATCTAACTAAAATGTAAAGTCTCTATACAACCAATCTTATCTTTTATGGGGAGAATGATAGCATTAGAATTATGGACCCTAGGACTTGGGTTAGTGACTTCTGCACTTTGAAGCCACTAACTAATATGGTTCTTTAAAATCTAAAAGAAAATAACTCAAAAAAATAAAATCATCTAAAATTGGATTACTAAAATTTTAAAATATTAAAACTTAAACTCAAGTCAAAATCTCCATTGGCCTACAACCAACAAATAACCTCAAATCTAAATAACCTAAACATCAAATATTATAGGATATATTAAAGACACACAACATATTCACACACTTTAAATTATTTGCTAGGGCCACTGACTTTAGTTCTAGGTTAGGCATTAGTGTATTTTGGTTCGATGCGGATATTTTTGCTTGAAGGGTATCCTTGGTATGTGTGTTTATTTTATGTACTCTGGATGTCATGCATATATTTTATACACCTAGCTTTATAGTGGACTCTATATGCATATATACCTCATATCATTACTACTTAAATAAAGTATTAAAGTAGAATGTACTTAAAATGCTTGTAAAAGAAGATTCAAAGTAGAATGTATCTAGGACTGGATATAAATTATGAACTGCTCTTGTATATTTGTATCTCAATTTTAAAGGTTGTAAAAAAGTTCAAAGATGTTTACTTACATAAATAAATAGGATTTTAAAAGATAATTTCCTCTCCTTTGAGGGGTATTTTCTTTTGGAATCCTATAGAAGATTTAGAGCTAGAAGAAAGTAACCAAATGCATTTGAACTTAAATTCATAAGAGTAAAAAACTAGGCTTGTTGTGGTGGAGCAAATGCATTTGAACTTATATCATATACGTATGTGCTGGATGATGACTTCTATTTTATTTTCATACATTGATGGTTTAGTGGTTATGTGTTGTCAAATTGGATAATGAAAGAAAAAAATCATTCCCAATAAATATTGTGCAAAATCTCTATCTCGTACTTGACATATTATAACATGTATGAGTTTCGTTGGGTTGGGTCGTCACAGATGATGATATTGATTAATAAAAATGTGGATTTTTTGTAATAAGTTTGTTATCCTAAGAACACTAACTCACTATCATTTACTGCTTGATAATAATGATTTGAATTGATGAAAGCTTATACATTCACTTCTATAAGTATAAGTTGTGCTAGCTTATGATGAACATTATCTTTTAAGGAATTTAGTTGTTACGTGTCTCTAAATTTAACTTTTTTAATAACAATGTTAGATATCTATGGAGCATAACAATAATATCTTATTGAAGTTATACCTCATCACATATAATACATGAGGACTATTTTTGCCAACTTCTAAATTTTACATATATTGCATTGTGAAAATTTTGTACATCTCTTAAATTAGACGCTTTGTTCTATGGATATTATGTTATCTTTTGAAGTATACTTTTTTGTGTTACATTTGTTTGTTATTTCTCTTAAACCGCATTATCTTATGTTATGTATGTTTATTATTTTCATTTGAATTGCACTATATTGTGTCCACTTATCATGTTTGAACTTTCTTTCAACCATTTTTAAACCTTGCTTAAATATTTAATCAATCCATATTCAAACCATGTTAGAATATTGCTTGAAACTTGTTTAAATAAGGTTTAAGAATGTTTGGGCCATGTTCAAATTGTATTTGAACCTTATTCGATTATTGTTTGAACCCCATTCAATTCATATTTGAACATGGACCCAACCTTAAAGGAATATGGTTTGAACCTTATTCAAATCAATATTGGCTAGAACAAACTTCAAATAAGCACAATGAGTCAAAAGTAGTAGTATTTTGGTTCGAAATGAAATTTGTGACATATTTTTAATAAAAAATTGTGGGCATACTTCTTTAATTTTTTGATATTATGTAGCATATAAAGTCAAGCGCTAATAAGTATTTTTTATTTATTTTGGTTGGAAAATTTAACTTTTTGCTCTTTATAATAATTAACTAGATACATATATCTCTCATATCTTTATTTTAATAAACATCCTCTAACATAATTTTTTTGCTCAAAACACTCAAATGAGAGATAAAATCTTATATTCAAGAACTCACCATTGGTCCACAATTCTTCTAATTTGAATCGATTTAAACTAATCTGAACCTAGTTCGAACCAAGTCTGACAATGGTTCAAAATGATAAGGCATCCTACATGCATCAAAACTTTGAGAAGTTGTGATGCTGCCTTGAAACTTTAAGAAACGACATCACTAACTACAGCCCTTTGTGTGTTAGCATGTTGTGAGTATGGAATGAATAACATCACAACCTATTGTCATGACTAATGTTGGTGCCCACCATCGCTAATATTAACATCTATCATCGCCACCAACCCTATCACTAATTGATGCTAGCATGACAGATGTCTGCCATTGTTAGTGAGGTTAGCATCTACCATCACCAATAATGTTGGTGATCATCTTTACATAATGTCGGTAGATATTTTTATCACTAATACCAACGCTTGATGTCACCACCAATTCAAATCGTTATTGTTGCCAATAATATTGATACTTGCCATCATGGTTGTTAGTCTTATTTATGTAGGTATTTTTTTATTTTTTGTACAATAATGACTAGTTATTTAATTGTTCCGTTTGAGCCTGTAGCCATATACTGTTGTATATAAATGTTGTATATTTATACATTTTGATGATGAATAAAAAAATTATGGATGAGTTTATTGTCAACTTACTAAATGTTTATTAGAATCTCTCTTGTTTATTTTAATTTTAGATGAAAGACATCTAAAATATTTTTCAAAACTTAGATCTTGGGTTGACTTTTCGCAATTTCAATGCAATATGAACTATCTATTTGTGGGTCATATCAGGTTGAGTTGGGACAATGCCTTTTTAGTGTCAGAGTAATGATTTTGGAGAACTAATTATAAAATAGAGCTATAAAAATGATCTATCGTTAAGTGAGATAGTTCTAGGTAGTATCTGAGCATTTATTTTTGCTTATTTTTATGTGCATGTCTATTGAGCCGTGTACTTTGAGTGGTTGTTTGATGGATTCACAAGACCATAGTATGACAAATGGTTAGAGTGCAGTCATGCAACACTGGTGCAGAGTACTATTCCTGGTGTTAGTTCTGATTATATTTCTTAGTTTGTTAGTTTGCTGGCCTAGTTGATGGATGAAGTGCAGAGCATGATCTCTTCTATTAGATTTGATGATGTTGATAGATATTTATTTATATTTTAAGATTGAAGCCTTTGAGGTTTGAGGACTTTGTTAAGCTAAGAGCAATAAAGGATTGATTGATAAGGTTAGAGAAGGCCTTTGATGGGATGCAATGTCCTTCTGAGAGAAAAAAACCCATGGCTATGTTTATGTTAAACAGTGAGGTTGAGTACTCGTGGTTAGGCCAACAGAGGGAGAAGTTTCAGGGAAGGCTGAATTCCCCGATTAGTTAGACAGTGCTATATCTCTTCTTGGAGCCACCTCAAGAAGATTAGAGAAGGCTTGCAGATTTTCAAAGGCCTAAGCCAAGTCAATTATGGAGCCACCTCAAGCAACGAGCCCATATAATCAACATGAGGACCACCTTTTTGCCACCTCACCACATAGTGGAAAAAAATTATCCTAAGCAAGGTGTTTGGCCAAGCAAGGGAGGAAGAGTTGGGGAAAAAAACCTCTTATCTCTTATCCTTATTCATCATTCTTGAATTCCTTTTTAATCTCTTGTAATTATCTTTTGGTTTATCTTTTGAATGCATGGTTGACACAAGGACTAGCTGGGAGGCTTTATTATCTAGGAGACCTTAAAAAAAAAAAATTTATGGCATGACTTGAGATAAAATTTCAAGATTGTCTTCCTTTCTGTAGCACAAAATTAGCTATCATTTTTTCCTCTCTCTCTCTCTCTCTCATACATTCACTTGATCTCTCTATACTTAATTGGCCTTCCTTTATTTCTCGCATACATAAGCCCTTTCTTGTCCATGTGTAATATAAGACTAAGGGGCACTCAAATCAAGGTATAGCATGGAGAAATTGTTTATGTGATTATCACTTTGTTGACTTCTTTTTGTTTTTCCCTTGTACTTATACTTCAAAATGAGTCATTGTATTAATGCATCTCTAATGGGTTGGTCAAAATCATTCATGCACTCGTCTTTATCTCTAAGAAACCTTTCATTTTCTCTGAGGATTGCGACCCATGTCAGAGTGTCATTATATTTTTTTGCTTGCATTTGTTGATTTCTTGGTGTTTTCATTTTGCACTTAAGGTGAGATTGTTAAAATCTCAATCGTCCCTTGGCCCTTGATCCCACGGCCAGCATGAGGATCTGTAAGAGGCTCACCTGGATCACTCTGTTAAATCCCAATCGTCCCTTGGCCCTTAATCCCACGGACAGCATGGGGATCTGTAAGAGACTTGCTTGGATCACGCCGATCTCCTTCTATATTTGGGTGGTTGATTTATGAAGGATTATATTAAGGCAATTATGAATGGTTATGTAGTTATTTGTTTCTTTATTAAGTCTTCTTATATAGATCTATAAATAGGGATAGTTTTGTATAATCAAAGAAAGCCTTTTTACTCTCCAATTCTCTGAATTTAATATGGTATCAAAGCCTTGATTGCCTAGCCCAAAATTATGAGTTTTTTTTAACTACTGGACTTATGAAGGGAAGACCCAACCTTCCCTTTAGAAAGGAAAGAGTGTGAGTTCCCGGCTTGTTCATTCCTGTGTACGTTCAACCGAGAGAAGGGAGAGTGCTTCATCCCGCGGTCTTTATGATCAATCGAGAGAGATGAACGTTTCGTGAACCCCTCTCGCATGTGTGCGAACAAGATGAGAAAGGTGTGTGGGCATAAAATTTTGTATTTGTGTTTGGGGCATAACCAAGCGGGATTGCACGTCCCTGAAGCTTATTGCACGTGGTAGCCTCCTCTCGCCTGCGTCTAGGGCAGAACCGAGAGGAGCCAAGCAAGAGCTTGCGTCTGGATGAGAGACCGTGGGTGTTGACCTCCTTTTTAACATCTATCACTTGCACGAGTGCATTGCACATCTTATGGGTTAGTCATTCTCTTATACGTCGCACCAGTGTATCTGATGAAAGGTCAAATCATGCATTTTACCTCGATTTGTCATCGACTTTGGAATTTATTCCTTTTGATCACACGTTGTCCATTATCATATTTTAAAATGTGCGTAATTGGGCCGACGCTTATTTGATGAGTAACTTATGTGCACTTGAGCCTTTATCACACATATTCATTCCATGTATAAAATCTTTTGATCCAAACCTCGTTTTTTGCAAAACGGATTGCGTGAGCGCATTCGGCTCGCCGAGACGGATCAAACGAGCCTATTCGTGCTCGAATCAGATATCGTTTGATTCATGTCGAGGAGAGAGAATGATGAGTGCCCTTTTGCTTAAAATAAACTTAATAATCACAATAAATTAAAAAATCATATTAAAAAAGTGAGATAAAATATAAAAATAAAATTTTAATAAATAAAATTTATCATTTTAAACATAAGGATAAGATATAAAATAAAACAAATACATATACATATTTATAATAAATAAAAGGAATGAAAAATGAAAAATTCAATTCAAATAAATTTCAAATTAAGCTTACATACAAAACCATTTTATCTTGCCTTTTCATATCTACCTGAATCAAGCAAGTTTCCCATCTAATAGTAGATTTATTTTTACTTTTCAAGAACAATAAGTAAACCCAATCCTGACCATTGGATTTAAGGGTTTTAGAGGACTAATTGGTCATTTTATCTTATATCTTACTTCAGTTTACTAAAGACTTAGGGCCGGCCCATGACCAGGGCACTTCAAGCAAGAAGAAAAAGCGTGTGGGTGGCGGCTCTTTCCCTCCATCTCATGAAACTGCTGGTGCTCTCTTGGTTTCTTCTCTCTAGCTCTCCCCTTCTAGCTTTCACATCTACAACAGTTTTTGGCGCAAGGAAATGAAGAAAAACTGCATGGATCTCGCGGCCATGGCTGTTTGGAGCGAGGAAATGAAGAAAAACGTGGCAGATCTCACTGCTACAGCAGTCGCACCAGGAAAAAATGTGAAGAGCTGCTGTACATGATTTCTCCATTCAAACCGAGAGCAAAAAAAAAAAAAAAGGCTGCTGTTAAATTTTTCCACAAGAAAGAGAGGGATTCTTCTTGTCGTCGTTTCTTCAAGCTCGAGCAAGAAAACGTGAGATCTCTTCCCCTGCTGCTTTACATTTTTTTTTATCTGTTGGGTATGGTACTGTAAGGCTTAGAGGCGAGTGACCATGTCATCTAAAACTATTAGAGTTTTGTTTATTCATTTATTTCATTCATTTTTTGTCTCTATTGGCTAAATTTGATTAGTTTGATACTGTTTATATAAAAAAAAACTTTATCTAAATTAGTTTGCGATGTTATATATGAAATGTGGAATGTTGTTGTTATGCATATCAACTTCCACAAAGTAATATTTCCAATCGCTTTTTTGTGTCTGGCATGAAGCTCAAATCATTGATCTTATATCCTTCATTATTTAAGCACCATATACTAGCTGTTTGATTTTATTTGTATTAGACATCTGTGTCAAAAAGGTAGGTGTTTAAAGCTTCATCACGTGCATTTGTATGGTTTATCAAACTCATACTTTCATAATGGTTATTATCTTGGCATATGAAATCTTATAAATATCTTATTTCGCATAAATCATTTCATAATGGTTATTGGCATATGAAATCTTATAAATATCTTATTTTGCATAAATCATGGTTTGGGGATCTTAGCCCACATTCATATATATGTTAATTTATAATTGAATGTTCATCTTCCTGTAAACTTCTCTTTTTAGATTAAATTATAAATGATAACTAGATTTAGTTACTTTGTTTGGGGACTGAATTTGTGTAGTTATGATGTGATTAATTTCCTAATGCTCTGACTATTGAGAGTGGATGATGAGTTAGCATAGAAAAATAGTATAAGCAAAATCTTGTCATCGTTTGTGATTAATTGCCTTAAAATCCTGTTAGGCTTTCTACAAGAGGAAGTAAATAAACTAAGACATATTCTTGTGAGAGAGTCATAGCATTTAGATGGATTTATATTCAGGTTTTGCATTATAATAATCATATATAATGGTTAGAAATCTTATTTTTAATTTCAATATATTCAGGTTTTGTTAAGATAAAGAGTTTTATATTTTCAAATATCTTATAAATATTAACAAAAATTATATTAGAGTGCTTATAAGCAACATTGTGTATATAGTTGTTACACAAATTTATAAATCTATTAATGTTTGAATCACAAAATTTATGAATCTGTAAGGTCTTTTAATTTATGTTAACAATTATGGATTCTATGCACTTATCTTGCTCAAACTTATCACTATTTTAAATGATAGTTGCACCAACTTCTTTTGACTTATTATAATTTTGCTACAGTTAATATAAAATAGAGTTGAATAAAATCAAGATATTTTCAAACAAAAAAAAGCACAAAACTCAAACTTTACTCATAAAAAATAGAATATTATTATTATTATTATTTAAGAAAATTAATTGAATTTTCTTCATGTATACTTAAATATGAATTTAGTGATTATCGCTGATGTAAATGAGATCCATGTGGTTTAATTTGATTTATGTGCCATCCAAATCATAAATATTATATCTAAGATTCGAAAATCAAGAGTTTCTTGAAATGCAAATGAGTTTTGTGGCTTGATTTATGCTCTTTGCAATCCAATTTCTTTTATATACAATATCTGTAAGGAAATGCAAATGAGTTTTGGGTTGGCTGGACTGGTCCTTCTTGGACCGATCTATCAGAATGTTACTTATGTTTTTGTGAAAGCCCATTCATAAAATGCAATCAATAATGGGTCCATATGTGTATGTTACTGTCTTTCCTACATTATAATTTCTTTGAACTCATGGTTTTCAAGCAAGAGGTCCTCTATCACTTTATTGTTTTATAGTTAGATATTCTTGCAATTGGAAGACATCTTCATAAGTGTATTGTGGCATGCTATTTGAAGTATAGTTGGAATTATATGCCTTTACAAAATTTCGTAAATGTTAAATGTTTAGTTCATTATATGTTATTTACATGTACAATCATTCTCAAATGACATTATCAATTTTTTATGCACATATTCTTGGAAATAAAAATACATTGGATTCTAACACGTACTTCTCTCTTTATATTATCTGCGAGGTAGATTTGAAGCTACTTAGGCAACAAAATAGAATATTCAGCCGCATCCATTTCTTTCAAATAGAGGTGCTACAGCCGGTTGCACTGTTGACTTGCTCCGGTGAGGTAAAGTTTATAAACTTATGACCCCCTAAGTCTTCTAAACCTTGCACATGAATAGTATTTCCTAATTCTTAGGTCCTTATAGAAACCCTGCTATTAGTTTTCCAAATCCGATGACCCGCTAGTGAGTAGGAATTTATTCGTTGGTGATAAGTTTAGGGATTCGTAGTCTTGATTCATTACCTATAGTTAGAATTTTCTCCTTTTATATTCTTAAATCATAATGTTTATAATAAAGTGAACATATTAATAAAAAAAAGAATAACTAATATAAATAAATCAAAGTTGTCAAAATTTAACAAATGAAAAGCTGTTAATTAATTTAAAAAAATAGGTTAAAAAATAAAATCTAAATGAATTAAAACTAAAATGAATGAGATAAAGATCAATAAAAATTAGATAACAAAACAAAAATAAAATTTAAAACAAAATTGAATAATTAAACTTAAATAATTAAATAACATTAATTAAAAATTATTTAAAACTCAAATAAACTATTAAAATTTAAATAAACAAAATGAAAACCATCAAATAATAAATGAATTTCAATTAACCTGAACTAAATTTTTATTATTAATTCAATTACACTTGCTTTATTTAAATAAATTCATTAATTAAATATTAAAATATTAATTAAAGGACCTTTCATACTTTATGTTTGACTCTTTTTGAGGGCATATTAGCATTGGATTTAAAAGGTCCTTAATCAATTTTAATTTGACAAGAAGACCCTTATGCATTGTATTTAACTCTATTTGAAAGATGCATATGCATTGGATTTGGGGGTCTTTAATAAATTTTAAATAAACTAAAGACTTTAATTCATTGTATTCACCTCTTTTAAGAAGACAATTGCATTGGATTATAAGCTTTGAATCAATTCTTAATGAATTTAAATAAATTTAAAATTTAACAAACAATCAAACATAATTAATCAAGGGAATTTTGGGGTAACTCGGACTTACAAAGCTATTAAGATAGCCCCAAGGAGGGTGAAATAAATCTCATATCCCTGGTGTAAACAAAGGCAATTGATGTTCAAATTAAATAACCATTAAAATCAGCAATAAAACATTTAAATATTAAAGTTCTCATACCCTTGTGCTTGACTCATTTTAGGAAGACATTGGATTGAAAGTTCTTAAGGACTAAAATACCTAATTAAAATGTAAGGCTTCTATGCAACCAACCTATCATTTATGGGGGAGTGGTAGCATTAGAATTATGAGTTTTAGGACTTGGGTTAGTGGCTTTTGCACTATGAAGCCACTAATCAACATTGTTCTTTAAAACCTACAACAAAATAACTAAACAAATATAACTCCCTAAAATTTAATTAATAAAATTCTAAAATATTAAAATTTAAAATTAAATCAAAAACCTCCCTTGACCTACAAGCAACAAATAACTCCAAATTTAAATAACTTAAACACCAAATCTCGTAGGACATATCAAGGCCACACATATCTTGCATACACTAGAACTTGTTTGGTAGGATTATTGACCATAGTCTTAGACTCTTAGGCTAGGTCATAGTGTGTTTGGTGTGATGCAGATACCTTTGTTTGGAGGGTACCCTTGGTATGTGTGTTTACTTTCTGTACTCTAGATGCTATACATGTATTTTATACACCTTCACGGTGCACTTTGCGTACTTGCATACATCATATCATTGCTACTTAGATAAAATGCTAAAGTAGAATGTACCTAGGATTCTTGTAAAAGAAGATTCAAAATAGAATGTATCTTGGACTGAATGTAAATTATAAAGAGCTCATTGTATATTTGCACATTTCAGTTTCGAAGGTTGTAAAAAGTTCAAAGTTGTTTGCTTACACAAACAAATAGGGCTTCAAAAGATAATTCCTTATCCTTTGAGGGGTATTCTCTTTTGGAATCCTATAGAAGATTTAGACCCAGAAGAAAGTAAGCAAATACATTTGAATCTAAATTCATAGTTGTAGAAATCCAAGTATATTATGGTGGGGCTTGGCCACCTTATATTTACTGCAGACCCTGGGTTGTATCTATCTTCCAAAAATGAACAAAATATTTTTTTATGCATCTACTTCATGCATCATCATACATGGCGCTAGATAGATTTATTTGCATATTTTATATTTTCCTGATTTAACACTCTGAATTAAATATCTTTAATTCTTTAGGATAGAGCTGTCATTTCTTGCATTCATAAGGCGGTTGATTATGTTTAGGATGTTAGCTAACATCTCACTCCAGGCAAGTATATGCCAAGATTGTACACTCAGTGTGTCTTCTCTAACTCCTATAATTTTTAAATCTATAATTTCTCCTAGGATAGTGAATTCAATCTTTAATCTTATAAACTCAAAATTTTAATCAAATATGCATATATTTAAAAAATCTAATCCTCACTAAAAATGAAGAGAGAGGTTTATCCTCTTTAGATTAGAAGAGTTTAAGAACCCATATTATGCACCAAACCAAGAAGAGAATAATTTAGCATCCTTAATCAAAGTATTCTTTAGTCATAGCCTAAGATGTAATTAATTGCTGAGGCTTGCGTCCGTAGGGAATCAACACCCACTTCAAATAAATCCCATTAGAATCGATGTATCGAATGAGGGAAATGTCGTGAGTATCGAGTTATACATATTGTTATCCATCGAGATGTGTAGGTGAAAGCCGCTATTCTCCATGGATAATCGTATTTATAATTCTATCTGCTTTTTCATTGGCTTGTTTATATAGAGTGTATAGGCCTGCGACTGTTCTGTCCTACAGATGGTGCGATCATACCCTTTGCATTATGAACCCTTCTAATAGCATTCTTTCAGAGACCCATAGTGCGTTTGGACCGAGCGGGTGCATGCGTCTGGACAACTTGTCTCATTCCTCTATTTCTCGAAATTTCTCACATCCTTTGCATCTGCGTCAAATCTTACCGGCATGCACTCCGCCACATGTTCCCACCATCGGCCTTCATTATCAGAATGATGAGTAATATAAATTCTCACCACCAGCCTTCATTGTTGTAATTCTGTGGAATACATGTTTCCACCACCGGCCTTCATTATCAAAATTCTGATGAATATAGGTTCTCACCGCTAGCCTTAATTACTGGAATTCTAAGGAATATAGGTTCTCATCATCGGCCTTCATTGCCAAAATTCTAAGGAATACAGGTTCCCACCAGAAGCCTTATTGCGGGAATTCTGAGGAATACAGGTTCCCACCATTGGCCTTTACTGTTGGAATTTTGAAGAATATTGGTCATTCTACCGGCCTTCATTGTCAGAATTCTAAGAAGAATTGATCATTTTTCTTCGTACGTCCAAGACTGAGGAGTGATCGAGAGGGAGCGCTCCTTTCGCGTGCAACATCTAGAGTCGACCGAGCAGAATCGAGCACAAGACCTCCTCTTACTTGCATATAGAAAGAGCTGAGAGTTCTCTCTCGTGAGGGACTATGGTCGGGACAAGCAAGAGTGCAAGACCTGCACTCTTTCCTATGATCAAACAAGAGGCTTCAGAGGCCTTACGTGCGCCTGTACGGAGTCGATCGAACAAGAGTGTTTAGGTGGAGTCAGATGATTAATTTGCATTGGGCTGAAGGTTGGCTTGATCGGACGAAGGAGATTTGCGTGCCAAGTGCTGAGCCGCTTGAGATGTGTTTTTTGTTGCTATCCTTGAAACTTTTGTCGCAATCCTAAAAACAGATTTTTTTTCCTACTGTCGTGCCTTCATTGTCGGCCTTCTCTTGTGGTTGTTATCCTATCTATAACCAATGCATCCTTCATTGTTGCCCTGCTTAATATAGCCTTCAAAATTACTTTTTTGCCACCATAATGTCTGAAGCTAATTTCTCCCAAAGTTTTGACCAAATTGAGTACTCTATGGTGCACCAAGAGACTTGGTAACTTTACTTTTCTGGGACTAATTACCAAACTGGGAATGACAGATATGTATTCCTCAACTTAAGGGGGAGTGTTAAAATCCCAATCGTCTCTTGACCCTTGATCCCACGGCTAGCATGAGGATCTGTGGGAGGCTTACCTGGATCATGCTGTTAAATCTCAACCGTCCCTTAGCCCTTGATCCCACATCCAGCATGGGGATCCGTGGGAGGCTCACCTGGATCACGTCGATCTCCTTCTATGATGCAAGCTAGGTTCTAAGCTCAAGTAGGAGAATGCTAGGTATGCAAACTAAACACCTTCCTTTCACTATAACAAAAACAAGCACAACAATAAAATAGAACACAATAATACTTACAACTTCTAATAGAAAAGGATACAACAACACCTTACAACTTCAAATAAAAAAAAGAACACAACAATACCTTACAACTTATAAAAGTTTTTGAGAAGAAGGATATAGGTGGAATGAAAACCATGGAGAGAAGAAGAAGATAGAAGTCTAAGATGAATTAGTAGAGGGAAGGTAGAAGAGGATAGCTCGCAAGGTAAAACCCGCAGGTTTCTCATTCCAAAAATCATCACAAATCTCTCTCCAAAAAAACTCTTTTTCACAAAGGAATTCAGCCCAAATTTATAGGAGAAAGAAGGGGGAATGACATTTATTATCCCACATAAATGTGCCACAAAAACAGCCACTAAAACCCCTCCAAATCAGCCAATATATGGACAAGTCAAAGCAAACAGCACAGGGATCAGCAAGGGGAAGAAATCGAGTAGCCAACAGCAGGGAAACCAAGAAAACAGTAGGGAAAACAAGTATCCGCAGTAGGGAAATCGAGCAGCCACATGGGGAAACCAAACAGTCACTATGGGAAGATAAAGCAGCCACATGGGAGGACCAAATGGCCACATGGGGAAACCAAACAATAGCAGAGAATTCAAGTAGTAAGCAAGGAAAACGAGTAGACAACAGGGAAAACGAGAAGACAACAGGAAAACTGAGTGGACAACAGGGAAAACGAAAAGCCACAGGTGAAAAAGAGCTAGAAACATAAGTGGAAAATAAAAAAAACATAAAATAACTGGCCTTGACTGCATCATTCTATATTTGGGTGGTTGATTTAGGGCGGATTGTATTAGGGCAATTATGCCTGATTTTGTAGTTATTTATTTCTTTATTAAGACATTTTGTATAAATCTATAAATAGGATTAATTTTGTATGATAAAAAAAAGCATTTTCCCTCTCCAATTCTTTGAATTTAACAAAGATGATTTGCATAATTAGATTTTATTTGTTTTTCATTTCCCAAATTCTTATTCTGTTTCAATATTCTCTTATTGTAGGTTCTCGTACTTGCACATAGTTCTTCTTGAAATCATTCATTGATTTTAAGATTTTATGTGTGCATATAATAATTTGTACTCTGTGCTTGAGTCTTCTCCTTTGAGTTGTGGAGTTGTTCTCCGAAGAAGTGCTCTACAATATAAAGCGATCTCAGATTGCCTTTTGATTTGGTAGAAGTTTAAATTGATTTTAGCTGGGATTTTATTATGATTTGAGGATGTTTACATTTGTTCGGTGGTTGCTTCCTTTTTAACCATTTGTTGGCCTGAGAAGTTGAAGACTGCTTAGTTGTTTGAATGGAAATTTTCCCTTATTTGGTTGCGATGGATCATGGTTGTTTTTTCTTGTTAGATCATGTACATTGGTTTTTAGTTGGGCTGCCCTACCCACCTAAGGGCTGATGTATTAGTACATGGTGCTCAATGTTTCTAGCTGTGTTGCTGCATCCTAGTATTTGTTCTGGGACCCTAATGTCATGCTTTTGGTAGTGCTGGGCATTATGCATATTTTCTAACATTCCCAAATTGATCATTCTGTAGCAAAGTTCAATTGTGTGACTGGTGGCTACGGCCTGCTGTTATGGCAGTTGCATTGGATGAGCAATGTTTAATGTTGATTGTCTCCAAGTGGCTTCACAAATTTTTGCCTTGCCTGTTGAGACCGAAGCAAAGAGTTGTGGCTCCTTTACTCTCTTGATTTGGAATTACATTTGAGTATCAAAGTTTCACCTTCAAAGCTTGGATTCTTCACCGGTTTTCTCCGCCATTAGTAGTGCTTGACACTTTGACAGTAGTCTCTTGGTTCTAGATAATATGCTATTGTCAGAATAATAGAACTTTCCTATAGGTCAACCACAACTACGTTCCAAATCTATTATATTGTTCCTCATTTTTCCAAGTAGACTGTTAAACTCCTTTATTTAGATTAAACATAGGATTCTGCCATCATATCTTTAAATCTGATCACTAGGATTCGGTTGGTGAGAATGCTTACTAACACCTTTCATCTTAATCTTGGATAAGCCTATGAGCATCTCTAGGTGATTTCCTTTATAGTTTTTGTTTTGGGGGAAGTGAAGCTCAATACAACTTTTTAATGATACAGGCAGCTTTATTTTCTTGTAACCAGTGCAGACTGGTTGAGCAAGTTCAATGAAATCGCTTAATTTGTCTTTTATCAATTCTCTTAGAAATTTTGAATTGTATCTCTCATAATAAACTTGGATATATTAATATTATATTGGCGTAAGACATTGCATGGTATTAGCTTTTGGTGATTTTATTATGTGACTTACTCTTATTTAATAATATGCGGACAATGGGTGATCGCCACTTAGTTGACTTCATTTTGTATCTATAATTACATTTGCTTTATAATTGTTTATAACTCAATATTATATTTATCCTGAGTCTATGTAGTAGTGCATGTCTAGGGGGTTGGTCAAAAACATTTATGTACCCATCTTTATCTGAAATGAACCTGTCATTATTTCTGGGGATTGTTGCCCATGTCTGAGTGTATTTATGTTTTTTAGTATGCATTGGTAGATTTATTGGTATTTCTATTTTATACTTAAGGTGAAGATTATTAGCATAGTTGGATTTCATTTGAAGTGCAACATTAATTAGTAACTGAAGAGCAATTTTGGAGTGGATTGCTTGTTGGACTTGCAAGTTGATCATGGATATCTCCTTTTCCTTGTTTACTAAGTAGAAACTTCGGTGCGGTAGTTTGTTATATGACCACTTAAATTCTAATGAAGTTACTTTAACTGTTGGAATTGTCAGTGCTGTCCATGCAAATAAAGAAGCATATTGAACGCACTGGCTATTTTCATTTCCCCACCTAAGAAAAATGGTTCCATGATTTCCGTTCACTGTGTCATTGCTCATCTCTTTTTAGTTTGGGATTTAGCTTTATTTAGTCCATTTTGTTTAACTTTAAGCATTGAAACAACCTTTCAACAATGCAAGCGTGAGATTACATACATCTGCACCTGGTAGGCTTCACATTGGCAGACCTTCAAATTCATTCATGATCCATTGTATTAGTGCATGATCGGTGGTCCGGCCAAGAAGCCCATGTACCATGCTGCACTCCATAATTGTGGTGTGTTTCCATAGATAGAGCATGCCATTTGTTATTTACTTTTTTTACACAGCATATCATTTTTTTATATGATAAAAAGCATTATACTGGAAAATGCGTAGCATGCTTATATAGACTATGCGTTGGTTGATTTATTGGCATTTCCATTTCGCATTTAAGGTGAAATCCAATTATTCACATAATGGGATTTCATTTGTTTTTCTTTTCCCAAATTATTTTACAGTTGCAATTTTCCTTCATTGTTGCTTCTCATATTTGCACACAGCTCTTCTTGAATCCATCATGGATTTTGAGATTTTATGTGTGCGTATAGTAATTTGTCCTCTCTGCTTGAGTCTTCTCCATTGATATGCGGAGTTGTTCTCCAATGAAGAGATCTACATCCCAGTGCTTACTTTTTTCTTGTTATGCCTGAACTATTTATGGCGTAAAGAAGAATCAGGTTTATGGTTAAACTCGCGTTGTAGTTTTGAAATCCTCCGTAATGCTTAGGGATGTCAAAAAAAAGCTTGTTGTTCATATTTTCCTATTTAATTAGCTTGAGTTTAATAGTGTTTATAAGTTCATTCATTTAATTAGCCAAACACAAACAAGGCCTTGGTTAATCATATTTAGTTTTATTGCGTGCCAGAATATTTGCAGTAGTAGTGAAAATTAAAGTTTAACGTCATAGCTTGGCATGAAGATTCAGCCCACACACAGATTAGAGAAAAGTGCAAGAATTGTAAGAGATAATACAATGTTTACATGAAAAATTTAGGAAAGGTAAAAAACCATAGGGTTGGGGTGGCAAAGTTTGAAGGACCGTTGTCAGTTAACGACGGGTTAGAGGATCGTGTTGCAACAATAGGGATCGGGTGATGTTTAGACGGTAGCAGTCGAGCGATATTAGGCTGTGTTATGACTGTGATGGTCAATAGTGGCTTGACGGTGGTGTCCGGCGGTTGTCCGACGGTGGCGGTCCGACTTTGGCTTGATGGTGGTTATTGATTATTGGTCCGATGATGACCATCGGGTGGTAGTTCGACGATGATGCTCGGGTTGTGCTTCGGGATCCTTAGGCCCTTCAAGCTCTCTTAAATCTCTAGCCAATGTTCAACTCCAATCTCCAAGTCCCCCTTTATACTAAGAGTGAGGGCCTATTTAAAATATTTCGAGAGTGGCATGTCTTATAAATATGGATGAAATCTGGAACATTCCTTTGAACGATTTATATTGATTCTCTTGATCATAAAATATTTGTTCAACATTTAAGTGCTTTAATGTTGTCAGAATTAAGAGATCTTGGGCTCATTGGATTCGTCTCGTAGAGACGCTCGATTTGACTACAAGCATGTCAATTTTGGAGATCATTTGGTCATCCAATTAATATCTTGAAGTTTTAAATTACGGCTCGGGCCTTTTATTTGGGCTCGTTCAGGCTCATAGTGGATCACTTTTGGCATTGGTTAGTCTGTCTCATCGAGACATTCAGTTCTTCTTTAAGTTTGCTGAAATGAGGGTTTGGATGATCCTAAATTTGATTTTGAAAAAATATTCGTGTCCAATTAAGGCAATTTTTGACGATGTATTATACTTGATGTTTGTTTGATCATATTTGTATATAAATAAAAATATGCATATATACTTTTACATGAATATATGATTATGGATGCTTGTATTCTTCTATTTACATGAATATATACATATATATCTTTTAAGTAGACTTTATGTTTGTGAATTACTCGTAGTGGGCTCTGTAAGTTAATGATGCGAAGCATTTTAGTTATAGTATTCCTTAGGAGTAGTTTATCTAATTTTGTTAACTATAGTTTCTAGAATGTTCCTTTTTAGCCTATAAAATGCAAGTATTGTAGTAGGAAAGGATGATGAATGAATATTACTCTCTTTTAAAGCTTTGAAGCTTTGTGTTTGCTATTATTCCCTGGATTGAGATAAAATCCTTCAAGCAGGTCCGATTCTTCCGATGATCACCACATCAGTTTGGTATCAGAGCCTGGAGCTTGTGAAGATCGATGGACTGCAGAAGAAGGTCGGCTGTCGACGACGATCGAAGTCGAAGAATAAGATTGGCGGTCGACAATGATCGACACATAGGAAGGTGGGCTATCGACGATGATCGAAGCCGTATAGCCTTCTATCAAGCTCAAGTGAAGGCATCACTTGATCGGATAGACAAAAAACCTTCGTTCCATAAGGAGAATGTGGATGCCGTCAGCAACCATACCGGCGTCTACATCTTCGCTCCTTCCCTCCACTTTCTCACGCGATCGCAAGCAGAATCGCAGTCAACTGGCTGTGGATGATGACTACCCTCCGCTCGAGCTTCCTCTCCAGTGGCGAAATCCCCTGCCCGATCACTTAGTCTGCAACCAACCCGCTGCCGTCGCTCGCATCTTCGGTCTGACAGAACTTCCATTCCTTATAATTCCCCTCTGACATCAGCTATATCAATTCCTCCGACATTTTCCCATTATCGGAATGTCACAGACCTAGAGCTAGATATCAATCAGATCTGCGATCCCCAACAACTCCAACATGACTTGCCACTTCCGCATCTGCAACACTCGACCATCGATTTCATGCCTGGCGTGCCTGGCATCGAATGCGATTCCACCCTCGAGATTGTCGAGCAATCCCGCGCCAAAGGCTCTTCAGAACCTCCATCTTCTTCTATTGCTGTCGCGGCCGATGATTCCAACCACCACTCATATGGCGATTCGAGAGCCTGCACTCGTCTTAGTTCACCAGAAATTCCCGCCCCCGCTCCCGCCTCTCGGGAGCAATTCGTCCTCAGCTCGATTCGCTCCAGCTCAAGAAGGACGGATGCAGACGACGTCCCGGATCCGAACTCTCTCAGCAACATCAACCTCGTCCGATTAGCCAAACCTTCTTTGCTCCCGCACGACCAGCTCGCTCCTACAAACAATCCGCTACCCGTCGCCCATGTTTCAAGCGAACGAATTGCCCCCGCAGCTAAACGAGGCCTGTATCGCACACGTCCCGCCTCTGATTCTGTCCCGTCCCGTATCCGCACACATTCGACGGTGATCCTGTCCCGTCCCATATTAGCAACGCAGCTCTGGATCCAAAACGAGCACAAATCTATGAAGATGGAGAGGGAACAAAAACTAGAGGTTTCAAAAGGACAAAAGGGGAAGATGAAGACGTGGATTCAAGCGATGAAGGTTTTGGTAAGAATTCTGTATGAGATGGTGAGCAATAGATGTTTCCCAAATATTTTTACTTGTAATATCTTTTTTACCGAGTCTCTAGAAGGAGGGAAGAACAGCGCCTGGTGAATTTGGGAATGAATTTCTTGGCCTTGTTGGTGACAGAAATTGTAATAATAAATATTTTGCAGATCTGATTACATATTCAATATTGATGAATGGGTTGTGCAAGGCCATATTTGAGCTGGACGAGTTTGTCAAAACTAGTTTGGTCTCCATATGCTAAATGTGGTGGATTAGATGAAGCCGAGAGGATGTTTGATAAAATGCCTAAGACAAATGTTATGTCTTGGACTGCAATGATTAGTGGCTGCATCAGTAAAGGCAAGCTGAAGGAGTTTGTAGTTGTGTTTCAAAAGTCACTAGAGAGGGAATTGAAGCCGGGAAGTCTTACCCTCGTGAGAATGTTGACTACTTGCACCCAATTGGGTGATGCGAAGATGGGAAAATGGGTACATGAATTGGTAGCTTAGGAGAACATGGACATAAATATGTTTGTAGCTGCCTCACCTTTTGACGAGTATACTAAATGTGGAAGAAGAGATAGAGCTCGCTGTCCTTTTGATGGAATGGTGTTGAATGGTGTCGTTGTAGTGATCGGTGGATGTTCTTCCAATAAGCTCTCTTAAGACAGCATTGAAGCTTTTCTTCAAAATGGAAGCTCTGAATATGAAGTTGGGACATCTTGATGGTATTGAAGCATTAATCAAATTCATAATTATGGAAGAAGTTGGAGTTATATGGAAATCACTTTTGTATGCTTGCCGAATTTTGGATCCATGAGGGTTACTCATGATTTCTACACCTACCTCCTTACCGTTGACATGCCTCGACGGAGTCGAGGTCTTTTGACCCAAGCACTAATCAAATTTAACTGTTGACATTTGTATTTTGTGCTGGGTTTCTATGTACTAATCTTCATGTGTTTTTTATTTATGATTATTGTTACCTCTGTTATTCCCTGAATTGATTTAAACCATACTGATTGTAATTATTGTTCAAAAGCATTACTCCATGATCCCTTTTACCTTACTATAACACTGATCAATGTTAATTAAGGTTTCTCTTGAGATAGTTTTTTTAATAGCTTTAGGTTTCATTTGGGACAGTTTTCGTATTATTTATAAAACAGAATTTTAATAGAAAATTTTGTTCTATAAAGTTTATTTAAAAAATAATACTAAAGTTATCTCAAGCGAAGCCTTAGAAAACATTTAGAACGAGGCCTCAAACGAAATCTAATAGTTAAATTTATTCCATAACTTTCAGCTGATTGATCTTTATTGTCTAATAAATTTGCGAGAAAATGATGAAATTTACAACCCTTGAGGCAATCGCTGAACTGCTATACAAGAAGGCCATTCCCGCATTCGAGAGATTATTCTGTGCGGAGTTCGGATGGGAAGAACCGTCCTGATATGTGAGTATTTGTACACAATGTGTATCAAATTTTTATACATACTGTATATATACAGTAATACACTCACAGTTTTGATGGTTCTTCCTGTCCAAACGTCGCACAGAATAATTTCTCCCTGCACTCTGCCCTTTCATCTTGGGGTCCATCTGGAGCAAATCTGCATAAATAATTGTAGGCTTGTAAAATTTTATTTTTTTTTTAATTTTAAGTCGGGAGGATTATGGAATTTATTTCGTTTTTAAAAGTCTCATAATAATTTATTTTAATAATTATCATATTTAAATATAGTTATAAAAAGTTTTTTTCTTTAACAAAATTTTATGAAAAATAATGCTAAAGTTATAAAAAAGTAAAATGTATTTTCATATTTAACATCTAAATATTTATTTTATTGACACGTTATTTTAATATTTAAAGCACAAAAAGAATATAAATGAAAATATATCTTATTAAAATATGTTAATATTAATGATATTTTTGATGGGATTAAAAATTATATGAATTTATAAATATATAAGAAATGTATAATAAATTGTGAAAATGCTAGCTTCTGCTGGTTGCCTCATCTGTTTTCTCAGCAGTGCCAAGGACCTACTGATGGTATTCTTTGCCTGTGCTATTGATGATATTATATTATTACACTTATTTGTATATTTCTGTGAATTGGTCTCAGGCTTTGAAAAAGCTTGGACTGTTGGGGCCTTTCAACATTGGAACCCTAATTGGTCACAGGCACAGTAGGAAATCTATGATGCCTTAAAGTCTTCGTCATTATGTATTTTTGTTTTCTTGTTTCTGTTTTGGTCTATGAAAAAAAAAAATTAAAAGGATTTTAATGGCATTTGGTTATTTTAAGATCAGTGTAATTAGTGAATAATTAATTAATACTTATATTGCACTTATTAAAAAAAAAAAACCCTACCAGACTTAGCTAGGTTGGTGGGCAAGCATGGCTGGAAACCTCTTAACACATATTCGATTCCCTTCTCATGTGTTTCGACCCCTTAAGTGGGGAGAAAATGACTGCGAGTCCTACATCCGTGGGTTGGTTGCTGGTAGATTCGTCGAGGGATTAGTTACGTCGCCATACACTTCCTGTAGAGTGGCATCATATAGATATCCCGATTCCAAAAAAAATAAAATTGCATTTATTTTAAAATAAATTTAATAATTTTAAGATTCATTTTAGTAGTAGCATTTACATCCTTTTTTTTCAGATTCTTATAAATGTTTTATAAATATATACAAATTATATGATCTATATATAAGTCCTTCCTCTTTTTTTAAAATTAAATTAATATTAATTTTTAATTACACCAATAAAATGATAAAAATTATATTAATACATTATTTTCTTTACTGTCGCTTAGATCCTACACCTATGTAGCTAATAAGAAAGGTGTTGTATATCTCAGCTTGAAAAAGGATGGTTTTAACTTTGTACTGTCGCATTTTACAGAAACATACAAGGAAAGTTTGTCCTTTACATAATGTCTGGTCATTCGGGTCCTTTTTCTAACAAAAATATCGTTAAAAGGAGGAATTTCTAATAACTAAATGCATGAAAAATCAATGGCAACTAACTAACGGAATTGTTATTGACATTTCAGAATTATTGACTGTGAAAGTAAGGATGAGTAATCCACATGGCATGGCCGACTCCCAATGGTTATAATGAAAAAATGGAGGGTAATAGTGTAATAAATTATTTTATCTAGTTGTTTTGCTAAAACCACAAAAAAAAGGAATAAAAATTAAAAGCATATTAATTAATGTTGTTGTTGTTGTTATTGATGAAATAATATATTTTTGAGAGTTTTGAGTTAATTCAAAATTATAAAAAAATATAAAGTTAGAGTAATTGAATTTAGGATCTCTTTCATGAATCAAATAATTAGTTTATATTTAAATTATATATAAATATAATTTTGAGCTAAGATTTTAAAAAGAGAGTGTACTAAATTTTGGAGCTTCTCTTGCATTCATTAAAATGATGGGATGCATCCACTTTAAAGTGTTCAAAGGTAAAATATTGGTACAAAAATTGGTAGAGTTTAGTAAGATATGTCCAAAATGTACTATGTGTATGTGTGAGGTCAAGTTCAGCCCTAGCAATATCTATGTGTCCACATTCACACTCATATTACTTACAAAAGTAATTAATCTTAATAAGGGAGTTAATTTATCATAAATGTTCATCCTGCATCTTCAATGAAGTTCACACTCATAAATGAAATTTTTCATTAAAAATAAATATTTTATCAATAAATAAGATATCTCATCTTATAATAAGTTATATATCAAGGGCGGAATCAGCCTTAATTTTCAGGGGGGGTAAATTTATAGGTAAAACTGTAGAGATTTTTTTTTCATATATATATATATATATATAGGTCAGGTCGCTGGGTCAAGGGGCAGCGCCCCGGAACAAATTTTGGTTGTAAGGATATTTTTGGATTCTTTTTATATTTGGTTCATCGTTCCCTAACAATAATAACTTTACACAATGTATTTAATTATGTTGGGGGCAATTGTGTAAAGATCATAGTATTTTAAAACTTTTAGGGATGTGGGGGGGGGGGGGGGGGGGGCAAATGCTTCTTGTAATAATACCTAAAAATCTATGTAATTACCCCTGGGCAGTTGGGGATTCCACCCCTCGTATATACCTAATTATTAGTATATATAAGTTAGCTTATCAAGAAATAACATATATCGGGAGATATATATTCATATTTAATGATTATTGCACTTATAAGATATTAATATAAATTTAATTCTAATTAGAATTAAATTATATTTTATTTTCCCATCAAAACATAGTACAATAAGTAATTTTATTTTATTTTAAAAATTTGAAGAAATTCACTTTTTTAGATGGAATAATCAAATTGAGAAAGTGACATTTTTATATTTGGGAGTATTTTTATTGATGTAGATTTTTTGAAGAGTATAAAATTTCTTTTAATTATTCCATTCAAGAAAATAATTGGAAATTTTATCAATGAGTAATTCTCATATTACATGCACTGTGTGCTTATTAAATTAAAGAATATTAATTACTCTTATGAATTTTGATTGAATAAAAAAAATTATTCAGAATGGATAATTGATCATCTCTGAATAGTAATTCGTCTTTGACATGTGAAAATGTGCTGCACCATAATTACTGAAAGCAAAATCTTTCATGCCTGGGAAAAGGCATGCATGCAAATCTCTCTCATCATGCATGCAACATGACTTGTCCTTTTCAAAATTTTCAAATATATAAATATTTTTTATTCAACAAATATAATATAATTTTATATTTAGAAAACTTTATATATATAATTATATATAATAATATAAAAAATTATATTGTCTCCAATAACTATAAAGAAAAACTGTAAAACTGAACATATATAGCTTTGATTGACACAGAAGCTTGCTGTAATTGTTCCTATACAGATATATTTTTGACTCTTATTTATTGGCTGGGGCTATAGTCAATGACATATGATGAACTGAAAAAATAACAAGAAAAAATATATAAAATTTTACTGTAGTTACACTTGTAGAAACTAGACAACCAGGTCATGAGAACTATGAGCTAGCAAGTTCTAAGAAAAAGGATGAGTATCCCAGGTGAGGTCGCCTTATATATGAGAAAACCTAGCTAGCTCTACTCAACGAGCGAGTAGCCAAGGTCCTCTACTCATAAGAGACTTGCCAAGCTGCAATTAATCCTGGGTGAGTAGGACTGTAGGAGCACTAGAGGATTCAAGGTCTTGAGCGACTTTTATGTTACTGTAATCCTTGACGAATAATGATAATAGATGACTGATCAAGGCCTTTCGAGGCTTCCAAACATGCCAAGTTAAGCTGATTTAAAGATGGTGATCAGGTTGTTGAATCGACTTAATTATTTTACTTGATCAATCCGACCTATATTTGCCTTACGTTGCCATAAAATATATCAGAATAGATGTCACTCTCTTGCCTGTCATGCCACATAATAATATCCTGTGCGTGACACTTATGAATTCAAAATATATGATATACTTTCACTTACATTTCATCTTGAAGCCTTTTCGATCTATCATTATCATGCAGCAAAACCTGATACTGAAGAGATACATACCCCTCTCATTTGCACAAACTCACCCACGCATTTATGTGAAAGTTTTAAGAGAGAATTAATTGACGGCGATAGAAATTAATGAGTGTACCAACTCGCCATGATGATAGTGAAACACTGAGCTAATTCTTCATCATTTTGGTTACAACTTATATTTCTTAGGTTGAAATTGATGCGCCATTATTATGGCTGGCAATATGTCAGTTGATTCCTGACTAAATATGTCAGTTGATTCCAGAAAATATATAAAAGATAGCGTAATCTTAATTTGAAATCTCATACTATTCTCATCTTGATTCTACAATTGATTACAAAAAAATTTCTCATCGTATGTTTATTAATCATCAACATCTGATCATATCATTTTCCTCTTTGATATTTTCTTCTATTATGAAAATTATCTTGTCTGCATGCTCACCACCATCATTTAACTTCTAACGCTCTCCATTAATCATAATATGATTCTTCTCATTGAGTATCATCTTATGTTCTTCGATCACCTGCATGGACATGTTGCTCGTCTTCCTGAACATCAATCTATCACAACAAAGCTACAATGTTATGTTAGAATAATTAAATATATTAATTATGCGAGACGTCGTCATAATTATTTAAGTATATATATATTTAATTATATAAACTATTAAGTGGCTCACATACTTAATTAATTAATGATTTAATTATTTATATTGAAATCCTATTGGTCAAGAAGAGAATTTGATCAATCGTTTATGGACCGTTTGATCAAATAACTCCAATGAGCGGTTATTATAACTACTCCGCAGGAAATAACTACCGGTCATCTCTCTCTCTCATTATGAGAGTTAATTTGCTCCATAGCGAATTAACTCATGAAAGTGAAGAAAGTGAAGGAGAAAAGGGAGAGAAACCATAGTTCGGAATTCAACGAATTCAACATGAATCAAGGTATGTTTTCTTCCGATTAAAGTCTTGTGAAAATCATCTTGTTCAAGATCTTGTGGATTTAAGAATTGTGTAAAAAGATTTTTCATTTCGATTTCTTTTACATAATTATGATGCGAGTTCTTGTAAGATTTAAAGAACTTGATCATGTAAATGAAGTTCTCATAAATGTAAGAGAACTACTTTAAGTTTTACATGTGGTATCAGAGCAATGGTTACGAACTTGTGATTTTCCGTTGAGATTTTTTTTACTTTCTTCTACGTTTCTTTCTAATGAAATCAAGTTCATATGATTTATTATCGATTTCAATTAACGCAATTAATTATCGAATTATACATCGTCACGATTCATTCATGACAAATTAATTAGGTTTATATTTTATTTTCCGACATAGATTATGCTATTTATTTCATTATGAATTAATTTATCATATGAAAATTAATGATGTAAATTTATTTTTACCTTCAAGGATATATTTTTTCTTACATGTAATTATGTACATTAAGTAATTTTTTTTTATGTATTTCATTTATTTGAAATAATTATTGTCGTAATTATTTAATTTGACGTTTATATCAAGCATAGTTTGTTAATCATCAAAGTGGTCGAACTAGAAAGTTTCATAAATATCAATTAAATAATATTTAATTACTCGTGAGTATGTGATGCTATTAATAGAATGACATGATATTTTTATAAATTTTTATTACGAGTAATTAAAATTCAATAGCTACAAAATATTTAAGAATCACCCAAAGGTTGATTAGTCATTTTGTACTATTGGATATAAGTGTGATAAATTATTATACTTAATTAAATATATTTAGTATATCCAAAGATGACAAATATATTTAATTGGAGTATGTATAATTATCAATTATGAGAATTTTAATTTGAGCATCAATTATGATTATTGTTGTATATTGTAGTATCACCCAAAAGAGAACTTCAATATGCATTTTATTGATTAACTGTATGTTATCTGAATTTATTTTATGCTTTTTGAATTTAATATTCAAATCATCGATATGTGAGTCTTATATTTTTTATTTTGCAGCATCTAATTCTGTTATTCTTCATTCGCAAGCTTCGTCTATTGTAAAGTTTAATGGGCTTAATTATTCTGAATGGAGTGAACAAATTCAGTTCCATTTAGGAGTTTTGGATCTGGATTTTACACTACTTAATGATAAGCCTACTGCTATTACTGATACAAGCAGTGTTGAACAAAAGTCTTTTCATGAAGTTTGGGAAAGATCAAATAGACTGAGCCTAATGTTTATGCGAATGACTGTAGCAGACATTATTAAACCAACCATTCCAAAAACTGATAGTACTAAGGAATTTATGAAGTTTGTGGAGAATGTATCTCAATCTGAGTCTACTGATAAGTCACGTGCTGGGACATTAATGGGTATGCTAACCATCATGAAATTGGATGGTTCTCGTACTATTTATGAGCACATTACTGAAATGACTAATATAGCAGCAAGATTGAATACCATGGGAATGAAAGTGAGTGAAAGCTTCCTTGTACAGTTTATTATAAACTCATTGCCTCCTGAATATGATCCATTCCAAATTAATTATAATACAATTAAGGATAAATGGAATGTGACCGAATTACAGAGTATGCTTATTCAGGAGGAATCAAGGCTTAAGAAACAAGGAATTCACTCAATTAATCTCATGGGTCAACCAGATTTTAAAAGAAAATCAGGAAAGAAGAATTCAAAGGGCAATAAAGGACACCTAAAGCCTAATGTGTCATCTGTCCAAATTCAAAATAAGGAGCCAAAGAATGATAGATGTCATTTCTGTTACAAGCGTGGACACTATCAGAAAGATTGCTTGAAACATAAGGCTTGGTTTGAAAAGAAAGGTAAGCCTAATGCTTTTGTATGTTTTGAATCAAATTTGGCTGAAGTTCCTTATAATACTTGGTGGATTGATTCTGGTTGTACCACTCATGTTTCAAATGTGATGCAGGGATTTCTTACAACCCAAACCATAAAGCCAAATGAAAAGTTTGTCTTCATGGGAAATAGAGTCAAAGCTCCAGTTGAAGCCATTGGAACATATCGTTTGATTTTAGATACTGGACATCATTTAGATTTTTTTCAAACTCTTTATGTACCTTCTGTTTCTAGAAATTTGGTTTCTTTGTCAAAACTTGATACAACTGGTTATTATTTTAAGTTTAGAAGTGGATGTTTCAGTTTGTTTAAGTGTAATCAACTTATTACTTATGGTGTGCTTTGTGATGGTTTATATAAATTAAGACTGGATAATTTATTTGCTGAGACTTTGTTAACCTTGCATCATAATATTGGAATAAAACGTGGTTTAATGAATGAAAATTCTGCTTACTTGTGGCATAAACGTTTGGGTCATATATCCAAAGAAAGAATACAAAGATTAGTGAGGAATGAAATCCTTCCTGATTTGGATTTCACTGATCTTGGTATTTATGTGGATTGTATTAAAGGAAAATTTACAAAACACACAATTAAGAAAGCAGCCACAAGAAGCACATAACTTCTTGAAATCATACACACTGATATGTGTGGACCTTTTGATGTGCCTTCTTTTAGTGGAGAAAAATATTTTATTACCTTTATTGATGATTTTTCACGTTATGGTTATGTCTATTTGTTGCATAAAAAATCTCATTCAGTAGACATCCTTGAGGTGTTTATTAATGAGGTTGAAAGACAATTAGATAAGAAAGTGAAAATCATAAGGTCTAATAGAGGTGGTGAATTTTATGGAAGGTATGATGAATCTGGACAATGCCCTGATCCATTTGCTAAATTCCTTGAAAGATATGGCATTTATGCTCAATACACAATATCTAGCACACCACAACAAAATGGTGTTGCAGAAAGACACAATCGTACTTTAATGGATATGGTTAGATGTATGTTAAGTTATTCTTCTTTACCCTTATCATTGTGGATGCATGCTTTAAAAACTGCTATGTACTTGTTAAATAGGGTTCCTAGTAAGGCAGTTTCAAAGACCCCTTTTGAACTGTGGACAGAAAGAAAATCTAGTTTAAGGCACCTGCATATTTGGGGTTGCCCAGCAGAAATAAAAATTTATAATTCACATGAAAAAAAATTAGATTCTAGAACAACCAGTGGTTTTTTTATTGGTTATCCAGAAAAATCTAAAGGGTATAGATTTTATTGTCCTAATCATAGTACGAAAATTATTGAAACTGGAAATGCTAGGTTCATTGAGAATGGTGAAATTAGTGGGAGTATAAAATCTCGTGATGTAGAGGTTCAAGAAGTTAGTGTGAAAATTCCTTTGCCCGTCACTTCTAATAAAGTTGTTATTCCTATAGTTGTTGAAAAATTTGACAATATACAGGATGAGCAAATGAATGATGATACATCCCAAAATGAAGTTGTCACTAATGAACCTATAATTGATGAACCACAAGAAGTAACATTAAGAAGATCTATTAGAGTTAAAAGATCTGCTATTTCGAATGATTATATGGTTTATCTACAAGAGTCAGATTTTGACTTAGGAATTGATGATGATCCAGTTTCATTTTCACAAGCTATAGAAAGTATGAATTCTAATAAGTGGTTAGATGCTATGAAAGAAGAGTTAAAATTAATGGATCATAATAATGTCTGGGACATCGTTGAATTGCCTGAAGGTTCTAAAAGAGTTGGGTGTAAGTGGGTCTTTAAGACCAAGCGTGACTCTAAAGGCAATATTGAACGGTATAAGGCTAGACTTGTTGCCAAAGGTTTTACTCAGAAAGATGGTGTTGACTACAAAGAGACCTTCTCTCCAGTTTCCAAGAAGGACTCATTAAGAATTATTATGGCGATAGTAGCTCATTATGATTTAGAGTTACATCAAATGGATGTGAAAACAACCTTTCTAAATGGGGATTTAGAGGAAGAAGTTTACATGGATCAACCTGAGGGGGTTTCACTTGAAGGAAAGGAACACATGGTGTGTAAACTTAAGAAATCAATATACGGACTTAAACAAGCTTCCCGACAATGGTATTTTAAATTTAACAATACTATCACTTCCTTTGGATTTAAAGAAATCACTGTTGATCGGTGTATATATCTAAAGGTCAGTTGGAGCAAGTTTATAATTTTGATCTTGTATGTTGATGATATTTTGCTTGCTACTAATGACTTTGGTTTATTACATGAAACCAAGAAATTTCTCTCAAATAACTTTGAAATGAAAGATATGGGTGAGGCATCTTATGTGATAGGAATTGAAATATTCCGTGATAGATCACAAGGAATGCTAGGATTGTCTCAGAAAGTATATATTAATAAAGTTCTTGAGAGATTTAAGATGGAAAAATGCTCAGCAAGCATTGTTCCAATTCAGAAAGGAGATAAATTGAGCCTTATGCAATGCCCAAAGAATGAATTGGAACATAAAGAAATGGAACAAATTCCTTATGCATCTATTGTTGGAAGTTTAATATATGCTCAAACTTGTACTAGACCAGATATTAGTTTTGTTGTTGGAATGTTGGGTAGATATCAAAGTAATCTAGGACTTGATCATTGGAAAGCTGCAAAGAAGGTTTTACGATATCTACAAGGAACAAAAGATTACATGCTCACTTTTAGTAGATCCGATCACCTTGAGGTGATAGGATATTCAGATTCAGATTTTGCTGGATGTCTAGATTTTAGAAAATCCACATTTGGCTATGTGTTTCTTTTAAGTGGAGGAGCAATATCTTGGAAGAGTGCGAAGCAGTCCGTCATTGCTGCATCCACAATGGAAGCTGAGTTTGTGGCATGTTTTGAGGCCACAATTCAAGGATTATGGTTGCAAAATTTTATTTCAGGACTTGGAGTTGTTGACAGTATTGACAAGCCATTGAAAATTTATTGTGATAATATCGCAGCAGTCTTCTTTTCTAAGAATGACAAGTATTCAAAAGGTGCTAAACATATGGAGTTGAAATACTTTGCCGTTAAGGAAGAAGTTCAGAAACAAAGAGTATCATTTGAGCACATTAGCACCAATCTTATGATTGCGGATCCATTAACCAAAGGGTTGCCACCGAAGACATTTCATGAACATGTTGTTAGGATGGGCATTACTGAAAACCTTTATTAAGTTTATGTTTGTTTGTTCTTTATGTCTTTTGATACTTTGAGTTCTTTTATTTAGTTTCTGACAATTAGTGTATCCTGTTTATTATGTTGAGTATACATGAATGGTTATGTGAATATTGACAGAATTTGTCTTTTATAAAGACATTATTGTTGGACCATTATGAGTATATCTTATTATGCTTCATATTAGATATAAGATTAGTATCGTGATACATGGAAGGAAATGCATCGAACTAATGATGTATAACCGCCATGATCCATATTAATTTTGTACTTAATAATGAATTTATGATTTGACCAATTTATGAAAGAGGATTTGTATATTGCGCTTTATGTTTATAATTATTAAATTATTAATTGAATTATAGCATATGGGCCAAGTGGGAGAATGTTAGAATAATTAAATATATTAATTATGCGAGACGTCGCCATACTTATTTAAGTATATATATATTTAATTATATAAACTATTAAGTGGCCCACATACTTAATTAATTAATGATTTAATTATTTATATTGAAATCCTATTGGTCAAGAAGAGAATTTGATCAATCGTTTATGGACCGTTTGATCAAATAACTCCCATGAGCGGTTATTATAACTACTCCGCAGGAAATAACTACCGGTCCTCTCTCTCTCTCATTATGAGGGTTAATTTGCTCCATAGAGAATTAACTCATGAAAGTGAAGAAAGTGAAGGAGAAAAGGAAGAGAAACCATAGTTCGGAATTCAACGAATTCAACATGAATCAAGGTATGTTTTCTTCCGATTAAAGTCTTGTGAAAATCATCTTGTTCAAGATCTTGTGGATTTAAGAATTGTGTAAAAAGATTTTTCGTTTCGATTTCTTTTACATAATTATGATGCGAGTTCTTGTAAGATTTAAAGAACTTGATCATGTAAATGAAGTTCTCATAAATGTAAGAGAACTACTTTAAGTTTTACATGTTAATCGATCTTTGGCATTTGCTCTTCATCTTCTCGGTCGACTAGTTTTTCCTTCTATAAAGAGAATTATAAAGTAGACCACCCAACATCTCTTGATGATAATTTTGACATTTTAATACTCATCCTAATTCTATTACAAGAGTTATTCTTTATCATTTATAAACGTCTATTATTTTCTGTTAATGTCTTATCTAATTATAGGGAATAAAGTCCTTTGTAATATTTGACTCATACTAATTGCAATATTTCTGAAAGTCTTTTTAAAATTGTTATATATGCGTTTATACGTTTTCACATGCATATAACGCTTTCTAATGTTTCTATTTTTTTGCAAATTTTTTATATCACAAATTATAACATAAAGAGGAGTTGAACATTAAGGTATGGCTTCATTTGAGACAGCTTTCTTATTATTTTTAAAATAGTAAAAAAGTCGTCTCAAACAAAATATAAGTCACCATGAAGGACACATGACTCTGGCCTAAATTCCCCTATGAATACTATGTTGCCAAATAGATAGAAAAAAATAATCCTAATTTACTGAAAACTTATGTAACAGCCTGCATTAACATATTAATATTTCTTCATTAACATGCTCTAATAATATTAACATGATAAGGCTAATTGTTGACCTAAAAAGAGAGCTTTTTTACCCATGGGCGGATCCACATTATGGCCAGGGGGGGCAATTGCCCCCCCTCCCCCCCGCAAAAAAAAAAAAAAAAAATACTATGATATTTAGGCAATTGCCCAAACATAATTAAACAATTTGTGTAAATATATTATTGTTAGGGAATAATGAACCAAATACAAAGATAGTAAAGAGAATCCAAAAATATCGAACCCCGCCAGGGGGCGTTGCCCCCTTGGACCCCCGACATTTCTGCGAAGTGTACAACGATGAACAAATAGAGGTCGAGAGGCGGCGCCCTCAGAACAAATTTTGGTTGTAAGGATATTTATGAAAAAAAAAATTATACACTTCTACTTATAAGTTTATCCCCCTAAAAATTAAGGCTGGATCCGCCCCTGCTTTTACCTATCAACACAACAAAATTATGCTTGATTATAAATTCAGTAGTGTACCGTTACTCTATTCTTTCTCCCAACGATCCAGTCTGAGCCCCCAGTTATAATGGCCCCCTCGTTAGTCTGCTGGTCCAAGCCCTGTGGGAGAGTAACTCAGTGCCGACATAGACTGAGCGATTTATAGAGAGCAACTAAAAAAAGTATGAGAGATCTACAAAGGGTCTTATCCCAACTTTTTATATAAAGCAGGGACCGCAGGTCTGGTCAGTCCTGCTATCATAGAGAAATTACAAGTCTGTTCTCCTTCCCTCTCTCTCTTCAGGAGGTCTTTAATAAGATTTGTAGTCTCTTTCCCGGACTTTATTTGAAGTAGACAGCCTTCTCCAACCATAACCAACACCTTCCTCTCCCACTTCTCAACCGAAAAGATGACCAATAACCACTCGGTCCCCTTTGATCCCTTCCTCTACTATCAGGACTCAGCTGATCAGACGATCCCTGATTCCTCCTCCACTGTTCATCAGCCTATGAGCAGAAGCAGTTCAATCAACAATGCTAATTCTTCTCACTACATGGAGAGTAATAATCTATATAACTTCAAGGTAACATATAAATTTGTTTGTATCTATTCATATAAAACCTCACACTTTGAGCAAGACGAGATTCATTAATATTTGATTCAATTGATGTTATTTGATTTGTTAGGTTACAAAGAACGGAAGGAATAGGAAGCAGAAGAAGGCAATTGACGAGAAGAAGATGAAGGAAGGGGAGGAGCCTCCTGTAGGTTATATACATGTTAGAGCAAGGAGAGGTCAAGCAACTGATAGTCATAGCCTTGCAGAGAGAGTAAATATTATTATTACATTTCTAATTATATTAATGGAGCTATTAATTACTTAATTTCATCGATCTTTGTTATGACTTGGTTTATATTTGGATATGATCAGCTTAGAAGAGAGAAGATTAGTGAGAGGATGAAGGTTCTTCAGGGACTTGTTCCTGGCTGTGAAAAGGTTCATCATCATAAATAAATGAACAAATAAAGAAACAAAGAAACAAAGAAATAAATATGTAATCTATATATGAATAAATAATGTATACATTGAGTTAGCTGGATTATGTACTGTGATATGTTTATATTATCAGGTGGTAGGGAAAGCTTTGATGCTTGATGAGATCATCAATTATGTTCAGTCCTTGCAGAACCAAATAGAGGTAAGTACTAAATCTAATTGAAAAGTTTTCTTATTTAACCAAGGATTTTGAGTGGCTACTGATATGTTATTTGCTCTCTAATGGTGTTTTTTTTTTCTTTTTTGACCAAATTCTAGTTTCTGTCAATGAAGCTTGCTAGTGTGAATCCAATGCTGTTTGACTTTTCTGTTGACTATGATTGTCTTGTCAACCAAACAGAGGTGAGCATATGTAGACAGGACAAACTAATAGTAGTGGAGATTATTGGTCTCACTTTTTTATTTTTATTAAAATCTTATCTTGCTAAAAATAAAGAATTTCATGATATATATATATATATATATCTCTATGAACTTATAATAGCATTTCTCAGTGGCTTGTGACTGATTATGTAAATATGATAAAACAGCCAATGCCATCCTCTTTACTCCATGCTAGCCTCACTCAAGCCACAGACCTTGATCAAGGCTCATCCAAAGCATATGAGACTATGATGAACCCTCCTCCATTATTGTTGCAGTGCCAAGGATCCATTCCCCTTATTCAGGTATGAGAGAGAGAGTGTGTGTGTGTGTGTGTCTGTGAGAGAGAGAGCTTGACTTACCTTGGTTAACGATGAGCACATTGTGAATTCATATATGGATTTTGCAGGAGAATGACAGTTTTTTTATGCAAGTTGGTGATGAGAGACAAGAGCTAATTCTCAATAATATAGTTCTCAACAACATGTGCTTGTTTCAGCAGGGAAGCAACGGAGAGGGCCCATATTAAACATAGCGGTATGTATCTAAATATAAAATATAACTTGTATATTTGTTCCAATAATATGAGTTTTTCTTGTATGACTCTTTCTTCTATTAGCTTTACTGATTAATTCAGCTGCTGCATTGTACAGATGAAGGTATGAGGGCATGGATAAGACTATGACTGCAAGAAGAAGCTGACAAGAATTCTGAGATTTTGCTTTGTTTCAAGTATATGTATAGAGAGATCAATATATTCCATGAAGAGAAGAGGAAGGGAGGAGGTTGTTATTGAAGAGAAATTGAGAGATGCCTGGTTGCTTTGGGGACTGAAGCTAGCTAGCTAGTAGTCTCTTGCACTAAATTGTAGAGACTGTAATGTAGTTTGCTAGACGTACATGAATATGATGAGTAATCAATAATATTCATTGTTTTTTGTTGCAACTTGCATCTCTGATTCTTTGCACACTTCAAGATGAGAGAGAGAGAGAGAGAGAGAGAGAGAGATTATGACAGTCTTGTTGCACAGTACTCTTATGACTTGACTATCCTCTGAATATATATATATATATAATAGAAGTGTGCGTCACATACTTTGAAAGCTTAGGCATAAATCTTATCAGGAAATACTCCTTATAAAACTCTCATAAAGAATTCGTTATCATCATAGATTTCCTTATAAACTTTCCTAAAAAAAAGTTTCTGAAGTCGAGGGAGGACTTCATTGAGAATTGTGGTTGGAATATAAAGAAGCACATATCTATTATTTCTAAAGAAATTACTCTATCATTATAAACATGCCTTCTATATATAGATATATATGAAGAACATTGACGACTTCGCTGTTTATTAGAAATATTTAATCAAGAACACAACATACTGCTAATAAACAATGCATTCTTTGGAAATGTTTTTATTGCACGAGAAAGATCATAATATTACTTTATAAAGTCGAACATTTGTAGAAGATTAGCTTGCTAATAAAGGTTGTAAAATGAAAGTTATAGGATCATTACAGGCTATATATATATAATGCAAATGATAAGTTAGGTTTCGTTTGGGACAACTTTTTTGCTACTTTTTACAGCAGTTTTCTACCACAAAAATTTCTAGTTCATAAAATTTGTGTATTAGAATGTTATTTTAGAAAGCAATAAAAAAGTTATCCCAAATACATCTTATTTTTCTTTGATTACTCCAATTTATAATAACTAATTTAATTTAAGATAAAATAATATTATATATTAAAAATTTAAAATCATGCATGATCATATCAGACATGACATGACTTTCTTCTTATATCTCCATACTACTTGGGTCAAATCAGAGAAAATTTTAATTTGGCTTTGACCACCTTTCATACATTTTGATCTTATTTGATTCTTGGCTAAGGATGGCATACATGACTGCGCACATAATTAATTAAATTATCCACACATGTGAAAATAATAATAATAATTAGTTTTCGGGTCGGCCAACATGAAGGGCCCGATGGGTTATGAGCATAGCAGCGGGCCCGGCCTAAGTGCTGGCCAACTAGGAGCATCACAGCATGGGTTGGTGGGTTGGGTATTTTCAAGACCCTGTTGTTAATAGTATATAATGTCTTCATCTATGTTAATGGTAGGCAATGTGGAACCCACCCATGGCCTTAGGCCCATTTACCCTATGATATGGTTGAGTATGATGACCCCCTCATTGTGATGCCCCTACCCCCTAATTATTTGTGTGATGATTACTTCATAATTGATGTTTTAAGCAAACAAATGGTATGATCATATTTTCCTTATGTGATAGAAAGATATCACTTTCCTTATTTAAAATTATTAGCATTTTTTTAATGAATGAAACCGTCGTATATATTATCAATTATCATAGTGACTATTATGTCTATATGCAGTGGTTATTGTGTTTGCATATATAAATTATGATCTTATATAATACTATCCGACTCATTGTGTCTATACGGTGATCAATTTATGCTAATATGAACTATATGTTTGTGTGTGTACATCAAATTATTTTTGAAAAATGAACCTCCCCTATGATATATTATGAAGCTTTTCATAGCTGCTACTTTTTTGTCATTATGAATGCTCTTAGGCACAACAACTTCAGTTAAACTTGGTGTTATTTAGGGCATTTCTGTTTTGTTAACGTTTAGATGATAATATTAGTTCATCAAATCATTGCTGAGATTCAGCTAAAGAGTTTTAAATTCTATGATATAACATTTCCTCAATGTTTCATTGGTGAAATATGATAAATGAATGAGTGATAAATGTGTAGGATAATGATACTTTTTCTATTGTAAAGATACCACTTCTTTGGACTAAAAATTGATTTTAACCCTCTTTAATTGATTATTTTGAGTATGAAGTATCATTTTTCTAATTTCTTTGACTTGAAGGATTGTGAACCCTTCTTAGTTGTGGAGCGACTTCATTATTTGAAGCCGCTACGTCTCCCATCTCATGTATGCCAGTAATGATGGACCATTAACCCACCATTAGCAATTGTATCAAGTTTTTATGCTAGGACCCCATCTCTATTATTGTCAACCTATCAATGACAACTTGATGTTGAGACTTTGTTTTCTTTTAAAAGAAAGGCTCTCTCTCTTCATTTGAATCACTAGATCTTTTTCTTCTTCATTTTTATCATGTCCTAATGAAAGCATCATTAAAATGTTAACATCCAATTCAAGGATGACGAAAGATTAAAAGGTAAATGTAGCTAAGTCCAAAAAATTTGATGAGAAGAAGATCAATTGTGCTAGACAGATAAAGAAGAGTAAAGGAGAATTCAAGTAGATAAATCTTGCTTATAGTAACTTCTCTTTCGGTGATTACTTTCATTATTATATATTTTCTCTCAAAATGTTTCTTATAAGATGAAAAAAAAAGATTCTCTCTATTATGATTTAAAGGATATTTATATATGCTTAAGAATAAGGAGGTAAATCCTTCTTTCAAAGGATATCTAGATTGGTGGATCTTAAGATTTTTAAGTGTACCATCACCTAATTTAAATTTGGTTCCATCTTAAGATTTAATATGACCTAAACAAAGCATATTTTTTCTTTTATAGTAATATCCTCTTGTATATATAGGACGTTTGTCTATTGTGTGTTTGAAGGGGATCTGATCTTCCTTGGGACTTCATGCATATTTTCTTTCCCTTACTATTGCCATATCTAAGTTTTAGTGCTTTGGTTATGGATCTTCTTTCGAGTCAATCCAAACTTCAACAAAGTTGAGTAAGAAGATTAATCAAGCCATCGTATTGATCACCCAGTTTTGCAATATTTTCTTTTAAGTGTCAAGTTGATTGCGTCATACTATGCTAGAAAGTGATCAAGTTGCCAAGATAGTCTTAGTTGAGCATGCTCTTTGGGCACATTTAATTTTATTGGGTCCTCGACTGGCTAGCTTAACTAACTCAATCATCTAATAGATTCTATCATAAACACAACTAAGATCATTCTTCCAGATTGGATAAATTTAATTGCCCGAACCTCTTGCATAGGTGATGGCTTTTTGATTATCGTCCTCATACTAATTGTGTTAAAAGAGTGCCCAATAATACCTAGTTCTTTCTTAGCTAAAATCACTTTTTTAGTTAAATGATTATTAGTCATAATAATAATATTTTATTAAGAATTAAGTTTCGTTTGGGATAAATTTAGACCGCTATTTTTTCTCTATTTTTTAGAGATTTTTATACAAAAAAATAACTTTATAAAACAGTAAGAAAGCTGCCGCAAACGAAGGCTTATTCTTAAAATTATGTTGTAGCAATAATTTTTTTCAACTGTGCCTATTATTTGTATGACAAGATGTACTTTTACACAAGATAACTATATATTTCTATCACAATATCTTCAAAAGTAAAATATTGTACAAATCCTTAATAGCACAACCAATAATCACACTTTAACAGTTAAGGAAGAAGGTACATATATAATTAAATATATCAAACGGTACTCTTATATTTTGTTTGAGGTAGGTTTTTATTATTTTTTAAAATAATTTTTTAGCAATTTTTTTTATTTTGAAAGCATCGAAAAAATAGTAATCAAAAGTTATCTTAAACAAAATCTTAGTTTTCAAATAATTTATAATTTAAAATCTAAGGCTTTGTTTGGAACAACTTTCTTACTATTTTAAAGCAGCTTTCTAATATAAAAATTTCTAGTTTCAGAAATTTTTGTACTAAAAAGTTGTCTAAAAAAACAGTAAGTTGTCCCAAACAAAACCTAAAAATACTGCTTAAGCAATCTTATTAAAATATTATTGATGTTTAAGGTACAAAATATATCAATTTCATAATCTAATTATAATGGAATCATTAAAATATCATCACCAAACTAAAAATAATAATAATAATTAAAGATGCAAATAGAACAGTAAGAAGACAACTGTACCAATCCAGTTAAGGAATTGCTTGCTGGCCTACTCTATCAGTGACAAAGAAGGCCCATTCTTTGCTATTAAATATACAGATTTATCCCTTCCAGATATGAATTCATTCCAATACTAAAAATTATAATAAATATCACACATCTAACATGTTGTCTCCCAAGTGTAGCTAAATAATTGAGTCTCTGACCAGTGAGCACAGAGAAAAAGCCATTAGCCATGCATTGAGCATGTATCTAAGCAAAGAAATTGATCAATATTGCAAATAGTTCCCACCACTTGCTTGCACAAATACATGCATTGTCTATATATTTCTATTGGTGGCACTGTTCATAGAGGTGTGCATGCACTGTCCAGTATGTTGGGTAGGACCTAGGAAGGCATTATATAATTAATATATTACATGTGAAACTCCTTAAGTAAAAGAAGCTAAACTCTTAAACATCGAGTCGTCTTTTGATGTAATTGTTATAATTCCATTTAAGAAACTCCGCAGTTAAGCGTGTTCATCCCGAAGAAATTCTGGGATGGGTGACCTCCTGGGAAGTTACAGAAAGCACAATGACGTCTTTTGGTGTAGTGGCCATTCAAGGTTTTTTTTTTTTATTATTGCTGATTGCACCCAACCAATGAAGAGTGAAGAGTCTCTCAAGTTTTTTTCTCAGTGAACATACCTAATTACACATATATGTTATAAATAAACATAGAGGCCTGTGAAAGAAACTGTGGGCATGTGAAGTTTGTTTGGTATTCAAGAAGCAGCTCAGTGCTTTGGAGGGGGCCTCAGTGGATTGCAGTATCCTCAGAACTACCCTACTGTGATTGGCAATAAGTAGACTAGATTCATGTCAGATGCTTTCATGCATTGGATTAATGGAGGATAAGTAAAAAAATATTCATGAATAAATATCTTTGCAATAAAAAAATAAGTGATATATAATGAATGAAATTAATCAATTTAATAAATAAAACCTTACTTTTCCTTATCATTATTTCAATAAAAATACATTTTTAGTTCTCTTTCATGCATGGGAAAATTTTGAAATATCTTAGGCTTTGTTTGGGCCAACTTTTTTACTGCTTACTAAAGCAGTTTTTTACTACAAAAAATTTTTAGTTCAAAAAAATTTGTACCAAAAAACTACTTTAAAAAACAATAAGAAAGTTGTTCCAAACGAAGCCTTGGGACAGCTTCTTAAAGCAGCTTTTTAGTATAAAAATTTTAATTTTTAAATTAGAAAGATGTTTTAAGAAGCAATAAAAAAGCCGTCTCAAATGAAGCCTTAATCTTATGAGACCTACAAGCAAAGAATAATCATTTTATCATAGCTTGTGTATATTTTATTCATTAATGTAAACTTCTTTTCTTAATCTTGCTTTTGTTTTCAATATAATATTTATTTTTCTTACTGATTTGAGCACTTTGAATTGCTATTTTATTTCTATAAATTTTGTTAAATAGTTTTCAATTTATATTTCTTCATTCTTTTCTATATATTTTTATTTACTTTTTCTCAAATTGTTTATTTATTATTAATGGATAAAATAAATTAATATTTGATATGCTAAACTATATATGCATTGGTCTTTCTATTTCTATATTCTTTATGAGGAAACACTGATAATTTTAATGTTATATATATTTTACTATTTGAATAGCATATATTAAGAGAACTTTTTTCAATATAATGCAACCTACCAATCAAACTTTAAATTAAAAAATATATATACTAAAAATAAAAAATAAATTTATTAACTATATTAAAAAAATAAAATAAAAATTTGAACTTTAAAAAATGAAAAAAATAAATAAATAAATAAAAATAAAACAGATTCCTTCATTGTGAAGTCATAAACACTGTATATAAATCCTACAATTTTTTTTTTCAGCTTCTCATCAAAATACCCTTTTAAATTAAAAAAAACAAATACAATTTTTTATTTATATTTTAAAAAGTAGAAAAAAACAACTAGCTTTATAATCTGTTTGATCACCTAGCTAGGAAAGCCCAAGCCTAAATGGGCTGATGGGCCATGAGAACTGCTGCCTAGCTATACTGCTTCAGTCTCCTTCATTCATTCCAACTGGGCCTAGAAATTACAATCAATAAACCAATGTAGCCTGGCTTAAATCTCAAATAGATTTAGATTCAGTTAATTTGAAGAAAACTCTTCATAATTCAAGGAATGTTGAAGAAGGCAATTACTTCCATCATGAATAAAATGTTTTTTTTTTTTGTTTGTGATGATGTGTTATTATATATGATATGCATGATATTATATGATGTTTAATGATAAAAAAGTATTATCATATATGATGTTTGATGATACAATATATAATGTGACTCAACAATGACATATGTTATGTTTTTCGTTGATGACATGCTTCATTAATGATGTTATTGCTCTATGATGCCATCTAGAGATGATGACACTGATGAATATAAATGATTTATAGTTGTGGTTGATGCATTTTATTTAGGTAACTATCAATTAGAGATTTTTATGTTGACATTCATCAAAGATGTTGGTCTTAATCTTGTTGTAAAATATTTATGTTGCACTTAAAGCTGATTTATTTGGATATTATCACTAACGTTAGCCATTATCGACATCAACATCGTCATATTGATTATTTGATGACAGCCCTATAATGCACACCACGAGTCTCTCCATCTACTCGGAGGCGAACATCCTATATATTCCCTTTCATTTATATTAAGTAAGGATCGCCTATAATATATCAAAATATTAATAAATTTATATTATTCGAATGCGAACATCATATATACTCCCTTTTATTTATATTAAGGACCGAGAGCAAAGGCCGCCTACTTACACCATGGAGTCCCAGAGAGAGAGAGTACCGGCCTTTCTCCTCTCTCCCATGCTTTCAAATTCAGTTCTACTTACACCAAGGAGTGCGAGAGCTTGGGCCATGGGCCGTGGGCCTCCAAATAAGGATACTGCTTACTCTACCGTATATTTTATCTCACATGTGAGGATAATGGTAAGAGCGATGGGGTGGGCCGTGGGCCTCCAAATAAGGATATCGCTTACAAGAAGAAAATGGGGTGCAAAAACTAACTAAGAGGATAACGGTAAGAGCAAAGCAATCAATCGTTCCTTTTTGTTATTTAATGAAATTTTATGTAGCAAATACAATGATGCATAAATAACTATTAGATCATAAAAAATATAAATAAAATAAGAAATAAATATAAAAAACACATAGACAAAAAAAATCAAAAAATATAAGCTAGAATGCTCCAAAAATTACAATCATACATGCATAGTCATTATGACATAACCTCTTTTTAATAAATTGTTCAACATGTTGCCCACAAAATCTTGTATACAATCCAAAAATCATATGTGGGATTCTTGATGGAGCAAAAAACTTCTTATAAAATGTAAGAATCAATATAAAACCTAATGGTCATAGTAGCAGCGGTCAATGGTCACCGGTGGTGACATGTGAACAGCGATAGTCACTAGTGGCTGGCTGGTGGCTGAGGGGGGGCTGGTAAAGCATCACTTTCTTAATGTATTTGGAATTCAACAAAATCAAGACAATTCTAAATATATTCAATATGATTATTTAAACAAATTATTTTGCATTTGTCTTTCTTTCAACGAGCACCTGAAAATTCAAATCCCTTATATTTAATTTACTTTGCATACATAGCGAAAATACTTCAAAACAAAATAGCTCCTTAATTTTTTTTTCAAGTTATAGTGAAAATATGACTCGCTTACAATTATTAAATCTCAGTATTTTTTTCATTATTGCATTTCATTTTTATCAACACAAAATAGTAATTTAATAATATCTTTTGTTTAATTATTAAAAATGAAAATTAATTTCAAATAATTTTTAATATTTAATGGTGAAAGAAAGATATTGCCTTTATCCTTATAATAAAGCCTATAAGGTGGAATATCAAATTCAAGTTGATACTCTCTAATATATCATATCATCAATATGTTACATAATATTTTTATTAGTTCTTTAAATATTGAATTAATAAAATATTAAATTAGAATAATGTTCCCCTATTAAGTTTTTTATGTGGTATGTATGTAATTCGCCTAATAAGTTTTTTATTTAAAATATTATGCTTCAAGTAATAAGAGAATAAATATATATTTAAATTTTTATATAACACATAACCTTTAAATTATTACAATAATTATATTATTTTAATATACATATGACTTAATAAGAGAGAGCGCTTATATTCACAGACTACTTACTGAAATTACAAGCTTTTAAAAATTTATTCAAGCTAGTTTTAATTTGAACAGTTCGAACTAATTTGAACATAATTTGAATACATGTCCAATCCTATGGTCCAATTCAGGGTTCAATATGCAAGATGAATTTCTCCTACGGTACGCTAGCCAAGTTATAATTTTGGTGTTTGACTAGTTGAATTCTCCCTTCAGTGAACTAATGATTTTTCATCCAAGTACATGTATTCGAGGAATATTCATAAAATGGTGATGAGTAGCACTACTAGTTGAACTAAGTTTCTTCCTCTCATGACTTATGATTCACAAGCACTCCATAATCTGGTATGACTCTAGAACCAATATTGTGAACTACATCGCTCGACATATAGACTCAATTGCCTCCCACATCTCATCGCTGTCATCGCCTGCAAATTTTCGAAACATGAAAGGACTCTTGAGTTTATCTACATCCCCTGTGTGTTTGCGAGCAATGAGCGTTTGCCCCCCACCAAATCTAACTTAACCTATAACGTTTTGTTCGAACTTTCCTTAACATCATCCTATCCTATATGATTTGAACCTCGAATATGTATTTAAAATCAAATTGTGAAGGTCTTATAACTCTAATAAACATTCTATGGATATAATGGTTTATTCACTATTGGAGACTTTTAAACGTTTTAGTAAGAAAATATTTTGAAGTATGTTTATTTAAATAAAAACTATATTTATACATACATACATGCATGAGGGAGAAATTATTCTGTGCGGAATTTGGATAGGAATAACCGTCTGAACATATAAGCGTACATACTACCTATAAATTTATATATAATATATATCAAATTTTTATACATATTTTTTATTTTTTTCATCGAAATTCCGAACAAAATAATTTCTATATGAGGAGACATATAAAATCAAATCTCAATTGTGTTATGGCCTTATGGGTGCCAGTAATTCAACGCCAAGAAGTCCACAGGCGGCTTCCATCTTACGCTTTCCTTAGCTACTCTTTTTATTCCGTCCTCCATCGAAAGTCAGAACACCACCGCCTCTGGTCTATCCATTACTCTCGAGTGCAGCCTTCTCTCTATTACTCTACCTTTCAATCTTCTCCAGAGTTCCAATGGGTGACCTCCACCCGCTAGACCCGCCGGAAAATGGTGGCCCACCGACCCCTTTACATCCGGCACAAGAAACCCTCATCCCCTCCTCAACCTCCAAACGGCAGCGCCGCCCCAGCGTCCGCCTCGGCGAAATCGGAGACCAGCCCACAGCCTCGGCCTCATACGATCCCTCCTCTCGCCGCCCTAAGCTCTCCAAACCCCTCTCTACCTCCTCGACCCTTGTCGGGTCTAAACCCTCCACCAAACCTCGAGCCACCGCCCCAGCTTCCACGAGGAGGGCTCGGACGAACTGGAACTCTCGAATCGACAACGGATTTGATCCCGCAGGTGCTGATTTGAAGTCAAGCGGCGGGGAGGACGCTAGAGATGATGAGTACGTGGAGGATTCCGAAAGTCCTTCGGACAGGAACGACCGTCGGGCTTCTTTCAGGGTTAGGGTTTCCAACGGAGGGGACGAGCCCTCGGAAGAGGGATGCAAAGGGTGGGCGGGAGGAGTGCGGTCGTTTCTCGAGGGGTTAGGGCTTGGACAATACACGCCGGTTTTTGAGATACACGAGGTAAATGATGAGGTGCTGCCGATGCTGACGCTGGAGGATCTTAGGGATATGGGGATCAATGCGGTCGGGTCGAGAAGGAAGATGTACTGTGCGATCCAGAAGCTCAACAGGAGCAGGGACTCATGAGAAAGGTTTCTTTTTCAAGAAGAAAGGAAGAACTATACCGCCTTGGTTTGTTTGATGATCTCAAGCTAGGTGATATGATTAATTTGACTGCCATATGTAATTTCTTGCTTTTTGGTTGTATAGTGTTTTTTGTATAATTAAGAACTTGTGTGGCGAAAGTTTTGTCAAAGGATGTTCTTGTTGCATGTGAATGTAATATGGGCAACTTGTATTGAATTGTTGACAATATCAAATATAATAGTAATGGTAAGCAAGTAAAGTTGCTTGTTTTGCTAAATATAATTCATGGTACCCATCTGGTCTTTTTTTTTTCTCCCTTCAAGCATTTAGCTTTCCATGAACCATGCTTCTGCAGCATCGGTCCAATAATCTGATTGTTTTTTAATGGGCCTTGGATGCCAAATAATTGGCATTTAAATTTCTTAATGTGACTTCAAGCTTCATCCAAAGTCATAGTATTTACTTTCTGTTGAATATAAACCTAAGTTTGACAAACATGGTAAGGCTAAAATGACAAGTTTTTTCTTTGTTGTCTGTCATTGGTGTCATTCGTTGATCCGAATGTTGCCCAGTTAGGTTTACTTTTTCTAAATATTTAGATTTTTATGTCATAGGCGGCTTTATTGAGTTATGAAGTTACGCAATTTATCCTTTTTTGTGATGGTTTGGGTTGTGGATGTGTGTTATATTCAAATTTTACGTTGCCTTTTCTTAAAAAAATTGACCTTTACCTGCTCATGCAAATTCATTATTCCTTGCATATTTGACTTTAGCTATTCAAAAGAAGCTTTTAATCTGGCCTGTATTTTTAGACACCCAACGACATCCACCAACGGTTTATCACGATATCCATGTAAAATTTCTTGTGTTATTTGATAACATGTTTGTATGTTTCTCTTATTAGATGCATATTAATTTGATTTTGCAGTTATGGCAACCATGTTTTTTCTTTATTAAGATTTCGTTTGGGATGACTTTCTTATTGCTTTCTAAAGCAACTTTTTAGTATAAAAAATTTTTAGTTCAAAACATTTTTGTATTAGAAAGTTGCTTCTAAAAGCATTAAAAAAGCTGTCCCAAACAAGGTCTAAGTCATGTGGTTTTCCATGAGGTATTTGTATGTATCCTATATGAAGGCATTTAATTAATAGACCTTGTTAGGGGGGTGCCCTTTTGAAATGATGGGTTGCAAATTAAGCTAAGAGTAGTTTGCTTGTCAAGTTGGTCGTAGGTAAAGGAGTTTTTATGTTGGTTTTGAGTACAGGCATATCACCTCATTGCGGAACAAAGCATAATCCAGCTTGTGCTTGATGTGGAGCAAGCTGGATATAGCTTGTGGATTAGACCTCAGAAGTTGTCACCAATGAGAAATTACTATTGGCTGACAATTTGGTAGCAAGTTATTTGGTTTCTTGATAAAATGTTCAATATCAGTTGTACTTAAGGAGTTGAAATTACTATGTTGTGTCCAACGAGAAGAAAAACAAAATTTCTTCGGGGGGATTGTGATAGGACTACCATGAGACAAAAATCTTTATTTTACCGAAACTTATTACGTTTGATTGTTAGAACAGTTGCGCTCCAATTTGCTAAAAAGCCTATATACATTGATGTTTTTGGTGCTTAACATGTCTTCTTGCTACTTTTGGCTATAATTTTGGAATGATGATGATTGATCATTGATCCAAAACTACTCGAGATCCTCATAATAAGATCTTTCGACAGAGCACTAAACAATTTGGTAGCTTAGAGAAAAGAAGCCATTCTTATTTTCTGAATGGTTTCGTTTGAAGAGTCAAGTTCTGTTCAATGCAAGCGATGTTGAAACAACAATTGATTTGACCATCAACTTAGCCTGATTAATTCGAGAACTAGAAGAAAGTACTCTTAGCAAAAAAAGAGGCTCCTCCTAAGCTTTTGACCATACACTCTTTATATAGATAAGGGTGGTGTGGTCACAAGTGATTTTTCTTTGGTTTTTGACTCATTTGATATTTAACTGTGCAAATAGACCCTTAGTTGAATTGGCTTTGCCCTAGTAACCTGGAGAGTTTTGAATATGTATGGTGTTTATCCAGTGCACGGTTCATGTGTGCCCGAGTGGTGGTTAATTGCCATGCAGTACTCACCAATTCTTGACCAACAGTACCCCATAGGTACCGACTATTCCTACTCCGACAAAATAGTCCAAGGCTAAGTAATCTTTGACGAGTGGATGGAGATCGATTAGTAGTCACTGAGTAATTTCTAGATGACTAGTGCACAAGTTGGTTTTGTCTTTGACTTGGGGAAACTTTGATGGGTATAGCCAACTAGTGGTATGATATGTTTGACTTTTTCAGTAGCTGATTTAGTGTGGAAAATATTTGAGTGGATTGGAATTACTCAGTAAGAATCAATACAACAACAATAATATCAAGTCTTTATCTCACTATGTGGGGTCGGCTATATAAATCCTTTTTCTCCATTGTGTCATGTTAAGAGTCAAATTCTCATTTAAATTTAATAAAGAAAGGACATTTCTAATATTTTCTAACCAAGTCTTTTTAGGTTTACCTCTACCTTTCTTGATATAAGCCAAATCTAATACATCTAATTTCCTAATCGGGTCATCTGAAGGCCGACATTTTATGTGAACAAATCATCTAAGGTGACTCACTCTAATCTTATCTTCCACTGGAGCTACTCCAACCTTTTGACGTCTATGCTCATTTCGTATCCTGTCTCAAGATTAAAGGCACTCATCCACCTGAGCATCCTCGTCTCTGCAACACTTAATATTATGCTTCTTTTTTAATGGCCAACATTGTACACTATAAGCAATGCAGAGCTCACCACCATATTATAGAATTGTCTCTTAAGTTTGAGGGGGGCTTTTCTATCACACAACAAGCCCGATGCATTCTTCCACTTCAACCATCCAATTTGAATTCTACTAATAATATCCCCATCTATTTCACCATCACTTTGAACAATAGTTCCAAGATATCAAAAACGTGTACTGTTATGAACGACTCGATCACCCAAAGTCATAATCCCCAACTAAATCTATTATTACTAAAATTACACTCCATATATTTAGTTTTAGATATACTCAAACAAAACTCTTTAGACTCTAAAGTTGACCACCATAATTCAAGTTTACCTTCAAATCCCTCTCTAGTCTTATCAATAAGAAGAATATCATCAGCAAAAAACATACACCAGGTAACAACCTCTTGCAAATGTTTAGTGAGAACATCCATGACTAAAGCAAAAATATATGGGCGTAAGGCTAATCCTTGATGTAATCCAACCGAAATAGGAAAATACTTGGTCAAAGCACCTTATGTTTGAACAAAAGTAATAGCTCCTACATACATACCCTTAATAACTTGAATATAAACATTATTAATCTCTTTCTTTTCTAGAACTCTCCATAGCACTTCTCTTGGAACTTTATCATATGCTTTCTCTAAATCAATAAATATCATATGTAGATCCTCCTTATTCTCTCTATACTTCTCCATCAAACCTCTTAATAAATGTATAGCTTCCATAGTAAGAGTCAATGATGAAAGAAAATTTGATCGACTCAGGTAGGATTTAATGCAAAAAGATATTTTGAGTCAATCAAAAAAACTTGGGATGAAAAAATATTTGCCATTATTTGTGATGATTTGACTCATGTACAAAGAATGCCTCTAATTAACTTTTTGGGAGTTACAATGTATGGCCTTTGTTTATAAAGATATTAATTATGATGGAGCATATAAAGATTAATTCTACATCGCAAATGATTAATTATAATATCAAACAAGTGATTATGTGGCTTGGTTTAGATCTAGGTGTTCAAGTAATCATCAAAGTTGCATCGGCGCGCAAAGATGCATAATACTACTTGGAGTCTAGTACCTTATTATTTTTTAGAAAATTTTTAAAGCGGTTCAAGTAATTTTGTATAATGCACTAACATATAAAGTCATATAAACACTTATTGTGACCCAATCTCCTCATATTCTAAGCTTACTCATACATTGGTTTGGATAAAGGTGTTCAAGTAACCACCAACGATGTATTTGCATGCATAGATGCATAAATGCTAATTAGGACCCGGTACTTTTTTTTAGGCTCATTTAGATAAAGTAGCTCAAGTAATTTTATATTGTGCACCAACTTGCAAAGTTGTATAAATACTTGTTGTGACCCAACATACTCCTATGCTCTAAAGTTTGTGTTATTTACACATTAAATGTTGCATTATAGAATATTTGTTCTCCAAAGAATTTAAGGGCAATAATATCACTCATGAAGAATATAGTTGAACCACAAATAATATAGTGGATGCAAGTATCATAAAAAACATCATCAATAATCACTCAATGAAGCTTTCAATTTTCAATGAACTAGTAAAGTTAAAAATGCTATAGTTGAGACTTAATTTGCATCGATAATCATCGTGCTTATGATATTCAAATTTATAAAATAATGATTACAAATCATGATAATTAGTGAGAAGTTGTATGTGTATTGAGATGATATATTTATATACAATTGAGATGTTAAGAGCAGGTAATAAAATAGTCTTATCTCTGTCTTATGTATGACATGCGATGAGGACATCGGATCATGGAGAGTCTATCGTAGGAGAGGCCGACGATCTACGGACGTGATTGAGTCGTTATATTTCTAGTTTTTGTTGTTTGTGAGAGTTCCATGTTTTGCCCCTCTTAGTTATTTATGTTGTGGTTGTTATTGAGGGGTATTGTTGTCTTTTATTTATTTTATGTTTTGCCCTCTACCTATGTGATGTGTCATGGGCATTGTTGTCTTTTGGTTATTCCCTTTCTTTGGGCCTATATATATATGGCTCCTCCCTCTCATGTAATGTTTTGATGTTGATGATATAAAATTCTGATTTTGTATGATCTTGTTCTCTTAGAGAATTGAGAGTGTGAGCGTGAGAAGTCCTTGGAGAAGGCAAAGCATCACCCAACAGCCTTTGGGCTCTTGGTTTTTATCTAGACGAACGCCAACCCCCATCTCCTGCACCAGTCGAACGTCTCCCACCTCCATTGGCAGCCCCTACAGTCCACAAAATTCTGCCTCACCACCAACAACAAATGCCCTTTCATATCTTCTCTTGTGACCCTTAATATTCCAACATTAAATGCACTTGAACCTTAGTATTCCCAAGCATAATTATTGTGAAAATCAATTCGGATTTTCATAATTTAATTTGTGAGATTTCCAAACCACCTTTCCATCTTCCCAAACAACCTTCATTAAGTTTCAACTTCTCGCCTTCCAAAGTAAAACATTAATTCTCCCACTTACTCATGCGCAATTAATTACAATTCAAAGCTTGTAATTAATTGGTCAAACTTCCCTTAATTACTTTTCCCTAATCCCTAGCCTACCCACTCCTCTTACCATATGCTGCCATTAATTCCCAAGCAATTCCCTAAGCTCCACTTAATGTCGCTTTGACTACCTTCCCCTTTCCCAAGCTGGGCGACCCCTTCCCCTTCCCCTTCCCCTTCCCTCTTCCACTTCATTTCTTCTCCAAGTGACTACTTTTCCTCTCCCATATCAGCCACACTCAAAGGAGAAAACAGTGAGCATTCACACTTAAATTCTGCCAACATCAAGGAGGAATCCCATAGAAATCTTAAAGCATTTTGCAAGAGAAGCATGTATATGAAGATAGCCATCAAGAAGCCCAACTACGTTATTATTGAGCTAAGCATCTAAACGATTCTCCTTAATTATTCTCCTCTTAGCTAGATACTTGGTTAGCCTTCCTTCTTGGTAACATCGTTGCAAGTTTGTTATTTTATCCACTCCTAGTTCTACTTAAATTTGAGAGAAAGGACCTCACTTGCATTGTCTTTTGTTGAATGTTGTGCTTGTGCCGATTTACATGAGTTATGTCTCAATTATCTTATCTTTTGCAATGTCAAGCCATTACATGTAAGTGTTCAAGTAACTTCACATGTTTCTAATTCAAATAGCCTACCGTTCTTACTGTTTTGTAAAGTTTATGTTGCTACGTTTTAATTAATTCTAGCAAAAAATCTCTCTTTGCGGGACTTGATCATTCAGTCCTGCACCAACATGTGGGATTTTATGATTGAAGAGAAGAAGGGATAGTACATCTACATGAAGGAAATATGGGTAATTAGAAGTGCACTTTTTATAAAGTAGTGTATGACTTTCTTATGCAAAAATGGAACAAAAATAACTCTTTTCTTCCTTGCTTCTCACACACTTAATGCAAGATAACCATTAGACTTTAATTAATTTTATATTATTATTAGTCATCGATAGAGTGAATTATTAGATGCATTTTTTTCTTAGGAATTATAGGCATATTTGGCTAAGTGAATCTTCAAATTGTGCCGTTTAATATAAAAATATGGATATATCAATTGTGAGAAACAAATGTTTGAAATTATTTTTCCAATCTTGTTGAGTTAGCTTTGAAATTTCTTTTCTTGATAATGGTGAAATGGTGCCATTGGGTAGTGGGAAATACATGGTAAATATACTCATATCTTGTGTGGTTATTTGAAGAGAGCATTGTCACTCTTTTTTTAATAGATTGCCATTTATATATTTAATGATTAATGAATGTTAATGTTGGTGTATTATTAGCAATTAATGCTCTTGATTAAAATTTGAAATTTAGTTAAAATTTTTAATGTTTATTTTTCTTTTGTATGAGAAATATATGATATTTGGTTAAAATATTTCATAATTTTTAATAAAAAATTATTTATATTTATATATTTTATATAAAAGGGTATATAGTATGTCCATGACATATATATATACACACACAACTTATTAATATATATGTATGAAATGACTTTGGCTGACATATAGAGGGATAGTAATAAAGATTATTATATTCAACTAGTTAAAGTAAAGTAAGAATATGGGCTAATTCTAAGAATTTCTTACAAAGTTCTATGGCCTCAATTGCATTTGATTTTCTCTGGATTTCTTACTCTTTGCTAGCTTTATTGACCTTGAGAAGAGAATTTGATTTATCTCAAGGCCTTAGAAACTAAAAACCTAAGAGAGCGCTTTTTCTCTTAGGAATTATTCCTCTCAAGATGAATATTTTGAGACAAACCCCTAAAATATAGCACAATCCTAGCAATAATTCAAGAAAAATGAGAGCACATCGATGTAGCAGAAAGCGATTTTATTGAGTCTGAGAACACATTATAAGAAAAAAAAACCTTGACTTCCACTATTTTTCAAAATAAGTCTTTAACCATGAAGAGGCAAAGAAGCTGAACACAGGAAACCAAGTGCAGGCTTATTACAGCAGATCTTTACTAAGAACTGTACAATGAAGAAAATCCTGAGTAGTATATAGATTATAAGTTGACACAAATAAAGAACAAAATAGTGCTTCCAGCTATAAACTAATTAAACGTAAAGTTTCCAATATTCCATTTGCCATTCATGCCTAGGATCAGTTTCAATAAAGTTCTTCACTCCAGTTTCTTCTGAATCTTGTCAGTAAGGTGCTTCTGAGGTTCTACTGGGAAGTACTTGATTCCCACAAGATCACCTACTTTACTAATGACCTGAGATATATACGAATGATGTAAATTGGCTTAGTATAAAATGGCTTATGTAAATAAAATGTAGAAATATATGAAGGGGAAGAGCTTACCTCCAATGCTTTTATCATGTCTTCTCTAGTATGTGAAGCAGATATGCAAATACGGGCTCTTGCTAGAAGAAGTGGAGTAGCAGGGAATGCCACAGTGACAACAGCAAGCTGTTATGTTCATGAAATTTTGAATTTAGCATCAACTCCAATAGTTTAAACAATACATATACAAGTTCGTACGCACTAACCCACTAAGGAGATTAATTCCTTTTTCAACTTTCTGCATTCTTTTCCAATTTTTAAGGTTATATCAAAACAAGTTGATGTAGACAATATATTTTATAGGTTAAAATAGTTCTGGTTCTACAAGGTATTAGGGAATTTTTTTAACTGGTGAAAACAACCACATATGATGCATTAAAGCAAGTATGGGGACATTGAACTCAGTACAAAACAAATATAAGGCACAATTATTATTAAAAATATAGAACACGGACAAGAATCAAACTAATATTTTGCATAAATTAAATAAACATTAAATGCAAATAAACGAATTCATATAGTGATAAAATTTACTGGTTCACAAAAGAAAAAAAATCATAAAAAGGCTAAGCAAATTGGTTTTATATTAGCATTTCAACTTTTAATGGTTCACCGTGAAATTTTAAGCTTTCCAAAGAAGAACCGTTGTGAAACTCTTATGAGGTCAAAGATAAACAATAAAACAAAACAGTCTGACTGAGAAAATGAAATAATAAAAAGAGCACTAAGCAGCATGAAATATCATCAATCATCATACTTACATGGCGCCTAAGACACTCCCTGGAGAATGCTGGGATCTTCGCCGGATTATAAAGCATTATGGGCATAACTGGTGAATCATTATCCCCAAGAACTTCAAAACCCATCTTGTGAAGCTCTGACCTGAAGAAATTGCTATTGTCGCGAATTTGTGCAAGTTTCTGAGCCCCTATAATAGCCATTCAGCTCACACATAAGATAGTTCAAAGCTAACAAAATAAAGCAAATGCATTTAAAGGGTTCTTTGAATTACCTCTATTAGAACCATCTTCTCCAAGAACCACTTTAATAGCAGATATAACTTGCTGTGCTGCAGGTGGAGACATTGATGTTGCATAGAAATGGGCTGGGCAAGTGTTCTTTAGATGTTGGATAATTTCCTGCCAGACAAAAGACGTTCAGACAACATTCTGCAACATGTAGTGCTTACAGAAATTATATCTTAGAGAAATAGTTATACCTTTGATGCTGCAATATAGCCACCACAAGATCCAAATGACTTTGTGAAAGTTCCCATCATGATATCCATATCAGCTGTGTCGACTCCAAGAAGCTCACAAACACCTCTGCCAGATTTCCCAATTGCACCAATGCTGTGGGCCTCATCCAAGTACGTGTATGCCTAAGAAAAACATGGTCATTATGAGTTTCCATAATTATATTGACTCTATTAACGATTAAGAATATGATAGTAACTTGAAGCTTTTGATTAGAAACTATTTCAGAATGCAAAGTTATGTTGGAAAAATTAAGCAAGTTCTAATTCAAATCAATGAGAACGAATAAAATGGAAACAAGATAAATGCACAAAACAAAAGATATATATACAAATTCACCCGATTGTTTGATAGCTATGACTTGTTGTAGCCGCTGCAGATTTCGCCATAATGATGGGATTTTTGAGGAAATCACAAACTAATGTTTCAGGTGTATCACCTAACTAGGGCACCCCTCCATTTATAATGAAGGGGGGGGGGGGGGGGGGGGGGGGGGGGGGGGGGGGAGAACTAGGACAACCAAAATTTACAACAAAATAAAATGTTGATTTGTGACTTAGTTAATGTAAATAATTTCTTCCTTGAACAAAAATTAAGCTATACAACTTAATAGTTTAATTGTATGCCTCATGTCTGAAAATGATGCTGAAATGATAAATGTAGAAACATGAGACAAGCATCGAAGGGATGATGAGCTCATGGCTTTCCATTCTAACCTTGTATTTCTTGCAGACAGCTATTATCTCAGGGAGTTTGCAGAGTTCCCCTTCCATACTATAGATTCCTTCAACAATGACAATTATCTTTTTCCAGGGTCTGTGTGTTCGAGGCTGCCCTTCAGCAATTTGTTCCCTGAGCACCTCTTCCAAGTGCGCTGCACCTGCAAGTAAAATAAGAAAGAGTTTCTTCAACTCATGTTCATATAATGTGCGTAAAAGACAAAACAGTCAGTATAATGACCATAAAACTTACTATTGTGTTGGAAAACCCGTACTGTTGCACCAGAGCCTCTAGCACCATTAACAATAGAGTTATGGTTCAATGAATCACTGATTATCAAGCCACCCTATATAAATGCTCAATTTTGTCAGTAGAGCTCTCATATAACTACTTGTATTCAGCTGAACACATATCTTCTAATTAGAGTAGGTACGTAAAGGCGATGGTGCTTACCTTCCCAATTAGAGCAGGGATAATAGCAGAATTCGTTGCATATCCCATTCCAAAGAGAATAGCAGCTGGCTTTCCAACAAATCTTGCAACTACTTCTTCTAGCTCAGCATGCAATTTAGTCGTACCTAAGCAAGAAAATTGGACGAAGTTAAACCCTAAAGATCACATATTCTCATTTACTAAAAAAAGAGGTAGAAGACCTTTATACCTCCATCAACACGAGCACTGCAGGTACTCGGTGAGTATTGCTTCAGAGACTCGATAACACGGGGTGTGCAATACTCATCTGCTGCTGCAAAGCCAAGGTAATTATATGATCCAAGGTTAAGGCATTTATTGGTTTTTGAGGTTCGGCTGCATTTAAGAAAACAGAATAAGCACAATAATCAGCAAAAATCCCGAGTAAAATATATAGCATTTTGGCAAAAAAAACTTCTATTGATAGAATGCTTATGCATGGTGGGAATGAGGCTAATATTGATCATTACATAACATTTGCAAGACATCACATTGTTTTTAACTTATGGTTTTATCATATGTAATGAGAAGTATAATAAATCCTAGAGGAAAACAAATAGTCAAGACTCACTGAAGTGTCTTGTTACTGTCCTTTGAGTAACGTTCAACCACATCAATCCAAGCATCGGGTGCACTTGCAATTGGACGATTAAAGCAGTCCTGCCAATCATAGAACAAGTTCATATCAATCATAAAAATTGAACAAAGCAAGAAATAATTTTAAATACCTAATATACATTGGTCACCAAATTATTCTTACTGGCCAACATAGTTCAAATGTTCCATGGTTATTGAGTACTTCAAAGTTAATCTCCCCACAAGCTTTAAGGGAATGTTTTAATTGCAAGATTAAGCCAATTAAGGTAAACCTTGCCAAACAATTTATTGAGGACCAAATTTTTAAATGTAGTAGGTTACTAATTAAAATTAGGCATAGGAGCTGAGTCAGAGCTTATTTTGAAAAGGAGCTGAACCGAAATTCGAATTCCCGGTGTAAAATGAATAAAGGGTTTATTGAAACCGTGAAAACATTTTAAAGTTTATTTACTTTAATAATTATGCTTAAATATGCTCCTAAATGAAAAAAAATTGCATGTTAGGCTATTATCTTAAATGCAGATATTTCATGTAGACAACAAACAATTTGATGAGCATAGTGTACAAATATTAAAAAATTTCATATAAAATCAAATCAAGATAAACAGCATAAAAAAATATTTGAGCTCTGTCGACAAGACTGAAGATGGCACCAGGTGTGAACAATTGTTGGTGGAACCATTTAATGTCTAAAGGAAAAGAAATTTGGATAAGAATATTATGGTCCAAAGTTATTTTTTCCCTAAAATATTTTTCCAATTTCTATGAAACCGTGAAAACATTTTCTTAGAAACCGAAAAACGACCGTAAAATATTTTCACTGTTTCAATAAACAGTTAATTCATTTTACGGTTTCTTAAAATTGTAAATTTGAATTCTAGTTTTGCTCCTTTTCGAAATAAGCTCTGATGCAGCTCCTATGCCTAATTTTAATTAGTAATCTGGTCCTTTTAAAAATTTGGCCTTTATTGAGTCACATAAATCTTAGTCTTCTTAAATTATATTTCCCTCATTTTAGGCTAAATTCTGAATATAGTAAATTCCAAGGAAAGCAAGATATAAGAGATTTATATCACTTCTCCTCAATACACCTCTTTTTCTTGTCATTTAAATCTTAAATCTAAAAAAATATCTATCAAATTGTTTACTAGGGTTTAACAAAATTTCACATCTATCATGATAGAATATTTTCAGGATTTAAAGGCTCTAAGATTTACTAAGTCAAGATTTCAATGATTATTAAATCCTACATGACTTAAATCCTACTTGTACACAAACAGCCCCAAAACTTCTTTCCTCTTACTTACCAAAAAAGATGAAGGCATGAAGATATGGGAATCAAGGAATAGAAAATACAAAAATAGCTATTTTCTATTCTCAAATCTAAAAATTCAACAATCTTTTCTACTCAAATCATTAAGAAAAGGACATTAAGGAAAAAATCAAAGGGTATCGCATCATAAAAAAGCACAGTTAGGTGTTCCTCTCATCCATCCGCAAAACATATTGACATCAAACTATGTAAAAAAGCAAACCCTCAAAAGTTATAACGAACAGAACAACAAAAAACCTAACAATTATAAAAATTTAAGGAAAAAAAGGAACCTGAATACGGAGATAGAGACGCCGAGTATAGAAATCCTCAAGCCCCAAGCAGATCGGAGCGTAACCCTGATCCAGAAACAACGGAGCCGATCTTAGAAGCTGGAAATCGAGAAGATTGAAAGAAAAAGCAAAGGACCCAGAATCCCAAAAAAGGAGGACAAAAGTACCTGAAGATTCTTGGATTTCCACAAATCGAGAATCTTCCGGAAGAAATCCCTCATCTGGCCGAAGGCAAAGAGGAGGCCATAGCTGAAAAGGGTTGTTAGGGCCGTCAGGTATGGTAATCTCACCATCCTCTACGCCGACGACCGGATCCGAAGCTTCACAGTCTTTCCTACAGAGAGAAGAGCAAGCGAGGATAAGGTGGGCAGAGAACAGAGGGAACTGCGAGGAAGGAAAGAGGTTGTGGCATTTAATAGGGTAGAATTGATTTCTTTATCTGAGAGAGAGAGAGAGAGAGAGAGAGAGAGAGGCAGAGATTTGAACGTTGAATGGAAGAAGATAGGAGGAATTTGTACGCGGTGCGCTGACCGGAGAAGCGTTCAATGGATTTTGTGTCATCCAGTCTCCTTCTTCTTCCTCTCTCTTTCTCACACATATTTTTATTTTTATTTTTATATTACATTATTTATTTAAAATCTATCTTATAAGCGACAAGAGTTTTTATATCAAAAATAATATATATATAGAATATAACTCAATTAAGATAATTCCGCTAATTTATATTATAAGTTATAAATGATACATTTTGATTTTTGAGTAGAGTAAAGGTATCGCAGAGAGAAAGTGAAGTTACGGTAGACCAGAGATCAAAAAGTCTCGTATAAATCTTAATTTGATGTCATAAGTTGGAGTTGATGTTCATAGTGTGCATCTACCCTTTTGGCGATGGCGTACGCCAACGATATTTACGATGGCGGGTAATGTTGATCAGTAGATTGTAATCTGACAATAGAGGTTAAGAGATTATAGTCGAGTAATGATAATTAGGAGACTATAGTAAGATGATGATCGAGAAATCGCATTCGGTCAAAGGTGGTTAAAAAATAATAGTGGAGCGATGGTGATCAAAATATTGTAGTCAAGTAATGGTGGTTGAAAGGTTATAGTTGGGCAATAGTAGTCTAAAAATTATAGTCAAGTGACATTGGTTGGATGACAGGATTCAAGTGATAGACAAGAGGAGTTTAGGAGACAGTGGTCTGATAATCACAGTCGAGTGATGGTGGACGAGTGACTGCATTTGGGCGACAACGATTGTTGAGGCGATCATTAGCATCAAAAAGTCTGATGGAGTTTTAGAGTTTTTCAGATCTCCAAGCTCTCTCAAATCAAGGTCCAAACCCCTTTCATATGGAGAATGAGTTTATTTATAGCTTTTGGATGACTCGTATTAATTCTCTTGATTTTAAATAATTTTTTCAACATTTAAGTATCGTAATGACTTAAAAAATTGAGTATTCTTAAGGCTCATTGAATTCCTCTCGTCAAAATGCTCATTGAAACTATTGAAAGAAAGTAAAATATTGTCATACATGCATTTGACCAAAAATATTGTTATCACATCTAAGGCTTCATTTAGAACATTTTTCTTACTACTTTCTAAAGCAGCTTTTTAGTATAAAAATTTCTAATTTAAACAATTTTTGTACTAAAAAACTACTTTAAAAGTAGTAAAAAAGCTGTCCCAAATGAAGCCTAAGTCAAATATCGTTATCCCAAATTTGATTCACAGCCAAAATCAATTAAACTCTACCAAATTTGAACAGAGACCTCACAGCAAACTCATGGAGACATTTTTAAAATAAAATTTCCACATTCATTTTTTATTTCCCTCCAGTCTTGACATTATAGCATCCTTGTAAGTCTAAAACCCATCCCTCTTATTATTATAATTATAATACATAAAAAAAGTCAATGATATCAAATCCTTGATTTAGTCCAAAAAAACTGAAAAAGTCAATATTGAAGTCACAAAAAATGTAAAAATTTCTTCCTCTGTATTAAATCTAACTAATTATTTTTTTGACTTATTTGTTTCATCATTTGATTTGTTTTGGTGCATCATTATCATGAGATTAGTGTCTAATTATGATTAATTATAATTAGGATATAGATCCCTAAGTTTTAAATTTGATAAACCTCTCAAATAAATATTTTAAAAATGATAGAAATTATTATATTCATTATTTAATAATGAATTCAAATTAATTTTAAATTAGATTAACTCTCTAAATCTAATCATTTGATAGCTTGAATATATTAATCATTTAATGGAGCTTAGTTAGCAATCAATGTTGACTATAAACTCTATAAACCCCCTTATATATGTATATATTTTTATATGATATGATTTTATTTACACACATAGAACTAATAAAATAAAAAATATTATTTTCTAACCTATTTTTTTATCTATGAACAAACAAATGTGCAATTCTCAAATAAAAAATTCTTATTTTCTATTGTTGTATTTAATAAGTCTATGAAAGACAATAAATGCCATCACCTAATATGAGAGGAAATTAAATTTAAAATTTTCAAAGTCTTTGAAGGGATTGATTAATTGGCACATTTAGTTCAATTAGATCATTTTTTTATTATAAATGATAAGCACAAGTGCAAACAGTAGTAAAAAAAAAATACAAGTCCTTGTGCTTTAATTGAAACAGTAGTAAAAAAATACAAGTCCTTGTGCTTTAATTGACTTGGTTCATTCATTGAAATGACTGACTGGAGCCTTAGGTTTTTTTTGGGATAGATTTCTTGCTGCTTTGCATAACAAATTTTTAGTACAAAATTTTTTGAAAGCTGTAAAAAAAAATGGTAAAAAGCTGTCACAAACAAGAGAAATAATTATGTGCGGTCACCGGATGCCGTCCGGAGGCGAATCAGGATACGCCACGTCACCATTTTGTTGTGTACTGGTACTGTGCACCGAGTGACGTAACCTATCCTGATTCACCTCCGGACTGTCCGATGACCGCACGTAATAAATTCTCCCCAAACAAAGCCTCAGTTTTGCAAGCACATATGCTAGAAGATTAGAAGAATACTCTTTTCTAATTTTTATTAAGAATAAAGCTTCGTTTGGGAGAACTTCCTTACTGTTTTGCTAAAACAACTTTAGTATAAAAATTTGTTGAACTCGAAATTTATATACTAAAAAATTACTTTAAAAAGTAATAAGAAAGCTGTCCAAAATAATGAGTTAGTTAAGCTCATGAGTTCCTCCAATGGAGCCGAGGAATCAAACAATAAACAACTGTGCATGTTCAATTGTTTCTGTACAAATAGAAAGCAACAAAGGAAAACAAACGAAAGGTACAGCCCAGACCTAAATAAAGACTAAACTGCAGGTTTGTCAATAGAAAACAAGAGCTATAGTTTGATCTAACGAGTGTTGATTTGTTTCTGAAACAAATCAACACAAAATCATTTAAAATTGATTGTATTACGTTGATATGGATCTGATTATCATAGCAGAATCCCAGTTGTAAATCACAATTTCAATTGCTTTTATTCTGGATTTTAGCCACAGAAAAAGGACTTCCTCCAGGTTAGTTTATGGTGAGAAATGATTTCTACTATTTATGATAGATATCCATACTGAGCCTCGGCTGTCTTCACCTAATTTCACCAATCTAAAGCTTTCCAATTAGCCATATTTTTTTTTCTTGCATCATGAGTTATAGGGGAAACTGATGGTTGAATGAGCAGCTTATAAGCTGCGTCTGGCTTGTCTTCACCTCAGTGTTTATTTGATCATTCAATATCACTTGTGCCCAATAAAACCAAAGAAATGCTAAACTTTACTGAGCAGCTAGCTGCCTATGTAGCAGTTGATATGCCACATTTTAAATCTGCAAATTAATAGCCAGTTCTTCATATGACATGTCTGACTTTTCATCTCTGGCTTACTATATATATGTGTGTGTCTGTGTGTGATGACAAGTCTAATGTGATGCAAATTGGAAAGCGAAGGGATTTTCTATTCTGGGATTGTAGCAGAGCTCTCATGTGTGATTTTTCATTTCTGGGACTGTTGCAACGTGACTTTTACAGCTTTTTTTAAGGACTGTAGCAATGAGCAATAGTTGAGCAACAGTTTTTTTTTTTGGGAGTTATCACACTCTTGCATATCTGATTATAAAAACTCATTCTCAAACGCACTGCAAATAATATAAACAGTGATGTAAATATTGATATGCAAAATAAAGTTGTAAAGATTTTACTCGAAATATGATATAATACTACTAAAGTTCATTGGTTTTGACATGGCACACAATTATAAGCATGTCTTGCTGCATGGCTATGATCATGATAAAGTCCTAGCTATAATTAAAGAAAATCTTAATAATTCTAATTAAATTTTAAGATAATATAATGCCATAAGATTAGATGTTCATTAAGATAAGACTAAACATATTGAAGATGATTGCAACGATGTTTGATGAGTGATTGTAAAAAGAACCAGCTGATAAACTAACTGAACTCCATGGATCATTTTCTTCAAAACAGCAAAAACTACTAACTTCTGCTTCTTTCTTCCATTAAGCTCACTTCAATGGCTTTATCAACTAGGAAGAGGCAGGCCTAGCATGAAGACTGAAAGCCACTTAGAATAGCCAAGGAAACTTGCCATTGAACAACAGCAGAAACATCTGACAAATACTGCAAAAAAAAATTCACGACTATTTTACATTGAAATCTGTGTTCTTTCCTATATAAATCTCTATCAACAATAGAGGCTTATGAATACAGATCTCAATATAAAAAAAAAAAAATCTGTGAAAAGAAATTCCTTGTAGAATTTCTTTTCTGAGACAACTGAAAAATTCTTCAGATGACTCCAATGAGTACAAAGGCAAGTCATCCTTGGCTTACCAAAGAATGGCTCTCATCTTCATGTAAGACCTCTCTTCCACTCCAATCTTCTTCTGCTGTGATATTTATTGCCTGCTCTCCATGACTGATCTATTTATAGGCAGGCCTGTAATCCACTTGATTTATATATATATATATATATATATATATATATATATATATATATATATATATATATATATATATATATATATATATATTCTAGCAATCTTGTTATGGGACCATAGCAGTACTCTCTCAATCTTTTTTTTATACTTTTCTTTCTCACATGGAAGAAGAAGCATATCACCATCTCTTGCTGTGCTAACTTTTTCAATCAGCACATGCAAGTTTACTTAATGTAATTCTTGATCACTGGCCTGCATTCTTTTTCTTATTTAGAAAGGAGAATAAGATGCTCAAAATCCTCATCTATATCAAAGAGCTTTATGAGAATATTATTCCATTGCCAATGATATTGGTGGAACTAAGGGGAAGTTGGAGGTGGCTCTAGCCCTCTAAAATAAAAAAAAATCCTATATAATCTCATATAATATCAAAGCACATAAATGTACAAATAATTTTATGGAAGTTCACTCAATTGATAGTTATGTCATATTGTCGTTATTCCATATTTCTCTGTGAGTAGACTATGGAGAATTACAGTCATAGCATAAAGATAATGCCCACATCTTTACAAAGAAAAACTAAATGAAATAATCTGTAAATACGCTCTTCCTAGCACTTTTTCTTCGTAGGGAAATAAATCAAGCTTCACAACTTAATCTACATTTACCCCCTAAATCTTCTGGCAATTATATAAATTACAGAATATTTTGCCCCTCAACTAAATTTATGGTAAACTTTTTCGTCTCCTCCAATTTAAAATTTTGATTCCGCCACTAACCAAAGGTATATAGTACTTTATATTCCTCCAAAATATGTAAAGTCAAAGCTATGCACCACTAGTTAAGCAACAGAGACCATTTGTTGTGGCAAATTGGGATTTTGACTTGGCTAATTAGAATTCTTCATGTGAGAATGGTGAAGAATTGATGTGGAATAAGATAAGAGGAGAGGCTTCTTCAATAAGGAAGGAACAAGGTCTTCATCTATTGACAGCAAAGAATGTCAATCTTATTTTGAGTTTGGAGATCAGATGAATTAGATTCCTTGTCTGAATAAATGAGAAGAAGATGATATACAAGTTGATGCTACATTCTTTGATTCTTGTCCTCTTTGACAACCCTCTTGTATAGCATAGTTATATAGCAAAGTAATACGAATCAAAAAATTAAAAAAAAGTATGATTTTGGTATATATATGGGAAGCATTTTATGCATTTATCTATGCCACAACAAAGTGTTTCTCATAGGGAAGCCATGTATCTTGCACTTCAGTAGTTTATAATTGGATTAGTGACTGAAAGGGGAGGCCCAATTGATTGAATTGATGATGAAATGGGTTAAGAGGATGTTACAATGCCCCATTAATTCGAGTGTAGAGATATTAGACCTTGGATTACTATGAACAAATATTTTAAATGATTGAGACATAAGACAATATGTTGTCTTGAGGCGGGTGCAGACCCCATGATTTTTAATATTTTATACATATAAATTATTATTAAAATCTTATATATAAAAAAGTAAAACAAATTCCAAAATTCATTATAAGAAGTGTTACTGGCCCAAACAATCTAAAAGAAGTGATATTCACTCGGGCAAATGTATTATTGGACATCCTAGATCAGGAGAACGTGAAGTGGTCGAATCCTTTGAAGTCGAACATGACAAATCAGGAGCAATACTGCCACTTTTACCGTAACTGTGGGCACACTACTAAAGCATATAGACAACTCAAAGAAGAAATTGAGAAACTGATCCGACAATAATATCTACGAGAATTCAACTAAAACCCACCTGCTCGAGATAAAGCTAGTCCCGCTGGGGGGAAAAATTAACAACAATAAAGGCAACTGCTCAATAATTATCAAACGGTTGATGAGATTGAAATCATTGTAGGAGGCCCATCATTACCAATCAAGTCTTAATTGCAACAAGGAGCCAACTCCAAAGAAGTCTGACACCGATCGCTCCATTGCTTTCGACGACTCTGATTTAGATGGAGTAAAGACCCCTCATCAAAACCCACTCGTGATCAATACAGGGATTGGTGACCCATGTTACAACGTTAAGAGAATCTTGGTCGATAATAGGAGCTCGATGGATATCTTATTTTACTCCACTTTTTTTAACATGTGCCTAGCCAAAGAGAAACCCTAGCCCGCCTCAGGTCCACGGTATGGGTTTGATAATCGACCCATATGGGTGGAGGAAACAATCAGTCTCCTAGTCGCACTTAGAGAATTTCCCCGACAGGCTACGCACTCTATCCAATTCATTGCAGTAAAGTTGGAATCGACCTATAAAAAGGCCAATCCAGTCAATCTTTGGGATTATCGCCTCTATCCCTCACCTCAAACTGAAGTTTTTTACCCCGGCAAGGGTTAGTGTAGTATGCGGAGATTAACAAGTAGCGCAATCTAGCTATCTTAGGCAGGCTCAAACACGCCCATCAGTTATCCTAAGCATCGAGGATTTCAATCTCCAGAATGAGGACATTCCTCAAAGGGCCATTTCCCATAGCTATCGGACAACAGAAATTCATCATCCTAACCATGGATTACTTTACCAAATGAGTAGAGGCTGAACCTCTGACAAAAAATTAAAGAAGTCAATGCCAAATAATTCTTATAGAAGAATATAATATATCATTTTGGCATTCCAATAAAGATCATCACCGACAATTGAACTCAATTCACATGAAAGATCTTTACGATATTTTATAAAGATCTTCATATTCAACTGGTGCATACGGCCATGGCCCATCCTCAAGCGAATAAGCAGATGTAGGTCACAAATCAAACTATACTAAAAGGATCGAAGAAGCTCCTGGGGAAGGTTGGGGATAATGGATCGATGAACTCACAAATATCCTCTGGACTTATCATACCGCTGCCGGAACTCTAATAAGGGAAACCTCATACAGTCTCTGCTTTGGCACAGAAGCCGTTATTCAAGTCGATATTGGAGTCCCAAGCTACATAGTTCAAACTTTTGACTTCAATAGCAATAATGAGAAGCTCATAAACAACTTATATATTCTTATAGAAGTAAGAGACATGGCATCACTTAGAGTTACTGCATACCACTAAAGAATTGCCCGTCACTATAATCGAAGGGTGAAACCTCAATATATCTCGATTAGAGACCAAGTTTTTTGTAGCATTGAGGCAGCAGGAAAGAGCCCTCAAAGCAATAAACTCTCTCCCCTTTGGGAAGGTCCCTACTTGGTGGCAGCCATAGTCAAGCCCGGGACTTTCAAGTTAAATGATGCCGAGAAAAAGATGCTCTCTTGAATTTGGAATATAGAGAATCTTCGCAAGTATTATCAGTAGAGGATAATAGTACTACTTATTTAGGCATTGTACATCTTCTATATGAAGTATTGTATACCCCTGTATTGTCTAAACTGATTGTAACCTCTATATCCCTAAGTTATTTAATATAGGCAAACTTTGTTCACTTGTTTATTTACATTATCTTTTTTTTCGAGTAAGATTGCAATGATAATTTCAGATATGCTGTAAACTCTAATCTTAAAATCCTTGATTCGAGAAATACATATTCATTATTGTATCTCAATTACTAGATGATCAATCCTAGAAGGGATTCGATCTAACCTCTTCCACATAGGTTAAAAAGCATCAAATAATATTTTGACTAGCAACCTCGAATTGTTCAAACGTCCTGGGTAGGTGTCAATTAAATCTTAAAATCTTTGATTTGAGAAATACATAATATTTATCGCATCTCAATCACTAGATAATCAACCACAAGGGGATTTAATCCGACCTCTTTCACACAAGTTAAACATCATCAAGCAATAACTAGCAACCTTGGATAGGTCAAGCGCCCTAGGTGGACATCAATTAAATTCACTTAGGCTGAGTGAGCTCACTAAAATATTTTTAACCATCCTACTTGAAATAAAATAAAAATCATCGACTCTTTGTTATATCATAAAAGATCATAAACACTATATATAAACACAAACATCTGATATATATAACAGTAACTAAAAAAGATAAAGTGATACAATTAGTAGTAAATAAATACTACACAATTTTAACAACTTTATCATTATTGGAAAAGACTTTTCGATGCTTGCTTTCAATATCATTATCATCGCCTAAATCAGAAGGGGGATCATCGGAAGCCTGACTAGATGTCAACCCTTCAACTGCAACCCCAATTTTGCACTGTGCCAGGCGAACTTCTTTCAAAAAGCCTCAGATAAAGCCTTCTTCAATACAATACTACTGTAGAGCCTTCACTTCTATTTCATATATATAATCGCGAGCCTCCTGAACGTAATTTTAAATTTTGTTTTTAAATGCTATAGACTTCTTGAAATCTTTTATGGCTTTTGGAGAACTTGATCTAGATTAGGCCTTCGATAGAGAAAATTCTTTCTCAGCTATTAGACTCTGAAATCTCTTGTTCTCATCTTCGATGGCTGCTATCTTCTCTCTAGAGATATGCTAATCCTTCAGATGCTGGTTGATTGTCGCTTGTGCATCCACCAGATTAATGTGGAGTCGATCTATCTATTGATTCTGCAAAGAAGCAGAAGTCATCGTGGTAGCCAACTCAGCTCTACAACTATTCTTCCACTGCCTTCATCTCCTTGGTCTTGTCGTCATACTTTCACTTGTATTCTCCTTGAAGATATTTGATCTTCATAAATTCATTATTCTGTTCATTTAAGGATTGAGTAAGCTCAACCTCAATATCTATGTGCCACAATAACTTAAATAATGAGATGATATTTGTAAGAGACAGTCCTAATAGATGTAAAAAAAGAAAGAATAGAAAAGACATGGCTACTCACCAAGTTATCAGCTCGATAATGTCTGACACACTGGTGATTCAACACATCTTCTAGAATATGCAACTTGGCATGGGAGTAGTTGAAGGGAACTTTACTAGTGCTCGCTAAAGTCCCCTCCAATTTCTTCTTCTTAGATAAAGCTTAAGGATCATCACCCTTCGTTATTCGCTTAAGAGCAACCTTCGAAGCCGGGGCAAGTGGCTCTTGCATTTTCGTTGACTTCTTCAACATCATTGTATTGAACCTCCTAGCTTGAATAAATAACCCAACTTTAAACAAAAATTCTTCTTCTATATATTTGTTTAAGTAGCGTATCTCATATAGATGATGTTCAGCATCAGGAACATTGAATATCTTTATCATATGTTATGCTCCAACATGTAGAGAAACGCGAAAATCCTTCATCTTTTCCCATTTCTCTAAAAGACCCTAGTCATTTTCACAAAGAAAAATGCACTGACCCAACTTTTTAACGGATCTCGGATACGAAAGTCCAACCATTTGGATCTGAATGTGATACGTCTCTATACATCGCAAGTAAATCAGCCCATCCGAGAAAGGCATTATGGCGTCAGGACTGCCCCTCGATATCTGAAGAAAGCGATCAACCCCATCGTGACTGACATGACTCGGTATAAAAACTGGGATAGACTTACTCCGCACGTTGCCGAAATATCGATTAACTCTTGAGGAGGTGGAAATTACAACCATGCTTATAAATTGATCTCGTAGATAGTCAGGTATCCTATAGGAGGAAGGCACGCCCCTTGATCTTTTAGGAGCCATCACCACAAGATTGTTGAGAAAATAAAACTTCTTATGAAAAATAATTAGGGAATCATTGGTAATGATGGACACCACATCGTCAGCCTTGGACACCTTGTAGGATCTATTCTCATCATCATTTTATACAGCAGGACGTGGATCTCTTTTGGTCATCAGATATTTCAGAGAGGGGTGATCACCCATCAGAGCTTCTGTATAGAGAGTGGCCCTGCAATTAGATAAGGGATGCTGTCTAACTAAAGCAGGGAAAACTTCTTATATAAGAAGAAGTTTGAGGGGGAAAGAGGTGAAGGGAAGGAGTAGATCTCTTCTACACATAGAGGGGCCCTAGTGCCTGATAGGGGATACCACTTATGCCCTGCTGTAAGAAGGCTGTAGGAGAAGGAGAAGAGGAGGGGTGGTGTGAATTTTCTATACCCAGGGGGTATTTATAGCCAGAAGAGAGGGTTGGGGGAGTTAAGTTATTTGAAAAAAATATTATTTTAACATTATAATATTATTAAAAAAATACTATTGGAAAAATTATTATTATTTTAATAGTATTATAATAATATTATAATTTTATAAAAAAAAGTAATGTTGAAATTTTTTTTTATAATTTTAATATTATTATAAAAAAGTTTTGCTAAAAAAAATATTATTTTAATAATATCATAATTTTATTAAAAAATTTTGTTAAAAAATATGTTAATATATATCATAAGCCCACTACTTCACGTTCAGCACTACCGGCCCATGACTCCAACTAGCCCACAACTCCACCTGGGCCACATTCATGGACATGGGCACGATCGGGGCGAGCCAAAGGGTGTGGCACAAACAAGTAGTAGGCGTGGCCCAGGCAAGCCTCACGCGCGGGCTAGGTGCGAGCTGGGAGGGCCTCATGTGTAGGCCAGGTGCGGGTCTGTCAAACCAACGGGCGGGGCGGGCCTCATGTACGGGCAGGGAGCGAGTCAAGCAGGCTAGATGGGCCAGGCAGACCAGCGGGCTGGTTCAACCATAATTAATGCCCAGGCTCGATTTTTGGCTCAGACAGTCCGATTCAAATTTTTTTTGTGTCCTCAAAATCATTTTTCGACATTATGGACTCCATTTTGGCACTTTCAGAGCCCATCAGAGCCTCTATAGTCAATTTTGAGTATTTTTAAAAGCTTTGGAATGTAATTTTTCAATATTTTTCGCCCATTTGATGTGCCAACTTCATGACAAGTTATATTTATAATTAAGGATATTTTACTTGATTCATGGCCCCAAGGGGAAGTTCATGTTGATGTCAAGGGAGCTGTCACGCCTTGTCATCATTCAAAAATTATAATTTTGTGATTCAAATAATTTAAAATGCTATGACATATATTTTCAAACTCTGCAAGCTTTGACGTTCGAAAATAGGATGACAACTGATATATTATCCAAAAATTATCTTGATCAAACACAAATCTCGAGGCAATTTTGAATGGGAAACTTTTGAAATTAACTCTGGGACTATTTGAACTTTGATTTTAGCAAACTTATAGCCTAATTGAGCATCTTGAAAAGGCAAACCCAACGACACTAAATTCGACCCGATCCCTCTTCCCTTCCATCTTCCCTATATGTCTTGCATATTTTATGAGTCATCTTCCACCCTAAATTTGTGAAATAAGTTGAATTATAAACCACTATGAGTCACCACTCCTCCCCCATTTTATCTTCAAGAATTAGAAGGAACTCTGGTTTAAAACCCCTTCCACACTTTTTCGATATCAATTTCTCCCTTGCACATCAAGGATTGAAACACCCGCTAAGAACTTATCTAAGAGACTGAGTACTTTGTGATCACATCTTCCATTATAACCTCCATTGATGCGACCGTTATATTTGTCATTCTATTTATGCCACTTTATTTTCCAAAATTTTTTTGCTTCTTCGAAATCATGACCCTTGCATCAATCAATATTTCACCATCATTTCAAAGCAATGCTATCTTTACATGAATCTATAGTGTAACAAGTTTTCTAGTAAGAGAAAAAAAAACATACAAAAATTCTGTTCTCATATCACTCTAAAATGTTTGGAAGTAAAATTTTGATGCAAGATAATTATTTAATATTTTATTTCTTTAAGATAATTTATAAATGATTTACAAGATCTTATAATATTCATTTTTTAATTTATATTACGTTAAAATATGTACATTAAAATATTTTTTTAATATAATAATAATAATAATATTTACATGTAATTAAAAAATTAAAATTAATAATATTTTTATAACATTTTAAAACTATGAGTCACCACTCCTCCCCCATTTTTAATATCTTATATTTTTTAATATTATTTTATTATTTTTATTTTTTTACACCCCACACACACACTCTCTCTCTCTGCTTGCTCTGGCTTGAGCTAGGATTTTACATGGGGAAGGAAAAGGCAGGTGGGGGCTCGACGTCGTGCGATTACTGCTCAGATGCGACGACGGTGTTATACTGCAGGGCAGATACCGCTCGTCTCTGCGTTGCTTGCGATCGGCAAGTTCACGAGGCAAACGCGCTTTCTCGGAAACACTTTCGCTCCCAAATCTGCGATAACTGCGGTACAGCAGCAGCCGTCGCCGGCTGCACCGACCACGGCCTCGTCCTTTGTTCGGACTGTGACTCTGAAGCACACTCAGCAATCAAGGGTCACATGCGCGTTGTTATCGAGGGGTTCTCCAGCTGCCCGTCGGCTATCGTGCTCGCCGCATCATGGGGATTGGAGCTCGACTTGAAGGACTGCAGTGAATGTGGGGATCTTACACTTTTTGACGGATTAGCGACCCTAGATTCTGACTTTGCTGACCCATATGTGCCCTGTGTTGCCGTTGGAGGAACGAAATCAATGCTACTGCAGCAGCTTGAGGAGCTAGGGAGGAGGGAGTCTAAGTCAGCCGATGAGGGAGGGGGTGACCTGAGCCTGAGGATGCCATGCCATAGCTCGAATGGATTAAGCGGCGACAGTGAGGTGGATCGCAGGAAGTTGCAGTGATTTTCGATTACTTCTTTTTTGTTTGCGCATAAATCTGATTGCATGGATTTTAAAGAAGACGATCGGATTGTCGAGGAGGGAGATCTGATATGGGAATGTGGACCAAGCGACAACGCTTCCAAGGTTTTGCACTTTCTATTCATGATTTTGCTCAGGGGAAAGTTGCATTAATTTTGTATGTGAATTTGTGCTTAAGCATTATTTAACAACTTTAAAATTAGAATTTGAAACTTTTAGTTCATTTACAGTGCTCTGGTCAGATCTTCGGATTTATGCGAGTATAAGAGTATAAATTTTTTCTGTTGACTACACTTTCTCAAAACAGGGAACGTTTTGATAAGAGAAGCATGAGATGTGTCGATATATTCATGATGTTCCATAGGAGGCCCATGTATATATGAGACATGGAGATACGAGCATCCAGTTTATAAGTCATGGATTTTGATGATAAACAAACATCAATGATAAATAAACTGCTGCCTTCTTCCGTGAATAAGATTTTAATGATATCACTTATATGATATATCCCTTTTGAGTTGAAAAATACCCTAAAATTATATCCGACAGCCCTCGGATCAAGTTTTCCTTTGTTTGGAATATGAACATGAACAAAAGATACTCAACAACAACAACGACAACAACATTAAGCCTTTAACCCACTACATGGGGTTGGCTACATGAATACTATTTCTCCATTGTGTTATGTTAAGAGTCAAAATTTAATTTAAATCTAATAAAAAATATCATTTCTAATGTTTTCTAACCAAGTCTTTTTAGGTCTACCTCTACCTTTCTTAATATAGGTCAAATCTAATACATCTACTTGAAGACTTGTAAACTCAAAAAGAGTGTTACAGAGGAAGCTCATTTAGAGGAGAGGTTTTACTATATTCCACACATTACTTGCTACAGTTCATTACAGCCGGTATATATAGATATATGTTGTAACAGAAAGTGAAAAGCAATGACAGAGGTTTGTTACAGAGCAGGAGCTGGAACGTGTAGTATGACACGTGGTTGGTCTTGATGAAGTAGTAACCGAATGCTGTTAGGAGAATGTGTGAAGTTGCTTGCAGCCCCCCTCAAACTGATGGTGTGTGGACAGTAATCAGTTTGCTTGAAAGTGTTTTAAACTGTTGAATTGGAAGTGACTTGGTGAAGATGTCAGCTATCTGGTCGTGGGTGCTGATGTGATGAACGGTTAGATGTTTTACTTGAACACAATCTCGAATGAAATGACAGTCAACCTCAATGTGTTTTGTGCGAGCATGGAATACTGGGTTATTTGCCAGAGCGATAGCTGAGGTACTATCGCAGTAAAGAGTAGTCGGTGTGGCTTGGGGAAGATGAAAGTCCGCTAGAAGGCGGCGAAGCCAAATTACTTCGGAGGCAATGGTGGCTAAGGCTCGGTACTCAGCCTCAGCGGAGGATCGAGCTACTGTGGATTGCTTTTTGACTTGCCATGAGATGAGAGACTTTCCCAGAAAGTTACAATAACCTGAGATGGATTTCCAGTCGAGAGAGTTGCTGGCCCAGTCCGAGTCGGAGTAGCTGCACAATTTGGGACTGTCATTGTATAGGGGAAGACCAACCTGAAGGGTACCTTGAATGTAGCGTAGAAGCCGCTTGAGATCTTCAAAGTGACAGTTGAGCAGATGATGCATTTGCTGGCAAAGCTTATGAACCGCAAACTAGATATCTGGTCGGGTAAGTGTGAGGTATTGTAGGGACCCAGTTAAGTGTCTATATAACTGCGGGTTGGAGAATTCTTCAGTGGAAGATGCGGTGATGTTTGGTTTGCCAGAGGTAGGTGTTGAGATAGGTTTTGAGTTTTGCATGCAAGCTCTTTCCAGGATGGTGTGGGCGTACTGCTGCTGATCTAGGAATATGTCGTAGTTCGTCGGGGTAGCTTGGATGCCTAAGAACTGAGACAACGAACCAAGGTTACGCATGGCAAAACGCTGTTGTAGATTAGAAAGAAGTTTAGTTAGCTCTGTGGATGAATTTCCCGTCAGTAGAATGTCGTCCACGTAGATAAGTATGTACATGACGACTGGACCTGACTTGTATGTGAGGAGGGAGGGGTCTGCTGCACTTAGTTGAAATCCATATTGCTGTAGGTGAGTGGAGAGTGTGGCGTACCATTTGCGAGGTGATTGTTTAAGGCCGTAGAGAGCCTTCTGTAGCTTGCAAACATGATGCGGGTGAGTGGTGTCTTGGAAGCCCGAAGGTTGTTGCATGTAGATGGTTTCGGATAGTGTTCCGTGAAGGAACGCATTGGAGACATTAAGCTGGTGAATGCTCCAGTTGTGGTATAAGGCGATGACAATAAGAACACAGACTGTTGGCATCTTTGATACTGGGCTGAATGTCTCAGTGTAGTCAAGGCCGTGTTCTTGGTTGAATCCTTTGGCGACCAATCGTGCTTTATACCGAGCAACAGACCCGTCCAAATTAAATTTGGTGTGAAACGTCCATTTGCATCCCAAGAGATTTTGGTCCGGTGATGGAGGGACAAGATCCCATGTTCCTTGAGCCTGAAGAGCTTGGAATTCTTGAGACATGACGGAGCGCCAGTGTTCGAATTTTTCAGCTTGGTCATAGGTGGTGGGTTCGGTAGGTTGTAGGACGTGGGATAGATCAAAGATGATTTTGGGTTTGGTATGGCCGCTTTTGAGGCGGATGACCATTGGATGAGGTTGAGGGATGGGTTGATTGATGGGTGGTGAAGTGAAGTTTTGAGTAGCAGGGGAGGGAGTGACTTGGGTATTGTTGAGTGGAGGTATGTGGGAGGATGTAGATCCGGAAGTTTGTGCAGGTGAATTAGTGATTGAGATAGGTTGAGCATTATTTGAAATAGAAGAAGGTAGGATGGATGCTAGGATAAGTAGTAGGGGTGGAGTTGAGGATGGGGTGGGTTTATGCTGTTTTGTGGAGGTAGATAACTGTGGTTGGGAGAATGGGAAGATTGCTTCGTTAAAAATGACATGCGGGGATGTGTAGATTTTGTTTGTGAGAGGGTCTAGACATCGATAACCCTTTTGAGAGGGAGCATATCCGATGAACACACAGGGATGGGAGAGCGGTGAGAGCTTGTTAGGGGAATATGGTCGAAGTCAGGGATAACAGAGACATCCAAAAACTTTGAGATGCTCGTAGGTAAGTTTGGTGCCATGTAGTAGTTCATAAGGGGACATGTTGGAGGTATTGCGGGATGGTAGGCGGTTGATTAGGTGGACTGCTGCGTGGAGTGTATCAACCCATAGGGATTGGGGAAGTGATGCTTGAATGAGCACAGTGCGGATGATTTCGGTGAGGTGACGTGCTTCCTTTTCGCTACGCCGTTTTGAGAGGGTGAGTATGGGCATGTGAATTGATGTAGAATGCCGTGTTGTTTGAGGAGATAAGTGAGTTTATTGTTTATGAATTCACCGCCACCGTCTGTGCGGAGGATTTTAATTGAGGCATGAAATTGGCATTCGGTCATGTTTTTGAATTCAATAAATTTATGTAAGACGTCTGATTTTTGGTGTAAAGGATAAACCCATGTGAATTTAGAGAAGTCGTCGATGAACGAGACATAATAGCGATATCCCTGAATGGAGGGAGTGGGAGAAGGGCCCCAGACGTCTGAATGTATGAGTAAAAGAGGTGATTTACTAGAATTGGAAGATACATTAAAAGGGAGTCGGTGGCTCTTGGCCATCCGACATGCATTACAATGTATACTAGTAGAGGAGATACAAACAGTAGGACTATTTTTAGCTAGACTGCATAGTGTTTGAGCTGAGGGGTGTCCGAGTCTGCGGTGCCATAGATTGGGAACGGTTTGTATGGAGATGAGAGCGAGCTCAGTGGACGGTTAAGCTGTAGAGGGCAGCGACTGGAACGGGTATAGCCTGTTAATACATGGACCCGTGAGAAGAAGCCGGCTGGTCTTCTTATCCTTGATTTAGTAGCCATTGGCAGAGAAAGTAATGAGGTAATCATTGTCAGAGGCTAATCGATGAACGGATAAGAGGTTGAAGGATAGGTTAGGAACGAGATTTAATTGAGATAGTTGGAGACTACCTGATGGAGTAGGCAGCAAACCTTTACCGGTGTTTTGAATGGTAAGTTGTTGCCTATTTCCAAGAACGACTTGGTTGGTTCCGGTATATGCTTAGGACGTATGCAGGTGAGCTGGATCAGATGTCAAGTGAGAGGAGGCGCCACTGTCAAGGTACCAGTCTGTTGGCATTTGAGAAGAAGGCTGGCTGAATAGAGCAGTTGAGGGTGGCTCGGTGTTGTACTGAGTGTCGTGGCGATACCAGCAGCGAACTGTTGTATGTCCGAATTTTCTACAAATTTGGCAGTGAACAGGAGTCTGTGGAGATTTGCCGCCGCGAGAGATTTGTTCGGGGTTCGGGTTACTGCGGTTGTTAAAGGATGACCAACCTCGAGGTTGGCCGGAACTACCGTGACCTCGACCTCGGGATGCAGTCAGTGCCATCGTATTGCCAGAGAGTTGCAAGGAGTGGAGTTCACGGGTAGCTTCATGTGCGAGGTTCAGCTCCTCGCTGCAGAGGAGAGTGTAGAGATTGTCTAGGCTTAGGGGCTGAAGATTGGTGCGAATGGCTGTTTTAAATGCCTGGTATGATTGCAAGAGTTTGTTAAGGACGTAGTATATGACATCCTCGGGTTCCAGAAGGGAGCCAGTAGCTGCCAGGGAGTCGACTTTGGATTTGATTTCTAGTAGGTATTGAGTCATGGACTGGTCCTTCATAGAGAGATGATGCATTTCGTTCTTTAGTTGAATGATCTGGGAACGGGTGCTGGACTGGAGACGACGATATAGGGTAGTCCAGATGTCAGCATAATGCTCAACTGAGAGAACATAGGGAAGTAGATTGGGTGAGATTACTGAGTATAATGCAGCAGCAAGGTTTTGATCTAGCAAAAGCCAAGTAGCATAGTTGGGATTCATAACGAGCTGCTTGGTGTCATTGGGTAGAAGACACTAAGGACATGAACTGGAGCCATCTAGGAATCCTTCGAAGCCATTTGCACGAAACAGTTTCAGAAGCTGTGTTCGCCAGGTGGGGTGATTGTCTGCGGTAAGTGGCTGAGTAATGATATTTTTGACATTGCTCATTAGAAATTTGAGGGAGGAGGGGATGGAGAGTGGTTCGGTAAATGCTGCTGGCTCACACTGATTTGTAGAAGACATGGTGGTTGAATGATGCATAGGGAAGAAGATGAGAAAGGGACGTGGGATTACTGTGGATTAGTCTCTGATATCATGAAGACCTGTAAACTCAGAAAGAGTGTTACAGAGATAGTGTTACAGAGGAAGCTCATTTAGAGGAGAGGTTTTCCTATATTCCACACATTACTTGCTACTGTTCATTACAGCCAGTATATATAGATATATGTTGTAATAGAAAGTGAAAAGCTATGACAAAGGTTTCTTACAGAGCAGGAGCTGGAACGTGTAGTATGACACGTGGTTGGTCTTGATGAAGTAGTAACCGAATGCTGTTAGGAGAATGTGTGAAGTTGCTTACACTACTCTCCTAACTGGGTCATCCAAAGGCCGACATTTTATGTGACCAAACTATCTAAGGCTATTCTCTCTAATCTTATTTTCCACTAGAGCTACTCCAACCTTTTCATGTAAATACTCATTTCGCATTCTGTCTCTAAGAGTGAAGTCACTCATCCGCCCAAGCATCATCATCTCTGCAACACTTAACTTAATTTTATGCTTGTCTTTTAATCACCAGCATTCTGCACCATAAAGAATTGTAGGTCTCACCACCATCTTATAGAATTTTTCCTTAAGTTTGAGAGTACTTTTCTATCACTCAATAGGCGTAATGCATTTCTTCGCTTCAACCATCCAATTTGAATTATACTAATAATATCACCATCTATTTCACCATCACTTTGAACAAAAGACCCGAAATATCTAAAACGTGTACTCTTATTAATGACTTGATCGCCTAAAGTCATAGTCCCCCTACTAGATCTATTACTACTAAACAAAAGATACTCACCATCATCGCCTGACTGCAATACTTTCGACCTCCATCGCCCGCCGACTATGGTTCTCAGACCACCATTGCCCGACTACTTTCCTCTGACCAATATCACCCGACTACGATCCTCCAACCATCGTTGCCTGACTATGGTCCTTTTGTTCTACGTTGCCTGCCGACTAAGGTCCTTCGACCACCATCGTCTGATTATGACCCTTCCACCTCCGTTGTCATTCGATTACATTTCTCAGACCTCCTTCGCTCATTGACTACGATCCTCAGACTGCCTTTGCCAGATTGCAATCGTCCGACCACTGTCGCCCTACTAAGCTCCTTCTAACCTCCTTTGCTTGCTGATTACGGTTCACAGATCTATAACCTTCTAACTAACGTCGCTTGACTACTCCAATGTCTACTAACTTCATTACCTACCATTGCCAATAATGCCAACGCACGCCATCGCTTATAAGATTGGTGCACGCAATCAACATCAACTTGAGCTTCCAACCTTAACCACGTAATATGTTATTTGCATGTTTGTTAGTTTTGTATGGAATCTTATTGTGCTGATCAATCAGGTTGTACCGTTGAATCAAATCTCAATTCCATCAGTCGAGCTTATTGGGGGGTTGCAGGGGTAAAGCGATGTATACTCAAGCATTGCGGTGTTGCAGTGTCTGGTTGGAGATAGAGAGTAAAGCGTTGCAGTTACAAGTCAGACTGGAGTCAAGGAGTTGAGCGTCTCGACATTGCGAGTCGGGTTGGGCAATTTTTTTTCTTATTTTTCCATGCTTAACTTGAAGAATCACATCCCTTGGTGTAATTTAAGTGCCTCGCTTTGTCTATATTGTGTAGAGAGAGAACGAAAAGAGAAGTGAAGTGAGACAAGGAGAGAGTGAGAGAGAAAGAGATCTATACAATTTCTCTCAGTTTTCATAGTTAATTTCTTGGTGTATTACAGCTCTGTGGTTTTTTCCTGGTTTTGAATTCTCATGTTAAATCGGCGTACTTTTCTGCTGCTTTCTTTTTCTCGTTTGTTTTATTACGTGGTTTTTCTTCCCAACAATAGTTTTAATGTCTTCCCTTAATGAGGGGCATTATTTGTAATCAATGATCAATACTAATGAATCATTACAATAGGGTCAGACCCTATGGTTTTTTCCTTCTCAAGGTTTTCTAAGTAAAAAATCTAGTGTCTTTTATAGTTCTTGCAGTCTTTTCTTTATTTGTGTGTGTTGGATTTTTGTATAAAGCTGTAACGTTAAACCTTCTATCTTTCTACCGCCCCAAATGTTCTGGCATGCTACATTGGCTACCCTATTTGATTTTATGGTCTCTGGTTGTAACACAGGACCTCCTCCCTTCAAAATTGAAAATTATAAAACTGGCATTGTAACTTGAAATAACTTTGATATAGTCTCTGAACTTGTTAGCCGTTTATGTTATATAATTTTGGTTTTAAGCTCGCTTAAAATAACTTGTTTTTGTTTTTATTGTTCTTATCGTCTAAAGATGTATTGTAGAGTGTGCAGAATCGTGATAAATAGGAACCCACTTAGGCAGAGAAATTGTACAGCTGTCCAGTTGATGCATATGCAGAAATTTAATTCAGTTATTGCTGAAATAGTTTGTTTCAGCATTGATACATCATATATTTAGATATTAGAAATTGTTTTTGATAGACCTATGTTGAACAATTTATATGTGTAATGATGTATAATTACTCATGTTCAGAATCAGAAGAGTCTTAACTCAATTCTGGGAGAGCTAATGAAACAAAACGAAGATAAATAAAACTCATCCTGAAATTTTTACTAGTTCTGTTAATTAATAGCTACATCCTATTGTTGATTGGAATTATTTCTAAAGCTAAATAAGCTTTAATTTGGAAAGCTTTAGTGGCTTATTTTTGCATTAATTAGAGCCCCATTTGTTACCAAAATTAGGAGATTTAATTTTCTTTGATTGGGGAGATCTAATTGGAATTAATTAGATTTCCTTATTTTGTTTTGCCTCAATTCTATAAATTAAGGGTTGAGGGCTGTTGTATGTAAGAGAAAAGAGAAAACTTGAGAGCTATTGTAATTCCCTATGGTTCTCTAATATAGTGAAATCATCATCCCCTCCCTGTGGACGTAGGAATATTCGCCGAACCACGTAAATCGTTGTGTTTGTAATTGATTGTGTCATGTGATTTCTGATTTTTTATTTTCGTTGTAATTGTTTCCATAACAATTGGTGTTAGAGTAGGATTTCGGTGATTTCTGGCGACGGCGAACGGTTCCTGTTGGTGTGGTTTGGTCGGGCTTGTAGCAACATTCGGACGGATCAAATGCTCTGGGTTTGATTGATTATTGAGCCGGATTGGTACAATTACGACGTCATAAGGAGGTTACAATTTGGTGGAGGCTATGAGATCTAGTAGAGTCATGGATAAATCCACCTCATAAGTGGAGAAGGCGTCGATTCATCAGGTGATTGCACATCCCGTCAAAATTGACATGACGAAATTTGACGGCAAAGAAAACTTTGGCATGTGGTGATGTGAAGTGATAGATACGTTGTGCTCTTTGAATCTGAAGGATGTTCTGGATGGCAATGAATGTCATGAAGAGATGTCTGAGAGAGATTGGCTTAAGATGAACCAGAGTGCTTGTGGCTTGATTAGAAATTGCTTATCTCAGGAGATCAAGTATGAGGTGATGATGGAGACTTCTGTTGTGAAGCTGTGGAAGACTTTGGAGAATAAGTATCTGACGAAGAGCGTGGAGAATCGTCTCCATATGAAATGTCAGTTCTACAGGTTTTAGATGAGGCATGATATTATAATTAATGAGCATTTGAATGACTTCACAAAGCTGTTGGCAGATCTTTTGAATTTGGATGAGGAGGTTAAGATAAGGTGCTCCTTCTACTGAATTTGCTCTCGGATGAGTACGAAAACTTCACGATGACGCTCAGTCATGGGAAGGAGGTCTTGAACTATGGTGAGGTGACTACTGCATTGCTGAATCACGAGTTCCGGCGTCGGGCCAAAGATTTTACAAATATGGATTCAGCTGAGGCTCTCACACTCCAACAAAGAAGATCTGAGAAAAAGAGAAAGGGCGCCAGCAAGCGGGGCAAATCTCGTGGATGTAGTCTTGGGAAGAATCGGTGTGCTTTCTGCTTTGAGATTGATTATTGGAAGAAAGATTGCCTGAGGCTGAAGGAGAAGGGAAATGGAGTTTCCACTGAGACTAATTTTTGCTTGGAAGAGTGTGATAAAGATTTAGATGTATCATTGTCTGTAGTTTCTCAGAGTTTGTATTCAGATGACTCATGCTGGATTCTGAATACTAGTGCTATCTATCACATTTGTCCCACTAGAGAGTAGTTTTGTACCTATAAGGAGCGTGATAGTGGTGTTGTGATTATGAGAAATGATCAAGCTTGTCGTACAATTAATATAGGGAGCATCTTCATTAGAATGCATGATGGCATTGTGAGAGAGCTGACTGATGTAAGACATGTTCCAAATATCAGGAAGAATTTGCTGTCTGTTGGGGCTTTAGAAACTGCGAGCTACAAAGGTAGTCATTGAAGCATGAGTTCTGAAGATATATCATGAAGTGTTGATTTATCTGAAAGGAGTTCGTCACCATAACCTTTACTATCTTTAGAGAAGAACAGTGATTGGATCGGTTGCTATTGCTGATGATTCTTCGGATGCCACTGTATTGTGGCATATGCGGCTAGCTCTTGTCGGATAGGCTTTTCTTATGACTTTGGTGAAACAAGGATTGATTAAAGGAGCAAGCACTTGCAAGCTCGATCTTTATGAAAGTTATGTGTTTGACAAGAAGACACGTGTATTCGTTGGTATTTCCATCCACAATACAAAGGATATCCTAGAGTATGTTCACATAGATATTTGGGGCCTGACGAAGGCATCAATCGGCGGGCAGTGATACTTTGTCTCTTTTATTGATGATTACTCCATATATGTTTGGGTGCACACCATGAGGTGTAAGAGCGAGGTACTGGAGATTTTCAAAATTTGGAAGAAGTGGATTGAGACGCAAACTGTCAAAAAGATCTGGTGTATCAGATCAGACAGTGGGGGCGAATATACTTCAGATGCATTCTTGCAAGAGTGCTAGAGATTTTAGGATAGAACATCACTTCACTGTTAGAGAGACACCACAGAAGAATGGGGTGGCAGAGAGGATGAACTAGACTTTGGTGGAGAAAGTTTGGTATATGTTATCTAATGCTGGGTTGGATAGAGTCAATTGGGCTAAAGTAATAAATTATGCATGTCACTTGGTGAACCGTCTGTATTTTGCAGTTATTGGGAAGAACTCCAATAAAAATTTCAACATACTTAATAAAATAAATCATAAATATTGATAATCGTTGCTTTGGTGTATGATGTTTCATCATAGGGAATTAATTAGGCTCCACAACTTAACAAGTCCAAGGAAAGCTTTACTGCTAATACATGGATATTTTGCTGATTATTACTAAGTGATTTGCTATCAGTTACTATATCTCCATTCATCATGCGGTATAGATGTTGTGCATCATAAATTGGTCTCTTAAGTTTTTCTTTGCCATCAATTAATTGGTCTAATTTGACGTTTTCTTTCTGTCCATCTAGCAGCTTTCATCATTTGTTTTATGCTTTTGCAGTTAGGGATTTCAATTCGGGACAATCTAGAGAGCTCAATACATCCTGTCCCCTTGAGGTTGACCATTTAGCAAATAATCCATGCTTTATCATTAAGAGTTACAATGGCTTCTTAAGGAAAATTCTTTTACTAATACTGAAGTCCCAGAAGGCTTCTATGATAAAAACTGTCCTTCAGCCAATGTGGATGTCTTCTCTACTAACAACATTCATCAAATGCCATCTCAAAATGTAAGTTTTTGCAAAATTTTTTACTTTGACTCTTCCATCATAATTTATGTTAAGTGTATGATATATCAATTTTTTTAAATGATTCAAGTTAGCTCATTGAGTTTGGCTCACAAGCTATTTATAGAGCTAAGCTCGAGCTAGCAGAACTCAATTATACCCCCGCAAAAATTACTCTTATTTTTTATATCATTCAATGTGATATTATATAATGTACTATAAATGTTAACTTTTATATACATACAGTCCTTGGTAATATATCATAATGCATTCTCCAGCCACCATTACCACCATCAAAATCCCTAATCCTCCACTATGCTTGAAGCAAAGCAAAGTCTGTTACTCGATAAGTACATAACAGTATCTCCCTCAAATTCAGATTAAATTCCAAGTTAACTAAAATCAACATGAAAGAAAACTTTTTTAAACTAAAATTTTTTTACATGTCCATAGTGCTTCAAATTCATATCAACAAAGAAAAGCTACACAATTCTCACTAACACTGGTAACTATGATTCCTTTTATGTTGGTTTCCCTCATCAGCTTGGCGCATCTAGCAAACAAAGCAAGTGGAAAAGCAATCCGGACAGCTAAATACTTAGTGGACCAACATCATCTCAAAAAAATCCTTCTGTTTCTTCTTCACACAATCCAGTCCTAGGCACCTGTAGCCAGCAGCTATCTTCCGGTGAGCAATCTCTCGTTATAAACGAGCTGGTGAATTCTTTCAAGATCAACCGGGAAATATTTGCCGAGAAAAGGGGCAACGCCATGCAACGATACAAAGAGAAACGACAAACACGAAGGCGAGCAGTACGATTTCCATTATGATGTTAAACAATTTCCAGTATTCTGTTTGATTTATGAACCCAATCTTGCCTTTGGCTATTGATGGTGACTAAATCTGCTATAATTGAAACTGGAAATGTAGGTATGAGAAGCGCATTAGGTATGAGTCCAGGAAGGCTAGAGCAGACACCAGAAAGAGAGTTAAAGGTAGATTCATAAAACCTTCTGAAGAACTGTATGGTAGGAGTAATGGCTAAAAAGAAAGGATTTAGCCTAATCTGTATGTAAACATTATTGACTGTTTTTTGTGGTTTTGTTTATAACTGTTGAATGGGTAAGTATATATATTAGTGAGCATCCTTTGTTATTTTATTTTCTAAAGTCATAAAGAAGTGCATAAGGCAAGAGCACACACAAGAGAGTTAAAGGAAGATTCTTAAGGACTTCTGAAGATTTGTAGTGTAAGATCGATTGTTTTTTTTTGCTATAAGGTCAGAGTAGTATATATATGGGGATTTACATACATAACATTCAAAACTATTTAATTTACATATTTAATATCTAAACAATAGTATTTACATGCATAACACTAGCATAAAAAGCAATACATTCCTTGGTACCCTACCCCCACATCTTGATTTCCTTGACTCTTCTTCGTCATTGATGATTTTGGGATCGCTATAGATGTCATCGGTCTCATCAATGACCTCCCCCAATAAGATCTTGTCGCGACGTGGTCACCTCTTCTTTGTCATAGAGGGATTCAGGATTGCTGCGCATGTTATATATCCCATTGCTTGGCTGCCCTCGACGGGATCTCGTCACGACTCTATCTCCTCTTCTTTTGCTTGATGCCCTTTCCCATGGAGATCATGTTTGGATAGTATAAGATAGCTCTTTTGTTATATGTATATATATTTTTAAATCTGTAAAATAGTGTTCAATATATTGTAGATTATTGTTTCTTTTGCATGAGTTTGTTGTTGTGTTTGATCAATATAGTTTTCTTGTATGAATAGTATTAGTATCAAAATAAAGCATCAACAATTCTCCCTCCACATAATAATCTCTCTAATACATGGCAAAAGATTCATTTGTTTAAAGTTCCTCCTTCCATCAGAGTCTCTCAAGTTTTAAAACTCACCACAAAAATAATTTTTCTAAAGCTTCGTTTGTGACGACTTTCTTATGACTTCTTAAAGCAGCTTACCAGTAATTTTTATACTAGAAAACTGTTTTAAGAAGCAGAAAGAAAGCGGTCTCAAATGAAGCCTAAATGGTATTTGTTTTGGGAAAGCTAATGACAATGGTATTCATGGTCTCAAATAAGGCTTAGGTTTTTAACAAAGACATTAAGCAAAGAATCAAAACAATTTAATTGAAGTGACAATGTATAAATATGCTACAAACATATATAAATCTTCTATAAGATTAGAATATTACAAGTAAGAAACATTAGATGTTCTCATTTTCAAAGTTCTTAAAACTCCAAGCTTGCCTGTTAGCCAGGAGGAAATTGATTCAGGGTGTTAAGAGCCCTAAGAGTTGAGGAAAAAAATAAAGATATTGATAATGGTATTAATTTAGGCTTCGTTTGGGACGGCTTTTTTATTGCTTCTTAAAACGGATTTTTAGTTAAATTTTTTTAATTTTTTAACTAAAACTCTATTTTAAGAAGCAATAAAAAAGCCGTCCCAAACGAAGCCTTAATCTATTTCTCCTTTCTCAACTCTTTACCATCCTTATAGAAATGAACAATTAAACAATAAACACAAACAAATAATGCTGAAAGAAGCTAGCTTTAATCTACTTTAGAGGGCACCTTTATCTACTTTCATTTGTCAGCTCCTTTGATTCACTGAGTTTCTCTGCAACAAAAAATTATAACAATAGTTGTAAGCAAATTCTTTCGAGTAAATGAGATCTAAAAGACAAAATTAATCTCATAGGATCATTTTAGGATATTTGTAATTTTTTATAAAGATTATTATAAAATTGTTATGACATAAATGATTTTTTTAAAAGTTGTTGTAAAAAATAATTTTCTAGCATAGAAATTTATTGATGGTAACAAAAAAATAATAGCTAAATTAGAAATTATGATTGCATTTTAAAAATAAAACATTGAAAATTATTTCAAATGAAGCAATAGTCACATACAAATTGAATTGAAAAATATTTATTTTGAATTAAAATTAGAGCAAATTAAAGATAAAATATTTATTTTGTAAGCTATATTTTAAAATTTTATTACAATTTTTGTAAATTATTATTATTATTGTGTTTGGGCATGATGAATAATAAATTATAATATATTTAATTTGAATTTATGATTTTAGGAAAATAAACCTCTCTATTAATTATTGAGAGATATAAATTATTTTAGATATTTTTACAATTAAACTATTATCTTTTTAAAAATTTAAAACTGTATATTTCCATCGTCTTTTATTCTTTATTAAATATTTTGAATAAATAAAATTTTAAATAATGTAAAGACAACTTTATTTATTTATAATTTTATTAGTGATCTTTAGTTACATCTTAATCCCAAATAAAAATCGACCAAATTTATAAATAATTCATCCTCCCAAAAGTACACCAAAAAGGGCCATTCTGTAAAAACAAAGATCAAATAGCATCTAAATGAAAAAAAAAAACCCACCTTGCTGGCTACCACGAACCGGGTTCTCGTGGCCTCCTCCCTTACCCGCATCGTTTAAATAAAACCGGAAGCTCGGCGAACCGGGCATCTCCTCCGCCATCCCATCCGACTTCTCCTCTATCGCATTCGCCTCAACGGGATGGATGAGCTCGGCGGTGGAAACAACGCTGTTCTTTCGCTCCCTTCTCCGACGAAGGGGATCTTCCATCCGAGAACGCTTTAACTCCTGTATTCGCCTCCAGAACGGCCGAAGGCCCGGCGGTACCTCGTCGTCCGGCTCCGGCCGAGAGCCGCCGCAGCCCATCGGGAGATCGCCGGAAGAAAAAATGGATTGGGAATTTAATGAGAGGGGAGCGATGATGGAGATTATGGTTTGGGTTTAGAGGTGGGCGGACGGCGGAGAGGAGTTTCCGGCGGGGAGTTGCGGGTGTTTACGGAGGGCGATGGTTTGATTTCAAGTATGAAGATTGTTTATGGTGATTGGAGGTTGGATAGTGGGAGACCGGTAAGTAGAGAGATAATAAGTTTTATTTTTTTTAATTTTTATTCAGATTAGTTTATATATATAAGCTAATTTTAATATTAATTAATATTTATATCGTAATATTATGATTAAGTGAGAGATTATAAGTTTGAGATTTTTTTTTATAATAAGAATGTATGAATTTATTTGTGATTAGGTTTATTTATAATTTAAAAAAATAAATGGAAGAAGAATGTTAGTATGATAATAAAATATTAATTTATTTTAAAAAAATTAAGAGGACCATTTTAAAAATAAATGGAGAATGAATGTTTGTTTTACTTATGATTTCTTTTTATTTATAATTAGATATAAAATAAAAATATATTTCATATATTAAATGAATAATTATTTTTTTATTAAATATTTTATAAATTGATTTATTTTTTATTTGTAGAGAGGAATATCATAGTGGCTGAAGTTGTTGGTAGATTAGACATAGATATTATTGGCTTCGATGAGGGGTTAAACAATGGGCGATAGGCTACGACTGATAAAAGAGCTGGGGGTTAGAGGTGATTTGCTTTGAGAATTATATAATAATTTAGAATACATCAAAATTATATTATACGATGAATTTTAAATATTTTAAATTTCATCGTTTACTTTATTTCAGATAAAATATTAATTTTTTTTAAAACCTCCATTTAGAGGACTTTACATCTTTTTTTATTTCAAATTAAACTGTCTCTTAAACCATTTCCAATCGAACTGCAGATCATCGTATGTCGTGTGCCATTCGTTATAGTTGAACTCGAAATTTTACGTCAAAATTCGGTAGGTGAACGTTCGACACTAATGTTGGTGTCAGACTGTTCACCTACGTCAAAAAATTGAATTACGGAATTTATCGAAGAAGAGCGCGAAAGAGGAGAAAAACGCAAGAAAAAGGAGAGAGATTGTTACCTTTGCAAGAAGCGCACGAAAGAAGAAAGAAATAGAGTTCGATTGGAGATGAATTATGACATTTAAAAATTTTACTATATTTTAGAATAGAAAAATGAGTTTTTCGGTTGGAGATGATCTTAAACTTTTTTCCGATAAAATTTAGCCTCCCTTATCGTCCACACGTCTCGCAGGTGCTGATTGGGTGTCACGAAACAGGTGTCCCTATTATTCTCTTTACATCCGATACTAATCCGTCCGTATGGGAAGGTAGGCCTTTTCATCTCGTAACTGTCCAGCTAGGGTTTTGGGAGGTTTCGTCGCCCGCTTACGTTTAACGGCAATGGAAAAGTCTGAAGAACTGCAGCAATTTCTAGAGGTATGGTTCTCGGTTTCTATTCTTGCTTTACTGTTGAAGCATTATGGCTGCTTGATTCTAATATACGTAATGCTAGAATCATTTTGATAGAAGGTAACGGGCTTGGTGTAAACTTGTTGCCATGCTGTTCTAAAAAGAAATCTCGGTAAAGGTTCTCTCAGATTCTATACTTGTTTTACTGTTGAAGCATTATGGCTGATTGATTCTGATATCCATTCTTTAAGAATCATTTTGATAGAAGGTAAACGGCTTAGTGTAAACTTGTTACCATGCTATTTTAAAAAGAAACCTCGGTTTTGTGGTAACTCAAATCGAAATTGATTCAGGGATGAAAGGTTTGAGATATAGGTGAGATCCAAGAAAGTTGTTATGTTGGACTGCATTATAGAAGTTGCAGAAGGATAGATGTGTTATGCAAATTATCTGTGAAGAGTAATTGTTTCATTTTGCTCAGGTTAAGGAGCAAGGAAAAATGTGGAAGGTGGTTCTTTGATATGGTTGAATAAGCTGGTTCTAAAAGGGTTGTTTCGTTCGATGTTATTGAGATTCAAGTGTTATTAAGATGTCAATGTTATTAGATGTTAGTTTTATTAGATGTCAATGTTATGGGTTTGATTTAATATTATTGTATTTAGAGATCTCATTAATTTTGAAATTGTTATTGATTGGTTTAATATTATCTGGTGTACCTATATAAGTTTATAGTGCATAATATAATATGTAGTTTGTACTATTTAAATAGCATAATTTATTAGAAAAATCATGAATAAGTTATCAATAATTAAATAATTTAAGAAAGAATATACCAAAAACAAACAAAAAAACCCACGGAATGACATATGAATAGATAATTGTTTTAAGATGTATAAGGGTTTGTAAAATACAATCATATTGAAAAATATAATATCATGTTCTGAGAAAGAAATTATTTTTGTAAATTAAACTATAATTGTTGCGATTGTTGTTTACAACTTCTCACTCCCCCTTCACTTATTATCATATTGTGTTTCCTGCCCTTACTTTGAGCTAAAATTTGTGATCCATTTAGGGGCTTTTCTTATCCTCTATCCGGAACCTTTCAATGAACTAGAGAGTAGGTGTGTCAATATTTGACACGACCCGAAAACTCGACCCAGCCCCGACCTGAAACTTTCGTGTTCGGGTCGACCCGTTTAACACATGGTCTAGTTAGGGTTCAAATATCTGACACGATTTTAGTTTCGGGTCGTGTTCGGATCAACTCAACAACTTGATATTGACCTGAATTTAACACGATTTCTTCATTAATATTGCGGACTTAGGGTTAAGGCCGCGCGTGTTTCATCTTGTGGCTTTCAGTTTACATCTTCTTTGGTTTGCCTTGTGCTCTTGCCCTCATTCTTGTATGCGTTCTTCATATTTAAGTGCTTGTTGTAGGCTGGATTCCTCAAGAAATTAAGCTCCAATCGCAGGCGACGAGTTCAGGTCTCCTTTTCTCCCCTCGTAGTTAGGTATTTCCCCTCATGCTTCATATTTTGCCAGAATATATCAACAACTGGAAACTTTTTTTCATTTCGAGATAATGGGATGACAGGATGATTGATTGGCAAGATTTTTAATCTCTACTATGAGTTTTCACGATGTTTTTTCATATTTGAGCTTCTCAAACGAAAATCCTAGATTGTGTTTGCGTGATTAGCAAACCCTAAGTGATGTCAAATTGTCAATCCTAAATATCACTACATATCCTTTATTCCTTTATGATTTTTATTCATATATGATTACATCCGATCCGAGCTCTCTTAGCTTGACGTTCTATCAGTTTGGGCCATCCGACTGAGGGATTAGCTTTTAGGCTTTTAGCACTTTATTTTAATTCTTGTGGAGAAATTTGATTCATTAGACGCCCTTTTTTTTAATTAGTGATATGATTTACTTATAACTATGCTTCTCCAGTTCTTGTCATCTTGGTTGATGAGTGAAATGATTGCCAAAGCATAATAGGCTATCATTTTAATTTGATTGTGAAAAAAATAGCAATATGCTTGTTAAATACAAGTTGTGGTCTTTATGATCTCCAATTCTTGTCATCTTGGTTGGCATGTTTGCACTCTCGCATTTCTATATTATAGCTTAGATGAATGATCAATCTAAGGGAGATAATGCAGTAATTCTGATATGCTCATTGACGAATTAATCTTCTTGATGATGATTTATTGTGACTGACTGACCTTTTAAATATTGTTGAACTTATCCTTCTCTATTGTAGCTTCATATTTACATTAACTTTAATAAATATTTTTATATGGGTTTTTTTAGATGGAGGATTCTAACACAGTTGTTAAAAGTATTCCTTTCGATGAGAATGTGCAAGTAGGCAATGCTCCTAATGCAATTGACATGGATAATGATGATGATATGTGAAATATTGATGGAAAAGATTTAGATGGCCCGGCTACCCTCAAGAAAAGAAGAAGAATGAGTTCAACAGTTTGAGGTTATTATGAGATGTTACCACTTCCTAGTGATGGCAAGCAAAGATATAAATGTAGGAAATGTGGGGCAATATATCAGTGTGACAACAAGTATGGCACTAACAATTTAAGATGTCATTTGCAAAATTGTAAAAAAAGAGAAACCCGTGACATAGGGCAGCTTATTCTGCAGTTAAATGCCAGCTCGTCGATCTCCATGTCTGAATCTAGATTTGACACTCATGAGTTTCGTGATTTATTTACTGCCTGCATTATTATGCATGATCTTTCTTTTCAGTGTGTTGAATGGGTTGGTCTTAGAGCATTACTGCATATCTCTGTCGTGATCTACAAGTTTCTAGAAACACTGTTAGAAGTGACTGCAAGAAATTGTTTACTAAAGAGAAAGGGCTTATTCAAAAGGAGATTTTAAAATGTATCAGTAGAGTTTCCTTGACTTCTGACTTATGGACATCTATTAATACTGATGGGTTCATTTGCTTAACTGCCCACTACATAGATAATAACTGGCTGCTGCAGAAAAAGATAATTAATTTTGATTTTATGCCACCACCACATGATGGTATTGCTTTGTTTGAGAAGCTACATTTATTTTTGACTGAATGGAAAATTCAGAATAGAAATTTTAGTATTACTCTTGATAATGCTTCAGCTAACAATGTTTCTGTTGAATTCTTAAGAAGTCAGTTAAATCTGCAAGGTGGATTATTATGTAAGGGTGATTTTTTTCCTATAAGATGTTGTGCTCATGTTGTGAATCTTATCGTGCAAGAGGGAATGAAAGAGGTTGGTCTCTCTGTTGCAAATATTAGAGAGAGTATCAAATATGTGAAAGGTTCACATGCGAGTAAACAAATTTTTTTGGAATGTGTCAAGCAAAGCTATCTTGACTCTAAAAGAGGATTAAGGCAAGATGTTCCTACGAGGTGGAACTCAACATTTATCATGCTTGATTCTGCTATTTACTACAAACACGCTTTTTTACATTTGGAACTACTTGACTCGAATTTCAAATCTTGCCCCAATAACAATGAATGGGAGAGGTTGGAGAGTTTTTGTAAGTTCCTGGCTTCTTTCTATGAGATTACTGTGTTTTTTCTGGCACAAAATATCCCACTGCAAATCTCTTCTTCCCTTGTGTTTCTACTGCTTATGCGACACTTAAGCATGAAAGGTCTTATGGTGTTGAGTACATCAAAAATATTGCAACAAGGATGATAGTCAAATTTGAGAAGTACTGGTTTTATTTCAATGACATGTTGGCAATAGCTGTCATCTTGGATCCTAGGTACAAGTTTACATTTGTTGAGTGGTGTTATAGAAAATTATATGAAAGTGATTACATTATTGAAACTAAAAAGGTTAGGGATAAACTATTTGCTTTATTTGCAAACTATGAAAAAGTTGAACGACATGCTTCCGATGGGCAGTCATCAGTGCCCACACAAAGCTTTCAAGTTGTTAGCCCTACGAGTTTCCTCCTACAATTATAAAATCACAGTTTCTTCAGGTATTATTAATTGACATTCTTTTCAACTACATTTCTACTCATTAACTTATACAATGTATGATGAACTTCATAATTAGGATTATGACTCATTCGAAGAGGAAATTACTTTGCCTAAAAAGTCACAACTTGAAATATATCTTGAAGAACAAAAAATTGATAGGAAAATTGAGTTAGACATATTATATTTCTGGAAAGGTAACCAGTATAGGTTTCCTGAAGTGGCAGCTATGGCTCGAGATGTTCTATGCATTCCCATTTCCACAGTAACTTCTGAAAGTGCGTTCAATAACAGTGGTAGAGTATTGGATCAGTACAAAAGTGCTTTAAAACATGACATTGTCGAAGCCTTCGTTTGCACCAAAGATTGGTTATACGGAGAAAATGGTAATTGTTAAATTTAATTGAGATTCCATTTTAACTGATTTTCTCTCATAAGTTTGTAGTAATACATATTTTCTTTGTAGTTGTGAATGATCCGGAACTCGAGATTGTTATTGAGGACATCATGAACTTAAATTTATCAGAAATTGCCAGCGAAGACAGCAATGGTTCAGTTAACAGGGTAGCGTAGTTGGTGTTGGGGAGGAAGTATTAAGATCTACCTTTTAATATTTCCTGAATTCTACTGGGTTTTTGTTGGTCATGGAGGTTTGTTACCAATTATTTTGTTCTGTAACTTAACATAAGGCTGATCCGCTGATGTTTTCTAAAGATTTCTTATATTCTTGTAGTGGTGAATTTTATATTCTTATGCTTCATTAATTTTTTGATTTGGTTCTTGTGGGACCTTATGGAGCTTATGCTATATCTCTTGGACTTTTCTTACCTAGTGGCTGACAGGTTCATTGAAATCTGTGATTTGTTGTGGCTAATGTTTATGTTCTGGAATATGGACTTCAATTTTGTAATGTTTGCTTGCTGAATATGCAGAATTTTATGCTTCTTAATTCGCTAACTTCATTCCTTTTATGGAGCTAATGCCTAATGCCATATGATTTGTAGCTTTCTTACCCAGTATACCTGTTGTGGATTTAGTTCTGTTGTGGCTGAATTTACTTGCTCTGGCCTTGCGAGTTCGGTAATATCTGGCTGCTGTTGTTGAATTTACCTGTTTGTTGAATATTGAATTCAAGCTATGAAGTGTGAAAGCTCAAGCAATGATGAGACACCCTCTAAATTGAAACTGAGAGGTTGTTGGGGTGAATAAGTACTATTGCAACCAGGTGACATTTGTGTTATCTTAGACCAAGTATCTGAATTGCTGCCTTATATGGTAATAGAAATAATCATTAATCACTCATATTTCATTAGTTGTTGAATGAGTTAGAGGGTTAATCTGAGCTTTTAACTTAAGCTTTCTACTATCTCATGATTTAGAATTTTATCTACTTAATCATTTTTTTTGTAGTTAAAACTACTTGAAGACAATTTTCTCTAGGAGGTTTTACAAATTTCAATTTATTGTAATTTGATTCTTGGTTGGTTGTTTGCTATTGGTATTGACTATTGCTGAACTTAATTAGTTAGTTTGTAATTCAAATCAATTGTTATTGAATGTGTGATATGTCGGTTCAGGTTGAACCGGCCCAGCCGGCCCAAGGGCCGGTTCAGGTTTACAGGAGGCGGAAACCATCCGCCTCCCTCCATCAATTCCGCCCACATGTTGGCCCACTAAGTTTTTGATTTTGAAATTAAAAAGGAGGGGGCGGTTTGAGCTTAGGAGAGAAATTGTATTAGGAAATATTTTGTATTAAAGAGGATGAGAGGGATTAGGGAGTTTTTATGTTTTGATGGATTGAAAATTAGGGTTCCTTGGAGATTTGGCTCTAAACTCTCTTGTCTAGAGATTTGGGAGAGACGATCCTCCTCTCGAATTGAGGATTGATTGTATCTTGCTTTGAGTTTTGCTTTGCTTTGTTTCCACGATCGCAATCTATCGTTCCTAGTTTGATTTGCTCAGATTTCTTGTCTTTTCTCGCTGTTTAGGATCAATTATTGCTAGGTTGCTTGCGAACTCAAGTATTTCCTCTTGGATTGCTTGCGAACTCAAGTATTTTCTATCAAATTGGTATCAGAGCAAGTCTTGGGACCGGTGGAGGGCTATTTTTGGCAAATTTCAGCAGTGATTTTTTGCCCGGAAAGAGGAAAATTGCTGTTTTTGGAGTCCCAAAGCTAGATTTTGTGAATTTACAAACTCCAGATTGTGATGTCGGCCAAAAAGGTGGATGCTTTGGAGGAAAGGATTGAAGGGGAGATGAATCAAATCAAAACAACGGTGGAGGAAAGGATTTCCTCCATGGAAGGACAAGCGCCGATCTTTGGGACATGATGAAAAAAATGTTGGAAATTCAAAACCAAATGACGGCTTCCGTGGCAAGAAGGGTGGAAGGAAAAAAGTACGAATTCTGAATTTCGTAGGGAGGATGATGGGGTGAAATCATGGAAGGAGAAAGAAGAAGACCCCATCTAGCGCCTGTCCAGAGGGAAGAAAGGGGAGGTGGATATGGGGAGCACTAGGAGGGATACTATGGCCGCCGAGGTGCTGATTTTGAAGAAAGAATGGGGGATTACGAAGGAGGATTAGGCTATGGCAGGGCAAGGGAAGACCGGGAAACTTGGGGAGGGCCTAACACTTGGGAGAGGGGAAACTATGGAAGAATCAGGGGGAATGGTAGCGACCAGAATGTGAGAAAGTTGAAGATGCCTATATTCGAAGGGGAAGATGCTTATGGGTGGATTTATCAGGTGGAGCGATACTTCGCCGTCAATGGGCTGACGGAGGAGGAGAAACTGACAGCAACGGGCTTGTGCTTGGAAGGAAAAGCCCTGTCGTGGTATCAGTGGAGAGACCAGAGGAGGCCTATCAGGAACTGGAGGGAATTCAAGGACTGCATAATAGAGCGTTTCCAAACTGACCGGAGAGAAGACTTCTATGAGCAGTTCTTTGCTCTGACATAGGAGGGATCAGTAGCAGACTACCGGGAGCGATTTGAGCACCTAACTAGCAGGGTGGAGCGACTCTCAAATACAGTATTGGAGGAAAATTTTATGAAGGGGTTGAAAGTGGAGATCCGAGCAGCAGTGAAGGTTCTGATGCCCCGTGACTTAGGGGAGGCTATGAAGTTGGCCCAGTTAGTGGAAAATCAGAGGAATCTGGAGAGGGGAGCCAGGAGTAGCAACACAGGAGGGACTTACAGGATGACGACCACCCATATAGCACCTAAAGGTCCTGCAACAGGAGGGAGTCGAGAGTCCACCAAGGAGAAGACAGGAGGTGGTGGAAGTGGGGGAAATTTCAAGAGGCTAACAGAAAAAGAAATGCAGGAGAAGAGGGCTAAGGGGTTGTGCTTTAGGTGCGATGAAAAGTATACGCCAGGGCATCGGTGCAAGGATCGAACTCTTCAGGTTCTCACCGTCTGTGATGATGAGGAAACTGAGGAGGGAGGTGAGGAGGAGACAGAGGAGGAGATGGAGGAGAAGCTGCATTTGGATCTGGCAGAGGTTTTCCTGAACTCAGTGGTAGGATTCACTACGAATCATACCATGAAAGTGAAGGGGGAGATAGAGGACAGGGAGGTGGTGATGCTGATTGATAGTGGAGCCACTCACAATTTCATTTCCACTCAGGTTGTCAACCAACTGGGAGTGAGATTGGTGGATACCAGTTGTTACGGGGTGATGATGGGTACGGGGAATGTGGAGAAAGGCCAGTGGATTTGCAGAGGAGTGCTACTGACCATACAAGGGATTCAGGTGAGGGAAGATTTTCTTCCACTGGAGTTTGGGAGTATAGATGTCATCCTGGGGATGAAATGACTGTAGACTTTAGGAGACATTAAAGTGAATTGGGGAGCACTCACGATGGAGTTGATGGTAGATGAAAGGAAGGTGGTGATTAAGGGAGATGCGGGACTATCCAAATCCATGGTTTCTCTTAAAACTATGGTGAGGGATATATAGTTGGCAGGCGGAGGATACTTGGTGGAGCTGCACAGTTTGGAGGGAGCTAGATTGGAAGAGGGAGGGGACATACCCCTCTTTGTATAGCCGTTGATTCAGCAGTTTCGAGAGGTATTTCAGCCACCTTAGGGATTGCCACTGCAGAGAGAGCAGGAGCACGCCATCGTGTTGAGGGAGGGAGTGTCATCCATTAGTGTACGACCCTACTGCTACCCTCAGTTTCACAAAGATGAAATCGAAAAGTTGATTAGAGAGATGCTTGAGGCAGAAATCATCAGATCCAGTATCAGTCCCTTCTCTACCAGTTCTATTGGTGAAGAAGAAGGATGACAGCTGGCGATTTTGTGTGGACTACAGAGCCCTCAACAAGGAAACTGTACCTGCCAAGTTTCCTATACCAGTCATTGATGAGCTATTAGATGAATTGAGTGAAACAGTGATCTTCAGCAAGATAGACTTGAAATCAAGTTACCACTAGATCCGGATGAAGAAGGAGGATGTACCCAAGACGACCTTTAGAACTCATGAGGGGCACTATGAGTTCCTGGTGATGCCTTTTGGCCTCACCATTGCTCCCGCTACTTTCCAGGCACTTATGAATAAGGTTTTCAAACCTTATCTCAGACGATTTGTATTGGTATTCTTTGATGACATCCTGGTCTACAGCAGGATAGAGGAAGAGTATTGGGAGCATTTGAAAAAAGTGTTAGAGGTGCTGCAGGAGCACCAGCTGAGGGCGAACTTGAAGAAATGCTGCTTCGCACAAGTCAGTGTAGAGTACTTGGGCCATGTTGTATCGAAAGAAGGGGTGGCAGCAGATCAGTCCAAAATTGAGGCAATGCTAAAGTGGCCAATGCCGAAAAATTTGAAGAAGTTGAGGGGATTTCTAGGACTGACAGGTTATTACAGAAGGTTTGTAAAGGGGTACATCACCATAGCATGGCCACTCACTGAGCAGTTGAAGAAGGACGGTTTCCTATGGGGGGAGGCGGCCACATCAGCATTTGAGAGCCTGAAGAAGGTGATGACTACGGTACCGGTCCTAGCTTTGCCAGATTTCACTCAAACCTTCATTGTGGAGACAGATGCATCCGGATACGGGCTGGGTGTAGTGCTCATTCAGAGTCGTAAGTCCATTGCCTATTTCAGTCAGGTGTTGACTGCTAGAGCCAGGCTGAAGTCTGTTTATGAAAGAGAATTAATGGCCATCGTTTTAGCCATCCAGAAGTGGCGGCCCTATCTACTGGGGAGACATTTCATTGTCAGGATAGACCAAAGGAGCTTGAAGTACCTGCTAGAATAGGGGATGGTGATAGAGGAGCATCAAAGGTGGCTGTCCAAATTGCTAGGGTATGATTTTGAGATTCAGTATAGGCCAGGGGTGGAGAACAAGGCAGCAGATGCCTTGTCCAGATGTATGGGGGAGTTGCAGACAGTGGCACTATCTGTTCCTTTGATGCTTGACTGGGAGGCCATCAGGGAAGAAAGTGCCAGAGATGAAGCTTTGGGGAAGATCAGGGCAGATTTATTGAAGAAAGAGGGTAGCCACCCAGGGTACTCAGTGGAGGGGGACAAACTGCTATATCATGGGAGGTTTGTGATGCCCCGGACCTCAATCCACATCCCAAATTTACTCCAGGAGTTTCATGGGAGCACTGTTGGGGGCCATTCAGGAGTGCAGAAGACATACCGGAGGCTAGCTTCAGAGCTATACTGGAAGGGAATGCATAAAGATGTAGAGGAGATGGTTGTCAGATGTGAGATCTGTCAAAGGAACAAATACTTAGCTATGTCATCAGGAGGACTACTACAGCCATTGGCTCTACCGGGACGAGTATGGGATGAGATATCCATGGACTTTATAGATGGGCTTCCCCGTTCAGAAAGTTTCACGGTGATTCTAGTGGTAGTGGACAGGTTGAGCAAGTATGCTCATTTCATCCCCCTCTGACACCCTTACACCGCAGTGATAGTGGCGTCAGCTTTCATCAGAGAGGTGGTCAGATTGCATGGAGTACCAGAGGCGATAGTATCAGATAGGGATAAGGTGTTCCTTAGCCACTTTTGGAGAGAGTTGTTCATATTACATGGGACAATTTTGAAGAGGAGCACAACATACCACCCACAAATGGATGGCCAAACGGAAGTAGTCAACAGGACCTTGGAAACTTACCTGAGATGCTTTGTGTCGGAGACACCCAAGCTATGGGCAAAGTGGCTATCATGGGCTGAGTACTGGTACAACACATCCTTTCATTCTACTTCTCAGACGACCCCATTCAAGGTGCTATACGGACGGGATTCTCCCCATTTGGTACACTTTGGGAGCAACAGTACTTCAGTTTCTTCAGTGGAGGAGTACTTGGAGGAGAGGGATAGGATGCTAGAGGAGTTGAAGAGGAATCTACTAAAAGCTCAACAGATTATGAAGAAACAAGCTGATGGGCATAGGAAGGACATCCAGCTAGAAGTGGGGGAGAGGGTGTTCCTGAAGCTCCGACCACACAGACAGAAGATAGTGGCCAATAGGAGAAATGAGAAGCTTGCTCCGAGGTACTTTGGACCTTATGAAGTGTTGGAGAAGATCGGAGCGGTAGCATATCGGTTGAAACTACCACCAACGGCGACTATACATCCAGTTTTTCATGTATCTCAGCTGAGAAGGGCCATTGGTGACTATAGAGACAGCCCTGAGTTGCCAGCGACACTTACTGAGGATCTAGAGGTGATTCTTGAATCCTTAGAGCTGATGGGGGTTCGCCAGAAAGAATATGGGACTGAGGAATTGTTGATCAAATGGAAGAACCTTCATGATTACGAGGCCACGTGGGAGCCCTACGAGAGAGCAAAACATCAGTTTGCTTGCTTTCACCTTGAGGACAAGGTGATTCTTTGGGAGGGCGGTATTGATATGCCGGTTCAACCTGAACCGGCCTAGCCGGCCCAAGGGCCGGTTCAGGTTTACAGGAGGTGGAAACCATCCGTCTCCCTCCATCAATTCCGCCCACATGTTGGGCCCCACTAGGTTTTTTATTTTGAAATTAAAAAGGAGGGGGCGGTTTGAGCTTAGGAGGAAAATTGCATTAGGAAATATTTTGTATTAAAGAGGATGAGAGGGATTAGAGAGTTTTTATGTTTTGATGGATTGAAAATTAGGGTTCCTTGGAGATTTGGCTATAGACTCTCTTGTCTAGAGATTTGGGAGAGACGATCCTCCTCTCGAATTGAGGATCGATTGTATCTTGCTTTGAGTTTTGCTTTGCTTTGTTTCCACGATCGCAATCTATCATTCCTAGTTTGATTTGCTCAGATTTCTTGTCTTTTCTCGCTATTTTGGACCAATTATTGCTAGGGTTGCTTGCAAACTCAAGTATTTCCTCTTGGATTGCTTGCGAACTCAAGTATTTCCTATCAATGTGTTGTAGACTCTTGTTGTTTGATACTTTGATTCATGGATCATGGTTGGCTGTAACGGTGTAACCCACTAACCTGTAAGCATGTAATTGGAAATTGTAACAAGTTAATATGCTATTGGGCCTTGTCGCCTTTGATGTAAATATTGGCATGTTGCTAAACTTAGTGAACTGAATGTGATTATTTATATACAAATTTAAAATAGCATAAAAGTTTCATTGTTAAATTTGAGTTTGTAACAGTTTATTTTCACTAATATTAATGTTAAATTATAAATCCTACTTAAATTTGTTTTTTTAATATACTAAAACTATTTATTTTGAAAGACTTAATTTTTTTTCTTTTTCCAAATTAATCGGGTTTGCCGGTTCGTGTCGGGTTGACCTGAAGCAGAACTGTGTCGAGTTTGGGTAAAGAAAGTCGACTCGAAACGCAAATTGGGTCGGGTTGAAAAAGGGCGGGTCAATTTTGGGTTGGATGCGAACCCGACCCGAAAACCTGTTTTGACACTCTACTAGAAAGGTTCACACCATCTAACATATCCTCTTCTATTATTGTATTCTCTATTTTCGTATGCTTAGGTGTTTTGATTTCTAACATGAGAGTGCTTAAGTTCTTCTCCAAGAACGAGTGGAGGAAATTTTGTTGGAGGGATTTTTGTGCCCTTTTGAAGACTTAAGGTGTTGTTGCTTGAGGGGTTTTTGGTTGAAAGGTTGTTGGAGGACTTTTTAGGGTTCGACTTCAAGCATCAACAAAGCGAGGTGCATATCTTCTTTAGCTATTTTAAGTACATAGATTTTCTACTATATGTGAATCTAGGTTTTGACCAAGCACAAAATGTGTGGCTTCTCTAGAAGTTGTAGGTGTTGTTTCACCAAGTGATGTCAAAGCTCCATAAGCTTTAGATTAGGAGCAAGAAGTAGAAAGAAAAAAGATGCTAATGGTTAATGTTGAGAATGATAAATTCACTAGTCTTAATGATTTTAACTTTTGGACGCTAAAAATAAAAATATACCTTGTACACCTTGATTCAGATGTGGTTTTATTTGAGGAGGTGATGCATAAAGTAGAAGAAAGGTTGCATGAATAGGTGTTGAATAAAATTTATAATATAATTTATCAAAGTCTTCGAGCGAGGTGTTTAGAGAAGTTGCAGATAAAAAAAGTCATTGATTTAGAATCATCGTATCTCAAGAATTCATTTAATCTCAATAAGAATTTTATATATTGCAAATGGATTACTCAAAACTCTTAAATAAGCAGGTGTATGACACTATGACTTTTATCTAATAATAGAACATACAAAGTTCAAGGTTAAGGGTCTATTTGACTCAAATTTCACGATTACATGAAAAGATTATTCAAGAATACATGGTATGCTCCTGAGCTGAAGAAATTTGATTTCTCTTGGTTAATTAAACTTGGATTCAATTTTAAATGTGATGATGGAAGCTTGAAGGTATACAAAGTTTCTTTGATCATTAAGAGAGGCATTCAAATGAATGGGTTGGAGTATACATTTTAGAGCAAATTATGATTAGGCATTGGGTAAGCATGCTTATAAATTTGTTGATGAACCAAATTATGGCATTCTAGATTATGACATGTGAACCTGAAAATATTAGAAGAATTTTAAATAAGGATTCTTTAGAAATAAAAGGTCTATGGATTTGAATTTTTGTGAACTCTTAGTTGGGAAAATCTAAAAAATGAATTTTATTACTTCAAAGCTTAAATCTAAAGAAATTTTAGATTATGTGCATTCAGATCTAAGGGCCCTATATGAAGTCAATCAAATGATGGAGCAATGCATTTTATGTCTTTTATTGATGACCATTCAAGAAAATTGTGGTTATATTTCTTGAAATTGAAAAATAAAAGCCTTTGAGAAAGTCAAAGAATGTATGACTTTGGTTGAAATTCGAATAGTGTCAAGAAGTTTAGAACAGACAACGACTTTGAGCTGTGTTTTTTTCTATTCAATAAGTATTATAAGGAGTAAGGAGTGAAACACATCTCACAATGAGGTTAACGTCTCAATAAACTACTTAGCTGAATGCTGTATAGGATCATTTTTCTATGGGTAAGATGCATATTGAATAATTTAGGTCTACTAAAGACATTCAAGATGGAGACAATCAATATAACTATCTATTCGATAAACACGAGGGCCCCACAAGAAAGGTGCAGGTCATCCATATGACTCCAACATGCAAAAGATATTTGACTGCATTGCTTATGCTCACATTAAGCCAAACAAATTAGAATCAAGAGCTTTGAAATGTATTTAATTGGATATCTTGGCAGGCATTCTAAATGTTTGGTCAATAGAGAGGACTTTATTGAGAAACAATAGTTAGATTTAATTTTGAACTGTGGCTCAAAACAATATAGCTAATCCAAATTAGAGATTGCAACTTTACTGGGGCAACCAAAATTTGAAATTCTTGAAAATAATGATCAAAAGTCAATTGAGGACCTAACTATTGATGAAACAAAAATTAGAGCATTTGGTTTGGCGAAGGACAAACCTATGCATACGGTTTGAGGGATATAAAGGTATGCACAAGTTAATGTTATTTCTTATGAATTTGTGGATGGTTTTTCATTAGACGAAGATCCAAGTTCTTATAATAAAGAGGCCATGAAAAGTGCAAAAAAAGGGCAATAAATAATGAATGAAGAGCTGATCTCTTGTAAGAAGAATAACATTTGGGATTTGATACATAAACTAAAAAACATGATATTTGCCAGCTATAAATGGTCATACAAGAATGATGTAATTCTTGAAGTAGAAAAGCTATGATTTAAAGCTAGGCTTATAAAAAAAGGGTTTTACACAAGAAAGAGGTGTAAGTTGAATTATGGGGCATACATTTATACATATGCTTCTTGCTATGGTAGGACAATGTTTCATGCATCTTAGCAAATGAATTTTAAAACATTATTCCTGCGTGAAGGAGACTGTTTACTTGTATCAACATAAAGGTTTTGCTAACATTGAAACTAATTTTGATGTGTCTACCAAAAAGATCATTGTATGAGTTTAAAGAAATTCCAAGAATGTTGTAAAAAAGATTTGACTAATGCATGCTTGATATCGGCTTCACTCATTACAATTATGATTCTTATGTGTATATGAAATCTGAAAAGATTAGTGGTACTATCGATCTTTTACTCTCAATTGATGATATATCACTTGCAATTTTTGTTTCAAAAGAAATCACAAGATTGAAGGCTTCTCTTTAGATGGAGTTCTAAAAAATATCTTGGTATGCCAAGAAAATTCTTGGAGTGGAGATCATCGAGATAAAAAAAAGGGCTTGTTCTTCTTATAAGGAATATACATCAAGAAGTTTATTGATTGGTTTGGTATGGCAGCTTCTAAATCAGTTCTTACACCTCTAGCGCAGCATTTTAAGTTGAGCAAGGATCAAGCACCAAGTTATGATAAGGAAAGGTCATATATGAAGAAGGCTTCCTATTAAAATATTATGATTAGTATCATGTATGCTATGATGTATTGTATGCAATATTTGGCTTATTCACTTGGTGTTATTTACTAGGTTATTTTTTTTATCAATGGAGAAATTATGGGGAAGCTACAAAATGGGTGCTGGTTTAAATGCAACCAGTGCTTTGGAATTGAGGTATGAAAAATTGGATTCAGTAAATGAAGTGATTACAGGGTATGCAGAGTCAAAATTTCCTAGCTTTATTGATACTCGAAGCTTTCTTATAGGTTACGGTACTAAGGTGTTTGGAAATATTATTTTGGAAGGCTACTTTGCAACTAGTTGTGGCCTTATTTATGACTAAAGCTAAGTGCTATATTTGCATTAGAACCTTAAAAGAAGCCATATGTTTGAAAGGATTGATATCTGAATTGCTAATTTAGTCATGTTCGTACTTGTGCCTGTGTTTTGTGATTATCAAAGCGGTGTATTCCTCGCTAAAATTTGCATGTATCATGAAAGGACTAAGTACATAGATGTGAAGTTTCATTTCACTGAGGAAGTATTAGGTGATGAGATTGTGGAAGTGTGAAGATCTCATCAAATGACAATATGCATCAGATATGTTGACAAAGGCTCTAATTTTCTCAAAATTTCAGCATTGCTCGGATTTATTGCCGGTGTTGAGAGAGAAGTCTCTATTTTGTTTGCTTATCTCTTACAATCAAGATGAAGATTGTTGTGTTGGTTCTTTTATTTACTATTAGTTTGTTTCACTTTCAGTTTAGTTTCTTGTTAAGAGGTGTATTTTAATAATTATTTATTTACACATTTATCATGAGGAGTTTGGCTATAAATACACCCTTCACTCTTGTATTGAAGACAGATAATAATTATTAGTGATTAGTGAATAAATCCCCTCTTTTATTATCCTACAGTCTTTTTTTTTCTCTTTTGTGTTTTTTATTTCTAGCGTAACAGTGCTTTGATTCTTATCCAACAACCAAGTGGATGTGAAGTTGTTGTAGTGGCTTTCATGCCCTTTTGAACATTGAAGGTGTTGCTACTCAAGGGATTCTTAGGTTGAATGGTTTTGGAGGATTTACCCTATTTTTCACTTCAAGCATCAATATAAGGGGGTAGTCATGGGCCTTATTTTATTTTTTGGGGGAAAACTTCATAGAAATCCACGGAAATGCTTTCCCATGGGAGTTTTGGTATGAGCAACGACATGTATAATCAATTCCTATTTGAAGTTTTGGCGGTACTACAATATATGATTCTTCTGGTATACTTAATTCTTGTTGCATGTTTGGTCGATAAAAATCTCGTTGTAGGTTTTATAATGCCTTTTCCACCCCAAAATGTACAATAACATTGTATCGCCTCGGATGTGTGCGCCTTTCACATTCATTAGACGTTATGTGCATAATCTAGTCTGCACAGTTATGCTCCTTTGTGGAGTAGGCCATTTCCAGTGCTAAATCTGAATGAGTTTCCTTCTCAAAGTGCTTTAATATTTGTTTGGAAAGTGGTTCTTTCGGTGCTACTCATGTTAATCTTTCTACGTAAGGTTTAACGTGCATGATATACTCAAAGAAGAAGCATTAGCGGTGGTTGTGATAAAATGTGATCAGTTTTTTGGTCGTTCTCTTGTTTATGATGACCTTATTGAATTATTGGAGGTAAATCATCCATATCGTATGTCGAGCCTATTGCAACTTTATTACATCAGCAAATATTGAAGCGGTTTATTGTTCATATACACCACTATCTCTTTTCTGAAAAGGTAAGCATTTCAATGTTTAATTGCTTGATAGTTTTTCTGAACTTGAAACATCTCAGAGTGATAAGCAACGGGTGTCCCATCCTATGTTTGTACTGCTCTCATTCCATATCTTTTAGCATCTACCCCTTATCTAAATGGTTGCTACAAATTTTGCAAGGCAAGCAGAAGGGCATCACTTATCTTGTTTTTCAATAAGAAAAATAAATCCTATTGCTTTTGCCTCTATTCAAATTCGGCATTGTCATTACTTAAAGCATGTAGATAAGAGATAAGGAAAAAATGGCAAATGAACTTAGATATATTGATTGGCTCCCATGGAACTGTTTGCATTAGTCACTGCCTACGCTCTGGGCCACTACAACAACAACATCAATCCTTGATCCCACTACATGGGGTTGGCTACATGAATGCTTTTTCTTTATTGTGTCATATTAAGAGTTAAATTCTCATTTAGATCTAATAAAGAAAGGTCATTTCTAATATTTTCTAACCAATTCTTTTTAGGTCGACCTCTACCTTTCTTAAAATAGGTCAAATCTAAGACATCCACCCTCCTAACTGGGTCATCGGAAGGCCGCCGTTTTATGTGACCAAACCATCTAAGACATCTCCGCTCTGGGCCACCCCTTGTTTATTTTTGCCTTTTTAGGATCAATCTTGATCACATTTTTTCTCACCTCAAATCCTATGTAGAGCAGACACATTTTGATAATTCACTTTTCTTTTAGTTCAGATGGAGATTGTGTTATTCTAGCTAATGGGATGCCTTTTTGCAAATGCTCGAAGTTCGACTCCCATGTTTTATTGTAGAGTAGGATATCATTTAAATAGATGATAATAAAGCCATACATATATAATTAGAGACCATCGTTATTAATTAATCTTATGAATGTAGTTGGGGCATTGCAAAGTTTGAATTACATAACCAACAATTGATACAACTTTTTTTAGTTCCATCATGCATCCATCTCATTAATGTACACCTGATAGTATAGAGGACCAACTTGGTGAATATGTTTGTTGGATTCTTAATTGATCTAGTGGATTTTTGATGCATGAATGCAGATAATAGTTCTCATTGTTGGTCCCTCAACTATTTGTGAGGGACCAAAATAGTCCCCCTCTTTTTATGGATCAATTTGGTCCCTCAATTTTTTAAAATGAGATTTTTTTGTCCTAATATTTAATGTTGGAGTTAATGGTGTTAAATGTAAGGGTATTTTGATCATTTTTTAATTTAACATTTATTAAATATAATTTTTGAGTAATTATAATTTTTTTAAAAAAATTTATTAAATGTTTCTTTAATAAAAAAAATAATGATAACTATAATTTTAATTTCAAAAATTTTAGCCATATTTTATTAAATATGATATTTATTGATTTAGAGAAATCAAATGCAAATAGATGTTATTTTTAACTTAGTCGTACATATTTTTACCAATCATATTTTATCATATGATGAGATATCTTGCATTGATCTCATAATTTTTTGGCAACATTTGACTTAAAAGGTCAAAGTAAGTTTTGGAGCATTACCTTTTTTCCTCATCTTTTTGTTCTTCAAGAATCTAGTCTTTTCTTTGACAGTTTTGGTGCCTTATCTTTCTTGCTTTGACTTGTCTTGATTCTTGTACTTCATCACTATTGCTTTCATACTGGCCTATAACTGTGATCAACAATTTAAAACAGTTGGAGTTCATTTGCAATTTTATTTTCAAAACTTGTACATCTCAATATTTACTAATAAAGTAATTGCCATGTCAGAATTTGTGTACTGCTGCACAGATTGTCCTTGATACCATCAATGAATCAATTGGTTGAAATCGTGACATTTCTTTCGTGCGTCTTTCACATACCCGATTTGGTTGAACTCTTGATGGATCAATTGCTTGAACGTCCTTGACGTCATATCTTGCTAGTCATTCATCCTCAAATAGGCATTTCATCATGGCATGATTTGATGGCTTAACTTCAGTCTAGCGAAGTGAATCTTTTTACAGGTGTCATACGGTTTAACCCATACAAGGGAAGTAAATTTTCAACTCGCCGATCCATGCATCAAGTTTCCTTAACATCAATGATACATCATATATATGATTCTCCACTTTTACTTCTATTTTGTGGATCTGCATTCTTGCTTCATTGTTGATAGTCATGCCCTCCTCTTCATCCTTTACATTCTTAATTGCATTTAACATGGATAGGGAAGGAAGCAGATTCGGATTTGGCCAACAGGTCGCAATTGTAGTTGTTTGCACCATCTTCCACTCCATTTTGATGACAATATACTCAGTAAATTTTGCTTCTTCCATTCTTCCACTACTTTTTGGGTTAATTTGTTTTTTTAGTGCGAATTAATACATGATAGAGATCTGTTATGTGATAGAGATGTGCTGAGAATAACATGGAGACTTAAAAAAGGTAAATTTATAAATTTAAAGTGGCATTTTTTAGCATAAAATAGACTAATCATCCCAAACAACACTAAAAAACAATATATAGAGAATGCGGACGCATAAATCCAATCCCAAATAGTTGGAATATGATTAATAATCGATGCTAATGATGTTTTATGTTTGCAATTAGAGGATTAACTTCTTTAATTGGAATTAGACTATGTTGAATAACTTAAACTCACCTAAACCTCTGGTTTCCCTTGCAGCAAGAGAAGCAGAAGGCTATGATCAGTGAGATGGTCGGAAAACTGACAAATGTGTGCTGGGACAAATGCATTACAGGCACTCCTGGAAGCAAATTCAGCTCTGGTGAGACCTCCTGCCTCACCAATTGTGCTCAGCGGTATATGGACATGAGCATAATCATCATGAAACGCTTCCAGTCCATGCAGTGAATATATATGTATGCATCATTATCTTAGTTTGTGCTTTCAATCTTCAATCTGCACCATATAACCAGGTTGAGACACTTCTTTTTTCCTTGGTAAGTTACTTGGACGCTGTTTTCTTCAGTTTCATTGAAGAAAATCCTTCCTACTTCGCTGAAATTACTTATGTTTTGCATTAGTATCAATTTCTTACTGTGATCTTCTGTTTTGAGCAATTTAGAGTGTTTGGAGTGACCATATCTGTCTTATAAATGATTATGAAATTATAAATTTGAAAATAGCTCTCTTATGCTTATATCATCTTTGAACATTCACCACGCTCATATTGCTACTTTGGCCATATAATTTTAGGGTTTTGACCCTTTTGGTGAGTCTATAGTGAAGGGTTGGTTCTCACTCTTTTAATTGCGATCTATGTGTGATAAGGTATCGATCGACTCGAGGATCCAATCGAATCTTATTGATGAGTGTCTTATTAAGGACAAGGGATGTGTTATTTAGATAGTTTGTGATTATTTGTCTTTGCTTGATGGATGTAATGTTTTCATATCATTTGTCTTATTTTAATGGAATAATTTTAGTGTTTGGATTTTTATTAGTTGACTTCATTTAACCCTCGTTTGTTGATGCTTTAGCTCTAAATTAGCCAACTTACATTACATTTTGTCCTTATAAATAAATAGCTCTAACTTATTAATGAAAATTTGTCTTCTTGCTTTAAGCTTCACATACAATTAAAAAGAAATTTGAAGTTACTCATGTGAACAATTTTAATTTTTTAATCTTGAGAGGTTGATGTTGATTCTCTTGCCAAGGAGAAATTATTATGTTCGGTCATCGGACTGTCAGGAGATAAATCAGGATGTGTCATATCACTTAGTACATAACTGTGGTACGAAGCAAAATGGTGACGTGATGTGTCCTGATTCGCCTCCGGATGGTATCTGGTGACCGCACGTAATAATTTGACCACAGGGCCCAGACAATCACTATTGTTGATCTTGTGACCTCTCATGCTGAGTCTATGCTGAGTCTATGTAGATAGTTCTCATCCTCTATCTTCACAGTGATGATCTGTCTGTTGAGATAAGGACTAGCTGATTCGATCAACACTGGTTATAGTTCTAAAAATTACTGCCTTATTGATGGTGAGGGTTATATTATTTTGATTCTTTGTCTGTGTTTGATAGAGGTGATGCTACCATATAGTTTTCCCTAAAGAATAATTTTAGTATATTTGAAAATTTCTTTCTTTGACTTTATCTTACCTCATTTGTTGATGTTTTAGCTCTAATTTTGCTAGCTTACATTAGCTTTATTTCCTTATTAATAATATTCATATACAGTCATGTGCGAATTGATCCAGCCTAAGGTTAGTTCAATTAGGGGTGTAAACAAGTCGAGTCGGGTCGGATATTTGCCTAATCGAGCTAAGCTTGTTTAGTTCTTACTGAGCTTGAGCTTGGCTTGTTAAAAAGATGATAGGCTCGAGCTCAGCTCGATTGCTTGAGCTCGTTTGGAAAGCTTGAGTTGGACTCCACTGTTGAGCGCAATTTCTTAATTTTAAATTAAAAAAATTAGTTTTTTTTATTTTAGAATTTATTTAACAGGGTTTTAATATATTTTATAATGTTAAATTAAATTCATTTTTAAATATATTTAACTTAATTGATCACCTCAATGAGCTTACGAGGTGAGCCAGAGTGAGCGCGAGCTTGTTTAATATATGTGCTCTAGTATTGGCTCGAGCTCGAACTTGAGGCACAATAAGCTCCACTCGTAAGCTTGTTAAAGAGTCAACCTCAAGCTTGCTTGACTCACTTACACCCCTATACTTAATATGGAACTGGCTTGACCTAGTTCAACTTCAATTCAAGTCATGATGGCTCAATGATTTCTATCCAAGCCAAAAATTTATAGTTCAATCTTTAATTTTAAAATTAAATAAATTGTCTATTGATATCAATATTTTAGTGTAATAATTTAAAATAATACAAAAAAATGATATAGTAATCTCAACTTGTTAGGGATCACTTTTAGACAACTATCATATGTAAAATGAATCTTGTTACACACATACAAGAATTAGGTGATTTTTATTGGAGTAAATTGTCTTATACTCCACATTATTAACAACAGACAAATCACTAATTGCATGTTGCAGCTCACTCTTATTTGTGAAGAACTTGTCTTTTATGAGTTAATTAGTTAGGAATCGTAGCCGGACGTTAAACTAGCATTTGCCGTCTATGAGCTGCTCCAACCAAACGAGAAAACCTACGTCTTTCTCTTGATGTGAACAGTGCGATGCCAATATTGACGTCGCACTGGTCACAAATGTCTTTTTTTTTTTGTTCGAGAAAGAATATACCCATAATATTCTTTCTGGTGCTATGAAATGAAATTCGGTTGAAAATGAGTTATATTATTTTGGAGTGGTACTGTATTTTGTAGTGAAAAATAAGTTTTTCGGTTGGAGGCCTAGATGCCCATAGGCATGAGTTCATATTAAAAGTTTAAATCTTTATTATATATCAGCATCAAATGAGTAAAATCGTCAGCCATATTAGAACATGTGTTGGATTTAACAAAAACAATTAAGAGTTGTTCACTGCTTGACTAACAAACCCTAAATCTATTATTAAAGTCAGCATTACTGTTGACTGCTCTAAAATTAACTTAATTAACGTTTATGTTTAGATGGTTCCAATTCAAGCTAAAATCTTTATCATAAATTATTTCAGATTGCACCCTAAAAACAGGGGTGTACTTAGTCGAGCGGAGCTCGAGTCAGCTCTGATTTGAGCTTGAGCTTTATTAATTAATCGAGTTCGAGCTCGAGCTCAAGTTGTATTGTGTGAGTGTGAGCCGGCTCGGTTACGATGAATGATAGAAAATTATTACGATTTAAATAATTATTATAATAAAATAATAAAAAGAATGGGAACTTAAAATAAAAAATAAATAAATAACTTAATATAAAAAAGTGAGATATAATTTTTAAATATTTTTAATAATTTTATACTTAAAATCATGAATGTTAATATATATATTAAGTGAATTTTTTGATAATGAGTCAGCTCTTGAGCTAATGAGTCTAGTTAGGGTTGGTTCATTAGCTCAATAAGCTCGGCTTATGAGCCACATATCGAGTCGAGCTCAAGTTGGCTCAAGAATCGGCTTGACTCACTTACACCCCTATCTAAAAATGTACCAATCAACATCATCATATATGATCTACTTTTAAATAACTAGGATTTCTTCTGCTATATATGCATATGCATGCCATCCTTAATTAGGCCTTCTCTCCAATTCATTGTGAATTAATTACATACAAGATTAAGGCTTCGTTTGGGGTGGCTTTCTTAATGCTTTCTAAAGCAGCTTTTTAGTACAAAAATTTTTAGTTCAAGAAATTTTTATACTAAAAAGCTATTTTAGAAAACAGTAAGAAAGCCGTCCCAAATGAAGCATAAGTTGAGCAGTTTTAGAAAACTAAAATTATATATATAATCATTTTCTCTTAACACATAATTCCTTTCATTAATTGAAAACTACACTTCCATTAATAATCAAAGGGTAAAAACACCTAAATACACACTTAAACTAAACTACTACATTAGAATTAGAGTAAACTCTTAGGAAGAGTGAGGGCATTAATTCCTTATCATCACCCACACCCTCTCCTCCCTAACAATCACATTGTTGAAACCAACAAAGTGAAAGTAATTAGTGCTCCTCCACCCTTTCGAATGAAAACCAGGTTAAATATACATTCAAAATCCTCTACTCCAAACACATTAGCTTTCTCAAACTGGACTCTTCTCAATGCCCATACTATTAGCTTTGTCAGCCTCTTTCGCCCTTTCTGTCTCCTCATTAGTTGCTGTCTTAACTTCTGTATCATTGACGACAATAATGTCGACCGAACTAAGCTTCTTCCCTTCAGTTTCCAAGCTCTTAGGAGCCTTTGTGTCCTTGTAGATAATGTAAAGCAACATTTGAATCGCACCAAATGTGAATCCTAATATATTTGGAAGCTGCATGCATAAAAGTTTATAATTAATGTATGATTAGTGAGTAATTAACAAGATAAATAATGTAGTAAACTAATTAGTTTTGTTAATATAATCGATAATTACCGCAACGTAGATGTCTCTGGAGAAGAGGCCAAAGGAGAACCAAACCACTGCGCTTAATGTGAGGAAGAATGAGAGATTGAACGGCATGAACTCCACACTTCTGGTACGAATAACCTGCCTCTGCATTGTATAAAAGATAAATACATGGCAATTAATTAATCAAGATGAGAATAATTAAGGAAGTTCTTGTTTAATTATGCTCTTAATTATATACACATACGATTATGCTTAAGGGAGCTACAAAGACGCTGACTGAGAAAGCTACGCAGATCCAACCAAGCACTTGAAGGCGAAGTGAGGCATTAGAGATCAGGAGAAGAATGCATAGAACTATCAGAGATGATAACCCTACGTTCAACAGCATGATCATCTTGAATGTCTGCACCTGCACGTAATTTTCATAAAAAATTTAAATATTTGCATGTTAAATAGAGAGAGAGAGAGAGAGAGAGAGAGAGAGAGAGAGAGAGAGAGAGTTACCCGAGCTTTCTTAGAGGCATAAAGGAGAAACAGGAGGGTGTAAATGGTTTCAATGACACAGCCAAAGGAATTGATGGTGATTAGGAGATAAGCATCTTTTTTGATTAAAGCATAAAATATCCAAAGCATTGCACTGAACAAAGCCACCACATAAGGCTCAGATTTGAACCCTTCCGTTGATTTCTTTCGATAAATTCGATAAAATGTTGGCCTGCAATTCATTTTTTAAAGCCAAAAAATTACTTCTATATATAAAATTAAATTACTAATATGCTAAAATTACATGTAAAATATTATTAATCTGAAAATATTCTTACAGTGGAGCGAGGTAGACCATGAAAGAGACGGCATTGCCTGTAATGGATTCAACATAAAATGGAATTAATTAGTTTGAAAAGAATGTTAATTTGACAACAATAATGGGAGATTAACTATTCATTATGACAAGGAGACTAATCTCTCTCTCTCTCTCTCTCTCTCTCTCTCTCTCTCTATAACTAGCCGTTATGTGCATGTGAAACAAAATTTAAAAGAGCCATGCATGCATAGGAAGACCAAAGGAAGGAGAAGGAGAGCTAAGTAATAAGAGCGAAAGAGAAATGAGGGCCTTCATGATTAGTATAGTACTACCTAAGATGCCAAAGGCAAATGCCCAAGGATGATCCAAAGATAAGCCTCCAGCCATTTCAAAAAGAAGAAAAGGAAGAAGAAGAAGAAGATGACGATGGAGTTGCAGAAAAGGAAGTAACTCCTTTGCTGCTTCTTAATTCTCTTCTTCTTCTTCGAATTTGAAAAAACCTTCTCTTATATATAGGGAGTTGAGGGGGTTTGGGGGTGGCCCATGCTGATTTGGAGGTATGGGTTTGATATCTTCCACCAAGCATGCTAAGCTGAAAATTATTATTTTTATCGAAGGAATCATAAACCCAATTATTTAAAATTTACATAAAGCATATTTACAAAGTTTATATATATATATATATATATATAAATTTATGTGCCTATCCTTTAATATTTGATTGATTATATATGATTGATACGTCATCAAAAAATTATCTTGATCGGACACGAATCTTGAGGCAAAATCAAGTTGGAAACTTCCGAAATTAAAATTGGGATCATCCAAACTCCGATTTCAGTGAACTTACAGTCAAATTGAACGTCTCGGAAATACGAACCCAACGACACCAAGTTCAACCCAATCCGAGTCCAAATAGGTCCAAATCAAGGGTCTGAAGCGCTGTTGGAAAGTTCAAACCATAATTTGGATTACCAAACGGTCTCCAAATGTGACATGCTTATACTCTGATCGAGCGTCTCGACGAGACAAATCCAACGAGCCCAAGATCGCCAAATTCCGACATCATTAAGACCTTCAAATGTCCAGCGAACGGTCTATGATCAAAGGATTCAAGATCGGCCGTCCATTCAAACCACTCCCTAACTACCCCTGATCTTTCACCTATTTACGAGCCATGTCACTCACGAAAATCTATAAATAGAGCCCCCTCTCCTCTTGAAAAAGGGACCTGATCCTAAGGAGAAGAAAAGAGAACTCTTGCTTCCTTGCTCCTCCTCGACCACCCCCGGACCACCGCCTTGACGTCGTTGCTCCGCCGGACCACCAGCTGAGGCCCTGCACTTCGCAGGACCACCACGTGAGGCCCTGCACTTCGCCGGACCACCACGTGAGGCCCTGCACTTCGCCGGACCACCACCTGAGGCCCTGCACTTCGCCGGACCACCACCTGAGGCCCTGCACTTTGCCGGACCACCGCCTGACGCCGGAGTTCCGCCGGACCACCATTTACCGTCCTCAACTCTGCCCGACAACTACCTAGGAACCAAAACTCTGCCTGACTGCCAGGCGACCCCGAAGTTCTGTCAGAGCGACCTTAGGCCCTCACAAGCTTCTAACTTTCACCTTACGGGCGATATTTGTAATCTGATCGCCCTTGAAGGCGAGTCAATCCCCTGTAATCTGCTCAAGCTCTAGTGGAATCATTTCAACTGGGCCAAGCCCCGTGGTTTTTCCCCTTTTCAGAGTTTTCCACGTAAAAATCTTGTGTTCTCTGTGTGTGAGCTGGATATTCATGCAACGCTAAGACCTAGAATTCATACTCTACCGCCGTGTATATTCTAGCCCGCAACAATTATTGTCCTAAATATATAACTATCACTACGACTAAAATAGGCTTCCGTAACACTTTTTTTACCCTACAGTAGCGGTTAAAACACCTACTATTTCATTTGCAGTGATTTTAAATCGCTACACATCCGCCGTATTTATTATCGCTGCAAACGGCTTCTGCAGCGCTATTTAAACTGTTGCCTTAGATGTAGTTTTTAACAGCGTTTATTTTAGTAGCAATTTTAACCTCTACAATTATGCTATATATGATAATTGAGACTCATGCAATAATTTAATTTTATTATGATTTATATTGATCAATTGAAATCTATTAAAAATTATCATAATTAAAGCTTTTTTTTTAATTATAGAATTGATCAAATAAAAAAATATATTGAATTTAATAAAATTATTGAAAAATTTAACAAAGGTCTTCAAAATTATAGACCATTGTAAATCTTCTAAGATCATGTACTTGATGATCAGCTGATTCACAAACAAAACCATGATACCTACTCCCAATTGTTTCTCTCTTACATAGTCAGTTCCACCATTATTGTTATCCGATTTCCTTTCTATCACTTCACCATTTAAAAGAACAATATATATATATATATATATATATATATATATATATATATATATATATATATATATATATAGGACACAAATATGCATTAGATACAATAATATAATATTATATCTTAAATTTTTTTTAAAACACAGATTGATTATATAGTTTAAATAAATATAAAATAAATTTATATAATAATAACTTTGTCATTTACTTATGAAAGAAAAAAATATTTAAATTCATTCAATTTCTTTAACTCTGTTAAAGAAAAATTAATAGTCATGTGATATTATAAATTATTAGGTTGAATATGAGAAAATTGATTTTCTTATAAAATTCTTAAGAATAAATATTATAAAAACCATCTGAAAATGAAATTAATGTTAATTAACAATTAAGTTATTTCAATAAACTATTTTAAAATAAAAGAGAAGATACGATTTAATATAAGTTATTTGTATATTATACTTTTAAATTAAATTTTATTATTCATGACATGCGTATGAGACATACGTATACTTCATTATTTTTTTTCATTTCTTTTAATTAAACACATATAAGAGAAGCATAATATTAAGTTACGTGTTGCAGAGATGAGGATGCTTAGGTGGATGAGTGACTTTACTCTTAAAGACAGTATACAAAATGAGCATAGTTGTGAAAAGGTTGAAGTAGCTCCAATGGAAGATAATATTAGAGAGTCTCGCCTTAGATGATTTGGTTACATAAAACGGTGGCTTTCCGATCACCCGGTTTAGGAAAGTAGATGTATTAGATTTGGCTTATGTTAAGAACGGTAGGGTAGGGCTAAAAAGACTTGGTTAGCAAATATTAGAAATGACCTTTCTTTTTTAGATTTAAATGAGAATTTGACTCTTAACAGAACACAATGGAGAAAAATAATTCATATAGATGACCCTACGTAGTGAGATAAATGCTTGATGTTGATGTTTTAATTAAGCATGTAACTAGCATTTCAAATACGTATCGGGCGGTGCAAGTGCACGTATCTTTTACATATCTGATACTATATATTTCACTATTATGAAATATCAGTGCATCATACGATATAAATTCTTGAAAATCAAGATAATTGATTTATCAATTTCAAATGTCCAACCTTAATTACTATGTTCTTAAAGGCAAAATATATTCTTGTTGACAAACTCTCCCTTCCATTTCTTCCATACCTCCTCATCTTCCAAAATATATTCTTGTTGGCTTCCTCATTTGATTCTTCTCTTTATGTATTTCTTGCGTCATGGTACTATTCCCCCTTTGATGAAGTAAACCATCCATTAAATTAAGAGGCAAAGACTCCATTCTTTTATCTTTGTTCAAGATGACAGTCCAAATGGCAATGGAGGATTCTATAAAGCTTTTATATTTGGGAGAGAATATGCCATCCATGATATGTTTCATGAACATATATATGTGGTGGAAAATTGAAAGCCAAATATGAACAATAATATAATTAATAAAGTTTAGGGTTTAGTTAATCTTGAAGTTTTTTTTGTTTTATTATTTTGGCATGCATGACTCTTCTTGTTAATGTATCATTAAGTTCACTAATGGTTGTTTAGAGATTTAAGCACTATGTTAGCACTTTATTAAGAAATTGTTAATGATTTGTTAATATTTAATTGTCAGTAGTTTTTTTTGTCTTATTTATTATTAAAGGAGCCAAAATATATTACATATGATGTGATGTATGAAGAAGAATTCTTCTGGTGGACTTGAATAGTTTCTCTCTCTTTCTTTTTTTTTTTTTAAGAATTTTGACTTTGGATTCGAAACCAAGTTTATCTTATCATTCAAATATGACATTTGTTTATCTTTTTATTTCTCAAGCATTTTCATAACCTATTTAGTTTTTTTTTTTCCTACAATTTTTTGAGGTCAACTATCTTATTATAATTTTAGATTATTTAATAAAAATGATCTCTACAAGATTAAACAACAACAACAACATCAAACCTTTATCCCACTATATGGGGTCAACAATATATTAAAGGATTCATGTCATGATTATTCGATAAATTTTACGCTGCTGTTGACTACCTAATGCGCAACCCTCCACTTTTCTCATCCAGGACTTGGGACCTGGCAACGACAGTATTGATCTCTATAAGATTAAAGTTAAATAATTTTTTTTACTACAATTTCAATATTATTTTTCAAAAACTTATATGATAATAATATATTTTTCACATAAAAATTTCATAATTTTTTTGATAAATAGTTACAACCATCTCAAACAAATCTCAAATAATTATGGCCAAAGAACATAATGCATCCAACATGGATCTGATCTACTCTTCTAGTTGAGAAAAGTTAGAAGCAAGGGGGTACCTTCTTAAGAGAAAATGGAGAATATGATAATCAACACAATGGTTGCATGGTGGCATACAGCTTGAGAGAGGAATATGTTGCAGAGAAAAAGCCTTAACATTTGTATAGTTTTTTTAACCAAAGAAGCTTAGATTATTGAAGTCCACACGTTTCTATGGATCCTACTTGCTCTTTACATCATAGTATCAGAGGAATTTGTTTAAACTTTTCTCCATTGGTTCTGAGATAGGACGACTGAATACAGTTCACTGTCGTGTTGGAAAGCACAAAGAGCATTGAGAGAGAAATCTTTAGTTTATGATCCTTACTCACTCACTTTCTTCTCTGTTTCTTCTTTTATTTATGGCTTTTTAGGGAGACCTTAATTTATGCTTTGATACTCGCATTAATTGCCAAAAAATATATATAAGATACTGATTTTACATTATAAAAATTAAAAATACACTTAAACTTTGTTTTAAGTAAAATTTTGATGTTTTATATTTCTAATATAAACAAAAAAATTGACTAATTTAAATGATATGATATCTCAGATGAAATTTCAGATGAAATTAATTTAAAATTGCTAAAATAAATTATTTTTGATAAAAAAATAATAGTTTGAACAGGACCAATTATTATACTTGAAAATACAATAATATTAAAAATTAAAATGAACCACAGAATCCATAAGAGGTAGATAGTGCTATTGATACAATTAATTCATCTATGAAATTAGATATACACCATCATTCATTCCAATATATATATATATCAACTAACTTTCACTTGCAAACCATTTACTACTCTTCTTTATTTTTGTTATATTTTATGTATAAAGTTTTGTTTGGGATAACTTTCTTACTGCTTTGCTGTTAAGATCGTAATCATAATTTCTGTTTGGCCACTATTTTGTCGTTACTTTAAAAAAAATTTATGCCAGAAAGCTACTTTTTACAACAGTTTTAAAAAATTATTTTCTCAATATCAGCTTTATAAAGCAATAAGAAAATTATCTCAAATGAAATTTAAATATACAAAAAAAATAATTATAATTGAAGAAAAAAGAGAAGTTATTAATTTGTATATCGATAACCATACAACAACAATATCAAGCCTTTGTCCCACTTCGTGGGGCCGGCTACATGAATCCTTTTTCTCCATTGTGTCATGTTAAAAGTCAAATTCTCATTTAAAGCTAATAAGGAAAGATCATTTCTAATATTTTTTAACCAAGTCTTTTTAGGTCTACCTCTACCTTTCTGAACATAAGTCAAATCTAATACCTTTACTTTCCTAACCAGGTCATCGAAAGGCCGCCATTTTATTTGACCAGACCATCTAACGCGACTCTCTCTAATCTGATCTTCCACTGGAGCTACTCCAACCTTTTCACGTATATGCTCATTTCGTATCCTATCTCTAAGGGTAAAGTCATTCATCCACCTGAGCATCTTCATCTCTGTAACACTTAACTTGTATATTGATAACTATAAGATGAATATTTTGCTTTGTGCACCACAAATTAACATTTAAAACAAAATTTTCTTCTAAGGAAATTTTGCTCAAGATTTGTATTTTCTTTTTCTTTTTTTTTTAATTTTTTTAAATAAATTATGTTGCACCTATTTTTAGCATGTATTATTTATCCCTCTTTCAAATTTTTTTATTTTTTGAGGATTTGATATGATCACAAATATGTCAGCAAACATCAACACATATTTGCTTTTTCTCCCAATATTTTCAATTTCTAATCATTCCCTAAAACTAACAATACTTCATAAAAGTTCCAATTGCATTAATTATGTTTATTTATTGAGATTATGACCAATGTGTTGTCTTCTAAGCCTATATGTACTATTAATGTTCTTGAGCTCTACTTTCATGTTAGCCAATATTGGTGGTTCTTCTAGTCTCACAAGCAATAATATAAGCACTTGTACTTCCATGAACATTGGTGAACCACATCTTTTTTCTTACATGAATAAAAATTTGTGTATGATAAAAAGGCTCATACAAATTAAAGATAAGTTATGAGTCATTTGTACTCAATATGATATAATATTCATATAATTATTTATCATATATGTATATGTCATACTTCTTTGACTATTTATCTCAAGGAATTATTAGGTCAATCAATGTATAGTAAATTAGTTAGTAACAATTAATTCATAATTCTATTAAGAGTAGCTCTATAAGAAGCTCTTAACTAATCTTTTCTATTAATTAACCTTAATTAAGATGTTTAAGTGATTAAATTAGTGCCATAATGAGTGGATGGTGTGTGGAGTCAAATAGATTAGATGTGATACAAAGAATACCATTAATGGAGACCAAAAGGGTAGCTAGCTAAGAAGATGAGATGGATGGAGAAAGGAGAGGTGGAGATAGGCAGTTATTAGAAAAATGATTAGTGGAGGGTCATTAGAGTAATGAGAGAGGGATTGATTGCATTATAGTAATTAATAACTAATTAGTGGACCAATTAAGCTATAATTATTTATCATTCAATTTGATGCTTGTGAAGCTTTTCTATGCACTTTTTCATATTTTATGCAAAGAGATTCGGAATATTTTTTATCGATTGCCATTTGGAATTAAATGCCGACATGGAAATAATCAAAAAATAAAAAAATATTTTCTATATTAAAAATAAATTAATTAATTAAGCGTATAAAAGACAAAGAGTTGGTTTTTCCGGCAATGAAATTTGATTGACTGTTTGATGAATATTCTCCAATTAAATATTATTAATACTTTTGTGTCTCATTATTGTAAACAAATTTGTGATGGCAGAGATTAAAAATTGTGCAATAATTTATATCCGAAAAAAAGTTAAAAGTCTTACCTATTTAGAGACAATGATTTTTTTTTTGAAAAAAAAAAATATATATTCGAAAATTACAATAGATGGGTCATCGGACTATTTAAAAGTCCCATTTAAATTATTTGAATTTTTAAATGAAGACTTAAATGGTCGAACATACTGATTAATTTCGTCATTATTTAAAAAATCAAGGAATAAAATTGGTATTTTTATATAATAAGAAATTATTTTGATCATTTAGGAAAAGTTATGGAATTAATTCGGTCTTTTTCTCGATCGCAATATAAGCATAATATATTCCCTAAAATCGATTTTTATTAAATCTATTTTAAATTGGGAAAAAAAATAATTGAAGCCTATTTAAGGAGTTAATTAAGGAGGATATTCCAATGCTTATTTTGAATCATTCTAAAAGGTCTCTTTTTATTAACTATAGATGCATGAGAAGACAAATTAATAAAATATAAAACTAATATTTTAAATTATAATATATTTGATTTAAATATTAAAAATAGTGCATGATGTCATTTTTTTTTATAATTTTTTAATTATAACAAATATCTTCAATCAAGTGCTTCATCATTTTTTTTCTAATATAAAATATATTAGGTATAATTTATCTTTCCCACTTACTGTTGAACTAGTAATAGGACTTTAATTTTGTCTTATTTATTGGGCTTTGGGCCACTTATTCAAGAAGCCAATAGAATTACAAAAGCAAACTATTTCTTTTGTTTAGTAGGCCCAACAGTCACATTTGCTCCTATTGTCATCACCATAACCCAATAATAGTGTTGGAATAAACCCATCAAAGTCAAAACTACTTAAAAATCCTTTTCATATTTTGTCTTTAATTTTAATTTTGTCCAACATAGCTTCAATAATTTAATACATAATTTTCTATGAGAGAAATTTTAGCTCAAAAATTATCTTTCATAAAATTTAGGTGCTTATATAATAAAACCTCAATAAGACAAATTCTTCAAAATCAATCTGGAAAAAAACTCGTCATTACGGAAATAGTCATAAATTAAAACTAATATTCAAATGAAATTGTTCGTCCAGTGGCATCAACTATACAACAATCGAGTTTGTCAGAGTTATATTACAAGAGAAGTACTCTTTTGCATGATGCTCTAAATGCAATGGAGCCATATAAGTATGAAACTTAAGTTTCATTTGGAATTTTTTTTTCTTTTGTAGTAGAAAGCTGCTTTAAGAAGCAATAAGAAAGCCATCCCAAACGAAGCTTTAGTGAAAGCTCCATTAATATGATTTGTATTGTAAAGCATGCCTATATTTCTTCCTAAGATACAATTGACTTTTACATTGATGACATCAAAAATAAATTTAGAAGAAGTAATAATTACTCAAATATGTTCTCGAAGCTTAAACACGATTAAACATAAATTAGGATAAGTTTGACACAGTCATAATAATTTATAAAGTTAACTGTGAAGTTACTGTGCGAAAATAATTTAATTATTCTTGTCGAGAAAAATAATTTTTTGTCAGAAAAAAATTTAAAAAATATTGAAAAGACATCAAAGAAATATAAGGCTTCATATGAGATGACTTTCTTTCTACTTCGTAAATAAGCTTTTTAGTACAAAAATTTAAATTTTTGTACTTAAAAGCTAATTTAAGAAGCTATAAGAAAACCGTCTCAAATAAATCCTAAGTCAAATGAAATTATGATTGATTTGTGAAGATTAAAGTAGCTAAATAGCTATTTCAAAGAGGCCCTTAGTCGACTTTTGTATTTTCATAACCATAGGTGATATCTTGTAAGCTTAAATCCACATAAATTACAATATGAAATGTACTACCTCGGCCTTAAGCCCATTTATTGAAGACGAGCCCGGCCCATCTGTAGAACCCCGAGGAAGAGCGGGCCGCCACACGTTATCCTCGAGTATTCTTTTCGCATGTCGGCGCCGCCCCGTTTTAATTCCGAACAAAATCTACAGGCGCGCGTTAGCAAAGCACCGGCCTTCCAATCCGATCCAGCCGTCCATGGTTAGACGCCGTGCAGCCTGATGTGCTTGGCCCGTCGGTCCCGACACGCGGTGCGGCCGTATGGTCACATTGGCGCCGAAGCCTTTCCTTTGTTACTAAACAGACCCTAAAAAAGGACCCCGATCTTTGCTGAGGATTCTCAGCCACGGATATTGGTGGGTGAACTTAAACTTTGCCGTTTATGCAGTCCCCGGAATATTTTGTCATGAAATGCAGGCTTACCGGGCAAGGCGGTTCAGGTTGACTTAGCAAACAGCAACAGACAATTTATCCAACAAAAAGACGCCACGTCGTCATGTATCGAACTTGCTTACGTGGCAGCAATCTGTCAGTAGATTACGGCACGTTGGTGGCTAGATGAAAACATCACAGCGGGCCACCACACACCTCAAAGCATGCCTTCTTTGCTCTTCGCCGTCTTCCTCAGAAATAAAGGGGGGGTTAGTTCGCTTCGCCCACTCCAAAGGAAACCCTAATCTGCTATCCCAGTTACCTCCGGCGATCGATCATACGGCGGCCAGAGGTACTCTATTTTTTGCTTATTATCGGTGGGGAAGGAGTGATTCGTGCCGCTATCGGTTTCTGTCGGCGGTGTTCGCGGTGACTCTGAGGTCAATGAGGGTGGGAGATCAGATGTCGGAGGATGATAATTTAGAGCTTAAGTTCCGGCTGTACGATGGATCAGACATCGGGCCGATACGATTTGCTTCTAGTTCTACTGTAGCTGTTGTTAAGGCGAGGATCATCGCGGACTGGCCAAAAGGTTGGGATTTTGTTTATTTCTCTTGAAATTCTTATGGGATTTGGATTTTTCTATTGCACTGGAATATAATTTTGGCTGGAGTTTACAGGGATGGGTGTGGATTGGTATCCTCAAAGTTTCGATTAGATCTGGATGAATGTGAATTGTCACATCTTTCGATTGTGTTAGTAGTTTATTTGAGGAAATATGCGTCTCTTATATAATAAAATGGATTTTTTTTTATGAAAAAGCTGGGTCATGATATCTTATCAAATCTTGGTTGGGATTATTTTATAATTATTGGATTTGCTATAAGACAGTATAATGCATACAATTCTTGGATTTGCTTCGTAATGGATGCAAGAGGTGATTGATTAGTCATGTGTTTTAATTGCATCGGATAGTTAATTAAGTCCTTATACGGATGAAAACCATGTTCAAGAAGTCTATTGAGAACCAGTTTAAACTTCCTATAGCTCAAAACTTGCAAAATCTGTAGTTGCTTGAAGCTTTGTGTCACTCATAATTGCATCAAAGTTAGTCACCCAAACATACTTGTAAATGATGCAAAATAGAGCATGTTATAGCTCATCACATACAGGTGCACCTCTTGCACAATTGATGTGGCAAGGTGAAAAAAAAGGCAAACCAATGTGTGCCATTCACGCTATTCATAAGCTATATGTAGGGTCATCTAAATGGTCATTGTTTGTATTTGATCATGCTCAACTTCTTTCCTTAACGAGATGAACACACACACACACACACACACACACATATATATATATATATATATATATATATATATATATATACATACATACACATATGATAAAATCATGTGAAATTTTACTAGAATTCTCTATGAAATGTCTTTCTCTCCAAAGTGTTTCTCTATAGCTTGGTTCGGCTACCTATTTTTTGTTCAAATGCATATAGTTGTGTTCCTTTTTAACTAATTCTCCAATAGATTCATTAAGATCTTTCTTTTTTCTCTCTTTTTCATTATTTTGGCTTAATTCATTTCTATAGTATGGTTTGGGTATCTTTCCATGGATAACTTTGGATCAAACCATGTTTGTTAGTAATTGATTAGATTATTTTAAGTTGTTCACTTATGTTTTAGGAGTGACATATTTGAAGAGAGGTCCACCTGGACAATTAGGGGCGGTCTTTATCAATGTGCATGAGTGCATGCAGTAGCATTTTCCATGCTTGTAATATCTGTTGAAATAGAGATGGATGCAGTTTTCATCACAAACAAATATTTACTTAAAAATCGTGTGGATCGTGGCTGCTTTGACTGCCAAAAAATTCAAATAATTTTGTACTTTAGCATTTGTCTTAGTAGCATCTCTCAAGTAAAGAGACATGACATGCAACGTTCATCTCAAACCAATGTCTATTTTATATTGTTATGCTTTATTTAGTTTCTTTGAGCAACACTAAAACAGGAATTGTTTTGTGCTTTGCTTAGCATGTAATGATTTGTGCAAAATTTATGCTGTTGACTTGTTTGTTTATACACATGCTGATTTGATGAAATTTATGGAAAATTATCAAATAGTTGTGTATTGAACTTTGACTTCTGCTTTAATTTTCAATATTCTCATTATAGTTGGCATTTTCATTTTTTGGCCATGAGACAACCTAGACTTGTTACTTATAGATTTCTGCTGAAGTAGGGATAGAACTTGGGCATTATGGGAATGTCATACATCTAACCAAATGAGGCATACAAAAAGCTTTTGCTTTGAAGTTTACTTCTGGTACAAATGTACAATAATAACTTCTATTACTTTAGAGTTCAGCTGCTCTAGCTTTGATTCACATGGCTTGCCTGTCTTAGCTATGCATATTTAAGCTGTGATGTGTTATGTTCAGAATAGATGTTATTGTTTTATATTTATCTTGAGTTATTGATCTCTTTGTTTTTTGAGATTCGTTTTTTTATTGATATTTTGTTTGTTTGTCGTTTCTATAGACAAAAAACTCATACCTAAGTCAGCTAGTGACATAAAGCTAATAAGTGCGGGAAAAATTCTGGAGAACCACAAGACAATTTCACAATGTAGACCATCATTTGGTGAGCTCCCTGGAGGAGTAATCACCATGCATGTTGTGGTGCAGCCATCATTAGGTAAATCAAAGACAGGTATGCTTTGCCATTTTATCTATTAGTTATAGAAAGCTAATATTTTCAAGTAATGTTTGTTTCTAATGTTGATGCATTAGTTAAGTTTATTGCATTAGCTAAATTCAGTTGCATCTTTGAGCATGTTTGAGGTCGTCATGTGTGTGATTACTTATAATGTAGAAAGTAGCATGTCTGAAGCATGTTCCATAGCATGCTAGTCTATCTAAATTTGCATGTTAAGTCTGTTAACTTGATCTTTAAAGATGAAAAAGTTTATAGCCACATTAGGAAGCTACACAAGTTAGAACCTAGATGGAGAAATGCTAGTAAAACGAGGAATAACTTTTTAATATTTGCAGGTGTTGTCAGATGCTTTACAGTTTATAAGAAGTGCGTGTTAAACTTTTTTTCTTCAGAAAAAAGAATCTTCACATCTGTTAAATATCAAGGATTCCAATTCCTGGTTCATGCAAACAAAAAAGGATTCTGATTCCAAGTTGTTATCGGGGTTTTTTCTTTCATCTTGTTAATAGTGGAAATAAATCCTTATGATATATGCATAGCGCTTCTGGTCATAGAATATAGAATGTTTTCATTTTGCACTTAGCCAATTTGTTTCTTTTCTGTTTACATAAAATTATGGTATTTATATTGTGAGAACCTACAAAAAAGGAGAAAGAACTTTTTTTTCAAGTTATACATTCTGAATACAGAATTTAGTTTTCTAGCAAAGGTTGATAGTGATTGTCAATGAACTGAACTCTAGCAGACCTAGCCTAACATGTGCTTGACTTAGCACAACTATGGGAAAGTTTGATGCCTTTTTGAGCCAGTTCAATATTGAACTACCAAGAATACTAAAATAAACCGCCAGGCCATCAGACTGGCTTTAACAATTGGAGGAGCTTTGAAAAGTAAACCTTTGAATTGGCATCTTATGAAATTTCTAATCTAGCTCCAAGGTATACCTATCTATTTGATCTAATTATTAGGAGACTATTTTTGTAGTTATTTGTTCCATTTGCAAAAGAGAAGTCACTAAGGGCAAAATGCAAAAGGGTTTTGAAATTCACTAAATTTTTTTTAAGCACAATCTTCTTTTAGTAGCTGTAATGTATAAGGTAGCTAAGGATTAACAATCATCAATATTTTTTGTTTTTCTGTGCAAGATTTATGGTTTGCGTGTTGATCAACTACTTTGATTATGAAGACAATGGCGATTTTCACCCTAAATTGGCAGTTTCAATTAATATCATAACTGCCATCATTTTATGATCAATTCCTTTTGGTATCTTGATTTGAAATTCAACTGTATTGTTCCCTTATACGGCATGAAACTTGATGCTATTCCAGTTGATACTTCTACTAAATACGACATACCCGCTTGGACTTAGACTTCCCTAAGTTTAATTTCAAGTGGGCTTTTGTTATAAAGCCATATAGCAACTAGGTAGAGATAGTAGAGCATATATTTCAACGATGTATATTTTTCCTTACATTTTAGCATGTTCAATATAGCACAGTGTTTAGGCATAGCACAGTGTTTAATCATTCAATAGATTAATAAAATATTTTTGATATGATGTCGAGGTGCTATTCTGGCCAAGATTGATCAATCATGTGCTTTCAAGTTTAGCTGACATCCATTGTTGATATCACCTATAATGAACCTTGAGTTACATTATCATTTTGTTTATTCACATTTTATGATTTTCAGTGGAGATATATCATTCATTAACTTAAGGATTTGAAATCTTATCTCATGCAAATGGATAGGGGGAGTTTTATGACGGAAAAAGGCTTTCCTTTACTTTTGAAGAAAAGAAAATCATGTTTCCAAGAAGTATTTTTTTAATTGTGAAAATAACGAGCCATGCCCTACGTATTTTATTTTATATGTTCAAGTAATTTGATAGGAAATACTTGAGTTCGCTAGTAATCCTACCGGATCTACTTGAGTTCGCAAGCAAACTTAAGCAAAATTGATAAAAACATCGGGAAAACGCAATAAATTTGAGCAAATCAAACTAGGAACGATAGATTGCGTCTACGAAATAAAGCAAAGCAAATGCGACAACAAGATACAAGAGATCCTCAATTTGAGAGGAGGATCGTCTCTCCCAAATCTCTAGACAAGATTGTCTAGAGCCCAAGCCTCCAAGGAAACCCTAAATTCAATCAAAGAAAACATGAAAAATCCCTAATCTCTCTTCTCCTCTTTAATACAAAACTTTCATAATATGTTTTCCCTCCCAATGCCTTAGCCGCCCCCTCCAATTCAAATTGAAAGCCTCTTGGACTAGTGGGGCCCACCCATTGGGCGGACGAAGCCAAGGGGAGGCGGATGGATTCCGCCTCCTGTAGACATGCTGAACCGGCCCTTTGGCTGGTTGGGCCGGTTCAGCTTGAGCCGGCATTTCAATACCGCCCTCTCAAAGAATCACCTTGTCCTCAAGGTGAAAATCCGGAAACTGCTGTTTCACCCTCTCGTAAGGCTCCCACGTGGCATCGTAATCAGGAAGGTTCTTCCACTGGATCAACACTTCCTTAGTTCCCTCTTCCTTCTGACAAACCCCCATCAGCTCCAAGGGCTCCAAAACCACCTCTAACTCATCCGTAAGTGTCGCCGGCAGCTCGGGGTTGGCAGTATAGTCACCAATGGCTTTCCTCAGCTGTGATACATGAAAAATCGGATGTATAATTGCCGTGGGTGGTAGTTTCAGCCGATATGCTACTGCTCTGATCTTCTCCAGCACTTCATAAGGCCCAAAGTACCTTGGAGCCAGCTTCTCATTTCTCCTGTTGGCGACTGTCTTCTGTCTGTATGGTCGGAGCTTCAAGAACACCCTCTCTCCTACTTCAAATTGGATGTCCTTCATGTGCCCATCCCCTTGCTTCTTCATAATCTGTTGAGCTCTCAGGAGATGTCTTTTCAACTCCTCCAGCCTTCTATCCTACTCCTCCAAGTACTCCTCTACTGAAGACACTGGAGTATTTCCACTCCCAAAGTGCACTAAGTGGGGAGGGTCCCTTCCGTACAACACCTTGAATGGAGTCATCTGAGAAGCTGAGTGAAAAGAGGTGTTGTACCAATATTCCGCCCATGATAGCCACTTAGCCCAAAGCTTGGGTGTCTCTGATGCAAAACATCTCAGGTAAGTTTCCAAGCTCTTGTTCACTACTTCCGTTTGGCCATCCGTCTGTGGATGATAAGCTGTACTTCTTTTCAGAACTGTCTCTTGCAACCTGAACAACTCTCTCCAAAAATGGCTGAGGAACACCTTATCCCTATCTGATACTATCGCCTCTGGTACTCCATGCAATCTGACCACTTCTCTGATGAAAGCTGAAGCCACTGTCACTGCGGTGTACGGGTGTCGGAGGGGGATGAAATGAGCATACTTGCTCAATCTGTTCACCACCATTAAGATCACTGTGAACCCTTCTGAACGGGGTAGCCCATCTATGAAGTCCATGGATATCTCCTCCCATACTCGTCCCGGTAGAGCTAAAGGCTGTAGTAGTCCTCCTGGTGACATAGCCATGTATTTGTTCCTCTGGCAGATCTCGCATCTGGCTACCAACTCCTCTACATCTTTATGCATCCCCTTCCAGTATAACTCCGAGGATAGCCTTCTGTATGTCTTCTGCACTCCTGAATGGCCCCCTACAGCACTTCCATGAAACTCCTAGAGCAAGCTCGGGATGTGGATCGAGGTTCGGGGCGTTACGAACCTTCCCTGATATAGCTATCTGTCTCCCTCCAACGAGTACCCTGGGTGGCTACCCTCTTCCTTCAGCAAATCTGCCCTGATCTTTCCCAAAGCCTCATCCCTAGCACTCTCTTCTCTGATGGCCTCTCAATCAAGCATCAAAGGAACCGATAGTGTCACTGTCTGCAGCTCCTCCATACATCTGGACAAGGCATCCGTCGCCTTATTCTCCACTCCGGGTCTATACTGAATCTCAAAATTGTACCCCAGCAGCTTGGACAGCCACCGCTGATGCTCCTCTGTCACCATCCTCTGCTCCAGTAGATACTTCAAGCTCCGCTGATCTGTCCTGACAATGAAGTGCCTCCCAAGTAGGTAGGGCCGCCACTTCTAGATGGCCAAAATGATGGCCATTAATTCCCTCTCATAGACTGACTTCAGCCTGGCTCTGGCGGTCAGTACCTGGCTGAAATAAGCAATGGGCCTACGACTCTACATAAGCACTGCACCCAGTCCGTATCCGGATGCATCTGTCTCCACGATGAAGGTCTGAGTGAAATCTGGCAAGGCTAGAACCCGTCCTTCTTCAACTGCTCGGTGAGTGGCCATGCTATAGTGCTGTACCCCTTTACGAACCTTCTGTAGTACCCCGTCAATCCTAAAAATCTCCTCAACTCCTTCAGATTCTTTGGCACTGGCCACTTAAGCATTGCCTCAATTTTGGACTGATCTGTTGCCACCCCTTCCCTTGATACAACATTGCCCAAGTACTCTACACTGCCTTGTGCGAAGCAGTATTTCTTCAAGTTGGCCCTCAGCTGGTGCTCATGCAGTATCTCTAACACCTTTTTCAAATGCTCCCAGTGCTCTTCCTCTGTCTTGTTGTTGACCAAGATATCATCAAAAAACACCAATACAAATCTTCTGAGATAAGGTTTGAAAACCTTATTCATAAGGGCCTGAAAAGTAGCGGGAGCATTGGTGAGGCCAAAAGGCATCACCAGGAACTCATAGTGTCCCTCATGAGTTCTAAAGGCCATCTTGGGTATATCCTCCTTCTTCTTCCGGATCTGATGGTATCCTGATTTCAAGTCTATCTTGCTAAAGATCACGGTTCCACTCAATTCATCTAGTAGCTCATCAATGACTGGTATAGGGAACTTGTCAGGGACAGTTTCCTTGTTGAGGGCTCTGTAGTCCACACAAAAATGCCAACTGTCATCCTTCTTTTTCACTAATAGAACGGGACTAGAGAAAGGACTGATGCTAGGTCTGATGATTTCTGCCTCCAACATTTCTCTAATCAATCTTTCAATTTCATCTTTCTGGAACTGAGGGTAGCGATACGGTCGTACACTGATGGGTGACACTCCCTCCCTTATCACGATGGCATGCTCCTGCTCCCTCTGCGGCGGCAATCCCTGGGGTGGCTGAAACACCTCTTGGAACTGCTGAATCAACGGCTGAATGGAGAGGGGTATGTCCCCCCCCCCCCCCCCTCCTCTAATCATGCTCCCTCCAAACTGTGTAGCTCCACCAAGTATCCTCCTCCTGCCAACTGTATATCCTTCACCATAGTTTTGAGAGAAACTATGGATTTAGATAGCCCTGCATCTCCCTTAATCACCACCTTCCTTCCATCTATCACTAACTCCATCGTGAGTGCTCTCCAGTTCACCTTGGTGTCTCCCAAAGTCTGCAGTCATTTCATCCACAGGATGACATCTATACTCCCAAGCTCTAGTGGAAGAAAATCTTCCTTCACCTGAATCCCCTGGATAGTCAGTAGTACTCCTCTACAAATTCCCTGGCCCTTCTCCACCTTCCCCGTACCCATCATCACCCCGTAGCAACCCATGTCCACCAATCTCATTCCCATCTGGTCGACGACCTGAGAGGAGATGAAATTGTGGGTAGCCCCACTATCGATCAGCACCACTACCTCCTTGTCCTGGATCTCCCCCTTCACCTTCATGGTATGATTCGTCGTGAATCCTACCACTGAGTTCAGGGATACCTCAGCCAAATCCAAGTGCAGCTTCTCCTCCATCTCCTCCTCTGTCTCCTCCTCCCCTCCCTCCTCAGTTTCCTCGTCATCACAGACGGTGAGAACCTAAAGAGTTCAGTCCTTGCATTGATGCTCTGGCGTATACTTTTCATCGCACTTGAAGCACAACCCCTTTGCCCTCTTCTCCTGCATCTCCTTCTCTGTCAGCCGCTTGAAATTTCCCCCACTTCCACTTTCTCCTGTCTTCTCCTTGGTGGCCTCTCGATTTCCCCCTGTTGCAGGAAATTTCGGTGCTAGATGGGTGGTCGTCATCCTGTAAGTTCCCCCTGTGCTGCTACTCCTGGCCCCCCTCTCCAAATTCCTCTGATTTTTCCCCAGTCGGGCTAACTTCATAGCCTCCCCCAAGTCACGGGGCATCAGAACCTTCACTGCTCTGATCTCTGCCTTCAACCCCTTCATGAAATTTCCCTCCAGTACTGTATCTGAGAGTCGCTCCACCCTGCTAGCTAGGTGCTTAAATCGCTCCCGGTAGTCAGCTACTGATCCCTCCTGTGTCAGAGCAAAGAACTGCTCATAGAAATCTCCTCCCCGATCGGTTTGGAAACGTTCTATGATGCAATCCTTGAATTCTCTCCAGGTTCTGATAGCCCTCCTCTGGTTTCTCCACTGATACCATTAAAGGGCTTTTCCTTCCAAGCACAAGCCCGCTGCTGTCAGTTTCTCCTCCTCTGTCAACCCATTAATGGCGAAGTATCGCTTCACCTTGTAAATCCACCCATAAGCATCCTCTCCTTTGAATATGGGCATCTTTAGCTTCCTCACTTTCTGATCCACACCATGTCCCCGTAATCCTCCATAATTTCCCCTCTCCCATGTGCTCGAGCCCCCCCATGTCTCCCGATCCTCCCTTGCTCTACCATGTCCCAAACCTCCTTCAAAATCCCTCCTTCTGTCTTCAAAATCAGCACCTCGACGGCCATAGTATCCCTCTCGGTGCTCCCACTCAGCACCTCTTGGCTCCACGCCTCCATAACCTTGTCTCTCTCCATATCTCCCTCATCTCTCCTCCCTCTGGAAAGGCTCCAGATGGGGTCTTCCTCTTCCCCCTTCCACGATTTCCACCTCTTCTTCCTCCTTACGGATTTCAGATTTGGTGTTTTTCGCTTCAGGGCCCTTTGCCTCAGATGCCGCCGTTTGGGTTTGGAATTCCAACATCTTCTTCATCATGTCCCGTAGATCGGCCACTTGCCCTTCCATGGAAGACATTCTTTCCTCCACGGTTTCCTTGATTTGATTTATCTCCCCTTCGATCCTTTCTTCCAAAGCATCCACCTTTTTGGCCGCCATCACAATCCGGAGTTTGTAGATTCACAAAATCTGAGTTTTGAAGTAAAAAAACAGCAACTTCCTCCCTTTCCGGCCAAAAATTTGCTGCAGGAATTTGCCGAAAACAGCCCTCCACCGGTCCCAAGACTTGCTCTGATACCAATTTGATAGGAAATACTTGAGTTCGCAAGTAATCCTACCGGATCTACTTGAGTTCGCAAGCAAACCTAAGCAAAATTGATAAAAACAGCGAGAAAACGCAATAAATTTGAGCAAATCAAACTAGGAACGATAGATTGCGTCTAGGAAATAAAGCAAAGCAAATGCGAAAGTAAGATACAAGAGATCCTCAATTTGAGAGGAGGATCGTCTCTCCCAAATCTCTAGACAAGATTGTCTAGAGCCCAAGCCTCCAAGGAAACCCTAAATTCAATCAAAGAAAACATGAAAAATCCCTAATCTCTCTTCTCCTCTTTAATACAAAACTTTCCTAATATGTTTTCCCTCCCAATGCCTTAGCCGCCCCCTCCAATTCAAATTGAAAGCCTCTTGGACTAGTGGGGCCCACCCATTGGGCGGACGAAGCCAAGGGGAGGCGGATGGATTCCGCCTCCTGTAGACATGCTGAACCGGCCCTTTGGCTGTTTGGGCCGGTTCAGCTTGAGCCGGCATATCATAATTTTGATAAAAAAGATTCCCAATATACATACAAATAAGGCGGAGAAGCTGCTTGGTGATGTGAAATCAAATTTCCATGAAGAATATTGTATTATAGCCAGTATTTCTTGCAAAGAAATGTAACTTGAGATAATATATAAGATTAAGGAAAGTGATTAAGCATCTTTTTTATGCCTACCTAGTAGCATTGAAACTCTGAATCATCTCATCTCCTCTCCAAGTGGCAAGTTAGTGTATCATGCAAATAAAATGCACTTGTGGGTCCTAATTTTTATTCATACAAAGAAAATATAAACCTCTCTTTTTTATTAGGGGAGTTATAGTTGTAATCTATAAGATGGTGGTGAGACCTGCAATGCTTCATGGCTCAAAATGTTGGCCGTTAAAAGAGAAGCATAAAATTAAGTCAAGTGTTGCAGAGATGAGGATGCTCAGGTGGATGAATGTGGGTTTATTCTTAGAGACAGAATGCGAAACAAATATATATGTGAAAATATTGGAGTAGCTCCAGTGTGGATAAGATTAGAGAGAGTCGCCTTAGATGGTTTGGTCATATAAAACGTTGGCCTTCTGATGACCTGAGTAGTAGAGTAGATTAGATGTATTAGATCTGGCCTATGTTAAGAAATATAGAGGTCTATACTTAAAAAGACTTGATTAGAAAGTATTAGAAATGACATTTTTTTAGAATTTAATGAGAAATTTACTCTTAATATTACACAATGGAGAAAAAAAGATTTATGTATCTGATCCCACGTAGTGGGATGAAGGCTTGAAGTTGTTGTTATTGGAGTTTTAGTTGTAATCTCCGCAATAAAATTATTGTGAAACCGGCAATGGTAGCAACAAGACGTAGTACTATCAATTGGGTGAACCTATATAAAATTATTTTTTTTGTACATTGATATTCTTTTTCTTTGAATTTGAATTACATTTTACCTGTTACCTAGTTGTTGTTGTTTCACCTAATCAATGAGTTTCATTTGCACCCTGCAAATCATGGAGCAGCACAATGATGGAATCCAAGAAAGGCTGAGAATGGCTCTTGCCTCACTTGGATTACAAAAAAAAGTCATTTCTAAAAGTAAAGGTTGAGCTAATTATGCTTCAGCTTGGAGGCTTCTGATTTCAAATTAATGTGTTTGATTTGATTTTCACTGCTTGGATTCTTCATTATATGGCAATTTAATTAGGGAACTCCGAATGCTTAATTTTTCTGATTTATTTCAAATCAAATGCTCCTTTCTTTATTTCAACTCCCACCACCCTCCCTCCCTCCCCCTTCCCTTTTTCTAAATCTAATATCAGGATTTGCAGAACTACATATAATGATATTTTTTTTACTTTACAGAGAAGAAGGTGGAAGACATGCCAAAGAAATCTAGCTGTTCCTGCTCTATTTTGTAATTTAAAATGGATAGAGATATCCATCTGGGTTCTAACCGTTCCTTCATCCATCTACTATTATTCAGTTTGACACCAAAAGGGAAAGGCCTTAAGAAAGAACACATCTGAAGATTGTAAGTCAATTAGACATGAGAGGGTTTGTAATCTTAATAGCCTGCTGTTGCAAAACTCTTCGTAAACTGGTAAAAGAGATTATTTTGTTCAATTCAAAAGCCTCCCTAATTGAATCTTCTGCTCTCTCTCATAATACAATACGTTTTGATACTAAAAGTTTCTATTTTATCATATGAATCCTAAGCTGCCTCTAATAATTTCTTTATCAGAAAATGTGCTGAGTATTAGAGTACACAATTATATTCTTTGGTATGTAAGTAAATCACCTTTTTTTGGGAGATTTACATACATATCACTCTATATTATTCTATTTACATATCTAACATTTAAAATTTTAATATTACATACATACAAGACTAGAGAGGGAGTTGAAGGTAAACTTGAAGTCTGGAGATCATCCTTAGAGTCTAAAGGTTATCGCTTGAGTAGATCTAAAACTGAATGTATGGAGTGTAATTTTAACAGTAATAGACCTAGTGAGAGGATTGTGATTTTGGGCGATCAAGTCATCAATAAGAGTACACATTTTAGATATCTTGGATCAATTGTTTAGAGTGGTGGTGAAATAGATGGGGATGTTATCAGTAGAATTCAAGTTGGATGGTTGAAGTGGAGGAATGCATCGAGCTTGTTGTGTGATAGAAAAGTCCCCCTCAAACGTAAGGGAAAATTTTATAAGATGGTGGTGAGACCTGCAATGCTTTATGGTGCAGAATGTTGGCCATTAAAAGAGAAGCACAATACTAAGTTATGTGTTGCGGAGATGAGGATGCTCAGGTGGATGAGTGGATTTACTCTTAGAGACAGGATACGAAATGAGCATATACGTGAAAAGGTTGGAGTAGCTCCAGTGGAGGATAAGATTAGAGAGAGTCGCCTTAGATGGTTTGGTCACATAAAACGGCGGCCTTCCGATGACCCAGTTAGGAAAGTAGAGGTATTAGATTTGACTTATGTTAATAAAGGTAGAGGTAGACCTAAAAAGACTTGGTTAGAAAATATTAGAAATGATCTTTTTTTATTAGATTTAAACGAGAATTTGACTTTGAACCGGACACAATGGAGAAAAGGGATTCATGTTGCCGACCCCACGTAGTGAGACAAAGGCTTGATGTTGTTGTATACATATCATCCATAGTTCACTTTCATATTAAAAATGAGTGGTATGAATGAAATATTAGTGACATATTTGATATTGAAATAATATAGGGTGGTATATTTGTAATATTAAAGATTTGAGTGTTAGATATGTAAATATGATGGTATAAAGTGGTATGTATGTAAATCACCATTTTTTATTAAATATTCTATTATGTATAATTATGTTATATTTTATTGGCTGTACATAATTGTGTATTTTAATTGTTTGCACATAGGTATGTATATGCAGTTTGCAACAATATTTATAATTTCACTACGAGAGGTCTTCTCTTTTCCCATTATTCTATAAAGAATTAAATTTTTATTTAAATTTAATAAAAAAAATATTTCTAATTCTATCCAAGTCTTTTTGGGTTTATATCTAACTTTCTTAATATAGATCAAATTTAATATATTTACGTTTTTTATGGACCTCCTGAAATTATTGATTGATAGATAATTTGTTCTTTGTGGTAATGCTATTTTCATTTGCAAGATTCAAATGTGAAGCTAAATTTAATCTTCTTCCTCTTATTTAAAGGTGAGTTCTAACTTGAAATCAAATATTGTAGTTGAACTCTTACTTTAAGGTTTCGTTTCATACCGTTTTATATTATTATTATTTTTTAAAGTAATTTTTTAATATAAATATTTTAAATTTAAAAATTTTTTGTACTAAAAAATTATTTTAGAAAGTAATAAGAAAACTGTCTTAAATAAAGTCTAAGATTTTTGTTTAAGATTAAATATAACACAAATGAAGCAAATGGGTGGTGGAAACATTGCTGATGTAATTGCCATTAAAGTTTTATTTGGGATGATTTTCTTACTGTTTCTTAAAGTAATTTTTTAATACAAAAAATTTGGATTATTCATTTGGCAATTATGATCGTATATTATATAATAAGAAAAGTGAGAGAAAAAAAAATAAAAATTTTTATTGTTAGGAAAAAAACAACCTTATTTTGAAATTATATTATTTCTTATTTTGATGATGATAAGTTTTAGGAAATAAATGAAAACATTTTATCAAATGAGAGAATGTAATTTCAATATGTAATTAAGATTATGCCACTTGTTCAAGGTTTGGTAAAGTTTATCGGTCTTGAAATTTTATTATATTTTAAAAACTCATTTTGAAATTATATATACATATTCCTCTCAAGACCATAAAACACATATGGTAGAGAGATTAGTTGCCTACTTCTCATATTACAGGCTATTTTGTAAGGTTGTTAAAATCAGACCGGACAACGAATCGGAAAAATGAGAGGTTCACGGTTCAACTGATTCGACCGGTCAAATCGGGATCAAACCAGATGACGTAATAAATAATAAATTTATTGAAATTTAATAAAATTACACTAATAATAATCTTATCATTTCAAATATGAGAAAAAAATTAAACGAAATAAAAAATTATAAAGCATAAAACTTACATAATTAAGGAAAAAAATATTTTAAAATCTCATATAAGAGCAAAAAAATTTAAATCTTATAATTATAATAATTTACACTCATAATAAAATGCTAATTTTTGTGTTATATGATTAAATATGCTAATTTTATGTCACTAATTTATATTACATATTTAATATAAATTTAATTCTAACATAAGTTTATAAATTTAATATAAATTATTATTAATTTAGGTTATATGATTAAATATATTTTACATGTATATATTATATATCAAATTTATTTTAAAACTTTATATCTAAAAATTAGTTATGTAAAAATAATTTATCATTAATATATAGATAAATTATTTTTTATAGTGTATAAATAAATAATTTATTATTATTAACTAATAAATAAGTATTATTCATATTATAAATAAATAATTAAAATTTTTATTTAAAAAATAAATTGTATAGATATGATATATGTTATGACCTTATAGCCTTATACATCTTTTAACTCTTCTCTTTAGTCGCACATCACTTGGAAATTCTTTGTTGCTATTGTTTATATAGCTTTTTGAGTTTTCTAGTGTTAAGAGATCACATGTAGTGGTGGGTCATGTGAAGATGCTTCATGATGGTTATATTAATATGCATATAATATTTATTATAATTTATTTATTCATTTAAAAAGCATGTCAATTGAACCGACCGATTCAACCAAACCGGTTCGGCAGTTCGCAGGTTAAACCTTTGGTTCTTACTGGTTCAATGCAGTTCTATGCAGAGATGGGTTTCAGACTGGACCGGACCAGACCTGTGGTCGGTTCGTGGTCGAGTCGGCCGGTCCGATTTGATTTTTAAAACATTGCTATTTTGAAGTCATCCTGACAAGTCTTTTACGTATAAATGGCATATCAAATATAGTATTTCTTTTAATCATGCATGTCCGTGCCAATCAACCTGAGGATAGGAAGCAGAAATAAAAAACTTTTGCATCAACTATGAAACAAAACTCAGCTTATCTTAGTCTGTTGGTTGGGAGCTTTGACTATCAACCATGAGGTCTTGGGTTGAGTATTACGTATGTGATGTATGTGCGAGTTTGTCTTAATTGAGTTAAATGTCAAAAAAAAAACTTACGAAACAACAATTTTTTTTTTCATTTCCAAAGAGCCTTATCCACACAGCTCACATTGGCTTGTTAGTTGAGAGCTTAGGCTTTCAATTAAGAGGTCTTGAGTTTGAGTCTTTGTGTATGCAATGTGTGTGTGAGTTTGCCTTAATTGGCCTAAATGTTCAAGAAAAAAAAAAGAGCCTTATCCTCTTCCCATGAGCAAGAGTACCAATAGAAGCATTTATAGCAATCCTCATAACCTTCAAGAGAAAGAGGAAGACTCTTGTTACCTTTAGAAATGATAAAAGAGAGGGGACATTGATAGGTAAGCTAAAATGAAAAAAAGTCGAAGAAATTATTAGGTGCGAAGATCGGACGTAGCTCTACGTCCGGGCGTCAATAAAATGTTGACACGTGGATATTTAATTAGATTTATTTTTTTACTTTATATATTTAATATGTCCGCAAAACTTTAAACCAAGCACACCAAAAGCGTAGCCAAAGCGCAGTAAAAAAGTGCAACAAAAGAGCAATCAAAGCTCAACTGAAGCCCAGGTAAAACGCAGATAAAGCGCAAGTAAAAAGTACAACCAAAGCACATCCACATGTCAATTTTTAAGTGGATGTCCGGACTTATCTCTACATCCGGTCTCCACACCTAATAATTTCTCAAAAACCAGGGCTATCAAAACTCCCAAATATAGCAACCAATCAACTATGCATGAAAATAGAGAGAACAAACTTCCCACTTCCGATTATTAAAATTGAGAGTTTTAAGTTGCAAAACTAGCAAGTTTTAAAACATTCTAAAAGTGAGATTCATTGTTATAGTTATAGCTATTTCTTCAAAGAGTGGAATAAGTCCTTTACCAACAAATAACGAAAGAGATGAGCTAATGAGAAAACTCCTAATATTATTTTTAAACCTAAACGCATAATTTAAATGCGAGGAGGGAGAGAAAAGATAGAATAAAAAATGATGAAGTGATGTTGATAGGAATTACTCAAAGATATAATAATAAAAAAATTTACATATCAAATATCTAAAACATTAATATTACATATCTATCATCTATATATAATTTTAATGTCAAATATACCATTCATATATTTCATTCCTATCACTCATATCATCATATAAATTTTAATATTTTATTTTATGTATTCATATTTATTTTATGGGTAATAGATATGTAATATTAAAATTTTAAATATTAGATATATAAATAATCTGAAATAAAATGATATGTATGTAAATTCCTCTATTTTTTTAATACCTGCTCATGAACGGTCAGGAGCGTGCGATCAGCGCAGGGCATCCAACGGCCAGGGTTGTGCTCTAAATTCAACAAACGACCATATATAACCTCCCGAATCGTATAATCGCCTTTGTTTCGAGCTCGCCAGCCTCTCCCGCCGTCTACGAAACCCTAATTCTAGCCGTCGACCAACGAAACAAAATGGTATTGCTCCTCTTTCTCACCGAACTCCAATCCTTTGTTTAAATGAGTTTTTAGAGTTTCTTACAATTTTGATCTGTATTGCTGCAGTTCTATATTGAGAACTTGATTCATTTTTCTTGTTGTTGTTTGGTTCTGAGGTTCGTTTTTTTTAATGTTGCAGGCTCCCAAGAGAGGAGGGAAGGCGCCGGTCGCAGTGAAGAAGAAAACGGTAGATAATGTGTTGATCTCTTATTTGAGAGTTTGAAATTGGGTTTATGCTGACGTCTTTAATTTACTCGTTGCAGGAGAAGGTCGTGAATCCTCTGTTTGAGAAGAGGCCGAAGCAGTTTGGGATTGGTGGGGCTCTTCCTCCTAAGAGGGATCTTCATCGCTTCGTGAAATGGCCTAAGGTAGTGAGAATCCAGAGGCAGAGGAGGATCCTCAAGCAGCGTTTGAAGGTTCCTCCAGCGGTTAACCAGTTCACAAGGACATTGGACAAGAACCTCGGTAATCGTTTATCTTACTCCTTGTTATCAAATTAATCCTGGAATTGTAGTTCTGAATGGCGTATCTGGTTGGGCGGAGTGCTTCTAATCCCCGGGGCCTTGTTATCAAATTATTATTATTTTTGAATTCCTTACAAGTGATATTCTTCTTTCATAAAATCAAAACTAGTAACCTTAACCTGCATGTGTAGGCGGATTTGTATCAATAGGTTTATATTCAATTCCAACTTGATGCTTAAAGATAACAGAATTTTCTTGTAAAATCCAACCTACTTGTTATGTTTGTGCTCTTAACTCGTTTTAAAAATTTGGAAATCTTAAAGCTTGATGATTAGAGTATGATACAAACTACTTGTTTTACATATAATGTTACTGGTATTCAATACCTTGAATTTCAACTTAGAATTAAGTATCATAATTTGATTGTTTCTCAAAATCAATTTGGATTCATGCCTGGTAGGTCTACTATGGAAGCCATACATTTATTGAGAGGTTTGATGGAGAAATATAGGGAGAATAAGGAGGATCTACATATGATATTTATTGATTTAGAGAAAGCATATGATAAAGTTCCAAGAGAAGTGCTATGGAGAGTTCTTGAAAAAAAAGGAGTTAATAATGCTTATATTCAAATCATTAAAGATATGTATGAAGGAGCTATTACTTGTGTTCAAACACAAGGTGGTTTGACCAAGTATTTCCCTATTTCGGTTGGATTACATCAAGGATCAGCTTTAAGCCCATATCTTTTCGCGTTAGTCATGGATGTTCTCACTAGACATTTACAAAAGGATGTACCCTGGTGTATGCTTTTTGCTGATGATATTCTTCTTGTTGACAAGACTAAAGAGGGAGTTGAAGGTAAACTTGAAGTCTGGAGATCAACCTTAGAGTCTAAAGGTTTTCGCTTGAGTAGATCTAAAACTGAATATATGGAGTGTAATTTTAGCAGTAATAGACCTAGTGAGGGGATTGTGACTTTGGGCGATCGAGTCATTAATAAGAGTACACGTTTTAGATATCTTGGATCTATTGTTCAGAGTGATGGTGAAATAGATGGGGATGTTATCAGTAGAATTCAAGTTGGATGGTTGAAGTGGAGGAATGCATCGGGCTTGTTGTGTGATAGAAAAGTCCCCCTTAAACTTAAGGGAAAATTCTATAAGATGGTGGTGAGACCTGCAATGCTTTATGGTGCAGAATGTTGGCCATTAAAAGAGAAGCACAATACTAAGTTATGTGTTGCGGAGATGAGGATGCATAGGTGGATGAGTGGATTTACTCTTAGAGACAGGATACGAAATGAGCATATACGTGAAAAGGTTGGAGTAGCTCCAGTGGAGGATAAGATTAGAGAGAGTCGCCTTAGATGGTTTGGTCACATAAAACGGCGGCCTTCCGATGACCCAGTTAGGAAAGTAGAGGTATTAGATTTGACTTATGTTAAGAAAGGTAGAGGTAGACCTAAAAAGACTTGGTTAGAAAATATTAGAAATGATCTTTCTCTATTAGATTTAAACGAGAATTTGACTTTGAACCGGACACAATGGAGAAAAAGGATTCATGTTGCCGACCCCACGTAGTGGGACAAAGGCTTGTTGTTGTTGTTGTGTTGTTGTAAAGAATATGATTGGATGTCCTTCCTGGCTAAGCACTCCTTTAATAACCATTTCAGATGCATTATGAAAACTATCAAACACCTTATTAAAGCAATATAGCTTAAGCAAGATAGTACCCTAAATGAAAATAAAATTTTTTATTTTTATCGGCGTATTAGTAAAACCGAAGTTAAAGAGGCTTTAAATAAATTGAAGTGTGGAAAAAGCTGTTGAACCTGATGATATTCCAATAGAAGTGTGAAAATGTTTAGGAGATGAGGGAATTTCTTAGCTTACTAAACTTTTTAATGTTATTTTGAAGACTAGAGAGATGTTAGATGAGTGAAATGAGTGTGTTGATTTCTATTTTTAAGAATAAAGGTGATGCACAAGCTTGTGCTAGTTATAGAGGAATTAAGTTAATGTGTCATACTTTAAAACTATGGGAGAGAGTTATGGAGCATAGGTTACGGCGTGACACTATATTTCTCAAAATCAATTTGGATTCATGCCAAGTAGGTCTACTATGGAAGCTATACTTTTATTGAGAGGTTTGATGGAGAAGTATAGAGAGAATAAGGAGGATCAATATATGATTTTTATTGATTTAGAGAAAACATATGATAAAGCTCCAAGAGAAGTGCTATGGAGAGTTCTACATAAGAAATGGATTAATAATGCTTATATTCAAGTCTTTAAGGATATATATGCAGGAGTTGTTACTTGTGTTCAAACACAAGGTGGTTTGACCAAGTATTTTCTAATTTCAGTTGGATTACATCAAGGATCAACCTTAAGCCCATATCTTTTTGCTTTAGTCATGGATGTTCTTACTAGACATTTGCAAGAGGTTGTACCCTGGTGTATGCTTTTTACTGATGATATTCTTCTTGTTGATACGACTAGAGAGGGAGTTGAAGGTAAACTTGAATTATGGAGGTCAACCTTAGAGTCTAAAGGGTTTCGTTTGAGTAGATCTAAAACTGAATATATGGAGGGTAATTTTAGTAATAATAGATCTTGTGGGGTGATTGTGACTTTGGGCAATCAATTCATTAATAAGAGCACACGTTTTAGATATCTTGGGTCTATTGTTCAGAGTGATGGTGAAATAGATGGGGATATTATTAGTAGAATTCAAGTTTGATTGTTGAAGTGGAGGAATTCATCGGGTTTGTTGTGTGATAGAAAAGTCTCTCTCAAACTTAAGGGAAAATCCTATAAGATGGTAGTGAGACCTGCAATGCTTTATGGTGCAGAATGTTGGCCGTTAAAAGAGAAGCATAATATTAAGTTAAGTGTTGTAGAGATGGGGATGCTCAGGTGGATGAGTGACTTTACTCTTAAAGACAGAATATGAAATGAGCATATACGTGAAAAGGTTGGAGTAGCTCTAGTGGAAAATAAGATTAGAGAGAGTCGCCTTAGATGATTTGGTCACATAAAACGGCGACCTTCCGATGACTTGGTTAGGAAAGTAGATATATTATATTTAACTTATGTTAAGAAAGGTAGAGGTAGACCTAAAAAAGACTTAGGTTAGAAAATATTAGAAAGGATATTTCTTTATTAGATTTATATGAGAATTTGACTCTTAACAGGACACAATGGAGAAAAAAGATTCATGTAGCCGACCCTGCATATTGTTGTTGTTGATCTTAGTTATGTTATATTACTTTATTTCGAGTCCAGTGCTATTTTTTTGTTTGCATTGATATTAAGATTTTCACAAAATAAGTGTTAGAAAATATGTGTGGCAAAATTAGGAAGGAAAAGTCAGGGAATGATGAAATTTATTTTTAGAATTGAGGGACCAGGTAAATGAAATGGGTATGTATTTTGAGAATTAAGAGGTCGGCAGATGAAAATAAGGAACAGGTTCTCATATCTCATATCCTGTGTTTCGAATAATTTTCAGGTTATGCCTTGTTTACTTGCTTTCTGAACAATCATTTAATTCACGAAATTGACTTGTTTAATTTAAGTTCAACGGTTTTTTACCTTTTTTCCTTGGTTTCTGTTCTTATGTTGATGTTTAGTGTGAATTCTATATGTTTTGATCCCACTCTACCGTTAGATTAAGTACCCCTTGGTTAGATGTTTTCTTTTATATCCTATATTTATTTGCAGCAACAAGCCTATTTAGGATGCTTCTGAAGTATAGGCCTGAGGATAAAGCTGCCAAGAAGGAACGTCTTCTGAAACGGGCACAAGCTGAGACCGAAGGAAAAGTTGTGGAATCCAAGAAGCCAATTGTTGTCAAATATGGCCTTAATCATGTTACTTATCTTATAGAACAGGTTTGTAATCCTTTAATTTTATTGTCGTGTTATATAGAATGAGAGCTTAGAGAGTTGGTTGAGCTGTCAACATTGTGATTTGGAAATCATCTCCTTCACCAAATTCATCTTTTTTAATTATTTTTTTCCATTATATGTTTTACAATAGTTTATAAATGAATATATTTTTTTGATATTATTTGAAATTTCCATGATTAAATTAATTAAGCAGTTTTTTCCCTACCATTCCCTCAGAACAAGGCCCAACTGGTGGTTATTGCTCATGATGTAGATCCTATAGAGCTAGTCGTTTGGCTTCCAGCATTGTGCAGGAAGATGGAGATCCCTTACTGCATTGTAAAGGGAAAAGCTCGGTTGGGCACAGTAAGCATATTTATTCAATATTTCTGAATAGAATTACAATCATCACATTCTCACATTTTTTATTACGATTTCTAGATTGTCCACAAGAAAACTGCTGCTGTGTTGTGCTTAACAACTGTGAAGAATGAAGACAAGCTTGAGTTCAGCAAAATCTTAGAGGCTATTAAGGTGATTACTAAACTATCTTACATTTTTTAGGATCCCTTTGGATCTGCTGCAGCTGTTATATGAAACTAATTGTAGAGCTGCTATAATGAATATAATTTTTTAAAAAGTTTTTGTAGGTTTTATAATATTTCTCCTTTTGAAAAAAATTGAACGTCATTCTTACTGATATCACACTCCAGTATATCTATTTGTAAGAAGCTGTTTCTCATAAGAAAAAAAAAAAATCTGAGAAGTAGCTATAAAATAGTCTTCAATGAGAAGTGTAGCAGCAATTTGAAAAACAATATAGGGAAAAAGTTGGCCAAGCATAGCCTTATTTCCTTTTCTTTTACTTATATATATTGCCCTCTTAATTCAGGCCAATTTCAATGACAAATTTGACGAGATTCGAAAGAAATGGGGAGGAGGAATTATGGGTTCGAAATCTCAGGCTAAAAGTAAGGCCAAGGAGAAGCTTCTGGCTAAAGAAGCTGCCCAGAGAATGAGTTAGGTTGCCTTTTTCTATGTGTGCTTCATAGCTTTTAAATCAGGATGATGCTTCTCAGTAGAGCTTTTTTTTATGTTTTTGAGCTAAGATTTGTCCTTGGACTTCAGTTCTTACTTGATTGGCTTTCCTTGCCTGATTGATCAATGTTTTTGTTTTATCTTTTTGTTCTCCAGTCTTTCCAAGATTTGCTTATAAGTTTTTTGTTGATAAATCCTGCATGTCTGTCTATTAGCATTCTTGCTGTAAAGTAAATGTATGCATTTATCAGATATGTTTGTTCTTTTTTCTTTTATATAGTCCTTAACATGCCCATTTTTTTTATAGAAAATTGGGGTTATATCAGATTTCAGAATCGCTATGATTGCTTTGAAAATAGCAGATTATGCAGATAAACTTATGAGCTTTATGCTTCGTCTGGGACAGCTTTCTTACTGCTTTCAAAAGTAATTTTCTAGTACAACAATTTCTACTTCAAATAATTTTTGTGCTAAAAAGCTGTTTTATAAAGCAATAAGAAAGCCGTCCCAAACGAAGCCTTAAAATTTAGACTTCTTTTGAGAAGTAGTTTTTAGTTACGAAATTTTCTAGTTCTAAAAAAAATTTGTACTAAAAAATTTAAGATAATTATTAAGCTGAAATTTGTCTTAATCTGTCTTTGGGATCTGCAGAGTTTTCTACGGAAAGAAGTTAAGTGTTCATCTCGTTAATTTTATTATTATTCTGAAATATTATCAGAATGCTATTAGGTTAATATGTTTATTTTGAATTTAACGTTTTCTTAAAAAGTTTTGTATTAAATACCACAAATTTTATCAAATATAATGTTTTCATTTTTTAACATATCTAAAAAGTAAAAAAAATTTATATTTATTTAAATATATTTATATATGTTCCACTGTTTGCAAATAATCTAAAAACTAGAAAGTCTTCATGAGTTGGTCAATCTCAGGGCGAATTATTATGTCCGGTCACCGGACCGTTCGGAGACGAATTTGGATGCGTCACATCACCCAAATGCACTGGGCCCGGGTGACGTGGCACGTCCGGATTCGTCTCCGGACGAATCCGGACATCGGACGTAATAATTTTCTCAATCTCAGGGAATCAAACTGCATGGCTCCCTTACCAATGCCCATTTTTTATATGCCCAACTTTACTTCATTTCAGTCCAAGTTATTTTGGTGATTTAGGTTTCGTTTGAGACAATTTTTTTGCTATTTTTTAAAACAATTTATTAGTACAAAAAATTTTTGAATTAAAAAATTTTGTACTAAAAAGCCGTTTTCAAAAACAATAAAGAAGTTGCCCCAAACGAATTCTAAGGCTTCGTTTGAAAATTTTTTGTACTAGAAAGCTGCTTTAAGAAGCAGAAAGAAAGCAATTTCTTCGTTTAGGGCAGCTTTTTTGTTGCTTTCTAAAACAATTTTTTTTTTACGAAAATTTTTTGAATTAATTATTTTTATACTAAAAAATAATTTTATAAAATAGTAAATAAATTATCCCAAATGAAATCTTAGATTTAGTTAATATCCATACATACGGACCTCAAAAAATATAGGTCATTGAGTTCCTATTGCTAGCTCTCTCCAATATGATAACTCTTTTATCATCCTTATAGAGGGGCTTTTATGCCCAACTCAGGAGCCTATAAAAAAGTTTTTACTTTGGATGGTACCTTATTGTCATATGACTAATTGGCTCCTTGAAGCCAAGGTTAAGGCCAAAATCACGGTCACAAATTAAGGTACTAAATCAAACTTTAGGTCATTTATCATACACAATTCTTTATACAAGTTTGTATTTGATTTATAATTTTTTAGAAGTCAGTGAAGGATAATTAAAATCCTTGATGGGGTTGTGGTTCCTATCAATTAAGGATTATATCAGTATTATATCAGATTAAAGATCATATTATTAAAAATATATGATTGTTACACATAATGAAAAAGTAAAAAATAAATAAATAAGCACAATATTAATAATAGCCGATTACAGACTATGCAAAACATATGATATGAGCTGGCAAGTGCTTGTGTGATTTCATATCTTCAATATTACTCTCGGTCACAAGTTGAATCTTTGATGAGCCTTCACAGAGTGCGCTAGATGGCAAGTCCCTGCGGACTGTTTTGACAATTGGACTTGAATGATGATAGCCGCAAGCTGAGGATTGATCGAGTCTAGGACTCATTGTCATTGATCCCTAAATCTCTTGTTGAGGAGTGCCTAATTTTTTTTATTTGACGTAAATATGAATTTGTATATATATATATATATATATATCAAAATTGTTTTCAGATAAATTTGTTATTATTGATATAAATTCAAATATTTCAAAGTAAATAATATTTATATTTCAAGAAAGGCGCCACGTCGACCTCTTTCACGAATTATTTCATTTCTAATCAATGGTTCTTTCCTCGGTCTATTTCTGGTCTCCAAATGGCTCCTTATAAAATTTATTTCCTCTCACCCATTCCGTCACCCGACCCGATCCGCCCTTCTTATCATTCGGTTCATTGTGGGTGCAGTGCAAAATGGTATGCGAACAAATTTTATAAATGCACATTATAAATAAACAGAATAAGCTGGTATTGTTATCGTTTCCTGATTTCCTCTATCATTGTTTCTCTCTCCTTCTCCCTAATTACGAACCCTCCGATTCCATTTCTCTCTGGCTCAGGTCTTCGCACGCGCTCGCTCTCGCTGTCGCCGTTGCTCGCCGGCTTTGAATCTGAAACCCTACCTCTTTCGCCGGAGGTCGGCCGGCCGTTGATTTCGCTGTGTCAGAGCGATCCCTCTTTCGAACCGGAAGTTCCAATCAGGCGTTGGTAGATCTCTCTGGTCGTCGTTCCTTTTGACGATCGGGAACTTCAATTCTGTTCCGCTTCTTCCGATCGGTGCTCTTCCGTTGTTTCCATGGCTGAACGAAAGTTAGATCTGGCACGTATTGCACAGACGAAACCTAACCCTGAGGCTTGGGGCGGCAAAGGTATTTGGGTTTACCACTCTATTTAGCTCACCCCTTCTCGTTTGTTTGGTGGGGATAATGTTCTGTGGTATGGATCGCCTGGTGTGGTGGTGGGGAGGGAGTTGGTCTTCCTAGGGTTTTCTGTTGCTGGGCTGTGAATGAATGTTCATTGGATCTCCTTTGATTGGATGAAACCTTTGTTATATCGTACGACTTTATTTCTAGGGATCGGTTTCTGAAAGTGGATTTTGGTTGGTCAGTGTAGGAAAAATGGGTTCATCGCTGTGGGATGCTAGAGTAAGGCCGGCGGATTCTATGTTTGGGGCATTTGTTGTGATGTCACTAGAGAGTGCTGAGTTGAATGTATTAACGAGTGAATCAGTTATTATTATTATTTTGTTTTGTTTTACCGACATCTATTTGAAGTTGTCACTTCTGTGAGTGTTTTCTTGCTATTCTATGATGCTCCATGTTTCTTTTATTCCAAAAAACTAATCGCTCATACACTATCATTCTTGGCTATGATTTTCTGCTCTTGGCTTGGAAGGTTATGCTCCCGGAGTGCTTGACGAGGAAAAGGCTCTCATGGGCTCGCTTGACGACTCAAAAGGTCATTTACCATGAATTTGTTTTATCAGTGAAATTAATATGTCTGTTTAGTTTAGTTTTTAATTGTCTTTAAAGTTTTCAAAGTTAAATTGCCGTATCTTATTTTGGCTCATTTCATTGTTTTAGAATTATCATCAGGTTTTATCCATTATAATAGCTTAAGGTATGTTGCATTGATGGAGTTAATTCCTTTGATTTAAATATCCAATGTCTGATATGAGTTTCTTTGGCTATATCAGATGAGATAGCTACTTGTTATGCCTTGTATGCTGAGCATGCTGTTTGTTTTGTAGTTATAATCCTTACTTTCTTGATTGCATTTGCATGCATGTGGGTTTTTATAATCATGCATGTACATAAATGCATTTTTTTGGTAGATGTGCATGTACATAAATGTTTTTTTTTTTGGTAGATGTGCATGTGCGCTAAGGTCTACAGAGTGCATATATGCATGTTTGTGCTTGTCTTTCTACTGGAAAAAATTATTATGTGTGGAGTCCGGACTCAAATCACATGAAGACACATGGATTTTTTTTCTTTTTTGTACACAGGGTGTGCATAAGAGAGAGAAAATCCACGTGTATTCACGTGATTGGAGTCTAGACGAAATGCTGCGTCCGGACTCCGCACATAATAATCTATCTTCTACCGGTCCGTTTGATATCATGTCTTTGATGTGATCAAATTTCATTCTTATGCCTCCCCTTAGGTAATGTTTAGCTTTTTTTGTTTATGGTATGCATGCTTGTACTTGTCTATCTACTGGTCTATATGATATCATGTCTTTAATGTGGTAAAATTTCATTCTTATGCCTCCCACAGGTAATGGTTAGCTTTTTTTATTATTATTTAGGCTTTCTGAACATCATTATTATTCTTGCCGTTGCTTATTGCTTAACTTATCAGCTTAGAATGTTCACTTAAATTGCTTAGAGCTTTCCCATCTTGATTAGCTTGCTATACATGTTATATTTTGTTAAATGATTGTGTACAATGCCTTGGCTTATGTTTTCTTATGCTACTGTTGGCATTCTGCAGATCAACTGACTTCAGAGAACAGTTTTCCTTTATCACCGCAGTGGTTGTATTCTAAAAATTCTGAAAGCAAGGTTGGCAATTCTGCCGCATCTGGGGTATATGAACTATTCTTGTTTCTGGTGTACATTTTCTGTTATTCTACTAGCGTTTCTCTCATTTCTGTCCCCTCGCACCGCCCTTCCTCCTCCTTCCATTCTCACTTTTTGCTATTCTTCTCACTCTTTCTATTTGAAACTGTGTTTTTATTGGCTATGTTGACATGCGATGCGCTTCTTGTATTACACAGTGAATTTTAAATTCACCTTGCTGACCTGGTTTAGATGTAATGCACATAAAACTGAAAAAGAATATAATGCAGGTAATTCTTTACTTTCTATGCAAACAAGATATTACAATTTTTTACAATAGATTAAGTTGTTAGGAATTAATATTTAGAAGATGTGAAGAAATACTACAAGGAGAGTGGATGAATAATTACGATAAGGTTTTGGCTGTCTTGTCGTGGTGATTGTTACCACTGATAAGTAATGTGGTTGATATTTGTTGTTTCACCTGATTTTGATGTTATGAAATACTTTTTATAGTAATATATTTCATTGTTCTTCTTGGCTTCTTATATTTCCAAAATTGACTCATTGTATGAGTTAAATTTTTAGCAACTCATAGGTGATTCTGAATAAAGTTAAAAGTTGATCCTAAACAAATGTGAGAAAAATGTTTATATGATACTTAATTTGGATAATTAAAGGAAACTCAACCTGAAATATGAATATGATGATGCCTTATTTGTGCGCAGATTTGAAGCTATTTGGCATGTTCTTGTATGACCTTAACGTTTTGATATGATGATCATGAACTTTAAAGGCTCAGGTTGCTGTAGATAAAAAAAAAGAGCAAGCAGAAAGATAATTGCTTGAATTAATGTAAAGCCCAATGTTAATTGTTAAAGTTGTGTAATACTAGCATGTTTGTTTGATTTATTTTTACTACATAACAATTGACATTTACATGAAGCTGCCATCGTTTTGAAAGGTCAAGGCCATTAATAAGAATCATAATTGGACATTTTTGGGTGAGAAACATCAAATTAAGATTGAACTAGCTAATCAAACTTGGATTATCTTTTATAAGTGTTTCATTAATCATGTTTTAAAAGCACCCATTTCCAGCACACACGAGCAATCATCATCTTCATTAGCCTTATCTCAACAATTTGGGTTTAGCATTATGAATCTTCATTTTTCATTCATTTCTGCGGAGTGTTGGCGAATGTGTTAAAACTTATTCTTGATGATTCATTTTAAACAATTTATATCTATCTAACTTTAAGGCCATTTTTTTCCTTCCTAATCCTCTAATGTGAATTTGATCAACTTGCATATCATGTTTTTTTTAATGTGAATTTGTAGTACATGTTCAAACAAAGCAAATATATTTTTAATATTCTTATGTTTAACAAACATCATTCCAGCCTTTCCTTTAATATGCCATCTCTTACATCATCCTTTCTTGTTTTGCCTCACATCCATCTAAACATTTTATTTTTTTTAATTACATTTAACTTAGATTTCAATGATTTTTATAGCCTAACATTCATATCCATGCAATGTTGCTAGCGTAAGTGCTGCTTTCTAAAATTTAATTTTTAACTCTCTTTGATATTCTCTTATCACACAGAACTTTCGAGACATTTCTCCATTTTAATCATCAAATCTCAACTCTAGAAATTACATCTATATTAATATCTTGATTCTTTGTGCAACAGATTCAATATATTTAAGCCCATCACATTTATGGATCGACTTATCTTTCAATAATATTGAATGATAATTATTAACATTATATGTTCTAAAATTGTAGATCATATATTCAAATTCTACTGTACTTATTCTAAGTCCTCTATCTTTTAAACATTTTGGTCACTATTCTAATTTTGCATTAATTTCAGTGGATGTCTCACTAATTAGAACTATATTAATTGCACAAAACATAGATCAAAGCACTTTACAAAAAATATAGAACTAATTTTACTTCACTATTTGCTCTTTAATCGTTTAACACCAGCTTAGTTGTCAGGATTCATTGAAAAGATTTGTTATCCAAATTGCTGCCTCTCATTTGGACCTAATGCCTTGGCTATATGTATTTTTTTCAGTTCTAAATCAATTTCACTTTTTAAGATAAATTTATAAAATGCCTTATTATTGTTCATTATGCACTTTCAAAATACATTCTTCTATAGAACTCTCATTAAATAATTTCTCAAAGTAACATACTAACATGTTAATATTTCTTGATGGCTTCCTTTTGAACCAGGAATGTATTATCTTCACTTTGAATGCATATAATTTGATAAAAATCCGCAGAGTTATAACTCATCATCAATCCACTTATCAAAACCTACAGGTTTTTTAATTGGTTGATTAGCTTATATCATTTGCATCACAACCTTGGAAGTGATTGTGCTTTTAAATTTCCTGTACTTATTCTAAGGCCTCTATCTTTTAAACATTTCGGTCACTATTCTAATTTTGCATTTATTTCAGTGGACGTCTCACTAATTAGAACTATATTAATTGCACAAAACATAGATCAAATCACTTTACAAAAAATTATAGAACTAATTTTGCTTCCCTATTTGCTCTGCAATCGTTTAACACCAGCTTAGTTGTCAGGATTCATTGAAAAGATTTGTTATCCAAATTGCTGCCTCTCATTTGGACCTAATGCCTTGGCTCTATGTATTTTTTTCAGTTCTAAATCATTTTCACTTTTTAAGATAAATTTATGAAATGCCTTATTATATTGTTCATTATACACTTTCAAAATATATTCCTCTATAGAACTCTCATTAAATAATTTCTCGAAGTAACATACTAACATGTTAATATTTCTTGATGGCTTCTTTTTGAACTTTGAATGCATCAAATTTGATAAAAATCCCTAGAGTTATAACTCATTATCAATCCACTTATCAAAACCTACAGGTTTTTTAATTGGTTGGATTAGCGTATATCATTTGCATCACATCCTTGGAAGTTGATTGTGCTTTTAATTTTCCTAACCTTCTCTGAAGCCCTACCTGCCATTCATGTCAGGAATTGATCTTTAGTCGAATTTCATAGTAGCTTTCTTATTATTTGAAGTTGAACTTGCTCTACTTATTCACACATAACCCTGTTATGTTTTGCATTCTGTGCTCAAGTTACTTATGTTTTTCCTGATTTGATGATTATCTCAATTTGGTATGTTTTTTGCGCTTAGTCTGTTGTACTAGTTATATTTTAAATTGTTCTTTTCTTCCAATGGCTTCTTAATTGGATATTATTAAACCAATATTAGACTAGGGGATTTACTGATGTCTTATGTGCTGTGCTGCTATGTGCTACATTGGAGCCATCATAGAGATGACCTTATCTGAAGATAATGTTGGTGCAAATAAGAAATCACAAATCTTAGTATTCCTATCATATATTACATGATCTTAAGGCACATTGGATAGAAACATTGCAGTAGTTAATTGTTGTCTGAATTGATCCTTACAATGGGAAGGACGTTCCTTTTTGGTTGGAATAGGTGAGGCATCACAATCATGATCTTCCGGAAGAAAATTAAGTTTTTTTGGCCAACAGCATTCCTCTTTGAGATCAACTAGTATTGATTTAAACTTTACCTTACCAACTACTCATAGTCTTTTACTTATTTATATACCTCATAACATTTTTTGTATCTTTTCGTGTTTTTTTTATTCCACTTTCTGGTAAGCAATTACTACTAATAGCTAGCGGGGTCTTCCCAATTTATCTTCTGTATGGTGTTTTCATGATGGCAGTTTAAATTGTGACTTAAATTCTTGATTAATTGTATTTGTAGGAGGCAAGTCTGATTTAAGATGATGTTTGTTTGTTAGCTTTTCATAGTCCTAGTTTTTTTTGTTGTTGTGGTATATAGATTGATTTTGATTCTAGAAGGGGTTATTTTTTTCAGGATACTCGCCTGCCAAATTCCCTTTCGCATGGAACCTCTGCAGACTCTGTGCAGAAAGATTCTTGGCGTCTCGATGGGCCTCCAGACAAAAAGGATTGGAGAAGGATTGTTCCTGATGTTGAGAATAGCCGACGTTGGCGTGATGAGGAAAGAGAGACTGGTTCGCTTGTTAGGAGAGATCGTAAGAAAGAAGGTGATCGTGAAATTGATCACAGAAAAAATGACCGCCGCTCTGAAAATGTTTCAGCAAGAGATTCTGGTGAATCTAGGAGTCTGCCCTCCTCTGACCGATGGCATGAGGTTACAGGTCGTAGCACTGGCTTGGAGATCCGGCGTGATAGTAAATGGTCATCAAGATGGGGGCCAGAGGAGAAGGACTCGCGTACTGAGAGAAAAATGGACGCTGACAAGGAGGACCAAATTGCTGAAAAGCAAACGTTTCTCGGTAGTAGCCGCCCATCTGAATCTGAAACCCGTGACAAATGGAGGCCACGCCATCGCATGGAGGTTCATTCTGGCGCATCTACAGTTTATCGTTCTGCTCCAGGATTTGGTTTGGATAGAGGGCGATCAGAAGCTTCGCAAGTTGGATTTGCTCTTGGAAGGGGCAGGGGAAGCCTTCTGGGAGGTTTGTCTCAGCACAGGACATCCTCAGCTGGCCCCATTGGTGCTGTGCCTTTAGGTAGGAGTTATGTTGAACAAGGGAGATCTGGTTTATTTGCCGAGATGTTTCGCTACCCAAGGGGTAAACTTCTCGACATTTATAGGAAGCAGAAGATGCTACCAGATTTTGAAATTGCTCCTGATGGTCTTGATACTCCTGTAACACAAATAAAGTCTATAGCACCGTTAGCCTTTGTCTCACCAGATGCTACTGAGGAGGTCAGTTGCAATCTCATATATGTGACTCAAGATAGCTAAATACTGCAAGGTTTTTTTTGTTCATTTTGACAATCTCTCTTATAGTCTTAATACATGCTTCTTTTGTAAATGTTCTTTCTGCTGACAATGCTGCTTAGAGTGATGATGTAAACTAAGTTATTTTTGTTTGTTTTCTATAATTAGACATATGTAGTTAAAGTTACACGTAAATGGTTCTCAGGTCCTTTTAGAAGACATATCAAAAGGAAAGTTCACTGGAAGTGAAGTGTCATACAGTGCAAGCAGAGAGCAGAAAGCGATGACTGATAACAGTGAGATAGGTGAGTACTACTAACATGCACTATTTTCATAATTATTTAGTCATATGCTTATTGTCTTGTTTTGTTATTCTTAGATACGAACTGTGAGGCTAAATCATATGCTATTCTTTCTGCTGCTGATGCTTCCACCAAAGATACTGGTATGGCATGTCCTGTTCATAGTATATGCTTACCGAGACACCTTTTATGTTAAGTATTGAGCTTTTTTTTTTTTTTTCATTTCTTTCTATCAAATAGATTATGTTCCTGTGGCATCTGGAGTTAGTTTGAACACTTTATTCAGTGATACAAAATTCGATGATGGGACTTGCAAAGGTTCTGATCATCCTGTGATAGAGCATTATCAACTGGAGCCAAAGCAGGACTTTGGTGAGAAGGATGTTAAGGATGCTGATTGTTTGCAGTATCCTCGTGAGGGTTCAATGATTGAAGGAACAATGGCAGCTGATGCTTATGATGTTAGTATCAAATTACCTGATGATTCAAGTTCTTTATTTGCGACTTCATTTACCGAGGAAACTCCAAGAAATATGGGAGAGAAACATGCGAATAGTGAAGTGAGACATATGGAGATGACCTCTCATGAAGAATTGAGTTTGTTCTATCGGGATCCTCAAGGAGACATTCAGGGACCATTTTTGGGTGTTGATATAATTTCGTGGTTTGAACAGGGTTTTTTTGGTTTGGATTTACCTGTTTGTTTATCAGATGCTGCAGAAGGTGCCCGATTCAGGCCATTAGGTGAAGTGATGCCGCACCTGAAGTTCAGGTTCAATCCCACTACGGAAGTTTATTCACGTGAGCTCTCTGATGCTCTGGATGTTGCAAATGATAAAATTGAGGTTATCGGCTCACTAGGGTCTAATTTTGGTGACCAAAGATTGACGACAGCTGCAGCTGTCTCTGAATCAATGGTCGACCATGAATTTCAACCTAGAGTATTAGATTTAAGAGGCTACATGGAACCTCCAACTGGGAGGACATTGGTTTCAGATCTCGAAACTTCTATCAATATTCCAGCTTCTGAAAGTCATACCCTTCATGATTTTCCAGGACAAGATGCTGAAGGTTAGTTTTCTTATATATATATATATTGCATGTTTTCTGACTTTCTTTGATGTTTTATCACCAAGTGATGTTTTGATCTTTATCTTCTGCAGAAGTTCTATATACTGGAAGGCACATGAATGAAATTGAGAAATCTTTAGAGAAGGCAGTTAATGTTGACTCTGAGTTCTCTCGCTCTAATCTTGGCCAACAGTTTCTGGCAAGTGAAATTGGACAACCTCACACGACTAGTCATAAGAATCCAAGCGATAATGATATTAATCAACTTGGATTGCTATGGTCTGAGTTGGAAGGTTCACATTCTAGACATCCCATATCATCCACTGTGGCCGGTATAGATGACCAAATCCACAATCTTAATCCTTCAGCTTTAGACTCCCTACTGTATGCACATAAACAGGACCAGTTTAATTCTTCTAGTAACCAACCCTTTGCACATGATTCATGGCCTGGTGCTTCCATTCAAAGCAATAGGTCAAATAAAATTCAAGATGGAATGGATGCTGCTCGTTTTCCGCATTTTGAAGATGAATTTAACCATCTTGGTCTTCAAGACCAGCTACTGCTTCATCAGTTTCAAAAACAGCAACTTCAGAAACATCTCCCTTCTCCTCATCAACACATGCATTTAGGAGAACCATTTGTGGTACCAGAGCAGGGTTCTCTGCACAACAGAGCTGGCAATCAATCCATGCTTGATTTTGAGCATCTATTTAAGCTGCAGCTCCAAGAACAGCACCATCTTCAGCGTTTACACGAGCAGCAGCAACTGCAGCAACAACAGCAGCAATTGCAGCAGCAACAACTTTATCAGCAAATGCATTTACTGAAGCAGCAGCAGCAACAAGAGCAGCAACAACAGATGCTGATTGAGCATCTGCTGCAGCGGCAAGCACATGATCCGCTTCTTCGGGATGGCTCCCTTGACCAAATCTTATTGCGACAGCAGCTTTTGCGAGAGATAGAGCTTCAGCCTCAGCATATCCAGAGGAATCAGGATCTAGTGTTTGAGCAGCTTTTGCAAGCAAAACTTGGCCACAATCCTCACCATGAGCATCACAATGATTTGTTGGATGTCCTCTCTCATCAGAACCGTAGGCCTTGGCTTTCTATGGAAGAACAAATTCTTTTGAACCTTCAGGAGGAGCAGCTGCAGGCAAGGCGGTTATCTCTTGCTTCTAGGCAAAAACGAAGCATGGAAGAAGACAGACATGTTGGCGGTGGTGTCTGGTCTGTGGATGAATCCGGTCAATTCGTGAGGACATCTGCTAGCAATCACCACCCTCATTTGAACAGACTTATTAACCAGACGGACTTTATTCAATCTCTACAGCAGCCTTCACCATTTGAACAAGCAAGCCTACCTGAGCAGAACCTCATGTTACATGAGCTCATGCAGCAGAATCCTTATGAAAGAAACACACATCCTTTTGATAGTTCAATTCATATACCTCGCAACCCTTCCGAGCCAAATGCAGATGTTTTAAGTGCAATAGCTCGGTTGCAGGGGTTGGACATGACAGAAATCCATGGTCACATGCATGCTTCAGTCCAGGCAAGGCAGTTCCATCCTGTTAATAGTTCTCATGAACATCATATTTCAAATCAATTGTTTAGACCTCGTTTGGACGTGATGGATGGCCAGTGGGTTGAATCGAATGAGCAGCGAGCTAATGACTTGGTTGAAGCACAGTTAAACCAGCTTCACTTCGAAGCTGAGAGACAGAAGCGGGATATGAGAGGAAGTCTATTTAACATGGAATCAAACTCATGGGCAGCACTTGCTGGAAATGAGAACTCGAAGCATGGAATAGATGAATTTTTCCAGCAGCAATTGGTTCACCAACCTTCACAGCCTTTAGAGTTGGTTGATACTGCTGCTTCATCCTTCGAGGATAGGGATACCAACTGGTTTACAAACTCTTCCTTGGATAATTCGTTTAAGCTTACTGCAGAAAATGCTTCCTTACGTGATTCTTTTGCTGAGGGTTCCAATTTAAAGAAGTCGTTTATGCAGCAGGATGGAATGTTGCATGCAAGCGTGGAAATCGAAGCTGGTAACTATGATATTAGTGGAGAGTTACCTTTAAGATCTAGATCTAACTTGTCCATTGAGCAGAACCAGTTATTTCCTGAAGTAGATGAGATTGAGAAAGAACAAGCTGTGGATCCTGTTATTAATGATTGTTCTGGTGATAGGGTTGATTTCTCAGATTTTAAGGATGGGAAGAGGTTGAAGCAACGTGGTGCAAGGGTTAAGCGCAGTACAAGGGGTAAGGCACCAAGCAATCCTGATCAAGCTGTTGGATCCCTTCCAGATGATCATGAGGTGAAAGGCAATGCTCCTATTAGACATACTTCATTGGGCAGCAATGGTACTTTGCTGGTTTCTACCCTTCTTTTCTGTCTTTTATTATTTTCATGCTCTAGTTATGTGATTTACCTCCTTTTATTCTTCAGCCGGAGGCTTGAACTTCTACAATTATGAAACGGGCACGGATAATGCTTATAGTGAAGGGACGCCCACCAGCAGGTACTTGATTTTTTTCAGCTTTGGAATTTTGGCGAGTTGGCATTTCCTCTTTCTTGTGAAGTAATGATGAACAGTGAGATGAGCCTAAATATAATGGAAGTAATAATGGCAATAGTGCTGGAAGTCAAGAGGTATCTGGATTTGATTGTTTTTTTACTACCTCTGATTATTATGCTAAAAAATGGGCTGTAGAGTTAAAATGGGAATTATCTTAGGTGTATGATCCGACGTGAGGATGTAAAGATAAATTTTATAAAATCATTATTAAATAAACTACTATATTTAATTCATATATAAGCGATCATTAATATTAGAAATGGCTTGAGATTGATCAGAAAGCATTGAAAGAAATGATTATATTAGTGAGGCAGTGGGTATTGACACCTAGTAAAGTTAAGGCTATAAAATAGGTTTTTGTGGCTTGGTAATGTATGTTAGAGTGATGAAGATGCAGCAATAATAGAAAGAAAAATGGATGAATAAAACATGTCTAGAATTATATAAAAAAATGAAAAAAGTAACAGATAATACTTAGCGTAGCATGCCGTAGCAGTAAAGGGTTGAATAAAGTTGATACCAAGTTGCTGACATCATGCTAATGATGGTGTTCTATACAAACTTTTTTTTTATAAACCTGTTGAATGCTACCTTTCATCTGTTTTGTTGTCACAATCCTCTAGGAAAAATTTTGCATGGAATTCTGAATATTTCGAAGAAAAATTAGTTTTGATGGATTTTAAGATTATTAGATTTATTTTGAAATGAGTACAGTATATGCATGATCAATTGAAATTTATGTTAAACTCATCTCAGATTAAATTCAATAAATTTGATTCTTTATCCAATTTTTCATTCAAATCTTTCCATTCTTGTAGTGCTTATATGGATATATTTTTTCTATGGTGGTTTAGATCCCTGAGAATTCTTGACAGAGGATCGGACAGTTCCTCATTGAAGCACGCCCAAGACGCCCTAACTTTATCAACTCAAGGTTCTCTGTCTGAATTTAACTCTGCCCCCAGCATGGAAGGAAAAAATCCGTCTGGTTTTCCATCTTCTGAAGGTATCAAGGCTCAAAGCTTGTTCTGCTTTCATCTCAAAGAATATTAAAAAATTTTTCGGGGTAAAAAAACTCTGTTATTCAGAAGGGGAAATCAATCACTGACCTCTTGTTGTTTCTATAGCATCTGCTTCTGGCGTCCTAAAGGATCTGAGGTTCCGTAGGACCTCCTCCAACGACATTGATATCACCGAGGCTTCCTTCATCGACATTATCAAAAGCTCGAAGAAACCTGCAGAATGTGAAGCTCATCCCAGCGCTCATGATCTCTTGGAATCCGGACATGGAGCGAAGAGTGTAAAGAAGAAAGGCAAGAAGGGGAGGCAGATAGATCCCTCCCTCCTTGGATTCAAAGTCCACAGCAACCGCATCATGATGGGCGAGATTCAACGCCCTGATGATTGATCTTTTTTTCAAGATATATATCTATTGTAAATAAATGTCAAAATTTGTTTTTTTTTTCCTCGTTTATTTTCCTTTCTATTTATTATATGAACTGTTGCGGCTGTAAAGATGGGAGGGTTCAGTTTTCTTAATCAGAAGAGCCCTTGTAATGAGTTCAATAAATGACTTTGATATGAGTGTAAAGTGTATATACAGGATGTTTAGATTACATCATTCAGTTCCGCACCAGCAAAACACCTGGGGTGGCCAGTGGCCACTGTCGTTTGGAGATGAAGCCCATTGACCCAGTTTACAGTTTTGGGCATCTAAATCAAGTAATTTCTTACAGTCTTATAGTTTCTTATTAAACATTTATTGTATTATTATATTTCATTTTCATATTTTAGAAGATTTGGAAGGTCCTATTTCAATTAAATTATCATTGTGAAAATCTGTCTAGATGATTGGGATTTCATTCCATCAGTTTTTCAATTCAGATTGCGCGACTGTATTAACATAACTGGATAGTCTGAATTTGGTTTTGACTATCTTGATTGGGTAAAGCTAGGGTTAGGATGAGTTTTATATTGTAATGTGAGTTTTGATTGATTAATTAATTATCTTTTCTACTAATTTCAAAGGAAATTTAATGTTGTTGAACTTATTTTAATTAATTTTTTGTTAAGATACCTTAACCCAAATTTTCTCCCATTTGAACTCGGTTCTGCTATTGCTGAGGCAAATGTTATCTTGATCGGTCTGTCTAAACTTGGGAAGTCTGTTGCTAGTAAGATTTAAGCTATGGTGGAATGGTTAGGGCTTCTTGAGGCTCTCTGCTGTGAGAAATTATTTTGTCCGATCATCGGCCAATTCAGAGGTGGATAATGATGCGTTACATCATCAGGTACACAGTGATATGCAGTATTGATATACAGTAAAAAATGATGTGGCGCTTCTTAATTCGTCTTTGGATGCCGTCTGATGACTGCGAAGAATAGTTTCTTCTCTGCTGGAAGTAGTGGAGTAGCCTTTTTTTCATTCAAATGTTTGAATTAGAAATTATTACACTATGTGAGAAAGCATACTGCATGTATTAATTTAGGGGAAGAAAGATTGGCGATCATAGTATTATGTTGATTTTGATTGGCGATCATAGCATGTATTAATGAGTCATTATTGACTTATTAATCAAGAAATTTTGGGTTCGAGTCTTGTATATGTGATGTGTGTATGACTTTGACTTAATTGATCTAAATATCTGAAAAAAGCTAGTAATCTGCTAATGGACTATGATGCTACATAAAGAGGAGAGACTGATGAAGGCGCAAGCACTACGGCATGAAGTTAAACAATCTCTATAATCTGGGGAAATGAGCTTTAATCAAGGTTTCAGGCAGTTTTAGGAAGAAACATGGTTCATGAAGGGGGAGGAAATGCTGCTATGTGAAACCAGGAGGAGCCATCTGATAAATTTTCTGAATGATGAGAATGAATTCTATAAATTTTCAGATTTGGTATAGATATGAAGACTTTGATTGTAACAGCAGGAAACCATGGCTGATTAAGCTAGTGGTGTGGAACAGAAATGTTTCTTTGAGTTGACAGTGATGCAGGCATTGGATTCCCTTGAAAGTATAGGTAATTGGACAGTGTGCTTTTTGCCTGGAAAAAGGTATCTGTCCATTTTATTCTACAGTTTTTGGTGTCTTTCATTTTTTATTTGCCTTTTGTTCTTTTCTTAGTAGATAAAGAACTCAGCTCATTTTGGCCTTTTATTTTGAGCTTTAACTATCAACTAAGAGATTTTGAATTTAAGATTTATGATATATCTTCCTAAATATCCCAAAAAAAAGTAAATAAATATATAATGAAAGCGATTTCATCACATTGAACCTTCACAAAAGTGAATTTGCAATATTTCTAATAGTGTCTCTCTAATGTATCTGTTTTTAAATTATATGCAGAGATAATATGTAAATCAACCTATCTATTTTATCATGAAGGGGCGTTATTATTTGAGAGATTTAAGAAAATGCAGAGAAAAAGACTGAATTTTTCTTATAAAATTCTGACGTTTTTGTTGTTGTTATAAAATTTATAGAGTTAAAAGCATAATTTTGATTTTATTTGGGATAATTTTTTTATTGCTTTCAAAACTAACTTTTTAGTGCAAAAAATTCTAATTTATAAAATTTTGTTTTAAAAAGTTGTTTTCAAAAACAGTAAAAAGCTGTCCCAAACAAAGCCTTAATCATCAATTATGCAAACTTATATTAAAATACTTAGCTTTTAAGTATCTAATTTTCTTCCGTCTATTCTCTGTCGATAATTTGAATCAAGTTGTGACCTTTCTCCCAATAGTATGTTTATATTTCTTAGGGAATAGTTTGTTTGGTGGTATCTGACTACGAGGGGCCTCATCATTACATGATGTTCTTTGAGATGAGTGTAATATATAAATAATTTATATTGCACTCATCTTAAAGCATATCCAAAGGCTTTCAAACCCGTCTTAATAAATAAATTTGATCAGGATACCCAATTGTAGTTAAGGTTGTTCCTACTTAATTATAATTTAGGTATGGCCGAATTAGATGTTTGTAGCTTAACAATAATTGGATTTAGTTGTTTACTAAGTAGATAGCAAGTTGCAAATTAGTCTTTAATTAGATATTAGTATTGGCTTATAATTAATTGATATATCATAAAAAATCGGCTTAATTGTACATGAATCTCGATGTATATTTTAAATTAAAATTTTTGGAAGTAAAATTAGGATCATACGAACTTTGATTACAACAAACTGATAGTTAGACTAAACGTCTTGACGTGTCAAACTTATCAACATTAGAAGTGATCTGATCCGACTCCAAATGAGCCAAGTTCAAATACTTGAAGTATCATATGAAACTTCAAGGTATTAATTGGAGGACCACACGATCTCTAAGTCACATATGCTTTAGTCAAATGGAACTTCTGGACAAGACGAATCCAATAAGCCTACAATAATCTAATTTTGATATTATTAAGACGCTTAAATGCTGAAAGAATGATCAATGATAGAGCATTATGGTGGAGTATTTTAGATTTTGATTATATTTATGGGACTTACCACTTTCAAAATCAAAAATGGATTTTGGCTATATTTATGAGATCTTGGCTTAAAACTCGAGAGGTAAAAGGCCTCAAGAATTTCAATGCTCTACTCAAACACTGCTACTAGACTGCCGCTCAATCGCGCCATTAGACAACGATTTTCCAACCACAGTAGCTCGTCTGTGTTCCTCGAACTAGAGTTGCCTTGGTCCTCGGACTATCACTGTGCGACTACGGTCCTCCAACTATCCTTGTCTAACTATGATTCTTTGACCATCATCGCTCGACTACTATCATTCGGCCACAATCGTCTATCCCCCGTCTATCCCGTTGATTGACTATGCTCGTTTGACTATTTTTGCTCAACTACAACCCTTCAACCATCGTCGCTTAACTACGATATTTCGATCATCATTGACCGACTTCTATTACTAATGACCGTCGCTCGAATACGATCCTCTAACCACCTTCGTCGACTACGGTCTCCCAAACATTGATGCTCGAATTCAACCCTTCGATCACTATTACCCGAATATGATCCCTTGACCACAATCCCTTGACTACGATCCTCAAACCACTTTCTCTTGATTTCACAAAAGACTAACTAAATCCATTTCCTTGAGCCAAATTTAATAAAGAAATGTTACACTTACATTCAAAGCTGTTGCAAATATGATTTTGATGATGACAAACATGTTTCTATTGTGTTTTTGCTTGGCTAACCCGTTTCAGGCACAGAAGATCACGAGCAAATCAAGCCAACTCAAGATCGGGTCCAAGTGTGTCCAATGTATGGTTTTTCTCTTTATTGAGTCAATTGTAATGTATCTGATCCCCTAGCTAAGTAACCTTGCACACACACACTCAGGGGGAGAGCTTAAGTGAGTTAGAGTTTCTGTTCATTTTTGTTCAGATCGTCCTGGACTATTTTCACATCGTCCTGGACGATCCAGTAAAAATAGAAACCCTAATTAGGGCGACCAAGTTAAAAGGGTATGATTAAGCAGATCGTCCTGGACGATCTTTGGATCGTACAGGACGATATGCTCAAATCAGAAACTCTCAGCCGCCAGATCAAGTTAGGCAAGTTTTATTTTAAGTTATTTGGTCTGATCGTCCCGGCCGATACGTGTATCGTCCTGGATGATTCAGTACAATCTTGCCTAATTTAATATGGTAATTAAGGAAAGCAATTTATTTCTGATTGATACGATCATATCGTCCTGGACGATCATAATCGTCTAGTGCATTTTAGCTGTACGACCCGAACTGTGTACAGGATGATTTGGGCACTTTTTGAACTAATCGTACAGGACGATGTCTCTATCGTCCTGGACGATCAAGTCATTTTTTGGTCGTCCAGCACAGGTTTCTCTGGACGACCCGAACTGTCTTCTGGACGATATTCCTCGATTTGCACTAATCGTCCCGGACGATCGCAGGATCGTACGGGATGATATGAATAATTTTTTCTACTGATCGTCCAGAAGAGCCAGATCGTCCAGGCTGAAACAGCTGATTTTGAACTGATCATCCTGGACGATCTTGGCCGACCAGTTGAGATTTAGGGCAAATTTTAAGCCCTCCTAAAAAAGAACTTTTTCTTGAAACAAGAAAAATCTTTTGCCACCTTCCTTCCCTGAGAAACCCTAGAGAGAGAGTTGGGAGAGAGAGAGAGAGGATCTTGTGAGGGGGAGTTAGTGAGGGATTCACTAAGGTTGCTCCAAGCACGGATCAGAGTCGTCTTCTCCGCTCGTCGTCTTTCGTCTAGTCGGTGTTCGTCGTGGGAGGATTGTTCGCAAGAAGATCCGGGGTTCTCTGCCCGCTTCAGTTGAAAGCAAAAGGAGTTAGAAGGTTCTCTGCCTGCTTCAGGAGGAAGCAAAAGGAGGTCGGGTTCTCTGCCTCACCGTGTGTGAAAAGGAGGTGTTTATACAGGCTTCTCCGCCTTGCTGTGGGAGCAAAAGGAGAGACACTTTTTGTTTAGTGCAATACCCGGAGGGGAGGCTCCGGGGAGTGGACGTAGGTCAAGTTGACCGAACCACTATAAAATCTGGTTTGCTTTTCTGATTCAGTTCTGCACTTTACTTTTTGATATTAACTGCGTGGGTTAATATCTGAGATTGATCTTTTCGTTTTTGTTTAATTGTTTCCGCTGCTAAGTATCGAAAAGATTTTTCATTATTGTCTTGAAATTTTTAAATAACCAACTCACCCCCCCTCTTAGTTAGCCTCGGGACTAGTTCACTAGGGCTTAACATCCCTATCGAACTTTCAAAAGCTAATAATAATAATAATATGCTTATATGCTAAGTTAACATTGAGTGTGATTATTAAGGATCTAGTTGGTCACCTTTCTCACTTTTTTACTTTTTAAACAACAATCACAATTTCATTTAATATTATTTAATTAGAAATATTAAAATATTAAAAAAAAGAGAGAAAATATCTATTTAATAATTAGAAATTATTAAAAGAAATATTTTTCTCCTTTTCAGTTATTAAATCTATGATTATAACTCTATTTTTTATTAAACTATTTTTAACAAAATTAATAATTCTAAGACCAATCAAATTTCACATATATCATAACTTAAAATTTGATTAAATGTTTTTTTAATTTCATAATATATATTTAATATTTCATAATAAAAATTGAAATTATCGAACCAAAAATTGATTTTAACATTTTATAACAAAAAATAGATTAAAATATTGAGGAAAATTGCTATTTTTCCTTAATGTCACACCACTCAATAACATTTTGACACGTCAAAGCGCAGTTAGCCATATCAGGAAAAATGATTGATTAACTCTCTTTCCTGAAATAGTATAATTATATATTTTTTATCAACAAAAATATTTTTGTTTTTTCATTCGAAGCCTATTCTTATATCCTCTTTTCGCTAACATTATTTCACAAAGGAATCCTATTCTCATGAAATAAAATACATCACAAATTCCCCTTATAAAAAAATCCATCAAAATTCGTGCTTATGTGACATTAAAGTGGAGATTTATTTTTTTTTATTTCGTGTGTTAAAATACAATAATTAAGAAATATTACTCAAATTTAAATAATCATATTCAAAATAATAATTTTTTTATTTTTAATAATTACATTCAAAATAATAATTATCAGATTCATAATTTAAATTAAAAAGTTAATTTTAATCAAGAAATAACAAATAATTTAAATGAATTATGTACCGAGTTGTGTTGACATAAAATGTTTTTTAAATGAATTATTATTTAGAATATTAACTTGGTAGAAATAAAAGCTCAAGAAAAAAAATCTATTTAAATTTAAATTAAGATACATAATATTTTTTATAATAAAAGATAGTTTTATTTTTTTTAATGAGAATATATATTTTAATATATGTTGGACTACATAATGTATATATATCCAAAGTTTTCATCAATATATGCCTCTCAAATTTTATCTAATTTGATAATCTCTAATCATCCTTTGGGCAATTACCTTCTAGATCTTCAAGAACTTTTATCCTCTCCCACGTATTAATGATCTTGTAAGTGTCGATAATTTTTCTAGGGTTATGATTCAAATTTAGACTTCGAAGGAGCTAGACACTCTTCCTAGCAAGTCTCATTTCGTTAATGTAAAATGGGCTTTGGCTTCGTTTGGGATGGCTTCTTTGCTGCTTTAGAAAGCAGTAAGAAAGTCATCCCAAACGAAATCTATATAGACTTGAATCTATCAGTTTATAATTGTGTTGATATATTCTGATATATACAAGGGTGGCTTAAAAATGGTAGATGTCTTAATCATAAAAGGCCTTCATTGCTCCATCACATGCCCTTTGTCTTCTTGATAATGAAAGAACCACTTAAGAAGACTTTCCCTTTTGGGCGTTACTTTCCTTAGGAGTTTAGACTTCACTGACCACTTAACTTAGTGGATACTTTGGTCATAAACATCAAGCAAATAGTTATAACGTTAAGCAACTCAAAAAGCTGGGGGTTCTCTATGTTATTGCCTCTAATATTGTCACTTTATGGAGCTAAATCTTCTTGGGCTTTGTTTGGGATGACGTTCTTATTGTTTCTTAAAGCATTTTTTCAATATAAAAATTTAATTTTTTGTACTAAAAAGCTGCTCTAAGAAACAATAAAAAAGCTATCACAAACGAAATCTTAGTTGCTTTCTATTCCACTGTGCTATTGTTTAGCTCCTTGGGATTGTGATGATTGTCCTTAATCTATTGGTGAAGGTCTTAGTTGGATGCTCTTAAGCCCTTTTTGTAAAATAAAAAAAAAAATCACTATCAGCTTTTTAGTACAATAAGCCCTTTTTGTAAATAAAATAAATCAAATAATAGTAGTGATATACTTATTCTCCTTATAATTCTTCATCTATATTTTTCTCTCGACCTTAGAAATGGCTTCCTAACCCAAATCCACCTTTCTGGAGGGATCATTTCCAACCAAAAAATTAGTCGATAATTTTAAAGCCTTGTGTCATGATCTCATAGTAATTTAAGCTTCGGCTTCATTTAAGACAGTTTTCTTTCTGCTTTTTAAAGCAACTTTTTAGTATATAAATTTTTTCAACTAAAAAATTATTTTAGAAAATAGTAATAAAGTCATCCCAAACGAAGCCTTCATTTGAAACAGCTATTTCATTTAAAAAATAATAAGAAAGCCGCCCAAATGAAGCCTTAAAATCTGTTCCAAATACTCTATGTTCATAGATATATATATAGTCAGACTATTTTTTGAGCAAAAATAAAAAAAGGTCTTATCTTTTTATGGCTATTCAAACAGTTACGTAGGTGATGAATCTGGCAAGAAAATTGCAGTCTTCTTCAACAAGCTTTTCTAATTTCAGACTCTGAATCATAGACTGATATATTAAAAGCATGGAGCAAAACATGAACGAGCTTGAACAAAATCATCATTCTAACAATCTCAAATATAATAACAAATATGCAATCAAATAATTTATGCTTTCTGGAAAGATCAAGCCAATTCTAACAACAAAAAAAAAAAAAACAAGAAAAATAGACACTGAAACACCAATCTCTCTATCTACAAACCTGATAGAAGCCATTACGACAATTCCTTCCAAGACAACGATCACAAGTTGTCAAATTTCTTTTTTTTTTTTTTTTCTTTAGGTTCATATTCAGAGAATCCCTGCTGATTAAGGAGAAGAATCATTCAATCAATTCTCTATCTTCCATCTCAATATTTCAACTTGATTCATCCGAATCATCCTTGCCTCCATGGCTCTGGTTCTGATTCCGCAATTGATCATCACTTCCTCCTCCTCCTCTTCCCTGTCCCATCTGCAGATAAAACTGGTTCAAAGCATGATGATTCAAAACTCCAATATGTCCGTCTTGTGAAAGGCCAAGTTCGAGACCAGGTATGTGATGGCCATGGCCGCTCAACAGCGAAGCGAAGCTCATTTGACCAATATTGGTTCCCGGAAGCTCCAAGCCTGTGAGCCCAAAGCCGCCAATTGGCGGCACCGGTGGTGGCGGCGGCTGCGGCGGCCAGAGGCCGGTAGCCCAGTTGGGTCTTGTCGCGGTTGGAGGGTCGTGGAGTCTGGGATGGAGGCCAGCGGGAGTAGAAGGTACGGGAATGGAAGAAGCGGCGGCGGCGGCGGCCGCGGCCAGGGCTGAGGCTGGGATAGTTCCAGTACCAGTGGCGGCGATGATGGAAGGTTCGGCTTGCTGAAGAAGCCATTGAATGGTTTCTCCGTCGGATTTGTGGCCGAGCTCACGGGTGAGTTGGAAGATTCGTGCGGCGCAGAGCGCCGGCATGCGGATTCTCCGGCCGCGGCCGTCGACTTTGGTGTGGCGGTCCTTGTTCGAGCTTCTTTTGGGCGCAAGTTGCTTCCTTTGGTCGTCTTTCTCAACTGAAAAAGGAGACTCTCGTACTTCATCTTGGTTCTGGTATGGAATGTTAGAAGAATCCATGGAAGAGAGTGAAGGTTATAGAAAGGTAGGATTTTGGGAGTTGAATGAAAAAGAAAAGAAGAAGACGACCAACTCCTGAGAACTTTTGTCGTTTCAGTTTTAACTGAACTGTTCTCTATTTCTGAAGCAAAAGAGGAGAAGTGGATAGGGATGGATAATGGCTATTGAATTGAATTGGGAAAAGGGGATTGGGATTTGAGAAGAAGAGGGAGAAGAGAGGAGGAAGGGAACAGTGAAGCATGAGAGGGACAGGGCATAGATTTGGTTTTATCCTCTGTATCGAGTTAGACAGAAGAAGACTGTCTGTATACTGCGCTCAATTTTAACCTCCTGATATCATTCTTCTCCATTTATTTTTTATTTATTTCTTCCCAAATTGTATTGGTTTTCTTCTCCAATTTAACAAAGTGAACAATCAATCAAGAATCACTTGCAAGGGACTCCAAAGCTCCAGGTGGCAAGCTTCCATAGCTCCAAATGAAATGGAGAAAGGCTTTTGAAATTAGAGAGGAGAAGGGGAGAAAAGAGGAGAAAAGTGAGCAAGGAAATTGGCAATGGATGGATTCTAATCCTTCTTTTACTTTTGATGATTATTTGCTTTAGCGGTCTTTAGTGATTTCTATCTGATTGGGCTCTACGTCCGGACTCCAATCAAATGATAACACATGGCTAATACATATTGGTTATAAGATGTGCATTAGCTATATATTGGCTAGTACATACTGTGTATTAGTATGTATTAGCTATATATTAGTATGTATTAGCTATGTATTAGTGTATACTAACTGTGTATTATAGTACACAGTATGTACTAGTCAATACACAACTAATACACATCAATACATAGTATGTATTAGCCACGTGTCATCATTTGATTGGAGGATTCTGCACGTAATAATTTCTCCAATGTGAAACTATAGTAAGTGGGGCTGTGTTTGGAACTTAGCTTATAAGGAAGAGTTGGGAGCGATTTCATAAAATTTTATGACCTTAGTGTAAATTTTGAGGTGAATTTGAAACAACGATAGAGAGTCCTGAATGGCTTCATCAATGGATTGATCAAGAAAATCGAGTGGATTTATTCTAGCAAAGGAGATGAATTATCCTTTTCCTAGGACTAAGTTGTTTATCTTGTATGAATCAAATGAGAAAGGGCATATGTCTAAAATATGTATGATTACAAACTTAATTATATAATTAAGTATAGTAAAAAAATTTTAAAAGTAGGCAAAGTCATCAAACGGGCGATTGGTTGCTGACTCAGTCAACTGTAACTATAGCAAGTCACCAATTTGGACTCCCGACTTCGAACCTCTTAATAATATTCTTGTCTGAAATGCAAAATATTGGCTAGTATGAGTCCAATCATCTTGGTTCATTTAGCCTTAAAATTGCAAGTGAATCATGCTTCATATTTCTTATGCAAAAATCAAGAATAAGGCTGATTAAATTGCTATCATAAATTACTATTCTTTTGTCATTTGGCATTGTGATTGACATAAAATTATGATTGATTTCTAATCACAGTGATAGAGAATTGATTTCTTAGAATTTTCAACCATGAAATTATTTCATCCATTACTTTAGAAGGAAAAAGACATCCTTCTCCAAAGTTTAATTATGTATGAGTACTCTATGCAAAAATTTTGTCTTCATAATTATACTCACCTTGGAATGATGCTTTTGCCTATAAGGTCACATTTTCTTTTAATAATTGTTAATTGGTTTGTTCATTCAAGGCAGAAAATAAAGTTGGGATCTAAAGCCAAATGGAATACTTAGGCTTTGTTTGGGACAATTTTTTTACTGTTTTCTAAAACAATTTTTGTACTGAAAAGCTGCTTTGCTTTAGAAAACAGCAAAATCGCTGTCCCAAACGAAGCCTTAGACCCACCTTCCATTATAGATTATTAATTCATGAATGGTGATAGTCTTGTCCATATTTAGCATGATATATATTGATTTCATCTCTCCCAGATCTCAGATCTCAGATCTGGGAAGAAAAATAAACCCTAATTCAGCTCATAGCGAAGTCAAAATTTTCGATTTCAAACATAGACCGACTTGCTTGAACTTAACTCGATTAGATAGTATGAAGATACCATTAACAAGTCTTCACCTTCTCTATCAAATGGATTTCTTAATATCTCATCGCCTCAATAGGAAAATGAGAGCAGACATTATTGATAATTTAATAATCTATTTTTCTCTCTCTTAAACATCTCATTCAATTAGCTGTAGCTGATGGAGTTGATGATTATAATGGTGATAATGTATAGTGGAATGCGCATATATTGATTGTTGCTTTGGAGACAGCATCATCACTGAAGCCATACAGAGAGTAAAAAGTTTTTTCTTTCTTTTTGTTAATAAAATATTCTTTTTGTATATAGTTATCAGCTTATTTAATTTATAAATTTTTTTAAAGTATTATTAAAATTCTGAGATTGAATATCTTATTTATTAAATTTGTATTTTGACACTGAATTTTACTTTAAAAAAATTTATCTAATTTGTATTTCATCTATTTTCATGTAATTTAAATATAAATATGATTGTTTGTATAAGGTAAAAAAATATTTTTTTTTTTTAAAAATAATTTTTTTTATTTTCTTTTAGCACTTGATAAAAATTGTATAAAATATTAAATTTATTAAGAACAAATTGTCATACTTTGTTAATTAGCAATTCTTAAAGATAAATAATGACTTAGAAATTCTTCTTCATATACAAGAAAAAAATTCTGAGCTTATTTTAGATAGAAGTCCTCTAATCTCTTAGCCTTAGTTTTCAATGATGTTGATAGGAGGAATTTTAGTATTTGTCTCCATATCATCAAAATAATACTAAAGCTAAAATATCTGTTGTTTTCAATTATAACCACCAAAATATTTTTTTCTAGCTTGATCAATTTAATATATATATATATATATATATATATATAAATATATAGATTAAGGTTTCATTTGAGACGGTTTTCTTATTGCTTTTTAAAGCAGCTTCCTAGTATAAAAATTAAAATTTTTGTACTAGGAAACTACTTTATGAAGCAGAAAGAAAGCCGTCCCAAATGAAGCCTAAGACTTCGTTTGGGATAACTTTTTGTATGCTTTCTAAAGTAGTTTTTTAGTACAATATTTTTTTTCAAAGAATTTTTGTACTAAAAAACTGCTTTATAAAGCAATGTGAAAGCTAAAGCCTAAGGCTTCGTTTGCGTTTGGGATAACTTTCTTATTGCTTTGTTTTTCATACTACAACCACAATTTATATTTGGCTACAGCTTTTTCTCTACTTTCAAGAATTGTTTGTGGTGGGAATATGCATTTTACAGTAGCTTTCAAAAAACTATTTTCCACAAAATAGTTTTGCAATCAACTTTATGATAAGCTGTAACCATCTCAAATAAACCCTAACATTTTGGAGACTGTTAATCAATGGAGTGCTCACCGAATATGGGAACAATCTATAACAATATTTCTGGATGAAATTAATCTCGAAAATAAGCTTATTATTATTATTATTATTATAAGGCAATTATAATTATTTTAATGATAATTCTGATTAATTATTTTGATAACCCAAACTTGTGCATTGATTGTGACAAACTAAATCAAGAGTTATTTCTATTTGCCGACACCTTTGCTTTAATTTTGCTTTCAAATTTGGCTATTTTTAGTTACATCGAATCAGCTTTAGCATAACATAATTAGGTTTAGGTTGCCGTGTTAAAACAGAGATTGACTAATTTGTCTGATTTTCAGCAAATGTAAAAGTTTTGTTTGAGACAACTTTTTTATTGCTTTCTAAAGTAATTTTTTATAGAAATTTTTATACTAGAAAGCTGCTTTAGAAAATAGTAAAAAAACTGTCCTAAACGAAGCCAAAATCTCTTTGTGAAGAAATGTTTAGATGTGGGGTGCAAAATAAATATGCTTGTTGTGTAATTTAAAATTTTTCGGAGTACACATTTGTGTGGGATGGAATTTTTATTATTTTTTAAAAGCAGTTTTTCAATATAAAAATTTTATAAACTAAAAAATTGCTTCTGAAAGCAGTAAAGAAGCAGTCCCAAACAAAGCCTAAATTGACTCTCATTAATTAGTCAATCATACAAATCCCAAACGTTGATGAGTTTAATCAACTATGACTTTGTTTGGGGCAGCATTTTTACTGTTTTTTAAAATAATTTTTTAATAAAAAAAATTTTGACCTAGAAAAATTTTTATGAAAAAATTGCTTTTTGGAAAATAGTAATTAAACAATCACAAATGAAACCAATGATATAACTAATTTTCAACTAAAGATAGGTCATTTTTATAAATATATAGATAATATGATGTCAGAAGCATAATATTAAATTAATTTCATGAAAATGATATGAGATATATTTGTCATTATTATATTGTGGAAAGAAAACAACATAAAGTTTTTTTGGATTAATGGCTTAAATTGTTGGATTGAGACATGCAATAATAATTTGTGTATTGAAAACAACATAAAAAAGCATAATATTTTTGAAATTATGAGCAATGGCAAAGCAATATTTCAAATGATAAAAGACAAGTAAATAATATAAATTTGAATATAATATTTATATGGTCCTAAAATTGTGCAATTGCTGCCAAAAAAGCTGTGATTTTGACTAAAGTTTCGTTTGGAATAGTTTTCATATTATTTTTTAAAATAATTTTTTAGTACGGAAATTTTTAGTTATAGAAATTTTTGTATTTGAAAGCAGCTTTAGAAAGTAGTAAGAAAGTTGTCTCAAATGAATCTTTTTTGTTACTTTCTAAAGCAGCTTTTTAATAAAAAAAATTATTGAATTAAACATTTTTGTACTAGATAGCCATTTTAAAAAGCAGTAAGAAAATTGTCCCAAACGAAGCCTAAATTCTTTGGTCTTCATAAATTGTAATTTGTTCAAATGTGGTCGACTCACGTGCACCCATTCGAAGTGAATGTATTCCATAGGTGAGATGTGTGGTGCAATGCTAGATAAAAAAAAAATATTATCAATGTGATTTGTAGCCGTTGGATTATTTGTTGAGATTTGTGCTAGATTGAGATGTGGTTAATGATAGAAAGTCAATGTGGTAAAATTCTTAGACTATTTGTTGTAATGATTCCCTATCAATTATCACCATCTTACGTTGCCTTGTGGCTCTCTTAGTTTGTTATTATTAAGAAAACTTATTCCGTGAGTCATCCGGACGGGAAGAATCGTCCGGATATGTGAGTGTACACAGTATGTATCAAATCAATGTACATATTATGTACATACAGTGTGGACACTCACAGTCCGAACGATTCTTCCTGCCCTGATGCTGCAAAGAATAATTTCTTCCTAGATGAAACCTTAATCATCTCTCTTTATTAAATTTCCTGAGAGTGAAGGAGCTGGTTTATATGACAATGTGAGTGCATTTAGTTCAATTTTCACTGCCAAGCAACCACCAGCCAGCCCACAAATCTGAATACATAGCCACCACCAAAGAAATATATAACATAATAAAAATAATATCAGAAGATCTTATCATAGATTATATTCAGTATAAAAAATATCAATCCCTAAGTCAACCCTATAACTTTATTCATTCCAGCTTGCACATTTTCCTCAAGAGAGGGTCCACAGCCTGATGTGAATGTAATCTATTTGGTCCCTACCAGATTTGCTTGTTTTTCAAGCCAAGTTCTCCAGTTTTATAGGCAATTTAGGCTCCTTTGGGACGGTTTTTTTTTGTTGCTTTTTAAAACAGTTTTATAGTACAAAAAATTTTTAAATTAAAAAATTTTATACTAAAAAGTTGTTTTAGGAAGCAGTAAGAAAGTTATCTCAAACAAAACCCTGGACTCAACTTTTGCCTTGCTCTTCTAGGGATAATGTTGCACAAAATTTTCTTTTTTGTGCTACATTATCCCTAGAAGAGCTAGGCAAAAGTTGAGTTCAAGGTTTTATTTGAGATAGCTTTCTTATTGATTTCTAAAATAGCTTTTCAATACAAAAATAATTTTATATTAAAAAATTGCTTTAGAAAACAGGAAGAAAGCTATATCAAACAAAGCCTTGGACTCAACTTTTGCCTTGCTCTTCTAGGGATAAAGTTGCACAAAATTTTCTTTTTTTTTAAATGATTATATTTTTATTAAAAAAATGCCCTTTTCATATAAATTCTAAGTAATATATTTTTAATATCATTTTAAGTTAAATTTATTAATTACTATCATTGCTAATTAATATAAGATATATCTTTAATTTTAGTGATTTGCAATAAATTCTCAATATATTTGTAATAAGTGACATCAGTTATTATTGTTGTTATTATCTTATTTAATTAGTAAATTTCATTGCATTGCAATAATTCATTTGATTTGTAATTATTATTATGATAAATTATTATCATATGAATATAATTATAAATCATAGATTAATGGCTGCATGAAAATTATCCTCAAATTTTCATTTGTATGTTAAAAGTAAAATCAGAGAATTAAATAAAAGATGTTATTGTTAATAATTATATATAATTATTATGATTACTAAATATAAATAAAAAAATCATTGCAACTCATCAAAATCAGAGAACCAAATTAAGAATCTTACAATTCACAATAATAATAATAATTCATAAATTTTATGTGTCTTTAATGATATCATTAATAATGAGTATAATATAATATAAGATTAACTTGATTGGTTAGATTAATCTAAAAATATCCAAATTTTCTATAATTCTTGCTAATTACATTTTAATCAAAATGTCATTCTATTTTCTTATTTAACCCATCTCATCTTCTTCCTTTATAACCCCAACACATCACTAACAAGCCGTGCTCCCACCTCGATGCTATTAAAGAACTTGTAGCTTATCGGTTAAACAAGATATTTCTGTTATTAATATCACAAACTTGAGTAGATAACACACTTTTTTTTCGGGATATTCAGGTCAATTAAGGCAAACTTAGACACCCGAAAAATCGTCATATTCGTCGAAAAAATTCACCGATAATGTACGATTTTCTTGTAGTGCCCAACACATATGCATGCTTCGAACCCAAGGCCGCGATCTTGGTTGGTAGCCAAAACTCACAACCTATAGATCAAGATGAGTTACGTAATACGTAACACGCTTTATGATTTATCGTTCATTCTATCAAAAACATAATTACTTCCCCCTCACAATGAACAAAGACTCAAAGAAAATAATATTTATTACTTGTCCTTCTCTTGCCTCTCAGTGGTTTCTTATTAATAACAAAATGAAATAATAGAATTGAAAGAAAAAGAAAAAGGCAAAAGAAAAAGATCACATCTTGGTCTCATATTTGTTCACCAATGTTCTTCTCAGCCTTCCACCTTATTCCCACCTAATCCCTCCTATTTTCAACCAAAAAACAAAAATTATTCTTCCTGTTTTTCATAAAAAATGGGGAAATTATTCTGTGCGGTCACCGGAAAGTTTGGAGGCGAATCAGAATGTGTCATATCACCTCATGCACAGCACTAGTACATAACTAAAAAATGATGTGTTACGTCCTGATTCGCCTCCGGACTACATGCGTCCGGTGACCGCACAGAATAATTTCACTAAAAAATGTGCTATATAATAATTGTAATTACCTTCACGTAAGCACGTTGAGCAGCTTTAGCTCTGTACATCTTCATCTTCTCCCTCACATACCTTTCATATATAAAAGAAGCCCCTCTGAATTGTGGAAGAACAAGCCAGGCCACCAGCAAAAGCTTCATCTTATACCATATTGGAATCCTTCAAAAAAAAAAAAAAATCCACCTTAATTATTTTCTAATCATGAAATTTATCCAAAATTTAAAAATAGATTAGCATAATTTAACTATAATTAATATATTAATGAAATATTACCAGTATAAAATAGGTGCTGCTATCATCTCCATGAGAGTCATGAAGGAATAGATGATCCAATAAGCTAACCATTGCTCATCATCAAGCTTCGACTCGCTCTCTATTGCTTTAACAGAAGCGTACCTTTCAATTCAATTCAATAACCATTAATATTATAGAAAACATTTAATGGCAATATCTTAATCAAAATGTAATATTATTCATATTTTTGAACTTGCTAATATAAAAACTTTTTAATTATTCAATTACTGCTTTCTTCTCAAACTAAGGTTTCCTCTGGGACAGCTTTCTTATTATTTTTTAAAACAATTTTTTAGTTTCTAGCACAAAAAATTTTTGAATTAGAAATTTTTGTACTAGGAAGCTGCTTTAGAAAGCTAAGAGAGCCGTCTCAAACGAGCCTAAGACTTGGTTTGGGACGGCTTTCTTATTGGTTCTTAAAAAGCTATTTTAAGAAGCAGTAAGAAAGCCATCACAAAAGAAGTCTAAGGCTTCGTTTGGGACGACTTTCTTACTGCTTCTTAAAGCAACTTTCTAGTATTGAAATTTTATTTTTTGAACTAGAAAACCGCTTTAAAAAGTAGTAAGAGGCTTCATTTGGGACGGCTTTCGTAATGCTTTTTAAAGACGCAGTAAGAAAGTTGTCCCAAACGAAACCTAAACCTAAAAGTTCTAAAATCAACATAATATAATATATTAATAATAAATTGAGACATTTAAAAATTTTGTATTGATTGAATTCTAATTATAATATTCTCGCTAATGAACTAAATAAATATATTTTTTAAGAGAGAGAGAGAGAAGAGAGATGAGCTTACAAGGGGTAAAGGAGCATGAGGGCTGGCCTGCATATATGATTTGAGAAAATGATTTTAAATAATAATAATAAATGAAAAAAGAGGAGAGAGAAAGAGAGAAATATAAGAAATTATACCCAGCGAGAGAGATGAGATGAGAGAGCAAAGTCCAGAAGAGGTTCATTGCCAAGAACTGGAGTTGGAGACCTGGAAATTCAGAATTGATCTCTCTATGGCTTACAGAATGAAGAATTTTATCCTTTTAATGGAAGATGAGATAGAAAAAGAGAAAGAGAGAGAAATATTTATTTATTTTACGAGAGAGAGAGAGAGAGAGAGGTAGAAGGAGAAAGGTGGCAACGAGGGAGAGAGAATCGGATTCTTAGCTTCTATGTGGCCGCCCGGCACCGACTAGTTCGGCAGGCTAATTAAGAGAGAAAATAAAAATAAAAAATTGTAATATTAACATTTATTTTGAACTAACAAATATCTTTATTGGCAATAAATGTTCAAATACCTCGCATGACCAAATTCGTTGAACAAATGCAAAGAAGCAGATGTAGGTGATAGTTGAGATGAATTTTCTGTATTAATTTGTATGGGTAATTACATACTATAAAAGAATGAGAGCATAATGATCATTAAAGTTTTGTTTGGGACGACTTTCTTACTGCTTCTTAAATCAATTTTTTAATACAAAGATTTTAATTTTTATATTGAGAAGATGCTTTAAGAATCAATAAAAAGCTATTCCAAATGAAACCTTAGGTTTTGTTTGTGTCAGTTTTCTTACTGCTTTCTAAAGCTATTTTATAATATAAAAATTTGTAGTTCAAAAATATTTTGTACTAGAAGGCTACTTTAAAGAACAATAAGAAAATTATCTCAAACAAAACCGTAGTTGCTTGTAAATAATGAATATGTTAGAATATAATAACTTTGTTTTATTTTTTTCATCATAACTTACAAGGGATTTTGAGGTTATAAGTCTTGTTTGGGATGGCTTTCTTATTGCTTTCTAAAGCAGTTTTTTAATAAAAAAATTCTTGACTAACAAATTTTATATTAAAAATATGCTTTAGAAAACTATAAGAAAGCTGTCGCATACGAAACTTGAGTATTTAACGTTCTTTGCAAGCGTTAAAGATAATAGTACAATGAAAAATTTTAATTGAAGATTGTTCACAGTAGGAGGTGCCGATGTTGATGAAAGACAACGGAAATGATTGATGATAATGATGAAGCATGACAAATTGGTTATGGTATAAGACAACGGTCGGAGCTATAAAAATTAGACGTCATGCGATATCAATCGACATTTAGAGTTCAATATTGACGAATATAATTAATTGGAGATGTTTGATGGTATTGATCATAAAGTGCATGATGTTGATGATGATGATGATGATGATATATGCATGGTTTACTTATACTATTTAAAAGATTAACTTTAATTTTAATCATCTTATATTTAAAACAATTAAACATTGCTCTGTCACCAAACAAAACTTGGAAGCGAGTTTTTTCTATTCCGTTATTAGACAGCGTTGCGGGCCATTATTTATGGCCCATTAAGACCTTAGAGGCAAACATAATTAGAAGTACTCCGGCCCGGCTCGTCTAACCCTTCTCTGTCCAGATACTGACACTATGGAGCCCATGCATCTGAGAAATTATTTTGTCCGGTCACTGAATAGTCCATAGGTGAATCAAAACATGTCGCGTCATACGGTATCGAGTGATACACAAAAAAAAAAAGATGCGACACATTCTCATTAGGCTCTGAACGCCGTTCGGTGACCTCGCAGAATAATTTTTTCATGCATCTTTATGTCTGTAATCATTTCTCAACAACAACAACAACAACAACAAGCCTTTGTCCCACTACGTGGGGTCGGCAACATGAATCCTTTTTCTCCATTGTGTCCGGTTCAAAGTCAAATTCTCGTTTAAATCTAATAGAGAAAGGTCATTTCTAATATTTTCTAACCAAGTCTTTTTAGGTCTACCTCTACCTTTCTTAACATAAGTCAAATCTAATACCTCTACTTTCCTAACTGGGTCATCGGAAGGCCGCCGTTTTATGTGACCAAACCATCTAAGGCGACTCTCTCTAATCTTATCCTCCACTGGAGCTACTCCAACCTTTTCACGTACATGCTCATTTCGTATCCTGTCTCTAAGAGTAAATCCACTCATCCACCTAAGCATCCTCATCTCCGCAACACATAACTTAGTATTATGCTTCTCTTTTAATGGCCAACATTCTGCACCATAAAGCATTGCAGGTCTCACCACCATCTTATAGAATTTTCCCTTAAGTTTAAGGGGGACTTTTCTATCACACAACAAGCCCGATGCATTCCTCCACTTCAACCATCCAACTTGAATTCTACTGATAACATCCCCATCTATTTCACCATCACTCTGAACAATAGATCCAAGATATCTAAAACGTGTACTCTTATTAATGACTTGATCGCCCAAAGTCACAATCCCCTCACTAGGTCTATTACTGTTAAAATTACACTCCATATATTCAGTTTTAGATCTACTCAAGCGAAAATCTTTAGACTCTAAGGTTGATCTCCATACTTCAAGTTTACCTTCAACTCCCTCTTTAGTCTTGTCAACAAGAAGAATATCATTAGCAAAAAGCATACACCAGGGTACATCCTCTTGTAAATGTCTAGTGAGAACATCCATGACTAACGCGAAAAGATATGGGCTTAAAGCTGATCCTTGATGTAATCCAACCGAAATAGGAAAATACTTGGTCAAACCACCTTGTGTTTGAACACAAGTAGTAGCTCCTTCATACATATCTTTAATGATTTGAATATAAGCATTATTAACTCCTTTTTTTCAAGAACTCTCCATAGCACTTCTCTTGGAACTTTATCATATGCTTTCTCTAAATCAATAAATATCATATGTAGATCCTCCTTATTCTCCCTATATTTCTCCATCAAACCTCTCAATAAATGTATGGCTTCCATAGTAGACCTACCAGGCATGAATCCAAATTGATTTTGAGAAATATTAGTATCACGCCGCAGCCTACGCTCCATAACTCGCTCCCATAGTTTTAAAGTGTGACACATTAACTTAATTCCTCTATAATTCGCACAATCTTGTGCATCACCTTTATTCTTATAAATAGGAATCAATACACTCATTCTCCACGCATCTGGCATCTTTTTAGTCTTCAAAATATTATTAAAAAGTTTAGTTAGCCAAGAAATTCCTTCATCTCCTAAGCATTTCCACATCTCTATTGGGATATCATCAGGTCCAACAGCTTTTCCACACTTCATTTTCTTTAAAGCCTCACTAACTTCGGTTTTACTAATACGCCGATAAAAACAGAAATCTTTATTATCATTTAGGATGCTAAGGTCACTAAAGTCAATTGTATTCCTATCACTAACTTCTGTAATCATTTCTCGTATAGAGGAATTATTACGTGCAGAGTCCAGACGTAACTCTACGTAGAGTTACGTTCAAACTCGAATAAAAATTAACATGTGTCATTATACACAAATATATATAAGTTTGTACATATTATATATACATTATATACATAATTGTACAATTTGTACATAGTGTGTACAGTTATACATTATGTATAAATTTGTAGATATTATGTATAAGATACCTTTTAAAATTATTATATTTATTTTTAAATTACTATAATATCTGACAAGTTAATCAAATTTTATATTATATTATCTTAAAATAAATCTAATAATAATAATAATAATAATAATAATAAATATAATAATAATATATTATTATGATAAGTACCGAATACTTGGTATGGTCATCCAAGTCGATGAAAATCCGCCGAACCGTCCACCACCTCGTCAGCAGCATTAATGTCTCGTCATGCAACCTCCATCCACCCTACTTCAATGCTCCTGTCTATAACATCCCAGTTAAGCATTTCGTCGAACACATCACATGTGAGCGCTGCTGAACAAACCACATGGCCGGCATCCACCGAGTATTCTCTCTCCTTTTTCTCGTCATGTTCGTGGCCGTCGCGACGGCGAGCGATGCGCCATCCGTAGACCAGCAGTGCGCGACGGAGGCGTCGAAGCTGACGGAGTGCTTGGGATATGCAAGCGGACAGGATAAGTCGCCGACGGGGAAGTGCTGCGGATCGGTGACGGATATAAAGGGGAAGGACCCAACTTGCCTTTGCCTCGTCATTCGCCAGGCCCATGGAGGAGGCGGCGGCGGCTTTTCTGCCTTTCATCTCCGGCTAGATCGTCTCCTTACTCTTCCTAAGGCTTGTGCTCTTGCCAACGCTAGCGTCAGCGACTGCCCTAGTAAGCTTATCTTCTTATTAATATACATGAATCAACTTTTTTTTTTTTTAAATTGAGAATCAAGCTTAAAGCTGTAGTCACATTGTTGTTTAGTTGTCTGATAAAGGAAACCTGATTCTTCACTTTTTAGTTACTTTTCACTTGTTTAAGCTGAAGACTTAAGTCCCAATTAGTTTTTTGTCCACAAATCTGCGAGGAACGGCGCAACTATTAGAAATAATATCATTAATACGAGGGCTGTGATGAGTTGGTCTCGAGCTGAGTTAGATTATGAAAGTTGAACAAGAACTTGCTCATGTGTTGCACGCATGAGCTGTTGGTGGTGTTTTCATATCAAGTTTTGGTGTTCTTATTATAATAAATTAGTATCAGAGCATTGTTTCGAGTATGATTGCCGTGAAATTTTCTATCAAAAAGTTCAATAGGTTAAAGAGTTTTGAGGTTTAAAGAACTATGATATGTGATCTTTTGTATCAGAATAGGTTTGTGAAAACACTTATGGGGAGTTCAAATGCGTCTAACATGGTGAGTAAAGAAGATGAGACATAAAAGGACCTAAAAGCTCTTTTAGTTATCCAATTATGTTTGGCAAAAGAGGCTTTGACAGAGTTCATAGAAGAAATAACTAAGGGTTATGACCCAAGCTTACTCCTTGTTGAGGAGTTTAGACATACCGAAATGGGGTCAATTAGGTTTACCTTACTTTTTCTGAAATTCTATCTCAAAATCATAACAATCATGCACGAAAAAAAGAAAGAAAGAAAGAATTGTAGGAGATATAACTAATAAGAGCCTGTTATTTATAGAAAAATCCAAGAACGCCATTCTAATGCATTGTTAGAGTTTACTAATTACATACTTGCTCTTGCAGAGCTTCTGAATTTACCTACAAACTCACCGGACTATGCTATCTTCACCAATGCTTCTTATGGTAAAATCGTATAAGAGCTTTCCTTCCTCATAATTTATAGCAATAACTTAAAAAAAAAGAAATCATCAGCTGAAGAACTTTCCCACATTTTTGTTGCAGCAAATTCCTCAACTACTACATCTGCAACTACTGAATCTCCATCTGAAGCAGCCATGAAGCTGAGCTGCAGTTCTTTTCTCATGATCGCCTTATCTGCTGTATTCTTTTTGTTCTTTCAAATAGGAGCTTGAAATCTTTCACTTATCTGTTTTTTCTGCAAAATAAGTCAAGAATGCTTGAGGTCAAACCTAGTTATATATATTCCTTTTACATCCCTCAGCAAAGGCTTATTACCAGGGATTATAATCAGACACTACCTTGTATAATCTCTTGTTTGTTTGCATTCTGATGAACCTGAAATTTGGGATAAAAGAACAGTAGATGGTTCAATGGAAAATTTATTTTTTGAGCTTCAGATGTTCCTGTTTTGTTGTGTTTAACTAGGCATATTGGCTGCACAATTGAAGCTATTTGCATTTATGTGATTGAGGTTATAGTTTGTTAAAAGGATAATGGGATTCGATACCCTTCTCCGATAGCATTATGTGGTTTGTTCTTTCTCTTAGGCTTCGTTTGGGAAGGCCGAACGACTTTTTTACTGCTTATTGAAGCTGTTTTTTAATACAAAATTTTTTATTTTTATACTAAAAAACTGCTTTAAGAATCAGTAAAAAAGCCGTCTCAAATGAAGCCTTAATCTTCTTAGCCTGATTACATATGAGCTATATATTTGACCTCATATTGGCCTGTAGGCTAGCAGTTTTTTGAAACTAAAATGACAAAATAGCTAGGAGGGCATGGATTAAAGGATTTTAGAGTGCTCATCATCTTGGTCCGAAAATGGAATGAACATTTAAAAGAATGAGCTGATTATTGAAAGTAGTAAGACAATTGTCTCAATGAAGCTCTAATCTATCCCATCAGTTCAAGAAATTTCAACTTGTAAGCATTTTGTAGGGATAGATTTGTTGACCTCTGTTGACACTGCGTTGACCTTTTTTTTGACCGTCTTTTGAATTAGATATAGACAGTGTTAGTAGATCGGTCAGATCATTATTCAAATTTCTATTAAGATGCTGACGATTGTAATGAGAAGTGTAGTAGATTATCTGACCAAGGCTTCATTTCGGATGGCTTTTTATTGCTTCTTGTAACGGAGTTTTAATTTTTGTACTAAAACTCTATTTTAAGAAGCAATAAAAAAGTCGTCCCAAATGAAGCCTAAGGCTTTGATTGGGTCAGCTTTCTTATCTATTTTTAAAGCAGTTTTTTATTACAAAAATTTCTATTTCAAGAAATTTTTGTTTTAAAAAATTGTTTTAGAAAATAATTAGAAAGTTATTCCAAACGAAACGAAGCCAAAGGGTCCATTTGGGATGCTTGTAACTTTTTGTAAAGGTGGTTGTAAAACTATTGTGAAGAAAATAACTTTTTTGAAAGTTGTAGAAAATAGTTTTCTAACACAAAATTATTAGAAGCAGTGAAAAAGTAAGGGTCAAATAAAAATTATGGTTGAGATCTGAAAAAAAATAAAACTATCCCAAATGAAGCCTAAAATGTTATAAATATCCGTCTAATAACACTTAAATTATTTTTAAATGAGCGAAATATTAATTATTTTTGTAATTTATTCATTTTAAATAAATAATGATCCTTTTGAAAGAAGTTAGTTGATGCTCACAATCTTAGTGAATTTCTCTCTTTTTTTTTAACAATATTTTTTATCCCAAAATTGTAAATTAAAAAATAAAAAAGATGAGAAAAGTCAATTCATCAAGAATGGTTTAAATGTGATAATGATTATGGAATTAAAAAGAGATTCAAGTTGAAGCCATATATATTATTAATACAAAATTTTAAATCTATTAATGGGATACAAAGCATTGAGATTTCTATGCTATTGAAGACGGGACTAAAATTAATGCTCTCGTTTCGCTAAATATTTTTGAGCGAATAAGAGAAGATGGAAGATTAAGGTTCTGTTTGGGACAGCTTTTTGAGCAGATTTTTATCACAATATTTTACTAAAAAGCTACTTTACAAAGCAATTTGAAAGCTATCCCAAACGAAACCTAAGAAAGAAGAGAGTTTTTTGGAGGAGGAAAATACAGACAATCTAAATCGTTATTATTGCCGAAGCATTGGCATTGAATGTCATCGTACATATCAAATGCACAATTTGACACTCAATATTTATATTAAAAAAATTATCCTTAATAAAATAAGGATTATTAAATTGCATTCAAATCTTAATTATTTATTAAATTAATATCACTTTAATTCCATTTTTACATTCTCATCCAAATATAAACATTCATGATAAAAATACCAAATTCACAGTGATTTAATTAAATTTTAAATAAAAATTAATATTATGTGAGTGAATATCCCAAAAAAATTCTACACTATTTATTTTCCTAACAAGAATTCAGCCATATATTATCTCACAAGGTGCGGTTCGGTGGTAGTAAATCCGGTGCAACTAATTTCTCCGACGCTGAAACTGAGATTCTCCGCCTAGGGTTTCGGCTGTCCCCCTTTTGATCGGCGAGTCGGCGATGGATCCGGACGCAGTAGCTCGGGCTTTCGTGGAGCACTACTACCGCACCTTCGACACAAATCGAGCGGGCCTCGCTGGTCTTTATCAGGACAGCTCGATGTTGTCTTTCGAGGGGGAGAAGATTCAGGGCGCCGCCGCGATCACCGCCAAACTCACCGGCCTTCAATTCCAGCAATGTCAACACAACATTTCCACCATTGATTGCCAGACCTCTGGACCTGCCGGCGGTGTGATCGTCTTTGTGAGTGGATCTCTCCAGCTCGCCGGCGAGCACCATGCTCTCAAGTTTAGCCAGGTTTGGAATTACTTATATCTCGGTCTGTTTTTCTTGCATCGTGTAATTATATCATCGATCTAGCAATGGATCTGAATTATTTTTTGTTTTGAATTTTGTTGTTGTTGGATTGCGTGAGTAGTTATTTTAGGTGGCGGGACTTTTGAATCTCACCTTATCTTTCTTTTCTTTTTTTAAATTCATAGGCGGTCGAAAAAGTTCCGATGATCTAATTTATTTCATGTGACCGGCTGTAGTTTATGCTTGTGGCTTGCAGCCTTTTGGGGTTATTTATGGATTGGATTTTCCTTGTCCCGTTGTCCTTTTCCTTGTACCGATCAATAATGATTCTGATTGTCACGCTCTTTCAGTCCTTCCATTATTTGCTATATTGCCTATTTGCAATTTTTTTTCCTTAATTTTTTCTAGCTTTTTGCAAGCAGCCGCAAAGCAGGCGCACTTTGCACCATGTTTGGATGAAAAGCACTATTTTCAAGAGATTTGTCTCGAAAAGCTGCTTTTAGAATTTTTTAAAATTGTTTCATATAGAAATCGAAATAGAAAATTTCTTATTTCTTTATCTCACTGAATAGGATCGAGATATTATTTATAGAGGATAGATTCATTTTATTACAATAAATCAAATCATCTAAAATAGAGAAGAAGTAAACATAAAGTAACAAGGTTCCATGCGAGAGCCCACTAAGAAGTACAAAAAAAAAAAAAAAAACTCATAAGACCCTCAATTCCTCTGCTTCTTTATTTAAATTTCAACGCTCCCTCTTAGTTTCGATGATTTATATTTATCATTTCCAACTTGGGTCTTAACTCTTCATTCATCCTAGAAATAACCTTGGTGAGAATGTTTGCAATTTAGTGATGAGTTGGAGCCCGTTGAATTGATATCGTTCCATTTTCTATCGTTTCTTTAATGAAGTGTCAATTTATTTAAGCATATTTTATTCAATCATGATGCATATGATTTTTCACATGCTTGTTGTTGTTTATCACAAAATTGTCTTATTGGCTCTTATCCTGAGATGAGCATGAGCAATTCTCTTATGCTCTTCTTTACATATTGCTTTTTACTAAACCAAGTGACTGAAATTTCCCACACAAAAATACAATACCCTGAACTGGACCTGTGATCCATAACTAAGCCCACACAATTTGCATCAATAAACACCTCAATCTTCTTCTTTGAGTTTTTTTGAACAAAAATTCTTTTCCGTAGAGTCATTTTTAAAGCCTTTTAATACAAACTCCATATGTCTTCCAATAAATTTATGCATAAATTGATTGATTTCACTGACTAAAAATTTAATATCAAGTCCAGCGTGAAAAAGATAACTTAGTCTGATGAGGACATCCGACCATGGAGAGTTTACCAGAGACGGGGCCGATGATCTACGGTCACGATTACGCCGCTTTATTTTTGAGTTATTAGTTGTATATGATTTATTGTTATTTCCATACCGATTTTACCCTCACTTGAGGGAGTTTAGGTGTTTGTGACCCTTGGGGGCACTATTGTCTTTTGTTCTGTTATTGTATGTGGGGACTATTTATAGCCTCCTTTTATACTTATGATGGTTAATGAAGAATATTATGAAAATTTCAGCAAATTGTCTCTTGTGAGCTTTGAGAGAGAGCTTTGGTGAGAACCCTAGGTGAGATAAACGTAATACCCACCAACCACAGGAAGCATCCGGGTTCGTGGTCTACCTCCTCCTTCCCCTTCCTCCTCTTTCTCCCCCACAAGTCGCTGACCACCATCTTCTTCCCTCCTCCAACCGTCGGCCTCCCTCTTTCACTCCTACTAGCCGCCGACTCCAAGAAGCCCCATCCCTCCCCCTTCTAGCCGCCGGCCACTAGACCACACTCCTCCCTAATCGCCAGCTAAGCCAATCCCCAAACCCTAACGTCAACTCCTAACCCTAGCCATCAACCCTAACCCAAGTCCTCTTCCCTCAGCCGTCGACCAACACCTCCCTTGGTTCCCAAATTTCAAACTCTACTATTAAAAACCCTTCCTAAATTACCCCTCCCTAAATTAGGAAACTATTCTAATTCATATTCAAATTGAATTTGAATTTGAATTTTATTTCTTAATTGAGCAACCCTATTTTAGGAAAGCCCATTAAATCATGTCTATTTGAAGTTTAAATAGGATTTGATTTAAAGCAATCTTTCTTATTTCAAGATCCTAAATAGGGAAAGCCTTAACTCCTCCTTCTAGAACCCCTTTCCCCTAAGCAAGCCGCCAGCCCCCTCTTGGCCGCCCCCTCTCTTTCTCTCTCTTCTCATTAATAAGCCCATTAAAGCTCCCCAAATTAAGCCATCAATTCTCTAATTACTTCCACCCCTTTTTGCTGAAATTAATTTCAGCAATTTGAATTTGTTTCCCTCTTAATTCAAATTCGAAAACCTGAAATTAAATTCCTTCCCCCATCCCCTCCAAATCAGACCCTTATTCCTCTACACTTTTCCCTCTTAAAGTGAAACCACTCCACCTAGAGTTGCTGTCCAGAAATTTCAGCAAGAACATCTTGCTGTCCTGCCCTCCTGAAGACCATTCCTTGCTGTCCAAGAACTTCCGGCATCCCTTAGTGGCTGCCCATAATTTTTTTGAACATTGCTAGGTTGTTGCCCAGAAGATTTCAGTAAGGGTAATCGGTTGTCCTGCTCTCCAGAAAGCCACTTCTCACTGCCCAAAAATTCCCATCCCCTCCTAGTAGCTGTCCATCCATGTATGGCCGATCCGGAGCTTGATCATGGGTTCATCTTCAACGACCAAGGGTTCATCGACATCTATAAATCTCCGTTCTTTGACCTAAACCTCGAAGTTGATCACTCTGTCGAAGGGTACGTGGATCGAATTCTTTTCTCTATTGCCGCCGCCATCGATCAACAACAAACTCCCGTTCAGTGGCAAATATCTCATGGATCTGACAAAGGTGAAATCTCCTCCTAACCTTGTATCTTCCTAGTCCTTTTATTGTGGCATCACTAAGGTTGTGTAACTTTCTCTGCAAGCCAATATAATAAGAGTGTGAGTGAGTGGACCCGATTAGTGACTATTCTATTTGTTAATTTAGGGATTTCATTTGAAAATCCCCCAAGTTATGCTGAGCTTGATTGAATTGATTAATTTTATGATCCTAAATGATTATCGTGTAATTTGGCCTAAGCTTCATCACCCCTCTTATTGTATTTGATTCTGTTTTACGTTGCTAAAAGTAGACTAATTACTGTTGCTCTAATCTAAGGCGTTAATTTCAAGCATCGCATAATTACCCACGCATTTAGTTCTACGTCATTTTTGTATCAGAGCATGGTTGCATTTTAGGTGCCTGTTAGGAAAATTTTATTTCTTAAGCATCTAAATCGCATTCTACACACATCATTTTAATTGCTTGTGATATCATATGACTTTCTTCTTGTTTTCATAAATCTGAGTCACCCTTAGACATAGGATGGACCCAAAACAACTTCACAGAACTTTAGACCTACTGGTAGGTCAGATGAACACGATTAGCTAATAACTTAAGAAAAACCAATCCGACCTAGCTGAATTTCGTCGTCAAATGACGAAACGATTTGACAGAACGAGTTAGGAATCACCCTACACCTTACACACCTTCTAAACCTTCGTTGTATGGGGACGATACCCTACCGGATGAAGGATACCACTGCGGCCTTTATCGTGCTCCTCAATATGGTCATGACCTTCATAATGACCTTAATATACCTCTATTAAAAAAAAACCAAGGTAGATGCCCCAACCTTTGATGGTATCCTCGATCCCCAGCTCTTTCTGGACTGGATCAAGGGCATGGATAGGTTCTTTAAGTGATACAATATTTCTGAAGTTAGGAAGATCAGATTCGTTCAAATGAAACTCACTGATAGGGCTAGTCAATTTTGGTCCAACTTAGAAAGCCTTAGGTAATCCCACAATAAGTATCCCATCACTGATTGGACTTCTATAAAGCGTGAGCTTAAATAGAAGTACTTACGTCCCTCGTACTTCACTAGGTTCCTTGATAGGTGGAATACGCTAACCCAAGGTAGTAAACCAGTAAATGATTACATTGCAGCCTTCGACGATTATCTGATTCACTGCAAGGGGGAGACTTCTACTACCCCCGCTCAAATTTTGTCCATGTTCCGTACTGGATTGCGCGAGGACTTGCGCAACGAATTTTTTGTTCGGAACATTACTACTTTTGAAAATGCCTACAGCCTAGTGTTAGACCTTTAGGAAACACGTCCCCAACACTCTAGTCGACACCAAGACTCTAGACCTTCTTATCGGCCCTCCAGTGGTTTGGCCCCTCACCACTCTACTGGCTGGCCAACCCCTGGAAACACTACCCGACCACCTTCTGGCCCTCCCATGCCTCGTCCTGACTTTAGAAACCAGTATCCCACCCCGGATACCCCTAGGCCGCACCCAGGGACTAGGTGCTTTCGATGCCAGGGGTATGGGTATATCTCCTCTCAGTGTTCTAGCCTTTATAAAGTCACTATTATTGAGGAGATCATTGAAGAAGAGCCTGAATGTGAAGCTGACCAAATTCACCAGGTTGAAGAGAATGGTGAATTCTTTTAGGAGGATGACGACACTATTGTCATTCACTGTATACAGAAAGTAGACACCTCTCCCATCGGCGTGGTGAGATGCGCACTGTCACAACCTATTGCCATTGATGACTGGCATAGGACGTCAATCTTTCACACCTGCACCAAAATTAAGGATAAAAACTATAAAGTTATAGTGGATAGTGGCAGTTGCATCAATGCTGTCTCCTCCAGCATGATGTTTAGACTTAGTTTGTCTGTTGTTCCTCACCCTAACCCATATAAGGTAGTTTGGGTCAACTCCACTGCCTTAGAGGTAAATGAACGAAGCCTCATACCAATCTCCTTTATTGACTATAAGGAGAATGTATGGTGTGATGTGCTGGTAATAGATGCTGGACAAATCATCCTAGGGCGCCCGTGGCTCTTTGACAATGATGTCCACATCTATGGGCGTTCAAACACCTGCGTGTTTGAACATGCGGGTAAAAAGATCAAGCTTTTGTCATCGCAGCCCAAGGTTAAGGATGATCCTAAACCCAATCCAATCAAGCCCAAGAAGGAGTTGAACCTTGTGACAGCCAAGGTCGTGGATTCTAAAATAGCTCGAGGTGCATCCCTATACGCCTTGGTTGGCCGTGAGACTTCCATTGAATCTGACGAGCCCATTCCTCAGGAGGTCCAACCCATACTGAGTGACTTTGTTGATGTCTTCCCTGATGATTTCCATGATTAGTTACCCCCGCTTAGAGACATCCAACATACTATAGACCTTGTCCTTAGAGCCTTCATTCCTAACTTACCCCACTATCGCATGAACCCCACGGAACATGTAGAACTTAAAAAGCATGTGGATGAGTTACTGCAGCGGGGCTATATCATGGAAAGTCTGAGCCCTTGTGTTGTACCAGCCCTTCTTACACTGAAGAAGGATAGTACATGGAGAATGTGCGTTGATAGCCGTGCTATTAACAAAATCATGATTAAATATCATTTTTCTATCTCGAGGTTGGACGATATGCTTGACATGATGATTGTAGCCACTCTTTTCTCCAAGATAGACCTTAAGAGTGGGTCCCACCGGATTCGACCCGGTGGATTGTCTATACGAGTGGATGGTCATGCCTTTTTGGTTGAGTAATGCCCTGAGTACTTTCATGAGGATCATGACCCAAGTGCTACGCCCTTTCATGGAAAAGTTTGTCGTTGTCTATTTTGACGACATCCTTATCTATAGTCAATCTATAAATTAGCACCTAGACCATTTAAGGCAAGTTGTGAGGTCTTAAGGAAGGAGCAACTTTATGCAAATCCTAAGAAGTGCACCTTCCTTATTGATTGTGTAATCTTTTTGGGCTTTATTGTGTCAGCCCAAGGGGTCTCTACAGACCTCGAGAAGGTGAAAGCCATTGTAGGATGGCCTGTTCCTCAGAATATCCGGGAAGTCCGCAGCTTCCACAGTTTAGCCACCTTCTATAGGAGATTTATCAAAAACGTTAGCATAATGTGTCTCCTATCACTGACTGTTTAAAGAAAGGTGAGTTTCACTGGACCCGACTGCCACCAAAGCCTTTGAAGAAATTAAAAAAAAAATGGTGGAAGCCCCAGTGATGAGACTTCCAGACTTCTCCAAAGTCTTCGAAGTTACATGTGATGCTTCAGGAGTTGGAATTGGAGGAGGACTGTCCCAGAAAGGCTACCCTGTTGCCTACTTCAGTGAGAAACTGAATGATATCCGACAGTGCTATTCCATATATGACAGAGAGGTCTATGCAATGATTCAATCCCTACGATATTGGCGACACTATCTGCTCTCGCAGGAGTTCGTCATCTTCTCGGGTCACGAGGCTCTTCGTTATATCAGCTCCTAGAAAAAGTTGAATGCACATCACGGTTGATGGGTAGAATTCTTACAGTACACTTATACCCTTAGGCACAAGGCAGGAGTTGAAAATAAAGCTGTCGATTTCCTTAGTCGTCGAATGATGACTACCACTGAAATGAGGGCCGAAGTTGTCGGGTTTGAGCGAGTCAAAGAAGACTACTTGGAATGTCCTGACTTCAAGGAGACTTACTCTCTTCTATCCACAGGCTACACGCGCCTTGTGGATGATTTTTTCCTCGAAGATGGACATCTTTTCAAAGCTCAAAAGCTTTGTATCCCTAATACTTCCCTTCGAGAATTCCTCGTTTGGGAACTTCACGCCGGAGGCCTCGCTGGACACTTCGGTCGTGATAAGACTGTTGAAGCCGTAAAGTGCCGCTTCTTTTGGCCTAGCCTGAAGAAGAATGTGGATAAAATGATCAGTAGGTGCCACACTTGCCAACTGGCCAAACAATGTAAGCAAAACATCGGTCTCTACACTTCTTTACCAGTTCCCAGCTGTCCGTGGCAATGTGTTAGCATGGACTTCGTCCTTGGCTTGCCTAAGACTTTTCGTAGGAATGACGCTATCTACGTCGTAGTTGATCGTTTCTCCAAAATGACGCACTTTCTACCCTGTTCTAAAACATTCGATGCCTCCCATATTGCCAAGCTATACTTCAATGAGGTCGTTAGGTTACATGTGTTGCCTAAGACCATCGTATCCGATAGAGATGTCAAATTCACAAACTACTTTTGAAAAACTCTTTGGATGAAAATGGACACCAAGTTACAATTCTTCACAGTCTTTCATTCCTAAACAGATGGTCAAGCCGAAGTGGTCAATAGGAGTCTACGAAACCTGTTGAGATCCTTAGTGGGTAAACACATTAAAGATTGAGATTCCATACTCTCCACGGTTGAATTTGCCTACAATAATTTTGTGAATCGCACCACTGGTTTAAGTCCTGCTAAAATTGTATATGGGTACAAAACTAGACAGCCTTGAGATCTCATACTCATGTGTCCTAAGTATAGGATTTCTGAGTCTGCATCCTCATTTGCATTGTATTTGCATGACTTGTATAAAGAAATTGCACGCCAAATTGAACAAAGCAACATTTATTATAAACTTCATGCTTATTTTAAACGAAGATTTAAAACATTTGAGGTTGGTGATTCAGTGATGGTGCGAATTCGTCCGGAACGATTTCTGCAAGGAGCCGTTAAGAAATTACATGATAAAAGTACATAACCATTCAAAATAATTAAGAAAATCAATGACAATGCTTACGTGGTGGATTTGCCTGCAGAATTCAATATTAATCCCTCTTTTAACGTTGAAGATTTAGTATCCTATGAGGGTTCAGAGTCACCAAATCCACTATAAATTGTGCCTTGTGCGACCTCACCCGGTGAGAACCCAAGCCTACCTCCACTCCCAAATATTTTTAAAATACCAATGGCAAAGAAGGTTGACTTGATTATAAGTGATGACATCATTTTCACAAAAGAGAGCGGATGAAGAAGGTATTTGATAAGGTGGAGAGGTAAGTTGGAGTCAGAGGACACTTGGTTAGAGTGCGAGGAGCTTCAGTAGATTGACCCAAATGTACTAGAGATTTATGAGAGCGCCCTGTACGCGTACTTGACGGAGTCGAGTTCTTTTCAGTCCGGGAGAATGATGAGGACATCCAACCATGGAGAGTTTACCAGAGACGGGGCCGACGATCTACAGCTATGATTACACCGCTTTATTTTTGAGTTATTAGTTGTATTTGATTTATTGTTGTTTCCTTTCTGATTTTACTCTCACTTGAGAGAGTAAGTGTTTGTGACCCCTGGGGGCACTATTGTTTTTTGTTCTGTTATTGTATGTGGGGACTATTTATAGCCTTCTTTTATGCTTATGATGGTTAATGAAAAATATTATGAAAATTTCAGCAAATTGTCTCTTGTGAGCTTTAAGAGAGAGCTTTGGAGAGAACCCTAGGTGAGATCAACGTAACACCCACCAACCGTAGGAAGCGTCTGGGTTTGTGATCTACCTCCTCCTTCCCCTTCCTCCTCTTTCTCCCCCACAATCCGCCGACCACCATCTTCTTCACTCCTCCAATCGGCCTCCCACTTCCACTCCTACTAGCCGCTGGCTCCAAGAAGCCCAATACCTCCCCCTTCTAGCCGCCGGCCACTAGACCACCCTCCTCCCTAACCGCCAGCTAAGCCAACCCCCAAGCCCCAACGTCAACTCCTAACCCTAGCCATCAACCCTAACCCATGTCCTCTTTCCTCAGCCGCTGGCCAACACCTCCCTTGGTTCCCAAATTTCAAAATCTACCATTCAAAACCCTTCCTAAATTACCCCTCCCTAAATTAGGAAACTATTCTAATTCATATTCAAATTGAATTTGAATTTGAATTTGAATTTTATTTCCTAATTGAGCAACCCTATTTTAGGTAAGCCCATTAAATCATGTCTATTTAAATTTTAATAGGACTTGATTTAAAACAATCTTTCTTATTTCAAGATCCTAAATAGGGAAAGCCTTAACTCCTCCTTCTATAACCCCTTTCCTCTAAGCAAGCCGCCGGCCCCCTCTTGGCCGCCCCCTCTCTTTCTCTCTTTTCTCATTAATAAGCCCATTAAAGCTCCCCAAATTAAGCCATCAATTCTCCAATTACTTCCACCCCTTTTGGCTGAAATTAATTTCAGCAATTTGAATTTGTTTTCCTCTTAATTCAAATTCAAAAACCTGAAATTAAATTCCTTCCCCCATCCCCTCCAAATCGGACCCTTATTCCTCTACACTTTTCCCTCCTAAAGTGAAACCACTCCACCTAGAGTTGTTGTCCAGAAATTTCAGCAAGAACATCTTGCTGTCCTGCCCTCCTGAAGACCACTCCTTGCTGCCCAAGCGCTTCCAGCATCGCCTAGGAGCTGTCCAGAATTTTTTTGAACATTGCTAGGCTGCTGCCCAAAAGATTTCAGCAAGGGTAATCGACTGTCCTGCTCTCCGGAAAGCCACTTCTTGCTGACCAAAAATTCCCATCCCCTCCTAGTAGCTATCCATCCATGTATGGCCGATCCGGAGCTTGATCATGAGTTCATCTTCAACGACTAAGGGTTCATCGACATTTACAAATCTCCATTCTTGGACCTAAACCTCGAAGTTGATCACTCCGTCGAAGGGTACGTGGGTCGAATTCTTTTCTCTCTTGCCGCCGCCATCGATCAACAACAAACTCCCATTCAGTGGCAAATATCTTCTAGATCAGACAAAGGTGAAATCTCCTCCTAACCTTGTATCTTCCTAGTCCCTTTCAATTGTGTGGGCTCCGAAAATTCGATTGGATGCGCTCTCGGTCTCTCTGCGTCATTGGTATATTTTCTTGTTTGATGGTAATGATGACGGAGAGTTTTAACGAGATTAGGTTCCGAGTGAATTTTCAGAAGGCAGATTAGGTTTTAGATAAGACACTACTCAGAGATTTTGCCCTCATTTTGTGAGGACTTTTTGATCTGAGTTCTGGTTTCCTATAGGCGCAAGCCCCTATAGTTAATTACCCCTCCCGATAATAGGAGAGAACTTTCGATTAAGGCTAGTCGTTAAGGAGGTCACATAGGTTATGAACCTATCGTATAATAACAATAATCTTAGGGTTTGAATTTTGATTTTATGATTTAAAATTTATCACCATGAATTTAAACTGGTGGTGGGGGAAATGAAGAAGAGCCCAATCAAGATCCCATGGTTCCGTCGTCCCGGGCTGTCATGTTCCCTGGTCTACTTAGTCAGAGGAGGTAGTCGACCCAACCTGACAGAAGGCACCTTGTCGGCAGCCATGGGTTGCTTCGTCCAAGAATACCTTATAGACCTGGGTTGGTGTTTGTCTAAGGGGATAGATCTGAATCCACCTTAGCTAACAAAGGGCTTTGTGCATATCAGATATACCCTATGATTCATAACTCAAGGGTTTGACGCTGTTAGGGAACATGCGGGCTTTGGCCGTGATCGTAATATAATGTTGCCATTTCGCGGCAAAACCACCCGATCAGAGGGCACGTGCCACGTCCATGTTGACAGGAGACTATTTGAGAATGAACCTTAGCGATACATCCGACATTCATTCGCTCTTTGTGAGCTATGATTAATTTCAAATTTATCACCCCCGACAAACGGTTGCGGGAGGTGGATGATTTTTAGTTTTAAGTTTTTAGATGATATATTTCACTTTTGAGAATTTAGACTTTTGTGGGATTTGAGATTTTGACCACTCCGATTGAGATTTCTGATCAACACAGTCATCATCGGGGTGACGTTAAAATCACTAGTATTTTCGTAGGCATTTTGGAGGTATTTTATGATTCAAGTCAGGTCAACTCCGGTCCCTTTCGTGGAGGAGGATGAGTATTGAATATTTGACCCGCGCAACATTCTTGAATTGTTGGATTTGGGGTTCAGATGTGACTCGGAGCACATGCGGGTTGTAGCATTTTACCCTGTGTAGCATTCTCAGACGTTAGCATTTGTAGCTAACATGTTTGTCGGAGCACATGCAGGGTTTTCGCACTTCAGTTTAAGGGATCATATTTAATACATAAGGGAGAATTTTAAAATATTTAAATATGATTTAGGCTTCGTTTGGTTATTTGGTACTTTTGTAAAAGGTAGTTTTAAGAAACATCGGTTCAAAAAAAGGAGTTTTCTAACGGAGAAGCATATATAAAAAGCTTTCTCAAAACAACAGAAAAATGAAAAAAATGGAGTTATTGGGAACGAGGTTTGACAAACCAAACAGTAAAGAAAAATAAATTTTACTGCTTTAAAAAGGAATAAGCACCAAAAACGCCCAATCAAACTAGGCCTCATTGTGCTAATGATTTCATTTAGAAAATTGCCTGAGATTTCACTTAGGGGCCTACGAACGCCTTTTGTCCGCTTGTACACACGTTGCGGATCCGGTTCACTGCTTGCAGGTCAACAAATTGTGGCATCACTAAGGTTGTGTAACTTTCTCTGCAAGCCAATATAATAAGAGTGTGAGTGAGTGGACCCGACTAGGGACTACTATTTGTTAATTTAGGGATTTCATTTGAAAATCCCCAATGTTATGCTGAGCTTGATTGAATTGATTAATTTTATGATCCTAAATGATTATCGTGTAATTTGGCCTAAGCTTCATCACCCTTCTTATTGTATTTGATCTCTGTTTAAGTCGCTAAAAGTAGACTAATTACTATTGCTCTAATCTAAGGCGTTAATTTCAAACATCGTATAATTACACACGCATTTAGTTCTACATCATTGTCTGTAAACAAGTCTTTGATGCCGGCCTTTATTCATCAGAGTATGATCTTTTTAACATTTAAATTCATGGGTGTCTTTGATAGTTTACACCCCGACATTCATGTTTCCTTATGGAGATTAAGACATATTTGTGTTGTGAGATTGGGATATCCTTTTGTGATCATTCCACTTATATACCTAGGAAATATTTAAGATTTTGTAAGTCTTTAATTTTGAATTCTTTGCGAAGAAGTCTCTTGAGTTTATTTATTTCTTCAGCAAAGTGTCGTTGAGAATAATGTCATCGATATAAACATTCATAATTATATTTTTATGTTTAGGCGATCCTTTGACAAAGAGAGTGTGATCCTCTTTATATTGTATGAACCAATAACGCAATTGCTTGAATCTATCGAACCAAGCATGTGAGGATTGCTTTAATCTACATACTAACCTTCTTTTACGTTTATAGATTTTGTTTGTTGCGATAGATGTCTGAAGGTTTGGAGGAATTTTTATGTTGACTTCTTCAAGATTCAAATTAGACGCAAGAGATAAGAGTACCATTAAGGTGTTCAATTTTATCAAATGAGAAAATGTCTTGTTATCGTCAATTCCATATGACTGCGGAAACTATTTTGGCACGATGTGCCTTGAACCTCTTTATGATACGATCAATCTTATGTTTGATAGAGAAAATTCATTTTGAATCCAGTGGTCACTTTTCAAGTGGTAGGTTGGTAATATCCCAAGTTTTGTTCTCTTCAAGAAGCCTAAAATTCCTCCCAAATGCAATTTTTCATTCAAAAGTGTCTTGTATATTGACTGTATGGCCTATGCTTCGTTCAGCTTGCTGACAAAAGCACAAAAGTTGGGGAAAAGGCCCTCATAAGATACAATGTTGTAAACAGTGTGATTAGTGAACGATCTCTCACTTTAAGGGATTAGATTTATTTAAAATTTCATCAATTAATTGTGCATCCACAGGAAAATTTTCATTTGTTAGCTTTAGGGCCATCATATGCTAATAAAATTGTGTATTTGAAGCTAACCTGCTTCTTCTGAAAGCTTCATAGAAATATTTGGTGAGGAGCTACAAGCAGGAGTAAAATTTAAGTTTTTTGTTTGTAAGTACATAATTGAAATGCTAAATTTTGAATGTTTGGTAAGATCTTGCTACCTTTGCATGCAAATAGTTGGGATGAATTAACATTGTTAAAATGCATTGATACACAATTTAGAAGTGAGATGAAGCCATTGCCCGTAGCACTTGAATAGCAGTGGAAGTTCATTAAGCTCAAAGGAACGTCATGTGCATGTCATTTGAAGGGCTTTATATATATATATATATATATATATATACTATTGAATTATCTATTGCCATGCTACTCCAAGAAGAGATCTTCCAGATTTTGTGGATGGTAAGCAATACTCAATCTTCTTCATCACAATATACTTGTTCCAATATCCCAAATTGGTAATAGGATCATTTGTGCACAAAATTTGGCCGATTTCTTCTTGGAGTAGCATGGCATTAATTTAGATTTTAATTGGTGGATTTGATATTCACTATTCAATTTGAAGTGAGCAAAAACCACCAACAACTTTGCTTAGTTTTGCCTTTGATTTCTAAAGTAGTCTTCTTCATAATTTCTGAACACATCTTTTTTTCAGTGATATTTCTTACAAATAAGATACGTTCACGCTATTGGCTTTTGTTGTTCTTGAGGCTGCACATCCGAAACTGGTGATTTGCATGCCCTGACTGGCTGAAGCCTGACAAATTATCGACAGCTGTCAGTCTGCCACACATAATTTTTTTTGTGTGCAATAAGAGAGAGATAATAGGCTGGTTACATTCCGTCATTCTCTCTATATCATTATTTCTCTCATCAATCTCTCTCTCTCTCTCTCTAATCATTAATACTCAGATCATGTTATTTGGGCATCTTAGAAACACAACACAGACAATTGCATGCACAAACCTTAAAAGTCATAAGTTCATTGTGAGTTGACTGTTTTACATTAAATCATTTTCTTTACTCTGCTGCAGATGTTCCATTTGATCCCAACTCCACAAGGTAGCTTCTATGTGCTGAATGATATTTTCAGGCTGAACTATGCTTGATATCCCTAAGAAAGCTGAAAGGTTGGTGGTTTTTTTCTGTTTGAAGTACTAAAAGACCTTATATACATTATGCTTCTGGGCTTTTGAACGAGGTTTTGGTTTTTTCACAATTATTATGCTTTTATTTTTGGCTCCTCCTCAGGCCAATATATGGTGAAGTTTGTTCAGCATGTTGATTAAACTCTGTCAAATTTTCATTGGTATTTCATTCTCTTTGTTTGATATTTTATCCCTCATTTAAAGTCTTAAGAAATAGCCATATATGCTTCTTGTTTCTAATTATGAAGGAGAATTTGTTTGATTTGGTTTATCCATTTATGGTCAATTTTAAATTATCAAATTCTAATAAACTCAAAAATCATTTTATTTAATATTATGTAAATATGCATGCATTATATTATATATTGTACATACATTCATAGTTTAGATCATATTTGGAATTTTTGTTCCAAATAGAGAGATCTGATTTACCTCGAAATTGATTTCAAATATTGAGTTGAGATCAAAGTTGTCTTAAAATTGAGATTAGTCAATTATAAAAGAAATTTCGAACAATGTCAAAATTTTGCCCTTGTGATTATTCAATAGATTGACATGAACACCATATGTTGATTAATGCCTTGAAGACCAAAGTCTTTTGGTCTACTTAGGATCCTCGTTGTTCTGGTGACTCTGCGTTGCACTGTATTAGCATCAATAGTCTTGTTCAAGTTTTCAAGATTCTTGGTGGCCACATCTCCATTAATTAGTTATTTTGTGTTGAACTATTGTGTAAGAGAGTAGTCAAGGCTTTACCTTTGATGAGTCTTCTTGAGTAGCTCGAAGGTCCTCAAAGTGAGATTTTGTTGCTTTTTAGCTTGTGTTGGCATACCCAATATTATCTTCCCTCTTCACAACACACCAAAGTCTAAACATACCTTACAGTACATTATAGTGGTTGGTGGTAAGGCTTTGGTATCTTCCAGTCTGCCAATTGTATCGATGATGTGCACGAGCCTTTTTCTTTGTCTCATCCTTGAGGACCTCGACGTATATTCGGCCCCTTTAGTTTCACAACCTCCATCTGCTGGGTTAAATTCCTTCGCATGCCTTGTGCAATGTCACTTAGCATGACCCAGACTTGCCTTAAAAGACTTTTGTGACTATGTCCTCTATCACCCCCAATATTTCTATCTGTTTTAACAAAGTGGTCAAGGATTTGGATACATAGAACTCACTCGTCATGGAGCTATATTATCATCTCTTAAGAGTCAATCACCCCCGGGGCTTTCTACTCGTGGGGCCAAGTCAAGGCCTTATTAGAATAGCAATGGCCCTTGTTTAGTATCCAGCTATCCTATATTCCTCAAATATTAAATGATGATCCTCTCTATACCGTAGTGGTCTTCTTAGTTGAGAGTCCCAACTCTTATTGTTTTACTACAGGACAAAAGGTAAACATGCTTGTGTCGATCTCACCAGTGTGTCTCCCATGACTGAAATCCTCCAGAAAAACCCAAGACTGATCAAGCTGCAGCTTGTCAAGTCAACAGTCATAAATTCATCCCATTTGTATTTGATACTTTTGGCCAGCTAGCTCCCTTGGCTGTTGCCTTGCTCCATTGTGTTCAAGCCATTGCAGAATCCAATTTGATGCTATTATCTAGGCATGTAAACGAGTGAGTTGAGCAAAAGTGACACCAAATTAGAGCTCGGCTCGTCAATCCGAAAATTGGCTCCAGCTCGAGTTGAATGCAAGAAATGAACTCGAGCCCAGCTCATCCTTTAACTGGAGAAAGTTTGACGAGCTCAAGCGCAAGATAAACAACAGTTTTTCGCTTAGAGAAGGTAAACCCAGGATTTATTTTTTTACTGGAGCTAAACGTTGAATTGGAGAAGAATAATAGATTTTAATTTTTGGGGAGCAAGGTGCATTAATTACAATTAAATGCAATCCTATCAGGTTTTTTTGCAATTTTTAAAAATTTGTATAACTTACTGAAAGTAACTAAGGAGACAATAAATAATACAAAGACCTATTTCGTGTCAGATATTTATTCCAAAAAAAGAGTACAATATATTTGTATAGAAATATTAAGGCAATATTTCTAATACAGCACAACAATCGTTAAGTATTATTTCTATGAAGACATTTGCACTGAGATGAAAAACATTGAAAAAGAAAGAAATTTTTATTGAAAGAGAGATGAATCAAGCAGCATGTATGTGAATACCAATAGCAATGACAAGAATAGTGAGTATGCAAAAGAAGAGAATGCTATGAACAAGAATTGCAATCCCACTTGTCGCCATGTTTCCGAACTCCATCACCCTCGCCCTCGCCGGCAGCTGGAACAGAAGACCAGGAGACAACATGATGAAGAGTATCGTCGCAACGATCACCGGACCCCAATCAGTCGACGACATATCGATTGCTCGTTCAATTTCCTTCAAATTATCTCAATACTTATGTAGGAATAAATGAATGCCTCTCTTTTAATGTCTCATTGGCCTTTACTTAAGAGAGGGATGCAATTCTTAGAGGGCAAGTAAGAAAGAGAGAAGAGAAAGGGAAGTTTAGGGCCAAAGGTGGAGGAAATGGATTGCTTTTGAGTCAGTGATAGCAAAGAAAAGGCATTGCTGAGCATTACTTTATTTGTATTAATGGAGACAATAAAGAAGGATGTGATTTACTTTTAGTTATGGATTCCTTTCTTGAGATGACATATACGATTACTTAAGGTGTAGGTAACCAAATTTTGAATGAATAACCTCATTTAGTATTATTGGAGAATAAGGCTAATAATTTTGTTCAAAACTCAAAGTTGTCTCATCAGAGGTTAATTTGATTCATATAATTATATAATTAGTAGTTAAATTTCTTTTTTTTAAGAACTAAGAGGCGTAGCTCTACACAATTTGAATATTGATACAAAATTAATTATTTTTAAGGACTTAAAAATATAAACCTAAGGCTTTCAAGCCAAAGTGAAAGCACTGTTCATATCAAAGTGCTATAGAAAAAAATATAAAAGATCTTCCCAGCTTTTCTCTTCCTCTTTGGCCATATGCAAATAGAATCATATAAATATCTTTTGGTCAAAAAGATATTTGATCATATCTCTCCGCACATTAAAGTTTCGTTTGAGATTATTTTCTTACTATTTTATTTTTTAGGCTGCAATTACAGTTTTTATTTGGCCATTATTTTTTCACTGCTTTCAATAAATCTTTGTATTGAGAAGCTATTATAGTAGGTTTCAAAAAAGTTACTTTCACCACAACAATTGTATAACCGCATTTAGAAAAAACTACAACCATCCCAAAAAGGGGGATCATTTTTGTATTTTACTCGACTCAATATACAAGTGAATGAATGCTAGTAATCCAAAAGCTAAGTTAACATATCAGAGCTACTACTGTTACAATAGATGCTCAGATGTTGCAAGAATAGATGAAGATGAATACAAAAAAACTGAGAAGATACCAACAAGCATACCTCATTCCACAGTTTTCCTTGCGTCAGCCTTGGATTAGGGGTGTAATCAAGTCAAGCCGACTCGCGAGCAGGCTCGGGCTCGACTCGTTAACAAGCTCGACGAGTTGAGCTTATCGAGCTCGTGAGTCAAGCTCAACGGCTTATCGTGCTCGAGTTCGAACAACACACTGCTCGAGTCGTGAGCTCGTCGAGCGGCTCGTGAACGGAGGCGGAGTTCTGCGGGCAAGAAATCGCGGGCAGGAGGGAATTTCCACTGGTAGGAAATCGTGGGCAAAAGTTCCACGGGTGGGAATTTCTGTGGGCAGGAAATTGCTGGGTAAATGTTTCGCGGGCAGGAAGTTTTGCGGGCGGGAAGTTTTGCAGACAACTGCCGAGGCTCACGAGCCGGCTCAAGCTCATTTACAGTGGGACGAGCTCGACTAGAGCTCAAGCTCGCTTTCTGACTGACGAGCTGAGCTCGATAGTGCCAAAACTCGACTCGTTTACACCCCTACCTTGGATAGTGTGGAGCCTTTGGATTTGCAAAGGAAACAGTATTTGAAACTGCAATGAGTTTTGGTTGCAATTTATAACACAAAAACAATCATTAGGGCATGCAGATAGTAGTAAATGATGGTTGAAAAATGATTAGTGGAGTAAAGACTAACATTTGCAAGGCCACCTCTAAACAGTGCAGATGAAAAGTCTGAACGCTGACTGATCATTTGGAATCTCAAAGTTGTCTTCCCAGTCTTGATGTACTCAGCATTTGAATAATTTGCAAGTTGGTACTTCAAATATAAAATATTGCTAGGTTCATCACCATTGATTGGGTAATAGAATAATTTTAAAAAGATTTGCAAATAAGATGGAAAAATACAAGGGTTGAGGTTTGTTGTGGACTGGAACATTCACGATGGTAGAGAGATATATACTTTAGCGTCAAAGCTTTGTATGAAGATCCAACACAAAGACAGATAAGAGAGAGGGGTGCGAGAGTTATAAGATACATTAATATTTTTATATGGAAAACCAAAAACCATAGGACATGACCCAGTTAAAATGATTCTACTAATTTTGTAGTCGATTACAAATAGTGTCCCTCCTTGAGGGGGAAGTCTTTGGCTCATTGTATCATATAGAGCACATTACAAGGTGGTAGTTGGAAGAATATAGTGAAATAAGAGTTGTTCTCAAGAGAGTCCAGGCCTGTTCATTAGGCCAGCAGGACCGTAGTCGGGTGACGGTGGTCGAAGAGACCGTAATCGGTGGGCGACAGCGGTCGGACGGACTGTATTTGGTGGATGACGGTGATCCGAGGGACCGTAGTTGGCAGGTGGCAGAGGTCGCAGGGACCGTATTTGGTGGGCGATGTTGGTCGAAGGGACTGTAGTCGACGGGTGACAGTGGTCCGAGGGACCATAGTTGGTAGGTGGCGGAGATCGCAGGGACCATAGTCGGTGGGTGATAGTGGTAAGAGGGACCCTAGTCGGCGGTCGACGGGAAGTTGGAGGGTCTATAGTCGGAGGGTGAGGGGAGGTCAGAGCCACTGTAGTCGGTGGGCAACGGTGGTCGAAGGGACCGTAATTGACGGACGACGGGGGTCGAAGGAACCGTAGTCGGCGGGCGTTGTTGGTCGGAGGGCCGTAGTCAGTGAGCGATGGGAGGTAGGACGGACCGTAGTCGGCAGGCGATGATGGTCGAAGGGATCGTAGTCGGCGGGCGACGTTGGTCGAAGAGACCGTAGTCAGTCGGTGATGGTGGTCGAAGGGACCGTAGTCGGTGGACGACGGAAGCTCAGAGGGACTGTAGTCGGCGGGCGACAGTGGTCAAAGGGATCGTAGTCGGCAAACAATAATGGTTGAAGGGACCGTAGTCGGCGGGCGACGGTGGTCGAAAGAACCGTAGTCAATGGTGATGTTGGTCGGAGGGACCATAGTGTTGGAGCTCTTGTAGCTTCAAAGCTCTCTGCAATATGTAACCAAAGGTCCTCTTCATGTAAAGAGTGAGGATCTATTTATAGATTTTTGAGAGTTTCATGCCCTATAAATGTAGAGAAGATCTGCGGCAGATTTGGAGTGCTCCATTAGATGGCCCATATTGATCCCCCAATCATAGAGCATTTTTCAAGTGTTTAAGTGCCTTAATGTTGTCAGAATTCAGTGATCTAGAGATCGTTGGATTTGTCTCGTCGAGCCGCCTGATTCAACTATAAGTAGGGGTGTCAATATTTGACACGACACGAAAACCTGACTCGAACCCGACCCGATTTTAAAACCGGTCGAGTTCGGGTTCCCGGATTCGACCAGTTTAAAAAACGGGTCGGGTTTGGGTTGACCTGATGGGTTGCCAGGTCAACCCAGAAACACGTTGAAATGAGCTGCCCTCGCTGCCCCGAGGCTGCCTGCGCGCTTCCGCAGATGCCCGTGCGCCTGCTCGCAGGGCCGCACCTTGCTCGAGCCCGCGCGCCGTCCAGCCCACCAGCCGCCTGCTGCCCGCCACTTCGCCGTCCTGTCGCCGTTTCGTGTCTGGTCGGGTCAACCCGGCAATCCGACATGTCGGATCCGGATCCAAATTTTTGACCCATTTAAAGACCCGAGTTGGGTTAGGGTTGACCCGTTTGAACCCGGGTCAGTTCGAGATCGACCCGAACCCGACCCGAAACCCGATTTTGACACCCCTAACTATAAGCATGCCATATTTGGATATCATTTTGTCATCCAATTAATGCTTTGAACCTTCAGAATATGCTTTGGGCTCTTAATTCGGACCAATTTGGGCTCGGGTTGGACCAATTTTGATGTCGTTGGGTTCGTCTCTTCGAGACGTTCAATTTGACTATAAACTTGTTGAAATTGGAGTTTAGATGATCCTTAATTTAATTTTAAAAGTTTTTAATTTGGATATATCCCAAGACTCGTGCATGATCAAGACTATTTTTTGGTAACATATCAAAGTCAATTCTATTCAACCTTTATTGGCCACGAACAAATCAAGGGTTGTTGTTCTCTGCTATTGCCGACCTCAGTTAGACAAGTTGAGGCACTGAAATAATATTTAAAAAAAGATAATTATTGAATTTTGGCAAGCAAAGTATGGTAACAAATAAATTATCATGTTTTTAAATGCAAAATGGTCTCTGACTTTTTAAGAATGACTAAAATAATCCCCGATTATTTCAATGTCTCATTCTAGTCTCTTGACCTTTTTAAATATAGATCTACATGATCTCACAGAATTAGATATATAGTCTTTACTTAAAGAATAAATGGACCAAATTGTAAGTATTTTTATATAGTTAGAGACTATTTCAGTATTTTGATACTTCAGAAAAAGTTCAAAGATTAATTAGATCATACTCTAAAATAAAAAATGATTCTCAAGTGTTTTGAAACTCTACTTTTACCCATCCAGTATCATCTTTTTGCAATCAAATTTAAGAAATTTCACGAGCTGCTCGCGAGCTTGTTTTTAGTGGGACGGGCCGAGCTTGAGCTCGACTCTAATTCGAGCTCGAGCTCGACTCGGGATTCAGCTGTCAAGTCAAGCTCGAGTTGGGTAAGATTTGAGCTCGACTCTACTCGTTTGCACCCCTATTCTAACCCAATCATTGGCACTGGGTTTTGGACTCAATCCAATCATTGGCACTGGGTTTTGGACTCAATGCTCTACTTTTACCCATTCATTAAAATCAAATTCAACATATTTGATTAAATATTAATTTTATCTAAATTTGTGCTCATCAATTATATGAAAAATATTTTTTTCTATATCAAAATCTTAAATATTTGTGTTTTTAGTTATTATACAATATTAAAAGTTTTAAATTTCATTATTATATGAAGTCTTTTTGTTTTCTTAATAATGACCATGAAAGGGCCATGAAAGTGAAAATTGACCGAATAATTAATAAATATTCAATTTTTTGTAAATTATTTTAAATTATAATAAGTAAAGTAAGATATAATTTATTATTATTTTTACATGATGTGACTTAAAAATATTAAAATTGAATTAAAAAATACAAATCTTGACTTGTACATCACTGCAACTTTCTTATTAATTATTAATCTAATTTCTTATAATTATTAATATGCCACTTAATTATACTTAATTCTTAATTAATATCCTTATATAAATTTTATTATAATAAATTTAAATTTATAGAAATTCTTTTTATTTAATATTAATCTCAAATCAAAGTCAATAATTTTTAGGATCATCTTAATTAATAAAATGCGTGTTCATAATTATTAATCAAATTAATTAATAATATTAATTTATTAAATATAAGGTGATATCACAATATTTTTTTCCAGAAAATTGGGTGATGGGAAACAAGAGGATCTTGCACGAATTTCCAAAAATCAATAGATATATGAATAGTGGATAACGTAATATTTTTTGGGAGATATTTTTATAGTAATTATATATATATATTTTTTAGAAAATTAAAATATAATAGTTAATTAGTTAGTTATTTAATATACTAATTTAAATAGATAAATGATTATTAAAGTTTAATCAGAATATGTAATAACTAATCAATAGATGCGGTTATTAGATCTATTGATTTTTGGAAATTCGTGCAAGATCCTCTTGTTTCTCAGTCATGTAATTATCTGGGAAAAAAATATTGTGATATCATCATAAAATTTTTTATGTGTTCCCATATCTAATATTTAAAATTTATATTTATTTATATATTATTTTAATATTTAAATTAAATTAAAAATATATAAATGTTTTTTTTAATAAATTAATATTAAAATTATTTTTAATATGATTTATAGCTAAAACAAAAATTTTGTGATATGTATGATCAATATTATTCATACTTAAGTTATGTTTGGGATAGTTTAAGCTTTTCTATTTTACTTTTTCAGCCACAGTTTTAAAAATGCTTCTTCAAAAACAGCTTTTTAAAAATCAAAATTTCAAAAAATGATGAAAAAATTGTCTTCCAAACAATCGAAACATATCGTCAAAACAAAGCCTTAAACCTAAGGCTTTCAAGCCAAAGTGAAAGCACTATTCACATCAAAAGTGCTATCGAGAAAAATATAAAAGATCTTCCCAGCTTTTCCCTTCCTCTTGGCCGTATACAAATAGAATCATATAAATATCACCTTTTGGTCAAAAAGATATTTGATCATATCTCCTTGCATATTAAGATATTATTTGGGACGATTTTTTTATTGTTTCTTAAAGCAATTTTTTAGTACAAAAATTTTAATTTTTGTATTAAAAAACTGTTTTAAGAAGCAGTAAGAAAGCCGTCTCAAACGAAGCCTAAGGCATTGTTCGGGATAGCTTTCTTACGGTTATTATTTAGCTATTACTTTTTCGCTGTTTCCAATAAATCTCTATATTGAAAAGCTACTTTCTACAACAAATTTCAAAAAAATTACTTTTATCACAACAACTGTATACCCACATTTACAAAAAGCTGCAACCGTTCCAAATTACTATTAACTATCACTTCATTTGAACTACGAAATGAAGAATTTTAAAAATTTAACTATCTCCACACCATCCTCTTCCAAATAAAGAGAAAGATGGTGGGTAGCATCTGATCATGGTTTACTATCCTCTCTGATGCAAGACGGTTGTAATGGACGGTTCTGATCAAGTCAGATGTTCAAGAAAACTCATTAAATTTATGATTTATTTTTACACATCTTCTTTATATTTATATGTATTTTTCATTATTATTGTGCCCCAACCTGTATAAGCTCAAGTGAGGAGGAAGATGGAATGATTCTTCATAGAACTTCGAGGAAGGAGGATTATGCCCACTCTTTATTCGAATAAGGAAAAGAACATCCATCTTATCTGTTCCTCTTTGTAGACTAATCCCTCCACTAACCAACAATTATTAAGGAAGAATCAAGACTTAAACAACCTAAGTTGGAGAAGAACCACAAAGAAGAGAATATCTTCCACTGTCATAAGAACAACTTGCATATTCTTCTAAATCTAAAAAAAATCTATACTTAGCTGATCCTTATCCAATACTCTGATATCTCCTTGAAAGCCCATCTGGCTTTGTCAGTGAGTAACTCAAGTTTGAATCATTCTGATTGGTTGAATGTGTATTGATGTCGGTGAGCTTACAAATGATTTTCAAGATTTTCAAGATATGTATAATTTCATAGCGGGCCGCATAGTGCAGTTTCAAGTGATGCTGGCAAAAGATGTAAAAGTAAATTTAAGAAAAAATAGATCTGTTATAAGCATGAGATTTATGATGTGGGTTGTTCCGAGGCTGTTGGCGTGTTTGCTTGTGGTGAGCTTTGTGCTGCGGTTGGAGGGGATTTATTCTGGTTTGGCTTTTGGTTTTGGATTTCGGACTATGATGAGGCAATTCTGCATAACCCCGGGTTGGCCTTGTGCTGGCAACCTTGGTGGTTGGTTCCTATCCAGTGATTTTTCAGTGCCTTGTGAGGTGTTGCTTATTTCTTTTCAGATCATCGGCTAGTTGCTTTATGGCTTACTATCTCCAATGGATGGTCAGTCCTTCGCTACTCGGAGGGTGCAAGATTGTCATTACTGAGTCCGTATGAGTTGTACCATTCGTTGTTTTTCTTGGGTTCATTTTTGCTTTGTGATATTGTCATCTTAGCTCGTCTTTTGGAGCTTATGCTCTCTAATGTTGTAAGTGTATTTTGGCTTTGCTCCGGTCGTTGTAATTTTTTTATTGAATAAAATTTGGGCTAGTCCCTTTCCAAAAAAAAAAAAATCTCCAATATCGTATGAGAATGATCCGATTTCCAGTATGTACAAAAATTTATACGAGAATTTTATAAAAGTTCACTCAATTGATGGCCACATCCTATTGCTATCGTTACAGATTTTACTATAGATTTGATTGTAGAGAAGCCCAACTCGATCCGGTCTACAAGCAAAGCTCTTGAGATAGGATACTCCTCCTATAAATAGAGAGCTAGATTAAAGTTTTAGGCATTGAAAAACAATGGAGGCTAATCGTCTAAGGAGAGGGATGAAGGCAAAGCCGGAGATGTCCTTCTACAGAGCAACAAAGCCTTCTTCTATACCATATAGCAGCACAGTGAAGCCTCCTCCATCCTCTTCAATGGCTTCTCTCAGTTTTGTTGCAGAAGAGAATATCGACTTCATTCAGAATACTTTGCTGAATAAAAAGGCTTCTATGATGGCAAAGATGGAAGGAGGCGATCGAGCTAGTAATCAGATTAGTTCATTTGGTGGTGGTGGTGGTGGTGGTGGTGGTAATTTAAGCAGCGAGCTTGAGAGTGTGGATAGGAGAGCTGCAACATATATTTCTTATGTTCAGGAAAGATTCAGGACGGAGCAAATGGAGTATGATAAGAAGAATTATTAGTAATTAGTCATGATAAGTATGTATGGTGTGCTGTATCTTGTATATGATTAATCTATGTGGTAATAGATGAAGTGGGTATTATCAGATTAATTGTGTTATAAGTGAAGAACTATGCGAGTGGGATTATAGTGGTACTTAAGATTTATCTCTGAATTTAAGAACAACTATCGAAAGAAGGAGAGTTTACATTAAGAAGCTTCAAGATTTCACTAAGGCTTCATTTGACGCGGCTTTCTTACTGCTTCTTAAAGTAACTTTTGTTTTAAAAAATAGTAAGAAAACCGTCCCAAATAAAATCTAAATTTAGATAAGTAAATGATTTGATGTGTCAGGCCTTCCTACTATTCCTTGTAGATTTACCTCTGAATTTAGCAATTGCTTTCTATTAAACATGATATGTATAGGTAAAATACATAAAAAGTTTATGTATGGGTGTAAATGAGTGAGTCAAGCTCGAGTCACAGCTAAGTCAAGCTTGACTTATCGGCCAAAAAATAGGCTCAACCTTGAGCCAAAGCTTGAGTCAAGCTCATACATTGACCACAAACTTGGCTCGTCCGTTTATTGCCGGCCTCGAGCTTGACTTGAGAACTCAATTTCTTTTCTTTAAAAAACATATTTAAAATTATTAAAAAAAAAGGAAAATCATATTTGAATGCCCAACAGAAAGTAAAATCACAATAAGTGATTGGTCACAATCATATATTTCTCAATTTTGTCAAATTTTGTGAGAAAAAAATATGATTTTTATCAGGTAGAATCTTTTAAAGCAGGTTCTTTTGTTGGAAGGGACTAAAATAATCTTAGCAATAATATCTTTTTCAAAAAAATGAAAAGGAGAAAAGGACAACAGGATCAAATGAAGACTATGATCAACAAGTCAATATAAGAATATTTTCATTAAAAAAAAATTGCGACATTTTTTATCTTATGATGAGCTTTAAAATTATAAACTTTGAATTAAAATTAACATAACCTCAGCATAAATTAAAATTTTTTAAAATATTTAAATATAATCAAATAAGAATACATATAAACAAGTAATCTGAATCATATAATATTCATATTAAAATTTCATTTAAAACAATTTTTTAATACAAAAATTTTTTGAATAAAAAAATTTTGTACTAAAAAATTATTTTAGAAGAAAGCATTAAGAAAGCTATCCCAAACAAAACCTGATTGTCCAAACATAATATGATTCACATCTAATGATTTCCCAATTCAATAATAAAACTATAATAGAGCATTGCAGCATAATAAGATGTCCTCAATATCTATAGCATCAAAATCATAACAATCTATATAATTAACAATCTCTATCTCTATTTTTCAAACTATCACTCATTGAACTATTTTGATGAGCAAACTATCCCCCCCACCCCACCCCCCCATCAATTAATTTTCAAAAGTTGGGAATTTTATGATTCATAAATGAAATTACATATCTAATTAATTGAACAAGTCAATAACTCTATTTACAACTTATTTTGGGGATTTAATGGCTTTAAAACAACTTTTTTTTGGAACAATTATACACATCCTGACACATACAAGTTATACGGGTCTGTTTGAGAAGGTCGCAGCTATTATAAAGGTGATTATGGCTTCATTTGGGACGACTTTCTTATTATTTCTTAAAGCAGCTTTCTAGTATAAAAATTTTAATTTTTAAACTAGAAAACTGTTTTAAAAAGCAATAAAAAAGCCGTCCCAAATGAAACCTATAAAGTTGTTATGAGAATAAATTTTCTAAAAATAATTAAAAAGCAATGGCCAAACAAATATTATGATTGAAATCTGAAAAGCAAAACAATAAAAAAATTGTTCCAAACAAAACCTACCATCAAGCTTGGCGAGTTCAGATCCAAAACTGCCACCTTTGCAAACCCAGCTGAGAAACAATTAGAACAATTAGCTTGTTTCTAAACGAACTAAAATGAAATAATAGTGCAATCTTGAGTTCCCTTCCCACATAATAAATGTAATACAAACATACTAAGCCAAGCATTTCACAAACTGGACTCATTGTGTAACGTAGCATAACCAGCTAAATCTGAACGAAAAAATTTATAACAGAGCAATAATTCATCAGGATTTTAAAACTTTGGTACTGCTTTGAAGTTGAAAATCTAATCAGTACATCAGAAAAAATCCCTAAGCAGAAGAAGCAATTCGTTCGCCAGAAACCATACAATTGGGGAAACAACTAATCACAGAAGATAAAAATACATTGCGCCCCCTGCGATGCAAAAACTAAAGCACAACTTGAGGAGCAGCTGGAACAAGATTTGCATACACGAGTACAATCAATATAAATTTTTACACCATTGTAGTTTATACCTGCAAACTCTGCTCAAACAGCAAACCATCCAAAGTTAATAGTTAGTAAGAAAATATTTGATAGCAAAAAGTGTGCAATTGATGCTTCGTTTGGGACAGCTTTCTTACTGCTTCTTAAAACAACTTTTTAGTAAATTTTTATACTAAAAAACTGCTTTTAGAAACAGTAAGAAAACCATCCCAAATGAAATCTGAGACATCCATTGTCATCACTTCCTATCTTTCTCTCTCTCTATTACAAGAAATATGCTCAATATAAAATAATAATAATAACCCAACACAACAAACAGCATTTGGAGGCATGATGTATTCAACATTAAGATACAAAGAAAATTAAAAAGGAATAATCTTTTACATAACCATGTGTGGAATATGCTATGTTAAGCAAAGAATTCATGATTATATGTCAAAATAGGATAATATTTCAAATAATTTCAAGGATAAATTGTACACAAACAAGAGCAAAGATTGCATAGCTGTCTTCCTAATACGACCAACCTCTTGAACTGTGGCATTGCACAAAGAAATTGCATTAATAAAACCTCGTCAGTTTTCTGTCATTCAATTCAATTAAGTAGTAATACGGTCAGAGTCATCAAGATATAGACGCGTTAGCTTCATATGAAGATAAATTTCGAGAAATAACAGAACATGCTTATCGAGATTCAAATGGTTGACCACTTGATTATGCTAAAATTCACTCACCATGACTCTAATCTAGTAATCTTGATTCACTTTCTAGCAAGTAGATCGAGTCAACCCATACGTAGCATCATCAAGTCACCATCTGATCAGATAACAGCGTCTGTTGTGCATTCGTTATTGATTAAGAGCAAGAAATATTTCGGTATAATTCAAAATAATAATGAAAATGCTCATTAAAAAATCTCTAAATATACTTTGATTCTACTAATCATTCAAATATAGATAGATGGAGTCATAAAGAATTCTAGAGCTCTAACTACTTCAAGAGCCTCCAATCAAACATTCCAGTGTTTTCTGATCCTCCATGCATAGCAAACCACCCATAGTTGTTTGTTAGCTACGATCACTCAAAGCACTAGCTTGCTTTGACGCTTGAACATACCAGTTGATTCATTTGACCATCAATTCGATATGATGTGCTCACCACAAAATGCATGTTATACATATTAAATCTAATCACTTGGAGAAGCGTGTTGATATTTCAATAAGAAAATGATCAAAAATATCTCTTGACTCTTTATGAAAATCAAAATGATCCCAACTATATTAAAAGACCATTTTCAAGCTGGTATTACAACTATCTTTCCAATCAATGTCAAGCATGTCAGGCATCAGTCTACCTCTCCGCAAATTTTCAAGGCATATAACGATTGTTTCAGCTGTCAAAATGCACACCAAGGCACTAAGTTAAGTTCTACACTCTCCTACTCAATTAAAAATCTTAATAGTGACGCTAAAAGATAATCTTCAATAACACTAAAGAAACAAGGGTCTGAGCAGCTTAAAGCCCTAGATCAAATTCAAATTTTGCTTTGATATCTAAACGAGGTCTTCAGCAACACTATATAGCTAAGGCTCCGTGCTGCTAAATCCTTCAAAGCCAATCAAAGTTATATTATAAAAATCTCTTGTGAGAGCCACACATATAATCAACATTCTATTTCATCAACTAGCAGACAGAGCTTCATGCTGGTAAAATTCCCCAAGGCAGCCAAAGTTCTACTTTAAAAATTCTAATTTTGGTGCACTACATTAGAAAAAATCTCATTAAGGCTCTTAAACATAAAATAACAAGCTCATGTTTTGTTAGCATGAAATCAAAGACCCATGGTATTGAAATCTTCAATGTCAATCTAAAAGCATTGTTATGCTAACTAGCTTCTACAAGTTATTACCACATCATTATTAAAGCCTCAAACACAAAGTAAAATAAGATCACATTACGTTGATCAAATCTTGGCACCATGCAAACTAAAATCATCAAAGGCTGGTCATGACTCTAGTCTAATAATCTTGATTCACTGTCTAGCAGGTAGATCGAGTCAACCTAGATGTAGGATCACCAAGTCACTTTCTTATCAAATAAGGGGGGTGCAAGCTAGTGCATTTGTTATTGATAAGAAAAAAAAATATTATGATATAATTCAAAATAATAATCAAAATACTCATCTTAAAATCTCTAAATAAACCTTAATTCTACTAATCTTTTGCATATAGAAATATGGAGTCAGAGAACTCTATAGCTCTGATTACTTCAAGAGCCTCCAATCAATTATTCTAGAGTTTTCTGATCCTTCGTGCAAAGCAAAATGCCAACAATTGTTCGTCACCTACTCACCTACAATCAATCATTGCCCCCCTCCTCCCCTCTACCACCGAGAGAAGGCTACCCCGACTACCTCCTACAATTTGCATATTTTGATCGTCCAAATCACTGTCCTCCATCTAGGAGAAGGATTGTTTATGACCTCCCATTGTTCTCAACAACATAAACACCACTACATTTCATTGCTTTATTACAATACCAACAAGGGAATTTTTCACTAATTTAGACTTTTAAATCATATTAACCTCTTCTATAACTTTGGAATAGGATCGCCATATGAAACTCAAAAGACTTAAAATACTAGAGACTTTCGTATTGTGTGAGTAACTGCAATTTTTTTTTTATTCCATGATTTTCCACATAAAAATCATATGCTCCTTATCCTCTACATTTACTATTTACATCAAAATTCCATCACTTTATTGAAGTATTATTCCCACATACAACAATAGGCATCATCTGTAAAAAGTCCTCACAACTTCACAAATTAATTAGATATCAACAAAAGTTCTAAATTCAACAATTTTTCTACGCCTTGTTTCCATCGTCAACACGTAAAAGCACCATAATATTGGGGCAACTTGCTCCAATTCCTGTCAATCAAGGAACCTGTCCTTGCACCATGGGCATCATGACCCGTTTTAAACTCCTAACTAGTAAAATTATGTTGAGAAGCAAACATCTAACCAATCTTTAGATGACTCATTAGTCAAGCCCCCAAAGCACACAACCCTATTAGGCATAATTATTTTACAAATTAATGGCATGTCAAAGGTTATTAGCCTGAGAATGCTTGTACATCAGCCTCTAGTCCTGAAACCAAAGTCTCTCCCCCGCCAGATGAACTCATCCAATTTTCACGACCCCAGCAACCCATAGCAACAATAGTGGCAAATATGCCCTTGTCTCTCCACAATGTCCCCTGTGTTGACTTCCAATATGAGCTTCAATGTCTTGTCCAAGAAAAGCAACCTTTAGAAGCAAGAATCAACTTCTTACCCATTATGAATTCCAACAATCATTGCCACTTTCCAAAATAACTCTTCATCATCATATGGTTTATGATGCTAAGCTGCCTATAACAACCCTAGGGGTGTAAGTGAGCCGAGCTGGCTCGTGAGCCGGCTCGAACTCGACTCCTTAAAGAGCTCGCGAGCCGAGCTTCGAGCTCGAGCTCGACTCTGTAATCAAGCTCGTATGATAAACGAGCTCAAGTTCGAGCTCAACCCGACTCGACTCGAAAGCTTATCAAGCTACTCGATTAAATTATATATATATATATATATATATATATATATATATATATATATATATATATATATATATATATATATATAATTATATATGTATTATATTTATAATATTATTTTCATTATAATATTTCAAAGCTTATTTTATAAAAAACCTACCCGCTGGCTTTCGAGTCGAGCTCGAGCTTGCTATTTTCTAAACGAGTCGAGCTCTAGCTCATTAAGGATTAAACAAGCCAGGCTTGATAAGGCAGATACTCGACTCGACTCGACTCGTTTACACCCCTAAACAACCCCTACAACAGTTTTGTTGATCCATATAAGCTAGTCAACCAGTATAGGGCAGCCCGAATCTAGTTCTACTTGTTCATTGGTATCTATGATTTTTGCTAATCAATATATCTCCAATAGAAGGATCACCAAAGACCCATCCCACCCTTCCTAGCATCCAATAGAATAAGGGAGAGTTTCTTAAAGAATAATTTTAGAGATTCTTAAAGAATAATTTTAGAGATTCTCTATTAAAGCTAATCACTAGAGTTGTGGATAATCTGAGTTAAGATGAGTACAATCTTGTTCAAACTCATTCATTTATTTTAAAATCATTCTTTGAGAAACTCTAGTGATTTCAACAAATACTCTTATTACAAGCCATATATTTATTCATAAGTGTTGTAAAAATCAAGGTTGTGAAAATCGGACCGGACAACAAACCGAAAAGAGAGGTTCATGGTTCAACCGGTTGAACCGAAGTCAAACCGGATGACGTAATAAATAATAATAAGTCGGGACCGGTTCAACGGTTGAACCGGCGGTTCTTGCCGGATCTGGACGGTTTGAAGCACAACTGGTTTTCAGACTGAACCGGACTGGCCTTCAGACTGGTTCACGGTTGAACTGGTCGAACAGGCCAGTTTGGTCCGGTTTTTAAAACCCTGGTAAAAATTGTATAGCTAGCTAAGTCTTTGTGCTGTTAAAGCCCCCAAAGTCCATAAAAATCTTTTGGTTAAGCATTACATATAATGAAGATCCTATTTAGTCAACTTGCAACCAAAAAGCTTCCTATCAGTAAAATTCCTGAAGTCAGCCTAAGCTCTTCTCTAAACATACAAATTTCTCCTTTAAAAGCTGGTACAAATCTCTTGTTAATGCCTTCAAACATTAAAAAAAATAAGAAAATGTTCTTATTTCATTAGCATGGAGCCAAGGATGCATGCTACTAAAATCTTAAATGCTAATCTAAGCTCTGCTATGCTAAGCAGCTTCAACAAGCCATTAACACATTATAGTTAAAGCCTCAAACACAAATTAAGTGAACCAAGATCATAATCTGTCAAAAGCCATGGCTCCATGCAATTTGAAAGCTTAGGAGTTGGTCGTGACTCTAGTCTAAAAATCTTGATTCATTTTTTAGGTGAGTAGATCGAGCGAGAGCGAGAACCCATAGGTAGGATCATTCAATCACTTCTTGATCAAATTAGCTAGCAAGCTAGTGCAACCAATATTGATAAAACAAAAAAAAATGTTTTTGTATAATTTTAAATAAAGAACAAAATACTTCAAAATCTATAAATAGACCTCACTTCTATTATTTTTTCATATTTTAAACTCAAGTAATATATAATTTCATAACTCTAACTAATTCATGAACCTCTCAAGTCAACCGTTTTAGCATTTCCTAATCCACCCCACACGGAAAACAAACCACAATTGTCCATTGTTAATAATCAACATATGTCGATGGAAAAATATTTGTTGTAGCCCGACAATCTCCATCACTTGATGTCCGACATTGACCAACATCATATGTTGTTGTCAATCATTCAAACTATCCTATATTCATGAGCATGCTTGTCATGGCCAACTCATTCAGTACACCCACTCCATCCAAGCTAAAGGTCATCTCAACTGCTTCCTTTAATTTACATGTTTTGTCCAATCCAACACCCTTCTTCTAGAAGGAATGTTTCTAACCTCACTACATTGTCGTCGGCACAAACATGCCCAAATTCATTGCTATACTACAAACTTTAGGGAATGTCCATCAACAGTACTCGGGTCTCTAAATTATATTGAAGTCTTCTCCAACTTTAGGGAATGTCCATCAATAGTACTTCAAGAATAAACAAATACAAATTTTCTAACAGGACAAGTACATGTGATTTTTTCCCTTTTATGAGGTTTCCATATAGAAAAGAATGTGTACCTTGCTCTTTACATTTTCTATTTGTGTTTGGATCATCATTCATTGCAAAGCCCCATCTCTCTATTGATGTAATATTCCAGCACAAAATAATTGGCACCATATATGGGAAAATGTCCCACCACTACAAATGAATCAAATATCAACAATCATTTAAATTCTAAGATCTCTAAGACGTTTCTATTGCCAGCAAGTGGATCACTCACAATAATATGCTCCAATAACCATCAATCAAGGAACCCATCCTTGAACCATAAGCATTATGTAATTAATTGACATGTCTCACGTCCGAGCGTGTCGTATCTGTGTCACTGTGTCCGTGTTTATGCATAATAGCTGGTCAAAAGCTTCAATAAGTTAGCCAAGCTTTTCACTGACTAGTTTATCACTAACAAGAAATTCATCAAAGACTTGTCCCATGTTTCTAACATTTACCAAATCAAGGGAGAATTCTTGAACGAATGCTTCAAGAGAATCTCATGTGATTCCCATTAGCAAAGTGATATGTTTTAGAGATCAAATCAATACCCAAAACAACCACTAGAGCGAAATCAGCACCAAACAGCAAAAACTAGCCACCAAAATCAAGAGAAAACAACAATGGCATGCAAGAACAGCACTAATAAAGCTGAAATAACAATCTTCAATCAAAGAAACACAAGATACAATTAATTCACTTTTCGAAAGGTGAATCGGCTCTCCCCCAATTTCCTAGTAGCAACTAGGAACCCAAAATCACCTAAAAAAAACTACTTCAGAAAATTCTTCACATAATCCCTCCCACATACAAACTTTCCCCCTTAAAACCAACTCTAATCCCACCATAAATGCACCTCACATTTCCTCCAATGATCTCTTAAGCTTTTTCCTCCTAGAGGTCTGAAATGAGGTGTCAGGACCCACAAAGCAAGAGCCTTTTGGCTCTTGAAATAAGGAGGGGTCCACAACCCTATCAATTCTCCCCTCCCAAAAGATCACATTGTCCTCAAGGTGGCAAGAAGGAAATTGCCTCTGGATAGTGTTATAGGCTTCCTATGTCGCTTCATATTCTAATAAATTCTTCCACTTGATCAACACGTCCTTGATCTCTTTGTCTACTTGGCGCACCCCTTGCACCTCCAGTGATTCTAATACTACCTCTATATCTTTTGACAGTGTAGCCGATAGTACAGGCGAGGGTGTATGATCTCCAATTACTCGTCTCAGCTGCGACACATGAAATATTAGATGAATGGCTGAAGTTAGTGGCAGCAGTAGGCGATAGACGTCGCACCAATGCGCTCCACGATCTCATATGGCCCAAAATATCGAGGGGAAAGTCTCATTTCTCTTTCTAGCTAGAGTCCTCTATCTGTAAGGTCGAATCTTTAGATAAACTGTCTCCAATCTCAAACTGCACATCCCTCCTGTGTCCATAAGCCTGCTTCTTCATAATTTGTTGTGCTCGCAATAGATGTCCCTTCAATTCTGCCAGGATCCGGCCCATTTCTCCCAAGCACTGCTTCATTGACGATACTGGTGTGTTGCCATGCCCATAATGTAGCAGATGAGGGGGATCTCTCCCATAAAGGATTTTAAATGGTGTTGTATGGGCTACTGTATGATATGAAGTGTTATGCCAGTACTCTGCCCAGGCCAGCCATTTGGCCCACATTTTTGGGTATCTGAGACAAAGCAACAAAGATAAGTCTCGACATTGCAAATTAACACCTCCGTCTGGCCATCTTTCTGAGGGTGGTAAGCGGTACTCCGCTTCAGGATAGTCCCCTACATCTTGAATAGCTCCCTCCAAAAATGGCTCAAAAAGACATTGTCCCGATCAGACACTATAGACTCTGGTATGCCATGCAAACAAACCACCTCTTTACTGAAAGCAGTTGCCATTGACATCGTAGTGTATGGGTGGCATAGGGGAATGAAATGAGCGTATTTGCTCAATCTATCCACCACCACTAGAATCACGGTGAATCATTCTGACTTAGGCAATCCCTCAATGAAGTCCATAGTTACCTCTTCTCACACCTTCTCGGGTAAAGCTAAAGGCTGTAAAAGACCACCTGGAGCTATAGCCTGGTATCTATGTCTCTGATCTACATCACAACTGGCAACCATCTTCTCCACATTCTTCTGCACGCCCACGCAGTACAATTTTGCTACCAGTCGATGATGTCTTTTGGATTCCCGAATGTCCCCCAATAATTGTGCCATGAAACTCCTGCAACAAGTGCGGGATGTGTGGTGAAGTCTTTGATAGCACAAACCATCCCTGGTATAGCAATTTCTAGCCCACCATGGAATAATCAGGATGACTATCCTTGTTCTGCAGTAAAACTCCTCTGATTTTACTCAGCTCTTCATCATACTCGCTCTCTTGCTTCAAGACCTCCCAATCCATCACCATGGGGAGCAATAGAGCCATAACTTGGGGCTCTTCAGTACGTCTGGAGAGAGCATATGCGACTTTATTTTCCAACACGGGCTTGTATTGGATCTCAAAGTCATACCCCAACTTAGAAAGCCACCGTTGATGCTACTCTGTCACTATCCTCTGCTCTAGCAAGAACTTCAAACTCCTCTGATTGGTACTGACTATGAAGTGCCGACACAATAGGTAATGTCGCTACTTCTGAATTATTAGCACAATCGCCATTAGTTCCCTTTCATATACTGATTTGTCTGACCCTAGCAGTCAACACTTGGCTAAAATAAGCTATAGGCCTCTGCCCTTGCATTAGAACAGCTCCTAACCCATAGCCGAATGCATCAATCTCCACTAAAAATGATTGATTAAAATCTGGTAGTGCTAACACAGGGACACTAATCATGGCTTTCTTCAGTTGCTCAAATGCCTAAGTGACTGCCTCCCCCTATTTGAAATTGCTCTTCTTCAGCTACTTTGTCAACGACCAGGCTATAGAGCTGTATCCATTCACAAACTTCCTATAATATCCCATGAGTCCCAAGAACCTCCTTAACACCTTCAGGTTTTTAGGCACTAGCCACTCCACCATTGCCTCTATCTTGGTTGGATCTGCTGACACCCCGCTTGAGACACTATATGTCCCAAATACTCCACCCTTTGCTATGCAAAAGAGCACTTCTTCAAGTTAGCATATAGTTGGTGCTCCTTCAAAGTTCCCAACACCATCCTTAAGTGCTCCTCCTCCGACGATGTCAACAAAGAATACCATAGCAAACCTCCAAAGATAAGGATTGAACACCCTATTCATGAGTGACTAGAAAGTGGCAGGGGAGTAAGGACAGGAGCTCGCTCCTTCGTTGTTGTTCGATTTCGCTCCTTCGACAACATTCCCTTTTCCAGTTAGATCGAAAGTTACGACATTTTGATCGGAAGTAAGGACGGGAGCTCGCTCGCTATGAAGTTAACTTTCTCCCTTTCGCGCGCTTCTTCGGCCAAATCCCGTAAATCCGTCGAACTATAGGATTTAGTAAATTTGGGATTTACGAAAAAAAGAAGGAAACTGAGGATTTATTCCGCCATGAGATTTATGTCGAGCATAAATCCTGTTTGGCAGGATTTACGCTAAATCCAACTAAAATGTGACGTAAATCCTATTGCCAAATAGCCCATAGTGTCCCTCATGAGTTCTGAAAGCCATCTTGTGGGTGTATTCTGGTCTCATTCTAATCAGGTGATACCCGAACTTCAAATCGATCTTTCAGAACACCACCGAACCATGCAACTCATCTAGCAGCTCATCAATAACTGGTATGGGAAACTTGTCCGACATAATCTCCTTGTTCAACGCACGATAATCCACACATAATCTCCAACTGTCATCCTTCTTCACCAGCAACACAGAACTAGAAAAAGGGCTCACACTGGGCTTGATGATCTCGGCTTCAATCATCTCCCAAACTAGCCTCTCATCCAATCTCAACCTTTTGGACCTGTAGGTAGCGGTTTGATCGAACACTAATGGGAGTGACTCACTCCTTCAAAATAATAGCGTGCTCGTGCTCCCGTGGAGGCAATCCTTGGGGAGGTTGGAATACTTCACTGAACTGTTGGAGAAGCGGCTGAACTACTTCTGTAATGTCCTCTATCCCCCGGGCGTCTCCTCTCTCCAAGCTCTGGAGCTCCACCAAGAATCTCAATCCTTCACCCTATATGGCACGTATCATGGTTTTCATGGAAACCAACTTTGGATAAACTAGGGTCTCCCTTAATCACCACCTTTCTCCCCTCCACTTGGATCTCCATAGCTAAGGCCTTTCAGTCCACCTTGATCTCCCCCAAAGTTTGTAGCCACTTCATACCCAAGATTAGATCCGTACTTCCAAATCCAGTGGAAGAAAATCTTTCCTAACGTGAATCCCCTGCAACTCCACCAATCCCATCATCACCCTAAAATATCTCGTGTCTACCAGCTTTAGCCCAAGCTTATCAACCACCTGATTTGATATGAAATTGTGGGTAGCCCCACCTTTCCACCAAAATCGCCACTGCTTCCCCTCCTATCTGTCCCCTCATCTTCATAGTGTGATTTGGGGTGAATCCAACTACAGAATTCAACGAAACCTCCACCACCTCTAAGTATAAGGGCTCCTCTTCCTCTACCACTTCTCCTTCTGCCTCTACTTTATCTATCTTCTCCTCATCAAAAATAAAAAGGACCTACAAGGTGCAATTTTTACACCTATGCCCGGTGTAAACTTCTCGTTGCACCTAAAACATAACCCCTTAGCTTGTTTGTCCTGCAGCTCCGTATTAGTCAGCTGTTTAAAGTTCCCTGCTGCACGAGCTCCCAAATATTTCTCCTTTGGAGCTTCTTTTTGACCCGATACAGTTGGCACCCTAGGTGCAAAGAAGGTGGTCATCGTGCAATAAGAACCTTCAAAACTGCCCCCTTTGCTACTCCTCTCAAGTGAGTTCATCTCCTCAATCAACTAGGCTAACTCCATAGCCTCTACCAAGTCACGGGGTCTTGCTACCTACACAGGGGCCTGATTTGAGTCCCTTCATGAAATTGCTCTCTAAAACCATCTCCGGTAGTCTCCTTAAACATCACAATAGAAACTCAAATCCCTCTCGATACTCCACCGTTCCCACCTATGTCAAAGCAAAGAACTGCTCATAATAATTCCCCTCCTACTTGGTTCGAAAGCGCTCCAATAAATGGTCCTTGAACTCCTCCCATAGATGGATCAGGTACCTTGTCTCCCTCAATTGGTACCATGTCAGTGCCTTCCCTTCGAGACATAGAGCCACCGCCATAAGCCTCTCCCCTTCCGTCAACCGTTCAACGCAAAATATCTCTCTACTTTACAGATCCACCCATGCGCATCCTCGCCTTCAAACACCAGCACTTTCAGCTTTCAGACCTTGGGATCTCCTTTGCCCCAATTTCCCCTTTCGTACCCCATGCCTCTCATGAAGCGAGCATTGGGTTCTCTCCACGGTTCCCTCTCCTTCAAATTCAGTCCGACTGTTCTCTTCTTCCCATTCCCTCCTACTTCCATATTCCCTATCCATCCCCCTTCTCAGAAGAGACTCAAGTTGGGGTATTTCCTCCTCTCCTGAAATTTCAACCTCTCTGTGTCCCCTTGGCATGTCATTTCTCCTGATTCCTCCTTGCTTCCGGCGGAGCCGCTTTAGTTTGAAACTCCAAAATCCACTTTATCATCTCCTCTACATTTCCAAATCTTCCTTCCATTGGTGAAAAACACTCATTCAACAATTTCACATTGGTTCGCAGCTGACCTACTTCTCCCTCCAACTTTTCTTCCAAGGCCTCAACTCTTCTCCTAGCCATCGGTCCCAAAAACTTGCTCCGATACCAATTTGATCTGTTTTAGAGAACAAATTAACACCCACAACAACCACTAGAGCAAAATTAGCACCAAACAACAAAAAATATCCACCAAAATCAAGAGTAAACATCAATGGTATGCAGAAACAACAACAATAAAGCTGCAATAACAATCTTCAATAAAAAAAAACAAGATACAATTGATTCGTTGTTCGAGAGGTGAGGTGAATCGGCTCTCCCCTAATTTCCTAGCAGCAACTAGGAGCCCAAAATCACCTAAGAAAAACTACTTCAGGAAATTCTTCACATAATCCCTCCCACATACAAACTTTCCCCCTTAAAACCAGCCCTAATCTCACTATAAATGCACCTCACATTTCCTCCAATGATCTCCTCTTAAACGTTTTTTCTCCTATAGGTCTAAAATGAGGTGCTGGGACCCACAAAACAAGAGCATTTTGGCTCTTGAAATGAGGTGGGGGCTCCAAAACCGTATCACAAAGTTAAAAATAAACTAAGTCAAGCTATATATTACATTGTTCAAGCTCGTTCATTTATTTTTCAATCATGCTTAAGCTTATTTTTAATTTTCATACAAAAAAGTTGAAGTCATAATCAAGCTTTGATCTATAGACTAACTAATTTTGTATAAGATAATAATGAGTAACAAAATTAAATTTTATGAAAACTATTATTACAAACTATAGATGTATTCATAGTTGTTGCCAAAATTGACCTAATTCAATCAATCATATTTCTAATATTTTATGCATAATTAAAATTTTAACCAATCACCTATTATTTGTTCAATATTTTCATAAACAAATATTAATAAAAAATAAAATTAGAAATTTTCTTGATTTATCCAGCTTCCATCTATAGTAAAATAAATAATATTTATAGTGTATAGCTATGATGCACTAACACTTCTTCTCAAAGAGGTATGCAGTGTCCGACACGACATGTGTCCGACGCTCCTTCGACAAGTGTCGGACACGCCAAAAATGTGTTCAATTAAAAAAATATTAAATACAAATTGGACACGTGTGTCCGACATGCCTATCTTAAATATTTTATGATTTTTTTTAAATATAATTTCTTTTATTTAAAATTTTTGCTTATTTAAAATATAAAAACTAAATTTCTTATTTCTTATCCACAAAACCAAACCAATCGCCCGCACTTAATACGCCATTCATCGAATATTCTCATTTTCATTTCTCTTTGACAGGTTACAACTTTGATTTCACAACAATGTCCGATGTCATCTCAACATCAACGTCTGACATTGTTACAACATCTAACATCGTTACAACATCAAGATTTCAAAAAGATCTCCATATCAAAGTCTGACGTTGTCTTTACATTGATGTTCGATGCTGGCAATTTCTACACCCACAACTTGACATCTCATCTTTGTCCAACGCCTTCTTAAAATCGAAGACCGACGCCCTCTCAATGTCAACGATAAACGCCCTCTTAACATTGGCGCCCAATATTTACTACATAATACTAATGTCCGACTCTTGACAACATTGTCATCTCCTCTCTCAATGCTGATAAACAGCATCGACGCCCAAATTTGTTCACTTATACATCAACTTCTATAAATTTTATGTCCACTTTTCAACCATCCAAAAAAACAAATATAAATAAGTCCTATAAGAATAAATATCTAGTACTTCATCAAGCATCCTAACTCAGCTCCTCCTATGATGCACTGATGCTTTTTCTCAAAGGGCATGCAGTGTCCGCCTCGACCTCCAGCCCACCACCTTTGTCGTAGCCACCACCGGGAATCACTTGAACCGCACACCACCACCACCTCCTCTAAAAATTTTGGAGTATTATTCTTATCTTTATGTTATCAAAAATATTTATAAAAGAGAAAGATGATTGAAATAAATGAAGAAGAAATGGATTGAGGTATTGAACTTCACAGGATGAGGATGAGGTAGGGAAGATATTAATTTGTTATGACGACAACTCAAATAAAGACCCCAGTGATAACAGTGTAGATGATTTCTGAGTTGTTGCTAATTATGTTAGTTTTTTAAGAATTAAATGTGGATGAGTAAGGAAATAAGAAAGAAGGAATTTGAAGTTGAACTTGATGTTATAAGATACTTCTACGTAATTCCTATATTTCATATTATTTTGCTCTTGTAATATTGGATTTCAATTCTATTTCACGCAATTTATCACTTGTCAATTTACGTCTTGTGCAATTTTTAATTTCATATGTATGTCAATTTGTCACTTCATAGTTCAGTAGAAAATTAATATGTCATTATTTAACATATTATTTGGGTATTATACAAAAATCACTTTTAACGTTTATTTTCACTTCACGCAATTTTTGGATTTTGAGGCTTACGTCTCAAAACGCCTTAAGACTTACACCTCGCCTCACGAGTGAAAAACGTCTCAATACGCAATTGCGCAATTTTAAACCTTGATCTCAACATCAAATGCGCAATTTTAAACCTTGATCAACATCAAAGTTTGACACTGTCTTGACATTGATGCTCGACGCCAGCAATTTCTACGCCTACAACTTGGCTGCTCATCTTTGTCCGACGTCATCTTAACATCGATGACCAATGCCCTCTCAGCATCGACAACAGACGCCCTCTTGACATCAACACCTGATACTTACTGCATAACATCGATGCCCGACTCTCGACAATATTATCGACCCCTCTCTCGATGCCTGATACACCACATCGACTCCCGACTCTCAACATCCTAATATTAATCATTTTAAGTACAAATTCTAATTAAATAACTTATTTTTCTAAATTATTTTTCATATTATACTTATTAAATTTTTATACACTATTTTTAAAATATAAAAATTATAATACCGTGTCCAACCCGTGTCCGTGTCCTATATTTTTAAAAATTGACATGTCCCATATCCATGTCGTTTCGTATTTGTGTCATCATGTCCGTATCTGTGCATCATAGCTCAGCTCACATTCCCTACTCATCAAATCCCAAAAGTAGACCTTGATTTTCTTTTGATTGCTTTATTCCCACAATAAGAAATAATATTTCTTCAATATTGCATCAAAAATATCCAAAACTATATTACTTAAATACAATAGAAAGATCTTGCATTCAATTATAATAATCAGAATAAGTTTTCAGTTTAATTTCTCTAATAATCAACTTTTGTACAACTTTGAAAAAATAGCTCATGTAGCATTCAACAATAATGAATTGAGAACAAATGTTCATAAAACAAGCCCCAAAAAGTCAGGCATATGGCTTATGAGGATGATCATAATGATGTTGTTCTCTATCTTCATCAAAACCCCAATTTGATAAAATAAAATTAAAATAAATAAAAATATAAAGAACATGCAATTTAAAGAAGTTAGAATGATCAACAGAAATGTAATAAAAAGCGCTTAATATCTTCGCGGTTCTATCAATACAAGGGTTTGATTCACTTCTTAAAAGTATAATGATAGAATGAATACTAAATTGCATGTTCGGACAGAAATTACTCATATTTATTGAAGCTCTATCCCCTTAAAATGAAGGATCCTTAGCATGCATGATTTCAATTTAGGTTGACCAAGACCAAGCTATAACCATCAACCCACTAATAGTGATGAAAGACTTGGCAAAACAATCTGGAATTTCTTTAGTATAACGCATGTCTGAAAATATATTAGATTCAATCAATTTGTTGTGCAGATCACTGAACCAGCCAATCCAACCACAACTGCCTGATATTCTCTATGTACAACATCGTTTTGATAAGACTTGATAAAACTAGTATTGTGAACAAAAATCTAAGCTAAAAAGGGAGATTTAGATCGCATCCTTAATGAAATTAAATGGAAGTCCTCCTAGTTGATCAAGTAAGACATATCTGAATATAATATTTATCCCACATGCGAAAGCAATACCAAATATTCTAGCTAGACTATAAACCTACGGATATAGAATACGAGAGAACCTTCAAAAAAATAAAGCACTACATTTGGCAGCACTTGTTTTATGGACTGCTAGCCAACCGGTATACTTTCCAGCAGCCCCAAAAAACCAAGATAAAAGCCCAAATATTTGGCAATTGGTGCGTGTATGCATGTGTGTATTCCTAAATCAATGTCATCATCTTGCAGAAAAAGCATTTCAGATTTACATGGTCAAATGCAGAAATATGAATCTTCCAAACAACAACAAAAATCTACAATGAGAAACTATGCCAATGGACCACAACCAGATCAATAAAGTTGATTTAAGAGTAGTATCCCAATGTTTTATTTCAGTCTTGATAATCTTCATAACAAAAGATGCCAGATCATCTTAAACTAATCATGAAATCAACAGAATTTGTACAAGGGAATGTATTAGTATTTACCATCGAAGCAACAAGAATAACAGGAAGAATAAAATGTACACCTAAAACGAGTTGCAATGGCATAAAACCCAAGGTACTCATGGAGGATTGTGATTCTAAAATATTGTAGTATAGACTGTAATGCACTGACATAGAATGCAATTTTAAAAAAAATTCAAATAACATACCAACTCCCTAACGATCAAAGCTAGCCGCATGCCCTTTTTGGACCGGGGTTGAATCTCCCTCGTTGAATCATGGTTGTAACTTAGGTTTAAACTTAGTAATTGATAGTGGAAAAGCTCACCTTAAGAAGTGGCATTATCAGTTGACTGAGACAAATAAATCGTCAGAAACAGTGTAAAAGAATAGGTTCTCTTTGTCAAGCACAACATTTGCCTTTCATTACGAGCATCTACTCATGAATGTCCAGTCTAGAGTAAGAGAGTTTCTAATATTAGAGAGAGAGAGAGAGGGAGAGGAAGATTCAAATATTTCTCAATGCATCTAGAGCTCTAAGCAATTCAAATTCACTACAAATTCCCCTCACAAGTAAACCTTAACCCCCACACCATAGATTTACAGGACATAATTCTAAGTAGTGCCATCTTTGCACTGGGTCAAGCTGGGTGATACGGTATGCACTAGCAAGTGCATATTATTTGATGAGTTGGAATGCTTTCCTGTCATTTTGTACCTCTCTTCTCCTATTAACTGAGAAGCTTTATATGCAAAAGACTAAATAGTAAACATAATTACACTTCATCTTGACAGTCAGTCAGATGCCCCTTTCAACAAGTAATAATGGTCTTGCAATACGAAATCCCCATCAGGTTGATGCTACTGTTGCTGTTGTAGGGATGGTTAATGATCAAATTATAAAATAAATAAAAAACCAGCATTTGTCCGGAAAAAATGAGCAGAAAACAGGAAATTATAGGAGAATGCATGAGCAAAGAGGAAAAACTAGGAAAACTTAAGTTAGCAAAAGAAAACCAAGGAAATCTGTGTGAGAGAAGAACGGAACAATCAAGAAGCCCATAAACAACCGATGAGATTTTTATTGTTCCAAGGTAAAGCAACAAAAAGCAGTTTAAGCATTTGTCGCCAAACCTGCACAAAACAATCTTGGGAGGAGTGTTAGCCACAAGAACAAGTAGCATAACCAGGGAAATAAATTAGTGTCACCAAACCAATTGGGATCAAAACAGTCTCACCCACATCATCGCAAGAAGGCCAGTACCGCCATTTCGAGGTTGCCAATAACAATCAGATTCGATGCTCAGACCAAAAAAGTAGACACCAAACAAAAACACGTCAAATCGGAATTAGAAAAAAATAAAAAGACCATATAAAAATAAAACAAAGTACTTGTTCTAGAAAATAACGACATAGCACAAAATTGTCAGCTTTTTTAAAATAGTTCGACAGCATAGCCAACAGAGAAGAAAACACCATCCGGTCATTGATGACTCCATGAGGCTTTTAATTCATGTCCTATGATTCAAAAGCGTGGTTAAGCAGTAGAAATCAAATACATCAATATTATCCAACATAATCAGCTCACTAGCTCCCCAATCTCTGCATATAACAGCAAGGTTAAGATGAAATATGTCGCGTTCATGCTAGCTCCAAGAAACCTCAAGCCTGCCAAAATAGACAATTATCACCAGAAAATTAAGGAGGTTGGCTCCAATCAGAAACACAAAATTCAATACTTGCAATTTGACTGGCAAAAATTACTTTCATGTGTAGGGCATAATCAGTTGACCTGCTTGGGAATAAGTAGTTCAGTCCAACATTCAAATTTGAAAATTAGAAAGTAATATGATTGTATTCAGAAATATAAAGATAAATGGGAATCATAAATATAATATAATGACAAACTGGATAGAAATATCAAGCAGTACCTTGCAAAACAACAGCAACTTGGCAAATTGGTTTCACTGCATCTCAGAAACAAAATTCTCATACTCGGTATCAGCGCCATTAATTGTGTTATACTGTTTTGCAGATGAAGCAGGCTGAGATGAAGATGGATTTGCAGCCCATGGTAAATTTGATACAGCCTCAGGTTGAAAAGTTGGTTGGTCCTTGGCCCAATGAACATTTGAAAGACTTAAATCAGGTTGAGGAGCAGGTGGATTTGAGAACCATGGGGCATTTGCTACACTATGAGTGGCATCAAAAGTTGGGGGTTGCAAGGTAGGCATGGGGTTAAAATAAGGTGGATAGGCATAAGATGTTTGATATGGCTGAGGAATAGGGAGAACCATTCCTACGCTAGAAGCACTATATGGAACACCATGCATAGGAGCAGGCACAGGTGGGGTAGCTACAGTGGTACTCTGTGCCGGTACCCCAGGAGTACTGTTGGTTGCATCAGTAGAACCAGGAGGTGCAGGCGGTGTAGGTGGAGCAGGAACCTGCGGTGGAGGGGGAGGGGGATACTGCACGCCATAAGGAGCTATGGTTTGACCTGAAACTGGATTATACATGCTAGGGCCAGATGGAGGGGCAAAAGATGCATAAGTGGGAGTAATTGTTGATGGTCCCGATTGAACCGGAGCACCAACAAAACTTCCTGGAGGAGGTGGCTGGGCATTTTCCATGGGTCCAGCCATATGAGGCTGCTGTAATGGATAACCACCACTTGCTCCATAGGGTGCAGGATAAGTAGGTGTAGGTGATGGAGCTGGAGGACCTGGGGGCACAGCAGGCTGAGGCGGCTTGCCAGCTACTCTCACAGCTATAGTCCTCCCTTCCAGATGATATCCATGCATGCTAGATATTGCCTGGTTAGCCATAGACACATCTGAATATTTCACAAAACCATAACCTTTACTAAGGCCAGTAATCTTATCCTTGATAACCTTAGCCATAACAATATCACCAAATGAAGCAAACAATCTGATCAAGCCATCATCATCTAGATTAGGTGGCAGGTAACCGATATACAAATTAGTCTCATCATATTCCTTCTTTACCCCGTTAGCCAGTGCACTCCCAGCAGAGCTACCACCAACCCAAGGAGGATTATTTCCGGAATTTGAACCTGCAATAGATAATGTTATCCCCTGCTTTGTTAAGGATTCAGGTCCAGATCCACCAAGTTCAGCTAAGAAATTCTTGTACTCATCATCCATCTTATTTCCAGTCCCAGATCCTTTCATTGGACAATCAATTGTTGGGTGACCTCCATCACCACAAATCTTGCAAAGAACATCACTCTTAAAAGTTGAAGTGCGAGCTGGGCAAGCATACTGCCTGTGGCCTGGCTCACCACACAGCCTACAAAACTCATCATCCCTGATGGTTCCATTGAGAGCTGCAAGCTCTCTAAGCTGCTGTCTCTTGTGCTCATTCAGAACTTCATCAACGGGCTGCAGGAGCTTCTCCACCATGTCTGCTGCCTTATCAAGGGCCTCTTGAGTTTCAGCTTCAACCAAGACATGAAGATCCTCATTCTCTGCAGGGTCGTGTTTCAGATCTCTCTTCTGCTGCAGCCTGCCTTCCTTCACTGACCCCTTTCCTCGAATAACAATCTTTGCACCAGTTTCCTTTTCCATTCTTTTCTGAGTGTTTCCCCTTGGCCCAATGATGAGCCCAATAAAATTATAGCCTGGGTATTCCTTCATGGGAATATATAGCTTTTTCTGAAGCTTGGGAGGCCGGTAGTCTGCAGGCGGACGGAAGGCCGGATTCTTCTGAATCAGCTTTGAGATGATTTCCTGCCTCTCTGTCATCAGCTTTCCTCTAGCCCGATACTCTCTAGTATTAATCCTGATACCAATGCTGTCATAGATCGGCTCCGGGGAGGGTGACCGAGCACCTTCAGTCCTATCATCTAAAGGAAGCCCTGACTGGAGCTTTCGATTGATGTCAAGTAGTCTAAAATTCAGCGATTGTACATCAGGGTCAAGGTCTGCAGTGAAATCCTTCATGAAATCTGGGAGCTGAACCACAGGCGGAGGCACATCGTCAGCCCACCGGGACTTTCTCTTCCGTCCGGTGCCTGTACCATCACTGATGTTCTGTTCTGAAGAGTCGGTGTCCCACCGGCTGCGCCGGCGACGATGGCTACTCGTCTCCTCCTCCCCTCCCGAGCAATCCCTGTCGGTTCCACTGTGGGTCTTCAGAAGGCTAGTGTCCGAGATCAAAGGCTTCTCAACACCGTCCAACCGCGGCGCCTGACCTTCCTCGTCTTGCTCGCAGCCTCCGGAAGGAGCTAGGGTTTCTGAAGAGGGTGGAGGGTCGGGGTACTCTACTAGAGTTTCGGGCGGCGGAGGCGGCGGAGAATCATGGGAGTCCGAAGCTGGAGGCCGTTGTTGAGCTTCCAGGGTTTGCTGACACTGAAGCGGTGGATTGAAGTCGTAGGTATCAACGGTTTGGAGGGGTTGCTGAAAGGAAGGAGCTAGGGTTTGGAATTGGGCAGGGCAGGACACAGCAAGATCCTCCATGAATATCTGATAGATCGAGACGCGAGAAAGAGAGAGAGAGAGAGAGAGACCTCGGCTCTAGCGAAGGCTCGAGAGAACAACTTTCACCCTCTAATGGATGGAAATTTGATGCAGAACGGAGAAGCACCTAAAGACTGAACTACAACGATGACCGTCCGATCCGAAATGAACGATAAATATGGGTTAATATGAGAAAGAACTGGTGGCGTGGATTTATGTGTGTGTGTGTATATATATATCACTTTTTAAACTCAAATATTAATGAAACTCTAGACCACAATGAAGAGGAGGCCGCAATGAGTCGGAGATAAGGAGATCTTGCTATGAAGTGGTATTGACTATTGTCCCCTCTTTTCCTATTGAAATGGGGAAATATTCTAAATAAATCAAATCTACAACCGGCTAATGCAAACTACCACCCACATGCATTTAATATGTGAAATGATGTAAAGAAGAGAGTTGTATAGATAAAATAAAATTTTATTCATTTATAGATTTGAATGTGTACAATAGACTTAGACTCTACATGAAAGTAAGGTGGTCATGCTCCACCACAATAGACCTGGGTTTCTAAGCCTATCATATGTATTGAATTAAATATATATGCTTAAAGTCCTCAAGCTCCAAGTTTTCTGTGAAATTCCAAAAGAGATTATCCTCCAAATGAGAGGACATCATCTTTTGGAACCCCACTTGAATATATAAGTAGGTGCATATATACAACTAGATCTATATGCAAACTATATTTATAGACACTTGTAAATGTATACAACAATTCCCATATACATTATACTTTGACTCTTACAAGAAATGAAAGAACTGTATAGAAAAGCATTAACATAAAAATATAAAGTGCAGAGCAGTTGTGTAATATCCTAATGCTTCTAATACATTCCTTAAAGAGCCTAAGTGCACCAACAGAAATATAAAATACATGAATCCAGATTGCATGAAAATAAATAAACAAATATAAGGTGCTTTCTAAGCAAAGTACCTGGTAAGCAATTCACACCACCAGCCTAAACTAGGCTAGAGTTGGTTGTCCTTGCAAACCATCTAAGTGTGTGAAGTAGGCTGTGTGATTTTGATTTATCCTATAGGAATTTAATATTTAAGTTGCATCAATTTAAAGTGTTTGTTCATCAAACCTAAAAAAGATTTTAGTTGAAGTTTACTTTGTATGTGTTTGAATTTTATTATTTAAATTTTTAATGGTTAAAGTTGTTTATTTAATTATAAAAAATTTATAGATTAATAACCCCAAAGTGTGAGGTACTAACCTATAAATCTTCAAGGCTTATAAATGAAATACAATCATCCTCCACATAGGATAGATGACCATATAAAGCCTTTGAAGATTTATTAATGATTTATTAGAGATAGAGAATGGACACCTCAATCTAATACACATGCCCTCCAAATGGAGTCAAGCATGATGTATAGAGTCAAATGATGTATTAATGAATTGAAGACCCCCAATCCAATGTGTTAGTGCCTTTCTAAAAGGAGTTGTGCACAACATATAGGGATGACTAGGGGTGTAATTGAGCCGAGCTTGCTCGTGAGCCGACTCGAACTCGACTTGTTAACGAGCTCACAATATGAGCTAGTTGAGCTTCGAGTTTGAGTTTGAGCTTATAGTTGAGCTCACTTAATATACGAGCTCGAGTTCGAGCACAACTGTTTGTGGCTTAAGAGCTCGTCGAGCCGGCTCGATAAAAAATAATATAATATAATGCCCCGTATATAATTCACAAAGCCCAGCCCTAATTTCATTCAGGAGCAACGAACGGAGGACATCCATCTACTAAATCTTCTCATTATCTTGTGTGACCTAACGAGTGTAAGATGTGGTAGTTTCGATGCCAATGTGCATTTCGCACTCTATTTTGAATCTTCTACTTCGATCCTCAACACTTGCGGAGGTTTGCACTCCATTTTGAACTTCATATTTGATGACCGAAAAAGTTTTTTTTTGTGTTCCATGCTCTATAAATTTTCTTCTTCAGTCCTCTTACTAATTGATATTATTTTCTTGTGAATGAAATCATTTCTATGTTTCTTGGTTGATTTTTGAGGCATCTAAAGATTCTAGGTGAGTGATTATTCGGTTCATGATTTCGTCTATTTTCCTTCTTTCTATTTTTTTTCTTCTGGGTTAATTCTTCCGAAGGGTAATAATGTAGCATGAAGATGATTTTGCTAATACAGTTGGTAAAAATTTCTATTACAGATGAAGTTTGTGATGTAGCATGAAGTTCGTGATTTTGTCTATTACAGTTGTTAAAACTTTCTGACATTTATATGAAGATGATTTTGCTATGGATTATTGAACATCAATATTTTTCCTATGGTAATGATGTAGCATGTTTGGATGGTCTAAAGCTTTTAAGGCAACCACAACAACCATTACCAAGAGGATTCATGAAAATTATTATTTGTAGATGACTGCTATGCTTGTTTTATTTTATATTTTTAGAATGTAGTTTTTTGAGTTATTTGTGCATTTCAGATATTTTTATATTATTAATATTTGAATTTGATGACATCTATTATAATCTTGACAATGCTATTATAATCTTTTTTTTTAGAATGTTAACACCAATAGTATAGAAGGGGATAACATTGAGCCTATAAATACCGAGACTGGAAGACTTGATGATCATCTTTACTCTTATGTTGATAGTCATCCTGAGAATGATAATGATTCATATAATTATAATAATGATATTGATGAAGAGGTTGAAAGGTGGATGAATGAGAATCAAGTGAATGATGTTGAAGAAGCTGATGATATTATTGGAAAAAGAAAAATGAAAAAACATCCAAAGTTTGGAATGAGTTTAAGGAAGTTATTCTTCCTGCTAGGCAAAAAAAGGGAGAGTGTGTGCATTGTAAAAAAATAACTAGCTATAGGAGGTACTAGTGCAACCACCCATTTAAAAGACATTTAAATAGTTGTACTGCTAGGATTCGTGCCTTAAAAAAAAGAAAATCTTACATTTTTAACCAACAAATATAGAGAACTCATTTGGCCAGAGTTGTCAAGATGGTGGAATGTTGACCACATTTAAATATGATCATCAAAATTTAGAGAGATGATAACACATTACATACTAATTAATGAGAAATCATTTTCGATTGTTGAAAAATTTGGATTCAATTTAATTTTGAAGTCTATGTCATCTTTTTCTGTGAAGTACTCAAGGGCAACAGCATGCAATGATGTGATACAAGTGTATAAAAGAGAGAAGAAAAAGTTAAAAAATACTTTAAAGAGTATTAATAAAATTAGTTTTATTATAGATTTATGGAAGTAAAAAAATCAGAGAATATCATATATGGCAATCACAACTCATTACATTGATTTACATTGGAGGTTACAGAAATGAGTTTTAAGTTTCTTGCATTTGTCACCACCACATACAATTACCAAAATTATTGATACCTTCTATAGGGCTCTTTGTGAATGGGGTGTTGAGAACAAAGTATTTATTATATCAGTTGATAATGCATCGAACAATGATAGAGTAATAAAGCTTTTAAAAGATAGTTTTAGAGTGAAGAAAAAATTATTCTTTGAAGGAAGGTTGTTTCATGTCCGTTGTTGTGCTCACATACTAAACCTAATAGTGAAGGATGGTGTAAAAAGTGTTGAGTATATTATTGATAAGATTAGAGATATTGTTAATTTTATTAATGCATCTGAAGTGAGGTTAATCAAATTTTTTTAGGTTGTACAATAATTACAATTACCTATTAAAAAGCTAGAAATGGATTGCCCAACACGTCAGAACTCAACATACTTAATGTTGACAGTGGCATTGCAGTTAAGGGAAGCTTTTTTATATATAATGAAAAATAAGTGGCATATGTTGCATGTCCAACAGAAGAAGAGTGGGATAAAATTGAAAAAGTTTGTGATATTTTGGGATTCTTTAATGAAGCTACTGATATCATTTCGGGAAAAAATTATCCTACAACCAATTTATTTTTTTCACAAATCTGTACTATAAAAAAGGTGTTGGATTAGGGGGTAATTTCAACTTATTATTTTATTATAGAGATGACTAAGAATATGAAAGATAAATTTGATAAATATTTGGGTGAATGTAATCTCCTCATGGCATTTGGTACAGTGATAGATCTAAGAATAAAGTTTGTTGTTATTGAGTTTGCCTACCTTATGATATATCCTAGAGATGAAAGTATCAGAAATGTGCAGCATGTAAGAAATCTACTCTATGAAATGTATGAGGAATATGCTACAAGTTATGAAGTAGAAATTAATGGTGTTAGTGGTATTGCAGGAGGGAGTTCACAGAACACGAACAATTTATTACAAAGTGCCAACCATCTATCTAACTCTAAAAAATATAATGGTTGACATGATTTTACCTCATATGTTTCATCCAAAATAAACACAAGACCTATAAAATCAAATTTAGACAACTACTTGGAAGATGGCTTAGAACTTTATAGTGAAGGGCATAAGTTTGATGTGATAATATGATGAAAAAACAATCAAGCCAAATATCGCATACTTTCGAGGATGGCTATTGATATTTTATCCATCCCTATTAGTACAGTAGCTTCAGAGTCCACATTTAGCGCTGGAGAAAGAGTACTTGAGACATATCGATCAAAATTAGGGGTCGAGACTATGCAATATCTTCTATGTGGCTCCAACCAGGTTCCCTGCTACTATGGCATGAAGGGAAGGGTTAAGATAATAATTGTATATACAACACATTTATTTGGTATCCCAAATACTTACATATGAACATTCAATTATCTTTACGTTTGCAGGAGGAAGAAGAGGTGGAGATTGTATTACCGACTATATAAAATCGATGCAATGTAGTACTTAATGATGTTTGTTCCTTAATGTAACTTGTTTGTACCTAACACATGTAAAATGTTGTTCTTTTTCTTTGCTCCGTTTGGATGAATTAAGCGTACTAAATGGAGTTCTGTAAAATGTTGTTCTATTTCTTTGCTCTGTTTGGATGAATTAAGCATATAAATTGGAGTTCAGAAAAAAAAAATTTATAACATTCAGGCATATATTTATCTTTATCATATTGTTCCTATGGTAATGTTGCAGCATGTTTGGATGGTCTAAAGTTTCTCACGCAACCGCAACAACCATTACCAAGAGGATTTATATAAAATGATGTTTGTTATTTAATGCAGTTTAGTGCTTAATATTGTTTGTTACATGCCATTGTTGCTGCTTTAATAAAATTGGTGTTGTTTAGTACTTAATGTCGTTTGTTCGGATGGTCTTAAGTTTCTTAGCAACCACAACAGCCATTACTAAGAGGAGTTATGTAAAATGCTATTTGTTACTTGAGTGGTCATATAAATGAGGAAGTAAAATAAAAAGTATGAAGGATGATTTAATTTTTTTTGTGATATAGTAGACTTGGAAAACCATCGTCCTAACCATGTGTAGGTTTTGCTCAAAATCTCAAGTTTCTGAATGTGGGCAATCAGGCTTGCTTATTAAACTTAATAAAGGTTTTCGGACTACTGATATACATTCTTATGGAATAGTAATGGATTTTTTTTAATTGACATCCACTTCCTTTTTTTCTATGAAAAAAAAACTTAATTTTGTTGCAAAAATTTAACATTTCTTTATGTGTTGTAAGGTACTTGTGGGTTGCAAGAGAATGGGAGAGGAAGTAATGAAATCTGTGGATTCACATAAGCCCATTGTTGCTATAAGCTGAGATCAGTTACTCACAGGTAACAATTCTACAGGTAAGAATCTTATTGTTACATTATGTTTTCTTGATTTATGTCATCTGTTATTGTTGGAATAATCCCTGATTGATATCTTTCTACTATAAGAGCTAATTAATGAATGAATTTTTCTAGGCTGGAGTTTTTTATGAATAAAAAGGTAATAATCCACTTTTGGTTATTGAGATTTAATGGATATTTGAACTCTAGGGTGTGTTGATTCTGCATAAACTAACTTGCAAATTAAAAAAAAATCTCTGAAAGTTATGTTCTATCAATATTGTGAGATTTATTTGGTTTGTTATGAATGACAACTAATAAGGGATTGTTGGTTTATTTCTGGCACAGGGACTTCGTAGGTGTGTAGAAGAGATTGTTTTCTCTTACATCTTTCCAAGGATTGACATGGAGGTTGATAGAATTCTCTTGTCCATACTATAAGTTGCATGCTTACAAGCTTTTATTTCTATTGTGTTTCAGGACGTGTCTGTATTCCTATTGATCCTAAGCATTGCGAGGTTGGTAGATTTAAGAAATGTGAAGATTAATATATTGAAGGCTATTAATATATTGGAGAATCTCTATAATCTAGTGAAAAGCCTAGTTTAATATTTATATTGGTGTTGTGCTTTGTTGTGGGGTTCATAAAATAAGTTTAAGTTTAATAAATTTGCCTTTGTTTGATTTTTAAACTGTAATGAAGTGATGAGTACCCAAGTTATCTTGTTTAGTAGCATTAGACATTTACAGGAATTGTATTATGATTGTTTGGCTAAATAGCTATTCATAGATTAATTTTCAGGAATGCTGAAGATTAATATATTAATTTAAGTTTTATTTTGCTTTGTTTTACTATACATTTTTTTTAATATGATATTTATTTATTTTATTTATAATTTATTGTAGTTATAATTTGATGTCATAGAACATAGGGATTTGCATATTCATGTGATATTTAAGGCGTAACGAATTGTTTTATGTGCTATTATTTTAAAAAAAATGAGAATGAATAAAAATATGAAAAAAATAACTTAAGATATTGAAATAAAATGGAGAAACAAGAGTAACGTATTGCAATTTAATTTCTATTTCAGTTTCAATTTGATGCAAGTTAAAGTTTTTTTAAAATAAATTTATAATTTATAACTAAGAAAACGAGCTCAATAAATGAGTCAAGCTACACAGCTCACCTTAGTCTGGTGTTTGAGAGCTCAGGCTATCAACTAAGAGGTCTTGAGTTCGAGTCTTTGTGTATGTGATGTGTGCGTGAGTTTGCTTTAATTGGCATAAATGTCCCCCCCCCCCCCCCCCCCACCCAAAAGAGCCAAGCTCGAGCTTTTTAAGCGAACTCCAGCTCAATAAACGAGTCAAGCTCGAGCTCAATAAACAAGTTTAGCTCAAGCTTCCTAAATGAGCTCGAGCTTGCGAGTCGAGTTCGAGCTTGATTCTTTCTTAACGAGCCGAGTTCGAGCTCGAGCTTAGTGGAAATTAAATTGCTCAACTCGATAAATCAATTACTCGCTCAACTTGTTTACACCCCTATAGGGATCTTTTGATTATTTAAAATACATTAAAGGCCTTGAAATTAAATGTTAAAATGCTCTCCAAAATGAATTAAACATTAAGCATGAAAGCCTTTATTCATTTAATCAAAATTAATTATCAAATTCATTTATCTAAAAGAAATTTTAATCAAATAAATTATCAAATTAATTTAGTTTGAATGATTTAAATTTTAATGATAATTTTCAAATTTGTATTTAAATTATTTGGATTTTTTAATTAATTATTGAATTATTAATTAATTATTAATAAATTGTAATTTAATTCTATTTAAATTTATATAATTAATCCGTGAATTTTATTTAATTATTTAGGTATTTTTGAGTTATATTTATTTAATTATATTATGAAATTGATTATTTAATAAATTAATATTAAATTTTAAATTTTTTTTAGTTCAAATTAATTACCTATGAATTTTATTTTATTTTATTTGAAACTTTTTTATATTATATTTTATTTTTAATGAATTTATTAAATTAATATTTAATTAGGGTTACTTAATTATTAATTAAATTTTAATGAAAATTAGTTTTGGATTTTATTTTTGTTTAATTATAGAAATGATTTAGGATTGATTGAAGGTGGTTTTACATTTTTGTGATTTTTATTTGATTTATAGTGAATTATTAAAGAATCAACCCTCAATTAAGGGTTAATTTTGATTAATTATTATTATAAGATCAACTAATGTCAAATAGAGGAGTACTTAATTCCTAAGATGTATGATGACTCAAAGTTTACAAGTTTAAATTTCATCCCTATTGGATATGTGTATGTATTCTTAGGGATTTTCTAAGTTAGCTAGACATGCCCTTGAGTATTGTCCTAATTAAACGTCTCTAGAGTTTCAATAGGATCAATACTTATTGTCACTAACCCTTACTTACATGTGTAATCAAACCACAACAATCTTGAGTGTCTAATGCTCTATGGAATGATTTTAGTGAATTATCAAAATTATAGGTCAACATAGTGACATATAAGTTTGATAATTCAACCATAGGGAATGTATGCATCAACTTGAATGAAGAACACAGAGGATATCAAAGATATCCCTAAGCATTCTCCCTTCAAGTTTGAGCTCAATTCATTGAATATATGCAGAGCAATCAAGGGAAAATTGGAAACACAACTGGTGTGATCACATTCCACATAATTAATGAATTGGCTTAGGTTCATTTTTCTTTAATAAAGATCTACTCATTGATTCCAAGGAGGGTTTAGGTGTTTAAAATGGATGAAAGATGACTTTATTATAGATTTTCAAAAATATGATTAAAAAATATGAGTTATGGCTTTAAAAATTCATTTGCCAATGAAATTGATCTTAAACACACCCGTGAAAATTAGTGGATGTGTTAAACACCCATTAATTAATTCCATTTGAATTTGAGATTAATTGGGCAAGTATTTGGAGGGTAATAAAGGAAATTCAATAAATAATACAAACTATATTACTCTATGAATACTCATCCTCTAGACCCAAAAATATTTTTAAATGAAAGGGGATTTCATTCTCAACTGGTTTATTTTTCTTCAATTAAGTTCCATTCACTAATTCCAAGGAGGGTTTAAATATTCAAAATGAATAGAAAAAAGACTTTATTATGGATTTTTGAAAATAAGATCAAAAATATGAGTCATGCTTTAGAAAATTCTAGTGCTAATGAATTTGACCTTAAAAAAACTTAAGAAAATTATTGGATATGTTAAACATCCATTAATTCACTCCATTTGAATTTGATCCCAATTGGGTAAGTATTTGAGAGGTAATAAAGGAAATTCAATAAACAAAAGGGGCCATATTACTCTCTAAATACTCACCCTTTGGACCCAAATTATGTTTAAATAAAAGGATATTTCATTCTGAACATAATGAGGGGTTATTTCTTGAAAAAAATGCAATAAATTTAACTTGTAAAATCATTCAGCTTGTGAGGAGGTTGTGAAACCTCCTAAGTAAAAGAAGTTAAACTCTTAAACATCGAGAAACCTTTCGACATAATGATTGGAATTTCATCTAAGAAACTTTACAGTTAAGCATGCTTATCCCAAAGAAATCCTAGGATGGGTGATCTCCTGAGAAGTTACATTAACATGAAAAAATTGTGAGGCCCTTAGGCCAAAGCGGACAATATCTCAATAGTTAAAATTTTGGGCTGTTACAAATGGCATTAGAGCAATACATCAACCCGAAGATGTGAACTAAGTGTCATATAAAATGAAGTGGTACGCCATGGGAGCCACCTCTTGAATCCTATATAGAACTAAGTGCTACGTTGCGGGAGTCACCACTTAAAACTTATAGAGGCAACCTCTAGAATCCTATCTATCTGGTGGATGATTCTGGGATAAGGATACTGACGAGGATGTCAGTTACTTTAGTTGAGGAGATTGTAAAATCTCTCAAGTAAAAGAAGCTAAACTCTAATATCGGGGCACCTTTTGGTATAATGGTTGGAATTTCATTTAAGAAACTCCGTAGTTAAGCATGCTTATCCCGGAGAAATCTTGGGATGTGTGATCTTCTGAGAAGTTATATCAATATAACAAAACAGTGAGACCCTTAGGCCAAAGCGAACAATATCTCGATAGTTAAGAGTTTATGCTATTATAGAGATGAGCAAATCGATTAATCTACGAGGATGAGCGATAAAACTTATAAGTTCTGTTGTGCCACAGTCGATTGGAGGGAAACCATAAACCGATGATGTGGAAGTTATGAGGAGGACTGCGACTGGACTACTGAAGGCTAAATGAAGAATCAAGCATACATCTATTCCGATGAGAGAGCGGACGAGTGAGATCTGTCGTGAGTCTCGTGACCTTGGAGAAAGAAGAGTAGGAAAATACGAAGCAGCCTTAGGGTTGTACGATTCAAGAAGTAACATTTTGACCGCTCAATTTGCAATCAACGATGCCCATTTATCAAGTTTCGAACCGGACAGTTTTTTCAAATTTGGCCGTTATACGGTCGAACCAACGATTCATCCAATTTTTCGACAGTATAAGGCTGGAGAGGTTTTGAGATTTAATCGAACAGGTTAGCCGGCTGGTTCACGGTTCAACCGATTGAACTGGCCAGTCCAATCTAGTTTTAAAAACCTTGGCTTCACTACAATCCCTTGAAGTACTCGATAGTGGTGGCAAGGCTAACACCTAGTTTTACCTTCTTCTTTTTTTTTTTCTCATAGGCAAGCAGCTCGTACTCAACACAAGATATATTAGTCTAGTTAGGCAAGGTCATGCTAAACTTGTGAACTTAAGGCCTTCAAATATCAATGAAAATTATTGTCGTTCCATATAGCAAATCATACTCCCACCAAACAAGCCTAAAATAACACTAATACGTTGCGTTCGAATATCCGTAGAAATAGAGTCTGGTTGGAATGTCTCCAGCATTTTATAAAGGTGATTGTGAAGCTTCTTTGAGGAAAAATTTTTTAAAGCTAATATGAATATTATAAATATATTCTTTTTTTAAATCAAACATTAGTTTTCCTAAAGCTATCATAAATTAATTGCTTTGGTTGTAAAAAAATTAACTTCCTATCATAAAAATTTTTAAAAAGTAATAGCCGATTAAAATTATAATTGAGTAAAATAATAAAAAACTGTCCTTAATTAATCTTAAATTGCATGCACCAAAAGTAAATTTTATTGTTTTATCCTGTTTCAAAATTAATTTTAAATTTTTACGATAAGATTTTAATTGATTACCGAAGACATAAAATAACAATTGACTTCTTCGATGTTTTTATCATAAATTTTATATTAACATAATATGAGGAGAAGCTTCTATTTTAATTAAAAAAATATTTAAATTGAAATAATAATTCTGAATGACATAAATTTGAAATTGTAGTAATACAACGGTAAGTAATTCACAAGCTTATTTTTGGCAAGTTTCTAGAAAGACCCATCAGCAGTGTCAAACGGCTATTTTTTCAAAAAGCCGACATGATCACAGCCGTTCGTTTAATTATCGACCGTTGGAGAAACGGCTACCGACCCGATACGAAACGTAAATCCGATTCTGCACCATCTAACGGGTTTCGGGCGGGAAATCCGTAACTAAGACTTTTATTGAGTTACGATTTAATTTTATTTTAAATTAATTATAATTTAAAACTTTATTTAACTAAAATCAACAATGAAATATCATAATCAAAATTTGATAGAATCAAAATAAAATTTAAATAATTTAATATTTTTATGGTTTTTTATTCCATTTTAATTTCATCTTCTAAGTTAAAACAGAAAAAAATATTATTTAAATTACATTTTTTGTTTAATTATATTTGATTTAATATTACTAAAAAATATATTTTATAAATTATATTTTGTTAGGATTACATTATTTTAATTCATTTTTAAACAATATTTTTTTAACAAATTTTGTAATATTTTTTTAAAATTATATATATTAGGATAACATCTACATCTCTTAACCATTATGAATGAATTAATTTTAAAGTATTTTTTATATATTAATTGATTTAATTAAATTTCAAATTTTAACTATAAAAATTTTTACTGCCCCAATTTATATATTTTTATTTCTTTTTCTCACACACAAACCCTCAAAATCGCTTATATTATCTATAGATTAACATAATACTTTTTATCTAATAATAAAAAAACCTATGATGCCACTACTTTAGCTAATATGGGAGTCAAATATTAAAAAAAAGTTAATCTTTGAAACTTAGTATTTGTTTGGGATAGCTTTTTGCCAATAATTATAATTTCATTTTACAAATATTTTGTTGCTACTTTCTCACCAATTTTAATTTCAAAAGTTTTTTATGGTGATAAGCTCCTTTCTGCAACAATAGTGGCGAAGTTCCTTTCTCCACAGCAACTTCGTCATCAACTTTATAAAATACTGCAATTATCCCAAACTTATAATCAATTATAACAACTAGAAGAATTATCTCCTAACTAAGAGTCTTTTGTGGAAACTTTCACATAATTTTATTTTAGACCACAATTATAGTTTCATTTAGCTATTGTTTTCTAAAAAATTATATATCGAAAAGTTCTTTTTTACGATCAGAATTGATAATATGTAATAGTTGTAAGAATGCCGTTATTCGATTTAAAAAAAATACATTTATAGTATTCAATATTCATAACAGCTTTGAAAAAAAAATTATTTTCTCTGCAACAACTTCACAATCATCTTTACAAAATGCTGAAGCCTTCTCAAATACACCAAGAAAAACAAATTATTTTATTTTATTTTCTTCAAAACTAACATAACAAAATTTAAAAAAATTTGTTAAAAATAAAGTGGCTTCAGGCTGTCTTGATCCAAAATCTGTGATCATAATATCTTAATCTAAATATAGTTAAAATTAAGATTTTTTTTTTAATTTTATGTAATACAAAATCTGATTAATTCTAGAAATTTAGTGGCCAGAAAAATTTCTATCTGTCAGGGTAAGAATAGGAAAGTTGCAACCAGAATTTTCTGGAAAAAAAGAAATTGAAAAATAATTTTATTATTTGTACAAATTGTTTTCCAAAAATAAAAATTATTTATATAAATATATTTATTTGAAAGGGAAATTGTCAAAATATCCCGAAGAGGACGCTTCCGTACAACAAAAATACCCTCTTCACTTATTTTAGCAGTAATTGTATAGGCTCGAGGGGCATAAAGGTAAAATCAGATACGATTTCCTCGCCCTTTTTTATAGCTCTCGATGGATTCCATCGTCATTGTTGGACGGCTCATCGGCTTCCTGAAAAACCAGTAGAGAGAGAGGGGTTCTCGTAACGTGAGCGAACAGAAAATGGAACGACGGACTTCTCAGCGGCGAAAGGTGGCAGCTTTAATGCAACCCAAAGCCCCCATAATCACTCGGAAACGCCGCCGGAGCTCTTCTCCGGTTCATTCAACGGGAGAAACCGCCGGAAATGAGATCGCCGGAGATTTTTTCTACTGGATGCCCGACGATCTCGTCTTAACCATCCTCTCCAAACTGAGTTCTACAGCCTCCCACCCCTCCGATTTCATCAACGCTATCTTATCGTAAGTTCTTTCCCCTCGCACATTCTCTCGGCTCTCCATCTCTCACCAAATTGATTCCATCTTGAGCAGATCCAAAACATTCTATATGCTGAACACTTTCGATCGATTCAATTTCTTACCAGATGCAAAAGATTCCGCTTTTTGTGTGTCACCAAACCAGTTCTGTCAAGGGCCTCTGTGAGAGTGCTTGCGGTGAAGGCGAAAAACTGGTCGGATTCTGCTCATCGATTTCTCTGGTGCTGCTGTATGGCCGGCAATCTGAATGCCTGCTATATGCTTGGAATGGTAATTGAACAAATTAGTCATGATTTCTCCTCGTCATAAACTGAGCATTTCAACTCAAATTAGCTAATTATTTCCTCCTGCGCAAATTTGCAGATCCGATTCTACTGTTTAGGTAACAGATTAACTGGAATATCTCTGCTGGCCAAAGCGGCGATCGGATTCCATGCTCGGGCGCTTTACTCTCTTGCTATTATCCAGTTCAATGGCAGCGGAGGTTCCAAAAGGCAGAAAGACTTACAAGCCGGAGTAGCGTTCTGCGCTCGCGCGGCCTCTCTCGGACATTTAAATGCCCTAAGGGAATTCGGCCATTGCCTTCAAGATGGCTACGGAGTTCGTCAGAACATACTTCAAGGTCGCCGTTGTCTGATCCATGTTTACTACAACGAGATCACCGGCGAGGTGAGGACGGATAAGGAGCCGCACCCAGTCAATGTTTTCATGGCGGATTGGTTTGCTCAGAGACCAGGAACATTGGAGAAAGAGGATCTCAGGCTTTGTTCAAACAAAGGTTGCGGGCGGCCGGAGACTCGAATGTATGAATTCCGGCGATGTTCTCTGTGCGGAACAGTGAACTACTGCTCGCGCGCTTGTCAGGCGATGGACTGGAAGATCTCGCATAAGATGAGGTGTACGGCCGGGTTAGTCAGACTAAGGTTTCCGGCCGCTTTTCCTGCCGTAGCCGCCATCGGGGGTGGCGGCGGTGATGGCGGTGCTGTGGAACAGGCAGCGGTTTGATCTACTTAGCTGAGGTTTTTGTTATTTCCCTTCTTTCACTTTACCATTTCGAACGAGGTTTGAACTTTTGAACATTGAAGCTGTGTAAATCGGTTTCGGTGGGCCCAAGGCTTATGATCTCAGCATTTTGATGATAATTTATTTTATTTAAGAAAAGGGTAACTTTTCTAAAGTAACCTAATTATTTAGTCAAAGTCTTTTATTAGTATTTTGAAAAAAAAATACACACAAATCACATATGAAAAATTCTAACTCATGAGAAATTATTTTGTGCGGAGTCTTGACGGGAAGAACTGTTCAGACTGTGAGTGTACACAGTGTATAAAAATAGTTACAAATTTGTATATTATGCACACTGTGTATAAATTTGTATGCAATACGTATCAATTTTTTATACACACTATGTATAAATTTATATACAATGTGTATCAAATTTTTATATACACTGTTTGTATATAATGTATACACTCACAGTTTGGAAAATTCTTCTCGTTCGGACTCCGCACAGAATAATTTCTCCTAACTAATGACATCTTGATTGGTAGCCAAAGCTCTCAACTAACAGACCAATATGAGTTGCGTAATTTCACAAATTTGTGTGATGAAAAGTTGTTTTATTCAACCATTATAGAGAAGTTGCTTTCTCTACTACATTTTCATAATTAATTTTATAAAATATTGTAGTCGTCCCAAGCAAACTGTTATATTCGAAATAAATTTAATTATAATAATAATAATTATTATTATTATTATTATTATTTTATTAATTAACTAATATAACTAAATATAAATATGCATGTATATTTATTATGTTTTATAAAATTGATATCAAGATATATTGATATTGTATCAAAAAGAATTTAAAAAATAAAAATTATTAAATATTATTTTGATATTAATATTATATGTAAAGAATTTATATTATATTAATTTTAAAGTAAGTAAATTATTTTTAAACTAATTTTTATATAATTTCTATTAAGAAGTTAGAACATACTTTTTTTATTGAAATGTATGGACATTAAATATTCACATTATTCAATTATTCCTATTATTGAGAACTCTAACTTGTCCACCTACACGATATTGTTGTTAAGGGGAGATTTCGTTTTTATAATTATTAAAAAAAATTATAGAAGAATTAAAACCTCTGTCTCTAATCTTATGGATTGTGTGCCTTTTGATAAATTTTTAGCATAATTAGGAGGATTTAAAAAGGGGGATGAAGTTTTTATACTATTTTTATGGGTAGTCTTAGGTGCTTAAATCTTTGTGGCAAGATGAAGTAAATATTACATCCTAATTTTGTGTGAAGATCTGGCATGTAAAAAAGGACACTAAAGTTTTTATGTTCAAATTTCAATAAGTCAAAAAATCACACGGCTTACCTCAATTGAAATAATTTTAATTGGTGAGTATTGGTTACAAAGATATATTTGTTTGCTAAATTGGAAAAGGCGGGACTAAAAGAGTACGAGCACATGCTCTTGTGAGAGTGGTGGAAAATGTTGTCAAGGCGATAAGAGATGAGAGGTGTTCATGTGGTTCTCGATTATGGCAATTCAACGATGGAGGTTGGGTAACAACATCTTGAAAATAGTGGTTCAACAACAACGATTCGACTTATGATAATTCAACATTGATGGTTTTATGATGAAGGTTGGGTGGTTATAGTATGCTAATGATAGTCTAGTAATGGAGGTCAAATAATGATGACCTAGCAATAGTGGTCAAGTATCGATGGTTTGATGACGGAGGTCGGGGGACGATTGTCTAACATAAATTATTTGAAGCTGAAGGTTGGGTAGCAACATTCAAACATTGCTGGTTCGATGGTAGGGTCTGAGCAACAAAAGTGGTTAGGCACCGACAACTCGATACGAAAAATTAAGAGACGACAGCTTCATAGTAGGCGTTTAAATGATGATCGTCGGACAACAGTGATCTAATAGCGGTGATTTGGTAATAGTTTGATGGTTGCGGTTTGTCATTGGTTTGATGGCACTGGACTAGTACTGGTTCGATGACGGTTGGGCAATGGTCTAATGGTGGCGATTGGGACAATGGTCTGATGGCAGCAATCGAGCATTGATTCGATGGCAATGGTCACTAATAGTCATATGAAGCTTTGGGATTCTTAGAGCCTCTAAGCTCTCTTGAATCAGACCTCCATTATCAAACCACAACCAAACCATCACCATCACTGTCAAACCATCACATGAATGTTACCATTAGACTTCCATCATTAAACCACCACCACTATCAGGGGTTGTCATTACCAAAGTATTACCATGAGATTACCATCGCTCAACTCCTGTTGTTGGACCGTCAGACTATGGATATTCAACCACCATTGGCAAGCCGTTGCACCTGACCATTATTGTAAACCACCATTTTCCAAACATTGTTGTTAGATAGTCGCCATTGACCTCGATTGTCATTATTGTCAGCCCACTACTATCTAACCACGTGCGTTAGTTTGTCATCATCCAGCTAAACTATCCAAACACCTCTCATCTCTTTTCGCCTAAGTAACATTCTTTATCTCTCACAAGAGGATGAGCCAACTACCTCACATATAGATAAATCTTTACAACCTATGCTCACCTAGTAGAACTATTTCTATTCGACCAAGCCCCATGATTTTTACCTTGTTGGATTTCCTTTGTAAAAACTCAGGTGTTCCTTGCATTCTCTTTTTTTATATGTGCTATATCTTTGCGTTATGCTAAGACTTTAATATATTTATCTCTACTGTCATGAATATTCTAGTATGCAATAAATAGAGTTTTATATTATTAATTTACTATAAATATTATATTGTGCAAAATTTTGTGTCACAATCAATGATATACTAAAAGGCAAATTTAAATTGGGAATTGGCTCTCTCTTTCAAAGCCCATTTTCTACAATACATACAAATAAAGGGTGATAGTTTAATCAATACTTGTCTGATATCTTCAAACAAATCTTGACAGAATGTTCACCTAACCAAGGGTTGGTGATGATCTCTCTTTCAAGCATCACGTGGATCCAACGGTCCAAAATCTTTTCAATGAAAATGACCTCACTTAATTGAGGAGGCAATTCTAGGAATGTGTCAACTCAATGGAAGGAAGCATTAGTTGGGTCAATGTGTTTGGTTGATGAGCCTTCAATCATTTCATAAATTTTTATTAATTGGAATGTCCTATGTTTTACTTATTCTATTCCTATGATTCTTATTTTTTTCTAAATAATATTAATTAATTAAGGACATACACATTTGCTTCTTATACATTTAATTGAGACACACCATAGCCATTGATGACCGTTCAAATTCAAAAATCATAACGGTAACCTCTCCAACGGTAACTTAAGGCTACTAAACGAAAATTATTTAGAAGAATTTATGATAAAACCATTTTCATTATATCAAATAAGTTTATAATTGAATTAATGTTACAACTTCTTCTTAATTAAAATCTTCAAATACTATAAAAATCAAAATTACTAAAAACAGACACAAGATAATGATCATGTAATTGAAAATGAACATTTTTCTTGTCGGACTCGATGAACAAAATCGACTGTATGAACTCGAAAACCTACTTTCTCTCTCTCTCTATATATATATATATTCTAAAATTTAAACTTTAAACTAAAATTTAAAGATTAAAAATAATACATTCAATAAAATAATTGGTGCTGTTTTTAGGTTTTGTTTCGGACGGCTTTCTTACTGTTTCTTAAAGCAGCTTTTTAATATAAAAATTTTAATTTTTGTATTAGAAGGGGGTGAAGTATAAAACTTAAATTTTTTGCACTAAAACTTCATTTTAAGAAGCAGTAAAAAAACCGTCCCAAATGAAACCTTAATCTAATATATAAATGATGAATCAAATGTGAAATTAAAAAAAAAAAGATTTTTTTAGTATGTTTTAATGAAAAAATAGTTAGAAAGAACTCAAAGTGCTTAAATTAATAAATTTGATTAATATCAATCTCTTACTTTTTCCATGCTTTTGACTTTAACGCCATACGATGTTTTTTGATTAAGACCGTAAATATAGCTCATCTTGAATGGTAGTTATAACCACCACATGGCCGTAGTTAGGAACATGTGGTGTGGGGCCCAATTGGATATCCCCATCTGAATCCAATCATCTGTAGATTAGGAGAATGATGATTATAGATACATAAATTTTATTCTTTTTTTTTAAATAAAAAATATGTATTTATAGAAAATCATTTAAATAAATAAATTATTAAAAATATTTGTTTATGTAAAATTATTAGTCTTTTAATTATTTATTATTATTTTATAAGCGGCAATATAGTCATTATTTATTAAACGTCGAATATTATATTTTTTAATATATTATAAAATATCAATGCATCATAAATTATTATATGGATTTGAAATCCTCATTTGCTCGCCTTATTTGATAATCTATTTTGAATTGTTGGGATTTGATTGATTAAGGTTTTATTTGGGATAACTTTCTTTCTGCTTTCTAAAACAGTTTTTTAGTAAAAAAAATTCTAATTTAAGAAAATTTTATACTAAAAAATTGCTTTAAAAAATAGTAAGAAAGCCGTCACAAACGAAACCTAAAATTCAGACAAATTTTAAAATAATGGTAGATTCAATCACAAATATTATAATATAATTTGAACAATTGTAATGGACAGTTGCACAAATGCAACTAATTTTTCCATCCTTTAGTTAATATAAATTCACAAATATATAATATAAATTTTAAAATTTTTATTTTAAATTCTTTTCTTACTCCTTCCCTTAAACTCTATTGTTTAAATGTGTTAATTACTAATAAAATCAATAGCACATTGTTTTAAAAATTAATTTTTTTTCCATCCTGTAGTTAATCACTTTACAAAATTATTCAGACTTAGAACCAAAGCAAAATATTGGAGAATTAATGAAGACCCAAAAAAAAAGAAGCAAAGTCTTCATATGATGTAATCTTTCATTATTAGTGCACATGAAAGTTGCACGATATTGATTAGAAATCTTTGGGGTTTGTTTAATTTGAAGATATTTTAAGACATTTTAAATATATTTTATTTCCTAATTTTATATTAAAAAATTAATTTTAAAATAATTAGTAATAAAATATATTACAGAGTATTAAATTATTCATGTCATGATTATTCAATAAATTTTACGTTATCTGTCGAATATCTAACGTAGTAACTTTTCCCGTCCAGGACTTAAAACCTAGCAACAGTATTCCTGTAACAAATTTGAAATATATATATATATTTTAATTTTATACACATCTAAATTTTATAGAAATTTTTTTTTTCTTTCATCAGCTTGAAAGAAAAAAATTCACTAAATTTCATCTCATCAAAATAATAAGGGGGTGAAGCCTAATTTCAATTTAAATAATTAACTATTTTCATTTCCATCTCCTTTTAATTTACTCCCTTTAAGCCAACTAGAGTCTTTGCATATGTAGAATTTAATAAAATTCTAACAAGTGGAAAAAAAAGGCATGAGAAACTAATGGCTTCCCAGTCTTTGAAGGCTTCCTGCAATAACTTTTTGACAATTTGTACAATCTAAGGAAAAAAAATTATGTAAAAATATTTTAAATTCAATTTTATCAAGATAATTTAATCAATATTATATTTATTTTGAAGAAAAAATAAAAATAATTATTCAAAAAATATTGTATTACTGATAAAATCATATTAATCAAATTTGAATAATATTTTGAACCAATTTTTCTTTTCCAAATCTAAGGTTATGCAAAGCAACACTCCATTAACAGATGAAAAAGCTCAAAAAATACAGCTCTTGGGTTCGAGTCATGCATATATGCTGTGTGTATGAGTTCGAGCATTATCCTAAAAAGCTGCTTTAAGATGAAATAAGAAAGTCGTTCCAAACTAAGCCCAAATGATGAGGGAAAGGTGTTTGGCAGGTTGTTAGGTGAGCTCACATAACAATCTCATGTAAGAAATTATTTCAGAAACATTAAGTAGCCTTTTTCTGGTTCATGGCAATCAAGACTACTAAAACCTACCCAACTCTCTTTAGTCCGTAGGTTGAGAGCCTCGAACTATCAACTAAAAGGTCTTGAGTTCAGGTCTTATGTATGTGATGTGTGTGTCAGTTTGTCTTAATTGGTCTAAATATCCGAAAAAAGAAAAGAAAAAAAGGCTACTGAAACCCAAGACAAGCAACTAAATTCAATATTTTATTTGAGCTACTGCTTGTACGCTAATAAATTCAATTGAATGCTTCATGGTTTCTTGTTGGAGGTAGGTTTAGGATCCGCAGTTACCTGGATATGCAGTTGCCTTTCATCTGAATAGTCTGATTCATTTTAAATGTCTGAGATTTGATTACACATCGTCTGAATCCCAGACATGGAGAAGCCACTTGAAGCAGTCGTTCATCGAGAGTTGCAAAATTTTACTTGTACAAAGAACATATTATGAAATTACCCAACCAAGCCTTAAAACGCAAGGCATTTCGTATAAGAAAATCTTGTAGATCGTTTCATGCGACTACAAAATATTAATATAATAACAGAAATTAATCTAAATTGATTTTGAGAAATATTTGTTAAATTCAGAGAATTGGAGAGGAAAAATGCTTAATTTTATTGCACAAATTTGTTCATATTTATAGATATATACAAGATGTCTTAATAAAGAAAGTAAGAAACAAATAATTACAAAATAATGCATAATTGCTCTAATATAATTCTTCCTAAATCAACCATCTAAATATGGAAAGAGATCAGCATGATCCAGGTGATCCTCCCACGGATTCCATATTAGCCGTATTATCAAAATGCCAAGAGATGGCTAGGATTTAATAGGTGAGCCTCCCATGGATTCCCATCCTAGTCGTGGGATCAAAATGCCAAGGGACGGCTGGGATTTAACACTCCCTCTCAAGCTGGAGAATACAGATCGGTCATTCCCAGCTTGGTAATCAGTCCCAAAAAGGTAGAGTTATCGAGTCCCTTGGTAAGAATATCTGCAAGCTGATTTTTTGATGAGGCATGGTCGCACATATAAGACCATTATCTAATTTCTCCTTTATGAAATGTCTGTCCACTTCAGTGTGCTTGGTCCTGTCATGTTGAAAGCGATTATGAGCTATGTTGATTGTTGATTTGTTGTCACAATGTAGCTTTATAGGACCTTCCCACTTGATCCTTAGGTCTTCTAGAATTATCTTGATCCATAGTAGCTCATATATTCCTAAGGTCATAGCTCTATATTTTGCTTATGCACTAGATCTTGCCACCACATTTTGTTTCTTACTTCTCCATGTAACAAGATTTTCTCCAATGAATATGCAGTATCCTGAGGTAGATCGTCTATCTACTAGTGATCCTGTGTAATCTGCATCAGTGTATGCTTTTGGGGTTATTCCATAGTCTCTTATGAAGATAATCCCTTTACCTAGGTTCCCCTTAAGATAGTACAGTATTCTGTCTACAGCTTGCATGTGAGTTTGTTTTGGATTTTGCATGAACTGGCTGACCATGCTTATAACAAATGTTATATTTGGTCTGGTGTGGAAAAGGTAGATTAATTTCCCCACAAGTCTCTGATGAGCTCCTTTATCTACATTTGGATCTTCTTTAGCTTCCCCTAATTTGAGATTTGATTCTACTGGTATTGGTGCCGATTTACAAGCTAGTTTACATGTTTCTTTAAGAAGGTCATTAATGTATTTTTATTGTGAAATGAAGATTCCTTTGCTGGAGTGAGTACTTTCAATTCAAAGAAAATATGTTAATCTACCAAGATCTTTGATTTCAAGTTCCTTTGCAAGATATTTCTTTAGAATTACTTTCTCCTTTTCATCATTCCCAATCAAGGTGATATCATCCACATAAACTAATAAAATTGTGACTTCCCCTGAGTCTGAGTGCTTGAAGAATAATGTATGGTCTCATTAACTCTGTCGATAACCATTAAGTAGCATGACTTTTGAGAATCTTCCAAACCAAGCTCTAGGTGACCGCTTTAGCCTATATAGAGCCTTTTTTAACCTACACACTTTGTTACCCTCAGATTGTTCCTTAAATCCGGGTGGAATCTCCATAAACATATCTTCCTCCAAATCCCCATGTAGGAATGCATTTTTTGACATCCAACTGTTCCAGATGCCAGTTATAATTAGTTGCTAGTGAGAGCAAGATCCTCACGGTGTTCATCTTGGCCACAGGTGCAAAATTTTCTTGATAGTCAACCTCACACCTCTGAGTGTACCATTTTGACACCAATCTTGCCTTATACCTTTCCAGTGTACCATTAGCTTTGTATTTCAAAGAGAACACCCATTTGCAGCTGACCAAATTTTTTTCTACCGGTAGGTTGGTGATCTCTTATGTATTATTTTTTTTCAAAGCCTGCATTTTATCTTTTATAATACTTTTCTAATTTTCATAAAAAAATGCTTCATAAATATCATTAGGAATATGAATATCATTTAGTGAAATCAAAAAAAAATTTTATGAAGGTAAGAAGTTATGGAAGGATACAAAGCTAGTTAAGGGGTACAACAGAGATTTTTTTGGTGAACTTATATTTACCTCAATTTCAGGAGACAATTCAGATTCTTAGATCTACTCTGGAGCATAATTTGAATTTATACGCCTAGAATACACTTTTCCAAATCTCGTATTATCCATAATAGCTTTGTCCTTAGTTTCCCTGGCTTTGATTTCAGGTTTAGGTGGATTGATTTGAGGTGGAGCTGAAAGGTCAAGAGGGACAAGCTCACTTTCCTCATCTTCCTCAGTTTCAGCCTCCCCCTGAAGATGAGGTTTGGTGAAATAAGATTTTTGCTCATCAAAAGTAATGTCAACATATACAAGAGTTTTCTTGGTAGAGGGATGATAACACTTATAACCTTTCTAGGTGAATGAATATCCAACAAAGATATATTTGAGTACTCTTGAATCTAATTTTTCTCTATTTTGACTGTGAATGTGAATATAAACAGCGCACTCAAAAATTTTGGGCGTGAGGTTATTATGGGTTCGAAATTCAGGGTAAAAAGAGGATAGAATATTCATTGGTGTTTTTAGTCCCAATGTTGTTGAATGTAGTCGGTTTATGAGATATGTGGCGGTTAGAAGGGCTTCCCCCCAGTAAGATTTGGATACATTGTGGTGGAATAGAAGTACAAGGTAGAGGCTAGAAGATGGCTATTTTTTTTTTTCTGCAACTCCATTTTGTTGTGGGGTATGAATGCAGGAAGACTCACAAATGATACATTCCTTTTGAAAGTAAGAGGATAGAGTTTGATTAAAATAATCTTTGGCATTATCGAAACAATTTTTTTTTAATTTTTATCCCGAATTGATTCTGGATCATGGTGCGAAAAATGGGAAAGATATTGCTCACATCGGATTTATTTTTGAGGAGAAAGATTCAAGAGACTCTAATGCAGTCATCAATGAAGGATACAAACCATCGAGCTCCTAAGATGTTAGACACTTTTGAGGGTCCCTAGATATCACTATAAATAAGGTAGAAAGGGGTATGACATCTCTCAATTTTATTTGAAAAAGAAACTTGTTTATGCTTGGCTAACTCACAAGTTTCACAATGAAAAAATTCATTTTTCAACTTGTAAAAAAGTTTTGGGTACATATTTTTTAAGATATCAAAAGATGGATTTCCTAATCTAAAATAATGAAGCCAAATAGTAGATTTTTTATTAAATAAGGATAACATAGTATAGCCATTATTGATAATAATGGATTTGTTCAGCTCTTCTAGGTAGTATAGTCCATATCTCTCCTTAACAAGTCCAATCTTCTTCCCCGATCCCTGGTCCTAAAATAAGCAACAAGTAAGGTTAAATAGGACTTGACAATTATGATCACTGGTAAGTTTTTGTATAGAGATTAGGTTTTGTGGATAATTGAGGTCGTGGAGCACATTTTTTAGAGCGAGGGATGGAGATAAGGGTATGTCTCCTTGGTCTGCTACTGTGGTAGGAGAACCATCAACAGTGATAATTTTCTTATTACTCGGGCAAGGAGTGTAGTTGATGAAGTGGGTAATGGAGTGTGTCATGTGATTTGTGGCTCCTGAGTCAATGATCCATACTCCTTTCAAATAATTTCTAGAAGCATTTAATCAAATAGATATAGGAAATTTACCTGAAAGTGCAAGAGAAGAAGATGCAGGTGATTTTTTAAGTGATACTAGGAGTTGTTTTAGCTTATCAATATCTTCTTTGTTGAGATCTCTGAAATTGGATTGTGTTTCTGAGACGGGCTGACTTGTTGTAGTGTTTGCTTGTGATGTTCCATTTTGTCTACTTCTTTAATTTCACTCATTACTTGGAGGCTTTTCATGTAACTTCCAGCATGTCTCCTTTGCGTGTCTTGATTTCTTGCAATAGCCACACCAAATGAAGTCTTTGTCTTGAGGTTTTGAGAAATCCTTACCTCTTTCCTTCCATGACGCCTATTTGGATATCACCATTGCTAAGTTCTAGCATTACACCTCGTCGGCTTTCCTCAGCACGAATGAGAGAAATGGTTTCATTTAGTGAGGGTGTCTCCTATTTGCCAAGGATCTTAACTCTATCTTGGTCAAACTTTATATTTAATCCTGCAAGAAAGTCATACACTCTATCTTTCTCAATAAAGTTTTTTAGGATAGCCACATCTTCTAGACAGTTGGTCTCTATGCATCTGTAGTGATCAAGTTCTTGCCACAAGATTTGAAGGAGAGTGGCATATTCAGTCACGGTCTTGCTTCCTTATTTTGTGCTTCCTACCTTGACTTTCATTTCAAAGATTTGTGTAGCATCCCGAGCTTTTGAGAATGTTTGCCTGGCGGCATCCCATATGTCTTTTGCAGTAGATATGAATATGAAAGTATCACTAATTTCTGGAATCATGTAATTCCACAACCATGACATGATCATAGAGTCTGCTTCATCCCATGCCCAAAAATTAGGATCTTATTCTTCTGGTCCTACCCTAAGGAGGTGATTCATCTTTTCTTTTCCTTTCAAATAGGTCTTCACAAATTAAGACCACTTCAAATAATTCTTCCCATTTAAGTGATAGGAAAGTTGCATATTTTGGAGATCTCCTCTTCCTTGGTGCACCATAGAGTCCTCCATTTGGTCAAAATTTTGAGAGGAATTTGCTTCAGACATTGCGGCGACAAAGGGCAGCGATGATGACTATATCAAGCAAGGCAACGATAAAGGCTGCATTGGTTATAGATAGGATAATAACAACAAGGGAAGGCTGACAATGAAGGCACGGTAGTACAAAAAATTTAGAATTCTGGTAACAACAATGAAGGCTCTGATACTATGTTAAATTTAGAGAATTGGATAGAGAAAAAGTTTAATTTTATTGCACAAACTTGTCCCTATTTATAGATCTATACAAGATATCTAAATAAAGAAACAAATAATTATAGAATAATGCATAATTGCTCTAATATAATCCTCCTAAATTAGCCATCTAAATATGGAAGGAGATCAACGTGATCCAGGTGAGCCTCCCACGGATTCCCATCTTAGCCGTGGGATCAAAATGCCAAGAGACTGTTAGGATTTAATAGGTGAGTCTCTGACGGATTCCCCTCCTAGCTGTGGAATCAAAATGTCAAGTGACGGCTGAGATTTAACAATATTAGTATCATATTGTAATCTATGCTTCATTGCCATTTCTCATAGTTTTAATGTATGACACATTTAACTTAATTCTTGTATAATTCGCACACACTTGTGCAGTACATTTATTCTTAAAAATAGAAACCAACACACTTCTTCTCCACTCATCTAAAATCTTTTTAGTCTTCAAATAAATATTTAAAAAGATTTTTTACATCAAGAACGAGCTTTAAGCCCATATCTTTTTGCTTTAGTCATCAAAGTTCATACTAGACATTTGCAATAAGATGTACCCTACTGCATGCTTTTTGTTGATGATATTATTCTTGTTGATAAGACTAGAGAGGGAGTTGAAGGAAAACTTGAATTATGGAGGTCAACTTTAGAGTTAAATGTTTTCCTTTGAGTAAATCTAAAACCTAATATATATAGTGCAATTTTAGTAGTAATAAATATAATGGGGGATTGGGACTTTGGACAATCAAGTAATTAAAAAGAGTGCACATTTTAGATATCTCGGCTATATTGTTCAAAGTGATGGTGAAATAGATGGGGATAATATTAGTAGAATTTAAGTTGAATGGTTGATGTGGAGGAATGCATTGGGCCTATTGTGTGATAGAAAAGTACCCTCAAACTTATAGTAAAATTCTATAAGATAGTTGTGAGACCTGCAATGCTTTATAGCACAGAATGTTGGCCATTAAAAGAGAACCATAAAATTAAGTTAAGTGCTGCAGAGATGAGGTGCTCAGGTGGATGAGTGGCCTTACTCTTAGAGATAGAATGTGAAATGAGTATATACGTGAAAAAGTTGGAGTAGCTCCAGTGGGAAATACGATTAGAGAGAGTCGCCTTAGATGGTTTGGTCACATAAAATATCAGCCTTCCGATGACCCCGTTAGGAGTAGATGTATTAGATATAGCCAATGTTAAAAAAGGTAGAGGTAGACCTAAAAAGAATTTATTAGAAAGTATTAAAAATGATCTCTTTTATTAGAGTTAAATGAAAATTTGAATCTTGATATGACACAATAGTGAAAAATGATTCATGCAGCCGACCCCACATAGTGGGATAAAGGTTTGATGTTGTTGTTGTAATAACAGAAAAAAAACAAAGTACCTGGATGAATTATTTTCAATGTCTTTGACAATGTAGTAGTTATACATTAGTTAATTTATCTTTTTTCATGATACAAGCTAGAGCTATAGGTATTTCTGGAGTGATCCATGGTATCTGAGGTTAGATGTGGAATTCTACAAAAACATGCAGATTATTGACCGCTCATAGTCTGAAATTTCTCAAAAAGTACCTTCCACTGCTTGTACGAGTTGCATCTTGATTGGTATATCAACTTTTAAGGTCCATCCAATTCAAGCAGCCCTGAAAAAGAAATCACCAGAAGATAACATCTCCATCCTGAATAAGAACCATTACATTAAAAGAATATGGCAGCTTCTAACTTCAGCTTTAACTCTATTGACGTATGAAGATATATATGATGCCAAGAGTCAACAATTAAGCAAGAAAATAGTAAATGGATAAAATATAAGATGTTGCAATAGTCGACATATCACCTTAGACTGGGAGCGGAAGGAGAGTTTCCTGTGCTGAAGGATCCTCGCCTTCAACATCCATCCAATCCAGCCTTGGGCCCTATAGAAGAAATTTCCACGAAATAAGAACGCAGATGTCCTCCAAAAAATTCATATTCATAATTCATTCAACGTTACATTATTATCTCAGTCGACCAAGGTTTCCATGATTGAAGAAAGAGTAGTCACTCATAACTCGTGCAGAGAGTAAAATATTATGATAAAATCAAATGAGCTCATCAAGTTTACCATGATCAAAGGCTAAATTGTGTTATCAATTAGTCAAACTACTAATCTTTTTTGTTGTATATTTAGCAGCATTATGCTACAAGGGAATTCAAAAACTTTACATAATACGAGCAATTCCATCAACCACTTTGTAAGAAAAGGTAAGAATAACTAAAATGATATGGTTGTATGTCAAACGGAGAGTATAACTAGTGTTAGAGTGTTATCACAAGAAGTATTAGATCAGATAGGAACAAAGGATAAGGGGAACTAATAGCTATGGCAAGGATGACTATGAGGCACTTTTGCATGCTATCACCAGGCCTTTCACTATAAACAGAGACCAGATGACTAGCGTGTATTTGGTTTTAAACATCCACAGTCATGAAAGAAACAAAAATTAACAAATTATGATAACCTAGGAAAGAAGAGCGGTTAATCATATCCTGTATAACTCTCAAAAACATTTGACCGTCTACCACAAGGACTCTCTTCCGTAATCTTACAAAAATTTACCAAATTGAAAGGGCATAAAATGTACAAGGTCATTAGGATAATGCAACCATAGAGCAGCGGTTTCTTGATTGAAAGTTTCTCTTATTAAAAAGTGAAGGAAAACAGAGTGTGAGTAACAAGGTTGTAATTATCAAGACTAGCAATTTAATTTCAATCCAACCTTGCTAAAAGTTCAAAACGGAGATAAATGACCTCACCTTTCCTAGCCGAATAATTGTTGGAGGACTTACTGTCATATCAACAACCGTGGAGGGATCTGCCACTCGTACCCCGCCATCAACAAGAAAATCCAGACCCTTTATGGATTCAATAAAATGGATTACATCATATCCCAAATTAAAGCAGATTAAGACAAACCTACATAGTTCAAATGATAGTACATAAAAAAGAGTTAAAGCAAAAGATGATAACTGTCAACAAACCAAAAGATTTTAAGTAAAAAAATTTAAAAAAAATTTGTTTCAGCTGCTTAGTTGATCATTTTCCAAAATGGGAAGGGAACAATTATGCTGGGCTCTTCATTATAAACCAAAACATTAACTACTTAGTTGTTAAGTTGGACCTATTTTTCACAGGGAAAGCTAATTAGTCGGTAGAGAACCAGTGAATGTAAAGGTTGGTTAGCCAGAAGCCATGCAGAAGATGACCATGCTGGGATGGAACCAAGAGATAGGTTGATAGGAAAGATTTTGGCAAGCAACCAAGTAAGAGATAGGAAGATCAGGAAGACAGTTTGATGACTAAGGCAGCCTAAATAACAGGAATCAGGCTAACAGGGACAAATCGGCAAGTTGGTGTCAGGCAAATGAAGATGAGCCAATAGGCCAGTGTTTGGGAAAATGAGGCAGGACATCAGGCCAATGTTGAGTAGATGAAGGCAGGTTGTCAGGCTTGTAATATTCAGAAAAAATAAATAAATAAATAAATAATCAAATTGACACAATCGATTCAACTGAACCAACTGTACGGTTTCACTCCTTAGTGTATAATGAGGGAGATGAGAAGTGTCACGACCTGATCCAAAGGCTCGAATTAACAATACAGGAATAGACGGTCAGATAGTTATTTAAAATTTCATTTACTAACTGTTTGCAATACACTGAAGAATTATTAAAACCTCAAATTTATTTTAGAGCAAAATACTATAATTGTTTCAAATAAATATATTTTTCTCGAAGCGTCATGTCTACGGCACACATTCTCTTCTCTTCCACTCATTTAAATATTCGGATAATATATGTGTACGTTCACAAATATAGAGGTGAATAACACCACTCATTGAGTACGTCATGATTCAAAATTACAGTAACATTATGGTAATTAAAATAATATGCATATTTGTTATAAAATGTAAAATAATTCTATTTAAAATTTATTTTACGAATAATCATAAATGTTATGCGTATGCATATATGCATATATCATGTCTTTATTATTTTTGTAAATAATACAACCGTCACAGAAGACATCATCTACATCATACCCATTAAGGTACTTTATTTTCCATTTCATTTTTCATAACTTTTTCCAAAACTTTTTTCATTTTATGCACGTGGGTACATTACGTCCCCAGCCAATACTATAAGAGAGTATATTCTATCAATCAACATGCGCATGCAAGCATTCTATATAAATTATTTTATTTATATTCTCCATATCATTTCATATAATACATAGAGCATGCATTAAGTGACATATGATAAGTGACCTCATTATGATATAAAATTCATGACATCTAATTTAACATGATTAATTACTTTTAATAGAGATAATACATAGAGCATTAACAATAAGCAATTAAATAATAATAGTACTTATATCATTACTATAAATTCAGACATGAGTACTCACCTCTTAATCGAATGTCTAGACAATTTGCTTTAATCACCACTATGTTGTCGTTAGATTAACACCTATATAATTATGTTCACATTGTCATACTTTATAATTTATCTCCAACTCAAAAAACATTTTCTACCTCTAGTAATTAAATTCTTGCAATTGAGTGAACCTAAATAACTCTCGTATTTAATTTATTTCTAGAAGAATTTATTTTATCAATTAAATTAATGATAAAATTTATTCTCCTCGCTCCATATATTTATTTCATTTAAAAATAGATGAAAAATCATAATTTAATTATTATTTTCTAAAATAAAATTTCTATATTGTTTTAGTTTATTTAACCTATTACTTTTAATGAACATATTAAATATACTTTTTTTTCTATACAAACTATCCTTAACTCATAAGTTCTTTGCTCTTCTAGACCTAATTTATTATTAACATAACATAAACTTAATTTATTCATTATCTAATTTAAATCGTATATACTCGTTTAAATATGCTCTCTTTATATCTATATACACTCTAACTTAAAATATGTATACATTTTAAAACTAATTTCTATTTATGAACATTAAAATTTCAACTTTAATATAACCTAAATTAAATAATAATTTCTCATATAAAATAACTTATAAGCATCTTTTATTCTTCTCCTCCCGTTTAAAACTTTAACACAATTTTTTTAAAAAAAATAACATATAAATTATAAAAGAGCAGAATCTCACCACTATAGGACCGTGCTCACGCCTGTCTTCATCACCCTTGAGCACGACTTCGTTTCCATCTTCTCTATCAGTCAATCACCCTCTCCAACAACCACTTCCTCACATGCCTCTAAGGAGACTAAATCCCCCTCAGCAACGAACCCATTGCCTCCTCAACAAGAACAAACTGGCACGGTCCTTTGTCTTCTCACATAGGAGCGGAATTGTCTTCTCGCAAATGAGCCTCACTCGACAAGCCTTGGTCTTCCTCTCCCTTTCTCTTGGTCTCTCCTAGTCTACCTCTCTCTCGCAGCACTAAATGACCGCAACACTAAATGACATAATGGGAACAACCCCCCTGGTCTTGTGACTCCAAGTGGCGGAATCGACAAGTCCTTCGTCTCCTTGATACACATACCAACATACAAACTCCTTCGGCATCCCTTTGTGTTCTACATCTTACGAAACCAATGATCATTGGCTTGGTCATCACAAAAAGGTTTTCACATGCTATCATTGCGCGAGAAAGAGGGAAAATGAAGGGTTTCGCTATTTAGTATAACTACAAAGATGAAGGGCTCGTCTTGAACAGTTGCCGAATGGGTTCTATCCACTTAAAATCGTGAGGTACCGGGAAGGGAAATCGAGCAAAAGAGGGGTGAAGCAAGAACGAGGGAGGGAGAGCTGTTGAGCAATGTGAGAGGGGTACCAAGTAAGAGAGTTAGAGAGAGAGAGAACCTACGAGCGAGCCAACGAGCAAAGGAGAGGTATCGTGTGTAGGAGGGTTGAGGCAAGTGTAGCCGAGCAAGTTCACTAGCCTTTGACTTTTAGTTGATTGATTAAATTTCTTTATTAATATTTTAAACACTTCTAGACAAAAAATATTTAAATAAATATAAAAATTATGATCATAAAATGTTAGTGGATTCAATTAGAAACCTTTGAAGTTCTTAGATTTAATTTATATGAAGCTTAGTTTAAATTAATAATTCATAAATTAAATTGAAAACTTTTAAAGCTATAATTTAAAGGATAAATTAAAGATAACATAATTTTTTTAATTAAAAGTATTAAGATGCATAAGTAAGCTAAATAAAATAAGAATATATATATATATATAAGGAGAGCAATTTTTATTATATAAAAATGTTAGTATAAAATTTTAATACATAAAGAGTCAGTTAGTTTTAGGATATTCTAAGTAATAAATTAGATTTATATAAAAAACTAAATTAAAAATTAATAGAATATGTTGTGCGCTTATTTTAAATATAATATATATAAGCAAATTTTATTATACAAATTCAATAATTATAAAAGATTTTATTTATATAATTAGTAAATTATTTTAATATTATGATAAGAAATAAATTTAATACTTATATTGAAAATTTATGAATTAATGATGATTGTATAGAAAGCTGAGAGTTAATAGTTATTAAAGTTGATACAATTAATAAGCTAACTAAAAATAATAAATTAATGAAAGGAAGATCGTATTAAAGAATTATAAAAATATATATATAGTGATGTGGGCTCCGAAAATTCGAGCCCCGACCTCTCTGCGACCCCTTTCTTTCTTTCGGATTCTCAAGGAGAGTATTAACGTGTAAGTTCCGAGGCAAATTTTCAGAAGACAGATTGGGTTGTGAATAAGACATCACTCAGAGATTTCGCCCTCATTTTGCGAGGACTTTATGATCTGAGTTCAGGTTTCCTATAGGCGCAAGCCCCTATAGTTAATTACCCCTCCCAGTAGCGAGAAAGAACTTTCGATTAAGGCTAGTCATCAAATAGATACAGGGTATCTGGCATATAGTAGCAGCATGCTTTGGTACTTGAGAATTTAATATTTAAAAATTTATCACCTGGCACTTAAAGCGGATGGTGGGGGAATGATGATAGACCCAATCAAGATCCTATGGTTCCGTCGTCCCGGATTATCATGATCCATGGTCTACTTAGTCAAAGAAGGTAGTCGACCCAACCTGACAGAAGGATCCTTGTTGGCAGCCATGGGTTGCTTCGCCCAAGGGTACCTTGTAGACATTGGGTGAATATTTATCTAAGGGGACAAATTTAAAGCCACCTTAGCTAACAAAGAGCTTTGTGCCTTATCGGTCATATCATATTAATTCATTACTCAATGATTTAACGATGTTAGAGTTCTTTCGGATTCTCAAGGAGAGTATTAACGTGTAAGTTCCGAGGCAAATTTTCAGAAGACAGATTGGGTTGTGAATAAGACATCACTCAGAGATTTCACCCTCATTTTGCGAGGACTTTATGATCTGAGTTCAGGTTTCCTATAGGCGCAAGCCCCTATAGTTAATTACCCCTCCCAGTAGCGAGAGAGAACTTTCGATTAAGGCTAGTCATCAAATAGATACAGGGTATCTGGCATATAGTAGCAGCATGCTTTGGTACTTGAGAATTTAATATTTAAAATTGAAAATTTATCACCTGGCACTTAAAGCGGATGGTGGGGGAATGATGATAGACCCAATCAAGATCCTATGGTTCTGTCGTCCCGGATTATCATGATCCCTGGTCTACTTAGTCAAAGAAGGTAGTCGACCCAACCTGACAGAAGGATCCTTGTTGGCAGCCATGGGTTGCTTCGCCCAAGGGTACCTTGTAGACATTGGGTGAATATTTATCTAAGGGGACAAATTTGAAGCCACCTTAGCTAACAGAGAGCTTTGTGCCTTATCGATCATATCATATTAATTCATTACTCAATGATTTAACGATGTTAGAGAACATACGGGCTCTAACCATAACCGTAATTTAATGGCATCATTTGGCGGCAAAACTACTCGGTCAGAGGGTCCCGATCATAATCGTTTACCTATGGTGTCATTTAGCGACGAAACCACCGATTAGATGACACATGCCACGTCTTTACCAGCAAGAGACGGATTAAGAATAAAACCTAGTGATATTCTAGACTAAACAATCGCTCTTTGTGAGCTGGAGTGATTTTCATATTTGTCCACCTCGATAAACTATTACGGAGGGTGGATGGGTATTTTTTCTTTAGGTGTTCAAGTGATTGAATTTCAATTTTAGATATTTTAGATTTTGGCATTTTTGGAATTTTGAATTTTTATGGAAATTTGGGGGGCATTTTTTGATATTTTAGATTTTGGCATTTTTGAATTTTGAATTTCAATCTTTACGCATGTCTGTAGGCAGCTCATCGCACATTGACTTTTAGTGTTCAAAAGAGGCTGATGTATATTTTTGCGAGTTAATTGGCGTCAACTGTAGGAGGACCATGCTCATTCCAAATCCAATGTTTCTTCATGTTTTAGCATATTCATCAAAAGTCCTTCCTCCCTGGTGTCAGCGAATCGTTTGCTTTCTTCATTTATAGGTTAATTAGTTGAGTGCATAAGTCACCCTAATTTCACCGTTCACCGTTTACATGCACTTGAGAGTTTGTTCATCATGAGTCTCTTGTTCATATGCTTGCATTTGATTTTTATCATTTTATGATTTTCATTTTTTTTATGTTAAACATTAGGTTCAGTTCCATGCTATTCATTCAAGTTTTGTTCCCTGCGATCAATTTGTCCAAGTCAGGTCCCCTGTCGATCAACAGTCTCCCGGCGTCTCCCCCGTTTAGAGGAAATTTTGGCAGTTGGGCCTTCCCTACCACGCTACGAGAGCATGTAAGGTGGGGGTCGAACGACACCATGGCCGTGATTTGTTAATCCCACCATGCTAAGAGAGCGTATAAGGGTCTTCGAGGTACCTGTCTAAAAATACACAGCTTTTTCCCCACAGGCATGACTGCATATACACGGGTACTTAAAATTGTCCCCGCCACGCTACAAGAGCGTATAAAGACCTACTCGCCTCGCCGTAAGCATTGCACTAGGTTCCCTCCCACCATGCTACAAGAGCGTGTACGGTGGTCCGCCGGTGCGCCGCAAGCCCCGAAAGCGAGATTTGAGGGTTTTGAGTTTGAGGATATTTATACCTTAGTGAGAGCGATGAAGGCAATGGTGACGAGCATAAAGGACCCTCTCTTTCTTTCTTTTCTTCCTCTTTTTCATTTTCCTCTTTCTTTCTTTTTTTCTCTTTCTTTTTCTTCTTCTTCTTCTTCTTCTTCTTCTTCTTCTTTTTTGAAACCCTCTTTTTTTTAACTTTTTTTTATATATAATAATAATAATAAGGTAGTTGTTTAGGTATTGGCGAATGTAAATTGGAGTTTGAATTTGGAATGGACTGAGGATGATTGAAGGCAAAGTGTGAGGGCAATGGGATTTTAGACAACAATAGTGGGTTGTTTGAAGAGCTTTTTAGTTGAGGGATTTCTATTTGAATAAAGAATGCAGGCTAAGAGCTAGATCGAGTAAGGGATTGGGTGCAGAGTGCTGCTCGGGTTCAGCTAAGAGAGGATGGTTACAACTTGAGGAGATTGGTGGTGGAGGTTGAAAATCGGAGGAGATCGGGCAGCTTCACTGTGCGTGGGACCCTTGATCAAGCAAGAGGGAGTTTTCGGTTTGCAAGAAGAAGAAGGGAAGGTGTGAAGAGCTCGGTTCAGTGAGCCAACGAGAGGGAGACGATAGTGTTCGGATCGGTTACAGCGGGGTCAAGCGCTGGATTCGTGTGATTCAACGGCCTGGGTTAGAAGAGGGACGGGAGCTGGCGTTGAGATTCGGGTTGCGTGCGTCAAAGCAAGGGGACGAGATCTGGGACTGATCAAAGCTGGCTCGCATGCGTCGAAGCAAGGGAGTCAGCCGTGAGGTGTCAGATCATGCACGGGTTTTGCATATAGGGAGGAACGGGGAAGTTGGTTGTGGAATCAAAAGCAGGGGATTCACAGCTCTAGAGTTCGAAACCGGACCGTGGGTTCAGGGTTTGGATTGAATGTGGGTCTCAGTCACGAAGTGGAGAGGAAGGAGGCAGATCGGCATGCTGTGAAGGTGTATTCGGCTTGAGGAAGCGGGTTCGAACTCTAGGTCGACGGGAGCTTGCGAACAAGGAATGAACTAGTAGGAGGCGTGAACGGGCTTCGATCAGGTAGAGGGAATCGAACAGCTAGCTCATGATTTGATTGAGGTGGAGGAGCTGAGAATGTCAGAGGTCATTCAATCAAGCAGATTGAGGAGGCTGGGAGTTTGAAGTCGGCTGGAGGTTCAGCTAGATTGTGGATTCTCAACTAGGCTGATCAGAGGTCGACGGGAAGAAGATTGCGGTTGTAGTGGCACTGGGTTCAGAGGCTTGGTGAAGATCGAACGAAGGGCTCGAGATCGGGACAGAGAAGAGCTGCAATTCTGAGTGTCGAAGGAGAACGAAGGAAGACACTTGTTCTCTTTTTATCAACACGGGCAGGAAACATGCGCAAAGAGATGCGACAATTCGACACCGAATTACAAGGGATGGGGCGGCTGAACTGCAGAGGATTTGAGCGGGATTTTTGGCAGGAAATTGGGATGGGCAGCGGATTTCAGCAGAGGTTTTTTTTTTCTTCTTTTGGAGGTCAACAAGTGAGAGATGTATTATTTACGATAATAAAGATGTCTTTCACATAATTATGTATATTTATAGCTTTCAAACTTAAGAAGTAAAGCAAACCATCAAATGATTTAAACTTGCAGTAAACACTCATGTTCCTAATTTATGGTAGTGACGTCACTTCTTCTAAATCTGATACATCATTTATTATTGATATTTAACTACTTATCATTATTACAATTATTTATGATTTATCTCTATTAAATACAATTGGTCATATTGAATTGGATGGCATGGACTTATCATAACTCAGCCATTTATTACTTATTGTATAATGATATGAAGTGATATAAAGAATGCAAATAAAGTTATTAAGTAGAAATTTTTGCATGTGTATGTTGTTGATGGAGTATACCTCCTTATGATATTGATTGGAGAAACAATGTACCCACTCACATTAATTTGAAAAAGTTTTGAAAAAATAAATGAAAATTGAAGTACTTTAAGTGGTACTATTTAGAAGATGCCTACTGCAACGATTATATTATTTATGAAAAAGATAAGATATTAAATGATATCTACTTATTCATAGTATTATTTTTTTATATTTTAAGGCCTATTACAATATCATCTTTAAATTTTAATTGATCATGAAATGAATTTTTTATTAGTTCAAGACAAGCATGCATATTGTTCTAATCTTACTTCTTGTTACTCTAATTAAGAAACATGATACACTCACTGAGTTGTGTTATAACTCACTCCTTTCACTTAATAAATGCATATAGGTACCATCTAGAGGAAATAAAATGAGTGGAAGAAAAGATGACGTGTATCGTAGATATGACATTACAAGACAGAGTTATTTATTTTCAATAGTTACATCATTTTTTTTCTTTAAAATGAATATAGAATTTTAATGCATCTTTCAATATGTTGGAAGTAGAACGAATTTTAAATATCCATCTGACTGTTTGCTCCCGTCTTCAAGCCTATTGGCTAGTTCGTTACAAGGACAATGTTGAGCAAATGTAGGGAGGCTAGCAAGGGTTAAGCATATTGCCAAGTCAAACATCCCACAAGCCAGCAAGTAAGCACAGTCTGGCTGGACCTAAGGGCTTTGGAAATTGACCTACATTGGCTTAGCTCTGCCACGTTAACATGCAGAAAATGAGGCGTGCCAAAAATCAAATCGTAGTTTAGGCTTTTAGAGATGTGCTTAGGTTATTTGCTTAAAATGCTAGAAAAACAAAATGAATGCTGCTCAAATGAAGCTAATAATATTGCTATGAGTCGAGCACACTATATGTAAGGATCAACAATTAAACTCCTAACAAAAACCATTGTTCTACATGTTGCGCTCATACAAAGTGTTAACACGTTGCAAAAGATATGATTAGGGTAAAAAACTATTCGAAAATGTCAACATTCATACCTCCGGCTCATAAATATCAGCTATCATTACAGGGTCAATCATCCACTGGTTTTCTGCAGGACACTTCACGCTAAGGCATGACACATTCCATGATCATCATTAGTATAAAATAAAGGCAAATAGAGATAACACATAGAAATTTTCCTTTAAATGAAATTCACACCGTTAAAGAATTTATTTTTCAAGAAATAGCAATTCTAATTCATGGCTGAATGAAATTCCAACAAACCTTGTGCTTATCAAAGGTGCATCCAGATTTTTTAATATGGTCTGGCAAATGATGTCATCGGGTATGCGAACACCGACATGCTTCCTTGATGTATATTTTGCACTAGGGCCACTCCTTATACATTGTTTTGGTAACTCTTTACTAGCAGGTAGTATAAAGGTATACTGTAAAAAAGTGAGGCCTGTTAAAAGTAAAGCACCTCAAATTTATGAAGTAAAAAGGTCCAGCCAAAATCAACATAATGGAAAAAAGATCCTTACAGGCCCAGGCAGACAATGCTTGACAGCTCGAAATATATTTGTCTGGCCATAGGCATTGCCCCGAGGGAAGCCTGTCGTATATATGTCTATGTCTTGTAAAGAACGGCACAAGATACTAAGGGGCTGGATGAGTATACAATGATCGCTCAGAAAAAACTTAAATAAGGTTCGGTACAAACACCATTCAATACTATGTAGTTTTAATCGGTAAATGAAAATAACTAATATGCATTATAATTTAGCAGTTTTATCACGTAACAAGAATCAAGTACTAGTACTTGCCTTTGAGTTCCCCACACCTTTGATTCTGCAGGTGAAAAAAATAAATGAGAAAAACTTGAAGGATGTTTAAGTGCAAGAATTAGAGAGAAATTTAAACTGAACAAGCGGAACTGTAATAACAGAATAGATTCAAAGAAAACCTAAAAAGAAGATATACCTTCGAAGACGTTCAATCGAGGAGTAATTTCGCAAATCACAAACAATAGCATACCTGAAAAAGCAATAGTAACCAAAAAATCAGTATCTTATATTTAACTACAGCTATTATATGGTGTTAAGTAGAAGCTGAATTAGGATTTCAAGAGGCAAGAAAAAGAGCTTACCCTTTTTTTTTTTTGTTGTTGGAAGCAGTTTCTATAATATAGATAATTGCAAGAGAATTTCAAGGTAAAACCTCCGAATTCTACATAGCTGCATAGGATTTTCTCAAATCTAGGGGGCGACAGTAAACCATAGCTCCCTCTATTTCCACTATTAATGATAACTATTGCAATTTTTTGTGAGGCTCTGAATTTGATCCTTTCTTATCTTTATTTTGAGTGATATGTATTTATATCGAACACAAACATTGAAAAAAAATTAAGAATTGCACTTAAACAAAGCCCTTTCCATTTCTGTGTTGACTCATTTACATCCCTACCACCAAATTCTCTCTCTCTCCATGATTTGAACAAAAACTAATCCCTCTCACCTAATATCTAACCTCCCCACCCCTCCCAAGGCATTCACTCCCATCATATTACATTAATTCCCAAGGGCCCTTCTTATGGTTGGTCCGATTCATGAAGATTTTTCTCACTCAGGGTGAATCACAAGGGGTTGAAATCAAACAAATTAAAAGCAAAAAGGAGAGCATGAGATAAGGTGATCATCAATAAGGGTCCATCATCAAATTACCATCAAATCATTTATTCTTCTACAACAATATGATAAAAAATTTTTGTTGTTATGAATAAGAATTATGAGTTCATAATCCTAGAAGATATAATCTTACATAGTTATGATAGGTCTAAGTATCCTTGATATATTATACAGAACAATTTGAGTACAGATGTTTGGATATTAAGATAAAGAAGTGCGGCAAGTGTACTTTCTACAAAGAGAATATTGTGAACAATTAAAGAATTTTTTATAATTTTTTATTAAACTAGTTATATCATACGAATCTAAGTGTTGGATAATAAAGAAGTTGCACGGAGCCAAATTAAGCATGGTGAAAGTGAATGGATGTGTGGCAAAATTACAAATAATAGATCAATAAATGATTATATGGCAGGGACAATGGGATTAACATCAAATGAAGATAAAACAGCTAAAATAGATTTCATTTTTTTGTGCATATAGACAAAGGGTACATGCACAAAAAAGAAGAGTAAATAAAATTATTATGAAAGGATTAAGAAGGGAATGGACTCGACAAGAGATAACATTAACAACATTTGTGCAAAAAAAATTGTATAGAATATTTGACAATAGTTATATTGAGAACGAGAATTCATAAAGCAGCCATACTTGGGTGTGATAAGGGAATCAAAATAATGATGATGATTGAAAGTAAGCGGAAAAGGCTAATTGCATAGTGAATTGTTAAAAAGTAATACGGTAATGTTAGTGCTAAGTTGCTTCCTATGGTTTGTGTATGAATTGTGCATACACTTCAGGCATTGGGACTCGACTTCACACAATGCTAAATTAACAAACACTGTAAGTGTGAACCAAACGCAGCTTCATACCACTTTAAGGTACTTCATACAAAATAACTAGGCCATTCAAGAATAAGAGGATAAAATTTTATAGAAATTAAATGATAAAACGTTACAATAACTGAATGAACTCTTTCAGGAGTAGATCCCACTTCACATTGTAAGTGATCACTTTCTAGCTTTCCAATAGTTTAATAAAACATGATATATTTAAAGCCTTTTTTAAAGGCATTTGGACCCTGAAATAGTAAAAGATGTTCGTTCTTAGACATAACATTCTATTAGCTATAATCTACTCGTTTGTTTTTTGCTGAAATTCCTCTCCACTCCTGTATCATAAATATTTGACAAATTTGCTAATAACCACAGAAAAATAGATACATGATCGAAGGGCATAACTTCTAAATACAAGTCAAAAAATGCATATCCATAACATTTTTTCCTCAACAATACTCAGACACATTGATCACAAGCTGTACTAAATCATTCATTCTTTTGATCAAAAATTATGAATTTAGACTTCAACAAAAAGCATAAAGACAATTCTATAACATGTTCTTATACTCTTTTTTTTTTTCAACTATCCATATTTCTACTAGATTCGTCATGATTGAAGTTATTAGTTGGTTCTTCAATCAAATGTTTTACACTTCTTGGAGAGGATCCTATGGAAATCTCCATCACCTTGTGCACTGACGTATTCAATCAGTCTCACTAAAAGAGCTGCTAACAAGATGCTTGGGGTTTAAAGCCTAAAAATCTGCTTTTTCACTCTTCAAAGTGGTCTGAACAAGATCTTGTAACATATCAACCTCTGTAACACTTTCTTACTACTCCTAATTGGATAGTCTCCAGTAACTAAAGATGATTTGCCCTCTCTTTGCTATTTTACTTTTGTTTTGGGTTAAGCTTACATTAAGGTAGCAAATAGAGATGACAAAAATGAATAGATTGACTATACAACTATTAGATAAAGGGTAATTTCCTTCAGCTGTGAGTGATACAAAATAATAAGCAATAAGAAACAAAAGCAATAGGCAACATCAAAAAAGTAATAATAATATAAAATCAACATATTCATACTGCCGTCATAATGTGAACATTGTTAATAAAATCAATAAATCAGATATTATATAAAGTTTGTTCACCTCATACAGCTGATGATAGGCCAGTGAAAAAGTTTAAATCATGTATAATTGAACTGCTAAAAGAAAAAAATGGCATTGGAATAAAGTTCTTAAAATCAGAAAAATGAAATACTTCTACTACAGTCTATCGTGAAATGAATAAACTGACTAGCATTAAAGCATTAAAGGGAGAACAAAAAAGCCTGATAATAAGGAGAGAATGGTCTCGGCCCTTATAACAGAAAGTGGCCACTTTGCGCGGGATTTATAATCGATGTTGCTCTCATGATAACATTCAGACACATTTCTCTCTTCTATTGTAGTAAGTTCAAGGCAGAAGCTTGTTCGCAAGGTCGCAAGTCCGCTGGCCCTCATAGCTACTGAGAAAAATTGGATGCACCCATATTAAGTGCCTTTACCGTGAATACATGCATGAACAGTGTCAGCGTCCAAGGCTGTTTATGCAGTCTTAGGAATGAGATGAATGTGATCACACATACGATTGAATTGGGCATTATCTGCACCGGGATGAGCATATAAAAGTTCAATGTCTTGGTGAACTCCCTGCGGAATGGCAGCTGCAATCCTAGTTTGAAATGGTCACAGGGAATGCAGAGCTCGTCCTAGTAAAATGTGTTGAAGTACTCATCCTCGCTGGGTGCACTCACTTGTAGGATCATATCTTCAGAGTAGTACCAACGTATGCCATGTCGGCGTAGTTTGTAGTCGCTTTCAACCCCTATAGGTAGTCGGCATCAGCAAATGTTTTGGCGCATTTGTAAATAGTAGTGATCTCACTCACAATCACCTGCACTAACAGGGGAGCAAAGGAAGAAAGACACTGAGTGTAAAGCAAAAAGTAGCTACCCTTATGCCCAATCAAGGGGGCATTTATAGGGGAGTTAATAATGCCCCAAATAGTGCTCATATCTTCATCGTTACCATAAGATTCAACACATTTTTCTAACTCGCCCTCATGGGAGGTTGTCATTACCAAAACCTTTGGAAGCTACCCAAGCCTAGAAAACAGAGCAGTCAACTTTGTCCCATCTTGTGAGGAATCAACAACTCGCCTCATTCCTCATTAAGAACCGCCACCAACTCACCACATACATAACTAAACTCAACTCACCATACCTAAGGTTGTCCCTAACTCGCCTCAACAAACAATTAAAAAAGCTAAGGCAACAACTTGCAATCACCAACGATTACCAATAAAAAGCAACGTATTCAACATGCATGACATTGTGCAATCACCATAACAAAATAAACAAGATAAATTTAAAAAATAATAATAATAAATAAGAAATAACACAAATTCTCCATAAAGGTACATAATGAAGCTAAATTTATTACTTCGAAAATTTCCTTTATATGTCTTTTTTTTTTAATTTCCTTTATATGTCATATGTACATAATGAAAGGAGAGAAAAGGGATGAACTTTTTTTTGTCCCCGCTAAAAATTTTACAAATATCATCTAAAGCTCACTCGAGAGCTAGCATTCCCTTCTTTACTAAATACTGCAGAAGGAAGCATCCTCATGTGACGAACTTGGTCGATCTCAATGTCTCCACAAGATGGCAAGTAGCCACCATCTTCACCTAAAGCACTGCCACCTCCTAGCAAAGTGGGATCTCATTGTCTTCGCCAACTGCCCTCTACAAGATCCTGAGTCCGTCACCGAACACACCTTGAACATTGAGGATCTTCTTCATCGAACTAATGCGCTCAACGAGGCCTTCCAAAATGAGCGGTCCTTGGGCAGAGATCCCCTCGCCAAGCGAGGTGAAGAAAGCATGGACTCCTACAGTCACCACGAAATGAGTCACATAAGGTTCTTAACCTAAAAGCGGAAGCACAATCACTTCAACTTCAACGTCCTTGCCCTACAAAAAAAAGTCTCAACCACCGCTTCGACCCCCACTAGAGATGATGCTCGTTGTCTTGCAATACTCAATGTCAAAGGAGCCGCTCCTACGGTACATAGTGAAGAATCAACAACAGAAAAATTCTTACTTAAAAAACTTAAAGGAATCACTAGTAGCCTATTATGCAAGATTATCGTCCTCGTATACAAGTTGAGTGCCCACTGTGTCAAAGTTAAAGCTTCATACTTACTCGGCAGTTGCCCCAATTACTCGCTTGAGGTTAGGCAGACTCTTGGCTCACTAGTGGTCAACAATGACTTGTCCCAGCCATAACTCGTTCAAAGTTTGGAAATACTTCTACTTACCTTCATCTCGGCCAACAACGGGATCGATCATTGTGGGAGTAGGCACCATCTTAGAAGGGACCACCACTATAGTGGTTGCACCTGCAATTGGTTACTTAGTGGGAGGTTGCCTCACTCGCCTCACAGTCAAAGGGGCATCGTCTGAACTAGAGAAGATGACTACTTTTCATGGTTTCCACCTAGTCAACGGCACCTTGCTTGCCTCTACATTCACAACCCTCCTTGGACCTAAATGCTACTAGTTCACTCAGTCTTGGGCCAACGAGCACACTCGCTTATGTGGACACTGCTTCCTTATTAGTCATCGACAAACCAAACTTCTTCTCCTTGCCCTCCTCCAACTTGCATTTATGCAGGATGGCTTTTTCAACCTCTTGAGGCTTGACTCAAATGACTTAACAGGATCCAAATCTACCATTCTGGGCGAGTCAATCAATACTGTAGGATGTTGGAGAAGATAACTTAGCAGCATCGCACCCCTCAAGCAACTACTTATAGGTGAAGATAGTGAATGGAGTCAAATAAAGATCATAATGAGAAATCTACATGATACCCAAGACCATAGATAGGGCAATAACTTCTGCTTTCTCTCCATTTTCACATTTGGTGATAGCAACAAATGCTCGTCTTTAATTCATTTATCTTTTTTAGAACTTGTATTTTAAAGGACCGAGTGAATCGAGAAACAAAATGTATACTCGTACATGATAAGTATTCCATGTGTGCTCAACAAGTCACCACTAAGGGACTTCACTCGAACAGTCACTTATCTCAAGATGAGCACTTGTTATAAGGAAAAGCAATCATTCAACAGACTGGTCGATAGTACTCCACAGAATCATTGCCATTATCCAAGTGAGGTCATAATGTGAGGACTCGCCGAGGCAAACAGAATAGAGTAGTCATCACTTTCAGCGGGCCTTACAGAAGGACTTGTTCAGACTCACTCGAGTCATAGATGTCACTCATCGCAGTAGGACTCGTGCATCCAAGGTCCTTCATGACTTAAGGCCACTCAGCTACAAATGGCATCCTCAATCCAACTACATGAAAAGCATACACCTCAAGGGCAACAACTACGATTTCCCAGGTTTAAGTAATCCTCATCTTGTGATCATTTCCACTAAGGAGAAATTGCCTTTGTCTTCCAGGAGTCTCAATCCTATCCCAATGGACTCGCCATCACAACCAGAGGATTTTCCTTCACAAACTCACTTTATATATAGGACCCCAAGGACTCACCCAGTATACTCACCCATGAAGACTTACATAAAAGACGAACCCCAAAAACATGGGCCATAAGCAGAAATTTACGTGGAGGTCAATCAGCTCAGTCACATGTTTATGAAAGACTAAAACAAATCACATCATTTGTTGTAATTTATACTATTTTTAACCTTCTAGGTTGCAACATTTCCTATCGCCCTTCAAACCCTAAAAATAAGTGGTAAAAAGGCATACTTTGGATCCTTTTGGATCTTCTTTGATACTTTAAGACCATCTAAATCATTTGACATGTCACTTTCTCTTTACATTCCACAGTGCTTACTTATAACATAAACAAAACCTCACTCTCCATACTCATTCAAACTAGTTCGACTCCCCAACACTCACTTAGAGATTGCCTGCTAGTAAGGTCGGGTATCATCCACAGACAAATGTGAATCCAACAATATTCACGGAAAATAATTGTCACTTCTAAAGCTGATCTAGATTATGGAGAAAATTGATGTGATGAAGGAATGTTCGTAAAGGAGATCCAGAAATTCTCTTCTCTTTCTCATTTCGCATTTCTTTTAAAAAATTAGAATAAAAAATAAATAGTTTTATTCATCACACGTCCTCTAAAAACTAAGCTGAAACTATGAAATGGACCCTAATTCATTTATAGACCACTCAGCCGTTTGTAGAGCATCGAGTCCATTTATCCAAGGCATATACTTGCCACAGTGTTGGCTATGATAAACTCAAGATTTCATAGTAGTGAGATAACTGAAGAATAGGAGAAGCGTTACACAGTATCCGTAGGGATTACACCGACCGCTCCGTCCTTGATCAGCTGCACCACAGGTTCCAGCTTCCAGGTATCTGCTACCATTGGGTCCATCTCCACATAGACCATTTCCTCCCCCTTCTGCCATTTCATGTTAAACTATTTCAATATTAAAGAAAATTTAAATAAGGAAACGAAGAATTCAACCTTGAAGAGGACGCTGGGTGGCGTATTTGAGGCGTTTGGGGCTTCGTTTGGCCGCCAAGGTAAAGGCAGAACGCTGCGGCCGCCACTGAGATGGCTGATTGACGGCCGTCCGGCGGGTGATGACGTAGTGACCGAACGAGAAGGCCTCCCAACCAGGCTTGATCGCCTCTGACGCCATTTTCCACGGCTTTAACATGAAGAGGTGTTCGGACTAACTGAGAATAGGCGCGGGTGCGGGAAATGAGTGGCACCGCGTTGCTCAATCATTTACAGTTTATTTTGAACTGTCAATATATATATAATAATAATAATAAGTAATTTATCCACTATTGTTTAGCTTGGTTGGTGGGCGAGTGCCTTGGAAACCCCCCAACCCTTGCTCGATTCCCCTCGGGTGGTAGCGCCTCTTAAGTGGAGCCTGATAAAGTGCGAGCCAGGAGGTTCTTAGGGTGGGTGCCTCCTCTAAGTCAGTCGAGGAATTAGTTAAGCTACCAAGCGCCTCCAAAATAGATGACAGCGGTAGATACCTCGTTCTAAAAATTAAAAAAAAAAGTAATTTGAACAAAATATAATAAAATAAATTCTGTGCATAAATTATCTTGGTTGGAATTAGTCCATAAAATTTATGTGTATATCTTTTCATTCAATTAATATATATAATTTATGTAAGAATAGGCTCATACAATTTATATAAAATAGATCTAAAAATTTTTAAGTTTATTTTGAGACTTCTTAAATATAAATATTTTACATGTAATATTATTTAAAAAAAATAAAAAAATATTTTTTTTAAATAGGTGCTAGAAAGAAGATGAGTAGCTCAATGAATACGTAATTGTTCTCTATTTATTAAAAAGCTACACTATTTTAAGCTTGGTTTGAGACAATTTTCTTACCGCTTCTTAGAATAATTTTTTAATATAAAATTTAAGATTTAGGAAATAGGCATATAATTATATATAATATTAATAAAAAATCTGGACAATTATGCCAAATATATGCGTACAAAGACAAATAATAGCATATGTTATATAGTTTTTTTTGTATCGTTTTAACTATAGAAGATCTGTGATACAATTTTTCTTCAATAAATTCATACCTTCCAAAATTATTGTTTCAAACATTTTATTATTTCCTCGTAAATCATACTTTCACCATTCTCAAACGTCTCGATTTTCATCAAAAACAGTTTCCTTTAAAATTAAATAGATCGTTACTTTTACTTATAATATTTATTCCGTTAATTCTATATAAACATTTTCAAATTTCTATGTTGTATCATATATTTTAAAATAAATACCTTTATTACTTTAAAATTAACAGAAAAATAACATACTTCCCTAAGATTTTATACACTTCATTTTGGGCAAATGGTCATTGTAATCTCTTTATAATCGTGTGATAAATCAATGAAAGATGCACAAAACAACAATTTGTAACTCATTCTATCAAATTTAGAATCCGTTTATATTTTCGCTTGAGACAATTTTCTTGCTACTTTCTGAAGCAACCTTTTGATATAACATCTTTTAATTTAAAAAAAATTGTATTAAAAAATTATTTTAAAAAAGTGTAAGAAAGCTGTCCCAAACAAAGCCCATAAAACTACTGCCACAGCAACGTTAAAAAAGCAATTTTATTTTGCTGTAATCTGAGCATTATAAAATATTTTGCTTTAAAAAATATAAAAATAATATCTTTGTAATTATTATACGCTAATAAATTTAATTATAGAAAATAACATCTCATCGATAAAATTTCTGAAAAGCTAAAATATACAGCGAAAGCCACAGAACTTTAATAACAATCTGAAAAACAAAACGTAAGAAAACCACCCAAAAAAAAGGCCCTTTGCCGGAAAGCTTCCCCCTATTTTCTCCAAATGCAAAAATAGCCTTTATCCCACTGTGGGGTCGGCTACAAGAATTTTTTTTTTCTCCATTATGTGTTAAAAGTCAAATTCTCATCTAAATCTAATAAAAAATCATTTCTAATATTTTCTAACCAGATCGTTGTAGGCCAATCTCTACCTTTTTAAATATAAGTTAAATTTAATACACCTACTTTCTTAACCGAGTCATCAGAAGTCCATCATTTCATGTGAGCAAACCACCTACGGCAACTCTCTCTAATCTCATCTTCCACTAGAACTACTCCCAACTTTTTCATGTACATGCTCATTTCGTAACCTAATCTCTAAGAGTAAAGCCACTCATCCACGTGAGCATCCTCATCTCAACAACACTTAACCTGAGCTTCCCACTATTTTCAACTGCAAAAATAGCCTTTATCCCACTATGCGGGGTTAGCTACATGATTTTTTTTTCCTCCATGGTGTTAAAAGTCAAATTCTCATCTAAATTTAATAAAAAAAATCATTTGTAATATTTTCTAACCAAATCAAATCATTTTAGGCCCACCTCTACCTTTTTTAATATAAGTCAAATCTAATACATCTACTTTCCTAACCATGTCATCAAAAGGCCACCATTTTATATAACCAAAATCATTAAAGGCGACTCTCTCTAATCTCATCTTCCAATGGAGCTACTACAACTTTTTCACATGTATACTCATTTCTTATCTTATATCTAAGAGTAAAGCCACTCATCCACCTAAGCATCCTCATCTCAACAACACTTAACTAAATATTATATTTCTCTTTTAATTGCCAACCAACATTCTACGCCATAAAGCATTGCAGGTCTCACTGCCATATTATTTAAAAAATGGTTGAATCAAAGTAATTTTGAAATACACAAAAAATGATCAAAAAGATGAACCTCAGATCAACTACAATTTTACCATAAATTTTACATCTAAACAAAAGCCTTCATTTCTAAACCCACATTTTTTCAGAAGTCTACACCCAAAAACATCCAACCAAGCAGCCCCTAACATAAATAAAAAACATGCAAACATAGGCTATAAGTTTGAAAATTGACAGCGAGCTTATCTCACATGTTACATGAGCTATTGCAGACTCAAACTTCACAAGTAAATGAAAACAATCCAACCATTACTCCTAATTGGATATCAAAGACAATAAAAATAAATAAATACAAAGCATTTGCAAACCACACAATAAGAAGACTTGACAGATCTTTTTATATCTTCCGCAAGAAAATTGGAAGTTCAAGGAGTAGCCAATCTATGCTGCCAAAGATAAATTCTACAAACTTACAGGGAGTAATACAAATAACCCAAGTAGAGGTTCCCAGAAGTGTTCATGGAACCTTCTTCACCTTCTGAAATCAAGAGCAAGAGAAGCAGCTTCAACCTTTTGACGAAGGTTGAATCTTTTAGCTATGAACGGCCGGACATCTTCAACCCCGACTAAGCTCTCTAAGAATGGGAGCAGAGCGAGCAGTTCACGATCAGAACGGTCATCAAACCAGCTCTCAATAGGTATACCGTTGTCTAACTGGAAGCCAAAGGCCTGAAATTTTGGAGATATTGTAGAAAAATTATCATATAACATTAAAGTCAATCCAAACAACTATTTCATAGATCTTTGAAATTGTCGAATTTAGCGGATAATGATTCATATACTGGAAAAAAAAAGGTAGGTTGATTTTTTACTTATTTTTGACATCCATTATTCTATATCCTATCATTTCATCACTATTAGATGGAACCTACATGTTTCAATACATTCACCATATATCTATGTATTTTCTCCATTCTGACAACAAGATTGGCAGTAGAGGTCAATAGTCATTATTTTTGTGGAGGATGTAAATATATAAAACGTAAAAATATCATATTTACATATGATAAATAAATTGTAATATTTACTCACATGACCCTCAATTCTTAAATAACATCAAAAATATGGCCTTCCTCGCACTCCCCATTAGCTTCCTGTCACACAACCGTACAATGCAAAGAGGCAGGCGAGCGCACAGTTGGCAGCGGCTGAAAGTTTAGTGACTGGGAGACAAGAACATCTAAAAAAATTATAGTTCGAGGAGCATCTGATTCTTTCTGTTCTCCTTCACACAATGATAGTCCCATCAATGTCCTACCTCAACGAGATTCCATCACAACTTCCTCACTCTTTGTCATCAAGGGTTTTGGAAACTTTTTCTTTTAAGAAAAACACAAGAAATATGGGTTAAAAGCTAGGTTAAGTGTGACACGAAGTTAACAAAGGTGGTAATTGTAAATGCAAATTTAAAAAAAAAAAAAAATAGCGCTAGTTCAATTAGACAAACTAGGTGGGGTCTTTTAAGAGTGAAAGACAATGCTTCAATGAGTCGAAAGAGAAAGCAAGCGAGCGTAAATTGATTAAGCATGGCAAGAGAAAGGGATGCGATCAATGGAGCATAGGAACAACTAGCAATCAATGAGGGATTTGCATGTGTAGATTGAGCAAGGGGTCAGACGTGAAAGAGAGCAGGAAGGAAAAAAATCTAAATATTCTTTCATGTTCTAGTGCCTTATTATCAACCAAGGAAAGAACTAAAATTTAAACTAAATTGTATTAGTTTCCTTTATTATGTTGGAAACCTTATATATAGTTCTACTTTTTGTTGACCTCCACAGAAGAGCCAAAAAACAATATATAAATAATAAAAAGTATTACCTCTGGCAAAATCTGACGGCCCATCCCGAATCCCTGCTCAAATCCCACTTGAATCTCTACAAACGGCGCCACAGTTGTTCCCTCACACGTGCTCCTCGATTTCATACATACAAGCATTATTCCTCTCCCGGTCTCATTTTCTCCTCTCCATTTTCATGCATGCAAACGAGCCCTCTGACTTCTGTCTCCCTGCTGTGACGGGCCTTTGCCTAACACTCCACCAAACAACCCGCCTTCTTGCTCCCGTATTCAAGCCGCCGAACTCCACAAGCTGCCTATCTCACTTCACAAGCAGCCAATCAACCTCAAAGCCGCCAAACATTTCCCTTCGACGCCTCCAGCATCCATATCTTCCGTCGAGTCGAAGCTACAGCTTCCCGGTCCGCCGAATCATCCGACTTGTCGCAAGCCTATGCCGAACCGACTCCCTGCAGGCCGAACTTCACGATCCCTGCTGCTCATGTTTGTTCCCTTCTCGTTCAAAGCATACGACCCTGCAAGCCCTTCTCTTCACTTCCCTACAGCTCTCCACATCAATCGAACACCTCCCCAGCCGCCCGCGAATCCTACTGTCGATCTGAATCCCCTCCAGTGTCGACCCTGCTCTAGACACTCAAAAGCCTCCCCTAGCCTTTGCTCGATCTTCGCAAGCCCCTCCAGCCAATTTGACCGAACTCAACTTCCAACCCTCAAACTATCTAGTTCTAATGTCTCTGCTCCCCATTCAACCGAAATCCCCCTGCAACCACCTAAATACTTCAATCCGTCTTCCAATTACTTCATCACAGCTCTTCAAACTCCTGCCTCAAGCAACTTCGCAAAGCCATAAGCAAATTTAACCATCCATTATTCCCCACACATGGTACTGCAACTCTTCATACACTCACAGTAAACACTAGTTTCCACCCACCAACAATGATAGCCTCCATTCCCTCACCTTTATTATTATTATTATTATTATTATTATTATTATTATTATTAAGCAGTAAAAAATTAGGAAAGAAAAGAAAAGATAAGAGAAAAAAAGAAAAGCAAAAACACAGAGAAGAGTCGACATTGACATCGCCAACGTCATCCTTGCGCAAAGGTATAAAGATTTCTAAACTCAAAAAGTCTCAAAGCCTCGCTTTCGGCGCCCGTGGCACGCCGAGATACCACCCTACACGCTCCAGTAGCATTGTGGGAGAGAGCCCGGTGCGACGCTTATGGCGAGACAAATAGGCCTTTACGCACTCTTGTAGCGTGGCAGGGATAATGCTAAATATCTGTGTATGTGCAGTCATGCCTGCAAGTAGGGCTACAAACGAACCGAGCCGAGCCGAGATTCGGTCTGTTCGAATTCAAGCTCGTTTGTCAAAACCGAGTTCAAGCTCGGCTCGAAGCTCATCAAGCATCTTCGACAGCTGTTCAAGCTCGGCTTGTGTACAGGTTTGAGCTCATTTAATTAAGAGCTTGTCAAGCCTCTTATCGAGCGGCTCGTTAAACGATCCAAACATACCACAATTCACAAAATAAATTTATTTATTTAAATTAAGCCGAGCAGATAGTTGCTATCCCGCCCAGCCTACATGCCCACGCCCGCCCGCCCGCTGTTCAGCAAATGGGTTGTAGATGTATTTGTTTTTATATACCAAAATCCCTCCACTCCAGGCGGTGTAAAGCTAAACCCCCACATTTTTTTCTTTTGTGGCCACAGAGGAGAGAGAGAGAGAACCAGGCGGCAGGAGAATGAAAATGCGAAAATTATTTAAGAGAGACAAAGAGAGCATATCAACGGCGGGAGAATAAACACTTTGGGTTTTTCTGATTTTCAAGGCTCGTTTTATTTAAAACTTTAGAATAAAAAACTTTGGTTTTCCTGCTCATTTTTTTGGTTTTGCATATTATTTAAAATTATATATATAATATAATATAATATAATATAATATAATATAATATATATATATATATATATATATATATATATATATATAATTAGTTAAAATATAATATTTAATTTTAATTAAATACGGCATAATCAAACTTTTTAATCGAGCTTATTAACGAACATATTCACGATCTCTAAACGATGTCGTTCATAAAAATAAACGAGCCGAACACCAGGCCGTTCAAGTTTATTTATTTAGCTATTGAGTATTGTGAAAGTTGTTCAAGTTTCTTTATTTACCTTATCAAACGAATATAAACGAGCTCTTATCGAGCCGAGCCACAAGTAGCTCGTCAAACGCTCGGTTAATTTGTAGCCTTACCTGAGTGGAAAAAAATTGTATATTTTCAGACATGTACCTTGAAGACCCTTACATGCTCTCGTAGCTTGGTTGAATTAAAAATCATTGTTATGGTGTCGCCCGACACCTACCCTATGCGCTCTCGTAATGCGATAGGAAAGGCCAACTCCCGAAATTTCCCCTAAACCAGGGGAGACGTCAGGAAGCTGTCGAAATTCAAAGCAAACAGAGGGCCTCGACTTAAACAAAAATACAAGGAACATAACATAATGCTTAAAATGAAATTATAATTTATAAGACAATAAATTTTTAATTAATTACAAATGAACAGGCAAGTACCTGTAGTGGATAAAGAACTCCAAATAAAACATGCTCGCAAGCAATAATCAGATGAAAATGCAATGGCATGCTTGCAATCAACAACATAAATTTTTCAATCAATATCAAGAGTTTATCATATCAACTCAGAAGCAAACATCAACAAGAAAATAGAAGACTCGTGTCATGCAAAGAAAATACAATCGCTCGCATATGAACATGAACACAAATATAATGCTTGCATAAATACAACAGTTTATTTGTATGAGGGAGATTTGTGATGAGTATACAATCTCTCTTGCAGATAATAATGGGAGACAAGATTATTACAATAAATATCATAGTGTGTTCATGAATAAAACACATAAGCCCACACACACAGCTGATGTCACTTAAGTGTAAACAAATACACTAAACCCCTGCAAGTGACGACGATCGATATACGAAGAGTATGAAGGATTCCTCACATACACGAATGAGGGAGCTGCAACAAATACAACAGGCAATCTGCTAGCAAAGGCAGAATATTTGTGACGAGTACAAACACTCATAGACGACGTCAAAAGATTTACAAGTAATGTAGCCCGCTTGCAGGTAATGATAGAAGATGTGAAATGCACTGACGGCCACCCTGTAAATACACTCAAAAGAACAATGTAGCGAGTTTAATAGTCTCCCTACGACCAATATCAACTAGCCTGCAGATGCATATGACAATCTCTGTGAATATTGAAGTACATGCAAGTGAATGTAGCAGCCTGTTCACCAATGTGCATGAAGAAATTAGTGGCGAGTGCAGCTCACCCGATAGCTTACACCAACACACAAACGAATAGATTAACTTGCCTGCAAACAACAAAACCTCTAGCAAACGTGTACAGTGTAGCACACGATGAATATGACACAATGTCTGCAAACGAAAGCAACAAGTGTGTGATAAATGCAGTACCTTCGAGCTGCTATAGAAAAACTTCATATACTTAACATGCCATCTACAGGTAAACACAGGGAGAAGTGCAACAAATGCGGACACCAACAAGTTGTCATGTATATAACACGTTATCGATTAGCAAATATGGAAGAATTGTAGCAAATGCAAGCATCCACAAGTAGTACTAGGGGATGTCGCACTGAAAATGATTCGTTAGCATACGACGGCCAGTGACTCTTGAACATGTACTACCGACCTACAAACTAATCTAAGAAAGCACACAGTGCATAACAACATACTATAGGCATGAGTAAGAAATTGCAACTAGTGTGACACACCGCCTGTAGACAAAAGCAACAAGCACATGATAAATACAAGCAACTACAAGCCACTACAAGGAAATTCGTTGTGTACGCAGCGGTTCGCAAAACGATGGCTAGCAACCTCTGGATATCCACTGTTGACCTACAAACATATTCAACAAAGCTTGCAGTACACGACACCTAGCCTGTAAGAAGTAATGAGCGATCAGTAGTGCAGCACTACAATCCACCTAGAAGCAAAAAATACATTGAATTCAATCCATTTGCATGCAACAGTGGACAACTTTTGAACGACCGCTGCTGCCGCACAACCCACAAATAAATTCAGTACAATTTCTACACACTAAGATTCACATGTAAGCAAAAGCAGGGAATAAATAGTAAAAACTATGGGCCACTGAAGCGCAACGCCACGCCACCGAATCCGCAGCACTCGTATAAGCGGACAGAAGGTGTCTCTCAAGCCTCAAATAAATATATTTAAATATTTATATATTCCCTCCTCACGCATTAACATATGATTACCCATATAGGACCCAACGAGCGTGATGTATGCATACACATGACGTTTGAAGATGCTGTGTACGTTAAGAAATTAACCAAAGTTTGAGCCCGAATCTTATATGTGAATAGACAGGAGTTGACACGGCTCAAACTATCAAACATATATACAGTCGTAGACCTGATTGAGTCGACAAAGTCCAACTAATAAAACGAAATTGCCCAAAAGTACTCCGATGATGGCCATTTTGATAAAAGATCTCAAACGGAGGGAAACCCCAAATATTTAAAATGCCTCCCAAATCTCTATAAAAATTTATAGCTCAAAAATCACCATCATCTAAAATATTTAAAATTGAAATAAAACACCTAAATACTTAAAATAAAATCCATACACCCTCCGCAACAGTTTGCCGAGGCGAAAAAATCTAGGAGCGGTAATTAACTATAAGGGCTTGCGCCTATAGAAAACCTGAACTCAAATCATAAAGTCCTCGTAAAATGAGGGCGAAAATTCTAGGTGATGTCTTATTCACAACTCAATCTGCCTTCTGAAAATTTGGCCTCGGAACTTGAGCGTTAAAACTTTCCTTGTCGACCTCATGGCCGCGGCGCTAATTTTCGAAGCCCACACTTCTTTTATAAAAATTCCTAGAGTTTTTATTTTGGTGTTAAGGAGCAAACTGAGAGCACATATAAGAAAGGAAAGATAAGAAGCATATTTAAGCTTTATGTATGCACTAGAAAAATGGAATTTCATTTTAGAGATTTGAAGGATACTATTAAAATTTAAAAAATACTATTAAAATTTAAAAAATTAAGGAATTAACAATTTAGGAATTTTTATATTTATGAAGAATATATGCTGTTCAAGTAATATGAATGGCTTACATTTAATTGTAAATATGATGTATAGATGTTAATATAAAGAGATGATTGAGAATAAATCAAACTTGAAGATGGAGAGTGGGAAGGCCCAAAAAAAATTGAGGTGGGCGATCTTATTCTAGATCATAATGATTATCCATTTCTAAAATCAACGCATTTGATCAAAATGTCATGACTCCTTTACATTTATATCTATGAAAAGAAGATATAGTTTTAAAACCCTAATTGTGAATAACTCTACAAAGAATTTCTTCATATTGCTATAAATGATATGTGAATTTCATAATTATATCACAATTATTTCATCTTGTTCCATACACGGTTTCACATAATTGGATATTGTACACAAAGGTGAATGCAAAGAAATAGTATATATAGGAAAATTTACATGTATAGTTGGATTAATGAAGTTCACCTCCCTATGATGCTAATTAAGATGCTTTGTACTTACATATAAAGGTTTAAATGTCTGCCCAATTTAAATGTTGGGATAAATAAAACAAATGATATTAATATTCAAATAACTTCGATGATGCAATTATACTATGCTCGTGCTTTGTAGGATAAAATAAGATAATATAAAATATGCTACTTATGCTATTAAAACAAATAAAAAGGAATGTTTCTCTTACATGTCCACCCTTTAAATGAAATGCAAATAATCAATGATTTTATATTGATTCATTAATGATAATCATGCATACTAATTTATTATTTTTTTTATTTACTACAGTATAGAACTATAATATTACAACCAAATTATACTACGCTAGTTACCCAGCAAATTATTTATAGGAAAAAATAACGTGGATTTTATGAGGGAAAGAAAAGAGTTTATAAACAGTCTACGTAAAGCAACCAATCAAAGAAACTTACATTTTATAGATATCATAAAAACAATAATGAATCTAGAAGTTATTTTGAAAACAAAAAACAAATTTATGGATTAGTAACTCTTTTGGAAGTTATGTCATTGGAAAGTTTATGGTAAATTGTTCCGAATGTTCTAATCATAAGTAAAAAGCATTTACATTTTTGTCCGATCATCTATTTCTGACTTGGTATACCAAGATCTTGGATCGGGTCATGATAGTAGTTGAGTAAATAGAAAGTTTTAGATGCTAAATACATAAATAAGATTTTTATGCATGTAAAACCCCTATTTTTATTTTTCTAGTAATTCTCTGTCATTGTGTTAGACCGGTCCATTGGACCAGTCGCGAACAGAGGCGGAAATGTCCACCTCTTGTATGTGCCGAACGGACGCCAAGCGTATGTAACCTGTTTAGGAAGGATTTTTGAGGGAGTTAGGAGGGAAATTTGAATGTAGGGGCTGTTTAGAGATTTCCTTTTGATTTGTATGCATTAGATAGTTTGTTTTCCTAGGGTTATGGCATCTTGAATTTGGCTGAACTTTGAGATCTCGTAGGTTTTATTTGGGCTCTAGCGGCATCTAGAGATTTGGGAGAGATCGACCCTCCTCTCAAATAGAGGATCAATTGTATCTCAAATAGAGGATCAATTGTATCTTGTTATTTTCTTCCGTAGTTTGCTTTCTGGCAATAAAATTACTGTTTTTCACTGGTTTTCCATTTGAATCGTGGAGATTTCTCGCTGTTTTTGCTCTTGATAGGATTTACTTGAAATTTTCAAGTGTTTCCTATTAAATTGGTATCAGCGCAGATTTTGGGACTGTTTGGAGGAGTTTACAGAGTATATCAGCGGTTGAATTTTAACCCAAAGGAAGCTGTTTTTAGAATCGAGATTCAGATTTTTGAGTCCAACAAAAATCAGGGTATCGATGGCGGCCAAGAAAGTGGATGTGTTGGAGGAACACTTGAAAGGGGAGATCGGACAATTGAAAGCTGAAATTTCAGATCTCCACGCTCAACTTTCAGATGTCAAAAATAAAATTTTAACCATCCACGAGAAGATGGATGGGAATTTTTTAAGCCTGGGGTAGATGTTGAATAAGTTGCTCGAGGTCCAATCCAAAACGGCATCGTTAGAGGAGAGAGAAGCCTCCGGCAAACCAGGAAGCAGAGAAAACTCTAATCCAATAATTTGAAGGGAAGATCAGGAGGTGGAGATTCAAAAGGGAAAAGAGAGAATACCTCATCTGAGCCTGTTCCTAAGGAGGAGCTGAGTAGAGGGTATGGGGAGAGGCATGAGGAGGTGGAGCATGAACAAAGGGGTGCTGAATTTGAGAGAAGATGGGCGGAGTTTGAAAGGGAAAGTGGTAATTATGACCGAAAGGGGGTTGGAATTGAAAGGAGAGAGATTTATTATGATCCGGGTTCTGAATTTGAAAAACAAAATGTGGGAATTTGATGAAAGGTTTGGGTATGAGCACAGAAAGGATGATTGGAACACTTAGGGGGGGGGGGGGGGGGGGGACCGCCTCCTTGGGGAAGAAGAAATTATGAAGGGAACAGAGGGAATGAAGGCGATCTGATGGTGAGGAAGCTGAAGATGCCTATGTTTTGAGGATTCCCATGTGTGATTCTACAAGATGGAAAGGTACTTTACCGTCAACAAGTTGACTGAGGGGGAGAGACTGATGGTAGCCGGGATGTGCTTGGAAGGGAAATCTTTAGCATGGTGCCAGTGGAGGGATACGAGGCGGCCAATAAAAACCTGGAGGGAGTTTAAGGACTGCCTGTTGGAACGTTTCCAAACCAGCATGGGAGGGGACTTTTACGAAACAGCTCTTCACTTTGATGTAGGAGAGGACAGTGATGGAGAATCGTGAGCATTTTGAGTACCTTGCCAGTCGATTGGATCAACTTCTATAGACTATACTGAAGGGGAACTTTATAAAGGGGCTGAAACCAAAGATCCGCGCAACAGTCAGAGTGATGAGACCTCGGGACTTGAGAGTCTATGGAGCTAGCTTAGTTGGTGGAGAATCAGAGGCACTTGGAAAAAGGAGCATGAGGTAGCAGTTCAGGAGGCTTGAACAGGATGACCACCACCTTTTTGGCACCCAAGGAGCCAACATTGGGTACTCCTAAGGAGACTTCGAACAAGAAAACTGCAGGAGGAAGACCTAGGGACAACTTTAAGAAGCTCACAGAAACAGAATTACAGGAGAAGAGGACGAAGGGGATTTGTTTCAGATATGACGAGAGGTATACGCCGGGGCACAGGTGTAAGGACCGAACTCTTCAGATTCTTATCGTTTTTGATGAAGAAGGAATGGAGGAGAATGTCATATTTCCACCTTGCGAACAAGATGAATTTTTGGGAGGAGAGTATTGTTAGACCGGTCCAAACAGAGGCGGAAATATTCGCATCCTGTACGCGTCGAACGCACGCCGTACGTGCGTGAGCTGTTTAGGAATGATTTTTGAGGGAGTTAGGAGGAAAATTTGAATGTAAGGACTGTTTAGAGATTTCCTTTTGATTTGTATGCATTAAAAAGTTTGTTTTCCTAGGATTAAGGCATCTTGGATTTGGCTGAAATTTGAGATCTCATAGGTTTTCTTTGTGCTCTAGCGGCGTCCAGAGATTTGGGAGAGATTGATCCTCCTCTCGAATTGAGGATCAATCGTATCTTTTTATTTTCTTCCGTAGTTTGTTTTCTGACAATAAAATTACTGTTTTCACTGGTTTTCCATTGGAATTGTGGAGATTTCTCGCTATTTTTGCTCTCTTGATAAGATTTACTTGAAATCTTCAAGTATTTCCTATCACAATGTTGGTATCTGAACTTAACTACAAGCACTACACGACAATTAATATGTCATTGCTGGCACCTGAACTTAACTACAGCACAACACAACAATTAATAACAAAGAAAACATTTAGTTAAACAAGTTTGTTAAGTACCTGAGGAGAGTTATCAATGATAATAACTTGTGCCAGATCACGGCCAAGAACAGAGAGATCCTTTAAGTAATTGCCCTCCACATAAACACAGGATTCACGGAAAACTCGGTGGCGGAACAGTTTCCTTTTTGGGTCAATCATGTTGAGAAGTTGCCCAGCATATATACTTTGGCTGGCTGTGAATATGATCGTCTCGAATAAGGCGGCAACTCTCTCCAAAAAGTTCTTCAGAAATGGGCGACACCGCACATAAATTGTGTGCTCTTTAAGATTAAAGTTAACAGGGAATGCAAAATCTGCATCTTTGCACGGCTCAAGCGTGGAATGCACTAAAGTTTCTGGAATTTAACATTGAACAAACTAATATATTAACAAAATTATAAATTATTGTATAAAAAATAAAAGAATAGCAAGATCAGATACAGGAAAAATGTGCAAAAAATAAATGAATTGCAACAGGAAAAATGTAAGTTACAGGGCAAACAAGACAATGAATACAACCAAAAGCTATAATAACACTACATGTCTTCAAATAAGTAGCATCTAATGTGCTGTATGACCCTTCGATTTTCATTCCAAATAGATGAAAAGGATTCAACTCACCTCAGAAAGATGGCAAAACTTACAACCTTAGTAAATATGTGGTAATCAGTAAGCTTTTATATCCAAATAAATAAAAACAATTAATATGAAGTTCATAAAGAGACATTCTAGATAATTGTCCATTTTCATCATTTTAAAAGACAAGACAGTCTACCAAGATTGAAACTTTAAAAAAAAAATGTAAAAAGGTCAGCACTGCTATACTAACCCAGACGGTAAATACACTCAAAGCAATGCATCAATCATAGCCCAAAGCACTTTGTGTTTTTATAAGTGGCATGATGCACGGTGTAAACAAAAGCTTTGATAGGTAACACATAAAAGATAATTAATGAATTTATCATTAAGAAACCATGAAATAAGAAATCCATCAGACCATCATCACAAACGAATTATATAAAGAAAGCTCGTTCACAGTAATAAACAAGATCATAAGCTCGGTGTAGTACCATCCAAATCTAGAACAAGGGTAGTTGAAGGACAACTCCGTGTTTGCTTTGGGAGAAGCATAGACCGAAATTTAGGCACAACCACCGATAAGTCTGGCAAATCTTTGATGAATAAATACGGATCAAAATCATCAAACTCATCATCGTCAGGTTCCACACAAACTTCCTCAGAAATTGAATCTTGACTTTTTTCATCAACACATTCTAATTTGGAATGCTGCATTGCAAGATATATTGCAGAAACTTCAGGTGATAGATCCCCTACACTGCTAAATTCATCCTCAGACAATGTCTTTACAGGATGAGATTCAACGTGGAGCATATGACCATTTTTTTTATTCACATCAATGTGATTTGATGAATTTACAACTAACTCAACATTCTCCTTATCTGTCTCCATCATCTCAACATCCCTTTTATCTTCAGTAAAATTTTCATATCCTGATTTGTCATAAGAATCTAAGTAGCCAGTTCTTAAATCAGTAATGCTGAGATCACGATGACCTGCCAGCTCCTTCTTGGTGAAAGCAGCAGTAAAATCAACTGTAAAAACATACATATTTAGATGAGTAAAGAATTAGGGGGTAATTATGGGTGCAATACTACCACAGAAAACAATGAATGAAGAGAAAGAAAAACCAGGAAGTTTCATGAAAAAAAAAAAAAGGAAAGATAAAATAAAGCTGAAAGTTAAGAATACACAATCCACCAGCACATAAGTATTTTGCAACAAATAGCAAACAAAAAAATAAACAATGAAAATAGCCACAAAAGTGTCATCAAATAAGTGAAAAGGAATAAAAAATAAAACTTAAAATGAAAAACGCAGAAGATGATATTATATGGTAAGATTGTCTCCTTTGTTGCCCGTGCTACAACTATTAAAAATACAAGAAAAGTTAATCTAAAAGAATCCAATCAAAAGAACAAAGGGGCCTAAAAAAGTAGAGAAAGTGATACGGAAAAGAAGGGGAAGTAAAAACAAGTAATGGTATTGAAAGTATGACATAACTGTGAAACAGCAAAAGCCAAAATCTCAAGATATGATGCATATTGTGTTAGGGTTTGTGATGGGAATTTTATTGAGATTGGGCCAAAAAGCTGGTGATGTGAGATATATGGTGCAATTTAATTATGAGAATTTTATGGGGGACCCATGGTGGTGGTAAAGGGATTGGGCGGATAGAAATTTACAATCATGTTGTATGAAGCTTTATTCTTTTACATATATTTATATACATGTGATTAAAATATTGCACCTATGTTGTGTGTGAGTCGCCACTCTTACCATGCACCAGTTATTCAACATAGTGAAATCTCCTCCTAGCCCGTAGTTTTTTTATATCATTGCTACATATTGGAACAAGCAATTATATCCCATTCATTTGTGTGCTAATGAAGCTATAAGTACAAAACAACAACCGATTATTGTAAACAAAAAAACAAAAAGGTTCAAATGCTATAACACCTTTGCTGGAAGTGCAGCATAGCTAACACTTTTGGTACCATTACTTCCCGTGAAGGGCATTACAAGACATCAATTTTCTCACAAAATAAATCATATGGAGAAGAAGCATTTCCATATAAATAGATAGTAAACTCCCTATTTAAATGTAGAGGCAAATACTACAATCTTGATCCACCCATCCAAATATATAAATACATACATAAAATAAAACATATGAATATACATACATACATACGTACATACATACATACATACGTACATACATACATACATATATATATATATATATATATATATATATATATATATAGAGAGAGAGAGAGAGAGAGTGTGTGTTTTAATATCACATCCAACAATCAGAAGAGAGACAAAGGAGTTCCTTCAACATTGATTTGTTTTTAGGTGTTGTGATGTCAAACGGTGGAGTACACTTTTTTTGGTAATATCATTCTACAGTGTTGTAAGAATTATAGTTATTTTGAAGAAAATTATTGATATTGATATGAGTCACAGAATGAAAAAAATAAATATTATTAAAAACTTATTATCATAGTGCGGTAGTTAAAAGAAGAAACTATTCGATATTTTAGGAGGAAAAATGCTATAATACACCCAATAACTTCAAAAAAACTTTTCCCACAATTAATTTCACAAACCACCACAAACATCTCAAACATGCCCTAAACCATAGTCCCAATAAAGTTCCTATTCAACTTACATGCAACTGAACCTTTTTTCACAACAATTAAGCCAATGCTTAGAACTATTGCTATTTAAGGAAGCAATATGGAATAACTAGAAGTGCATTCTCTATTGAAAAACATTAAGTTAACCTAGCTAGAAAAGGCCACCATCATAATCCTAATATGAAGCAGAAACCATTTTGAGAAGTATATGGTTAATAGCAACTGAAATGAAATTACTTGCATATTACAATTTCATAAACGCTGAATGTACCACCAAGAAGCATATATGAGAGCAAGAAATAAATAGAAATTGTTTAAACTCGCCAATAAACAATGAAAAAATAAACAAGATATTCGGGAATGAGGAAAGAAAGTACAACTACCTTTGCTGGGAATATTTCCACAAGCAAGTTTAGAATGAAAGAATGAAGGAGAAAATATTGTGTCTTGAATTTCATGTGAAATCCTCTCATCATAACTCTGAAATAGCAAAACATATAAATAATTAGTTAACAAGATCAAGAAGAGAGTGAAACAGTAAATATAAGCACGTGGTTTAAAAACACAGAACAATCAGAGCAAGGCAGGATGACGATCAATAAGAGTGTTATCATCATTGCAACACATTAAGTTAGACTTTTTTCCACCAACCAGCAGTCATCTTCCGCTACCCTTTTCATTCAGAAATTGAAGGTTTCTCATACATGCCGCATTTAGCAGTGTAAGTACAGGTGTGATCGAGTTGAACCCGATCTCACGTCACTCTCAGCTTGAGTTGTGGGCACCGAAAATTTGCGCCCCGACCTCTCCACACTGCTCTTTTGTTTGTGAACAGGGAGAGTTTTAAGGGATTTAAGTTTCAGGTAAATTTTTAGAAGGTAGATTAGGTTTTAGATAAGACACTACCCAGAGATTTCGCTATAATTTTGTGAGGAATTTATGATCTGAGTTCTGATTTTTTATAGGCGCAAGCTCCTATAGTTAATTATCCCTCCTGATAACAAGAGAGAACTTGATGAGGACATCACTACATGGAAGGCTTATCGTAGGCGTGGTCGTCGATCTACGGCCACGGTCGAGTCTTTGTATTTTTGAGTTTTATTGTATCGTTGTTTCTTTTATTTTATGAGTTTATTTCTTTTACTATTTTACCCTTACTTAAGGGATGATTGTTTGTAAGCCCAAGAGCGCATTGTCGTCTTTTCTTTTGGTCCTTTGTTCGAGGCTATTTATAAGCCCTATGTTGTATTGTTATGGTTAATGAATGATTAAAATAAAAAAAATTCCTGCACTATTTGTGTGAGAGCTTGAGAGGTTGAGAGTCTTGAAGATATCGCTAGGAAGGGACGACGGATCAACCACCAACCTTGGAGACAGCCAGGTTCGTGGTTCTTTTCAACTACCTTATTCCCCTCCTCCTTGCTCCCTTTACCGCCGATTAGGATCCCCTCCAAACCCTACCCGCCGGCCACCTACCCCTCCCCTCTCCCTTTTCTTTCCCCACCCGAGCCACCTAGCCCCACCTCACGGCCCCCCTCCCCAAACCCTTCCTCCCAGGCCACCTGAGCCCCTCCCACCCCAAGCCAGCCGCCGGCCACCCCTTCCCTTCCATTCAATTTGGGTTTCCTAAATTAGCATGGTACTTATTTTAGAAAAGATTTCAATTCAAAATCAAATTGAATTTGAATCTAAAACCTTCCTAATTTACCTAACTTATTTTAGGAAACTTTCTTAATTTAATCCAATTTGAATTTAAATTCAAATAGGATTAAATCAATTCCTTTCCTAAACTAATATCCCAAATTAGGCAACCCAATTAAATCCCCAATTCCCTCTCCACCTCCTCTTAATGCCACCGGCCCTATCCCCTATCCCGCCCCCTCTCTCTCTCCAATCCCCCTCTCTCTCTCCACATTAAACCCTCACATCCTTAGGAATTAATTCAAAGTTTCTAATTCCTAAATCCCTCCAAACCCTATTCTAAAATCAAATTCAGATTTTAGAACTCTTCCCCTCCCAAAACCCTAACCCTAGTTCCCCCAAATCAAAGCCAACTCCACCCCCCAAGCCCTAACTTGGCCGACCACCTCCTCCACCCTCTCTCCCTTTGATTTTCAAAGGAAAACCACCCATCTCTTGGGAAGAAACATCAAGGACAGCAAAGGAACAACATCTTCAATCTCTCTCCTTCACATTCAACATGAATGGAGGTCCCCGAATGGGACTACGTCTTGGTGCTTGACGATCAAGACAATATCGACATACTCCGCTCTCCCTTCTTTGACGTGAGTTTTGACTTCGACAACACCGTCGAAGAGTACATCGACCGGATCCACATCACCTTGGTTGATGTGATTGACGATCAAAGATCAAAAGGACGTTGGACCACCTTCGGCCTCGCCACGGCCTCCACCACTCCGGCTACTACATCACATTCAATCAAAAGTTACAGCGCTCATCTTCTACATCTCCTCAACGGTGCTATTAGCAATCAAAGGAACATCATCCGACGGCGACTCTTTTCCAAAGAAGGGTGAGTTTTCTTCCATAGTCAATTACTTCTTCATCTACTAACCTTGTAGGTAATGACGGATTCGCCAAGGATCAAACTCCGCATGAATTGCTAAAGCTTAGTAAATGATGCAATCATGTTTTTTTTGTATTTCTTATTGAACAATGGTTTTTATTTTATTTTTAGTTATTTTATATTTTTGTTAGCTATCCAATGATGGAAGGCATCCTAGGAGCATGGTAGGTTGTGCTTTGGGCTTGGTAGACCTTGGTTTGCTAGCTTGGGTCCTTTGGTGGCTGCTGATTTTCGGTTGGGAGCTGATATTGGAGTTCTATTTTTGTGAGCTGAAGTTTAGCTCATTAATTCTAAAAGATATGAAGTATTGGTGAAGCTCATTAATTCTAAAAGGTATGGTGGTGTGTGGCTTTTCTTTTCCCCTTGCTGCCTTCTCGTTTTCCCCCTTGCTGCCTCCTCGGTTTCTCCTCTTAACCCTTCGGTTTTGGTGGTTTTTGCTGTTTCCCATGAGTTCCGTTGGGCTTCTTGTGCCTGCTGCCTTGGTTGCTGGTTTGCCCCTTCGGCTCCTTCCCACCTGGCTGGTTCCGTGGACTTCTGGGCTGTTTCCGTGGCCTTTTTGGCTGGATTGTTGTGGTCTTTTCTCTTTGTTTCCTGTACCCCCTTTATGGCTGCTGTTTGGTGACCTTTGGTCTTTCATTTCCCTAAATCTAATTGATTTAGATGGAGGTGCTATGGCTGTTTGGTTTCCTTATGGTTTGCCTATAAATATAACATGTTTTTGGAAGGAAAAGGTTGTTGAAAATTGTTTGGCAAAGCCACTAAACCTGAGGGTTTCTTCTCTTGGAAAAGCTTGAGAGCTTTGTCCACCTTCTTCTCCTCTTTTCTATAGCTTGCGAGCTATATTCTTCTCGGGCTTCTTACCTCTTCTTCTCTCCACAAGTTACATTCCACATGTACCTTTCTTCTTGAGCGATTGGTGTTATCGGTTGGCTGATTTGGAAGCATTTGCTGGAGGAGTTGGTTGGACGGTTGGACTTTCTTGCTGTGGTGGACCATTTGGTTTGCTAGCCCTAAGCACATACTTTACTTTACCTACTTTTCGATACATGCGAGGAAACCGTTCCTACGGTTGTTCTGGGGATAGCGACTTTTTTATTTTTCTTTTTGTTTCGTTTGGTTTCAATTCTCCTTTGTCTTTTGGAAGTGTGGATGATTGCTACTATTTGAAATTAATTTAAGTAAGTGTTGCCTATTGTTCTCTTTATCTGGCTTTCTCTCTAGCTTGCTTGCATCAGTAAACGTAGGGTTTTGAGTGTATCTTTCTATGCTTCTTATTTCATTGTTAACTTAGGGATGTTAGTTGAACGTCTATTATTTTGCATGTTTTTTGAGTTTCTAAACTATTTGTTTGTCCGAGCATTTAACAAGTGATTTGGCCTAAGCGTAAGCACCCCTCTCTTGTTTTACTTTGTAGTTTCAATTGCTAGTAATCTGATCACAATTGCTCTCTTAATAAATTGTGCTAATCCTTATAATTTTCATTCAAATGCATCTTAGTCCTGCATCAGAACTTTTGATTAAGGCTAATTGTGAAATAGGCACTAAGTATCCAGCGTATAATGGTGTCATTTTGCAGCAAAATCACCCAATCAGAGAGCATGTGTCACATCCCTACTGGCAATGGACTATTTAAGGATGAATCTTAGTGATGCACCCGACACAACATTCGCTCTTTGTTTGAGTTAATTTCAAATTTATCACCCCGAAAAATAATTACGGAAGGTGGATGGGCTTTAGTTTTAAGTTTTTAGGTGATAAAATTTTCATTTAAATGTTTAGAATTTGGATAAATTTTAGGTTTTGAAAATTTAATACAATTGAAACATTAACCCCTCCGGTTAAGATTTACAATACAGCCATCACCAGAGTGACATTAAGGTTACTTTAAATTTTTGTATTTTATACTAGGGTTTAAGTATTTTGGAAATAGAATCCCCTCCGGTTAAGATTTCCTTTCAACATGACCATCATCAGAGAATATAATAATTGATTTATGATTAGGTATTCGCTTGTTAATCCAAGTTGTATCGACTCTAGTCCTTTCAAGGAGAAGAATAAAATTTGAATGTTTAACCAGCATAGCATTCGCGGACCTTTGAATTTGGAGTTCAAAGAAATAGTCAGAGCACATGAGGGTGTATTTTTGGTGATAGATTGGAGCTATTGTAGAGGTACTTGAATACTTTTCGCAAATCTATGAAGTATTCACACTATTTGATTTACGTTCATGTAATATTTTCCTTTTGCCATAAGTCCTTCCATTCATCCTCGATACAAACTTCTTCATCAAGGGCTTTTCTAACACCTCTACCATAATCACAAATAAGCGCCTGTGAATCACGATCTCTGATCGAACATTTTGAATGCTAGAGCCTTCAAAAGCATTATTTACAAGTACATAGATCTCATACATTTCCAAGTTAAGCGGATAATAATTTCCTACGATTGATTAAGTCACCTTAAGATCCCAATTCACTCTATAATCCCATACTTGCTGTAAAACCCGAAAACAACGATCGTAGGTCGTCGCACGCTTTTCGATGCGTCGCGACAAAACTTAAGTGAAAAATCAAAGTTAACGGAATTCAACGAAAATAATTTTATAAAATTCTACGCAAAATTCTGAGCGATTTGATATATAAACCTATAGCTAATTTTGCTTAAGTTTGGAGTTAAAATTTATAGAAGTTCAAAAATGCCTAAACTACCCTTAGTAAGTATTGAATATGAGAGGTTTTAAGTAAAGGTATATTGGCCTTTTGGATCCCCTTTCTCCCTAAAATGGCAAAACCGAACCCCTCCCTCATTATTTCGGCCAAATCGAACGCAAGAAGGGGAGGAGGCGGACGTGAGAGGCCACGGGAGGCGCACGTGCAAGGCTCCGGCGGCGGTTTCCGGCGAGGAAATTTGGGAGAAAGTGTAGAAGAAGGTTAGAGGAACATAAAGGTATGTTTTAATTGAAGCAAAGTCCTCTCATTCTTAAGATATTTGGAAAGAAAAATTTTAGGGTTTTACAAAAACTCATTATTTCTTTACGAAATCAATAGGGTAGGTTTATAATGATGTTTTAACGGTAGAAAATGCATTTCTCTAAATTTTATTGAGTTTTGAAAAATTAGAGTTTTCCTAAAAATTAAAATTTCTTAAAGTGATTCCTATGGGTCCTAGGAATGTTCCTAAAGCAAAATTTTGAATGTTTGTAAGAAATTTTATTTTTCATAATTTTCTAATTAGATAAATCCGAAAATAAACAAAGTAATTATTAAGATATGTTTAGGGATAATTTTGGTATACTAATTTGATGAAATTGATGAAATTAGGGTTTCCAAAATTTAGGATTTTCAATAAATCCGAAAATTAAAAATAAATAATATAAATTTTATGAATTGTTGTAAGGAACCCTTAATGAAAAACAAAGAGTTTAGACAAGTAAGAATTTGATTTAAACCCTAAGGGAGAAATATTTTTGTGACATGTCTTTTATATGATTATTAGGTTGTGACATTTCAAACTGAACAAAGTGTGTCAAAGCGACACTTTGAGGAAGTACTTTGCTTGGATTAATGTAGGTATTTATATCTATCATAAGAATTTCATATATCGCTTTGCTTTCGTTTTATTCAACTGCAAATGCAAATGTTTAAAGTTTTTAAAGTTTATATAGTTGAATTCTATTTTGCAAATATCATGTTAGTATAATTTCTTTCTTTCAAGATGTTAACAAACTTTCCTGTTATGGTTTAATTCATAGTTCATGTTTTAAGCCAATGATATATGAATCATGATGGTTTTCATTATGCATATGATTTACTGAACATATATTATAAATGATGTTATGAGATTGTGCATGTTGATGCGGAGTGTCCAAATGGTAAAGGGGCTTGGAAGAGCCAAATGGTAAATGGACTCGAAAGAGTCAATGGTAAAGGAATGGCCAAATGATATGAAAATGCATACCTGATCAGTACAGAATTTATGGGCACCTCCGAGACGGGTGATATAATATTCATTATGCATAATATGATTTATGATTTATATATGTTTTCTTTACATTACTGACATTGATGTTTGAGGAAATGCTAAATGAACGCTTATGATTAAGGGAATAATATGAAAAAGTTTCTTATGGAAATGTTATGAACTGATGCAAGTTTTACCGTCATTTAAACTTTTTATTATAAAAAGATGTTTTATTTTGATTTTATGTAAATTTTTATGAATAGTATGAATTACCTGCTAAGCGAGTAAGCTCACCCCTGTTTGTGGGAATCTTTTTCAGAAGAACCATCTGGGAAGTGATGGCAACGAGACGACAGTACACTTATCGTCGTAGAGGGCCTCAGGAAGAGAGGTTTTATATTTTCTATTAAGTGTTAAGTAAGTGGATTGTATTTGAGAAGTCTATTGAAGTTTATTAGAACTTTTCTAGTTGATGTTTTTCTTATGGATATGGTTTGAGGATATTTTGGAAACTTTCAGTTGGTTGATTTTAATGGCTCTTTTATGTTATTATGGAATGAGATCTAATTTATGTTTATGTTGGTAAATGTTTAAATTTTATTGCTTACTGTACGACTTTCTGTTCCCGCCCCGTTAATTCGGGCTAGCCGGGCCGGGTCGTGACACTTGCTTAAGGAAATCTCATTCACTGAAGCATGTATGAAATGTCTTATTTGTAACCATATGGGTTGTCTACTTATTGACAATTTTCTTTCCCATAACATCATTAGTTGGTGTTCGACCAATAGTAAACTCAAACTCAGCACTTTCCTTATCCTTGTATATTCTTGTGACAAGATATATCCATAAATTAAACTATTTATGAACTTTCTCAATTATGGATCCTCTCACAACTTTCAAAGCTATCGATCTTGAAGAAGCAGAAGGAAGAGCGTTATTAGGCAGGAAAATATAAGCATCAATGGCCGATGAGTCTTTCATTATCACCCTTACTAGAACCACACCAAGTATAACTTTGTCGCATGGGTAAGTAAACTCTTGTTCTGTTATTCACCACTCGTTTCAATTGTCCAGAGGTTTATGAGAAAACCATTTTAAGAGGCTCGGGTCCAATCTCCACTCTATCATTATATGTCGTTGATATTGTTGAGGTATGACCATTTATATCGGATGCTTGCTTGGTTTCTTTTTCATATGAAATAAGTATTCCATCCCAAAGAATTCGATTACTAAGTTCTTTTCGCACGAAAGCTCTCATGTAGGACCAAATTGCCCTGTTAACTCAACACAATAGTAGTTTAAGTTGTTTGGTTGATCAAACCATAGTTTAGATTAAACTTTAGGGGAAGAATGAATTATTTTGAACTTTCTTAACCAACCATAATGAATAGCCCAACAAAACCCCATTATAAATTAAGTCTAGTTAAAACTCATGACAAGCATTGAAGCATTATTATTATTATAAATTAATTATGTGGGTCTTTTATTGTTCTAGATTTTGGCAGCTTCCCGACATCCCCTCCCCACGAGGGGAGATTGGGAGGCCCTTGCTTTTGGTTCTTCCCGCCCAGATCAAAAATCAATGGCGATAGGTCATCAAGTTTTAAAATCATGCCACCCAGATCAAAGATCAACGACACAAGGTATTCAACACTTGTTTAAAATCTCAGCTTATATATATATATATATATATATATATATATATATATATATATAGGATCAATTGGGATTGAATTGTCGAGGGTTGGAGACGTGTGAATGAACAGAGAAGGCAAGGTTGGGATCGCCTTCGGCTAGACTACAGGGTGGAATCGAGTCGGGCGACTAAACAGGTTGGTCAGAGCAGGCTGAAGAGCTCAATTGGGTAGGGAGTCGAACGTGTACAAGTTTGCCTCACAGAGAGAAATCGAGTGAAAGAGGGAGGTCGGGTCGAGCTGAAGCGCTTGAGCAGGAAAAGGTGACTGGAGTGCAGCGAACGCGAAAGTCGAGCATGCGGCTTCGGTTGCTGGTGCGTGCGAGATCTCAGCATGTGGGGTCGAATCGAGACAGGGATCGAAAGAAGGCTAGGCTTCCGCGTGCAGGTACGTGCATCTTGAGAGGGAGTTACGTGAGAGGCAATTCGTAGAGAGATCGTGAGTAGAGGGTGCCGGTATAGCCGTGGGTTACAGGTCAACATGAGTGAATATTATAAGAACATGATGAAAAGGATAACAAATTAAATAAGAAATGACATGAAATGAAAAAGAAAAATATAAATTCTAAACATTTTTAGCAGTTAATACTAAACTTATTGAATTTTTATATATTTTAAAAGTATTCAATATTAATTATTTTTTTACCAACCAGCTCACAAATTGACGAGTCAAGTTGGAGCTTGCCCAAACTTGGCTCACAAGTCGACTTGACTCAATTACACCCACATGTGTAAGTAAGCCAAGCCAACTCACGACCCAGTCCAAACTCGACTCGTTGACGAGCTCACAGTTGAGCTCGTGCAGTCATAAGCACAAGTTCAAACTCACACTTAAGCTGGTTGTTTATCAATCTCAAGCTAGAGCACAGGACGGCTCGACTTGAGTACCAATTGAACTACCTCAAATTTGTTTTTAATGCTAGTTAGTTTTAAATTGTTTCAATATTTTATATAATGTTTGCTAATTGTTGAAAAAGCAAAGTTCAATAAGATGCAAAATTATATGTTAATTGGAAAAAAAAATATTTATAAACTACATTGCAAATTTCCTAAAACATAGGCTCTAAATGAGCCTAAAAGCAAGCAAAGCTTGAGCATTGCAATCAAGTTTGAGTTAAAAAGTTGAGCTCGAGCCAACTGTAACACATGCAAGCCAAGTTTGAGCTGAAGCTTTGAACTCGAGTCAAGATTGATCTCAAGTTTGAACCGACGCAAACTTTCACAAGCCAAACTCGATCTCATTATGGCTTGGTCTCGACTTGACTCAACTCATATACACCTCTAACAACATTCAAATCACTATAATATTAACTCTTCAATAAGATAAAAGAGAAAAAATAAATCATGTAGTCACTTAAAATGAATACTCCAGGCTAGTTGCTTTTGTAGTGCCCTTCAACCATGACAAAATATTTGATTTCCAGCATGCAAATACTCAGACATATATAGCAACGAGAAACAATCTTGTCTAACCAAAGAACCAAAAAGCTCTAAGAAAAACTGCAAGCTTGTTGCTATTGTAGTGCACTTCAACCATGAAGATATATGTGACCTCCAGCATGCTAATACTTGATAAATAAAACTAGAACCAATTCTGCCTAACCAAAGAACCAAATGGATGTAACAAAAGGTCTATTTTGAAGAATGATCTTCACATGATTTTAAATCAGAAATGGTTCATACCATAGTCCACAATAATAGGGAGAATATTTCGCCCAAAAATGCAGAACTACTTTGATTATCAAATGTTGAAACGTAGCAATTTGCCATGCTAAGTCAAAACCAGTTAAAAGAATGCGAGACAAGAAATCTGGTTTTAAAATTCAGAATCCAATAAATAAGAATTATCTTGCAATAAAATTTCAAAACATTGTTTTAAAACTCGGTTTCAGTTTTTGTTTCAGTCCTATCTTAAAGATTCAATTCAGTAGTTTCATCAGTTTCGGGCATTCAATTTTAGATTTTTAGTTTTGATTATTTTTTAGTATATAATATTTTAACATATGAAACAAAGAGGATTATAATTAAGGGTAATTTGGTGGGGCCTCCAGTAATTCTTTATAACATGTCAAAAGTTTTTCGAAGTTTCAACCAGAATATAAGACTTCCAAGGTCAACTCCCTAAGTCCAGTCCAAAATTTATCTAAAATCACCGAAACATCCAAAACTTCTAACCATCATTGAAAAGTCAAAAAATTGACTCCACAAAGGAACAACACTAAGCTTAAAATAAAAGAATAAGCCATAAAGTTACTGATGATCATGAGAATAAAGAAGTAAAGAAACTGGTCACCATATGTTCCACAGAAGCCATGGAAATATCATCAGCCTCGTCCTTTAAGAAATCCCCAGCAGCACCCAAATTCCTCCCTAGTTCGGGATCACTCATTGAATGAATTTCAGCTACAAGAAGAGGGGTTGGGAAAGTTAATACATATTTTCAGTTATTTGCAAAGCCGCAGCAAACATGTTTTAATTATAGTCCAAAATATGTGACAATATCGATATCAAAGATGTTTAGAATTTTTTTCATAATAACATATAATACAAAATACACAATTGCATATTAAAAAAAAGCAAATTTCAATTCCGAAAGACGTACAAAATGTTTGTAAAATGAAAGAAAGGACAATAGAACCTAAATTAAGAACCATAGGTATAGAGATACATCTAATAGTATTAGTCATCCATTATGACAGGTAAAAAAGGTGCAATTAACCCAATAAATGTTTTAAAATCAGTCAAAACCAGTCCAACTAGAGAATTTTGGTCTGATTTTGGTAGTATTTTGGCTTTTATTTCCATTCAGTGTGTTCCATTTTCAACAGAAACTGAAAGAAATGATCATTTCATCACGACAGGCTGTTATCAGTCAATCGCTTGAGCCTGTATTGTCTGCATACTTGAGGAATTATATTAAGCATGAAGATGCGATTCAAAGTACTCGAGGCTTGGTGTTCAATGGGTGGCGTGGAAAAGATTTAGGTTATCCAAAAGCATTTGAAGGGAATCTAACACCACCTTCTATGTTAAGCCACGCCCCTCTTGGCATTTCACAATTCGTTTGCTTCTTAGGTCACTGAATGGCATAGAGCATATTGACACCAAAAAACATGGGGGAAAATAAGAAAAAAGATAATGTTCAAAGCTGAGATATCTTTACAGTTGAACAAAGCCAGCTAGACAGATGCTAATAATCAAACAATTCGGTTTTGGGGACCAGAAAAACCACAAAAAAATGAGCCGTGCAAGCATCAACTGTTTAAAACTGCTGGTTATAAGAGAAATAGAGTCAAACAAATAGGAAATCCAAAATATGCAGATTTTTTTCCTGGAACAATGTCAATTTAGTGTTGCATGCATCACAATGCTGTCAATGCAACAGGAAGTACAGGAAATTGAAGATAGCTAACCAAGTTTCTTTTTCTTTGTAGATGAAATAAGATCGCTGACTTTTCTTTGAGAAATCACAGTCATTTTCTGGGGCCTTCTACAGAATCTAGCACTACAATGCTCCCCGGAACCATCTCCTGAAAGCATTTTCCTCCTCGTCTGCATTATTTAGTTAAAAACAATGCACTGGACTTCGCAATCATCAAATGAACCTGCAATCTGCAAAAGAAATTAAAAAAAAAACATATTAGATCAACTAGCGCGTCACTAAGAAAAAGATCCCATCAAACAAACACAACAGTAGACATAATTCGTTTTAGTAAATTGAAAGCTTTCAAAAGCACCCTGTTCACTCAAAATAATATCACGAACATGGTTTTCTGATGTCCTAGACATTAACGCCAACACAAGTGCTCAACAGAGTGATGCTGGGTGCTAAAATAATATTAATAATGTTTATGAATGTATTTTAATTATGAGAAGTACATTTAGAGAATGTGAACTATAATTATCACATCAAATTATATCAAGTAAAAGAATGAATTTTCAAGTTAAATTTCAGTCCAATTTTAAATTTATAATTAAAATTATTATTCTAAAGAAGTAAAAATATGCTGCTTAAGTTTGCAGCTTGTAAAGCCAGGAAACAATTTAATATCCACCACTATCTAATCCAACTTCTTCATCCATACTTGCTTCTAATCATTGGATTTGTAGCTCTTCATCACTTCCTTTATTTCCTAGAGACATCCCTCCTCATTTTAAAGATTTCTTACAATAAAATTTTTCTCTATCCTGCATTTGATCAGCTTGACTCAAAGAACATATACTTGCTACTCCACTTATTGATGATCTTTTCATATCACACATGTCAATTATTATCAAAATACAAACTCATCTGACCATCTAAAGCATTAGCACCTATCTCTCAAACTAAGACAAGAAGTTGTCCCCACAACCTACAATATTACAAACGAGACCCTCCCCAAGGAACTAAAGATAGTAATGATGTCCTCATGAGAGCTGAGAAAAGCGCTACAGCCACACATCACCTTGTGCAACAGATTCTAACTTGCTTTTACACAAGCTAAATCGAAACACTTCATTAACAGCAAAATAGAAAATGAGGCAATTGATAAAGACAATGTCAACAATAATAACAGTCATGTAAAATGTTCAAGTCATGGAACGCATAATTCCAAATAATAGCAGTCATGTAAACAGTACCATCATGAAAATAGAGAAAACCAACTCATCAAAAGATGAGTAAAATATAATAAAAAGAGTATTAGGTTAATATAAGCTGAGTATCTGTCGGCAAGTACAAAATCAAGTTACAGATAAGATTATACGGAATCCAACTTAACATTATATATTGTCTCTTTCAAACTTCACTTTCGAGATGGGCATTTTTGATCATTTTCCATGGATGCTAATTCATAACTAAGGAAGCATGGCTTACAAATAATCATCACCTACATCATATGGCTTGGGGAGCATGTTGGGAAGTTAAACATCACACAGCAAAAACAAAAAGAAAGAAAAAATGAAGCGGAAAAGAAAGAACATCAGGATCTAACGTTGAAAAACTCGAAACCAGAAAAATACCACAGAGCCACATCACACCAAGAAATCCACTAAGAAAATTGGGAGAAATTATCTAGATCTCTTTCTCTCTTTCACCCCTTGTCTCTCTTCACTCTTCACCCATACATTCAACACATAACTGACAAAGACACTCTCATTAACCACCACAAGAGACACAACCCTTCAAGTTAGATATGAAAAACGAGAAATAAAACAGCCCAGCATAACTCTCAACATCGAGACTCAGGCGTTTGGAGTGACATGGCACTCCACATTCTATCTCCAACCTAACTGGTAGCACTATAGCGTCGGGGTTTGGAGTGTCGCTATCTATCTCTAACTAGCACGAGTGTACAACGCCGCAGCGCTAGAGTATACAACGCCGCAATATTGTACAGTTGTGTGAAAAAAAGAAATATTTTTCAACAGCAAAGCCACTGAACCTAAAGCAGAGGAGCCCCCCCTTGCAATCACCGGTGAGCTCGACCAATGAAATTGAGATTTGAGTCAACAGTAAAACCCGATTGATCGACTCAATTAGATTCAACACAGAACTAACAGAGCATACTTTGTTGTATCAACCAAGTGCATTGAATGTTTTCTAGCATCATGGAGAAGTATGCTTACAATTTTGGGGTCACTACAGGCTGGTGGATCAGAAGCCATCATGCCACAAACACAATTAATTAAAAATACCCGTTAGAAGTACAACCTAATCTAGTTAATGGACTGAATCAAAACTAAGAATGCATTACAAATTGAAACAATGATATTTTTTAGACGATAGCATGATTAAAAACAAAAAAACTGAGTGCTGACATGGCGAGATTTAGTGCCCTAAAAGTATCGCATGCCCCAACAGGGAAAAGTTGAGTCGTTCGTCAAAATGAAAGCTTGTTATAAAACCTTAAATATTACCAGGTTAAACTTTTAATTTATATTCAGAATCCAATGGAAACAAAGAACATCCAATTGGCAATTAATCATAATAAACAATAAAATAATTGGATTACATTACAAGTTAAGATAATTCATTTATTAGTCCAGATTTGTAAGTAAACCATAAACTTGAACGAAAATTTTCTGCTTAAGAAATCTACTCCGAGGTTCTATTTTCAGCTCCTTGTGGTCCCCATAATAGCAGCTCCAACACCTTAAAGGGAGATTGATTCACGAGTAGGGACCATAAAGAAAACATCTTAGCATGTTCCAACTATATTACAAATGATAACATATTATTCATTGGCCATTTCACTTGATAACTTGATGCAAAAAGAATGTACCCAGCATAAGAAGGCCTATCACCAAAACAAATAAGAAAAAAGAAACTTCGGCGATGAAATGAGAGAAATTAAGTGAATTCCAGAACAATGTGTTTTAATCACGGACACGATGTTAATTTCCTTGGAAATCATCAATGTCATAATTAACTAACAAGGAATTCCAATGTAATGAGTGCAAAACGGACATCAAACGACATCTAAAGGGCAAAAAAAAACTAAAACATACCAATGATCAAATTTTTATTTCACAATATGGAACAGCGACAAACAATCTCAAAAGAAAACAGAAAACATCCCCAAGAATCATTTCAAGAGCAGAACAGCCTTGAAAACAAGTAACCATGACATCCCTGAATAGCATCAAGTAAAGGAGTGGTTTGGCAAGCCTCCTCAACTGGACGGTCCATCCATCTCTTCAACATCAACTCAGCATTCCCAGCCATTCTATGCTGCAGAACAGCTGCCCCCATTGGTCCAATAAGATTTAGCCTTGTAGCAGCTGATAGAACATCCCTCATGGCCAAGTGCATATATGCCCGTTGAGAGAACTCACTTCCAAAGCCAAGTAGTCCACATACAAGCCCAAAAACGGTTGCATGGTGGAAGGACGCAGCCCGTGAGGTCAAGGCTGACTCTCTAATCTTCTTCAGGTATGGAATCTCATGAAAAACGGAAGCAGCAACTCTTATGAGTGCTGATCCTTGTGACGATGAGGCTTTTCGGCTGATTTCATTGGTTAAGGTGACTTCAAGGAGTCTATCAAGCTTCAACCATGTTTGAAAGTCCAGGGATTTAGTTGCCGCACACACAAATGGAAGAATTAGGCTGCCAGTGTTGTCCAAGACACTGAGAGTATAGGCCTGAAGATCCTCAGGGCCCACCACAAAGCAAGATTGGATGGCAGCCTCAAGGCCATAAGAATGAGCAAAACCACCAGTGGGAAGGAAAGAGTCCAGCAGTTGCCATTGGCTCCAAAGGGGATTGTTGATTGATACTGATTCCACATCCTACAACACAATCATGATGGGCATATCAGGCTAGAGACAAATAACATGATGGCTTGATTTTGTCATGTGGCTTGTATAATTTTTTCAATACGAAAAATGAATAGAGCAATATGCAAACTACCAAAGCTAACTTTTTGACACTTGCTAATTTCCAGATGTGTTGCCCTCAGGAAAATTAAATGGAAGCAAGGTAAATCATCGTCTCTAAACTTTCCACCAAAAATAAGTATGAAGGAGATCAAAGCCCAGAAGCATTAACCTATGAACCTAAACAACAGAACTGCATTCTCCCTCTCTCTCTCTCAAAAAATACACCTATCTTCACATCACGGTGATCAAAATAAAAGAAACTTTGGTAATCAGGAATTATATAAATTTTTTCTATTCACTTTCCAACATTCAATTTATTTACAAGCCACATAAAAAGTCAAGTCACATATTATAACTTTATATGCCCTTCATGTGTGACAATAATAACTATCCAAGCTTGGTTAACTAAAATCAAAATTTTCTACATGGAAAAAAGGAATCACTTTAGTAAGGCTAATACAATGTGACGTAAAACTTGCGACTCGCTCTATAAACTTTGGCATTATGGCCTCAAAATCCATAATCCTCAATTATAGTGATAGCATGTTATGCACCACACAAAACCCAGTACTAACAAACAATCATACCTGCCTTCAGGGAATAACAAGACCAAAACATAAATCCAAAGCTGACAATCAAAAGAGTCACGAACCTACATCTTGCCCCCAAATCATACCCGTAATAGTTTGGGTATGTAAACAAGGACATGAAACCAAAAAAAAAAAAAACTTTAACCATAGCCATGCTTCAGGACATGACCAAACATTCACAAGATAATGCCAATAACAAAATTGTAGTAAGAACTTTATAAAACATTCAAGTTTAGAAAAGGAAGATACTCCTAGAAGATTTGCATAAAATATCAATTAAAATAGAAAGTAAAAATATGTTCAATGAAGAATGACTGAAATAATGCAGTAGGAGAAACTGGCCGAAACTAAAGCATTGTTTGGCGCAACATTTATCCTGCTTCACTTTTTGAAATGTTGAATTTGTGACGAAAATGTGCCTGGAAAATCACTGCCTCACTAATGCATGTCGTCTGTAACTTCATGAACAAAGAAAACAATCTTATGGAGCACCTTATCCATCTCTACAAAAGAAAGGTGGTTTTATTTCATGTAGAACAACAATAAGACAGCAAAAACAGAGCCTTCACAGAGGAACTACAGGTAGTTAACTATAATTTTATTCAACATTTACAGATAGTGCGAGTAATAATATGACTTTTAGATGCTACCAAAATTTTGTGGATAAATAACTACAATCAGTAGAAACAACAATATTAAGCAAACAATTTAGTAAAAGAAACTACTCCTATAGGAATAACATTATTATCCTGCAGAAAATTATATAAGAAAGGCACGGAATGGTCATTAGAATCCATGAACCCCAAAAAAGGCTTTACGATATATCTTTATCAAGAAAATTTGATGCCCCGACAATTGACCTCTCAAGTACCTTCCACATGGGTCTAGAAATGTAAGGGTTTCGGCCGGTGTGAAATGTTACAAATGAAACATCAGAAACCATAAATCACGATACAAATACATGACATGCGATAAAAAAGTTAAATGCATTAATTATATAATATAATATATGAGCAATGAAAATAAATATTGACATAGTCTTTTGTTCAAGAATTTGTTTATTCGCATAGAAGCTGAAAAGAAGAAAAATGAGGAAAAAAAGAAGAAAGTGGAAAGTTTTAACATAGACAACATGCAGAGGAAGAATGGTAGTTTACAAAAAAGAGAAATGGGAACCACCTTTAAAGGAGGAGGAAAGTGATATGATCATAGGAAGCAGGATTGGAATCAAGAAATTTGTCATCAAAAACAAAAATTGGAGTGCAAACATGTTCAGAACAAAATTAGACGGTTAGATCTATCCACCTTCTTCTTTGCAAAAAACAGACAGTTCCAATTTGTTGTTTGGGAGGGGGGTACTTGTAGTTGATGAGCATCATATAGTACAAAACAGAATGCAATTAAAATTCACGCATAGTGTCAAATAAGGCTGAAGAGTGGTATTGCATTATTCCCCAAAACTCCAATAGCCTTGAAAAGCAGAAAATAGCATGCTCTAGTGTATAAAATTTACTAAATATCACAGGCTAGGTTTACTTGAGGAACACTAGGAACAATAGAAATAAAACCAATAGAAAATAAATTTATAGCCACACATAAAAGCACTTTCATTACAAGTAGGATTTAATAATCTGTAAATTCAAATTTAATAAATTTTGAGTGGATAAATAATTCAAAATTGTTTAGAATGAAAACTGCTAAACCAAGCTAAATCCTGAAACCTGATACTATATAACTATTTATTTTGGGATTTAAGGTTTATGAGAAGAAATCCTTGGATCAGTTTAACCCTATGAATGGTAGGATTTAAGAATAACAAAACTAGAATAGGATTAATCAAAACAATAACATTTAAAGTCTTTAAATTCTACTTGGCAATATTTAAGCAAAATATTGCATTAATCCCACTAGAATAGGATACCAAGCTGCCCTTCAAAACAACTTCAAAGTGAACCTTTCCTCGTAATTTTGCAATGTAAAAATTCAAAGAACATCAAGTTCTGGTAAGTTCAATACATGGCGTGCTTCCAAGAATAGTCCCGAAAGCGCACATCAAGTAATACAGTCATATGATGACTATCGTAGGATACCGGAGACAGAAAACAAAATACTAGTACGCTGCATGCAAGATAAATAACTAGCCAAATAACAGTTTGATTGGGAAATAACTCTCTTCCCAAAGTATTAGGGAGCATGAAGTTCCAAACAACCCTAGGCCACTTCTCTTGATTACACCAGTTAAACCAAGATGGATCTTAGAATTTAATACCGCCTTACCAGTCCATCATGCACAATCCATTTCCCACCAAATGATACCACAAAACTTACTCACGATTCGCCTTAACCAGAAAATATCCACCTCAAACAGAAGACCTGATTAGCTTCTACAAAAAATACATCACAATGCTACTTAAAAAGAATCATAAATCAGAGTAGAAGCAGGGAACTCAAATAGTCATCCATTTAACTCAACTATCATCCAAACAAAACTCAATCCAGCCTGGAAAACACTCAAAAACTAATAACACGAGCAGCGAAAATAGATCAATAGGGTACTTATCAAAAATAGCAAAAAAAAAACAAGTTCGATAGCAAAAAACTTACCATAAACTATTCCAGACGCCAAAAAAAGGCTACGCTTCGATCCAGAGAAAACGCCTTCTGAGCAAATCGCCCGCCCGTGACAAGCGCAAGCTGATCCGAGCTGAGTTCTTCTAGCTGCGATTCCAGGGTTTTGAACTTCGAGATTTTGATGAGAGAGAGAGGACAGTGAGAGAAAAAAGGGTTAATATAATAATAAATAAACGAAACGGATTTATTGTCTCACAGGGTTCATTTTGAATTTCTATGGAGACGTCCGGATGACCGGAGATGAAGACAGCGCGAGCTTTAAAAGTCGTGGAGAATTGGATCGACGGTAGGAATAGGATCTCCTTGATCAACGCGAATCTCGAGGTCCACGTGTGCGTGACTGTCTCTTAGACTGCAGGCTCCTCGCTCCAGCTTCGCAAGAAAATAGATGGTTGTTTATAATAATAAGAATAATATAATTATAATTAAAATGTTTGAATTGGCGGGTTACAAATTTGCCCTGAAATTTTTTTAAAATTTGTGGGAGGGAAGGAGAAAAGAATAATGGCCCTGTAGGTCAGATTAATAATTTGGAGATTTGAGGCATTGGGAGAAAATTAAATAATAGTATGTTTTAAATAAATTAACATTTAAGATAAATTTTATTATTTCAAATATAAAATTAAAAAAATTAATATTTATTTGAAATATACTAAGTTTAAATATCTTAGAATTATTTAATTAGACATCAAATAAATATAGGATATTGTTTTTTAATATTTGATTTTCAAGAAAATTAAATGCATTATAAAGATCGGACATGATTCTTATCGATTTAGCTCGCAACAATAGCTCAAGGTTTTGACAATTACATAGAATATAAAATCATAAGAAATAGATGTTCAAGATTTAATGGTTCGATCGGGATTCAAACTCAATAATGTAATAAATATTAAAATTATATAAATAACATATAGATGGCATAATAATGATGTTAGTGATATGCAGTAATGTAAATTTATGACTAATAAATAAATAAAATTAATGCATAAATAATATATTCCATAATTTTAAATTTAAACATATTTAATCTTCAAATTTAATTCACATTTAATATAAAATTAGTTCATATATAAATTATAGATTTAATATAAAAAATTACTAATTTGTGTTATGTTTAGAAATAATTCACACTACAAATTATATTCAAAATTTATGTTATAAATTACATTTATAAATTTAGGTTAGATTATTTTATAATTAAAAATTGATAAAATTAATTTTTATATTATATCTAACAAATAAATAAATTTTGGATTATTAATTAAATTTTAAATATTATTCACATTATAATAAAATAATTAAAAAATACCCACATCACATAGGCACTATGTGTTGGAACTATTTATATGTATTGTTTAGCTCGCATGAGTAGACAAATCATATGGGATGATGGGGTCATGTGATTAGGGGTGTCAAATTTTGACACGACACGAAAACCCGACTCGAACCCGACCCGAATTTTTCGGGTTTGACCCGACCCGTTTCTCAAACGGGTCGGGTTCGGGTTGCAAAAATCGACCCGTTTGAAAAACGGGTCGGGTTCGGGTTGACCCGGCGGGTTGTCGGGTCAACCCAATAACCCGTTTAGTTTTAAAAAACAATTAATTTCAAAATTCACGCCCGCTGCCCGCTGCCCGGCGCTCGCGTGCCAGCGCCCGCGCTGCCCGCTGCCCTCTCGCACGAGCTGCCCGCTGCCAGCCGCTCCGCTCCGCCCGCGCTGCCTGCTGCCCGCGCGCTCCGCTCCGCCCGCGCTGCCTGCCTGCCCCGCTTCGCCCGCGCTACCCCGCTCCGCCCCGCGTGCGCTCGCTCGCCTGCCGCCGTTCCGCCGGCCGCCGCCGCAGTTCGACATCTGGGTCGGGTCGGGTCAACCCGGTAACCCGACCGGGTCGGGTCCGGGTTGGACTTTCCGACCCGTTTACATATCCGGGTCGGGTTAGGGTCAACCCGTTTGAAACCGGGTCAATTCGGGTCTGACCCGAACCCGACCCGCAACCCGATTTTGACACCCCTACATGTGATAAAATTTGGTTGGTGCTTATTTATAAAATAATTATCATAAAATTTAATGCTTATCTAAATGTATACAAGATTAAATTTAAATTAATTTGTTAAGTTAATATTTTATATTAATTTTATCAAAAAAATTTATCAATTTATATAGATAAATTTGACATGATTCAAGCTGATTTAGTGCAAAAATGATTTTGGGAACTTACCAAATTGGCTGGTTTAGTCCGATTTTTAAAACGTTGGCAATGGTCAACTACAGCAAATGGCAGTACCTCATGGTTTTAAAAATTGAACCAGATCGGCCGGTTCAACCGAAAACCGGTCTGGATACTTAATGAAAATTGTTTACCACTCAGATCAGAGAAAAACTGACTATTTTTCAGTTGAACCGGCGAACTACTGTATCAAATGATTTTAGCAGAACCTTTTTTGTTCTTATTTGCATGAATCATAGTCATCAATTGAAGATCAAACGAGTGAAATGTAATTCGATAATCGAGTGCCCTAAGAGGTGAAAAACACACTCGAATTCCTCTCCCAGAACGTGATTCATATTTCCGTTCCTCTCTCGGCTCTCCGTCCTGATCTTTTCGAAGGCTGTCGCTCGTAGTGTCAAAGCCTTGAAGGTGTCTCTGGGATTCATCCAACGGTTGCAGAAACTATAATGTATGCTCCATTAATGTACATCGTGCTTTTCCGCTCAATCATGATTCTTATTTTATGCAACTTTCTTTTATTATGGATTATATAAATTCATGTTAGAGGTGTAACGAGATAACCTATTAATTCATAGAATGCAGTTTTTATCAGAATAAGTTATTTAATGTTATCTACATCTGCTATGTGGGACTTTGAAGCTAATTTAAATGGTTTGCTCGTCCATATTTATGGGGAAAGGGCGACTAGACTTGTATGATTTTTCACTTATTGGAAATTATTTATGTAATTTATCAAGCAACTTTATGCATCTGTTGCACTCCCTTTCAGCCATTAAATAGGTGAAAGCAGAGCAAGTGGAAAGAATGTTAGCTAACAAATGCATTGAAATTCCTATATGTATACTTCTTGCATCAGTCAAATCCCGGTGGTGCCACAGTCGGGGACATTTGAGGAATAGTTGATAAATTGATGCAGAATGAGAATGTCACTAGAATGTCAACTAACAAGTGTGGAATTTCTTTGATTCAGCCAAGCATGATGCTTAAGAAGCAGCTCAATGCGCCCAAAGTGTAAGTGCAAATGCCTCCTTAGAATTTTCCAAAATTGTTTAGTTTTTTTCCAAAGATTGTCATATTATTATGGGTCTAAATTCTTTGAATTATGAGGTTTAGGATTAGATTGTTATATTATTATATTAATTTTTAATAATATTATTATTTATTAAGTTATCCGATTCAATTATGGTTGAACCGTGAATCTCTCCTTCCGGCTCGATGTCCGATCTGATTTTCTCAACCTTTGCAGTACCAACATTATGGATGACCAACGATAGCCGATAGGGGGTAGCCAGGAACCAGTGGTGGGCAAGACATATAAGCAATGTACGATGCATGCAAGTAATGGGTTGGGGGGCTATGGGTGGTGGCTTGTGGTGTATTCATAATTCAGCCAACTTGGCCTAATTTTGAATATCACAAATAGCCTATATAGTGAGGGTGGAATTCATAATATTTTTATTTTGTTTTTTTAGGGGATGTTTGATTTAATAAAAATTGAGTGTAAAGCATTCAAAATGCAAGGCTTTTAATTTTTTTGGTGTTCAATTTGATGAAAAATGAATGCAGAGCAAAATTTTAATATATTTTGAATTGACCCAATAATTATTTTTTATGTTTTTTAAAATTTATAATTTTCATCCAAACTTCAAACACACAACAAGTTGACTCCACTGCCATCGTCCGTTGCCCAACCGATTGCATTTATTTGCACTACATTCACTTTACTTCAAAACAAATAAAAAATATAATCACTTGCATTCATTTTATACTAATCCAAACAACTCCAAACATTTCAAAAATATTGCATTCCTTTTACATTTTTTCCATTTTACTTTTTATTATCTTTTCAGCAACCAAAGCAACCCCTTTATGAAAAGAAAATGTGGAGCAAATGGAATGCATTGTAAAGTAAATATTGTGTTCTTAAAATACTTCTAGTTGTATCATTAGGTACACTACAAATGCAGAATTTTATCTTTTTTATGGGTTTGGTTTGAAGCAGGTGAATTCAAGGTAAAATAATAATGTAATTGGAACAATAGTTGAATAGAGATAACTAATGGTGAGGGAGGTGAGCAATGGTGATGGCATGTGACTAGAAATAGGTGGTGGTAGGAGGAAATCGATGGTGGTGGTTCGTGGCGATAACAATTGGTAATGGTCGCTTCTAACAAGTGGCGAGATGCCTGGGACAAGTTGTGGCATGGTTGTAGCTAGGCGACAATTACAGGAGGTGGTGGTGGCTTTTGCATTAAAATTACACAAGTTATGTAATTGAAATTCAATCAAAATAAATAAATTCCATATACACTCAAAATATAATTGAAGACTATTTCTATAAGTAGGAAAGCTGGATAGCTTACAATCTTTAGCAATATAAAAAACTACCCATGCGAAAAAAAAAGAATAAGATAGCTCGATTATGTGCAACCATAGCTACTCAATCAGACTTGCAATTTTGTTTAGGTTAGGACTACCACCACTTAGTATACATAAATGGTGACAACCCAACCTGATAAGACCCACAAGCTGGATAGGTCCTATCATGTTCGCTTGTAACAAGCAAACCCTGATATCTAGGTTTTAAAAATCATTCAATTTTTTTAATTAAATTTTAAGACAAACAACAAACTACATTTCTACTAACATCATCCAGTATACTAAAAATAAACTTATCCATAAAATATTTTCTCATCTCATCAAAATATATGTACAATAATTACACTACAATACATTGCTACACAGAAGTGGAGCCAAGATTTTTTTTTCATGTGGGGGCATAAATCATTGAAGTAAAAAAAAACTCAACCTTTTTTATTTGGGCTTGGGACCGGCATTGGCAGTTTTAAAATTTTTTTAAATCATTAGATTCATTATAAAAATATAAAATATATGATAAAGAAAAAAAAACTTACAATTGAGAACACTAAATCTTTAGATCCTTCTTATCTATCATTTATAATTTCTCTCGCCAAGTCTTCATTTTTTTTGAAATGGTTGTACAATCAAGTCATCGTCAATACTATTAAATATATCCAAGAGTCTCCCATACGATTGCATAAACGATTCTTTATAATGTTCATTATAGAAAAAGCTCATTCAACTGTTGATGTAGCAATTGGCAATATCATAGCAATATTTATAAGTAAGAACACCAAAGAATAAATATCATTCTTCATAGTGTCCACTATTTTCTGAGCAAGTTCTCCAAGTCCTTTTAAATTCATAAATGCATCATTCAATCTCATATCAATAATAAAATTTTTAATTTGATTGTCTAGCATAATGAGATCCATTTCTGAAAAATCTAATGGATAAAATTTTATAAGGTGGAGCAATCATTTTTACTCAAAAACTGAAAATAATTGACATAAATTCAAATATGCCACACACATAAGTAATTCTATATTAATTTCATCAAACCTGTTATTGAGCTCTTAAAGTTGCATATCTATAATAGTATAAAATAATTTGATTTGAAAATGATGTCTATTTGTTATATTTTTAGTATGACATCTTGATCTTTCTCGCATCACAAATATATTGGTCATGTTTGGAATATTTATGTTACTCTTTTCATAAAATAATCCAAGTTCTTTAAACAAAGTATTTCACCCATCATGTCTCATATTTTGATTTCTTTGTTTAGAAACTTTTACCAATGTCATGATATTTATAATATCTTAATAATTTCTTTGCAGTACTTGTGATAACTCATTTGCAACTCCGAATATAGTCTTCATCATATGCAAATTAAAAATAAATTCAAGTTGGGAATATGCTTCACCTTTTTGCTCACCATTAGACCCCTCATATATCAATATCTCAAGAACCTCTATAGACCTAAACAGAAGAATTAAACTAATGATTAAGTTATAATGAGAACCCCAATGAGTGTCTCTTGGTCTTTAAAGAGCAATTTTCTTGATTTAAATCTCAACCTTTTGTAACTCCTCCACTTTCTAGTTGCTTAATTATTTTATCATAATATTTTTCTCTTAACATATCTTTTCTTTTACAGGAACTATCAATAATATTAAGCAGACTAGTCACAGTATTAAAGAAGGAAGCAACTTGGACATAATTTTTTACGACTGCAACTAATGATAATTAGAGTTAGTGTGCAAAAATAATGCACATAATAAGCTGAATAGTTTTCTTTCATGATTAATATTTTTAGTCCATTAAACTTACCTCGCATGTTACTTGCTCCATCGTAACTTTGTCTACGCAGTTGTGCCATACCCAACCCATACTAAAACAATATTATGATTCAATAGCCATCTTTAGTGTTAGAGCTAACATGTCCCCAATATAAACAATCTCAATAAAACTCTCAATAACACACCCTTGTGTATCAATGTAACATAACACAATATCAACTTATTCTTTAATTGATATATCATGAGATTCATCATGTAAATTGTGAATACATCATTTTAATCCTTTGATTATAACATTTGAAATCTATATTGTTGTAGTTTTTATGTTTTCTTTCTGGATTTTTTGAGCAATTAGTTTATTATTTCGGGGAACATTATCCAAAATAAATTTATTTATATATTCATCATGGTTAGCAAGAAAGCGTAAAAGTTTAAGAAAATTCTCTTGATTTTCTGAATCCTCTAATTTATCAAGCCCATAAAATGATAATCCTTATTACAAAAGGAAACGTACACAATCAACACTTGCATTTAATTATGTATGATAATTTTTGCGATTTTAATCAGAGGTTCTTTCAAAATCAAATCTGATATCTTTTTCTTGATTCATTAAATCTTTATATTTACGTTGTTTGTTGGTTGAAAGTGTTAAAAAGGGAGTTTTAAAAAATTTAATTTTATTTGAAATTTATAAGTCAGAATTTCAACCTCAAAATCAAACACTTCATTATGAATGATACATCACCCCGAGAGGCGATGATATCATTCCTTAACGGGTTTAGATAATAAAGTTGAATATTTCATTCAGGCTATAATAGTTAAATTCAAGGAAGGATGTCATATAACCCCGAAGGGTTAACATGTCCTTCTATGAAGCATCTAACTATAAAACCTGGATAGAAGATCATTAATTTCATATCTAGGGTCTTGATAAGAAATGATATATCTTCCTAAGGAAAGAAAATACCACTTACTAATTGATTGTCTAAATATGACAACAATGATTGTTATTGATTTAACTTTCCCAAAGAAGACTAATTGAGTTTTTAAAATTATTTTTTTTGAAAAGGTGGGTGTAGGTTTTAAATCTTCTACGAGCGCAAACCCTCATAATTAATGATATCGTAGAAAATCGGGATCTCCTATGAATACTCTCGATTAAAATTATAGTAGAAATTATATTTAAACATTTTAAGGATTGAAGTCAAAGGAGTTGAATTTGGAATCTCAATTGGGATTAAATCAATTTGGAGCACTTATTTCTGGAGTCAACGTAGGAGAAGTAGGAGACACTTTGATATTCTGAAATAATTCAAAAGCATCCCAATCTAATCTAAGTGTTGGGCTTTAAGTTTTGGGTCGAGAGAATTTTTTTTAAAATTTGAGATTATTTTATTAGAAATTTGAGACTATATTCCCGGAGGCCGAGGTCTTATGATTCAAAATCTGCTCCGGATCTTAAATCCAAATTGGACACTTGACCATAATAGTATGAGCCTAGCCAATACAGTGCAAAACCTGAACGTACCCCGGCCTCATGCTTACTTCTTAGATCATTGGAGTTTCTATGTTAGCATAAAAATTTTAATTATTTTTAAGTAAAAAATATTTTTAGCGTACCCTCACGAGCCTCAGTGTATCCAAGCTAAAAAAATGATATGTAATCACTAAAAAGCTAGAAAAAGTAGATAATCCTAATTACAAATAAAATACATTAAATAAATTAATTATTTAAATTAATTCCATAAAATAATGCCCATAGGCAAAATGCCCCTTTAATATTATAATCCAAAATTTATATAAATTAAAAGTGGCTAGGCACCACTAACTGTAAACCCGGATTCTAATCCTAGGATCGACGCAAGTTGACTTTGAGTGGGATACTCTTTGTCTTCAACTCCTTATCCTCCTCTTCTTCATGCTCCTTGGATTCATCGTATCAGAATATCCAAATGAAAAAAAAAAACTCTTCCTCCAAAGGGAAGGTTATTCTTTTCACTTTGGGTACTAAAATCTTCCAAATTTAGACTTCTAAATGGAAATTAATTTTTAATCATAGTATATAATGAAAACTCAAAAAATCTAGCACACAATAGTAAAAAGTAAACACATGCCTAGTATAGACTAGAGTTGGTTGTTCTAGCAAACCATCTAAAATGTGTGAGGTAGGCTATGTGGCTTGGGTATGTCCTAAGTTGGGCAATTTATTAAAGTTATATAGTGTTTGAGTTTGTTGAAGATTGAAGGGAAAATTTTAGAATTTTTGGAATGATTTAATTATACTAATTAAGGGGTTAAAAGTTAACTTTTAAAATTAAAGTGATTTCTAGAATTTTAATATTTTTTCTAAATAGTAGAACTTAAGATGAGTAATTAGGCATTGAGTTTGCTCAATTTGGAATATTCTACATTAAGTTATTATTTTTTTAAGTTTTAACCTAAATTTGAAATACGGTTGACCGGAAAGTTGACTTTTTTTACTTTGACTTAATTTTGGAGTTTTGATATTTTTAGAAAACACTAGATTTTAATCAGAGTTGAATGGGTTTGAGTTTGATTGTATTGAATCTTTCTAGAATTATTTATGACTTTTCAAAGTTGTGATATTTTGGGGATTTTTAAAATTATTTAATTAGATGTGATTTTTAGATTTTGATCCAAATCATTCCCAAACTCCTTAAAATCACCCCCAAGGTCAGAAATGACCTAAAGGGATGTTTCTAAGAGTTTTGAAATCTTTTGGAGTTTTTAAATATTTTTAATTAATTAATCTAATTAATTATCAAATTTTCTTAAAAATTAAATTAAAGTTAAATTAGAGGTTTTATCGTGGGGTTTTTATTTTTCATGGATTAAGGGTTCAATTATGAGCAGTTAGAAACCTTATATGGATTTTCAAGATTTAACATGAATTAATTATGAATTAATTAAGGTTCTAGATCAAATCTAAGGGGTGATTTTGGGTTTCCTAGTTGGTGGACCAAATGGGCACCAATTCTAGTGAAATTTGGGGCATGAGTTCACTTGAACTCAAGGCCCAAGCCCACTAAATTATGGCCCAAATTGAATCCTGTAAGGTGGTTAACCAAACCACTAAAGGTAATCACTAGGCTACCTTAGAAAATTCCTAGCTCACTACCTAGGGCAAGGGAGGGGGAGCAATCAGTGGCTCTAAACTCCCTATCCTAAGCATAATTAACACACCAAAAGCTCAGATTCTAAATCTCATTGGGAAGATCATAAGATTAACTTGAACTTAGGGGTTAAATCATGACCCCTAATTCCAAATGAACTCAAACATACCCTTAAATTGGTTAAATAGAGGGGAAAAAATTGGATATGTCATAGACATATCCAAATCCATTCCCCCAAAATCTCAAGCCATGGGGACATCAATTTTAACACACAAATGTAATAATATCATAAACATTTACTTTAAAATTGACATTAACATAGAAATAATTATGACTTGAGACCACAAGGCTTTTAAAGCTCTCCCTGAGATCTTTCCAATAAGCCTAAGAATAATTATGACATGAGGTGATCCAAGAGATCCTTCCGGTGAAACCTCACCAAAATTTACAGGGAGCATCAGGATAATGAATACCTTCAATCCAACCGTGGAAATCTGTTGGGGTGAAGGTTTCCTTCATAGTTGACCGGACTACCAAACTAGGGAGCTTGAGAATGGATTCTCGTCATGTAGAAAGCCCCAACAAATGAGATTTTCTATCGGGTAGCTTGATGGGATGAAGGCGAAGACTTCTCCTTTAGACGTCGAGGCCGGAGGATCGTCGAAGGTAGGACTTCGAGCGGGACGTGGACAGATTTCACCGGAGTTCACTCGAACTACTAGTCGGAGAGGGTTGGGAAGCTGGGGAATGCTATGAGATTGCTCAGGGAGCTTTGGGGAGGCTTTTCAAAATGTTGGGATCGAATAGGGAGGTATGGGTGGAAGTGCCCTGTTCAAGTATTGCTCATAGGCTTGGACTACCGAGATTGATCAGGCCAGCCATTAGATGGCTGCCAATTGGGAGGGAATAGCCTAGTGCGACCTCCTAAGCTCAAAAGGAGTGAATTCAAACCTTGGAGAAGGTTTTAGCCATGGCTCGTGAAGGGGGGATCATCGGAGCTCGTTTTGATTTGCTCTGGCCGTTGTTGCCCACCGACTAGGTCAAGCTTATGTGGAAAGGAAGCTTGGTCAGGAGAACTCAAGAGTGAGTTCAATTGGGCTGGAGGAAGCCCAATTCGATTAAGTGGCTCGGGTTACCCAAAGCTATATGATTTGGTTCCATTTGGGTGCAACCTGGGTTGAGTCAGGTGGTGAGATTGAGGTGGAATGTGCATTGGGTCAAGGGTTGCCCAGTGTAAGTACCAATTGAGTGTAATTGATTTTGAGGTAGAAGATGGCTCGGGGCAAAGTGGTTTTGACCACTTTGAGCTAGTCTAATGGTTGACCCAGGTCAACCTAAGGGAGGGGCTGACTAGAGTAGGTGTGCTAAACCTAGGGCCACCTAATAGAGGTGTTAATTTGGCTTGATAGGGCTTAGGTTGAGAAATGTCTCAACCCGTAGTGGTTTTGACCACTTTGGGTTAGCCTAATTCCTAACCCAAGTTGACCCAAGGACTTAGACAACTAGGAAAGGTACGTGTGTTGGGTCATGGGGGACCCAATGCCACCATTGGTTTGATTTGGTTTGGCTAGGATTGAGATTTGGCTCATAGGTGGCCTCTCTTTGGGCACTTGAGTCAAGCCAAATGGCTAACCCAAGTGAGCCCAAGGCTTGGGTCCTCAAGAGGGGTCTCCTAGGAACCTAATGGGTTTCCCCATGGGTTTGGGTAGGCTCGATAAGGCCTTGGTTAAAGGGTCTGAATGGGCAGAAGCATATGGGAGATCTGGTTAAGGATTGGGTCGATTGAGTTCAAATTGATCATATGAACTAAATGAGAGTGGTCCCAAGTTAAGGGGAATTTAATTGGTTTGGAGTGGGTGTTTAAACCCTTAAGGGACACCTTGGTCAACCATGGTTGCCTTAGTCAACCAGGTTAAATCAAAGGGTGGGTTTGAGTCCAATGTATTCCTAATGATATTTAAAATTCATTGGAATAGGTTTTGAAGGTTGATATGGCTAGGTCAAGTTGGATTTTGGGGAAAAGATCAAAAATCCCTTTAAAGAACATTTTGGTCATTTTGACCCCTGGTCAACACTGGGTCAAAATGGGTCCAACAAAGTATAGGTTACTGGTCAACAAGTCATGGCAAAGGTCATTGATGTGGTTAGAAGCTTTGGCAAGAGTCCGAATGTCAAATTCTACTGAATGGTAAGTCTAGTGGTCCAATGACATATGCCGTAAATATTTGAAGGTTTTGCAGCTTTTGGAAACCAATTCAGTTTTGGGGCTAGGGGCCTCAGAATGAGCTTAAATTTGATGGGTTAACTTTAGAGACTTATCAAAATAATATGTAATTGATATACCTAAATCAAATGTCATTTGACTAGGTTTCAAGGTGGTACAAAAACCACCCAAAAAAAGTTTTAGGACCTGAGTCCTTAACCTTGGGATTTGGTTTGGAATTATGAATTTGGATTGGATTTTGGACTTGAATAGTTAAATTTGAATTATCTACATAAATGACAGTTAAATGAATGATTAAAATTGATTGGATATGATTTAAAGGTTGATTGAAAGCTGGTTGAAGGCTGGACTGGAGCTTAGAAGTATGAAAACTGGACTGAAGGTTTAATTGGAAGATGGACTGGGATTTGATTAAGAGTTGGACTCGAATTTCATTGGGACCTATATGATTGACAAGTGGGCACCTGCCAATCATTAGGTCACTAAAAAAAACCCAAGTAGGACCTAGTGACCTCATACAGAAATGAGGCCAATATATGTCTAGCAATATTGTGTACACTGTTGGCATTACCAATATGAATATGAAATCTATCCTTTTTTTTCTAATTTTTAAAATCCTTCATGTCAAAACTGTCATTGCTAGCTTGTTCACCATTCTGAGGTCTATACAGATAATAAAATAAATAATAAGCTGCATCTTTGCTTATATTATATTCTAACCAAGCTTTGTGTCGTCAAATCATGCAGGATTTAATCTATGAAATTTATCTCCAATTTTTGTGCATAAAAATTCATGATCACGCAGTTGACACGGTCCTCTCAGCAAGTAATAAATCCAAATACTATTCCTCTCATTAGGATGATAATCCAAAATTTTTTTCTTAAAGCTGGATCAGCAGTGATATTAGCAAAATTTATAGGGATATTAGCAAAATTTGTTTCTACACAACTTTATTTTATTTGTGTATTATTTTCCTCACATAAATTTTTTTGATCATCTCCTTCAAATTTTTTTTTGAAATACTTTTCCATATCTAATTTTAATTAAAACAAGATTAAGAATTTTATGCTTGTAACAAAAAAAAAAGATTTTATGCTAGTCAAATGATAAATAACTAAAAAATATACATGTCAACTGTTACAGAGCAGTAGAGCAGTCCAAATTCTTTGCTTCTGGAAATGTTCTTGAATGCAAAAATTACAACATTAACAAATTTTCTATGAAGATTTGTAACATCTTATATGGCTTATCATGCAAAGAAGAAACACAAGGTGCACTTCTAAACTTTCACTTAATAAAAATATTCAATGAAGTGATAATGTAAGGAGAAGCCTACAAACCAAAGTACAGAGCAGAGCATAAAATGACTAGCCATAATTATATAAAAATTAAAAGAAATAAATACCTATACAAACTCGGATCAGATCCTGAAATTACTACTTGACTGACTCTTTCCCTTTCCTATGCCCTAGAAATAGAAAGTGAAACATTTGTGACCAAACACACCTCAATAGGCCATATTTAGATATTTAAATATCCAAATAATCCATTTTTAAGCATTTAAATGAGTGATATACGCAATAAAATAAATCACTATGCTGAGCAGATAATAATTACAATTATTAGGAATCAAATAATGGTGATGAGAAAATACATAAACAAGCATTTCATATCAGACATAATTCAGATAGTTCTGACTATTATAACTCCCAACATATATAATTTGAAGAGTTGTGACCCTTATAACTATCAACTAATAGAATTCGAATAATTTTAACCCTTATACCTCTCAACATATAGAATTCATATAATTCTTATAACAAGTGTGCATATAGCACCAGAATGTGCCATTGGCACCTGAATAGGATTTTATCCATTCATTCAGAACTCCTCATAGTCACACATTTTAACCAATCAAGTACATAATTCATTGCATTGTAATAATTGAAATATAAATAGCTCATTTTAAAATTTGATAAAATGTTACAACGGTAGGCAGCTGAATGTTACTAAGTAGAATTGTGCTATTTCAGAATATAACCAAATTATTAGAGAATGTTCTGAGCATTGCCTTGAAGCTTTAATTGTACAACAATATTTTTTCAATATCAAAAATTTTTTTTAATAAATTAAAATAGCATAATTTTAAAATTTGTTGATGTAAAATTTCTAGAATAATACCTAAATTTCTATAATCATTTTATCTATAACATACAGAAACTTATGCGGTGGTAGTTTTGCTCATATAAAGTTATTATCATTTTTTATTATGAAAATATAAATTTAATAATTTTTTTTTAAAAAAAGTCATATTTTTAAAAAACTGAGATGTGTCAAATGTCACCTATCTCAAACTCAGCAACTTTTAAAACTTAGCTGAAGGCAAAAAATAGACCGAAGCGGCTCAAAACCTTTTTTCTCTCACTATAACCCCTCTATATCTCTCTCTAATGCCAACTCCCAAAGAGAAACAATTATAATGAAATAATGGATTTTGATATTTAAATAACGCTCGCCATGACGCTCCCCTTGAGAAACCTACAATGTCATCATGCTTGCCACACAATGGAGCATAGAATCAAAAGCTAATATTCCCGAGAGCTTTTCCATCAGGGTGCTTCCAACCACAATGCTGCAGAACCCTAGATGAAGATTTTAAATTTTTCAAATATGCAAACAACCCCTGAGACCCGCTCCAAAACATGTGCAGGCATTTACATGCATGCAAAACACTCTTAAACACATGCAAAAGAGTTTAAAATGCATAAATTTAATTGATTACATTTTTTGAACCAAATCATAATATGTTGAACTAAATATTGAATCTAAAGGTGTTACATAAATGACCCCTGGTAGTTTTAAAAATCCATTATGAATAGGAAATTATATTTTATGGAATATGCATTATTCTCATAAGTGAGGAAGGCACCTCTATTATGCATATTTGATTGACTATATTATGAATATGCATAAACAATTAGGGTTTTACTCACTAGCTAGCTCAATCTTCTATCTCATATAGGAGAATGAAAACATATAATTTTATTTTTAAAAAAATATTTGAGATAGCCTTAATTTTTTAAGACATTAATTTTCAAAATTAATTCTTTAATTAATCGTTAATTTATTAAAGTTGTTGGAAAAAAAAAATTATCCTGGGAGCCTACCACAATAGCTTCTATAGCCCAAACACAAGGGAAGGTTAAGCTTGACCATAGAGTTCCAAACACAAGAGGACGAGTTCTTTGATTTTTTATTATCTAAGAGTTTTAATTTTTAATTACACATCATCACTTTTTTTTAACTTGCATTAGCATAGCTACATATAAAAAAATACAAAAAAAAAATGCAACTTGCTATATAAATGACTATCACCATTTTCCTTAACCTAGGACAAAAAAGAGGAAGGAGAACATATCATCACTATTTCTATAATTTATATGAGCTCTTGAACTATTATCATAAAAAATGGGGTAGATTTTGGAAGGAAATATGGGGGGTGCCTATTAATAGAGGAATATGCAAACTACATTTATTAATTCATTTTATCTTCAAATTTTATTAACCAACACAAATGATAATTAATTATTTCTTATTGTTTGATTACTTTTGATGGGACTTAATTGGTCTCTTGTAATTAGGCCTCTTATTTGAGCAAAGTTATATTCTACATCAATAAAGAGATGGTTGAAAGTCATGGTGAGTAAATTTCAACATCGAGAAATTTTCTTGTCTTCATTATAGGCATGCAACGTTTCTTTGAACTAAAAACAAGCAATGAGTCATCCATTGGGAAGGCCTAGAATTCATTAAGCCTAACTTAAGAGATGTTAAGGACACCATTCAAAATGTGCAATTTGAGATGGAGGATCACTAAAGGTTCTATAAATTCATTAAGTGCATCTCGATGCTATGATGATGACAACTCCATGAAGAAGACAATGATGTTACATTTTAAAGGTTAGAAAGAGAAATATTATTCATGACAATCTTGAATGATGATTTTGTTTGGCTCAAATAGAGCTAAGACACTAAATCATACATGTCTTGATATTTCAAAAGTGCAAAAGGTTATTATGAACACAAATGCAAATTTGTGACAATTTTGGCCATTTTAGGACAATTTGCCAACTAGAATATGTCAAACTTGGATAATCATATGAACTTTCAAACATAATAGCTCCAAGATGACGACATCTCATCCTAATCTATCACCTAATTCATCGTGGTCACAAAACTTCCTAAAATATACAACCCATAGGCCATGACACTAACACATAAACTTCAAAATGTGTCGAGAATTAGGAGGATTTGTCATTTCCAATGCCCATACTAGTATAAAATTTTAAAAGAGAGCGATGTATAAATGATAGGTTATCCACATCTCATTGAGAACATACACAATTGTCAAACAAAAATATGAAATACATCTTGAAGTGCAATCCAATTATTTGGGCCTATCAATATGGTCAAACTTGACCCATTTCCATCCCCTAAGAAGAATTATTTGAGTTTTATCGAATATACCAACTCCAATATACATATGCATAATCTATTTTTTTATTTCTTAAAGTTAAACTATCTTTCAATCAGTTTGGAATTTTCAAATCACTTAAAGATCTTTCCTATTTCCCTTCCGACTTATCGAAGAAGGCCTCTTATATTTTCTCCTAATTGTGTTGCCTACTTCTTCAAGCAAACTTTCTCTCTAATTATGTTACCTTGTCATCTTTTGTACAATAATGTCATCATCAAGTTTTACAAGTTAAGCCCTACATAGAGCTCACTTGTCATAACCTAACCTAATATGACCCACAAATCAGACATGTCATATCATGTTGAATGGAGACAGACCAAGCTCAAGATCAAAGTTTTGAAGACTTTTGATATTTTTTTGAATTAAATAGACGACAAAGTTTCTAAATACCTTTAGTAAACATATAGATTAGATCTTTCAAACATTTCTTTTCTTTTCATTTATCATGAAAATGCATGCACCAACTTTACACTATAGTGCATTGCTACAAACTATAACAAGACAAATAAAGAAAAAGTCATGACTATAAAAAGGTTAGAAAATACCTATATAGACTCAGACAGATCTAATCTTGAATTCTTAGCTACTCAACTGGCTCTTTCTCTTTTCCTTGGCCTAAAATAGAATGCAATATATGTGTGAGCCAATGTTGTTAAAGCAACCTTATGTACTGGCAGCACACCCCAATTATCCTACACCATTTACTCAGCAAGCCTCTGCTCCACTTCTCCACAAGCAGCCTGCCAACAACAGCTACATCATTGCCTCCGCTATACACATATTATAATATATACTCCCACTCTGTAACTGTAACATCATCCTCTTATGAAAATGAAAAAGCTTATGCTCTAACATACTACCTTCTTCCTGCTCTATTTCTATTAACAACCTTGCAGGTTCTTCATGGTATCAGAGCAGCCTTGATCCAACATTCCTTCCTCTTCAACTATGGCAAATCAGGAATCCTCATCAACAACTCCACCTACTACACCTACGATTTCTTCCCTTGCTATGGCAATGGCAGAGCTTACGATACCGTCTCCCCTCAAGTTTCTGATGACAAATCTAAACTCATAGTCGCTAATCAGCTCACCAGCGACAACTACTCAATCTGGAAATTACAGATCTTTCAACTTTTCTCAGCAAACGGTTTTGAGGGACACCTTACAGGCAGCAGCCCCAAACCACCTTCCTCCTTTGCTGAAACCAATCCCGCTGAGTACAGACTATGGAATCTAGTGGATCAAAACCTGGTTTCAGCTCTACATTCCACAATCTCTCCATCCATTTTACCCTACATTCTCACCCTCACCACTGCGAGGGATATCTGGGTCACGCTCGAGCAGCGACTACAACCCACGAAACACTCCCGTGTGATTCAGCTCAAAAACGAGCTATATTATATTCAAAAGAAAGATCTCTCCATGATGCAATACCTGGCGAAAGTCAAGTCACTAGTCGACCACATTGCAGCTGCAGGGTCCCTTCTGGATCCAGAAGAAATTATTCTTCACATTTTGAACGGTCTACCTCCGTCATACAATCCTTTTAAGACATCTATTCGCACCAGTCAACTTCCAATGAGCCTCGATGTGCTCTACAATCTCCTCTACAATGAGGAGATTCATCAACAAATGGAGATTCAGCGGGACAATACTGCCTTTTTCGAGAATGTTGCCCTGTACACCACTCGAACTGCTTCGAACAGAGGTCGCTCCAGCAATCGAAGCTTCTGTGGCCGAGGAGCTCCCTTCAGACCAAATAACTCTCCTTCCCGTAATGACAACCCGAAGCCTCAATGCCAAATTTGTGGCAAACTAGGTCACGTGGCCTCCAACTGCTGGCACCGCTACAATTCCAACTACACAGGCTCCTCCACATCCTCACCTAAAGCTTTCCTGACAAACTCTCAACCTACGGCTCTCAATGAATGGGTCCTGGACTCTGGGGCATCTACTCACCTCATGCCCAATGCAGCCAATCTCAACTATCTGGCACCCTACACAGGTTCAGACACTATCTCCACTGTAAATGGGACCTCTCTTCCCATCCATCATTCCGGCCAAGGCATCCTTCCTCTTCCCGAATCCAATCGTAAGCTCTATCTTCGCAATCTTCCACATGTTCTGTTACTCTCACATAATCTCCTTTCAATACATAAACTAACTGCTGACAATAATTATTCCATCTCCTTCGACTCGACTGGCTTCATAATCAAGGACCTAGTGGACAACCAAATCCTCATCTGTGGACCATGCCGTAATGACCTATACTAAGTCTCGCACTCGCCAACCTCATCTCCAGCTGCTCTTCACTCTACCTTCTCCAACTCCACAACTTGGCATGCCAGGCTCGGGCATCCCAACATTTGGACACACCAGCATATAGCAAAACTATTTTCATCTATATGTACTCCCTCCTCTTCCTTCTTTTGCAAATCGTGTAATGTGGTGAAAAGCCACAAGTTATCTTTTACTTCTACTTCTCATCGTGTAACCAAACCTTTTAAGCTAATACACTCTGATGTTTGGGGTCCGACGCCCATCTCTTCTACCAATGGCTTTCATTATTATGTATTATTCATAGATGACCACACGAGATTTTGTTGGATTTATTTAATGCACACCAAAGCAGATACACTCTCAAAATTTCAGGAATTTCATAAATTAATCACTAATAGCTTCAATTCCAACCTTCAAACATTTCGTTTCGATGGAGGTGGCGAATTTACCAGCACTGCCTTCAAATCCTATCTCTCTCAACACGGCATCACTCACCAGCTCAGTTGTCCCTACACGCCTGAAAAAAATGGCACAGCTGAACGGAAACATCGCCATCTACTTGAAACAACACGAACCTTACTTCACCAAGCCAGCCTACCCCATCAGTTCTGGGCCGAAGCCCTTCTCACATCCAACTACCTAATCAACCGTCTACCGACCTCATCCTGTTCCAATAACATACCTTACCAACTCCTTCACAATAAACCTCCCACCTACACCCATCTTAAAACCTTTGGATGCCTTTGTTATCCCTGGCTGCAACCCACCACTCCCTCCAAACTGCATCCCTGCTCTCAAGACTGTCTCTTCCTTGGATATTCTACCACTCACAAAGGCTACAGATGCCTCAACCTCTAAACCAATAAACTTCACATATCTCGCCATGTGATCTTCCATGAAACCATCTATCCATTCTCTACTTCACATTCCCCTCAAACCACCACCTTGCCAAGCAAATCATCCTCTGTTGCAAATCTGGTTTTGATGATGACAAACATATTTCCAGTGTGTTTTGCTTGGCTAATCTGTTTCAGGCACAAAAGACCGCGAGCCACTCAAGCCAACTCAAGATCGAGTCCAAGTGTGTCAAATATATGATTTTTCTTTTTATTGAGTCAATTGTAATGTAACTGATTCCCTAGCTAAGTAACCTTGCACACACACACTCAGGGAGAGAGATTGAGTGAATTAAAGTTTCTGTTAAAAATTTGTTCAGATCGTCCTGGACGATATCCACATCGTCCTGGACGATCCAGTTAAAACAGAAACCCTAATTAGGGCGACTAAGTTAAGAGGGTCTGATTGAGCCGATCGTCCTGGATGATCTACGGATCGTACTGGACGATATTCCCAAATCAGAAATTCTCAGCCGCCAGATCAAGTTAGGCAAGTTCTTATTTTTAGATACTTGGTCTGATCGTCCCGGACGATACGTGTATCGTCCCGGACGATCCAGTACAATCATGCCTAATTTAATCTGGTAATTAAGGAAAGCAATTAATTTTTGGTTGATACGATCATATCGTCCAGGACGATCGCAGGATCGTCCCGGACGATCTGGATCGTCTAGTGCATTTCAGCTGTACGACCCGAACTGTGTACAGGACGATTTTGGGCCTTTTTGAACTAATCGTACGGGACGATGTACCAATCGTCCTGGACGATCAAGTCATTTTTTGGTCGTCCAGCACAGATTTCTCTGGACGACCCGAACTGTCTTCTAGACGATTTTCCTCAATTTGTACTAATCGTCCCGGACGATCGCAGTATCGTACGGGACGATATGAACAACTTTTTCTACTGATCGTCCAGAAGAGCCTAATCGTCCAGACTGAATCAGCTGATTTTGAACTGATCATACAGGACGATCTCCCGATCGTCCTGGACGATCTTGGCCGACCAGTTGAGATTTAGGGAAAATTTTAAGCCCTCCTTTAAAAGAATTTTTTCCAATTTTTGGAAAAATCTTTTGCTACCTTCCTTCCCTGAGAAACCCTAGAGAGAAGAGAGAGTTGGGAGAGAGAGAAGAGATCTTGTGAGGGGGAGTTAGTGAGGGATTCACTAAGGTTGCTCCAAGCACAGATCAGAGTCGTCTTCTCCGCTCGTCGTCTGTCGTCTAGTCGGTGTTCTTCGTGGGAGGATCATTCGCAAGAAGATCCGGGGTTCTCTGCCCGCTTCAGGTGGAAGCAAAAGGAGTTCGAAGGTTCTCTACCTGCTTCAGGAGGAAGCGAAAGGAGGTCAGGTTCTCTGCCTGCTTCAGGAGGAAGCGAAAGGAGGTCAGGTTCTCTGCCTCACCGTGTGGTAAAAAGGAGGTATTTTGTACAGGCTTCTCCGCCTTGCTGTGGGAGCAAAAGGATAGTCACTTTCGTTTAGTGCAATACCCGGAGGGGAGGCTCCGGGGAGTGGACGTAGGTCAAGTTGACTGAACCACTATAAAATCTGGTTTGCTTTTCTGATTCAGTTTTGCACTTTACTTTTCAATATAAACTGCTTGGGTGAATATCGTTGGTTGATCTTTTCGTTATTGTTTACTTGTTTCCGCTGCTAAGTATCAAAAAGATTTTTGTAGTTATCGTGAAATTTTTAAATAACCAATTCACCCCCCCCCTCTTGGTTAGCCTCGGGACTAGTTCACTAGGGCTTAACATCCCTTTCGAACTTTCATCCTCTACACCCACTCCTCCATATCTGTTGCTACCCACCTCCACACTTCCTATCTCTCTCCCATCTGCCATCTCACCCAATACTCTCAGCTCGAATAATTAAGTTATTGTGCATTTAACTAAATTTTGAAGCAGTAGATATCAATTTATTGTGCTGAATGGAATAATACTTGTAGGCAATATAAATTTAAATAATAATACAGATAAAGTAAATAAATAAGTACAACATATAACAGAATAGAATGTAATAAATTTTTCTCAAGCTCTTACACCATCCATCAGAAACAAATATTATAATTTAGGCCCTTATAGTTCCCTATGCTAGTATATCAGAAAACAAACCCTTTTGACTCCCAAATACTTTGGCACATATCAAATAAAAAACCTAAAAAATCTTCAAAACTTTGATCTTGGGCTATGCTTCTCACAATTCAACACAATATGACCTATCATATCTACAGGTTATATTGGATCGGGTGTTGGCATAACTTGCTTTGTTATAGCTATTAAGATTGTGTTATGTTAAATGATAATGTGCTGTTTAATATAGTTTAACCATATTTGAGCATTATACGAACTTTATTCAATCAAAGTGTGAATTTTATTTAATGACAATTACTCAAATCATAATAGATGATCCAAGTAAAATCAGAGCACAAACAAAAAAATTCTCAAATATGATCAAAACCTTGTCTAAAGCTTGTTCGATCATTATTATAATTATGTTTTAATAAATTTTGATTGTCATGGAGTTAAAAGAGTGATTTGTGATTTAGAATGGAATATTTTAATACGAAGAAAACTTTTGAATGTATTTTCTAAGGCAAATAAATAATTGAAGTATTATGTAGGGGCTGTTTGGTTTGTTATAGTTAGAATGTAAAGTAATCCAAATGTAGGAGTTTTGAGAATTTTAGTGTTCGGTTTGAAGTAAAGTGAAATTTTGACTTAAAAGGAGTGTAATTCAAATACCTCGGCTAGTGCATTCCCCGTGTATTCCAAACCCACTTAAATCGGGCGAGTTCAGAATATCGAGCGCGAAAGACTGCAACATGGGAACGAGGTGCTACGAAAAATTATTAGGTCCGGTGATCGGACCTATCTCTGCATTTGGACGCCAATAGAAACACGCCATATGGCTTCATTTTTTAAATCTAAAATTTTTGCTTTATGTCTTTTCAGCCCGATCAGCTTGACCCAACTCGAAGATGATTCGAAATATAGAATACAAAAATTGCACACGAAGCGTATTTACATTTCACATGACAGTTTCATTTCCATCGGAACTTGCTGTTCTTCATTCATTGGCATTTCCATTCTTGTAAGACATTCTTCCCGGCGGTAGACGACGACGGTTGAGTACTGTATTTTAGAAAAGGTAATGCTGCGGCTTTGTTGCACCTTCATTGCTCCTAAGTTGCGTTTAAGGTGCACTTTAAGTTATATTTTTATTTGTAGGGTTTAGTGTTGATTTCATATATACTACTTTGTTCAATGTGATCTTAAAACGTTTTGTTTGATTGAAAAATATATTTTGAAAAGTATTTAATTTTCTTTGGGAAATATTGAATTTCTAAAATTTTAATTTTATACTCGAACACTTATTATGAATGATATATCACCTCGGAAGATAATTATATCGTTCCCTAACAGGTTCAGATTATAAATCTTGATTTACCCTGGTTATCGTAGTCAAACTCAAGGAGAAACAACATATGATCCCGAAGAATCAGAATGGTGTTTAATCCAATGTTTAACTACAATAATCTAGTAAAGAGATCATTAATTTCATAATCAAGATCACGATAATAGTACGATATATCTTTCCAAAGAAAGAGGATATCGTCTGTTATCGATCATTTAAAAATGATGATAATGATTGTTGACTTTTGAATTTTTCAAAGATAATTAATTAAAAATTTTGAAAACTTGATTTTGAAAGTCTGGTCTGGGTTTCTAAATCTCCTACGAGCGCAAGCCCTCGTAGTTAATTATATCGTAGGAAACCAGAAAATTTCCAACGAATACTCTCGATTAAAATAGCGATACGAATTTTATTTAAGATTTCAAAGATTGATATCAAAGAAGGTTAAGGACTTGAATTTTCAAGTGGGATTGGTTCAATGTTGAACACTTATTTCTGGAGTCAAAGGAAGAGGAGTAGGAGGTGTTTTGAGATTCTGAATCACTTCAGAAACACCTCAAACTATCCTAAGTGTTGGGCTCGAATTTGATGGAAAGAGATTTAATGTTTGAGTTGTCAATTTTATTAGAAAGTTGGAGCTTATATTCTCGATCACCAGGTCGAGAGAATGCCCAGGAAGTGAGGGTGGAGACTAACCTACCAAGTGGGTATGACGTCCCCGGTCAAGATCCCATGGTTTTCCATCGTCCCGGGTTCGTCGGTATCCTTAGCCTACTTAGTCGAGTGCCGACCAGAGGATCCTTGTTAGCAACCATGGGTTACCTCATTCAAGGGGACCTCGTAGGCCAAGGGGCTGTGGACCTAATCCTAGGCTGACAAGCAGAAGTGCACAGGTCTGTGGAAAATGAACCTATGTCTATGTCATCTAACCTAGGATGCCACTCTCATTTTGTGTGCAAAGTAACATATCTTAAAATAGAAAGGAATACCGGCCTAACCTAAAGCTAGAGTCCGTGTCCTAACGGGTCAATCTAGGTGTGTGTAGCAGGTTGTGTGGTTTGGATATGTCCTGTATCGGGCAATTGGTTAAAGTTGTTTAACGTTCTGGTTGGTTGAAAGGCTTAAGGGAAGATTTAGATTAAAGTTTAAGTCTTAATACTTTGAAATTAATTTTAAGATCGATTCTTAATCATTTGTTGGATACCACCTTTGTTGTACACCGAGGCCGTGAAGTTTATTTCACCTTCCTTGGGGCTAATTTAATAGCCTCGTAGGCCTGGGTTACCCAGTGGTACCCGGTATGATTAAATGAATTAGGTTTAATTTAAGGTTTGAAGTTTGACTGAATCTTAATTGAGTTTGATTGATTGTTTGTTTTAAAATTAAATTGAAGTTTTTCTGGATTTTTAAATCAAGTATTGAATTTTTGAATTTATTTGAATCATTTAATGTACTTAATTAAAGGGGTTAAAATTTGAATTTTAAATTAAGAATGATTTCTCGAAAATTAATATTTTATTAAAATATTAGACCTTAAGATAATCAATTAGACTGTAAGTATGTTGAACTTGAATTTTATTTGAATTAGTTATGAATGTTTGAAGTTTGACTATTTATTGAAATTATTTAATTATCTTAATTAGAGAGGTTTTGATGTTTTGAATCCAAACTAATTTCAAACTCCTTGTAATCAACTCCAAATGTCAAAAATGACCCAAGGATAGATTTCCAAGTGTTTAGGAATTTTCTGGAATTTTTAATTATTTTTAATCAATTAAATTAATAAAATACTAACTTTCAATTAAAATTCAATTAAACTTAAATTTAATGTTTAATCAAAGGGGTTTTAATTTTCATGTATTAAGGGTTCAATTTTGATTAATTTGAGGTATTATGTGTGTCTTTGTGTTTTAAATTTGATTTATTAAATTTTTTGAAGTTTTGAGGGCTTGATTAAGGCTTAATCTTAAGGGGTTTAAAGAATTCAAACTTTAGTGGGAATTTTCCCTAGAGCAGGGAAAGTCACTAAACTCAAGGGGTTTGAATTTCAAGTCAATTGGATTTAAAGAAGTTTTGAGGCTTAATTAAGGGTTTAACTTTAATTAAATCTTTTAAGTGGTTTAATGATTAATCGATTGATTTAAGTTTGATTAAGATCAAGTTTGATAGTGTACACTAATCCTAAGGTATGGTGTCACTAAGTTATCTAAGTTTAATGTTTGATCCCTAAAGGATATAAGTGTGAATCCTAGGGTTTGTCTGAGTTCTCTAAGACTCGTCCTTAATTATTGTCCTTAAATGACACTAATGTTGTAATGGGTTTGCAATCAATGTCTCTAACCCTTATACATACACATGAATATAATCAAGCTACATCAATGGCTCATATCAACTAAATGCAAAAGTCAAGAACTTAAGGAGAATAGCTCAATAAGGAAATATAGGAGCCCTATGATTATCTAAGTTTTAAGAAAACTTACATGATCACCGGAGCTGATCAACGGTGATTCTGGCCGTAGCACCCCGTTTGGAAGAAACGGGGTGACTGAAGCTCCTTAGCTCTATCCCTCAATCAACTCCACCAATACCTCGCAAAAAAGGCGAAGAGAGAAAGAGGTGTTAGAATATCATGCATATGAGTATAGAAGCTATTATTAATTAACATATAAATGAATATGTGAAAATTATAACTCAAATTAAATCATTAAAGCGATTTCAGAATGTATATTACTTTACAAGAATCAAATTCAACATATATGCTACTAGATGGGAAGAAATCCCAACACATTCTATCTCATAAGAATGAATCAACATGTATAATTATATACAAGAAATAATTTTAACTCATGTATTATAATAAACATTAATTTCCAGCAAAAGTTGGCCAAGAGCTCAATAAGATATGATTAATACAAAAAAAAGTCATGTCATTCTTCCTTGCTCTCATTGAGATATCAACACCCTATTTAACATCACAAGATGCGGATTCTTTCCAAAACTCAAAGGAAGACTATCAATGCAATCATTCAACTTGAAACTCTTGAGAGACTCTTAATCCACTATAACTATGATTGTCTGCATCAGGTATTTACAGAAATGTAAACTCCAAGGCACCCTTGAATTCAAGGGTCAATAGGTCACCATATAGCTCTTTCTCAGTAGAAAATTCTACGGAACCCAAATTGAACTCAACTTGCAAAAGCTAAGCTCACAGCATGCTCATTCATCCCAACTCACATCTATGTCAAGTGATATTTGAGAAAAGATGGAAAGAAAAAAAAACATAGCAATATAACCATAATTCAAGTCAAATGTCACATAATACCATCATATAAAACATGTAAGAAGCCTTTCCAACATCTCCATATGCATTATCAAAATACTGGTAGGCATATGGACTCTTCAAACCCATTACCAATTATAAAATGTTGGAGTTCAATCACATACACACCTCATTTTATTGCCTTCCAGCCCGGTACTTGGGCTAAATGCAACTAAAAAAAAATAATACTAGAGCCAACTTCAATCCCTTCCAGAAATTCAAAGGGAAACTAACAATGCAACCATCTAGTTCTCTTTTATATCACATATGCATGGAGAAAAGTAAAGCCTTAAAGCACAAGGCATATGTACGTGTACACTTATCCCAATTTTATGCTATTGTATTAGAGAAATGTTATTGCTGCTATCATGTCTCTACAAGAATTTCCAACATAAAAAAAAAAAAAATCTGGCAACCTTTGATATAGAAGGTAATGTCAAACCTTCAAAATGCATGTAATTCCTCCAGCATAAGGGCCAAAATATATTTGTCAAATCACCATAATTCATTGCCAAAGAGAAACTTATTTCATAGGTATGATGCTTGACAAAAGAGAACTCAATGATTTCTTTAACGTTGACCTCATGAAGGAGAAAGATAGACCAGAATATCGAATACCCTTTCACCTCACCCATAGAAAAAAAAAACTAAGCTCTCATTTATTCATTTAAACTACAGAGATGAATCAAGAAGTAACCACTCAAGAATATCACTAAAACCTTTAGAGAACAAATGTTAAGCCTCCTGGATGAAAGAAGTAAAACCACACACTAGTATCTTGAATTCACCAATGCAATGGTGCTTCAAAACACACAAAGAAACCATCTCAATCAAACTCCGGCATTAGATAACATCATCGCAAGAAGTTATTGATCAAAACATATTTACATGACAAATATCCATGTTAACTCTTCACAAAAAGGAATGAGAGAATCTCACTTAATCCTAGAGCATTCATGTGATGAAAATCTGTATCGAATCCTCACAAAAAAGTGAGAAAACACAGTTAATCAGAGTACAAATCCTCTTAAAAAAATGTATATATGTATAAGGGATGATGTTCTTGCTTTGTCGAAATAGACTAATATTTTATCTGGTCTTAGCTGAAAATGGAGCAGAGATTTGCAAAACAAAACAAGAGTTTCAGAACTTATTTGGCTTGTTATTTTTTTTTTAGCCTCAAACTAATGAGGGAGAGAAGCTTGTAGAGAATGTATCATGCTTTCATAAATAATTGCAACACAAGTAATATTGGAAAAGATTCTATAACATCATGTTTAAAAAAAAAGTATAATTCATCAAAAACCCAAAATAACTGGGACAAGGATAAATAATAAAGAATTCAACTAAACAAACCAAATGTGAATGAGCTAAACTCGAGCAGTTTTTTTTTAACTGAACTCCTCATTCCAATAAAGCAATCCAGTCCGTTAGCCATCAAAACAGAACAATGGTTCAGAATGAAGTTAAAGTTGATAACATTCTCTGCATCCATTTAACATTTCAAAACAAAAAATCCATATATTCCAGTAATCAGATATGTAGAATATTTTATAAATTTGCTCAATACAAGCACTAGAAGATCATAATAAATATGAAATAATCCATGTAAATAAGGACCGTAAATAAGACATGTACGTAGCAATCCACTCTCTCCCTCTATGAATCATATGAATAAATTATTTCCCTTGCGCCATTTTTGACAACTGATCAAAGAATTATGATTAATGATATCAGGTTTACAAGCACTAGATCCTGTTTCCTCAAAAAGTTTCAATGCTATTGGTTTTACGACTACTTGCTTTGCTAGATTCAAGGTTGCTTTTGAAAATTGGAAGAACTCCATCAACACGATTTCTGAGATCAAACTAGGGTATATCTTTAAGGTCTATAGCCTTCTTATTACCAACAGCAATCAATAGAGTCAACCAAGAGGCTGTAAGGATACTAAGAAAACTGGCACTTGTGAACAAAGAGGCATTCTCACTTAGTTCCGCACTAGCATTACTTACCCAATCATTCAATGAAGATTCTTAGAGATGAGTACTCTCATATTCAACCTTCTCTTTACACATAAACATCATCTTAACGCAAAGAAGACAGAAAAATAAACTCAACCAATGGTTCTCCATCTCAATATTGCAACAAGAATGTGTTAACATCATTAAAAAAAAGGAATAATCTCTATATCACATCACTTAGCAAACAAAGAGGAGGAAGAAGATGATGTAAGAGAGAAAGGAGAAGAGGGGTGAAGAGATTACCGTGGTGAAACACACAAGCCAAACTCCTGAAAGTCCCCTCCTGCTCGCCTCTTCCGTTCGCCTCCCCCTTCCGTCTCTAGAATCTCACGACATAAGGAAGGGCTGCTAAATTGTAAAGGAGACGGTGTATGAGAGGATGACGGCCAGCCCTAGCAGCTCCTGTGAGAAAAATGAGTCTCCTCTTGCGGCTGGAGGCGTGAGAGTTCTGTAGTAACAGCCAGAGCTTGGAATCGAGGAGTTAGAGCCATTGACGACTAGCCCTAGCAGCTCTCCATGGACAGGTATGAGAGATCTCCTGTGAGAAATGAGTCTCTTCTTGCGGCTGCTTGCATACGGAGCGACTAAGGCTTGGAGCCGTGGGATCTGCTTGGCCAGCCCTAGCTATTAGAATCATCAAAAACCCTTTTGCCCTTAAACTTAATTAAGTGGTTTATATCAAAATACTAAAATTAAAGAAATTTAGAAAGCTAGATTATGGAAGAAATGTAGATTATACAAACCCAATTCATCAAGTAGCATTTCAATTTAAATTGATATAGCAAACTTGCCTTCATCAAAATTAATTTGACGCGAATTGAATCGGTTAAAATCAATAAAGTTCATCTGCACTTGAATCGAGTTGAAACTCATTAAATTAAATTGATCGAAACTGTCAAAGTTAAAATTCAATAGAGTTGATTCAATTGACTTAACGATGCTCGATTGAATTCGATTTAGAGCTTGATTGATAATTGATTGAAAACTAGATGTTTGAAGTTTGAATTACAATTGAATCTAAGATTTGATCGAAGATTTAATCGAAGTGTGGATTGCGGACTGGATTGAAGTGTGATCGAAATTTAATTGAAAAATGATCGAAGATTGATCGGAGGTTGAATTGGAATTCGATTAAGAATTGGATTGGGACTCGATTGGGACTTTGTATTTGAATGTTTGAGCTTGAGTTATCTAAGTTATTTATGATTATTTGGATGATCATAACATGATTAAATAAGGTTAAAGCTAAATTAAAGACAAGATCAAGGTTGAAACTGTAGTTGGGATCAAGAAAAGCTTGAAGTCTGAATAGATTTGAAACTTGGATTTAATTGAAGTTTGAATTAAGTTAAGATTTGGATTTGTTGGAGTTTAAGATCGATTTAAAGTAGGGATGGATCAGGATCAAGATTGATCTAATATCTGGATTGATCCTAAGGTCTAGGTAGATCTAAGAATTTAGAGTCTAGAAGAATCCCAGAATCTAGAATAGATCTTGGGATCTGGAATAGATCTTGGGATCTGGAATCTAGGGAATATCCTAAAGCTTTGGATTCTAGAATGATCCTAAGATCTAGGAATTTCAAAGTCTAAGATCTAGAAGAATCCTAGGGTCTAGAACAGGTCCTATGGAATGAAATCTAGGGGGATCTTAGAGTTTGAATTCTAGGAGATTCTAGAGTCTAAGAAATCCTGAGGTTTAAAGTTTAGGAGTATTCTAGGGTCTGGGGTCTAAAATGATCTTAGGATCTAAAGTAGATCCTAAAGTCTGGATTCTAAGAAGATCCTAGGGTCTAGATAGATCTGAGGCCTAGGAGAATCCTAAGACCTAGACTGATCTAGAGTCTGGGTAGATCCTAGGGTTAAAAATCTAGGAGAATCCTAAAGTTTAGAAATCCTAGGATCTAAGGTCTAGGATGATCTAGAAATTGAATAAATCTGGATTGTCTTAATGTTGAATTTGATTTGAAGCTTAAATGGGTTTGAAATCAAAATGGATTTGAAGTCTGAATTGACTGAAAGTCTGGATTGATCTAAGATCAGATTGATCCTAGGGTCAGGATTAATTTGAAGAGATCCTAGGGTCTAGAGCAGATCCTAGGGATTGAAATCTAGGGAGATCCTAGAGTCTAGATTGGTTTTAAGTTGTGTTGATCTGGGGTCAGGGTTGATTTGAAACTGGATTGATCTAGGATCAGATTAATTTGAAACTGGATTGATCTAGGATCAGATTGATCATAGAGTCAGGATTGATCCTAAGGATGGGAAAGATCCTAAGGTCTTGATTGGTCCTGCTAACATCATATAAAAATGAGGTCAACAAGTTTATGAACCCTATGTTAACCTTCTTCATAAAAGAGGAAAACCGTAAGAAGCGAAACCTTTAGTTGCGCTGTAGGTGCGCTTTATTTGCGCTTTAGGTGCGCTTTAGTTGCACTTTTATAATTTTTTTTCAAATACCGTATCAAAGGCCAGTTACTTCTCGATGCTATGTTATAACCTTCAGAAAAATTTGCGATGTATTTATCGAGATAATTGATGATGAAATTGAGCAGATATTTCAGAATTTAAAAATTTATCAATTTCTGAAGTTTCCAGCGTTCCAACAGTATATTCCACTTCTATTTGAGATTCTGAAATTTTAGAATTCTGCTGATGAAGGCTTTATTGTGAATGGTCATTTGCTTAAATTCACTTCTGATGAGGTGTCTTTGTTGATAGGTCAGCTTTTGAATAAGAAATTTTTGAGATATTTTTATACTTTAAATTTACTATATTTGACTAATTAAATAAAAAATTCTGATATGTTTGCCTAATAAAGGTGATGAAATAAAATGGAAGGTTGATCCACTAACTGGACCTCTATCAACTAATATAAAAATTGAAATAACAAAATTAGATAGATTAACTGAGAATGCTACTAAGATAAAGACCTTCATAATATTTTTGTTATCTAATCTTTTTTTTCCACTAAATAACCATAAAACTCCTAGAAGGCTCATATCTATAGCAAATAATATAAATGAGTTCACTTCTATTAATTGAGCTGCATGTATAAGGAATTTCATGGTCAATGAATTCAATATAATTCTTGACAAGTTTGCAATGGAAAAACTATTGGGTTATATCAATTGTTTTTTTTCTCTCCTACTGGTAAGTCTCATCTACTAAATTCATTTCATTTCATTAAGGTTTTTAATGTTAATTTATAATATTTTATGTGTGGTATTATACATATATGATTTTTGGAACACTTTTCCTGTAATAAACCATCCAATCCAGACTCAAGACCGTATTTTTTGAGATGGGAGGGAAATACAGAAATGTACTATACCCAAGACATTATTATAAAGTTATTTAAATTTTTGAAGAATAATGAGGTAATTTTTAAGACTAAATTTTAATAGTTTATTTTATTATTAGAAAGCACAAGTAAAGCACACATAAAGCACAACTAAAGCGCAACTAAAGCACACCTAAAGCGCAACTAGAGCGCAACAAAAGCGCACCTAAAGCGCAGGAAAAGCACACCTAAAGCGCGATTAAAACGCACATACAGTGCACTCGATAGTTGTTGATATTAGTTTTCTTTTATGCTGATTAATCTTATTCTACAGAATGTTACAGACGAAGAAGTAGAACAATTATGGGCTGACTTAAATGCTCTTCAGAACCGAAAAATCCGTCCAGATCTGTATCCTAGGAAACTTCATTCACCAAAACCCAAAAAAAATCACACCTCCCCACCTCCCTCTCCCCATTCTCCTCATGTTGAACCACCTCAAAGCTCTCCTCAACCGCCTACTCAACCTTCTTCTCAACCTACTACTCGACCTCCTACTGAACAACCTCTTGTAACAGAATGGTTTACTGTTCAGAATAAAATTATGGAAGTAATACAAAATATGTGCAATAGACTTAAAGATAATTTGGGCAAAAGAATTGATCGACTTGAAGATAATTTAAAAAATTTTGAAGCAACTGTAGATTTTTTGCAATACAAATTCATCGACCATTTTACCCAATGTGATTATCATCCTATTAAATCCTCTATATTTTTCTCTTCCTCGAATAACCAATATGTAAATCCTTCCAAAGCTGCTCCACCACCACCCAATTCTGAAATTGCTCCACCATCACCACCCATTACTCAAACTTTTCCAGCACCACCCAATACTGAAGTTGCTCCACCACCACTAACCAATACTGAAGCTGCTCTATCACCACCAACCAATACTAAAGCTGTTTCACCACCACCCCAACCACCCACAACTGAAGCTGCTCCACGACCACCACCAACTAGTCAAGTTGCTCCACCACCACCCACTGCAGAAGATGCTCAGGCGATAATGAAGTACGAGCCACATTAAAAAAAAAAAGAAAAATAGATGACAAAAAATACATTGACACATTGGAGAAACTAAAGCCAAACAAAGATGTGATTTATGTGGAGAAAATAGAGGTATTACCTCGTTATGCTGAAATAAACATGGAATATCCCGATAAGATTTTCCTTACGACAGAACAACAAATATTTATGGATGATTGTTTCAAAAAGTTTAATAAAAAGTAAGTTTTATTATTCTTTACTTAAGCTCTACTTGCGCTTTACATATGCTTTACATGCACTTTACCTACGCTTTACCTGAGCTTTACTTGCGCTTTACTAACGCTTTTAATGGGCTTTACATGCGCTTTAGTTGTACTTTTTTGTTTTGTAGGGACGATATTATTTTTCAATCTGGAAACATAGTAATTAATCGAGGTGATATTGATGATATTCTGACAAATTAATATTTGGCTGATAACCATGTAGATGTATTTGCTTTTTTGTTATCTAAAAAGAGAAGGATTATGCCAAAATAATTTCAAAACTACCTATACACTTCTCCATTATACATGTTTAGTAGAATTTACACTCATCTTATATAGTTTTTTAATATCATTATTTTTGTCTAAGATTCATTTTATGTTTAATTATTGTAGGCTTATAGAGGATATAAACATGATTTTGAAATATTCATACAGCACATAAATCCTGATTCTGTCAGGAAAAGCAAACTTATTGTTCAACCTATTTGTTTCAAAAGTCATTGGGTACTAATTATAGGAAGGTTAAAAGATAAAGTATGAAAATTATATGATTCGTTACCCAATCCAGAACACAAGGTAATTTGTACTGAAATTGTAAGTTTAAAGCTTGACTTTATGAAACTGTTTTACTCAATATCACCACATGAGTTTAAACACTTTTTTTTTTCAGATTAAACAAATACATGAAGACAAAGCAGGAGTCTTTCCAAGCGATATAACAACTTGGAAATTACAAACTGTCCGTGGAATTCCAACTCAGTCAAACGAATATGACTATAGAATTTTTGTATGCAAATAAATGGAGAGAGCCATACTTCGATAGAAAATGGACTGGGCTTCTTTAAAAAATGGCAAAAATATATGCCAAAATTAGGACTGAACTTGAATATGCTCTTTGTCTTACGACAAAGATGTAAAGATGCATTTTTGTAAATTTTGTACATTTCAATGTTTATATAAAGTCTTTTTGTTGTAAATCTTGTACATTTTAATGTTAATATATAGTCCTTGTGTACAAATCTTGTAAATTTTACTGTTAATATATAGTTTATGCTTTTATAATTCTTTAAACTAATTAAAGCGTAACTAAAGCACAAGTAAAGCATAACTAAAGTACATGTAAAGCGTAACTAAAGCGCAAGTAAAGCGCAACTAAAGCGTAGGTAAATCGCAACTAAAGCGTAACTAAAACACAGGTAAAGTGCAGGTAAAGCGTAACTAAAGCGTAAGTAAAGCGCACCTAAAGCTCATAACAGTACATTATTCGTAAATCCAAATAAATATCTATTATTAAAATTCAATACTTATTACAATAAATATTCACAATTTCGTAATTAATATTATTACACTGAAAATTGATTAAATTCCAACTTAGCAGTAATGAAATCCATCATCAATTTGGTGTACTCAACACCTAGCTGGCTTATTGGCTGGCCTGTTATATATTACTCACTGAAATATTCAGGCATGTTTGAGAAGTTCATCTGTGTTGAAGAAGGATCTTCCATTATTTTTTCCCCCACCATAGGTTGCTTCTCTGTAAAAAATCACAGCTTTAGTCTTAGGTAAGGAGAAAATATATTTGACAGGTTATTAAAATTTACTTTTAGGCCGCTTCTTCTTTTCCCAATAGCTTTTTAGTCTTGCATTAGATATGCCTTTAGGTCTACGTTTTAGTGGATCTTTCAAATTTGCACTGCCACCTTGGGATCTTGCAACATACTTCTGATTTAATTTCTGACCACTAAGAATTGAGTATAAGTTTTTAGCCATGTCTTTCATTGAGGCAAGAATAAACTACTTTGCCTCCTCATTCCCTTGAGCTTCTGTGCTTATTTGATATGCAAATCTGCTCACTTGGTTCCTGAATATTAATCCCCTACTACCTTCAAAGTTATTATTTCTTTTAGCCTTGGCCAAGTTACCTAAATAAATATCTTTTCGAGCTTTTGCTGACCATCGCAGTAGTAGGTACTTCTCGGGGATTCTAGCAATATCCAACTGTATTAAAACCCTCAAACTGTGAGAACACAACAATCCCATGATATCATACTTCCTACAGGTGCATTGAATGTTACCTTCTGTTGCATCGAAGTCAACCACCCAAGGATGTCGTTGTTCCTTATTCTCTATGTAGTTGACTAGAAACTTTGAAGAATTAGTCGAGACGAAGTCTATGCTCATTCCTCCCACACCCTGTATAAATTCTTCCTCAAAAAATGAATATAGTTTTCTTGAGTAAAACCTTGTAGCTTGCTTTAATATTGAGCTGGTCCTTATCATAGGAACAATTTCAGACAGACTATATTTGTACTCCTCATCCTGCTCATTTCGCCGTCAATTCATCAGTACCTTTTCTAACCCAAGAAAATAATCAGTTAATAAACTTGTTGGCTTCGAAATGTCATGATACACATTATTAGTACACTCGCTACGCTACGTGAATAAAATGCTCATGCAAAAATAATCCTTATTAAAAGCTGTTGACCACTTTCTCCTTATCTTATAAAGATCCTGCAACCATTCATGGTTATGAAGGTTCCCTTTCTTGATCATTTTAGCCCATGCCCCCTCAAACACTTCCTCAGAATCACACTTTCTCATACACTTATAGAAGAGACCTCTGGCTTTAATATTGCTATTGAAGATAGGTACTTTTGATGGAACCTTTTTGAAGATGTGCCATTGGCATAATCTATGACGAGTGTGAGGTAAGGCATCTTTTATGGCCCTAGCCATAGCTTGGTCCTGATCAGTGAATATTGTTGTTGGATGTTTAGGGCCCATTATTCATACAAATATTTCAAACAACCATGTAAAACTTTCAATTATTTCTTCTGATAAAAAAGTAACCCCTAATAAAATATTCTGCCAATGATTGTTAACATCAACAAATGGTGCACATACAAAATCATACTTGTTGAGCCTGTAGCTAATATCAAAAATCAATACATCTCCAAAATATTCATAATCTATCATGCCTCTCCCATTAACCCAAAAAAATTTTAATAATCTATCATGCTCATCAATTTGAACATCCCATGCGAACATGTTGTCCTCAACTTGTCGATCTTTAAATAATTGAATCAAAGAATTAGTGTCACCATTTTCAATCCTTGCTCTTTTCTCCTTTTGAATAATATTGTAGGCATTCCTCTTAGAGAATCTAACATTCTCAAATTCTCCAACTTCCTCTGCAAGGTAGGCATATGCATCAATGGTTCTAATTCCTGCATCTGTCATTGATTTTAGGACCGAAGCTTTTTCCTCAACAACATTTCTACATGATCTTAGAAGGTGTCGATCGGCAGGGCTAGCTAATTCATGGTTGTGGGATTCATAAAATCTTTTGACATGCCAATAACCATCTTCATCAACTGCAAACGTCACCATAGATGGACAATCAGTTCTAACATCTGGTTTAGTAAATTTTTTTGTTGAATTCATATTAATACTTCTCTTGAAACTAGCTTTTGAGCAGACAAAATCCTTGGATTTTATCTTCCTAGAATTTGGCTTGAAACTGTGATGATCCTTCCGCACGTTAAAGCCATTATCATGGGCATAAGTACAATAACATTCATATGCTTCTCTCTTGTCTTTATAAACGGCCTGAGATGATAGCAAAATATCAGATCAAAAAGCGCAACAAAAGCTCAACTAAAGCTCAAGTAAAGTGTAATTAAAGCGCAAGTAAAGCGTAAGTAAAACGCAACTAAAGCGCATCTTCTACAGCATTCCCAAATCTAAAATCAATGTTTTTCTTCTTCCTAAAATAGCTAATTTTAAAGCTAAATAATAAGATCTAAGAGTTTATTAACTTTTTCGCCTAAACCCTAGACTGACTGCATAGTTTTATTTACTTCTAAGAGCTTGTGCCTCTAATGAGCGGAAACTATATAACTTTTTTCTACACAGCTTTGTTTACAATTTTTTAGCTCGTATTTTCTTCATATAACTTGCGCTGAGATTGAAATTTATCGATATGTTGAAACTTGAGGAAGATCCAGCTAAGTTAACTTCGGATTCATTCATACTTCCGGTTTCATGCACCCCTTGCCCCTCTCTCTTCAGTGAGCAGTCCATCTCTTTTCTACAATTTCCTAGGTCATTTTTTCTTCAAAAGCGCGGGTTTCTAAAATAGCACCAACCCTACGTTTAAAATGAAAATAACACTGGGTTGGGTTTGGCCGATCGAGCTGAAAAGATATAAAGCAAAAAATTTAGCTTAAAAAAATGAAGCCACATGGCGTGTTTCTATTGGCGTCCGAACGCAGAGATAGGTCCGGTCACCGGACCTAATAATTTTCCGTGTTAACGAGACTTCTTTGTCATTTTCTCTCCCAAAATCCAGGTGAACGAAAGCCATCCTTATCGCCTCTTCCTCATGTATTCCCACGTGCAAGTTGGTGATCCCCATTTAAATGCCCAGCGTGAGTTTGGGATGTGTAATCGGGGCTTCCCTAGGGTCGATGTCAATGACTTGAACGATATGGAGTTTGCCATGTCCGATGTAGCTGCTTCTTCAGATGCTCCCAATGAAGCCATATCCGAATGCGATGCAAAGGTCCATCAAGGTTCATACGTTACTCCTCCTGAGCTGGATGAATTTCGCGAGCAGGATGGTGTGATTTGTATGAATGTGCAAGGGGTGGATGACTCTAGCTGAAGCTATGCAATTTTTCCTATGGCAGCCACCCATGATCAACTTGCTATAGGTTTGAGCACTCAAAGTGTTTGTGAGAATGCCCGAAAGGCTGCAGCTAATGTTTTGGAGCAAGCAGGAGCATAATTTCAAGATGGGAAATGTTTTTTTTTTTGTAATTTTATAACAAAATTCAATTTTATGTATATTTATCTTTAAATTCTTTTTTTTTAATTTTATAGCTAATTTTTTAAAGTACACTGCTTTTACTTTACCCTGCATATACCTCACCAAAAAAGTAAAACAATTCCACTGCATTTACTTTGCACACAACTAACAGCCCCAAAGTATTCTAAATACACTGCATTCCATTTTTAGTCAACCAAACAACCCGTTAATAAAAATCACATTGGGATATAAGAAGGCAATGCTATCTTTTAAAACCCACAAAATTATTAAGATAAAAAAATTATTATGCATCGAAACTATTTTTCACTCTCTAATCCAACAATTGGGACTTCAAGGTATTGTTTATTGACGTCAAATTATATAGGGTCTGTTTGGTCTGAAGTAAAGTGAGTGTAATACTTTTACTGTTTTACATGAGTTTTGAAAATATTATGGGTGCCAAAATGTGTTTTCGGTTTGGGTCAAACCCGAAATAGACTTGCTCTTAATACACTTGACCCAAACCTGAACCTTTATCTAGACGAGTTAAAATCTCATACTCGAACCTGACCCGACAAGACTCGATCCACTAACTCCAAACGAAAGTTGGGAACTTTGCCTCCTTCAACCGCAATGGTTCATGATGTCACAGGAGCTTACGTCTTTCTCCCAATTTCGTGCGCTTCTTTGGCCAAATCCCATAAATCCAGTCCGATACTCTGATGGAAGTTAAGTCATGTTTCATTTTGATTTCACGCGCTTCTTTGGCCAAATACTATAAATCTGTCATTGTGGACTTCGCCTCCTTCAATCAATGACGACTAGAACTCACTCGATGCAACAATGGTACTTTTCTCCCATTTCATGCTTCTTCGAGCAAACCTCGTAAATCCACCCGATCCGGGTCAAAACCAGGTTAATTCTAGGTTGGCAGGTTAATTAGAACCCTACTTGTTTATTAAAAGGGTCGAATTTATGGGCCAGAACCTTACTCATTCATTAAACGGGTCAGGCTGAACCCAAAATTTTTGAGTCAGGTGCAAGTCGAGTTGGCGATTTAGTGAAATTTTTACACTCTTAGAAAATATTGATATTTGGTTGATGAAAGAAATGTGTAGTAAAAAATAATAATTCAGCGTAGTTTTCAGTAAAAAAATGTTTTTCAATACAAACCAAACTCTATTGTCGCATGTTGCTGCCACCTCCCGCTGGCCACTACAGTCACCAATAGCTGCAACCATTGTAGTTGGTCGCCACTGTCACCTACCATCACCATTATCACCAGCTGGTGCCACCGGCTATATTTATTTTATGCTCATTAGTCATCCAATAGCATTAAAGTATTCCTTTTATAAATCTCTTACACCAATTATATTTATTTTACACTCATTACTCATCCACAAACTTTTTTTTTGGGGGAAAATTTGGGCGTTGCCCGTATATTGATTAAAGAGAAATTACATGTAAGAATAAAAAAGGCTACAAAAAAAGAACGGAGCAAGCTCCAAAGAGCTCAAAAAAGGAAGAATATAACTACTAGACATAAGCAAAAGTTACAAAAACAATGCCGCGAGCTTGAAGAGCTCAAGAAAGCATAAACAACAAAATCCATAAACCCAAAAACTAGTCATCGGAGACCGCCATAGCCTGGACTCAGGAATGAAGTTCAGAATTTCGGTGATAATCGAACCCCTGGTTGCCTGAAGACCATCGAAAGGGGGGGCCTGCGATAGGGTCCACATCATTGTCCAAGGCCAAAAAGAACCCAACAGGCAAAAGCACGAAACCTAAGCAAATGCCATCGTAGAACATCTCGCAATAGTCACAGATTAAAAAAAAAACACAGCTTATAGCAAGTCAAAGATTTGTGTAGCATAGTCCCACTTCTGCACTTTCTCAAAAACCACTCTTTTGATATTGATTGAAATGGTCAAATGGCTGTTAAAGGAGTTCCCAAATCTCCTATCATTTCGTTCTTTCCAAATATAGTAGATAGAGCAACAAGAGATTAATAGGTACATGTTTTTAACCGTCTTCTAAGCACTAAAGTAATCATCGATCCATTAGAGGAGATAAAGAGCAGGTCTGAGGAGAAGACCTTTAGTAGCTAGAATGAGATCAGAGATGATAGAGAATGAGTAAGAGCATTGAAAAAACAAATGGGCTACACTTTCAGGGTAAGAGTGGCATAAACTGCAGGTTAGAGGAACTAAAATGTTGCGCTTGAGTAATGCATCAGTTGTTTTCATAACCCCCACAATAGATAACCACGTATAAGTAGAGTATCTGAGAACATACTTTGAGTGCCAAACCAATTTATCCCAATGACACCGATGCAGGTGGTTATAAAAACCGTTGACAAAAGCACTAAACTTACCATCAATCATGTTTTCCCAAAGTAAACATGTTACAAAATTATCAAGAATTGGCAAGTCACATATTGCCTTTCGAATGGACAGGGGAAGAGAATCAGGGAGACACCAGAGTTGGCCCTGCTTAATCATCGTCAGCTTAGTGTCCATATGGAAGGCATTCGGCAAGTGGAGGCCATCAGGGTTAGTAGCAAGAGTATCATTATGATACCAGTGGTCCAAGTGCAAAGAAATAGGGCATGAAGAGGTGATTCTGAAATGGAAAAAAAGACTTTACTTCAATAGCAGTTTTGCATATAGAATTCTAGAAAGTAGATGCATTAGACGGAGGGGGGCGCCACGAAGAGGTGTATCTGTGTAAAAGCCAAGAGGATAAATACGTGACACAGTTATACATTCTAAAAATTACAGAACAGTTGAAGGCATAATAGAGGGCAGCCAACGATGGCAAACCCAGACCCCATGATGTTTTGGATTACAAATATTATCACAAAAAACCATATGAAATTTTTTATTGCTGTTAGAATTTCCAAAAAAAAAAAAAAAACAGGAACCTCGAGGAAGCTCAAAATGTTCCTTTTATAAACCTCGTACGCTACATTCCTTTCATATTTCGTTATTTTTACAAACCAAACAACCCCTATACTACTCAAACATTACCTACTCCCTCGTGAATTCCTCCTGACTCCGGTAGATATGTCGCAGCCCATTTCCTGTCCAAACCCTCCTCCCCGATGGAACATCCTCTGCTCTCCTAACAAGTTTTAACCGTACATCCAGCGATCTTAATCCTAAGAAGATGTGGCAGCAATGGGAGGAAGCCGCCCGAGTCTGGCTCTCGTCTCTTCCAGACAACCGCGACCCTTCGGCCAGCGAGATAGACTTCTGGATCGATTCCAATATTTCCACCATACCAAAAGTTATTCGGTCTCTCCCTCGTTGCGATCTTCATCAGCGAATCCTTTCTCTCCGCTTCACCGTCCCGGTATATTCTCAGGTTCGCTCGTTGCCATTCGCTTTAATTGCTAAGTCCTGACCCAAGATTTTGTAATGGCTTCACTACACTTGTAGTCGTCGGGATATAGCCAGGCGGAGTTTCCTTACAGGTTTCAAAGGACGGACCAATGGCGTCCAGTGTACTCGTGGCTGGAGACGCTGGACAAAGATATGATCGTCAATTCGAAGGAGATCACGGACTGGTTGTCTTTGAACACAGAGTTTAGGGACAGGTTGCTTGCCAGGCATTCTAAGTACCATTTGATGCACTACATTCAGAAACTACACCTGAAGTTGTTGAAGAAGAAGGGGAAGTTGCCAAAGGTCTTAACTTTTATTGGTTTCAACTTCTTGTTTGTATCTTAATCATTCTTTGATGTGGGCTGACTTTTTTTTTTTCTGCTGCTTGCTAAATATCTCAAATGTAATATTATCAGAACTTCCTAAAAGCTAAAATTTTATTTATTTATTTATTTTAAGTTAACGTTCTTTTTGTTCTTCGCAGATTTAGAAAAAAAGAGGAAGGAGGCTTGTGCCTCGCAGCTATTTAGGTAGTGTTGGTATCCTTTTTTTGGGTAAGTTGATGGACAACCCATTTCCATTAACTATAAAAGGTAACTACAAGGAAACAAAATATCCAAAATAGAACTCAAAAAGTCTGGGCAAATTACCCCAAAATTTCCCCCCCCAAAAAAAAAAAACTCAAAAAGTTGAAAAGAATCAAATCTGAGCTGTAGCAAGTCAGAGAGTAGCCGCAAGCATGTCAGAGATGAAGGAGAGTAACTCCAAAGTCATCAGTCTCTAAAGGAAAATAGAGGCCCAAGGTAGAATGACACTCAAGATGTTGAAAGTAAAGTTGCATTCAAAGAATAAATGTTTGATAGATTCAATTTCACCATCACAAAATAGCAGCCCCTTTGAACCATAACATTTAGGGAGAGCGAAACCAGTAGTTTTTCCTCCAATGAGAGACAAACAAGCAAAGATAGAATACCGCAGTGCAAAATTTTTGTGCCAAATATATGTATGCCAATAAATAGTAAGTTTATTCTCATAGCAAGAATCAATGAAACACTTAAGAGATGGATTGTGTAAGCCTTTCCAACTTAAATCATAAGAGCATGCCTGCATGATACTAAATATAAAAACTAAGTCACAGATAGCAGTGGGAAACCAAGCGGGAAGATTCCGAGAATTATCTTGAGTAACAACAGTAATGAGTAAGTTAAGAGATAAACTCATGGAAGTAGGATCTAGTTGCATTAGTACAAAGAGAGATTTTCCATCGCACCAAGGATCCCATTACAGTGAGAAGTTGCAGCCACTAGGAGTAGTTAAAGTAATATTCTTCTTAATGGATTTTGCAAGGGGTGTCACATTTTTCCATAAGCTGGAGGCTTTAGAAGTAACCAGGCTCCACAAAGATATTTCTCTGTCCAAAAGCTAAACAATAAGATTTCAGATGAGAGTAAATGTCATATGACAGAACAATTATATGCATATTGAAGAGCAAATATGACGGGTACCCTTATGACCTGGTTTGCAGGTGTTTTTCCAAGACACTAAGTGGAGCTTCTTAGCCTCAATGTTACCATGATATAAAAATCAAGCACACTTTCTGTTTATGTTTTGCAACAAACTTTAGTTATGATCGAACCCCTAATCCAATAAGCAATGGTGAATTTAAGGAATTAGAGCTTTCTTACAAATTTAAAAAAAAAAAAAAAACTTTCCACCCATGAAATAGAAGGGATGCTTTGTGCAATAGGAGTCGGAAATAAGATAGTTGACCTTCATATAGAGATTTGGATGTCTAGATAAGTTACGATCATGCTAGAATTAGGGAGGTCGATGACTCCTAGACATTAGGAGTGTGACGAGAGAAAATCATGGAGCTCTCAGAATAGTTAATCCTTAGACTCCCAAAATGATCAGGGATATTTTTTAGTTAGTTAATATCAGGCACGTTAGCTTTGCCAAATATAAGTCATCTGCGTATAGAAGGTGTGATAATGGTTTGTTTTCCACATTTATCCCACAATATGTATTGTTGGATATGGACCATTCGAAGAGATTTGAGAGACCATCTATGATAATGTGAAAGAGGTAGGGGATAGGCTTGCTCAAACCAAATATAGAGTTGAAGAATCCTTCAAGGCTTCCATTGATACAGATTGAGTAATGAACATTATTAATACAAGCTTTTATCCATTGAATGTAGACGCTAGGAAATCTTTTGTGCTCCATCTCAGATATAAGAAAATCTCTAGAAACGATGTTGAATACTATATGACTGTCAAGTTTGGCACAAAAAAGAGTTCTTTTTTTGTCGCTCTGAATTTGCCCAAAAATTCAACTGCATGAATAATATTGTTTGTAGATATCATTTTTTGAAGGAAGCCAACTTGAATTTGATGAATAATATAAGGCATTTCCTGTTTGAGTTTGGAGGCTAAGAATTTTGCAATGATTTTGTAAAAAATGTTGCATAGAGAAAGAAGTTTGAAGTCTATAATACTGCTAACATGTTGAGTAATAGGAATCAAAGCAATAGAAATGGCTTTGACAATATTAGGTAGGTAGTTGTTTCTTAAAAAAAGGTTTAACAATTGAATAGACATGTTCAACAACAACACCCCAAGTGCTAGCATAAAATTGAAAAGTAAATCCATTGGGTCCTGGAGCAGCAATTTTTGAAGCCTTGAAACTCACACCTTTTATTTCATCATCTGAGATGGGGGCAATAAGAGTGGGAATGAAGTGAGGGGGAAGGGGAGCATTTCTAAAAGTATGAAATGCAGGCTAGTGCATTAGTATGAGGATTAGAGAATGTCCCCAAGGAATTATACACCGCTTTAATATAGTTGTAGTTTCTTCTCCCTTTACTTTTCCCACAGAGTATAGTGTTAGACCGGTCCAAGGTGGACAGGTCCAGCCGACCCTAAACCAAGGCCAGCACTTGGTTTACACCAGGCTGACTAGCGAGCCGCCGGCCCCCTTTGTGGGCCTGTGAATTAAATGGAATTTTAAATTGTAGGGGGAGGAATTAGGAGGGAAATTAATTCAGGAGGGTTGTTTAGTAATCATACATTTAATTTGTATTCTCCAAAGAGGGAGGGAGGGGGGGGGGGGGAATTAGGGTTAGGGTTATGTGTTCTTTTGCTGTTTTTGAGTTTTCTCTTGCGGGTTTTGGGCTCTAGTTGCCAACTACAGATTGGGAGAGCCGGATCTTGCTCTTGAATTGAAGATCCATTGTATTCAACTTGTTTTCTTCTACTTTTCATCTATTATCAAGTTTTCCTAGTATTTGCCAAGGGATTTATCTCAAAAATATGCTTGAAGATTGCTGAAATTCCCAATTTTAGCTCAGGTTTTCTGAATTCCGGCACTCATTTCCTAACAAATTGGTATCATAGCCACTTTCTTAGGTGGAAAAACAAGTTTTTGTCGCTGTTTTTGCAATTGGAACCTAGATCCAATTAATGGAAGCAAAGAAGATGGATGCGTTGGAAGGCGAGATGGAAAAGGAAAATTCAAGGCCGGAGTAGAGGAAAAATATTCCGGGGTGGAGGAAGACTCTTGGCCATCGAGAATCGCTTCAGAAACTTTGAAGAGATGATGAAAAAGATGCTTGAGATGCAATCGAAAGCATCACTGAGAATTCCAAGTGTGGAACCACGATGAAAGGAGATCCAGGAGGACGATGATGAATTGGAAAGTGTTTTCCATCGAGGACTGGCATATGGAGACCCATTAGTGGGCTGATCAGGTTATTTCGATGAGAGGATAGCAAGGAGGAGGGAAGACGACCCTTTTGGGAGAGTAACTGGGCATGGGAAAAGATGGAAGAGAGAAGGGCATGGTTGGGGGAGTCATGTGGTCAAAACCAACCAAGTGAGGAAGGAAGGGAATCACACCACCACTACACTGGGGGAACCAACGGGGGAAGGAACCAATGGGGTATGGATATGAGGGAGAAGCTAAAGATGCCGGTCTTTGAAGGGGAGGATGCTCAGGGTTGGGTGTACTGGGTGGAGCGTTACTTTGCCATTAATGGGTTGACTGAAGGGGAGAAACTCATGGTGGCGGATCTATGTTTGAAAGGGAAAGCCCTCGCCTGGTTTTGATGCAAGGAGGCGAGGTATCCGATCTACTCATGGGGGGAATTTAAGGAGTGCTTGTTGGAATATTTCTGAGCCATCCGGGAAGGGGACCTCCACGAGCAGTTCTTTGCCCTAACGCAGGAGAGGACAATTATGGAGTACTGGGAGAAATTTGAGCTACTGTCAGGGAGACTGAGGGGAATCTCTGAGGAAGGATTGGAGGGGAATTTCATGAAGTGGCTTAGGGAGGACATACAGACAAAGCTTAGGGTACTGAGGCCTAGGGGGCTGAGAGAGACGATGGAGCTGGCTCAAAGGGTGGAGGAAAAATGTAAGAGGGAGAAAGCCATCAGAAGTAACACCATGGGAGGAGCCTATCGAAGTACCCCTACAACCCTAGCTTCCAGAACCCAAACAATATCCTTCCAGAGAGAGGCTCCGAGGGAGAAGAGCGGTGGAGTTCGCCCATGTAATAACCCGTATTTCAACCCAGGTAAATAAATTTTTTTTTGGAGTCAATATAACTCCAAACCACAAACCGCCATCGCCATAGCATTTTTATTATAGTATTTTACTTGCACGATTTTTTTCGTAATTTTTGGACACCGATCAAAATCTTTAAGAAATTAGCACATGTCGGTACAAGTGAGGATTTTGGGCATGGTGCAGTTCTTTGGGCATGGTGCAGTTCTTTGGAGTTGGACCTTGATCCGTGAATTTGTATGCAATATCATAATTTAGCGCGCACAAACGTCTATCTGATATGTGCTTGTGTTGTTGGTGCATTGGAATTTTTTATCAAGGTTCTGCCTAAGAGTGATTCTTTTTACTTAATGCTGCACATTCTAAAGCTATGCTGAAGGAGACCATTTTCAAGAGAAAAATTCTGCATATTCTGGTTGAATTTTATGGTCAAACTTCACTTATAGTGCATATGGACCGCACGACTTTTCTATTTTCACTCTTTGTTTTCTAATAGATTTGTATGATTTTGATGCTATTTACCGAACTAGCTGTCAGTTTCTAAGTTTTCCCAAGCTTTCCCAACTTGAGATTGTAAAATTTACTGCATGTGTTTTCCCTTGCAGCAGCTTTTGCCTAAAATTCTTCTTACTAGTTCTGTTTGTGGTTTTTTCTTGAGCTTGTGTTTTGAACAAATTGCTATTTGATGCTTACCTTTAGCATGGAATAAAGTGGCTAACACAATATTGGTGGAATAGGGCATGCTGCTATCTGCTGCAAGGGCTTCTGTAAAGTCAACAAATGGTGGTGTTAAATTTCGAGCTGATAATTCCTTATGTAAGCACTTGTTTTGCTGAGTACTAGGAGTTAATTGTCTCGCAAACTGCCTTTATATTCTTGATTTTCTTGAAATTGAAAAAATGGTTTGTCTGCAGGCTATTGTTTGTATGCAATGTTGTTCATTTCGTGCTACTTACCATTCCTTTACAAGTGGTATTTGCTATTCATTTGCAAGTTAAAGTTTGCACTTGATATTTTGATTTTCTAGTGTTTGCTATTCATTTATAAGTTAAATGTTTACTTTGGCATTTTGACTTATGGAACATTTTGCATGGCATGAATTATTATGGTTTCGTTTGGGATTGCTTTTTTACTACTTTCTAAAGCAGCTTTTTAGTACAAAAATTTATTGAAAGTAGCAACAAAACAGTGCTAAAAAATTATCCCAAACGAAGCCTAAGTTATGATTTGATAATGCTGTGCTGTGCGAAATAATTTCAGCGGTACTCTAGCACAGATGGAATTTCTGCCCCGGATAAAATTTACCCATAGTTTTGAAGCTGTGGAAGGGGTGATGGGTTGGGGGGACGGTCTTCCATGATTCATTTCTCATAATACGTTACTGCATGAGCCCTAAGTGGTGCAGCGGATTGTGTCAATCTGCATGTGGTCCTTAATCTATATTGATACCATTCTTGGGTGCAAGTCAAACACAACTTGAATTTTGACCGACTATGTACTCAGGTTAAGGTAGGAAAACTTTTGTTTGGCTCAACATTAAATAACCCAAGTTTTGCATGAAGTGGCCCATTTAATAATTTGATTACTAATTTTGATAGGTAAAAATAAATAATTTGGACTCTCATAAAAATAATGTTGCCAAAATATGAGAAGCAAACCCAAATTGATGATTGACTTATGTGCATACTTGAGAATAATTCACCTAAATCTATGCAGACATGGCACTTTTAAGGGTTAGATTTTATATGAGTCTGTTTATGAAAGTGTAACCATCACTCTTTAATTGCCAAATAACTTTTAAAAAGGTGAGTGCCTCAGTGTATTTTAGTACTACGTGTACTCTTGGTAAAGGTTTTTCAATGTGTGACCTTTTAATACAATTCTCTAAATAATATTTTCTTCTTCTTCTTCTTAATTTTATTATCTTTCTATTTTACATGTGATTAGCCATTTAGGTTATAGGATACACCATTGTTTGTTATTAATCATCTTATTTGTTTCTATGCCTTAAATTTTTTATGCTTGTTTTCCTTTCATCATAAGAGGGCAAGTTCTTTTTTTTTTCCACTCGCATATCATAACTTTTTTTTTGTGGTTTTTGTATGCCTTTCTTGCTAGTTCATTGAATTGTACTATCTCTAGCATGATTAATTAATGTATAGTGATGCAACTTTATTATTATCTAATGAATTATTATATATGTTCTATATACTCGTATATGTCCATATAAGGTATTTATAAATGTCTAAGAGGTTTAGATAGAAGAACTCGGACTTAACAAGTTCTAGTGATGAGCTCAGTCGGGATGGTCACCTCACCCTCCTCGGGGACTCTCCAGTCAAGGAACTTAATTCGTTGAGATCCGAAAAGTCAAATAATGGTCCCCAACAGAAGCTGCAACGAACTCGTACAAATCCATTTTGACTCTCAAAAGCCTATCTCTTCAATAGGGGATAACTCCTCAAGGTTACTTGCTCTTTGCCCAGATTGGCAAGCCACCACCAGCACTTCAACACAACTATAGGGAAGGAACATAGGAGGTCAAGGGTTCAATCCTCTGGACTCGGCCAACTCTTTGCTCGCGGTTATCATGCCCCAAAGAAACTCACCATTTGAACTAATTGTTCGAGAATTATACCTGTAGACTCGCTAGCACGCCCAGAAGACTCACCTTGTCAACTCATCAGCTTGCTATGGAGACTTGCTTTACTTACTCACCCTTGAAAACTCGCCTTGGGACTAAGGATTGACCTGAACGCAAAGGGCACGTGGATGCCTAATAGTCCATGACATGTGTCATGTTTGGTCCATAATGAGCCATAATTAATGGTTTCCTTTTTATCCTTGTTGATGTAGTTTTTTTTTGTAGCCCTCATATCCCTTAAAATAAATGGTGAAGAGACATATTTTGGATCTTTTTTGGCACATTGCCGGCCTATTAGAGTTTTTTTTGGATTTCTTTAGTCTTTTCTTAGATTCCTCATAATTAATGATTTCATTAGTCTTTTATGGACGACTATGATATTTTTTCATGTACAATAGTGGAAGTGCTAGGCATGGGCTGTAGTGGAAATGCTAGGCATTCATGAAGAAGTTGTCTGTCGTAGTTGAACATGAAATAGGGAGCTAAGCCAATTAAATAAAAGATAAGGAAGACAACCACCTTGCTCACCAAGCCAATTATGCAGGAAGTAAAGAAGCTGCTCAATGCCAGGTTCATCAGGGAAGTTCAACAACTAGAATGTATTTCCAATATGGTTATGGTTTAGGGCTACTAATAAATGGAGTATGTGTGTCGATGTCACAAACGTTAACTCGGCATGCTTGAAAGGTGGATATCCTCTTCGAAGAATTGATATGTCGGTGGACTTGGTAGCTGCATTCCTGGTGATGAGTTTCCTGGATGCTTTCTCTAGATACCATGACATCTTTCATCATAGGGGAAGGCTTGCACTGTTATAAGATTAAGGCTTTGGATAGTAGAAGGGCAAAACATCAAAGGTATGCAGATGACTTGGTGAAGAGTAAGTTGCCAGGGCAACACATTCAAGTCCTAAAGGAGATATTAGCCATACTTAAAAAGGAATAATATGTGACTGAATCCCTTAAAATGTACCTTTGGCATAGGTTTAGGTAAGTTACTTGGATTGCTTGTCACATATGAAGCCATTAAAGTCAACCCAGATAAGGTGCAATGATTATGAAGATGCTATCTCGAAGGACTCCCGACTAGGTGCAGGGGCTCATTGTGCGAGTCGCAGGACTCAGCTGTTTCATCTCTAGGTTGGATGAAAGGTGCTAGCCTTTCTTCAAAGTGCTAAGGACGTAAACAAATTCACCTAGAGCAAGGAGTGTGAGGCTGCCTTGCCACAGTTAAAGCTTCTCCTCTCATCGCCGCCATTACTTCAAAGTCCGAGGGTAGGGGAAGACTTGCTATTATACCTTAGAGTCAGTGAGGATGCCATAAGCTCAATGCTTGTCTGTGAGGAAGGGAGGAAACAATGACCAGTGTATTATGTAAGCTAAACTTTATGCGACACCGAGCAATGGTACCCAATTATGTAGAAACTTGCATGGCGATGACGACTAATTGATTAGTAGAATGAAATGAGTTCTAGTTTTCATACATATAAGAACAACCATTAAAACCTTGGTCCTGCTAGATTTCTTGATAGATTTTAACCACCCCAGTGACGAACAAGAAGCAGTGAGCATGCAATACCAATCCTAGCGATGTATATTGATGGAGCCTTAGGCAAACAGGGAGTAGGAGTTGGTATTATCCTTAAAAGGTCCATGGGGATAATTATAACAGAAGCCGCCAGCATAGTACTTCTAGTTACGAACAATCAAGTCATTCTAATCATGAAATCCATTATAATATGATTTATTATCATTGTCATATTATTAAGAATAAGTGCTATGATGATATGTGTAATCATGAGATTCATATAAACATTAACTATATGATCTCTCAATGACTTCATCTAATACCTTTGCATAATATTTTTAATATTAAGTGTGTACTAAATGATGTCTAGGAACTTATAATCACGCTGAGAATATAATTCACTCGTATCTAAATTATATCCATAATAATCTTACATACTTATATGCTTATAAGCTTGATGAAACATGACAATAAATTCATTACATCAACTCGTGAGTGAGGAGAATTGTAACTCAATGAACATTTTTTTATGTTTGTGATGCAACTTCCTAGCATAATGTGTCTTATCCATGTCAATTTTCTTGGATTTATATATGTCATGGTGTGGGATGGGTATTGTTAAGGGATGGACATGAATGGTTATGATTTGTGTACAATTATCAACAAAAAAATTGGCTTTCTATCAAATTAATGTAGAAAGAATAATTAATTAATGCTAAGTTAATATGAGCTCTTGATGATCAAATCCAAAGCTCGTTATCTTTTTTCTTACTCTCAGTTGAATTTGTCTTCGCCTCAAGAGCAAAATTAGAGATACAAAAGTGGCGTGAGATAGAGAAAGGGTTTGGCAATCCTAATTCCTATGAGATAGAGTATTAGTAGGGGGAGACCCATTTGGTATAGAAAGAGAGAGATTGGGAGGAGATAGAAGTGAGACCATTAGTTAGGAGAGAGAGGCGAGAGGAGATGGAATAATAAGGAGAAAATCTTTCAACTTTCGTCATTCAATAATTGGGAAAATGATCAAAATGGTCCATTGACTTTTTATGAATGACCAAAATGGTCCCCAACTATATTAGAGTACTATTTTGATCATTCAAGTTTTAAAAAGAATCATAGTAGTCCCATGGTAAGACTATTTTGGTTAGTTGAGGACTATTTTGATCTTTTATAAAGAGTTAAAAGAACATTTTGATCCTTTTCTCTTCAATATTCTAATTACATCCTTTCAAATCCTATTTATAAAAAGAGATTTACTACATAAAATCAAACTAATTTGAGTTTGAATATCGATAACTTATAAAAATCCTATCTAATTTTTAAATATTGGCAATCCTTATAATTAAATAAAATAAAATTGAATTAAGCCAATAATAATCCAAAATACTAGAATATCTAGAAATAATTTTCCTGGTAATGATGCTATTGCACTGTACCAAAAATTGGTAGAACTCCTTAGTTTGGCCTTTGGCTTTAATATCATTTGTTAATTCTGTTATTTCTAGTTCTCTTTTGCTATATCATTTTTTTTGTGTAGGTTTTAATTCCTTAGCTTATTGCTTTTTAGTCTGTTAGTTCTAATGTGTGAGATGCGTGCAATTATGAATGGATATCCAATTAAATGGTCGGCGCTGCTGTTTGTTATTAGAGAACCAACATAAGGTTTGCAGTTTCTTTTTGGTTCGATCAACAAAGAAGCCTGGACCTTTATATTTCCTTAATAGAGGCTCGCAACACATTTTCTGTCTTGTGTCTTCCTTCATTGTTTAGGTAACTATGTTCTAGGCATAGGGGAGGAGAGGATCTTATTGGTCTGTTATTTCCTTCTTGCCAGTCATATCTAAAAGTGATTGGTTCAATCCAGTATAGCATTTTCTTCTATCTGTTCTCTTTAATTTTCTTATATATTCACTTTGGCAATTGAAGGCCAAGTTTTGTTTTAGTTTAGAATAAAGAAAATTGCTGCCATGCTTAAGGTAAATTGTGAACATATACCTTCACCTTCTATTTTTTTTATTATTTTTAATTTCAGGCAAAGCTTCGTCTGACACTTTGAAAGATGATGGTGTGTTTCAATCAAAGAGAAATGATGCTTTTCTGCGGTATGAACTGTAAGTTGGTGAACTTGATTATTTCTCAGATCAGTAAGCTAATTGAGGCGCTGTCCTGCAATACTGTTTTGATATTGTTTAGTTTGACGGATTTGCAGAAACAGCTGACTAGCATCATTTCAAAGCATAACGAAAACAACAGCTCTGTTAAGGATTGTAAACTATCTTTTCATAACCAAAAGCAAGATCATACCTCTAATCATTCATCTTACTTGGAAATGAGGAATGAAGGCGAGATTATTGTTTCAAAACCTGTTTCTAGTTCTCTTGATGCATCAATAAACTCCATCCCTAAACCAACAGTAGATGTGCATATTGGTGTGTCAATGAATTCCATCCCTAACACAATAGAGGGTGCAAATATAGATGTGACGAGAATTTCGAACCCACTACCACTAGCAGAAGCAAACATTGGACAGGAAAGGAGAAGGGAACCTATCATAGCAACTCCTGCATGGTCATATTCTGAAGCATTGTCGGGTATGCTGGGCTTCTTTTTTGGTTTGCTTGTTGAGCTAATTATAATTTCATAGACTTGTCTTTTTTGTCCGGCACTCATGGCGTCTCTTGGATGTACTTATTAATGTTTTGACAAAGCCTTGGTTAAAAGCAAGTGCATATTGGTCAGCACTGTTGCATGATTACCTGATAGGACTTATTCCAGTTTGCTGACCCAAATCCAACTAAAAGGCAGATATTGGCTTTATTAACACAACATTTAAATCCACAACAAGTCCCAGTTTGGAACCTGCTCAAACCCAAACACAGGAAAACATGCTCAATCAGATATTTTTGGCCTAGAAAAAAAAAGCATGTTTGCATATCAGGAAAAAAAAAAGCTTTTCAGTTCATTTATGTTTTATGTTGTGCCATGCATCTTGCCTATTAGTGATTGAATAAACTTGAGATGACAGACTCATTGTGCTTGTAGTTGTATTTGTAGATCTATTGGCAAAATTGTTCCACTCAATGAAAATAGAATATTGATTTCTGCCTATCTTTTGTTATAGATTTGTTTTCTTCATGTTGGCTTGTAAAAGAGTTTTGTTTTCTTAAAATTAAATGAAGAACAAAATTTCATGATGGTGACATTTGTTGGATTGATCTGCCACCTTACTTTATAATATAATTGAAGCTTTAGATTCTTTCATCTTATGCTATAAGCTTGAATTTTAAGTTGATGTGACTAATTGTATTTATGATATGATTTTGGTTGTGGAGCTCAAACTCTTTTTGATCCATTTCATTCAAACTTTTTGAAGTGGAAGCATCAATGTTCTGTACTGAGGCTTATTTAAGATTTCGGTCATCTGGATATATGCTTCTATGTAAAACACTGATGCATATCTATGGATATTGACAAATAACACATGCATGGGTGCTATTTTTGTGATGTCTACACTCTATTGTTTTGTTCTTTTCATATGAACTAACTTAATATGCGGATTTTTTTTTCCTTTTGAATTTATGGTTAAAGAAATGTTGAAAAATCTTTTGATTCCCATGCTAGCTATAGACTTGCTTTTACTTCCACATTACAAGAAAATTGTAGTTTGGATGTTACAAATGGATGATGGGGCTTGTGCACTTTTCTGCGGTTATGGGTGTCATAACAGAGGATGATTATTGATGGTGTCATAATTAGATATTTTATTGTTTCTGCAAGATGTGTTATGAGAGAATTAATAATGGATTAAGAATGAGATAGTATAAACTATAATTAGAAACACTTTTTATGAAGATAAAATCTTTTGGAAAAGATTGTGAGATGGGTCTTAGCAAATTTTCATCAAGAATCATAGAATGGTAGTTGTGGATGTACATCAGTAGCATGTGAAAGTAATGGAAATAAATAATATCCTAGGACAAGATAATATCCTAGGACAAGATATTAACAGGTTGAAAGGTGTAGTTCAAGATAAGCTGTCAAGGTGGCAAAATTGCAATTTAATAGTTAAACAAAACTTGATTGGAATAAATGACTTACGTTAATTAGAAGAATGACACTTAAATTTTAGGTTGAACTAGACATTACCTATGAGATTTAGTGATAAAAAGAGGAAATTCAAAAGGTTATTAAGAAGAAGAATGGCAAAAACAAACACTATTGAGCCAATGATTATTATTAAATGAAGCTGAAAGTTTTTAAATAGAGTTTTTGTACTTTTGAAAGTAGTTTTGGACCTTTTGGTTGGTATGGGAAATGTGCCTAGGGAATCTTTATTTTGCTTGTGCATGTTCTCTCTGACTTATGATCACATGGGCAGATTAACTGAGCTACTCATAATTCTATATGAGAGCATGATAATTTTATTTTATAGAACACAAAAATGCGTGACATCAATACAAATGTACATGATGAAAACAAAGATGAAGCTACGAGATGATTTATCTGATATCATGGAAAGAGAATAGACTATTACATATTTAAGTCATGAAGAGATAATCTGGTCAAATTAGATTTATTAATACTGATTGCTGTACTGTACTTAATAAAGATGAAGCCGTCAATGAGAGATTGTAATTCTATTTTTAGCTGTTTTCAAAATATATTTTCTAATTAGAATTTTTTTATGAATGAAAAAATGGAGAATTATGCATTTTATAAGAAAATTTCCAATAACTGTAAGTTTACATCTATGATCGGACTCAATTAATTATCTTTTTGCATTGGTTAATTTGGTTGCGGAGATGTTTGCAAATGATATTAAAAGTGTGGTGTCTTGTATTTGTTCTTTATAGATGCAATAGTTTTGATATATGTGATTTTTTTAAAGAGTTGTTTAAACCATGGAAGAAATTTTGGAAGATAAGGGGGCTTTGAATGAAATTAACAGAGTTTGAGTGCAGTTTGAATAGTTTTAGTAGATGTTGATTTAATATTATTAGTCAGTGTTTTTGAAAGTTTAAGTGACTCCTCAATATGATATTACAAATTCCTTAAATCTATGGTACAAAAAATGAGATATAAATGAGGACATAAAACAAAATATGCTGCTAGAATAGATCCTTGCTGCTTGAGGGTGTGTTTTATGCATTGCATAATCGCTTCAGTCATTTGTAGTTTTCATTTTTTATTAATTTTCTATCTAGTTAATTATTTATTATTTGAGCATGAAGTCTAAGTTGGTGTACAGCTCCGAATCAAACAAATAGCTCAGCTTATTCGCATTCTGTAGAAGCTAGAAAAGATTCCTCATCCTCTAGGCGGTCATCCTGTGGTAAGAATATTGCAATGTGTTTGGTGGGAAGAGAGCTAGGTGTTACACAGCCGTTGTATTGTTCATCTGGTGGTTATGCTGGAATGAATCAGAGATGGGGAATCCCATTATTGGAAGGTACGTCTTCGTCTCTTATCCATATTCTTAATATTAGAAATTTGTAGTTTGATGTTTTTTGTATGGTTAAATTTAAATTATGGCTTCAAGGCGCGTGTGTTCGTGTGCATCTCTCTCTCTCTCTCTCTCTCTCTCTCTCTATATATATATATATATATATTTGTTTGTTAAAATTGGTTGGTAACTGTTATATAGTTAATATGACTTGTTTTTTTTAATCTGTAATAGGTTGGCGATCACTTGAATGCCAATTTGAAGGGCCGGCTGTGTTATTGAAACGTAAAAATTATTCTTCATGGGCTCCTACTTGGTGTGCCTACGCATCAAGTGTTGCTATTGCTCAGCCTCATGGGAGGGTAAATTTTTAATTTGTCATTAAGGAGATTTTGAGTTTTTTTTTTGGGTAATTTTTCATTTTTTACCGATGTTATCACTAGCTATACAAGCCTTTGTGAAAATTGGTTGTCATTAAGCGTTGGTTTTTCTTTGAAAGGTGCATCATACTAATTTACAAGGCTCCCTAAATGAAAGTTTGAGAGTGGGTTGATGAACACTGCCTTTTCTTACTCCTTGTTTTGAAGAGAGTATGTTCGGGATTCAAAACAATGACCTTTGTGTCGCAAAGAAGGCACCTTGCTTTTAGGTTTGCCTTCCACATGCTGGATAATGGGATTTGATGCTTCATATTGTTTGATCAGTGAATTTTTTGGGTGAACTTGGCATCTTGAGTCCCGTTAAGTGTTTATATACATGCTGCCAAAATCATGATACGTTATAAATTTCACACATAAATTTATTTATTTGTGTTTATTGAACCAAATAATTTTTTTAATCATGTAGAGTGGTTCCTCTTAGTTTAGTTAGCCACGAGCTACTTCAAGTAATGCTTTTTATACGTGCATTTAAAATAGAATAATTTAAGTAAATAAATATTTGATTAGTATGTTTGATCAAGATATGTTTGGCTAAGATAACATTAATGATTAGTTTTTTTTTATTTGTGATTTTCGCTTAGCAAATATCTGGTTTTCTTTTAAATATATTTGGGTTAACCCATAAGTTAAGATTTAATTTCTTTTGAAATTTCAAATTTCTCAAGTTTTTTTAACTGTAAATGGCACCCTGGGGTTTAGATCGAGGAATTTATGAGTATGACTTTGGAAATTGATCTTTGAACAACTATCCCAGTCTTTCTCTTTTTAGTTTGCCTATCTCTTCTCCTTTTTTGGTCTCTCTCTCTATCTCTCTGTAGCCCACTTGTCCATCTCTTTCACCTTTTGATATTCCACTCTCTTTTTCATCTATTTCAATTGCTCTACACTTCATCACATGACATCAGAGCTTGCATCTAATTTTGTGCGTTGTTACCTCCACGTTTCCAGACATCTCACTGTGTTGTTGCTTCCACTTTTGCACCTGGACATGATCCAAAATCCCAAACTCTGCCTTCACCTATTTCCTCTTTACGGTTATTCTCAACTTGCAGCTAATGTGCCCTTACCAAAAATCTTCTCAAGGCATTCCTTGCTCTAGTTTCTTCTTCTCTCAATAGTTTGAAAACCATCAAGGGCTTCTAGTTTCTTCTTCTCCCAATAAACTGCAAACCGACAAGAAATCAAGAGTATTGATTTCTATCTCTTGACTTGCCAATTTTGGTTGATGGAAGATTACTTCAATTAATTATCACTGATTACCATGAAACCTTTAAATGTGATCTTTCTAGCATCAATTAAAAACGGTGAAATTGTTCCTTTTTCTAAAGTTCATTTTCGTTTGGTATGCATCATTAGGATGTTACGATGTGTTGTTCAAGGGATTATATTTTTTGTATTTTTCATTCTGAAAACTTTGCCAGATAAAGAGATTAATCTCTATCCTAATTAGCAAGGGTTATGACCTTGTTCAGATATATTTAATGAAAAAAAAATAATAATTAAAAAAAAAAACTTACGTCATTCCAACGTTTCCACGTGGTTGAAGCAACCGCTACCTCAATCGTGTAAATAAATCAGAGAAACGATCGACTAGGGGGGACTTACGTGAATTCAATTTAGTTTTCTCTTTTTCTGGCGGTACTACACACAACCTTCCGACGTCTTGCCCTCCTGCTCTCGACCTCTCAATAGCCGAAGCAATTCGATCCCAAGCAGCACAAAGCTGCTTCATCTTTCTTGATTGCAGCACAAGGCTTTCTGGTCATTCAACTCCTAGACTTGTGAGCAGGATCTTGAGGTCCCGCGACCTTCGATTTTTGCCGAGTTCGTTTGCTTCCCTGCACACACGGCCGAATGGTGAGCCCCGTCTCCTGCCCATTTCACCTGAGAGCAAAGCTGACCCCAACGCCTCTTTGCGAGACTCGAGCCCCATCTCCCTTCCGCTCCACTCGTGAGCGAGACCAAGCCCGACGCTCCTCTGCACGTGACTCCAGCCCGGTCGATTGCAAGCTCCCGTGTGCAAGTCCTGCCCGTGCCTGAGGACCCACCGACCTACTGTGCCATGCGAACAGTTTTACGAACCCTATTTTCAGATTCTTGCTATCAAGCCATTCATCTAGTGCCCTTGATTTGAAATTGTGAGTGAGGAAGGAGGGTATTTAATTACTATTATTAATAAAATATTAATAAGAATAATAATTAAAATTAAAGAGATTTATTATATTTTATTACTATTATTAATAAAATATAAGTAATAATTATAATGAATAATAATTAATAATTATAATGATGCTACGATCGCCAATTGGAGTAATTCCAGGGTTGATTTGTTCCCCTGCATTGTTTAAAATTGCGCAATATGAGGCTCGCCTCAGCATAATTCTAGGGAAAAATGCCTCGAGGCTTACGCCTTGAGCTTTTTTTGTGAGGCTTACGCCTCATCTTGGCTGAGGCATGCCTTGCCTTGCTTTGCTGGCATGAGGCATACGCCTCGCTCTATTTATGTATATTTTTTTTTATTTAAAACTCAGCTAAATTCAATACAAAAGCCCCAAAAATATCATGCCTTCTTGCACTCCCAAGCTGCAACCACTTCCTCTCAATTGCCTCGACCTCCAGCCCACTGCCTTCGTCGTAGTCACCACCGTTGTAGCCTCCTTCGGGGATCACTTGAAATCTGCACGCCAGCACCATCTTCCCTAAAAATTTGAGTATTACTCTTATCTTTATGTTGATGACAAACTTTTATGAGGAAGATGATTGAAATAGATGAAGAAGAAGCAAATTGGGAGGTATTTGACCCTACAGTTTGAGGCAGGGGAGAGACCAAATTTATTATGACAACAAATCAATAAAAATTCCTTTAGTAATGACAATATAGATGATTTTTGTGTTGTTGCCAATTATTTCAATGTTCTTTAGTAATTAAATGTAGGCAAGTAGGGAACTGAGAAAGAAAAATTTAGAGCTAAACTTGATATTATGTGATATGTTTATGCAATTCATATATTTTATATTACTTTTCTCCGATAATATTTGGATTCCAATTATATTTCACATAATTTATTACTTACCACTTTACATATTGTGCAATTTTTTTGTTTCATATGTATGTAAATTTATTACTTCATAGTTCGATAGAAAGTTAATATGCCATCCATTAACATATTATTTGGGATTTTATAAAACATCACTTTTAACTTTTATTTTTACTTTATGTAATATTTAGATTTGAGGCTTCAGGAACGAAAAACTCCTCAATACCCAGTTGTGCAATTTTAAACCTTGTTTCCCCTAAGCCCTCGTTCGTCAATCTGATCCATCCGAGCGGATCCAAAAGGGCAAGTGCCCTCCCCAACCTCCCCTCGCGGGGAGGGTGCGCTAGAAGGTTGCCAAAATTTCGAGAAAACTCCAAATACCACGAGCACCAAATTAGAAGATTTGAAGACCAATTTCGGGGTCGATTCTCTCCTCTGAAGCCTTCGTCGTCGATTTGATCCGGCTAAGCGAATTAAAAGGGCAAGTATCCCTAACCTCCCCTCGCGGGGAGGGGACGCTCAGAGGCTGCCAAAATTACGGCAGAAGACTTCCAAACCTTGCAATCTGAGGGCTAATTAATTGGAAATTTAATCAATTTAAAATATCCCAATTAAATAATCAACCTAAAACTTTTAAATCAAATTAAAATTTAATAACTAATTAAAAAATATAATAAAATAAAACTTTAATTAACTAATTAACATTCAATTTTAAACTAAAAATTTAATTAATTGAATAATGGATTTAAATTCAACCTAAAACTTTTAATTACAGCTTCTAATTTAAAACTTTAAATTAACTAACCTACTTTAAAAATCAGAAATTCAAAATTGGACTTAATTAAATAACTATTTAACTAATTAATTAAAACTTGATTAAAATTAAACTTCAATTAATTTAAAGTTTAACTAAAAAATGAGCTTAACTAATTTAAAATTTAATTAAACTAATATTTAATTAATGAATCAATTAATTGAATTCAAACCTTTAAAATTAATTAATTTAATTGAGCAAATAATTTAATTAATAGTTAAATAATTTTAAAATACTTAACAAACCAATTGATTAAATTTAAATCCCTTAAATTAATTAAATCTTTTGAGGAACCAATTTAATTTATAATTAAATAAAATAATTAAATAATGTCAAAATATATTTAGTTTTAATTAAAGAGTTGAGCATTTAAATTTAAAATTTAACTTTAAAATTAAAATTAATTAATTAACCTAATTAATTAATGCAATTAATTCAATTAAAATAAAATGAAAGAAAACACAAAAAATAAAATTTTTTATGTCGAACCTAAGTGCAAACTACTTACATTAAAACACCAAAACGAGCTCTGAACAAAACAAAACAACCACTCTCTAACAAACAACTCTCCAACAAACAGTTCGCTAACAACAGCTCACAGACTCAAACTCTCAAAGCTCTCTAGCTCCTTCAACTGCTATAGATACCACTTACCTATAAGTAAACAAGTAGAGTGTTAGCACAATATAGTAAAATGAACTAGTGCTAGTATAGAAAAGCAGGTGCTTAATAAACAACAGGGTTAAAGTAGATAGACAAGCTATTGGGGTTAAAGAAAAGGCTACGAGCACTACCACAAGTAAAACCACAGTACAATACTTAGAGTTAAGGTAGAAGACACTAGTATCGGGTGGCATGACGTGCCATTCTAAAGTTAGCCTAATAGGCAATTACTAGCTAAAATAGGATAAATTCCAGCCAAATTAATGCATACGCTCTCCCAAGGGGAGCAACAAATATTCCCCAAGGGGAGTAGTCAAACCCACTGGCTACTTCTAAAGGGAAGCAGCAAATCCTACAAACTAAACTATAGGCAACCTTTAATAGAGGACGTAAGACTCTTTACACAGGCTACTTCCAAGAAAAGCTATAAGACCCACTCGTACCTAAAATCCTTGGGCTACTTCCAAAGTGAAGCAATAAGATCCGCCTTTAACCCACACATTGGGCAACCTCTAATAGAGGCCGTAAGACCTGCTGTTCGAATTACTTCCAAGCGAAGCCGTAAGACCCGCTACACGGGCTACCTTCAATGAAAGCCGTAAGCCCTGACCCAAATCCATACTACAGGAAACTCCTAAACCGGGTAATAAGACCTAACTTAAATCGCTAAACTACGGGCAACTCTTAAGCGGAACCGCAAGTCCCAACCTATACCATAATAAAATTAAAACCCACGCCTATCAACTTCAGTTTACTCGGGATCCTTGAGAGGAGGCAACCCGCGACTGCTAATCAGATTCCCTGGACACTACAATCAATGGTTGTTAGTATTGGTAGATTGAAACCCATGGTATACCCGGGACGACGGAACTATGGGATCTTGATTGGGTATACCTTCACCCCCATAACTCAAACTAAAACACTTGCACACTTCTACACTTTTTGCACAACTAAAATATACTTTCATCCTTAATCGAGAGTGTTGTTTTACGTGTTAGAAGGGGTAATTAACTATGAGGGCTTGCGCTCATAGGAAGTGGAATCTCAGAATTAAATAAACCTTGATGCCGATCATTAGGGGAAATCTGGTTAAATTAACATTCAATCTATGATGTAGAACGTACATGCAAAGATGAGTTACTTAATGAATTTGCACGCTTAATATTAGAGTACAATAATTATATCCTTATAGTGATTTTGAACGATAAAATAAAACACAAAGAGCGGTAAGACAAGCTTAGGCTAAATCACATGTATAGGAGTTAAGATCGTAAAACAGTCAATTTAATCTAACGTTGCATACATGATTGGTTTTCAACAAAATCCCTATTCTAACAATAAGATTAGTCCCTATGCAAGGATCCCTCACTCAACTCTCTAGATCTCTAGGCTTTAGCGGAGGAGTGTTATCATAATCTCCATGAATCCAAAAATAACCACAATTGAGAAGTAAGATAAGAAGATAAGGGAATTAGAGGAAGAGTTTACCCAAAGAAAGAGCTGTACGAAGCTCCGGTGGTGGTTTCTGAAGTAGGACAGCAATCGGAGGCTCTTTCACTATCCTGGACAGCTACTAAGGGAGACCGGGAGCTCTCGGGCAGCAGGGAATGGACTCCCGCAAGGCTGGACAACAGTTAGGATTGCTGGACAACAAGGATACGAGCAGAAAAATAATCGGGGCAACCTCCAGACTTCATTTAGAAAATCTGGACAGTCACTAAGAGAGCCTGGACAACAGTTTTGGCTCTTGAGAAATGCTTGGACGGCTGTTGGATGATGTTGGGAACTTTTGGATAGCAGTTCAAGACATCCAATAGTGCAGGACAACAAGGAGGAAGGCCGAAATTTCCTGGGCAGCGTTTGGACAACCACTGGGCAGTAACCTGGAGTTATTTTGGAGCACAGTTGCTGTTTCTGATGTTCTGGATAGCAGTTTTTCCTCCCAGCATACAGGACAGCAGTTGGTAATGGTTATAGGATGTTAGGCCTTGATGTGGACGGCTAAGGGGAAGAGAAATCCTGCCTTAGTGGGCTAGGGAAATTAGTGGGCTAGGGAAATCAGTTTGGGAAGGTAAGGAGGGAGTTAGGGGGGTTTCAATTAGTTTCCTAATTGAAGCCCAATAAATTAGGAGGAATTGATTGGAGATTTAAAACCCTTTCCAAACATAGGATGTTAAATAAGGAAAGAGAATTAAGGGAGGATTTAATGGTGATTTGGAATAGATTAGGGAGAGAAAGGGCAAGGGGTGGGCCGGCCTAATGGGGGGAAAAGGAAGCGTCTAGGTTCAATGAATGTGGGCCAAGGGAATTAATTGTTGATTGAAATCAAATCTGAAATTAATCTCAAATTTGATTAATTTTAGAGAGGTTTCCTAATTGAAATTTATTAGGGAGGGAATTATTTGAATTCAAATATTGGATTGACTTCAAATTAATAAACCTTCATAATTGGGAGGATTATTTTAGGAAAGTATTTATGGGCTTAGAATTTTGAATTTCAAAATTCTTGGCAGGGAGGTGGGGTGGCCGGCAGCATGGGGAAGGCTATGGGGCGGTGGTGACGGCTTGAGGAGGGGCTGCCGGCGGTGGGAAAAAGGTGAGGCCGGCGGTTGAAGCTTGTAGCCGGCGGTGGGGAAGGGGAGGGGCTAGGCCATGGGGGAAGTGGGGGGAGGAAAGGTTCGGCGGTTTATGGGAATTGGGATAAGTGGCCGAGGTGGTGACCAAGGGATGGGGAAGAAGAAAATACTACGAATACTAACCGCGAGTCTCGAAATCCACCGGTGGCTGACGGGTGATGCGTGACCCTCTCCTAGGGTTTCTCCTCTTAAGAACTCACAAAGAGATCAAGAACAAGAAAGCTGATTTTTTTATTCATAATCATTCATCATTCCATAATACAAGAGAACTAGCCTATAAATAGGCCTTATGAAAAGAAAAAAAAATAAAGACTAAAATGCCCTTCGGGCTACAACACATTAAACTCCCCTTATAGGGGTACAAAGGGAAAAACAGAAAAATAAAATAAACTCGTACATAAAACACATAAAAAAAAAAAAAAACTCCAGATCGTAGCCGTTGATCTCCGATGTCCTCATCAATCTACCTTGGGGAAAATGGAACCCCTAGGCTTGCGAAAGCGCGGTTCGTGCCGTAGCACAACATTTTCACCTTTCTTGAGGGCTAATAGACCTCTACTAATTTTAGGTTATACTCTGTTAATCCTGCATAAATTCATTTTTATTGATGCCCATTAAATTCATTTCAAGTTTCATATTGTCTGCTCCTTGGAAACTCTTCACAATTATTAGATTTCTTTCAGTCATCTCAGGCCATCCTAAACTATAATTTGTTGCAACTACCACTTCTTTCTTGTTGAAAACCTGAGCACAAACAACAAGCCTTTGTTGTCCGTTGAGCACTTGATTGACATTGCTACTTTCATTTGAAGATCAAGGATTTCATCTGTAGAGAAATCATGGCAACATAACTTGATTGGCTATCTTTGTCGGTATAAGTCTTTCACTTTTAGTTGAATTTAAATTTCTTGTTTGCTTCTAACTTTATTAGTTTATTTATGATCCTTGCTTAGAAAACCTCCAATGATAGTAAGATTATGTGTTTCTTGCAGCCCTACTCTTTGCTTAGCCTATGTGAGGGAGAAATCCACCAAACAGTGAGAGTTTAGAGCGTGTTAATGTGAACTAGCAAACTTATCTTTAAAATCCAAAGATTAGGCTATCATTTGCATTGTTGTGGAAACTAAAATTGCTTAAAAAATTAGATATATGGTTACCATTTGCATAGTTAATTTTACTTTATCTAAATCTTTCCGCAATATGACTAGTAACATTGCTTTATGCATATCTTTGGTAGCTTAATGAACTAAGTCTAAGTAATAGTTGTATCATTGATTATGCAAACAATCTTGTGTTATTAGAAAGTGATTACATACATTTGCATTTAGATTTAAAGTTATCACGTGTAGTTGCATAATTGCATTTAACATATGTTTGCTTCTTTTCATCGTCGTCATTATCATTATCATTAGTCTTATTTGGGGTTGCGTTTTGAAGCCTCATTTTTATTTGTTCCTGCTAAGTGATGTTTGAACCTACCCATAAAATATTAGGTTTATCCATTTTTCTTTCTAATATCTAACCCTGAGTTTACCTACTTCTCTAATGGGCATATTTTCTACCCTTCATTGTTCATGCCCAAGTCATTTAAGTCCACTTTTAGTAACCTTGCCTTTAGTAGAAGTTATTTTAATCTTTCCTCAATATAGTCATTTTTAATTTAGTCTTTCTAGTTTTATGATACATCTATCTTCACGTTCTCATTTTTGTCATACTCAACTTGGATGTCAATGACTTTTTATTTCCCAATATTTGGTTCCATATAACATCAATGATTTTATTATAGTTTTATAAAATTTACTTTTAAGATTTCATGATAGGCTCTTATCACACAAAATTCCCTGCATACTTACGCAGTCTCATCATTTATTTCGAATTCTAGAAGTTTAATCCTCATTTATATCATTATCCTTTTATATAATAGATCCAAAGTGCTTAACTATTACTCTTAGATATCATATCACCTTATATTCTAATAGTATTGAGTGATAATTATTAACAACATACCACTATATTATATATCATACATTTGTTTGATTTTCTCTACATAGATTGGATAAAATTTTTTTCATTTAATCATGTCACTTAACGCACTTAGAGGCGAGTGTGAAAATTTGGTACGCACTATTGAGTCAATAGTATACAGTTTCGAAAATCATAAGATGATTCAAATATAGGAGTTATGACTCTCGATAATAATTTTAATCTTGTTATACATCAATTTGACTTGTAGAATCTAGGCACCATGAGCATGAATTGAAACTGAAGGATTTTTGATGAAGGTAACTCTAAGGGTATTCTTCGAATCCATATGTTTATCACTAATTTTGATCTCAGAAGAGCTACCCTTAAGAGGTGAGCATGGAAATTTGCATCGGATGTAATTCCACTAAAGTGTTCAGAGTCTATTGCTTCTCTTGCAAAATATTTGGGTATCAATACTTTGATTGTTTCAAAGATCATCCGTAATTGAGGAAATTACTTCCCATTGATCCTAATAGATAGTTATGAAGAAGAGGAATATGCATACGATGCAAATCTATCTTCATTGGCATTGGATGTAATTCCATCTTCGTCGGTTCAAGAATGCATGCAAAATCTTGAACAAATTGGAGGTGGTAATACAAAATCAGAGCTTTAAGAGTCTCTCTTATTGAACTAAACACTAAGAAGGATATCATGATCTCATCGGAATTTAAGAAGCTTGGTACAGGCCTTTCAGATGAGTTAGCCCCCCATTTTGTTACTATTATTGAAGACATAGATGCCAGAGACTGAACAATTATTTAATTTTCATGGTAGTTTATGGAGTATTGATGACCAAGTGGATGAGAGATTTCATTTCATGTTCACCTCGAGAGGGAGACAAGCCAAAAAAAAAAAAAAAACTCCACTATTCATAAGTCTAAAAGGTTGGGGCCATAAATAAGAACTTTCCAAGGATATTTTCACCTTTTAGATGGATAGTTTCGCCTTTATCATCATGTTATATTAAATTATATTTTTACCTTTTTTATTTTAATTTGGAAATTCCTTGTGATTGTGTTATCTATACTCATATCATTATTCCGTTATAATCTATTATGCTTTTAAAAAAAAGCATAAATGCTATAAAAGTGGGCCCCCCCTGAACTACTAGTAAGTCTTCAAGTTTTCCTTTTATTAAGCCCACAAATGCAGTCCCAACTAATGCTAGAACTATATTTGAAACAAACAATGATATCACTGGTTTTTGATGTAATTAAATGGGTCATATGTCACATTAATATACTCACAATACACTTCTGAATGAGAAAGATCTTTATCCACCCATTTTCTTGAATAAGAACAATGGCACCTCTTGTTTGATTTCTCCATTTTCTCATATTCTCCATTTTAACAATTTTTTGCTTTAGTTTGTACTAGCTAATGCGTGGAGTTTGGCTTTTTCCTTATGATTCTAAACCCATCTTCTAATGTGGACTCATTGCAGTTGTCAGTGGATGCTTGCACATATGCCTACTTATAGATTGGGTTCTTTTAGCTCCTTAAGACTTAAACATGTTATAGTTATCCTTCATAGCTTATTTTGCATTTAAGTGATAGAATGATAAAAGCATGCTTTATTCTTTAAGAATTTGTAAGACTTTTAAACTTTGTATATTGTTTAGATTCAAATTGATAAGCATTTAAGTCTATATATTTTATACTGGTTATGAGGATGCTTACATAGGATATTTAAAGTGAGGTGCTTTGGTGTGTGCTTTTTACAGATGACAATTTCGATTGATGATTCATCCATTGAAATAAGTTAAAAATGTCTGTCTTTACTAACGCTTGATATAATAATGCAATTCTTTGTAGTTTGCTCATCATTGAATGACGCATTGCTTTCCTTTTTGCTTTGTGCTTCTAAGTAAACAAAATAAGCCTCCTTGGCTCTTTGCTCTGTGCATTTTGCAGTGCTACTGGTGGTCGAACATTGACTGTACGTATCTGATTTTGATTTATTAAAAGTCTATGCAGTAATATTGGATCTGCGAAGCTGATCGCAAAGTTGCATGAGTTTATGCTACTCTTGTAATTGTATGCGAAGTTACTGCAGACTATGAAATAACCAAAAAGGTCAATCTGCAGGGATTGAGAATGGAAACTCATTTAGCTGGTCTAACTAAGAACAAGAACAAAGTAAATGAAGTTTAGTCTTGATATATCCTTACGTTATTTGGATATTAAGTAATGCTATAAAGATGTCCCTGCTTTTACGCTCTGTATTGTTATATCAATATACATGAGCGTGCTAATTATAGTACTCGATAGTCTTTAGTGAATGGACAGAATTTTCAAATTTTAGAAATCCACATGCTTGCTGGGGATCTGATGAAGATGTATGAGTCCAGAATTTCTCAGGACTACTGTTTAGCGGACGTCCATATATGCTGGGATTCACTTTTTGAAGAAACTAAATGCATCTATATTGCTTGTTTGTGTGTGTGTGTGTATATATATATATATATATATATATATATATATATAATTTATTTAATAGGTTTTTATATTTTTTCATAAATGCATCTAAATACATTTGTCTCCATATGCATGTTTAAAATTTATAGTTGGCGTTGCTTTAATTCTGAGAGCCATTGGGCTGCTGCCTGTTTCTAAATTGTTTTACAATTTTGAATTTGTGATTCTTACTCAAGAAATGAGCTTCCATTTGAAATGTGTTGAAGATTACTTGATGGCTCATTCTAGCTAGTAATATCCTGTACTGATCATTGGACCATATAAATTTTATGACAATCTATAAATCACAAAAGTAAGTTGTGTTAGGAAACTTGACGCTTTGGTGCGCATGTTTGATTTAGTAATTGTTACATGTGGACTATTTCAACTCAGATCTATTTTCTCTATTTCTCTTAATGGCTTATGACTATCATGATGATATCATTCGGTCCAGTGGGCTGTCCAAACTCTAATTCAGTCCAATTGGAACTGAGCGAAGTTAGCCAATAAAATATAAAGTTTAGTCATGTCAAATTAAGGCCAATGAGCTCCAAACAAGTTTAAAATATGCATGAGGATTCATTATATCAATTTAGTGCTTTGATTCATTCCAAAAGGGTTCTAGATAAAGAGTTTGGACATGATTTTCAACCATTTTAGCTAGGAGGCCGAAAATTGGACCATTTGAAGAAGTCAAAACCTAGTTACATATATCAAGACATCAATGAAGATTTTGATCCACCAACAAATGAGGTTTTATATGAGTGTAAATTAATTCTGCAAATCAAATCAGGCAAGGAGGAATTTTGTCAAAAGAAGACAATGATAGAGAGGTTCAAACCAACACCAAAGAATCTAGGAATATGCTGAATTGAGCTCTTTTCTCTCTCTCTCTCTTAATGATCGAAAATAAGGGCGATTCCAAGGAATATATAACACCCTACAGTACCCCTTAATAATACTGGGAGTATTACTAACATAAATATAACATTTTCATCTATCAATCATATGATAGATTTCATTCATTTGGAAAGTGAAATAAAATATCCACTAATATTTCATTACATCAACGGAAGCACCTAATAATTTTAAACTTCCACAAGATATATTTACAGAGCAACTAAGAATTCAAAATAAAATTCAAAGTAATACATTTCGGAATTGTCTACATACCTTCAATGTAGACTCACAAACACTTTAAATGCTAAAAGATAACACAGAAGAACTTTCAAACTATTCAGCAATGACTTTATCCTTTACTTTTTCTGTTACAACAGTCAGTAAGAAAGACACTGGTGAGCTATGAGGCTCAATAATCTTTGCATATTAATTAACAGTTAAAATACAATAATTATAATAAATCAAAATATTGAAATCATCATTGACTAAACTTATCCTTACTTGTAAAACATCATAAAATAATAATTAACATTATTCATTACTTCTTTTAAAGTTTATACTGAATATTAAATTTAGTCTGTAAAATATTCAATGGAGCTCAGGTAAACCTGACATTATCGCCATTAAATTACATAGGTCCCTTTTACCTCTTTCGGGATCCCTTTTGCCTCTTTCGGGATCCCTTTTGCCCCACCTGCTATGCATGTAACATTCTCTGGGGTCCCTTTTGCCCCACTTACAATGTAATCTCAATGCATGAGAACCCTTTTGTCCCACCTATCATTGTAAGTTATACATTATTTATCCAAACTTTACTTTAAAATTGATATTCATTATAATTCTCATATTCATAAGTCATACTTGTTTTTTTGCAAGCTTTTCATAATGATTTATGTTATAGTCTGTATACAAGGAATATGCATACAATACATAAGGAAATTGACCTCTTTCCAAAACATTATCAATTAGGAAAACATTTAAATGAACATAATAAATTTTATTTTAAACTAACATGATTAATTTATGTACGTGGCCATTCATACTTGGAAACTTGGATATGAACATCCTTAAACCAAATAAGTAACTTGTAATGCACAAATTTCCTTTAATTCAGTCACTTATCAATATACATATATAGAATTAACAAGAATTGTCTTTTAAAATTTAATTTGCATTACTTACTTCCTTGCCGATGTGTCTCCTCCAATTCTCTACTTCGTACTCTTCTACGATTGTAAGTTACCACGTAATCTCATTTCTATATATATTTAATGAATCCTAAAATATAATTTGTATATTTGCTTTAGGAACTTTTATCAACTTTTTGAAAATCTAAAAGACAAATACAAATAATTTACTTACCTCTTTCGTCTTCTCTCAATTTCCTTTCCACCTTTATCTTCTTTCACTAAATTGATCACTCTTCACTTATGGCAGTAAAACTCTTTTTATTTCTTACTCCACCAAGAAACAATTCTCCTCAATGTTAGAGATCTTCCACATCCACAATTCTCTCACCGAAATTGTTCTCACAGAAATTATCTCTATCTGAAAACACTATGCCGACTGCTCTACAGGGAATCCACGCACTGTACCGAACTGTTCTACAGTAACTCCGAGCATTGTGCCGAATACCTAAGAGCACTGTGCCGAAATCCTTTTTGCTTGCACTGTTGATTTCCTTCTTACAGGAATTTGCACTACCAAATTTTTCTATTGCCTTACGTGAACTGCTGCTTGCGTGAAAAAAATACAATGGAAAAAGATACTCTCACCCGAACCCTCTCAGCCATCTATTCCCTTCCAATAGACGTGTCAGGCATCTCTTGAGTTAAATAAAACATAATTTATTTTAAGAAGGATATTGAAAAGTTTAAGAGGATAATAATGATCATTGCTTAACTGAAATTAACTTTAAGATATTTATAGTAATTTCTTAATTACTAATTTCATATTATTACATATATTTACCTAAATTTTTGGGTTTTACAAAATATAACTTTGTTTAATCTAGATAATTTTCTTTCAATTATCGAAACAAATGTGATCAACATTTAGATATGGACTTATCTCATAAAATAGCTTGTCTAGATTGGATTGGAATTATCCTATCTTGATATTTTTAAAGTTATTCTTAGTTTGTAGTAGAATTGCTTTTCCTTTTTTTAAATTTTTTATTTATTAGGAATTAGCTGTCTAATTATTTGCGACTAGGCTTTTAAATCGAAGGAATGCATTTCAATTAATTGGCAAAAGGCCTCTCTCGTATTCTATAATCTTGATTCCTCTCTCTTCCATTGTGACATTCAACTACTTCATCTTGGGAAGGACATGCCAAGCCCTCCTTCACTCCCACCTCTCCAATTCTCTGCATGGAATCTATTATGTCTCTCGTTTTATTTTGATCCTTATTTTTCTCTCTATTTTATCCTACAAGTGTGCATGCAAGATCTCTTAATTATGGTTTTGTTTATCAATTTTAGGGTAATCTCTTTTTCCATTATTATCTAAGAATTTTCTTGCATTTGGTCTCAAAGGAAAACCATAGATCTTTGCATGCCCACATGGGAAAAATCCTAACTTGTAGAATTCCTTTGGGATTCATAGCATTCCACATTGGCACATTATTATTTCGAAGTCAATTTGATATTATAATACAATTTTATTGTGGCGTTGAGTTGATTTGGGATTATCTTGCTATCTATATTTGGAAGTAAATAATTTTTTATGATAACTTATGCTATTTTTCTAGAAAAGAAGGTCAAAATAGTCTCTGGATTATTTATGGGGCCTTTTAGCACTAGACTATCTAATTTGTCCAATGTAATCCCTTTTCTAAAATTTGAACCAAAATAGTCCCTGAACTCCTTAAATCAGATCTAAAATAATTGAACAGAAGGACTGTTTGGAATCATAATTGAAGAATCAAGGGACTAAATTGAATACATTGAATTAGTTGGGACTAAAATGGCCTTGGACAAATAGTCCATAGATTATTTTGATATTTTTTCTCCATTTTTCTCATTATGTTTCATCATTTATTTTCAATTATGCTGAATATTCTGGAAAGTTTTGTAGGAGCTTGTTGTTTGAGAGGGAGTATTTCCCTCTGCTAATGAGTCTTTTCTTTCTAATAGTTATTTTCTTTCAGCAAGGTGTACAAAAGGTTCTTGATGTCAGATTTCACCCGGAAGGACTGCCTCAACTTGTTTGTAGCTCTAATGAGGTTGGTAACGTGTATGAGGTGACTGGTTTTCTTATAAAACATTGTTTGGCCCTTATATGCGACTTTTTTATAGATTGCATTTTTTTTTCTGTTCTCACTTCTTCAATAAAAAGATTTTTTCCCGCTGATTTAGTAAGAATAAGCTTACAATTCATTTTATTATTCGTTAATGGCATAATCTTGAATGCAGGCGCCAAATGAGTTGCTTCTGTACAATCTTCTTTCTGGAAGGGCAATCCAACTCAATGGTCACAGCTGTCAGGTATTTGTAAACTCAGCCATGTTTCATTTCCATGCTTCTTACTTATTTTATTGTATTAAATCGGTGCAAATTCTGTAGTTGAAGTCATTCTTGTGTTAGTCCACGTGGATTTCTGGTTTATTTGTCTATTCTTGTTGTTTTTGGATTGATCAGCTCAATCATTTTTCTAATGCTTGAACAGGCATAGTGTAGAAATTTGTTCTTAAATCATATTGCAGAATGTTTGCTGCACCATTAATTAGAGTCTGGACTTGTTTCATTCTGAAAATTCTGTTTTTTTTTCATTGGCGTGATTCATATCTCATGATTGATTTTGCTTTTGTTTAAGCAAATCTTTTTCCGGTGTTAAGGAAAATTGCTCTCTGGAATAATTGTCACGAGGATGATCTTCATTGGCCTCTATCTTAGAATTCGTAGCTATTATCCTATGACGTTATTTTATGTTATCCATTTTTAAAAAAAGGTTTATCATAATATAAGAAAAAGTATTTGTTCACTTAACAAGTGGATTGATCACTATGTTGGTGTTAGATAATGCAACGGCTGAGTAAATTTTACTATTAACAGATCCAGGCTGTTGAATTTGCAGTGAGGGGTGCAAGCATTGTTTCATGTGGATCAAATCTGTTGAAGGTAGTATTTGGCTTAGCTTCAAGCATTCGAAGTTAAAGTTTTCAATTTACAATTTTCTTTTTACATTTGTTGTCATCAATTTTCATGAAATAGGTTTGGGATTGTACGACTGGTTCTTGCCTCTTCACATTAGGCTCTACTTTAAATGACCAAGCTGTAGTTGGACACACTCAAAAAATCAATACCATGACGGTTAACCAATGGCAATCATGTATGCTTTTCATGAGTTGTCTATCCTAACTTCATTGATATTTTGAGCAATTTATTTATTTTTTATGTTTTCTTGCTTGAGAATTGAATTTCTGTGTTTCAATTCATGTTTACTTTCACAAAAAAAATGCTCTTTTTTAAAAATATTTTTGAATGACAGCCTTGTGCAAATTTCTATCTGATACTCTAGGGAAACAATTTTGGTTTGTGAAACACCTAATTCAAACATGGCTTACTACATACTCCAGCAATCATTCTGATGTTCTGAATGAGCCCTGCGAAAGCCTGAATTTCACCATAGCATACTGAGTCTGATGTTATGTGCATCAATTCTTAAGCAGAACAGCTTATTATGGTGCAAATGTTAGTGGGAATCATTAATTTTTGTAGAAATGGGCCATTAAGGTATATTGAACAAGTTTTAACTTAGGAGAGCAGGGCTTTTCATTTTTAACATTGCTTGAAATATCAAGAAATTGGCTTGTTTTTTGGGCTATTAATGTTGTTCAAATATCATCCTGCTTGTGTTAACTGATTTATTTTTTCTTTGCGCTTCACAGTGGAGTAACTTTGAGTGGTTATTTGTCTGTGAAGTTGGATTATTTTTTCGATGTGACCAAAATGTTTGGTAAGCGTAGGACTTGCTCCGTTTGATGGTGTGGACCTTTTAGCAATTGTTAAGTTGCCTCTAATGTAATATGGAAGTTGCCTCTAGTGTAATATGGAGGCCTTAGGTTCAAATTTTAGAATTAGACATTTTGCACATGTAAGGGTATGGCCGCATAGATTAACCCTTTTGTCTCTGTTGTTTGAAATCTCTGAATTATACCCTCATATTTATGGTTATAGCTAGTTGCTCCTTTCCATCTGGGATTTGTTGGGTATTGATTGAAAATGTTTTCCATTCTAAAACAATTAATTAATTTATTTACTTTTTGGAATAAATTTACAACTTGGTTTCTTGTCTCCTCTATCTTTTTCATTGCTTCTTTCTCTAGCGCCCTGTCACATTGAAGCTTCGAGGTGGGTAGGAGTGGTTAGTTGGCAAGCATATGAATTTTCTTGATCTCGCTCACTGTATCTTTCTTGTCTCTTCCAAACTTTCTTATTCAAATATGATGTATGAAGAGGGTCGTTGTCATACCACTATTTCATTATTATTTATTTATTTCTCATGCCTCAAACTTATGGATGCGGTTTAAGAGGTTGGCTATGTGACCATTAATCACACCCCTCTCTCTAGGTTGACTCTTTAACCTCCACTTAGTATGGTTAGCAGGTTGCCTCTTCTCCTGATTTGTCATTCCTTAAAGAAGATTGGAGCTACATTGAAAATTTCGTTGAAGTTTTTTCCCATGAAAATAAATGAATGGATAACACAAGGCACTACTGTAACATTCCAAACTTACTTGAATCGACAAGCGTTGGTTTCATTAGTTGGAATCACGTAGGAGACAAAACAAAAAGTCATGAGGAGGCAACAGACCGATTGTCTTTTCTTGTTTCATTGCTCAATCACTCGGTTATGTGAAGAAAACGAAGGAGCATTGAAGGAAGACGAAAGAGCGTCCGTTACTTGGTCTCGAGGAAGAGGAAGGAAGTTCGTTTCATTCTCAAATGTGGAGTCGAAGGGTTGGCAGATTCCAGATTTCATAATCGTGCGATGGAGATGAAGGTTTCGATCACAAGGAGTTGTGGATGGGGAGCTAAAGGTAATGGTTCGGTCCTTTATAAATTAGAGAGAGCAAGATGGAGAGAGATCGAGAGAAAAAGAGTAGGCGAGCCTAGAAGAGACGAGCACGGGTGAATAGGCTAGGGCTTGACTACTTGCAACAATTGGGCAAACGGTGAAGAGGATGAAAGGTAAGATTTAATTGAATTAAAAAAAAAATATTTTCTTTTAATAAAACCTAATTTATAATTTAAAATAGATACATATGTATTAGGTGATGATATTTTTAAATTTATTAAATTAATATTTGTTTAAAATTGTAATTGGAATAATAAATTTAAAGTACTGTAATATAGAAAAATTATAAGTAGATTATGATTTTTAGAGAGAGGGAGAAAGAGAAAGAGGCGACAAAGTGCGATCCAAAATCAAGCATGGTCGAGAAAGAGCAGGTTAGTTTTTATAAATTATATTATTAAATTTTAAATTATATTTTAATTGTTGGTAAGATTTTATTTGAGAGGAGAAGAGTAAATGATAATTATAATTTTATGAGAAATTATTATTATTAATTAATATTAAAGTTGAATTTTTAATTTATTAAAAAAATTAATTAATTATAATGTATGCATATTTTAAATGAATATATATATATATATATATATATATATATATATATATATACATACATACATATACATATAAATAGAGAGAGAGAGAGAGAGCGTAAATTCTATTATATAAATTTATAGGAGATCTTATTCATATAATTCATAAATTGAATTTTTTAGAAATAAATAAAAATAAAAATAAATGAATTAAAGATAATTACCTATTTATAGAAATACGAGAGTATATTAAATAAGCTAATTAAAAATAATAAGTTAATTGAAGAGAAATATTATTAAATTATATAAATAAAGTATAATAATATAGAAATTTTATTTTAGAAAATGGCAATAATTAAAATTTGATTTTTCATCCATTTTTAAATAATAACCACCACTGCTGTCAGATTCTAAGTCCTGGATGAGAAAAGTCGAGGGTTGCGTTAGGTAATTGACAACCAGCATAAAATTTGTCAAATAATCATAACATGAATCCTTTAATATATTGTATTAATGCTAGGACATTTCCTGGAAGTGATGCGCTATATGACCTGAATTTAGTGAGAAGTGTGCAAGGGTCACTATACCGACGCCCGGGAATAGTGTTAATTGAATTAATAGATCTATGATGGATGTAAGCAAATAAGCTAGTTCATGAAATTAGAATAGGATAGGAACTTGGAATATATGTTTTCTTACGGACAAATTAATTGAATTAATAGATATTATGATTCATAGGAAGATAAATATTCTATGCATTTAGGAAATTAAATGGGTTGAAGAGAATACTAAGGAGATTGATAGTTTAGGGTTTAAACTAGATATTCATGTAGGAGTTATATTAGAAATGATGTAGGTGTGATTATAGATAAGAGTTTGAATGATAATGTTGTAGAAATTAAGAGGATTGGAGATAAAATTATAGCTTTAAAGATTGTTATTGATGTTAAGATTATTAATATTATTAGTGTTTATGCTTCTCAAGTAGGTTTGATTATGTGTTCAAAATTAACATTTTGAAATGACTTATAAAAATTAATATAAAAGATATCTCTTGAAAAAAGAGTTTTTATTGAGGTAGATTTAAATAGACATATTGATAGAAAGGTAGAAGATTTAAAAGCACTCATAGTGGTTATGGATTTGGAGCAACTAATGAAGTTGTTAGGATCATATTAGATTTTTCTCTAGCTTATGATTTTATAATTGCTAACAACTTATTTAAAAAAATATCAGCATCTCATCACTTATAAGAATTGATATAGTAAAATTGAGATTGATTATTTTTTTATAAGAAAAATAAATCGTTTAGATAGCAAAGATTGTAAAGTTATTCTGAGTGAAAGTTTATATACTCAACATTGCTTATTAATTTTGGACTTTAAGATAAAAGGGCGGAATATGAAAATTAAAATAAAATGTTGTCCTAGGATTAGATGGGGGCATTTAAAGAGCATCAAAAAAATATTTTTGAGAATAAAATTCAAGATCTTAAGTTTCTGCGTGTACGTAAGAAGCTAATGTTATGGAGGAAAAATAAATAATGATATTAAGAATGTTGTAAAGGATGTGCGTAGTGTATCAAAAGGAAAAACTCCTAATACTAAAAATAGTTGATGGTGGAATCAAAATGTGCAAGAAATAATAAAAAATAAGAATATTTATTATAAAAATTGGTGTAGATGTAAAAACTCAAAAAATTAAGAAATATATAGACTCGTAAGGAGGATAAAAAAATTATATGTGATACAAAGAATTTAACTTTTAATGATTTATATAATAGATTATATACTAAGAAGGATAAAAGATGTATGTATAAGTTAGCTAAGCAAAGAGATAGGAGAAGTAACGATTTAGTTAAAGTGAAATGCATTATGGATGAAGATCAAAAAGTGTTTTTATTAGACGAGGATATTCAACAAAGGTGGATGTGATATTTTGATAAGCTTTTAATGAAAATTGTGAGAGTACAATTGACTTTAGTGACCTTGGCACTCTAAATGAAAATAGAGATTTTTATTTTTATCAGCATATTTGTAAAACTGAAGTTAGAAAGGCTTTAAAAAAATAAAGTGTGGAAAAGCTGTTGTACCTAATGATATTCTAATAGAGGGGTGTAAATGCTTAGGAGATGATGGAATTTCTTAATTTATGAAACATTTCAATATTATTTTGAAGACTAAAAAAATGTCAGATGAGTAGAGGAGTGTGTTGATTTCGATGCACAATAGTGTGTGAATTATAAAAGAATTAAGTTAATGTGTCATACTTTAAAACTTTGGAAGAGAGTTATTGAGTGTTACGATGCAGCCCAAACCGACCGGTTCAGACCTACAAGAGGCGGGCTAAACCACCTCCATTAAACCCCACCGCCTAAGCAAGTGGGCCCCCCTTCTTTGGGTGGCAATTAGAGAGAGGGCAATTTGAATTTGTTTTATATTAGGAAGCTTTTATTAGGAAGGGAGGTATTTAAAAGCATGAGAAGCTAGGGTTAGGGGTCACGCATGATTTGAGTGTTCTCTTGGAGTCTCCTTGGTGTCTTGGGCTCTAAACTCATCGTCTAGAGATTTGGAGAGAACGATCCTCCTCTCGAATTGAGGATTAATTATATCTTTTCTTGTTCTTGCTTTCGGTTTGATTCCTATAATATAATCTACTAATTTTGGATTATTTTCATTGGTGATCTTGAAGTTTTCTCGCTGTTTTCACCAATTATTGCTAGGGTTGCTTGCGAACTCAAGTATTTCCTATTAAGTTGGTATCAAAGCATTTCCTGGACCATTTTGGGCTGATTTTTTGAAAATTCAGTGGAGGAATTTTCATCGGAAGGAGAGATCTTGCTGAAACTTGGATCTAATATCTAGATTTTTGTTATGGCGGCCAAGAAAGTTGATGCATTGGAAGAACGTTTCGAAGGGGAAATGAGCCAAATCAAAGCCACGATGGAAGATCGACTCTCATCCGTGGAAGGCAAAGTTTCCGATCTTCATCTGATGATGAAGAAGATCTTTGAGAATCAAATTCAAATGGCGGCGTCGGAGGCAAAGGGACCGTGGGGAGAACTACGAATTCTGATGTTCGTAGGAGGGAAAGTGATGGAGAAATCATTGAGGAGAAAGGCGGAAGGTATGGAGAGAGGCGTGGGAATAGGGAACATGGAGAAAGGGGGCTTGGGAGAGAAAAGAGGGAAATTATGGAAGGAGGGGTGCTGATTTTGGAGAAAAGAGGGAAGAAAGTGAAGGGTTTGAAGATGAATGTGTAAGGGAAAGTTGGGAGATGTGGGGGGAGCAAAACACTTGGGAAAGGGGAAACTATGGCGGGATATGGGGAAACGGGGGAGATCCGAAGGTGAGAAAGTTGAAGATGCCGATATTTGAAGGGGAAGATGCCTATGGGTGGATCTATAAGGTGGAGAGGTATTTTGCCGTCAATGGGTTGACGGATGAGGAGAAATTGGCAATCGCGGGCCTATGTTTGGAGGGGAAGGCATTATCATGGTACCAATGGAGGGACCAGAGGAGGCCTATACATAGCTGGAGAGCATTCAAAGACTGTTTATTAGAGTGTTTCCAAACCGACGGGGGAAGAGACTTCTATGAGCAGTTTTTTGCACTGGTACAGGATGGATCAGTGGATGACTACCGGGAGCGGTTCGAGCATTTGGCCAGTCGGGTGGAATGATTATCAGAGTCTACTTTGGAAGGGAATTTCATGAATGGATTCAAGGCAGACATCAGAGCAACGATGAAAGTCATAATGCCTCGTGACTTAGAAGAGGCCATGAAGTTGGCACAACTGGTGGAAAATCGGAAGAACCTGGAGAGGGGAACCAGGAGCAGCAGTTCAGGAGGCACGTTCCTGATGACGACTACTCATTTAGCACCTACGGGGCCGACGACAGGAGGGTTTCGTGAGACCACCAAGGAGAAGACATTAGGAGGAGGAAGTGGGGGGAATTTCAAGAGGCTGATAGAGAAGGAGATGCAGGAAAAGAGGGCCAATGGGTTGTGTTTCAGGTGTAATGAGAATTATACTTCAGGACATAGGTGTAAGGACCGAACTCTTCAAGTTCTCATCGTCTGTGATGACGAGGAAACTGAGGAGGGAGGTGAGGGAGAGTTAGAGGAGGAGATGGAGGAGAAGCTACATTTGGATCTGGCCGAGGTTTCCCTAAACTCGGTGGTAGGGTTCACTACGAATCATACTATGAAGGTGAAGGGGTAGATAGAGGACAGGGAGGTGGTAGTGCTAATTGATAGCGGGGCCACCTATAATTTCATTTCCACTCAGGCCGTCGACCAATTGGGAGTGAAATTGGTGGATATCGGTTGTTATGGGGTGATGATGAGTACGAGGAAGGTGGAGAAAGGCCAGGGGATCTGCAGAGGAGTGCTACTGACTATCCATGGGATTCAGGTGAGGGAAGATTTTCTTTCTCTGTAGTTAATGAGTACAGATGTCATCCTGGGGATGAAGTGGTTGCAGAAGTTGGGAGACACTAAGGTTAATTGGGGAGCACTCACAATGGAGCTGATGGTGGATGGGAGAAAGGTGGTTATCATGGGGATGCAGGGCTATCCAAATCGATGGTTTCTCTTAAAACCATGGTGAGGAGTATACAGATGGTTGGTGGAGGATATTTGATGGTGCTGCACAATTTGGAGGGAGCTAGATTGGAGGAGGGAGGGGACATACCCTTTCCCATACAACCATTGATTCAGCAATTCAAGGAGGTGTTTCAGCTACCTCAGGGATTGCCACCACTGAGGGAGCAAGAGCACGCCATCGCCTTGAGGGAAGGTGTATCACCCATTAGTGTCAGGCCCTACCAATATCCTCAATTTCAGAAGGATGAGATTGAGAAATTGATCCGGGAGATGATGGAGGCGAGGATCATCAGGCTGAGTGTGAGTCCATTATCTAGTCCAGTCTTACTGGTCAAGAAGAAGGATGGGAGCTGGTGATTTTGTGTGGACTGTAGAGCTTTGAACAAGGAGCAAGTGCCGGATAAGTTACCTATTCTGATGATTGACGAGCTCTTGGATGTGATGTTCTCCAAACTGGATTTCAAGTCTGGATACCACCAGATCAGAATGAGGGCGGCATATATCTCCAAGACAACTTTCAGGACACACGAGGGGCATTATGAGTTTTTGGTAATGCCGTTTGGGCTTACCAACGCCCCTGCTATTTTCCAGTCACTGATGAACAGGGTGTTCAGACAGTACATTCGGAAGTTTGTTTTAGTGTTTTTTGATGATATACTGGTGTACAGTAAAATTGAGGAAGAGCATCTAGAGCACTTGAAGATAGTCTTAGGAGTTCTATAGGAACATCAGCTGAAGGCCAACCTGAAGAAGTGCTGTGTTGCCCAGACTAGTGTGGAATATTTGGGCATATTGTGTCCAAAGAAGGGGTGACAGCGGATCAGTCAAAAATTGAGGCTATGCTGAGGTGGACCTTACCTAAGAATTTGAAGGAGTTGAGAGGATTCTTAGGATTGATGGGGTACTACAAGAGGTTTGTAAAAGGGTACGACACTATAGCATGGCCACTAACAGAGCAGCTGAAGAAAGATGTGTTCTTATGGGGGGAGGCGGCCACGACAACATTTGAGAGACTAAAGAAGGCGATGACTACTGTAACAATCTTAGCTTTACCAGACTTTCCTCAGGCATTTATAGTGGAGATAGATGCTTCAGGATACGGACTGGGGGCAGTACTCATGCAGAATCATCAACCCATTGCCTACTTCAGCCAGGTGTTGATGGCCAGAGCCAGGCTGAAATCAGTCTATGAGAGGGAGTTGATGGCTATCGTCTTAGCCATTCAGACGTGGTGGCCTTACCTATTAGGTAGGCATTCATTGTTAGAATGGACCAGAGGAGCCTGAAGTATTTGTTGGAACAACAGATGGTGACCAAGGAGCATCAGAGGTGGCTGTCCAAATTGTTGGGATATGATTTCGAAATCCAGTACAGGCCAGGAGTGGAGAACAAGGCGGCAGATGCTTTGTCCAGGTGTATGGGAGAGCTGCAGACGATGGCAGTATCGATTCCTTTGATGCTAGATTGGGAGGCCATCAGGGAGGAGAGTGCTAGGGATGAGGAGCTGGAAAAAATCAGGATAGATTTACCGAGGGAAAGGGTAGCCATCCAGGGTGCTCACTGGAGAGGGAGATACTTCTGTATCAGGGGAGATTCATGATGCCCATAACATCAGTCCACATTCCACACTTGCTACAGGAGTTTCATGGGAGTGCAGTTGGGGGTCACTCAGGGGTGCAGAAGACCTACAGGAGGCTAGCCTCGGAGCTGTACTGGACAGAGATGCATAAAGATATGAAGGAGATGGTGGCCAAGTGTGAAGTTTGTCAGAGGAACAAATACCTGGCTATGTCACCAGGAGGACTCCTACAGCCGTTGGCTTTACCAGGTAGAGTATGGGAGGAGATATCTATGGACTTCATAGATGGGCTGCCTCGTTCAAAAGGGTTCACGATGATTCTAGTGGTGGTTGACCGATTGAGTAAGTATGCCCATTTCATTCCCCTTCAACACCCATACGCAACGGTGACAGTAGCTTCAGCTTTCATCTGAGAGGTGGTTAGATTGCATGGAGTACCAGAGGCGATAGTATCAGATAGAGATAAGGTGTTCCTCAGTCATTTTTGGAGGGAGTTGTTCAGATTGCAAGGATAGTTCTGAAGAGGAGCACCGCCTACCACCCACAGACAGATGGCCAAACAGAAGTGGTCAACAGGAGCTTGGAGACCTACCTTAGGTGCTTTATATCGGAGAGACCCAAGGTTTTGGTCAAGTGGCTATCATGGGCTGAGTACTGGTACAACACCTCTTATCATTCTGCTTCTCAGATGACCCCATTCAAGGTGTTGTATGGAAGAGATCCACCTCACTTGGTGTACTTTGGAAGTAGCAGTATTCCAGTTTCTTCAGTGGAGGAGTACTTGGAGGAGAGGGACATTGTGTTAGAAGAGTTAAAGAGGCACCAGCTGAGAGCCCAACGGATTATGAACAAACAAGCTGATGGGCATAGGAAGGACGTCTAGTTCGATGTGGGGGAGAGGGTGTTCTTGAAGCTCCAATCATACAAGCAGAAAACAGTTGCCAATAGGAGGAATGAAAAGTTTTCCCCAAGGTACTTTAGATCTTATGAGGTATTAGAGAAAATTGGAGCGGTAGCATACCGCCTGAAATTACCACCAACAACGACTATACATCCGGTTTTCCATATATCCCAGTTCAGAAGGGCCATCGGAGATTATACAGCCAGCCCGGAGTTACCGGTGACATCTACTGAGGATTTAGAGGTGATTCTGGAACCCTTAGAGTTGATGAGGGTTCGCTAGAAAGAAGACGGAGCTAAAGAAGTGCTAATTAAGTTGAAAAACCTTCTAGACTACGATGCCACGTGGGAATCCTATGAGAGGGTGAAACATCAGTTTCCCAATTTCCACCTTAAGGACAAGGTGGTTCTTTGGGAAGGGGGTATTGTTACGGTGCAGCCCAAACAGGCCCAGGTGGGGCCGGTTCAGACCTGCAGGAGGCGGGCTAAACCGCCTCCATTAAACCCCACCGCCTAAGCAAGTGGGCCCCCCTTCTTTGGGCTGCAATTAGAGAGAGGGAAATTTGAATTTGTTTTATATTAGGAAGGGAGGTATTTAAAAGCATGAGAAGCTAGGGTTAGGGGTCACGCATGATTTGAGTGTTCTCTTGGAGTCTCTTTGGTGTCTTTGGCTCTAGACTCGTCTAGAGATTGGGAGAGAACGATCCTCCCCTTGAATTGAGGATCAATTGTATCTTTTGCTTATTCTTACTTTCAGTTTGATTCCTATAATATAATCTATTAATTTTGGATTATTTTCATTGGAGATCTTGAAGTTTTCTCGCTATTTTCACCAATTATTGCTAGGGTTGCTTGCGAACTCAAGTATTCCCGCTAGGGTTACTTGCGAACTCAAGTATTTCCTATCATTGAGCATAGGTTATGGTGTGATACTAATGTTTCTCAAAATAAATTTGGATTCATGTCGGGTAGGTCTACTATGTAAGCTATACATTTATTGAGAGATTTGATGGGGAAGTATATAAAGAATAAAGTGGATCTACATATGATATTTATTTATTTGGAGAAAACTTATGATATAGTTCCAAGAAGTGCTATGGAGAGTTTTAGAAAAGAAATGGGTTAATAATGATTATACTCAAGTCATTAAAGATATGTATGCAGGAGTTGTTACTTGTGTACAGGCACAAGATGGTTGAACTAAGTATTTTCCTATTTCAGTTGGATTACACCAAGGATCAACTTTAAGCTCATATCTTTTTTCTTTAGTCGTTGGATGTTCTTACTAGACATTTGGAAGAGGATGTACCTTGGTGTATGCTTTTTGCTGATGATATTCTTCTTGTTGATAAGACTAGAAAGGGAGTTGAAGGTAAACTTGAATTATGGAGGTCAACCCTAGAGTCTAAAAGTTTTCGTTTGAGTATATCTAAAATCGAATACATGGAGCATAATTTTAGTAGTAATAGATCTAGTGGGTTGATTGTGACTTTGGGCGATCAAATCATTAATAAGAGTATACGTTTTAGATATCTCATATATATTATCCAGAGTGATGGTATATTATTAGTAGAATTCAAGATGGTTGAAGTGGAGGAATGCATCGGGCCTGTTGTTTGATCGAAAATACCCCTCAAACTTAAGGGAAAATTCTATAAGATGGTGGTGAGACTTGTAATGCTTTATGATGCAAAATGTTGACCATTAAAAGAGAAGCATACAATTAAGTTAGGTGTTGCAGAGATGAGGATGCTCAGGTGGATGAATGACTTTACTCTTAGAGACAGAATGCAAAATGAGCATATACGTGAAAAGGTTGGAGTTGTTCCAGTGGACAATAAGACTAGAGAGATTTGCCTTGGATGGTTTGGTCACATAAAACTTTGGCATTCTAATGACCCGGGTAGGAGAGTAGTTGTTTTAGATTTGACTTATGTTAAGAGAGGTAGAGGTAAACCGAAAAAGGCTTGGTTATAAAATATTAGAAATAACTTATTTTTTATTACGTTTTAATGAGAATTTGTCTCTTAACAGGACACATGGAGGAAAAGGATTCATGTAGCCGACCTCACGTAGTGGGATAAAGGCTTGATGTTATTGTTGTTGTTTTAAATAATTAGCAATAAATTTATATAATAAGGAGAATAAATTTTATCATTAATTTGAAATTCTCTTAATTTCATTTGAATGAGATTCCTTAGGAGATATTTGAAACTTAGCACACATACAAATACTAAAAAAATGGTTGACATTCCTTACAGTTAAATAGAATAGAGATCCTATCATATATCGATAGATCTTTTGATCCACATATTTTCCATGCTTGTCGTGGTCAAGCTTTATAGATGGACTCATTGGGGTTGTGATTGACTTGAGGTTCTCATAGCCGAACATTTTAAGTAAATGCTTTATGCACTTTGTTTGGCTAATGAGAATTTTTTTGACACTTTCTTTATTTGTAATCCCAAGAAATAGTTAAGGCATCCATAATACTTATCTTGAATTCATTATGCATCATCTTAGCAAATTCTTCACACCAAAACTTGTCAAAAAATACTATCATGAACATAAAATTGAATTACTAAGATTCTTTTCATTATCTTTTCTTATGCGTAAGGTTGTGTCCATATTTTCTTTGAAAAAAAATTATTATCCTCAACAAACTTTTTCCTACCAAGCTCCAAGTGCTTGCTTTAATCTACATAATGCTTTTTTCAGCTTAATGAATTAATTAACCCCATGATTCTTCTATATAAACTTTTTCTAAGTTATGTAGTTAAGAAATATGACACTCTTAACATATATTTGAAAGGTTTCGAAAATTTAATTAATTTAAATGCAAGCGTCGCTATAATATGAGCTATATAAAGAAAGCTTCTTCAAAATCAATCCCCTTGACATGACTAAACATTTGAGCTATGAACTAGCCTTGCTCCTGATGATGACACTTGAATCATGTTGTTTATTCCTAATCACCCACTTTGTGCTTATTAGAGGATGATTAATAGGAAGGAAAAACATGCTTGTATACTTTGAGATGAACCAATTAGCTGGATGCAATCCCATGTACTTCTACCTTAGATTGAAAGCTTGTGGATGTTATTGAGAAGCTCCAAGGTCAACACTTGGCTTGACAAAGATGCTTACATTCTTTAAGATATTTTCTACTTCAGCATCTTCAAAATCTTTGAAAAAATTACTATTAAATTTATGAAGTGCAATGTAAATTAAATTTTTGACAACTAATGCTCTCTTATTATACACACGGAAGGACTTATTGAGGAATAATCAATAAAAAGAGCTCCATTGAATGTCGCATCAAACTTTTATAAGTTGTATTTTGATAGGAAACACTTGAAGATTTCATGATCCTATCAATATTGACGAAAACAACGAGAACAATCCACAATATTGAAGAAAATTAGGGGAAAACAACAATTTTTATTGAGAAAAGCAACTAATCGGAAGAAAACAACAAAATACAAGTGATCTTCTATTCGAGAGGAGGATCGATCTCTCCCAAATCTCTAGACGAATCTAGAGCCCAAAACCTATGTTAACAAAAAAAAAATGAAATGAACAAAAAAAAAATCGAAAGCAAAACATCTCCCCGCTGCCTCCGCCGGTCCCACCTCGCCAAACGACGTACCTCTTCGGAGCCATAACCGCTCACCGACAACTCAAAACGATAAAAGAAAAGAAATTCGGAGAGGGAAAGGATCTTACGCTCGCTCCGACTTCGCTCCTTCGACTCCATCGTTTCTGTTCGATTTCGTGGCTTCGCAAAAGGGGTCTAGGGCTCGCCTTTCATCTTCCCTTTGCGACGTTGCTGTTCGGCTTCGCAAATCGCAGGAGGTGCAGAGATCGCACGTCGCTCCTTCGACTTCTCCGTTGCTATCCGACTTCGACTCGCAGGGAAGGGGGGAAATCGCACCTGTCGCTTCTTCGGCTCCTTCGCTGCTGTTCGGCTTGTTCCCTTCGCAGGAGGTGCGGAAATCGCACGAGTCGCTTCTTCGACTCATCCGTTGCTGTCCGACTTTGGCTTCTTCGTTGCTGTTTGGCTTCGTTGCTTTGTAGGAGGTATAGAGATTACACGAGTCGAGTCTCCTTCGGTTCCCTCTTGACTGTTCGACTTGGATTCTACCATAGCCGAACCCAACCATGCCTCTCTCCCTTTCTTTGTTATGTTATATATTATATATTATAATATAATATTACATATTATGTTATAATATATATTATAATATTTAAAAATAATAATAATAATAATATAATATTGTATATAAAAGAAAGAAAAAAAAATGTGTCGAAGACCTCGTGCCGTTGACCTTAGGTCCGGCCGGGATGGTTTGGAAGTGAAGACCCGTGCCGTGATCTTAGATCCGGGCGGATGGTTTAAAATTTGAAGACCCGCGCCGTGATCTTAGATCCGGGCGGATGGTTTTGAATTCGAAGACCCCACGCAGTCGATCTTAGATCCTGGTGGGATGGTTTTGATTCGAAGACCCTACACCGTTGACCTTAGGTCCGGGTAGGAAGAAATTAGGGCAAAAGCCCTCTCTTACCTCCCGGCGCTGGGGAGGGGACGCCGGGAGGCTGCCGAAATTTCCTCAAAATTTTAAAGGATAATTCAACTCAAATTCAATTAAAATATTAAAAATCAATTCCAAATATTAATTAACTAATTAGTTGATTAATGTTTAATAAAATATTAATTGATTAAATTAATCAAAATGATTGGTTAATTTGGAAACAACCAACATTATAAATGTGAGTCCCGAATGGATTCAGAACAAGATCATCGTCTTCTTAACGACGACTTCTCTTAATCATTTTCTACTTGTAACAAGTAAGAATGAAAATTATCTTGATTCTCATCTTTCTCCTAAATGCCATTCAACATGAGTAGGAGCTTGTTAGATATCATTTCAATCAAAAAGTGATTTTTGAGGTGCATTGAATGTCTCTAAATAAGATTGTTTTTTTGAATATCTCTAAATGAGACCTCTTTAAGAAGATTCCAATATAAATAATGTTGGATAGAAGACTTTGAATTGTTTTAGCATTTTAAATGTTATTACTCTTGAAATATTGGAGGTCTCTAACTGTTAAAATATCATTTCTCTTCCTATAGCTAATGAGATGGAAAAACTTGCAACGAGTCGTCTCATTAATTGAGTAGTCAAAATTAATTAATCAATTAAAATTAGTTGGTTAATTTTTAAATATGAGAGCATTTGAAATTCGAAAAGTTTCAAAGTACGAGAGCTTCAAATTTTGAGAGTTTTAAATCTGAGAACTTTTAAAATTTGAGAACATTATAATTGAGCAATTGGAGAAATTAAATTAAATAAATAAATCAAAAATCAAAAAAAAAAATCAAATGAAATCCAAAGAATGTTCACACTAATTGACTGTACAACTCACACTAAAACTCAAACTCCTAAGAAAGCTAGCCAAAACACAAAACTGAAAGAAAATCTCCAAAAATCCTAATCTAAACCCTGCCCCTGGTGGGCTCCAATCCCAACTCCTGGTAAAGCTCCTAGCAGGCTCTAATCTCTGCAACTGCATCACCTTTGGCTGCAAGCTCCCGCTATTATAACTACTGGCTACGAACTCTGGATCAGCACGTATCTGCATACAAAACAAACAAATATTAGTACATCATAAATCAAATAAAAATCATCAAAATGCTGGAGAGTAATAAATCAAACTACTAGTAAAACAAAAGTACTGGGAAGCAAGAAAAGCTAAATACTGGAAAGCTAGTAGAGCCACAGTGTAGTAGGGAAAAGACTACGAGCACAAAAACAACTAAAACATTGACGCAAGTGTCAAAACCTCGAAGTGTCAAAAATCACAAACTCAAACCAACTCAAACAACTGGTCTCAACTCAACAAACATACAATCAAAAAAAAACCCCTGGGCAGCCTTGTTTATAAGAACTTGGTTGTAAGACCCACTACCCGGCAGCTTTCATAGGAAAGACGTAAGCCCGACCCCAGGGGAAAGTTCTTTAGGTAAAATCAACCTAAAACCCAAAACCCAAATTAAAACATCCGGCAACTCCTAATAGAAGTCGTAAGTCCGATCTCTGAGGGAAATGTTTAGGCAATAACACAACCCTAGACCCCTCACTCGGGCATCCAAGTCTATAGAGCTTGGCCGTAAGACCCACAACTCAGGCCACTTAGCCTACAGGGCTAGGTCATAAGACCCATCATTAGGCAACTTCTTAGGAAGCCATAAGACCACCCAACCAAAAATCTTCGGGCTACTTTCTAATGAAAGCCATAAGTCCCTACCCAAATCTAGCAATACGCACATCTCTTGCTTTAAGAGAGAATGTCATCTTTAAATAATGCTTTAAAATATAGTAATTACAATACTGATCCTATGTTGAAAGCATGTGGAATTCCCAATATTTTCTACAAAATATATAAATCACTTGGGCATCCTAGTCTATAGGATTAGGTTGTAAGACCCGCTATCGGGCAACTTCTAAGTGAAGTCGTAAGACCTACTTTTTAGGAAAATTATTAAATAAATTGTAATTGATCCTAAACTCCAAATAATCCAATTCAAAACACTGGGCATCTTAGTCTAAATGATTAAGTTATAAGACCCATTTTTCCAGGTAATTTCCTAAGAGAAATCATAAGACCTACCAAAATAACTAAACCCCTGGGCAGCCTTGCTGTAGAGTTAGGTTGTAAGCCCCACCTTTGGGCAAATCATAAATAGAGCAGTAAGCCCCATCTCAAATTAAATATCCGGGCTACTTTCTATGAAAGTTATAAGTCCCGACCAAAATTTAATTTCTGTGTAACTTCTAAACGAAGTTATAAATTCTCAAATTCAACCAACTTCTGGGTGTTCTAATAGATGTAAACCCCAAAACCTAAATAAAATTAAAACACAAACCTAACCACCTCAATCTACTCGGGATCCCTGAGAGGAGGCAACCCATGGCTGCTAATCAGATTCCCTGGACATTACGGTCAATGATTGTAATGTTGGTAGACTGAGACCTACGGTATACCCGGGACGACGGAACCATGGGATCTTGATTGGGTTTACCTCCATTTTCCCCATAATTGAGACTAATCACCTAAAATTTATTCATCCTTAATCGAGAGTTCTCTCTTACGTGTTAAGAGAGGTAATTAACTATGAGTGCTTGCGCTCATGGGAAGTAAAGACCCCAGATCTAATTAAACCCTGACTACCCTCAGGGGAAATCTGGTTAATTCTAATCTGACTTAAGCGAAATGGAATCCTACAGCTGCGAAGCGGGATTCAAGCATTCGTGCCATTTTTCTTGAGCCAACAGATTTCTGGCGACTCCGCTGGGGACTACTTCTCTCTCCATCTTTGGATGAAAAGAAAATATTTAGTCTTAAAATACTAAATATCTAAAACGAATATGGATGTTATTTTATCATAAATTCGTGTTTTCTTTTCCAGCAGAATTCAGGTTGACTCTAATCCCTGCAAGTTCTGTTGGCAGGTTGATAATATGACACCTGTGAAGTCTTTCATGACTGTGAACCTGGGTGAGGGAGCTAGAGTACAGTTCCCTCAAGCTGTTCTGAACACAGGATATGCTGGAGCAACCATTCAGTTTGGAACCATTTCCGAAGTCATGCAGTTCCAGCAGTTCCTTCCTGAGAATGTTGTTAGCGTACCTACTGTCAAAGGTGTCACTAAAAAGCCTATCACTGAAGCTGTTGATGAGAAGGCTCCCAAGAGGGCCTCTGTATTTTCAAGGCTCTCCATGGCATCTGCTACTGCCCCGACTGTTCAAAAGAAAATTTCTGATCCTAAGCTGCAATCTGTTGCCGTTAATACAACTAGTCGGAACATAATCCAGGAGGAAGTGCCTGAAGAATACATTATTGAAGTTCCTGATGTAAGTGCTAAGCTTTCCAGGAAAGCCAGAAGGAAGGCCAACGCTCGCTCGCGAGCTAATGGCTTGATGCCCAATACACCTCAAGAATCATCGCCGCAGTTGGAGGCGAATGTACCCACAAATAATGGTTTTGAACCATTAAAGTGGGTCAAGAGAAATAATGATAAGGGCCAATTAAAGAAGTCTTTCTGGGAGACTTCGCGTCAGCAGCCACAACCGCCAAAGAAGGAAGAATCTGCCTCTTCCAAGATATACAAAATACTGAAAGCTGTTAAAGATAAAAATCTGCAGCGAAGACTGAGGAAATCCGTCACTGAAGCTATTTCCTCGAATGCTGCTCATCCTCAGTATAACAAATTTTCATCAAAATCTTATAGAGAGGAGTTTAAACGTCCTCCCTACTACCGAGACCCGAGAAATCTCTGTCCTAATATGGGCCGATACCCATATTATGGAAGAAAACAGTTGGGAGAGCCTTCTGTTAATATACATGTAAGAGGCTATAATAGAAGATACGATAAACAAAGGCCCCAACAATGGCATCATGGATCTAATCATTCAAAAGTACATGCTGATGCTGGTGGTCATCAGTATGTGACTACGAAAAGACAACAAATTTGGATTCCAAAAAGACCCAAGTATCCTGAAGCTCAAAAAGAGGTCCATCATAAGGAAATCTACAAAGGGCGACTTAAATCTCAGGTCCAAAAGTTATCCCCTAATAAGGAGACTTCTGTTGACATGATTACTCCAGAAAAGGAAGAATATGTTGTCTACAATGAATCCCCTGACTCTCCAGTCATACATTGGAAGCGGCGGTCCCAACTTGGAGACGATCATGAGTTGGATGAGAATGATGACTTCTGTGATGATGATGAAGAAGTAGAGGGGTGTATTGGTCCCATGGACATTGAAGTTGTCCGGATGGTTGATCATATACCTGATCGATTTAATCAGCGTTATACTCGTAGAAATGCAGCGTTCAATCTGCAGAATGAAGAACAACTACGAGATGACCAAGAACAAGCAGCAGCCGTGAATAGAACTCCACAACCAGAAGAAGTTGAGGAGGAAGAAGCTGAAGAAGTTGTAAAAAGATTGCAATTGGAAATGCAATCTATGCAACAAAAGAAAGATCAAGAAATCTATCACTTGAATGCTCGTCTTGACGAGATGAGTAATATGATGAAACAGTTGTTTGGACAGCTTGGTATGATGGCTACAACAAGTCAACCACCTGTAGCAAATTCTCAAGGGAATGTTCAAACTACTCCTGATGTACCAGATACTTCTGACAGAAAACTAGAAGAGCTACAGGAGCCGATTCTGATAGCTTCTAAAGAAGATGAAGTGGTCAGCAAATCCCAAATTGAAAATCTCATCAGTCAAAAGGTTAAAGCAGCTATTGCTTCTGAAGCTGCCGATGCCTTAGTAGAAAAAGGTCGTCCATATCCGGCTGAATATGATCAAGAGAAGTATCCAAAGGGATATGTTGTGCCAAAATTCAATTTATTTGATGGTACTGCAAATCCTCGTCAGCATCTGGCGCAATTCAAAGCTACCTGTGGAAATACAGGAGGCAATGATGCTCTGTTACTACGACAATTTGTCAGTAGTTTAACAGGTACAGCTTTTGAATGGTATGCTGAGTTACCCAACGACTCAGTAAGAACATTCGCCGAATTAGAGACAATGTTCATTAAAAGATTCGCTAGTGCAACGAAGAAGGTGACTATTGCTGACCTTGCTCTTGAGAAAAGGAAAAGAGAGGAATCAGTCACCAAGTATATAACCAGGTGGAGAAATCTCAGCATGAAATGTGAGCAACAACTCACTGAAAAGCATGCTGTTGAGCTATTGATGGGGAATATAGATGATCATATGGCTCCATATCTGGTTATGGCTACAATCAATACCTTTCAAGAATTACTGGATCGTGTTGCTAAATTCGAAAGGTTACCCAGGCCTAGAAGTGCCGGCTTCAACTATAACAACAATCCACCAGGGAAGGGAAAACAAGTCAAGACCTTTGATCCGAAAAGAAGTGAGGTGAATGCTACATTCCCATCTTCTTCGGATAAGAAAGAAAAAGAAAATTCAATGAATCCACTGAAGATGCCACAACAAACTAGAGAAAGGCAAAGGCCTCCTACTTTGCAGGAGAAAATTAACAAGCCGTATTCTTTCAAAAAAGAATATACGGGAAAGATTTTTAGGCATGCACTAAAGATCGGCCTTCAATTGCCAGAATCCCGCCGACCAGAACAGGCTGGTATGACTGATGATCCGAACTACTGTCCGTATCATAGAATCATAAGTCACCCAATCGAAGATTGCTTCATCTTCAAAGATTGGGTCGAAAGGAATTATCAGAGCGGTGAACTTACACTTTCTAATAGTGTTCTTGTCAATCCCAAGAGGGAGAAAACCAATGTTATCTCCTCTATACCCTGTCAGAACACAGAGGATCAGAAAGGAAAAGCACCCGAGGAAGATGAAGGTGGTTGGGAGACCTTTATCTCAAAGAAAACTAAACAAATGATGAATGTCCTTCTGGCCATTGAAGGCATTCGTCGGAAAAGTACGTTAGAATTGGAAGTTGATCCAAAACTTCTTTCTTCAAAGAATCTAGCAACAGGGGGGCCCAGTTCAAGCAAGAAGAAATCTTCGAAGTACTTCAAAGACCAAAAAGGAAAGCGTAAGTCTGGATCAAAATCTCAAAAAGAAAAGAAGAAGAAATTGGCAAAGAAGAATACTGTGATTCAAAAATATATTGATTCCATCGATGAATATCAGCAACCTTCAAGGCGTCCTATCATGTTGGAGGAATACATAGCTGATTTATTTCTCGACTCGGAATCAGAAAAGGAAGAGAGTATTCCAATCGAGACTTGCCGAGTCATAAATAAACGAGGTGGAAGGGCTGTAAGAGGACACAATGCACCTCTTGCTATCTATAAAGCTGATGTGAAAATGCCTTCTAAGGAAGTACATCATACACCATCACCTTTTACTGATTCAGATGAAGAATTACATTTCCCCGATGAAGAAAGTGATCACAAGGGTAAGAAGGTTCTTAAAGAAAAATGCCCAAAACTCGGGAGCAGCTCAGAGTCCGAGGAAGTTGAAAATATGGAAATTTCAAAGAACTCTCAAGCGGAAGCTAGTTCATCTTCAGAGGTGACACAAATTCAGCTGAGAAGTGGAAAGCAGGTTCCTCCACCTCAAAAGAAAATAAAAGATAAGGAGAAGACCATTCAGCTCAACGAGGCTGCTATTCCACAAGAGACTATTAAACCCAAGGTTGTCACTGCAAATGTGGATTACAATATATTGTCCCATCTCCGTAAATTACCTGCACTGCTGAGTGTCTATGATGCCCTTCTTATGTCTAAGAATCTTCGGGAAACACTCATTAAAGCTTTACAAAATCCTGAACAGTACGAGGCATTCTTTGCCGAGCAAAACTTAAAAGAAGCTTTGCATACACAAAATACCGCTACAATCACTTTCTGTGATAGTGATCTGCTCCTGGGAACTGCGGATCATAATCGGCCACTATATGTTACTGCGGAGAGTAACAACATTGAAATAAATAGAATTTTGATTGATCCAGGTTCCTCCGTTAATCTAATGAGCCTCAAAATGCTCAAAGGATTGGCCCTGGACATCCAATATTTGAACAGAAGCACGGTGTTTCTACAAGGATTCAATGAGCAAGGGCAAAGAACGTTGGGGTCCTTGGTTTTACCTCTAAACTTTGGGGAACTCAATACAGAGGCAACATTTCACATCATTGATTCCAACACATCGTATAAAGCACTTCTCGGAAGACCATGGCTCCACGAGTATGGTATAGTGCCTTCAACACTTCATCAATGTATGAAATACATTCGAGATAATGAAGAATACCGCATTGATGGTGATGAACAACCATTCTTGGTGCACGAAGTCAAAATATACGATGATGCCAAGTACTTTATGCCAAAAGGCAATGAGCTTTCGAGAATTCAGGCTGCTACGCGGGATAAAGTAAAGCCGAAAGATAAAGGCAAGAATAAATTAAAGAAAATTTGCTCAGTGCCTCACCTCGGTAGTGATACGGAAGAGGAAGAGGATATCTCCACAACTTTTAAGCCCCTAATCATAGGGAAAAGAAGGAATGAACTATCAACTGTTCCTTTTGATTACGAAGCTAATCACGCAAATAAGGTACGGTGTTCAAACAAACCGAGCATTGAAGGAGAAGAAGAGTTTCTTTATCAGCCCAAGGGTATTACAGAATCTCAGGAGAAAGGGGACCCAGGACCCGTTTCCATATCTAAGAAATTGCAGAAAGTATCAATTTCGATGATAAGGATATCTGAAGAGCAGATATCTACTGATATCATCAAAATAGTACCTGTTCCGGCCGCACATTCCAAAATATTGACCACCTCACCAAACACAAACATAAAAATGTTAAATACTTTCTATGTTCCTCCCAAAAGAGGTGTTAATGAACGTGGATCTATTTTCTATGAATCAAGAGTAATACCGCATCACATTACTCCTGAAATTGAATGCGAAGATGATTGGAGAAATGGAGATTTAAGGATAATCATTCCTCAATATCCTCCACCAATTATGAGAAAGCTGATAGAAAGAAGAATCTTCTTTGTGCAAACGAGCAAGCAAGCTCGTTACTTCAGAAAGCTCTGGCACAACGAGCAAGCACAAAAACCCATTGGCAATGGTTTGTATACAACATGGGGTCTTGGATATGCTCGAAATTCATATCTTACACGAGCAGCATCCTATCATTATCTTGAATACCCCCGGCGTTCGCATATTACATGCGCAACGTCCTATAATATTACAGACAAGGAGGAGAGACCATTAGAGTCTGAAAATCAAACTGAAGATCTAATTGTAGATCTGAAAGAAGCTCCAAAAGAGTTTGAAGAAGGTGGTCAAGCTACTGTAGATGAGCTCAAAGAAATAAATTTGGGTACAAAAGAGGATCCCAAACCTACATTCTTCAGCACTAATCTCTCACAGGAGAAAGCAGAGGAGCTGAAAATGTTACTTCTTGAATACAAAGACTGTTTCGCATGGAATTACACTGAAATGCCTGGTTTATCACCAGAAGTAGCAGTGCATAAACTCTCCATCAATACTAGAATACCGCCTATTAAGCAAGCACCCAGGCGAATGCGACTTGAAATTGAAGAACAAGTCATTACTGAAACTAAGAAGCTTATTGAAGCTGGTTTTATTCGAGAAGAGAAGTACGCTGATTGGATCGCTAATATCGTTCCAGTAAAGAAAAAGAATGGCCAAATCCGTGTTTGTATAGACTACCGGGATTTGAATAAAGCATGCCCAAAGGATGATTTCCCATTACCAAATGCAGAACTTATGGTTGATAATACATCGAACCATGACATGTTCTCATTCATGGATGGATCATCAGGTTATAATCAAATCAAAATGGATCCAGAGGATGAAAAACACACCTCATTTCGAACTCCCATTGGCATATATTGCTACAAAGTGATGCCATTCGGCTTGAAAAATGCTGGGGCTACCTATCAAAGGGCAATGACTCGAATCTTCGATGATCTAATTCATAAACATGTTGAATGTTATGTTGATGACTTGGTTGTAAAAAGTAAAGTTCAACATGAGCATGTAAACGATCTTAGGATTGTATTCGAAAGAATTCGAAAATTTAATTTGAAAATGAATCCATTAAAGTGTGCTTTCGGTGTTACTTCCGGAAAATTTCTTGGATTTATTGTGCGTCATAGAGGAATTGAAATTGATCCCTCTAAAATTAAAGCAATAGTGGAAATGCCACCTCCAAAAACGTTAAAACAACTTCGTTCAATCCAAGGTAGATTGGCGTATATTCGAAGGTTTATATCTAACCTTTCAGGTAGATGTCAACCATTCGCACGTCTAATGAAGAAAAATACACCTTTCATATGGGATGATGCATGTCAAGAGGCATTTAATAGCATAAAACAATATTTGCTACATCCTCCAATCCTTGCTGCCCCAATCCCAGGGAAACCCCTAATCTTATATACAGCTGCTCTTGAAGAATCACTCGGAGCATTGCTAGCACAAACAAATGAAGATGGCAAAGAAAATGCCCTTTATTATATCAGCCGACGATTGATAGGGGCAGAATCTAAATATTCACCTATAGAAAAGCAATGCTTAGCATTGATCTTTGCCACTCAAAAACTTCGGCATTATATGTTATCCCATAAAATCACTTTAATATCTAAAGTGGATCCATTAAAATTTTTAATGACGAGACCCACTCTCACTGGTCGTCTAGCCAAATGGGCTGTCTTGCTAATGCAATTTGACATAACATATATGCCACAAAAAGCAGTGAAAGGACAGGCTCTAGCTGACTTTCTAGCGGCCCATCCTTTACCTGCAGATTCTCCACTCAACGATGAATTGCCAGATGAGCAAACACTTGATGTGGAGGAAAGAGAAAATATGCAAGAATGGGAGCTCTATTTCGATGGAGCTTCATCAATAAAACCTGCCAAGCCACCTAAATTTCCAACAATTCAGGTGGGCGTTGGCCTTATATTTGTTACGCCCCAAAAAGGGATACTCCGATATTCCTATAGCTTAACAGAGCCTCGCACTAATAATGAGGCTGAATATGAAGCCTTAATAGCAGGCCTTGAGTTGGCAATTAACATGAACATTCAAAAACTCCATATATATGGAGATTCTCAACTCATCATCAAACAAATAATAGGCGCTTTCAAAATCAATAAGCCTGAATTAATCTTGTATCATGAGTATGCTCTGAAACTTCTACAACAAATTCCTGAAGTAACTCTCACTAGAATTACACGCAGTGAAAATGGCAAAGCTGATGCACTTGCAAAGCTAGCCAAAGAATTAGCAAATCCTCAGGAGGATCCAATCCTCATAACTGTTCAAAATAGGAATGCATTAACTCCAGCTATCATACAAGAGGATGAAGAAAAAGAAATGCAAAAGAGCTTGGCTGTATCTGATGAAAATGATTGGAGAGATCCATTCATAAGATACTTCAAGGAAGGGAGATTGCCCGAAAGTAAATCTATGGCTTCGCAAATATCACGAAGAGCATTAAGATATGCTTTCGTGAATGACACGTTATATCGTAGATCATTTGATCAAATGTGGCTACGATGTTTAGGTCCTGATGAATCCCAAAAAGTCATAAGTGAAGTTCATGAGGGATTATGTGGTGCACACCAGTCTGGACCAAAAATGAAAATCAAAATCAAACGTATGGGATACTATTGGCCAAGTATGGTTCAAGATTGTATCGACCATGCTAAGAAATGCCATCAATGTCAAGTGCATGGAGATATCATGCATCGACCTCCCAATCCGCTGCACCCTACAGTAGCGTCATGGCCATTTGAAAGCTGGGGCACAGATATAATAGGTCCTATAGAACCACCATCTTCTTTAGGACATCGGTTCATCCTTGCTGCCACTGACTACTTCTCAAAATGGGCTGAAGCAATTCCCTTAAGAGAAGTTAAAGCAGATAATGTGATGAAATTCTTTCGAGATAATATTGTTTATCGATTTGGAGTACCACGGCGAGTTATATCTGACAATGGTACGTCCTTTAAAAGTGCTAAAATCTATAAATTTATCGAACGACATAAAATAGATTGGCGCTATTCTTCAATATATAATCCACGAGCTAATGGTTTAGCTGAAGCTTTTAACAAAACCTTGGTAAAATTGCTTAAGAAAATTCTCTCTAAAAATAAGAGAGAATGGCATGATAAATTGACAGAAGCTTTGTGGGCATATCGTACCACTTATAAAACTGCAACACAGGCCACCCCATATTCACTAGTTTTCGGAACTGAGGCAATATTACCTCTCGAGGTCGAGTTGCCGTCTCTTCGTATTGCTGTTCAATACGAATTAACTAAAGAAGAAAATGATCTTCTACGACTTGAAGAACTCGAAGCTCTTGATGAAATTCGACTTCAAGCTCAACAAAGTTTAGAATCCTACAAAGCAAGAATGACTAGGGCCCATGATAAAATGGTTCGTCCTAGAAGTTTCAAAGAAGGTGAACTTGTTCTGGTTCGTCGAAGACCTATAATCCCTTACCGTCGCCTCGGCGGTAAATTTGATCCAATATGGGAAGGACCCTTCATCATTGAAATAGTGTTTGAAGGAGGAGCATATCAACTTATAGACCTAAAAGGTCAAAGGCCTATGCCACCAATAAATGGTCAATATTTGAAGAAATATCACACATAAAGATTTTATATGTGTAAATTTGCCTGCAATGCAGCAGATAAATCCCAAATTCTCTCCTGAAACACAGGAGGCAATTTTATATTCTCCTACAAAATGAGAAATAAATCCAAACTCCCTCCTGAAACACAGGAGGCAATTTTATATTCTCCTATAAAATGGGAGATAAATCCAAACTCCCTCCTGAAAGATAGGAGGCAGCTTTTTATAAAAAACCCCTTTGCTAAATAAAATAAGGGTATTATAAATCTTCTATGCTCACAAACCTAAGGGTCGAGCTAAATCCATAAAGTTCAACAAGCCTAAGGGCCGAACTTTATAAATCTTTTATCCTCACAAACCTAAGGGTCGAGCTAAATCCATAAAGTTCAACAAGCCTAAGGGCCGAACTTTATAAATCTTCTATGCTCACAAACCTAAGGGTCGAGCTAAATCCATAAAGTTCAACAAGCCTAAGAGCCGAACTTTATATATCTTCTATGCTCACAAACCTAAGGGTCGAGCTAAATTCGCAAAGTTCAACAAGCCTAAGGGCCGAACTTTATAAATCTTTTATGCTCACAAACCTAAGGGTCGAGCTAAATTCGCAAAGTTCAACAAGCCTAAGAGCTAAACTTTATAAATCTTTTATACTCATAAACCTAAGGGTCGAGCTAAAATCATTTGGTTCAATAAGCCTAAGGGCTGAAATTTTCTAACCTTTTATGCGAGTTATTTTTCATCGATCTATCTGAAAGGGTTGAAACCACACAATCAAAGGTTGCAACGAATTCCTTGCGTGAAAATCACCCAAGAATTTCGTTGGGAGGCAATTTGTTAACAAAAAAAAAATGAAATGAACAAAAAAAAAAATCGAAAGCAAAACATCTCCCCGTTGCCTCCGCCGGTCCCACCTCGCCAAACGACGTACCTCTTCGGAGCCATAACCGCTCACCGACAACTCAAAACGATAAAAGAAAAGAAATTCGGAGAGGGAAAGGATCTTACGCTCGCTCCGACTTCGCTCCTTCGACTCCATCGTTTCTGTTCGATTTCGTGGCTTCGCAAAAGGGGTCTAGGGCTCGCCTTTCATCTTCCCTTTGCGACGTTGCTGTTCGGCTTCGCAAATCGCAGGAGGTGCAGAGATCGCACGTCGCTCCTTCGACTTCTCCGTTGCTATCCGACTTCGACTCGCAGGGAAGGGGGGAAATCGCACCTGTCGCTTCTTCGGCTCCTTCGCTGCTGTTCGGCTTGTTCCCTTCGCAGGAGGTGCGGAAATCGCACGAGTCGCTTCTTCGACTCATCCGTTGCTGTCCGACTTTGGCTTCTTCGTTGCTGTTTGGCTTCGTTGCTTTGTAGGAGGTATAGAGATTACACGAGTCGAGTCTCCTTCGGTTCCCTCTTGACTGTTCGACTTGGATTCTACCATAGCCGAACCCAACCATGCCTCTCTCCCTTTCTTTGTTATGTTATATATTATATATTATAATATAATATTACATATTATGTTATAATATATATTATAATATTTAAAAATAATAATAATAATAATATAATATTGTATATAAAAGAAAGAAAAAAAAATGTGTCGAAGACCTCGTGCCGTTGACCTTAGGTCCGGCCGGGATGGTTTGGAAGTGAAGACCCGTGCCGTGATCTTAGATCCGGGCGGATGGTTTAAAATTTGAAGACCCGCGCCGTGATCTTAGATCCGGGCGGATGGTTTTGAATTCGAAGACCCCACGCAGTCGATCTTAGATCCTGGTGGGATGGTTTTGATTCGAAGACCCTACACCGTTGACCTTAGGTCCGGGTAGGAAGAAATTAGGGCAAAAGCCCTCTCTTACCTCCCGGCGCTGGGGAGGGGACGCCGGGAGGCTGCCGAAATTTCCTCAAAATTTTAAAGGATAATTCAACTCAAATTCAATTAAAATATTAAAAATCAATTCCAAATATTAATTAACTAATTAGTTGATTAATGTTTAATAAAATATTAATTGATTAAATTAATCAAAATGATTGGTTAATTTGGAAACAACCAACATTATAAATGTGAGTCCCGAATGGATTCAGAACAAGATCATCGTCTTCTTAACGACGACTTCTCTTAATCATTTTCTACTTGTAACAAGTAAGAATGAAAATTATCTTGATTCTCATCTTTCTCCTAAATGCCATTCAACATGAGTAGGAGCTTGTTAGATATCATTTCAATCAAAAAGTGATTTTTGAGGTGCATTGAATGTCTCTAAATAAGATTGTTTTTTTTGAATATCTCTAAATGAGACCTCTTTAAGAAGATTCCAATATAAATAATGTTGGATAGAAGACTTTGAATTGTTTTAGCATTTTAAATGTTATTACTCTTGAAATATTGGAGGTCTCTAACTGTTAAAATATCATTTCTCTTCCTATAGCTAATGAGATGGAAAAACTTGCAACGAGTCGTCTCATTAATTGAGTAGTCAAAATTAATTAATCAATTAAAATTAGTTGGTTAATTTTTAAATATGAGAGCATTTGAAATTCGAAAAGTTTCAAAGTACGAGAGCTTCAAATTTTGAGAGTTTTAAATCTGAGAACTTTTAAAATTTGAGAACATTATAATTGAGCAATTGGAGAAATTAAATTAAATAAATAAATCAAAAATCAAAAAAAAAAATCAAATGAAATCCAAAGAATGTTCACACTAATTGACTGTACAACTCACACTAAAACTCAAACTCCTAAGAAAGCTAGCCAAAACACAAAACTGAAAGAAAATCTCCAAAAATCCTAATCTAAACCCTGCCCCTGGTGGGCTCCAATCCCAACTCCTGGTAAAGCTCCTAGCAGGCTCTAATCTCTGCAACTGCATCACCTTTGGCTGCAAGCTCCCGCTATTATAACTACTGGCTACGAACTCTGGATCAGCACGTATCTGCATACAAAACAAACAAATATTAGTACATCATAAATCAAATAAAAATCATCAAAATGCTGGAGAGTAATAAATCAAACTACTAGTAAAACAAAAGTACTGGGAAGCAAGAAAAGCTAAATACTGGAAAGCTAGTAGAGCCACAGTGTAGTAGGGAAAAGACTACGAGCACAAAAACAACTAAAACATTGACGCAAGTGTCAAAACCTCGAAGTGTCAAAAATCACAAACTCAAACCAACTCAAACAACTGGTCTCAACTCAACAAACATACAATCAAAAAAAAACCCCTGGGCAGCCTTGTTTATAAGAACTTGGTTGTAAGACCCACTACCCGGCAGCTTTCATAGGAAAGACGTAAGCCCGACCCCAGGGGAAAGTTCTTTAGGTAAAATCAACCTAAAACCCAAAACCCAAATTAAAACATCCGGCAACTCCTAATAGAAGTCGTAAGTCCGATCTCTGAGGGAAATGTTTAGGCAATAACACAACCCTAGACCCCTCACTCGGGCATCCAAGTCTATAGAGCTTGGCCGTAAGACCCACAACTCAGGCCACTTAGCCTACAGGGCTAGGTCATAAGACCCATCATTAGGCAACTTCTTAGGAAGCCATAAGACCACCCAACCAAAAATCTTCGGGCTACTTTCTAATGAAAGCCATAAGTCCCTACCCAAATCTAGCAATACGCACATCTCTTGCTTTAAGAGAGAATGTCATCTTTAAATAATGCTTTAAAATATAGTAATTACAATACTGATCCTATGTTGAAAGCATGTGGAATTCCCAATATTTTCTACAAAATATATAAATCACTTGGGCATCCTAGTCTATAGGATTAGGTTGTAAGACCCGCTATCGGGCAACTTCTAAGTGAAGTCGTAAGACCTACTTTTTAGGAAAATTATTAAATAAATTGTAATTGATCCTAAACTCCAAATAATCCAATTCAAAACACTGGGCATCTTAGTCTAAATGATTAAGTTATAAGACCCATTTTTCCAGGTAATTTCCTAAGAGAAATCATAAGACCTACCAAAATAACTAAACCCCTGAGCAGCCTTGCTGTAGAGTTAGGTTGTAAGCCCCACCTTTGGGCAAATCATAAATAGAGCAGTAAGCCCCATCTCAAATCAAATATCCGGGCTACTTTCTATGAAAGTTATAAGTCCCGACCAAAATTTAATTTCTGTGTAACTTCTAAACGAAGTTATAAATTCTCAAATTCAACCAACTTCTGGGTGTTCTAATAGATGTAAACCCCAAAACCTAAATAAAATTAAAACACAAACCTAACCACCTCAATCTACTCGGGATCCCTGAGAGGAGGCAACCCATGGCTGCTAATCAGATTCCCTGGACATTACGGTCAATGATTGTAATGTTGGTAGACTGAGACCTACGGTATACCCGGGACGACGGAACCATGGGATCTTGATTGGGTTTACCTCCATTTTCCCCATAATTGAGACTAATCACCTAAAATTTATTCATCCTTAATCGAGAGTTCTCTCTTACGTGTTAAGAGAGGTAATTAACTATGAGTGCTTGCGCTCATGGGAAGTAAAGACCCCAGATCTAATTAAACCCTGACTACCCTCAGGGGAAATCTGGTTAATTCTAATCTGACTTAAGCGAAATGGAATCCTACAGCTGCGAAGCGGGATTCAAGCATTCGTGCCATTTTTCTTGAGCCAACAACCTAAACCTAAGAGACCTCCAATTTCAGCCAAATTCAAGATGCCCTAACCCTATGAAAACAAACTATTTAATGCATACAAATCAAAAGGAAATTCCTAAACAGTCCCTACATTCAATTTCCCCCCTAAACTCCCTTCAAAATCCTTCCTATTCGGCTCCCTTGAGCTGGCCGAAACTTGCGGCTCTTCCTGGAGGCAGAAGAGTTCCGCCCAATTGGCGTAAGCAGGTCCCGTCGGACCGGTCTAACAATACTGCCCTCCCAAAGATCTACCTTGTCCGCAAGGTGGAAATATGCTCGTGTTCCTGTGGAGATGGCCATCCTTGAGGTGGCTGAAAAACCTTACCGAATTGCTGAATCAAGGGCTGCACTGAAAGAGAAACATCCCCTCCCTCCTCTAATCTGATCACCTCCAGCCTATGTAGTCCCAACAGATAATCTTCCCCCACCTCTTGTATGCTCCTAACTATGGTCTTAAGTGATACCATGGCTTTGGATAGCCATGCATCTCCCCTTATAACCACCTTTCTCCCATCCACCATTAATTCCATCGTGAGTGCTCCCCAATTGTCCTTGGTTTCCCCCAAGGTTTGCAATCACTTCATCCCCAGGATGACATAAGTACTTCCTAACTCTAGTGGGAGAAAGTTCTCTCTTACTTGAATCCCCTGGATGGTCAACACCACTCCTCTATAGATCCCCTGGCCTTTCTCCACCTTCCTTGTACCCATTATCATCCCATAATAATCGGTGTCCACTAATTTCACTCCTATTGGTTGACGACCTGAGTGAAAATGAAATTATGGGTAGCCCCACTATCAATCAACACTACCACCTCCATGCCTGCTATTTCCCCCTTCACCTTCATCGTATGATTCAAAGTGAATCCTACTACTGAATTCAGGGAGACCTCCGCCACATCCAGATGCAACTTGTCATCCATCTCTCTCTCACCTCCCTCAGTGTTCTCGTCATCACAGATGGTGAAAACCTGAAGAGTTCGATCCCTACACATGCGCCCTGGAGTATACTTCTCATCACACCGGAAACATAACCCCTTCGCCCTCTTCTCCTGCATCTCCCTCTCCGTCAGTCGTTTGAAGTTCCCCCCACTTCCTCCTGCTGGATTCTCTTTGGGAGTCTCATTAAGGTTGCTCGATGCAGGCCCCTTAGGTGCTAGAAGAGTAGTCGTCCTGTAAGTGCCTTCTGAGCTGCTGCTCCTGGCTCCCTTCTCTAGATTCTTCTATTTTCCACTAGCTGTGCCAACTTCATGGCCTCCCCCAAGTCATGAGGCAGCAGAACTTTCAATGCCGCTCTGATCTTTGCCTTCAGCCCCTTCATGAAGTTCCCCTCCAATACAATATCTGATAATCGCTCCAGCCTACTGGCCAGGTGCTCAAACCGCTCACGATAATCTGCCAATGATCTGTCCTACACTAGTGCAAAAAACTACTCATAGAAGCCCCCTCCCCCATCGGTTTGGAAACGTTCTACTAAACAGTCCTTGAAGGCTCTCCAGCTCCGTATAGGTCTTCTTTGGTCTCTCCATTGGAACTATGACAACGCCTTCATCTCCAAACATAGGCCTGCTGCTGTCAGTTTCTCCTCATCCGTCAACCCATTAACGGCGAAGTACTTCTCCACTTTGTATATCCATCCGTAGGCGTCCTCCCCTTCGAAAATTGGCATCTTCAGCTTCCTTACCTTTTGATCTCCCCCGTTTCCCCTTATTCCTCCATAGTTTCCTCTTTCCCAAGTGCTTGGCCCGCCCCATGTCTCCCGATCTTCCCTTGCCCTGTCATAACCCAAACCCCCTTCGAATTCCCCTCTCTTTCCTTCAAATTCAGCACCTTGGCGGCCATAATAGCCCTCCCGGCATTCTCAATCAGCACCTCTTTGCTCCGCCCCTCCATACCCATGCCTTTTCCCATACCTACCTCCTCTATCCTCGCTCTGGAAAGGCTCCAGATGGGGTTTCCTTCTTTCTCCCTCCATGATCTCAACCTCATCTTCCTTCCTATGAATTTTAGAATTTGTATTTTTTTCTTCCGCCCCTTTTGTCACGGATCCTGCCGTTTGGTTGTAGATTTCTAATATTTTCTTCATTATGTCCCGGAGATCGGCTACTTGTCATTCCATGGAGGAAATCCTTTCCTCCACCGTTGTCTTGATTTGATTCATCTCCCCTTCAAGTCTCTCTTCCAAAGCATCCACCTTCTTGGCCGCCATCTCTATCCGAAGTTTGTAGATTCACAAAATCTGAATTTGGGTCTCCAAAAACAGCAACTTTCCTCTTTTCCGGACCAAAAACTGCTGCTGGAATTCGCCAAAGACAGCCCTCCACCGGTCCCAAGACTTGCTCTGATACCAATTTGATAGGAAACACTTGAAGATTTTAAGTAAATCCTATCAATATTGACGAAAACAACGAGAACAATCCACAATATTGAAGAAAATCAGAGGAAAATAGCAATTTTTATTGAGAAAAGCAACTAATCGGAAGAAAACAACAAGATACAAGTGATCCTCTATTCGAGAGGACGATCGATCTCTCCTAAATCTCTAGATGAATCTAGAGCCCAAAACCTAAACTTAAGAGATCTCCAATTTCAGCCAAATTCAAGATGCCCTAACCCTAGGAAAACAAACTATTTAATGCATACAAATCAAAAGGAAATCCCTAAACAGTCCCTACATTCAATTTCCCTCCTAAACTCCCTTTAAAATCCTTCCTATTCGGCTCCCTTGAGCTGGCCGAAACTTGCTACTCTTCCTGGAGGCGGAAGAGTTCCGCCCAATTGGCGTAAGCCGGTCCCGTCGGATCGGCCGAGACCGGCTGGACCGGCCCATTGGACCGGTCTAACATATTTACTATTATTTAACATAAAACACTTGCATCTAGGAACTTTTAAGTGGGTCCTTATTGGGATTTTGACCTTTCCATAATTCATAAAGATTCTTCTTAAAAGAGATCGGATGGTAACATGATTTTGCATATAGCATATCATATTGGCAAGACTATGCTCATGATGAATGGTTAGGGCCATCTCTATTTAGGTTCTCATTTTTTGGTAAACAATCCAATTTTATTGAGGCGTGTGTGCAACCAAAAAATTATGAACAATGTCAAATTTATCTCAAAATTTTGTTAAATACATTTACATTTTACAAATTCACTACCATGATCACTATGAATGGAAGTGAGATGATAGACCTTCTTGGCAAAGTATTTTTTTGAAGACATCTAAAAGCATAACATGTATCATTATTCTTGGACAAAAATAAAACCTTGGCTATTTGGTGTTTTGCTAGAAAATCATCAACTACGGCTTGACAATATTGCTTGTCTTCAAGACTTATGATTCGGATAGTGTTGAATAAATTCATATGCAATGATTGAAAAGGCCTAGATGGTAGAAAAGCATTTTTATCTTCAATGATAATATAATTTACTTCCCAAGGAGACAAACACCACATAAATGATGTTATCGAAGTAGATGGCGGGCAAAAACCCTTGACAAGATCAAGTCGTGTAGCTTTACTATTTGCATGAAAGGTAGCATATCTAATTGTGGCTTTTGAACCTTTGCCAATCCATTCATTTGGGTTCAGTTGAACCTCACCCGGCTAATGTGGCTGGTCTGCTTGCGTTGGCTGAAAAAGGCTTGTTTCTTCCATGGATTAAGTCAGGGTTAAGCATGTAACCTATGGTTAATTGAAATGACCTAAGTTTTAGTGGCTTGGATTAGCTAACGTATGAACTTAATAGAAAGATAAAAAAAAAGTCTATTTGAAAGGCATTATCTTGGACTAAATTTAGCTATTTTGTGTTCTAGGCATGATTATGGAACACCGCTAGAGAACCTAGCTAATAAACTTGAAGACAAATAATTATTCCCTAATTATAATTTTGCACCTATCAGATCAACATGTGATCCCAACACATTTTACGTCAGAAGAAACCAGACTGCATCAGTTGTTCTTACTTTGCTCTCCCCAGCTGATGCCCATAAATATTAATGCTATACTTTATTATTCTGTTAGTTGTTTTCACGTTCTTTAGTCTGTACCTTTATTTGATGTGCTGCTCTTTGTTTAGGTCTTGTTGTCACTGGTGGCGGGACGGGGGATGGCAAACTTCTGCTATGGAATGCTTTGAGAGGAGAACTTGTTGCTGATCTGAATTCAAACTTTAGGCAAGTTGTATTTTTTGTGTATTTGCAACGATGTTTCATAATTGTATAAAATCTTGTTTCAGATATTGTATACTTGCAACAGTTGTAACATTTTTTTAAATACTGCTGACTTTTTTCTTCATTTACTGCAGCCTTATTCTCTGTGGAAAAAAGAGTTGAGAACAAAAAAACTTATCTATTTTTTTCCTTGTTTTTCAGTTTCATTATTTGTGTTTAGGGTCACGTTTCCTTCTCTTTGTTACTGCCGGACCATTAGAAGCATGATGTTACTGGACTGAAATACTTAATTTTAACAAGTCTTGGTCATCATTTGAAAATAATATTTAATTGTAATTTTTTTGAAATAAATTCTTGTGAGATTTAGCTTAATGATGCATTTTATCAGTTAAAGATATTGATGAGCTTTTTATGTTGGTTGCCTTTTTTTATGAAATGCAAGGCTATGAATGTCAACGGCTTTCATTCTGGTGAACTTTTTATTTTATCCCCATTCTTTTTTTTTTTTAAATTATTTAAGTTTTTTTTCTTCACAATAATATTTGTCCATTGTGGTCAGTTTTTGGAAATCAGTGGACTTTAAAATGTATTAGTGATCCACTAATGACTGTTGGATCAAACAAGGTTCGGCCAAAAGAAATAAATATAGTTGTATGAAATTAAATGAATAACTAGAAATGAAGATCTTAATAGGTTGGAGTCTTTTTTTTCATTTTTTTTTTTTCATTTGCTCTTCCTTAGATCTTACCTTCCTCTTTCTTGAGCGGTGCTTTCTTATCTATTCCTCCTTGCTTCAGAGCTCTCAGGGAACATAACGATAAGGTATATTGTTGATTGACTTAAAAAAAAAAGGCAAATCTAGCTCTGATAAAGATAAAGAAAGTTAAAATTTTAGGTCTAGATGTGATGCCTATCGCGATTTAGAGAGTTATGGGGAATACTATAGTGTTTGGTTGACATCTTTTCAATAAATTTTTATAAGAGCGCGCTAAATGATTGGGGAATAAACATTTTATTACAAATATTAAAGAACAGTGTAGACATTTAAGATTGTGATGATTATAAAGAAATCAAACTAGTGAATTATATTATGAAGTTAATCATAGAGAATAATTTAGCGAAGGTTTATAAAAATTTGATTTTGGAAAATCAAATTATCTTCATGTTAGAAAATATTCACAATGGAAACAATTTAAGTGGTATGAAAATTAATGTAGAATTATAGGGAAGACAAGATTTTCATATGGTTTTCATTAATCTTAGAAAGGAATAGAAAGGAGTATGATAGAGTACCACGAGAATTAATTTTGTGCATGTTAAAAAAGAAATGTGAGTTTAAGGTATGGTGAAGTTATTCAGAGCAGGTAAGCAGGTATGTTGACCGGTATTTGAAGTTGATGTTGAGTGAACAATATTTTTCAATAATAGTAGGGCTACATGAATGACTAATATCGAGCCCATATATTTTTTTTGTTGGTTATGGAGATGCTTATAAAAAATATTTTAAGGTGTTTGGTGAATGTTTTTCATAGATTATAGTTCTAATCAACTAGTCATCTGTTAAAACAAGTAGATGCTAGAATAATGGAGAAAATTTTTAGAGGATTAAGGGCTTAAAATAGTAGATTAAGGATTGTGCATGTCATGACCTAACCCGGAGGCTTAAATTAACAAGGCTGGAGTAGACAGTCGGACGGTTAGTACAATTTTTTTAATAATATAAAACATTTATTAGACTAACATCCAATATATAACTGAAGAGCCACTAAAACTAATTTTTTCAATTTGAACATATAATAAACTAATTCTTACCTAATACCATTTGATCCTCTTTTTTTGTAGACGAATTCTCTCTTTCAGTCATTTAATTCACAAGAGATTCACCTTATATATCAATATAACAATTTGAGTTTTTCATAATAAACTTAGTGGATAATTTCAGTTCATAGCATGACAATTAGAAATACATATAAGTAGTTATGTTCGTTTGACGAACTTTTCATTTAATATACATATGAAAATTTAATATAATTGTAGATTCAAGTTCTATCATTTAAATAATATTTATGGCTTTTCTATTTCATTTGTTTGTTTCTCATTTCATTTATTACATGAGCACCATCAAAATTTTTTTTCAATGAATGTACAACCATTTTCATTTCTTTTTTCATTTAACGTGCATGGATATGTTGTGTCCTTAACCATTATCATAAGGGGGTGAACTCTTGTATTTGCATGCATATATCTTTTTCCCTTTTTATACTTTGCATTTACATATTAATATTCATTTAATTCATTTCCTTTTTCATCATATATATATATATATATATTGTAAATTTTGGTTTAATTATTCTCAATTTGATGCATGTCAAACATTTAAACTTTAGCAAGTACTTGTGCATGATATAATATTCAATAATTGCAATGGAATAAAAGAAAAAAAAAAATGAATTTTCTATAAACAAACGTAATCACCTGTTTGTTGCTTTTCGTGTATTGGCACTCTTCCAAATTCCTTCGGACTTTATAAGACCTTTAATATAACACCTAATGTCACATACATAAATTCATAAATTTGCATTGTTATCTTACAACTAAGTTATCATTAATCTCAAACAAAATTTTCGTTAATATATATGTAATATTGCCTAAATTCTTCTTGAGAACTCTTGTTGTCTTTTTAACTCCATCTCAGCTCAACTATTTAAATACTTCACTCACTTGGTATTCCTTTTCGTCGAATCAAAGCTTTTACTGTCTACATTAATCTCAAAATTTTAATTCAATAAATAAAATTATTAAATTCCTTCCTTTTAAAATAAAAGAAAATGAATTACTTTTCACCAAATAATAAAGTGGTTGAACACTCTTCTTTTTCTTCTTCACTGCATTCTTTTCTCCAAATCAAATGAATGAACCTATATTACACGAGAATTTACATCGACGGACTGTTAATTTCTAAAAATGACTGAAAGTTAATTATTCTTAAATTAAATTAAAATACTTCGATAAATCTTTCTTTCCTTCTTTGCCGGATCAAGATAAGACTTTCACCCTACTGGATTTATTCATGTTGAACAATCACGTACTATTGTTTTAGTCAGACGAAACAATAGATGAATAAAATTTTATAAATTTTCTTTTCTAAAATTGAATAGAAAAAAATAAGAAGTTGAAATTATTTACACTTCCTCTATTATTATAAAAAAACAAAGAAACCTTCAAACCCTTCTTCCTCTCGCCAAGTGTAGATCTTTCGACAATCTCAACAGTAAACAAATCTCCACCCTCAATTTTTCTCGTCCAAATTTCCTCTCTTCCTCTTGGTTATTGCTCTCCAACTTGATTTCTCTTGTTTGGCTTAATTGAATGAAGCGAATCGGAGTTATCTCCCAAGAGGAGTCACAACTTTTTGTTTCCAAATGTGCTACTTCACTCGTTCACGCGATCTCGTGCTCGCTCGCGCTTGGCCATTGTTTTGCCCGCTACTTCGCTCACCTATTTGAGTTAAGGGATTGATTCAATTTAACCGGTCCAGTAGGTTCTTACAGTGCATATGAAATACAATTTTACTAGTGATATTAGCAAATATCAATCAATGATATTAGCAAACTACTTTGGTTTCACAACAATGCGCGATGTCATCTCAACATCGACGTATGACATCATTACAACATCGACATTTCAAAACCATCTCAACACCAAAGTCTAACACTGTCTTGACATTGATACTCAACGCTAGCAATTTCTACACCCACAACTTGATAGCTCATCTTTGATCAACGTCATCTTAACATCGACGACCAATGCCCTCTCAACATCAACAACAGGCGCTCTCTTGACATCGACGCCCGATACTTACTACATAACACCGATGCCCGACTCTCAACAACATTGTCGTCTCCTCTCTCGATGCCTAATACACGGCATCGATGTCCGACTCTCGACAACCTAATATTATTCATTTTAATCATAAATTCTAGTTAAATTACTTATTATTTCTGAATTATTTTTAATATTATACTTATTCAAATTTTACACACTATTTTTAAAACATAAAAATTATAATATCGCTTCCAACCCGGGTTAATGTCCTATATTTTCAATAATTAATGTGTCCTGTGTCCGTATCTGTGCATCATAGGTAGTGGAGTTTGGGATTCTGCCATCATCAATACTGAGCCTCTTCGTTCCCATTCAGCCAGCTGTCCTGGAAAACAATTAGAAATTGGGGTTGTAAAGGCACGCTGCCAGCAGGTGACCCGCCTAAGTTCAGGCCGCCGGTGCACTGTCCAGAACAGCAATTTCCAAGCTCTGCCTGGCCGCCCACTGTAGGAACGTGTACAACCTGCTATTAGTCACCCAAATCTTGATCCAAGAAGGCAAACTGAAGTGCAAGAAGCTACCCGGTTCTCTGTTACCACTAATTTTCAATTGATGCTGATTTTGCTTCTTGTAAACAGCCATCTACTGGGAGATTCTCGCTATTTTCCTGCAGGTGCTGGTTCTTGGAATCAAGAACTCAGCCTTAGATCAATTCAGGGCCTGTAAAGTGATTGTATGGCTTCTGGTTAGAAAACAGTTTTTCAGCGGTGGAAAAAATTGATATCCAAGTAGAGGGAGAAAGCATATCTGCCGGCCAGGGGATTTCTTAGGAAATTTCCAAGAGTACAGTAGCTTATGGCCATTTCAATCGTTGTAATCTTGTTTTGTTTTATCTAATTTTTGTTTCTCTTTTCAGTTCTTTCAATTGTTATTTTGCCTTTGGGCACTAGACTTGATTCGTTTGATTGTAAGGGTCTCTTTATAGGATTGGCAAACTAAAATTTGAGGGTTTTCTGTGTTTTTGATTGGTTAGTCTTTCTTCCATCTTTGTCCTCGGTGTCAAACCTTCTAATAGAAAGTTGAGTATTACAAGATTGCGATTGTGAAGATGGATGTGTGAAAAAAATGATAAATTAAATAATTAATTCATGATTATATTAGAGGGATGATTGAGTAGCATGTACTGAAGACTAAGTAGTTGAAAATCGATTTGGGAGGTTTGAGCATGCTCATGGTGGATAGAAAATTCACTTATTAGAGGGTAGATAAAATTTGTGTCAATAAATTAGTGAGAAAAATGTTTAGACCTCGTGATATGGATCGAAGTTGTTCAAAAGGATTTGCAAAAAATAAGTTCTACAACTTTTGCTTCTTTGCAATGATGGATGGAAAATAAATATTCATAAATGCAACTCTAAATACTTGAGATAAGACAAATAATGGTTTTGGCATGATAAATTAAATAATATAAAAATATCTAAAAGAGATTTAAACTAGTTGCATTGGTTCTTTACTTCTTAATTAGTTTTTTTTGGTATTAATTTTGAAATAATTTCTTTGTTTTGGGGTTATTTGTGGAAATTTTAATTCACAAGTACATTAAGATGTGGAGCTACAAGTACACCCCACCCCTCATCTTGTAAGACAGTTAATTCCTTTTCAATTGACTTATTCTATTTTTTCCTAGTTTTCTATATTTCATGTTTAAGATATATCAGATCTATAGCTCAAAGCAATGGTGAAATAGATGGTGATATTATTAGTAAAATTCAAGTTGAATGGTTGAAGTAGAGGAATGCATCGGGTCAATTGTGTGATAGAAAAATACCCCTAAAATTCAAGGAAAAATTCTATGAGATGGTGGTGAGACCTGCAATGGTTTATGGCACAGAGCATCAGCCATTAAAAGGGAAGCATAAAATTAAGTGTTGCAAAGGTGAGGATGCTCAGGTGGATGGGTGACTTTACTCTTAGAGACATAATGCAAAACGAAGATATATGTGAAAAGGTTGAAGTAGCTTCAATGGCGGATAAGATTAGAGAGAGTTGCCTCTGATGGTTTGTACACATAAAACGTCGGCCTTCTGATGACCCGATTTAGAGAGTAGATGTATTAGATCCGGCATATATTAAGAAAGGTAGATGTAGACCTAAAAAGACTTTCTAAAAAGTATTAGAAACGACCTTTTTTTATTAGATTTAAATGAGAGTTTGACTCTTAATATGGCACAATGGAGAAAAATGATTCATGTAGCCGAGCCCACGTGGTGGGATAATGGCTTGATGATGATGTTGTTGTTTTCTATTTTTCCTTAGGCTGATTGTGGATTTAGAAGAAGGCGAGTATTTTGTTCGACTATCTTGTAGTTTATTAAGAGTTTCATAAGTTGTGTTCGAGTTAGATCAAGGAAAAAGAAGGATAATGAAAGAAGATGTTGATGGTCAATATTGAAATTGAAATGTTGAGTGGTCTTGATAATTTCTGCCTTTGAGGCTGAAAATGAAGGTACTTTTTGTGTACTAAGGATTGGATGCGGTTCTAGAGGAGGCGATCTTGAAAGTAGAAGAAAGATTGCTTGTAGAGATGTTGATCAAAGTTCACAACACAATTCTACAAAATCTTGAAGTTGAGGTTCTGCGAGAAGTTGTGGATGCAAAAGCAGCCACCAATTTATAGAGAGTGTTAGAATCTTTATGGCATAAGATGTCTTTAGCTAATCGTTTGTATCTCAGGAAGAAATTGTATATGTTTCAATGGAGAACTCCAAACACCTTTGCATAAGCATGTAGATGATTTTAATTGAATAGTTTTTTAATTCGAAGAATATAGATGTGAGAATAGATTATGAAGATCAATGCTTTATGGAAAGGATTTCTTGGTTATATCTGAGTAAGGCTACACTAAATTCAAAATAAATTCAAAGAAATGGTGTATCTAATCAAGATAGTGAAGCTAGTGGGATAGTTATGTGAGGATGATAAAAAAGATGGGGGCTAAAGTTGTAGAGCCAAAGTGAAAGGCAAGAAGGAAATTATTTCTTTTTCATAAAGAATGTCATTTGAAGAACTAATGCCTAGATAGGAAGAACCATAACCAAGAAATGGTTAGAGATAGAGGAGATTCTGCGATAGTGGAGGAAGGCTATGATAGTGTCGATGTCCTGTCAATTTGAGATGTGGATTCAAGCAAGGAATGGATCATTGACTCTTGATGCTCCTACCTTATGTGCTCAAATAAGAGTTGATTTGAGTCTCCAATGAAAAATGTGGCACACTATATCTTGGAAACATTGAGAAATGCAAAATTCAGGTTAAAGGAGCCATTCGATGCAAACTTCATGATGTCGTGAAAAGATTGCTCAAGAATGTTAGGTATGTTCCTGAGCTTCAAAGGAATTTGTTTTCTTTTGGTGAATTAGAACACAATGGATATAAATATGATGGTGGGAGCTTAAAGATGTGCAAGGGCTCTTTAATCATCATGAAAAGCATTCATATGAATGGGGTGTATACATTGTAAGATAAAATTGTGATTGAAGGCTATGTGAGTATGTATTTTAATATTGTTGGTGAAGTTAAGTTGTGGCATCAAAGATTATGACATGTGAGCCTAAAAGGGCTTTGAAGAGTTGTACAAATAAAGGATTCTTTGGACATAAGAAGTCTATAAATTAGAATTATTTTTACCACTGTGGTGGAAAAATACAAGTGGTTGAAGTTTGCCACTTTAGAATATAAATTTTAAAAAAAATTAGATTACGTACATTCAGATCCTTGAGTCATATGACGGAACAAGGTATATTCTATCTTTATTAATGATAATTCAAGAAATTTTAAATATTTTTGATTTTTTTCTTAAACAAAAAAATAAGTCTTTTAAAAATTAAATGAATGATAGAATCTTGTTGAAACTCAGACAATAAAGAAGGTTAATAAATGAATAACAGTTTCAGGTTTTGCTATGAGCAATTCAAGAAGTACTGCAAGGAGCAAGGGCAGCATGACATCTCTTGTGCATCCATCCAAATCATTTAAGTTAGCTATGTTGGAGCCCAATATGTCATGAAAGTTCTTTTTTTACGATGTTACTTTCTCACCGTGTTAGTGGGCATACTTGCATGCACTATACATTCTTTGTGGAGTAATATTGTAAAAAAAAAATAATTTGGAAATTTTAATCCACGCCCTTACTACTCTTTTGAGGGGAAAGCAAGGGCGCATGCTGGTTCGGATATCCCTATTAAGTCCTCCAGCAAAAAATTAAATGATCTCCCAGAAACTATGTGCTTGCTCTTTCACTATCCACAAGCATTAAAAAGGAAACTAAACTTTATCCCATTAGACTACCTTTACTACTCCAACACAACTTGGATCGGCCTGATCATCCTGGCTCTGCCTAGCCAGGTTGTCTTCTTCCTACACATGTGAGGGCAAGCGTTAGCCACTAATGCACTGATGATTCCTCCTCAACTTCTAAGTAGCACTTCTTTTTAAGGACTTACGGACTTAAGGAGTGATCAGCGACCTGAAGCCCACGAGAGGGTTTAGTGGCTAACAATAGTTGAGAAAAAATCCTGTATGACTATCTAATTGTGACTTATGACAACCATGATTAATATATTCATGATTCTGTTCATTTTTATATTTGTTATTTGATTATAGGATAATGAGTAAATATATTTGTTTGATTTAATTTTTTTTATTATTTTGTTGCTTGAATAAATGATGTTTGTGTTAAAAAAATGCTATATTTATTGACTCAAAATTAAAAAAAAAATTATTCCTGCAGAAAATCAAAGGAAGTTATGTTATGAATAATGCTACTTAACTATTGTGACGAAGTACATCATATCATAATAATTAGATTACTCTGCAATGAATGAGAAATAAAATATGATTGTAAATTAATATTCTATCTTAAAACATGCTTCTATGCAATAATTTTTTGTTTTACTTACGAACTATATCTAAATCAATATTTTTAAGACTATTTGCAGTATAAATAAATTTTATAAGTATGAGAATAAACATAATTTATTTTAAATATTTATCTTATTTAATTGTAATTATCTACTAATTTTCATAGATGTCTTTGGAAGGATGAGGATGAGATTAAACTCAATCTTCTTTTAAAATTCCCACTATCATATTTATAGGTGAAATCTGCATTAAATCATTGTCTTTCAAATATATGGATGAATATTACTAGGTGTGTGAGTATAAGAGCTTCTATTATTTCTTAAAAATAATTGTATATATTTCTCTCTCTCTCTCTCTCTTTAAATATATAGACTTTGTTATGCTTCATCTTTTATATTCAAGTCTAATTTACATTCCAAAGGCAGGGTTAAAAACCATGATCTTCCGTCTATTGATACAATGGAATTTTGTAATGAAAGTCTTCTAGCTTGTGGAAGTGATTTTGATCTCCGTGGTTCAGCAGTAGTGCAGTTATGGGATATGGAATCTCCACAATCCCTTCAATGCTTCCCTGCGAATAATTCTGTAAGTTATTTTCCTTTTGATCTGCTAAAACATTTATTCAATTAGACTAACATATTTGATCCACAGTTTATCACTTCACTCAAAGTAAATCCACAAGGCAGCACCATAATCACAGGTATGACTTGCCATCCCGGGGCATCCCATATATATATATATATATATATATATATATATATATATATAACATGTGCTGACAGTGATGAGGTTTGTTATGCACCATTGCAATAGGTGCTGTTGATGGAACTGTTGGCTTATTTGACATACGGACTTGCAATGCAATTAATTATCTTTCAATTGGATCGAATTATGAGGTACACTTTAAATGGATTTTGTTACATGCATAGTGTTATTTTGTACCTTATCCCTTTAGTCTATTGTTGGTGCATATATATATATGAAAAAACTATTTTAAATTTTATTGCTTGATTCTATACAAAGTGTGAAAATATTTATAGATTTATTCAGAAGGCTTACAATGAAAATAAATCAATGCTAATAAAAAAAGAAAAGAAAAGAACTCAAGAGTGGCTGACAGCAAAAATAGAATGAGACATACAGATTGCAATCTAAGGGTCATAAGAGGATTGATGCAATAATTAGAAACCTAATTCACAGGCTTAAGAATACCTATTAAGATTCATTGACTTCTGGGTTCCACGATCCTCAGCACTCTCCCTCAAGCTAAATGGTATAAATCTACCATTACAAATTTGCCTACAATATCTTTAAATGTAGGGTTGCAAAATCCTTTGGGAAGAATACCTATAAGTTGATTTCTTTTTGGCACATATGAAGTGCAAATCAACCTATTTTTTAGTTTATTTTTTATGAAATGTTTATCTACCTCCATATACTTTGTGCGATCGTACTGTAGCGGGTTATGAGCAATGCTAATTGTAGATTTATTGAAAGCATATTTTTAATGGACCTTCCATTTGTCTTTTGAATATTCCAAAATAATTATAATCCACGCAAATTTCTTGGGCAATGCCCTAAATTCAGATCCAACTTTAGATCTTGAAACAATAGATTATTTCATGCTTTTCCATATTATGAGACTTTCTTCCAAAAATGATAGCATCCAGTCATAGATCTTTTGTTCACTAATGATCGTGTATACTTTGCATCAGTATACCCTATAATTGGTAAAGTATCTTATTTTTTATAGATAATTCCATTACCAGGACTTGATTTAAGATATATAAGGATTCTATAAGTAGCTTGAAGGTGGACTTATTGGGTTTGTGAATTGATTAACGTATGATACTCAGTGCAAATGTGATGTCGGGATAGATGTGAGATTGATAAATCATTTTTCAACAAATATTTGATATTGTCCCATATCTAATTTTTTTCCTTCATCTACATCTAATTTTTGATTTGGTTCTGTTGTGGTTTATAAAATTGCAATCAGTTATTTTTATTTCTTTCAATAAATTCATGACATTTTTTGTCGAGAAAGGAGTATTTTTTGTTATGATCAAGCACTTTTATTCTTAAAATTTGTTTAAGTTTGCCCAACTCTTTGATATCAAATTCTTTCAGCAAGCTTTTTTATAAGACTCTTTCTTTATTTTCATCTCCTGTGACAATTATGTCATCAATAGATATGATGACAATTGCAATTTTACTATTAATGGAGTATTTTATAAAGAGGTTATGATCTTCTTATCTTTTTTTTTTTTGTATCCAACTTCATTCATGACTTTTACAGATATGCCAAATCATGTTCTTGAATATTGTTTACGGCCATGCAAATCCTTTTTAATTTGCACACTTTTTTATTGTGAAAGAACCATCAAATCCAAGTGGTGGAGCTATATAGACTTTTTCAATATTCTCATGTAGGAAAGTATTCTTTAAATCATATTGCTATCCACGATTGGCTGCAAGAAAAATTAAGATGTGTATTGTATTTATTTTTATAACAGGAGCAAATGTTTCTTAATAGTTAATTCCATAGGATTGTGTATATGTTTTGGCTACCAATCTCAAGGTGCTTTATACTTTACTGAAAATTTCTGAGAGGATGTTAGTTGGGAGAAATTTAGTTAGATAATTTATATGACTTTTGAATCCTATTAATCTTGTGGGTATTCTACATATTTGGTATGTAGTAGTCATTACTGCTTCTTCCTAATATCTTTTTGGCACTTAATTCTAAAAGAGAAAAGTCCTATAAGATGGCAAATTTTCCTTTCTATCATTATTCTATTAGGAATTGTTAGAATAGGAGAATTGATGGATGATACATTCTTTTTGGAAAAAAAACAATCATGTGTGATTAAAGTAATTACAAGCATTATCAGTTTGAAATATCTTGTGTTAGCATAGAATTGTTTTTTGTATAGTGGTTTTAAGAGAAGAAAGAGCAATGCTAACATAAAATTTTTGTTTGATAAGATATACCTATATCATCCGAGTGTAATCATCAATGAATTTGATAAATTTTGTAGCTCTAATTGGGATTTTGGAAAATCTCCAAATATCAAAGTGAACAATTAGAAGAGTAGAGGATATAGAATCACTTCTAGAAAGAAAAAAATGATGATCTTTAACAATCTCATAAATCTCATAATGAAAAATTTTTATGTTTATATTTAAAAATAGAAAAAAATATTTTAAAAAATGGATGCCGACTATAATGATGTTCTCAAATGGCTTTTATATTGAGGGTGAAAATAAAAAAAAAAAAATGAAAAAGTGGTTTTCATCTTCAAATAAGATATAACCTATCATGACACAATGATTAGCAAAAAAAGTTATTTGATAGTTTTGGTCTTTAGTAATATTTAGATTTACTTAAGAAAAGTACCTCGTAGGACATTACTGGATTAATATGGAGAAAATTGATCTACAATTGTTGTTAGAGGATCTTAACCTACTTTTATTTTTCTATTGTTGGAGTCAGGTTTGTAGGTTTAAAAAGGTTGGCAAGGCTAGTCATGTGGTTGGTTGCTCTTGAATCTAGGATCCATGTGTGAGGCAAATTATTCAAGGCATTGAAAACACAAGAATTAGAAGTTATTATTATTTTGACCTAGAGAGTATGATTTGGATGATTTTTTCAGAGAGTTGAGGAAGTTTTTGAATCTGCCAATTTCTTTTGGATTAAGCCCTTATGTTGTGACTGGCCTACCCTTTTTGTTTGATCGTTATTTTCATAGAGCATGGGGTTTTTTAATGGAGTTTTCAATATTTTTCTTTGAGAGAAAAGGACCAAAATGGTCCTTCAACTGTTTGTGAGGGACCAAAATGGTCCCCAACTCTTTTGAGGAACCAATTTAGTCCCTCAACTCCTTAAAAAGTGATTTTTTTGATCCTAACATCAAAATTTGAGGTTAATGGTGTTAAATCAAGATGTATTTTTGTCATTTTTAATTAATTATTTATTAAATATAATTTTCAAGTAATAGTAATTTAAAAAAGTATTAAACATTTCTTTAATAAAAAAATTTATTAATAATTCTAATTTTAATTTAGGATCATTATAGATTAGAATTATTAATAATTTTTTATTAAAGAAATATTTAATAATTTTTTTAAAATACTGTTACTTGAAAATTAGATTTAATAAATAATTTAATTAAAAAATGGCCAAAATACCCTATATTTTAACATCATCAACCCCAAAATGTGATGTTAGGATCAAAAAGACCCCTTTTTAAAGAATTGAGGGACCAAATTGGTCTCTCAAAAGAGTTGGGGACCATTTTGATCCCTCACAAAGAGTTGAGGGATCATTTTGGTCCTTCTCTTTTCTTTGATGTATCCTTTTTTCTTGCAGTAGTTACACTATAGATTACCTTTCGAAGAAATTTTTTTTCTTAATTTAAGGAAAGAGTTTGTAGTAACTCTTGTATCTTAGGGTTCAATGGTTATTATGGTAGATGTTTTGAAAATCTGAGCATTGAACATTATTGTTTTTCTTTCTTCTCCGACTCTATGAGATAAAAAGTCTCATTCAGTGATGGTAGGTTTTCTCTTTTTAAGAGGTAGACATGAATTTGGTCGAAGTCATTATTTAATCTTGTAAGAAACTCAAACGCCATTTCTCGTTTTACAAATTGTTTGAAAATTATCGCATCATCGCAGCTCGTCATTTTGTGATCTTGGTAATAATCTAGTTCAAGCCAATAAACCATCATTGCATTAAAGTACTCAATAACATGAAAATTATTTTGCTTGTTTGTCAAAATCTATGTTTTGATCTCATAGATGAGGACAACATCCTTCACTTTTGAGTATATTTCTTTAACAACATCCCAACTTATTTTGTTGTAGAGAAAAATATATAGGGTCTACTGATTTCAGGTATCATTATATTCCACAACTATATTATGATCATGGAATCTGCTTCTTCCCAAATATAAATTTTAGGTCTTTTAGCTCCAGAGGAGGATTCTCAAAATGATGGATAATTTTCTTTCCCTCAAAAATGTCTTTGCAATTTGGAAGCTTTTTAAATAATTTTTCAAATACAAGCAATATGAGGCTTATAGTCTCTTGAGTTCACCTCTAGTTTGATTTTCATCATTTGTGATGATCAATTCCTAAGAAAGGAAGTCTAAGAAATCAGTCATTAATGATGAAAATGAAAAATCTCTACAAAAGGGAGAAATAAAAAATAACAAAAGTTGAAAGATGGAAACTGTAAACTCGCTATAATACTTTGAAGAAAATTTGAAAAGTAGAAAAACAACTTTAAATTTTGTTGCTTGATTTTGTACAATGTGTAAAAGTATTTATAGACTTCACCAAAAGGCCTACAATGGAAATAAATAGAAGCTATTTAACAAAAAAAGAAAAAAAAAACCCCAAGAGGGGCCGACGGCTAGAATTGAAAGTGGAGGTACACGGCTTGTGTTCTAAGGTCCATAAGAGGATCTATCTTTTGGTTAGAACTTAAAACCCTTAATCCGTGTGGTAAAAAATTCCTTTTAAAATTAGTTTACTTGTGGGTCTCACATTCTTTCAACAATATGTATTAAATTTTTTCAAATAACTTTTTTCAGGAAAATTAACCCATATTTTCCCTTCATTCATTGTAGGTTACATCTGTTTCATTTAGCAGCTGTGGGAGATACTTTAGTGCCTCTAGCACAGCCAATAATTCTCTTGTATGGGATACACGGCTTGTGCCAACAAATGTCCGAGACATGCCCCCGGCGAACTGTATCTCAGCCAGGAATATGCGTTTGATCAGGCCACTGCATTGTTTGAGCCATGGGAAGCAAATGCCTACTGCAGAGCATACTGGTCAACTTCCAGGGTGAGTTCTTATCCGGAACTTTCTACGTGGTTTTCATTTATTTCAGCTTTTACGTCGATAGGAACTTGCGTATGTGGTTTTATTATTTTTTTATGTGGCCATTTTGTTCTGGATTGATCATGAAATTACTATGGAAGAACTATGATTACCGAATTTGGGTATGGATTTGGGCATCCAATTGGTAATCAGTTGTGTTCAGATAGGGCTTATTGATGATGGTATCCCACCCATTGTCATCCCAAATAATCAGTAATTATAAGCTAATCTTAAATCATAGATATGACATTCATGTTAAATTAATTCTAAACATCCCCACCTAGGCTACAGAAGGGAAAGGAATTGCCAATTAACTCGGATATAGTTAAGCCTAAGCTGAATTATGCATAGCAAGATATGGGACGAGGGTGTAAAAATTGAATTCAACACTTGAAGAGTGAGGATGTGGGTTGAGTTGGGCGCCTATTTTTGCTGTGGTGCAAGATGAATGCTTAATTTTAACTATAAGAGAAACAAAGCAAATTGGTCTCTGGATTATTTATGTGAGACTATTTATTTTCGGAGCATCTAATATATTTAATTTAGTCTCTTAATTTGTCATATCTGATTCAAAATAGTCCATTGACTCCTCAAATATGACTTAAAATATTTTATAAGAGGGATTATTTTGAATTATATTTGAAGAGTCAAGAGACTAAATTGAACATATTTATAGTTTAGGATTAAACAAATAGTCCAGGGACCATTTAACATTTTTCTCTAAAGTATAATTACTTTTTCTGAGCATCCTCGCATACTTACTAGCAGTTGGTGCCTTGATTAAGTAACCTTCCATGGAATTGGTGGTATTGAGCTAACTTTGATTTCTATTCCTACATATGCGTTGTCCTTTCCTTGCAAGGCAATTGGGTTAGCTGCTCGGTACTTACATAGTTAAAATGTGGTTGACGACCTGTTTGCTGGCGATGGTTATTCCACTGAATGAGAAATGTTACAATACACATCAACATTTTCTTTTTTTGCCTTATCTAGCCATGTTGATGAGGGTGATCAGGGTGTAAATGATGCTCGATGGCTTCAGAACGAGTCGGTCCTCATCACTGCCAGTGGTGATGGCAGGTAAGTTGATCTTCCTTCCTCTTCGTTTTTTCCCCCGTTGCTTCTGCTTTGTTATGCCAGTTAACCAAAATATTGCAAAATCATCAGCATTGCAATGTGGGACGTTAATCTAGGTATGCCATGCATCAGACATCTGGTCAGCCATACCAGATGTGTTAACACTGTAAGTCTATCCTCCATATCTAAATGCATAGTTAACAGCCTGTTATCACAGTGGTTCATCTAACTTTTGTCATTCTTTAGGCAACTCTTTGGCACCTCTAACGTGGGTTTTGTTGTAAAACAGGTTGCTGTTGCTCCAAATGATGATTACTTCTGCAGCGGCGGAGATGATCAAAAAATTGTGAGTTATATTCTCCCTGTTTGCATGCATATGAACAGATTTCCAGCACTGATTTCAATTCTTTGATTAAGCTTTGCTAAAAACACACACAAGTCCAAAATTAAGTCTTTATCCTTTTGGATTGATTTCTGTTAGAGGTGAAGAGCCTTTTGTTGTGTATTTTATTCACTAAAGAACCATCTGTTGAATGGATAAAATTTTTCCAAGGAACACCGAAATAAATATACATCACTCATCAAATATATATCACTTTCATAATTTGATATTTTCCTATGCTAACAATCCCTCTCAAGCCAGAAGATATATATTAGTTAGCTCCAGCTTATTATATAATCAAGAGAAGTTAGAGGATGCGAGGCTTTTGCAAAAATTATTGTTATTTTTTCTGAATTGGAGACAAGACTAGTGACAATATTCTTGAAAAAGCATAATATCTTATATAAAATGGCAATCAACTTTCAATATGTTTGGTTCTTTCATGAAACATAGGGTTACTGACATTTTAGATGTCAACACAATTGTCATAGAAACATAGACTAGGTAATTGGAAAACTAAACTCCTCTAAAATAGTCTCCATCCGCATAATTTCACATGTAAATTGGGCAATAGTTATTTGTTTGGAAATACTTGAAGATCTCATGTATACCCTAACAATATTGACGAAATAGCGAGAAAACTCCACAAATTTGATGGAAAACTTGAGAAAAACAATAGTTTTATTGCAAGAATCAAACTAACGGATGAAGAAAAGCAAGATACAATTGATCCTCAATTCGAGAGGAGGATCGATCTCTCCCAATTCCTAAATGAAGCTAGGGCCCAAGACGCCAAGAACCAAAGCCACCAAATCAACCACAATAATCATGCATAACCATACCCCTAATCCCTTCCTCCTACTTAAAGCATACAATTAAACATCTAAGCCCAAATTACCCCTTAGCCCTAGCCGCCTACTCCTTTGCCTCCAAAGCCATTTGAATTTGAATTCATGAGTGGGCCCCATCCCATCTAAGGTGGCAACCACAAGAGGGCGGACCAACTTGGTTTGCCTCTTGTATACATGAGCTGGCCCTTGATCATGGGCCGGTTGGATCGGTCCAGTAGGGACCGGTCTAACAATACTCCCCTCCCAAAGAATCACCTTGTGTGATGCAGGACTAAGCGAAATAAGTCATGCAAATAGAGATTATGCTAAGATAACATTAAAGACAGCAAAATAAACTTCATAAAATATTAAGAACAATAAAAAAATTTGAACTATTAGATCATGTGATGGCAAGAAACTAACAAGTAAAGGCTAAACAATAACAAAAGGTGAATCAATTTAGACTAGCTAACATAGATTGGCACAAGTCCAACATTTAATTAAGGGATTAGTCACTAGAGTTTATGTTCGCTCAAATTTAAATAGAACTTGGCGTATTAATCAACACATATAAGATGATGCTACTATAGATGAAATGAGAAGACCAATATTTAGTTAAATGGAGAATAAGAGGAGGATTTGATACTTAGCTTATGAATGGGAGGAATTGAGTCCTTGATGAAATGACGGCTAGTTTCTCCTTGGCTCGCTCTTGAAATCCTTGCTCTTTGTTGAATCAATGTCCTTGTTGCATTAGTAGGAGCTAAGTTTCCTTGGAGAGGTAGAATAGTGAGGAGGGAAAAGAAAGTTTCAGCTATATGAGGATTTGGAAGTGGAGAGTTCACGGTTTTGGGGTTTGGAGGGGTGAACTAGGCCGACTGCATCGGGAGGAGGAGGAGGAGGAGGGGAGAGATGATTTGGCTAATTTTAATGGCTTGGAAAGGGAAAAGTTAGGTTGGGAAGTAAAGAGGTGGGGGCTGGCGGCTTGGGGAAGAGAAATGGTTGATGTGGTTTGCTTGGGAAGGGAATTAGTTGGCTTAGGAAAGGGAAAAAGTTAAAGTGGATGTAGATCTCCAAATGTCACAATTAATTGAGATAAATGCTCAATTAATGTGTATTTATTGCATAATTTGGGAAGCCCAAGGGTCAAGGGTGTTGGGGGGGAAGGTGGAGGCGAATAGAGAGGAAGGGAGGGAGGTGGCTGTTGGTTGAGGGCAGTAGGTTGCTGCAGCTGGGGGGCTGCTTGGGCGGCTAGGGAAGGAGGAAAAAAAAGATACAGAGAGAAGATGATACTATCCAAAAGCTCACACGCTGTTGGGTATTTCTTTGCCTTTCTCCAAAGGACTTCACACACAAACTCAACTCACCAAGAGAAGAAAAAGCATATAACCAGAAATTTATATCCAAATATTCATCATCCATACAAGAGAATAATGTGCCATGTATATAGGCACCAAAAATATGAAAGGAACAAAATACAAGAAGGCCCAAGGCCAAACAACACAAAAGCTCCCTCAAGTGAGGATAAAACTGTAATAAAATAAATAACACCACATAAATCTCCTGCAACACATGAAAAATAAAAATATAAAGACTCAATCAAGGCTGTAGATCTCCGGCCTCTACGGTGATAAACCCACCAAGCTTTGATGTCCCCATCATTCTCCCGGGTGGGAGAAAACTCGACCCTGTCGAGTCAGCTGTATGTGAACTCTCGTATTGTTCCAACAAATCTAGGCCGATCCTCTGCAACTCCTCACGCTCAAGCCATATATCTTCGATCTCTGGTTTATCCTTCCACCTAACGAAATATCTTCTTCTTCCTCCATCCTTAGTAGAAATAATTTAATCACTCAAAATGATATCAATTTTATCCGTTTGAGGTGAATTGGGTAATTTGGGTAGTGGAGGTAGGCTAGGGTGTTCACTGGGTGGGTTCACACAAGGCTTAGCAAATGGATTGGGTGGGTTAAAATTAGGCCTCTCATTGGCAACTAGATCCTTTATATTAAAGGAGGGACTTATGCCAAAATCTGAAGGAAGATCCACCACATAAGCATTGTCATTAATTTTCTTCACTACTCTAAAAGGTCAAGCACTCTTAGCATGTAGTTTCCTAATAGCCCCTTTCGGGAACCATTTTGGACGAATCCGAACCATCACATAATCACCTACTTCAAAAGTTTTGAATTGCTTCTTAATGTCAGCCTAAAGTTTGTAAGTTGCATTGTTTTGATTTATCCTAATTAAAATCTCTTTATGCAAATCATGCAAATGGTGATGCAGACTCACTAACTCTAGACCTAGGGCTCATGGGAATCAAATCTATAGGCTGCCTATGTTTGAAACCATAGACTATCTCAGCTGGACTCAGACTCGTAGTACGATTCATGGAATTATTATAGGCAAACTCAGCTATAGGTAACTTAGAATCCCAATCTTTCACATGTTCACTAACTAAGGTTCTGAGAAGATTTCCCAAGCTCCTATTAACTACCTTAGTCTGACCATCCGTTTGTGGGTAAAAAGCAGTAGAGACCTAATGTTTTGTGCCCATTTTCAGTCATAAGATTTTCCAGAAATAACTTGTGAATTTGACATCCCTGTTAGACACGACGATTTTGGGTAACCGATGTAGTCTAACCACTTAATTAAAATAAAGCTTGGCAATAGTTGAGGCATCGGAAGTCCTAGAACAGGGTAAGAAGTGAGCCATTTTTGAGAATCTATCTACTACGATATAAATGGCATCATTCCTACGAGTAGTCTTTGGCAGGCCTAAGAAAAAATTCATACTGACATCCTGTCAAGGACAACTAGGGATGGGTAGAGATGTATACAGGCCAGTGTTTTGCTTCCTTTGCTTGGCCAGTTGGCAGGTTTAGCACCTACTAACCAACCTAGCAACATCCCTCTTCAGGCTAGGCCAGAAGAAATGATACTCTACAACCTCTATGGTCTTATCACGGCCAAAGTGGTTAGCAAGCCCAAACCAGAAATTCCCTAAGGGAGGTCCACGTGATGTAGAGCTTCTGGGATATAAATAAATACCCATCCTCAATGAGATAATCATTAATAGTGCGCTAAGGCCTGAGGAGAGGATGGAGTAAATCTCCTTAAAGTCAGGACACTCTAAATATTCTTCCTTCAATTGCTCAAATCCAGTGACTTCTGCCCTCATCTCGACAATAGTCATCATACGACGACTAAGGGCATCAACAATTTTGTTCTCAACTTCAGCCTAATGCCTAAGGGTATAGGTGTATTCCTGGAGGAATTCAACCATCTGCCATGGGGGGCATTCAGCTTCTTCTGGGAGTTTATGTAACGAAGAGCTTCATGATCAGAGAAGATGACGAACTCTTGCGGGAGCAAATAATGTCGTCAATATCTCAGGCATTGAACCACAGCATAAAACTTCTTGTCATATGTGGATTAGCGCTGGTGAATTTCATTTAGCTTCTCACTAAAATAGGCCATAGGGTGACCCTCTTGGGATAGGACTCCTCTAATACCAACTCCCGAAGCATCACATGACACTTCAAAGACTTTGAAAAAGTCAGGAAGTCTCGACATAGGGGCTTCCACCATCTTTTGTTTAATCTCATCAAAGGCTCTAGTGGCAGCCACAGATCACTAGAATTCTCCTTTCTTCAGACAATCGATGATGGGGGAGACAATGGAGCTGAAGTTCCTAATGAGCCTCCTATAAAAAATAGCTAAACCATGAACCTCCTGAAGTTCCTGGGAACATACCATTCAGTTATGGCTTTCACCTTCTCGGGGTTAGTAGAGACCTCATGGGATGAAACTATGAAGCCCAAAAACACAACCTGGTCAGTGAGGAAAATGCACTTCTTAGGATTAGCATATAGTTATTCCTTCCTCAGAACCTCACATACCTGGCTGAGATGGTCTAAGTGCTAGTTTACAGATCGACTATAGATAAGAATGTCATCGAAATAGATGAAAACAAACTTACCCAAGAAGGGTTTCATGATCCTCATGAAAGTACTCGGGGCATTACTGATTACTCAACCCGAATGGCATGATCAACCACTCATAGAGACCATCATTGGTCTTGAAAGCTGTTTTCCACTCATCTCCAGGACGAATCCTAATATGGTGGTATCCACTCTTAAGATCGATTTTGGAGAATAGAGTGGCTCCAACCATCATATCCAATATGTCATCCAGTCTAGGGATAGGGAAACTATACTTGACAGTGATTTTGTTGATAGTATGGTTATCAACACACATTCTCCATATATCATCCTTCTTGGGGGTAAGAAGGGATGGTACACTACAAGGACTCAGACTCTCCTTGATGAAACCCCGATGTAGGAGTTTATCCACTTGCCTCTTGAGCTCAGCATGCTAAGTGAGATTCATACGGTAATGAGGCAAGTTAGGGAGGGAAGCACCGCAAACAAGGTCAATGGCATGCTGTATATCCCTCAAAGGTGGTAATTGGTTAGGAAGGTCCTTAGGAAAAATATTAGAAAAGTCCTGAAGGATGGGCTGGACCTCCTAAGGAATGGGCCTCTCGGGCTCCTCAGTAACCTCACGACCCACTAAGGCATAAAGGGGTGCGCCTTGGGCCACACAGGAATCAATAATCTTGGCAGATACAAGGTTGAGCCCTTTACTATGTTTCATAGGGTTGGATTTAGGTTCATCCTTAGACTTTGGCCGACTAGGCAAGAGCTTGATCTTCTTGCCACCATATTCAAATACACAGGTGTTTGAACGACTATAAATGTGGACATCGTTATCAAAAAGTCAGAGGCGGCCCAAGATAACCTGACCCACATCCATAACAAGGATATCACACCAAACATTTTCCTTATAATCAGACAAGGAGATAGGTATGAGGCTTCGTTCATTCATCTCCAAAATAGTGGAGTTGACCCAAGCTACCTTATGTAGACTGGGGTGGGGAACAACAGATAATGCAAGACGGGTTACCAAGGTGGAGGAGACAGCATTGATGCAATTTTTATCTTTCAGTTTGGTGTAGATGTGAAAAATGAAAGTCCTACTCCAGTCATCAACAGATCGTGGGTGTGACAGTGCACATCTCACCACACATAGAGGAGAGGGGTCCCAATTCTGGATGCAATGGATGACATCAGTATCATCCTCATCCTCCTCAAAGAATTCACCATCAGCATCTACTTGGTGAATGAGGTCAGCCTCAGGCTCAAGGTCTTCCTCAGATACTTCTTCAATAATGGAGACCTTATAAGGGTTAGAGAACTGGGCGGCAATATGGCCATACCCATGGCACCTGAAGCACTTAGTCCCAAGGTGGGATTTAGGTGACTCCACCATGGGAGACTTGCCCTTCAGATAAGGTCGAGTCTGGGGTGTGTTAGAAGGGGGTCGACTGGGATGGCTAGGAGTCAGCCTAGGAGAAGAAACATGTGGGGCCGATCCACTAGGAGGCCTAAATAGGGGTCTAGACTCATTGTGACGAACAGTGTGGTGTGGTGTAGATTCTTCCAGATCCAAGACTATGCTATAGGCACTCTCTAAGGTGGTGATATTCCTAGCAAATAATTCGTTGCAGAGATCTTCACGCAACTCTGCACAAAACATGGATAGGATCTGTGCATGAATAGTGGTGGTCTCTCCACTGTAGCGCAACATAAAATCATCAAATGCTGCGATATAGTCTTTTACAGATTACTATCCTGAGTTAACCTGTTCCACCTATCCAACAATCTCGGGAAATATGATGGTGGAGATGTTTCTGCCTCAGTTCCCACTTTATAGTTCTCCAATCACAGGATATTCACCTCGAGATTCCCTAAGATTTTTTAAATTATTCCAATACTGATTAGCTCTCCCAATAAGCTTCATTTCAACAAATCTAACTTTCCGCTCCTCAAAAATGCTATACCACTTGAAAAAATTATCCAAACCCTTGATCCAGTCCAGAAAGATCTGGGGATCCAGTTTACCATCAAATGTGGGAACATCAACCCTAATGTTTTTTAGCAAGAAAGCATCAGGATCATGCATGGGATCATGACCACGGGGATGTTCACGGTATGGCCGACCAACAGGAGCAGGGTGGTGTCCACGGGGGTGTCCACCATGTGCCGGGGGCTACATGCAAAGGTTTAGTGTTTGGATAAAAAATTGGCTACATGCATGGGTTTGACCACTCCAAACGGGTTGACCAAGTCAAACCAATGGAGGTTGACTCATGAAGGTGTTGGATATGCTAGGAGCATGCAATGGAATAATTTTCAAAATTTGGTTTGGCTTGGGTTGAAGTTTTGCTCAATAAAAGCCCCTCTTGATCACTTGGGTTGAGCCATGTTGAGGTTTATGAGAATGTTTGATTTTTCTTTAGGGATTTTGGGGTTAAGTGGGCCTGTGGTCAACCAAGATCCACAAAAAGTTCAATTTTGTGTTTAACATGTCATAAAAATGATCATGAACATGTTTAAGGGTTTTGGGGAGGTTCTTAAAGTCAATTTTCACAAGATGCAATATACAGTGGCATGGATTGTAAATATTTGAAGGTTTTGCAGCATTCGAAATTCAATTCAATTTTGGGGATTAGAGAGCTTGGTTTGCTTTCAAATTTGGAGGGTTGACCCTAGAGACAGGCCTAGTCGATATGCAATTGACGGATCATGAATTCAAGGTCATTTGGTTCGGTTTTGAGGTGATTGAAACATCACTCAAAAAGGGTTATGGGACAAAGGATTTTGGCCTTGACTTTAGGTTTGGAGTTTTGGATTTGGTTTTGGTTTTGGATAGTCAATCTCATATAAAAATGAGGTCAACAATAACCTTTCTTTATTAGATTAAATGCGGATTTAACTCCTAATAAGATACAATAGAGAAAAAGGATTCATGTAGCCGACCCCACAGTGGGATAAAGGCTTGATGTTGTTGTTTGTAATGTCTTGACAATTTTTTTAGATAATAATTTTTGCATTCAACATTTTTCTGTTGAGTGTAAATGATTGAGACTGCACAAATTCTAGAGCACTATTTGTGCATATTTTTTTTATTAAAGTGAAAAAATGAACTTTTTCTTTGATAGAAAGTTTGAAAAATATTGAAAACATATGACTAATATTTGAGCAAATAAAATCAAATGACCCTTGAAAAATTATGGAAGTGATAAAATAAGGGATCTTAAGGACATGACTAAGCTTCTAAATTTATGAGGAGATAACTCCAAAAAAAGATTATGATGGTTAGTGGTAGAAAATGTAAAAGACGCATGATGGTATTTACCTAACTTGCAAGCATGACATGATAAATGCATTTGAGTCATGCTTGAACTTAAGAAATCTCTTTCTAATGCTAAATTATTTGAATTTATTATATGGATTTGGAAACAAATTCAGAAAAGCAAACTGAGAAAATTGGGCGAGTTACTTTAGTACCACTTATTCATTATTGATTTAATTTTGGAGATGCGTATCATTTTGCTAAAGAGATAATGTATCAAAATAGAAACTGTAAACAAGATAGACATTGCTTTTTTTTGCAACAAGCTTGAAACATGATTGTGGATGCAATGAAGGGTTGAAAATTGTTGAGTAGCTAGGCTTGATGTAACATTACAATATGGAGGAGAAGCATGAAGGTAATAGAGCTTGTTGCAAGGATCAATAAGGAAGCCAAAGGCCATGAACCACAGAAAATAATTTGTACCATTGAATATGATGGTGGTACCTATAGTGAAAGGAGGTTGAATGGCCCTATGTGTGTGTGCGAGAGAGAGAGAGAGAGAGTTTTAAACTAACCCTATGCTGATATCAAAGATCTTTTGTAGGATATTTTATTTACTAGTGAACATCTCTGTTTATGATAGAAGAATGAGTATAATGTTCTAAAGAACATCCCAATAAACATATACAACTTAATATAGAGAACTGCTAGAAAACACTTGAAGATTTCAAGTAAATCCTACCAATCTCGGGAAAACAGCGAGAAATTTTCACAAATCCAACGAAAAATTAGAGAAAAACAGAAATTTTATTGCAAGAACACAAACTAACGGAAGAAAATAGCAAGATACAGTTGATCCTCAATTCGAGAGGAGGATCAATCTCTCCCAAATCTCTAGACGCCACTAGAGCCAAAAAATCTAAACCTAAGATATCTCAAATTTCAGCCAAATTCAAGACGCCCTATCCTAGGAAAACAAACTATTTAATGCATACAATTCCAAAGGAAATCTCTAAACAATCCCTACATTCAAATTTCCCTCCTAAACTTCTCCCAAAACTTTCCTAATATGCTCTTCTTGCTCCATTCATTTTGATCAGCATGCAGGAGGCGGACTCTTCAGCCTCTGTTGTTCGTAAGCTAGTCCGGTATGGACCAGCTGGACCGGTCTAACAATACTCCCCTCCTAAAGACCCACCTTGTCCACAAGGTAGGAAGACGACACTCTCCTTTATTCCTTCTTTATCACAAACGATAAGAACATGAAGAGTTCGGTCCTTACATCTATGCTCCGGCGTATACCTCTCGTCACATCTAAAATAGAGCCCCTTCGTCCTTTTCTCCTGTAATTCCATTTCTGTGAGCTTCTTGAAGTTTTCCCCCGGTCTTACTCCTATAGTCTTCTCCTTCGGAGTTTCCCGAAGAGTACCCAATGTCGGCTCCTTGGGTGCCAGAAAGGTGGTGATCCTCCTGTTTGGACCTCCTGAGCTGCTGCTTCCCATCTCTCTCTCCAAGTGCCTCTAATCCTCTGCCAATTGAGCTAACTCTATAGCCTCCCAAATCACGAGGCCTCATTACTCTAAACGCTGCTGGGATCTCTGGTGTCAGTCCCTTCATGAAATTTCTCTCTAGCATTGTCTCACGAAGGCGGTCCAATCAGCTAGCAATATACTTGAATCTCTCCCGGTACTCCATCACTGAACCATCCTGTGTCAAGACAAAGAACTGCTCGTAGAAGTTTCCTCCCTTGCCAGTTCGGAAACGTCCTATCAAGCAATCCTTGAACTCCCTCCAACTCCGTATGGGTTGTCGCATGTCCCTCCACTGGTACCAAGCTAAAGCCTTCCCTTCCAAATATAGGCCCGCTACCATCAGTCTCTCCTCCTTTGGCAACCCATTGGCGGCGAAATATCTTTCTACCTTGTAGATCCACCTGTGCACATCCTCCTCCTCAAAGATTGACATCTTCAATTTTTTCACCCTCGGATCGCCTCCGTTCCCTTTGTTCCCTCCATAATTTCTCATTCCCCAAGGGGTGGTTCCCCTCAATTTTGCCAATTATCTCTCCTCCGCTCGCACCCAAACCTTTCATCATAATCCAACCTTCTCCCTTCAAATTCAGCACCCATTTGATCATATTCAATCCCTCTCATTTCAAATTCGACACCTCTTCGATCATCATCAAGTCCTTGCCTTTCAAATTCAACCCCTCTTCTTTCAAATTTAACACCCCTCCACTCATGCCCAACCCCCTCACGCCTCTCCCCATACCCTCTACCCGACTCCTCCCTAGGAATAGGTCCTAGGGGAGGCATTTTTCTGTTCCCTCCAAAATCTCCACCTATTGATCTTCCCTTCGTCTGATCGGTTTAGGGTTTTTCCTACTTCTTTGGCTGTCGGCGCCTTCCCTCACCTCCGACGGCGATATTTTAGTTTGGCCCTCGAGCACTTTCTTCAACATCTCCTCCAGGATGGAAAATTTCGAATCGAACTTATCATGGATGGCTGAAATATCCTTTTTTATATCTGAAACTTGAGTTTGGAGACCTGAAATTTCAGATTTCATTTGTCCAATCTTCCCTTCCAATACTTCACCTTTCTTCCAGCCATGGGAACTTGGATTTAGGCTCCAATAGCAAAGATCAACAAGTTTGATGCGAATCTGGCCTCCCAAACAACAAAAACAGCAAGATCGAAGAGAAAAACACATCAAAAATTAGTGAGAAGACTTCTATTTCAGCCCAGGAAATTGCTCTGATACCAATTTGGTAGAAAACACTTGAAGATTTCAAGTAAATCCTACCAATCTCGGAAACAAAACGAGAAATTTCCACAAATCCAATAGAAAATCAGAGAAAAAACAGGAATTTTATTGCAAAAATACAAACTAACGGAAGAAAATAGCAAGATACAGTTGATCCTCAATTCGAGAGGAGGATCAATCTTTCCCAAATCTTTAGACGCTGCTTGAGCCCAAAAACTTAAACCTAAGCTGTCTCAAATTTCAGCCAAATTCAAGATGCCCTAACCCTAGGAAAACAAACTATTTAATGTATACAATTTCAAAGGAAATCTCTAAACAATCCCTACATTCAAATTTCCCTCCTAAACTTCTCCCAAAACCTTCCTAATATGCTCTTCTTGCTCCATTCGGTTTGATCGGCATGCAGGAGGCGGACTCTTCCACCTCTGTTGTTCGTAAGCCAGTCCGGTATGGACCGGCTGAACCGGTCCAGTGGACCGGTCTAACAAGAACCTTCATAATTTAATGTTTTCCTACGCTAACAGCTTCTAAAAGTTTTTTGTGTTCTTTGAAGATTTGCCACATGGTGGGACATGCAAGTTGATTATCAGGGCATACATAAAAGTGCAACATACACATGTAATAATGATATATACATCTCAGACTTGAAGCTAATTCTTTATGATGGAGCATTTTAATTATGCATTTTCAGTTTGGATTTTTATTTCCAGTCGTGGCTTTTTTGAAACTATCACTTGTCAGAACAAAAACTTTGGCATAGCCTTCATTCATCGCGTACAATTAAGGAAGTAACTTTAAGATTCATAGAAAATTCTATTATTACAATCCATGTCAAAACTGCGGCCTCCCGATGACCCAGTTAGGAAAGTAGAGGTCTTAGATTTGACTAATGTTAAGAAAGGTAGAGGTATACCTAAAAAGACTTGGTTAGAAAATATTAGAAATGATCTTTCTCTATTAGATTTAAACGAGAATTTGACTTTTAACAGGACACAATGGAGAAAAAGGATTCATGTAGCCGACCCCACATAGTGGGATAAAGGCTTGATGTTGTTGTTGTATAATCCATGTCAAAACTATCCTTACCTCTACTCTCTCTCTCTCTCTCTCTCTCTCTCTTTCTCTCACACACACACACACATGTTTCCTGATCTCTGATCAGTGCTAATATACTCATAAGGCCTTTTTAGTGTGAATGAACCACGTTATCTATCTTCTGCCATCTGCTTTATAGCACTGTGGAGCTTGAGCAACTTGTCCTTTTTGGTATACTTAAATAACTCATGCAGCATTTATGTTTAATTATGTTTATATGTTTAGAAAATATTAGAAATAATCTTTTTTATTAGATTTAAATGAGAATTTAATTTTAATAGGACACAATAGAGAAAAAGGATTCATGTAGCCGACCACCTATAGTGGGATAAAGGCTTGATGTTGTTGTTTGTTGTTGTTGTTCGATTTTTGCTTCTGCTATTTTCTATTCAATAATTTGTCTTTTTGGGTATACTTAAAGAACTAATGAAGCATTTAATTTGTCCGTGATACTTCTTATTGATGGGTTCTTGAGCTTCTAACTGTTTTGCTTGAAAACAAAAAGTATGTAATCGTGTTTTGAGGAGTGCAATGAAGAAAATTAAATTCGTTCTACATAAGATAGTGACGCATAACATGGTGGCTAATCTTCCATAGTTATTATTTTACTTCATTTATGGCTGAATCTTTAGTTATTTAATGTTTTAAGTTACAAGCTGTAATTTTCTTTTATATGAACTTGGTTGAAATTGTAATAAGCTAAATTTTTGGAATAGAATTAATGATTATTAAATGAGACTTTCTGACTCGTTGGCTTGCACGACATCCCCCCTCTATCCCTTAGCCTCTCCAAGCCATGGAGGTTTTTCCTTCCTTCGCTCTCCCTTGTGATTTGTATCCCTTCTGTACACCAAACTCCAACTGAGAGACACGAGCAAGTTGAAGACTTGAAGTCCTCTTCATCCTTCATTGAAGCAGGCAGCAATGATAAGATTCGAGTTTCAATTCAGCTATCGATCAACTTTTGTCATGTCTATCATCAGAGTCAATGATCTAGTGAATTTCCATTGATGATCCATTGAAGGAGTTCGTTTCAAAGTGCTCATTCTATCTCCATGTCAACGCATCTTCTTACTCTCTCCATTGCAAAAACCATGCCTTTTTTATGCCTGAAAAGCCTTCTCCAAGCTGATGGCCTAATTTCCAATGAAAATCATAAAATGTAAACCCTTAGACAGTTCTTTGCAAAATCTTAAATGTTTAGATCATATTGACCCGACCAAAGCAACTTGATACAACTACAACAACAATAATAACATCAAGCCTTTATCCCACTACGTGGGGTCGGCCACATGAATCCATTTTCTACTGTCCTATTAAGAGTCAAATTCTTATTTAAATCTAATAAAAAAGTCATTTCTAATATTTTTTAACCAAGTCTTTTTAGGTCTATCTCTACCTTTCTTAACATAGGCCAAATCTAATACATCTACTCTCCTAATCGGGTCATCGGAAGGTCGACTTTTTATGTGACCAAACCATCTAAGGCTACTCTCTCTAATCTTATGTGCCACTGGAGCTACTCCAATCTTTTCACGTATATACTCGTTTCACATTCTGTCTCTAAGAGTAAAGCTACTCATCCACCTGAGCATCCTAATCTCTACAACAGTTAACTTAATTTTATGCTTTTCTTTTAATGGCCAACATTCTGTGCCATAGAGCATTGCAGGTCTCACCACCATCTTATAAAATTTTTCCTTAAGTTTGAGGGGTACTTGTCTATCTCACAACAGGTCTGAAACATTCCTCCACTTCAACCATCCAACTTGAATTCTACTAATAATATTCTCATTTATTTCACCATCACTTTGGAAAATAGACCCGAGATATTTAAAATGTGTATTCTTATTAATGAGTTGATCGTCCAAAGTCACAATCCCTCCACTAGATGTATTACTACTAAAAAGCAAATTGATATTGAACGAAATTTGGATGAGATCTTTTTAACATCGTGATCTAATTATCCATCAAAATTTCAAACAGTTCTGAAATCTTTTGACACCTCTGCTTACTGATTAATTTCTATTCATGTGTGAATCACACACCACCCACCACCATTTCCGACTACTATGACCTCCATCTCTATCCATCTCAACCATCACCTCGCCATAACTTGCTTTATCTCCTAATAAAAAATATTTGAACTTGTCAAAAGTTGGTTATGAAGGTTCCTAAAATTTTGGATTCTTTAAACAGCTTGACCAACTTCACCTCAGCATCCATATCCTAACTCTAATCCCTCACCTAACAACTCAAACCCATTTACCCAACACAAAAATTAACTCTAAACCATTTACCAGGTTTTCCTAAATTTCAACCTCCCCTCACCACTAAACTGCAAAAGTGTTTAACCCATACCCAAGCCCCATCCTGGGTCAAACTCGCAAGGCGATCTTACACCTAATTAAGCACCTTCTAACCCTCCCTGGCATTCTAGGCACAATTCAATGGCTTCATATAGATACTAATGATATTTGCCATCCTATGACAATTTTTATGACGACTGTTACTATTCCTCTTGGTTATCATCTACCACCTATTTATGACATATCCTTCTCATTCTAGAACATCTCAAGTATTCTAGAAGTGTATTCATATGATTTTGATTATGATCAATAGTTTGTTCTCAGTCTCGTAAATCATACAATTATGGTTATGGTTGTTATACTATTTAGTAGTTGTTGACATTCAGCCATATCACCTCCATCTCCTCATCATCAAAGTTTTTACAAGTCATCATCTACAAAATATTCTAGTCTTTCATATTAATCTTTAAAGGAGGGTTTTTTTTTAAAAACTCTCATGCAATCCACTACATAGCTCTAGTGCAATAGCATGTGTCAGATTTTTACAATCTTCTCTTATGATGATCCTTATGAGGATGTTTATGTTTACACAACTATTACTTGTGATGAATTGAAATTTAAGAATGATTGACTTGCAAGAGTCTGAGTTTACCATTTTGCTTGAGGTTGAGCCTCAGACTATGTCTGAGCCCGAGATAGTATTGCTAACAAATTTTGCTGACAATATCATTGAGATACCTTCTTATGTATCGCAATCTATTGCTGTTTTTCTCAAACCTCTTATAGTGGTTCCTAATACTAATCATTTGTCAGTACCTTAGAAGACATATACTATTTTAGAGGATTTTAATTTGCTTCAGTTACACCATTACTTCATATTTAGTTTGTGCAGCCACCACGTGTCATGACCCGGCCCGGTGAGCTCGTGTAGACGAGGCGAGAACGCATGTCGGACATAAATTTAAAACATATCTTCAATAACATTATAACAGAAAACATCTAATGCGGCGCATTGAAATACATGTAACACCTACGATCGATATTTTTCGGATTTTACACCATGAATGTTATCTATTCAATTGTTGATCTAAGAATATACAGGTGCCACAAGTGTATGATGGTTTGAACCAACCACCCCAATCAGATTACTTAGATGATGAGCTTAAGCACCTATATTAGATAATTTATTGATGATTTTACTCGACTACAAAAGTGCATTTTAACTAAGGAAGACTATCACATCGTTTGACTTGCCTTATCTCACAGGTTATGTATCATAATTCAAGAGGAAGAACTCGTCTGAAGTGGCGTCTGACTCACCCTCTGGCCAGAAAAGCTCAACAGGATAAGTAATATAATTGTGTTTCTCATGGACACATAACTGTTGACCTGAAGATGAAGAATACGTCTACATGGCGTCTGCCCCCAGTATTACCCAGCTGGGTATAACTGTTGATCGTGGACAAAATTGTATAGCTGTAAGTTTGCTCTTTGGCTGCAGTCGCTATTTTATATATGTTTTCCTGATCAAGATGCGCTGTTGCACTAACACAAATACCTAATTTATGTTCTCAATGAGAAACTCCATTTGCTTCTTACAAGCTTTCCATAGGCCTATTCTTTTGGATCACAACTTGATGATTTGTGATGAAACTTCATAAGAAAAATTATTCTAATGCTACAGCTTAGTACTTGAAGCCTATAGTTGCGACTTCCGATTGTCGCTTTAAAGCTTCGTTGGGACGGCTTTTGTACTGCTTCTTAAAACAGCTTTTTAGTACAAAAATTAAAAATTTTATATTAAAAAACTGTTTTAAGTAGTAAGAAAGTCGTTCCTAACGAAACCTTAGTAATTGGAATTCATTATTTGTGAGTGATTTCATTTAGAGCTTAACCAAAAAAAATTAAATTGGTATTTATTTGATTCAGGTGATGAGATAAATATGAGGGCAGATTGTTATACAGCTTTACTTAAAAAATATATCATCGGGTCAATTAGATAAAGAACATTTCAATTTATTCTTCTTAGGCTATTTTTTAAATGGAATTATTCGAAGTATCGTTGGTTTGGATGAAATTATATCATATCATTTCCAATGTATTCATGCCATCATTTTCTCCAATAACTTCCACACAACATGACAAATAAGATGACTTTGACTCATTTAGTCACACAAACGTTTTTCTTTTGGAAAAAAAGTCAAATAATTTTGCGAATTTTAAGCCTTAATGTCCATCTAAATAATAACAACAATAATAATAACAACAACATTAGATTTATATTTGTCATTTGGATTAGGGGTGTCAAAATGGGTCGGCGGGTTGAGTTCGGGTCGAATTCGAGTTGACCTGGGTCTAAACGTGTCAACCCGAACACGACATGATTTTACAAACGGGTTTGAAATTTCAACTCGAACCCGACCCATGCGGGTTATGGGTTGACCCGACCCGACCTGCAAAAACTGTTGCGGCTTGCGATCAGGATGGCAACGAGGCGATTTGGGTGAGTGAATAAGCACCATGTTGCGATCTGGGCGATGCGAGGCCGAGGCGGAGCGGCCAGAGCATGGTGAGGTCGAGGCGGGCCTAGCTTGGCCAAGGCGTCGAGACTCGAGCGAGGCGAGGCGAAGCGGTGGATCACTGGATAGCCGGAGCAGCCTCAACTTGCGCAGCAACAACTGGGTGACGCCTACGGACACCCCTACCGTTGATGCGACTGAGCGACGCGAGGCTGAGGACTTGACGTGACGTGACAGGCTGGTGCCCATTTTCTGGGTTAAAACGGGTCAACTCCGAGTTGTCGGGTCAACCCGAACTCGACTCGTTTTTCAAACTGTTCAGAAATCCGAACCCGGACCTAACCAACTTTACAAACAGGTCGACCCGAACCAGATTTTCTTGGGTTGGGTTTCGTGTCGGGTCAAAAATTGACACCCCTAATTTGGATGGATGCTCGTCGGAGCTATAAATGACGAATGACTTTCGGTTAAAAATGCTTATAATAATACAATTAATTTTTTGAAATTTAAATCCTCTTTATTGATTTTTATTAAAATTTAGGGGTGTATGTACATCTTCATAATTGTGCATCATATTAATTGCTCATTGTGGGTCTTCTTTCTTAATTTGTCAAATACTTAAGAAAATAATCATAAATTTTTGTAAGAGCAATGTTCACTATGTTTGTTCAAATATAGAATGGATCAGTGTTCCACTCGTTGAATCAGAAGTTTGTATTTTTTAAGATTGTAAATTTGTGCCATACATTTTTATGATATATCATTTTCAATGAACATAAAGAACATTCATTATTGCGTACTATATTTGTCAAAAAAATCCAAATAAAATTATCTGACACTTTCTCATTTGCTTGATCCGTCTAAAAGGGTGAAATCCTATTGAAACATGTGGGGCATTGATTATCCCATAAGATTATTTTTCTTAGGTCATTCATTCTAGTCATATAATTTAAAATTTATGGCTTATCATTTAAAAAATTTCTAAATCTAATTTTTCATTACAAAATTAAATTTTATTTGATACAATTTTCTTATTGTTTTATAAAGCAATTAATTTTTTTTTTAGCTGGGTTGGTGGGCGAGTATGATTGGGAGCCCCGCAACTCATGTTCAATTCTCCTCTTAGGAGAAAATAACTGCGGGTTCTGCACCTGTGAGGTTGGTTGCTGAGAAATTAGTTACACCGCCATGCGCCTCATATGGATTGGCAGCGGGTAGATACCCTGGTTCTCAATATATAAAGCTATTGTCGAGAAATTATTTTTTTTAAGTAATTATAAAAATTAATTTTTTAATACAATTTTTTTAAGAATTGTGAAAAAATAGTTGTCAAATAAAAATTATGATTACGAGAAAAGCAAAATAGTAAAATAAAATTATTTGTCAAATTGCAAATGTACACATTGATCCCCTATAGGTAATTGCTAAATAAACTGCAAGAAAACTATACATCAAAATAGACAATTAAATAAGAGAAATTAATAATTTTGCAAATTAGAAAGAAATTAATAAAACTTACTGCTTTCTAAAATAATTATTTTGTTCAAAATTTTGTTAAACTAAAAATTTTTACACTACTTTAAAAAACAGTAAATAAACTGTCTCAAATAAAATTTTAGAATGTGTTTGAGATCCATGACCTGTTTTATAAAGTTTGCTGCAAATAATAATTTTTTCATTATAAATTTTTTTTAAAATAATGAAAAAATTATAAGACATCAATAATCAAATAAATTTGGGGTTGGAAGTTGAAAAGTAAAGCAGCTAGAAACTGTGCCAAACAGAATTTCAATAGTACTCACAGCAGCAACAAAATTTACAAGTGAAGAAACATGGAAACCAGTGGCTATGAGCTGAAGCTGGGGCTCTGCTGTGGGCTGAGCGATGGGAGCTCATCCTGGCTGTCGATCCTTTACCAGCGAAGAGTTTCGACCGCTTGACCTGAGAATTTAGCTGATGATCTTTATGAGGTTCAAAATTAACTTTTATTGATCCAACTCTACCATCGCCTGTCAATCTGATTGATCAAAGAATGATTCAGTTTATAAGATAAAAAAAAATGGAATTTTTAGAAATAATGGAGAAGAAGATAGAGAGCATACATTGGGAAGGCGAAGCTGGTGGCGCTTCCATCAGAATGCCTGGAAATGCTCCTTCCCAGCATCAGCTTCTTCTCGCTCTCCTTCCCCTCCGCCGCCGCCCTCATCACTTCTCTCATCGCCTCCGCATTCGCGCTGGCCGCCGCCTCCTCGTCCATCTCCACCACCGAATCCCCCATCTCCTTTCTCCCCACCCCACCCGCCGCCGCTGCTGCCAGAGACCTCGAATCCTGCGAAATCCACGGCGGTGGGTAATCCATCGTCCCGCTCGCAAAACCCCTCAGGTCCCCAGATCTTCCCGTCAAAAACATCTGATCCCTCGTAAAGCTCGAGTTCCCCATGTGAATGCTGAACAACGACTCATTGGAAGCTACGCTCCATTCCATTGGCGTCATCGGGCTCCGCGCGAATATCGAAGATGGGATTCGGTTCGGATCCCTTACCATCGATTGAATCACAGGTGATCGCCGCTCGATTCCGAGCCCGGATTGCTTCTCTCTATTACTAGGGAAACGGATTTTCTCGATGCCATCCTCATTGATCTCGCCGGAGGTGGTGGGCGTCGGCTGCGGGTAGGCGAGCTCAGGCGGATTGATCTGGAAGAAATCGGAGTCAGAATCGGAGTTCGAGTACGACGAGGAGCACGAAAACGATTCCTCATCCATCTCCTTATCCTTCTTATTCTCGCTCTCTGCTTCTTGATTCATAGCGTGAAAATCTCGGTCTTCGCCATTCTCCGCGTTTGGTACCGGCGACGGCGGACGGTTAGGTTCAGGATCGGTGGCGGACATCTCCGGTGGGCTGCCGTTCATTTTGCAGGTAGGTCCCTCAGAATCCTATCAATTTGATTTCTTCGCCCTTCTGTGGGACCCTGCAATGATTTCATTCAGAATTTTGACAAATCTATTAAAACGTGCAATAAAATCAAGCCGACAAAAATAAAAATAAATACAAATTTGTTCATTCCATCAATAAAATATTTACCGTGAAATAATCTCATAAACAGCAGCTGACGAAACGAATTAAATAAAATTAAATAAAATAAAAGGCAGAAATCTTCTGAAAGAAGAATAGTAATGAATGGAATCAGCGGGGAAAGGGGAAAGGAAAAAGGGGAAGCCCCGCGTGCTTGTTCGGATGCTTGACAGATGGCACTATGGACGGTTGGATTTAAACAAAATATACACCGCGCGTGATCGGATTAGGATAAGCGGAATTTCCGCCTATCCACTGTTAAAATAAACTGATTTTATTATTTTTTTAATGATAAATGCATAGCACTTTTAGGGGTGTTAAAATAAATTTTCTAAGTCAGATTTGAATCCAACCTGAAATTAACTCTCTTGACCCGAATATGATCTGATTAGATAAACATGGTTATAAGTCTGGACTTGAACCCGACCCGGCCCCAGCCTCATCCGCTAACCCTAGTGCAATGGGCAAGTGATCGCGAGCGCTAGTGGGCAAGCACGATGCGCAAGCATGACAGACGACATGACGCGACTAGATGATAGAATATTTAGTCGTTTAGCCCTAAGCAAATAGTTCAATTTCGGATTATTTTTGAGTTGACCCGAACTCAACCTGAAAAGTACAACTGGGTCAGAATATAAAAATAAAAAAAACCCAACCCACTTTCTAAACTAGTTAACCCGGATCCAAAATTTTCAGGTTAAATTCAGATTGAATTTGGGTCGTATCAAATATTGACACCCCTAGTGCTATTAGATGGTTTTATTAATAATGTATTATTATAATTAAATATTGTGGGTGCCCAAAAGCCCCACAAATATAATTTTTATTAAAGTGATGTGACTCATAAATTCAAACTAAATAAACATTAAATTTTATGTAATTTTTATAAATCTCAAGAGATTTAAGTATTTAGATTAAAAAAATTAGGAATAAATCTAACATTATTGAAATTTATTTTTAATAAATTTGTAATATATATCATTGGAAGAATCAAATAGTACTAATAATATATAATTTTAAGTTTATAAGGCTGAGATTTCTTATAAAAAATATAAAATTTTTCCACATTTTTTTTATTTTTACTTTATTATATTACTAAAAAAGTCATAAGTGATTAGTGAAATTCCACACAGGCTGCAAATGTTCAAAAATGAAATATCTTATCTTGAGAAAAATAGCCTAAGAAGACTAAAATATTGATGGTTCTCAGCCTCTCATGAAGTATCTAATCCCCCTTCTACAGTTTCAAGACAAGAAAATTTTTATCATTTCCTATTTCTCATCTAGCTTTATATATAATATATATATTCTCATCAACTTTATACATTCATGACCCGGCCCTCATAATTAATGAGATAAATGGAAAATGATAAAAATATGAATTTGTTAAGAATGAAAATTCTAATTTTTAATATATATATATATATATACTAAAATGATATGATTTGATTTTTATGCTTCATTCTACATATAATGAAACGATCTTTGCTTTTTAAATCATTGGTCTTAGTTTCTTAAGTTTCAATATTCAGAGATCGGGCTTGTAGTCGGACAGTCGATGGAAGTAATTCATCCCCTCTAACCCGCACTTGAATCCCCTAAACGTCACACAAAAAAAAAATCAAATTCAAAAACAATATTTAAAATATAAAATAAAATTATTTAATAATTAAATTTAAATTATAATATGCATGGAACTCAAGAATACTCGGGCTTCATTTATAAAGTTTTTGTCACTACTTTTTTGTTAAGAATTTTTTGTACTAAGAAATAGTTTTAAAAGCAGTAAAAAAGCTATCCCTTATCATGAAAAAATTATCTTGATCGGGCACGAATCTGAACTCTGATTTCAGCAAACTTACAGTTGAATTGAACGTCTCGAAAATACGAACCCAACGACACCAAATTCGACTCAATACGAGCTCAAATGAGTCCAAATCAAAGACCCGAAGCGCATTCGGAAGGTTCAATCCATAATTTTGATTACCAAACGGTTGTCAAACGTGACATGCTTATAGTCAAATCAAGCGGCTCGACGAGACAAATCCAACGATCCCAAGATTGCCAAATTTTGGTATCATTAAGACATTTAAATGCGTAGTAAACGGTTCATGATCGAGGGAATCCACATTGGCCATCCATTCAAACCACTCCCAAATTACCCTTGATCTCTCTCTTATTTACAAGTCATGCCACTCTCAGAAAATTATAAATAGACCTCTCATTCCTCATGGAGAGGGATCCCCAAGGGAGAGGAAGAAGGGAGCCCAAGCAAGAAGAGAAGAAAGAGAAGGAAAAGTTCTCTTGCCACTAGGCTCCTCCTCGACCACCTCCCGGCCATTGACCGACAATGGACTTCCGCCCATCACCGGATTTCTACCCGACGCCAGACTTTCGCCTGTCGTCGGACTCCTATTCGACGCCGAATTTTTACTCGACGCCAAACTTCTGCCCATTACCGGACTTTCATTGGACTTCTACCCAACGCTGAACTTCCGCCCGTCGTCGGACTTCTACCCATCGCTGAACTTTTATCGGACTTCTACCCGACACCGAACTTCCACCCATTGCCGGACTTCTGTCCGTCGTCATACTTTTACCTGATGCCGTACTTTCGCCCGTCACCAGATTTCTACCCGACGTCGAACTTCCGCCTGTAGCCGAATTTCTACCCAACGCCAAACTTCCGCCTGTCGTTAGACTTCTACTCGACGCCAAACTAACGCTGGACTTCCGACCTCCGTCGCTAGCAAACTACGATCCTTCCGACCTTTGTCACCCTCCGACTATGGTCCTTTCGACCTTCGTCGCTCACCAACTATGGTCCTTCCGACTTCCGTCACTAGACAAAGGTCCTTCCGACCTCTGTCCCTAGACTGACTACGATCTTTCCTACTTACGTCGCTAGACAATGGTCTTTTTGACCTCCATCGCCCATCGACTATAGTTCTGCCGACCAAACAAACGTATCAATATTGATTCATTCAAGTCCCATCATATAATGTATTTTATATGATGTATATTTAGCCAAGACCACCCCCCGAGGAAGGGCCTCATTTGTAATTAACTGCAAATATTATTAGATTCATTCAAACTGGGCCAGGCCTCATGGTTTTTCCCATTTTCAGAGTTTTCCACATAAAAATTTTGGTGTCTCTTATGAATACTACGCCCTCTCTTTTTATCTATATGTGTGATGGATTTTCATACAAAGCTAAGACGTTAAAATTTATACTTCTCTACCGTCGTGAATATTCCAGGACCTAATAGGTTGGCGCCGTCTATGGGAACATGGTTAGTGACTAGGGAGTAATTTTTTCTCCAACCTCAAAAGGTCATTCATATCAACGTCCTGGCATCAATTATTGTTGCATCAATTTTGTGGGAATTAAACGTGGACTAGGGGCCAACCTTGATTATAGCTGTGGTCAAGAAGATTCCTCCAACTCTTTCAATATTCAAGATGATATATTAGGAACATAAAGCTTCTAGCAAATGCAACGATGCTTCCAATAAATTTTAAGTTTTATATAGTCAATTGCTAGCCTTCTACTCCTTAGGAAATGTCTTAATCATGATCTCAAAAATGCAGTAATGGTTTAAAGATAAATCATTCTTTACCTTTGATTCGGGATACACGTGGCGTTCACCCCCTCCTAATCAAGGCAAAAGAGATCCCAGGGGATTTGATTCGATCTCTTCCATATAGGTTAACGTCATCGAGCAATGCTCTAACATTTAACCTCAGATAAGTCATACATCATTGATGAATTCTCTCAACCTCTTTCATATAGGTTAACGTCATCGAGCAGTACTCTAACATACAATCTTGGGTAGGTCATACATTCTTGGTAGATTCTCTCGACCTCTTCCATATAGATTAACATCATCGAGTAGTTCTCTGATATATAACCTCGGATAGGTTATACATCCTTGGTGGATTCTCTCGACCTCTTCCATATAGGTTAACATTATTGAGCAATACTCTGACATACAATCTCAGAAAGGTCATACATCCTTGGTGGATTCTCTAGACCTCTTCCATATAGATTAACGTCATTGAGCAACACTTTGACATACAACCTCGGATAAGTCATACATCCTTGATGGATTCTCTTTACCTCTTTCATATATGTTAACGCCATCGAGCAATAATCTAACATACAACCTCGAAAATGTCATATATCCTTGGTGGATTTTTTCGACCTCTTCCATATAGGTTAACATCATCGAGCAACGCTCTGACATACAACCTTGGATAAGTCATATATCCTTGATGGATTCTCTCAACCTCTTTCACATTGGTTAACATCATCGAGCAACGCTCTGACTTACAACCTCGGATAGGTCATACATCCTTGATGGATTCTCTTGACTTCTTCCATAGAGGTCAACATAATCAAGTAATGCTTTGAGTGGATAACATTTCATGAAAGTAAGTGATTGATAAAGTCATCACTCATATGAAGATCTTAGCAAGCTAAAAAGCTTAAGAAAAGCATATGGTGCAATATATCAAAGCATGTCTCATAGATGCATAAATAACTTAGTTTTTTTCTGGGAGACAAGTACATTTCAAATAAAAAATAAGCATCGAGCTCATACAATAATCTCAACTTCATATACAATATCATTGGAGCTTATACAAAATTCTATAACAGATTTAAGTGTACATTCATTTTTATAAGAAGCTAAAATTAAAAGTACATTGGCATCATCCTTATAAGTTAATGTCATCAAGCAACAAACAACTTAAAAATGGTTAAATATCCTTGGTGGATTCAAGTGGCATCTTCTCTATTGCACATTGATACATTTTCCTGCAACTCCTTCAAAGAAAGGTTATAACTTGATCATCATCAAGCCTCCACTCAATTGACACTGTTAGTATGTCGCTCGACTACTAACATGGCACACTACTTCGACCCCTTTAATCAAGAATATCTGATATCCGCACATGTCAGTATAGATGTATATTGCCTTAACAGAATGCAACTAGACCATCGCCACCATCTGCCCTTGGCCTGATATCTACAGTCGGTCCTTTATTTCATATCAGCCCTCATCGGCTTCTCACTCAACTACTGATAACGGCACACCCTCCAATTATCTCCTTCAGCTCTTTGCCCAATCACCAATTGCCGCCACACTTTCACCTGGCCACCGATCGTCGCCATATTTCTGCTCAAACATCATCAAAATTATTCTCGTCTATTAAGAATCATTGGTTCTCCTCCCTAGTATTATTACCGCTAGATCTTCTCAAATCACCTTTGTATTCAAGAGGCATTAGATATTCATCTGTCAAGGATAATTTATTGAGAGAATAAGCACTCATCGTAACTTCTTCTACACAAAAGAGGGGCACTAAAGCTTGCTAAGGGATGCCACCTATCTCAAATAGTGGAATGCCTCTAGTGTAAGAAAAAGAACACAAGAGAAGAAAAGGGAAGGAGGAGAAAGCTCCTTCTACACTTAAGAGAGGCACTGAATTTAGGTATAGGATGCCACATACCAAATATTGGAAAGCCTCTAAAGTAAGAAGAAAAATGGGAGAGAAAGTGAGGGGAAGACCAAAAATTCTAACTTCTACATAAGAGAGGAACACTTGTTCTTGATAGAAGATGCGACCTATTCAAGACAGTGCAAAGCCTCAATTATAAGAAAGTTAGAGGGAAAGGAGAAGAGGAGAATGAGCGATTTTCATCCTACCCCAATTGGGTATTTATAGGACGAGAAGGGGGGGAAATTATTCCAAATTTAGGGGAATTTTGCCTCCAAAACAATTTGAATTTTTTCAAACTTCTACAAGAAGTTTTTCAAAATTTTGGGATCTAATTCATGACAACTTTGGACTTAAAAAAAAATCAGGAAAAAAAAAATTAAAAAAAAAAAGTTGCGAGCCCCACAAAAAATAAATAATAAGTTTGCCTCTTTCTTTAGAACCGGCCACGGTTTAAAAGAAAACAAAATTTGTTCTGTTTGAAAAAAAAAAAAAACTTTGCAGGCTCCACTAAAAGAAAAATTTTTTGGCTCTTTGTTTAGAGCCAAAAATTCTTTGGCACAGTGCGGGCCGATTAAATTTAGTAATTTGGTTCGACGAAGTTAATAATCAATGCTGACTTTTAAAGTCAACAAAAACCTTCAAAATTCCTCAAATAAGAATCCCAACCACCATTTTTTTCACTCTTGCCTCTTCCAAAATAAGTTCGATTTTCTTGAAAACACTCATCCCAATATTCTGAACACCTTTTGGACAATAACAGCAAGAATACTTAGATGCCAAATGGCACATTTTATGTCTGCAATGTTGTATTTTTCCTTAGAATCATGATGTTGCTGAGTATACACCTACAGAATATTCACACTTTGTCTAGTGTGTAGCTTAACAATTAAATAAAGAGCTCTAGAGATATATATTTTTAGATTTTACAAGCTTCGACGTCCCAAAATAGGAGGCAACTGTATATCATCAAAAAATTATCTTGATCGGGCATGAATCTCGAGGCAAAATCAAGTTGAAAACTTCAAAAATTAAATCGGAAATCAACTAAACTCTAATTTCAGCAAACTTATAGTCGAACTGAACGTCTTGAAAATACGAACCCCCAAATTTGACTCAATCCGAGCTCAAATGAGTCCAATTAAAAGACCCAAAGCGCATCTAGAAGGTTCAATCCATAATTTGGATTACCAAACGTGACATGATTATAACCAAATCGAGCGGCTCGACAAGACGAATCCAACGAGCCTAAGATCGCCAAATTCTAATATCATTAAGACATTTAAATGTTCAGTAAACTGTTCATGATCAAGGGAATCCACATCGGCCGTCAATTCAAACCACTCTCAAATTACCCTTCATCTCCCTCCTATTTATTAGTCATGCCACTATCAGAAAACTATAAATAGACCTCTCATTCCTCATTGAGGGGGTCCCCAAGGGAGAGGAAGAAGGGAGCCCACCAAACTCCTCCTCAACCACCTCCTGCCCACCGACCAACGCCACACTTCTGCCCGTCATCGGATTTCTACCCGACACAAGACTTCTGTCTGTCGCTGGACTCCTATCTGACGTCGGACTTCTGCCCGTCACTGAGCTTTCTTCGGACTTCTACTCGAGGCCGAACTTCCGCCAGTCGTTAAACTTTTGTCGGACTTCTACCCGACGCCGAACTTCCACCCGTCATCGGACTTTTGTTCGTCGTCATACTTTTGTCGGACTTCTACCTGATGCCATACTTTCGCCCGTTATCGGATTTCTACCTGACGTCGGACTTCCGCCTATCGTCGAATTTCTACCCGACGCGAGACTTCCGCCCGTCGTCGGACTTCTACACGACACCAAACTGACGCCGAACTTCCGACCTCCGTCGCCAACCGACTATGGTCCTTCCGACCTCCGTCACCCTTCAACTATAGTCCTTCCGACCTTTATTGCTCGCTAACTACGGTCCTTCCGACCTCCGTCGCCTGCCGACTACAGTCCTTCCTACCTCCGTTGCCAGACAAAGGTCTTTCCGACCTCCGTTACCTGCTGACTATAGTTTTTCCGATCAAACAAACATATCAATATTGATTCATTCAAGTCCCATCATGTAATGCATGTTATATGATGTATATTTAGCCAAGGCCTTCCCCCGAGAAAGGGCCTTATTTGTAATCGACTGCAAATAATAGTGGATTCATTCAAACTGGGCCAGACTCCATGGTTTTTCCTCTTTTCAGGATTTTCCTCGTAAAAATCTTGATGTCTCTTATGAATGCTACACCATCTCTTTTTATATGTATGCGTGTTAGATCTTCGTACAAAACTAAGACGTTAAAATTTATACTTCTCTACCATCGTGAAGATTCCAGGACGCACCAATCCCAAACAAACCTTATTAACAAATTTCTACAATAACTTTAACAAATTCTTAATAGTTTGTGCAACCTTGTTTCTATCAATGTCTTATCTATTATATGTAAGATTTAGAAAAAAAAAATTATGTTAATTTTATTATTTTAAGATCGTCCTAATTAAATATCTTAATATTATTAATATTAATTTATCTAAAAAACACATTTTTTATATTTTTAATTTGATTTAAATAAAAAAATAATATATAAGTAAATATAAAATTAAAATATTAAATATGCTAGGAAAATTAAATATTTATGCTGATATCACAATATTTTTCCCAGAAAATTGGATGACGGGAAACAAGAGGATCATGCACGAATTTCCAAAAATTAATAGATTAAATTTTTTTTAATATTTTATTTATTCAAATTAGTATATTAAATAACTAACTAATTAACTATTATATTTTAATTTTCTAAAAATAAATATAATTACTATAAAAATATAATCCAAAAAATATCGGCCGTATTTTTGCCACAAAGGTGAACGTCAACGTTGCAGTTACGTAAATCCTCCGCTTCTTAATGAGCCATATAAACTCAAAATAATAATAAAAATAAAAATAATAAATGAAACAACTAATTAATATTTCGATTATTTTCAAAGCCAAATTCTTCAACGACCGAATTAAATAACCCTTACTTTCTCCATATTAATAAATAAATGCCTACTCAGATTTCGTTAAGGGAGAAAAGGTTGAAGATGAAGGATCCTGCAAGGCAGCTTCTTCCCCTCCTCGCGATAGTACTGACGGCGGCGGCGGCGGTGGCCTTCGCCGGTGGCGACGCCGGCGTGGGAGTTCCGGCTGGGCTCCCCGGAGTTCAGCCGCTGGCGATGATCGCGATCCACATGGCGTCGCTGGAGCTTGACAGCTCAGCCTGCATCAAGGCTTCGCCTAATCTGCTTGGCCTCCAGGTACAGGATCCACCATTCATATATCCATATCTATTAATTTTTGGAAATTCGTGCAAAGTCCTCTTGCTTCCCATCACCCAATTTTATTAACTTAAATATTTTATTTATTGGCTTCTCAAAAAAAAATATTTTATTTGCATGTCTTATATTTAGCTTTTTTATATTTATTTATAAATAATTTTAATATTTAAGTAACATTAAAATATAAAAATCTGTTTTTTTTTTTATAAATTAATATTAAAAATATTTTTAATTTGATTTAATAATTATGAAACACCCATTTTATTAATTAGGATGATCCTAAAAATTATTGACTTTGATTTGAGATTAATATTAAATGAAAAGAATTTCTATTTTACTAATCTAAAAATTAACTTAAATTTATTCTAATAAAATTTACATCAGGATATTTTCACATAATTATTTTCCAAATTTTTCTTCAGTGGCTACAAGAGTGGAGCAAGAAAAATTTTTATAAATAAAAAATATTTATTTATATATATTTATTATTTATAAAATTTATTAAATTAAAGGAGAAATGTCTCCATATATATACTGTATTAAATCCATATCTATGAATCACAAATTTTAAAGTAAAATTTTAGATATTTAAATAATTAAATTATTAATTATTAATTAAGAGTTTAATAAGGAATTAGCTAATAAGAAAGTTGCTGTGATGTACAAGTCAAGATTTGTATTTTTTTATTTTAATTTTAATATTTTTTTATTCACATCATGTAAAAATAATAATAAATTATAACTAACTTTACTTATTATATTCTAAAATAATTTACAAGAAATTGAATATTTATTAATTATTCGGTCAAATTTCTCTTTCATGGTCATTATTAAGAAAGAAACGACAGTTAATATAATAATAAAACCTTAAAACTTTCAATATTAAAAAATAACTAAAAATATAAATACAATTCGATCGCAGTGGAAGATTTAAGATTTTGATATAGAAAAAAAAATTTCAAATAATTGATGAGCATAAATTTTAAAAAAAATTAATATTTAATCAAATTTGTAAAATTTGATTGCAGAAAGATGATACTGAATGGGTAAAAGTAGAGCTGAAGAGTCCAAAACCCAGCTCTGATGATTGGGTTGGAGTGTTCTCCCCTGCAAATTTCAAGTATTTCATCCTTCCTCAAAACACTTTAAGAATCATTTTTTTTTATTTTAGAGTATAATTCAATGATCTTCAAACTTTTTCTGAACCATCAAAATAGTTTCCGACTATATAAAAGTACATACAATTTAGGCTTTGTTTGGGACAGCTTTCGTACTACTTTTTAAAACGGCTTTTTAGTATAAAAAATTTCAAATTCAAGAAATTTTTGTACATGAAAGCTGTTTTAAAAAGTAATAAGAAAGCCGTCCCAAACGAAGCCTTAGTCTCTTGACTTTTTAAATAGAGACTAAGGATTTGTTTGGGACGGCTTTCTTTCTGCTTCTTAAAGCGACTTTTTAGTACAAAGAAATTAATTTTTGTACTAAAAAGTTGTTCTAAGAAGCAGTAAGAAAGTCGTCCCAAACGAAGCCTTCAATATCTAACTCCGCGAGATCGTATAGGTCCATATTAAAAAGTCAAGAGACTAAAATGAGACATTGAAATAATTGAAGATCATTTTGATCATTCTTAAAGAGTTAGAGACTATTTTGATCCTCGTAATTTATTTATTATCATATTTTGCTAGCCGAAATTCAATAATTATCGTTTTTTAAATATTATTTCAGTGCCTCTACTTGTCCAACTGAGGTCGGCAATAGCAGAGAACAACAACCCTTGATTTGTTCATCGCCAATAAAGGTTGAATAGAAATGACCTCAAACCAGCTTCTATTTTTCCATCTTATTTGCAAATCTTTTTAAAATTATTCTGTTACCCAATCAATGGTGATGAACTTAGCAATATTTTATATTTGCAGTACCAATTTGCAAATTATTCAAATGCTGAGTACATCAAGACTGGGAAGACAACTTTGAGATTCCAAATGGTCAATCAGCGTTCAGACTTTTCATTTGCACTGTTTAGAGGTGGCCTTGCAAATGTCAGTCTTTACTCCACTAATCATTTTCAGCCATCATTTACTACTATCTGCATGCACTAATGTTTGTTTTTGCGTTATAAATCGCAGCCAAAACTCATTGCAGTTTCGAATACTGTTTACTTTGCAAATCCAAAGGCTCCACTCTATCCAAGGCTGGCGCAAGGAAAGCTGTGGAATGAGGTAAGCTTTAGATTTCGTTTGGGATAATTTTTTGTCACTATTTTTTCGTTGCTTTCAAGAATTTTTTGTACTAGAAAACTGCTTTAGAAAGTAGTAAGAAAACTATCCCGAACGAAGCTTTAATTTCACAACTTATCAAATCATAACTTTTTAGATCCATCTGTTGTTTGACTTGTCTGGAATTGATGGAAGTTGGTCCTAGAAAACAACCTAGAGGTTCTCTATCTCGATTCTCGACGATAGAGCTTATATCGAATCGAGGCTAACTAGCGACTAGTGACAATAGAATTAGGTAGATGACTACAACAATAGAATTAAATCAATAATAACATTGAAATCCCACACTCATCTTGTTCTTTGATTTGGTAGATGACTATAACATGGACAAGTGGGTATAATATAGATGAATCATTACCCTTTGTAGAATGGGGTCCAAATGATGGCCATCAGACAAGATCACCGGCTGGCACATTAACATTCAGTCGTAATGACATGTGTGGTATGAAAATCATCATTTTTCTCATATCCATCTTGATCCACAGTACAAAGAAAGTGAAATATATATGATTTGTTTGGCTATATGCAGGTTCTCCAGCAAGAACATTTGGATGGAGACATCCAGGTTATATCCACACTAGTTTCCTTAAAGAATTATGGCCAAACACAATGTATAAATGATTGATTCTTTAATTTGACTTACTGGTTTACATTTAACATTTTGTTATATGTTAAATAGGATGCCATTGATGTTTTAGGTATACTTACAAGCTTGGTCATCAACTCTTCAATGGAAGTTATGTATGGAGCAAGGCTTATTCGTTTCGAGCATCTCCTTATCCAGGGCAAGATTCGTTACAACGTGTCATCATTTTCGGCGATATGGGAAAGGTTTGATTTAGTTATAGAGATCAGGGAGGTCTGAATGAGCTATGCTTGGCTATTTTTCTAGTCATTTTCTTAAGTAAACCAGCCAAAATTCTTTGTTTGTGTTTGACCCGTTTACTTTGTGTTAAAGGATTCATGTCATGATGTTGATGTTTTCAAGTGTGCTTCATATAGCTACAAGCTTTGTCGACCTCACTTAGTGGGATAAAGATACGGTGTCGATATTGTTGTTGTTGTTGTGCTTCGTATTTATCCATATAAACATACATGTAGACATATATGTGTAATTGGTAGCCTGTATTGAGTTGAACATAACAAATTTTTAGACATTTTAATGGGTTTCAGGCAGAGCGAGATGGTTCGAATGAGTTCAACAATTACCAACCAGGCTCATTGAACACAACAGATCAGCTAATCAAGGATTTGGATAACATTGATATTGTCTTCCACATTGGAGACATAACATATGCAAATGGATATTTATCTCAGTGGGATCAATTTACATCACAAATAGAACCCATATCATCTGCAGTTCCTTACATGATTGCAAGGTTTGCTTCATAATATTTTTGTTTTGTTTCATGATTTTAGAAATTATAAACCGGATTAAAGTTGATCTTAGTATGTGTAATTGCAGTGGTAATCATGAACGCGATTGGCCAAATACAGGTTCTTTTTATGATACCATGGATTCTGGGGGAGAGTGTGGCGTATTGGCTGAAACCATGTTCTACGTTCCAGCTGATAATAGAGCTAAGTTTTGGTATGTCAAAGAACCTTACGAGTGAAACAATTAAAGCTAATTGAATGTTATAAGATTGTTTGGGGCCTCTAAGTTGTAGAATTTGAATGTTCAAAACTTTTTTTTTTCATTTGTTCTGTAGGTATTCAACAGATTTCGGTATGTTCAGATTCTGCATAGCAGATACAGAGCATGACTGGAGGAAAGGCACTGAACAGTACAAGTTCATTGAACATTGCTTGTCAACAGCCGACCGCCAGAAACAGCCATGGCTGATCTTCTTAGCACATCGAGTCCTCGGTTACTCATCCGATTTCTGGTATGCAAAAGAAGGAACATTTGCAGAACCTATGGGAAGGGAAAGCCTGGAACATCTATGGCAGAAATATCGAGTGGACATTGCATTATTTGGCCATGTTCACAATTATGAAAGAACATGCCCAATTTACCAGGTTAGAACCATTCTAATCTTCTTAATTAGATTAAGATTATGATATTTGTTAATAATTTATGAAGTTTAAAAATGCAGAGTCAATGTGTTAATAACCAAGAATCGAATTATGTTGGCACAATGAATGGGACAATTCATGTAGTTGTAGGAGGTGGAGGATGTCATCTTTCAGAATTCAGCAATGTTCAGACTGCCTGGAGCCTGTACAAAGATTATGATCATGGTTTTGTTAAGCTCACTGCATTCAATCATTCTTCTCTTCTATTTGAATATAAGAAGAGTAGTAATGGTAGAGTATATGATTCTTTTACTATCTCAAGAGAGTATAAAGATGTTTTGGCTTGTGTTCATGATAGCTGCTCACCAACAACATTGGCTTCATAGAAAGAATAAAAGAAAAGTTGAAATAAGAGAGGCTTCATTGTGTTAATGATAGCTGCTCACCAACAACATTGGCTTCATAGAAAGAATAAAAGAAAAGTTGAAATAAGAGAGGCTTCATTAGAGATTTGATATCAAGCTTATGCTTCGTTTGGGACGGCTTTCTTACTATTTTTTAAAGTAGTTTTGTAATACAAATATTAAAACTTTTGGACTAAAAAACTGCTTTAAGAAACAGTAAGAAAGTCATCACAAACAAAGCCTTAGTGTTCATATATATAGTTTCATGCACTTTATAGTAGAGATTCTTCTTTGTGGAAGAAGCCTTGTTAAATTGAGGGAAGTAATTTCAAGAAGCTTACACTTTAATTTCTTAACAAAGATATATGGTTTTGGTTCATTTTTCATAGTAGCCTAAGTTAGAAATATTGTATGAAAGTGAAGAAATGACATGAAACCAATAAATTTACTGATGCTAATAAAAATATAGAATATTACAATAGAAATTTTAGAGCTTAGCTTAAATATGAAAATGGAAACTAAAAGGAAGTCAGGATATGTGTTCTTCTTTGATTATTTAAAATGAATTCGTAAAACTCAAAAAATAATATAAGATTTCGTTTCGAACAACATTCTTATTACTTTATTTTTCAAACAGTAATCACAATTTCTATTTGGTCACTATTTTTTATTTTTAAAAAAATTTTATATTAAAAAATTATTTTCTGTAGTAGCCTTAAAAATTTACTTTTTTCTATAACAATTTTACAAAATAATAAAAAAAACATCCCAAATGAAGCCCAAAGAAGACGATATAAAAGAATAAAAAATAGCTTTTGATCTTTCAGGCCCATAAACATCGAGGGAAATCTTCTTACATAGGTTGTTGTATGGGATGGTAGAAAACTTGGAATAGTAAATGATTTAATGGCATAGTTCTTATCTTTTGAATTTCATAAAATTTAAAAAATGCTTCTTAAATAGAAAATATAAGGCAATATTTATTCTTAAGCTTCATTTGAAATTATTTTTTCTGTTTCTTAGAACAATTTTTTAATAAAAAATTTTAATTTTTTAACTAAAAACTAAAAACTACTTTAAGAAGCAATAAGCCGTCTCAAATGAAGCCTTAATTAATATGGCGTTTCATGATTTGCTAGGCCTAAATCAGCTTCAGTTGATCATATCTAGCCCTTAAGCATGGAACTGAAGCCTCTTTGAGCATCCAGATTGAAATAAGAAATATAAAGAAAAAAGAAAGAAACAAAAAGGGTTTGATATACAGAAAGGTAATAATTAATCTCTATTTTTATTTTTGAATTTTTTTATCATTCCACAAAGTACTGCCATAAATAAAATAAATTTACTAAAAAAATTTACAAATATTATAAAATCTCTCTTTTAAAAATTAAATCATAAATTTCTTACATTTATACCCGCCATACTCTAATAGATCTAAATATAAAAAAAGTCTCTCTAGTCTCTTCATAAACATTTCCTAGAAGCAAAATAAAAAGTTGGAAAATAAAATCATATAAAGACTCTAAATATTATATATATATATATAATACAAATTTATTAAAAAATAATAAAATTTAATTAGTAATTAAAAAATTAACAAGCTAATAAACTTCGATTAAAATTAGCTCCAATATCAAATCAAAAACGATCATCATTTTGTTACTCTTCAAATTCAGAATTGAACGCATTTAACAAAAACAAAAAAAACCAAAAAAAAAAATCGCTTATGATTACAGCAAGTAGTGAAAAACTGGACAACTCCTGACTGTTCAATTTAACCTGCAGTAAACCGCAGCTTGTACATTTCCTTCTTTATAATGGAGAAATGCTGTCTCCAATTAAGATCCATCTTTCAAGCGTGATATAAGTTCATCCTGCAAAATATATGGAACAACTATTAATACCGTGATGGCGCTTTGTTTGGGACAGCTTATAAAAAATTGTTTAGAAAGCAGCGAGAAAGCTGTCACAAAAGAAGCCTAACTTTTCAAATTAACAAAAAAAGTATCTGAACAGTTTATATGATGTGGAATTCATTATTTAAAGAATTCATAATATGGCTTTTTTCTTCCCAAACCAATTGGGTGAATCCTTCATATGTATAAGATAAATGAAAAACAGTGATAGAACTATTATTTCAAATGGTAATCAGTAAAAGTGCTTACCAAAAAGTTGAAGGCAGTGGCATCGAATGAGCTTACCTTACATTTGAGGACCAATGCTTATATAATATGCATAATTGCATAAAACTTGAGGATAAATTTCTTATTATAAATAATTATATAGGACTTTCTCAAATCTAGAAAAGTGATAGAATTTAACACTGGTTGTGAGAGAATTTAATGATGAAACTGTCATATTATATAGCTACACAGGACTTTTCTTAAAATTAGGAGTAAGTAAATCATAGTGCCTTATGTGTGATTCCACCATTAATGAAAAACTACAAGAAGCTTAATCAAAACAAATGTAGAAAAAAAATTTCTTGCCTTCTTTCCTTTAGGTGAAAGTCCTTTATCTTTTAAAATTGCACGTAGCCTTTCCACGGTCATTGTCTGAAGCATTCTCTCAGAAAACCCAGTACTTGATCCCTCTTATAAAAAGCAAAAATGGATAAGGGAATGTTGAAGAAAATGTTAGAATATCATTGAAATTTAGAAATCTGAAATATCAAATATCTAAGGATTATAATGATTAATGTCAAAACACTGCTGCGAACATTGTAAAGAAAATATAGGCACAATTTATCTTATCAGGCTAATTAGTTCTCACGCTTTAATAATAATAATAATAATAATAAAATGGTCAGGATGACTAAATTTATAAAACACTTAATTGTTTAATATAAAAAATATCATCTTCTGTTAACTTCTTGTTGCCCTTCCACCCAGCGTAAATTTCTCAACTCTTCTATCATAGAGGGTTATCGTGGGTTTTGGGATCGCACGTCGCTCGTCATGTCAATGGCCTCCCAGCGAGATCTTGTCACAACTTTCTCTTCTCTTCTTTGTCGTCAAGAGTTTCGTTCGGGACCACGCACACTGTCAATCTAGTCAATGGCATTCTCCAAGCAAGATCTTATTGCAAGTTCCTCTCTTCTTCGACAGAACTATACAAATTATCAGTCTAATCAATTCCCAGATGAGATCTCATCATTACATTCTCACATCTTCTTTCACACATGTGAGACCTAGTTAGCGAAGCTTTAGATATGTAAATAGGATAATTGTAAGTGTTAAGCATGCAAATCCCCCAAAAATTAATAATATAAGCTTTTGGACCAAACTTTCTCAGCATTTGGTAAGGCCCTAAAGCTCCAGTATAGAATTTCTTATATGCATTTTATACTTAAAAGAGTTCAAATCAATATGAACTTAGACAACTGAATTCTATACATTCTCATATTTTCATACTGGCTTCTATCACAGTTCTACTAGCTGCATATAAAATGGTATACATGCATACTTTCTATTCCATAAGCATTCCGTCTGCATTTCAGCTTGAACCATACTGCATTCAACGAAAAAGGGCAAAAAAAACTTGTACTACTTTTTGTACAACCAGGCCAACAGATAGGAATCATAGAATATATATATATATATATATATATATATATATATAAACTCAGCATCACATCATCAATTAAGAAACACAAATTAATAACTACATGTGAAAAAGACAAGAATTACTAAAAAGCATTTAGAGACTTTTGAAAGTCTAATTTTAGAGATGTATTTTATCATCATTAGCATTAACCCAACTATATGACGATGGCTTTATCAATTCTCATTTTTTGCTAATTTATGCCAAGCATTATCTTTAGGTGTTAAATCTATTCTTCATAAATCATTTCGCATAACTTCTATCCTTATTAACCTGTAGATCTACCCCTTTCCTTCACAATCCTCTAACAATAAATTTATCTAGTCTCTAACGGAAGATTTTCAATCCTTAGTTGTACATATCCAACAACAACAACAACATCAAGCCTTTATCCCACTACGTGGGGTCGGCTACATGAATCCTTTTTCTCCATTATGTCCTGTTAAAAGTCAAATTCTCATTTAAATCTAATAAAGAAAGATCATTTCTAATATTTTCTAACCAAGTCTTTTTAGGTCTACCTCTACCTTTCTTAGTTGTACATATCCAAACTACTAAAATATATTTTCAATTAAATTGTCTTGAATAAATGTAACTTCAATATTTCCTCGAACACAATCATTCTTCAATTTTTCTCATTCCTTGTTTTATCACACATCTATCATAATATTTTTATTTTTGTCATTCTCAACTCATATCAAATACCTTTAAATAGCATAAGAACAGGATCCATACAATATTATTGGCCTAATTATAGTTTTATAAATTTTATTTTTGTCTCCATGATATCATATTATTACATAAAACTCCCAATAAATTTCTCCAATTTGGCCACCATGTCTCAACTCAAAATTATATCTCCATTCTTTTGTATAATATATCCAACATACTGAAACTAGTTTCACCTAATGCATGCAAGATATCAACAATAATCCACGTGTTTGATTACAATACATTTGAAAGTTTCTATACTTTGAAATATCATGCAAATGGAGTCATTCATTGTGGAAATTTTGATGCATCTGATTAATGATTAAACAATCTTATAAATTCTTGAAAGCGTGTATGACACTAATTTTAATGATGTAAAGATAATAGACGGTTATGATCTTGCATTTGAAGGTGATAATATAGAAATTGAATTGAGTAGAGAATGAAGAATCTCCTCATAGAAGGAGAATATATATAACCACCCATTTGGGACACCCTATTTATCCAACTTGATCGACTTAATCAACTCAAACAAACCAACAAAACTAGTCCAAACTAGCCAACATGAGCCCAAATGAAAAATGAAATGAAATATCAGCTTTTTTCAATGTATTGCAAAATAAGAACATCAACGCAATATCTCACCATAGAAGAAAACATCCAGGCTTCTAAAAATACCATTCCTGAGTTGAAGTCAATAATCTTGAGGATCTATGAAAAAAGCCAACAATTGATATTATTGCTGATGGTATTATTATTTCTCTTGTTTATTTTTTTGTGATGGATTTCCTCATCATCTCTTCATCAAATGATTTAGCTAGCTCAAATGTAAAGCCAAAGACTTCTAATTCTTCCTCATCAACCTTTCAACTCTTTATAATAGAGTTGATGCACTAAAAGACACATACTTTAAGTTAATAGATTTTCTATTTACTATTTTATTTTATACCTTTCATGATGGATATAGATCTTGGTGCAAATATTTATAGTCATTTTACATCATTTGATATTATTTTTTACCATCAATTGCCAGAGTTAAAATGATAATTTGAGTTTTGGGCATGCTTGTCATTTCCTTAGTATTCTACGATTAGCTTGTTCATAAAATTATACAGTAAGCCTTCAATTATAATTAGAATTATGCTTAATTACTAAATATAATGAAATAGCACCTATTCTCTCTCTTTCTCTACTTTCTATCAACAGTTTTTCACTCGATAAATAATATAGACATGCATCCATATATATATATATATATATATATATATATATATATATATATATATATATATATATATATATATAAAGACTATAAATTATATGAATTTTCATATTAGATATGCAATTAGCAATATTTACAAAATATGCCAAAAATATTAAATATAGAGGAACCCAATGCAGCTCTACGTTTCACATTTAAGCTACCTCCTTGGGTTTACATTTGATCTCATATGCATACAAAAATAACACGAGCGGCTTTAGCATAACGTTTTGCTCCTTAGAAGTTCAAACATGCCGAAGCACCTTTCCTGATTCCCTACAGCAAGCTTCTGTTTAAAGAATTGGAAAACACTCAAAAGATTGACCTACTGATAAGAAATACTTGAGTTCGCAAGTATCCCTACCTCCAATGGATGGGCAACAGCAGAATTTCTGCTGTTTTCTACAGAAAAACAGCCCCAAAACAGAGAAAAAACAGAGAAACGCAAGGGAAATCTGTAGCAAAACCAAACAAGCACTTGTATTCCACTAGTAGAATAATAAAAATAGCAACGATACAAGGATCTTCAATTCGAGAGGAAGATTAACTCTCCAAAATCTCTAGACAAGAAGACTAGAGCCCAAACCTCCAAGAAGATCTCAAATTCTCATTCAAATTCAAGATAGAAACCCTAATTCCCTCCTAAGCTCCTAATTAACATCAAAGGACAATTACAAAATACCTAAACAGCCCTTACATTCAAAAATTCCCTCCCAAACTAGTGCTTAAACCCCCCTAGGGCCCACAGGGGCTTCCGCCCCCCCTCTCCCTGCGGCTCCGCCTGGAGTAAACCAGGACCGGTCCAGGCTGGACCGGTCCAGCCGGCCCCTCCTGGGCCGGCAAAGGCATAACATTACTCCCCTCTCAAAGATTCACCTTGTCCTCAAGGTGAAAGGAGGGAAACTGATCTTTAATTCGTGCAAATGGCTCCCACGTCGCATCGAACTCGGGGAGACCCTTCCATCCAATCAGCACTTCCTTGTCTCCCTTGTTGCCTGATCTGACTCCTCGGAGCTCCAGTGGTTCTAATATCACTTCCAAATCCTCAGTCAGTGTCTCTGGTAACTCCATACTAACCGGATGCTCCCCGATAGCTTTTCTCAACTGAGACACGTGGAAGACTGGATGTATGCTAGCTGATGGGGGAAGCTTCAGTCGGTACGCCACTGCTCCAATTCTGTCCAACACTTCGTAGGGCCCGAAGTACCATGGAGCCAATTTCTCATTCCTCCTTCTCGCTACTGTCCTCTGCCGGTAGGGTCGTAATTTTAAGAAAACCCTCTCCCCTACTTCAAACTGCATGTCCCTCCTATGTGAATCCGCCTGTTTCTTCATGATTTGTTGTGCTCTCAGTAGATGTTTCTTCAATTCTTCTAACACTCGATCTCTCTCTCCTAAATATTCCTCCACTGAAGAGACTGGAGTACTACTACTCCCAAAGTGCACCAAGTGAGGAGGGTCCCTTCCATACAACACCTTGAATGGCGTCATCTGTGAAGCCGAGTGAAAGGAGGTGTTGTACCAGTATTCCGCCCAGGATAGCCATTTTGCCCACAGCTTGGGTGTCTCTGACACGAAGCATCTCAAGTAGGTTTCCAAACTCCTGTTGACCACCTCCGTTTGGCCATCTGTCTGTGGGTGATATGCGGTACTCCTCTTCAACACTGTCCCCTGCAATCTGAACAGCTCTCTCCAAAAGTGACTGAGGAAGACCTTATCTCTATCTGATACTATTGCCTCTGGTACCCCATGCAATCGGACCACCTCCCTGATGAAAGCGGATGCAACTGTCACCGCGGTGTAAGGATGTCGGAGGGGAATAAAATGAGCATACTTACTCAATCTATCCACCACTACCAGAATTACCGTGAAACCTTCTGAACGGGGCAGCCCATCTATGAAGTCCATGGATATCTCTTCCCAAACCCGTCCTGGTAATGCCAAAGGCTACAGTAGTCCCCCTGGCGACATAGCCATGCACTTGTTCCTCTGGCAAGCCTCACACCTGGCCACCATCTCCTCTACGTCTCTATGCATTCCCTTCCAGTAAAGCTCAGCAGCAATCCTCCTGTAGGTCTTCTGCACCCCTGAATGGCCCCCAACCGCGCTCCCATGAAATTCCTGGAGGATATTTGGGATGTGGATCGAGGTCCTGGGCATCACAAACCTCCCTTGATACAGCAGTCTATCCCCCTCTACTGAATACCCTGAGTGGCTCTCATCTCCCCTTACTAGATCTGCCCTGATCTTTCCCAACTCCTCATCCTTCAAGCTCTCCTCCTTGATTGCTTCCCAATCTAACATCAACGGAACAGACACAGTCACCGTCTGTAGTTCTCCCATGTATCTGGACAAGGCATCAGCCGCCTTGTTTTCCCCTCCAGGTCTGTACTGAATTTCAAAATCATACCCCAGCAATTTCGACAACCACCGCTGATACTCTTCAGTCACCATCCGTTGTTCCAACAAGTATTTCAGACTCCTTTGATCTGTTCTGACGATGAAATGCCTTCCTAGCAGATAGGGTCGCCACTTCTGGATGGCTAAGACAATAGCCATCAACTCCCTTTCATATACTGACTTCAGCCTGGCTCTGGCGGCCAACACCTGACTGAAGTAGATGATGGGTCGCCGGTTCTGCATGAGTACTGCTCCCAATCCATATCCTGAAGCATCGGTCTCCACTATGAAAGTCTGAGTGAAGTCCGGTAGAGCTAAAACTGGTACCGTGGTCATCGCCTTCTTTAATTTCTCAAATGCAGTTGTGGCTGGCTCTCCCCATAGGAATCCATCTTTCTTCAACTGCTCAGTCAGCGGCCATGCTATAGTACTATACCCCTTAATGAATCTCCTATAATATCCTGTCAACCCTAAGAATCCTCTCAATTCCTTCAGATTCTTAGGTAAAGGCCATCTCAACATCGCCTCCACCTTTGACTGATCAGCTGCCACCCCTTCTTTGGATACCACGTGACCCAAGTACTCCACACGGGTCTGGCCAAAGCAGCACTTCTTCAGGTTGGCTCTTAGCTGATGCTCCTGTAGGACTCCCAAGACCAACTTCAAGTGCTTCAAATGCTCCTCCTCAGTTCTGCTGTACACCAAGATGTCATCGAAGAATACCAGCACAAACTTCCGGAGGTATGGTCGGAACACCCTATTCATCAGCGACTGGAAAGTAGCAGGTGCGTTGGTAAGCCCAAAAGGCATGACCAGAAATTCATAATGCCCTTCATGTGTCCTGAACGCTGTCTTGGAGATGTCTTCCTCCCTCATCCGGATCTGATGGTACCCAGACTTCAAATCCAGTTTGGAGAATATCACGGCTCCATACAGTTCATCCAATAGCTCGTCAATCACCGGAATGGGAAATTTATCCGGAACAGTCTCCTTATTCAACGCTCTATAGTCCACACAGAACCTCCAGCTACCATCCTTCTTTTTGACCAATAACACGGGACTAGAGAAAGGACTCACACTTGGTCTGATGATTCTTGCCTCCAACATTTCACTAATCAACCTTTCAATTTCATCTTTCTGAATCTGGGGGTAGCGGTAGGGGCGTACACTAATCGGTGACACCCCCTCCCTTAGCAGAATTGCATGCTCCTGTTCTCTGGCTGGTGGTAACCCCTGAGGTGGCTGGAACACCTCCCTAAACTGCTGTATGACTGGTTGAACTGCAAGAGGAATGTCTCCCTCTTCCCCCAAACTGATTTTCTCCAATCGTTGTAGCTCCACCAAATATCCACCTCCAACCTCCTGGGGGGTTCGGATCATGGACTTGAGAGACACCCCCGTCCTAGACAGGCCGACATCTCCCTGTATCACCATTCTCCTTCCCCCCACTACCAGTTCCATCCGCAGTTCTCCCCAGTTCACCTTGGTCTCCCCCAAAGTTTGCAGCCACTTCATCCCCAAGATCACATCTGTACTCCCCAATTCTAAGGGAAGAAAATCCTCCCTCACCTGTATCCCCTGAATGGTCATCACTACTCCCTTACAAACTCCTCTACCCATCTCTACCTTCCCTGTACCCATCATCACCCCATAGCCTCCCGTATCCACTAATTTCATTCCAAGCAACTCAACAATCTGGGTGGAAATGAAATTGTGGGTTGCCCCACTATCTATCAAAACCACCAACTCGTGGTCAGCTATCACCCCTTTCACTTTCATAGTGTGACTCGAAGTGAATCCCACTACGGAGTTCAGAGAGACTTCTGCCACATCCAGATGCAACTTCTCCTCCTCCCCTTCGGACCGACTCCCACCTCCCTCTTCGTCTTCCTCGTCTTCGCAAACAAGGAGAACCTGAAGAGTCCGGTCCTTGCACCTATGACCCGGCATGTACTTCTCATCACACCTAAAGCACAATCCCTTTGCCCTCTTCTCCTGCATCTCCTTATCAGTAAGTTTTTTAAAATTTCCCCCAGGCCCTCCTCCTCCAGACCTCTCCCTTGGTACCTCTCGTGTACCCCCCGGTGCAGCTCCCTTGAGAACCAGAAAAGTGGTCGTCATCCGGTAGGATCCCCCGGAGCTGCTGCCTCGAGCCCCTCTCTCCAGATGCTTCTGGTCCTCAACCAGCTGTGCCAACTCCATGGCCTCCCCCAGGTCGTGTGGTCTCATCACTCTAACAGCTGCCCTGATTTCTGGTTTGAGCCCCTTCATGAAGTTCCCCTCAAGCACAGTCTCAGAAAGACGATCCAACCTGCTAGCTAGGTATTCAAACCGATCACGAAACTCTGCCACTGTCCCCTCCTGTGTCAGAGCAAAGAACTGTTCGTAGAAGTCTCCTCCTCTACTGGTTCGGAAACGCTCTAGCAAACAGTCTTTGAACTCCCTCCAGCTCCGAATAGGTCGCCTCATGTCTCGCCACTGGTACCACGCCAGTGCCTTCCCTTCCAAGCACAGTCCCGCCGCTGTCAGTTTCTCCTCTTCCGTCAACCCGTTGACAGCAAAGTATCGCTCCACCTTGTAAATCCAGCCATGACCGTCCTCGCCCTCAAAGATGGGCATCTTCAGCTTCCTTACCTTTGGATCTCCTCCGTACCCTCGGTATCCTCCATAACCTCCCATTCCTCGAAGGGGAGGTGCTCCCCAAATGTCCCGATCGTCCCTCCGACGATTGTACCCAAACCCTTCCTCATATTCCCCTCTTCTCCCTTCAAAATCAGCACCCCTGCGATGCATTTCTTCCCTTCTCCCTACAAAATCAGCACCCCTTCGTTCGTACCCTTGGCTCATCTCCTCTCTAGAGAGCGGTTCTAGAGGCGGCATGTCGTCTTCCCCCTCAAGGATCTCCACCTCCGGATTTTTCCTTCCCCGAGACGGGTTCGGATTTCCTCCTATGCCATGGCCGTCGATGGTCTCTCTTACTTCTGATGTTGCCGGGTTTGTCTTCATCTCCATTAGTTTCTTCAACATCTCCTCCACCACGGTGAACTTTCCTTCCAACCTTTCATTGTTGGATGTGATTTGATTTTGAAAGTCAAAAAATTTTCCTTCCAAATCTGATTTCAGTTGTCCGATTTCACCTTCCAAGACTTCCACCTTCTTCCCGACCATTTTTCCTCCACAAATCACAAGGAGTTCTCTTCCGGATGCCCAAAAAGTTGCTGAAATTTCTGGATTTCAGCCGCCGATGGTCCCAAAAACGATGCTCTGATACCAATTTGATAGGAAATACTTGAGTTCGCAAGTATCCCTACCTCCAATGGATGGGCAACAGCAGAATTTCTGCTGTTTTCTACAGAAAAACAGCCCCAAAACAGAGAAAAAACAGAGAAACGCAAGGGAAATCTGTAGCAAAACCAAACAAGCACTTGTATTCCACTAGTAGAATAATAAAAACAGCAACGATACAAGGATCTTCAATTCGAGAGGAAGATTAACTCTCCAAAATCTCTAGACAAGAAGACTAGAGCCCAAACCTCCAAGAAGATCTCAAATTCTCATTCAAATTCAAGATAGAAACCCTAATTCCCTCCTAAGCTCCTAATTAACATCAAAGGACAATTACAAAATACCTAAACAGCCCTTACATTCAAAAATTCCCTCCCAAACTAGTGCTTAAACCCCCCTAGGGCCCACAGGGGCTTCCGCCCCCCCTCTCCCTGCGGCTCCGCCTGGAGTAAACCAGGACCGGTCCAGGCTGGACCGGTCCAGCCGGCCCCTCCTGGGCCGGCAAAGGCATAACACCTACCTGTCATCCCTGTATATTGCTTTTGTTCTAATGTTGAAATGGTACATTGATGCAGATGTTCAATGTCTTATATTTTCTCAATGCTCCTATTCTGAATAGTCTTTCCCAAATTTTACAGAAAGCTTGAAATATTACTAAAACCCACACAAAATCGAAATCAAGCAAGGAAAAGAAAGCATCACATAGAACATTTATGTGCTGCTAAATTAGCCAAAGATGCAGCAAGACTTGAAAACTGCAATCAGGACAAATTATTAAGGTTCTCTTAACATCCAACCATCTTCTAAGAAAAGATCAATTACTGTAACATACCTTGCCTACCACTGCTAGAAGTAGCGCCAGTGTTGGTTCTTTTGGCTGAAGATTTTCCATCCAAAGGTCTTGCAGCAGATCTGGAAAACACATAGAACTCGCAATTAGAATCTCATTAAAAAGGATATTTTGATTGCAACTATTACCAACCATGGGGAATAGAAGAAGAAGATTCGAAGCAATGGAGATTGGTGAAAAGGAGAGAAATATGAAAAAATAAAATGATTCTCTCCAAAATTTGTTGTTTGTCAGCTGTCTATTTAAGGCAAAGCCTCTTTGTTATTTGTCTACTTCATACTTAAAACAAAACCTCATATTGGATAGATGACAGTGGTAAAAATCCCCTTCAGCATTTATTTATTTATTTATTTTTTTAAATCCCCTTCAACATAAATTACTTTTAAGATAGAGTTAGGATGAATAAATGTGAGCAATATTAAATGAAAAAGAAAAGATGTAAAATGCTATATCAATAAAATTCAGAGAGGTTAGTTGACACTTTAATCCTATCTCACAATTCATCCTTGTGAAGTGCACCATAAGGTGTTAATTCAATATATGTACGTGCTTCAGAGCATTTAGCTGTATTATCTTTGATTGCCCTTTTCCTTGTTATTTCATTCCATTAATTTTACACAACCCTCTAATTGGAGATGATTTAAATTCTCCATCATACATGTCAAAACCACCTTCCATATCATTTTTCCAAAATATGCGTTGCTCCCAAAATTTCAAATATTTAATCATTTCGCCTTACAATGTTACTTTATTATTCAACCATCATATTATTCTTCACTTTCACCGCTCCTAAATGGGTAGATGGCAATTTCTTTATTGTTGTTGGCCTCCATAAATGATCTACAAATCCCTCAATTGACTGTGATGGAAATTGACAAAAAACAGAAGCAATTTCACGAGGAATTGGCCAAAAGGTTCTAAATCCACCGCCTATTTCACCAAACGGTACATCCAACATAAGGAAATGATCTGTACACACACCTCTTAAAAACAAAGTATATACATAAACACAACTAAAAACAAATTACAGAAAAGAAAAAAAAAACAATATACCAGATCCTCTCCACATCATGCCTGCTCGCACAAATGACAAACCCTTGGATTTGTGACTCTCTGTAAGACCGGTCCAGCCGGTCCATACGGGACCGGCTTACGGACAACAGAGGTGGAGAAGTCCACCTTCTGCATATGCCGATCAAACCGCCCAGTTCAAAAGAGCATATTAAGAAGGTTTTAGGAGAAGTTTAGGAGGGACATTTGAATGTGGGGACTGTTTAGAGATTGCCTTTTGGATTGTATGCATTAAATAGTTTGTTTCCCTAGGAGTTAGGGCATTTTGAATTTGGCTGAAAGTTGAGATCTCTCTTAGGTTTTGGGTTCTAGTGGCGTCTAGAGATTGGGAGAGCCGGATCTTCCTCTCCAATTGAAGATTTACTTGTATCTTGTATTTTCTTTTATAAAACTTTCAATAAAAAAGTATTCTTGTGTGTTCTATTCCTAGTTTTCTTGTTATTGGTTTTCTGAAATTGCTGAAATCAGATTTCAGCCAAGGCTTTTCCTAAATTTCTACAAGCACTTCCTATCAAATTGGTATCAAAGCGGTTTCCAGACTGTTTTTGGGTTGCTTTTGGAGAATTCCTGCAGCAGTTTTTTCTATTTTAGGCCGTGAATTTTGTTGTTTTTGTGATGAAAATCTAGATTTTCGAGGCTAACAAAGATCTGGGGACTTACGGTGAGAAAAAAGGTAGAAGTATTAGAAGGGGAGCTCGAACAAATGAAATTTGAAATTTGAGATCTCCAAACTCAAATTTCAAATTAAAAAAAGGATATTTCAGCCATCCATGATAAGATCGATTTAAATTTTTTCATCCTTGAGGAGATGTTGAAGAAAGTGCTCGAGGGCCGAACCAAAATATTGCTGTTGGAGATGAGGGAAGGCGCCGACAATCAGGGAAGTGGGAAAAACTCTAAGCCAATCAGACGAAGGGAAGATCAAGAGGTGGAGATTTTGGAGGGAACAGAAAAAATGCCTCCCCTAGGACCTATTCCTAGGGAGGAGTCGGGTAGAGGCTATGGGGAGAGACGGGAGGAGATAGGGAAAGAATGAAGATATGCTGATTTGGAGAGGAGAGGGGCAGGATTTGAAAGGGAAAGGGGTAATTATGACTAAAGGGGGGCTGAGTTTGAAGGGGGAGAGGGGTTTGTTATGATCCAAAGGGTGCTGAATTTGAAAGGAGAAGGTGGGAATTTGATGAAAGGCTTGGGTATGAACGTAGAAGTGATGATTTGGACACTTGGGGGTATCCATCCCCTTGGAGAATGAGAAATTGTGAAGGGAAGAGAGGGAACAAAGGCGATCTGAGGGTGAGGAAGCTGAAATTGCCTATTTTTGAGGGAGAGGATGCCCATGGGTGGATCTACAAGGTGGAAAGGTACTTTACCGTCAACAGGTTGATAGAGGGGGAGAGACTGACAGTAGCCGAGATGTGCTTAAAAGGGAAGGCTTTAGGATGGCACAAGGTGGAAAGGTACTTTACCGTCAACAGGTTGACAGAGGGAGAGAGACTGACAGTAGCCGAGATGTGCTTAAAAGGGCAGTCTTTAGCATGGTACCAATGGAGGAATACGAGGCGACCAATACGAACAAGGACTGCTTGTTGGAACGTTTCCAAACCAGCAGGGGAGGGGACTTCTATGAGCAGTTCTTCACTTTGATGCAGGAGGGGACATTGGTGGAGTACCGTGAGCAATTTGAGTACCTTTCCAGTCGACTGGATCGGCTTCCAAAGACTATACTGGAGGGGTACTTTATGAAGGGACTGGAACCAAAGATCTGCGCAACGGTTAGAGTGATAAGGCCTCATCACTTTGGAGAGGCTATGGAGCTAGCTCAGTTGGTGGAGGATTAGAGGCACCTGGAGAGAGAAACGAGAGGCAGCAGCTTAGGAGGCTCGTACAGGATGACCACCATCTTATTAGCATCCAAGGAGCTAACGTTGGATACTCTTTGGGGGACTTCGAAGGAAAAGACTACAGGAGGAAGACCTGGAGACAACTTCAAGCTCACAGAAATGGAATTACAGGAGAAGAGGGTAAATGGGCTCTGTTTCAGATGTAACGAGAGGTATAGGCCAGGGCACAGGTGTAAGGACCGAACTCTTCAGATTCTTACCGTTAGTGATGATAAGGGAATGGAGGAGGGTGACGTCTTTCCACCTTGCGGACAAGGTGGGTCTTTGGGAGGGGAGTATTGTTAGACTGGTCTAGCCGGTCCAATACAAGACCGGCTTACGGATAACAGAGGCGGAGAAGTTCGCCTTCTGCATATGTTGATCAAACTTCCCAATTCAAAAGAGCAGATTAGGAAAGTTTTAGGAGAAGTTTAGGAGGAAAATTTGAATGTAGGGACTGTTTAGATATTTCCTTTTGGATTGTATGCATTAAAATAGTTGGTTTTCCTAGGGTTAGGGCATCTTGAATTTGGCTGAAATTTGAGATCTCTCTTAGGTTTTGGGCTCTAATGGCGTCTAGAGATTTGGGAGAGCTGGATCTTCCTCTCCAATTGAAGATCCACTTGTATCTTGTATTTTCTTTTATAAAACTTTCAATAAAAAGTGTTCTTATGTGTTTCTATTCCTATATTTCTTGTTGTTAGTTTTCTGAAATTACTGAAATCAGATTTCAGCCAAGGCTTTTCATAAATTTCTACAAGCACTTCCTCTCACTCTCATATAACACCTCACAACCTCAAGTAAGCTCATTTTTCTTACGAGTACCCATTAGCTCCCTTACAACACAACACACATGAGCATAGTCACTCATGCACCCAGCATGATTTTGTCTCTTTGAATACCCGTTAGCTCCCTTACCCCCACAAGTGTTGACGTTGCACAACTCCTCTACCCATTATAACTCAAGGAAATCATTAATTTTTATATTGTCAAGGTTTTAGTGGACAAATGGTTGACTATATCAATCAAAATAGGATCAAGCACAAATCCCCAAGGGATATGGGGTCAAAATTTAATAATTCCCTGGCATGCTGAACCCCAAACAACATCTAGCCCAATTCAATGCTACCTACAACAACACCGAAGAAAATGACACCTTATCACTACACCCATTTGTCAATAGCCTTACTCATATTACTTTTGAGTGATATGCTAAATTACCTAATGACAAAGTTAAAATGTTCACGGAGATGATGTTCGTAAAAATGTTTACCTGTGCCACCAAAAATTAACCATCATAAATCTCACCCTTGAAAAGAGAAGGGATGAGATTGTCACTAATTAAATCATGGGATGGAAAAATCTTAGCAGGTGGTGTGATCAATAATTGACTAAAAAATATGTTACGGAACTCTTTATGGAGAACACTGATTGCCAAATTGCTCCACATCTCTTCATAGTTTCATTCAACACCTTCTAAGAATACCATGTTACAAAATTCAAAAGGTTGCCAAAGCAAGGGTTTCAGCACCAACAATAGCAACAAGCCTTTCGGAATAATGAAGCACATAAAAATCTACAACCAAAGAAAGAGTGAGATGAATGCCAAATTGCTCAAACTCTCTAATTGTAAGTTGATTCTCTCTGGCAGTGTGACTAGAGTTTACAAGGCTCAGGCCATAATAATCAACAACAACAACAACAACAACAACATCAAGCCTTTATCCCACTACGTGGGGTCGGCTACATGAATCCTTTTTCTCCATTGTGTCCTGTTAAAAGTCAAATTCTCGTTTAAATCTAATAAAGAAAGATCATTTTTAATATTTTCTAACCAAGTCTTTTTAGGTCTACCTCTACCTTTCTTAACATAAGTCAAATCTAAGACCTCTACTTTCCTAACCGGGTCATCGGGAGGCCGCCGTTTTACGTGACCAAACCATCTAAGGCGACTCTCTCTAATCTTATCTTCCACTGGAGCTACTCCAACCTTTTCACGAATATGCTCATTTCGTATCCTATCTCTAAGGGTAAAGCCACTCATCCACCTGAGCATCCTCATCTCTGCAACACTTAACTTAGAATTATGCTTCTCTTTTAATGGCCAACATTCGGCACCATAAAGCATTGCAGGTCTCACCACCATCTTATAGAATTTTCCCTTAAGTTTGAGAGGTACTTTTCTATCACACAATAAGCCTGATGCATTCCTCCACTTCAACCATCCAACTTGGATTCTGCTGATAATATCTCCATCTATATCACCATCACTCTGAACAATAGATCCAAGATATCTAAAACGTGTACTCTTATTAATGACTTGATCGGCCAAAGTCACAATGCCCTCACTAGGTCTATTATTACTAAAATTACACTCCATATATTCCGTTTTAGATCTACTCAAGCGAAAACCTTTAGACTCTAAAGTTGACCTCCGCAATTCTAGTTTACCTTCAACTCCCTCTCTAGTCTTATCAACAAGAAGAATATCATCAGCAAAAAGCATACACCAAGGTACATCCTCTTGCAAATGTCTAGTGAGAACATCCATTACTAAAGCAAAAAGATATGGGCTTAAGGCTGATCCTTGATGTAATCCAACCGAAATAGGGAAATACTTGGTCAAACCACCTTGTGTTTGAACACAAGTAATAGCTCCTGCATACATATCTTTAATGATTTAAATATAAGCGTTATTAACTATTTTCTTTTCAAGAACTCTCCATAGCACTTCTCTTGGAACTTTATCATATGCTTTTTCTAAATCAATAAATATCATATGTAAATCCTCCTTATTCTCTCTATATTTCTCCATCAAACCTCTTAATAAATGTATGGCTTCCATAGTAGACCTACCCGGCATGAATCCAAATTGATTTTGAGAAACATTAGTATCACGCCGCAACCTATGCTCCATAACTCGTTCCCATAGTTTTAAAGTATGACACATTAACTTAATTCCTCTATAATTCGCACAATCTTGTGCATCACCTTTATTCTTAAAAATAGGGATTAACACACTCATTCTCCACTCATCTGGCATCTTTTTAGTCTTCAAAACAGTATTAAAAAGTTTAGTAAGCCAAGAAATTCCTTCATCTCCTAAGCATTTCCACACCTCTATTGGAATATCATCAGGTCCAACAGCTTTTCCACCCTTCATTTTCTTCAAAGCCTCTCTAACTTCGGTTTTACTAATACGCCGATAAAAACATAAATCTTTATTTTCATTTAGGGTGCTAAGATCACTACAGTCAATTTTATTTTCACATTCTTCATTAAAAAGTTTAGCAAAATATCTCATCCACCTTTGTTGAATATCATCTTCTAAAAAAAAGTACTTTTTGATCTTCATCCTTAATACACTTCACTTGAACTAAATCCTTACTACTCCTATCTCTTTGTTTGGCTAGCTTATACATATATCTTTCTCCCTCCTTAGTATCTAATCTATTATATAAATCACTAAAAGCTAAACTCTTTGCATCGCATATTGCTTTCTTAGATTCCTTACGTGCCTCTTTATATATTTTCCAATTATCAGAATTTTTACAATTAAACCAATTTTTATAACAAATCTTCTTATTTTTAATCTTTTCTTGCACATTTGGATTCCACCACCAACTATTTTTACTATTAGGAGCTTTTTCCTTTGAAACTCCAAACACATCTTTTGCAATATTCTTAATATAACTAGCCACTTTTTCCCACATAACATTAGCATCCTCATGCACAGACAAAATCTTAAGATCTAAAATCTTACTCTCAAAAATATTTTTGTTAATATTCTTTAAATGCCCCCATCTAATCCTAGGAAATCGTTTTACTTTATTTTTTATTTTCTTCCCCATTATCTTCAAGTCCAAAACTAATAAACGATGTTGGGTACATAAGTTTTCACTCGGAATAACTTTACAATCTTTGCAATCTAAACGATCTAATTTTCTTATAAGAAAATAATCAATCTGAGTTGTATTATATCCATTTTTATAAGTAATGAGATGCTCATTCCTTTTCTTAAATAAGGTATTAGCAATTAAAAAATCATAAGCTAAACAAAAATCTAAAATAGACTTACCACCTTCATTTGTCGTTCCAAAACCATGGCCACCATGAATGCTTTTAAAATCATCTACCTCTCTACCAACATGTCCATTTAAATCTCCTCCAATAAAAACTCTTTCTTCAAGAGGTATCTTTTGTATTAATTCTTCTAAGTCATTCCAAAATTTTAATTTTGAATCTATATCCAAACCCACTTGAGGAGCATAAGCACTTATAATGTTAACAACCTTAGCATCAACAATAATCTTTAAAGCTATAATTCTATCTCCAATTCTATTAATATTTATAACATTATCCTTCAAACTCTTATCTAAAATCACGTCTACACCATTTCTAGTACGACTCCTACCCGAATACCAAAGTTTAAATCCTAAACTATCAATCTCCTTAGCCTTCTCTCCAACCCATTTAGTTTCTTGAATGCACAGAATATTTATCTTCCTATGAATCATAACATCTATTAATTCCATTAATTTTCCTGTAAGGGAACCTATATTCCAAGTTCCTATCCTAATTTTAGTTTCATGGACTAGCTTCTTTGCCCACATCCGTCCTTGATGTGGGAACCCTTGCCTATTTAACACTGCACCCGGGCGGCGGTGCAGCGGCCCTTGCACACTTGTCGCTGTATTCAGGCCATACAACGCGTCGCTTCCAGGGGACGCCCTAGCATTAACACAATTTCTTAAAGGATTCATGTCATTATTATTCGACAAGTTTTACGCTGGCTGTCGACTACCTAACGCAACCCTCCACTTTTCTCATCCAGGACTTGGGACCTGGCAACGGCAGTGTTAACCATAATAATCAACATGCAAAAAAATTTATTGCCTCGATTGGTGTGTCAAAGTTATGTCACCCTATGTTGTAAAAGATAAAATATCATAAGCCTAGGGACCTCTTGTATGCTTTTGAGGCACCTACCACAATTATGGGTTTAGTTATCGCATATCAAAAATATAAGGGTTCACTATCAAAATAAATCAAGCTCATAATCATACAAGACAAACACTTCGAGCAAAATTCCCATATGATGGATACGGTTATCACTAATCATAATAGGAGAGGATAATGTTATCGAAAAGCCCTCTCAGATTCCAAATTAAAAAACATATTCAAAGCACCGCTCCTGGTGACTGTATAATCAAAACAAACTCATAAGCGAAAAGAATACCATTCAAATACAAGCCCTATAATAATATGAATGAAATATATACATATAAGTAAAAAGACTAAAGCAATAATTAGTCGCTTTCTAGTTTCTACTTATCTATCTGTCCTCCACACTAGTTTGCCAAGAATGTCAAATTTAAGTTCGATCAAAGCTCGCAAAAGAATCAATGTAACATCAAAAGTATGCATATGATCATGCTAAAACCCAAGCTTGTAAATTCCACAAAGGCTTAGCCTAAGAGTTGCGAGTCATAAGGGCATTCAATAGCGCATAAAGCCTTATGCTAACCTAGGTAGATTTAAAATTGGCCCTTTAACTTTTTTTTTCCCATATGTATGTGGGGTCATCTTGGATGATGTAACCCATCATTATTGAAAAGGATACTTCGATCGGGTTAAGTTAACTACCTCGTGGACTAAGAGGACTAAAATCCATAACAACCCAAGATAATGGAATCATAGGATTTTAAACAAATCTATCATCATTCCCCCATCATTCACTTGATTCAATGGTGGTATATTCATTTCCCAAATCCAAATTGTTGCTACAAAAGTACAGCATCATAGAACTTAAATATTAGCCTTAATCAAAAGTGCTCTTTAATGTTTATGAGAGATATTAACCATAGCAGCTTATGCTAATCGTAAATCTCAAAAGTAATAGTTAGAGGGCAAAATCTTTTGGTTGTGACTTCTAACAACCAATCTACCAATTGAAAAATCGAACCGAAAACACTAGAACATAACAGAGGGGAAGGAGAATTTTCAAGGCTTATAATTGCCCGTGCCCAAAACTCGGATCTATACAAATCCAAACATTTTATAGTTGTTTTACATAAGTACTCATTAAAACATTAGTGAAATTCTCTTTATTACAAAATTACATGGAGGCAACTTGCCAATGTTTACAACCAACTTTGACTATAATAATCAATGCTTAGCTAATCCATTCTTTTGTATAATTAATCAAAAATATCTGTAACAGGTTACACCAATGTATGACTTTATCCTCAAACATCATTGATTGGCCATTATTGTCTTAATATCCACTAAGCCTGAATAGCACTTGCACAACTTTGGATGCAATAATATTAAAACATGTCTTCTTAATTCATTTTTGATGCAACAATATTAAAAACATGTCTTCTTAATTCATTATTGTCTATTTACATTTACTTTAAATTCAATCTGAGCTATTAGAACAAGCATATGCACAAAATATAAATTGCATAGACTAAGGTATCTCATTGGAGCATCCGTTGTACATAAACTTGAGTAAAAGAATTTACTCGGCTAGTTTACAGATTCATCAGAATTTTAAAATGGCAGTATGGCACAACGGCACAAATTTGATTATACATTGTACTTATATTAAGTATAAGACTTCATTGACAACTAAGCAATTTATTGCATCTTATTAGACTTTTCCAAGGATTGCAACTTCTATGATATGTTACAGCCTAAAGATTAGGGGGAAAGAAAAAAAAGGAAATGAAATTTTAAGGAAATGAAAACTAAAAGAAATCATCGGAAAAAAAGGCGAAACTTTTTTGGCCATGAACAAATAAAAATAGACCTTTCAAAAAAATCAAAGGCTACATAAATTTGTCAAAACTACAAATATAATATTGGACATTTAAGAAGTAACCCACAATAAAAAAGTAGCATAAGTTTTGTGCACACTAATTCAGAAATACAAGCTGAATTTTACCACTAAAGGGAGAAAGTCAGCATGCAAACCTAAATTTAGAATATGATATCATTGATAGTGATGCAGTAGACTGGTTAATGAGCATCGATGTGCACAAATAGCAAAACGCAAAGAGTAAATTCATTAGAGACCCACTTTTGTGCTTATAAATCAAAAAGAGGATAGATTAATTTGTTGGCAAATTAGTCTAAATAAAAAGGTTACTCAATATAACGAACCGTTAATCAGAAAAACATATAGGACATTAAATTAGGCCTGCAAATTTAAATAATGACACATGTTTATGTCAGAAATTATACCTTTTACCTTTAGTGATCGCCACTGAAGCTTTGGCATCCTTGGCATCGATCCTTAGTTTGTTAATTTGTAGTGATCTGATCAATATGTTTGTCGCATTTGTCTTAATCAACTGCTCCTCTACACCAATAAAAGTTATCATGTATTTCAAAATTCAAGACCAATACCAAAAGAAAATTTCAACAACATTGATCACATTGCTAAAAAGCATAAATGAAAACAGGATAACAGCTAATGCATATTTTTTTTAGTAAAACAGAAAGATAAAACGATAATAAAGCCTCCATTTGAAAGTGTGAATATTCTACCTCTGCCAATAAAACAAAATCCATAATCTTAGATAACAACAAGATGAACTAGCACTATGAAAGTTCAATCCAGGATCTGCCTAAACATGTTAATCACATAGGATCAAGTTCTAAAATATTTTCTCCTGTGTACGCAAGATGCTGCATTGAGATGTATAGATTAATATTTTGAGTTTAATTTTATTTTTGTTGACCTTACTTTAATAGTTCTATGAATTGTAGCGCTTTTTATTTTAGTTTGAGTAGTTCTATGCATGCTAACAATCACTGTCCCTATAGAGAACGGAGTGTGCTCTTTAATTCTTGAGGTTATTTGGTTGGGCTCACTGTTAGCATGTTTTTAGATCTCTGATCTACGCATTTGTTCACTGCTATTTTGTTGGTTTGCAGAGTCTTTTGTCCAACTGTTGGTTTAATGTTAGTATTTTTTTATTAGTGATTTTTTAACACTTTAGCTAATTCCAGGAATTAGATTGTTACTTGCTTTTTTCACTATAACTTGTTTCAGGATTTGTTGAAACCATGACTTGCAGTTATGTCACTAATGGCAGATTGCAAGATTTAATGGATTCATGCCTTTTAGTTCTGGAATTGTAGTTGATTCAGAGATTTTTGCATATGGGCTTGGGAGGCTTCTAACTTTCCAGGTTTTTTTTTTTTTTTCATAAATAACCATTGAGGCATATAAAGAACAAGAATTCCCAATAGCACTTCCACTTTCCTCTCAAATTTCTATACTAGTTATATGTGAATTTTTCCCATGGCAACTTCAGGCCAAAGCCATATCTTTGTACCGGCACAAGACTTAGACCTCTTATTTGATGACTTATTCCATTATTCCATTTTGATCTACATAGATTGTGATTGGTTTGCTGATTTGATTAGATTTGTTCAACTCATAATATGAAATTTTGATTATGGTATCATTTCTGATCGACGTGTATTTTGCATTGATCATAATTTTCTTCACTAAATATTATTTTTGACAATCATTAAATTATCGTTGGGCCATTGGGGCAAGTTCACTTTGGGATATCTAATACAGACGTGTTTAAAACTAATGAGAGGAGGATAATTTTAAAACATATTAAATATTAGAGTATTTATATGTAAAATGCGAGTAGATATGTATATATAGTGCTTACAATGAAGTAATGAACTAAACAATCTTTGTACATTTTGAATGAATGTGAACTTGAAAAGAAATAATTTATGTTTTGGTAGCTATTGAACTGAAAGAAGTTGCCAAAGAATGTGTCTTAGCTTAAGTGTTAAATGATTATAAAGATCTATATCATGATGATCTATGATGAATAGCCACCACTTAAAGACACTAAGCATGCAATTGATTTGATCCCAAGATCATCATTTCATAGTTTGCCAAATTATAAAATGAATCCACTAAATATGCTATATAAGCTTAAGAAACAAGTGGATGATTTGCTTAAGAAATTATTATTGAGTGATATGTTGGATATGGTAATCATAGTAGTTTTATTTTCAAAAATTGATCTAAGTGATTAATATCAAGTAAATTGTGTGAGGGAGATTAGTGGAAAATTACTTTTAAAAAATATGGAGAGATTATATGCATAGTTGATAATGCACTTTGTATTGACTAATACGCTAAGTACTTTTATGTGTATAATGAATAATATTCTTCAACCTTTTATTGAAAAAAATTTCTATTTATACTTTCATGATATTCATATTTATGACAAGACTACAAAGGATCATTTATGACATCTTAAAAAAGTTTCTAAAAAATTGCAAACTAAAAAGCAACATCATCTATAATGTTTCAAGGAAATGTTGTACTGAGTAATTGGCTATATGTTGACCATGATAAAATTAAGACAATAAGTAATAAATGATCAACACCTACTAATACATATGAGATTTGAAGTGCTCATGGTCAAACTATTTTCTATGGATAATTCATTAAGGGTTTCAGTACTATAATGACACCAATTACAATTTTTCCTAAATATCTTGCTTTTAAATATACTAAGAGGCTTAAAAATAAAAACACACGAGTCCTTAAAATGCTTGATTATAATATGGAAATCCAAGGCTTCTTATAACGCATTAGGTGTTGGTATTAGGGGAGTTATAAGTCAAGAGGGGCACCCAATTGCTTCATTTACTGAGATATTGAATGAGGCAAAGCAAAAATAAAAATTCAATGTTGAGTTTAATGCAGTTGTAAAAGCTGATGAGGACATTCATACTTGGAAAGTTTATCGTAGAAGTGGCCGTCGATCTACGGCCACGATCGAGTCTTTATATTTCTAAGTTTATTATGTTGTTTTATTTATTTTATTTCAGTTGACTGTTTTACCCTTACTTAAGAGAGTTGTTTGTAAGCCCTAAGGGCAATGTTGTCTTTTCTTTCTTGAGTCTTTGTATGAGGCTTATATATAGCCCCTTTAGTCTTTTTTGTTGATGATGAATGATTATTACAAAATTTTCCTACACTTGTGTTTGTGTATTGAGATTTGAGAGCTCTTGAGAAGGATCCCTAGGAGAGGGAGAGTTGCGCATTACCCACCAATCTAGACACGTCGGATTCGTGGTTGTTCCACTAGCATTCTCTTCTCCCTTCCCCCTCCACCGCCGGCCTCCTCTCCCCCACCACCCCACGGCATCCATCCCACCACCACACGGCCAAAGCCCCTCCCCTTCCCCACCCACGGCCAAGCCCCCATATCCCTACTCTCGGCCCAACCTCCCCCTCCCACCACCGCCGGCCACCCAAGCCCCCACCCCTTCTCTAAACCGCCGGCCCCTCACCCCTCCCTCTTTCATTGAGTTTCCTAATTTACCTTGATGTATTTTTGGAAAGCCAATTAAATTCGAATTCAATTTGAACTCAAACTTGGCACCTTCCAAATTTACTAAGTCCTATTTTAGGAAAGTTACTTAATTCAATTCTATTTGAATTTAAAATCAAATAGGATTAATTTCAATCCTTCCTAATTCATATATCCTAAATTAAGTAACCCCTAATCAATCCCAAATCTCTTCCCTCCCTCTTTATTGCCGCCGGCCCTACCCCTTGCCCGCCCCCTCTCTCTCTCTCCAATCCTCCATCTCTACTCCTTAAAGCCTCTCACCTCTTTGGGATTTGATTTCAAGATAACTCCCAAACTTCCCTCCTTAAAATCTGAAATTGAAATTTTAAGTAAACTCTCTTCCCTCTCCAAAACCCTAACCCTAATTCCCCAACTCCACCCCTCTTGGCCGGCCACCTTCTCCACCCTCTTTTCCCTTGTATTCTCAAAGTAAACCATCATTCTCTTTGGGAAGACATCAAGGGCAGCAAAGCTTCATCGTCCATTACTTGTCATCCCTCAAACAACATGAATGGAAGTGCCCGCATGGGATTACGGGTTGGTACTTGACGAAGACGATAACATCGACATCCTCCGTTCCCCGTTCTTCGACGTCAGATTTGACTTCGACAACACCATCGAAGAATACTTCGACCGGATCCACATCACTTTGGTGGATGCGATTGACGATCAACGTACAAAAGGACGGTGGACCATCCTTGGCCAACTCACGACTGCTTCCCTTCCGGATACTCCTCCGCTCAGAGGCTATTTCACTCACCTCCTACGTTTCCTCACCTATACCATCGGCAAACAAGTGGAGACTATCCGACAACGATTCCTCTCCGGTTAAGGTGAACTTTCTTACTTCGTCAATTACGGCGTCTTTCTCCTAACCTTGTAGGTGATGACGGAATCGTACAAAATCTAAGCCGCTTCTCTTGCTAAAAGCTTAGTAAACGTAGGATTATTTGAGTGTTCCTTTATGTTTACTTGTCTTATTGTTAAGTGAGGAATTATGCATGAACAACTACTATATTAGCTTTACTTTGATTCTCTAAACTATTTGTTTGTTCTAGCATTGTTATATATAGTTTAGCCTAAACGCAAACATCCCTCCCTTGTTTTACTTTATCGTTCGAAGTGCTAGTAATTTAATCAACCAATTGCTCTTTAAATAAACCGTGCAAAATCCAATTTTCATTCAAAACATATTAGTCCTGCATCAAAAGCACTTTGAGCAAATGATGCTATCAGCTGTCTCAGGGTTTGTCCTACACTTGTATCATCAAGCCTTAAAGATTTGAGTTAACAAAAAAAAAATTAAGACATAGAAATGCTAGTAACAACAAGAACAACAATAAAACTTTATCCCATTACATGGGATCGGCTACATAAATTTTTTTTCTCCACTGTGTCATATTAAGAGTAAAATTCTCATTTAAATTTAATTTAAAAAAAGATTATTTTTAATACTTTCTAACCAAGTCTTTTTTATATCTAACTCTATATTTATTAACATAAACCGGATCCAATACATCTACTCTCCTAACAAGGTCATCTGAAGGACAACATTTTATGTGACCAAATCATCTAAGACGACTCCCTCTAATCTTATATGCCATTGGAGCTACTCCAACTTTTCATGTATACATGCTAAATGGGCTAAATTTCTACATGACTACACTTTTGTACTAAAACACTATGCTAAAACTGAAAATTAAGTTATTGATACATTGAGTTGAGTTGTCAATTTGCACACAATGAAAATTAATGTGATTGGTTGTGACATATTAAAGAGAAAGACTATATCAATTCAAAGACTACTGTAATATAACATGACTTAAACAATACAACAAGTGTGTTTAAAAGGAACATATGATTAAGGATTTTTTTATTTTTGAAGGAACTCATTTATGTACTTTAGATTCATCTTTGAGAGATTTCTTATTCTAGAATTGCATGGTACTATGGTAGTGGGTTGCGGGATGTTTTGGTTGGTAAAAAATTATAGGTGTAACTAAGGGTAGATATTATTGGTCAAATCTAAAAAGAGACCAGACCTGAATTGCTTCATAATTTAGAACTTGACAAACAGCTAAAGAAAAAAAAGGGGGCCTTATCTGCCTTCCTTCAAATAATTTTAGAAGGCTTGGAAAGATATAAGGATGAATTTTGTGTCAAGTTTAATATGAACCATAGGAAAGCATATTCTATCTTTGTAGTGGAGATCATTTTTTGTAAAATAACTCATTTAACTAAATATTATAAGACTACTAATGCATCTCACAAACAACAACAACAACAACATCAAGCCTTTATCCCACTACGTGGGGTCGGCTACATGAATCCTTTTTCTCCATTGTGTCCTGTTAAAAGTCAAATTCTCGTTTAAATCTAATAAAGAAAGATCATTTCTAATATTTTCTAATCAAGTCTTTCTAGGTCTACCTCTACCTTTCTTAACATAAGTCAAATCTAAGACCTCTACTTTCCTAACCGGGTCATCGGGAGGCCGCCGTTTTATGTGACCAAACCATCTAAGGCGACTCTCTCTAATCTTATCTTCCACTGGAGCTACTCCAACCTTTTCACGAATATGCTCATTTCGTATCCTATCTCTAAGGGTAAAGCCACTCATCCACCTGAGCATCCTCATCTCTGCAACACTTAACTTAGAATTATGCTTCTCTTTTAATGGCCAACATTCGGCACCATAAAGCATTGCAGGTCTCACTACCATCTTATAGAATTTTCCCTTGAGTTTGAGGGGTACTTTTCTATCACACAATAAGCCCGATGCATTCCTCCACTTCAACCATCCAACTTGGATTCTGCTGATAATATCCCCATCTATTTCACTATCACTCTGAACAATAGATCCAAGATATCTAAAATGTGTACTCTTATTAATGACTTGATCGCCCAAAGTCACAATCCCCTCACTAGGTCTATTATTACTAAAATTACACTCCATATATTCCGTTTTAGATCTACTCAAGCAAAAATCTTTAGACTCTAAGGTTGACCTCCACAATTTTAGTTTACCTTCAACTCCCTCTCTAGCCTTATCAACAAGAAGAATATCATCAGCAAAAAGCATACACCAAGGTACATCCTCTTGCAAATGTCTAGTGAGAACATCCATGACTAAAGCAAAAAGAAATGGGCTTAAGGCTGATCCTTGACGTAATCCAACCGAAATAGGGAAATACTTGGTCAAACCACATTGTGTTTGAACACAAGTAATAGCTCCTGCATACATATCTTTAATGATTTGAATATAAGCGTTATTAACTCCTTTCTTTTCAAGAACTCTCCATAGCACTTCTCTTGGAACTTTATCATATGCTTTTTCTAAATCAATAAATATCATATGTAAATCCTCCTTATTCTCTCTATATTTCTCCATCAAACCTCTTAATAAATGTATGGCTTCCATAGTAGACCTACCCGGCATGAATCCAAATTGATTTTGAGAAACATTAGTATCACGCCGAAACCTATGCTCCATAACTCGTTCCCATAGTTTTAAAGTATGACACATTAACTTAATCCTCTATAATTCGCATAATCTTGTGCATCACCTTTATTCTTAAAAATAGGGATTAACACACTCATTCTCCACTCATCTGGCATCTTTTTAGTCTTCAAAACAGTATTAAAAAGTTTAGTAAGCCAAGAAATTCCTTCATCTCCTAAGCATTTCCACACCTTTATTGGAATATCATCAGATCCAACAACTTTTCCACCCTTCATTTTCTTTAAAGCCTCTCTAACTTCAATTTTACTAATACACTGATAAAAATAAAAATCTTTATTTTCATTTAGGGTGCTAAGGTCACTACAATCAATTTTATTTTCACACTCTTCATTAAAAAGTTTAGCAAAATATCTCATCCACCTTTGTTGAATATCATCTTCTAAAAAAGTACTTTTTGATCTTCATCCTTAATACAAAATTCTTACTACTCCTATCTCTTTGTTTGGCTAACTTATGCATATATCTTTCTCCCTCCTTAGTATCCTTAATACACTTCACTAATGCATCTCACAGAGAAAATATATATTTTAATAAAGTAATCAAATTATGACTTATCCAAAACAATTTTCTAACAAAGACATAAATTCAAGACTTCTATAAATTTATATGCAAAAGATAGGAACTCAATTAATATTTTTAATTGCTTATCACCCATACATAGATGGATAAATTAAGGTATGTAATAGGGTTTTGGATGATCTAGGGACATATTTGATTAAATTTTAAAGAGGATGCATCTAGTAGGATTTTATATTATACATGGGTGAGTTCACATATTATTTGTCGTTAATAAGTCTATAGAGTCAATTTGCAATAGCTCTAAGATTTGATATTATATATGAGTGAGTTGACATATTTTTTAGTTGTTAAAAACCTATAGATCTTAAGAGGCGTTCTATTGAGTGTAAGCCCGGAGATATTACACAATCATTTGCACAGTATATTCATTATTTTCATGAAGATAATTGTATAAAATTGACTATAAGTTATAAGATAGTTCCTTATGTGAATAGGAGAGATTTTAAATTTAAGCCAGGTAATGAAATATTGTTAGGTTTAGAGAGAGCCGCCATTAAAAGAGAAGCATAATATTAAGTTAAGTATTGCAGAGATGAGACATAGTCCTCAGCAATAAGAATATATTGATTTTCATAAGATAGCACCAAAGGTCTCATAAAATCCAATCCCCAAACATCAAAAATTTCTATTTCTAGAACATAATTCAATGGCATTTCATTTCTTTTTATAATATTTGTAATTCTTTGGCACTAATCATATTTCTTAATATATTCATTTACATCTTTAAATAAAGTAGGCCAAAAGAATCCTGCTTGAAGGATTTTAAAAGCAGATCTAAATCCTCCAAAAAGTCCCCTATAATGCGAGTCATGACAATCCTTAATGATTGATTCTATTTCTTCTTCAAGAACACATCTTCTAATAATTTGATTATTGCAAAATTTAAATAAATAAGGTTCACCTAAAAAATAAAATTTAGCATCATGTAAAAATTTTCTCTTTTGACTAGAGCTTAAATCATAAGTATACCACTGACAATAAAATTAACAATGTTTGCGTACCAAGGTGAATTGTTTGCATGAAGTGCAAATAATTGTTCATCAAGAAAATTTTCATTAATCTCATCTTCATTTAATGTATATTTTTCAATAGTAAGTCTAAAAAGATGATCAGCAATTTGATTTTCAGTACCCTTTCTATCAAAAATTTCAACATCAAATTCTTGTAATAGAAGAATCCATCTTATCAACCTTGATTTAGTGTCTTTCTTTGTCATAATGATGGGGACATCAGAGCTTGAAAATTTTATCAGAGGCGTGGCCGCCGATCTACGGCCACGATCGCGCCGATGCATTTTAAGTTGTCATATGTATTTGTCTGTTATTTATTTATGTTTGTATTTGCTTTAGTTGTTTTCCCCTTTTACCCCTTACTTAAGGGTGGTCATGTGTAAGCTCAAAGGGCATCGTCGTCATTTATTTTGAATCCATTGTATGAGACTACATATAGCCCTTATGTTCTTTTTTATGGTTAATGAATGATTATCAAAAAAAATTTCTGCATCCTTATGTTTGTGATAGCTTGAGAGCTATGGAAGAGAAACTCTAGGAGAGGTAAGTGGATCACCCACCAACCTTGGAAGCGTCCGGGTTCGTGGCTTTTATTTTCTATCTTCTTCCCTCCTCCCTTCACCACCGACGGCCCTACCCCACCTTCCCCCACCCACTGCCCAACCTCCTACCCGAGCCCCTTGACCCATCGGCCCCCTCACCGTCCCCCCTCCTCTCCTCCCCACCGACGGCCCCACCACCACCACCCCAAGCCGCCGGTTCAACCCCCACTCATCCAAGCCGCCGGTCACACCCCATGCCCCTTTTCTAAAACAGATTAGTTTGATTTGGAAATTATTTGAATTCAAATTCAAAAGAATTTGAACAGTCAAAACTTTCCTAATTAAAATTGTCTAAGTTTGAAAAGCCCCATTAATTAATAATCAATCCCAAATCTGAGATTGATTATTTAATTAGTTCAAATCCCCACAAACATTACATCTAGACACCTAGCCCCCCTCCTCTCTCTCTCTCTCTTGGTCGAAATTCCCAAGACCCCAACTCCTTATTTCTTTCCAAAATTAAGTCTCTTTCTTTAGAATTAAATCCCAAATCCCCCTCTCTCTCTTGGCAGAAATTTCCAAAGCCCCACCTCATTATTTCTTTCCCATAAAATCAGCCCCTCACTTTAGAAATAATTCCAAACCCAGCCCTAGCCTACCCGCCCCCTCCCTTAGCCCATAACCCACTTAATTTACTTCCAAATCAAGGAATTTCAATTTGGGAATTAATCTCAGCTTTTCCCTCCAAGATCCTCTCCCAAACTTTAAACCTAATTCCCCAAAATCTGAACCCAATCTTCCCCAAGTCTTCCCCCTTGGCCGGCCACCTTCCCTTACCTTCTCCTACTTGGATTCTTGGGAGAGACCCCTTTCTCTCAAGGAAAATCAGCAAGGACAGCAAAGGAACATCTTCTACAACCCTTCAACGCAACAAGATCGATGCATGGCCAATCCCAATCTTGATTTCGGCATTGTCCACGACGAGCAAGATTTTGTCCACATCCTTCAGTTAACTTTCTTTGACGTCAATCCGGAGATCGATAACACTGTCGAGGAATACGTGGAGCGCATCTTATTCACTCTCTCCGAGGCCATAGAAGAGCAGCTTGGCTCCGTTCAATGGTGGATTACGTCCAAGCCATGACAAAGGTCTTTCAATCTCCTTACTCTTGTATCTTCGTAGTTTAATTCTCTATTGTGGTTTGGACTTGATTCATGAAGGTCTTACTAATCTATCTCTGCCAAGCTTAGTAATCGTAGGACTTGAGTTTTACTTTTTATGTTTCTAATATCATTGTTAGCGTAGGGATTTTTATTGAATGACTACTTAATTCTTATGTTGTTGAAATTCTAAATAATTTTGATAATTCAAGTTCTTAGCATGTGATTTGGCCTAAGCGTAGCTACCCCTCTTACGTTTTCTATTATCATTTAGTAACTAACCGTCTTAATTGTTATTTTCTCTATTCTAAATCGTGCAAGCTCTTATCGCATTCACCTAAAGCATACTTAGTCATGCATCACATAAGATATTTGATAGCAACATGATCAGTATAAACAATTACTTTAGTGCCGAGCAAATATATAAATTTATCAAAAGCAAAAATAACATCTAACAATTCTTTTTCAGTTGTTGTCTAATTATGTTGTGCATAATTTAAAATTTTGCTAACATCAAAAATGACATGAAATTTCTTATCTTTCTTCTGTCCTAGAACAGCACCTACCGCAATATCACTAGCATCACACATTACTATAAAAGGTGAGGACTAATCAGGAGCAACAAGCACTAGAGCGGTAATTAAATGTTGTTTTAGTGCATTAAAAGCTTCAAGACAAGCAGAATTAAATATAAAATGAACAACCATCTCCAATAATTGATATAAGGGTTTAGAAATTTTTAAAAAATCTTTAATAAATCATTTATAAAATCATGTATGACCTAAAAAACTTTTAATGTCTTTAATTGAATTAGGAGGGGGTAATTTTTCTATTACCTGAATCTTTGCAACATCTACTTCCAGTCCCTTCTTTGAAACTTTATGCCCTAAGATAATGTTCTCGGTTACCATTTATTGACACTTCTCCCAATTTAACACTAGATTTGTTTTCACACATCTTTTCAAAACAGCAGTCAAATGCTCAAGACAAAAATCAAATGTAGTGTCAAATATTGAGAAATCATCCATGAAAATTTCAATATCCTGCTCAATTAAGTTTGAAAAAATAAACATCATTCATATTTGAAAAATAACAGGAGCATTGTACAACCCAAAAGGCATTCTCCTAAAAGCAAAAGTTCCATAAGGGCTAGTGAAAGTAGTATTATCTTGATCTTCAGGTGCAATAGGAATTTGATGATATCCTAAGTATCCATCTAGAAAATAATAAATTAATGTCCTGCCAAACTATCTACATATGATCGAGAAAAGGTAAAGAAAAATAATCTTTTCTAGTGGCTTCATTTAATTTCCTATAATCTATGCAAATCCTCCATCGTGAAATAATTCTAGTGGGTATAAGATCATTGTGTTCATTTGTTATAATAGTTAATCCTCCTTTTTTAGGAACACAATGAATATGACTAACCCAAAAACTATCTGAAATATGATAAATAATTCCAGCATCCATCCATTTAAAAATTTCTTTTTTAACATCTTTCATAGAAGGGTTCAGTCTTCTTTAAGGGTCAGCTTTGGGTATTAAATTAGCTTCCATTAAAATTCTATGCATGCAAATTGAGGGACTAATCCTCTTAATGTCAGCAATTGTCCATCCAAAAGCACTTTTAAAATTACTCAACATCTTAATCAACTCACTTTCTTGATGTGGTTTTAATTTTGCAGAAATAATTACACAGAGAGCGAAATTATTTCAAAAAAAAGCATACTTGAGATGACAAGGTAAAACCTTAAGTTCTAACATAGGAGCTTCCTCAATGGATGGTTTTAAAGTTTTTTCGAAAGAGAATGTTGCCAGATTTTCTTGGTTAGATTTTCATTCCTTTTGACAACTTCTCCTATCATTTCTACGTTTTCTTCCACTTCTCCCTCTCCTGATAATTTCCCTTTTAACAACTCTACCTTAAGATCCTCTATTACCATATCTTATAAACCCACCCTGAAACATTCTTTATTCTTCTCTTGAGGGAATTTTATTGTTTTAAGAACATCAATTTTTACTTGATCTTGAACCCTCATAGTTAATTCACATTTTTGTACATCAATTATTGCTTTTCCGGTGGCTAAAAAGGGTCTTCCTAAGATGAGAGGTATTTCCTTATCTTCTTCCATATCTAGAATAATAAAATCAACAGGAAAAATAAGTTTATAAACTTAATTAACACATCTTCTATTACTCCTCTGGGGTAAGTGAAAAATCTATCAGCTAACTGAAGAGTAACAGATATAGGTTAAACCTCTCCAATATTTAGTCTTTTAAAAATAGAGAGTGGCATGAGGTTAATACTTGATCCCAAATCACATAAAGCCCTACCACAGAATTTATCTCCAATAGTTAAAGGAATAAAAAAACTCCATGGGCCTTTAAGTTTTTCAGGAAGTTTCTTTTGAATTATAGCACTACAGTTTTCAGTTAATGTCACAATTTCAAATTCTCCTAACTTATTTTTCTTGTTTAAAATATCATTCATGAATTTTGCATAGGTAGGCATCTGTTCTAAAGCTTCAAAGAAAGGAATATTAATAATTAACGTTTTAAACACTTCTAAAAATTTTGAGAACTGCTTATCTAAATTTTGTTTGATTAATCTCTGAGGAAAAGGCGGTGGTGGTCTCTCTTCAACTCTCTTAATCACTCGTTCAGATTCTTTTATAAGTTCATGTTGTTTATTGAAGATTTATTTCTTCCTGCTCAACTTCACCATTATCCTTTTTGTGTAATTTTTTATCTTTGTAAGGATTTTCTAAATCTTTCCCACTTCTAGGTTGGATATTATGACATTGCCCTTCAATCTTTTTTGTAATATATCAACCTAACAAGTTGCCCTATTTAATCCTCAATTTTTTTAAGAGCATAAGATTGATTTTGTGCTTGAATTTCTAATTGTAAAATAATGCTTTCTAAAGGTATTTTCTCATTCCTTTCTTGATAAAGATGTTCAAAATCCGAAGGATAACTATGTAGCACCATATTTTTAAGATTAAAGTTGAAGTTATCATATCTATCTGCCCTATGTTTAATCTTTAAGTTATCCAATTTCTTAGAAATTACTGCAACTTGTGCAGTCAAAATTGAAAAAGCATCTGATTCATAAATTCCAGCTACTTTTTTTGGACTTACTCTATCAACAAGCCACCAAAAATTATTAATAGTCATTTCCTCTATTAATTCATAAGCTTCCTCAAATAGCTTAGACATTAATGATCCTCCAGCTACAGAATCAATTATGGCTCTAACAGATCCTACTAATCCATTGTAAAATATATGAATTATCAACCAATCAGGTAATGTATGATGCGAGTATTTTCTAAGCATTTCCTTAAATCTTTTCCAGCTTTCATAAATGGATTCTCCTTCAAACTGAGTAAATGTCATTCCTAAGTTTTACCGTCTTTGAAGGTGAAAAATATTTAGCGAGAAACTCATGAGCCAATTCATTCCAAGTGGTTATAGAGCCTACGGATAAAGAATTCAACCACACTTTAGTTTTATCTCTTAAAGAAAAGGGAAACACTCTTAAGTCTAATAGCAACAGGACTGACACCGTTGTACTTAAATGTTACATAAATTTTTAAGAAACTGACTAAATGTAAATTGGTATCTTCTACATGCATTCCTTCAAATTGTGAGTTTTGAACCATTTGAATGATAGCTGGTTTTAATTCAAAATTATTAGCTTGGATTATAGGTATATTTATACTCTGATGAATTCCGTCTACTAAAGAGTTTGCATAATCCTTACGAGATCTAGAATTATTTTGCTCTAACTCAGGTTCAGCCCTTTTCAAGATCTTTTTGGTTTTTTATTTTAGAAAGGATTCTCTCAATTTCAGGATCAAATGACAAAAATATACAAATAATCAAAATAAAAATAATAAAAAGAAAAAATATAAGTAAGTCTAACTATGTAATTAATTCAACAATATAGTGAAAATTTTGCAAAAAGCAAAATCTTCCCCGGCAACGACGCCAAAAAAATTTGATGAGGGCGGTGGAGTAACCTATAAAATTGTGAATGAATTAGGGCTCTATCAATCCCTAGCAATGCTTAGGTTTTCTTTGATAAATAAAAATTATAAAATTCTCACTTAATATATGCAAGTATACGTGTTGAATCAAGTAATATAATAGTTATAGAGTAGAATATCAATCCTACGAGGAAAATGTGCTCACTTGCAAACACTAGTATTGTCTGCTAAAATTACAATTATCCTACTCAATAAAAATAAAGATTGTGGAGATTCAATCACTTAAATAAAATTAGATAAAGATAATGAAAATACTATATGGATATAATATTTTGGATTGATGAATATAAATAATATATTTTTCCTAATGAATCTCTTTTAATTGTGATGCTATTCAGAGCATATGCATCCCTAAATCTCTATCAAACTTGTAGGAACAAAGGATGTTTATCGACTTCCTACGGTTATATCATCTCCTTAAGAATTTAGTACATTTCATACCCTATACCTAGACATAATGCATACTAATTCAATATTCCTGATGAATATAAATAATATATTTTCCCTAATGAATCTTTTCATACCCTATGCCTAGATAAAGATAATGAAAATACTATACAACAACAACAACAACATCAAGCATTTATCCCACTACGTGGGGTCGGCTACATGAATCCTTTTTCTCCATTGTGTCCTGTTAAAAGTCAAATTCTCGTTTAAATCTAATAAAGAAACAACAACAATATCAAGCCTTTATCCCACTACATGGGGTCGGCTACATGAATCCTTTTTCTCCATTGTGTCATGTTAAAAGTCAAATTCTCATTTAAATCTAATAAAGAAAGATCATTTCTAATATTTTCTAACCAAGTCTTTTTAGGTCTACCTCTACCTTTCTTAACATAAGTCAAATTTAAGACCTCTACTTTCCTAACCGGGTCATCGGGAGGCCGCCGTTTTACGTGACCAAACCATCTAAGGCGACTCTCTCTAATCTTATCTTCCACTGGAGCTACTCCAACCTTTTCACGAATATGCTCATTTCGTATCCTATCTCTAAGGGTAAAGCCACTCATCCACCTGAGCATCCTCATCTCTGCAACACTTAGCTTAGAATTATGCTTCTCTTTTAATGGCCAACATTCGGCACCATAAAGCATTGCAGGTCTCACCACCATCTTATAGAATTTTCCCTTAAGTTTGAGGGGTACTTTTCTATCACACAATAAGCCCGATGCATTCCTCCATTTCAACCATCCAACTTGGATTCTGCTGATAATATCCCCATCTATTTCACCATCACTCTGAACAATAGATCCAAGATATCTAAAACGTGTACTCTTATTAATGACTTGATCGCCCAAAGTCACAATCCCCTCACTAGGTCTATTATTACTAAAATTACACTCCATATATTCTATTTTAAATCTACTCAAGCGGAAACCTTTAGACTCTAAGGTTGACCTCCACAATTCTAGTTTACCTTCAACTCCCTCTCTAGTTTTATCAACAAGAAGAATATCATCAACAAAAAGCATACACCAAGGTACATCCTCTTGCAAATGTCTAGTGAGAACATCCATGACTAAAGCAAAAAGATACGGGCTTAAGGCTGATCCTTCATGTAATCCAATCGAAATAGGGAAATACTTGGTCAAACCACCTTGTGTTTGAACACAAGTAATAGCTCCTGCATACATATCTTTAATGATTTGAATATAAGTGTTATTAACTCTTTTCTTTTCAAGAACTCTCCATAGCACTTCTCTTGGAACTTTATCATATGCTTTTTCTAAATCAATAAATATCATATGTAAATCCTCCTTATTCTCTCTATATTTCTCCATCAAACCTCTTAATAAATGTATGGCTTCCATAGTAGACCTACCCGGCATGAATCCAAAATGATTTTGAGAAACATTAGTATCACGCTGCAACCTATGCTCCATAACTCGTTCCCATAGTTTTAAAGTATGACACATTAACTTAATTCCTCTATAATTCGCACAATCTTGTGCATCACCTTTATTCTTGAAAATAGGGATTAACACACTCATTCTCCACTCATCTGGCATCTTTTTAGTCTTCAAAACAGTATTAAAAAGTTTAGTAAGCCAAGAAATTCCTTCATCTCCTAAGCATTTCCACACCTCTATTGGAATATCATCAGGTCCAACAGCTTTTCCACCCTTCATTTTCTTTAAAGCCTCTCTAACTTCGATTTTACTAATACGCCGATAAAAACATAAATCTTTATTTTCATTTAGGGTGCTAAGATCACTACAGTCAATTTTATTTTCACATTCTTCATTAAAAAGTTTAGCAAAATATCTCATCCACCTTTGTTGAATATCATCTTCTAAAAAAAGTACTTTTTGATCTTCATCCTTAATACACTTCACTTGAACTAAATCCTTACTACTCCTATCTCTTTGTTTGGCTAGCTTATACATATATCTTTCTCCCTCCTTAGTATCTAATCTATTATATAAATCACTAAAAGCTAAACTCTTTGCATCGCATATTGCTTTTTTAGATTCCTTACGTGCCTCTTTATATATTTTCCAATTATCAGAATTTTTACAATTAAATCAATTTTTATAACAAATCTTCTTATTTTTCATCTTTTCTTGCACATTTGGATTCCACCACCAACTATTTTTACTATTAGGAGATTTTCTCTTTGAAACTCCAAGCACATCTTTTGCAATATTCTTAATATAACTAGCCACTTTTTCCCACATAACATTAGCATCCTCATGCACAGACAAAATCTTAAGATCTAAAATCTTACTCTCAAAAATATTTTTGTTAATATTCTTTAAATGCCCCCATCTAATCCTAGAAATCGTTTTACTTTATTTTTTATTTTCTTCCCCATTATCTTCAAGTCCAAAACTAATAAACGATGTTGGGTACATAAGTTTTCACTCGGAATAACTTTACAATCTTTGCAATCTAAACGATCTAATTTTCTTATAAGAAAATAATCAATCTGAGTTGTATTATATCCATTTTTATAAGTAATGACATGCTCATTCCTTTTCTTAAATAAGGTATTAGCAATAAAAAAATCATAAGCTAAACAAAAATCTAAAATAGACTTACCACCTTCATTTGTCGTTCCAAAACCATGGCCACCATGAATGCTTTTAAAATCATCTACCTCTCTACCAACATGTCCATTTAAATCTCCTCCAATAAAAACTCTTTCTTCGAGAGGTATCTTTTGTATTAATTCTTCTAAGTCATTCCAAAATTTTAATTTTGAATCCATATCCAAACCCACTTGAGGAGCATAAGCACTTATAATGTTAACAATCTTAGCATCAACAACAATCTTTAAAGCTATAATTCTATCTCCAATTCTATTAATATTTATAACATTATCCTTCAAACTCTTATCTAAAATCACGCCTACACCATTTCTAGTACGACTCCTACCCGAATACCAAAGTTTAAAACCTAAACTATAAATCTAATAAAGAAAGATCATTTTTAATATTTTCTAACCAAGTCTTTTTAGGCCTACCTCTACCTTTCTTAATATAAGTCAAATCTAAGACCTCTACTTTCCTAACCGGGTCATCGGGAGGCCGCCGTTTGATGTGACCAAACCTTCTAAGGCGACTCTCTCTAATCTTATCTTCCACTGGAGCTACTCCAACCTTTTCACGAATATGCTCATTTTGTATCCTATCTCTAAGGGTAAAGCCACTCATCCACCTGAGCATCCTCATCTCTGCAACACTTAACTTAGAATTATGCTTCTCTTTTAATGGCCAACATTCGGCACCATAAAGCATTGCAGGTCTCACCACCATCTTATAGAATTTTCCCTTAAGTTTGAGGGGTACTTTTCTATCACACAATAAGCCCGATGCATTCCTCCATTTCAACCATCCAACTTGGATTCTGCTGATAATATCCCCATCTATTTCACCATCACTCTGAACAATAGATCCAAGATATCTAAAACGTGTACTCTTATTAATGACTTGATCGCCCAAAGTCACAATCCCCTCACTAGGTCTATTATTACTAAAATTACACTCCATATATTCTATTTTAAATCTACTCAAGCGGAAACCTTTAGACTCTAAGGTTGACCTCCACAATTCTAGTTTACCTTCAACTCCCTCTCTAGTTTTATCAACAAGAAGAATATCATCAACAAAAAGCATACACCAAGGTACATCCTCTTGCAAATGTCTAGTGAGAACATCCATGACTAAAGCAAAAAGATACGGGCTTAAGGCTGATCCTTCATGTAATCCAATCGAAATAGGGAAATACTTGGTCAAACCACCTTGTGTTTGAACACAAGTAATAGCTTCTGCATGCATATCTTTAATGATTTAAATATAAGCGTTACTAACTCCTTTCTTTTCAAGAACTCTCCATAGCACTTCTCTTGGAACTTTATTATATGCTTTTTCTAAATCAATAAATATCATATGTAAATCCTCCTAATTCTCTCTATATTTCTCCATCAAACCTCTTAATAAATGTATGGCTTCCATAGTAGACCTACCCGGCATGAATCCAAATTGATTTTGAGAAACATTAGTATCACGCCGCAACCTATGCTCCATAACTCGTTCCCATAATTTTAAAGTATGACACATTAATTAAATTCCTCTATAATTCGCACAATCTTGTGCATCACCTTTATTCTTAAAAATAGGGATTAACACGCTCATTCTCCACTCATCTGGCATCTTTTTAATCTTCAAAACAGTATTAAAAAGTTTAGTAAGCCAAGAAATTCCTTCTTCCCCTAAGCATTTCCACACCTCTATTGGAATATCATCAGGTCCAACAGCTTTTCCACCCTTCATTTTCTTTAAAGCTTCTCTAACTTCAGTTTTACTAATACGCCGATAAAAACAAAATTCTTTATTTTTATTTAGGGTGCTAAGGTCACTACAGTCAATTTTATTTTCACATTCTTCATTAAAAAGTTTAGCAAAATATCTCATCCACCTATCTTAAATATCATCTTCTAAAAAAAGTACTTTTTGATCTTCATCCTTAATACACTTCACTTGAATTAAATCTTTACTACTTCTATCTCTTTGTTTGGCTAACTTATGCATATATCTTTCTCCCTCCTTAGTATCTAATTTATTATATAAATCACTAAAAGCTAAACTCTTTGCATCGCATATTGCTTTCTTAGATTCCTTACGTGCCTCTTTATATATATTTCAATTATCAGAATTTTTATAATTAAATCAATTTTTATAACAAATCTTCTTATTTTTAATCTTTTCTTGCACATTTGGATTCCACCACCAACTATTTTTACTATTAGGAGTTTTTCCCTTTGAAACTCCAAGCACATCTTTTACAATATTCTTAATATCACTAGCCACTTTTTCCCACATAATATTAGCATCCTCATGCACAGACAAAATTTTAAGATCTAAAATCTTACTCTCAAAAATGTTTTTATTAATATTCTTTAATCTTAAGATCAAAATCTTAAGATCTAAAATCTTACATAATGAAAATACTATATGGATATAATATTTTGGATTGATGAATATAAATAATATATTTTTCCTAATGAATCTCTTTTAATTGTGATGTTATTCAGAGTATATGCATCCCTAAATCTCTATCGAGCTTGTAGGAACAAAGGATGTTTATCGACTTCCTACGGTTATATCATCTCCTTAAGAATTTAGTACATTTCATACCCTATGCCTAGACATGATGCATACTAATTCAATATTCCTGGTTATGCTTGCTTCCCTCTATCGAGGCCCCATATTACACCTAATTTTAACTACATATATGACCATTATGTGCATTAAATGAAGATCTGGTAATATTGAAAATATCTTTTTAATCATTTAAGGAATAAGATAATTCATTAGTACTACATACAGTACTTATATCATCAATCCAAAATAAAAGAATTTAGCCAAACATAGAGTAAAATTGAAGCAAGCTCATTTTTATTAATAGCATGGTAGAAAGAAAATACAAGAGAAAAACATCACCAGAAGAGTTCAATGGATCTCCTCTACACTCATTCTCTTTACTTACAGATTTATTTCCACAAACACAAGTCAAACACTCTAATGATGGTATCAAGTACTTCTCTAAATTCCCTTAATTGTCACCCTAAGGGAGTTTCAAAGAAGCACTCTGAATTGGACTGAAATTACCTAAGTGATTAAACTCCTTTACAAATATAACATAATGACTATTTATAGGAAAATATAAAACAGGCGTATGACGCTGCCGTGCTAGAAAGATCGGCACCGCTGCGCCCAATAAACAAACTAACGCTGCTGCGCTATTTTTCTGATGCCACCGCGGCGCCACTGACTTTCGGACTCTGCGACGCCGGGAGGACAATTTGGGCGTCGGGGTGTTATAAATTGTGACGCAGCAGCACTAGACAACGCAGTTGATATTTGACCGCTGCGGCACTGCTCGAAAAAAAAATTTCACTGCAATGCGGATATTCTGGCGCTCTGGCAGTGTCTTTGATGGCGCTGCGGCGTTATTTGTTCCGACACCGCGGCACTATATGAAACTTAGATTTTTATGTCTTTTCTGTATTTTTCCTGCACAATACAACTAAAACAAAATATTTTCACTGAAAATATAACACATAAAATAACGCACTATTTACACTTATCAGTGAGCATGCCACACACTAAATCTAAATAGCAGTAATTTCTAGCGATAATACATATGCTTATATTTCGCATTATTAGTTGGGTTCATCCATTAAGTAATATACAAAAATATGCATAATTTCTCTATATGTACCTTACAAATTTAGCAATAGAAATATTCTAAATTTATTTCATGATTCCTAGTCACTTAACATAAATTTAAAGGCAAAGTACAAAATGTAACAAATTTTGTTCTCAGAAGAGTAAACTAAAATTTATGGGAAGTACCATCACTTATAGGGACCCTTCATAAAAGTTACTAGCATATTCGATATGAATGATTTGTATGAGACACATGCATTCAAGCATTGGCACAATCTATATGCATAAATAAATGAGACGAATGTCAATTTGCATGTCCATTACTTTATATGGTAAAAGAAATTCTAGATAGAGGTCATTCAGCATAAACTGCGCATGACTTAGAATGCAAAGAAAATTTTCTATAAGATCAGTATAAAAATTTTCATGTCCATTACTTTTTATGACAAAAGAACTTTCTAATCCACAAGATAGAGTTGATTCAGCATAAATAGTGTAAATTTTGGAATGCAAAAAAAAAAATCATTCAAAACAACAATAAAATAAATAAATAAGAAGCCATTTAACTAGAATAATAAATTGCGCTGAAGTTGGAGAATAAGGCTTTTAGCATTCTTCTTTAGGATGCAAGCGAAAGGGGGATATTGGTTAATTTATGCTTACTTTTCTCTAATCCATAAGCATAGAAGCTAAATAAGCGACGAGAGAGATACGATGAATCTAAGTCCAACTATAAGATACTAACAAATGTTTCATTTTTTCTTGCTTTGCATCAGTATCCCGCACATCCAAAGGCTATACCTCTCAAATCTCCAATGTTCATGCATTTCACCCCAATAATTTCTCTCATGAAAATCCTTGTCTAAATATGGAATTTGATTCTTACAACATCCTACAAATCACTCTCTATCTCAAAATTGTCTCTAGAAGCATCCTACAAAACCTCGCCTTGATCAATCACTAGTGTCTGTAACCTCATTCCCCTTTTAACATATTTATTAAATCTTTAGCTTCTTTTAAACCCCATGCTTCACTAGTCTCTCTTATTCTATGGCTCTATTCATAAGAAACATCATAAAAATATGACACCCTATTTGCCTCTCCATTTCACCTTCTATCACGCATGAAACAAAGCCCAAAAAGACTCTAGAATCAAAGCTTTATTTTGGGCCTTCTTGCAATTATCAAGTTTGGGTGACAACCTATGCTCCACCCCACCATGCATGATATTTCATGCTCCTTCTGTTAGCAAAATACCTTATCTCTTCTATGAAACTCCTCAATCAAATCTCTTCCCATCCTCTTTTGTCGTTTACAGAACAAACGGAACAATATTTTCTTCCATTCGATCCTTGGTGCTCTTTTCCTACTTCTTTCCATTTTCTTCTAATTCATATTAAGTGAACACGGATTAAAGGTAACAAACCCCACAATAGTATACCGCATATTAAAGAAAAAAGTTTCATTCAGGGAATGCTAGCTAAATGTTAAAATTTTAGAGGATTGTGAAGCACCTCCTTAGATTAATTCCTTGCAGTAGGGTTTCGAATATGTTAACTAAAACAGACCCCTGTTTCAAACGCACGTGCATTAAAACCATCATGATAATTATGCTATTGAGGCAAGCTAAGCAAACGTAAAATGCTATTATATGTCAGAAAGAACAAATTAGGGCACAGAAAGAACAAATAATGCAACCTAGCAAGAGGATTTTATATGTCACCAAATTCACTAAGTAGGGGGAAAAAAAGTAGAAACTTGTTTCGGATTGAAGATGGATCGGCCAAGCGATGTTTGCTGACCTGGGGGAGAAGTGTCGTGATCACAGACGTACACACGCATGCTGCCCTGCAAGGGGGTCTCAAAATGTTAGGTTAACAAGAAAGAAGTAGACGAGGAGCAAGGCAACGGAAGAGTAAGGCCAGGGGTTTTGGGGAAGATTAGCACCAAATTTGAGTATAGGACAGCAGAGGAGAAGAGGCCACGGGAGGGAAGATTGGTGAGGAACTTGGAAGCACCTCCAGCTGCCATTTCATCGTCTCCTAATGACGCCTGCTCCGGCTCCCTCGCCGGAGCGGTTGAGTCGGAGTTCTCTGCTTCCATTCTCGCACAATGAAACCAAGGACGAGGAGCTATGGTATGATTTCAACCCTTGAGGGCAAAATATGAAGGCGCCTTTATGTGTTGTTGGGGGCAGGGGAGGGGGCATATGGGGATTTAGCTAATTGATTTTGCTTTTAATATATATATAATTTATTAAATATTTAATAAATATTATATAAAAATTAAATGGAGATATAAACCCTCTATCAATATCTTGGTAAATAGGAGGCCTAATTATTAATTCAAAGCATCTGATTCACTCTGGTTGATAGGAATGATATTTTTTCAAAGCTAAAGTCATTTCAAAAAACTATGTGGCATTCATCATAGCCATTCAAATATTATTACAAAAAATATCTAAAATAGTAATAATAATAGTGCTATCAAAAAAATATTGGATAAATATGTAACAAATGGCATTAGTATCACAAGTGTGTAGTTAGTCCTATGATAACTTAGCTAGGATATTAATGGATATTCACATAAAAATATTTTAAGCTGTAATTTACAATAATATCAGCACATTTTAATTATAATAATATAATGTATCACATTCAAATATTGCATAACTACCAATAAGTGACAAGAGAACATATTGTACACATTTTAATTGGGATGCTAGAAAAGTCGTATCTCAAAGTGGGGATTGCGAATATCAATATTATGCTAATTGCTTGGATGTCATTACTCAATTTTTATCTTCCAAATAATTTAATTTAGTCACCAAACAAGCCAGTTGTGAGTATGATTATTCGAGTGGGTACTACTATCATGTAAAACTAGTCAACAATATTTGTGTACTATTAATTAATATGTATTTAACATTAGGGATTAACAATCACTATTTAGGCATACACTAACTAAACACTCTACTTGCACAATTATACTCAATCGCATAAACACTGAACTATATGCATGGATCTACTTTGATATGTTGGCTTCAAGAAGGAAAAGCGATTTAATTAGGTTCATACACGGAGTTAGCTCAAGATTTAAAAGTTGAATATACACATAAATAAATTTTAGAATTATTGGTCATTATGCTCTTCTTTATTTTGAAATTTTTGCCTAATGTAACTCCAAAAATCTCACATGTATTGTGAAATCATCATAGTCCTACATGTGGCTCTGTCCAGTCATTATCCAACTCAAATTTCTTTTGTCATTCACCTAGGGGGTTATCTTGAGGAGGGGAGATTTTAGTTATCCCACTGTATATTCCAACCATGGAACAACTTAGGAAAACTCAATTTTTTATTTAGAACAATCTCACATGGCTCAATCCTCATTAACCATGTCATCCTTTCAATATTGTTAAAGGACACATAGCGTGCCACATCTTAATGCACATGCATGTATCATACGTATAGAACATCACGTTATCTTAAAATAGCTCATGAACCGCCAATGTCGTTGGCACTACCAAAGCTTTTGCCCCACATTATCTTCACCTAGTTTAAATCATTGATACCTTACAATGGCATCAATAGCTCTAACAACTTTTCATGCACAGTAGTCCTTACCTTCATGCGCACTGCCTCACCATAATTGTAATATTTGTTACAACAGTGTTCTAAACTAATCTGGATTTTAACTGGTAAGTCTTGTGTCATTGTGTGTTTGTATTTCTATATTTTTTTATTAAGTGAATGTCTATGTATATTTCTGAATGTATCATTACAATTTTAAAGAGTGCTCGAGGGTTCTTGTGTGAAAAATATGCATATGAAAATTTTTGTTGTGAGCACTGCGGCCTATGTTGGGGAGCGCTACAGTGCTAAGCTCTTTGTGTTTTTTATTCTGAAAATGATAAAATTTGTTTTTGGGATAGCACTACGGCGCCGTGCTCTCTATATTTATGGATTTTAAGGTAGTGTTGTGGGTTTGAGAGTCATGGTGATGTCTAGTCATTATCCAACTAGAACTTCTTTGCCATCCACCTCGGGGTTCATCCCGAGAAGGGGAGATTTTAATTATCTCCCTTATCAATGCCAATTATTGAACACCGTAGGGAACCTCAATTTTTTGTTTAGGGGAGCGCTATAGTGCTTAGCTCTTTATATTTTTTTATTTTGAAAATGAGAAAATGTATTTTTGGGAGAGCAGTATGGCATCGTGCTCTCTATATTTCTGGATTTTAAGGTAGCACTGCAATGTTATGGATTTGAGAGTCGTAGCGCTGTGAAATGAATTTTTATATAAATATCCAAATCCACTAAAATGCCAAAATCAAATCATTTCTTCTCAAAAATTAAGTAGTCGGCTAAAGAGAGATAATAAGATATTTCTAGAGAGAGAAATCCATTTTGGACAGCTTCAGACCATTTTCTTCCATTTGGCTAGTTTCAAAAATTTTCTTGGTATAAGTAGTTTATATATACTACATCTTAATTTTAAATAATTTAAAGTTTTTTTGGAATTTTTTTTATTTAAATTCTAAATTTTCAATATAAAAGTGGGTATATTCTAACATCCGATAAATTTTCACTGCATAACTTTTGATATGTTATATATTACAATATTCTGTACATTTTAATATGTTATTTGTGAATTTTCAATAATGTAATTTTGATTTTTTTTTATTTAAGTATTCCAAAAAAATATTCTCACACGAGCAAATGTCTGAAATGTGTGAATTAGAGAAGTTCTGATGATTGACTGGGAGTTTTGATGCATTGTGTATTGAGACTTATAAGGGCCTAAAATTTAAACTACATTGATGCTAAGCACTAGGAGTTATAAAGATATTTTATCTGATGTGCTCGCATATGGAGTTATACGTGTCTGAATTTTGAATTATGTAAATATTGGGATGTATAAGGGCCTAAGGGGAATGAATACAATCTGTTTTGAATAGTTGATGAGGTGTGTTTAATTTTTTTTTATCTCTGATTTGGTGTGATATGCTTACTATTTTTATTTCTATTATCTATGAGGCATGTGCATTTAAATTATTTTAAGTTAACACTAAATCTAAAAGTATACATCTATCTACTATGAGACACTATGGACAAGGATACTGTTCTGATAAATCTGCTTAAAGTTCTGTAAGAATAGCTTCTTTAATGTTTTTGTTCATATACTATTATTTGTGTATTATTAAGAATTTAGATAGGCTCAGTGTAGCCCACCGAGTTGTGGTTTGCTCATACTTGCTATTCTACATCTATTTTAGGTAAAGGTAAAGGGAAGGGAAGGGTTGAGCAGAGAGAGATTGTAGGTTCTGAAGTTTATGTCTATATAAGTATGTTATGTTTAGATATTTTGATAGTTATGGCTTTCTATTTATGTATAGCTTTTTTGTGCCATGAATTTAAATGACACTTTGATTATATGATTTCCTAGGATGAATAAAAGGAAAAAAAATTTGAGGACTATACTTTCTATTTTATCTGATGATATTTTAGATGTTGTGTAGTCTATTTTAATTAAAAAGATAAAAGAAATTTCTTCTAAATAGATATTGGGGGTTTGTCCTATAAATATCTGACATGATATAACTCATTCCATATGTAGGTTATATCGGGTCGAGTTATAATGAAATTTTTGGTATCAGAGTAATGGTTTAGCAAATTGATTATAACAAAGCCATAGGGCTGATTTGTAGATGAGTGAGAGAGTTTTGGGTAGTAGAAGGTGTTCATTTTATCTCTTATTTTTAATGTGCACATACATTCAATAATGTGAATTTTGTAACTGTACCAGATGAATCCACAAGAGCCATATATGACAAACTAACATAATTCTAATCAGGCTTTGTTGGTACATAATATAGCATGAGCTATTAGTTTTGATTCTATTTCTCAGTTTATTGGGTTAATGGCATAGTTGATGGGTGATGCCTAAAGCAGGATGTCTGTTGCAAGATCTGATGATAAAGACAAACATTTATAGATGTTTCTAAGATTGAAACCTTCAATGTTTTTGAGGGTGTTGTTGAACCTATAGAAGTAGAGGATTGACTTATGAGATTAGATTTTTTTTTATAATATGCAATATCTACTTAACATGAAAGTACATATAAATGTATTTTTGTTTGATGGAGAAGCTCAACGCTGGTGGTTGGGCTAGCAAAAGGAAAATTTTGAAGGAAGATTGAATGCTTTGGTATTTTGAGAGTAGTTTACTAATACATTATGGTAGTGATTTGTGCCTTCTTTTGCCTAACAACAAATACATGTGTCATTTTTTAGACTAATGCATGGGAGCAGGATAGTGATATAGTATAAGGCTTTGTTTACTGTTTTAGCTAGGTATGCTTCATAACTTGTTAACACATATGAAGAAAAGTTTATAGATTTTTGAGAGGGCTCTAAGACAATCTTAGGCTTCCTTAGTTGCCATTATGCATATGTGATTTTCTTAGAGTTAATAGTGAAAGCGGATCTGGTAGAGAATAATCTAATAGCCACTCTGCAACGGTAGATTAGTAGTAGAAAGAAATTTGGAGGTGAGACTCTTGGAAGTAGATTCAATGGAAAGCGGAGTAGGTTTGGGCCTGGAGATTCTAGAAAGGCTCATTTGTATCTGCATCTATTAGTGGTAGTGCAACAAGATCTATGAGCTTTGTCAATGGAGTACTTGTTTGTTAGAGATGTAAAAGAAGACATGTGGTTCAATGTTATTGAGTGATTGGATAATGCTTCTGATGTGGCCACATGGGGAATATGGTGGTTGATTATTCACAGGTTGGACCTAATAGGTGTTCCGATGTGAGAGTAAAGAGTTTTAAACAGATAGGAGGATCGAGAGAAATCCCATCGTGTACTTTCATTGAGGGATCCTCTAGTTGAGGTGGTGGTTTGTCGAATGGGAGGCAGGCTACAAGCAGTCAAAAAGAGTATGGTGTTTATGTTACTCCTACTTCAGTACAGGCCAAGGTATGTAATCTAACTCATGTTGTGTATGAAAGCGGGTTTTGAAAATTTAGTCTTCTTTGGAAATTTTTGAATTAACATTAAAATTTAATTTTAAAATCAAACATCCCATCAAAAATATTATACCACCTCGGGAGGTGTAAATAAAATTTCAGGATGGGGTTCAGATTTAGAATTAAGAATTCTATCTTGAATATCGTAGCCAAATTCAAAAGAGAACTTCATATGGCCCCTAAAGGGTCAAAATAAGGTTCAGTCAAATATCGGGCTACAATAATCAAGAGGAGCGATCGTTAATTTTATATTCGAATTCATTTTAACAAAAAATATATCTCCTTGAAGGGAGAAGATATCATTTGTTAATAATCGTTCGAACATAACGATAACGATCATTAGTGATTTGATTTTTCCCAAAGATAACTAATCGAGTTTTAAAAATTAGTTTTGAAAAGTTAGATGTGGGTTCTAAATCTCCTACGAACGCAAGCCCTCGTAGTTAATTACATCGTGGGAGGCCGGAGTCCCCTACGAAAACTTTCGATTAAAATAATGGCAGAAATTTTGTTTAGAGATTTCTATGAGTGATACCATAGAGGTGAATTTGGATTTTGAAAAAGGGATTGGATCAAATTTTGAACAATTATTTTTTGAGTCAAGGGAAGAGGGGTAGGAGACACTTTGAGATTCTGAAACAATTCAGAAGTATCCCGACCTAATCTAAGTGTTGGGCTTTAAATTTTAGATTAAGAGATGCTTTAATTTGAGTTGAATATTTTATTAGAAATTTGGGATTACATTCCCGGAGGTTGGGGTCTTATGACTCGAAAGAAATCAGCCCCGAATCCTAACTCTAAATTTGGACACTGGAACACAGTAGTCCGAACCTAGCTAATGCAGTGCAAAACCTGGACTTACCCCGGCCTGAATTGGGGAGCCAGCTAAACCACCTAAACGCTTCAAAATCATGAGTCCAGTATCTTGATGCAGAGTGATCAGGGACGTTATTTAAGATAGGTTTAAGAAGTTGGGGTCGACATCTAGAGCAGATTCCTAATTGACCCCTTGACTTATGTCGGGTGGAATGCTTAGACTAAAATGTAATTAAAATTTTAATTTAATTAGTTTCTAATGCGATGCATGCTGGTTAAAGTATCCAAATCAAGTATGCATGAGATCTTAAAAAGGCTTATAAAATAATTTTTTTTGAAAAGACTAGACTTCCCCAGATCCAGCACCTCATCCTCATAGGTCGATTATCTGGACTCTACCCACGGGCGGGGAAGTGTCTTATAGCAAGGAGGGAGAGAGATGCAGTAATATGCATGCAACCCCGGACGATTCCGGCTATTCCCTAGGTCGTTAAATTTCTATGTTATTTAAATCTTAAAATTTTAAATATAGGTTATGAATAGAAATATTTTTGGTCCTTAGAGAGCCTAACGAAGTCCAGGCTAAAGCAAAAGCGACATGCAAGCGCCAAAGAACTAAGAAAAACAGGCAATCCTATACGCAATCAAATTAAATCACAACATATTAAATAATCAAATTAATTAAATAAATGTCCATAGGCAAATTGCCTTGCTTATTACAACCCAGATTTATACAAATTAAAGGTGGCCGGGTACCACTGACAACAACCCGGATTCTAATCCTGATACAGACGCAAGTGACTTTGAGTGGGATACTCTTTATCTTCAACTTCTCGGTCTTCTCTTCCTCGAGCTCCTCGGATTCTTCGTGATTGGATACCCAAATGGAAAAGAGAACTCTTCCCTTGAGGGGAAGGTTACTCTTTCCACTTTGGATAGTAAAATGATCCAAATTTGGAATTCCAAATGGATAAGGACTATCCCCCAAAGGGGTATCCTTTCCTCTTTGGAATCCAACCTTTAGATCTATATATCCCAAACTCAAAGTGCCACTTTCACAACTCAATACTCAAAACAAATTACATGAATGTAAAAATAAAAATTCTAGACTCTCCTGCAGGGTTATCATAAGCATTTAAATATTAATATACATCCCAAGCAGTTATATATATGTGCATATAAAAATAAACACACTTGGCCACGCTCTTCTTATTTGGGGGGCTGAGCAGCTGAAGCACCTGTAGCATTTATATTTATGATTTATTTAGCCCCCTTTATTGCCCTGCACGAGCGTGGCCACCTGCAGAAAATTTAGCGAGCATCCAGATCGTTCCTAACCTAAGAGTAATCTGATCGCCCATCACATCAATTCACATAATGCAGTAAAAATAAACAAACACATCAATCAATTTCAATCACAACATGCAATGAAAATTCGAAAAACCCGGCACACAGCAGAAAAGTAAACACCGGCCTAGCCTAGATCTAGAGTCAGTTGTCCTAGCAAACCATCTAAAGTGTGTGTAGTAGGTTGTGTGGCTGGGGTAGATCCTAGGATGGGTAATTTGTTGAAGTTGTTTAATGTTGAAGTTTGTTAAAGGCTAAAAGGAAATTTTATGTTCGAATTCAAGTATTAATGAGTTAAAGTTTGATTTAAATGCATTTTAATTGTTAAATGATTACTACCTTTGTTGCTCACCGAGGCCGTGAAGTTTATTTCACCTTCCTTGGGGCTAAGTTAATAGCCTCGTAGGCCTGGGTTACCCAGTAGTGATCGGGGTTGATTAAGGTGATTTAGTTTGTTGAAAGTTAAGGACAAATTAATATTAATTAAGTTAGTTAATCATTGATTTTAAAAGTTAAGTTAGTTTATGTTTTTCATCAACAGGTTCGTGGCGTTGTGCCACCAGGCTCGAGGAACCAGGCCTCCTTAGGACACTTAGCCCCGCAGCCCGGAGTACTCCATCCTAAAAATCTTGTTGATATAGTTGAATTAAGGATTTTAATTTGGTTAAATAATTAAAGATAAGTTAATTTTGATGTTTAACACCCCATTGAATTCATTCGTGGCGTTATGCCACCAGGCTCGAGAAACCAGGCCTCCTTAGGACACTTAGCCCCGCAGCCCGGAGTAGTCCATCCAATAAACTTCATCTTTGGAGTGTTTGTTATGCATTTGAGTGTTGGTTGAGTGTTTTATTAATCAAATTAAAGTTTTCTGGAATTTTGATGAATTATTGGATTTTTGGAAATTATTGGAATTATTTAATTATGTTAATTAATGGGTCCAAAAGTTGACTTTTCAATTTAAAGTTAATTTTGTAAGTTTCAGATTTTTAATAAATACTAGACCTTATGATGAGTTGTTAGACTGTTAGTACACTCAATTTGGAGTTTTCTATGAAAAGTTATGATTTTTTGAAGTTCGGGGCTAGTTTTGAACTATGGTTGACCAAAAAGTTGACTTTTTGACTTTGACCAGATTTTGGAGGTTTGACATTTTTAGAAAATACTAGACCTTAATTGGAGTTGATTGACACTAAGTTTTCTCAATTTGGATTTTTCTGTAATTAGTTATGTATTTTCAAAGTTTCCTTAATTATTTGAATTTTTAAAATTGCCTAATTATGAAGGTTTTGATCATTTTGATCCAAACTCATCTCAAACTGGATGGAATCATTCCCAAAGGTCAGAAATGACCCATGGGAGTGTTTCCAAGTGTTTGTAAATTATTTTGGATTTTTAATGATTTTTATTTAATTAATATAATTAATTGTTGATTTTCATTAAAAGTCAAATTAAAGTTAAATTAGGAGTCCAGTCAAGGGGCTTTTATTTCTCCTAGGTAGAGGACTACATTATGGTCAATTTAAGGTATTATTTGTAATTTTTGGAGTTAATTTGGATTTATTGCATTTTTTGGAATTTTCTGGATCTCTAAATAGGCTGAAACTTTGGGTAATTAATTTTCTGACCTAATGATCTCCAAATTCAGTAAAATTTGGACCTAAGGCTCATTATGTCACTAAGTTTTCTGTGTTCAAATTTCACCCCTATTGGGTGTGTGTACAATCCCCTAGGCAATTTCTAAGTTTTCTAGACTTTTCCCTAAATATTTTTCCTAGGTGTCCCTATTGTTCAAATGGGCTTGAAATTTGGTGTGACTAACCCTGACCCAAATGCACACACACAGCACAAAACATGCAGCTTAATTCTACACAGGAAGGGAGTTATGAATTTTCAAAGTTTTGGGTCCAAATTGGACCCAACACCTTAAAAATTCACATCACAGAAAATTATTAAGCATCTGACCCTAAAAAAATTATGGAACATGCCTAAGATGCTTAAAAACATTCCACCAAAATTTGAGGTCCATTTGACCCCTGGATTGCAAGAAAATTGAGAAAAATGATAATCAAACAACTGCAGTTTTCTCTCAATCCAAAGATCAAAACAACTCAAATTTAATTTTAATAAATTTTACACTGAATTACCTTTCCAACGATACCAAAAACATCAAATTTGGTGGAAAAATGAATTTTCTGTGAATTTTGGAAGTTTCTGGGCATTTTTTTGAATTTTTAAGACCATTAATGGTCAAATCAGCCGTCGGCGCCAATCATTGGCAATGATTGGCGCCGGAAACGGCGGCGGCGTGTCCAGCCGTGACACGTGGCGGGCGGGACTGGCCACTTAAACACGTCGGCGGTCCATCGGGACCGTTGATCCGATCGCGGAACGGACGGACGGCGGAGATGGCGCCACGTGGCCCGCCGTGACCGCGGGAGGTCGCGCGTTCAATCCCAGGGGCAGACCGCGCGGCTAAGGTCGGTTGGCGTGGCTAAATCTGGGCCGTCCGATCGCGCTAACCATGATTGAATTCTTTAAATGCCCATAACTTTCAAAATACTGAACGAAATCTTACGAAATTTGAAACATAGCAAGGTGGTATCATGAACTTGCAATGCTTGGAGTTTGGAGGCTCCATGCATTACATTTTTCTTGCAGTTTCAAAATAAAAATCTACCTAAAAGTTGAGATATCTTACAATCTACCCGGTGGATTTTTGTGTTCTTGGGCTCTCTGAACTTGTAGTTTATCCACGCTCAAGTTTGCAGAAGACCCCAACAGATTTTGACGGCTGGATCTTGAGATATCGAAGAGAGAAGGTGTTTCTCTCTTTTTTCTCTCCTTTTCCACTAAAATGAAGGTTTTAATGGTGGAAATGATGGGGGAAGGCTTGGAATGGCCTTGGGAGGTGCTGGAGAGTGTGGGGAGCTGCTGGAGAGTCTTGGAGATGCTGGAGTTTGGGACTTAGGGTGAAAATGAGCAAGATGAGGGTTAGGGCCAATTTTTTTTCCACTTAACCCTCATGATTTGAAATGAATGGTTGGGATTCCACCATGGGTGCCTTGGATGCTTGCCAAGTGTCCCATGAGCAGCCCACGATTAGGAAAAGGCTGGTGGATTGAGAGGGATTGCCTTGAGCCAAGAGGGGGGGACCACACCTCTTTTCCCTCATTTGGCTAAACCAAGCCTAAGCAAGGTTTAGGGAGCTGGTTTGTGGCCTCTTAGGGAGGGAAATTAGTCCCTTTTGAGCAGGTGGGAGCAGGTTTTGGGAGAGGGGAAGGGCTTGCCCATGTGGCATGGTCAAAAGCCCATGATTTTGCCTCATTTCAACATAACTTGACCCATTGACTTGTTGACTAGTCAATGATGACTAGGATGTGCATGGGAGGAGTCAAATGTGCTGTAGGAGTCAATATCAAGGGACATGGGGCCATGGTGTTGAGACTCTAAGTGAATACATGAAATTGGAGAGGGTTTTGACCCCTCCAAATGGGTTGACCAAGTCAAACCTAGGGAGGATTGACTTGGAAATCTTTGGACATGTCATGAGTGTCCAAACAAATGATTTTGAAGCATTAAATTGGTTTGAGATGGATTCAAATGTTGAAAATAATAATGGTTGGGTTAAAGGTGGATTTGGTCAACCATAGTTGACTTGGTCAAACAAGTCAAACTAAGGAGTGGGTTTGATTTCAATGGGTCTCAAATATCATAAAACATTCATTGGAAGGGGTTTCAAAAGTTTAAAATGTTGAACGATGTTAAATTTTGGTCAAAAGTCCAAAAACCCCTTTAAAGGGTATTTTGGTCATTTTGACCCCGGATGAACCCTGGGTCGAGGTGGGTCCAAAAAGATGTAGATTAATGTTAAACACATCAATATCAATGGTCTGGAGGTGATTAGGGGGTTTGGGGGAAATTCCAAGGTCAAATTTCCCAAAATAATGGGTCCAGTGGCACAGGCCGTAAATATCTGAAGGTTTTGCAGCCTTTGGGAAAAGATTCAGTTTGTGGGGCTAGAGACTCCAAAATGGGCTCAAATTTGGAGGGTTGCCTCTAGAGACGTATCACATCAGTATGCAACTGACAGATCATGAATCGGAGGTCATTTGACTGGGGTTTGAAATGTTTGAAAATTCCCTGAAAAGGGCTTTTAGGACTCAGGTCTTTGGCCTTGAATTCTGGATTTGATCTAAATTTTGAGTTTAAATATCTAGATTTGAATCATCTCAATCATTCATGATCATTTAGAGTGATCATAAGTGTTTGAAAGTGATTTGAGCTAGATCAAAGGCAGGATAAAGATTTGAACTAGATTTTGAATCCTGGACTTGGCTGAAGTCTGGATTTTGATTGAGGTCTGAACTGAATCAAGGTTTAGATTGACTTAGGTTCAGGATTGATTTGAAGTCTGGATTAGGCTCTAATGACCTCATACGAAAATGAGGTCAACAACTCAGCATGAGGCCAATGACTCACCTTATGTGGTAACATGTATGGTTTGTACTTATGCTATTCCATGTCGAATTATGTTTGATTCTGGGGCTAGCCTTTCATTTATAAGTGATAAATATTTTGCATTGTTGAATTTATCCCTTGTATTATTATAATATACTTTACCTATTATTTTGCCTATTAGTGATTGTATGGTGACTAGTCTTGTTAGCATGTGTGAAATCAAAATTTTTGATAGGAAATGAAAGTCAACATTGATTGTTTTACCTCTTACTGAATTTGATACTATGTCGAGGATGGATTGGTTGAGTCAATATGGAGATCAAATTAATTATTTGAAGAAGGTAGCATTGTTTCTAGATGGTGAGAGTTTTTATTTCTGGGAGTTTAAGGAGGACTGCCATATCTGACATCTGCTTTATAAGTCAATAAATCGTAGAAGAAGAGGAATATGATATTTATGGCACATATAAGGGATAAGAAAATGACTTCTAAAAACATCCCTATGATAAAGAAATTTCTGATGTGTTTCATGAAGAATTGGTTAGTCTGCCATCTTATAGGGAAATAGAGTTCTTGAGTGGTTAGCATCGTATAGGATGACACCTAAGGTGTTGTAAGATTTTAAAATGTAATTGTAGGAATTAGTGGACAAAGGCTTTGTGAGATCTAGTGCATCCCTATGGCGTGCACCAGTCATATTTTATGAAAAAGATGGATGAAATAGTAAGGATGTGCATAGATTGTAAGGAATTAAATAAAGTTACAATTAAGAATAAATATCATCTATCTATGATTGGTGATATATTAATTTAGTTGGAGACTGCTTTTGTATTTTCTAATATTGATTTGAGGAGTAGCTATCACCAACTAAAGGTGAAAGAGGAGTATGTAGCGAAGATTGCTTTTAACATCATGTATAGTTATTACTGTTTTAGGTCATGACTTTTTGTGGTGACTAATGTACCTACTAATTTTTATGAATCTATTGAACAAAATATTTAATGTATATATGAATCAGGTCGTTATTACTTTTATTGATGATATTCTAGTGTATTCAAAATCTGAAGATCATGTGGCCCATCTAAGAATTATTCTAAAGATAATGAGACAATACAAGCTAAATGCTAAATTTTTTAAATGTGAATTCTGATTGAAAAAATATTTTGTTTTTGGGACATGTTCAATGATCGAATTTCTTTATATACCGAGAACAAAGTTGCAAATTGACCAAAGCCTATTATTGCATCTAAGGCATGTAACTTCTAAGATATTGCTAGATATTATAGGAAATTCGTGAAAAGATTTGAATTTAATTTAAAATATTTTAATATAAAATAATATATCAAGATTTATATTGAAAATATTAAAAAAAGAAATTTTTAAAATTATTAGACTCCATATAAATGAAAAAAATAATAAACAAAGAAACTAAATACTTTCTTGATTGAAGCCGAAATTGACTCCAAATCCACGTATGAGTGAATCCTTGTGGAGCCCACTGATCTTTCTCCCTCTCTCTCTCGCACCCTGACCGGAGTTCACAAATTCGCCCGAGAGCTCCACTGTGCGCCAATGGCGGGAGAGACGTCTCCTGATGGGCACGACAAGGTCATCGCAGCCGCTCATCACATAGTAAATTCGCTCGCCATCTCTTCAGACGCCGCCGAGGACATGATGCGCATTTTCTCTGGATTCGACAATCGCCTCTCCGGTATCTTCCCCTGCTCCGGCGCGGGCAATCCCGAGCCATCTGATGAATCTTTCCTCGCTTCCACTGAGAAAGTTCTCCGTCGCCCAGATGACTCCAGCATTGAGTTCATTTGGGACGATAACAGCGCCGTTTTTCTCTCCGCTGTCGACGACGCAATCTCTCTCTCCACTTCTTCCGCCTCCGCCGACGTTCGATCCCGCGCTGAGGTGCTGCTTCAGTATGCCATGTCCTACCTTGAGGACCAGTTCCGCCATATCATGATCCGGAATGCCGCTCAACTTGACGTACGGATTTCGGACGATTATAGCCCTAGTGTCTTCCTCTCTGATGCTTTGGCCGACTTAAAGGAAATTGCTGATCGGATGATTATATCTGGGTATGTTAAGGAACTGTGCCAGGTCTACTGCAGTGTCCGTCGCGAGATTTTAGATGATTACATCTATGCTCTGGGAGTTGTTAGGTTAAGCATTGAGGATGTTCGGAATATGGAGTGCGGAACTCTTGATGACATGATGAAGAAATGGGCTAATGCATTGAGGTTGATGTTAAGGGAGATTCTCGTCCTTGAGAGGAAGCTATGTGATCATGTCTTTGCTGGTGCTGAGGAGCTTAAAGATGAATGCTTTTTGGAGAGTACAAGAGGCTGCACTATCCAATTGCTCAACTTTGCGGATGCTGTTGCCATTAGTCAGCCTTCGCTTGAGAAACTGTCTGGAATCCTTGAAATGTATGGTGCTCTCAATAATGTTAAGCCTGAATTAAGTTTTCTGTTCTCTGGCGAGTCAGGGAAGTACATGCTTGATGAGGCAGATGGTGTTCTAAAGAATCTGCAAGTAATTGCTGTTCGAACTCTTTCACAGTTTGATAATGCTCTTCAGAAGAACGCTCGTGGTAAGCCACTTCATTGTGGTGGGCTTCACGAGGTGACCAACTATGTGATGAATTATGTTGGATTGTTGGTTGATTATCACAATTTGCTTGATTCTGTTCTTTGTGAAAGCAGAGAGGTTAGCAGTGATAATCTCAAATGTACAGAGGAGATGTCACCATTTGGTCATTACTTGCAAAAGTTGTTACTGAATTTGGATTTAATCATTGTTGAAGACTCTAAGCTCTATGAAAATGAAGCACTGCAATATGTATTTTTGATGAATAATATACTCTACATTGCAAAGAAAGTTAAGGAGTCTGCTATGAGGAGCTTGTTAGGAGATCAGTGGGTCAAGAAGATGCAGGGACAAGTTCGGCATTATTCTATGAGATATCTCAGAGCTTCCTGGATTAAGGCATTGTCTTATTTAAAAGGTGATGAACTTGGGGGTAGTACTTACAATGCATCAAATGCTGTCATAAAGGACAAGTTCAGGAACTTTAACTTGGCTTTTGAGGAAATATATAGGACTCAGACTACTTGGATAATTCCAGATCCACAGCTCCGGGAAGAACTGAGGATATCCATATCAGAGAAAGTCATTCCAGCTTATCGTGCTTTTTGGGGGAGGTATGGAAGCCGGCTAGAGGGCTTGCGACATGCAGCAAAGCATGTTAAATATACTCCAGAGGACATAGAGAACCATTTGGCTAATTTGTTTGAAGGATCACAAGCACTTCCCAGTCATCCGAGGAGATGGTAAAATACATGCAAGTTTACTTATTAATCCGTTTTATCTAGAATTTAAGCTATGAACATAATTTTTATACTAGTTTGTCATATTTTGCCTCATTGCTCTTAGGTAATTCCTAGCTGCAGGACTTAACTATTTTCTTTCAACAATGAATATTGATATATACTAAAACAATGAGCTTGTTTGATCGAATTTATCAAATGGTTGCTTGTCTGTTTTGTGGATGTTCGCAAAGTTAAATGTTCTTTTGGAAATATTTGGTTTTGATTTGTTTTTATGTGATTTGCTTGATTTATTTGTTATATGTGACTTCATTTTTAGGGTGAATCTCTGATTAACGAGGTAAACACAAACCAAACCTTGTTCGATCATATTCAACTTGATACTAGCTTGAGTATATTTTTGTATGCATAAAAATTTGCACTTGCACATATATGTATTTGTGTTGGTGCCTATATGTGTTCACGTCTATAAGCATGTGTGTATATTTATATTCATATTTATTTATTTATATTTATATGAATATACATGCATATATGTGGCGACACGTAAATTCTAAAATTTATAATGTATATATGACTTTCAACTTGCCTTTATGTTCATGAATAGTTATTGTTTGGCTCGATAAGTTAACAAGCAAGCCGAGCAGCACTTAAGGTCATTCAAATTTGACTCATTTACACCCTTAATGCTTCATATGATGACCATGCCCTGAATACAACTGAAATTGATTTGGCAGATATATGCATATAGGCAAGTTCTATTAACCACCGAGGAATCCAGGCCTTTCTTTACCCCTACCTATCTCTTTATAACATTATATGTGATTAACCTGTGTCCAATTTTCCTTTCCTGAATAGAAACTTATGTGCATGCCTTTTTTTTAAACATTTTATCTTTACATATTGATAGAAAATACTTGTGAAAAACAGAAGAAATCCTTTGCTGAAATTAGAATTCAGCAAATTGCCAAATAGTTTTTGAGAAGAAAGTAGATGAATAACAATAGGGAAACTCTTTATTTGATAGTAGATGAACGGAAGCAAACAAGATACAATAGATCTTCAATTCGAGAGGAAGATCCCACTCTCCCAATCCCTAGCCGGCGGCTAGAGCCCATACAAACCTAAGAGAAGAACTAAATTCAGCAAATCTAAGATAACCCTAACCCTAAGCAATCTCATCTATTTAAAGCATACAAATATAACTCTAATTTACTAAACAAACCTCCCTAATTTCAAAGCCCTCATAAACCACGCCCTCCTCTTTATTTTTTATTTAAATAGTGGGCCCCACAAGGGGGCGGGTTGCTTCCTTGACCCGTCTGGCATAAACAAGGGGCCGACTCTTATGCTGGGCCGGCTGGACCGGTCTAAAAATATCTCACTCCTAAAGTATCTCCTTGTCCTCAAGGTGAAAGGACATGAACTGATGTTTCACTCTCTCATATGGCTCCCATGTGGCGTCGTAGTCAAGTAGGTTCCTCCATTTGATCAACACCTCCTTGATCCTCCCTTCACCCTATTGTACCCCTTTTAACTTCACCGTTCCAACACCACCTCCAAATCCTCAGTCAGTGTTACCGGTAATTCTGAACTAGCTGCATGATCCCAAATAACTCTCCTTAGTTGTGACGTGGAACATCGGATGTATAGTAGCGGTCAAGGGTAACCTCAAGCGATAAGCCACTGTTCTAATCCTCTTCAATACCTCATAAGGGCTAAAGTACCTCAGGGCTAGCTTCTCATTCCTCCTGTTGGCTATTGTCCTCTGTCTGTAGGGCTACAGCTTCAAGAACACCCTATCCCCAATTGCAAACTGGATGTCCTTCCTGTGCCCATCCGCCTGCTTCATAATTTGCTAAGCCCTCAGTAGGTGCCTTTTTAATTCGTCCAGCACTCTATCCCTTTCCTCCAAGTATTGTTCTACTGAAGAGACTGGTGTGCTGCTCTGCCCAAAATGCACCAAGTGTTCTCTTCCGTACAACACTTTGGAAGGAGTAATCTGGGAAGCCGAGTGGTACAATATATTGTACCAGTACTCCGCCCATACTAGCCACTTAGCCCACAAGCGAGGTGTCTCTAAAGCAAAACATCACAGGTAAGTCTCCAGGCTCCTGTTTACCACCTCCGTCTGCCTGTCTGTTTAAGGGTGGTAAGCAGTGCTCCTCTTCAACACTGCTCCCTGCAGCCTGAACAGCTCTCTCCAAAAATGACTAAGGAACAACTTATTTAGGTTTGAAATTATCGACTATGGTATCCCATGCAATCTGATCACCTCTTTGATGAATGTTGTTGCCACTATAACTATCGTGTAAGGGTGTCGTAAGGGAATGTAGTGCGCATACTTGCTCAATCTATCAACCACCACTAAAATCATTGTAAATCCCTCAAATCGGGGCAGCCCATCTATGAAATTCATGGTGACCTCCTCCCAAACTCTGTCTGGAAGAGCCAAGGGTTGAAATAATCCCCATGGAGCCATAGTCATGTAGTTGTTTCTCTGGCAAACTTAACACCTAGCCACCATCTCCTCCACATCCTTGTGCATCCCCTTCCAATATAATTCTGCTGCAAATCTCATGTATGTCTTCCCACACCAGAATGGCCTCCAACAGCGCACCCATGAAATTCCTGCTGCAGGTGGGGAATATGAACAGAGGTCCGTAACAACACAAACCTCCCTTGGTACAGTAGTCTCTTCTCCTCTAGGGAATAGCTTGTGTGGCTACTCTCATATCTCAGTATATCCATCCTAATCTTCCCCAGCTCCTCGTCCTACACACTTTCCTCTTTGATAGCCCCCTAATCTGTCATCAGTGGTACCGAAATGGCCATCTTTTGGAGCTCCCACCTACATCTGGATAAGACATCAGCCATCTTGTTCTCTAATCTTGGCATGTACTGGATCTCAAAGTCTTAGCCCAACAGTTTTGATAGCCATCTCTGATGCTCATCGGTCACCCTCCACTGCTCTAACAAGAATTTCAAGCTCCTCTGATTTATCTTGAAGATGAAATGTCGGCCCAATAAGTAAGGTCGTCACTTCTGAATCGCTAAAACGATGGTCATAAACTCTCGTATAGACTGATTTCAGCCTAACTCTGATTGTCAATACTTGGCTGAAGTAAGTTATGGGTTTGTGATTCTGCATAATCACCGCCCCCAATCTGTACCCTGAGGCATCAGTCTCTATTACAAAAATATGGCTAAAATCTAGTAGGGCCAACATTGGTATTGTGGTCATATCCTGCTTCAATTTCTCAAAAGCACGGGTAGCTGCCTCCCTCCACAAGAAACTATCCTTCTTCAACTGCTCCGTCAGTGGTCATGCTATGGTACTGTATCATCTCACAATCTTTTGTAGTATCTCATCAACCCTAGGAAACCCCTCAGCTCTCTCAGGTTCCTAGGTAGAGGCCATTTTAGCATTGCCTCAATCTTGGTCTAATCTGTGGCTACTCCCTCCTGAGATACCACGTGCCCCAAGTACTCCACGCTAGCCTATATAAAACAACACTTCTTCAGGTTAACCCTCAATTGTTGCTCTTGTAACACACTCCTAAGACCACCCTGAAGTTCTCCAAATGCTCCTTCTTTGACATGTTGTACACTAAGATGTTGTCAAAGAAAACCAATACAAACTTCCGAAGGTATGATTGGAATATCATGTTCATAAAAGACTGTAAAGTAGCAAGGGTGTTGGTGAGGCCGAGCGACATCACTAAGAACTCGTAGTGTCCCTTTTGTGTTTTAAATGTAGTCTTCTGGACATCCTCCTCTCACATCCTGATCTGATGATATCTCGACTTCAGATCCAGCTTGGTGAATAGCACTATGCTACATAACTCATCCAGTAGCTCATCGATCATCGGAATGAGAAACTTATTCGGCACAGTCTCCTTATTTGAGGTCCGGTAGTCCACACAAAATCTTCAGCTCCCATCCTTCTTCTTGACCAGTAAGATTGGGCTAGAAAAAAGGCTCACACCTGGCCTAATGATCCCCACCTCCAACATCTCTTGGATCAACTTCTCAATCTCATCCTTTTGAATTTGAGGGTAGCGATAAGGCTGGACACTAATCGGTGAGACCCCCTTCCTCAAGGTGATGGCGTGCACTTACTCCATCGGTGGTGGTAAGCCTTGAGATGGCTGAAAGACCTCACTGAACTGATATATGAGTGGTTGTACTAAAAGGGGAATATCAAACCCTTCTTCCAGTCTGATCCCCTCTAAGCTCTGCAGCTCCACCAGGAATCTCCCACCCACCTCCTGTATGGTCCTTACCATGTCTTGAGAGATACCATGGTTTTGGACAACCCTGCATCTCCCCTGATCACCACCATTCTGCCCTCCACCATCAGCTCCATCATCAGTGCTCCCCAATTAACCTTCGTATCCCCCAAGATCTGTAGTCATTTTATTCCCAAGATAACATCAGTGCTCCCTAGGTCCAATCGGAGGAAATCCTCCCTTATCTAGACCCCCTATATAGTCCGTACCACTCCCTACACATTCCTCTACCCGTTTTCACCTTCCCAGTGCCCATCATCACTCCATAACACCATGTGTGTCCACCAATTTCACCCCTAATTGGTCTATGATCCAGTTGGAGATGAAATTGTAAGTAGTCCCACTATCTATCAGTACCACTACCTCTCTGTTTGTTATTTCTCCCTTCACTTTCATGGTGTGATTCGGAGTGAATCCCACGACTGAGTTCAAGGAGACTTCCATCATATCATGTAGCTCTTCATCCCCTTCTACCGACCTCACTTCCACCTCCCTCCTCAGCTTCTCGTCATCGCAGACAGTGAGAACCCGAAGAATTCGATCATTGCACCTGTGCTCTGGTGTATACTTCTTATTAAATCTAAAGCACACCCCTTAGCCCTCTTCTCCTGTAACTCCTTCTCTGTGAGCTTTTTGAAATTTCTCCCGATTCCCCCTCCTACAGGCTTCTCCTTTGTGACCTCTCACAGACCACCAGGTGTAGGCCCCTTAGGTGCTAAAAATGTGGTCGTCATCCTGTACAAGTTTCCTGAACTGCTGCTCCTGGTCCCCCTCTCCAGGTGCATCTGGTCCTCCACCAATTGTGCTAGCTCCATATCCTCTCTGAAGTCATGAGGCCTCATCACTTAACTGTCGCTAGGATCTCTGGTTTGAGACCCTTTATAAAGTTTCCCTCAAATACCATCTCAGAAAACAGATCCAGTCGGCTAGCAAGGTACTCGAACCTCTCCCGGTACTCTACAACTGATGCCTCTTATGTCAGGGCAAAAAAATTGCTCATAGAAGTATCCTTCACTGTTGGTTCGGAAACGTTCTAACAAACAGTCCTTGAACTTCCTCCAGTTCCATATGTGTCGTCTCATGTCCCTCCACTAGTATGAAGCCAAAGCCTTCCCTTTCAAATATGGGTCAACTGCCGTCAGCCTCTCCTCCTCTATCAATTCATTGACGGTGAAATACCTCTCCACCTTGTAGATCCACCCATGTACATCATCTCCTTTAATAATAGGCGTCTTCAACTTCGTTACCCTCGAATCTCCTTCGTTTCCCCTGAATCCTCCATAACCTCTCATTCCACGAAGGGGTGGTCCTCCCCACATGTCTCGATTCTCCCTTCTTCGCTCGTACCCAAACCCCTCTTCAAAATCACCTCTCCTTCTGTCCCAATTCTCACCCCTATGCTCAAAATCAGCCCCTCTTCTTGCAAAATCAGCACCAATCCTTTCATACATACTACTCATCTCCTCCCTAGAAATAGACTCTAGGGAAAGCATCCCATCTTCCCCCTCCAAGATATCCACCTCTTGGTTTTCCCCTCTCCTTGACGGATTAGGGTTACCACCATTTTCTTGGCCGTCGATGGCTCCCTTCGCCTCCGACGTCATCGTTTTGGGTTGGACCTCTAGCAGCTTCCTCAACATTTCTTCCATGATGACAAACTTTCCATCCATCTTTTCATGAACAGATGAAAATTGATTCTCGAATTTTGAAATTTTCTCCACAAAATCTGATTTTAATTGGCCTAATTCCCCTTCCAAAACTTCTACTTTTCTTCCGGCCATTGATGCTTTGGATTGAAGCGCTCTGATACCAATTTGATTGAAAATACTTGTGAAAAATAGAAGAAATCCTTTGCTGAAATCATAATTCAGCAAATTACGAAACAATTTTTTAGAAGAAATTAGATGAATAACCCTAGACTCTTTATTTGATAGTAGATGAAAGAAAGCAAACAATATACAATGGATTTTCAATTCGAGAGGAAGATCCAACTCTCCCAATCCCTAGCTGGCGACTAGAGCCTAAACAAACTTAAGAGAATAACTAAATTCAGCAAAATCCAAGATAACCTAAATCCTAAGCAATCTCATCTTAAAGCATACAAATACAACTCCAATTTACTAAACAGCCCTCCCCATTTTCAAATCTCTCCTAAACCGCCCCCTCCTCTTTATTTTTTATTCTAATAGTGGGCCCCACAAGGGGACGGGCTGCTGCCTTAGTCCGCCTGGCATAAACAAGGGGCCGGCCCTTGTGCTAGGCCGGCTAGATCGGTTCTCCTTGGACTAATCTTACACATATTCTCAAAGGTGGGAGCCAACTTATTTGTGTGCATTTTTCAAGCATGTTTATTAAAAAATATTTAATGATTGATAAGTGACTTGATTGAAAATTGCATATGAACTGATTAAGTCATTCTCCCCATTAAATTGTATATGGTTATATTTCACTTGTCAATTCACTTAAGGATGCTAAATTGTTTGACAGATTTGATTTCAATGCAGTCTGGATCAAGTTGAATGAAAAAAGACTTAACAGCACTGAAACATAAGCAAGCTGAATCTTTCACTTAGGAATCTATACAATCTTCAGATAGAACTACAGACATCCCACCATAATATCCTCCACCCACTACGAAAAAACTTATGGAAAGAATCTTTTTCGTGCAAACAAGCAAGCGAGCCCGTTATTTCAAAAAGCTCTGGCATAACGAGCATGCACAAAATTAAATTCAAAATTAAATTTAAATCAATCACTTTTAATTTAAAATTAAGGTTTCATCTAAAATAGCTTTTTTATTGCTTTCTAAAATAATTTATTATACAAAAAATTTTAATTCAAAAAATTTTTATACTAAAAACTGCTTTAAAAAACAAAAAAAAATCCTCCAAACGCATTTAAATGTAGCTCTTATTTTTGTCAACCCATTAATATATATATTTTTTAATTACTTAGGCGGCATTACATTTTTTCCTGAAAAGAATATTATTATTTCTTCTCATAACAATTGTTTCATGCGCATTTTTTGGTATGAAATTAGTATCTATTTTAAATGCTGAATGATATTTAATTTTCTAAAACTATTTAAATTGTCTCTGCATGGTTTAAGAATTTATCTTTTGCGGGTATTAATTAATTTAATTTAATATTTTATAAATTATTACAATAATTTTATCTATTATCAGCCAACAATTTAAAAAAAAGCAATAATTCACATTTATTTACATATTTAGATGTATTATGTACTAAATAGCAAATATCGATAAAATTATACACTAATACATATTACAAAATAAATATAAATAACATATCACTTTTAATGAACATAAAATTTATTATTTTAGTTTTCTTTTTTCAGTTAAAGAACTTTACATCATCGAAGTGATAAAATTATTGTGAGAAATATAAAATTTTTATAGCAATTGCAACTTCCATCTAGAAAAAAAATAGATAATAACTTTCTAACAGCTATCAGACACTAGTTAATTTTGAAAAACAAGAAGACAATTAAAGCTAGATAGAAATATGGTAATGATGTGTAAAATAAAACAGCTAAAAAAATTATCCCGCACACACCCTATACTTGGACAAATTATTACGTGTGGAGTCTGAACGGAAGAACCGTCCGGATTCTGTGAAGGTGCATAACAAATACATAGCAAAAAAATAAAATTATATATTTGATGTGTATTTATTGTGTACCCTCATAGAATCCTAACGGTTCTCCCGTCCGGACTGCGCATGTAATACACTTGGCAGGATAAGCTGAAAATTTCTTAGAGATTATTGACTCAAAATGAATAAATAAAAAGTCAGATAAAAAGAAGGAATTGCTGACTAGTTCTCAGTATCCTGCTGGTAATTGTTACCAACTAGATGGCCTTCTTGTATTGGATGACCTAACCTCAACAGAATGCTTACTTGATTGATATTAGAAGCAGCCTTCAAAATCTCTCTCTCGGCTTCTCTTGCCATATTGATTGCATCTCTGCAGCCAATTTGAAAAGGTGGGTATTAAAATTTAAAAAAAAACATATCCACAGCTAAATCCAGAGGATGAAGTTAAACCAGAAATGCAATGAATGGATAATTACTGGATCATCATTTCTGGAGGCATAGAGACTTGAACCTGCAGCAATACATTCCCTCCAAATTTGTGGAGAGTGATGTGCTCAGCTATCATTTTCTGTAACATTCATCAAGAAAGCATGCTTTCAAAAGTGCCTCACTAACCCCATGTATAGGAAGCTAATAGAAAAACAGATATTCTAGACTATTTAAGCATAAGGACCGGCTTCCTAGGATACAGGGATGGATTACAGTGGGGACACCAGGGGGGCTTTCCCTCACTAGGTCGAGCTTTGCCCATTGAGTTGCCTGATCGTGGAACTCGATTTGCCTCTTCACCACTTTTTATTTTATGACTTATGATCAAGATGTTTTCAAAAATAAAAACAAAAGAGCTACAACATAAAGAGAGTAATTGTGACTGAATAGATGTGAAGAGTCTGAGAGAGATCAGTGGAGGCATTGCTGACTCGTTGACATGTCACCGACTTGCAGGTAGTGCACAACCTAAATAAACTTTGATTTTCTTATAGTTTCATAGATGAAAGGATGTATGATATTTGTGTGTAAGGTTGGTTAATACCTAGGAAGAGTAAATGGCCGACACTGATAGATTTGATTTATGAAGAATTTACTTGCAGTCCAGATTCCCAATGATCAAATATTATTTCCTAAAGGTTCTAAATAATTTATGAATATTTCATATCCATACACCGTTTGTTCATAGCAACAAAATTACTTAAATTCATCTAGTTTTTTTCTTTAGTTTCTTACCTAACTTGTGGCGGTTTATCAAGCCACAAACAACCCAGATTCTGTTCGGTAAACGAAGCAGCGCTGGCTTCCCAATGATTATTTTTGATAGTAATGGTCTCGGATGAAACAATTTTCGATATGTATTATTCATTTACAAGCATTTAAGAGATAAAACAGATCGAAGAAAGGGAGAGAAAGGGTAATATACATAGAATTACAAATTAGCAGATACCTCTTTCACAGATTACCTCGTCTTTTTCTCTCTAGTTTCCTTGTTACAGACAAGAACTTGATATGTGAGCGATACCTGCTGCATATTTACGTAAGACATGTCGCTGAAACCATCGAATAACAATGCTCGACTGGAGGAACAGTGGCATGAGATGGAAGAATCAAACCACATACTAGGAATCCCATGAAGAACCCCTGAAGCTTCAAAATTGACTTCACTGACTATAAGGATGGCTACAGGAAGGGCAGAACTCTGCTAGGCACTAAAATATTGCCACAGGAATAAGTTCGCTACAGTACCAAACTCAGTTACAGGACTGGATGCGTAGGAGTCGCGTGAAACACGAAACAGGGAAGTGTTTTCAAAGAGAAAGAGTTGGTTCGGCATCAAGTAGCATTATTGGTAACAGTAGGAAATATTTGCCTAAGCAGCTGTAAGCCTTGGAAAATGGTTACCCTGTGCACAACTCTACTCAAATATTATTATATTAGCATTTCTGTTTTTTCGCAGATTTTAGCGCAAAAGAAGTTTGTTTAGAGAGAAGTTGAGTGGCAGATCCTTTACCTCCCGAAACAGTGATGAAATTACATGGGAAACAATAGCTTCTGCTTCTTGTTGCTTGGAGATGTTGGCATTCTGATTTTCTAAATTCTTCGAAGTCATTCTTGCGTCCAACATGGAGTGTGAATAGGAAGGATCTAAAATAGACATATTTTAGAATTAAAAAAAATGACAATGGTTGCCAACAATCCAATGAGGTTTCAATGAAAATTGTCAAGGAAAATAAAAGAATTTGACAGCACCATCTATTCAACCTTATAAATCATAAGAGAAATCTTAATGAGTTATAATCAGCATGGGAATGGTTGTTATTAATTAGAATTCCCATCAGAAAGAACTTCTAGTAACAGGAAATCAGAGTTCATAATGCTTACTGTTCCTAGTCATATATTCCAATGGCATTAAACAACTCGAAATGATACTTCAATTCCCCATAATATTAAATAAGCTTGCTCTAAATGGCAAAGAAGGAATTAAAAAACTTTTAGCTGGAAAACTGGTAGAATTATGTCAAAAAAAATATCTAAAAGAAGAGAAATGATCGTAGGATACCTATGTGTACAAAAACTTCTGCAACTTGTTTGTGAGATTTCTGTATAAGTTGACGAACATTCTCACCAATGTCATGCGCGGCACTAACACTCAAGAAAGGATCTACCTGAAATAGCATCCAGCTGTTAAATCTCTCCGATGAACATAAATAATTTTGAATTTTAACTTCCCTTGAAGGAATGCAACTTGAATTTCTAGTATATACCAAAAAAGTAGCAAGGCTTAACCACGCTGTAAAGTATCTACTGCCATTCACTAAGGTAACAAAGGAACTGTGAATTTAACCAAATACAAAAAATAATCTAACAAGCGTGAAAATTTATAAACTAGTGATAAACCAAGTTTAATACTCTAAAGTTGGAAATTTAGCCTATGGACTATGTAGTTAGAATTTTGCAAGGCTAGCTTAGCTTTTTGAAACATTTTATTAAGGCAAAAAGGCTCTTTTTTTAAAATTCAATTCAACTAAATATTAAATTCCAACTAAAAAGTTCGAATCCTGAATCAATCCAATTGATCGAAAATTTGAAGCGCCTGATAAACTCCATGCAGATACCTTCAACCCAAATGTTTAGTCATACATAGAAACTATTAGGATTCACAGACTTTATAAACATGATCTTTAATCGCTAACAATCAAATAACTGTGATAATCATATTTATGCACATATTTCATGAAGGAGAAATTCATATAAAATATAAAAATAAGACATGTATGGACATTATACATAATAATGGTTCGGGACATCCATTACAAACATACAACAGTGTCAAAGAAAAAATACGACTTCAACTGAATGAAAGTTGTTTCTGCTTCAATCAAGGACCAAGAAAGAAAATTTCCCTAAAACTATAACTACTTTTAATTATAGAAGGATCAATTTCAATGTTTCAATGGCATACAGTAAAACATAAAAAATTTCAGATAAAATATCAAAAGCACATTTCAAATAATCCATTTTAATAATGAAATTTTGATTTATTTCAAATATATCCCAAAGTTATTTACATGCTTATGTCGAATTCTACATTTTACAATCAAGTCATCGATGTGACACTATGAGGGTATCAAAGATGCAAGTAATAAGCCTTTGGTGGTGGCTCCAACATTTTTCAAGCCTAAAGATATCACCATGTAGTAGTAACTACATATAGGAGTACAAAAGGATATATGTTTCTCATCTTCTAGCATCATCTTCATTTGGTTTATGCTGATGAACTATTTATGAACGAGATTATATCATAGTTCGAGATACTGTAGAGCATAAGATCTGTTGTGGGCAAAAAGATTTTATCTTTTGAACAAATTTTATTCATGTCTTAGAAGCCAATAAATTCATGTATTTTGCCATTCTTCTTCATGTGAACGATATTTGCAATTCAATCAACATATTTTTCCTCTTGGATGGAACCATCTTCAATAAGTTTATTGATTTAAGTAACATTTGTTCCTCAAGCTCAAGTCTCATTCGTTTTGGTGCTTACTTGATAGGTGATATCTTGGATTAATGGAGAGTTTATGAACTGCCACATTATGAGAAGTAATATTTTTAGTTCTTTGACATTTACATATAATTCCAAGCAAAGTAATGTTTATACTCAAGAAGTAATATTTTTAGTTCTTCAATTTCCCCATGTGAGAGGAGCACTAACAAAAGATGGCTTGGACTAATTGTTTTTCTCATCATAAAAAATTCCCTATATCTGATCTTAACATCTATTTTAAAATTTTGAAACTAATAAAAACTATGTTTTGAATTATTAATTGCTTTTTTTTTTAATAATTGAAACTGAATACCAAAATATCACACAATTAAAGTTACCAAAATCAAAACTTCTGCAATCAGAATGGAACCGATTATAAAACCTCAGCACTTCTGCCCAACGACCTTGTTCAATAGACAATTGGCAACGAATTGAATCAAGACAAGCTCTCCATTCATCCATGATGTGTCAGATCAATCACCTTGACCTAAACTCCAAATGCCATTATTGACCTAATCGAATGATTGATTTGGGCTCAACTACTTCCTTGCTAGTGCAAGAACGGCTGCTTTGGCTAACCATACCAAAGCACAGAGTCACTAACACACACAATTTATTGAGTCAGACCATAGTTAACCCAGTCATATGGTCAAGGTATAACTGAATTACAGCCTTATGGATCCACTATGGCTTAGGGCTCATGGGATGGGTTCAATTTAATGCCTAAGAGCTTTGGGTCCAATCAACCTGAGCCTGAATGGCTATATAACTCAAAATCCATCTATCATTCCCTTTATTGCAAATGCAACAGTTCAATTCAACGATACCACTTTAAATCTCATAGGACCTCATATTTCATTAAAGGTAGAATAATTTCAGTCAAAGAAGATTTGCAAAGAAATTAAAAAAAAACAAATATATGCAAAGAAATAAAATAAAATAAAATAAGAATATATGCAAAAAAATTAAAAAAAAAAAAAAACAAAGGCAGAGGAAAGAAGTTCAGTACCTCAATATGCACATCGAGATATAAGAATGACCCCGCCTTCCTTCCTCTTAAACGATGGCAACCCTGTAGCAATAATTAGGCATATTTCAACAAGAAGATGAAGCACTATAGCAGTAAATGAGACAAGAAAATGCAACATACATATTGACAGGCAAATCTAAAAGACGCTCAGTGTTTGACAGGCCCAATATGCTAATAGAAAATTTCAGGACTAAAACTTGAATTACCAACAAAAACAACAACAGCAACAACAACATCAAGCCTTTATCCCACTACGTGGGGTCGGCTACATGAATCCTTTTTCTCCATTGTGTCCTATTAAAAGTCAAATTCTCGTTTAAATCTAATAAAGAAAGATCATTTCTAATATTTTCTAACCAAGTCTTTTTAGGTCTACCTCTACCTTTCTTAACATAAGTCAAATCTAAGACCTCTACTTTCCTAACCGGGTCATCGGGTGGCCGCCGTTTTACGTGACCAAACCATCTAAGGCGACTCTCTCTAATCTTATCTTCCACTGGAGCTACTCCAACCTTTTCACGAATATGCTCATTTCGTATCCTATCTCTAAGGGTAAAGCCACTCATCCACCTGAGCATCCTCATCTCTGCAACACTTAACTTAGAATTAAAAAAATAAAAAATAAAAAAATAAAAAATAAATAAAAAAATAATTAAAAAAAATAAATAAAAATAATAATAATAAAAATAAAAAAATAATAAATAAAAATAAAAAAAATTATTTTTTTATAAAAAAATAACTGAAAGCATGCACAGAAGAAGCCAAGCAATGGCAAGGAAGATCCAGTAGACCCTTAAATTGTCAACAAAAAACTTGAATTGCATTATATATATATATATATAATATAAAAATGGGCCTAAACCTTATCCTTGATCCATTAGAGCCACAAACTGTCCCAATTCAGGCATTTCTAAACCTCAACCAATTTAACCTAAGCTGGTTCAGCCAAGAAATTCCTGATTAACCCATGTGATGTCAGGCAACACTATGATATCTCAAGCACCTCAATAACCACTTAGGTTCAATTTGACTCAAGCACAAATCAACTTGATCAGATTAGCTTCAATAATAAGTGGATTAGCCCAAAGATCTTGTTGAATAGACAATTGGCAACGAATTTGTTAGAACGGTCCAGCCGGTCCATATGGGACCAGCTCAACGTAACGGAGGCAGAACTCTTCCGCCTCCTATACATATACGAGCTGCACAAGCCGCAGGATCCAGAAAAGCTATTTAGGAAGGATTTTTGAGAGAGGGAGGAGGGAAATTTGAATGTAGGGACTGTTTAGAGATTTCCTTTTTGATTGTATGCATTAAATAGTTTGTTTTCCTAGGATTAGTGATGTAGAACATAGATGCGAAAATTGATTTGTAATAAGGATTTGCACGTTTGTTGATTAAAAGCAAATTAATTAAATCTTGATGGTTGATTCAAACAATGACTTGAAACACAAAGAGCGGTAAACACTAGCTTAGGCCAAGCTACTTGCGTAAAGTAAAAGCCACAAAACAATCAATTATTCGTAATGTTGCATACGTGATGAGTTTCAACAAGAAATCCTTAGTCTAACAATAAGAGTAGTGCCATTAAAGATCTATCACACAATTCCTACTAACACTAAGCTTTAGTGGAGCGTTGCAAGATTTTGCATGAATCAATCAAAACCACAAGTAATGATCAATGAGGAAGGTATGAGAGTAGGTAAGAGTTCACCTTTGCCAAGATTAAGCCTTCCCGCAAACTTAGACCGCGGTTGTTGGCTGCAGGGACTGTAGAACAGCAGCCTTTATGTCAGAGATCCTAAGGACAGCAACGGGGCAGTATCCAGAATAGCCTAGACAGCAAGTAGGGTTGTTTCGGCAACCTGAACAGCAATTTACTTGGCTGAAAACTGCAGGACAGCAACCTGCTGGGTGGGCAGAAACTTGGGCAGCACTTGTGGGGGCAACGAAGTTGCTGGACAGCTGATGGAAGCCTCCAAGAGGTGCAGGACAGTAGATTGCCCTTGCTGGAATGCGTGGGCAGCTAGCAGAACTTCTTGGGAGGGAGAGGGAAGCCGTGAGGGTAGACTTTCCAAACCAAGGAAGAGAAAGAGGGGGATGTACTCAAACAACTTGGGTTCAGATTTTGGGAAGATTTTAAGTGGAGGAATGTACTCAAACACTTCCCAATTAGTCTCCTTGATGGAGAATCAACTAAGGAAGAGAAAGAGAATCAACTAAGGAAGAGAAAGAGGGGGATGGGGAGGGAAGGGGATTAATTTACTTCCAATTGGAGAGGTTCCCAATGGGAAACAAATTTATTAGAAAGGGCTAAGGGTAGATTAGGCCAAAGAAGGTGGGAGAGATTTGAATTGTTTCCAAAGTGGAGAGTAGAGTTTTAGCAAACAATTCCTAATCCCATTCATGAGGGGCCGGCGGTTTATAGAGAGGGAGGGAGGAAATAATGAGGTATTTAAGGCTTACTTAAATTATTAAATCAAGTTTGGAGAGAAATATCTCATCCTCTCTTAATTTAAAATTTAAATAAGAATTGATTTAGTAGGTTTCCTAAAATAGGATTTGTAAATTAAGTAACTATTTCAAATTCAAATTGATTTGAATTTAATCCATCAAAGAGTTACCAAATTTGTGAGACCTAATTTAGGAAAGATGTGATGGCAAGTGGGGATGGGGAAGGGGCCAAAAAAAAAAGGAGGCCGGCGGTGGGGGATGGGCCGAAGGTGGTGGTGGGTTGGGGTCTAGGTGGTGGATGGTGGTGGGGTTTGTTGTGCCGGCGGGTAAGGCTTGGGGGAGGGTCTTTAGTTGGCGGAAATGGGGAACAAGAAGGAAGATAAGGGGTGGAGGAGAAGAACCACGAACTGGGGACGCTTCCACCGATTGATGGGTATTGCGTTGCCCTTCACCAAGGGACTTTCTCTAAGCTCTCTCCAAGAACTCTCAAGCTCTCTCCAAACACATGGATGCAGGAAATTTTAATAATATTCATTCATTAACCTCTCCAAAGAAAGAGGGTGGCTTTAAATAGCCCAAAAACATGAAGGAAAATAACAAAGACAATATTGCCCCTATGGCATACATAAGACAAAGCCCTCAAGTGAGGGTAGAAAAGGAAAAAGAACAATAATAAATCAAATACATAAAATAGATCAAAATAAATAGGCACAATCGTAGCCGTCGATTTCTGATGTCCTCATCAGTTAGGGCATCTTGAATTTGGCTGAAATTTGAAATCTCTTAGTTTTTTGGGCTCTAGCGGCTTTTAGAGATTTGGGAGAGATAGATCCTCCTCTCGAATAGAGGATCAATTGTATCTTGGTATTTTCTTTATGTTCTATTTGATCTCTTGCAATAAAATTACTATTTTCTTTGGTTTTTATTGGAGATTGGAAGAGATTTCTCGCTTTTTTTCCTGAGATTGAAAGGATTTACTTGAAATCTTCAAGTGTTTCCTAACAAATTGGTATCAGAGCAGATTTTGGAACTGTTTGGAGGATTTTTCTGAGAAAATCAGCGGCTGATTGTTAGCAGGAAGGGGCTATTTTGCTGATTTTTGGAATCGAGATTTAGATTTTTAGTCCAACAAAAATCCAGGTATCGATGACGGCCAAGAAAGTGGATGCATTGGAGGATCGTCTCGAATGAGAGATCGAACAAATGAAATCTGAAATTTCAGATTTACAAACTCAAGTTTCATATTTAAAGAAAGACATTTCAGCCATCCACGAGAAGATGGATGAGAATTTTTCCAGCTTCGGGGAGATGTTGAAGAAAGTGCTCGAGGGTTCAAACCAAAATATCGCCGTCGGAGGTGAGGGAAGGAGCCGCCAACCAGGGAAGTGGGGAAAATCCTAAGCCAATCAGGCAAAGAGAAGATCAGGAGGTGGAGACTCAAAAGGGAGATGAGAGAATACCTCTCCTAGAGCCTATTCCTAGGGAGGAGCCGGGTAGAGGGTATGGGAAGAGGCTTGGGGTGGTAGGGCAAGAACGAAGATGTGCTGATTTGGAGAGGAGAGGGGCGAGATTGGAAAGGAAATGGAGTAATTATGACCAAAGGGGGGCTGAATTAGAAAGGGAAGGGATTTGTTATGATCCAAGGGATGCTGAATTCGAAAGGAGAATGTGGGAATTTGATGAATGGCTTGGGTATGAACATAGAAAGGATGATTGGGACACTTGGGGGGAACCACCCCCCTGGGAAGGGGAAATTATGAAGGGAACAGAGGGAATGGAGGCGATCTAAGGGTGAGGAAACTGAAGATGCCTATTTTTAAAGGAAAGAATGCACATGGGTGGATCTACAGGGTGGAAAGGTACTTTACTATCAATAGGTTGACGAGGGAGAAGAAATTGACGGCAGCCAGGATGTGCTTGGAAGGGAAAGCTTTAGCATGGTACCAGTGGAAGGATACGAGGCGACTGATAAGAATCTGGAGGGAGTTTAAGGACTGCCTATTGGAACGATTCCAAGCTAGCAGTGGAGGAGACTTCTATGAGCAGTTCTTCGCTTTGATGCAGGAGGGAACAGTGGTGGAGTACCGTGAGCAATTCGAGTACCTTGCCAGTCGACTGGATCGGCTTCCAGAGACTGTACTAAAGGGGAACTTTATGAAGGGATTGAAATCAAAGATCCGCGCAGCGGTTAGAGTGATGAGGTCTCATGACTTGGGAGAGTATATGGAGCTAGCTCAGTTGGTGGAGGATCAGAGGCACCTGGAGAGAGAGGAAAAAGAGGCAACAACTTAGGAGGCTCATACAGAATGATCACCACCTTTTGGGCACCCAAGGAGCCAACACCGTATACTCTTAGGGAAACTTCGAAGGGGAAGACTGTAGGAGGAAAACCTGAGGACAACTTTAAGAAGCTCACAGAAACGGAATTACAGGAGAAAATGGCGAAGGGGCTATGTTTCAGATGTGACAAGAAGTATACTCCGGGGCACAGGTGTAAGGACCAAACTCTTTAGGTACTTACCATTTGTGATGATGAGGGAATGGAGGAAGGTGTTGTTTTTCCACCTTGCGGACAAGGTGGTTCTTTGGGAGGGGAGTATTGTTAGACCGGTCCAACCGGTCCATATGAGATCGGCTCAACGTAACGAAGGCGGAACTCTTCCGCCTCCTATACGAGCCGCACAAGCCGCAGGATCCAAAAAAGCTATTTAGGAAGGATTTTTGAGGGAGTTAGGAGGGAAATTTGAATATAGGGATTGTTTAGATATTTCCTTTTTGATTGTATGCATTAAATAGTTTGTTTTTCTAAGGTTAAGACATCTTGAATTTGGCTGAAATTTGAGATCTCTAAGTTTTTTGAGCTCTAGCGGCGTCTAGAGATTTGGGAGAGATAGATCCTCCTCTCGAATAGATGATCAATTGTATCTTGGTATTTTCTTTATGTTCTATTTGATCTCTTGCAATAAAATTATTGTTTTCTCTGATTTTTATTAGAGATTGGAAGAGATTTCTCGTTGTTTTCCCGAGATTGATAGGATTTACTTGAAATCTTCAAGTGTTTCCTAATAGAATTCAATCAAGACTAGCTCTCCATTCCTCCATGATGTGAGTTAGTCAGATCAATCACCTTGACCTAAACTCCAAATGTCATTATTGACCTAACTGAATGATGGATTTAGGCTCAACTACTTCCTTACTAGTGCAAGAATGTCTTGCATGAGCCCAATTGGAAGCCCACAGCTTTGGCTAACCATACCACAGCATAGCTTCACTAACAAACACAATTTATTGAGTCAGACCATAATTAACAGTCATATGGTCAAGGTATAACTGAATTACAGCCTTATGGATCCACTTTGGCTTAGGGCTCAATCGGCTCATGGGATGGGATCAATTTAATGCCTAATAGCTTTGGGTCCAATGAACCTGAGCCTAAATGGCTATATAATCCAAAGTCCCTCTTAATTGGCAAAGCCAAAGTCAATATACTTGGCCGAAAGATGAGGAGTGGGTCATATTGTAGAATTTGACTTTAATTTAGCACCAACATCATCAGGGTCATCAGATTAAACACCCCTAGTCATGAACTGTGTTAATCCGAGCCCATAGTGTCAGGTATATTGGGATTTGTTGAAATTATATCCAATGTGAATCGTCTTAGAACAACTATAATTGTTGATCACACATCCAAATGCTTAACTTCCTTTGATTCTCCTCTGAAGGTAGGTCCAGGTACAAGCTTCAATGCTTACTTTCTAATTGCGTACGACAAAGTTGGTGAACAAAGAAAGGCCAGTAATAGCAACCTCTTACTAAATAATCTTCTTCATTGTTGTAGAAGTGATAGTGGTAAGTGGCACTTGAAAAGATCGAGGGGCTTTTAGGTGATGCCCAACTATTAAGCGAGACCTTAAATTGTTGAAAGACTGTATATGTTGGCACATTCGCTTTCTTTAGGCCATCATATTAGAACTTCTCCATTAGGTTGGGAGACGGACCAAAGCTATTGGAATTTCATTGGTTTCAATCGAGCCCCTTCGAATAAGAACTTGATGTGGTAACATCACCTTCTAGGCATTAGTATCAAGAAGCACATCATCTTGTGGGAGTTGGCAAACTGCATGATAGGTCCAATAATAAAAGCATTGACAATGTTTGTGTTACGACCGGACCCGGATACTCGAATTAACGAGGCGGGAACTAAGGTCAGACGGTAGGATCTAAACAATTCATAAGTATAATAACATAAAATAGTAAAATCTCCTTAATCAGCGGAAGAGCCACTAACTAAAATTCTTTAAATACTTCCACATTTATTTCAAATCACAATTTACCTGTTTTCAGATGCACGTCGTCTTCTATAGACGAACTCTTCTCTTTCTCCCATTTTCTTTTTCTGAAGACTTACCTGAAACATTTAAATTCATTGTTTGAGTTCACTAAGTAAACTCAGTGGGTATCTCGGTCGTCCGCCCCCTTCGTCCGTTCGCGGAAAGCCTCGTAACGACCCCGCGTGGGGTCGCGGCGTCTAAATAAATGGGTGGCCGGTTCGGTTGAACCGGCCCCCAAACGGTTCGTCACAATTTGAGGAATTGAACAATTGACCCCTATTCAAGCTTGACATGTGATTGCTTAGTTTATGGAAGACATTGATGGAGCGCACAACTTTTAGGAGGAAACAGTTAATGCTTTACATGTAGCACTTGACGCCATGTGTGATAGGCAAAATATTGCGCTCTCTTTGGATAACTCAAACTCAACACCATATATAAAGATAAGAGTTTACGCATTAATCTAGGAATACTCAATAGTAGAGTTGCTAAAAATTCATGTTTCTGTGAGAGGAAGCATCCAAAGAGAAAGTCTTTCAATCTTTGAAGATGGAAAAAGAAATCAAGCACAGAAGAGTCGCCAAATTGTGTGCTTCTAAGCGGTGATATATTGAGATTGACCAAATATGGAGACAAAAGTTTTCCCTAAGAGTCATAAAAAATTGTGGCCTTTGAAAAGCAAGCCAAAGATCCCATGTATTGGAAGCTCGGTGCTTCTGAAGTAGCAATTTGATATAACTATATTTCTTCCTATTGCCAAGTTTTGTTTTGATTTGAAAATTGAGAATTTTTATAAAAGTAAGCCCTATAATTAATTATCTTTCCCATTTGAGTGAGCATTCTCAATTAAGGTTCTCAATTGACTTGGCAAAATATGTTGGGTCTCACATCAAAAAGATAATGCTTGAAGTGTCATCTTATTTTATCATATAATACATGAGGATATGTGTATGGGGATGGATAGTAAACTTTGCAAGATCTCATCATTCAACATCTAAGGATTTATTGGGTTCATTCAATCGAAAAAGTCAATGAGCCGTTGCTATAATTATTTAGCTTCCAATCAAAGAGCAATATACAGTAAGCATGAAGTCAATGAGATTGTTGTGACTATTGACCTTTCAATAATGAGCCAAATATAAGACCATTAGGTGTCATTTTAATAACCATGGTAACCTCATCCAGCATAATCCCTCTTAATAAGTATTTTTGTCAGTCAAAGTGAAGGGAAATAGAAGCCTGAACAATATAGATACTCAAACATCTTAGATCTATTTGAGGAAGGAAGAATTAGCTAAAGAAGTTATCTCAATGTTAGACAGGCAAAATCTTGGGTAAAAAAACAAGTCTTAATTAAATATCATTTCAATGAAAAAGATTCCTAACTAAACTTCTATCTTGCTCTTTTGAGTTCGAAAATTCCCCAATTAAGTGAGGGGGTTAAATAGGCTAATCAAACAAGCTAAGCAATTAACGTATTAAGGATCAACATAATTAATCATGAGTCATGTAATTCACAAAATCCAACTTATATTAACGATGTGTCACATATTAAGAGAGAGCAATCTAAGAAGTTATATTGAAAAAAGAGGAAGTTCAAGGACATGCCAAGATTTTGCAAGGTACTAATGACCATCAACTTTGAAGAGTCACTACGTAACTGAGTGACTGACTCATTATAAATCAAGTTTGTCTTAGCCAAGCTAAACATAGTCACAGATATAGGTCATCAGTGACCTATCATAGAATAGTTTCGGGTTAACACAAAGTATTCTACTTGAATTCCATACCATATAACCTTTAGGTTGGACCTATATGAGAATCCAAAAGCCATTGGTATCCTCAATAAGTTATGGAGTGGACACATATTAGTTTCATACTTGCCATAATAGTTCAGTGATTTTGAAGTCTACATCTCTCTAAGGAGATGTGATTAGTTTTTAGGAATGATTACCATTTGAGGCAATTTATGATGCTCCCGTTATCATTAAGGATGCCCAAGGGTATCTGACATCTATTGGGGATCATGGTGGAGGGTGTAGGAGTGGTGGTTCAGTAGTAAGCAGGGCGGTGAGCACCACAGATTCTTATCTACTCTTTGGCTTATGATGGTGTGAGGGTTAGGGTCATTAAAAGGAGGATGCTTTTTACAAAGACTTGAGGTCATCTGACCTTTTTTGAGTACTCTATGTTTCACCCTCCCACTTATTCTATCTCAACACACTCTACAATGATATGTTGAGGGATTTTTATAAGCCCTCTAGATGTTGACAGTTGATGAAAAGCTAAAATATGGTTTGCTATAATCATGGTGTGAAAAAATGTGGGACTGTGTTTCTATAAGATTTTCTAGGCTTTACATATTTCTTTTCAACCAAGACAATTGAGCTCACAGTGTGGTGTAGAATGATTGTTATTATGACAACTGTTGAATAATGCAAAAGATAGCCAACAAACACTAAAATGTGTCATTAATAAAGGAAAGTAGACAATGAAGAAAAAAAACTTGACTCACTCCTCAACCTCGTAGACACAGACACATGGAGCCCTTATGCTGCCCTTTTATCCAATGCTCATGTGGGGGCACATCCTCTAGCCCTCACACTTGTACAAGAGGCTGCCTTCTTATCTTGTCCCTACTCAAAGGCCTATTCTCTTATTTGGCTTGTTCCAGCATGCTCGTATAGGGACGTGTGTGGCTCATGCAATTTTTCTGCGACTATGTGCCGCATATGGCTGATGTCGATCCTTTTAGGGCGACAACCCATCGCTCCCCTCTTTGGATGTGGCCCTCTTTTAACCATTATGAATCTATTATGTTTTTCTACCGCCTATTTTGGGCTGCTCATCTCAGCTTTCCTTCTCTTTGCTCCCCATTTATGCTCAATCACCGTCCTCCCTGAAAGTTCCAAGGGTTTTGGTGGTCCCTTCTTATCCACCTTTGATGTCCCTTGCTCAGGTCCTTCAATCATCTCTCCAGGAATCTATGAGGTTCCTTCGCCTTTTGCTCGTACGTCTCGCTTTTTGCTAATGTGGTGCATTGCTTGTTGGGTTCAATGTCCATGCAATCATCAATCTAAAGAAAGCCTACACTTATTTTCAATGATGTTGAGATCTCTGAACTTGCTCGGCCATTCAGTTTAAATATTACTGAAAAATTCTCTTTGGGTCTCCCAAAATGGACATTATTCGCAAATTTATATCATATTAGCAATTAATTCAATTGATCTCTTTAATCACCATCATATTATTATCAGACTTTCTTTGGAGTTGATTACAACAAGCTCTTATCTTTTCATACACACTATGTTAGCGACTTTCTAATTAGAATGTTAAAGTGCCTCCCCATTTTGATGCCTCCAAGGAACCACCAATCACCCTCATTTGGGTGGTTTTTTTTAGGCTGCATATACATTTATTCAATCAATCAACCTTATATTTGCTTGGATCTATTTTTGGTAAACCTTTGCAAATTGATGCCGCTACTACCCGCCTCTCTAGCCCTTTTCTAATCAAGGTCCTGGTGGAATTGGATGATCTCTTTCCTCTTCATAAGGTGTCAATCGTTACATCTTCTTGTTGTCATTGGTAGAAGATTGAATTTAAAGAAACCTCCTTGTACTGTTGTAGGCCTTTTGCAATCAAGGCCCTGGTTGAATTGGATGTTACCTCTCCAATTCATAAGATGTGGATTGCTATATCATCTTATTGTTACTGGTAGAAGATTGAATTCAAAGAAATCTCCTAACAATGCTCTTTTTGTAAGATCATTGGCCACATTCACTCTAGTTGCTTCAAGAATCATCCAAATTTACAAAAATCAAATGTTCAGGATCATGAAGTTTATTCAAATGATCATAATAACCCTTTCTTCAATAACTACAACTCCTCCATCAATAGAGGTTTATTTGCAAAATCTTGGACCAACTGATCATTTGGAAGGCACATTTGGTGTGCCTATCCCTACTATTCCTCCGCCTCCAACATCTATATCTCTTACAATATTGATCTTCTTGCTCTTGAAGTTTCTCCCTTCTATTGATGAAGACCTAGAAGCTCACAATTCATTGCATCCTCTTGATGTTGATGGAGACATTCTGAGTAAAGATGTGTTGGTGTATAGGAGGTTTCATATCCTATTTACCAGATAGGGCAATAATAAGAAAAAATTGATTGTCACTCTCCATTTTCCGCGGAGCTTCAATTAAGCTTGTGTTCCACAATACATTTATTTTTCCCTATGTATTTTTTTAGGGCAATTCTTGTTCCCATTATGTACTCCTATCATTTGCCTATTATAAAATTGTGCATTTAAAAAAATGGATAATGAAGAAATAAATCAATATAGAAAACTAATGTGATGTCAACATAGGAAAAATCAATTTTCTTAGTAATTCTCTCAATAGCTCTAATGTTAATGAGACAAAAGACAGCTCAAAGATTCATATGATCAATGATGAGGAGCATAGCATGAAGTTATGAACAGGGGCTAGCAGTGCACTTTAGCCATAAAATATGCAAAATAAAAGTTTGGAACTTACCTTCACATCTTCAACTTGGGTGATTGTTCGTCTAATTGGTGCTAACACTGCTGGTGGGGCACCAGCGTCAACTAATTCCATGACACTGCAAAAAAAGCTAGGACTAAGAATACATAACTAATGTAGATGTTTATAATTCAAAGCTTGGAAAGATCTTAAAACCCTAAAAACTGATAGAGGGGAGGATTAATTGGGAAAAAATATATTGGATAACTAATTTTCCCACTGTCATTTAGACATCATAAAAGCACCCTGTACCTTTGATAACCAGTCTCAATTCCAGCTTTCAAAATCATCCCCGCAACAACAATTCCAGCAAGTGGATCCACAAATGGTAATCCTAACAAAGATCCTCCTGCAATAAAATGCAAAAGAAAAACTCATAATTTTGTAATCCCACCGGAGTAGAGAGTTAAATATCATACAGCATACAGACCATGACAGGCACTTCATGTTTAGTAATATGAGGAAAAAGGAAAATAGAAGACTGTGTTGTTTATTATCCTTTCAATAGACTTCAATATGGTTATAAGCTTCTGATCAAATGAGAGTCAACAAATCTCTCTTTAAATATTGATTTGCCATCATTAATTTATCCAACTACGGAAAAAAAGAGGCATTGCAATAGATTTATCAAGATCAGGAAGAACAAGACGTATAACTGCAATATGGACAAATTCAAAAAAAAAAAACTTAATAAATACATGGAGCTCCTGCCAATGCAAGTATGGGGAGAAATTGATGTGCATGACCTTACCACTGTATGTACGGAGCTACTTTTTCAGTGACTCAAATTTGAGGCATATATATTACTGAATGCATGGAGCTCCTGCCAATGCAAGCCCACCCACCCTCTTAGCATGGACAAACACTTTCATATAAGCGGCACGAGTTGTAATAGCATCAGACATAGTCTATTGGGAAAGAATTTTTGCAGTGGCAAACTCTGACTCATTATTAGTAGGGGATAACATAAGGAAATTGATATATTAAAACCAAAAGGAAGTTGAAAGGACTATTATAATGTTGCATCGCAAAACTTTTTGGAAGGCTCAAGCACATATTTTCCAACTTCAAGAACTTCGACGTCCAAAAATAAGGAGTCAACTGATACATAATTGAAAATCGTCTTAATTGGGCACAAATCTAGAGATATATTTGAATTGAAAACTTCTCAAATTAAATTCAAAATCATCCGAACTCCAATTTAAACAAACTTAAAATCGACCTGAACCTCTCGACGAGACAAACCAAACGACACCAAAAATGGTCTAATCCAAGTCTAAATCAAAAGCCTGAAGTGTAATTGAAAACTTCAAAACATTAATTGGATGACTAAATAATCTCCAAATTTAACATGCGTATAGTTGAATCAAGCTGTTCGATTAGATATATCTAACGAGTCCAAGATCACTTAATTCAAACATCATTAAGATATTTAAATATTGGCTGAACATTTTATGATCAAGAGAATCAATACGAGTCGTCCCATGGAGTGTTCCGGATTTTCTCCATAATTACGAGCAAGCCACTCTTAAACATCTATAAATAAGTTCCACTCTTTGCATGAAGGAGTGAGCTTCAAGCTAAAGCCTAAACTCTCTCTCTCTCTCTTGAGATTCAAGGGAGCTTTAAGGATCTAAGGATCCCGGAGCAACATCCAAGCGCCATCGTTAGGCCACCGCCTGACTGTCATCTTCAGGCCTTCATCGAGTGACCACCACAATCCTTGGACCATTATCACCTGACTACCGTCCTTCCAACTTCCGTCACTCACCAATTACAATCCTCATACTACCATCGCGCGACTACGATCCTCAAACCACTGTTTCCAAACTACTGTCCTCCAACCTTCATCGTCTACCAACTACGATCCTTCCGACCAATGTTGCTTGTCGACTACAATCCTCGAACCACTATCACTTGATTATGATCCTCTGACTACCATCACCTGATTATGGTTATCCCACCCCCGTCACCCACCAACTACGATCCTCGGACCATCATTGCCCGATTATGATCCTCAAACCATCATCGTGCGACTATGATCCTCATACCACTATCGCCCGACTATGATTCTCAAACCACCATTGTCCTGCTATGAGCCTCCGATCTCCGTCGCCCTGCTATCGCCCTTCGATCTCCATCGCCCGATTATGGCCCTTCCAACCTCCATTGCCAGCTAACTATGGTCCTCCGACCACCATAGCCCGATTACGGTTCTTCCAACCTCCGTCGCCCGCCGACTACAACCTTAAACCACTATCGCTCGACTACAACCCTCGGACCACCATCACCCGACTAGGGTCCTCAGACCTCTGTCGCTCAACTACGATCCTTCCAATCTCCATCACCCATTGACTACGATCCTCGAACCACTGTCACCCAACTACGGTAATCAAGCCATTGTTGCCTTAGTGCAGTCCTCCAACTACCATCGCCCCAAAAAGATCCTCCAACCTCCATCACCCGTCAAATATGATCCTCCGACAACCATCGCCCGATTACAATCCTCCGACCACCATCGCTCAACTACGATCATCTGACCACCGTTGCCCTACTACGAACCCTTCAACCTCCGTCACCCGCAACTATGGTCCTCCAACCACTGTAGCCCGATGACGATCCTTCAAACATTCTTTGCCTGGCGACTACAGTCCTTGTACAGTCGTTGCCTAACTACAGTCCTTCGACCATTGTCGTCGAACTACGGTCCTCTGACCTCTGTCACCCTGATTACGATCCTTCTAACCACTATTGCCAGCTAACTATAATCATACCACCATCGCAAGCCGACTACGATCCTTGGACCACCATCGTTTTCCGATTATGATCCTCATACCACCGTCGCCCGACAACAATTCTTTAACCATCGTCACTCGACTGCGCTCTTCAAAGCTCCATTACCCGTCAATTACAGCCCTTCTGACCTCAGTCACCTGCCAACTACGATTTTTTCGACCTCCATCACCCATTGACTACGACCCTCGAACCATTATCGCCCGACTACAATCCTCCGACCTCTCGCACCCGCCGAATACGATCACTCGACTACAATCTTCATACCACCAACATCTGACTATAATCCTTTCGAACTCCATCACTGCAGACTATAGTCCTTCGACCTTTATCGTCTGCCAACTACATTCCTCCAAGCTATAATATTTTGGTTATAATCACATGGTTACTCTAACGTTTATAGCTTCATCACTTATCATTTCTAATAATGTCAATACATGCCATCACTTACGGGATCAATACACACCGTCGATATCAACTTTGACTCCCAACTTCATTATGTTGGATTCTCGCCAAAAATTTATTCAAACTTCAACCACATAATATATTCTTTGTATTTTATCAAAATCTTAACACTGCCATTGCCAGGTCCCAAGTCCTGGATGAGAAAAGTGGAGAGTTGCATTAGGTAATCGACAGCCAGTGTAAAACTTGTCGAATATAAATGACATGAATCCTTTAAGAAATTATGTTAATGCTAGGGCGTCCCCTGGAAGCGACGTGCTGTATGGCCTGAATACAGCGATAAGTGTGCAAGGACCACTGCACTGACGCCCGGGTGCAGTGTTAAATAGGCAAGGGTTCTCATATCAAGGACGGATGTGGGCAAAGAAGTTAGTCAATGAAACTAAAATTAGAATAGGAACTTGGAATATAGGTTCCCTTACAGGAAAATTAATGAAATTAATAAATATTATGATTCATAAGAAGATAAATATACTGTGCATTCAGGAAACTAAATGGGTTGGAGAGAAGGCTAAGGAGATTGATAGTTTAGGATTTAAACTTTGGTATTCGGGCAGAAGTCGTACTAGAAATGGTGCAGGTGTGATTATAGATAAGAGTTTGAAGGATAATGTTATAAAAATTAATTAAATTGGATATAGAATTATAGCTTTAAAGATTGTTGTTGATGCTAAGATTGTTAATATTATAAGTGCTTATGCTCCTCAAATAGGATTGGATATGGGTTCAAAATTAAAATTTTGAAAAGAGAAGAATTAATACAAAAGATACCTCTTGAAGAAAGAGTTTTTATTAGAGAAGATTTAAATGGACATGTTGGTAGATGATTTTAAAAGCATTCATGGTTGGCCATAAGTTTGGACGACAAATGAATGTGGTAAGACTATATTAGATTTTTGTTTAGCTTATAATTTTTTAATTGTTAATACCTTATTTAAAAAAAGAAATCAGCATCTCATCACTTATAAAAATGGATATATTTTAACTTAGATTGATTATTTTCTTATAAGAAAATTAGATTGTTTGGATTGCAAAGATTGTAAAATTATTCCGAGTGAAAATTTATATACCCAACATCGATTATTAGTTTTTGACTTTAAGATAAAGGGGTAGAAAATATAAAATAAAATAAAACGATATTCTAGGATTAGATTGAGGCATTTAAAGAATATTAATAAAAATATTTTTGAGAGTAAGATTTTAAATCTTAAGATTTTATCTTGTGCATGAGGATGCTAATGTTATGTGGAAAAAAGTGGCTAGTGATATTAAGAATATTGCAAAAGATGTGCTTGGAGTATCAAAGGGAAAAGCTCATAATAGTAAAAATAGTTGGTGGTGGAATCTAAATGTGCAAGAAAATATTAAAAATAAAAAGATTTGTTATAAAAATTGGTTTAATTGTAAAAATTATGATAATTGGGAAAGATATAAAGAGGCACGTAAGAAATCTAAGAAAGCAATATGCGATGCAAAAAACTTAGCTTTTAGTGATTTATATAATAGATTAGATATTAAGGAGGGAGAAAATATATATATATATATATATATATATATATATATATAAGTTAGCCAAACAAAGAGATAGGAGTAGTAAGGATTTAGTTCAAGTGAAGTGTACTAAGGATGAAGATCAAAAAATACTTTTCTTAGAAGATGATATTCAACAAAGGTGGATGAGATATTTTGCTAAATTTTTTAATGAAGAATGTGAAAATATGATTGACTGTAGTGACCTTAGCATCCTAAATAAAAATAAAGATTTCTGTTTTTATCGACGTATTAATAAAACCGAAGTCTGTGAGGCTTTAAAGAAAATGAAGGGTGGAAAAGTTGTTGGACCTGATGATATTCCAATAGAGGTGTGGAAATGCTTAGGAGATGAAGGAATTTTTTGGCTTTACTAAATTTTTTAATATTGTTTTGAAGACTAAAAAGATGTCAGATGAGTGGAGAATGAGTGTGTTAATACCTACTTTTAAGAATAAAGGTGATTCACAAGATTGTGCTAATTATATAGGAATTAAGTTAATGTGTCATACTTTAAAACTATAGGAGCGAGTTATGGAGCGTAGGTTGCGACGGGATACTAATGTTTCTCAAAATCAATTTGGATTCATGCCGGGTAGGTCTACTATGGAAGCCATACATTCATTAAGAGGTTTGACGGAAAAATATAGAGAGAATAAAGAAGATCTACATATGATATTTATTGATTTAGAAAAAGCTTATGATAAAGTTCCAAGAGAAGTGTTATGGAGAGTTCTTGAAAAGAAAGGAGTTAATAACGCTTATATTCAAATCATTAAAGATATGTATGCAGGAGCTATTACTTGTGTTCAAACACAAGGTGGTTTGACCAAGTATTTCCCTATTTCGGTTGGATTACATCAAGAATCAGCCTTAAGCCCATATCTTTTTTCTTTAGTCATGGATGTTCTCACTAGACATTTGCAAGAGGATGTACCTTGGTGTATGCTTTTTGCTGATGATATTCTGCTTGTTGATAAGACTAGAGAGGGAGTTGAAGGTACACTTGAATTATGGAGGTCAACCTTAGAATCTAAAGGTTTTCGCTTGAGTAGATCTAAAACGGAATCTATGGAGTGTAATTTTAGTAGTAATAGACCTAGTGAGGGGGTTGTGACTTTGGGCGATCAAGTCATTAATAAGAGTACACGTTTTAGATATCTTGGATCTATTGTTCAGAGTGATGGTGAAATAGATGGGGATATTATCAGTAGAATTCAAGTTGGATGGTTGAAGTGGAGGAATGCATCAGGCTTGTTGTGTGATAGAAAAGTCCCCCTCAAACTTAAGGGAAAATTCTATAAGATAGTGGTGAGACCTGCAATGCTTTATGGTGCCGAATGTTGGCCATTAAAAGAGAAGCATAATACTAAGTTAAGTATTGCAAAGATGAGGATGCTCAGGTGGATGAGTGGCTTTACCCTTAGAGATAGGATACGAGATGAGCATATACGTGAAAAGGTTGGAGTAGCTCCAGTGGAAGATAAGATTAGAGAGAGTCGCCTTAGATGGTTTGGTCACATAAAAAGGCGGCCTTCCAATGACCCGGTTAGGAAATTAGAGGTATTAGATTTGATTTATGTTAAGTAAGGTAGAGGTAGACCTAAAAAGACTTGGTTAGAAAATATTAGAAATGATCTTTCTTTATTAGATTTTAAACGAGAATTTGACTTTTAACAGAACACAATGGAGAAAAAGGATTCATGTAGCCGACCCCACGTAGTGGGATAAAGGCTTGATGTTGTTGTTATCGTATCAATATCTTCTCTCAAAGAAAGGCTCCATTAGTAATAAATGACAAATACTAGTTGAATCATTTTAACTGGGCCAAGCCCCAAGGTTTCTTGCATCTCCTCTCTTATCTGTGTGTGAGTATTGGGCCTTTGTGCAAAGTTAGGACATTAAACATTATATACCTCTCTACCACTGTGAATGTTCGAACACGCAACAACTCCATATCACTATTTTTTTATTTTTTAATAGATTTTTCAATTTGCCTAAATGTTCCTAGTTTTTAACTAAGTTCTTACTATACCCATTCATCATACATTTAATTTGATTAAAATATTTTGATCTCCTTTTGTGAGCATTATCTATTTTATATGCTTCTTTTCGACGATGTCTAGCCTTTTTTTTCTCTTTTTTTTTGTGCCTAGCAAACTCAATAAATCATCAAAGTTTCAACAATAAATTAGATTACTACCTTCTTTGTGGAATTTCTAGTTTTCATATAATTATTGTATGCTTCAAAATTTTTTGTCCGCACCAACACAACAATTAATAAATAAAATAAAATTAAGGATTTTTACAAAATTTCTATTCCAAGGAGAAAAATAACATTTTTTGTGCACACTTCTCTCATGCCACAAGGATTATTTCATTAACAAGGATAAAATTGCACTCATTTGCTGGCAAAGGTAGATTTAGGAGGAGGCCTGTACCCCGTCTAAAATTTTAATATGTCATCATATATCATAGATATATATTAATAAGTCCTTGATATTTGATGTTTTAATAGTAAGCATTCAATTTGTGAACACCCCCCCCCCCCCTAAATAATAAATGTTTATACACCCCCGTTAAGAAAAATTATTGACTCCGTCAGTGCTTGTTAGATTTGGTCAAGAATTAACGTGTAGCACTTCTATGTGTTATGGCATATAAGGAGTCAGTAGAATGATGTAGGAAAGCAGCATAAAATACAATATAATGCAATAGAAAATAAGAAAGTAGATGAAATGACCAACCAAAAATCATGCACATGGTGAGGATTGATGCAAATTTCATTCTAGATTCTTAAGAAGAAATTAGCACACTTCAATTTTTTTTTGTTTATTAATGAAGGTTTGAGCAAATATTGCCCCATATCTGATGTAGAGAACTAGCTTATTATTCGAGTCCCACAAAAGAAAAAATCACTGCTTGAATAAGATATTAAATAGCTTGTCTTTTAATTCCAAACTGCACCATTAATGATGTCATATATGTTTATCTCATGAATATTTTTCAAGGGTAGAGCTAATGATTTTTTATATGTTACCAAAAAATTCATCTAAACAAACATGAATCTTGATACAATATTTGAACTAAAAACTTATAAAATTAAATTCAAGTTTCAACAAATTTATAGTCAAAATAAACATTATAATGAGACCAACCTACAACATCAAATGTACCTTGATCTTAGTCTAATTGATATTAAATCAAGTACTCAAAGCATAGTTGAAAACTTCATAACTCCAATTTGCCCAAGTTCATTAAGTTCCAATATCATTAAGGTACTTAAATGATTAAATAATGGCTATAATCAAGTGAATTAATATGAACCATCTGGTGGAGTGCTCGGCTAATAAAATTAAAATGTAATTAATAAAATATATAACCAAGCCCCTCATTCTACACATGAGGGTGGAGAGCTAGACTTGGATTGGACCTTGATCTGGAATTGGCAAGGGTTATGGCCTACGATCACCGCCAACAAGTGTCGTCACCTAACTATCATCACTGACAGACCACAGTCATCCAACTATTATCATGCGACCATTGTCGCCCAACCAAATTATACTAACTACCAAACAACATTGACGCATGCCATCTCTAATCAGGATGATGCACGTCATTGACACCAATGTCGAGTTGCACCATCACAAACAAGACCAACGTATGTTGTTGACACCAATGTCAGTGCACATCATCCCCAACAATACTGATGCATGTCACCATCAATAAGGCTGATGCAAATCTTTGATACACCAATGCCAACAACATCGATGCATGTCTTTGATACTATTATCAATGAAAGTCATCACCAATAAGCCCAATGCACATCTTAAATAGCAACATTGACATATGTCATTGCCAAAAAGACCGATCCACATTAACGCTAATGTCAAACACATCACTTCCACGTGCCAACAAGCCCAATGCCTAATGTCTACATCAACTTCATTGCCACCATGGACATTAATCCCAACAATTGTTGTCACCAAGAAGGCCAATGCACATCAACGACACCAACGTCTATGCACGTCATCGCTAACAAGGCAGACTCCCAATGTTGACACCAAGGCATATGCTAGACATCTCGATATTTGGTCTCCCCTCTTCTAAAGAGACCAACCAACCAAACCATCAATAATCGCTTGAAGACAACTCTTAATGCCACAAAGCTCCACCAATTTCCGATATGAAAGCCATCCTCCAAGTTCTTGTCTATAGCATTGCATCAACGCCTTCCCCAATTGCGGAGAAGAGAATCATTTGTAACATATAATATCCACAAGTAAAATAATTTCAACTTCGCCAAGCTCCATAATTTTTCGCCTTCTTGGGTTTTCAAATAAAGAAACTTGTGTCTCTTATAAGCTGCTCATGATTTATTTTATCAGTGTGCATGTGAGATCTTCATATAATACTAAGATGATAAACTCTCTCTCCTACCGTGAATGTTCTAGCAAGCAATAACTTTAATTTAATATGACTAACAATAGAATACTACCCAGATGCATTTCTAGAGAAGAAACCTGTTCTGAGTTGTCTTCAGTGAATGCCACGATTGATCATATGCAAGAATCACTAAATAGCCAGCAAGCTCATTTTAATAAACCATGTATCTCATTTCAATAAAACCAAAAAGAATCAACTTAAGAAGCATAAATTTTTCAACTTACACTCAATGATGCTCTAATTCATGACAGAACATCAAGATAATTAAATCTAAAGTCATGGTATCTGTGCACGAGTAAAGAAAAACCCATGCAAATTTCAACGTCTTAAAAACAACTTCACATTTGGTCATCTGGTTCGTCTGACAAGAATCTTACTATTACTAAATATCTAACAATTGCCATCTGCAGCACTTAAATCCCAACTACTTCCCCATCACAACCCCCGACCGTAAATAACACTTCATTCCCTGCAGGAGATGAGTGTATGTGACATAACATCCTCAAAAAAATGGAGTGTAAATATGTGATCCTCCAACTTCCAGCAGCCTCATTCCCGAAACAACCAAAAAAATATCAGGATGTGTGATGTTAACATATACAACCAAAAAAAAGTTTGATGCTCTGATAATATTAAGTAATTAATATATGTGGAGACAGATGATTCGTTGAAAGAAGTGGGTTCGTTCACTCAGCCCATCCTCTGAACACCAACCATACAAAAACCTTCGGATTTGCAAAAGACAGGTCTAAATCACCCACACAAACACTCATACGGGAGAAATCAAATAAATGAACATGCATGCTGCAAAAAGAGCTAAGAAAACAACAAATGAAACCAGAAGCAAGCAATAATATATCAGATAGTCATACAAAAGGCACTCTGATGATTTACTAAAATGGTTAATGAAGAAGCACAATTTGACAGCATGAAATAGCAAATTGTCAAAGGTTTTTTTCTGAAAACAACTTAAGTTATGAGCCACTTACCAACACCAACTAGTGCAACAACAGATGAAATGGCATCAGCACGATGGTGCCATGCATTTGCCTTCATCAAACCACTTCCTTGCTTTTCTCCAGCTCTCTTTGTTATCCAGTAAAGCCTAAATTCAAAAAGTAGAAGCAATTCTTTTGGTCAAACTCACTGCTCCCTATCCACTATCCAAATCCTTAAGAAAATATGACACGACACATGGGGCTAAGAATTCCAATAATGCAGTTTAGTTCAAGTTCTAGATGTGACAAATTAAAGTAATAAAACATGCATGCTTAAAGCACTCGCAGTAGATCATAGAATTTCTTTCATAAGCCTGTTTTCCACATGGAGACATTGAAAGAATATTGTACAAGTTAATTACTAAGCATTCCACCTTTGTGTTTTCTACACATGAATCCTTAATTTTACGCTGAAGGATAGTATTGAAACTGTAGCTTTCAATTTTCCAACATAACATGCAAAACAACAGAGAACAAAGAAACAACCTACATACCCTTCTTTAACAGAAATAGATAAAATAGTCATGCTCAAAGCCAGGATAGGATGATCCAAATCGAATCCATGATGATGGCCACCATGGCCATGATTATGATTATGATGATCCAGGGTATGATTAATCATATCTGGTGTTGACGTCAAAACCCCCTGAAAGTGAACAGGCACAAACCATATGGGAAGATGTGTGGCAAACATACTTCAGAATATCAAAGATACACAAACAAACCGTCAGATGTCCACAATTTTTCCTACGTGTATGTTGCCAAACCCCACATGCACAATCTAGATGATGAAAACAGTCCTAAAACATTAAAATTTTGCTAAGAACCTATACCTGCAGAACATCAAACGCATGCCAGGCAATACCACCAGCAGTTCCTAAAAGCATACAGGAAATACCAAGAGCTCCTAGGGACTCGAATTTTCCATGCCCTGGAACAAACACAAGTAATGCATCATAGTGAAAGAAAATTCAAGTATGTCCATGAAATGATAACTGCAAGAGCACATGCATAGACAAGTGTTAATGTTCTCAAATTCTCAACAAGGACTCTAAATGATGAGCCAATAGCAAGTGTGCACGAACAATTAACCATTCAGCTGTTGTGCACTTCTCAGATTTAGCAAAAGAGCAACGTTATGCTCGCCAAAAAAAAAATCTGCAAAAAGAACTATTTGGACATCACTTTTATAGGGTGAACCAATTAAATATTAGAGTATAATCTATATTTGATTTGGATGAGTTTTTATTAATCCATCTAATCAGGCGCTTATGTGGCATGAGTTTTCATGTAGATTTTTGGGTATAACATTTCTCTTAGAATAAATAAAATCTTCACAAATAATTCTCACAAATCACATAAAAAATTAAAGCTTCACAATGCTATAAATTTCATTTCATTAAAAAAAAATGTTAGCCTATGGCTTTTGTTCCGCATTTAATAGAACTATGATGTCATAACGTACATCTTTTGGTTGGTGTACCCAGCTTAAAGCCAAAGTAAGTAAAAAAAATCATATACCATGTCATAGTGGGATTCATGTTAGGCTCATAACATATTCCCTTCAACTTATTAACGAATAAGGCTCTTAGAGTTATAATATTGAGTAATAGAGATTTCTCAGCGCTGTGATCAGTGAAAATCCATTGTTTATAAAGTAATGCCGCCAATATAAGAAGTATGGGCACAGTAAAGCGATACATATGTGATTTGAATCACAGATAGAATGCACCAAAAATATTGAGAAAATAGATTATGGATACGGCTTGTCGCACAAATATAATGCTAATATAAGTATTTGCATGTAAGTATAATGTTTTTTTGCACAAAGGAGGATATCATAGTTGCATAATTTTTCAATTTACATGTGAGGGAACAGGGATTAACTCCAGCACCTTCAACTAAATTATGATCTATTAAACATAGATGTTATAAACACATTAACAAGCAGGAAGATGATCAAGCCAAAGTACTGAAACAACTTCTACACTAAATAATGAAATGATATAAAACAATTAACGAAAGTAACATCCAATTCTCCTAGCGAGTGAATCAAGCAAATCATAAGCAAATATGGTATCCACCTTTCACCCACATTGGGCATGTATTAGTTATACATTTAGCATGCAATGCCATGCATCTTGATTAGCTAAATGAAAGATGGTATCATCCTATTCCCCTAAGGCAGTTACTTTTATGACCTAAATATTCAGATATATCAAACGGCATAATGACAAGCATCAGTGCTAACAATGATACATAGGAAAAGGATAAGTTGAACCCTCAAAATTATTTGTGCTTCTTAGCCTCCAATATTTAGAACTACTAGGGCATAAACTACAACAATTAGCGCTAGCATTATCCAACCATCTGAGGTTGGGACTTTTGAATCCTTTTTTTTTTTTTTCACCTTCCATTTTGTGTTGAGCACCATGATCTCATTATAAATGGAATGTAGTCTAAAATATATACTTGTAAATGAACAAAGGATGAAACCAACTTTTAATGCACTTCGTCAAAGTTTGCAGAGAATCACGCAAAAAATTGTTTTTTTTTTTTTTTTTGCAAACATTTTACCTGCAACAACATCTCACTATGCAAAACAACAATTATATGGAAAAGGGAGGAGCTCAGGTATAGAAGCAAAATTAACCATATGGGTGTTCTTTGTCCTTCGGAGCCTTGGCAGCCCTATAAGACAACAACGCAATGCTGCTGAGGACCTGCAGAATCACAAGGTTAAAGAAGACAAACAACAGCAGGTTCTCTTAACCTTCAAAGAACATGAATACGCTTGAACACTTTTTGTAAATTATCTCAACCAAAAAGCACATTATAAAGATTTCCATATTATCTCCACTTAATTATCATCCATCTACCTCAAGCGACAATAATTTGCGCAAAACTTTTGTAGAAACAAAGAAAATTTTTCTTATAAATATGAGAAGATTATTCGATTTGCTTATATCTGCGAAGTAATGTCATGTTCTTCATGTCAGCTATTTGGCTCTTCAACCCGTTAAAATAACAATTTTATGCGTAAAATTTAATTCTTGTTTTAAAAACACAATTCCTTGGTATCAAGATTATAGGTCATCTAACTACTAAAATAAATTATCACAAAAATAAAGGGCAGCAAGACTCTAATTACTAAAGGTCCAGTCCACTAAGATCCCAGCAAACAAGGGGGAAAAACGATCTCAACAACCAAATAAATCAGCCACCCAATATTCACGCTATACGTACGACATCAGAGGCCGAATGCGCGGCATCCGCGATGATGGCGGTGCTTCCGCAGATGTAACCGGTGAGGGCTTTCCCAACGGAGAGGGACACATCAGCAGCGAGCCCAAGCCGGAATATTCCCTCGGCCTTCTCCCTCTCTTTATCAAAATGGCTATGGTGGTGGCTTTCGTTGGTGTGACCGCCGTGCCACCTCCGGCTTATGAGAATGTAATCCTGGTGCTCCCAAAGAGGAAGCACAATCGGGAGGGGAACAGTTGGGAGTAAAAGCCTGTTGTGGCGCCATGGTAGAGATCGGCCGGCGCAGTATGCTCGCCGGAGAGCGGCGAGGTTTGGCCGTCGGAATCCCATCTTCTTATTATTAAAAAAAAAAATTCCTAGCTCCCCGCTTAAATCGGTGCCGCGCCCGGCACGTGCCGCCAAAGTATTCTGAGCTCTATAGAAAACATTTTTTTTGGGACTTTGAGCCCAATAAAGATAGATTCCTACCTACAATATATATATAAGATTCTAATTCAATATCTTTTAGTTACTAGTCTAAGCTCCAAACCAACAGATTAATATGAGCTCAAGCTATTAATATTATCTCTTTTTTTTTATTTGATAGTGGGCCGATTTGCCAGTGAAAGAATATGTGGTATAAATACTCTTGGGCGGCAGCGCCCCTCTAAGGGCGGCCCAATAAATGCGGGCCACGAGTAGTAGTAGGTATGGGTTGCTCGTCTAGGTCATCCGAGGAGACTAATGGGCACCGCCATGCGTGTCACAAGCTGACGTGACAGCGGGTCGATACTCCCCGTTCCCAAAAATAAATAAAAAAATAAAAATATTTAACTATCAGATACTGTTTTTAGTCTTCACTTGCTATGATTGGGAGACTTAAAACTACGACAACACTGGTCGCTTGTAATATCTCTGTGCAATCTCAGTGTTTTTTTTGCGATGATGGTTTTGAAAACACCTTTCATCTCTATTTTAAATGTGACTATACTTTTGACGTACTTAAAAAATGTGGTTCATCAAGCTTCTGATTTCCTTCTTAGACCAAAGCTCTCTCAAAAAATTAAGTATATTGTTGAATTTCAAAGTTTGACTGAAAAACTAAAAAACTTGGCGTTTATCTCTATTTGTTGTGTGGTTTATTAGGGTTTAGAGTGAAAGAAATGAAAGGAGATTTGATAGTCGCATCAATTGTAAAAAAACTATAACTTGTATATTTTCTAATGATATTAAATCTAAATCTGTTTCATGGAGGACTTAATATGTTTGTTAATTATTTTTTAATTACAATATTTGAGCCATTGATTCCTCTTTGTGCTTTTTTTGGTGGTGGGTGGCTTCAACTTTTTCAGTTGGGCTATGATGAAGGAGGATTCTACTACATGTTAGACAAATTGGAGAATTCTAACCAATTTTTTAATACAGCTATGACTTTTGTTTGAGATTTGTTATCTTGTTGTTAGAGGTTTTTTTTTAATTTTCTGCCCTCAAATACGCCCCCTCCCCCAACTAAAAAAGAAAATGTGATGAAAACTAATAGTGAAATTTGATTTAATAGAAAATTCTAATTTAATAAATTATCATTATTGAGGGTAATCTAGAAGTTGAAATTATGAAATTATTATATAAAACATATTTATTTTATATGCTTTATATATAATTGAATAAATATAATTTGCAATGGTTTTATAGTTACATATATATTATATAATTTATTTTTTGACCTTTTCATTGTCATTATAGGATAAATAAATTAAAAATTCTTTTTTTATTATAATGAATCAAAAACATATCAAATCAATGTGATCAGGCAGAAAAGAATAAAAAACTTCAAGAATAAGAGATATCCTTGATTGCATGTAGAATCACAATCATATATATAATTTTAAATAAGATGAACAGTAATCCAAAGAAAGCACACATGATCATGAGATATAGCCAAGCATGCATATATGTTATGTTAAGTTCACACATATAAACACTCAATTCAAATCAATCACCAGTTGGGTCACTATTTAATATTAGTTACCGATTAGTGCCTCCTAATATTTCACATTTATCATTGTCAAAAACTTGTCAATGATCATATTTTTTAAACACTGATATTATGATGCATGTCACCCCAATTGTTTAATCTGTCTTTCCTGTAAGGCAACAATGAAGTTGATGGATATACTTCACACAACATTTCATATTTCTCATCAATCTCATTATACGCCTACTAATAATTGACATTTATCAAGCATTGGTGTCAAATTTCCTAGTTGTTATGTCTTCCCTTCTAATGATCAAGCTAATATATCACTATCACCTGATGTTTACCAATAGTCAACATCCTATAATTGAAACAACTATTCTTGATTGCTTGAATCCCCTCTAATCAGGAGGATAACCAATAGCCAATTGCATATTATCAGTTGACCTTTGATGTTCCATAACAAATAAGTTGACCATCTACTATAGTACATCTTGTGATGTTCCTCATCGATCATATCTTCATTTATAGTAATGATCAATATTTAATATTTTTCAACCGTCGACCTACGATGTTTAATCTCTTCTTTATTGGAAGAATAACTATATTAACCACCAGTTGCCAGATAAAATTCATGAGCCAAAATAACAACATCAATGTGTCAACAAATTTTGAGTGTTGGAAAGAGAGAGAGAGAGAGAGAGAGGATCATTGCCTTACAATGTTGACATGATGAAGAGGCAGGAGGATTATGCCTAGTTAGAATCAATCAAGTGATTAAAAATAAAGAGAAAGCATGAGAGAGTATTCATAGAGATTTTATAGTGGTTTGACTAAGATGGTCTACCTTCACTATAATGTTAGTCAAGTGATTAACAAACCATAAGAATTATAGGGGTATATTTCTTTAGATGGGTAGGGGCCGAAATGCTCTTATATTTGAGCCACAAATAAGGAGAAACTATCCAACTGGATGGAAGATAAAAAAGAAAAGTTTGTCTCCTTTTCACTTACTGAATATTTAGGAAACTTAGCGTACTATGCTTCTACTTTTTCTCTTTTATTCCCCTCTATATCTATGTATATGTCTATCTCTTCATCTTTTTATCCCTCTGTGTGCTTATTTCTATTACTTTTTTTTTCATGACTACGCTTTATCTCTACCTTTCTCATGTGTGTTTCTTAACAAATGACAAGACATGTGGGATCATGATGAGGCATGGTGCTTGGAGGTAAGCATTATTGCATGGAACAAGTTGTTAGGACTATTATAACAATGCTAGAGAGTGGTGATATATACCAGATAAAGGTTTGTAGTGGTGGAGACTTTAACAATGTCAAAATAAGTGACAATTTAGGAAATGTTATAATATGTTATATTAAACTTGTGATTTGAATAACGGCTGATGAAGTCCCATGATATATGCCAATCGATGATAATGCCATTACAGAGATTAGTCATGTAGATTATTTGGGCACATTGACTAAGATCCCTAAAGGTATCGTATGACTAGTGGCAATAAGGAATATAGTTAAGGTTTCCCCTCCTCATGATGATCCTCTCTAGGGTGGGATGGCAATAGAAGAATGAGACCATTGGACATCGCATGTAGGGCTATCATGGTTCTAAAATTCATGTGGGGGTTTTGAGGTTACACTTTATGCCCATTTTAAAATTTTTTACAGCAGAACAAAGTGAGACCTAAACAATGAAACATTGTTCAAATATTAAAAATCTAAAGTTGATCTCCACATTTGCTTCATTGTATTAAATGAAAGGTAAATTATTCTTTAAATGCTTCATGAGGACAGACATCGACCCCTCATAATCAGTTATTGGTGTCAAAAGATGTCCATTGGCTATCAACTCCATATATCGAAGAGACATTGCTCATTATGGTGGAGGGTGACAAGGCTCGTGGTGGAAACCGTTGATAGACAAAGCAAACAAACGATGGAGCCCATTGATCTGGGTGAAGACATTGAACATGATAATTATATATGCGACTTTCTCAGGTTCCTCAAGAGATGTTGATGTAGCAAAGGATTGGGAGGTGTATTCCCCAAAACTAGCTATAATGCCCTTTTAAATCAGTTGTGCCTCCCAAGGGTACCTTAGAAGTTAGCATGAGGGGTCAATTACTGGTCTTAAAGTAGATCATTGAGGTGCAATATGAAAAGATCAGAGATCTCGAGTCATTCAAGGTGGCATCTCTTTAGAGAGGAGGTGCATTGCTCCATTGCAAAAGGCTATGTGAGATCTATAGAACGATTTCTTTCCATGTCCAAGGGTACATGGTTCATTGATTTGAGAGCTTATCGATCCATGGTTAGAAGATAACCAAGGCTTCCTATTACTCTATTAGGCAAAAGGAGCGATTGCTTTGAGCGATAAGTTGTGGAGTACCTACCATGAGGTGGCGACGAAGTTGCAGGCTCTTTATGACCAGGTATACTATCATGACGGTAAGCTGGTAGACCTTCAGGTGGAGCTACAATACAATGGTCCTGACGAGTACTACTACTCTGCCAAGATGTGGCTATACCACATTGAACAAGGCAAACGTACGATAGTGTGCCTAGGGTACATGCATTCAGGTGCTTTGCAAGACGAATCCATTATAACTCTTATTCTAAACATATTGTAGGATTTGAGGCACTTGTGGCATCGTGGGATACAACAAACAATTGTGATTTTGTAACATCAAGGAGATGTTATTTGACATTATTGACACCCAGGTATGACTCGAGGAGCAATTTAAATATTTTGTGTGAGCATCAACCTCATGAATACTTTGGCTACCCCATGAATACTTTGGCTAGATGTGAGATGGTGTACCATCATCATGAGTGCATAAAAAATATAAATATATAAGAAGCACAAAAAATGATTAATAAAATGAAAGTATATTGATAATGAATGAGAAGTTCTAGTTTATTTTAGTTAGATGCTCTTATTTTATTATTATGTTCGAAGCAAGCCAGAAATAGGTTGAAATGTTGGATAAGGTTTACCATCTCAGTTTAAGGGATAAGAGCCAAATATGTCGACCTTTAGACTCTCGCCTTCTTTTCCTTGGTGATTACAAACGAGTATGCAAATTTAAATGTTAGTAAGTTCTACTATTGATTGGCTTTTAAAAAGGAAAAAAAATCTTTGATGAATCACTTGGCCACATCACTTTAGTCATCATCTCTTTACTTTCTTATAGGAATATCTAATTAAAAAAAAATCATCTTACTAAGATGAATGAGTCATTTTGGTGCCACTGGATTCGTCTTACTGAGACATTCAATTTGACTATAATTTGTTAAAATCGGAGTTTGGATGGTCCCACATTTTATTTTGAAAGTTTTAATACCAGACTTGCATCAATATTTGTGCCTGATCAAGACGATTTTTAATGACGTATAAAGTATATCAAATAAATTTTTTTAAGCTAAGTTATATTTTTATTGTAAAACATATTATTTAATTAGTTTAATAGCTATTTAACATAATTTTTTATTGTGCTCTAATTCTATACACTTTTTAAGAAAATAATTAATTTTAGTAACTTTAATTTAGAAAACTTTAATGCCATATGACATTTTTTTGGGTTCAATTGAGTTTAAAGTATTTAATAAATTGCATTTATATTTTATTTTTTTTATATTTCAAATAAATTTATTATTATGTGAATTTATTCATCTTTCTTGAATTTGTAGAATTATTATGATTACATACTAAAATATTCAAGATAAAATAGTGATTTTTATATCCCAATTTTATATAAAAATCCAACACATAAATATCTAAAAGAGAAGAATGTTTGTGACACCATAGTTCTTATATGAAAAATCTAAAGAAAAGTCAGAAAACTATAGTAACTTAGACATTTTTCTTACTACTTCTTAAAGCATTAAGAAAGTAGCTTTAAGAAGTAAAAAACTAAGATTTTATTTGAGACAACATTCTTACTGTTTCTTAAAACAGTTTTTTTGATACAAAAAATATTTTTTTTTACTTGAAAATAGTTTTAAGAATCAGTAAGAAAAACGTCCCAAACGAGCCTAAATCAAATAATTCATCTAGTATAAGAATAAATTTTTTTGAAAATTTAATGATTTAGTTTTTTTTATATATATTTATTTTTTGTTTAATAAATATTTTTCAAGTATATCCTATGGACAGATTTTGCCTGCCCATAATCAATTAATAAAATTAACATTTAAATAAAAATAAAACATTATATTTTTCGAAGCAAAAATTGATCAAGGGTGATCAGGACCCTTGATGGGGCTGTTTGGCAACAAGTGGGATTTAATTTTAGTGAGATTTAGTAAATCTTGTAAATCCGAATTTAGTAAATCCTGAGGGTGTTAAATCCTAAAAACTGTTTCATATGACAAATGTAAAATCCTGTTAAATCATAAGAAACTGTTTGGTAATATATTTTTGGATTTATGACAGTTAGGAATTTAAATGTGAAGAAGATAATTAAAAATAAAAAATTTGATTTATAATTAGAAATAAAAATTAATGTATTATGAATTTAATAATATGTTAAGTACAAATTACTCATTAATTATTATTTACATTATTAACTATTTATTTAATAATATATATTTTAAGTTATATTAATTAAGCTAATTATATTAAAAGTTAATTATTAATTATTCAATTATAATAAACTAGAGGCTTCTAGAGTTTTAATTAACTAACCTAATTATTAATATTTTAAATTATATTAATTAAGTTAATCAATAATACTTAGAGGCTTCTAGAGTTTGCCTTTCATCTTCTCTTTTTTGTGGTGGTAAGATGCTTTTTGCAATTAAATCTACTGTGAGAGCTAAACAAAAGCTTTGTTTGGTATGGCTTTTTTATTGCTTCTTAAAACAGAGTTTTAGTTAAAAAATTTTAATTTTTATACTAAAATTCTGTTTTAAGAAGCAATAAAAAAGCCGTCCCAAACGAAGATTAAATTTGTGGTCTAACTTTTAAAAAAGAACGTATTTATAATAACCACAATAGTTTTAAAGAAATTATTTTTCATACAATAACTTTACTCACATTTTTATAAAAAAACTTTAGTCGTCCCAAAAATGCCCTTAGGATATGTTTAGGGCGATCAAAGGCGGAATCACATGCAAGTCAAGGGGGGCAATTGTCCCCTCTCAAAAAAAAAAAAAAAAAGGAGAGTAAAAAATTTTTTTGCCCCTCCTAAAAAATTACTTTTGCCCCCCCTAAAAAATTCTTTTATCCTAACTTGCCCAATATTATTTCCAAACGACCCCCTTAAAAAACTTTTTTGCACTAATCCTAATAATGACAAGTCTTAATCTGGTGCTAATCAGAAATACATACCCTAAAATGTCTATGTATTTCTTCACATTTAGTTCTAATATTTTCTTTCATACTTTTATGACAATTTTATTACACAAATTTTTTCTTCAATTTTCTTGCTTAACTCTTTTTAAACAACTTTTTGTAATACTTAATTATTTTTGAATTGAATTTGCCCCCCCTCAAAATTGAAGCCGGTTCCGCCCCTGAGGGCGATTGTAACTTTCTATAAAGATGATAATGAAGTTATTACAGATAAAGTAGTTATTTTGTGTTCTAAATTTTTTCATTTTTGCAAAATCAGATAGAATCTTTCTTACAGTTCTCACACATTAATAGATCTTATTATAAAAAATAAATTTGCATGACAAACAATTATGAAAATAACTAAAAAATAGAAAAAAAAAACTAAATGGAAGTATGATTATGATCTAAAAAAATATAGTACAAACAAAAAATTTAGCCTATTGAAATACATCAAAAACCCAAAGAAAGGCCGATCAATGTTTCAAAACGGTCAGATTTCTTTCTTTGGGCCTAATACCAATTTACGAGCCCATAAGAAATTATTTCCCATGAAGAAATCTCTTTCGTCAACTAGCACGAGAGTTGAACGGCCGAGATCTAATCTTCGCTAGACCTAAAACAAATGTAGATCCTACTCACCGTTCGATCTTCGGCGTTGGTTAACGGTTCAGATGTTTCTTGCATAGATCCAATGGTCTGCAATTACTAACATTGATATAAAGAATCTAATCTTAGGGCTTCGGTCTCAATCTATCGCCTCTCTCAAGCTTCAAAAGGCTCGAGAAGAAAGCCGCGTAATTAGGGTTTACGAGCTCTTCAAGCCTTTCAACAAAGATGGTAAGCATCTTCTTATTGTCTGTTTTCATATCTGTTATCGTTAGGATCTGATCCCTTATGTGATTTTCTTACAAAGCTCTTTTTGCTGTGATTTCATTTTTCTTTCAATGACCGGTTTATATCGTTAGAATCTTACCTACTATTGCTTCATCTTACTAATGGTTTTTGTGGCCCATTGAACTCAGTTAGACTTATTCTCTTTCATTTACCACTTTTCTCCTAAATCTATGCAGTACTTTGGACACCCAAATGTGTTTTCTCTTTCAATTTTGACTTGATTTATTTTCTGTCTTTGAATGTTTTATGACATTTCAGATTTTTTTTCTTTTATTAATGTTAATGTCTTAAATTAAATGTTTGAAGCTAAGCCCACTTTTTGTAGAACAACCATCTTTTTTGAAAGATGTTATAGGAATTACAGGCTTTCTATTCTAAACAATTCAAACACTTCTCGTATAACTACCTCACTCTAATAGATTTGGTGATTAAAAATTGCTTCTAACATAAAAAAATTTCAAAGAAAATAACAAAATGATTATAATCAAATAGAAATAGCATAACTATCTGGAAAGCAAAACTACTAATAAGTTTCTCAAATGAATCCTTAGTATTTGTTTAAGATTACTTTTTAATTGTTTTCAAGATAGAAAAACAAACAATAAAAAATGTGTCTAGATAAAAAAAGTCTACGATTTTTTACTATTTTATTCCAAAAAAGATTTACTTTATAAAAACTGTATTGCGCTTGAAAAGATAAATTTTCAAAAAATTAACAACAAATATAGAAAAACACAAGTCAAAGCCTAAATAGGGGGGAAAAAAGAAATAGTTGAACTCACCTCTTGTGCTCCTTGGGAGGCTCCTTGGTGGACTTCTTGATTGTTGGATCAGCACGAATAGCAGCATGAACCTTTTTGTACGTCTTAGTCATTCCATCAGGTTCAATTCCCTTCTTAATATAATGGCTGAATTGTGCTTGACATTTCTTAGGTTCATCCTCCATCATAATCTGAGCAAAATTAAAAAGAAAATTCAAATATTGATGTGAAGATTTCGTCAGATTTTGAAGTATATTTCAGATGTGCATGGAGGGGGAAGAATGATAACATTTTATCAAGAAATAAGGGAAAAAACAGTACGCCATTCAAACCCTCTAAGATCATAAAGCAGACATTATGCATAAATTATCCAAATTGATGACCCTATAAAGCCTACAAGATGCTAATGAAATTGTTGCAAAACACTTCCAGTGAGAAAAGGTATTTTTAAGGATGATATATTTTAAAAGATATCTACTAAAATATATCATTGGTTAATTCAAAATATGAAATTAGATGTGAAAAAGACGCATCAACGAATGGCTTTAGAGATCCATATGATATACATATCAGAATTTAAGAGAGATGCTACAAGAATAAAGAACAAAAGAAAGATCTTCATGACATCAAAGCAGCTCCAGCAACTTTCCACACAGCCACTACCTAGAATAATTCTCCTGCTTTGTTCAAAAATTACACCTGCTGTTGCAACCACTATCTCTGCAATTAAATCCGACCTTCCGTTGCTAACCACCTCTCAATCTACCATTGGTGCTAGCGAAAGCAGATGTTTAACTAAGTATATATACAACTGTACTGAGCCTGTAAAGTGTTGATACATACTTTTTATATATACAAAAAGGTTCTGTCCTACATAATTCTTCATCCTACTTTGTGTTTTATTTTATGCTCCTCTATTTTTCTACACATCTTTTTAGTTGTTTATTTTGTTGTGTCATCTATTTTTTCCCCTATTGCCAGTAATGTAATTGTGTCAACGTTTGCGGTGCTTACTATTCAGTGATTTAAATTGGAAGTTTTATTATCATTCTTGGCGAGTTAGAGGGTGTTATTGAGTTTATTTATTTGATATTTCCACAAATAGATAGTTTTGTCTGTCCCACGTCTCTATTCTTTCCTTTTGATAATGAATTTTTTTAATTTGCTTTCAGGTTTTTGTGAAAGCCCAGAAGTCAAAAGCTTACTTTAAGCGTTTTCAAGTCAAATATAAGAGAAGAAGAGGTACTTTTATTCCAGTGAAAGTGATTTTATTTAGCATTTGAGGAATTCCTTCATTTTGCCATGTGGAAGTCACATTTTCTTAACATGATTCATTCTCTTGGCTTGTAGAGGGAAAGACAGATTACCGTGCTAGAATTCGCTTGATTAATCAGGATAAGAATAAGTATAACACTCCAAAGTACCGATTTGTTGTGCGATTTGTATCCAAACTGACTCGTTAACCTTTTTTTCTATAAAATAATTATCGCTTGTTGAATAAGTTTATCACTTGTTTATTTCTTAATAAAGTTATTGTCCAGACCAACAGGAATATTATTGCACAAATAGTATCTGCTAGTATTGCCGGTGATATTGTGCTTGCAGCAGCTTATGCCCATGAGCTACCTCATTTTGGTCTTGAAGTTGGTCTCACTAATTATGCCGCAGGTATTGAGATTCCTTCTTAAATGAACTTTCTCTTATAATCGTATTTATTTACAATGAGCTAGATTTTAATGTACTTGTCTGTCATTAGCCTATTGCACTGGACTTCTTTTAGCGCGCCGTGTTTTGAAGATGCTTGAGATGGATGAGGAATATCAGGGGAATGTTGAGGTATATATTGTTATGTTCAATCTTTTAAAATAATTTCTAAATAAAAGAATAACTTTTCCAACTTACTGAGCAGGCTACTGGAGAAGACTTCTCAGTTGAACCAGCAGAAAGCAGGAGGCCATTCCGTGCTCTCCTTGATGTTGGCCTTGTTAGGACGACAACTGGAAACCGTGTTTTTGGTGCTCTCAAGGTTTCTTTTTTTTTTTGCCAAGGATTGTTAATGAACTATATTGCCTTGGGTCTTCTATTTAAGTGATAATGTCGTGCTTTTATTTTAGTGGATGATTACATTTTTATCTATTTGTAGTTAATTAATAATGTAGAGCTTTTTAACATATTTGAAAGACACGTGTAATGGTATGTGTTGGTGGAGATCTCATATGAAAGCAGGGAATAGATTAATATTGCAGTACACAAAGAATTGCCTCTAGAGCCTTTCTACATGCATACATACCATACATGATTCTACTCAAAGAGTTAGAGTATCTTTAGTCATTTCATACTTAAATTTGGCATTTAATGCTCAGGAAAAGCAGCCCTTGAGAATAAGAAATTTCATAGTATTTTGTTTTCTAAATGTGGAACATTAAGTTTATTTTGAATTAATTTTCACTGATGAAGACATTACGATTTATTTAAATATGGGGTTGAGGTTTCTTGTGAGCATAAGCCTCTATAGGTAACTATCCTTCCCCTATGAGATAGCACTATCTATTGAGGATGTTGCTTGTGCTTTTTTATGTATATATTGGTTTTTAGATTTTGAGTTAATTATTGGGGAATGTTTTGGGGATTTGAGGTTGACCCGATTAAGATCGTATGGTTTGTTATCTTGAGCATATCAATTTATCTTGTCTGTCAACTTCAAAGGGTTTTGAGTTCTAATGGCTAGGAAACATGATAAGGAACAAAGGGTTGCCTCAAGTATCTTGGGTAACTAAGGTGGAAATTTGTCTTAAAGGTTTGCTTTTAAGGTGGACGATAACTTGTTTATTGGAAGTGGGCTAGTTGTACTAGTTTCATTGAATAGTTTAGAGGAATATAACATGGCCTCAAGTGGTTTAAAGGTATTGGGCATGATCCATAAGGGCTCATAAGTATGTTATGACTTATAAGGATGGGTTTGATAACCTTGCCCTTCAGGCAAAGTGCCTTGCTTGGTGGTGTTGCTTGCAATGGTTGAAATGAATTTATTTTCTTTATTTTAAATTGCAAACTCTAGTCAACTTTGGATAGGTTTTTTGCGAAGTCAAATGATGAATATGTAGTTGTTGCACATGTGCTAGGATTAAGTAATCATTTATTGTATCCAATATATTTGTGGATATGTGTGGCATTTGTTCAATTTCATCATCTTTTTTGTTAAAATTTTTAAAAGTGAATTTGAGGCTAATTTCATCGCATTGCATATTATTTTTGACGAATTATCGTACAAATTAAATATACGTTTGTGGATTGTTTTTGTTTCGTTCTTAGTGGAAGGTGAGATGACAAGGTTGATTAAAGTTAATAGGATTGTGATATTTAGCATATCGATGATGTTAAAATCACTTTAACAAATTTTTTGACCTCCTCTCGAGGTTACTTAAAAATTATTGTTGAGTTTCAATTTAATATAAGTACCTATGATTAACAAATCACTCATTATGTATAAGGATAAAAGATCAATAGAGGAAGGAAAAAACTTGTGCTAGAGTAATTACTATTGATATAAGGGCATATGGTCTTCAGTTTAGTTGTAAAAAAGATCTATGACTATTCAATTATTAACTTGCGTTCTCTTAAGCTTTTATTATTATTTTTATCTTTTATTGTTCTTTTTATATTTTCAGCTTATTTTCTTATATTTCTTGTTAGTCTATACAAGATTGATAAGGACAACAATCAATTCTCATATGGTGATCATGTGGAGAGATCAGATGCACTAATGAACTTAGATCCTTTAAAAATCACAATGAAAATTACCTGACAACTGTTTGAGTTGTTAATGATTTTTAATGATGTGCAGTTATTAGTGAATAATTTATTATTTCTCTTATGTTTGGAGCAAAGATCAATAATGATAGGAGAGATGTCACATTAGATTAAAGATTTATGATTCACTCTTTTATGCACATGACTGAGTTGTCAAGAACAAGAAGACCAAAATTGTAGTTGTTTATGTGGATGGAATTGCTAGTCACAAGGTTATTGGTACTAGTCATTTTATTTTGAGCCATTGGTTTTGGGGTTGGCGAACTCATGGCAATCAAGTTCAAGTTTGAGAGTACATGGATGTCAAGGAAGGAGTGAATAGTCTAGAGGGAAATATTTGGATGTACATTTGCGAGAGAGCATGATATGTGAGATAAGGTTTTACAGTTTCTATTTGGACCAACGAGATTGGGCTAGGCTAGATAAATACACAGTAAAAAGCTGTTGCTCAAGTCATGTTGATGATAGGGACATCTAGGGTGATGGGGGCAAGAGAGATATGCAATTGGAGCGAAGCTTTGTTAGGTCGGTTCCATGGGGCCGGCACCGCCCACTTAGGTGTGGGACCCACTTGGGCGGTAACAAGAGGAGAGAGAGGGAGGCGGCAAGACCAATAAGGAAGATATATTTGATTAATTAAATAAGATTTGATATCTTTTGTATTAATCAAATAATATCTTATATTAGGAAAGTAGATTTGATTAATTAAATAGATTTGATATCTTTTGTATTAATCAAATAATATCTTATATTAGGAAAGTAGATTTGATTAATTAAATAGATTTGATATCTTTTGTATTAATCAAATAATATCTTATATTAGGAAAGTTATAAGGAGGTTAGTAAGGAGGTGGAAAAGGGCTAAAGGGGATGAGGGGGATAGAGCTAGGCATGCTTTGGATTATAGTTTTCTTGTAGTCTCTTTGGGTTTGGGCTCTAGACTCTTGTCTAGAGATTTGGGAGAGACGATCCTCCTCTCGAATAGAGGATCAATTGTATCTTTGCTTTCCATTTTGTTTGTTTTATCTCATATAATAAAATCTACTGTTTGAGTTATTTTCATTATCATATTGTGTTCTTTCTCGTTGTTTTTTACCAATTTATTATTAGGGTTGTTTGTGAACTCAAGTATTTCCGATAGGAATACTTGCGAACTCAAGTATTTCCTATCAAATTGGTATCAGAGCAAATCTTGGGACCGATGGAGGGCTGTTTTCGGCAAATTTCAGCGGTGATTTTTTGCCCGTGATTTTTTGCACGGAAAGAGGAATATTGTTATTTTTGGAGTCTCAAAGCCAGATTTTTTTAAAACTCCGGATTGTGATGGCGGCCAAAAAGGTGGATGCTTTGGAGGAAAGGATTTAAGTGGAGATGAATCAAATCAAAACAACAGTGGAGGAAAGGATTTCCTCCATGGAAGGACATGTCGCCGATCTCCGGGATATGATGAAGAAAATGTTGGAAATTCAAAACCAAATGGCAACTTCCGTGGCAAAAAGGGTGGAAGGAAAAAGTACGAATTCTGAACTTCGTAGGGAGGATGATGAGGTGGAAATCATGGAAGGAGAAAGAAGAAGACCCCATTTGGAGCCTGTCTAGAGGGAAGAAAGGGGAGGTGGATATGGGGAGCGCCAATAGGGATACTATGGCCGCCGAGGTGTTGATTTTGAAGAAAGAAGGGGGGATTACGAAGGAGGATTGGGCTATGGCAGGGCAAGGGAAGACCGAGAAACTTGGGGAGGGCCTAGCACTTGGGAGAGGGGAAACTATGGAAGGATCAGGGGGAATGGTAGCGACCAGAAGGTGAGGAAGTTGAAGATGCCCATATTCGAAGGAGAAGATGCTTATGGGTGGATTTATAGGTAGAGCAATACTTCGCCGTCAATGGGCTGACGGGGGAGGAGAAGCTGACAGCAGCGGGTCTGTGCTTGGAAGGAGAAGCTCTGTCGTGGTATCAGTGGAGAGACCAGAAGAGGCCTATCAGGACCTGGAGGGAATTCAAGGATTGCATAATAGAACGTTTTTAAACCGACCGGGGAGGAGATTTCTATGAGCAATTCTTTGCTCTGACACAGGAGGGATCAGTAGCAGACTATAGGGAGCGATTTGAGCTCCTAGCTAGCAGGGTGGAGCGACTCTTAGACACAGTATTAGAGGGAAACTTCAGAAGGGGTTGAAGGCGGAGATCTGAGCAGCAGTGAAGGTTCTGATGCCCCGTGACTTGGGGGAGGCCATGAAGTTGGCCCAGCTGGTGGAAAATCAGAGGAACCTGGAGAGGGGAGCCAGGAGCAGTAGCTCAGGAGGCTCTTACAAGACGACGATCACTCTTCTAGCACCCAAGGGGCCTGCATCAGGCAACATTAATGAGACCACCAGGGAGAAGCCAGTAGGAGGGAGTGGGGAAAATTTCAAGAGACTGACAGAGAATGAGATACAGGAGAAGAGGGCAAAGGGGTTATGTTTTCGGTGTGATGAGAAGTATACTCCAGGGCACAGGTGTAGGGATCGAACTCTTCAGGTTCTCACCGTTTGTGATGACGAGGAAACTAAGGAGGGAGGTGAACGAGAGATGGATGACAAGTTGCATCTGGATGTGGTGGAGGTCTTCCTGAATTCAGTAGTAAGATTCACTTCAAATCATACGATGAAGGTGAAGGGGGAAATAGCAGGTATGGAGGTGGTAGTTTTGATTGACAGTGGGACTACCCATAATTTCATTTCCACTCAGGTCGTCAATCAACTAGGAGTGAAATTGGTGGACACCGGTTATTATGTGGTGATGATGGGTACTGGGAAGATGGAGAAAGGCCAGGGGATCTGTAGAGGAGTGGTGTTAACCATCCAAGATATTCAAGTAAGGGAGGACTTTCTTCCACTGGAGCTAGGGAGTGCTGATGTCATCCTGGGGATGAAGTGGCTACAAATCCTAGGGGACACCAAGATCAATTGGGGGCACCCTCACGATAAAGATGATGATAGATGGAAGAAAAGTGATGATTAGGGGGGATACAAGGTTATCTAAATCCATGGTGTCTCTCAAAACTATGGTAAGCACTATTAAGGAGGTGAGTGAAGGTTATCTGGTAGGGCTACACAGGCTAAAGGTGATCAAATTGGAGGAGGAAAGGAATGTTTCTCTTTCAGTGCAGTCCTTGATTCAGCAATTCGATAAGGTTTTTCAGCCACCTCAAGGATTGCCATCTCCACGGGAACACGAGCATATTTCCACATTGAGGACAAGGTGATTCTTTGGGAGGGCGGTATTGTTAGGTCGGTTCCATGGGGCCGGCATCGCCCACTTAGGAGTGGGACCCACTTGGGCGGTAACAAGAGGAGAGAGAGGGAGGCGGCAAGACCAATAAGGAAGATAGATTTGATTAATTAAATAAGATTTGATATCTTTTGTATTAATCAAATAATATCTTATATTAGGAAAGTAGATTTGATTAATTAAATAGATTTGATATCTTTTGTATTAATCAAATAATATCTTATATTAGGAAAGAAGATTTGATTAATTAAATAGATTTGATATCTTTTGTATTAATCAAATAATATCTTATATTAGGAAAGTTATAATGAGGTTAGTAAGGAGGTGGAAAAAGGCTATTTAAAGGGGATGATGGGGATAGAGCTAGGCATGCTTTGGATTATGGTTCTCTTGTAGTCTCTTTGGGTTTGGGCTCTAGACTCATGTATAGAGATTTGGGAGAGACGATCCTCCTCTCGAATAGAGGATCAATTGTATCTTTGCTTTCCATTTGGTTTGTTTTATCTCATATAATAAAATCTACTATTTGAGTTATTTTCATTATCATATTGTGTTCTTTCTCGTTGTTTTTAACCAATTTATTGTTAGGGTTGCTTGCGAACTCAAGTATTTCCTATCAGCTTCATATGGAGGAGAACACGAGGGTGAAAAGGCGTGTAGGTGCATAGTGCTAGGTGTTGAGACTCTAGAGCTTGGGATGTAAAATGCAGAAAGTTATTGTGCGCATTTAGCTAGGTAATTTAGGATGTAATTATTTACTAAAAGATTTACTTAAAAATGTTTAAGCACAGCATTCCGTGGTAATCTTGATCTAATTAAGTGTGGAGTTATAATTTGGATAGCAGAATTAAGCGGATAAAGTATTATCAATGCTTTGTAATGATTATCCAGAATAAATTTATTAATTAGTTAATTGGGGAATGTTCATTAGTAGTTAATCAATGTTAAACAATTTAGCTTTTATTAATGTATTAATTAGAATTATTACCAATTTCCTTCCCCTTCTCCCATTTCTCTCTTTCATCCAATCTAGATAGTCCGGAGCCATCAAAACCCTCAATGCCCAGCCAGTTTGTCCCCACATCTTTCACTGCCATCTCTCTCCTTTTACATAATCCGCTTCTCCATGGCACAATACCAATTGTATCTGCTTATTTCAAGAAGGTCCGATGAGGCGCTTAAGGTGTAAGGAAGAATAGGGAGATCATGTTCGTGATGAAGAACTCACGTGTAAGTGAAATGCCACTCTGTAACTCCAACCTGCAGCCGATTTTTTTAAATCCATATTTATCTTTGTGGTGCCGAATGTTGGCCATTAAAAGAGAAGCATAATTCTAAGTTAAGTGTTGCAGAGATGAGGATGCTCAGGTGGATGAGTGGCTTTACCCTTAGAGATAGGATACGAAATGAGCATATTCGTGAAAAGGTTGGAGTAGCTCCAGTGGAAGATAAGATTAGAGAGAGTCGCCTTAGATGGTTTGGTCACGTAAAACGGCGGCCTCCCGATGACCCGGTTAGGAAAGTAGAGGTCTTAGATTTGACTTATGTTAAGAAAGGTAGAGGTAGACCTAAAAAGACTTGGTTAGAAAATATTAGAAATGATCTTTCTTTATTAGATTTAAACGAGAATTTGACTTTTAACAGGACACAATGGAGAAAAAGGATTCATGTAGCCGACCCCACGTAGTGGGATAAAGGCTTGATGTTGTTGTTGTTGTTGCATATTTATCTTTGTGAATTTGGATAATCCTAGTAAATCAGGAATTTGTGAAAGTTGGGGATTCACTATGTCCATTGGAACTCTTTTTCTGGTTTAGCTTAAACCATGTCTACTGATATGAAGAACTCTTTTACAAAATAGCTGCTTTTGCTCCTGATATGTGTGCGGAATTCAGCCATGTTTATTTAGCTGTTGATTTGTGCCACTAAATAAACTATTTAGTAATTTTACCTCATCAATTTTACCTAAAACCAAACATATTGAATGTTCATTACATCTAAACATTTCATCTTTATGTTTTACCTAAACAAACAACTCTTTAAAAAAGTTTTGGGCTTGTATACTTGAGCTAATATTGTGTAGCAGTAGCTCTGCCATCTGATATCAACAATAGTGAATTGTCGATAGAAAGCATTTTTTGACTGAAGAATAGGATGTGAAGGTTAGGTGCTCTAGTAATTTAGTTTATGTAACTTTTTTTTTATAAAATTATGTAATATTGTTTTTATTTTCTTAACCATGTTGTTTATTTACTAGTAATAATTTAGCAAATCTCAAGATTTTAATTCTTTTCATAAGCAACTGATGGATTTCCATACGGTGAAACGAATTATCAGTAATCTCAAGTTGGCCTTCGGTGTTGTTTAGTTCTTTTACCTCGTGTATTCAGTTTAATAAATTGTCCTTTTTTTTGTTCACAAGAAAATAATCGGTCTGCGCTGTTCATATAATTATAATCTATAGGGGTTTTCATGAAATGGTGAATACTTGTTTTAATCTCACCGCCAATATATGACAGATGGTGTCAAGTGTTTCTTTATTCATTTTGTTGTAATGATGAGGCGTGTTTAATCAACGCGAAAATATTTTTTATTATTTTGGTAATATCATTTCAGTAATGATATGCTTGTTTATTTTTTAACCAACGTGATTTTAATTGAACTTCAGGGGGCATTGGATGGTGGCCTTGACATTCCTCATAGCGACAAGAGGTTTGCTGGCTTTAAAAAGGATGACAAGCAGCTCGATGCTGAAGTTCACAGGAAGTATATCTTTGGTGGTCATGTAGCTGATTATATGAGGGTTAGTGATATAGCTATATCACTATTACATTATAACCAGCCTTGTCTCAATCTGCATTTTTCATTCATTCATCTCGAATGAGTCTATAACTTTGCTAATCATTTTTTGGATAATTCCTATCCATATAACATTAGGTCTGCTTGTTTTTTCTTCCTAATTTTTTTAAATGAATTGTATCAAGTTGTCTAATGGGGCTATTTCTCTCTTGTTTTACATCGCAAGACACGTAAGTTTATGTTCAAGCACCTTATATTTCATAGTGGTTACTCCAAATTTTCATATATTATAAACAAATGCTTAATTTATTATTTCTAATTTTGTCGCACATCCATCTCATCTCTTTTACTCAATTTAGATGTCAATATATTTTTGCAATCTAAGATTTAGGGTCATGCAACATCATAAGCCTAGTTGCAGTTTTATAAAATTTTTTTGTAAGCTTTAATAACATTCTCTTATCACATAAAACTCTTTAGATAGATCTTAAATCAAAACATCATGCATATTTTTAATGCTAGTTAGTGCTGGGTTATCTTGAAACCTTATAAGTCACTCCACATCTATTCTTAATACTAATAAGTACTTCATTATACATATTTTTAATAACATTAGCATATCTATGACACAATTTTCTGTCTTGAAACAAGTCAAGTTAATTCTTATGATATTAAATAACATATTTTCTCATGATCAATAAATTGATATGATCTTTCTTTTGTTCTTTATTATTGTAGCATGACTTTTGAATTTTGATATGTTTATCATATGGATCTCTAAAGCCATTCATTGATGCATCTTTTTCACATCCAATTACGTATTTTGAATTAATCAATGATATATTTTAGTAGATATCTTTTAAAATATATCATCCTTAAAAATACCTTTTCTCACTGAAAGTGTTTTGCAACAATTTTATTAGCGTTTTGAAGGCCTTATAGGGTCATCAATTTAGATAACTTATGCATAATGTCTGTTTTATGCTCTTAGAGGGTATGAATGGCGTACTATTCTTTTTTTCCCTTATTTCTTGATAAACTGTTCTCTTTCTTCAAAATCTAATGAAATCTTCACATCAATATTTGAATTTTCTTTATGATTTTGCTCAGATTCTGATGGAGGATGAACCTGAGAAATATCAAGCACAATTCAGCGATTATATTCAGAAGGGAATTGAAGCTGATGGAATGACTGAGATGTACAAAAAGGTTCATGCTGCTATTCGTGCTGATCCAACCATCAAGAAGTCCACCAAGGAGCCTCCCAAGGAGCACAAGAGGTGAGTTCAACTATCTTTTTTTTCCCCATATTTAGGCTTTGACTTGTGTTTTTCTATATTTGTTGTTAATTTTTTGAAAAATTATCTTTTCAAGCGCAATACAGTTTTTATAAAGTAAAGCTTTTTTGGAATAAAAATAGTAAAAATTGTAAATTTTTTTTTTATCTAGACACATTTTTTATTGTTTTTTTTTTCTATCTGGAAAACAGTTAAAAAATTTTCTCAAACAAATACTAAGGATTCATTTGAGAAGCTTATTTATAGTTTTGCTTTCCAGATAGTTATGCTATTTCTATTTGTTTACAATCATTTTGTTATTTTTTGAATTTTTTTTATGTTAGACGCAATTTTTAATGACCAAATATATTAGAGTGAGGTGGTTATAAGAGAAGTGTGTTTGAATAGTTTAAAACATAGAAAGCCTGTAATTCCTATAACATCTTTCAAAAATGCTAGTTGTTCTACAATTATTTTTAGCAAACATTTGTTTTCGAGTTATTTCAGCTGCTTGTAAATATAACTGTAGAGTTTGGAGATATTATAAATTCTTTTATTTAGAGAAGTAAAAAAAATTGGATTATCTTTTTATCACTATGCCATTCTAGTTGATTTAGTTGTAAAAAATTGCTTCTTTTCTAAAATTTTTATAAATAGCAGGAAAACAATAGCTAAATAGAAATGTAGGTGTCGTTTGGGATGACTTTTTTACTGCTTCAGTAAAGTAGCTTTCTAGTAAAAAAGCTGCTTTAAGAAGCAGTAAGAAAGCCGTCCCAAATGAAATGTTAATTTTTATTTGAAAAGCCAAATTGTGTTAAAGCTGCTCCAAATGCAACTTAAATCACTATCTTCCATTTATGACTTGTTGTATAAGGTATTGGCTGCTCAAGCTTAAAGCACATCTTCCATCATTTATGGCTTGAATCGGAATTGGCTACCAAAAGCTTCTTAGTTTGTTCTGTTATTTACATTTTTTTTACTGCTTTCTTCTTTTTTACTTGTCAGGTACAATTTGAAGAAGTTGACTTATGAGGAGAGAAAGGCTAAGCTCATTGAGCGGTTGAATGCTCTTAACAACACTGCCAATGCTGATGAAGACGATGATGAGGACGATGATTAATGTGTTTAGGATGTCATTTGAGAGTGTTATCTCCTAATGTTGAGAGTGTTATCTCCTAATGTTGAAGTTTTTTGTGGCCCATTGAACTCAGTTAGACTTCCTCTCTTTCATTTGCCATTGAACTCAGCACTTTCGACACCCAAATGTATTTTCTCTTTCAATTTTGACTTGATTTGTTTTCTGTCTTTGAATGTTCTATGACGTTTCAGATTTTTTTTTCTTTCTTTTATTAATGTTAAGTTGAAGTGGTGCTCATTGCAGTTTAGCCTTCATCAATGAGAATAAGAACATTAACTGTATTAATATAGGCTTGTGCCTGCGTGAAATATAGCACATTAACTGTACTAATTTTCTTTGGTTAATTCAATTTCCTAATTTGAAACTGAATAATTTAAGCACAATTGAATTTGATTTTCTTTGGTGAAGCCTATGATGCAAGTCCCACATGAGATGATTGTGGCAAGACTCATATGGGAGATGGCAATGGTGCAATCAAAGGTTACTACAACTATCTTGTTGAAGATTGCAGCTCAAGCAAATGTTGCAAATTTGTATAAATATATTTTCATTTGATCAAATGTTTGTTTAGAAATAGAATTCCTCTAGGAATGTTTGATGTCGACAATCATTGCTAGCCACTACTGTCAGTCTATCATTTGATTGTCGTAATTTTGCCTGGTAGTTGCCGTTCAATTATTGCCGTCGGAATGTCAGAGTCTATTCATCATCATCATCTGGCTAAAGATGTCAAATCATTAGCATTCAATCATCATTGTTCAACCATTATAAATTTATAATCTAATCACTGTCATCCAACCACCATTGTTTGATGACCATCATATTGGTATTATAGTCTAACTAACATTATCCACCAACTAGTATCTTCTTTTCATTATTTCTCCTGCAATTTTTACTACAATTACATGAGTTTATGCAAGTGCTCCAAATTTTATAATCTTGCATGTCTAGTTAAGGGGAAGAGTTCAATTGAGTCAAGACTCAATTTACTCCTCTTAGATTTTCCTCATAAAAATTATAATGTCACATCAATTCTTCTCTTTTAGCTATGTGCGTGTTGCATTTTCATACAAAACTAAGATATAAAAGTCTAATTATCAACGTGAATTTTCTAGCATGCAATTATGATAATTACACAAATTGGATAAAGATGAAATAAATTTCATATAATAATGATATATCATAAAAAAATTATATTGATTGGGCATGAATCTTGAGGCAAAATTAAGTTGAAAATTTTTAAAATTAAATTGGAGACCATTTGAACTCCGATTTCAGCAAACTTATAGTTGAACTGAACGTCTCAGAAATACGAACCCAACGACACCAAATTCAACTCAATCCGAGCCCAAATGAGTCCAAATCAAAAACCCGAAGCACATTTGGAAGGTTCAATCCATTATTTGGATTACCAAACAGTTTCCAAATATGGCGTGCTTATAGTAAAATTGAGCGGCTCGATGAGACGAATCCAATGAGCCCAAGATCTCTGAATTTTGGTATCATTAGGGCCTTCAAATGCCCAATAAATGGTTCACGATCAAGGGATTCAACATCGGCAGTCCATTCACCCAATTTACCCCTGATCTTCCTCCTATTTACTGGCCATGCCACTCAGAAAACTATAAATAGACCCCTCATTTCTCTTGAGAGGGGGGCCAAGCAATAAGAGAAGAGAAGGAAGCAAGGAAGCAAGGAAGCAAGAAGAGAAGGAAGCAAGGAAGCAAGAAGAGAAAGGAAAGAGCTCTCTTACCACCAGAGTCCTCCTCGACCACCGCTGGATTTCCACCCGGCAACCACTGACGCCGGAGTTCTGCCCGACAGTTTGATTAAAGCAGGACTTCCGCCTGACCACCAAACATCGTCAGATTTTCGATCTTTGTTTGTAATTGAACTTCAACTCGGGAGTTGATTATTGTAATCTGGTCGTCCTTAATTTTAAAGACGAGTCAGTCACTTGTAACTAAAGCAAATACTAGTGGAATCTTTTCAACTGGGCGTGGCCCCGTGATTTTTCCCTTTCAATGGTTTTTCTTGTAAAAATTCTGATGTTCTTTTGTTTTCTATTTGTGCGATGGATATCTATACAACACTAAGACGAAAATTTCTAACTTTACTGTCGCGTATATTCTAGCCCGCAATAGTTTGACGCCGTCTGTGGGAAACACTAACCCATAATTCTAAGTGTTGCTTCAATGGCCAATAGGCATAACAATCAGATCTTGGGAGCCTCCCTCTCCAACACCCATCATCCAAGAATCAGTCTATGAATTATGGACATCAAGTATCTGCCTTTTTTTATCCTGGGGGGTAAAATGTTGTTGGAGAAGAAACTTCAGAACCTTCCTTAGAAGAGCATATCTGAAAGATGGAAGAATCTCAAAATGAGATCCTTCAACTCCTACAAGAGAATCAACAACCGACGCTAGCACCACAAGAGAAAATTCTTCTCCCTCGAGATCCATCACTGGACGAAGGTGTTTAACTCGAACATCTTCATGCAGATATTCCTCTTCCTCCGCCATGGAGGCATCTGTAATTGCATCAAGATAACGAATTTGCTGACACTACAAGTTCTACCCATCATTCACATACATGTCAGTAACCTCGCATTCCTCCGGACATCCCTGAAGACTTAGTCTAACCGCACTTTGTTGAGCTCCCTCGCAATGCCCTATGACATGAACTACGAAGATTAGTCCGAGAAGAGTTTCCTCTAGGAGGTGTGAGACAATCTCTTCGTCAATGGGACCTATAGGAGTCGTCACCCCTGATTGAAGCCATTCTTCAACTCCGCATTCCGGCTGACATCCGACCCGTACGAGCATATCGATCACTATAGAACTATTATGCATTTCCAGCGAGTCTTAGACGCGCTCCTCTGTCAGGTCTTTCCTGCTACCCTTAAAGGACAAGCTCGAACGTGGTCTATTTACTTCCCGTTGGAATGATCTCTACTTTCGTCAAATTGGCCAAAGTGTTTGTCGAACAATTCATTGCCAATTGAAGAATTGCTAAAGATTCTTCTCACCTCTCTAGGATCCTCTAAAATGAAGGAGAATCGTTAAAGGAGTATTTTCAACGATTCTCCACCGAGGCTCGAAAAATTTCATGAGCGGATCCTAAATTAGTGAGAGGAGTTTTTCTTGGAGGCCTTCACCCTGACCTTATGCAAGACATGGTTCCATCATATGCTGACCTGATCTATCGTGTGGAGGCACAAATATCAGCAGATAAAGCCATCAATGCTCACAAGAAGTAATTTGAGCAACCTTCTGAAAAGCGTAAAAATGCTTTTATAATGGATAACTCATTCTCACAGCAAAAGAAACAAGGGAAGAATAACCTGCCTCCTAGACCCCCATTAACACAATGCGAGCTTCGACAAGAAGAGGAGTATACACCACTTAATACATCTCGAGCCAATATACTGATGGCCATTCAAGATCAAGAAATATTAAGTGGCCTAATACTTTGAAGCCGAATATAGAAAATCATGATCAATACTGTCATTTTCATCGTAGTCGTGGGCACACTACTGAAGCTTGTAAGCCTCTCAAAAATGAAATTGAGAGACTTATCTGACAAGGCTACCTTCGACATTTCATTCAAAATTCACCTGCTCAAGATGATGCTCATTTTACTATGGGCAAAATCAACAACGGGAAAGGTGACCATTGAATAATATTTAAATGGTTGGTAAGATTAAATAACCACACAGTTTGAGCTTTTGTGTTAGTAATATTACTAGTCCCTGTCATCGTGTATATCTTCTAGGATAAATGGGGTGTCACTCTAATGTCCATAGTATTTTCTTATAAGTTAAATGACGTGTTATCCCTATATGTATCTCTTATACGTTGAACGTAATGTAACTCTTATATCCCTAAGTCATACTAGAGATTTATTGTATTATCTTACATAATATAATAATGTATTATCCACTCCGTTCTGATATTGTCTTCTTCTTCAAAAAAGATTAAAAATGATAATAAAAAATTATCAATAAATATAATATCTTTAGCCATGATTTGATAAATACGCAATCTTTATTGTGTCTCAATTACTGGATGATCAATCCGAGAAGAATTTGATCCGACCTCTTTCATATGGGTTAACGTCATCGAGTAGGGCTCTGACATACAACCTCGAATATGTCACACATCCTTAGTGGATTCTCTTGACCTCTTCTATATAGGTTAACGTCATCGAGCGACGCTCTGACATATAACCTCGGATAGGTCATATATCCGTGGTGGATTTTCTTGACCTCTTCTATATAGGTTAACGTCATCGAGGAGGGCTATGGTATAAAACTTCGGATAGGTCATACATCATTGGTGGATTCTCCCGACCTCTTCCATATATGTTAACGTCATCGAGCAGGGCTTTGGTATACAACCTTGAAAAGGTCATACATCCTTAGAGGATTCTCTCGACCTCTTTCATAGAGGTCAACATCATCGAACAATGCTCTGAGTGGACAATATTCTCTCTAGAAATATTTTATGAAAGTAAAGGGTTGATAAAATCATCACTTATATAAAGATCTTAACATACTAAAATCCTCAAAACGGCACATGAAGCAATATATCAAAATATATCTCAAAGATGCATAAACAACATAGTTTTCTCTCGGGGATAAATTTATTTCAAATAAAAAATAAATATCAAGCTCATACAATAATCTCAACTTCATCATTGGAGTTACATAAATTTCACATTAGGTTCAATCATACATCTATTTTCACAAGAAGATGAAATTAAAGATACGACAGTATCATTTGCATAGACATCTACTACAACTTCTTACAAGAAAGATTATAACTTGATCATTATTAGGTCTCCACTTAATTAACACTGTTAGTGTGTCGCCCAACTACTAACACAACACACTGCTTTGACCCCTTCTCTTAGGGGTATCTGATGTCTGCACATGTCAATATGAATATATATTGCCTTAGCAGAATACAAGTGGACCAACGTCATCATCGGCCCTTCGCCCGATATTCACCATTGATCCTTTACTTCATATGAACCCTCATCAGCTCCTTGCTCAACTACTGATAGCAGCACAACCTCCAACTATCTCCTTCAACTCTCCACCCAACCATTGATCAATATCAAACTTTCACTCAATCGTCGATCGCCAATGGAATTTCATCCAATTATCGATCGTCATCATATTTCTGCTCAAACATTATCAAAATTCTCCCCATCTACTAATAATCTATGGTTCTCCTCCTAAATACTGTTTTTGTCAGATCTTCTCAAGCAGTAGTTGATCTTCTTCTATCAAGGATTGTCTATTAAGAGAATAATCTCACATCATGACTTCTTCTACACAAAAGAGGGACATTGAAGCTCGATAGGAGATACCATCTATCTCAAACAGTGGAATGCCTCCAATGCAAGAAGAAGAAATTATGAGAAGAAAAATGGAGGAAAAAATCTCCTTCTACATAAAAGAGGGGCACTAAAGCTCGATAGGAGAACACAGTAGAAGAAAAAAGGAGAAAAAATCTCCTTCTACACTAAAGAGGGGCACTGAATTTGAGTAGGGGATGTCACCTATCAAAAATAGTGGAAGGCCTCTAGAGTAAGAAGAGAAATGGGGGAGAAAGAAAAGGAAAGGCTGTAAAAATTCTAACTTCTACACAAGAAGAGGGGCGCTGAATTTGAGTAGGGGATGCCACCTACCAAAAATAATGGAAGGCCTAAACTGTAAGAAAGTTAGAAAGAGAGGGGAGGAAGAGAAGACTAAAAATTTCTAACTTCTACACAAGGAGAGGGGTACTGAATTTAAGTAGAGGATGCCACATACTAAAAATAGTGGAATGCCTCAACTGTAAGAAAGTAAGAAGGAGAAAGGAGGATGAGAAGAGGGGCATTTTTCCCCTGCCCCAAGGCAAGTATCTATACGAAGAAAAGGGGGGGGGGGGGCAGATTCCAAAAAAAAAGGGGAAAATATTTTAAAATTGGAAGGATGAAGTTTCTAGAAGCATTTTGAAATTTTCTTGAATTTTTTTGGAATTTTCAGAATTTTTTGGGGCAAAAAATGACCACTTTTGAAATTTTCAAAAGAAAAAAATTATAAAGGGGCTGCTGTCACATCTGCCCAAAAAAAAAGAATGTGGCCCCACAATTTTTTTTTATAAAATGCAGCAAGTTATAAACCGGCTACCTATTAACCGTGCGCCCTCAGCACTGGTAAGCCGGTCAGCCAGTTCGGTCGCTTAAACGCATCCGGGCTCCAATTTCTTCAGGTCAGTCCAAATTGGATTTTTTTGGGGGTCCCTGAAATTGTTTTTCAATGTTCCAAACTCAATTTTGACACTTTCAGAGCGCAACGGAGCTTCTATAATCAAGTTTGAGCAAAATTATATTTTTTAAAACAAAATTTTTGAACATTTTTTTTGTGATTCGAGTAATTTTAAATGCTGTGAAACATATTTTTAAACTTTTGGAGGTTTGATGTCCTAAAATAAGGGGGCAACTGATATATCATCAAAAAATTATATTGATCGGGCACGAATCTCAACGCAAAAATCAAGTTGGAAATTTCAAAAATTAAATTGGAGACCATCTGAACTCCGATTGCAGCAAACTTACAGTCGAACTGAACGTCTCGAAAATACAAACCCAACGACACTAAATTCAACTCAAACCGACCCCAAATGAGTCCAAATCAAAGACCCGAAGCACATTTGGAAGGTTCAATCCATAATTTGGATTACCAAACAGTTTCCAAATATGGCTTGCTTATAGCTGAATCGAGCGGCTCGACGAGAACAATCCAACAAGCCCAAGATGTCTAAATTCTGATATCATTAAGGCCTTCAAATGCCCAATAAATTGTCTACAATCAAGGGATTCAACATCAGCCGTCCATTCAAATCACTCCCAATTTACCCCTGATCTTCCTCTTATTTACTGGTCATGCCACTCTCAGAAAATTATAAATAGACCCCTCATTTCTCTTAAGAGGGGGCCAAGCAAGAAGAGAAGATAAGGAAGTAAGGAAGCAAGAAGAGAAAGGAGAGAGCTCTCTTGCCACCAGACTCCTTCTCGACCACCGCCGGACTTCCACCCGGCAGTCGACCGACGTCGGAGTTCTGCCCGATTGCCGACCGACACCGGAGTTCTGCCCGATCGTTGACCGACGCAGGAGTTTTGCCCGACAGCTGATTGAAGCAGGACTTTTGCCTAACCACCAAACGTCGTCGAATTTCCGATCTTCATTTATAATTGAACTTCAACCCGTGAGCTGATTATTGTAATCTGGTCATCCTCAATTTTAAGGACGAGTCAGACACTTGTAACTAAAGCAAATACTAGTGAAATCTTTTCAACTGGACGTGGCCCTGTGGTTTTTCTTTTTCAAGGATTTTTCACGTAAAAATTCTGGTGTTCTTTTATTTTCTGTTTGTATGCTGGATATCCGTACAACACTGAGACACAAATGTCTAACTCTATCGCCGCGTATATTCTAGCCCACAATAAATAATAAATTTATTCAAAATACGAAAATAAAAAAATATTTTTAATTTATGAAATCCTTTAAACTAAATTGAAAAATAAAAATAATAATGATATATTATCAAAAAATTATGTTTATAGAGGAGGAATCTCGAGGCAAATTATAATTGGAAACTCTTGAAATTAGATTTAGAGTCATCCGAACTCCAATTTTAGCAAATTTATATTTGAATTGATTGTCTCGAAGAGACAAACCTAACGACACAAAAATCAGTCCAATTCCAGGGTTCAAAGCACATTTGGAAGCTTCAAAGCATAAATTGGATGATCAAATGATATCCAAATATTGTATGTTTATAGTTGAATCGAGCGGCTCGACCAGATAAATCCAACGAGCCCAAGATCATTGAATTCTTACATCATTAAGGCACTCAAATGCTCTATAATGAAGGGAATTAATATCGGGCATCCATAAAAAATACTCCTACATGCCCTTGATCTTCTCTCTATTTACTAGTCATGCCACTTCCAAAAAATTATAAATAGACCTTTCTTTCTTTACAAAGGTGGGGAAGAAGAGGGGAAAAAGAAGAGGAAAAATGAAGAGAGATCTAAGATCTCTCTTGCCACCAAGCTCTTCCCTGACCACCAACTGTTGTTGGACTTTTGCACTGATGTCGATCGTCATCGGGCTTCTACCCGGCCACCAGCCGTTGTCGGACTTCTACCCGACTACCGATTGTCGCTGGACTTCTGCTCGGCCACCAGTCGTCGTTGGACCCCTGCCCGACCACAGACCATTGCCGAACTTCTACCCAGCCACAGAACACGTCGAACTTTCCCTCGACCATCGGCCATTGCTAGACTTCTGCTTGATCACCGACCGTCATCAAATTTCTGCCCAATTCCCTAAACTACTTTAATTTTACCATCTCCAAATTAAAGGATTAGTCAAGTTTTGTAACTCACTCAAATTTAATCGAATCATTTCGACTGGCCGTGGCCTTGTGGTTTTTTCCTTTTCTAATATTTTTCACGTAAAAAATCTTGATTTTTATATTCCCTGTTTGTGTGCTAAATATCGGTGCAATGTTAAGACGAAAAATTATCTCACTCTACTGACGCATATATTCTAACCCGCAACAAGTCACATGACATTAGAGATTTCTAAATTAAAGTTACTAAAATAAATTATTTTTTAAAACAAATATTATTAAGAAAAAGTAAACAGAAATAGAGCAAAAAATGGTGTTCAATAGCTATTCAATTAAATAAATAATAAAATTTACACTAAAAAAAACTTAACTTAAAATTATTCATTTAACATAGTAAAGTTAATAAGTCGTTAATTTTTTTTAATTGCAGGTTGACACGCTGTGGGGCGCGTGTTGCTATTGTCCTACCACAAGACACGTAAATGCGGCGGTCTCCATCTCCTTGCTTCGAGCTTGAATCCATAAGCTTCCTTGAACCCTAATTGAACATCACATCCAGAGAGGAGTTATCGAACCAGATTCTGCTGATTTTCATGGCGTCGGAGATGGCGGGATTTCCTCCTTTTTGGTTGTAGTTAGCTAATAAGTTGTGAGGGGGGAGAATGGGGCAGGCTCTACGGCGAGCTATGGGTCGGGTTCCGAGCTCGGCGAGGACCCGGCCGTCGCCGCGCCCGCCCCAAAATGTTTCCTGTAACCCTGAGCAGGTTCCTCGGCGGCCACATGATGGCGCGGCTGCCATCCGGGAGCGTCTGGACGTTTCTCCCCCGGGTGAATTATTTTTGCTGTATCTTGTTATCCTAATTTTGTTGTGCTGAAGTTGAAGACTAACTGACCCTTTTTCCTGTTAATACTTCATCTGGATGATAACTATGTGATTTATGAACTAAATTGACAATGCTTGGAAAGCGATTTATATGGTGAACAATATTTTATTCTTTTTTTTTTTGCGTCATTAGAAAGCAGAGGCTGATTTTATGTTGGTTATTTGTGATGTTATGATGTTGCTAATGAACTTGAAGTTGCGATTCATACATCCCTTATGTGCTTCGTGGTTTGGAGTTGAGTGTTTTGTTTAATTTAATTTTCCAATGCCTATTATGTTTAATTTTTTATGGAAAAGTTGGTCACAACTAAATTTTTTAATTGTTTATTACCCACAAATTGATGGGCAAACTTACTGTTGTAGTTAATAGGAATTTTGGTAGTTAGTTATGTTGTATAATCTAGGAGGTGATAAGAACCAAAATGATTCTTAACTCTTTAAGAAGGACTAAAATGCTCTCCCACTATTTTTAACATCCCATTTTTGTAGCTTGACCTTTTAAACAAGCACCTAAATGATCCCACATAATGATTAATCTGGTCCCTATTTAAAGTGTCCAGTGATCAAATTGATACTTTTATATAGTCGGAGATTATTTTGTTTATTCTTTAAAAAGTTAGGGGACCAATTCGGTTCTTCTCTGTTTTCTCAATTTAGGAGCATGTAGTTGGTTGGAATTTGAGATTTCCTATGATTGAGCTTGCATTTGATTTGTCTGTTAACATGTCAAGCATATGATTTGTCGATAACTAAGTCCATTGGAAGTTGTTATAAGATTTTAACCTAGAAAACCTGCTAAATTTGTTGTACTTCTTCTATTGAGTTTGCACAATTATTTACACAACATTTGCATAACTTGTGTGAAGATATTTGCAAGAATTTAACCAAGAATTTAACGGCTTATTATGATGATTAAAATTTTCTACTGATGCGAATATTCTATTTGTGGATTTTAAACCAAGTTATAAGTTAGTTGTGCTCTTGACTCCAAAAAGGTATTTACATTAGACTTTAAGTTATTAAATGCAAGAAATGCATGATCATTTAAAGTTATGCAGCTTAAATTTGAAAATTGAAATTTTATGGATCTCTAGCGTTAGATTAATCTTGAATGCATCTGATTTGATTTTAGTTTATGAACCCACAACAAATGTCTTGACTTTTTCATAACTTTGATCTCCTCGTAAGTTTATATCCAACATCATGCCACAATTGCACATTTCTTGTTTGTGAAGCTATAGAGATGATGAAATTGTGCCCCAAACTGTTGGTGGATTCCAAATACATCATATGTACTGATGTGACATACTTCTTTATGCTGATTCTTGATTACATCACAACAAGCGCAAAGTTTATGTCATGATATGTTTGATAATATAAAACTCTATATTTGTTAGGCTAAATTTTGCCATGTCATGTTGATTAGATGGAGATATGAGGGTCTCACTCATTAAAGTGTAAAGCTTGTGTGCTATGATAGTTTGGTACCTTAATTGTTGGTTTTGTTTTTGCGTTTTGTTTGAATCCCAAGTTTGGCTATTATAGTGACTTGCAATATTTATCATGGTTTCAAATCTTCTAGCAACTTGCATGTTTATCCTAAGTGCTAGTTGATGCCAATTTTTACCAAGAACCGTGACTTACCTATTTCATTATCCACATGAATTGAACAATGAATTTGAGCTATGATCAACTTTTGATGTTGCAAACTTTAGAGTTTTAATTTCTACATGTAAATATAATAATTTGGGGCATGAAAAGATGTTTTTTTTTAAATTTAATAGAATTTTTAGGTTACTTTTAATCTTATGTGTTTGGTTGTATGTGAATGCTTTTGAGTACCATGTAAAGACAAATATCAATATCAAGGGTATGTCTTCTCCTTGTACTGGCCGAAGGCTTGAACTTTCTATGCTTAGTGATCTCTCGTGTTGTTCCCTTCTCTTCCACATAATTTGATATTAGTTTTGGGAACTTGCTTGGTTTTAGGAATATTTGTTAAAACTTTGTTTTTATTTTCGGCGATGTTAACTTTAATATGTTGACCAACAAATAAAGAAAAAAAAGGGGGGAGCAGAAATCTCATACCTCGTACCCGTCGGATCCAGAAATTCTGCAGAAATCCCGTCGATATCCCGCTTACCTCGTACAGAGCAGCGCCGCTAGTGTCGCCTCCCACGACTCCTGCGCAAAACCCGCTCTCGATCGTTGTTCTCCATCGTCTTTAAAAGCCCCAGCAGCCGCATCTTCTTTTTCCCACGCACAAGCTTCTTCCCACTTCTGATCTCCGACTTCGGCTCCCTGCTCCTGTCCGACTCCAAGTCGCAGCTTCCTCTCCCTCCCGATCTCTATCTCGAAGCAGAGCTCCTGCGACCAAATCCCTCTTCCCTCATCTCCTCCGACCCTCGCAGTGCCGCTACCTACCTGAGTCGTCGACGCTCTTCGGATCTCTAGGCCGGACCGAGTTCTAGGACCCTTGCCTGACCTCTCCGAATCTCCACTCCCGTCAAGCTCCTCCGCCAGATCCGAACCCAAACCCACTCAACTCCCACGCAAGAGCTCCGAACTCCACTCTACCGCCGACTTCCCTGTCCTGATCCTTCGATCCCGTCGGTCCAGAGAGAAAGAGAGAGAGAGAGAGAGAAAGAGAGTCCCCATACCTCTTCTCCACTGCCAACCCCTCCTACCTCCGACCTCCTTCTGCTCCAGGCAAAAGTCCATAGTTCTCTGTCTCTCTTCCCGAAGCCACTCCAGGCCGAACCCCAAGCTCGAACCCCTACCTTATTCGACGACATTCCCTTCATACTGGATCGGAGGTTGCGACATTTTGATTAGAACCAGCGACGGGAGTTTGCTCTTTGCGAAGGTAAATTTCTCCCTTTCGTTTGCTTCTTCGGCCATATCCCCTAAATCCATTAGTAAATCCGGGATTTATTGCAAAGAGAGGAAAATTGAGGACTTAACTAACTGTGAGATTTCTATAAGTCATGCGCGAATCCTGCTCTAATCCTGTTCCAACCCTTTACAAATCCTATTTTAGAGGATTTAACAGGTCTTGCCTGTATTAATCATAATTAATTTTTTTTAATTTTGATTAATTATTATTAATTATAAATTAGTTATAATTAGCTTAATTTAATTATAATTAATTATTTTTAATTAGTATTAATTAATTATTATTAATAAATTAATCATAATTAATTAAATTTAATTATGATTAATTATTTTTAATAACTAATTAATTATTAATTGACTATACATTAATTATAGTTAATTAAATACAATTATAATTAATTATTTTAATTATAATAGAAAGATAAGAGAAATGCAAAATGCAAAGTCTCTTCCTCCTCGTACCTCGATCCACAAGCCTCCACCGCCGGACCGACGCTTGCAAAGGTATAATTTTCTAACTCAGATTCTCGCTCTCGAAGTTTGCGGCGGACCGGAAAACCGCTTATACACGCTTTCATAAGCGTGGTGGGATGGGACCCCGGTGCGGCGCCTACAACGAGGCGGGTAATCACCTCAAAATCCTATCCTCGGCGTTCGTGTCGAGCCGGCAAACCGCCTATACACGCTTTCTTAAGCGTGGTGGGAAGGGAACCCGGTGCGACACCTACGGCGAGGCGGGTAGGCCCTATACACGCTTTTCTTAGCGTGGTGGGGACAATTTTAAGTACCCGTATGCGGCTCTGTACCTACGGGGAAACAAATGCTTTGCTTTTTCAGGTACGTCGAAGACCCATACACGCTTTCTTAAGCGTGGTGGGGGATTGAAGACTTTACACGGCCGCGGTGTCCTCGAAAGAGGGCATCTACCATACACGCTTTCTTAAGCGTGGTGGGAAAGGCCCAGTTTTCCGTAGTTTCCCCTAAACGGGGGAGATGCCGGAATGCTGCCGAAATTTCGGGTGAATTTGAAACCATACTTGGACCTGATTTGGACTCAAGTGAACTCGAACGAACTAAAGTACAGAAGACTTGAACATAAATGAACTTTAACTGAAATCAAACTTGAATCGACTTCAGACTACAGTGGACTTTTGAATGTTCAAACGTTTGAACAACATGACATTGAACTCGAACTCAAGTGAAGAACCAAGAACTTTGATTTGAACTAAACACAGTAAATATGAACTTGAATTGAATATACAAGTTGACTATGCGAGTTGAACATTTGAACTCAAATAAGAACTTGAGTGGGACCTCAAAAGACTTTGAACTTTGGACAAACAAGAGACTCAAACTTAAATGAATTCAAAAGGACTCAAGTTGGACTTGTGGACCTGAGCTTGATTCGAGGAAAGTGGTATTGAACAAACAAGAATGAACAACATTATATGAGATTCAAATTTGATATGAAGACCAACAAAGATTTCCAGTTTGGCTACAGAGAACTTACAAAATGTGGACCTGAATTTGATTTGGACAACAAGACTTGTACTCAAGCTTTGAACCATATTTGAACTTCAATCATTTGAACAAGCCACTAAATTCAAGCTAAGCAAGGGCTTGAGTGCAACAATAAAGACTCAAACTAGACTCGGATTTGAAATGACATGAACTTGATTGAACACAATGAACTCAAGTGAATATAAAGGGGGTTGTTCTTGCAAACTATTGGGCTCCAATGAGCTAAAACTAGGATGTTGGAATGCACAAACTAAATATACAAGAAGGTGTGGAGACTTATGATGAGCTAAAGAATTACAAATGCCATACACTCTGTCATGCATTAATTAACAATTCAAGGATTAATATGCAAGTGAAAGTGTAAGAATCCTTAGTAGACAAGAGACCCCAGAGATAATCCACTTGCAAGCAAAGTTTAGAATGAAAAGTATGATGAACAAGCCTTCATGTGCATTCAAACAAATGCTCCTGAACAAGATTTGGAGATCTAACAATCTCTCCATGATAGGCATGGTGAATATTAGAGCCTACAATGATTACCCGAACTATCTGTGATATTATCATGGCAAGCATGCATTCCTAACCACTACGAGCATAAAGGGAGCGATCGTTGTAGTACTCTAGAGTTAACACTGAGCAACGCACAAGTGATCACGCCTATCTACTACAAACACAAGACCAAGATGCAGTCAAATGCATTGGACCCTACAAATAATGAGGATCAAAATGTCTGAAGAGATCAATGGTGGGTAGAGTTCACCCGACAAACAACAATCTCCTTGCAACAGGCACCAAGTGTATTCTGATTACAAATAGCGATAGTCAACATGTAATGACTTGCAAACTAAAACATATGGAGAGATCGTCAGTGAATGTGGTTTAACCCTCAACCAACATCAAGTTACAAATGAGCGTACTGATCTGCATGCAACCAAGAGCAGAAGATCTGCAATACATACAAGTTCCCTACAAATATAGATGTACGCACAACATGTCACTCGTGGGTAGATGCAGAAAGACTTCAGTAAATGCAGTATCCTGAAGTCAATTCCAATCTATGAATGAAAACATCTACCTGCCTACGAGCAACAGTAGTGGAGGACGTACGACGCCACGCCACCGGATCTGCAACACTCGTACAAGCAGACAGAAGGTGTCTACGAGCTTCTAAAACAGAATGCTGCATTCAAATGATAGTCCCCCGCACATGTACCATAATATGTATACACATAGGTACACACAAGGGGATATACTGAATACCCGCATGGGCCCCGGCGAGCGTGTTATTGGTACACACGTGACGTCTAGGGATGCTGCGCGGGTCAATAGATTTGAACCCGATCCTCCTATGCAAGCAGATAAGAGTAGACAAGGTTCAATAAATAATTATAAAATGCCCCCAAACACCTGCATGGGCCCCGGCGAGCGTGTTATTGGTACACACGTGACGTCTAGGGATGCTGCGCGGGTTAATAAGTGAATTCAAGTTCGAGCCCGATCCTCCTATATGGGTAGATAGGAGTCGACACGGCTCGAACCATTAAATAAATATGCAGTCGTGAGATCGACCGAGATATTTATTTTACACATTCATATTAGGTCTTCAAGGCCTATAATCAAGTGAATTCACTTACAAAGGGCATAAAGCCTACGAAACCCGATCCTCTGTCAATTACTAGATAGAGTCGATAAGGTTCAAAATACAGAAATATGAATGACCCCACACCCCGATGATGGCCGTGTTGAATGCATATCTCAACCGGAGGGGTCTATTCCAAATAATTCAAAGCGCCATCCAAATACTCCAAAACTCCAAATCTCCAAAAATCCCAAAAATTCTAAAGTCTATAATATTTGAAATTGAAACTAAACCTTCAAACACTCAAAGCATGAAATTCATCCACCCTCCGCAACAGTTTGCCGAGGTGGACAAATTAAAATTTACTTCAGCTCACAAAGAGCCAATGCCTAGTCGAAAATATCACTAGGATCCATTCTCAAACAATCTCCTGCCAGCAAGGACGTGGTACGAGTCCTCTAACCGGCAGTTTCGCCGCCAAATGGCACTGCAGGATAAACGGTTATGACTCGGGGCCCTCTGAACCAGGTGGTCGCCGCCAAATGGCACCATTATATTATGGTTATGGCCAGAGCCCGTATGCTCCCCAATGGCATCAAATCCTTGAGATATGAATCAATAGGATATAATCGATAGGGCATAAAGCCCTCTGTTAGCTAAGGTGGATTCAAATTTGTCCCCTTAGACAAATACCCATCCCAGGTCTACAAGGTCCCCTTGGACGAAGCAACCCATGGCTGCCGACAAGGATCCTTCTGTCAGGTTGGGTCGACTACCTCCTCTGACTAAGTAGACCAGGGACCACGATGGCCCGGGACGACGGAACCATGGGATCTTGATCGGGTCTATCATCCATTCCCCCACCATCCACTTTAAGTTTGAGATGGTGAAATTCCTATTTTAAATATCAAACCCTTCCAATCTTTTAAACCCCAAACTCATGCTGCTACTATATGACAGATGCACGTATCCTTACGTATCTGATTGATGACTAGCCTTAATCGAAAGTTCTCTCTCGTTATCGGGAGGGGTAATTAACTATAGGGGCTTGCGCCTATAGGAAACCAGAACTCAGATCATAAAGTCCTCGCAAAATGAGGGCGAAATCTCTGGGTAGTGTCTTATCTACTATCTCATCTGCCTTCCAAAATTTACCCCGGAACTTAGTTCATTAAAACTCCCCCCTCAAAAAGCAAAAGTCGGGCGGAGGCCGGGGCCGAATTTTCGGAGCCCACATAATAATCTAGTGATTTTTTATGGCTTTCAAATTTTTTTGAATTTCTTTGATTTTATTGATCATTAAATTATTATCTGGAGAGATGTCTCATATTTTATTGTTTACATTAGAAGCGAATGAATTATATTTTTATTGGGGGTCATTCGAACTACAGATTCTTAAAATTGTTTCTTGTGTTTCATAAATTGAATCAATTTGATGATAGAATCTCTACTCCCTAAAATTATGTGCATCAATAGCCATAGGATTGATTGGTGTGGCAACATTGTTAGGACGTAAAGACCATGAAAAAATATTTTTATCACCACAGTTCTCTGTTTAATTCATGAAGTTCATGGAGGTCAACCTCTACCGACATCAATTTACAAGCAACCTTCTGTTCAATGATTCTGCTAATATACATGAGCTCTGATTATTACATCATTTTCTTTTTGCTTAAATTATAATGCCTTTAATGTTTCAGAGGATATCTCAGAGACAAAAGTTGAAAGCAATATTCTTGAAGAACGTGATCCAGAATATGATGCCATGCTTCAAAAGATGGCTGGAACAATCAGATCAAAACCCGGAGGGAAGCTGGAAATGGGTGAGGTGAGTAAGTAAAATTTTGTTTATTAAGCATTGAAAAAATAAGGTATGAAATGCAAAAATACCTCAGTGTATTAATTTGTTTATCAATATAATCCCATGGACACAAAATTATGAATATCATCACAAAATTATACATAACATACATACTATAGTCACGTGCTTCCATAGTTAGCAAAAAATAGAAAAATGAAAGAAATGAAGGAACTTCCTATAAAATAGCTAATATACCATTTTTGCATGTTGGGAACATATCGACCATAAAGTGATGAGGGGCTATAGCACTTTATTATCCGGATATAGCACTCTATGATCGGGACTATAGCTGTTCCATCTCTTGGACTGGATCAGTCCCCTGTTACTATTTTTTGTTTCCAGCTATTGATGGGTTTCCATGGGCTATTGCGGTCCTACGCTAGCGATATTGCCATATGAGCATTCTACTGGCTTGCATGTTACCTTCCACTAATTGGACTTGATTTTTTCTATTATATAATGCTGCAACTTGTGGATTTCTGTTTTATGAGATTTGCCTTTCAGATCTGGCTCATGTTCAAATTTATCTCGTGTCTGATTTAACTTTGAATTTTAATCTGATTAAGATTTAATTTGATAGTTATTTGGAATTACGTAGTGCTAATCTAGTGCCAAGCATAGTAACTAAGCTAGGTATGAGGGGCCTATAAGTAGTTGAGCTGATGCAAGTAGTTTAATAACTTTGATCAAAGATTTTTAATTTTTAACCTTTAATCTTGTGCGTGCAAGCATGTTGTGTGATTCCCTTAATCTTGGAATGGTACAAGTAAGACTATCTAATTTTAGGGGTAATCGTCTCTTTTTACTAGTTTGTTAGGAAACACTCGAAGATCTCAAGTGAAATCTAACGATCTTGACAAAAACAGCGAGAAATCTCCACAAATCCAACGGAAAATCAGATAAAAACAGAAATTTTATTGCAAGAACACAAACTAACGGAAGAAAATAGCAAGATACAATTGATCCTCTATTCGAGAGGAGGATCTTTCTCTCCCAAATCTCTGGACGCCGCTAGAGTCCAAAGAAACTAAGAGATCTCAAATTTCAGCCAAATTCAAGATGCCCAAACCCTAGGAAAACAAACTATTTAATGCATACAATTCAAAAGGAAATATCTAAACAGTCCCTACATTCAAATTTCCCTCCCAAATCCCTCAAAAATCTTTCCTAAACAGCTCCGTCTGGGCGTTCGGATCGCGCGACATCTGCAAGAGGCAGAGATTCCGATCAGGGCCTCTGTTTCGCAAGCCGGTCCCATATGGACCGGTCCCGTATGGACCAGATGGATCGGTCTAACAATACTCCTCTCCCAAAGTGCCACCTTGTCCTCAAGGTGGAACGAAGGAAACAGCTGCTAAAGCACTTGATCATTAACACTGGATTGAAAAATAGACTGATGCTGGGTTGAATGATCCCTGCTTCCAGCATCTCCCTAATCAATCTTTCAATCTCATCCTTCTGGATTTGGGAATGACGATACGGATTAACACTAAGAGGTGAAACTACTTCCTTCAAGATAATAGCATGCCGTGTTCCCGCGGAGGAGACAACCTCTGAGGCGGTTGAAAAACCTCACTGAACTGCTGAATCAATGGCTGTACTAAAAGAGGAGTGTCCCCGGCCTCCTCCAATATAATCCCCTCCAGCCTATGTAGTTCCATCAGATAACCTTCCCCTACCTCCTGTATGGTCCTCATCCTGGTTTTAAGTGATATCATGGCTTTGGTGAGCCCTGTATCTCCCCTAATCACTACCCTTCTTCCTTCCTTCAGCTCCATCGTCGATGCTCCCCAGTTGACCTTGGTGTCCCCCAAGGTCTGTAGCTACTTCATTCCCAGGATGACATCAGTGCTCCCTAACTCCAATAGGAGAAAATCCTCCCTCACTTGAACCCCCTGTATGGTCAACACTACTCCCCTACATATCACCTGACCCGTCTCCACCTTCTATGTACCCATCATCACTCCATAACACCCTGTATCCACCAATTGTCACCCTCAATTGGTCTATGACCTGGTTAGATATGAAATTATGGGTAGCCCCACTGTCAATTAACACCACCACCTCCTTGTCTGCTATTTCCCCCTTCACCTTCATGGTATGATTCGGAGTGAATCCCACTACTGAATTCAGGGAGACCTCCATCACGTCCAGATGCAGCTTGTCCTCCATCTCTCTCTCCCATACTCTCACCTCCCTCCTCAGTTTCCTCGTCATCACAGACGGTGAGAACCTGAAGAGTTCGATCCTTATACTTGTGCCATGGAGTATACTTCTCATCACATCTGAAGCATACTCCCTTCGCCCTCTTCTCTTGCATCTCCCTCTCCATCAGTCTTTTGACATTCCTCCTCCTACTGGATTCTCCCTGGGAGTCTCATTAATGTTGCCTGATGCAAGCCCTTGGGTGCTAAAAGAGTGGTCGTCATCCTGTAAGAGCCTCTTGAAATGCTTCTCCTGGCTCCCCTCTCTTGATTCCTCTGATTTTTCACCAATTGTGCCAACTCCATGGCCTCTCCCAAGTCACGAGGCCTCATGACCTTCACCGCCTCTCTGATCTCTTATTTGAGCCCTTCATGAAGTTCCCCTCCAATGCCGTCTCTGAGAATCACTCCACTCTTCTGGCCAGATGCTCAAACTGCTCACAGTAGTCTGCCATTGATTCGTCATACACCAGTACAAAGAACTGCTCATAGAAGTCTCCTCCCCTGTTGGCTTGGAAACGTTCTAATAAACAATCCTTGAATTCTCTCAAGCTCCGTAGGGGTCTCCTTTGGTCCCTCCACTGGTACCATGGCAACGCCTTCCCCTCCAAATATAAGCCTGCTGCTGTCAAATTCTCCTCCTTCGTCAACCTATTGATGGTAAAGTATATTTCCACCTTATAGATCCACCCATGTGTGTCATCCTCTTCAAAAATGGGCATCTTCAGCTTCCTCACCTTCTGATCTCCCCCGTTTCCCCTTATGCCTCCATAGTTTTCCCTTTCCCAAGTGTTTGGCCCTCCCCAAGTCTCCCGATCTTCCCTCCTACGTTCAGACACAAACCCCTCTTCGCTTTCTCCCATCTTTTCTTCAAATTCAGCACCCTTTCTTCCATATTCCCCTTCTTTTCTTCCCCAACCAGCACCCCTTGATTCATGCCCCTCATACCCATGTCTCCCTCCATACCTTCCACCTCTTTCCTCCATGATTTCCACCTCATCGTCCCTCCTACGAAACTCACAGTTTGTCGTGTTCCCTACCGGTCCTTTTGCCTCCGATGCCACCGTTTGAATTTGATTTTCCAATAGCTTCTTCACCATCGCATGAATATCGAAAACTTTGTCTTCTACGGATGAAACATTGCCTTCTACGGATGAGATTCGATCTTCCACCATGGGTTTATTTAGCTCATCTCCCCTTCAAGGCGTTCCTCCAACGCATCTACCTTCTTGGCCGCCATCATTTTTTTTTTTAATTTTTATCCAAAAATCAGCAAGAAACCCTTCCTCCAGAAAAAAATCACCGCTGAAATTTCAGAAAAAATAGCCCACAATGGTCCCAAAATTTGCTCTGATACCAATTTGTTAGGAAACACTTGATGATCTCAAGTGAAACCTAACTATCTTAACAAAAACAACGAGAAATCTCCACAAATCCAACAGAAAATCAAATAAAAACAAGAATTTTATTGCAAGAACACAAACTAACGGAAGAAAATAGCAAGATACAATTAATCCTCTATTCGAGAGGAGGATCTTTCTCTCCCAAATCTCTGAACGCTGCTAGAGCCCAAAGAAACGAAGAGATCTCAAATTTCAGCCAAATTCAAGATGTTGTAACCCTAGGAAAACAAACTATTTAATGCATACAATTCAAAAGGAAATCTCTAAACAATCCTTACATTCAAATTTCCGTCACAAATCCCTCAAAAATCCTTCCTAGACAGCTCCGTCTGGGCGTTCATACCACGCGACATCTGCAAGAGGCGGAGATTCCGCCTTTGTTTCATAAGCCGGCCCCGTATGGACCGGCTGGACCAGTCTAACATAGTCTAAATTGCTTACTTGGTGAATTATTTTATTGGCATGATTTCTTCTAGCTTGTTATTGTCTTATTAGTATTTTTATTTTGTTTTAATGCAGCCTAATCCTAATTTTGATGAATAAATTGCAATTACTATCTGATTTTGCTTGGTTTACATTTCTTATCGATTTATGTGGATTTATTCTATCATCGTATTATGTCCTGGGTTCTATTTCTTGTATTTAATTGTTTGCATCTTATAAATGCAAGTTGTTATATATTTAGTAGTCTGTGAGATGCAAATATTTAATTCTTTTGTGATCTTCATACGCACATCATTTTAATTGCATTAGAAAATCATAATCCTAAATCATCCCACATCATAAAATTTCAAATCTCAATTTTAATTGTTTAAAACTTGCATCTAACCTTTTAAAACTACTGAATTGGACGTGCATGGCAAACTATCCTGGTGCATGCAAGTTTCTTAATCGTAGTACCTGGAGTATCATGGTGTAATCGAACATCCTAGGGCAACACATATTAATATGACGTTGGTTTTGTAGGGTATATCGCTCATGGTATTTTGTGTATACTTATAGTTTGCACTTCCCTATACTCTATATTTCTGAACTTTTCAATGGAATGACTTCTCTGAGTTTGTTCAAGATTTTATTTGACCAATAGTAAAAGACATTTTCTAATTTAGTTCTAACCTTTCATTCGGAACATGTCATGTCTTGATCTTGTTTGCGCTTGTCGAATTATAGCTTGATACAATGGTTGTGAATAAGCCGAGTTTATGTGAGCTTGATACAATGGTTGCATTGTAGGATTACCGGTGTGAATAAGCCGAGCTTATGTGAGCTCGAGCTGTTTTTGAGCTCATATCATTTGATTTCTTCCTTATTCTAGCTTTGCTCATGTTTGATTATGTTTGAAATTCTTATGTTCATATTTGGTCACCTTAAGATCATTATGTTTGTGTTAGACTCTACTTATATTATTTTTTTATGCAGTTGTTAGATCTTAGCCAACTAAAAGCATAACAGTATACACATATATATATACATATACACACACAATTGAAGATGGTTCTACTTGTATTTCACTCATTCAGATTAAAAGCGCAAAATATGTATTCAAGCTCAACTTGCCTAACTAATAATCGAGCTTCTAGGGGGGCCTAGCATGAGCTCTACACAAATGATAAGCTTTTTCTATGTTCCTATTTAAAACCAATCACACGAGTTTTTCTTCTAATTAGAGTACCCTGATCTTCAAACCTTTATTGACAACTAGTTCGGTAATCCTCGTGGTAGATTGCTCAAGGACTCACTGTACCCAATTATATTTTCCTTGGTCTGCTAATGTCTCTTTCCTAAACTGCAGGCTTTCATAGTTCAAAAGTATAAAAGACCTCTGCCCAAAGTCCGCAGCTCAGTAGGAGAATCTGGGAGAGATGGCCAGAAACCCTTGCTCCCAGGAACCCTAACTATTGCCCAGTTGCAGGAAATCATGCTTCTGCATCAGGGAAAATCTGCCGACCACAAAGGTCCAATGGATATTCAAAATATAGCCAAAAAATTTGGAGTTGATGCTGTCCAGGTGGAGCAAATACTTCAGTTCATATCTTTGCCAGCAGAACAATATAAAAATGATAAAAATAAATCAAACTGATGCTGATGATACTCTATCATGTCTTGAGTTTTAAGATTTCAGTACAGGTCTTTAGCTCAATATCTCTATCAATCACAAGGGCAGTTTATCTTCTGCAATCATTTTGATTGAAAGCAGAGGAAGTAATAGATGTTAGTTAGTCTGGCTGGAATAAAAGTAAATTATGAACGTTGGGTGGAAAAAAAAAAGCAGAGGAATGAGAAAATTTTCTTGTTTGGATTCTTTTACTTCTTTCAATGCTTTACGTTTTCAAAAACAAGTTATGTAGTTGAAATATGCTACTCCACCGGGCTTAGCTGGGTCGGAGGGCGAGCATGGTTGGGAACCCCTAACTCATGTTCGATTCCTCTCTCAAGCGGCACGACTCCTTAAGTGAGGAGAAAATAAATGTGTGGTCCGGCACCTATAGGGTTGGTTGCCGCTAGGCCCACCGAGGAATTAGTTACTCGGTCAAGCGCCTCCTCTACAGGGGTGGCAATGGATAGATACCTCCGTTTCAAAAAAAAAAAAAAAAAAGTTGAAATATGCTTTTCTTAACGATTCTTGAAAGTTTGAACATAATTCATTAGATGTTCTCGCTTATTTGTAGAACCAATTAAGCTTTGGTGAAACTGAAATTTTATAGAGATTATGATTCGTTTGATTCAGCTGCAGCTAAAATTGGTTATACAGTTATTGAGAGAACAATACAGTTCTTGGAAGTTATTTTGATATTATATCCTTTTTAGAAAATTTTGATAGCCTTTTTTAAAGCAGGCATATTGTGAAAACACTGAAAATCACCTTAAAAATTATAGCTAAATCAGTTTCTAACTATATAATCTTTTTTTTAAGTATATAATGAGTATTTTTTTTTTTTTAAGACATTTAAGTGAATTAAAATAAACTTATATATGCATTATATTTTTGGCACCTTAGAAGAAATCATATCATTTACGGTTCAATTCAATAATAAAATATAATGATTTAGTAATTGAATCAATTAATGAAGCAAACATATATAAAACTTCAAATAATACGCAACCTTTGAACTATAAGCGTGTAACGTTTGAAAACAATTTGGTCATCCAATTCATTATTTAAATCTTCCAAATGTGCTTTGGGTTTTTGATTTGGATCCATTTGGGTTCAGATTGGGTCGAATTTGGTGTCGTTTGATTCATTTTTCTGAAACGTTCAGTTCAACTATAAATTTGCAGAAACCAGAGTTCGGATGGTTCCGAATTTAATTTTGAAAGTTTTCAACTTAATTTTGCCTTGAGATTTGGGCCTGATAAGAAATTTTTGATGATATATCAATAATAATTATATTTATTTTTAGAAAATTAAAATGTAATAATTAATTAACTAGCTATTTAATATAATAATTTAAATAAATAAATTATTATAAAAATTTAATCGGAATATGTAATAACAAATCAATAGTTCCTGGTAGGAGATCTATTGATTTTTGGAAATTCGTGCACGGTTCTCTTGTTTCCAATCATCCAATTTTAGCAATTTTTTAAAATTGATGGTACTATAAATTGAAATTATAAGGACTGTTGTTAAGAACAAAATCGCTAATTAATTGGCCTAAGCTAGATTTGTTAAGAAAACATCAAAATATTTGACTATTTTCGTACAAAACTAAATAATTCTCAGACATTTTTTACGTATTTCTCTCACCTGCGGATGAGAGAGAAAGGCGGGAGAGAGAGACGGAAAGAGAGAGAGAGAGCCGGCTGAGAGAAAGTTTAATTAATTTTAATATAAATATAAGTATAATTATAATATATTTATAATTTCATTTATATTAAAATAAAATTAATATTTATAATTATTTATTTTAACTAAAATTTAATAGTTTTAAAATTTTAAATTAAAATAAATTTATAGATATTTATTTATTTTATCTAAATCTTTGTGTAAACTAATATTTTTATATAATAAATTTACTTTTATCTAATAACGCATAAATTTTTTATACTTCAAAATAATTATACATAGTTTTTTAATTTAAATAATTTATTTTGATTTAGTTATTAAATAATTTTTATAGAAGCAAATTATAACTATTATATATATTGGATTAAAATTTATACTAGTCATTTATTATAATTTATTTTAACTGTTATAATATTTATAATTATAATATTTCCTATTATAATATTTATAAATTATTTACATAAATTAGTTTTATAATACTTATACTATTTTATATAATTTTTTAAAAATATTTACATAAATTAATTAATATTTATAATAATTATACATAATTTTTTAGATTAAAAAATTTATAACTATACAAAATATTCATTTAAATAATTAAAATGTTCTCCTTTTTTATTTTTTGTAGCAACGCTCCTCATAATTAATTTATAGTACGCTCCTTTTTAAAAAAATTACCTCCAATTTTCTGCAAAAAAAAAATTTTTTTAAATAAATTAATATTGATACTATTTTAAATATGATTTATAGCTTACACAAAAATTGTACATTAATTGAATGAATTAATGAAGCAAAAATAACTAAAACTTCAAATAATACGCAACCTTTGAACTGAAACAGTGTAATGAATGAATGCTTCATTCGTAAATTGCAAGCCTATAATAAGTTGATATTGACAGTAATCTAAACAAATCATTTGAATTAAATATGGTTCTATGATACTCTACAATCTATACACTATCTTACACCAGAAGAAACATATACATATAATAAGATGTCTGTTAACGGAAAAATTATTCTATGCAGACATCGAACGGCGTCCCGAGACCAACAAGAAAGCATCACGTCGTTTTTTTGCTCGGTACCGGTATTCGGTACCGCTGTGTACCGGGTGATATGACTGGCATATTCTGATTGATTTCCGGACCATCCGGTGTCCGCACAGAATAATTTCTCCTATTAAGGACAAGCAATCTGCCTTCGCTTAGAAATCCTTTCCAAATTCTCAGAAACCAGCTCTGTAAGCCTCTTATCTTCAAATTTAATTTCTGAACTGAGCCTGACAAAAGAATGAAATAAAATTGAGTAATTATTTTTAATAAAAAAAGGAATTTAATAAAATTACCTTCCGAGAAAATTTATAAAAAAAAAAAAAACAGAATTACTTGGGGTCAAGTGCGATCTTATGAACTTCTCTGACAGCAGAACTGGCAGCATACAGAGACATTTTCTCCACCTGCAGCAAATTTTACAGAAGGAAGAGAAATAAGTTAAATGGATTGGGCATTTGAATTTTTAGGGTTTATTGTACCTCCAGCATTTTGAGCTTGGCTTCATGGTCGGATGGAAGGCAGCGGATCTCTTGTGCCATTCGAACGGACTCACCCAAGCTCTCAGGGGATAAAAAATCGAAGGCTAACTGTACCGAAGACTGACAGAATCATAGAGAGAAGGATTAGTCAACAATTGGCATTAATATAAAGTTGAAAATGGATTATCAAAAGAAATTTCACTCTAAAAATATCACCAAAAAAAAAAAAAGGAGATTAAACTCCACTTTGGAAGTTTATGTTATTATCCCAATAATTTTTATTTTTTTGGTGAGTGTAACAGCACTCTTTGGACAGTCGTAAGGAATGGCATGCCAAGTTCCAACGCAAAAACGAGGAACAAAACGCATTTTATTGCTTCAAAAGAATGAAAGCAGGATGCAAAATTGCTCTACCTAAATGCGAAGCACACACCGCACGTAGCCCTTCTATTTATCGTTATATATTTATGTAACAGCTTTGCAAAAGGCTTCTTAATTTTTTCTTTTAAGGTTTCCAAATTTGAAATGCCACTGTTAGATCAGAACCTTGGTGGGGCCCAGGGATTAAATTAAACATGGGTTAGGAGGAAAAATATGAATGACGGACTGTTTAGGAATTATGTAATTTTTCTTTTGCTTTAATTAGTCTTTCATGTTAGGGTTTGGGGAGATCTTGATCTTGGAAATCAGATTTGGGATCTAGGGTTGGTTCTTGTGGGCTCTAGGCTTAGTTAGAGATTTGGAGAGCTGTTTCTTCCTCTCGAATTGAAGAAACTTGTATCATTTGCCATTTTCCTGCATCTACTAGTGCAATTCTTCGTGTTTTCTCTCAGTTTTCTCTCAGTTTTCTTCTGGTTTCCCAAGAAACCTGCTGTACCGTTGCTGTTTTCTGCTGTAAACAGCAGTTTTCTCACTGTTTTTCACCAATTGTTGTTAGGTTTGCTTGCAAACTCAAGTATTTCCCTTAAGGTTACTTGCGAACTCAAGTACCTTATCAGCCACATATAAACAAGTTCTTTAAGAAATAAAATAAAATATTTACTTTTAAAAGTGGAGGTATAAAAATCACAAGTACATTGACTTCTAGTTTTCTGTTAAAACAAAGTCATTATCCTCATCATACCAAGTATTTAGGGGGCGAATTTGTCACTCAAGATCTTTGTTCTTAGCCTAGGCCTGATAAAAAAATTGATTATGACAATTCTTTGGAGAATTATTCTAATCTAGTTCATGACAAGACTCTCAAGTCTTCACATTCCCTATTTAAGACCTAATGTTCTCAACAGGTTGCAGATATGATCTAACTGAAGATGTAACTGAATACAACTGGATCCAAATAAGACAATTTTCCAATAAGAATGAAGTAAAATCTTGGATCATGTGAAATTAATATGCTTGAACTTAGAATTTTATCCGTACTTGAAGAATAGTCGCAGACGCAACAAACAAGTTTAGCTTTCGTTTGATTTCTCTTTACACATGATCACAAATCATAGATTAGCAGTTTTGGATTTATACCTTAGAGATATAAAAAGGTAATCAAAACACACTTGGGCGTAAAACAAGTTATGAAACTTAAAATTTTTGAAGCTTTATCTTTCAAAACAGATTATTAAAAGGGACAGATTAAAAGAATTAAAACCAGACTCGATCTGGGCAAGAGGACTAGTTGCACTAAAAAGATTGTCATGTTCAGTCCTAGTATAGTATAAATTATAAGAGAGAAAATCATATAGAACTAAATCTTTACTTAACTATCCAGAGAATATCTTCAATAATGGAAAAATATGATGATAGTAAATAAAGCATACACCTATCATAAATAATTAGCATATATGACAATTTAGATATTGCAATAATTTACAAATAACTCGTTCTCAAGTGAGTTTGCAGAACAAGTAAATTAAAAATAACTTGGATGATTTGTACAAAAGAAGCACTAAAAAAAGGTAAATGCAGTGTCAAAAGAGCACGAAGGAAAAAACGAGTAAGAAATAACTCAAAAGAAAATAACTAAGCAAATACAAAGAAGTACAATCTCATATAAACAGCAAAGGAATGACAACATTAAAGCATAGCCAAAGGGAGAGGAACCGAAAAGAATATATATATATATATACCAACTATTCACCACAAGTTTAAGCAATAGAAGCAAAGAAATGGTTACAAATTACAATAGCTGAAGCGCATAGTTGAGCATTTTCAACTTCAAAAGCGAACTAAATACTTCACCACTTCAAACCCACACATATCATGCGCTAATCTTTTTTAGCAAATCAAAGTTTTATAGATCACAACAGTTCCTAAACTCTAATGTGCACTTAAGTCTGATTTGCTCCAAGTGCAACCACCGAGCATACACACACTTAAATGCATCCTTTTCGAAAATGGGCCAAATCCATCTTTTGAGACTACAGCAATTAATATTTGATGTAAATCATAGCAGCACTATTACATATATGTCAAATAAATCAGAGTAATTGAAGTTTCTTCCAAAAAATGCAACAAGACTGTCAGGAACCAGAAATACCCAGAAATATCAATGGCATGTGCTGCCTAAAATTTTTTAAATCACTAACAATGAAATGGAAGCTTACTTCACAGCAACTAAATCAAATGCTTTCCACTTTTATTAGAGCAAGCAGCTTTGAGGCTTCCTGTTTCTCATTTAGGGTCCATTTTATACATTTGATAGTAAAGTTGCTATTGAGAAAGTAACTTAACTACTATGAATGAAAAAATCAACTTTTCATCATAAAAATTTCTGAAAAACAGTGAAAAAATAATAAGAAAATAATAGCCAGATAAAATTATGATTGATGTTTGAAAAACAAAACTAAAAAGTTGTCCCAAACAGACCCATAGTAAGCATTTGAATTTTGTGCCAGTCCAACAGTTTCTTAATGATTTTTTCTATTTCAACTACTTACTGTACGACACGCATGTAATACTAACATAAAGTATGGTTAATCTTATTTGCATGTCATTGTCATGGAATGAATAAAAGGCGGTGTTGTAAAAAAATAAAGTTCTCGACTCACAAAAGAATGGATCAATGCTCCACAAGTGCAATCTTTGTTATGTGAAACTATGTAAAAAATATTGGTGCACGATGATAGCAATTCCCGTAATGTTCCCCACAAACATCGAAACTAGTATATGAAAAGCAATTCAGTATTAACAAAGCAAAAAAAAAAAAAAACGCCTCATCTACTAAAATTGTGGAACTTCATTAAAATATACTAGAAGTTTCGGTGAACAATAATTGTGGCTAACCTGAAGATTCCTAACTTGAAAAGGACAGCCAGCAGGTATAAATACAGCCTCCCCGACATGCTGCTGGAATGTCCATGGCTCTACACCTGAAATTTGTCCAAAAAAAAGTTCAACATTTGGTGTAGAAAAAGGAAACAACTTGCATTCAGATATTGCAAAAATAAAAACTCGAAACCAATTTCATAGTCGCTAAACAAGTTGTGAATCTGGATATTATAAAAGAAGTTGCTGTTCACTCAGAATTGGAGATACACAAACACTTGATTTTCTGTACTCTAAATGCAAATGTAATCACCAACAGACACTTACTGAATTCATCCTTCAATTTTCTTTTGGTTTCATTGTTCAGATAGAGAGCTTGGTCATAAACAGGAAGGGTAGCCTGGATTAACCATTGTATTCAAGTTCAATGGTAATGATTAAAACTAAAAGTATGCTTGCTGAGACGCAAATTAAGAAGAAGTTTTAACCAACTGGTAAACTCACAGAATTTGCAAAATTGTCTGAATGAACTCTGAAAAATTCATTCAACTTAGGCACATCTTGCCTCCGGAAAATATCCCAAATGGTTCCAGCCTTTTCGTGGTTTTTGGCGGGATTTCCAATTAAAAGGACAGCTTCATTTCTTTTCTTTTCCAAGAAATTAACTCCAGTGCCCGAGTATGATTGATAGTCTACCTCTCCTGCAAATTTGCACAAATCAATTCTGCCACTTCCAACAGCTGGATTGCATTCTTCAGATTTCCCCAAAACTTTATCATGCTTTTCAACCATGGACCTCTGATAACCTCCAGAATCAGGTTCAGCAGTATGCATTAAAAGACAAGCCTGATTCCAGTCAGCAGATACCAAAATGAGTTAAAATAGCTTATTAAGATAAAGCTAAACAAAAATGAAAAAAAAAAAAACACACAAGAGAAGAAATCAGGACACTAACTAATTGAGCACTCCAGAAATCTATAGTTTATATAATTAACATTTCTCGTCCCTTTTATTTGAGTTCACGCAGCAGTATAAATGCCTCCATCAATGATAATGTTCACATCTACGTTGGAAATATGGTGTAACAGAAGAAATGATTAAGATACGGTATTACAAGAAAGGTGACTTGTATAATTTGCAAATTCTACTCCCAGGTCTAGTTTATGTAATTAGTACTTAACATCCCTTTTCCCTAAAATTTACAGCACATAAAGTAAAAAACTTCACGTTATGTCCTGGGCATCAAGAAAACATAAAAGTAGAGCATGTAGCAGAAAAGAGAGAAAAAGAAATTCAGCTGCTGCCCTACAACCACCACCATTTCTGCAACATAAGAAATGTGAAACCTCAAGTATATGTTTCTTATAGATAAAAGATTCAATTCAGATGTGAAACCTCAAGTATATGTTTCTTATAGCAACATAAGAAATGTGAACAGCATTTGAATATTTGAGCATGTATATTTGATTTCATATTCACTTAAACTACCTACATAACAAGGCCATTGGCCAATTACAAATCACTATCAGAATTCTGCTTGCAATCATATATATGCAAATCATATAGACTCATTAGCCAAAAAATGCAAATCTAGTCCTACATTAAAAACATACAATTCAGTGCATGGAAATCACGATATATAAAGAATTTCTTTATAAGCAAATGTTTGTATAGTTTTTTTCCTGCAATGACAACACAGTAGCTTTCCACATTCTTGTTTGGATTACAGTCCATAAATGCTTTACAAGAAAATATAATAAATCAGTAATGTGAAAAAGGGAAAAATTATTTATCAGAGACGTACCATGTCACTCATGTTAATCTGAAGTTTGGTGACAGGATCACCTCTGCCAAGCTCCTTACATGTACCATAAGTAATGAAAATCTTGGGCACTGCTTCAGACTGTAAAGTATCATGTGGCAGCTTAGAGACAAGATTTAAAAGACCCCATTTGGAATGAATAAATTCAACCAATGGAAAATTGCTAAGAAACTCAGGTCTATGGCACAATAAAAACTCTTCCAATGCACTTGGAGGGGGCCAATCTTTCAATTTCAACATTTTAGGCCAACCGCTTTCATCTTTAAATCCTTTTGAGTATCCTTTGATGAATTGAGAAAGCTCAATATCAACCTGCAAGAGTTAAAAATAATAATTAGAATCTTTAAACAAACAGGCCCAATATCTGGCAATATCATTATTATGTGCATCATCATTAGCCTTATTTCAATGACCCATCTTCTTCAGTCGTACTTGCTGAATGCTGCATGTCATCTAATACTTTCCTTCCTGAGTCTTAAGAACAAAACTTATTTCCCTGCCTTACTACTGCATATTCTGCACTGTTTTTTACTTTCCTAAATTGTTGCAACGCCTACATTACAATAATCCATCCACATTGTATCCTCTCTGACATTACCATGCATCCATCTTGATTCCAAATCAAAGTATTGCACCAAGAACAAACTGTGACGTTTGCCTAAAGTAGTCATTAACCGATGAAATGCAGGAAAATGAAAAGACAGCAACATCTGCTCATATGGGTGTAAAAAACATTTGGGGTTTGACAAAATAATCCCGTGTAAGCAAGAAGTGAGATAAACTATGCTCTAAGCTTACTTTCCTGGTTCTAATAATTATATAAGTAATGTTCTAAGTGCTTTACATTACAAGATTAGTTCATCAACTTAACAAGCAGTATGCCATGCAAAGTTTCTTTTCCACATTGATGCCAAAGGCAAGCTTCAAAAGTACATAAAATACAAGACAAAGCAATGCAAACCTACACAACTTCATACTATTGTCAAATTCTCACTATAGGCAAAATTCCCACGATAAACTGAAAACAACATACCCTGGCCCCTGGGTTTCGTTTCCAGCTTGAGCCCTTACCATAATCAATGCAGAGGTTAAACTTTGGCTATGTCTGTCAAACTAACCCCATAGAAAATCCAAACATCAAAATGAATTTTAATGGATGGTCTTTCGGGAGAGAAGCAATGTGGGCATTGTAAGTGAACTAGAATAAACCAACTTCCTGCATTTAATTTTGGAAACATTCCTCAATCTAAAAACTGCCTAAGAATTTGATTTCCAATCCGTTTGTATAACCAAATAAAAGAGAAGGTACAAGGAAAGCTGCATAAATCATGACATCAGAAGAAATCCAAAATATTTAGGATAAGACAGGCCACATTCAGAACAACAAAAATAAAATTGCAATAGCAATTATCCACTGAGCTATCAATGGACTATAGCAATTGAGAAAAGCGAAGGCTTCTTCAAGAAGTCAAATGTAGAAGAAAGATTAAATATATATTACATAAGCTTAGAATGTTCAGAAAAAAAAAACCCATCATAATTATAGAATGTCAGCACAAATTGTGAGGTTCGAACAATATAAATCGAGCCTTGCTTTTCATTACAGGATGCAAACAACTATAGGAAAAGGTTTTGAAGGCACTGTATAAAAGAAGTATTAGCAAAATCACTTGGCATGAAAATGACGACAATCATTCAAACATATGATAACAGTAATTTCACAGCATTGAAGCATTAATAAATCTGGTAAAAATGTATGACCAAAGACTTGCACAAACAAAAGACAAAAATATTCCACAACTCATTAAAGTTTTTGTACAATTCTGTTCAAATAATGTGAAATGCTAACTGATGTTAAGTACCTCTGACTGGCTTAGATAATCAATAGCCTTCACAACGACATCATTTTCATTCATCTCTTCATCTAAAGTTTCTTGAACCCCCTTCCAGATATCCTTAGGTTCCCATCCAGATGCCAATGAACGCTCAAGCACGTTTTTTACAATAACTGGTTGACCTTTGACCCAAAACTTATGGAAACGATTGATGCCTTCAAGTTTAATATCCTCTGATGCAGGATAATACAAGAAATTGTCACTGCTATCATCTCTGGAGGAGCACTTCAGTAGATCTGTTTGAACTGAAACCTTTAAACTAGAATTTGAAGTTCCTGTGCAATAAGAAACACATCTATCAGGGCCATGCAGATCAGATCCTACACACCCATTCACCATTTCCTCTGCATTTTTTAAAAGCTTTCCAGTCCAGTTTATTTTGAGAATGCGTCGTAATATTAAATTTGTAAAGCCACAACCACCAGCTTCACCAGGACCGCACGGTATGCTTCCATCACTGTTCACCTTCCACTTGGGAAATAACCGTGTAAAATCTAAACCACCCACATCAGCTGATCGTGGCATCAATTCATCATTATAAGTTTTGTCAGCCGCAGATTCTCCTTTGTCACTAATCAGGGACGCATGTCGGATATCACGGCAGCAGGCGAGGCAAAGATCATACATACATTGAGTACAATGACGATGATAATCGAAAATTGGTATTTTGCAAAGATCACTGCATAAAAATACATCAGTCATAACAAAAGCATGCCGATTGATAAGTAAAAAAAAAAGTTCGGGAAAATAATACCAACGCATTTGCTGATCCGCATTTATTTTTTCTCTTGGAATGTCAGCTTTTATTCCTGAGTGAAACCTTATGTCATAAACTTCACTATACAGGAAAATAAATACAAAAACATTTCACAACAAAATAAAAATGAATACCATATATTCTTTTTTCCATTGATATCTCAAAACACTGCTCAGAATATATCTGCTTAAGGACGGGCAGTATGAAGGCCAAAAGGCTGTGAAGATATCGCAACCTATCTATTGCAGCTATGCTTTCAACCTTTGCCTGAAAAGCACATTTTTTTGTTGGGTGTATAAGTTATGAATAAGTCGTGGTTTTTTCAGAAGTAAACTACAGGAAATTAACTAAATAAGCAGTAATTAAAAGAGGTAGAATACCTTAATCAGGTTATCTCCACGCAAGCAGACCCTGCAATTACATATACCACGACATGCTGGGCATGCTTTTTGAATATCCTCTATAGGTATCTCAGCATACCTAAAAGAAGACCATGAAAAAGTAAAGGCTTATATGGCATCCTAAAAAGTTACATGAACAAATGGATAAGCATTACCATTTTAAGATGCAGCCATCACAATACCCTTTCCTATCGCAACTTGTGCACCACACCACATTCGTCCTATAGTTCCTCTGGCAGTGATGGCAAGTGATCCCTTCAGCTTCACCGGAAGAATCAGAACTTTTCCCAGAATACTCCTGCTAATCAAATTCCAACTTTATCACCATGAGAACAAATTATGCTAGTCTGGAACTAAAATTCAACAAACTCTATAATTCCTCACCCCAACACCATTCCCACTAAAATTCTTCATCTCCTTGCTTGAAGGAGGAGTGTAGTACACCGGCTGAACCCTACTTCCATCCACCTGCACTGCATCTCTTGGCTGCAAACCACCACGATGCGGTGAGCCTCCTCGAACCCCCGCCGAAGAATAAAACCCACGGCTCTTAGTCACCCTGTCCTTGTGCTTCTTTAAACTAGGCATCGAAGCCGACTCTCCAACGCGGTTCACCGGAGACATAGACGACCTAGACACCTCCCGTTCCCGGCGCCGGCTCTCCAGATAGATGTCGGAATTGTCCAGAGACTTGCGCTTAGAAGCCTTCCTCATGTTTGCCCTCATTGCCGAGTTCATCGCCCGGCGCTTGGCCTGGATGTAGTGCTTCTCGCACACGGTCTTGTCAGGCATCGACAGCGCGCTGCAACGCCACTGCTTTCCGTCCGACCGCTTGCAACGAAGATCCTCCGGAATTCCCACATTGTCCTCCATCACTCCTTCACTCAGAAGCCCTCCGCCGTTCGGGATTCAATAGAATCGCATCAGAAACCCTAGCCCAGTTGGTAACCCAGCGAATCGATGAGGCGCCGTGAGGAATCCAAGGGGATGGGAGGCAGAACACGAAGAACGGCGAAGAGGAAAACGTAGGGAATTCTAGGGTTTCGAGAAGGCCGAACCCGGCGATTCTGTGGGGTGAGAGAATAGGAGAGGGGAAAAGAGAGAGAAGACATGGAAAGTTGGGATAAAAGAGAGAGAAAGAGAGAGGGAGTCAAAATTATAAACAGTGGGGAAGAGTGGAACCTTGGCTTCAAACCCAAATTCGCTCAGCTCAGAGGGCTTACAGTATCAAAGGAGAAGGAACAGTTTATTGCTGATGAAATTACGGATATACCCCTAATGAATTCTGCTTACTTCTATTGAAAAAATAATATTCTAATCTAATTTTAATTAAAGAATATTTAAATTTTAGTATATAATCTTTTAATTACACTTAAATGGTATTAATTTCTATGATTTTAATTTATAAATTAATTTTAAATTTATAAACTTTACGTGTTAGAAATTCATAATGATAGAGAAATTTTTTACGTATCATATTTTTCACGAATATCTAACACGCACGTTAAAAAGAAAAGAAGACGAGATTACAATGCATATAATAAAAGTTTGTATTTCAGTAAATGTGAGGGAGAATGGTAGAGATATAGTTATTCAATAGTTAATCCGACAATGATGATCGGATGAAGGTGGTCGAGTGATGATAATCAAGTGATGATGGTTTGATGATAGCAGTCAGATAATGGTAGTCGAATGATATATAATTGGTTATGATGGTGAAACAACAATGATCAGAATATGGTATTTGAATGATGACAACCGAGCGATGACTATTAGATAATAGTAATCAGGAGATATTAGTCGAATTATGACAGCCGAGCGATGATAGTTAGGCGATGACAATGGATGATGTTGGTCGTTAGCACTAAGCATCAAGTAGAGCTCTTCTAATATTTTATAACCAAGTCTTTTTAGGTCTACCTCTACCTTTCTTAACATAAGTCAAATCTAATACCTCTACTTTCCTAACCAGGTTATCGGAAGGCTGCCGTTTAAGTATAATTACATCTTAATTTATTAATTTATTATTATTTACTTAATTAATTGATTTATTTATTTATGTAGTTATCATAATCAAGTTTAATTAAATAATAATTATTTAATTAAACACTAAATAGTTGAATTATAGTACATTATACTTCAAATTAACATTCTATTATTGATTGGATAATAATTACTTAAATTAGTAAACTATTTAATCAACTAATCTTTTTTTCTTGTCAAATTAATTAAATGTAATTAAGTTATAATTAATTCATTAAACTGTAATTAGTTAAACTAGAATGATATGCCTTGGCTTATCATTGTTAACTTACTACTAATTATTTTGATTTATTAATTATTTTGTTATTAATCTATAGTAATTTACTCTGCTTATGCCATAATTAATATTAATTAATTAACTATTAACTATCTAAATTACTTAATTAATGGCTTTTATAGCTCACATTTTAATATAATCTCTTGCAAAATAGAAGCGTTCCATAAAATACAAGGTTTTTTATGTGATGCTAATTGTAATTAGTGTAGTTAAGTGTAATTAATTTCTTGAATGCTTAGCTTAAGTACACATTTTGTTTTATAAATACCCCTTCGGCGAGTATGAAGACATGGAAATGAATGAATAAATTATTGTTCTCCTATCTTATTTCTTTTCTTTATGCTGAAAGTGATAGAGTAGGTTGAAATGTTCTAATTATACTGAAAGACCTATTATTAATGCTCTTATTAAGGAATGGTATGAACATAATTATAATTGATATTTTATGTCAGGATATCATAAGAGAATTTTAATCATAATAAATTTTAAAATCGTTAAATTTATTTTGAGATAAATATAATATATATATTTTATATTTTGCATGTCTTTCAAAGCAAATATGATAATTTTCTTACTTATCATAGTCAAAACTTTCACAATATTCTAAGCAAATTTTAAAAAAGGGTCAATGTGTATATTAATTCCTGTAAAGTCAAAACTTGACCTGACTCGAAATCCGACCCGGACCCTGCCGGTAAAATTTTGAGTTTGGGTCAATCGGTTTACCATATAGGTTGGGTTTGGGTTCAAGATTTCGGCTCATTTATAAAATCGGGTCAACCCAAAGTTGACCCGGAAACCCAAAATCAACTTGAAATGACTAAGACTCCGGACTCCACCCTTTGTAGTGCAATTCAACTCTGCGAGAAGTGAGTCGCGCCTGCCCACAAGTCGTAGCGCTCACCGCTTGTGCCTCGATCCCACGTCCAGACTTCGCCCTCTACACCAGCGCACGACGCACTGTAATACTACACCTGCTCCCAGACTCCGCCCTCATGCACTCATGCAAAACGCACTACACCCGAACTCTGTGTCTTCACTTTCCGCATCGCAATGCCCACAGCAGCCACGCATGCAGGCCGCACCGCTCTCCTCCTCTCCCCATGCATCACTAGTGAGGCGGACTCTGCGCTTGTGTTCGAACTCTGGATCGATGCACCTGAACTCGCGCTCACGCCCGAACTCCGCTAACTGTATGTCAGGTTCGAGTCTAAATTTTTGACCAGTTTACAAAACCAAGTCGAATTCAGGTTAACCCATTTAGACCCGTGTCAACGTCAAGTTCAATCCAAATCAGACAAAAAACCCATTTTAATTTAATTCATTATTATTTTGTTTGGTTATTTTAGTGCCCAGACATTTAATCAGCACATGCACATACAGATCATTATGTCATCTAGTGGATTTCAAATCTTGATGGTAGGCGCAACAGTCATCGAAATATATTTCTATATTTCCAATGCGTTATATTAGATCACATAAAATGGTGTCAGGAAAAATAAAATTTTGATGTGGCTGCCCTTGTTCCACCTTGCATATGTGTACAAACATGCAAATGTATTTTTTATTTTTTTCATTTATTTGTTCTCATGAATAAAATATTGACTGAGATCTGATTATTAATAGAAATTATCCATTTGACAATTTTAATAAATATTACCTCCAATTAAAGATAGAACCAACATATTTTTTAAGAATAGATAAAATAAAAATGAGATTGGTATAGTTTTAGAAGTAAAGCAGAAAACAGTTTTTTTTCTGAGAATTTGAGCAAATATATTTAGGGGGATTTACATCCATACCACTTTATAATATATATTTTATATATTTAACACTTAAAATATTAATATTTCAATTATACCACCCAATACATATTTAACCTCAAATATACCACTCTGTCTCTTACCTGGCTCACGACGTTATGTAATAACTCATATTTTGATTCAATTAAATAAATTTTTTTCAGGAGTCATTATAAATCTAATTTATAAACAGTCTTCTTCATAATGGGGGTGTCAATTTTTAACACAATCTGAAAATTCGACCCAGAAAAATCTGGGTTCGGGTTGACCCGGTTAGCAAACGGGTCAGGTTCGTTTTCGAATTTTTGATCCGTTTCAAAAACGGGTCGGGTTCAGATTGACCCAGAACCCGAAACCAACCCGACAATGACCCGAAAGTCGGAGTCCATTCAGGATTTTCGCCCCGCTCCGGCACAGCCCCGAGGACTCCGCCCGCTGTCGCGCACTCGCAGTCTTGCAAACTCCTCCCACTGCCGCGCGCTCGGTACTCGGACTCCGCCCGCACTCGCGGTCCCCCCGACTCCTTCCGCGATTCCGTCGTTGCTGGCGCTACCCGCACTCGCGGACTGGCCCAGGCCCTCAGCTCATGCTTCTTTAGCCAAATCTACTAAATCCGGGTCAGGTCGGATCAACCCGGCAACCCGGTCCGGGTTGAAATATTCGACCCGTTTATGGGTTTGGGTTGACCCGTTTAGATCCGGATCAACTCAAGTTCAGCCCAAATCCAACTCGTCGACCCGAATTGACACCCCTATTCATAGCATAAATATTATGCTACTCTAGTTATAATATTTTTTAATATTTTAAATATTACTATAAATTTAAAAAAATTGACGATATTAGTACAAATAATATCAATCAATTTCTTAAAGAATTTGATATCACGGGTGTCAATGTGTCATGCGTTTTATTTGTAATTAAATGTGAAACTCACCACAAGAAACTACATATAGAAGCCTGAATTTTCTAAACTCTTATAGCTCATTCGTACATTAATGACATAATTGCAAATTACATCCCAACAATAAAAATTTTTATTTTCTTGCACGCCACAAACGTGTTCTTCTCCTTTAGGGAAGGGTTCACGGGGAACTATTCAGAACCACAATATTCCAAACAATCATATAATTTTAATTATAAAAAAATTGTTCTTGTCTTTAATTTGAAGCAATAAATAACCTGCTCATTCTATCAGCAGTACCATAGATTCTCTCTTCCCTTACATCTATTACAGAGCCATGGGCAACTGCCATAGCTGCTTCAATCTTCCGTGCACAAAATCAAACCAGTCCCTTCCCATTGATAGCCGCTTCATCATGTCTTCTTCTCTACCCTCGTCGGTGTCAGGTGATTAAGTGTTTAATCAAAACCACATTTTGTCGTCTGATTCTTTTCTTGAATGTTTCAACTTTGGATTTGGTTGCAGGCGGAGGATTCGGGAAGGGAAGTATAGATCTCGGTGGTCTTGAGGTGCGACAAGTTTCTACCTTTACTAAGATTTGGTCCGCCGGTGGCGACGCCGACGGCGCCTCGTTCTTCTTCCCTACTTCCATTCCCACCGGCTTCTATGCCCTGGGCGCCTACGCACAGCGGAATAAAAATCGTTTCTTTGGTCGCGTGGTTGTAGCAAGAGATATTGCTGAAGATGGCGGCGCCAACGCCCTCGCCGCCCCCACCGACTTCACTCTGATATGGTCCAGCAGCGATGGCGGTTACTTCTGGCTCCCCGTCGCCCCTTCCGGCTACCACCCTGTTGGTTACCTCGTCACTAATTCGCCTGAGAAGCCCTCGTCGGAGTCTCTTCGCTGCGTCAGGGACGACTTCACCGACCAATGCGAGGAGGGCGAAGTCGAGCTCTGGTCGTCTGATAACAATGGCGGGATCAGCATTCACGAGCTGGTCCCCACCGTCCGTGGCCAACGGGCGCCGGGGCTGCCGCCTGGCACCTTCATCGCCCGAAAGGCTGGGGGCAGCAGCGGCGGCGGCGGCGGCGGCGGCCCATCCCCTGTTCGTTGCCTTAAAAATAAAAACTTTTGCCTTTCCGCCGCCATGCCGGATTTTTCTCAGATCAATGCCATAATCAAAGCTTACGCGCCGGTGATCTACTTCCACCCTGACGAAGCCTACCTGCCATCGTCGGTGAATTGGTTTTTCGATAACGGTGCCCTGCTTTACTCCAAAGCCGACCCAACCAACCCGGCCCGAATCGACTCCGGCGGCGCTAACCTCCCTCAAGGCGGGTCTAACGACGGCGCTTACTGGCTCGACCTTCCCGCCAGCGAGGACAAGGAGAGGGTGAAGAAGGGGGAGCTTTCGTCAGCGAAGGCATACGTTCACGTGAAGCAAATGCTTGGCGGGACGGCGACGGACTTCGTTTTCTGGCTCTTTTACCCCTTTAACGGTCCAGGGCGCTTAAAGGTGGGAGTTCTAACCTTCGGGCTTGGGAAGATAGGGGAGCATGTCGGCGACTGGGAGCACGTGACGTTGAGAGTAAGCAACTTTGATGGCGAGCTAAGAAAGGTTTACTTCTCTGAGCACAGCAGGGGAGAATGGTTGGAGTCGCCGGAACTGGAGTTTGACGGCGAGGAAGGGAACAAGCCGGTGGCTTATGCGTCGCTGTATGGGCACGCTTTTTATCCGAGGGCGGGACTGGTTTTGCAGGGTAGTGAAGAGCTGGGGATAGGGATAAGAAATGATGCGAGGAAGGGGAAGAAGAAGTTGGATGCAGGGGAGAGTTTCGAGATCGTGGCGGCGGAGCACTTGCCGGCGGCGGAGGAGGTGGTGGCACCGGCGTGGGTGGACTATATGAGGGAGTGGGGGCCCAAGGTGAGTTATGATGTGGGGGACGAGTTGGAGAAGGTCGAGAGGTCGTTGCCTGAGAAGTGGAGGCTGACGGTGAGGAAACTGGTGAATGGGTTGCCGCCGGAGTTGTTCGGTGAGGAAGGGCCCACTGGGCCTAAAGTCAAGGCTAGCTGGGAAGGGGATGAGCCTTAGGTGATATTTGTTTGGATAGCAATATTTCTACCCTCGCATTTCCAAATTTTTTCTTTTATCTATAGTGAAAGTGCAATCAAAGCATAATTATTGTAGCAGCTATGTTTTGATTACACTTTTACTGTAGATAGAGAGAAAACCGAACGATTTTTTCGGTTCGGTGTCCGCACCTAATAATCTGCCCACATTTCCTAAGCTTTGAGAATACTTTTTCTCAAAACTATGTAATATAGTCGTTAATGCACTGCATATCTTAATTATTCTGTGCGGAATCTGGATAGGAAAAATCGTTTGGACTTTGAGTATATATATATATTATGTACACTATATATACAGTGTGTATATAATATTTATATAAAAAATGAAAAATAAAAATTTTTTGTATAAGAAAGAGTTTAAACTTAATTAAGAACGGCTCTAAAAATATTAAAATATATATAGTATTTGTATAAAAAATGAAAATTTTTTGGAATTAAAAAAAATAAAATCCTCATTCTTATAATAATAAGGATGAAATAATGAAATTTTGAATTATGTTAAATTAAGATTTTATTTGGGACGATTTTTTTACTGCTTTTTAAAGCAGCTTTTTAATATAAAAATTAAAAAATAGTAAAAAAACGGTTCAAACGAGGCCTAAATCTAAGAGTTAAGCTTCACTTGAGGAGACAAATTAAGAATATAAATATAGTTGGCCTAAAAACTTCATATAAACACTTATTAGGCAATCACAAATATATTATAATGAAAAGAAATAGTAATTCTCATTGTAATAGTTTAGAATTTCCTTAGCAAAATTCATCTTTTTCGGTCAGTTGTAATTTTCTATAAATTTTTTAAAACTATTTGTAATTTTTTAAAAATTGTTGCTGATACAGTAAATTTTTAACCACGCCTTAGTTGTAAAAGACTGGTTCTTATTATACTAATTAAAAAAATTATAGATAATAAAAATATGGCAATAACCTATAAAATAAAATTATGAAAAATTGTTCTAAAAGGCCCCTAAAATATTTAATATTTATGATAGTCACTATGTTATATTAATAGTCAAATTCTCATGTAAGCTTTTGTTTGAGACGTCTTTCTTACTGCTTCTTAAAGCAATCTTTTAGTATAAAATTTTTAATTTTGATATCATAAAGCTGCTTTAAGAAGCAGTAAGAAAGTTATCCCAAACGAAGCTTAAATCTAATAAAAAAATATCATTTATAATATTTTAGAATCAACATTTTTTAGGTTTTTCTCTACCTTTCTTAACATAGACCGAATCTAATGCATCTGCTCTCCTAACAGAGTCATTGAAAGGTCAACATTTTTTGTGACCAAACCATCTAAGACTAATCTCTCTAATATTATCTATCATTGGAGCCGCTCCAACCTTTTTGTGTATATACAAATATACAATATAATAAAAAAAAAAACAAAATTAATTACTGTTTTTGTTATTTGACATTAGAAGAAGTCTAGCATGGCCCTGCCCAAATATCCATTTGACAAATAGTTAAATAACAAAGGCCTATAACGACCAAACAAGCCTAAAAATTGGCCCATCAGCCCAAAGATTAAGTCCATATAGAATCTTTGAACAGTAAATTTATCTGTATTGATAATTCTTTAATTGTAGAGAGTAATTGATTTTTCAAATAGTGAAAATCATCATCTTGGCTTGAAAAGTGTAAATAGCATGTTCTCTTTTTGATTGATAGAACACAACTCATTTGGGAATAAGCTATAGCTAACCAACATTGCTAGTGGTATCATAAAAGCTCTTTGATTTCGAGCATATGGTGCTCAAAGAGGTGGAAATAGATATCGAGTGGCTATGGGATTTGTAGAGAGCATTTGATGTATGGGGCTACGAGTATCTTTAGAAGTATGAGGAAATTGATCTCCCCTAATTGAAAAGTCCTCTTAGGCCACCCTCTCACGAGGGCTAGCTAAAGTGACAAAGTATATGTTTTAGGGTTGGCTGAGAAGTCTTGGAATAGTTCTTGTTTAGAGAAGAGATGATATTGTTACTGCTTAAGAAGATATGAGTTTCTTGAATGTCAAACTTAGCAAGCTTGGGTTGGCCTAACAAAGAGGCCACGTGTTCACGTAGCATGAGAAGTTTGAGTTAGGTTTAGGGCAGAGAGGTGAAGCTAGCATTACGTTCAGTTTGGACTCAAAGCCATGTAATGAGCCCAATTGGCTTCAATATGGTTTTGTAGGGCTAAAGCTAAGTCTAATTTGGTTTACTCACACTTGGTTGAGTCTAATAAGCCACATAGAAATCCAATGCACCTATGGGCAATTAGCCTATAGGTAATTCAAGCATACTTTTGAAAATTGCACTCGATTAGTACAAATGGGCAACATATGTCATCTTATGTTAGGTGCAATCAATGGTCAAATTTATGCATGATTTAGGCTCTTGCACCCACTAACAACTAAGTCTAAGAAGATTCGCTTGTCAATTTGGCACACTTTGTTCACTTTAAGGGTGCAAAAGAGTCTAGTCGAACTCGGGTCATGCCTAACTCGAGCTCGACTATAATTGAGCTACTCGATGAGTAAACGACTTGAGCGTCCTAACAGGTTCTCTACTGGCTAATGATATTATTATTTAGGCATGTTAATCTAATTATATATATATATATAATCCTTTTTCTAAGAAGGTACACTCCTCTCCCATCAGCAAGGATGGTCTTCAATTTTTTTTCCTCAATGTCATAATCCTTATTATAATACACTAGAAATTATTTAGCCAAAATGGCATCATATTAATTAATAGTGATGGTGGGATGATTAAAGCCTACAAAGGGTAGAATAAAAATACATAAAATAAAATTTTTCCTGTCATTGTTCATTTGACCCATTTGAAGTGTGAATTCATCACTTCCAAGTGGCTAAAAATTCTCACAACCAAAAATTATAGATGATCATGATCACACATAAATAAGAATCATAAATTAATTTTATAAATAATATTACATATTTTAAAATAAAATAAAATAATTTTATATTTTGTTTAAATACTTTTAATTTAAAATTTTTATTTTTTACAGTGTCATTGGTCGTTGACAGGTTTCAAACTCTGGATGAGTAAAGTGAGGGGTTGGGTTAGGAAGCCGACAACCAGCATAAAATTTGTCGAATAATTATGACATGAATCCTTTAATACAATTATTTTTATTTTTAATATTACTTATTTTGACCTTTTTTTAATAAAATAAAAAAAAACAATCATGAATTATATACAAGTCATAATATAATAAATAAAAATTTTAAAATATTAATGGGTGGTCCTATGGGTGTGATTACCACGAAAGTACTAATTTATTGTTTGAATATTTATGATTGTCTTATTGAATAAGCAATTTTCAAGGTTTTGTCTTCAATAGAAGCAATTGATACCTTAGTTCTCATTAGAATCTTTTCATATTTTTGGCGGCTATATATCCCAATGGTAGATCTCTCTTCATTTTTCATATTTTTGGTGATTATATGTAGCTTGTAAATATACTAAAATTTTAATCTAAAAGCTTAAATTCATATGCAGTAGTATTTGATTAGTTGGGTTTTGGTCCCTCTTTTCATTAAATAAATTCAGTGAGCTGAGCCAGCTCGCAAGTCGGCTAGAACTCGATTAGTTAATGAGCTCATGAGGCGAGCTTATCGAGACACGAGTTTGCGCTCATGCTCAGCTTGGTTTGGCTCGTAAGCTAGTCAAGCCTCTCGTTCAAATTAAAATATATTTTAAAATTAATTTTAGAAGTATTTAATAAAATATATACTAAATATTTTTAATTATTTCCTGGGTCAAGCTCGAGCTTTTCAAGCAAGCTAAAGCTTAATAATTTTTGAAGGAGTCGAGATTGAGCTTGAGTCAAGCTCGAACTCGAGTTCAAGCTTTGTGAAAATTAAATGAGCTTAGCTCGATTAGACAGATACTTAACTTGACTTGACTTAAACATGATGCATAGTAATGCCTAATTTAATATATTTGTTTAAAAGAAAAGTCTTATTAAAAGCTATTTTGCTTCCTTTTGGTATGTAAATTTTATGTCAAAGTTATAAGTTTTAGTCAAATAGTATATATTTAGAATTTTTTTTTTTAATTGTGACTAATAATAGCAACTTCACTCTTACTTTAAAGCTTACAGTTTTTTTCTTTTATAAGTTTTATGAAAATTGAACGCAGTCAATAATTTTTATTCATAAATAATTCTAACCACATAAAAAGTAGTCATATAGTTATGGGAATTTGCTCTTAATTATTCTTAAATTTCTCAAATATTTTTAATCAAAAAGTATTAAAACAAATAGTAGTTCACATTTAATTACATAACTTGAATAAATAAATGCTAACTAAGGCTTCATTTGGAACGATTTTTTTATTACTTCTTAAAGCAACTTTTTAATACAAAAATTAAAATTTTTTACTAGAAAATCGCTTTTAAAAGTAGCAAAAAAGCCATCCCAAACGGAACCTAAAACTCAAATTCTAATTGTGCCATAAGCCTAATTTGTAAGTTAGGCTGCGTTTGGAATGACTTTCTTATTGTTTTTTAAAGTAGTAGTTTTCTAGTACAAAAATTTCTAGTTTTAAAATTTTTTATACTATAAAGCTGCTTTATAAAGTAGTAAGAAAGTTGTCTCAAATGAAGCTTTAATCTTTGAACTTAACCTTCATTATATATATATATATATATATATATATATATATATATATATATATATATATATATATATAGAGAGAGAGAGAGAGAGAGAGAGAGAGAGAGAGAGAGAGAGAGAGGTGAAGCATTTTCCACCTATATCATATGAATTTTTAGACTTATGGATATGAAATAAAAATAAGGTTATTATGCCCCACTCTTATAATGTATTGTTAGCATATAATGTAATGGTCTCATTATTCTATTTATTTTCTTGGATGGAAGCTTCCAAGTAAGAACAAAAGATGTATTTAATTTCTAAAAAAAAAATCATTTTCCATTAATAATTAGCAATATTAAAGTGCCATAGGTAGAGCTTCTTTTGTTGATTCCTTATCATGGTCAAATAAAGATGAGAACAGCTTTATGTCACTTGAAAGCTCTATGTTCTTTGGACTATATGTAAGCTATTTTTCTTCTTTATTATTGTTAAAATATGCTTATTGGTCTGCTCTAATGTGATTATGTCTTGTTTCTCTATTTTTACTTCTTATGTGATGAAGATTATGCTTAACAAATGGAGTTTTGAAGATTTTTAATTTATTAAATAAGCAAAGATGTGTTGTTTAGCTCTTTTTTAATTGCAAATTCATAGTTGATTGTTACTATAATATGGTAATCTTTGACCATTAATCTTTTGTTTTAAATGTTAATGACTTATTAGATCCTTTCTAATTTATTAGATTTTAAAAAAAATCAAAGTTGAAAGATTAATTTATTTTGTTGGTTAGTAAAAATTATATGACGGTTAAATTTTAATGAATAGCTCAGTAAAATTTGTAATAAATTTGACTTAGTTCAATTATGATGGACCTTAGAGAGCTTAAAGTGGTTTGAACAACCACCCTTGATTTGATCTAATATAGCATCATATGGCTTTTATGCATGCCATCATTGCAGCTCCAATCTTGATGAAGCACTTCTAAAATTAGCCAATTGAATGACTTCATCAGTAGTCCAATATCATCATTGCTAAATCTTTTAACCTAAAGATCCACAGTAGCAACATCTTGAATCCCATGTAGTTCAAAACTATAAAATTCAATCATAAAAAATGATTCAAGAGGTGCCACCAAGATCTTTTTTCGAGATAGACAATATGTTTAGAGATATAAATATAACATTACCCTTGTTTGGCCTGGAATAGTACATAAGCTCTTTCTTAGAAGAGATTATTACGTGCGGAGTCCAGATCGAATCTGTATCCGGATTCTGTGAGTGTGCATAATAAAAGAGTAGTGCGCACAGTAACTGTACTTTTATTGCGCACACTCACAGAATCCTAACGATTCTCCCGTCAAGACTTCGCACGTAATATTCTCTCCTTCCTTAGGGTTGATAAGAAGAAAGAAATTGATGAATACATCAGCCTTCAAACCTGTGTCATCATCATAAGTATCTCGTTAGAAATAAAAATTGTAATATGTACTTGCTCATGAATATATGTTACATATATTCATTTTGATATACAATAATATGAAGCATCTATAATATCAAAATATGGGGTGGAGAGTGTTACTCAACTAAGTTCATCCATGTATGGAATAATAGTTAAAGAATCATCAAATTCCACTCATTAATTAGAGGTGTCAATTGATATTCTAAGTCAACTCCTTCCATTCATTGTTAATTTTGGCCCCCACAAAATCCAAACAAATAAAGACAAAAACATAAATCCAAACCTCCCTCTTCTTCCCCCTCCTTTATAATCTCTTCTCCTCTCCCCCCTCCTTCCATCCATCCTCAAAATACAAAGCTCAAATCTTTTCTTCTCCACCACAACACCCCCACAATGGAACTCCAACTCCAAAAACAACAATCTCTTTTATCTCCCATCCAATCAACCAAATTCAAATCCAAATCTAAAACCACCTCCACCGCCGCCGCAGCCGGCGGCGGCAACAAGTTCGTTGGAGTCCGTCAACGGCCGTCGGGGAGATGGGTTTCCGAGATCAAAGACACCACTCAGAAGATCCGCATGTGGCTAGGCACCTTCGAAACAGCCGAGGAAGCCGCCCGCGCCTACGACGAAGCTGCCTGCCTCCTCCGCGGAACCAATACCCGCACCAATTTCTCCACTCGCCGCCCCAACTCCGCCGCCGCCTCCGCCGCCGATTCCCCTCTCGCCACCCGCATACGTAAACTCCTCCACCACAAGAAACTCGCCAGCGCCGCCGGTGGCGGCGGCAGCGGAGAAGGCAGCCCGACCAGTTCCGCCTCCACCACCACCGACAGCGACGGCAGAAAACAAACCTCCCCAGCAGCCAGCGAGAGCTACCAAGAAGTCTACCGGCCGTACTTCGCCGCCGACTTCAATCTCGCCTCGTCGGTTCCGGAATCATCTTCGTCTTCTTCCTGGGCGTTCGAGGCCATGTTCGACGAGTTCGAACTCAGCAAAAGCATCGATTTTGATGCCGCCGGTTGCGGCGGCAGCGAAGCCGCTGCGGCCGAGGTGTCGGAATTCGAGAGAATGAAGGTGGAGCGACAGATATCGGCTTCGCTCTATGCCATGAATGGAGTCCAAGAGTACTTTGAGGCTGTTCAAGACCTGTCTTCTTCTTCCTCGTTGGCGTCGGCGCACGTTGATCCAGACTGGGATCTTCCAGCTCTATACCATTTTTACTAAGAGCTTCTGGTTAAAAATGGCGGCTTTTTTTTTTGTGATTGGTATTAAGGGCTTAATATATGATTGGTGCTTAATTAATTGTTGGAGAGATCATTTAAAAATATTTGGGATATTCAATTATTGAAGTATTAATGGTGGTTTAAGTCTTGGTTTATATTTTTTGATGTCTTTTTAAAAGTTGTTAAAGTTTTTTATTTTAAAACAACTTGTTTCTTGTTTTTTCTTTTGGTTTATATATTTTTAAAATATTTTAAATATTTTTCTATGAATAATTTAATTTTTTTTAAAAAATTTCTACCATCAAAAGTGACATTTTTAACCTTTAATACAAAATTTGTCTTTAGCTCTTTATTTTAAGCAAAAATTTTCTTATATAATGGCATTTTAGGTAATTAATTGAGCAAGGAGAATAATAAATGATTGATGTGTTAAGATTTTCACCCAATCAAAAATGTATTTTGGCACAAGATTTGGATTTTAAAAGCACTCAAAATATCGAATTAAAATTTCAAAAAATTATTATGAGATCATATGATCTTTGATTTTATAAATTTATGATCAAAATAATCATCCCACTACGTGGATTCCAATAACTTAGTTCTGTTTGAGACGAGTGCTGTATTTTATAAAGTTAATTGTGAAGTTATTATGAAAAAAATAATTTAATTATTTTGATTGTAAAAATTAAGTTTACATCAGATAAATTTTTTAAAAATAATGAGAAAGTAGAAATCAAACGAAATTGGGATTGTTATCTGAAAAACAAAATAGTTAGAAAGCTGCCCCAAACAGACCTTTAGAAATCTCTAGCTTATGACCCAGTTTCGACTTTCATGCTCGGGTCACATATTGGGGAAAAATTACTCTGTGTGGATATCAGACCATCCTTAGACGAATGAGAGCACGTCACGTCATCCGATACATAACAAAAAGTGACTTGGCGCTAGGGGTGTCAATATTTGACACGACTCGAAAACCCGACACGATCCCGACCCGAAAATTCTGGGTTAGGGTCAACCCGGACCCAAAACGGGTGGGGTTTGGGTTTAACAAATCGACCCGTTTCAAAAATCGGGTTGGGTTTGGGTTGACCCAGAAACTCGAAATTGACCCGTTTTGACTTGAGATTGACCCGTTTCAACCCAAAAAATCAAAGTTTGACCCGTTTGTTGACCCGAAAACTAGCAATTTTTGGTCAGCCCCGAGTCATTCTAGTCGTGTCAGGTTGACCCAGACCCGAAGCGGGTCGGGTTCGGGTCCAAAAAACCGACCTATTTACAAAAACTGGTCGGGTTCGGGTTGACACGAATAGTGCCGGGTCCGTTTCAGGTTCAACCCGTGACTCAAAATTGACACCCCTACTTGGCACGCTTTCATTCTTCTCCGGATATCGTTCGGGGTCCGTACAAAATCATTAATCCATATTGGGATGACAACTTTGTGGTGTCACCATGTTCTAGCCAAAGTTCACATGATTATGCATAGTTTACTAAGATCAAAACTTGTTTGAGTTCTTATGATCTCCACAAAATTTTGATTTGCAAATATAACTTGTTTTATGACTAATAACCATCCATAGAAATAATTAATACATTCTTCATTAAATTTTAATGCATTATATTTCTATATATATCCCCAAAAGAAATTATATATAATTTTTAAACATCACTAATTATTAGTATTACATCTGAGCTTATTTCTTCCTTTGTATTAGATGCAAAGACTCTTATATTTTCTCCTATTTCATAAATTGACACGTGGCAGCATTGGAAAATATTAGCCAATAAGTAAATATTTTTCCACCCAATTTTCCCAAATAATTATTAGCAAGACATTTGGCAGCTAATTAGAAATTTTTTCATTTAATTAATTGGGACATTTGGAATATTTATTATATTTGACTAAGACTTGTTCATTGGTTGGTCTTCATACAATAAGGTTATGTCAAATTAAAAAAAAAAAGATATTATATTTTATATTTTAAATTAATTACATAAAATCAATTATTTTAATTTTAATTTTATTATTATTATTTTTCACTCAATTTACTGACAGTGGTAAAATTTTGAGTCAATTGAATCTAATCTATTATTATAAATAATTTGTAAGAGTATATTATAATTAAAAAATATATAAATTTTGTAATTATTTTATAAGATTCATTGGATATTTAATTTTTTTATTTAGTGAGAATATGATTATTTTTATTGTTATTTTATTGGGATAGTTAAGAAAAGATCAGGTCTAGTAATAAAACATAACAAATGCCAAATTAAATATCTGCCAAGGAAAGATTCAGAGATGAGACAAATGCTTGCAAGAGCAATTCTCTTGCCAAATTTTAAAAAAAAAAACTGATTATTATTTTTAAGATGCCCCCTTTTTATTTTTTTAAGCTAAATATTATAATATTAGTCAAAATTCAAAATTTCTTCAAATTTTAAGTCCATAATTGAGGATCAACTTGAGGCATTCTGATTCTATTTAGGCTTCATTTGTGACAGCTTTCTTACTGCTTCTTAAGACATATTTTTAGTACAAAAATTATAATTTTTTATACTAAAAAATTACTTTATGAAGCAGTAAGAAAACCATCTCAAACAAAACCTTAGTAACAAAATTTTTATATTTAAAAAAATTTCAAGTCTAAGGATTTATTTGGAATAACTTTCTTACAGCTTTATTTTTCAACATGCAATCATAATTCTTTTTGTCTATTGATTTTTCGGTAGTTTCAAAAAATTTATGTGCTAAGAAACTACATTTCACAACAAATTTCAAAATTTTATTTTCCCTACAATTAGTTTTACAATCACCTAAGTCAACTTGAATTCAATCTTATTCTCATTATTGCCCCCATTAAAAAAATTGTTCTTACTCTTCACATTATGACTCTCTTGTATGTTCTACATATTACCATTATATATAATTAGAGTTAGTTACAATTATATATATTATCTTATTTAATCCTTAAGTTCAATCTTATTCATCATATTTAATGTATGGATAAAGAAATGCTAACAGGTAGTCTCATTTGAGCATAATGGATTTTTAAAATGAAAGAGAAACTAAGATAAAGATGATAGGTTTATTAATAATATGTCAACACTAATGAAGATAAGATGATAGATTTCTTTAATAACATGTGCTTGTTTTATTTCATTTGTAGGACCAATTATCAAAGATATTTTCTGTAACAGTCAAAACTCTTAACTATCGAGATATTGTTTATTTTAGCCTAAAGGCTTCACGATTTTGTTTTGTGGTGTAACTTCCTAGGAGGTCACCCATTTAAGGATTTCTCCAGGATGAGCACGCTTAATTGCGGAGTTTCTTAATGAAATTCTGATCATTACACCAAAAAATGCCTCGATGTTTAAGACTTTAGCTTCTTTTTACTTAAGAAATTTCATATTTCCCTCCTCAAATCCAACAAAAACAAGAACATTGAAACAGATTACAAATCAAGTTACTGACAGATTACAGAGCTTAATCAGAACTTTCAGCATTGCCACACAATATAGGAACATAGTTATGTTCCTAATTTCCTTCTTAAAGAAAGTTTATATTCATTGTCTTCCTCATAATAAGTCAGCACAGAAGAGTGATGAACCTTACTGAAAGCAACAAAATGGCCTTTGGAAGAGAACAGATGAGACAAAAGGCAAAAGGATCCAACAGAAGAACTAAATAATCTTATATTCTGAATCACCATAGCAACCTCTCTTGAGAATAAAAGCTATTAAATAGCTACAATCAAAATTTTCAGGAGTCCAGAGATCACAAAAACTAATAAAAAGGACAAATAAACATACATCTGTGTTTATAGTGAGAGATCATTGAAGAGAAGTCATTCTTCCAAGTGGCAAGCATGGAGATTATGATAACTGGTAAACAAAATGATGTAAAACATGTTGAGTTGTATGATGATTGTGTTGTTGATGTAAAGCATCTTCCAAATGGCAAAATCATGCAATAATTTTTCTTCATCTTGAATGTATAGATAATTCATTATGAGATGTGCAAAATCATATATATAATTCAAAGGCCACATATTTTTGATCTTTTAACAATTATACATCACTTATGAAGACTAGAAATAACAAAGATATCAATTCAAATGAAAAGCCAATGATGTTTTACTCAAAAAAATGGATGAAATTCTAGAAACAAAATTAAGAAATGAATTGAAAATCACAACAACAACATCAAGCCTTCATCCCATTATATGAGGTTGGCTACATGAATTATTTTTCTCCATTGTGTCCTATTAAGAGTCAAATTCTCATTGAAATCTAATAAAGAAACATCATTTCTAATATTTTCTAATTAAGCCTTTTTAGATATACCTCTATCTTTTTTAACATAAACAAAATCTAATACATCTACTCTCCTAACAGGACATTGGAAGGCCTCCGTTTTATGTGACCAAACCATCTAAGACGACTCTCTCTAATCTTATCTTCCACTAGAGCTACTCTAACTTTTTCACGAATATGCTCATTTTATCTCCTATCCTTAAGAGTAAAGCCACTCATCCACCTGAGAATTGAAAATCACACTTTAGTTAAATTAAGGTTTTGCTTGGAACAACTTTTTTACTGCTTTATTTTTCTACATTTTTTATTTGGCCATTGCTTTTTCAATACTTTCAATAAATTTTTGTGCCATGAAGCTACTTTTTACATCAACTTTAAGAAAATTATTTTCTCCACAATAACTTTATAACTATCTTTATAAAAAGTTACAGACATCTTAAACAGACCCTAAATCAATCATGTTCTCAAAGCAACAACAAAATTTAGAATAAAGATACGATAAGAGAAAAAGAATTCACCAAAAGTTAAAAAATACTGCTTGGTCAAGGAGTTGACTCTTTTAAGTAGAAGTAAATGCATTCAAGTTGAGTTTTTAAATTTTTTTAGAACTAATTAGGAGTTGACTCTTTAAAGTAAAGTAAAAAAAAAAGAGTAAAAGCCCAAAATAACCCCCGAGCTATTAGTAAATGTTCAATTTCGTCCCAAACTTTCATGATGACCTAATTTAGTCTTCTAACTATTAGAAAATATCTCAGTTTGGTCTCAAGGTCAAAGTAACCGTTAAATTAACTCCAACAGTTAAATGTAAGGATAATTTATGTATTATCCTGTATGTGAAATTATATTAAATTTTTTTTTTTTTTGTTATTTATCATATTAAAATAACTATAAAAATTATAATGGAAGTTAACCAACTAAATAACAAGAGTAAATAATTAATAAACATTGTTAACTTCTATTATAATTTTTTTATTTATTTTAATATGATAAATATCAAAATTTGTAACATAATAATATAATTTCACATACATCATAATATCGAAAATATCATTACATTTAACTTTTAGGATTAACTTTGACCAGTACTTTTGGCCTTGGGATCAAATTAAAATATTTTCAAATAGTCAGGGGACTAACTTTGGACATTATGAAAGTCTGGGATTAAATTGAACATTTACTAATAGTCAGAGGTCTTTTTTGAGCTTTTACTCAAAAAAAAAAAAATTAATGCAACCAAGTTGAGTTTTTATTTAGAATTAAATTGATTGAGCTTTTTATATGCCTCAAGCTCACATTAACAATAACAAAGTCTCCCCGATATTCCTCATCCACGTATTAAAGTATGCCAAAAGAATTGCATAGAGTTGTTGCTAAAAGAAAAAAAAAATTGTAGAACTACAATATGATACAAAACACTTCAGGATGGGTTTTAGACCCATCAGATTTGCATTGAGATTAATAACATATATGATATTCTGAATTGTATTAAACTCAATTTGAGCAGCATAACCAACAAAAGCAATAATAAGATGACATAGATCCAACAATTGCAGAAAAAGAACAACAAGAAAACAGGAAAAAAATCCATCGAGTAGCCAAAGAATAAAGAGAACCCCTTGAACATAAAAACATAGGAAGTAAATGGTAAAGAAAAAAATTCATAGAGAGGGATGGCCGCAGGAGTATCAATCCGAGTTACTTTAGAAGGCTATAGGCATATGGACACTCTTGCTAAAATAAGAATAAAATCAAAAGAACAATAAAACAAACTAAAATTACATCATTAAGGACATGCACCTTAACATAATATTTTTTTTATAAATTGTGAGGATAACAAAGTTAAAATTTATATAAATAATAGTTGAAAGTGAAAATTCAGCTGATATTCATCACATTTGGGCATAATTGGTGTAGTAATTGCAAATAAATCGATGTGGTATCACATGCAAGGCTATTGACAGAAGTCATGCAGATGACTACCCAATGATGCAATAGTATATGAGACAACTAATGAAAAAGCTAAAATACTAATAAGCTTCATGATGGATACTAATAAAGATATTACAACAAGTTCCTAGAGGATGAGATGATAAATAGATTTTGAAAATGTACAAACCACACAAATATGATGTCCATTTGGATGAACAGCCTCTTGAAAGAAAATTAGTCCAAACAGCTTCAATATTAGTCATAATGAACTATGCACTTTAAGGATTTGATCAAATAGATTGAATTTTAAATTTCCTGGTTCTTTAAGTTATTCATCTTCAACAGATTCTTCAAAATATTGATGTAACTTCAAAATAGAGAGTACAAATGCATCAAAGATAGATGTCAATCTGGCTTAAAGAAACGAAGAAAGCTCCGACCTTGCTAGTCATATCAATAAAGTAGTATTTTTTGGCATATTTATCCCTCCTAAAATTTTGATATTCAAAAAAACAAATAACCTCATAAAAAATTAATTCATTAGCATTTCTCTAGCCGATTAAAAACTGTTTATTACAAATTACTAGCAAAATATTGCACAAAAACATGTTTTGTCACCATGAACTTCTCTCAATCTTATCAAGCAACTTCATTACAAGATGGAAATTGCTATCAGAGGATGTAGCCAATTCAACCAATTGTAAAGAACGCTTTGTTAAAAGATCATACCTCTCCAATTCATTAGTAGCCACCATTTTATCTGAAGAATGAGATAAAGTATGTAAGCGTTTGAAATCCTTACGCCAACGATCGAGAATATATTTGGATGGTAGGTCATATTGCTGAGAGAATTTGAGTACAGATAAGGCATGCCTACAAAGAATGCCCTCAAAATTAAATCCTTGGCAAGTACATTCGACTTCACTTCCACACGCATTGTATGAAACCTCGAAGTCCTTAAAGCCTCTTATTTTACCTTCTGTGCTATCTTTTTGAAATTCACATTCTCTTACTTCATAGTAAGTAACTGAACCATCAACCTTGAGTATAGATATACTGCATTGGATGGTAGCCTTCAATTCATCCTGAAACTTCTTGAACATATTCACTGTGTATAACTTAGAGAGCTTTTCCTCCATTGGCAACTGTGTCAGCAAGTAGGGGCTACCATGAAATGATTCAAAATCAGCCTGTGCTTCTTTTTCATAATTATCTTGTAAAGCTATCTCATTTAAGCTAATAAATTGCTGCAGAGATGTTTTTGAATTTACATATTCATCAAAGTAAGAGTTCATACATTGACTACGCTGAGTAGTTGACATGCCCGCCCAAAATATATTCTTCAGAAAAACTGGAACCCAAAAATGTCTACCATCATATAATTCCTGAAGCCATTTATGCATTTCTAGTCCAAACTCTTCTATCACTCTTCTCCACCCATCTTCAAAGTCTGAGATTGTCATTGAATCATATATTATTCTCTTTATTTCTTTTTTAATGGGTTTATATTTATCAAGATGTCCCAATTTTTCAGGCATTTTATTCATGATGTGCCGCAAGCAAAATCTATGTCGGGACTCTGGAAAAACTTCTGAAACTGCATATTGGATGCTCATGCATTGATCGGTTATAATAGCTTTTGGAGAACGCCCTGACATGCATGACAACCAAGCTTCAAATAACCACACAAAGTTTTCAGATGTTCCACTTGCAAGTAAGCCACAACCAAATAAGACCAATTGGCCATGATGATTAACTCCGACAAAAGAAACAAATGGTAAGTCATACTTGTTAATTAGAGATTTTGTATCGAATGCCACAATGTCTCCAAAATAATCGTATGATGCCCTAGATTTTGCATCAGCCCAAAACAAATTTCTTAGATGGCTTTCTTCATCCCAATCCAACAAATAAAAAAAGTTTGGATTCTTCCTCTGCATGTGCAAAAAGTATTCACAAATTGCCATTGCATCTCCTTGTTTAAGCTCGAGAGTCCCTTCCTTATGTGCATAATTCATGCACTTCTTTTGGCCAATAGTTATTCCCACATGCCCTCCATTTTGTTGAAGTAATGAATTATCTGAAACATATATACCTGCTTCGTCATTGCAATCTGATCTTTTCCCCATAACAGCTGGTAACTTCCTGTTGCATCGAAAATACCGAGCTTTCGAGGGACTTAGTAAATGATTATGCTCGAGAACAACATCTGTTACAAATAGCAAGTCATCTTTCCAATTCCTAACTGTTATCATAGCAAGACAATTAGTTTTTGTTGTAGGCTTTGCTAGAGAAGATTGTTGACTAGTTGATCCACAACCACTTTTCCAACAACTAAGATCAGCACGCCGGCATTTACCCTTCCGAAACCATGATCTTTTAATAACAACACCAAATCCCTTTCTATGTCCATATTCTTTGTAGAATCTAAAAACGTCATCATAAGATTCAAATACCATTCCAACTTTGGGTTCTTGATCTTCTTCTCCATTCCTAAATATAACATTCCGGGGAATATTTTCAATTGCTGCACTTTGCAAATCCTGACACGTGAAAAGTGTATATAAGACATGGCCTCATTAAATCAAACAGATGAAAGCACCATGAAATGCCACAAGAAGAGGTGAAAATGTTTATCACAACAAGGACAAGCCATATAAATTGTGAATGACATGATCATCATCATTCTTTACTCTGAGATATATAGGAACATGCATGTGTATGTTAGGTTTGCAAAAGAAAAGCTCATCTTTTTCTACCCCAAATAATCAATAGAACCAAGACTTTTAAGTAAACAGTACGAGCAAGCAAGGTCATAACAAGCTGAAGAAATTAAAGGACAAAAATTGCAAAACTCGAGTTGTCATCTTGTGTAAAAATATTAAGTTTGATATCTGAATGAAAAATGTCTTTCACCCTTCTCGTAGCTAAAGACAAAAAGGCAACTTAAAATGTAATAGGAATACAGTATTCACCTCTAGCAACCGCAACTCTTCTATATAAATAAAACAACTGAAATAAAAGTAAGAAATGGAGTCTAAGAAAAGTTTGTATATGAACCACTTTACAAAATTACTTTTATTGCACAGCAGTTTACCTTCAGCATTGAAACTTCTCCGCAATAGGGTGCATCTTCACCCTGCTTTCTTTCAGATGAGTCATCCATGGCATCATCTGGTCAAATCTAGTACAGGTACATCTATTGTCAAATATGGTTTCAAAGAACTATGAACAGTTGAGATGGGGTGAACAAGAAGATTAAGGAGCTAGTAGCCAATGGGAAGAAAGCAAGTTCTGGAGAATCAATAAATAATGCAATCAGTATAAGCTTTTCCAATTTTTTTATTTGAAAAGCCAGAGGCCGAAGTTGAGCCATCCCTTCAGCAACTTCTTGTCAGATTTCTCATCCAGGTAGCATCTAATCAGCTGCGATGTGAGACAGTGTTGATAGGAAGGGCTGCATAAGAATTACTCTCATTATTCGAATACAATGGAATGCTTTGTAAATGAACAAAGTACAAAATGAATCCATAATATTTCTTTTTTCAATGTTATAAGAGAAATAATAGAAGAAGAAAAACTGACTAGGAACTTTCTATACAAAGAATCCTTTTGTTTTGCAAGCAAGCCTCTATTGGAATGCAGATTTCAGCCGGACAGCATTTATAATTATACAACATTGTGGTCTAAAAAAGTTAGTAGAAGTGGCAAATCTTTTTATTTAATTTATTTAGTGAAAAGATGGGCACCCTTCTCATTAAAAGAAATAAAAGTGATATAAGTTGCAGAACAAAGAGCAACCCAAAAAACAAAGAAAAGTCTTACAGAAATTACAGAGAAAAAAGAAATTTAAACATTAATCCAATATGATTTAGAGGCTTGCATGGAAGGTTTAAAGCTTTCCATTTCTCTAAGATCTGATAGGCATTGTTTCCATGACTATATTAAATCAAAAATAAGCTTTCCATTTCTCTAAGATTTGATGAAAAGGACTTTACATGAAGCATATGATAAGCGTGAGAAAAAGTTGTGAATCATTATCAGAATTTCTCCATTATGATGTGTCTGACATCAAGAATATCAGAAGAAAGATCTATAACAAAGAGAACAAAAAAAAAACACATTAGATTGCGATAAGCAACCTTCAAAATCATTGACTAGCCAATTCATAAAATTTTTTTATTAGATGTGATGATTGTCCAAATTTTATTTTCGTGAGCAAAAAATCTAAAGCCCCGCAACCTTCAAAGCCATATTTTTATTTGACAAGAAATAATATCCCATCTGCTTTAATTTTACAAATAATTTCCATTAAATCAAAGCTAATTTATGACCATTGAAATTTCAAATCCGTTTCTTTACAAATAAAAGTCAACTTGTTTGTCAAATAGCCACTAAAATGTTTATGTTAGAAAGAACATAGCATTAGGGAAATAACTTCAGTAAAATGTTTAATCAATAGCAATCATAAAACAAGACTTCAAATGAAACAAACAGCTTCCAACAAAGAATTTCTGAAAAACTGGAAACATTGGATATGAGATCATCAGAAAAATGCATCTATGAATAATGTAAAGCTGTCAATTCTTTCTATAAACTACTTCATTCAATACACAAAAGATGCCAAAGGAGAAATAAGTTTTTTCAGTGGTTTGGAGTGTATCACGAGAGCAGCACATAGCAAAACGGTCAATAAGCTGGAACATTTGCGAATCATTTTGATAGTCTGTTGGTTGAGAGCTTTGGCTATCAACCAAGAGATCTTAGATTCAAATCTTACGTATATGATGTGTGTATAAGTTTGCCTTAATTGGTCTAAATGTCCCCCCCCAAAAAAAATTTTTGATAACAGCTGAAGGCAAGCAATTCATTACCTTAGGAATACAATCAGTAAATAGCTTAAGAGAAAAGTATGTACTAATGAAATTAAATACTGGTTATATATATATACTGTTATTAAAAGGTCATTTGTGATTTTACACAAAAAAATCCACATTTATAGCAAAATTTGAAGTAGGATAACAGGATAGAAGAACGCACAACATAATTTAGAAAACGTGCAACTAATTTAAACTTGTCATTGCATGAAAATAATCTGATTCCCACTATGAACAACCACAGAAAGAGGAAGAGAAATTCAAACTCCAGTAATCCACAGAACAAGAACAGACAAAGCATTCAGTCAACAGTACCGAGAATAGCTCAATTCCATATTGTTCTCAGTATTTCAAAATAGTAAAACTCACCAACTAACCAAATCAACAATTTCATAAGCCTTTCAAGCTTTAAAAAACAAATCATCTGTGGGAAAAACCCTCCATACTTACAGATTTAGCTACTTCGAAGCAGCTCTGCACGCCAATCTCCGGCGAAAAAAAAAAGAAGAAGAAGAAAGGCAAGATCTTTGTACCTTCTAATCCCCAAGTTTGATTCCTGCATAAAATCCTCCGCCAAATCGAAAGTTCTTCGACACAAGAGAGAGAGAGAGAGGTGAAACAAAAAGCTGAACAAAGTTTGAGAAATCTGAGCTCTTAAAGCACTATCGACCAAAAAAACAAATGATACGCCACTAAAAAAACAGAAAATTAAGTCTGTCAGAAAGCCTCGGGGCCATCTCAGCCGGCGGAACCGACGGAGAACGATCCTCCACAACTTCGATCCGAAAGGATCTGAACCGTTAATCACGCTCTAGCCCAGAAGCCACTTATCATCAACCAGACTTAGTTGCTTGCCTCTTTAATCGTTAAAGATGCAGCTGTACGAGCCTATAGAACAGATCCTGTTCAAGTAAGGTCGTGCTAGTTGAGTAAAGATTTAGATATTTAAATTTAGGAGAATATTAGCTCTAATCAGTGTGGGACTAAAAACATCAAATCACGTGACAGGATTTGATATCTTAACAAATTTTGTTTAAAAAAAGAATTTTATTTAAATCAAATGGCATATATTAACAACAAAAAGGTTCTTTATGATTTAATTGAAAATTTTTATAAGTAAAAATAATCATTGACCTAATAGTTAAAATATATAAAAAAAATTTCAAGGGTACAAATTTGAATCATATTCTTTATAATTTGTTGTAAATAATATAATAAAAAAGAGGAATTTATAATCTATTTAATATATTATATTTGCTGTAAAATAGTTTTTTTATTTAGAACAAATGGCATATATTATCATGAAAAAAGGTTTTTATTTTAAGGTTTTAATTGAAAATTTATAAATTACGAAATAATCTTAAAAAAGAAAATGATTTTTTAAAAAAATATATAAATTTGAATCACATATTTTATAATTTATTGTATATCTATATCATTAAAATAATTATAATTTATTTAATATATTATATTGGCTGCGAGTGTCATATGACAATTCGTTTTGCCAACAAAAGTTATTTTGATCCATAACATTAACATCAAATTAAAATTTTAAATACAAATAAATGATAATATTATTATTGTGGGCTAAAATATATGCGGCGATAAAGTTAGAATTTTCATCTCAGCATTGTACGGATATCAAGCACACAAACAAAAACACATAAGATTTTTTACGTGGAAAACCCAGGAAAAGGGAAAAAACACGGGGCCGCGCCCAATTAAAAATGATTCCAGAAGTGTTTGAATAGATACAACTGACTGATCCGTCCTATTGAGAACGATCAGATTACAACAATCAACCGTCAGGTTGAAATCCAGTGATGAGCAGAGATCAGATGAAAATTCGGCAACGTTTGGTGGTCGGGAGAAAATCCGATGTTAATTGGCCATCGGGCGGAAGTCCGGCATCAGTCTGGCGTCAATCGATGGCCGGGTGAAAGTCTGATGACAGTCAATGGTCGAGCGGAAGTCCGACGGTGATCGAGGAGTCTGGTGACAAGAGAACTCTAGTTTCTATCTCTTTTTCTTCCCTTTCTTGCTTGGGTCTCCTTCCATGAGAAATAATGAATCTATTTATAGATTTTTAAAAGTGGTATGACTAGTGATATATCACCAAAAAATTATCTTGATCGGGCACAAATCTCGAGGAAAAACTCAAGTGGGAAACTTCAAAAATTAATTCGGAGACCATTTAAACTCTGATTTCAGCAAGCTTATAGTCGAACTGAGCGTCTCGGAAATACGAATCCAACAACACCAAATTCGGCTCAATCCGAGCCCAAATGAGTCCAAATCAAGTACCCGATGCGCTATTGGAAGCATCGAACAGCAATTTGAGTTACCAAACGGTCTCCGATTTTGACGAGCTTATAGTCGAATCGAGCGGCTCGACGAGACGAATCCAACGAGCCCAAGATCGTAGAATTCTGATACCGTTAAGACCTTAAGATGCTCAATAAACGGTTCATGATCAAGGGATTCAATATCAGCCGTTCATCCGGATCACTCCTTATTTGCCCCTGATCCCTCATCTATTTACGGGCTATGCCACTCCAGAAAAACTATAAATAGCCCCTCATTTCTCTTAAGAGGGGACCCAAGCCAAGAAGAGAAGAAGGGAAAAAGAAGAGAAGAGAAGTCTAGGAGGGAACAACTCCTCCTCGACCACCGCCGGAACTTCGCCGGAACTCCGCCGGAACACCACCGGAGCACTATCGGGCGCCCGAGAGACGCCAGAGCTCTGCCCGACACCGGAGTAACATCGGAATTCTGCCCGATGCCAGAATTCTACCCGACGCCCGAGTGACGCCGGACTTCTTTCCACGCGACGCCGGAATTCTGCCGGACACCCGAGTGACGTTGGAACTCTGCTTGGCCTTGTAACCGATACTCATTGTAATCTGATCGTCCTGAATCTAAAGGACGAATCAGTCTCGTGTATTTCATACAACACTAGTGGAACTCTTTCAGCTGGGCGTGGCCCCGTGGTTTTTCCCTTTTTCGGGGCTTTCCATGTAAAAATCCTTGTGTTCTTTCGTTCTTCTATTTGTGTGATGGATATACGTACAACGTTGAGACGGAAATTTAAACTTTATCGCCGCGTATATTTGAGTCCGCAACTAGTAAATAAATGGGAGATCAATGGTAAGTTGAGAGTGATTTGAATGAACGGTCGATGTTAATTACCTTGATCGTGAACCGTTTACTAGGCATTTGAATGTTTTAATGATATCAGAATTTGGCGATCTTGGGCTTGTTGGATTTGTCTCATTGAGCCGTTCGATTCGACTATAAGCATGTTGTGTTTTGTCATCCAATTTATGATTTGAACTTTTTAAATGCGCTTCAGGTTTCGATTTGAACCCAATTGGGCTCAGATTGAGTCGAAATTAGTGTCGTTGAGTTCATATTATAGAGTTTGCTGAAATCGGAGTTCGAATTATCCCAAATTTAATTTTGAAAGTTTCTGACTTGATTATGCCTTGAGATAGATGCCCGATCAAGATAATTTTTGATGATCAAATATAAATATTAGTTATAATGGATTTAATATAAAGAAAGTTTATTTAATTAATTATTATCAAAAGGTCTACATATACTACGAATATTTTTGTGAAAATTTATAAATTAATCCAAATATGAAAATTAATATGCACAATTTCAAGTATATAAATTGAATTATAAAATAAAGTCATTAAGCATCACAAAAAAAAAACTGAAAAATTTATGTTTATTGAATTTAGAAACCTAATTAATTCATGAGAGGAGATAGGATAGGATTTGAGATCTTATAAAAAAAAGTAATTTCTTAAAGATAAGAAAGATAAAATGTATGAAATGACATGAAAATAATATAATATCTCTAATTATGATAGAAAATTCTATCCAAAATTTTCTTTATACTCTTCTTTGCTTATAATATTATAATAATATATCCAAAAGTTTCAAATAAGGCTATAGATAACCTTATTCTTTTTTTTTTTTTTTTGAAAAATAAGGGACAATCATATCTAATTTTCATTAATATAATAAAAAATTACAATTAGAAATTACATCAAATGCAAAAAAAAAAAAAAAAAAACTTACAAATCCTCTACAAAAAAAAAGGCTAACCAAAAACCTTCAAATAAAAATACAACCTACTTAGGACCAGCCCAAGCAACATGAAAAAATATAACCGTTATCTAATGAGAACAATTATAATAAGATCTGTAGCCTGAAAAACCAATCTCCAATGAAGCTTCCGAGTATGAATCCATAAGCTCCAAATAGCCATCCCGGAATGAACAATAAAGACATCCATCCAGTCATTGTACCATAATGTTGAAGTACTGAACAAGCCATCGGATAGCCACAGAATAAGAAGTTCAATAAACTCCAATAAAAATCCAATAATAATTATTAGAATAATTAGGTTTAAAATTTTATAATAAAAATTAATATAATTTATTACATATTACTTAAGTTCTTAAGTTTAAATATTAATAAAAAATATTTAAATCTACTTTTCAATCTATTTATTTTATATTTTCATGGTACATAAATATCTAATAATATACATAATTTTAAAAGAGAATAAACTACAAGAAAAAATTAATTCCAAGATATAAAATAATTCATCAAATAAAAGATTAAGTCATTATTAAATATGTATTTTATTAAAATTTTAGCAAGTTGCTCGTTAAAATATATTCACAATAATTATAAAAAAAATCAAACAAGATGAATAGTATACAAATAGAGCGTATTTATTCGCATGCAACTTTGGTTACAGCCTAATTTATTTATTCAATTTAAAATTTTCAACAAAACAAATAATCAAAAAAATTAAAAAGATGGCAGAGAAATTTCATGAAAATATATTAAATCGAAGAACATTAGAGTTCAGAATTATTTAATTTTTAATTTGTAATGTAAATCAATCATATAGACATACAAATGTTAAATTAAAAATTTATCTTATATACAAAATGAGCATATCCGTGAAAAGGTTGGAGTGACTCTAGTAACGGATAAGATTAGAGAGAGTGATGGTTTGGTCACATAAAATAGCAATCTCCAGATAACCCAATTAGAAGAGCAGATGTATTAGATTTAGGCTTTGTTTGGGACGGATTTCTTACTACTTAAAACAGCTTTCTAGCACCAAAATTAATATTTTTGCATTAAAAAACTGCTTTAATAAGCAGTAAGAAAGTCGTCCCAAACAAAACCTTAATCTATATAATTAAGTGTGGATTATCAAAACCTAAGTCTGTAAAAGCCCTATCTCAAGTAACCAAACTACTAGACTAATGTTTGATTAAAACCTGTAGGTTAGGCTAATGTAACCCTTAATAAACCCTAATCAACTTTGAAATGCTAATGTTAGAATAGAATGAAATCAAGAAACTTCAACTAGCCTTGTTACTCATTGGGGGCTTAACATTGTTCATGTAGGGGTGTCAAAAATTGACCCTACTTGCCAACTCAATCTGAAAATTCTAGATTCAGGTTAACCAGTTTAATAAACGGGTCTAAAAAACCGACCCGTTTAACAAACCCTAGTTAGTACTGAAACATAATGCATTCAAATATTTATTTTCCATAAAATAAAATGCATGAAATCCTTTTAAAGTTTAAACCCCTCTTTCAAAGTAATTAATCACAATCCCTTTCATAAATCAATGAGGTGCAATCGATACCTAAAAGATTAATAACAAGAACTTTTCATGTACCAATGCATGAATTCTTTGATGCAAGCATGTGAATATTGTACTTTTCATGTACAATATCAATTAAAAGAACTTTTTATGACCATGATTTTATGTTTCCAGGAAGAAAAAAAAAAGATGATCAAGTACAATATAGGATGAACCGAATCTTACCAAAGATTTCAGGATCATCTGTACCAAGCCACGAAGAGATAAATCTGCTTTCTGCTTCACATGTCCAAGACAAATCAAAATTATGGCAAGTGAAGAAATCTAAGAGCCAACATTTAAACACTGAAATGTTTGATAAAATTAAGAGTACAAACTGCCAAGTTTTATTAGATTTTCCTTGTTACAGACTTCAATATATATTACATTAAATGACAGAACTGAAAGCTAAAAAACTCATTAAAAATAGTTTTTGCAATTGTAAATCATTTAAACATATGTGGAGCGCATTTGGCCTCAGAATTGCAGAATAACAGCATTGTTGAGATCAGTCCCGAAAGATGGTATTTTTGTCAACTGCTTTCATCAAAGGCTAACAATACAGTGAAATGAAACTGCTCTAAGTTGTTAAAAAGACTGTGGATTGCAGCTATTTCAAGGAAATGAAATGAACTGAGGTTGAATCAAAATGGAAAAATAAGTCATTTCGAGTATAAAATGAACAAAAACAGCCTGAAGTAATGAACAATAGACTTCTTTGCTCAGAACATCTAAGAAAGAAACAGGCACATAAGAGTTCCTCACTTTTAAGAATTTTGGTACAAGTAGCCTCACAAGAGTTGGCTACTGTTTTTACCTATCTGAATACGAAATAGGATAAAGAATGGCAACAAAAATGGAAAGAAAAAACTTTAAAATTTACAAGTTGGGATAAAATTTTCATGTTAGAAGCATACAACAATACAACAATAACAAGCCTTTGTCCCACTACGTGGGGTCGGCAACATGAATCTTTTTCTCCATTGTGTCCGGTTCAAAGTCAAATTCTCGTTTAAATCTAATAGAGAAAGATCATTTCTAATATTTTCTAACCAAGTCTTTTTAGGTCTACCTCTACCTTTCTTAACATAAGTCAAATCTAATACCTCTACTTTCCTAACTGGGTCATCGGAAGGCCGCCGTTTTATGTGACCAAACCATCTAAGGCGACTCTCTCTAATCTTATCCTCCACTGGAGCTACTCCAACCTTTTCACGTATAATGTTAGAAGCATCTGCTGATAAAATGAAGAAGCATCATAATCAAAAACATTTTTGTCCGCATAATACGCATAATAACAAATAAATGAAGAAGCATCTGCTTATAAAATGGCCTCAGAATTGCAGAATAACATCATTATCAATCAGTCCCGAAAGATGGTATTGGTGTTATTTGATGTCCTCATAGGCCTGTTATGTCGCATTCTTGGCTAAATGAAAAAAAAAAAGCATTCAAAAATCTCAATTGCAAACTGCTGCTCACTGAACAATTCAGAGCACATCACCATGATTGTGAAGTTGATAATTCTTATAGAAATTAAATCCAAAAAAGTTAATGTCCATAGTCAATAGAAGAATACTGCTTCGTTCGGTACTGTTTTTACACATCACCATGATTGTGAATTGATAGCAAGTAGGACTTTCAATTGTGAATACAAATGCAGATGCTAGAAGATTCAAATATGCCTGATTTCAAAATGAATTGAAGATAAAAGCATTACTAAGCTAACCATAAATGTCAATCAATGGACAATTCGTAAACAAACTACCGAGGCAATATCTAATAACAAACTCTTATCAGCCGCTCGATGTAAGGATAGTGCAACAACTGTTTTAGTACATTAAAAAGAAACCGCAAATAGCCTCAGAACTGTAGATAAAAATCAATCAATCCCAAAAAATGATATTTTGCAAGCCATATTCATGAAATCCAAGTTTCAGTTCATAAGGCTCTTTGTCTTAAGGAAAAATGACTGATTGACTGAAATGCTATGAATTTATTCAATGTGTTTCATAATTGACATTGTGCAATTAATTTGAAGTTGACACCCTTTCCGCATCTCTTTTCAATATTCCTTCAAAGAAAAACCCTAAAACTTCATGTGAAGAAATGAGACAAGTCAGTTACTGAAGCGCAGAATCAAACCACTAAAGAGCTAAAAACATTCAAGAAATGATTCCATGTACTACAAAAGAAGGTCATGGTAATCTTCGCAAGGTAAATATGAAAAGAAAATAGATGTTGAAACTGAATTTGAAACAAATTCCCTTCAAGTAGCCTTTAGTAATGCCGGCTTGCTATGTATAAAACAAAGTGCATTCACTCTACAAAAATGAACAAACCACACCAATTTGCCATCTGAACAGGTAATACGATAGAGGTGTTCATAAGACAAACACTCAATGTGCAAATTGGTCAATTTTTACCTTGACAAATCCTCACATTATCATATAATACACACAATTACAAATTATTCCAGAATATCATCATATACAGTGGCCTCAGAATTGCAGAATAACATCATTTGATCAAATCAGTCCCGAAAGATGGTATTGGTGTTATTTGATATCCTCATAGGCCTGTTGATAAAAAATCGAAGCTAAATGGAAGAAAAGAAACAGCAATGAAAATCTCTTTTGCAAATTGTTGCACGCTGTATTATTCAGTCTTGTTAGTAAAAAGCTCCACAAAGCTCCTCTCATTTTGCTGAGCTATGCAATTGCTCAAACTCACCTAACAAAAATATGACATCTTGCAAAACCTTTCATAAATTCTTATAGTAATTATATCCCGTAAAAGCCCATCTCCATAATCAATAAAAGAATAATGCTTAGTTTGGTACTCTTGTTAAGCATACCCATGAAGATGCAAGTGTACCGAGAGGGGCAGTCAACTGTGCATTTAAATGCAGATAATTAAAGGTTCTGATATTCCTGATTTGATTAAAAAAATACTGAAAGAAAAATCATTAAAAGACTAACCATAAATGTTAGTCAATGTGCTGTTGCAAAAAAACACTTATTAAGGCAATATCCAAACACAGACAACTTAAGGTATTGGCCATTAGAATAACCCAGCGGAACTGTGTTGAAGACATTAACATGAATGAAACAAGTTGGTCATAAATCGCTGTGCTTTCATACTTCAAGAATATCACCTACCCTGAAGCGCAAAATTAACACAAAAATAACAGCATAACCAATTTAGTGCAAAATGAAGGGCATGGCAATTCTTTACATGATAAATAAATATGACCAGCAAATGCATTGCGAGAATGAACTATGGCTAAAAAGGACATTCGAAAGTTGCTACTAATAAAGCCATTTTATTGCTATAAATCTGTTTACGTTGTGCGGTGTTCTTTGCTGGAAAACAAAATTGATATATATTGCCTAAAATAAAATAAACTGGTCAAAGGACATTTTCTCCAAATATCAAAATTATTATAAAGCAATGCTTATCCATAAAATAAATGCAATTTCAATGCCACTATATTAAAACAAGTGTAGAAGAAGATCGACACATCATTGAAAATCATCTTGATAAGGCTCAAATCCCAATGCAATTTGGATTAAAAACTTTTGAAAACAAATTTAGGACCATCCACACTTCAATTTCAGCAAACTTATAATCAAACTGAACATATCAGCAAAACGAATCCAACAATAAAAAAAGTAGCCCAATCGAGCACTTGAAACATAATTGAATACTTTAGAGCATTAATTGGATGATCAAATGATCTTCAAATTTGGCATTCTTATGATCGAATTGAGCATCTTCACAAGACAAATCCAATGAGCCCATTATTGCTTGATTCTGACAATCTTTAAGACACTTAAATGATGAAGAGATAATTTATGATTGAGGGAATCGATACAGAACTTCCAATAAATTGCTACGAATATTTGTCATATTTACAAGACACACCAATCTCAAAAATCAATAATAGGCCCCTACTCCACCCAAGCATCACTACCAGACCACCCTTCAATCGTCATCTTAGGACCAATAATCGACGACCACCATCAAGCCACCACCCGATGGTGGCCATCAAGCTACCGCTCGACCATTGTTGCCCAAATAACATCTTCCAAACTGGGTCCTCCGACCTCCTTCGCTCGACAACGGTTCTCCAAACACTGTCAATCAATTACAATCCATCGAATAGCGTCTCCTGATCTCAGTACTTAACATCTGTTGCCCAACTAAGGTCCTCCAACATTTGTCCCCCGATGATAAATATCTCTATGCTTGGAACACTACTCAGTACTAAACAAGCATTATTTTGGACCCTTCAAAGTGCTTAAAAATGCATAGTTGATAACTTACAGGTTGGCTTTTTAACAAAAATATTGGATCCACCTAATTTTCCATCTCTCTTTATTGAAAACATAAAAGGAAAATCAAGTGATCAACAATTACATTGAATTCCATTCATTCAAGAAGCATAGTTGAACCATCACATGCCTCAAAAAAGGAGAATCTTAACGAACCATATTTCCATGTCCATGGCAAGAGCATAAAATGCAAGAAGTGTCTTTGATTTCAATTGAGTTTGTTCTGCTTGGGGCATATGCCCCTCTTTCATTTAATAGATTATTAAGGTTGTTTGGGTTCAAGAACACTTGCCACCATGAAGTGATAGCAATGATTTAAGTTGTAAACATTACGTAATTCAATATTTTAGTGAATAGTAGTTGGAAAGGGTAATGAAAAAGTAAATGGCTTTTTCTACCTCTATTTTCCCATCATTCTCTTAATACTATTAGGGTTGTAAGTGAGCCGAGCCGACTCATCAACCAACTCAAGCTCAACTCTCAAGCTCAACTCACTAACGAGCTCGCGAGTTGAGCTTATTGAGCCGCAAGCTTAAGTTTGAGCTCAAACTCGAGCTCGTGTATTATGAGAGCTCAAGATCAATCTTGAGTCATCTCAACTCGCTGGCTCATTACTTTACATGATTAGAAACTCTATATCTAACTTTTATATCCCCATTTGATTGACTGGTTCGTCGCCAGTTCACAAACTCATTTTCTTTTCCAAAGGCTATTGAACCCCCTGATTCCTTCTATGATAAACTCCCACCGTGACTTAGATGTGCAAGGTCCATCAATGCTTCTATAGCAAACTATTGCTACGACTTCCTGGCCTCTAGATCCATCAAAGCCTTCTATAATGAACTCCAATTGCGACTTCCTCTTTGATATTGGACCCACTAATGCCTGTTACAGTGAATTCCAATCGTTGGATCTATCAATGCCTTCTACAACAAACTCCAACTACAACTTCATCGTCGTTGTCTTCTCTGAAAATCAAGACCTCACAAGCTGAGCTAGAACTTGGTAATATACGAGCTTGTCGTGTGATCTCGACTTGAGCTCAAGCTTGAGTTCAAACTAGGAACTGAGCAGGCGAGTCAAGCTCGAGTTGAAAGCTCAACTAGACTCATTTAAACTCTTAATCCTCATCAATCTATCTACTTATTGTCAACTAAACTAAGGTACTATTCAGTGCTTTTAGAAAAAACAAATATTTTGAAATCTTTTCCAGACACACTTTAATAAAGTTTCTTACATCAAGCAACCAAATCGACAATGGGAAGATTTTTTTTTTTTTTTTGAAATCCACAATATGCTCACAGTTAACGCTATCCTGAAGGCATTGTACATGAACATATACCATTAAGTGCAAATTAAACTACGTGCACGCCATTTAATTAAAATTTACTTTACCGCATGCTCTATCAACCGTAAATAAAAACCTCTATCCTTATGGACAGAGGACTATGAGAAGGAATAAAGGAGATAAAGATTAAGTGTACAAGGTTGCTTGAGGGAGTCCATATAACTGAAATTCATAGAATGACAGATAGAATGGAATCCCCTCAAAAGACCTCATTGTTATTACTATATGCCCCATGAATTAGCCAGATGCTGTAGGCTTCGTCGATGCCTACGCTTCGACGAGATCACCATCTCGCTACTCAACAGGGGCGATTAATGAGATCAATAGCGAATGCAACATAAACATCACAAAATCTACCCAAAATAAAATTGCATACAGTAGATCGAACCTCTCCTTCAACTAAAAACGCTACAGGTCATAGCCTGATCTTATCTCAACTTTCTTTTCAAAGCCGATCGGAACCGATTTTGATGAAAGAGTAACAATGAACGGTAAAAATCAATGACTTAGCAATGAACAGAGGATCCGAGATGGATTCGAAAGAGAAGATGGAAGAAATAGAATGAAGCCTCTTGAGGGCGAAGCTAGAGACTGGAGGGTTAAGAAACCCTAGGATACATATATATAGCCATATTCTCTTTGATAGTTGTGGTGGTCCTGAGGCGTTGGATTGAAATCACACGGCTGTGTGAAAATAGAGCTTCCTCGTGATTAAAGATGTGCCATTAGCAATATAATTAGCCCCCTCTTTGCAATCTGAAATGGTTCAGCCATAAAGGTTATTTTTAGGAAATAAACATAGGTAATTATTTTTGGTAGAAGTTTGCTTGTTATATGATGGATGACTAACTTTATATAATTAAATATTCGTGTTAATACAGTGCACATGGAGCAATGTAAGTGGAGCAGAATACAGTGCAGGTGGAATTAGGGGTGTAAATGAGTTGAGACGAGTTGAGTGTATGCCTTATCAAGTCTGGCTCATTTAACCCTCAATTAGTTCGAGCTCGAGCTCAAGTTCAAGATCGATTAGTAGGCTCGAGCTCGACTTGTTTAGAAAATAACAAGTTTGAGATCGACTCGAAAGCTCGAGCTAGTTTGAAAAGCTTGAGCTCGAGCTCATTTGATTGGCTTGATTCTTCAATTGTAAACTAAAAATTTTAGTTTTTTTTTTTTTTTTTCTAACACTTAATTAAAATTTGTTTTAAATTATGAAAAATAACTTAACCAGTCATAAAATGTACATAACTTTAACTTTTAATTTCTTTAAAAAAAAATTAATTGTAGAAGAAATCAATATATAATGAGCAATCATCTTTCTTTAAAAAATTTTATTTAAAAAATTGATCAATATCAAGTGCAATTTTTATGCAGTTAAGTATAATAAAAACTTGATAAATATGAAAAGAGGATCATATCAAAGTTAGACCAAATTGTATATCATCTCATCATTATTAAAAAAAAAGTAATGATAATTGAATATTCATATGTAATCTCCACCTCTTCATCCTCTTCCTCCCTACAAAAGCAAAGATAATTAAATATTCATATGTAAGTATTTGGGATACCAAACAAATGTGTCATATATTATATGTACCGTCATTACCTTAACCCTTCCCTTCAGGCCATAGTGGCAGTGAACCCAGTTGGAGCCACATAGAAGAGCTTGCATAGTGTCAACCCCTAATTTTGATCGATATGTATCAACAACTCTTTCTCTAACACTGAAAGGGGACTCTGAAGCTACTGTACTAATAGGGATATATAAAATATCAACTGCCATTCTTGAAAGTATGCGATATTTGGCTTGATTATTTTTCCACCATGCTATCACATCAAACTTCTGCCCTTCACTACAAAGTTCTAAGCCATCTTACAAATAGTTGTCTAAATCTGATTTAAGAGGTCTCGTGCTTATTTTGGATGAAACATATGAGGTGAAATCATGCCAATCACTATATTTTTTAGAGTTTGATACATGGTCTACACTTTGCAATTAACTATTTGTGCTCCTTGAACTCCCTCTTGCAACAACACTATCACTATCAATTTCTGCTTCAAAACTTGTAACATATTCCTCATACATTTCATAGAGTAGACTTCTTAAATGTTGTACATTCCTCATGCTTTAATCTACAGGATATATCATAGGGCAAGCAAATTTAATAACAACAAACTTCATTCTTAGATCCATCACTGCACCAAAAGCCATGAGGAGATTACATTCGCCCCAATATTTTATCAAATTACATGGAGTCGGCTGCAATCGCGTGAGAGAGGGTCGGACCTGGGCAGGGTCTTTGCACAACTAGGGCGTGTAAGAGGGCTGGACCGCCCGGACCTGGGAGCTTGGCTTCTCTCGGGTGGAATGAACCAAAGAAGAAGGAGAGACGAGAGAGGAAGAACACAACCACACAATGGCACGATGCAGCTAGGGCCGTGAGGAGGCGTTAAGGAGAAGAAGAAAAATCAAAAAAGCATGCGGCAGGTTATGTCCTTACGGGTAGGGTTTTTAGCAATAAACTTTTAGAGTATTTTAAAAATAATAATATTATAATTATAATATATTTATATATAAATATATATAATTTAATCGAGTAGCTTGATAAGCTTTCGAGTTGAGCCAATTTAAGCTCGAAATCGAGCTCGATTATAAACTCGAGCTAGAGCTCAAAGCTCGATAAGCTCAGCTCGCGAGCTCGTTAACGAGTCGATTTCGAGCCGGCTAGGCTCACTTACACCCCTAGGTGGAATATTGAAAAGTTGTAAGTTACAAAACAATTTGGACCCTGTATCACTCTCATCAGCACCGTTGGGATGAATCTATTCAGTTTTTATAACTATATATATACTATATAACGATTGTAGGCTTGACAAAACAAAACAATGAATACAATGTTGTTACTCGTATTATTTCTGCTTGTACAACTTTCCTTCTTCAGCTTTTATTGATGTAGGTTTTCATGGTATCATAGCACAAAGCTTTTGTGACTCTGTTATGATTTTTGTTCTTCAACAGCGTCTTTATTTTCTTCTCCAACCATGGAAGTCCCCTCTATTTCTCCTATAGTAATGTATAAAGACGATGTAAGCTCTAGCTTCTCTGAAAAACTACCAAAATCCTCGCCAACTTAAATTTTTGATTGAAAACATATAAAATAACATCTCAACTTCATTAACCTCTGACAACTATCCATGTCATGACCCGGCCCGGATACTCGAATTAACGATGCGAGAACGAAACTCAGACGATATTAACATTCCATTCTTTTCAATGAACACATTAACATAAAACCTGCCAAAGTAACTAAAGAGCCACTGTAACAAAGATATTCCATAAGATATATTCATTTCACTTTCAAAGCTAATAATTACAATAGTCATAATTTACATGTTTTCATTATTGCGTCGTCTTCTATAGATGTACCCTTCTCTTTCAACCATTTCTAAATCTTTAGAGACTTACCTGAAAATATTTATTTAATAGAATGAGTTACTTGTAAACTCAGTGGGTAACTTCTATAATAATTAACATTATAAAGTATAATACATATAACATTTGATATATGTCTATTCATTTAACATTTGATATACATTTCCTTTATTTGGTTCATTTCATTCCATTCATTCCTTTATACATATCATATCATATTCATTTATAACATTTATAATACTTTAATATATATTCATTTCCCCATTTAATTAGTACATGAGCACCATCTAAATGTACCAAAGGTACAACCACTTCTATTTCCTTTTCTTTTTCCATAACATTTTTCTTTTTATGTGCACAGGTACGTTGCTTCCCCAACCAGTACCATACGAGGGTGAACTCCTATAAATTTACATGCTTATTCTTCTCCCTTTTTCATTTATTTTTCATTCATTCATATATCCTTTCTTTAATTTATATTTTCTAAATACATATAAGTATCATATATATGTATAAATGCTTTCTAAATTTATTTTTTATTTCTTTTACATTCTTTCACATATTCATGTCATCTTTATATATTTTATCATGATAATTGTTGCGGACTCAAATATACACGGCGATAGAGTTTAATATTTCCGTCTCAACGTTGTACGCATATCCAGCACACAAACACAAGAGTGAAAGAAACACCAGGATTTTTACGTGGAAAGCCCTGAAAAAGGGAAAAACCACGGGGCCACGCCCAGTTGAAAAAATTCCACTAGTGTTGTTTGAAATACACGAGGCTGACTCGTCCTTTAACTTCAGGACGATCAGATTACAATGAGTATCAATTACAAGGCCAAGCAGAGTTCCGACGTCACTCGGGCGTCAGACAGAATTCCGGCGTCACTTGGAAAGAAGTCCGGCGTCACTCGAATGTCGGGTAGAATTCTAGCGTCGGGCAGAATTCCGACGTTGCTCCCGTGTCGGGCAGGGCTCCGGCGTCCCTCGGGCGCCTGGTGGTGCTTCGGTGGTGTTCCGGCGGTGTTCCGGCGGTGGTCGAGGAGGAGTTATTCCCTCCCAGGCTTCTCTTCTCTTCCTTCTCTTCTTCTCTTCTTGGCTTGGGTCCCCCTTAAGAAAAATGAGGGGCTATTTATAGTTTTTCTGGAGTGGCATAGCCCGTAAATATGTGAGGGATCAAGGGCAAATAAGGAGTGATCCGGATGAACGGTCGATATTGAATCCCTTGATTATGAACCGTTTATCAAGCATTTGAAGGTCTTAATGATATCAGAATTCTACGATCTTGGGCTCGTTGGATTCGTCTTGTTGAGCCGCTCGATTCGACTATAAGCTCGCCAAAATCGGAGACCGTTTGGTAACTCAAATAGCTATTTGATGCTTCCAACCGCGCTTCGGGTACTTGATTTGGACTCACTTGGGCTCGGATTGAGTCGAATTTGGTGTCGTTGGATTCGTATTTCCGAGACGCTCAGTTCGACTATAAGTTTACTGAAATCGGAGTTTAAATGGTATCCGAAATAATTTTTGAAGTTTCCAACTTGTGTTTTTCCTCGAGATTCGTGCCCGATCAAGATAATTTTTTGATGACGTATCAGTTGCCCCCCTATTTTTGGACGTCAAAGCTCCAGGAGTCCAAAAATATATGTGTCGGCTTTTCACTTTGGCAAAATCGCAAAAATTTGCGTTCCAAAAATTAAATGTTTGCTCGAACTTGATTATAGAGGCCCCGTTGAGCTCCGAAAGTGTCAAAATTGAGTCCGGAACGTCGAAAAACGTGTCCGGGGACCCCAAAAACGTCAAATTTGGACCGTCCGGGTCTAAAATCGGAGCCCGGGAACGGGTAGGCGGCCGAACCGGCTGAACCGGCCGGCCGCCGCCGCCGCTGCCGCCGGCGGCGCAGAACCGCGCCGGAGCGCCCGCGGCCCGCGCTGGGCCCGCCCGCGGCCCGCGCCTGGCCCGCGCGGTCTGGCTGGCCGCGCCTGTTCGCCGCGCGCCTATTGGCCGGCGGTTAGGGAAACCGCCGGCCGGTTTTTAATAAAAAAACCCTTTTTTTTTAAATGGGGCCCGAAAAATTCCGAAAAAATCCCAAAAATTTCCGAACAATTTGAAAAATTTCAGGGAATTTAATAGAATTTTGGAATCCTCCCCCTTAAGAAAAACTATAAATAGACCCCCCAAGGCCTAGTAGAAACTCGCCCCTTCTTCCCTTCTTCCTCTGGCTTTCTAGCTTTTGGCATTCTGAGGCTTTCCGCCATTTTTAAGTAGGTGACTTTCCCTACTTGACTTGGCGCCCCTCTTTTTGTGCAGAAGTTAACGGCTTTCTCCCTTCCTCCCCCCGTTCTTCCTCCCTTTTTCTTCCTACTTCGGAGGCTTTTCGCAGTCTTTCGTAGGTGATTTTCCCTACTTAGATTTGCGCCCCTCTTTAGTGAAGGAAGCAAAAATGGGTGATCTCGCCTCCTCTAAAGTTCCTTCAGAAGACCGTCCTGCGCAACGGTCTGAAGTTCCAAAGAGGGCCCAGAAGGCGCCGAAGGCCGACGATGTGATTTCCACCGTCACTGAGGACTCCTTCATCTCATTTAGGAAAAAGTTTCATTTTCCTAATGATTTGGTGATGAAGGTGTCAGCCAGAACTGATCGTGCCTGCTTTCCTCCCCCTGGTTACGTGACGGTGTATGAATTTAGTCTGCGAGCGGGACTACGATTTTCTCCTTCCTCTGAACTGATCGACATTCTGACGCTTTGTGGGGTATGCTTGTCTCAATTTTCCTACAGAGCAATGTCGATCGTGATGGGCCTGATCGTGCTTTTCAGAGACCGCGGAGTGGTACTTTCCTCAGAGTGCCTTTCTCGGATGGGGCGTCTCTTTAGCGATGCGCAGGGACGCATTTCATTCAGGTCCAAGTGGTTGAACATCCGCACTCAAGACCCCTCGAAAGGTTGGATTAGCAACTTCTTTTATGTGCAGAATGATTGGGGTCTTCAAGAGAAGTGGGGGAAGTTGAAAGAGCTACCTGTCCCCCTTCATATCGGAGCAGAAGATTTGCTGAGGATACTTAAACTCCCTGATTTGGATGCTCTACACTACGAGGTGCGTTACTTGAGTAGATATGTAGATGAGGAGTACTTATTCAAGGTCGGATTATCTACTCAAGCAGGGAGATCACATGCTCAAATGTTGAAGAAGTCTGCTAGAGTTCCAGAAGTGGTCCCCCAAAAGAACCACTCCAAGCGACCAGGGAGCGAGGAAGGTTTGCAGGCATCGAGGAAGAAGAGGGCAGATGAAGTTTTGACAGTTGTTAGCAAAGGTCCCCGAGCCTCTCTATCCAAGTCATATATCCCAGAGGATGTGTTAAATCATCAGTGCATCGGCCGCCGACGGGCTGAGGAGTTGGTGAGTTCTCCTTCACTTTTTCCCCTTTTTTATATTTCTTAAGGAATATATTTCTGATATTTTTCTTGTCTCAGTATTCTGATTTCAAGCTTGAGATGACCAAGACTCTGAATGATTGGAACAAAGAGTTTGTGAAGGTTAAATACCTTCAGGGAGAGTACAAGAAGAAATATGACAGTAAAGTGAAGGAGATGAAGGTGGTGGAGGATCAGCTTGAGGGGTGCAGAACTGAGTTGGCGAACAAGATCACTTCAGTCTCTTCTCAGAATGAACGGATGGATCGTCTGCATATAGAGTTGGTGGAGGCACAAGCGACGATCAAGCAGCAGGAAAAGGCTCAGCAAGTCCTTGAGGCTGAGAATGAGAGGCTTCAGAGTGTACTGTCTGAGAAGGAGGCCCAACAGTTACCGTCAGCAGTTATTGAAGAGTTCAAGAAATCTTATGCTTTCAAGATCATTATTGAGGACCACATTTAGGAGGCTCGCAGTCATATCTATGATGTGGAGGTGAAGGCCTTGGAGGCAGAGTGCGCAGAGGATGGCTTCATCAGGGGCTTCATGAAGGGTGTTCGGACAGTACATCGTAAGACCGGAGCAGAGATCGAGGGACTGACTCCCAGCCAGGCTTCTAGTGATGCTTCTTCAGACTCTGGTGGTGAAGAGCTGGAGAGTGAGTTGCAGCGAGCTTTTGCCTTGGAGGAGGACGAGGATGATGTTGAGATTCTATAGGATGTCTTTGATGTAGTTTTGTATCTCTTTGCTTTCATTCTAGTGCTTGTATATATGCTCGATGTTGATGTTTCTATCTGGTGTACTTGATGTTCAGTGATATATAAAGATGTTGTTGATGTTCTTTTCTCACATGCAAATGAAATTTACTTAGTTTTACTTCAGTTTGGACTTTAATGAGCTCTCTTTTGACTTGAACAAATGTGAGGCATTCCTTTTCTTTAAAGATTTTGACCTATCCGGGGTTATTAGCGAAAGCATTTGCTCGATACCCTTAACCTGTCCGGAAAAAGGTCAGATCAACTCCCTTTGGGATTGATCATCAAATGATTTTGATATTCAAGATATCCTCCTAGGATACTTGACCTATCCGAGGTTGTTAGTCAAAGCATTTGCTTGATGACATTAACCTGTGCGGAAGAGGTCGGATCAAATCCCCCTGAGATTGATCATTCAGTGATTGAGATACAATATAGATTGTGTACTTCTCGAATCACAGAAAAAGAGTTTGGAGAGAAGAAACATTAGCACGACAAAGTGAATATCATATTGCTTCGTAATATGAGATAGCAGTTCCCTAGAATAACTTAGGAATACAAGAAAAAAGTTCTTCTATAATCAACACATAAGGGATGTACGAAAAACTTTATAATACGACTACAGGAGAAGATAAAATATAAGACAAATATAACACACAGACAGATAGCAGTATCAACTCCTACTGATAATATTTATGAAGATTGCCCACGTTCCAAGTTCGGGGAAGCATTTTTCCACCAGCATCCTTCAGTTTGAAGGTTCCAGGCTTGACCATAGCCGCTACCAAATAAGGACCTTCCCAGAGGGGGGAGAGCTTATTTCGCTGAGGGCCTTTTCCAGCGGCTTCAATGCTTCGTAATACTAAGTCCCCAATAGTGATAGGGCAAGGTTTCACCCTTCGATTGTAGTGACGGGTAACTCTTTGGTGGTATGCAGCGGTTCTGAGTGAGGCTTCATCTCTTACTTCTGGGAGGAGATCCAAATTTGCTCTAAGCTTCTCCTCGTTACTTTTGAAGTCGAAAGTCTGAACTCTGTGGCTAGGAACTCCGATATCAACTGGTATGACTGCTTCTGTACCAAAGCAAAGGTTATATGGGGTTTCTCCTGTAGGAGTTCTAGCGGTGGTCCGATAAGCCCAGAGGACATTGGGGAGTTCTTCGGCCCATTGCCCCCCAGCCTTCCCTAGACGTATCTTCAGCCCTTTCAGGATTGTTCGGTTTGTAACCTCTGTTTGCCCATTAGTTTGAGGATGGGCAACAACTGTGTGAATGAGCTGAATGTGAAAATCCCTACAAAAAGATGTAAAGATCTTCCCGGTGAATTGTGTCCTGTTATCAGTGATGATTTTTGCGGGAATGCCAAAACGACATATTATATTTTTCCATAAAAATTGCTTGGCATTTGCTTCAGTAATCTTCGCCAAAGGTTCTGCCTCCACCCATTTGGTGAAGTAATCTACAGCCAAAATAATGAATTTTCGCTGTCCAGTCGCTATGGGAAAAGGTCTAATTATATCAATCCCCAATTGGGCAAAAGGCCAGGGGCTTTGAAGGGATGCAAGCTCCAGAGCGGGTGTATGAGTGAGGTTAGAATGCAGTTGACAGTTTTCACACTTTCGTGTGAATTCAAGTGCATCCTGTTTCATTGTAGGCCAATAGAATCCCTGTCTCATGATCTTGTAAGCTAACGCTCTTCCTCCCAGATTGTTCTCCACATACTCCTGAATGAACTTCTCGAAGCGCGTAATCAGCTTCTGATGGTGGGAGACACTTGAGGTACGGCCTAATGAAGGAGCGCTTATACAACTCGTTGTTGATAATGGTGAAATTTGCAGCTCGTCTCCGAAGTCGTATTGCAGCTATAGGATCTTCGGGTAGTACCCCATCTTTCAGAAAAGACAAGATGGGTTCGATCCAAGACATCTCTCTTGGCTCGTCAATTGACTGTATGACCCATGGACCCTGAATGCTTGGAAAGTGGATTTCCTCGATACATCTTCTCTTATAGATGTCCCCCGTTGTTGATGTAACAAGTTTAGAAAGAGCGTCTGCTCTTGCATTTTGTTCTCGGAGGATATGTATGATTTGATGCTCCCCTATACGGGCTAAGAGTAGCCTTACAATGCTACAATATTGAGCTAATTGTGGGTTGTGAATATCAAAATCCCCCTCCACCTGAGAGGCGACTAGTTGGGAATCTGTGTGGGCTATTAGGTTCTGGACTTCACAGTCAATTGCTAGTCTTAACCCAGCAACAAGGGCCTCGTATTCTGCTATTTTGTTGGTTGCCGGGAACTTGAGTCGAAGCCCGTACTCAAGGGTAACATTCTGTGGAGAGATTAATAAAATTCCAGCCCCAGCCCCAGAACTCCCTGAAGCTCCATCGACGTACAACATCCAGCATGGAGAAGAAGGTGAAGCACTCAGTTGTACATCAGATACTGGAACAGTGCATTCAACTACGAAATCTGCTAGTGCTTGAGATTTAATATCAGGTCTAGGCAAGTAGTGGATATCAAATTCTCCAAGTTCTACAGACCACTTAACAAGCCTGCCTGATGCTTCTGGCTTTTGCAGAATGCTTTTTAGCGGCAGATTCGTGTAAACTCTAATTGAATGAGCTTGAAAGTAAGGGCGTAGTTTTCTGGCGGAATAAACTAACGCCAATGCTGTCTTATCTGCCAAAGGATAACGTCCATCTACTTCAGATAAAATTTTACTAACATAGTAGATAGGATGTTGTATAGCATTTTCTTCTCGGACCAGAACTGAACTAATGGCTTGGATGGATACAGCCATATACAAATACAATCTCTCTCCTGGTATTGGTTTAGAAAGTAGTGGCGGGGATGCCAAATACTTTCGCAATTGTTCAAAGGCTTCTTGACATTCATCTGTCCATTAAAATCCGGAGCTACGAGCACCTCTAAGTATCTTGAAGAAGGACAGATATTTGTCTCCTGAACGTGCCAGGAAACGAGATAGTGCCGCAATTCTCCCATTCAGCCTTTGGACCTCCTTGATGTTCTTTGGCGGCACCATGTCCCTTAGTGCCTTGATCTTCTCCGGATTGGCTTCGATTCCTCTATGGGTTACCATAAACCCTAAAAATTTTCCAGAAGCGACTCCAAAAGCACATTTAGCGGGGTTGAGTCGCATATTGTAATGCCTTAACAAGTGAAAACATTGTTTCAGGTCAGAGATATGTTGGGTTTTTTCCAGACTTTTTACCAACATATCGTCTACGTACACCTCCATAGTACGTCCAATAAGGCTCTTGAAAACTTTATTCATGAGACGCTGATAAGTTGCTCCAGTATTTTTGAGCCCGAAGGGCATCACCCGGTAGCAGTACAATCCTTTGTCTGTTTGAAAAGCTGTCGCTTCTTCATCAGCAGGATTCATTTTTATTTGGTTGTAGCCGGAGTAGGCATCCATAAAGCTCAACATCTGATGACCAGAGGTGGTATCAACTAATTGATCGATGCGAGGGAGCGGGAAGCTATCCTTTGGGCAAGCTTTATTGAGATCAGTGTAATCTATACACATTCTCCAAGCTCCACTTCCCTTCCGTACCATGACAACATTCGCTAACCAAGTAGGATAGTGCACCTCTCGTATGAATCCAGCTTCTAAAAGCTTATCTACTTCTTGTTCAATTGCTTGCTGGCGATCTGGTGCAAAGTTTCTCTTCTTCTGGATGATCGGTTTGCACGTTGGATTGACTTTGAGGGAGTGAACGATCACTTCAGGGTCAATTCCAGGCATATCCGCTGGACTGCATGCAAAAATATCCTGATTTTCTCGTAAAAAAGCTATAAAGTTTTTCTTCTCATCATCTGAGAGCAGTGATCCAATTCGCACTGTCTTTGAAGGATGCTCTTCAGAGATAGATACAATAGTAAGGTCTTCCACTGGGGAAGCTCTCTGAGGAATATCTTCGCTCCGTAGATCAAAGTCCTCGATGCTCAAGGTAATCGTCGGACGAGACTTGATCCGCCTAAGATAGCAGGTCTGTGCTATTTGTTGATCTCCGCATACTACACCGACTCCTGATGGGGTATGGAACTTCAGCTTGAGGTGAGGAATGGATGCGATGATCCCAAAAATTGACTGGAGCGGTCTCCCGAAGATGGCGTTATAAGCTGACTCTGACTTTACCACGATGAATTGAATGGGGTGTGTACTCTGTCGAGGAAATTCTCCAAGGACTACCGGGAGACTGATTATTCCTTCTGCTTGTACAGGTCGATTATCAAATTCATATAAAGGACCTGCAGCAGGTTGAAGTTTTTCTCTTGAGAGATCCATGTTGAGGAAAGTAGAGTAGAATAGGACATCTACGGAGCTTCCGTTGTCCACAAGAATTCTTTTGACATTGTAACACGGGTCCCCAATGCCTGCGTTTATGACAAGCGGATCTTGATGGGGGGTTTTTACTCCTTCCAAGTCGGAATCATTGAACGTGATGGAATGATCGATACGAGCCTTTTTTGGAGTTGGATTTTCTTCCACAGTTAGAAAGACTTAGTCGGATAGTAAGGGGCCTCCTGCGATTGTTTCAATTTCGCCAACCGTTATCTGGTTATTCACTGGCTGTCTTTGTGGTTGATTCTGCCCCCCAGTGGGACGAGTTTCTTCTCGGGTAGGTGGATTCCCAATAAACTGTCGAAGATAGCCCTGTCGGATGAGTCTTTCAATCTCCTCCTTAAGTTGCCTACAGGATTCAGTAGTGTGGCCACGACTACGATGAAAGTGGCAGTACTGATCTTGGTTTCCTGTATTCGGCTTCAAAGGATGCGGCCACTTCACTTTGTCCTGATCTTGAATCGCCATCAACACATTTGCTCGAGATGTGTTGAGCGGAGTGTACTCCTTCTCTCGTCGGGGTTCTCGTCGTGGAAGTGGGGTTTAGGAGGTAGATTGCTCTTCCCTTGCTTTTTCCGTTGTGATGATGAATTATCCATTTCGGGTGCTCCCTTGCGCTTTCCAGTGGGTTGCTCGAACTGTTTTCTGTGAGCGTTTATTGCCTCATCTGCTGATATCTGTGCTTCCACACGATGGATCAGATCGGCATATGAGTGAACAGTATCGCGCATGAGTGCCGAATAGAAGGGGCCAGGACGAAGTCCTCCAAGAAAGACCCCTCTGAGCAATTCTGGGTCTACTCCTGGGATTTGTCGAGCCTCAATAGAAAACCGCTGAAAGTACTCTTTCAATGATTCTCCCTCATTCTGACGAATCCCAGAAAGGTGAGAAGAATCCTTAGCAATTCTTCGGTTGGCTACGAACTGTTCGATAAATACTTTGGCCAATTTGACAAATGTGGGGATCATTCCGGTTGGGAGTGAATAGAACCATGTTCGAGCTTGTCCTTTAAGAGTAGCAGGGAAAACCTGGCAAAGGAGTGCATCTGAAGCTCGTTGAATATGCATGATGGTCCTGTAATGGTCGATGTGCTCGTACGGGTCGGATGTCCCATCGTAGGATTCAATGCTTGGCAGCTTAAAGCCAGCCGGAATAGGGTGTTGAAGAATGGCTTCTGCCAGGGGTGACGACTCCTGGAAGTCCCACTGACGAAGAGGTTGCCTTATGCCTCATGTAGGGAATTCCTCCCGGACTAATCGTCGCAGTTCGTGGCGTAGGGCATTGCGAGGGAGCTCGGCAATGTGAGGTTGGGCTAGCTCCTCAGGGAGGTCTTGAGGAAGGCGAGATTGCTGACTTGCGTGTGGAGGATGGGTAGAACTTGCTGTATCAGCCAGCTCGTTCTCTTGACGTGACTGCGAACGCCTCCTGGGTGGAGGAAGAGGATTCTCAGCCTGAAGATGTTCAATATGAACAGCTTCGACACGGGGTGGATCTCGAGGGAGAAGAACCTCCTCCTGAGGTGCTAGGGTCGGCTGTCGAGTCTCTCGCAAGAGTTGTAGGATCTCGTTTTGAGATTCTTCCATCTTTCGAATTCTCTCTTCTAGGGAGGGTCCCGAGGTCCCTTCTCCAGGTGCGTTTTGCCCCCCGGGGTATAAAGAGGGAGATATCGGATGTCTATGATTCATAGACTGGTTTCTGTATTGATGAGAATGAGAGCAGGAAGCTCCTATGAGGCGACTGCTACGCCTGTTGACCATCGTAGCAATACTTGAAGTTGTGGGATAAGTTCCCACAGATGGCGCCAAACTGTTGCGGACTCAAATATACGCGGCGATAGAGTTTAATATTTCCGTCTCAGCGTTGTACGTATATCCAGCACACAAACAGAAGAGTGAAAGAAACACCAGGATTTTTACGTGGAAAGCCCTGAAAAAGGGAAAAACCACGGGGCCACGCCCAGTTGAAAAAATTCCACTAGTGTTGTTTGAAATACACGAGGCTGACTCGTCCTTTAACTTCAGGACGATCAGATTACAATGAGTATCAATTACAAGGCCAAGCATAGTTCCGACGTCACTCGGGCGTCAGACAGAATTCCGGCGTCACTTGGAAAGAAGTCCGGCGTCACTCGGATGTCGGGTAGAATTCTAGCGTCGGGCAGAATTCCGACGTTGCTCCCGTGTCGGGCAGGGCTCCGGCGTCCCTCGGGCGCCTGGTGGTGCTTCGGTGGTGTTCCGGCGGTGTTCCGGCGGTGGTCGAGGAGGAGTTATTCCCTCCTAGGCTTCTCTTCTCTTCATTCTCTTCTTCTCTTCTTGGCTTGGGTCCCCCCTTAAGAAAAATGAGGGGCTATTTATAGTTTTTCTGGAGTGGCATAGCCCGTAAATATGTGAGGGATCAAGGGCAAATAAGGAGTGATCCGGATGAACGGTCGATATTGAATCCCTTGATCGTGAACCGTTTATCAAGCATTTGAAGGTCTTAATGATATCAGAATTCTACGATCTTGGGCTCGTTGGATTCGTCTTGTCGAGCCGCTCGATTCGACTATAAGCTCGCCAAAATCGGAGACCGTTTGGTAACTCAAATAGCTGTTTGATGCTTCCAACCGCGCTTCGGGTACTTGATTTGGACTCACTTGGGCTCGGATTGAGTCGAATTTGGTGTCGTTGGATTCGTATTTCCGAGACGCTCAGTTCGACTAAAAGTTTGCTGAAATCGGAGTTTAAATGGTCTCCGAAATAATTTTTGAAGTTTCCAACTTGAGTTTTTCCTCGAGATTCGTGCCCGATCAAGATAATTTTTTGATGACGTATCAATAATCGATGCATATTATTATATATACATTTAAAGTTTATATTGCTTTATTTATAATAGCTTCAAAATAAGCAAAATAATTATGTAAATATTTCTTTCAAAATAAACTAGGAAATAAAATAATGAAATTTCAAACAACTATAATTACCCACTTTGATTCTTTCAAATCCTTGCTCCTTGGTACAACCTAAAAAAATTCATAATCATGAAAATTTATCATTTAACTTTTATAAATTTTTCATAAATATTCATTTAATTACTAATTATCTCAAATCTAAATTTTCCTTTTCCTTATTGAATTTTTTAAAAATCAAACTCCTATAGCTTTCATACAATATAAACTTTCATAAAAATGTGATTTGATTTAATAATGAAATTTAATAAAAGTTATACAATAGAAAATTCACTTACAAATGGGGATTTTTTCAAAATCCCAAAATCCTCTTTCTCTTCCAAAATCCTTTCTCCTCACTTTCAATCTCTTCATTTTCCTTTATTAAAACACCACTTACTTTAGATGAAGCGAAACAAGGGAATTTATACATAAGTGAAAAGAAAAAACTCAACAAACATTCTTTCCTCTTCCTCTCGATCATTCTTCTCGTTCATTGAGTTTTTTTTCCAATTTATCACTTCCTTAGCGATAAGAATAAAAAGGAGTTAGTGATTATTATCCCTAAACACAATCAATTACTAAAAATAGCGAAACAATCTCCAAATTCCTTCCCTCGCATGTGTTTAGTCCGCCCAGCTGTATGCCTTCGATTCTGTTCGCGAATAGGGGGTTGCGGTTATGGGGAGGGTTTCATTAAAGGTTGGTCGGTTTAACTGAATCGGCTAGATCGAGCCGGTATGTCACAATCTCTCCTTCTAACAAAAATTTTATCCTCGAAATTAAATTAAGTATAAGAAAATATACCTTTAATTAAATAAATGAGGATATTGACTTTTCATCTATGTTTCTTTCTCCCAAGGTGCATCTTTATTTGTTGTACATTTTCATAAAATTTTTACAAAAGGTATTGCTTTATTCCTTAATTATTTCACATCATATTCCAGTATTCTTTCAGACTCTTCAACATATTTCAAATTAGGCTACAAGTCAATTAATTTGGACTGGATTCTCTTTGACTCATTTGACATATACTTCCGAAGCACTGATATATGAAACACATTATGAATTCCTTGCATATGCACTGGCAAATCCACTCTATAAGTCATATTTTCAATACTCTCTATGATTTCCAAAGGACCTATAAATCTTGGGCTTAATTTTCCTATTTTTTCCAAATTGTTGCACACCTTTCATTTGACTAACTTTTAGAAAAATAAATTCTCCTACTTCAAACTCAACTGGCCTGTGTTTTGCATAATAATATTTTTGTTGCCTGTCTTGTATTACCTTTGGTCTATCTCTGATCAATCTAATTTTGCTAGTAGCATCATCCACCAGTTCAATACCAATTATTTATCTTTCTCCTATTTCTACCCAACATAATGGTGTAATGCACTTTCTTCTATAAAAAGTGTCGTACGGTGTCATTCTTATGCTAGATTATTATATGCAAATCTATACTGAAAGTCAATCTGGTACCCATAACTTCCTTATTTTTCTTCCACAATCTAGAAGTGAAACAGGCGTTTCTATAAAAAACTATATATTTTAGAAATCCACATAACCTCACAATTTCATCAATATATATCTTTGCCAACTTTTTCACAAAATTTGTCTACTTGATAGGTAAGAAATTAGCTGACTTAGTTAATATATCTATAAATACCCATATTGCATCTCGACTCTACCTTGACCTAGGTAATCCAATTACAAAATCCATCGCAATATCTTTCCATTTCCACTCAAGTATAGATAAGGGTTGAAGTTAGACACCTAGTTTTTTATGCTCAGCTTTAATAATTTGGTAGGGAATACATTTTGCCACAAATTCTACAACACTCCTTTTCAATCCTAGCCACTAAAACAATCCTCTTAGTTCTTGATACATCTTTATACTAGCTGGATGAATTTTATAACCTGAAAGGCGAGCTTCCTATAATATTTCTTCCCTTAAATTTCTAATATTTGGAATACATATCCTACCTTTATATTTCAACAAATTTTTATTCTCCCATACAAAATCTTTCAGCTATCCTGCCTGTACTTTCTTTAAAATTTCTTGGAATTTTACATCTTGATGCAATGAATCATATATTCTATCATTTAAAGTGGATTGTATCACCACCTGATTCAATATCATATATTTAGTATTTTTTTGATTGACCACTGAAATCTATAGTCTCTCTATATATGTTTTTAATTATTTGCTCCTGCTGAGTGATTAGCCAATTTCTACATCCAATGACTTTTTTGCTAAGTGCGTCTATAATTATATTTGTCTTTCTAGGATGATACTATATATCCAAATCACAGTCTTTGATAAGCGCTAACCATATCCTCTATCTCAAATTAATTTTTTTTTATTGAAAATGTATTTGAGGCTCTTTTGATTTGTAAACATTTCGCATCTAACTTCATATAAAGTGTCTCCATATTTTGAGTGTGAATACCACAACAGCTAATTCCAAATCATGAGTGGAATAGTTTCTTTCATGAATTTTCAATTGCCTTAAAGCATAGACCATCACTCTACCCTGTTGCATCAATACACACCCAAGTCCCCTCAGTAAAGCATCACAGAAAATTTAAAATCCTTCTGAACCTAATGGAATTATTAAAATTAGGATAGTCATTAAGTAATTCTTCAGCTTCTGAAAAGTTCCTTCACACTGAAAAGCTCCTTCACACTGATCATTTCATTCTTACTGTCTTTTGAGTTAATCTGGATAACGACATTGCAATTTGAGAGAATCTTTCTATAAACCTTCTATGATAACCAACTAGACCCAGAAAACTCCTCACCTCTGAAACTATTATTGGTCTTGGCCACTCAACAATGGCTTGAATTTTATTTTTATCAACAGAAATTCATTCACCACTAATCAGATGCCTGTTTTGATTGAAAAATATAGTTTTAAAAAAGTGTTTAATTTTCTTTGGGAACTATTTAATTTCTGAAATTTAAATTTTATAATCGAACACTTATTATGAATGATATATCACCTCGAAAGGTGAACATATCATTCCCTAATAGGTTTAGATTATAAATCTTTGAATTTATCTGATTATCATAGTCAAACTCAAGGGGAAACAACATATGATCTCAAAAGATCAAAATGATGTTAAATCTAATATTTAACTATAATAATCTAGTAAAAAGATCATTAATTTCATAATCAAGGTCACGATAATAGTACGATATATCTTTCCAAGGAAAGAGGATATCGTCTATTATCGATCATTTGAAAATGATGATAATGATCGTTGTCTTTTAAATTTTCCAAAGATAATTAATTGAAATTTTGAAAAGCTTGATTTTGAAAATCTGGTCTGGGTTTCTAAATCTCCTACGAACGCAAGCCCTCGTAGTTAATTATATCATAGGAAATCAAAAAATTTCCTATGAATACTCTCGATTAAAATAGCGATACGAATTTTATTAAAGATTTCAACGTTTGATGTCAAAGGAGGTAGGGACTGGAAATTCAACATGGACTGGTTCAAGATTGAACACTTATTTCTGGAGTCAAAGGAAGAAGAGTAGGAGGTGCTTTAAGATTCTAAATCACTTCAGAAACACCTCAATTTATCCTAAGTGTTGGGCTTGAATTAGATTGAAAGAGATTTAAGTTTGAGTGGTTAATTTTATTAGAAAGTGGGAATTAGATTCCCGGAAGATTGAGGTCTTAGGATTGAACATTTGCCTCAAAACCTAAGTCTAAAATTGGGTACTGAAAACCAGTGACCCAGAACCTAGCTAATGCAATGCAATCTGGACTTACCTCGGCCTAGATTGGGGAGCCAGCTAAACCACCTAAACGCTTTAAAATAATTAGTCAAAGTCTTTATGAAAGAGTCGTTAAGGATGTTATTTAAGATTGAGTTTGAGGAGTTGGGGTCGACATCTAGAACAGATCCTAATTGACCCCTAACTTATGTTGGGTTAAAGGCTTAAGCTAGAAATGCAATTAAGATTTAGACTCAATTTTTAATTTGTATCTAATGCAATGCATGCTAGTTGACTCGATGAAATGCTTAAATTAAAATGAAGCAATTTTAAAATCAGGCTTAAAAAATAGGTTTTATCCTAGAGATTGCACAACATCCCCTTGGATAGAACTGCACCATAATAGGTCAGGTGATCTGCCAAAACCCGCAGGCAGGGAGGTGCCTAACACGGATGAGAAAAGTCAATATGAATGCATGAAAAACCCCCGGTGAGTCCGGACTTACTTCTTAAAATCGTTAGAGTTTCTATCTGAGCCTAAAGTTTTTAAATTTTAGTTAAAATAGAAATAGTTAATGACCGTACCCTCACCAGCCTCCGATCGGGTTTCAGGCTAAATCAAATACGACATGCAATAAGCGTCAAAAAATTATGAAAAGCAGGCAAGTCCTTAATCACAATCAACATCAAGTAATCAAATCAATCAAATAATTAAATTAATTAAATAAATACTCAAACTGAAAGTCCATGTGGCAAGTGCCACTTAATTATACAACCCAGGGTCTGCAGTAAAGTAAAGTGGCCGAGTGCCACTGACTACAACCCGGATTCTACTCCTAAGACTCAAGTGACTTTGAGATTTGAGATTCTTCTCGTTCTCCACTTCTTCGTCTTCTTGAAACTCCTTGGATCGTCGGGTCTGGATATCCAAATGAAAAGAAACTCCCACTGAATATGGGTGTTATCTTTTCTCTTTAGATATTTGAAATTCATTATAATTTGGATCTCCAAATGGATAGGAACTCTCCCCTAAGGGATGTTCCTTCCTCTTTGGATTCCAAATTGGATGTTTAAATATCTCAATCTCAAAGTATTTTAAACAATTTACAACTCAATTTACATTCAAATTACATCAATTAAAATTAAAAAAATCTAGACTCAACAACCTGCAGGGTTATCCTAATAATCAACAATTATATTTTACATCCCAAACAGTTATATATTTGAAATTTAAAATACTCAAACCAGCCACACTTGGCCATGCTCTTTTAATTTTAAAGGGGGACTTAAGCATGCTTAGCATCTATGCAATTTAATAATTATGATTTTGCCCCCTTTGATTTTAAATGCCTTGTATGAGCATGACCACCTGCATAAGATTAGATTAGTATAAATCGTCCCTATCCTAAGGGTAGATCTAACGCACAATCATTTACATCACAGAATGCTGAAATTTAAATAAACAAACACATCAATTCTACTACTAGCAAACAGCATGCAGTAAAAGCTCGAAAATCTGGCACACAACAGAAAAGTAAACACCGGCCTAGCCTAAAACTAGAGTTGGTTGTCCTAGCAAACCATCCAAAGTTTGTGAGGTAGGCTGTGTGGTTTTGATATGTCCTAAATAGGGTACTTGATTGAAGTTGTTTAAAGTTCTGGTTAGTTGAAAGGCTTGAGGGAGATTTCATTTGAATTTAAATCATAATGACTTGAAATTGATTTTAAACTTGATTTCAATTGTTTATTGGATACCACCTTTGTTGCACACCGAGGCCGTGAAGTTTATTTCACCTTTATTGGGGCTAATTTAATAGCCTCGTAGGCCTGGGTTACCTAGTGGTACCCGATATAATTAAGTGATTTGAGTTTGATTAAGGGTTTGAGGGTTGATTAAATTTTATTTAGATTGATTGATTGCTGGTTTTAAGTTTGAATTAATGTTTTCTGGAATTTTGAATGATTTATTAAATTTTAGCATTTTCTGGATTATTTTAATGATTTAATTCAAGGGTTAAATTTTGACTTTTTTGATTTAAAATGTTTTCTGGAAATTTAATATTTTATTAAAATACTAGACCTTAATATGATCAGTTAGACAGTAAGTATGCTGAAATTGGATTTTACTATATTTTATTATGAAGGTTTGAAGTTTTGACTTGAATTTGAACTAAGTTTGACCAAAAGTTGACTTTTTCAAATTTGATTGATTTCTGGAAACTTGATATTTTTAATAAATATTAGACCTTAAGATGAGTTGTATGCCTTTGAGTTTGCTCAATTTGGAGTTCATTTGAATTAGTTATGAATTTTTGAAGTTTTGAGTATTTATTGAATTTTCAAAATTGTTTTAATTAAGGCCCTTTTTATGGTTTGAATCCAAATGACCTCCAAACTTCTTGAAATCAACTCCAAAGGTCAGGAATGACCTAAGGAATGATCTCCAAGTGTTTGAGAAATTTTTGGAATTTTTAATTATTTTTAATTAATTAAATTAATTAAATATTGAATTTCAATTAAACTTAATTTTGAATTCCAGTCAAGGGGCTTTTATTTTTCATTGATTAAGGATCTAATTCTGGTTAGTTAGAGGGGTTATATGTAATTTTTGGATTTAAATTTGATTTATTATAATTTTTGGAAGGTTTAATGGCTTAATTAAGGGTTAATTTTGATTTAATTAATTAAGGGGCTTAATAACTTCAAAATCCAGTGGGGAATTTTTCTAAGGCTGAGAGTGTCACTAAATTCAAGTGTTCAAAGTTTCAAGTTAATAGGATGTGCATCCTAATTAATGAAATTAATCCAAGTTCTCTAAATAAAGTCCTTAATTATTGTCCTTAATGATGTCACTAGGTTAATCGGGTTCAAATCAATGTTTCTAACCCTTGATTCAACATATGCATTCATACACAAACACAATCAAATCATAAATCTAGGAGAACCCTAAAGCTAGGTGGTGTGTGTGCACCCTAATCATGCAAATCAAATTAATATTAATCAAGTAAAAGACTAATCAATAAATAGTTAATAGAATAATTATTCATTGATTAGTCATCAATCCCCACAAATTCCATTCATACACACAAGCTATGTTTAAGATTCCAAAGGGATCTCACAAATATATTAAAGATTTAATATACATAATTTTAAAATAAACTTTGAAATATAAGTATATATATATATATATATATATATATATATATATATATATATATATATATATATATATATATATATACAAATCTTAAATTTAAAATACTTAAAATATCATTAAAGTAAGTTGAATATTCAAGTGAGAGATCCTTTGATCTTTAAAGTCTAAAAAAATATATTTTTTTATTTAAATAATTAGTTTAATATTTAATTAAATGTTAATTAAATATTAAAATAATAACATAATTCACATTAATCAAAATGAATTAGATTTTAGATTTCCAAAATAACTTTTAAATTAAAATATTTAATTTTCTAAAAATTTTAAGAATATTTGGATTTATTTTGATTAAATATTAATTAAAATATTAAGTTTTGATATTTTAAAAATTATTTAAAATATAATGAATATTTTAAAATAATTTAAATTTTATTTAAAAGAGTTTAAAATTATGAACATTTTCATATATTATATGGATTATTTGGATTTATAATTAATTTTATATAATTTTTTAAAGAAAACTGAAATTTAAAATGATTTAAAACTAAATTTAAATCATTTTAAATGTTCTGGCGGCGCCGCCGCTACGTGGCAGCATATGATTGGACCATTTAAGACCGCAGCAATGATTAAAAGGCAGCGGGACCCGCACCCTTCACTTATCCACGTCGGCAAGGAATGGGGACCCTTGATCATCCGCTTTTTTGATCCGACGGCCGTGATGGCGCCGGACAGAGGAAATTATCATTTGAGGCATACACGCGGTCAGAACGACACACGGAACGTCTTGATCCTAGCCGTTGATCGAATGATCAACGGTTAAGATTACGCAAAGTATTACAGAACTGCGAACTAAGCCTCAGAATGATATTTTACCTCGTTCTCTCAAACCATGCGATAGAATTTAACGAAATTTTAAACAGAGATTGAATATATGAACAGAAGAAATGTGGATGTGTTTTTATTGCTTCAAAAGCACTTTTTAAATCGTTATTTAGCTCTATGTGTCTAAACTAGGGTTTGAGTTTATAGAGAATCTAACTAATGGATTGGAATGATCTTAGGATCTCTGAATTTGTAGTTTGTCCAAGTTTAATTCCTCAGCAGACTTCAAGAGCTGGAAATCCCTAGATCAAACGGTAGGAGCCTTTAAACGGAACTAGCCTTGAGTTTGCCGGGAATACATCGCCGGCAGCCTCCAATCGTCGGGTTTGGACTTGGGTAATGTTGATGAAGTCTTTCATAGCTCAAACGAAAAGACTTCTTGGTCTGGGATTGATTGAATAGTGAGATAAGGTTAGATGAAGAATGATCGCTCCAAATAGGGTATTGCCCTATTCAAATGTCTTGAGATGTTTTGGATGGCTTTGATTGCTTGGTCTTATTCTCTGATGGCTGCCACATGTCCCCAAAGCAGTTAGAGTAGCAGGGAATAAAATGACCAAAAGGACATGCCATGTGTAAAGCACATCTTGTCCTTTAGAGCACATGGAACTAATCTAGGCCATTTGATTTCAATCTAAGGGCTATAAATAACTTAAGAAACTTCCAGAAGCCAATTAGGATTGCTGGAATGGTTTAGGATGGAGTGGATTAGTTTTAGGAGGTCATTGGACCAACTTTGACTATTCCAAAACCTCATTTTGACTGTTTGACCAGTCAAAGTCCAGATGGACTGCTGAGGTGGCAATGAGGGAAGCATTAAGCTGCTGGAATGACAAGTTGAAGAGGGTTTGAGACTTAAGGATTGAGACTTGAAGGAATAGAAAAGATTTTAAGGTAGTTTGACCAAGTTTAAATATGTTAACTTGGTCAAAATGACCATGACTTGGCTCATGGTGCATTTGGAAAGATTTAAGGCATTAATTGGAATGATTTGAAGGCTTGAAAAGGATTTGATCAAATGTATATGGTGATTTTGATCTAAACATATAAGTTTGACCAAAATCAAAATGTTGACTTGATCAATTTTCCTTGGGTTTGATTATCCTATGATTAAAGTATAATTGAAACATGGATAGGAGTTAGTTTGAGGCTTGATATGGGTTGGGTAGATTGAATGGATTGGAATAACCTATTTGAGCCCTTAAGAGGTGTTTTGGTCAACTTAGGTTGACTTGGTCAACTAGATTGACCCAGGGTCAAGGATTGGGTCCAACCAGTTCAGAATGACATTCTGAGTCTACTGGTGGGGGTCTCAAAGTATGGAGAGGTTGTTTGGTCAAAATGACCTATTTGGGCCCTTAATAGGCCTTTTAGGTCAACCCTAGTTGACTTGGTCAACTAGGTGGGTCCAGGGTCTGGAAATGGGTTCAATGGATTTGAAATGATATTTGGAGACCAATGAAGGTGGTCCCAAGGTCTGAGGAGGTCATTTGGTCAAAATGACCTGTTTTGACCCTAAAGGGTCTTCTAGGTCAACTAGGTTGACTTGGTCAACTAGGTTGACCCAGGGGTTGGTTCTGGGTTCAATAGATTGGGTTTGATATTTGAAATTTGCTGGAGGTGGTTGCATTTGATTTGAAGCTCATTTGATTCAAATAACCATTCACACCCCATAGGAGTATTTTGGTCATTTTGACCCCTGGTCAACTGGGGGTCAAATTGAGTCCAAAAAAATGCAGTTTAATGCTCAATAAGTCATAATCAAGGGTCTGGAGGTGATTGGAGGCTTTGGAGAAAGCTCCAGGGTCAAAATCCACTAGGTGGTAGGTCTAGTGGCATGGACTATAAATATTTGAAGGTTTTACAGTCTTTGGATTTCAATTCAGTTTCTGGGGTTAGAGACCTCAGAATGAGCTCAAATTTGGAGGGTTGCCTCTAGAGACATGTCACATCAGTATGGAGCTGATAGACCTTGAATCAGAGGTCATTTGATAGGATTTTGAAATGTTCAAAGATTCACTGGAAAAGGCTTTCAGGACTTAGACCTTTGGCCTTGGAATTTGAGTCTGGAAATCTGGATTTGAGCTGAATTTTGATTTTGAATGATAGGATTTAAATAATCTAAATCATTTACAATCATTTGGGTGATTGTAGATGATTAGATATGATTAAAGTTAGGTCAGAGGCTAGAGCAACTAAATCTGGGTTGTTTAAATGTCAGGATTGGTCATAGATTTGAATTGATTTGAGTCTTGAATAGATTGATTTAAAGCCTGATTTGGTCTGGAGTTTGAATAAATTTAAGGTTTGGATAGATCTAAGGTCTAGGAGAATCCTAAGACCTAAATTGGTCTAGGAAAATTCTAGGGTTCAGAGTAGATCCTAGGAACTGAAATCTAGGAAGATCCTAGAGTCTAGGAAACCCTAATGTCTGGGATCTAGAAGGTTCTTAGGATCTAGAATAGATCCTAAAGTCTGGATTCTAGGAAGATCCTAGGGTCTAGATTGATCCTAAGATCTAAAATCTAGGAAAGATCCTAGGATCTAGAATAGTCTGGAAATTTGATTGATCTGAGATCAGGGTTGATTTGAATCTGGATTGATCTAGGATTAGATTGATCCTAGGGTTAAGATTAAATCCTAAGGATTGGAATGATCCTAAGGTCTGGATTAGTCCTACTGACCTCATACAAAAATGAGGTCAACAATGCCCAAGGAAATTTACACTGCTCAACTAAAATTCACACTTTAAAAATTTTGCATATAACTTGTTCTCTTTAAGTTTTTACAACACTGCATGCAACATGCAAAGGGCTCTCTTCATCTCTTGAATAAATTAAGATATCATCTATGAACAAAATTACAAAAATATTCAGGGATGGTTTGAAAATTTTGTTCATCAAGTCCATAAAGATAGTTGGAGCATTTGTCAGTCCAAATGGCATTATAACAAACTCATAATGGCCATATCTGGTTCTGAAAATAGTTTTAGCAATATCCTCCTCCTTAATGCATAACTGATGGTATCGTGAACATAAAGCAATTTTTTTAAAAAAATATGGCTCCCTTTAGTTGATCAAAAAGATCATCAATTCTGGGTAAATGATATTTGTTCTTAACAATAAGCTTATTTAATTTTTTATAATCTATACATATTCTAAAGCTCTTATCTTTATTCTTTACAAACAATACTGGAGCACCCATGGTGAGAAACTTGGACTGATAATTCATTTAATCTAGTAATTCATGTAATTGACTTTTCAGCTCTTACAACTCCTTGATTGTCATTCTGTAAGGTGTCATTGCCACTAGTTCTGAACTCGGTATCAATTCAATAGTAAAATCTATCTCTCTTTCTGATGGTAATCCTGATAAATCATCTAAAAATATCTTTGGATATTATTTGATTACATGTATATCTTTCAACTCTTTAACTTTCTTATTTGAATTCCTTAATTGAGCAAGAAAATACTGATTTCCTTTGGATATAAACTTTGAATCTCTACCTACAGCATGCAATGATGTCACTAGTTATAAAAACTTAATAAACATGTCTAATATGGTCTCATAAGGCTTCATATTAAAGAGTTCATAGTCATGCATAAAAATATTTAACTTAGATTGCTTGACTTTATTAGTACCTTCATATGTAGTGCATAAAATATCCCAAATTTTATTGTCAGTAGTGCATGTAGAGATTCTAATATAATCTTCATAATTCAAAGCACATAACAAATAATTCATATATTTAGCATTTAATTGAGCATAAATTTGTTCTACTCTACTTAATTCAGCAAACAGGATATTGATTTTGACTCCATCTATAATGTGTGATGGTACAAAATAATCAGTTTGAATTATATGCCATATTCGATAATCTATTGATTGCAAGAAAGTAGGCATTCAAATTTTTAAAAAATTTTAAAAAAATATTTTCAAATAAAGATAGTCCAGTGATCGAATATCCTTTAATAGTGTCCTGGTTTTCAAAATTAGCCATTATTATTTATCAAAAAGTAGTCTAAACTTTAATTTTTGAAATAGACTCTGACACAACTTGAAAGTTTGAATTGGTTTTTTAGACCTAATAGAACTGTCCCAAGGCTAACCAAGAGGGGGGGTGAATTGGTTATTTAAATTTTTTTTTGGAATTTTGGAAAACTGTTTCTAAAAAATTAAATATATGATCCTTAAAATATACAGTTGTTTGAATATGATTTTCACAAAAAAATTTTCAACCATAAAATATTAAAGTGCGTAAAATAAAATTGTAGAAAATAAAAAGAATAGAAGAATACCAAATTGTATAGTGGTTCGGTCCAACTAGACCTACATCCACTCCCTGAAGACTCATTATTCAGGTATTGTACTAAATAATAGTGACTCTCATTTTACCCTCACAGTAAGGCGAAGAAGCCCTTACAAACTCTCTCCCATCAACCAGTATGGTAGAGAACATTCATCCTTTTTCACCCTCCCTAGTGAAGGCGGAGAATCGTCATCCCTTTTCACCCTCCTGGTGAAGGCAGAGAATCGTCGTACTTTTTTCACCCTCCCAGTAAAGACAGAGAACCTAGTCATCCTTTTTCACCCTCTTGTTGTAGGCATAGAACCTAGACACAATGTTGAAAATCTTCCCTCAAGAGCCTTCAGAGGAGATGGGCAGAAACTTGAAGAGGATAAAGAGATCCTCGCATTGGGAAACTTTGTGAAACTCTCACAACTCCCCCACTAGATCTCTCACACTCCACTCTCACAATCTCTCTCAAACACTCACACTCAATGGCCACTCTTAAGAGAAATTCACAACAAAGGTGTTAAGTGATAGTTTTAGGACTCCTTATATAAAAAAGACATGAAAAATCATCCAAAAATTAAAAAAATACAAGAAAACTATTTTACGATCGTACTGTATGATCACATATCATCCTGTATGAATGCATAGTGTCCCGTACAATCTGTCCATACGAATGCATAGTGTCCCATACGAACAGTTCAAATTTATCTATACGAACTGTTATGAACTCAATTTAGTCATTCGTACGGACCCATTTCATCCCGTACGATCCGTCCGTACGAACGCATAGTGTCCCGTATGAACATTTTAAATTTGGCTGTATGTATTGGTATGAACTCAATTTAGTCGCCAGTACGAACACATTTTATCTCGTACGGTCCGTCAGTACGAATGCATACTGTCCCGTACGAACAGTTCAAATTTATTTGTACGAATTGTTACAAAATTAATTTAGTCATCCATATGAAATATATACTATCCCATACGAAAAATTCAAATTTGTCTGTACGAACTGGCATTAACTCAGTTTCATACTATGTTAGTCATTTGTACAAATTGACATCGTATAATACGAACAATTTAAAAAATCAAGGCTTCATTCAGTATGAACTGGTACAAACCCAATTTTGTACTCTATCAATCATCTGTACGAACATACATCGTAAAGTACAATCTATTCAAAATTTTAAGCCATGGTTTGATTAACTACATGTTGGAGGAAAAACCACTAAGTTTAAATTATACAATACGATTAGTTTTAAAAATTTAAGCTTTATCTCTTCCTCTTGTGTGTGTGCACAGTTACCCAATTACAATCACACTTATTCAGACTCAAGAAATAAAAAATAAAAATTTACAGACTCTATTATATGAAATCCTATTCTAACTTGTCTTAAAATCTTCAATAATCTGGAGTAGTATATAATTTTCCTGAAATATTTTTATGTACATAAAACAAGTATAGAATGAAAAATACTATGAAATATAAAGATATGAGCCATAATATTTGTTATCATCAAAAATATAAACTCGTGAGCTCGAGTCGTAACAAATAAGAGGCTGCTTAATTGCATCCTTCAATCCAGATAAGAATCGATGATAATTTTTCTCTACGGTATGTATTAATTGAGGAGCATATCGGGATAATATTATAAATTCAATCTCATACTGTATAACTGATTTATCTTCATGCACCAATCTCATAAATTTATCATGCATCTATCTCCTTGCAGAAAGAGGCATGAATTAATTTATGAACATTTGTGTAAAATCATCCCACCTAAATTACATATCAGGGATTCCTCTAGTTTTATTTGATGCTGACCTCTTCACCACCTTTTAGCTTCTCCATCAAGCACAATGGTTATCATGGAAACTTTCCTCTCATCTAGACAGAACATTCTTTTTAAAATCTTCTCAATCCTTAGCAATCAATTTTCAACCTCAATTGGTCCCTCTACTCCTTTAAATAAAGGTAGTCCCATATCTTGAAACAGTTTTAAATACTTATTTATAGTCATTCCACCACCATTATTGTTCCCTGATGTTTGATTCCTTGAGTCTTGAATCAACCAAGTCATAGATGTCATCATTTGTATCAGTGCATCAGGGTTAATAGTAACATTAGGTACTATTCTTTTCACTTCCCTTTCTTCTTCAGAATCATTTTGGTTCCTATTTATAATAAGATAGTTTATTTTATATTAAATTATTAATAGTCATTTTAATGGCTCTTTTACTATGATTCGTATCTAAATTGAGCTCTGATACCACTTTTATCACGGCCCGGCCCAGATACTTGAATTAACGAGGCGAGAACGAAAATCAGACAGCATTAATATTCTATTCTTTTCAATGCACACATTAACATAAAATCTCTCAAAGCAATTAAAGAGCCACTATAACAAAAATATTCCATAAAATCTATTCATTTCACTTTTCAAAGCTAATAATCACAATAGTCATAATTTACATATTTTCATTATTGCGCCATCTTCTATAGATGTACCATTCTCTTTTAGCCATTTCTAAATATTTGAAAACTTACCTGAAAATATTTATTTAATGGAATGAGTTTACAAAGTAAACTAAGTGAACAACTTCTATAACAATTAACATGTATAAAGTATAATGCATATAACCTTTGATATATGTCTATTATTTAACATTTGATATATAATTCCTTTATTTGGTTCAATTCATTCCATTCATTCCTTTATACATATCATATTTATTTATAACATTTATAATAGTTTAATATGTATTATTTTTCCCATTTAATTATTACATGAGCATCGTCTATATATACTAAATGTACAACTATTTTCTTTTTCTTTTTCTTTTTCATAACCTTTTCTTTTTTATGTGCATGGGTACGTTGCTTCCCCAGCCAGTACCATACGAGGGTGAACTTCTATAATTTGCATGCTTATCCTTTTCTCTTTTTCATTTATTTTTCATTCATTTATATATCATTTCTTTATAATATACTTTCTAAATATATATAAGTATCATATATATGTATAAATATTTTCTAACTTTGCTTTTTATTTCTTTTACATTCTTTCACATATTCATATCATCTTTACATACTTTATTATGATAATCGATGCATGCTATCATATATACATTTGAAGTTTACATTGCTTTATTCATAATAGCCTCAAAATAAGTAGAATAATTATGTAAATATTTCTTTCAAAATGAACTGGGAAATAAAATAATGAAATTTTAAGCAACTATAATTACCTACTTTGATTCTTTCAAATCCTTGCTACTTGGTACAACCTAAAGAAATTAATAATCATAAAAATTTATCATTTAACTTTCATAAAATTTTCATAAATATTCATTTAATTATCTTAAATCAAAATTTTACTTTTCCTTGTTGAATTCTTGAAGAATCGAACTCCTACAACTTGATGTCTCCCTTTCTAAAATCTTTAAATTTATACAATATAAACTTTCATGAAAATATGATTTAATAAAAATTATACAATAGAAAATTTACTTATAAATGATAATTTTCTCAAAATTCCAAAATTCTCTTTCTCTCCCAAAATTCTTTCTCCTCGCTCTCAATATCTTCCTTTTCCTTTTCTAAAACATCACAGGTATTATTTTTAAACTAAGCATCGTATTAATCATAATCAAATGATTAACCAATATTTTTAAAAAAATTTAAAATTTATCAAAGTCGCCCGTTTAAAGGGCGACTTACCCTATTTACTTTATCCCCCCCGATTGCCCAATTCTTGCCCTAATTTGGCGAAGAGAACGGCAAACCGACGGGAGAGGGAGTTCACGAACCGTGCGTAGAGTCGACGGGTAAGATTCGTTGTTAATTTTTTTAATTTTTTTTGTTTAAATTGCATTTCTTTAGTAGCATTGTTCGTTATAGTGTATTAGGTTGAAAGATTAGTTGTGCTTTAGTGTTAAAATCTAAGATTTGTGTATGATATGTGTTTGTTCATTGCAGATGATTGAAGATAATTTTGATATGTGGAGAATACTTTGTTATTGCTATGATTTGTTTGGGTAAGTGTAGAATGAGATATTTTTAACCACCTAATATTCAATAAATGCTACTCCCACCATTTATCTAACATAAACATTTCTAAATGTCATTGTTCTTTTTTCACACATTTATCCTAACATTCTCATTTGCGTACGCTCATCATTGTTGAATGATCAAACATAAAATAATATAATTAATTATATCGATATTAAATTTGCCTTTTAAGATTCCATGATATTCTCTACTGCATATAGAATTCATGAGGTATTTCTCTAATTTAACAAGTCAACCCTAACTCTCGATGCTATACTATCGTATATATGTCTATGCTACAAAATATATCCAAAACTTAAACCTATCACAAACATGTATCAATTTATCATAAATTTAAGCATGCAGAAATATAAAATGCCCTTTGAAAAATAAATGAATCTATATCTATATAAGGTTGACTGTTTATGATACAGAAGACCACATCAAAAAGGTAAAGGGATTCCTATCAACAATAAGTAACTGGAAATTAAATTTAAATGATATGAGCATGTATAATGAAAATTTAGAGAGCAGAAGAAGCTTTGACAAATAAACAAAATCATGTGAAATAAGTAAATTAAATAATTGAAACAAAGTCAGCTTGCCCAAAAATATTTAGATGATCATTGTAAATATATTTTTAATGAAAATTTCAAAATTATTTGCTAAAAGAAATTTTTTTTAAAAGGAATGAATTCTAGAAAAGTGAAGCTTTTATAATACAAGTGATCGTAGATGGAATAATGTGACCGTAAAACCATTAGTGATTTATTTTTCTTGCCTACTCAAATAGTAATACATGTTAAATAGGTGGAATGAGGAGCGACTTCGGGAGGTACCTGTGGGCAATGTTATGACATATAGGGACGAGCTCGATGGCTTGCTTGATAGTCAGGTGTGTTAAGTATATTTGTACTTGTATATTTACTTTTTTAATAGTTTGATATTACGAAGATGAAATTCTAATATATAAAATGATGTAGGTAATATGGAATCCTTACATCGAAGAGATTATAACACAAGTTCTACAGATTTGCACTTCAGGTCATGAAGTTTGGCTCTCCAGGGTTCCTTTAATCAGTTGGAAGAGGGTAGAGTGACATCTACCTAATCGTGTACTATGACCGTTTGGATATTCCCCGTCCACCGATATCATGCATAAGGATCCTAGTTTTGTCAGAGTAGATGGACGGGGAAAGGTAGATACAGATTGGGCTTTGTATCTCCAAGCAAGTATTACACTGTAGGAGAGCATACATTGTTACAGGTGAGATTCCTGGGTTGGACTATGATTATAGAGTTAAGCAGTACCTGGCATAGTTTCATTCTTGGGCGACACTATATATGCTTAAGGCCCCAGTATTGGATCCTCCGAGTACATACTATCCAAGAGCACCTGTTGAACGTCACATGGTAAGTTTGAGTTTTACAACTAGCTTTATATTTAATTATATGGTTAAGTTAGCTGAATTAATTACTTATATTTGCAGCGAGATTTCTTTGTGAGCATGGAGAGGAGATTGCAACCTTACTTTGGGGGGACTGAGGAGACACCAATGCAGATGGATGTGAACATTGTTGGAGAGATGTGCCAAAGATTGCGACATCATATATACATTGATGATGCTCATTATTTTGATGATACAGATACCCAGCATATAGTGTTCAGTCCACCCATTCTGAGTGCAGATCCAGACCCTGCTGGTCCGTCCTCTTATCCTGATGTTGGTCCCTCTTATAGCCACTTCACAGCAAAGTTTGAGATCGCCTGCACACCTTAGTTCGTGCCTTCTTCCTTGGGAGAGCCCCCAGTTATTCATGCTGATATTAGTGATCAGGAGCAACTCCATCTACGTACCAGGCCACTACGAGCACCACAACATTTCACTCTAGGCACTGATGCGATTCCACATCGGCATAAGAGGAGGTATTAGTGATTTGTATCATGCATCTTTTAGTTGATTTAGTCTATTTTATATTGTCGAATTTATGTATCTCATTATGCTACAATCATTAAAACAAACTACTTGAAATTTCTGTTTGTATCTTATATTACGTTGCCTTTATGACTTTATTTTCTTTTGATTAAAAAGTTAATCATCGCTTTACTATATCATTAGCAAGTTATATTTTAAAAAAGCAAAGTTTTAAGTTAATAAGAACATTGAAATTCCAATATTTTAATAAACATTTATAACATGGATATTAGGATAATAACACGTTATAAAGTGTTCTAATAACACATCACACATAAAGATACATAAACATAAAGTGACAACTCAGAATTTTTTTTATTAAAAAGGCAAAGTCGCTCGTTAAACGGACGACTTACTCCTAGTCACCTTTTCTCTGCTTTGTCAGCATAACGGCTATAACGACTAAGTGGACATAAGTCGCCCGTTTACTGGGCGACTTATGTCAACCTATAAGTCGCCCGTTAAACGGGCGAGTTTGGTGATTTTTAATTTTTTTAAAAATGTTGGTTAATCGCTTAATTATGATTAATACGATGCTTAGTTTAAAAAATACCCAAACATCACTTGCTTTAAATAAAGCAAAATAAGAGAATTTATATGAAAATGAAAAGAAAAAACTCAATAAATCTTCTTCCCTTTTTCTCTCGGTCGTTCTTCTTGTTCACTGAGATTTCTTCTAATTTTCCACTTCATTAGCGATAAGAATGAAAAGGAATTGGTGATTCTTATCCCTAAACATGATCAATTGCTAAAATTGGCGAAACGAACTCCAAATTCCTTCACTCGCATGTGTTCGATCAGCCTAACCGAAACTCCCCTCGATCATGAGGATGTCATCCTCTATACCTTGAATGAACTTCCAGTACAATACCAAGTGTTCAAAATTGTAATCTAAACCATTCTAAAGCATTAAGTCTGGATGACATGTACACTCTTATGCAGTGAAGAACAAACCCTTGCCCAAGAAGCTACTCGAGAGCTCCAGTCCCTACATCTTTAAGAGCACATCATGTCTCTCACAACATCTTGCAGTCGGGGTCATACTTGATTCACCACTATTCGTGGTCGTCCTCCCTACAACTCCAGAAATGCCCGCACTGCTCTCTCTTTTGCTCGGAGTAATAAATCTCTCACTCACACTCTCATATGTCAGATATGTATCAAGCTAGGCTACTTTACTATTCAATGATGGTGATGAAATGATCAAACATACACTACTAAAAATTAGAAACTCATGCTCTTTTTCTCGTTCAATTCTCTTGTGCAATTGAATTGGTACCTTGACAGTGATGCTTCAACTCATTTAACTTCTGACTCTTCTCACCTCAGCTTCATTAAACCTTACACTAGACCAAATCAAATTATTCTTGAAAAAAGTCCAACATCTTTTGATCTAAAACACTGTTAATGGGTTACTTCCTACACCCACAGGTAGCTTAAAATTATCTCAATGATATCATGTACCGAATCTCACATTTAACTTACTTTCGGTTCATCGCCTCACCGTTAACAATCATTATATTATTTTTTTCCCTCATGGTTACTAAATCAAGGATTTGAATATTGGCAGTATTCTTCTTCATGGCCTATGCCTTAATAGTTGTTACCTACTCCGCTCTCCAGATTTAACAACCTCCACAACATCTCATGCTCCTCCACAACATTTTAATCAGTTGAAATACTTTTTCAACTTCAGGGGTCCACCTAAAATTTTTCTTTTTAAGATAATCAGTGATAGGTGATATCAAAGTACTAAAATTTTTTATGAATCTTTTATAAAAAAAAGGTTGATTCATGAAATCCTCTACCTTCACTGAGATTTTTTGGAATCGGCCAACTTCAGATTACTTTTATTTTAATGGGGTCTACTTTAATACCATCTACAAAGACAATATATCCAAGAAAAGTCAAATTGTGAGTCATGAAAGATCATTTTTTATGTTGATGTACAAACTTTATTCACTTAAAGTTAGGAGGACTTATTTCATATATTCAAGATGGTCTTTTGGGCAAGTACTATAAATCAGGATGTCATCAAAATATCTCACAATAAATATTCCAATAAAGGAACGTAAGATATGATTCATGGTTCGCATAAGCGTACTAGATGGATTTGACAGGCCAAAGGGCATAACTAACCATTCGTAAAGACCTTCATTTATTTTAAAGCTTGTTTTCCATTCATCATCGGATCATATTCGAACTTGGTAATATCCACTTCGTAAGTTAATCTTAGATAAAATATTGGCACCGTTAAGCACGTCGAGCATATCATCAAGTCTTGTAATAAAAACCCTATAATTGATGGTTATCTTATTTATGGCTCAACTATTAACATACATTCTCCAATTCCATCTTTTTTAGCTGTAAGCAGGGCTGGGATGGCACATAAACTCATGATTTCTTTAATTAATCTCTTAGTTAAGAGTTCAATTACTTATTTATGCAGTTCTTCATATTTAGTAGGACTCATATGATAGTGAGGTAAGCGGGGTAAGTTTGCTCCGGGTATAAGGTTAATATGGTGTTGGATATCTCTCAGTGGAGACAAGAAATTAGGTAAATATATAGGAGTTATGTTTGTATATTCATTGATTATTGGTTGTACTTTTTCAAATATATATATTTTTGTTTATGTTAGTCTCTTTACCTACTAAAAGATAGATTAATTCAGAGTTTCTGATTTCATTTGTATTGAGAAGCAATTCGAAAGTGGGTGAATTTGAGGTTGTTTGGACAATTTAAGTGGGAGGATAGGAAATATTCTTTTGGGGATATAGGATGAACTCTTCATTACCTTAGGTTAGGGTGTAAGTATTTTTTTCACCATTGTGAATGGTCTTATGATCATATTGTCAAGATCAACTTAGTAAAATATAACATACTTCGAGTGGCATGATATCACAAAATACTTGGTCTTTGTAAAATTTTTTTGATTGTAAGGTTTACACGGCATTACTAAGTGATTGGTATCTCACCTCCTTCCTTTAACCATAATATCTTGTAAGGCTTGACAAGGGGTATTGATGTTAATTTAAGCTTATCCATTATGAGTTACAACACAAAATTTTCTGAACTATCACTATCAATCATGAGGGTGTATGACTTTCCTCTTATAATACAAGTGGTTCGAAAAATGTTTTGTCTAAGCCCATTATCTCCAGCATCAATTCTTGTGGTCAAGACCTAACGGAGAACTAAGTAATGACCCCCTTGGTCATCTTCAACATTAATTAATTCCAACTCTTCCTTTTTTTCTTATTCAGACTCATTCCCTTCTGAATTTTTAAGGTTATTCTCTTGTTCAATGTAGTTGATTCTAGGGGGGTTATTTTTTCTAGAGGTTGTTGATATGTGACCATACAAGCCACACTTATAGTGGGCTCCAATTGGTTTTGCTCCCGTTAACCCTTTCCTTTTTTTCATTTAATTGGGTTTCCTTAGAATTTGTTCGTGGATTAAGATTTGATGAGGTTGACCCAATGAATCATTGAGAATTTTGAGTTTTACTTCCCAGAGATTGCTTAAGTTTAGTTGAATCAAATTTATTATTATTGTTAATTTTCAATTTTCAACACTATACGATAAACCTCATCAAGTTTGATTACATGATGAAGGTTTAGTTGATCTTGGATTGACCACTTTAGTCCATTGATGTAATGAGTTATAATCCGTTCTTTAATTTCATTTAAATCATTTCGGGATTGCAGTTTATAAAATTCTTCAGTGTACTCTTCTATGGGTCGTGTTCCTTGGTGAAGATAATTGTATTCTTTGAATTAGTTCAGGCATGGTCAGAAGGTAGAAGTTCTCCCCGCATTTTTTCTTTCATTCTATCCCAGGTTTGAATTTTCTCTTTGCCTCTCCTTACTCTATTATTCTCAAGATTCTTCCACCAAATTAATGTATGGCCAGTTAGCTTTAAACTAGCAAACCTAACTTTTTTTATTTTTGGGGATTTCTTTTCATTCAAAAAAATAATCTACTTTCTTTACCCATTTAAGAAATTGTTCAGGTTGTAATTTGCCTTCAAATTCATTGATGTTAATTTTAATCCCATGATCTCAATATCTATTATTTCTATTTTGGTTTTGTGGTACTTCATCTTCATTTTCATTATTTTGGGTATTAGTGTTGTTAGATTTAGTGCAGCCAGGGTATTAGTCATTACTTCTATTTGTTGTTATAGGTTGGCCATTTATTGCATAATCGTATGTTGCCAATCCGCTTGTTGATTATTTTGGTTATTAATTTTTTTTACTTTTTTAATAAAGAGAAAAGGAAGACTTGACCTACAACCTAAGTCTCTGATACTAGAAAAAAGTGCTCAAAGGAAAGATCTAACTAGCGATTCACCATTGAAATTTTGATTCAACTTAAGTCTGCATTTCTCAGGCAAATACCAATAGAATAGGGTACAACACTACCTCTTAACTCAAAATATTTAGAGAAGAAAGATATTGGTGTATACGAAAATCATAGAGGGAAGAAGTAGTAAGAAACTCGAAATGAAGTAATAAGGATTAGGGAGAAGACCAGCTCGCAAGTTAAGAAAGAACCACATGTTTAATTTTTTTTCTCCAAAAAACTCCCCACAATAGAGATTCAACCACTATATATAGGAGGATGGGAAAAGAGTATTTATTTGTTCACATAAATGTGCCTTTAGTACAACCAATAAAAATCATCCAAATCAGCTCATTAAAGGAGAAGTCAAAGCATCCTGCACAGGAATCAGTAAGGGGAAAATTGATCAAGTAACAGGGGAAAACCAAACATCTAGCAAGGGAAACCGAATAGTCAACAAGGGAAAATCAAACAATTAAAGAGCGGAAGAATCCCGAGCAGCCACCATCCTAAAGGAGAAATGGATCAAGCCTAATAAGGAAAAATATCCCATATTTAAATACCCAACCAGCCACCAAGGAGCAAGGAAACAATATCAACACATGGAAGGATAATGGTGTGAACCAACCTGCAAGCACCAAGCTCAGCATGATCATTGGTTGTTTTACATCACAGGGCAATACACAAATAAAATACAGAGCATCCAATATCATGAAAAAATAAAAACCATAAACGTAAATTCTTGACTACATCAATTCATATTCATATAATAGAAATTATGATGTAAAAGATGTTAAAGTGCGCTGCAAGTTTTGTTATATGGGTTGAATTTATGCTTTGTTATGTTTCTGTTTCTAATCACATCTACTTTATATGGACGTGAGAGATTATTTCTAACCGCATCTACTTTATACATGTTTGAGAGTTTGAAGGAGTTATAAATGAAATTGAAGTTATAAGGGGAATCGGGTTTGGTCTCATGCACCTAATGATGGTTGACCTTGAGAGACATAAGTGAACATGAAGTTATAAGCAGACATCGAAACACACATATTATGATTCATATGTTGTATATTTTGTTGAATGAAATAAATGTAAATACAAAGACTATTTTGTTAGTAAGTAAACTCTTATCTTCTGTACAAGTATCATATGATACTTCCATAAAAGTACAAGTGGCTTTCTGTTAACAAATATACTCTGACACCCATGTAAAAATACATGTTAATGCATACAATGTTCAAAGTTTAAATAATAATTTCTAAAAAGTTGATTTAGAAGCATATTCAAGTTTAAAACATAGTATTTTATCTTTTCTGATTATGTTGACATAAGAAATCTTTCTGTTTGTGTTTTCTAAAAGTTAAATCATTTTCTATTAGTTTATAATTAATATTTAGATTCAAATTGAGAAAACTATATTCAAATTTAATTCTTTCATTAGATTATGGGGCATGACAATTAATATCAATTCGAATCTCCTACACCAACACCAAGATTATATTGAACTTATTCGTATATTGTCTCGTTTCCTTAAAAGAAAATTGATCTAACAGACCACCATTGATCTATTAAAAAATGATTGAATAGATCGTTATCAATCAATCGAAGACAATCCAACACCTCAAGACTTTTTTAACTTTCATCTCAGTATACATCTACTACATTATATCAGTGTTTTTCCCAAGTATGAGAAGAGTATCATTTATAACAATGATATATACCAGCAAAATCATATCCACTGGACCAAATCCAGTGATTTTTCTTCTTTCTAAAATTTGTACGTAAAAACTTCGGTGGATATTACAACATTCATTTATCTATACGTATGTTGATCTTCATACAAAACTAAAATGTTAAACTCTCTAACCCAATTACCTCACCTATTCGAACACAAAAACATTTAGGATTCATTACTTAAAATATTTGAATTTACATTTTCTTAACAAGATGTCTACCAACAAAAATTGAATTATTTGGAATTAATGTTCATTACTACTAGCTTAAAGTCAATAAACCCTATTGCTAATCAATATAATATCCTATTAAGAGCCAACAATATCTTTATAAAAATTTATTAATGATATCATTAGATTAATACACTTTGATTTAGAGACCTCATCAAGGCCTATTTAAGCCTTTCACACATTTCCCTTGCATGCGGACTTCGTAGATAAAAAAGGGCGAGGGGAACTGAGCCAAACTCCAGCGATATATATCATCTCACCGTTCATCATAAATCCGACGGCCCAAAGTTCTTCATTTTTCATTTATAGCTAGCCGGTATGGAGTCGGAACAAGTGAAGAAGCTCTTCAGTTGGTCTCTTTCTCTCTCTCTCTCTCCGCTCTGTTTCTCTGTTTCTCTCTCCGCTCTGTCTCTCTCTTTGTCTCTCCGCGCTCTCTCTCTCTCTACTATCTTCCTTGTTCGAAGAAAGATCCGCCTTCCTTCCCTTCTGTGCAATATCGTAAGGTCTTCAGGTATAGAAGTGGTTTCCGGCGATCTTTTGCCATTTCAATCGGCTGAGTTTTTTTGTTTTTTTTATGTCTGATATAAATTCCATTTCCGATGATGTGTTTCTGTTTCGTTTTAGATGGAGAAAGAAGCAAGGGGCAACCTTCGACCCCTAAGAGGAGCTCCGGAGGCGGACTTCCTCTTGCAGTGGGGGAATCGGAAGCGGCCTCGTTGCGTCAAGGTCAGATCAGCCACCGGCGGGACTCTACCGGGCCGATCGGAGGGCCAGCGAAGGGCCACGTCGAGGGTCAGTCGCCGGGTGATCAGATCCGACAAGGATCTTCCTTCTCCTCCAACTCCAGCCCTAAGGTAACTGAGATTTTCACGTAATGAGGGGGTTCGGTTCTTTTTTACTCTTATTAGTTGCGATTGAAGAAAACCCATCTAGGGATTTGATCTCTCAGGAGGTCGGAGTCAGCCGGGAGCGAGAACGCGAAGCCTAGGTCAGATTCGGCTTCTCCAGATAAAGAGGATCGGTTTTATCCTACAAGAGGCTCGGTGGCCGCCGCCGGCGATGAGAACGGCATCGGAGGATGTGGAGGAGTAGGAGGGGAGGATAGAGTGGGTGCGGCGGCCACGGTGATGCCTAGATTCTTCATCTCACTTTCAAACAAAGAAAAAGAAGAGGATTTCCTGGCGATGAAGGGCTGCAAGTTGCCGCAACGGCCGAAGAAGCGGTCGAAGATTCTGCAGAAAAGCTTGCTTGTATGAATACTCATCATCTCCTTTGTTTCCACCATATTCGAAGAAATTATCCCAAAAAAAAAATATTTTTAATGTTATTTTCATCTTTTAATCTATCTTTCTAAGATAAAAAACGCTTGGTTGTGCAGTTGGTGAGCCCTGGAGCATGGCTGACGGATTTATCATATGAGAGATATGAGGTCAGGGAAAAGAGAAGTTCGAGAAAGGTAGGCGATTTTTTAATTTACAGCTACAAATCACTAAATAGTAATTAATATTCCTTTTATGGGCAATCTGCGCCAGGATTTAGTTAACGATAATTCTTAGAAAAAAAAAATGGAATGATATAAATTCTAATTATTTTAGTTTTATTTCCATAATTTATGCAGAGGAGGAGAGGGCTGAAGGCTATGTGCCTGGAAAGCGATTCAGAATGAAAAATTGGAAATTTGAATGAAATATGTTGTATTTTTTGTTGGAGGGGATGGGTTTTGATGATCTGTTCTGTAAAATTACTTTCTTTTGTTTTAATTGATATAGTTCTTACTCGGATCTGAAAGGATTTTTTTTTTTTTTTGTGGCGAGTTCTGCTATGCTGAGGATTAGAACTCTGGTGAGGATTCTTCTTCTTCTTCCTCTTTATCGAATTTTTTTGTTTTTATGAGAACCAGTAGATTTTGGTGGCTTGTAGATAAAGATACAGCTTTTGAAAGCTTTTTTCCGGTCAGATCTGTTTGATATTATTATCTTTGAGAGTTTGGGAGAAATCTCCAGTAAACATATTCTTACCAAATTTTAAACTAGCATAAATTTTCTTTGAAAAACAATGTAAAATTATTTTGTTATAAATTATATCAAATGAATTTAATGTGAGTTTTAATTTATTTAAATTAATTTAAATATAATTTATATCAGAATATTTTACTATAATTTTTTTTTTTTCTGTTTATGAGATATATGCAATAAATAAATATATAAATTTATATGAACTTTTTTTTAATAAATGAAATAATTTTAAAGTTTATTCAGAATAATTAAATGTTCTATTTGAACTTCTAATTTTGAAGAAAAAAATCTTTGGAGGGCCATACATCCTTTCAAAGGTTTCAAGGGTATGCTTATTTAGATAATCTCTTTAAAAAGGAATTAAGGACTTTAATTAAGGCACATAAAATAATAATTTATGAATTTATTTCTTTTTTTTGTCTAAAATTTTAAAAGGAAATAATTTTGTAAATTTTAATAGAGGAAGTGCAAATTTTTAGATTTAATGTGGTTTAATTGTTTGTAGTTTATTTAATATATGTATATATAATAGAAGTAATTAATGAGAATAGAAGGGAAGGCATTTTATATAGACCTGAATATTATTTAAGTTTATTTTAAAATAAGTGTAATATAAAAATGTAATATATTATAATAATTTTAAAATAAATATAATATTTTTCAGTTTTCATGTTCAAATTTTTAATAAATTTAATTATGTTTTAAGTAAATAGGTTTATTGTAATTTATTTTTTAATTTCAATAATACTTTTTTAATAATTATTACACTCTAAATATAATTACAAAAAATATTTTTTAATGTAAATCTCCATATATAAAAAGTTATCTGAAAAATAAATTATAAAAAAAAAATTCAAATGATCTATTATGAACAATTGAATATGACTTAAGCTTTGTTTGAGATGATTTTTTTTACTACTTTGTGAAAATATTTTTTAGTGCATTTTTTTTTAAGCAGGAAAAAAATAGTGGTTAAAGATGTCCCACATGAGAGAAATTATTACTTACGAGGTCCAGATGGTCCAGATTTATGAGGGTGCATAATAAATAAATAATATTTTATATTACTGTGTTGTTACTATAAATTTGTTATGTACCCTCATAAATGCGGGCTCATCTTATGTCCAGATTTTGCATCGCACGTAATAATTTCTCGCTAAACGTAATAATCCCTCGCCAAACGAAGCCTTAGTAGTTAGATTATAGTAAAGATAATAATTTTTGGTACATAATAAATGCTAGTTGTGATCAATGATTGTTTCATGAAATTTTTCTTCCCATTACATGCTATCAAAGGTTCAACATATTAATTAATAAAATACAAATATTATCAAAGGGAAACGTGTCCACCTCTTTTGCCCTGTTATATTTGTAAATGATGATAAGTTGATAACAAATTATAGGTCTCTCAATTTTTGTATAAAATATTGGTGATTTTTTTAATCAATAAATATTTAAAATTATTGTTATATATTTATATTGTTTACAAAATATAGTTTTTTATCAATCCTATGTTACATACCACATTTAGGGTTTATTTAAGCCATTGAAGGTTTTTTAAAGTTGGTTATAAAGCACTTGCATAGAAAGTACTTCCCTTTAAAGCTTTTGTAAAATACAAATTCTCAGTGCAAAAAATTTTAAAATTTAGAGAGAAAATAATAGTTAAACAAAACTATTTTGTGCTATTAAATGTATTTTTATTTGTTATAAAATATAAATAAAAATTTTCATGATAAATTTTACTAAAGACATTAAGGATCAGAAATCATATTGATTTACTCGTGCATTTGTTAATTATTGTAAAGAACTCACTCTTAAATATGAGTCTTATTTTATTTCTTCCTTCAAGCATGATTGAAGCACAGCCCAACCCAACGATTTCATGGGCTGGGTCGGGATGAAACAATTGACCCAGTCAATGACTTGGGTCGAGGGATGCACGAGAATTTTGTGAATCCATGAGAGAAGATGAGAATGCCACATTTTTTAGTCTTGGAAGTTCATAAGTAGTTAGGCTTAGATTTCGTTTGTGACGGCTTTCTTACTTCTTTTTAAAGCACCTTTTCGGTATAAAAATTATATTTTTTTACTAGAAAGCTGCTTTAATCAGCAGTAGAAAAGCCGTTCCAAACTAAATGTCACGATCCGGGCCGGATACTCGAATTAATGAGGCGGAAACAAAAAGTCGGACGGTGTAACATTTCATTCAATTTTATAAGCAAATTAACATACAACTTCTTAAAACAACTGAAGAGTCACTTCTGCAAATTTTTTCATAAAACTATTTATACTATTTTTCAAACTAAATATTTACATTAATCATAAATTACCTGTTTTCATTTGTACGCCATCTTCTATAGATGTACTCTTCCCTTTCAATCATTTCTAATTCTCTTGAGACTTACCTGAAAATATTAGTTTAATGGGTTGAGTTTACAATATAAACTCAGTGAGTAATCATACTTGCAACATAGAAATTTTATATACATAACAAAATTTAATATGTTCATTTGACTTTCTTTTTCTTTTGCAATTACATGCATATATATGTATATTTGTATATATCAGGTATACAATACAAAGCATAATTATTTCTGTCTTTCTTATGCATATTACTTTTCATTATATTCCATTTATCCATTTCCATTACACGTTTATTCCAGTTTTATTTCCATTACACATTTATTCAATTTTCATTTCCACTACTACTAGTACATGAGCACCGTCTAAATGTATCAATAAAGGTACAACCATTTTCATTTTCTTTTTATTTACATTTAACGTTCATAGGTACGCTGCTTCCCCAGCTAGTACCATACGGGGGTGAACTTCTGTAATTTTGCATGCATATCATTTTTCCTTTTTCATTCATTCTCTTTAATTCATTTATTTATGTTTTGTAAGTTATATCATTTCTTTACTCATTCATTACTTATATTCTATATATGTATAAGATACTTTTCAACTTCACTTCCTTTTTTTTACAACTATATACATCTCTTTCATATATTTATATATATTACATTATTCATAACAGTCAAAATAAGTAAAACAATTATATAAAATATTCTTTTCAAAATGAAAATAAAAATACAATAATAAAAATTATACACAACTGTAATTACCCACTTTGATTCTTTCAAATCCTCGATCCGTGGAAATATCTTTCCGCCATACAACCTAAAGACATACAAAATCACGTAAATTATTACTATATCTAGCTTTCATTAACTTTTACATAAATATTTCTTTAATTAATTCTTACATCAAATATCTTGAGAACTCCTTTATTGACATCAGTACTTCACATTCGCGCACTAGGTTAATCCAATTCTTTTCTATTTCAATTTATTTTAATTGGTATTAACATTTCTAAATAACTTTGAAGGGGTTCTCAAAACTTAAAGAAATAATAAATATAAAGTTTCTAACTTGTATCTTTTACCTCAATGAATATTTCTTTCTTGCCAAATTAAACTCCCACCAAAATTTGATTTCTTCCTTTCTAAAATCATATACTATTAATTGTCATAAAAATAAATTTAATAAATTATATTCTTCAAAATTTAGCAAAAAATATATGAAAAAAAATCACTTACAAAAGAGGATTGTTCTAACCCAAAATCCTTCTTCTTTCTCTCCCAAATTTCTTTCTCCTTGCTTCCAAATCTCTTTCTTTACCCTTAATGAAAGATCCATTGTTGTTTAGAAGAGATAATACAGAAGGATTTACATAGAAAATGAGAAAAAAATCAACGAACATTCTTTCTTCTTCCTCTATAAGGTTTCCTCTCGTACATAACTTCTAACTCGTATTTCCTTCCACTGGATTGCATGGAAGGAAGTTATTTTTCCTAAGGAGTCGCTACCTTTCATCATCGTACACGAAAATCCAATCGACGAAACGATCCGAGCCGTCCAAGGAGTGGTTTTGCTCGTCTGCGACCTGCTCCAGGTCGAGCTCGTCTTTGTCTGTTTGCGGGATTTAATTAGAAGCTGACCGACCAGTTCAATTGAACCGGCCATAAACCGGTTCTTACACTAAACCTTAGTAAATTATTATGAGGTCATTGGAAGCTTCTAGAGTCTAAAGATACTATTTATGAAAATTTTTAAAGCATAAGAAAACAACCAACTATAGAAGTGCAATTAACATATATTTATTTTTATTTTCCCCTGTCAGCCATGGTCATAGCAACAACAAGGTAGAAATCTCTATTCTAATACATACAAAGAAACACTATAATTAAACAATGAGCTAATCTATCAATTACATGTTAAAATTGTGAAAGAAAATAAATAAATAAATAAATAAAACTAACTACATCCAAAACTTGGATACCTAAAGGTATGTCTATCACAACAACTAGTCTGTCCTAATTTATATTAATATTTTACTATTAAGAGTGTGTTGATTCATTGTTAATTTTAGAAACACTAAATTTAGTATCTATGATGTTTACCATTTAAGTATTTGATTTGGATAACTTAATGGGTTTAGGAGTTTCAAATAAGAACCAATGGTTTTGTATTTAATTTGTGATTGAATGACGATGAGAATTTTCCTGATTTGACTAAGTAAACAAGTTCAGAGATTTTACTTAGAATTAAAGGTATGTAATTACGTAGAATTAATTAGGCTAGACAAGGGTGATAAAGGATACACCAAGGGTTACTAGGAGAACCTATGGTCAAATTAGGGGATTTAGATTTCTAAAACACCTAAGGTTAAACCAGGTTGATCTAAAGTCATCTAAGGGGTTATGGAGAATCTAGGGCAATTAGATTGACTGAGACAACATAATGAGCCCTTGATTAAACCTAAAGTATCCTATAGTTAACCGTAGGAGATCTATTGGCTTCCTTCCTATAAGTGTATTATGGTTTCTAGGGTTCTAAGGTTAGTGAAACATGGCCCCTAAGTTGGAAATAATATATGGAGAAAGCTTATAAATTTTGAAAATTTTGAAAATTCAATTTTTAAAAATTATTTAAATGTTAAAAAATATAGGTATAGAAGCTAGACTATTGGGTTATTTTTATTTTACTTTTCCTTTTTTTTTCTTGAATCCACAACATTTATTTTTGTATTTTTCTACTGCAAGAGACACATTTTGAAGCTTTAATTGTTTAATTAAAATTATTTAAATGGAGCCTACAACATTTCTATATCATATTAAGATTTATAAGTTTCCAATCCTTCAAACTCGTGCCATAGGTTAAAAATGACCTAAAGATAGACCTCCAGTGATTTGTGAAATTTATAAATTAATTTCAAAATAATAATTATTTTAAATTAGAAAATCAGGAAAGCTAATTCGTAGAGCTTGGAAGAATTTTTTAGTATTTTATGTGAATTCTATTATTTATTTGCATTTTTAGGATTTTAATAGGAATTATAAATTTTAGGAGCTTTAGGTTTAATTAAAAATTTTATTTTATTCAAACTCCTAGTTTAATGGAATTAATGCAAGCTATTATTATACTAGCTTAGTGGGCCTCGGATCCGGATCCGAGAATCCGAGGGCCTTCCGTCATCGTCTTCCTCGCGCGATGTATTGTCGCCATCGAAGAGATTTCGACGATTACAACAGTGAGGAGAGGCGATGCTGTGAATTATTGATTTGAGCAGGATCGGGAGTTCGAGGAGAACTAAGATATCTATTCAGTTATAATCGCCGTGTTCAAAGGGTGAGATGTTGAGGACTTCAGCTAGAGTTTATATTTTTTATGTTAACTAGGGCAAGTCTGGTGATAAGCCACATGTAGTAGTTTTTTTTTTTGTTAAAGACAGAGCTAGTTGATGATTGAGCCTTGGTCTGATATTGCTTTAGTTGCTTTGGAGACCGACACCGCCGAACGAACTCGTCGAACTTCGGTCTTTACTTGCTCAAACGCCGCCGCAGGTAGAAGGGAGGCTATGAAAAGATCGAGGAAGCTCTGGTGAAGGTTTTCGGCCAAAACCTGGAGCTCTACGCGCTGGAATCATCCACTCATACGGTGATCTCAACCTACCTTAGGCAATGCTGAGGGTTAGGAGTTTGTTTGAGCCCTGAAGCCATTAGGGGAGAGCCTATAGGAGTTTGCCAACAGTCTAGGAACATCCAGGAAGTCTTGGAGTGCTCATACAACTTGACACTTTTGGCTTGAGCAAAGGCTGGTTATGGCCGTTGGATCAACACTAGGCCCCATTTGGTTGAGCCTTGGGATCTGGGGAAAGAGCGTTGTAGACCCGATTTGGGCTGGGATCTGCAAGTTTGGCCAAGGAAAGTCAACAAATACGTAATTGCTATAGTTCTGGCTTCTTCGTTTGGCTGAGTAGAACTTGTCACCTAGTAATGAAAAAAAGTGATACCTAGGATGTTGCCATGTGGAAAATTGTTTGAGCTGATGTATCAGACTTCTAACAATTTGATATGAACAATTATCAGGGAACTACCATGCGTATGGATCGACTGTCAGGGAGATCTGTTGGTAGTGGCCGTACCCTAATCACGCATCCCACTTGTTCTTGATGCAGGGTTATGGATTAAAAGATCCACTGAGGTGTAGACATGTTTCGAGCCATGGCTGGCATGTTGGTAGATAACCTGATAGAGAACTTAATCCTTTAGCACTTATAAATATGAGGGGAGATTTATTGTAAGGAATTATTGATACTGGAGAGTGAGGCAAGATTGTGAGCCATAGGATGTGGTGATGACCGGCAAGGAGGAGACTTGAAGGAGGTGCATTGTGGATTCTTTTTCAGCTCTTTGTGACAACACTTGAGGTGAGGAGAAATCCCGACTCATTTAATCTGATTTCTTACTTGTGTTATTGCATGATAACTTTTCTTTGCATAGTTGCTTGGACATTATCTTGCATTAGAAATCTCTTAGTAGTAGGGCATTGAGGCTTCCATATGGTGTTGCCTGCGGTGGTTATATTAGTTGAGTAATTGGAGTGGCCAAGCATAATTACTGGACAAGATGGGAAATTCATAGTCATCAGTAGGACGAATTACATAAGACATCATGTTCAAATTTTGTCAGTTTATGTTCTCATTCGCCGTTGCGATGTGGTCAGACGAATATTGAACCCCCTTTCTTGTAACTCCTTGTCTCACTGTTGCGAATATGGTTAGACGGGCATCAAGTCGTCCCCATTCATTGTTGCGAATATGGTCAGGTGAATGTGAGATTCCCTTTTCTTTCTCTATTATGCTGTTTTGATCTGGTCAGGTAGATAAATGATTTCTGCCTTTCCTTTCTTTGTTTGTTTGTCCTCTTTTTTTTTCTTTGTTCGTTCCTCCTCACTGTTTCAATTTGATCAGGCGGTTGCTAAACCTCTTTCTCCTCACATCACTGTAAGCATATGTGGCGGATGATCGTTGAGTCTCCTTTGGTTCTTTATTTTACTGTTTCGATCCGTTCATGTGAACGTGAGATCCCTTTCTCCTTCTCTTATTCTGTTGTCCCGATCTAGTCAGGCAGATAGTTGATCTCCTTTCCCTGGCTCTTTTTCACTATTTCGATCTGGTCAGGCGAATGTTGGGTTTCTTTCTCCCTTTTGTCCCACCATATTTGCATGATTGTGTGATTGAATGATTGTTGCATGATTATGTAATCGTTGCATGGCATGATTAGGTGATTATTATATGATTGTGTAATCATTACGTGGTTATGTGATCATTGCATCATTAGATTTTTGCTATACGATTGAGTGATTACCGCATGTCTGAGTGATTATTGCATGATTTAATTATTATTACATGATTAGATAATTATTGCATGACTGTATGAGTATTACATGATTGCATGTTTATCGCATTACTACGTGATTGCACGATTATTGCATGACTTGATGATTATGTGATGGGATGATTATGGTATGATTGCGTGATTGTATAATTATCACATGATTTGATGATATGGTTAGGTGATCATCGCATGATTTTATGATTTCTGCATGATTAGATGATCATTACATAATTGTATGATTGGTGTATAATTGCTTGGTCATTGTATGATTGTATGATCATTGCATGGTGGGACACTTGTTGCATGATCGGATGATTGTTGTGTGATTGGATGTTTCTTGAGTCTCATTAGTTGATTATAGGGTTGCATCTTCTTAGAGATAGGGAGGTCAGCACCAACAAGTGTGGTTTACTTGTCGTTCTCTACACCTGTTGGGGGTCCGTTTATTGACCTCTTTTTTCGCCCGTTTTCCTCTCGAGTATGTTCGATTGGCTTAATTGAGCCTCGCCAAGCCCAATTTGAGTTCGAAGCGACTCAAGTCGAATCAAATTAGACCCGACAAAGTTCGACTAAGCTTGATTGACGCCCGAGACCCTCGTCGAGCCCAATTTGGGTTAAATCAATGTCGGTTCGGTCTAATTTCATCAAAGTAATACAATTAAAAGTAATTAGGCCAAAATCGATGCAGATTGATCCAAGTCGGGTCTAATTTGAGTTTAGTTTCAATCCAAATTGACTACAATTGAATCAATTAGATTCTAATTAATTTATTTCAAGAAGTTTGAATCCATTCCTAGATCAAGAAATTGAATTAACGGTTCTGATTGCCTTAAAATTCAAAATTTGGCACTGTCTTCAGAGATCCTCGCGTGATATGATCGATTCGGCGCATATATAGCCAGCAACAGTAGATGATATGGCGACGGGATAGTATCGGACAGAGAAAAAAAAGAAGAGGAGCTCTCCATCTCTGACACACGTGAAGACTCACGCAGGCAGACCCTCTATCTCTCCCTTGCGATCTGTCTATTGACACCCGACCCCTCTCCCTATCTCGACTCTCTGTTTCGCACGCCCCAGACGGAAGGTGTCCGCCTCCTCCCTCTCTCTCGCGATCTCCCTCTCCCTCCTCTCTTTTGCTCGCGTGACCTAGCCAAAGCCGGACCCCCTCCGCCTCTCCTCCCTTAACGAGCAGCCTGCCGACTTCCTGCCCTAGCCGACGGCTTTCCTCCTCTCGCAAGCAGGTAACTACATTCTTCTTCTTCTTCTTCCTCCTCCTTTCCTTTCTATTCTTAGCATTTCTCCTCTTCTTCTCCTTGTTTCTCTTATTCCATTCCTTCTCCTTCAAGAATGACAATAGTTATAAAATTAACTCATAAAATGAGGTTGTGTAGAACTTATTTCTTTGCTATTATAGTTAATTTCCTACAGCTTTGTGAATAAAGCTCTCCATGTTATAAATATTTCATTTAAAAGATCAAGCTAGATGATTTTGTGAAGTATGAATGTGCTCTATAGCAATATTTATGTTGTTGGAATCACATTATTTATGTATAAAATCTATAAGAACTTATATTTCTTGATGGTTATATCATGTGATGTGAGTTTAAAGTCTCATTTGTAGATCTTGAGAAATTATAGCATCCTTCATCAAATGCATGTGAGGTATTTGTGTTAATGCTTATTGAAAAGTATCATAAGTTTTAATTAAGAAAGAGGAAGCAAGCAAAGGTAATCTTGTCCCATTTTATTATTGTATAAGCTTGTGGATGATTGGAGAGGTTGCATATGAATGTATATTCAAATTTCCTCATCAATCCGATTTTTTTCTTTAAAAAAAAGAGAGAGAAATCAATCATGCTAAAGAGATATAATAATATTTTCTTGTTTTAAAAGTTTCTTGTGAATATGTGATTTATTACCGGATTTATTTAGGGAGACCATGCTTGTGCTTAAATTTTTTTTATATGAAATCCACAAGAAAGTATGTTGAATCTAATTATGAGATGATGATGTGGCTTATTCTCAAGGAATGAGATTCTACTTCATACATGACTAGATCAAGATGTTTCGTTATGTATATTTGTGTTAGTACGTATATATAGCTTTGAGTATCTCATGAATGATAGTTAGCTAAAATAATCATATTCTCTCATGATTATGATTAGTTGATAGAATTTTGCATACGATTCTATGATTAGATTGCCTCATTATTAGAGTTTGGAGAGGGACGATATTGCATAGTTCACTTCCCTTCTTTTCCTACAAGTAATTGCTTGTTGCAAAAAATAAAAGTGTTACATTAAATGTTATCCTCCTTATTTGTTATGTCAATGTGTGGGAAAGCGAAATGTATGTCAAGCATTGAATTTGTTAAATAGTCAAAAAATAAATCTTGTATAACATGTGTGATCACTATATGTTATGTATGCTTTTATGCTTGGGTTAAAGGACTCAAATCAGATTTTTGAGAAAATGTATATATATGATGTTATGTGTTTATGAGTTTTGTTGGAAAGCTCATCTTGCTAGTATGTGTTTTATGTCTCGTTGTTACAAGTTAAATTTATTATGAAGCATTAGATGAATGACATTGTTTATTATCAAAGAGGGCAGTTCTATTTCATAAGTCATGTTTAAACTAAAATATTTGATACATATGCCCATGTTTCATTCTCATGAGTGACTCCAAAACGTTTCTATGGAAAGTATTTGGTAGGATATTCGTATACTCTTATGATTCGTGTTCCGGTTGTAAGCATACATGAATGAAAGTATAAGTTGTTTAGTTTATGTTTGGAGATCAGTTGAGCCTCCTTTTTAACAAGTTGTTTGCAGTTGATAATTGAGTTTGACATGGAACTTACGCTTTTGTGCATGAGATTTTCTAAAATTTAGCATGTATATCCGTATCTTGAGCATGGTTTCCTTATATATATATATATATATATATTTGATACACATGCTCATGTTTCATTCTCATGAGTGACTCCAAAGGTTTGTTATTTAGTTTCAATTCTTAAAGGGATTTTGGATTATGTATGTAATTAATTATAAGGAGATTAAATCATTGAATGAATTAGAATTTGAGTTTTATCAGTCTTTCATTTTAGTATATTTTGGTTTAGATTTGTTCTCTCTTTTTTATTCATTTTATAACTCTTGGATTTAATTTTATTTTTTAATTAATTTTATTTAGTTAATATTCAATTAAGGGGTGATTAATATGTTAATTAAATTTAGCTCAAGTTTATGTTCAAATTTTGCCTTTTTCGTGATTATGTGTGTTAGTTATGATTTGATTAATAAAAGTTAAGTATTTTTATGCATTTGGTTTGGATTATAACTAGTTTTGTTGGAGTTTTCAATTATTAGTTGATTATGATTAAGATTAGATTAATAGTGCATTTTAATCCTAGGGTGAAATGTCACTAAGTTTTTTATATTTAGTGTTTCTTTTCTAAAGGGTACATGCATCATAAATCTAAGTTCTCTAAGACTCGTCCTTAATTTTTGTCCTTAAACGATACTATTATCTTGTGGAAGTATAATCACTGTCACTAACCCCTTTGACATACACACAGATGCAACTGATTTTGGGTTCCTAATAAATAAAAGCGATCTAGAAAAAGAAACTACTACAGGGACCTAAGGATAGGGGATCGTACAACCAGGGCTTCTAAGTTTTAAGAGGACATACAGCACCATGGGCTAATGCCCGGTGGTTCCGCCCGTAGCACCCTCATTTGGAATGAATGGGGGCAACTGGTGCTCGTATCCTATGTCCAAGTTCCTTCGTCCAAGTAGCTCCAATAATTCATTGTCCTTTGCTTTTCTAAAAATCCCTTGCAAAACACAGAAAAAAGCAAATATTGTATTAGAGCATGTTAATATCTAATATACAAATAATCAAAATAAATGCAATTTAAATAATAACATACCTTTTTTCGGGCTTGCACATCGGTTTGGTTGTTTCTCCTTTGAATTTCTCAATTTTGAAAGCACGTCATATATATATATATATATATATATTATAAAATTCACCCCAAGGCACAAGTAGCAGAGAAGTAGTAGAAGGAGAAGAGAGGGGTAGAGAGTGAGAAAGAGAGCAAGAGAGAAAGAGAAGATGGAATGGGGTAAAGAAAGGAAAGAAAGAGAAAGCTTTTCTTTCCAACACTTACTCACACTCAACTTTCCAACTTTCAAATGCTTTCCAAACAATAACTCACTCTTCTCATGAATGATGCAAAATAACACTCCAACTCTTCTCCTCAACCATCACATGAAACATTGCAAATCACCTTACACTCACTTTCATCACAATGAGCTACGAGTACATATGATAAATTTACAAAAGATCTCAAATTCCTTTCTAATCAACTCATAATTAATGAAATATAAAAGAGATATATTTGAGAGTTACAAGTACAACTACTAAGCATATGCCAAATCAACTTTCATATTTCCACCAAAGCCATCATAATAAAACCATACACATTTTGAGAATGGAAACCAAGAAGACTATATTTCTCCAAACAAACAACAAGCAAACAACTCATTTGATGTTGAATCTCAACTAAATTGCAATCATAAGAAAGAAGATTTGATGCAATCGGTCCTTCCCACATTCCAAGAAAATACTTCAACTATTCAACACAATGTTAAATTGATTCCATGCCAAACTTATATTTGAAACATAAGATGTGAAAACTTTCCAACACAAACGTCAACATGACTCTCCACATAAAACTCAAACAAATGAGGAAAAGAAATTCAGTTCCAAGAAAGTATACAAGCATTCTATCATCCATCATAATTCTTTGGAGTGGAATATGCCTCCAACCCAACTTTGAAGCTAAATACAAATAAGAGGAATAATGTTTTGATGAAAACTCATTCCACCTCAAAAGAACTCAAGAAACCTTCTAACATAAAGCTTCACAATACTTTCCAAAGCTCAAAGAAACCACCCAACATAAACCATGCAACATTGTATTGCACCAATTCAAACTCACTAACTTAGCCCCATGCCAAATACATAATCAAAGCTTGCCGGGAGCTCAAAACCACCCTCACATTATTGAAAAGAAGAAAGACAAAAAGAAAAAAACATGCTTTGCAATTTAAGACATTACTTATAAAACTTCCAATGAGCATGTGAATATTTATTGCCGAATGCAATTCAAAAGAATGAATGAGTGAAATGTATTTATCTTCTTACTAATATATATTAGTAAGAAGATAAATACATTTCACTCATTCATTATATATATATATATATATATGCGGATATACATGCTAAATTTTAGGAAATCCCATGCACAAAAGAGTAAGTTTCATGTCAAACTCAATTATCAACTGCAAGTAACTTGTTAACGAGGATGCTCAAGTGATCTCCAAACAAAAATTAAATAACTTTGACTTTCATTCATATATGCTTACAACCAGAACACGAATCACAAGAGTATACGAATATCCTACCAAATATTTTCCATAGAAATATTTTGGAGTCACTCATGAGAATGAAACATGGGCATGTGTATCAAATATTTTAGTTCAAATATGACTTATGAAATAAAATTGCCCTCTTTGATAATAAACAATGTCATTTATCTCATGCTTCGTAATAAATTTAATTTGTAACAACGAGACATAAACACATGCTAGCAAGATGGGCTTTCCAACAAAACTCATAAATACATAACATCATATATATACATTTTCTCAAAAATTTGGTTTGAGTCCTTCAACCCAAGCATAAAAGCATACATAACATATGGTGATCACACATGTTATACAAGGTTTATTCTTTGACTATTTAACAAATTCAATGCTTGACATACATTTCGCTTTCCCACGCAGACATAACAAATAAGGAGGATAACATTCAATGTAACACTTTCATTTTTTGCAACAAATAATTACTTGTAGGAAAAGAAGGGAAGTGAACTATGCAATATCGTCCCTCTCCAAACTCTAGTAATGAGGCAATCTAATCATAGAATCATATGTAAAATCCCATCAACTAATCATGAATCATGAGAGAATATGATTATTTTAGCTAACTACCCTTCATGAGATACTCAAAGTTATATATGAGTACTAACAGAAATATGTATAATGAAACATCTTGATCTAGTCATGTATGAAGTAGAATCTCATTCCTTGAGAATAAGCCAACATCATCATCTCATAATTAGATTCAACATACTTTCTTGTGGATTTCATATAAAAAAATTCAAGCACAAGCATGCTCTCCCTAAACAAATCTGGTAACAAATCACATATTCGCATGAAACTTTTAAAACAAGAAAATATCATTATATCTCTTTAGCATGATTGATTTTTCTTTAAAAAAAAAGCATTGATGAGGAAATTTGAATATACATTCATATGCAACCTCTCTAATCATCTATAAGCTCATACAACAATAAAATGGGACAATATTACCTTTGTTTGCTATCTCTTTCTTAATCAAAACTTCTGATACTTTTCAATAAGCATTAACACAAACATCTCACATGCATTTGATGAAGGATGCTATAATTTCTCAAGATCTATAAATGAGGCTTTAAACTCACATCACATGATATAACCATCAAGAAATATAAGTTCCTACATATTTTATACATAAATAATATGATTCCAACAACATAAATCTTGCTATAGAGCACATCATACTTCACAAAATCATCTAGCTTGATCTTCTAAATGAAATATTTATCACATGGAGAGTTTTATTCACAAAGTTGCAGGAAATTAACTATAATAGCAAAGAAATAAGTTCTACACAACCTCATTTGATGGGTTAGTTTTATAACTATTGTCATTCTTGAAGGAGAATGAGTGAAAGAAGAGAAACAAGGAGAAGAAGAGGAGAAATGCTAAGAATAGAAAGGAAAGGAGGAGGAAGAAGAAGAAGAAGGATGTAGTTACCTGCTTGCGAGAGGAGGAAAGTTGGCGGCTAGGGCAGGAAGTCGGCGGGCTGCTCGTCAAGGGAGGAGAGGCGGAGGGGGTCCGGCTTCGGCTATGTCACGCGAGCAAAAGAGAGGAGGGAGAGGGAGATCGAGAGAGAGAGGAAGGAGGCGGACACCTTCCATCTGGGGCGTGCAAAACAGAGAGTCGAGAGAGGGAGAGGGGTCGGGTGTTAATAGAGAGATCGCGAGGGAGAGATAGAGGGCCTGCTTGCATGAATCTCCATGTGTGTCAGAGATGGAGAGCTCTTCTTCTTCTTTTTTTTCTCTTCCCGATACTATCCTCTGTTGTCGCCGCCCTTATTTGCACCGAATCGATCATATTATGCGCGGATCTCTCAAGACAGCATCAAATTTTGAATTTTAAGGCAATCAGAATTGTTAATTCAATTTCTTGATCTAGGAATGGATTCAAACTTCTTGAATTAAATCAATTAGAGTCTAATTGATTCAATCCTAGTCAATTTGGGTTGAAACTAAATTCAAATTAGACCCGATTTGGATCAATCTGCATCGATTTGGGCCTAGTTACTTTTAATTGTATTAATTTGATGAAATTAGACCCGAACCAACATTGATTTAACCCAAATTGGGCTCGATGAGGGTCTCGGGCGTCAATCAAGCTTAATCGAACTTCGTCGGGTCCAATTTGACTGGACTCGAGTCGCTTCAAACTCAAATTGGGCTCAGCGAGGCTCAATTAAGTCAATCGAACATGCTCGAGAGGAAAACGGGCAGAAAACGAGGTCAACAAAAGCCTCTATATACAAAGAGGTTGTAATAGGCTTTATAATTGAAGCAATAGAAATTCATTTTTCTTGGTTCTGATTTGTTCTTTCCATTCTCTCTCTCATCCAAGTAGCTCAAGCTTCCTCCAAGATCCAATAAGCGATATCAAAGCTAGGTGGAGGTGGAGGAAGGCTCTTGTCCAAAGAAAGAAAGAAAGAGAGGAGGTGTAGACAGGGGTGGCACAATCAGCCTGGTCGGTGTGAAGGAGCTGGGACGGGCAACGGAGGCTAGGCAGGCCTGGGTCACGTAGAGGCTTGCGGATCGTGTGCACGGGCACGGATCTCGCGGAGTGCAGGTAGACTCGCGTGCGCAAGGAGATCGTGCTCCGATCGCGCGAGTGCTATTCGATTGAGGGACCGATGGGGCCGGGTGTAGACGTCAGATTTGTCCGTGTGTGATGGAAGTCGGAGGTAGGGTTCAGAATTGTGGATCGCGACTTGGTCGCAAGTCTCATCGAGTATGTCATTGGTTGTGCGGCTCAAGATCACATAGGGAGCGGTGTTCGTAGGAACCTGGGCCGTGAGGGAGAATGTGCATGAGATGACTGTGCATGGGCTCTGTCCGTTCGCATAAGGTGGAGCGGACAGCTGGTGAACCTAGGTCGTGCAAAGGTGAATGCTGTGGAGCGCAGGAGGCTTCCCGCGAGCAGGTGTTTGTGCTGTGTGTGAGTAGGAGCGCGAGAAGATCGGTTCGTGTGAACGAAGGAGGGGTTGTAGTATTGCGGCTCGGGAGCGGTTCTTGTGGCCATATTTGGGGTTGAATTCTTGATTAAAGATCTTTTTAGATCATTTTTGGATGGAGCACTACCAGCTACGGTTCACGGTCATGTTGACACAAAGATTCAAAATTGACAAGTTCAATGGGGAGAATGATTTCAGCCTATGACGAATTAAGATAAAGGCTTTACTAGTTCATCAAGGCCTTGTCGAAGCCATTTTTGAGGAGAATCTTGTTAGTCACGGACAAAGTAAAGGCAAGGGAGATGCAGTTGAAAGCACAAAGTGCAATCCTTCTTTCATTAGGAGACGCTGTGCTGAGAGAAGTAGCAGAAGAAGAATCAACACTTGAGGCATGGAAAAAGATGGAATCCCTTTACCTGAAAAGATCTCTTGCGAATAGATTATTCCGGAAAAAGCAGCTCTATACCCTTCAAATGGAAGAATCGAAGGTTCTTTGAAAGTAAATGGATGACTTCAGCAAGATAATTCTTGATCTCAAGAATATTGACATGCGGATTAATGAAGAAGATCATGGCATCATCTTGCTTAGCTCGCTGCCAAAAGTCTATGAGCACATCGTAGATACTATGATGTATGGGAAGCAAACATTGACAATGATAGAGATAAAATCTGTCTTGATGTCAAAAGACGTTCAGAGAAAATCTGAACAGAAAGAAGAAATATTGCCAATATTTTGTTTGCGGGAAGAAGATCAGAGTTCAAGGGAAACAAGTCTACAAAGAAGTGCTTCTATTGCCATAAAGAGGGGCACTTCAAGAGATATTGCCCAGCCATAAAGAGGGGCACTTCAAGAGATATTGCCCAAAATTGTTGAAACGTCAAGGTGCTGGGCTCAAAGAAGATGCCAACTTAACAATGGCCGCAGATTTGGGAGATGAATGGATTGATTCAAATGTTTTGTAAAATCTGGACCAATGTGGAGTTTGTTGTGATTGGTCTAGTTTTAGGATTGTAGTTTCTTAGGTACATTTTATCCAATAAAGCCTCTATATATAGAGAGGTAGTAATAGGCTTTACAATTGAAGCAATAGCAATTCAGTTTTCTTGGTTCTGATTTATTCTTTCCATTCTTCCCTCCCCTCTCTCTCTCTCTCTCTCTCTCTCTCTCTCACATCCAAGAAGCTCAAGCTTCCTCCAAGATCCAACAGTAGCTCCAAACAAGGTTTCTGGAATGGCAAGGCTTTAAAAAAAGGATATGCTTTAGTTGAGTGGAGTGTCAAATAGAGTGATCAAATAGACGAAATTGCCAAGTAAACTTACTCAACCACTCAGGCATTCTTTAGAGTCAATAGTAGGGCAATTTAACTGAGGGGTCTTGATTCCGATAATGGAGGCCCGAAGAGGGCGAGGAACTTTGTTGGGGTTGAGGCGATTACAAGGAGCGAATTTCGATAAGGTTCCTAGGGTGACAAGAATTATAGTACTTAGGAAACACCTTAATTGAGTTGAGTGATTGAGTAGACGAAGTTAAGGTTTAACCTCCAATTCTTGGGTGTAGGTACAAATTATAGAAATTGAGTTGATTAAGGAAAATAAGGGGCCTGACATACTATAGGAGGTAAGTTTCGAAGACGGGAACTACATGAATGCGGTTGGTGGGCCATAAAGGTGATGATTATAGTGGGAACATTATAACATGAAGCAGAAAAGCGGGTAATCAAGAAGCATGAGAGGCTGCACTCAACAAGAAATAGAAGCAACATAAACGAGGAAAAAATAATAAATAATAGCGGCAAATAGTGGTAGTAATGGATTTTTTATAGAGATCAACTGGTAGCCATGTATCTTTCAAATTCTTTTCATTGCAAAAATTGTAGAATTAAAAATGTGTGAGGTATCTTTCAAATTCTTTTCATTGCAACAATTGTAGAATTAAAAATGTGTGGCTTGAAATTTAATGGGCTGAATCAAACCTTATAATAATGACTAAATTTAATATGATGCTCAGAAGTCTAGATTACGAGAATCCATCTTCATAGGCCTATTTTACACTAGAAATGAACTGGGAAGTAAAAATTAAGAATTAAGAATTAATAATTTATTGCATTCCAGATGAACACATATTTTTATATTTGTATCTAGTTTCTTTACTTGCACTTTTTAACGGATGTTGATGTCCATGAAGTTGCTTTCCTTGATGAAAATATGATATCATATTGTGGACTGTCAAGCAATGATTCTTATTTATAGGTTGTTTGGTTGGCTGAAAAATAAATGTGGTGTAAAAAAATGCAATGTAGAAGTAATACAGTGTATTTGAAATACTTTGGAATTATTCGGATGGGTGTAAAATAAATGCAGGGAATTTTTTTTTATTTGGCTTGAAACAAAATGAATGCAGTTTAAAGTATAGGGTGGTCAGTTGTGGTAGCTAACAATAGTGGCGGCCAGCAGCAGTGGTGGCAGTCGATGGCGATGGCAGTCAACAGTGGTGACGGCCAATGGTAGCGGCAGATGACGATGGTAGGCGGCGGTGGCGGTGGTGGATGGCGGCGGCGGACGGTGGCGGGCAATAAAGTTCTAGTGTATTTGGAGATCGCCCAAATCGGAGGAATTTCAAATACAAAAAAAGAACGGGAGAGGGAATTCCAAATACATCAAAATTTTACACTGCATTTGGTTTATTTCGAACCGAACATCAATATTCTTCAAACACCTGTATTTGGAATACTTTACACCCCTTTTACTTTAAACCAAGCAGCCCCTTAATTATTTAGGAATTTCTCCAACTCATTCTTCCTCCTAAAAATCTTTATCAGTTGCTTTAGTGTATATCATAAGAAATTGTAAAATATGATCAATATCTGTAGCTTGCTGAAGTTTATATTGCTAGGTCCCTACATGTTGTCGCAGAAGCATTCTTGTTACCAGATAGATGAACTGCAAGCCAAATGTGAATCACCCTTCCACAAGTAGGAGCCACTTATATACATTTCAGGATACTTTGGAGTTAAAACATTTTGAAATTTTACTTAAGTAGATCTATATTAATGGACTTATGATTCAAACTCTATCTACTTAATAGTGTTAGATACTTATGCCTATGTTCCTTGGGCTTTCTTTATCTGATACCAACGAGCTTAAGTTTGATCGTTCTCAGCAACTGTTCAAGTTTTGCTGTAGATGTATGTGATGCTTACTTAACTAAAGTCCAACTTTAAAAGAAAACTTTCAATTTAGTGTAAAAATATCCCTTAAACTGAAATTTTATTACAATTATATGGAAATCTTAATAAAAAAAGCTGAAGATTAATGGGCACTTGACCTCAAAAATTCCTAAATGTTATTTACACGAACCCTCAATATCCTGGCATGTATTTCATGAAATTTCGTATTTAAGTTCTTAAAATCTGGTCGTGAGATGAGAAGAATATGATCCCTGTTTCTGATAGTAAAATGTTTCCAAGGGTTCCCGAGCATGATTAGATGTTGCAGATCAGTATTTTCCTTCTAACATTTTGTTTTCTTGTTCAATTTGAGTATATTCAAAGCAGAGGTTTAGGGTCTTTAGGTTCGGCCACAAATAGCTCGGAAAGGCTTATGATAATGATGAGTAAAACATGTTAGTTCAAATACATTTTTGTTTTCAGGGTTGCGTATAGTCTTATTGTAGAGATGTTTCAGTCTACTTAAGCCACACATCATGACGCTGATTTCATTGAAAGAAGTTTGATAAATATTTCTTGAATAGTTTGATTGAAACATTACAACTATGTTTGGTTGCTGGAATGAAGTGAAATAAGGGGACTTAGAGGTAGCGTATAGATGAAATAGTCGTTGCTATATTTGATCTGATAGTAGTTGTTAAATACTTAAATGTTTTAAGATTTTTTTCAATGTCCATTCCATCAACTTTACTCAAAACTATTTATTAGTTCGCTTAATAATTCTTGAGGCTCAGGGATTTATTTTTAGTTCCTTCGCTTTTCAAAATCTGATATATCATTATTTTTATTGGTGCAATTTATATGGAGGAGATGCATGTTTTCTTCTTATGTTGAACAAAAAATAATACAATAGTATTATTACGTCAAGGAATATTCGTGGCGGTATAGAAATATAAAGTTTAACATCTAAGCTTTGTACGAAGATCCAACACACAATCAGATAAAAATAGAGGTTGCAGTATTTATAAGAGACACCAAGATTTTTATGTGAAAAACCCTTAAAAGGGGAACAACCACAGGGCCTAGCTCAGTTTAGCCCAGTTTGAATGAATCCACTAGTATTTGTAGTTGATTACAAATGAGGCCCTTCATTGGAGAGGAAGTTCTTGGCTTGATGTAACAAATATACATCATATATAATGCATTACATGGTGGAAATTGGAAGAATCAGTATTGATATATTTGTTTGGTCGGCAGGATTATAGTTGGCGGGCAACGGAGGTCAGAAAGATCGTATTCGGGTGATGTTGGTTGGAAGGACCGTAGTCGGTGGGCGATGGAGGTCGAAAGGATCGTTATCTGACAACGAAGATCAGAAGGATAGTAGTCGACAGACGACGAAGGTCGGAAAGACCGTAGTTTGGTGATAGAGGTCGGAAGGATTGTAGTCAGTAGGTGACGAAGGTCGGAAAGACAGTTGTCTAGCGACGGAGATCGAAAGGACCGTATTTTGACGACAGAGGTCGGAAGGACCATAGTCGGCTGGCGACAGTAGTCAAAAAGACTATTGTCTGGCGATGGAGGTTGGAAGGACCGTAGTCGGCGGGCGACAGTGGTCAGAAAGACCGTTGTATGGCGACAGAGGTCGGAAGGACCATAATCCGGCGACAGAGGTCAGAAGGACTGTAGTCGGCGGGCGACAGTGGTCAAAAAGACCGTTGTCTGGTGACGGAGGTTGGAAGGACTGGAGTCTGGCGACAGAGGTCGGAAGAACCGTAGTCGGCAGACGACAGTGGTCAGAAAGACCTTTGTCTGGCGATGGAGGCCAGAAGGACCGTCGTCGGCTGGCTAGAATGATTAGAATGACCGTTGTTTGGCGACAGAGGTTGCAAGGACCATAATATGGCGATAGAGATGGAAGGACCATAGTCGGCGGGCAACAGTGGTTAAAAAGACCATTGTCTGGTGAAGGAGGTCGGAAGGACTGTAGTCTGGCGATGGAGGTTAGAAGGACCGTAGTCGACAGATGACAATGGTCAGAAAGACCATTGTATGGCGATGGAGGTCGGAAGGACCATAGTCAGTGGCCAGGCAGAAGTCCGGCGTCAGTTGGTGGCTGGGCAGAAGTCCGGCTTCAGTCGGTTGCCTGGTGGAAGTCTGATGTCAGTTGATGGCCGGGAAGAAGTCTGGTGCCAGTCTGTTCCAAGGCGAAGATCCGACGTTAGTTGGTTGCCGGGCGGAAATCCAGCATCAGTTGGTGGCCGAGCGGAAGTCCGACGTCAGTCCGTGGCCGGGCAGAAGTCTTGTATTTGGTGGCCGGGTGTAAGTTCGATGTCAGCGGTGGCCGGACAAAAGTTCGACGTCATTTGGCGGTCAGGTGTAAGTCCAACGTCAATCGGTAGCAGGGCGAAAGTCCGACGAAGGTCGGTGGCTGGGAGGTGGTCGAGGAGGAGCTTGGTGTCTGATTTCTCTTCCTCTCCTCTCTTCCTTCACCCCTTGCTTGGGGGTCCCCCTTCATGAGGAATCAGAAGCCTATTTATAGCTTTCTGAGAGTGCCGTGGTCAGTAAATAGGGAGGAGATTAAGGGTGTGTTGGGAGTGGTTTGAATGGACGACCGATATTGATTCCCTTGATCGTGGACCGTTTATTGGTCATTTGAATGCTTTAATGATATCAGAATTCAATGATCTTGAGCTCATTAAATTCGTCTTGTTGAGCCGCTTGATTTGACTATAAGCATGTAATATTTGGAAACTGTTTGGTAATCCAAATTATGCTTCGAGTCTTTGATTTGGATATATTTGGGCTTGAATTGAGTCGAACGTGGCGTCGTTGGGCTCGTCTTTTCGAGACGTTCAATTCGACTATAAGTTTGCTGAAATCGGAGTTTATATGGTCCCGAATTTAATTTCGAAAGTGTTCAACTCAATTTTGCCTCGAGATTCGTGCCCGATCAAGATAATTTTTTGATGTTATATCAAATATAATTTTTCTTTTTTATATTTTCATGGTATTAGAGCTAGGTTGATATCAAAGATTTGTTGGGAAATTCATCTATATCACAATTACTCGTCCAGATTTTTCAGTTGTTGGAACCGCAGTTAGTCCGCTCTTATAATCTCAATAGTCATCACTGGGATGCTATCATTCACATCCTCAAGTACATCAATGGGGCACTATGCTATGGCTTTTCATATGAGGATAAAGGAAATACTCTTGCGATTATCTTGCGATTATCTTGCGATTATATTAATAAGTTTTTGTCTTGTCAACTAGTCTCTTAAAAGTGAATGAATTTCGATTCAATATGTCTCAAGGCATATGTGCAGCTTCAAATCTATTTAAGGCTAGAAGTGGTCTGCTGGGATCAATCAAACCTCTTCTATCTTGACTAAACAAGAGGGTAACAAAGAGTAGGTAGTCATTCTTTTAAAAACACGAGGTATTAAACCTTCGCTAAAAATTCATATTTATTATGATCAAATTTATTCATGCATCAGGTAGTTCATTGCCTTTAATTGAATCTACTTTAATATTTGCTGAAGAACCATATGCTAAATCTGGACTTAAAGCTAAGATGTCAATTGGGAGAGCTGGTGGTAGAATCAGGAAGATGTTATGAGTGTCTCCGGCCCATGCCCACTAAAAAATTTGAAAAGAAGTCATATATTGTAGGGGATGGAAGTGTAAAACATCACAACGAAACAAACAAGAAAGTAAAAGCAACAGAAAGTAAAGTACACTAGGATTTAACGTGGAAAAATTTGAAATAGGAAAAGCAAAACCACGAAGCCAGACAACACCCAGAAATCCACTATGAAAATTAGGAGAAATAAGTACATATCTCTCTTATCTCTCACTCTTTCCTTGCTTCTCTCCTCTCTTGCACTGTTCTCTCACTTAAAATAAAGAGAAAGACAGTAACACCAATGGACGTCACCCTTAAGAAAAATGAGAAAGAAAAAATGTCCAGTCCCCTCGCAGCGTTGCGATGCGTAGACCTTTAATCCTGATCTATTTGCCGATGTTGCAGCACTCTAACCCGCAGCACTCCATAGCACTGCGGCGCCGAATCTAGAGTCATTTTTCCCAACAAACTTTGCAGTATAGGGGCACTCGGAAACACAGCACCGGGGCGCTCGGGTACACAACGTCGGGATGTTGCATGAAAAAAAAATTTCACCCAAGTCCAAGCAGGGGTAAAGACCCGCGCACCCCCCTAGCGAGCACAAGAAATTGACTTGAGGTCTGAAACAATTGTACAACCTGATTGATCAATACAATCAGATTCCACACAGAACTAATATATGTTGCTTTATATAATATTTAAGATTTATTCCTAAAATTTCCTACAATTATGTATATTTTAAAAGCATTAAATTTAGGACGAGTCCTTTTGTCGCCTCTTATTCAAAATTGTAATTCTACCATTGGAGGAAGCATATGGACAGAATAAACTTTGGACATTAATTTAAGCTGTCGTGTTGATATACTTGTGTTTTGAATTGATTATATGGAATTTTGAAAACAGCCTGTGAAGAATTTCCTATGGATTTTTCATTTGCTATCTACGTTTTTTTTTTGGCTTAAGATTAATGTTTTGTAACAATTTTTATAAATTTTGTTTAAATTGAAGTTGTGCTTTCAGTATCTGAGATTGGGCATTATAGTTCTCTTGGTCAAATTTGGTAATTGGATGAAGCTGAGAAGGTTATAACATGAAAGTGCAACCCAATGATTTTATATGATCTTTCTTAAGCTTGCAAATCAATGATTTATGTTAATAGTATTGTCATGTGTAATGGTAGAAGTGGTGAGGAGCTAGGGGCTGCTCTTAATAGTATTCTAATGCATAATGGTAGAGCCTCCAAAATAGAAAAATAATTTCAATAAAATCAATACACAAATTTAGAACTTCAGCAGTATGAAAGAACAAAAAAAAAAACACTAAATTTTTTTCATTATAATAAATTAAAAAAAGAATGTCAAACAAATTTTTTAAAAAGATAGACCCGCTAACACTATGCACAACCTCGATCTACCCCCAATTGTATGCAAACTTGGCTGTTGTGCATGAGAAAACATGGTTAGTATAAAATTAGATTTACTAAAAAATTCAATAAAAAAAAATCTTTACTTTTAACATTATCAACTCCAACATCTGTTATTTTGAATGATGGGGACCAATTTGGTTTTTATTTAAAGAGTCGGGGGACTAAATTGAAATTTTTACATAAGTTAGGATCATTTTGGTCCTTCATATAGATTTAGAGGACTATTTGATACGCCTTAGCATCAAAAACAGCCAACAAACCCCAATAAATTCAGCAAACAACAAATGTTTTTATTGATAACAAGGAAATAAGAACAAGCAAGATACAATGATCCTCTTTCAAGAGGAGGATTTTCTCTCCCAAACCTTAGACGCCACTAGGTTCCTTCACAAAAAGAAAACTACAACAACTTCAAATCAAATTCTGCATAAAAAAAATAAACCCTAAACTTGGACTTAAATATGCTCTCCTATTCTTCCCTCTAAATCAACCTCCTTTCCTAATTTATTTCCCTCTCCTATTTGAATTTCAATTAACAAATCATTTTCTAATTGATCCCCTCTTAGGATAATGAACCCCACCAAAGCAGCCGACTTCCATCCCTCTTCTCCCGTCGAACATGCTTGGGCCAACTTCTGCTGGACAAGTCGGTTCAGCTCTTCTTCTTGGGTCCGCACCAAGCGGCCTACTGTTGTTGTGGCTTCTGTCATATCACTATTTTGATATGTTGACGTCAACTTAGAAACCCTGCACAAATCCCGCTTAAATTACGTACCTCGTACAGTTCAACACCATTTACGCCACCTTCCGTGAATTTTGCGCAAATCCTGCATTCCCTGCTCATCTCGTAGATATTCCTGCTCTCGCTATTAAGGCAGCTGCCAACGAAGAGCTCGGTTCTTGCTTCCTCCCGCACAAACACCCGAAATCCCCTCCGATCTTCACTCCATAGCTCGATCACAATTTCGAACCTTAAGCTAAAACCCTTCCTCCTCATAACTGTCCTTCTTCTTCCGAACCGCACAGATCCGACAAGGCTGATCCCAATGAGCCTGACCTTCTAGCTGTGTTGATATGGACTTCCCACACAACCACAAGCCTCAATCCGTTCGATCTACCTCACTCTAGCCCCAGTTTCTCCACACGACCGACTCTGTCCGTCATTCCTTAGGCCCTTACGATTCCTCCTCCTCAAGTCCTGTAGCCCCTTCTCCAACATTCGGCCGAACCCACAACAGTCGCTGTCGGCCCTACTCAACACCTTCACCCCCAACTCTCTCACTGTTGATCTTCCTCGTCTAGCCCTCCAAGCTGTAGCTGTCGCCAATTTCAATCAAAGCCTTCTGAATTCCTCCCTCATGACCACACCAAGCTGCAAGATTCTATTCGAATCCCTCTCATACTCACGCCCTAGACCTCTTACCCGTCTTCAGCAGCCATCCCGACCTTCCCATAACCCACACCTGTGCCGAGCTCCTCTCATACCTGAGCCCTCTCTCTCTCTCTCTCTCAAGTTATCATTATTATTATTATTGGTTAAGAAGAAAAGAGAGATTAAAAAAAAAAGAAAAAAAGGAAAGAAAGAAGAAAAGAAGGGGGGGGGGGGGGAATTTGTGCCCATTTTTGTCGTCGCCGTTGTCCCGACTTCACGATCGATGCCTTCGCGCTAAGGTATAAATGTCGCTAAACTCAAAACTCCAAAACTTCCTGTTTTCGGCATTCGTGGCGCACTGGAAAATCACCCATGCACACTTTTCTCTAGCGTGGTGGGAGGAAACCTAGTGCAATGCTTGCGACAAGGCAGTTAAGTCTTGTGCACGCTTTTCTTAGTGTGGCGGGATAAAATTTAAGTACCTATGTACGTGCCTCAGTGCCTGCAGGGAAAAATTGCGTTTTCAAACATGTATCCTTGAAAACCCATACACGGCTTTCTCTGGCGTGGTGGGATCGAAGACCACAGCCGTGATGTTGTTCGACACTGAGCATGCACGTCTTTTTTTGATGTAGTGGGAAGGCTAAGACTCGTAGATTTTCTCCTAAATGGGGGATACACCGAGAGATTACCGAAATTCAGAGCAAGAACGCATAGAACTTAAACAAATTACAGGGGATTTGACTTAAACGAAATTGCAGGGGACCGAACCGAAATTTGCAAGGAACAAAACTTGTAAATTGAATAGCAAGGAATTGAACCTAATATTCAACATGAAAGTGTAAATCGTGAAATAACAAAATTAAAATGCAAATGTACAAATAAAAACTTGTAATGAACGCCAACGAGTAAATAAAAGACTCCTTGCATACGAAGAACAAGAAAGCGTTTGCACAAATATAATAACCCATTTGCGAGAGAGGGGTTTGTGATGAACACCCATATGGGAGGCAAGGTGAGTGCAGTATATGTCATGATTTATTCATGAACAGAGCGTAGAAGATGCACAATAAATACAACACCCTGCAACCAATAAAGATCGATGCCCGACGGATTGCTAGTCAAGACAAATTTGTGGAGTATGAAATAATTGTAGCTTGCACATAGTCGATGCCACTTAACTACATACAAGCACACCAAACTCCTGCAAATGATGAAAGCGGGCATGCAGTGATTGCAAAGGCGACCTCGCAGTCAACACCAATCAAGCATCTATTAAGTGCACAAGTTCCCTGCAGGTGAAGGAAGGTGGCATGCAGCGAACACAACGGTTCGATGCATATGATGAGAAAGGAAAATTATGATGCTTGCAACACATCGCCTATCGGCCATGGCATCAAATTGCAATGAGTGTAGACACTTGCAAGCAATGGCAGAGGATCCAAAGCATACATAATAACATCCTTCACAACAAATGTTAGAAGACGCTATACTAAGTACACTACAGGTGTGATGGGTCCTCTGTAAATTCATATATACACCCAAGATGCCATCCATGTAAATGTAGATATACACCCAAGATGCCATGTACAGGAAACTGTAGGGAGCTCGTCATGCATATAATAGCTGACCTACAAGTTAAAAAGGTGATGACAGAAGTCTTGCAATGCATACAATGCTCCCATTTATAAGCAACAATGGCGGATACGCTGCAAATATGATGGGTCTTCTGTGAACATAGGCATACACTCAACATGCCATCTATAAGCAGATACAAAAGGACTTCAATAAGGGCAGACACCTACAAGTCATTGCAGGAGGCTTGTCATGTGTACCATTCGTTATCTACAAGTAAATGCAAAAGAACCATGATAAACGCAAATGCATGCAAGCGAAAATAGTGGATGTACTGCAAGTGCAGTGGATCCTCTACAAGTATAAGTAAGAAAACCACAGCGAGCGTGATGCACTACTGCAGGCAAAAGGCAACGAGCTTGTGACAAATGCAAGCATCTACGAGCATCTGCAGGAGCTTCGTTAGTTCACGACAGTCTACCTGCATATAGCAACAAGTGACTCGTAGCGCATCGCCACCACCTACCCACAAGCAATGGTGGAAGATTCGAGCTGAACATGATGCAACCGCCATTAGCCTTTAGATACACATTGATGAACCACAAACAACGTTAAATAAAGCTTGCAATGCATAGCAGCTCGCTTGCAAGAGGTAACGAGCGACCCAAAACGCAACGCTAGATTCACCTGTAAGGAAAAATAGGGAATCAATAGTAAAAGTTGCGGGTTATTGATGAACTGAGGCAGCAAATTTGCGGCACCAGACCGTCACATCAGACAAATCAGCTTACTTGCAAGCAATAGGTGAAAGGCTCCTGATGTGTAGTACAGCTCATTGGCAAGTAGAAGTATAATCCCGCAAGCTAAATACTGAAGGAAAATGCAACATGCTCGTACAAACGAACAGAAGGTGTCTACAGGCTTCTAAATAGAATTTTGCGCAATCTCAAATGATAATCATTTGCACAGCTAATTAGTGTCAAACACTTTAAAAATGCCTCTCTCCTCATGCATTGAAAATATAAACACCTGCATGGGCCCTAACGAGCATGATGTATGCACATATGTGACGTCTGAGGATGCTGTGCGGGTCTAGAAATTAATTTAAGCTTAAGCTTGGTCCTTCTATGTGAATAAATAGAAGTCGGCATGGCTCGAACTATCAAATAAATATACGATCATGACATCGACCAGGATATTTATTTTATACATTCATATTCGACCTTCAAGGTCTACAACAAGGAAAATTCGTTAATAAAGGCAAAAAGCCGATGGCGAACCTGATCCTCTATCAGCAGTAGACAGAGTCGATAAAGTTCGGCTAACAAAATAAAATTGGTCATATTAACCCCAATGATGGTCGTGTTGATAGAGAATCTCAATCGGAGGGGACCTCAAATATCTAAAAATGCCTCACAAATTCTCAAATGTTCATAAAAATCCAAAATTCCAAAATAATCACTCAAAATCAAAATATTTAAAATGAAATTAATCATCAAACACTTAAAGTAAAAATATCCATCCACCCTCTACAATAGTTTGTCAAGATGGACAAATCTGAAAATCACTTCAGCTCACAAAGAGTGAATATATAGTCGAGAATATCACTAGGATTCATTCTCAATACGTCTCTTTGCCAGTAAGGACATGACACGTGTTCTCTAACCAGTGGTTTCGCTGTTAAATGACACCATAGGTAAATAGTTATGACCGGGACCCTCTGACCGGGTGGTTTCACCGCCAAATGACACCATTATATTACGGTCATGGTCAAATCCCATATGTTCCCCAACGACGCTAAATCATTGAGCAATGAATCAATAGGATATGATTGATAGGGTATAGAGCCCTCTGTCAGCTAAGGTGGATTTAAATTTGTCCTCTTAGAGAAATATTCACCCAAGGTCTACAAGGTACCCTTGGACGGAGCAACCCATGGCTGTCAACAAGGATGCTTCTGTCAGGTTGGGTTGACTACCTCCTCTGACTAAGTAGAGTAGGGATCATGATGGCCCGGGACGATGGAATCATGGGATCTTGATCGGGTCTATCATCACTCCCCCACCATCCACTTTAAATACAAGGTGGTGAATTTCTAATGTTAAATATTAAATTTTCAAATACCAAATCATGTTGCTACTATACTACGGAAACTACATATCTGTTTGACGACTAGCCTTAATCGAAAGTTCTCTCTTATTATTGGGAGGGGTAATTAGCTATAGGGGCTTGCACCCATGGGAAACCTGAATTCAGATCATAAAGTCCTCGCAAAATGAGGGCGAAATCACTGGGTAATGTCTTATTCAAAACCCAATCCGCCTTCTAAAAATTTGAATTTGTGTGCTTTTTTGAATTTGTGCCCATTTTTGTCGTCGCCGTTGTCCCGACTTCACGATCGATGCCTTCGCGCTAAGGTATAAATGTCGCTAAACTCAAAACTCCAAAACATCCTGTTTTCGGCGTTCGTGGCGCACTGGAAAATCACCCATGCACACTTTTCTCTAGCGTGGTGGGAGGAAACCCAGTGCAATGCTTGCGACAAGGCAGTTAAGTCTTGTGCACGCTTTTCTTAGCGTGGCGGGATAAAATTTAAGTACCTATGTACGTGCCTCAGTGCCTGCAGGGAAAAATTGCGTTTTCAAACATGTATCCTTGAAAACCCATACACGGTTTTCTCTGGCGTGGTGGGATCGAAGACCACAGCCGTGATGTTGTTCGACACTGAGCATGCACGTCTTTTTTTGATGTAGTGGGAAGGCTAAGACTCGTAGATTTTCTCCTAAATGGGGGATACACCGAGAGATTACCGAAATTCAGAGCAAGAACGCATAGAACTTAAACAAATTACAGGGGATTTGACTTAAACGAAATTGCAGGGGACCGAACCGAAATTTGCAAGGAACAAAACTTGTAAATTGAATAGCAAGGAATTGAACCTAATATTCAACATGAAAGTGTAAATCGTGAAATAACAAAATTAAAATGCAAATGTACAAATAAATAGGCAATGAATACAGTAACGCCCTGCAATCGACATCAATATATAAGTAACATTGTCAGGTTCATTATGCATGCTGCAAATCACCTTCAAGGATGACAAAGAACCTATAATATACATGACAGAGCATGGTAGCATTAAACATGCAACAGATACTATGGCATCCCGCAATCAATTCCAGCTGACTTGCAAATGCATGCAACAGTCTCCTATGAACATAAAGCCAATATGCAAGTAGATATAGCAACTTGCCAATCAATATGCACGGGGAAATCAATAGCGAATGCAACTCACCTGGTAGTCAGCATTAGCGTGCAAATGAATATGCCAATTCATCTGTGGATAATAAAACTCCTTGCAAACACTGATGAAGGGACAAGTACAATGAACACAATCCACCAGCAGTCAATATTGACATGCAGTTGAAATGCAAGCATTAACATGCTACACGAGCAAATCCACCATTACAAATGTACGGTGATTGTAACTCACCCTGCAATTGATGTTAACGTACAAACGAATATGTTAAGCCGCCCGCAAGAAGCAACAACAAATATATCGCAAAGATGAGAGGTCCTTTGTGAACAAATAAAAGTCGATATATGAACGAATGCAGCCCACCCAACAATCAACATTAGCTTGCAAATAAACACATTAATCTATCTGCAAGTGATGTTGTAAATATGCTGCAGGTATAATGGATCCCCTGTGAACGTGGACATGCAACGTATCATTTACAAGTAAAGACTGAAGATCACAGCAAATGAAAGACCACGACAAATGCAAATACCTACAAGCAGTATTAGAAGATCTGCATGCAGCACAACTTGTCCCCACATAACAGTAGAAAGCTTGCGATGCATACAACGAGCCTATCTACTAGCAATGATGGTGAATTTATTGTCAATATGGTGGATCTTCTACAGGCATGAAATAGAAGATCGTGGCGAATGCAAAATGCTTATTGGAAATGACGGGAGACTTGCCGTATGCACAACAATGATAATCAGCAACATATAATATATGCCAGACACCCTTGTAGTCAATAACCGACAATGGCCGACAAATACATTGGTCCACTGCAAGCAAAGACGGATGGTATGCAGCAAATGCAAGCGCCTACAAGTAGTTGTAAAAGACCCATCACATTCCAACTAACTACAAGCACAATGCAAAAGGACTATGACGAATGTAGCTCACATGCAAGTCACATTAGTAGATATACTGTAAGAATGAAATGATACTTTGTAAATAGGCAACATGTCATTCACAAGCAAGGACCGAAGAGCGCAACAAGATGCATAAGGAGCTTGTGATGAATGCACGCACTTACAAGCCACTGCAGGAGATTCGTTAATGAACGACAATTTGCCTGCATAAAGTAGCCAATGACTCAAAATATCACACACTACAATTCACCTGTAAGTAGAGGCAGAGAACTTGTAGTAAAAAAGCTGCGGACCATCGATAAACTGAGGCAGTAGAGTTGCAAGCTAGGCTGTCTCACACCGGATAAATCAGCTCGCTGCAAATGACAAGTGGAAGGCTCCTGATGCGTCACAAATCATATTTGCATGCTGAAGTACACTCCTGCAGACTTAGTGTTAAAGAAAATAATAACTTGCAGAAGACGAAATGAGTTAAACAGTGTCGCTGATGCTCAATAAATGAAGTACAACGCCATGCCATATGATCCACAACACTTGTATAAGCGGACAAAAGGTGTTTATAGGCCCTTATATACAAAAATTGCGCATTCCCAAATGATCGTCACCTACTAAACTAGTTATAGTTGAACATTGTAGACCCCCCTCCATGCATTGAAATACACATCGACGTAATCACATTATGCATATACACATTGTAAAATATAAGACACGGCATCATGCAAAATGCCTATAAGAATATATACCCGCATGAGTCTTAACGAGCGTGATGTGTGCATACATGTGACGCTTGAGGATGCTATGCGAGTCAAGAAATGAACTTAAGTTCGAGCCTGATCATTCTACATGAATGGATAAGAGTCGACATGGCTCAAACTATCAAACAAATATACGATTGCAGCGTTGACCGGGATATTTATTTTATACATTCATATTAGACCTTCAAGGTCTATAACAAGAAAAATTCATTAATAAAGGCATAATGCTGACGACGAACTTGATCCTCCGTCGGCAAGTAGACAAAGTCGATAAGGTTCAACCAACAAAATAAAATTACCCATAAAACCTCGATGATAGCTGTGTTGATAGAAAATCTCAACCGGAGGGGACCTCATATATCTAAAAGTGCCTCCCAAATTTTCAAATGCCCATAAAAATTTCAAAATTCTAAAAAGTCTCAAAAGCCTAAATATTTAAAATCAAAATAAATTATCAAAATACTTAAAGCAAAAATATCCATCCATCTTCTGCAACAGTTTACCGAGGTGGACAAATCTGAAAATTACTTCAGCTCACAAAGAGCCAATGTTTGGTCGAGAATATCACTAAGATTCATTCTTAAACAGTCTTTTGTCAGTAAAGACGTGGCATGTGTCCTTTAACCAATGATTTTGGAGCCAAATGGCACCACAGGTAAACGGTTATGACCGAGACCCTCTAAACCGGGTGGTTTTGCCACCAAATAGCACCACTAAATTACAATCTTGGTCAGAGCCCGCATGTTCCCCAATGGCTTCAAATTCTTGAGATATGAATCAATAGAATATAATCGATAGGGCACAAAGCCCTCAGTTAGCTAATGTGGATTAATATTTATTCCCTTAGACAAATACTCACCTCAGGTCTATAAGGTACCCTTGGATGTAGCAACCCATAGCTGCTAACGAGGATTCTTCTGTCAGGTAAAGCAGGGACCATGATGACCTAGAACGATGAAACCATGGGATCTTGATCAGGTCTATCATCACTCCCCCCACCATCCACTTGAAGTTCAAGATGGCGAAATTTCTAATTTTAAATATTAAATTTTCAAATATCTAAGCCCTGCTGCTACTATATACTAGATACTACATATCTGTTTTGACGACTAGCCTTAATCGAAAGTTCTCTCTTATTATTGGGAGGGGTAATTAACTATAGGGGCTTGTACTTGTAGGAAACCAGAACTCAGATCATAAAGTCCTCTCAAAATGAGGGCGAAATATCTGGGTATTGTCTTATTTAAAAAAATCCACTATGCCCTTTGAAAATTTGCCTCAGAACTTATTAAAACTCTCCTCGTTGACCCGAAGAAAGATAAAGGGGCCACGGAGAGGCCGGGGCGCGAATTTTCAGAGCTCATATTTAGATCCAAGTTATAGTTGGTAATTGACTACAATTGAATCAATTAGATTCTAATTAATTTATTTCAAGAAGTTTGAATCCATTCCTAGATCAAGAAATTGAATTAACGGTTCTGATTGCCTTAAAATTCAAAATTTGGCACTGTCTTCAGAGATCCTCGCGTGATATGATCGATTCGGCGCATATATAGCCAGCAACAGTAGATGATATGGCGACGGGATAGTATCGGACAGAGAAAAAAAAGAAGAGGAGCTCTCCATCTCTGACACACGTGAAGACTCACGCAGGCAGACCCTCTATCTCTCCCTTGCGATCTGTCTATTGACACCCGACCCCTCTCCCTATCTCGACTCTCTGTTTCGCACGCCCCAGACGGAAGGTGTCCGCCTCCTCCCTCTCTCTCGCGATCTCCCTCTCCCTCCTCTCTTTTGCTCGCGTGACCTAGCCAAAGCCGGACCCCCTCCGCCTCTCCTCCCTTAACGAGCAGCCTGCCGACTTCCTGCCCTAGCCGACGGCTTTCCTCCTCTCGCAAGCAGGTAACTACATTCTTCTTCTTCTTCTTCCTCCTCCTTTCCTTTCTATTCTTAGCATTTCTCCTCTTCTTCTCCTTGTTTCTCTTATTCCATTCCTTCTCCTTCAAGAATGACAATAGTTATAAAATTAACTCATAAAATGAGGTTGTGTAGAACTTATTTCTTTGCTATTATAGTTAATTTCCTACAGCTTTGTGAATAAAGCTCTCCATGTTATAAATATTTCATTTAAAAGATCAAGCTAGATGATTTTGTGAAGTATGAATGTGCTCTATAGCAATATTTATGTTGTTGGAATCACATTATTTATGTATAAAATCTATAAGAACTTATATTTCTTGATGGTTATATCATGTGATGTGAGTTTAAAGTCTCATTTGTAGATCTTGAGAAATTATAGCATCCTTCATCAAATGCATGTGAGGTATTTGTGTTAATGCTTATTGAAAAGTATCATAAGTTTTAATTAAGAAAGAGGAAGCAAGCAAAGGTAATCTTGTCCCATTTTATTATTGTATAAGCTTGTGGATGATTGGAGAGGTTGCATATGAATGTATATTCAAATTTCCTCATCAATCCGATTTTTTTCTTTAAAAAAAAGAGAGAGAAATCAATCATGCTAAAGAGATATAATAATATTTTCTTGTTTTAAAAGTTTCTTGTGAATATGTGATTTATTACCGGATTTATTTAGGGAGACCATGCTTGTGCTTAAATTTTTTTTATATGAAATCCACAAGAAAGTATGTTGAATCTAATTATGAGATGATGATGTGGCTTATTCTCAAGGAATGAGATTCTACTTCATACATGACTAGATCAAGATGTTTCGTTATGTATATTTGTGTTAGTACGTATATATAGCTTTGAGTATCTCATGAATGATAGTTAGCTAAAATAATCATATTCTCTCATGATTATGATTAGTTGATAGAATTTTGCATACGATTCTATGATTAGATTGCCTCATTATTAGAGTTTGGAGAGGGACGATATTGCATAGTTCACTTCCCTTCTTTTCCTACAAGTAATTGCTTGTTGCAAAAAATAAAAGTGTTACATTAAATGTTATCCTCCTTATTTGTTATGTCAATGTGTGGGAAAGCGAAATGTATGTCAAGCATTGAATTTGTTAAATAGTCAAAAAATAAATCTTGTATAACATGTGTGATCACTATATGTTATGTATGCTTTTATGCTTGGGTTAAAGGACTCAAATCAGATTTTTGAGAAAATGTATATATATGATGTTATGTGTTTATGAGTTTTGTTGGAAAGCTCATCTTGCTAGTATGTGTTTTATGTCTCGTTGTTACAAGTTAAATTTATTATGAAGCATTAGATGAATGACATTGTTTATTATCAAAGAGGGCAGTTCTATTTCATAAGTCATGTTTAAACTAAAATATTTGATACATATGCCCATGTTTCATTCTCATGAGTGACTCCAAAACGTTTCTATGGAAAGTATTTGGTAGGATATTCGTATACTCTTATGATTCGTGTTCCGGTTGTAAGCATACATGAATGAAAGTATAAGTTGTTTAGTTTATGTTTGGAGATCAGTTGAGCCTCCTTTTTAACAAGTTGTTTGCAGTTGATAATTGAGTTTGACATGGAACTTACGCTTTTGTGCATGAGATTTTCTAAAATTTAGCATGTATATCCGTATCTTGAGCATGGTTTCCTTATATATATATATATATATATATTTGATACACATGCTCATGTTTCATTCTCATGAGTGACTCCAAAGGTTTGTTATTTAGTTTCAATTCTTAAAGGGATTTTGGATTATGTATGTAATTAATTATAAGGAGATTAAATCATTGAATGAATTAGAATTTGAGTTTTATCAGTCTTTCATTTTAGTATATTTTGGTTTAGATTTGTTCTCTCTTTTTTATTCATTTTATAACTCTTGGATTTAATTTTATTTTTTAATTAATTTTATTTAGTTAATATTCAATTAAGGGGTGATTAATATGTTAATTAAATTTAGCTCAAGTTTATGTTCAAATTTTGCCTTTTTCGTGATTATGTGTGTTAGTTATGATTTGATTAATAAAAGTTAAGTATTTTTATGCATTTGGTTTGGATTATAACTAGTTTTGTTGGAGTTTTCAATTATTAGTTGATTATGATTAAGATTAGATTAATAGTGCATTTTAATCCTAGGGTGAAATGTCACTAAGTTTTTTATATTTAGTGTTTCTTTTCTAAAGGGTACATGCATCATAAATCTAAGTTCTCTAAGACTCGTCCTTAATTTTTGTCCTTAAACGATACTATTATCTTGTGGAAGTATAATCACTGTCACTAACCCCTTTGACATACACACAGATGCAACTGATTTTGGGTTCCTAATAAATAAAAGCGATCTAGAAAAAGAAACTACTACAGGGACCTAAGGATAGGGGATCGTACAACCAGGGCTTCTAAGTTTTAAGAGGACATACAGCACCATGGGCTAATGCCCGGTGGTTCCGCCCGTAGCACCCTCATTTGGAATGAATGGGGGCAACTGGTGCTCGTATCCTATGTCCAAGTTCCTTCGTCCAAGTAGCTCCAATAATTCATTGTCCTTTGCTTTTCTAAAAATCCCTTGCAAAACACAGAAAAAAGCAAATATTGTATTAGAGCATGTTAATATCTAATATACAAATAATCAAAATAAATGCAATTTAAATAATAACATACCTTTTTTCGGGCTTGCACATCGGTTTGGTTGTTTCTCCTTTGAATTTCTCAATTTTGAAAGCACGTCATATATATATATATATATATATTATAAAATTCACCCCAAGGCACAAGTAGCAGAGAAGTAGTAGAAGGAGAAGAGAGGGGTAGAGAGTGAGAAAGAGAGCAAGAGAGAAAGAGAAGATGGAATGGGGTAAAGAAAGGAAAGAAAGAGAAAGCTTTTCTTTCCAACACTTACTCACACTCAACTTTCCAACTTTCAAATGCTTTCCAAACAATAACTCACTCTTCTCATGAATGATGCAAAATAACACTCCAACTCTTCTCCTCAACCATCACATGAAACATTGCAAATCACCTTACACTCACTTTCATCACAATGAGCTACGAGTACATATGATAAATTTACAAAAGATCTCAAATTCCTTTCTAATCAACTCATAATTAATGAAATATAAAAGAGATATATTTGAGAGTTACAAGTACAACTACTAAGCATATGCCAAATCAACTTTCATATTTCCACCAAAGCCATCATAATAAAATCATACACATTTTGAGAATGGAAACCAAGAAGACTATATTTCTCCAAACAAACAACAAGCAAACAACTCATTTGATGTTGAATCTCAACTAAATTGCAATCATAAGAAAGAAGATTTGATGCAATCGGTCCTTCCCACATTCCAAGAAAATACTTCAACTATTCAACACAATGTTAAATTGATTCCATGCCAAACTTATATTTGAAACATAAGATGTGAAAACTTTCCAACACAAACGTCAACATGACTCTCCACATAAAACTCAAACAAATGAGGAAAAGAAATTCAGTTCCAAGAAAGTATACAAGCATTCTATCATCCATCATAATTCTTTGGAGTGGAATATGCCTCCAACCCAACTTTGAAGCTAAATACAAATAAGAGGAATAATGTTTTGATGAAAACTCATTCCACCTCAAAAGAACTCAAGAAACCTTCTAACATAAAGCTTCACAATACTTTCCAAAGCTCAAAGAAACCACCCAACATAAACCATGCAACATTGTATTGCACCAATTCAAACTCACTAACTTAGCCCCATGCCAAATACATAATCAAAGCTTGCCGGGAGCTCAAAACCACCCTCACATTATTGAAAAGAAGAAAGACAAAAAGAAAAAAACATGCTTTGCAATTTAAGACATTACTTATAAAACTTCCAATGAGCATGTGAATATTTATTGCCGAATGCAATTCAAAAGAATGAATGAGTGAAATGTATTTATCTTCTTACTAATATATATTAGTAAGAAGATAAATACATTTCACTCATTCATTATATATATATATATATATATATGCGGATATACATGCTAAATTTTAGGAAATCCCATGCACAAAAGAGTAAGTTTCATGTCAAACTCAATTATCAACTGCAAGTAACTTGTTAACGAGGATGCTCAAGTGATCTCCAAACAAAAATTAAATAACTTTGACTTTCATTCATATATGCTTACAACCAGAACACGAATCACAAGAGTATACGAATATCCTACCAAATATTTTCCATAGAAATATTTTGGAGTCACTCATGAGAATGAAACATGGGCATGTGTATCAAATATTTTAGTTCAAATATGACTTATGAAATAAAATTGCCCTCTTTGATAATAAACAATGTCATTTATCTCATGCTTCGTAATAAATTTAATTTGTAACAACGAGACATAAACACATGCTAGCAAGATGGGCTTTCCAACAAAACTCATAAATACATAACATCATATATATACATTTTCTCAAAAATTTGGTTTGAGTCCTTCAACCCAAGCATAAAAGCATACATAACATATGGTGATCACACATGTTATACAAGGTTTATTCTTTGACTATTTAACAAATTCAATGCTTGACATACATTTCGCTTTCCCACGCAGACATAACAAATAAGGAGGATAACATTCAATGTAACACTTTCATTTTTTGCAACAAATAATTACTTGTAGGAAAAGAAGGGAAGTGAACTATGCAATATCGTCCCTCTCCAAACTCTAGTAATGAGGCAATCTAATCATAGAATCATATGTAAAATCCCATCAACTAATCATGAATCATGAGAGAATATGATTATTTTAGCTAACTACCCTTCATGAGATACTCAAAGTTATATATGAGTACTAACAGAAATATGTATAATGAAACATCTTGATCTAGTCATGTATGAAGTAGAATCTCATTCCTTGAGAATAAGCCAACATCATCATCTCATAATTAGATTCAACATACTTTCTTGTGGATTTCATATAAAAAAATTCAAGCACAAGCATGCTCTCCCTAAACAAATCTGGTAACAAATCACATATTCGCATGAAACTTTTAAAACAAGAAAATATCATTATATCTCTTTAGCATGATTGATTTTTCTTTAAAAAAAAAGCATTGATGAGGAAATTTGAATATACATTCATATGCAACCTCTCTAATCATCTATAAGCTCATACAACAATAAAATGGGACAATATTACCTTTGTTTGCTATCTCTTTCTTAATCAAAACTTCTGATACTTTTCAATAAGCATTAACACAAACATCTCACATGCATTTGATGAAGGATGCTATAATTTCTCAAGATCTATAAATGAGGCTTTAAACTCACATCACATGATATAACCATCAAGAAATATAAGTTCCTACATATTTTATACATAAATAATATGATTCCAACAACATAAATCTTGCTATAGAGCACATCATACTTCACAAAATCATCTAGCTTGATCTTCTAAATGAAATATTTATCACATGGAGAGTTTTATTCACAAAGTTGCAGGAAATTAACTATAATAGCAAAGAAATAAGTTCTACACAACCTCATTTGATGGGTTAGTTTTATAACTATTGTCATTCTTGAAGGAGAATGAGTGAAAGAAGAGAAACAAGGAGAAGAAGAGGAGAAATGCTAAGAATAGAAAGGAAAGGAGGAGGAAGAAGAAGAAGAAGGATGTAGTTACCTGCTTGCGAGAGGAGGAAAGTTGGCGGCTAGGGCAGGAAGTCGGCGGGCTGCTCGTCAAGGGAGGAGAGGCGGAGGGGGTCCGGCTTCGGCTATGTCACGCGAGCAAAAGAGAGGAGGGAGAGGGAGATCGAGAGAGAGAGGAAGGAGGCGGACACCTTCCATCTGGGGCGTGCAAAACAGAGAGTCGAGAGAGGGAGAGGGGTCGGGTGTTAATAGAGAGATCGCGAGGGAGAGATAGAGGGCCTGCTTGCATGAATCTCCATGTGTGTCAGAGATGGAGAGCTCTTCTTCTTCTTTTTTTTCTCTTCCCGATACTATCCTCTGTTGTCGCCGCCCTTATTTGCACCGAATCGATCATATTATGCGCGGATCTCTCAAGACAGCAGCAAATTTTGAATTTTAAGGCAATCAGAATTGTTAATTCAATTTCTTGATCTAGGAATGGATTCAAACTTCTTGAATTAAATCAATTAGAGTCTAATTGATTCAATCCTAGTCAATTTGGGTTGAAACTAAATTCAAATTAGACCCGATTTGGATCAATCTGCATCGATTTGGGCCTAGTTACTTTTAATTGTATTAATTTGATGAAATTAGACCCGAACCAACATTGATTTAACCCAAATTGGGCTCGATGAGGGTCTCGGGCGTCAATCAAGCTTAATCGAACTTCGTCGGGTCCAATTTGACTGGACTCGAGTCGCTTCAAACTCAAATTGGGCTCAGCGAGGCTCAATTAAGTCAATCGAACATGCTCGAGAGGAAAACGGGCAGAAAACGAGGTCAACAAAAGCCTCTATATACAAAGAGGTTGTAATAGGCTTTATAATTGAAGCAATAGAAATTCATTTTTCTTGGTTCTGATTTGTTCTTTCCATTCTCTCTCTCATCCAAGTAGCTCAAGCTTCCTCCAAGATCCAATAAGCGATATCAAAGCTAGGTGGAGGTGGAGGAAGGCTCTTGTCCAAAGAAAGAAAGAAAGAGAGGAGGTGTAGACAGGGGTGGCACAATCAGCCTGGTCGGTGTGAAGGAGCTGGGACGGGCAACGGAGGCTAGGCAGGCCTGGGTCACGTAGAGGCTTGCGGATCGTGTGCACGGGCACGGATCTCGCGGAGTGCAGGTAGACTCGCGTGCGCAAGGAGATCGTGCTCCGATCGCGCGAGTGCTATTCGATTGAGGGACCGATGGGGCCGGGTGTAGACGTCAGATTTGTCCGTGTGTGATGGAAGTCGGAGGTAGGGTTCAGAATTGTGGATCGCGACTTGGTCGCAAGTCTCATCGAGTATGTCATTGGTTGTGCGGCTCAAGATCACATAGGGAGCGGTGTTCGTAGGAACCTGGGCCGTGAGGGAGAATGTGCATGAGATGACTGTGCATGGGCTCTGTCCGTTCGCATAAGGTGGAGCGGACAGCTGGTGAACCTAGGTCGTGCAAAGGTGAATGCTGTGGAGCGCAGGAGGCTTCCCGCGAGCAGGTGTTTGTGCTGTGTGTGAGTAGGAGCGCGAGAAGATCGGTTCGTGTGAACGAAGGAGGGGTTGTAGTATTGCGGCTCGGGAGCGGTTCTTGTGGCCATATTTGGGGTTGAATTCTTGATTAAAGATCTTTTTAGATCATTTTTGGATGGAGCACTACCAGCTACGGTTCACGGTCATGTTGACACAAAGATTCAAAATTGACAAGTTCAATGGGGAGAATGATTTCAGCCTATGACGAATTAAGATAAAGGCTTTACTAGTTCATCAAGGCCTTGTCGAAGCCATTTTTGAGGAGAATCTTGTTAGTCACGGACAAAGTAAAGGCAAGGGAGATGCAGTTGAAAGCACAAAGTGCAATCCTTCTTTCATTAGGAGACGCTGTGCTGAGAGAAGTAGCAGAAGAAGAATCAACACTTGAGGCATGGAAAAAGATGGAATCCCTTTACCTGAAAAGATCTCTTGCGAATAGATTATTCCGGAAAAAGCAGCTCTATACCCTTCAAATGGAAGAATCGAAGGTTCTTTGAAAGTAAATGGATGACTTCAGCAAGATAATTCTTGATCTCAAGAATATTGACATGCGGATTAATGAAGAAGATCATGGCATCATCTTGCTTAGCTCGCTGCCAAAAGTCTATGAGCACATCGTAGATACTATGATGTATGGGAAGCAAACATTGACAATGATAGAGATAAAATCTGTCTTGATGTCAAAAGACGTTCAGAGAAAATCTGAACAGAAAGAAGAAATATTGCCAATATTTTGTTTGCGGGAAGAAGATCAGAGTTCAAGGGAAACAAGTCTACAAAGAAGTGCTTCTATTGCCATAAAGAGGGGCACTTCAAGAGATATTGCCCAGCCATAAAGAGGGGCACTTCAAGAGATATTGCCCAAAATTGTTGAAACGTCAAGGTGCTGGGCTCAAAGAAGATGCCAACTTAACAATGGCCGCAGATTTGGGAGATGAATGGATTGATTCAAATGTTTTGTAAAATCTGGACCAATGTGGAGTTTGTTGTGATTGGTCTAGTTTTAGGATTGTAGTTTCTTAGGTACATTTTATCCAATAAAGCCTCTATATATAGAGAGGTAGTAATAGGCTTTACAATTGAAGCAATAGCAATTCAGTTTTCTTGGTTCTGATTTATTCTTTCCATTCTTCCCTCCCCTCTCTCTCTCTCTCTCTCTCTCTCTCTCTCTCTCTCACATCCAAGAAGCTCAAGCTTCCTCCAAGATCCAACAGTAGCTCCAAACAAGGTTTCTGGAATGGCAAGGCTTTAAAAAAAGGATATGCTTTAGTTGAGTGGAGTGTCAAATAGAGTGATCAAATAGACGAAATTGCCAAGTAAACTTACTCAACCACTCAGGCATTCTTTAGAGTCAATAGTAGGGCAATTTAACTGAGGGGTCTTGATTCCGATAATGGAGGCCCGAAGAGGGCGAGGAACTTTGTTGGGGTTGAGGCGATTACAAGGAGCGAATTTCGATAAGGTTCCTAGGGTGACAAGAATTATAGTACTTAGGAAACACCTTAATTGAGTTGAGTGATTGAGTAGACGAAGTTAAGGTTTAACCTCCAATTCTTGGGTGTAGGTACAAATTATAGAAATTGAGTTGATTAAGGAAAATAAGGGGCCTGACATACTATAGGAGGTAAGTTTCGAAGACGGGAACTACATGAATGCGGTTGGTGGGCCATAAAGGTGATGATTATAGTGGGAACATTATAACATGAAGCAGAAAAGCGGGTAATCAAGAAGCATGAGAGGCTGCACTCAACAAGAAATAGAAGCAACATAAACGAGGAAAAAATAATAAATAATAGCGGCAAATAGTGGTAGTAATGGATTTTTTATAGAGATCAACTGGTAGCCATGTATCTTTCAAATTCTTTTCATTGCAAAAATTGTAGAATTAAAAATGTGTGAGGTATCTTTCAAATTCTTTTCATTGCAACAATTGTAGAATTAAAAATGTGTGGCTTGAAATTTAATGGGCTGAATCAAACCTTATAATAATGACTAAATTTAATATGATGCTCAGAAGTCTAGATTACGAGAATCCATCTTCATAGGCCTATTTTACACTAGAAATGAACTGGGAAGTAAAAATTAAGAATTAAGAATTAATAATTTATTGCATTCCAGATGAACACATATTTTTATATTTGTATCTAGTTTCTTTACTTGCACTTTTTAATGGATGTTGATGTCCATGAAGTTGCTTTCCTTGATGAAAATATGATATCATATTGTGGACTGTCAAGCAATGATTCTTATTTATAGGTTGTTTGGTTGGCTGAAAAATAAATGTGGTGTAAAAAAATGCAATGTAGAAGTAATACAGTGTATTTGAAATACTTTGGAATTATTCGGATGGGTGTAAAATAAATGCAGGGAATTTTTTTTTATTTGGCTTGAAACAAAATGAATGCAGTTTAAAGTATAGGGTGGTCAGTTGTGGTAGCTAACAATAGTGGCGGCCAGCAGCAGTGGTGGCAGTCGATGGCGATGGCAGTCAACAGTGGTGACGGCCAATGGTAGCGGCAGATGACGATGGTAGGCGGCGGTGGCGGTGGTGGATGGCGGCGGCGGACGGTGGCGGGCAATAAAGTTCTAGTGTATTTGGAGATCGCCCAAATCGGAGGAATTTCAAATACAAAAAAAGAACGGGAGAGGGAATTCCAAATACATCAAAATTTTACACTGCATTTGGTTTATTTCGAACCGAACATCAATATTCTTCAAACACCTGTATTTGGAATACTTTACACCCCTTTTACTTTAAACCAAGCAGCCCCTTAATTATTTAGGAATTTCTCCAACTCATTCTTCCTCCTAAAAATCTTTATCAGTTGCTTTAGTGTATATCATAAGAAATTGTAAAATATGATCAATATCTGTAGCTTGCTGAAGTTTATATTGCTAGGTCCCTACATGTTGTCGCAGAAGCATTCTTGTTACCAGATAGATGAACTGCAAGCCAAATGTGAATCACCCTTCCACAAGTAGGAGCCACTTATATACATTTCAGGATACTTTGGAGTTAAAACATTTTGAAATTTTACTTAAGTAGATCTATATTAATGGACTTATGATTCAAACTCTATCTACTTAATAGTGTTAGATACTTATGCCTATGTTCCTTGGGCTTTCTTTATCTGATACCAACGAGCTTAAGTTTGATCGTTCTCAGCAACTGTTCAAGTTTTGCTGTAGATGTATGTGATGCTTACTTAACTAAAGTCCAACTTTAAAAGAAAACTTTCAATTTAGTGTAAAAATATCCCTTAAACTGAAATTTTATTACAATTATATGGAAATCTTAATAAAAAAAGCTGAAGATTAATGGGCACTTGACCTCAAAAATTCCTAAATGTTATTTACACGAACCCTCAATATCCTGGCATGTATTTCATGAAATTTCGTATTTAAGTTCTTAAAATCTGGTCGTGAGATGAGAAGAATATGATCCCTGTTTCTGATAGTAAAATGTTTCCAAGGGTTCCCGAGCATGATTAGATGTTGCAGATCAGTATTTTCCTTCTAACATTTTGTTTTCTTGTTCAATTTGAGTATATTCAAAGCAGAGGTTTAGGGTCTTTAGGTTCGGCCACAAATAGCTCGGAAAGGCTTATGATAATGATGAGTAAAACATGTTAGTTCAAATACATTTTTGTTTTCAGGGTTGCGTATAGTCTTATTGTAGAGATGTTTCAGTCTACTTAAGCCACACATCATGACGCTGATTTCATTGAAAGAAGTTTGATAAATATTTCTTGAATAGTTTGATTGAAACATTACAACTATGTTTGGTTGCTGGAATGAAGTGAAATAAGGGGACTTAGAGGTAGCGTATAGATGAAATAGTCGTTGCTATATTTGATCTGATAGTAGTTGTTAAATACTTAAATGTTTTAAGATTTTTTTCAATGTCCATTCCATCAACTTTACTCAAAACTATTTATTAGTTCGCTTAATAATTCTTGAGGCTCAGGGATTTATTTTTAGTTCCTTCGCTTTTCAAAATCTGATATATCATTATTTTTATTGGTGCAATTTATATGGAGGAGATGCATGTTTTCTTCTTATGTTGAACAAAAAATAATACAATAGTATTATTACGTCAAGGAATATTCGTGGCGGTATAGAAATATAAAGTTTAACATCTAAGCTTTGTACGAAGATCCAACACACAATCAGATAAAAATAGAGGTTGCAGTATTTATAAGAGACACCAAGATTTTTATGTGAAAAACCCTTAAAAGGGGAACAACCACAGGGCCTAGCTCAGTTTAGCCCAGTTTGAATGAATCCACTAGTATTTGTAGTTGATTACAAATGAGGCCCTTCATTGGAGAGGAAGTTCTTGGCTTGATGTAACAAATATACATCATATATAATGCATTACATGGTGGAAATTGGAAGAATCAGTATTGATATATTTGTTTGGTCGGCAGGATTATAGTTGGCGGGCAACGGAGGTCAGAAAGATCGTATTCGGGTGATGTTGGTTGGAAGGACCGTAGTCGGTGGGCGATGGAGGTCGAAAGGATCGTTATCTGACAACGAAGATCAGAAGGATAGTAGTCGACAGACGACGAAGGTCGGAAAGACCGTAGTTTGGTGATAGAGGTCGGAAGGATTGTAGTCAGTAGGTGACGAAGGTCGGAAAGACAGTTGTCTAGCGACGGAGATCGAAAGGACCGTATTTTGACGACAGAGGTCGGAAGGACCATAGTCGGCTGGCGACAGTAGTCAAAAAGACTATTGTCTGGCGATGGAGGTTGGAAGGACCGTAGTCGGCGGGCGACAGTGGTCAGAAAGACCGTTGTATGGCGACAGAGGTCGGAAGGACCATAATCCGGCGACAGAGGTCAGAAGGACTGTAGTCGGCGGGCGACAGTGGTCAAAAAGACCGTTGTCTGGTGACGGAGGTTGGAAGGACTGGAGTCTGGCGACAGAGGTCGGAAGAACCGTAGTCGGCAGACGACAGTGGTCAGAAAGACCTTTGTCTGGCGATGGAGGCCAGAAGGACCGTCGTCGGCTGGCTAGAATGATTAGAATGACCGTTGTTTGGCGACAGAGGTTGCAAGGACCATAATATGGCGATAGAGATGGAAGGACCATAGTCGGCGGGCAACAGTGGTTAAAAAGACCATTGTCTGGTGAAGGAGGTCGGAAGGACTGTAGTCTGGCGATGGAGGTTAGAAGGACCGTAGTCGACAGATGACAATGGTCAGAAAGACCATTGTATGGCGATGGAGGTCGGAAGGACCATAGTCAGTGGCCAGGCAGAAGTCCGGCGTCAGTTGGTGGCTGGGCAGAAGTCCGGCTTCAGTCGGTTGCCTGGTGGAAGTCTGATGTCAGTTGATGGCCGGGAAGAAGTCTGGTGCCAGTCTGTTCCAAGGCGAAGATCCGACGTTAGTTGGTTGCCGGGCGGAAATCCAGCATCAGTTGGTGGCCGAGCGGAAGTCCGACGTCAGTCCGTGGCCGGGCAGAAGTCTTGTATTTGGTGGCCGGGTGTAAGTTCGATGTCAGCGGTGGCCGGACAAAAGTTCGACGTCATTTGGCGGTCAGGTGTAAGTCCAACGTCAATCGGTAGCAGGGCGAAAGTCCGACGAAGGTCGGTGGCTGGGAGGTGGTCGAGGAGGAGCTTGGTGTCTGATTTCTCTTCCTCTCCTCTCTTCCTTCACCCCTTGCTTGGGGGTCCCCCTTCATGAGGAATCAGAAGCCTATTTATAGCTTTCTGAGAGTGCCGTGGTCAGTAAATAGGGAGGAGATTAAGGGTGTGTTGGGAGTGGTTTGAATGGACGACCGATATTGATTCCCTTGATCGTGGACCGTTTATTGGTCATTTGAATGCTTTAATGATATCAGAATTCAATGATCTTGAGCTCATTAAATTCGTCTTGTTGAGCCGCTTGATTTGACTATAAGCATGTAATATTTGGAAACTGTTTGGTAATCCAAATTATGCTTCGAGTCTTTGATTTGGATATATTTGGGCTTGAATTGAGTCGAACGTGGCGTCGTTGGGCTCGTCTTTTCGAGACGTTCAATTCGACTATAAGTTTGCTGAAATCGGAGTTTATATGGTCCCGAATTTAATTTCGAAAGTGTTCAACTCAATTTTGCCTCGAGATTCGTGCCCGATCAAGATAATTTTTTGATGTTATATCAAATATAATTTTTCTTTTTTATATTTTCATGGTATTAGAGCTAGGTTGATATCAAAGATTTGTTGGGAAATTCATCTATATCACAATTACTCGTCCAGATTTTTCAGTTGTTGGAACCGCAGTTAGTCCGCTCTTATAATCTCAATAGTCATCACTGGGATGCTATCATTCACATCCTCAAGTACATCAATGGGGCACTATGCTATGGCTTTTCATATGAGGATAAAGGAAATACTCTTGCGATTATCTTGCGATTATCTTGCGATTATATTAATAAGTTTTTGTCTTGTCAACTAGTCTCTTAAAAGTGAATGAATTTCGATTCAATATGTCTCAAGGCATATGTGCAGCTTCAAATCTATTTAAGGCTAGAAGTGGTCTGCTGGGATCAATCAAACCTCTTCTATCTTGACTAAACAAGAGGGTAACAAAGAGTAGGTAGTCATTCTTTTAAAAACACGAGGTATTAAACCTTCGCTAAAAATTCATATTTATTATGATCAAATTTATTCATGCATCAGGTAGTTCATTGCCTTTAATTGAATCTACTTTAATATTTGCTGAAGAACCATATGCTAAATCTGGACTTAAAGCTAAGATGTCAATTGGGAGAGCTGGTGGTAGAATCAGGAAGATGTTATGAGTGTCTCCGGCCCATGCCCACTAAAAAATTTGAAAAGAAGTCATATATTGTAGGGGATGGAAGTGTAAAACATCACAACGAAACAAACAAGAAAGTAAAAGCAACAGAAAGTAAAGTACACTAGGATTTAACGTGGAAAAATTTGAAATAGGAAAAGCAAAACCACGAAGCCAGACAACACCCAGAAATCCACTATGAAAATTAGGAGAAATAAGTACATATCTCTCTTATCTCTCACTCTTTCCTTGCTTCTCTCCTCTCTTGCACTGTTCTCTCACTTAAAATAAAGAGAAAGACAGTAACACCAATGGACGTCACCCTTAAGAAAAATGAGAAAGAAAAAATGTCCAGTCCCCTCGCAGCGTTGCGATGCGTAGACCTTTAATCCTGATCTATTTGCCGATGTTGCAGCACTCTAACCCGCAGCACTCCATAGCACTGCGGCGCCGAATCTAGAGTCATTTTTCCCAACAAACTTTGCAGTATAGGGGCACTCGGAAACACAGCACCGGGGCGCTCGGGTACACAACGTCGGGATGTTGCATGAAAAAAAAATTTCACCCAAGTCCAAGCAGGGGTAAAGACCCGCGCACCCCCCTAGCGAGCACAAGAAATTGACTTGAGGTCTGAAACAATTGTACAACCTGATTGATCAATACAATCAGATTCCACACAGAACTAATATATGTTGCTTTATATAATATTTAAGATTTATTCCTAAAATTTCCTACAATTATGTATATTTTAAAAGCATTAAATTTAGGACGAGTCCTTTTGTCGCCTCTTATTCAAAATTGTAATTCTACCATTGGAGGAAGCATATGGACAGAATAAACTTTGGACATTAATTTAAGCTGTCGTGTTGATATACTTGTGTTTTGAATTGATTATATGGAATTTTGAAAACAGCCTGTGAAGAATTTCCTATGGATTTTTCATTTGCTATCTACGTTTTTTTTTTGGCTTAAGATTAATGTTTTGTAACAATTTTTATAAATTTTGTTTAAATTGAAGTTGTGCTTTCAGTATCTGAGATTGGGCATTATAGTTCTCTTGGTCAAATTTGGTAATTGGATGAAGCTGAGAAGGTTATAACATGAAAGTGCAACCCAATGATTTTATATGATCTTTCTTAAGCTTGCAAATCAATGATTTATGTTAATAGTATTGTCATGTGTAATGGTAGAAGTGGTGAGGAGCTAGGGGCTGCTCTTAATAGTATTCTAATGCATAATGGTAGAGCCTCCAAAATAGAAAAATAATTTCAATAAAATCAATACACAAATTTAGAACTTCAGCAGTATGAAAGAACAAAAAAAAAAACACTAAATTTTTTTCATTATAATAAATTAAAAAAAGAATGTCAAACAAATTTTTTAAAAAGATAGACCCGCTAACACTATGCACAACCTCGATCTACCCCCAATTGTATGCAAACTTGGCTGTTGTGCATGAGAAAACATGGTTAGTATAAAATTAGATTTACTAAAAAATTCAATAAAAAAAAATCTTTACTTTTAACATTATCAACTCCAACATCTGTTATTTTGAATGATGGGGACCAATTTGGTTTTTATTTAAAGAGTCGGGGGACTAAATTGAAATTTTTACATAAGTTAGGATCATTTTGGTCCTTCATATAGATTTAGAGGACTATTTGATACGCCTTAGCATCAAAAACAGCCAACAAACCCCAATAAATTCAGCAAACAACAAATGTTTTTATTGATAACAAGGAAATAAGAACAAGCAAGATACAATGATCCTCTTTCAAGAGGAGGATTTTCTCTCCCAAACCTTAGACGCCACTAGGTTCCTTCACAAAAAGAAAACTACAACAACTTCAAATCAAATTCTGCATAAAAAAAATAAACCCTAAACTTGGACTTAAATATGCTCTCCTATTCTTCCCTCTAAATCAACCTCCTTTCCTAATTTATTTCCCTCTCCTATTTGAATTTCAATTAACAAATCATTTTCTAATTGATCCCCTCTTAGGATAATGAACCCCACCAAAGCAGCCGACTTCCATCCCTCTTCTCCCGTCGAACATGCTTGGGCCAACTTCTGCTGGACAAGTCGGTTCAGCTCTTCTTCTTGGGTCCGCACCAAGCGGCCTACTGTTGTTGTGGCTTCTGTCATATCACTATTTTGATATGTTGACGTCAACTTAGAAACCCTGCACAAATCCCGCTTAAATTACGTACCTCGTACAGTTCAACACCATTTACGCCACCTTCCGTGAATTTTGCGCAAATCCTGCATTCCCTGCTCATCTCGTAGATATTCCTGCTCTCGCTATTAAGGCAGCTGCCAACGAAGAGCTCGGTTCTTGCTTCCTCCCGCACAAAGACCCGAAATCCCCTCCGATCTTCACTCCATAGCTCGATCACAATTTCGAACCTTAAGCTAAAACCCTTCCTCCTCATAACTGTCCTTCTTCTTCCGAACCGCACAGATCCGACAAGGCTGATCCCAATGAGCCTGACCTTCTAGCTGTGTTGATATGGACTTCCCACACAACCACAAGCCTCAATCCGTTCGATCTACCTCACTCTAGCCCCAGTTTCTCCACACGACCGACTCTGTCCGTCATTCCTTAGGCCCTTACGATTCCTCCTCCTCAAGTCCTGTAGCCCCTTCTCCAACATTCGGCCGAACCCACAACAGTCGCTGTCGGCCCTACTCAACACCTTCACCCCCAACTCTCTCACTGTTGATCTTCCTCGTCTAGCCCTCCAAGCTGTAGCTGTCGCCAATTTCAATCAAAGCCTTCTGAATTCCTCCCTCATGACCACACCAAGCTGCAAGATTCTATTCGAATCCCTCTCATACTCACGCCCTAGACCTCTTACCCGTCTTCAGCAGCCATCCCGACCTTCCCATAACCCACACCTGTGCCGAGCTCCTCTCATACCTGAGCCCTCTCTCTCTCTCTCTCAAGTTATCATTATTATTATTATTGGTTAAGAAGAAAAGAGAGATTAAAAAAAAAAGAAAAAAAGGAAAGAAAGAAGAAAAGAAGGGGGGGGGGGGGGAATTTGTGCCCATTTTTGTCGTCGCCGTTGTCCCGACTTCACGATCGATGCCTTCGCGCTAAGGTATAAATGTCGCTAAACTCAAAACTCCAAAACTTCCTGTTTTCGGCATTCGTGGCGCACTGGAAAATCACCCATGCACACTTTTCTCTAGCGTGGTGGGAGGAAACCTAGTGCAATGCTTGCGACAAGGCAGTTAAGTCTTGTGCACGCTTTTCTTAGTGTGGCGGGATAAAATTTAAGTACCTATGTACGTGCCTCAGTGCCTGCAGGGAAAAATTGCGTTTTCAAACATGTATCCTTGAAAACCCATACACGGCTTTCTCTGGCGTGGTGGGATCGAAGACCACAGCCGTGATGTTGTTCGACACTGAGCATGCACGTCTTTTTTTGATGTAGTGGGAAGGCTAAGACTCGTAGATTTTCTCCTAAATGGGGGATACACCGAGAGATTACCGAAATTCAGAGCAAGAACGCATAGAACTTAAACAAATTACAGGGGATTTGACTTAAACGAAATTGCAGGGGACCGAACCGAAATTTGCAAGGAACAAAACTTGTAAATTGAATAGCAAGGAATTGAACCTAATATTCAACATGAAAGTGTAAATCGTGAAATAACAAAATTAAAATGCAAATGTACAAATAAAAACTTGTAATGAACGCCAACGAGTAAATAAAAGACTCCTTGCATACGAAGAACAAGAAAGCGTTTGCACAAATATAATAACCCATTTGCGAGAGAGGGGTTTGTGATGAACACCCATATGGGAGGCAAGGTGAGTGCAGTATATGTCATGATTTATTCATGAACAGAGCGTAGAAGATGCACAATAAATACAACACCCTGCAACCAATAAAGATCGATGCCCGACGGATTGCTAGTCAAGACAAATTTGTGGAGTATGAAATAATTGTAGCTTGCACATAGTCGATGCCACTTAACTACATACAAGCACACCAAACTCCTGCAAATGATGAAAGCGGGCATGCAGTGATTGCAAAGGCGACCTCGCAGTCAACACCAATCAAGCATCTATTAAGTGCACAAGTTCCCTGCAGGTGAAGGAAGGTGGCATGCATCGAACACAACGGTTCGATGCATATGATGAGAAAGGAAAATTATGATGCTTGCAACACATCGCCTATCGGCCATGGCATCAAATTGCAATGAGTGTAGACACTTGCAAGCAATGGCAGAGGATCCAAAGCATACATAATAACATCCTTCACAACAAATGTTAGAAGACGCTATACTAAGTACACTACAGGTGTGATGGGTCCTCTGTAAATTCATATATACACCCAAGATGCCATCCATGTAAATGTAGATATACACCCAAGATGCCATGTACAGGAAACTGTAGGGAGCTCGTCATGCATATAATAGCTGACCTACAAGTTAAAAAGGTGATGACAGAAGTCTTGCAATGCATACAATGCTCCCATTTATAAGCAACAATGGCGGATACGCTGCAAATATGATGGGTCTTCTGTGAACATAGGCATACACTCAACATGCCATCTATAAGCAGATACAAAAGGACTTCAATAAGGGCAGACACCTACAAGTCATTGCAGGAGGCTTGTCATGTGTACCATTCGTTATCTACAAGTAAATGCAAAAGAACCATGATAAACGCAAATGCATGCAAGCGAAAATAGTGGATGTACTGCAAGTGCAGTGGATCCTCTACAAGTATAAGTAAGAAAACCACAGCGAGCGTGATGCACTACTGCAGGCAAAAGGCAACGAGCTTGTGACAAATGCAAGCATCTACGAGCATCTGCAGGAGCTTCGTTAGTTCACGACAGTCTACCTGCATATAGCAACAAGTGACTCGTAGCGCATCGCCACCACCTACCCACAAGCAATGGTGGAAGATTCGAGCTGAACATGATGCAACCGCCATTAGCCTTTAGATACACATTGATGAACCACAAACAACGTTAAATAAAGCTTGCAATGCATAGCAGCTCGCTTGCAAGAGGTAACGAGCGACCCAAAACGCAACGCTAGATTCACCTGTAAGGAAAAATAGGGAATCAATAGTAAAAGTTGCGGGTTATTGATGAACTGAGGCAGCAAATTTGCGGCACCAGACCGTCACATCAGACAAATCAGCTTACTTGCAAGCAATAGGTGAAAGGCTCCTGATGTGTAGTACAGCTCATTGGCAAGTAGAAGTATAATCCCGCAAGCTAAATACTGAAGGAAAATGCAACATGCTCGTACAAACGAACAGAAGGTGTCTACAGGCTTCTAAATAGAATTTTGCGCAATCTCAAATGATAATCATTTGCACAGCTAATTAGTGTCAAACACTTTAAAAATGCCTCTCTCCTCATGCATTGAAAATATAAACACCTGCATGGGCCCTAACGAGCATGATGTATGCACATATGTGACGTCTGAGGATGCTGTGCGGGTCTAGAAATTAATTTAAGCTTAAGCTTGGTCCTTCTATGTGAATAAATAGAAGTCGGCATGGCTCGAACTATCAAATAAATATACGATCATGACATCGACCAGGATATTTATTTTATACATTCATATTCGACCTTCAAGGTCTACAACAAGGAAAATTCGTTAATAAAGGCAAAAAGCCGACGGCGAACCTGATCCTCTATCAGCAGTAGACAGAGTCGATAAAGTTCGGCTAACAAAATAAAATTGGTCATATTAACCCCAATGATGGTCGTGTTGATAGAGAATCTCAATCGGAGGGGACCTCAAATATCTAAAAATGCCTCACAAATTCTCAAATGTTCATAAAAATCCAAAATTCCAAAATAATCACTCAAAATCAAAATATTTAAAATGAAATTAATCATCAAACACTTAAAGTAAAAATATCCATCCACCCTCTACAATAGTTTGTCAAGATGGACAAATCTGAAAATCACTTCAGCTCACAAAGAGTGAATATATAGTCGAGAATATCACTAGGATTCATTCTCAATACGTCTCTTTGCCAGTAAGGACATGACACGTGTTCTCTAACCAGTGGTTTCGCTGTTAAATGACACCATAGGTAAATAGTTATGACCGGGACCCTCTGACCGGGTGGTTTCACCGCCAAATGACACCATTATATTACGGTCATGGTCAAATCCCATATGTTCCCCAACGACGCTAAATCATTGAGCAATGAATCAATAGGATATGATTGATAGGGTATAGAGCCCTCTGTCAGCTAAGGTGGATTTAAATTTGTCCTCTTAGAGAAATATTCACCCAAGGTCTACAAGGTACCCTTGGACGGAGCAACCCATGGCTGTCAACAAGGATGCTTCTGTCAGGTTGGGTTGACTACCTCCTCTGACTAAGTAGAGTAGGGATCATGATGGCCCGGGACGATGGAATCATGGGATCTTGATCGGGTCTATCATCACTCCCCCACCATCCACTTTAAATACAAGGTGGTGAATTTCTAATGTTAAATATTAAATTTTCAAATACCAAATCATGTTGCTACTATACTACGGAAACTACATATCTGTTTGACGACTAGCCTTAATCGAAAGTTCTCTCTTATTATTGGGAGGGGTAATTAGCTATAGGGGCTTGCACCCATGGGAAACCTGAATTCAGATCATAAAGTCCTCGCAAAATGAGGGCGAAATCACTGGGTAATGTCTTATTCAAAACCCAATCCGCCTTCTAAAAATTTGAATTTGTGTGCTTTTTTGAATTTGTGCCCATTTTTGTCGTCGCCGTTGTCCCGACTTCACGATCGATGCCTTCGCGCTAAGGTATAAATGTCGCTAAACTCAAAACTCCAAAACATCCTGTTTTCGGCGTTCGTGGCGCACTGGAAAATCACCCATGCACACTTTTCTCTAGCGTGGTGGGAGGAAACCCAGTGCAATGCTTGCGACAAGGCAGTTAAGTCTTGTGCACGCTTTTCTTAGCGTGGCGGGATAAAATTTAAGTACCTATGTACGTGCCTCAGTGCCTGCAGGGAAAAATTGCGTTTTCAAACATGTATCCTTGAAAACCCATACACGGTTTTCTCTGGCGTGGTGGGATCGAAGACCACAGCCGTGATGTTGTTCGACACTGAGCATGCACGTCTTTTTTTGATGTAGTGGGAAGGCTAAGACTCGTAGATTTTCTCCTAAATGGGGGATACACCGAGAGATTACCGAAATTCAGAGCAAGAACGCATAGAACTTAAACAAATTACAGGGGATTTGACTTAAACGAAATTGCAGGGGACCGAACCGAAATTTGCAAGGAACAAAACTTGTAAATTGAATAGCAAGGAATTGAACCTAATATTCAACATGAAAGTGTAAATCGTGAAATAACAAAATTAAAATGCAAATGTACAAATAAATAGGCAATGAATACAGTAACGCCCTGCAATCGACATCAATATATAAGCAACATTGTCAGGTTCATTATGCATGCTGCAAATCACCTTCAAGGATGACAAAGAACCTATAATATACATGACAGAGCATGGTAGCATTAAACATGCAACAGATACTATGGCATCCCGCAATCAATTCCAGCTGACTTGCAAATGCATGCAACAGTCTCCTATGAACATAAAGCCAATATGCAAGTAGATATAGCAACTTGCCAATCAATATGCACGGGGAAATCAATAGCGAATGCAACTCACCTGGTAGTCAGCATTAGCGTGCAAATGAATATGCCAATTCATCTGTGGATAATAAAACTCCTTGCAAACACTGATGAAGGGACAAGTACAATGAACACAATCCACCAGCAGTCAATATTGACATGCAGTTGAAATGCAAGCATTAACATGCTACACGAGCAAATCCACCATTACAAATGTACGGTGATTGTAACTCACCCTGCAATTGATGTTAACGTACAAACGAATATGTTAAGCCGCCCGCAAGAAGCAACAACAAATATATCGCAAAGATGAGAGGTCCTTTGTGAACAAATAAAAGTCGATATATGAACGAATGCAGCCCACCCAACAATCAACATTAGCTTGCAAATAAACACATTAATCTATCTGCAAGTGATGTTGTAAATATGCTGCAGGTATAATGGATCCCCTGTGAACGTGGACATGCAACGTATCATTTACAAGTAAAGACTGAAGATCACAGCAAATGAAAGACCACGACAAATGCAAATACCTACAAGCAGTATTAGAAGATCTGCATGCAGCACAACTTGTCCCCACATAACAGTAGAAAGCTTGCGATGCATACAACGAGCCTATCTACTAGCAATGATGGTGAATTTATTGTCAATATGGTGGATCTTCTACAGGCATGAAATAGAAGATCGTGGCGAATGCAAAATGCTTATTGGAAATGACGGGAGACTTGCCGTATGCACAACAATGATAATCAGCAACATATAATATATGCCAGACACCCTTGTAGTCAATAACCGACAATGGCCGACAAATACATTGGTCCACTGCAAGCAAAGACGGATGGTATGCAGCAAATGCAAGCGCCTACAAGTAGTTGTAAAAGACCCATCACATTCCAACTAACTACAAGCACAATGCAAAAGGACTATGACGAATGTAGCTCACATGCAAGTCACATTAGTAGATATACTGTAAGAATGAAATGATACTTTGTAAATAGGCAACATGTCATTCACAAGCAAGGACCGAAGAGCGCAACAAGATGCATAAGGAGCTTGTGATGAATGCACGCACTTACAAGCCACTGCAGGAGATTCGTTAATGAACGACAATTTGCCTGCATAAAGTAGCCAATGACTCAAAATATCACACACTACAATTCACCTGTAAGTAGAGGCAGAGAACTTGTAGTAAAAAAGCTGCGGACCATCGATAAACTGAGGCAGTAGAGTTGCAAGCTAGGCTGTCTCACACCGGATAAATCAGCTCGCTGCAAATGACAAGTGGAAGGCTCCTGATGCGTCACAAATCATATTTGCATGCTGAAGTACACTCCTGCAGACTTAGTGTTAAAGAAAATAATAACTTGCAGAAGACGAAATGAGTTAAACAGTGTCGCTGATGCTCAATAAATGAAGTACAACGCCATGCCATATGATCCACAACACTTGTATAAGCGGACAAAAGGTGTTTATAGGCCCTTATATACAAAAATTGCGCATTCCCAAATGATCGTCACCTACTAAACTAGTTATAGTTGAACATTGTAGACCCCCCTCCATGCATTGAAATACACATCGACGTAATCACATTATGCATATACACATTGTAAAATATAAGACACGGCATCATGCAAAATGCCTATAAGAATATATACCCGCATGAGTCTTAACGAGCGTGATGTGTGCATACATGTGACGCTTGAGGATGCTATGCGAGTCAAGAAATGAACTTAAGTTCGAGCCTGATCATTCTACATGAATGGATAAGAGTCGACATGGCTCAAACTATCAAACAAATATACGATTGCAGCGTTGACCGGGATATTTATTTTATACATTCATATTAGACCTTCAAGGTCTATAACAAGAAAAATTCATTAATAAAGGCATAATGCTGACGACGAACTTGATCCTCCGTCGGCAAGTAGACAAAGTCGATAAGGTTCAACCAACAAAATAAAATTACCCATAAAACCTCGATGATAGCTGTGTTGATAGAAAATCTCAACCGGAGGGGACCTCATATATCTAAAAGTGCCTCCCAAATTTTCAAATGCCCATAAAAATTTCAAAATTCTAAAAAGTCTCAAAAGCCTAAATATTTAAAATCAAAATAAATTATCAAAATACTTAAAGCAAAAATATCCATCCATCTTCTGCAACAGTTTACCGAGGTGGACAAATCTGAAAATTACTTCAGCTCACAAAGAGCCAATGTTTGGTCGAGAATATCACTAAGATTCATTCTTAAACAGTCTTTTGTCAGTAAAGACGTGGCATGTGTCCTTTAACCAATGATTTTGGAGCCAAATGGCACCACAGGTAAACGGTTATGACCGAGACCCTCTAAACCGGGTGGTTTTGCCACCAAATAGCACCACTAAATTACAATCTTGGTCAGAGCCCGCATGTTCCCCAATGGCTTCAAATTCTTGAGATATGAATCAATAGAATATAATCGATAGGGCACAAAGCCCTCAGTTAGCTAATGTGGATTAATATTTATTCCCTTAGACAAATACTCACCTCAGGTCTATAAGGTACCCTTGGATGTAGCAACCCATAGCTGCTAACGAGGATTCTTCTGTCAGGTAAAGCAGGGACCATGATGACCTAGAACGATGAAACCATGGGATCTTGATCAGGTCTATCATCACTCCCCCCACCATCCACTTGAAGTTCAAGATGGCGAAATTTCTAATTTTAAATATTAAATTTTCAAATATCTAAGCCCTGCTGCTACTATATACTAGATACTACATATCTGTTTTGACGACTAGCCTTAATCGAAAGTTCTCTCTTATTATTGGGAGGGGTAATTAACTATAGGGGCTTGTACTTGTAGGAAACCAGAACTCAGATCATAAAGTCCTCTCAAAATGAGGGCGAAATATCTGGGTATTGTCTTATTTAAAAAAATCCACTATGCCCTTTGAAAATTTGCCTCAGAACTTATTAAAACTCTCCTCGTTGACCCGAAGAAAGATAAAGGGGCCACGGAGAGGCCGGGGCGCGAATTTTCAGAGCTCATATTTAGATCCAAGTTATAGTTGGTAATTTTAATCATTGAATTTTCTATACTAAAAATTTCTCATGATAAAGTTTCAACATAATATTGTTTAGTAATTTTAGTAGATAAGTGGATATGAGTTATTTTTTGATAGATTTAAGAGAATATTCATTTGAATTTAACAAAACATTTCCTTCACTGTGGTGCCAACTTATAAAGTGCTATATTAATAAGAGAAAGTAGAATGGGTAATATATTCAAGAATAAATGCAAATGTTTTGTGGTGGTATCAATACAAATTCCCCTTCTTTAATATCCTTAATTTGAGGAATGTTATCAAGGGAAGGTAAAGTGATGTGAAACAATGTAGGTGTTGTAGAATTGCAGGAATTTAATAATAAGTTGTTAAGCTTGCCAATTTTAAAGTTAATGTTTCATAAGATTAGATTCTAGGAATTTTTAGCTGTTATTTTGCTTTGGCATGCGGTTACAAATTAGATGAGCTGAAAAGCTTAAAATAACATCAAAATAAGTAAAGCTTAAAGTGTAATTAACATAAATCCATCGGTTAACAATTAGGGCGTTCACCTTGAGCTTTATTCACTCACACTCTTATGGGCTTTTAGCGGAAAAATAACTTCAAATATATTAAAGATGCCAACATAAGACAGAAGATGCTTACAGTATCGTCCAATAGAAACTTATCCGAAGGAGGAGAAGTCGGTGGATGTTGGGAGACTTGCCACTGCCCGGAGGTTTGATGCTCGTCGATGGCGGTCGTCAAAGAGAAGAAGATCCGATCGATGTAGTCTTCGACGGTGTGGTCGATCTCCAAGTTGATGTCGAAGAAGAAGAATCTCAACACATCTACTCGTCCTTGATGATCGTAGACGAATCCATGGTCTCGTTCAGGATCGGCAATTCATGGGGAAATAGGTCGGGGTTGTGTATCTTCTTCCTTGGTTGGTTTAAGAAGCAAGGGAGAAGAGATGGGAGAGAGGAGGGAAGATTTTAAGTGGTCGGCCAAGGTTAGGAGAGAGGCTAGCCGAAATTTCAGATTTTAGGTTTAGTTTTTGGAGGGGAAACAATTTAAAATTTGAAATTTAATTTCAGATTTAAGGAGGGAAGGAGGGAATAATTCAAAATTTTTGAATCTCCTCTAATTGGGCTAGGATGGGGCGGCACACCTAGATGAGAGGGGCTTTGATTGAGAGCACTAATGGGAGGAATTAATTAAGAGAGAGAGGGATAGGGGGGCCGGCCAAAGGAGGGTGGGGCAGGGTGTCCACATTCAACGAATGTGTCTACATGCAATGAATGTGGGATTTGGAATTAAATCCAAATTAATTTCATATTGGGAGCAATTAGGGGAGCTTCCTAAGATAGACTTATTAACCCAGAAAGATTTTTAAATTCAAATCAATTTGAATTCAAATAAAGGGACTTTCCAAATTAATAATTGGATAAATTATGAAGGTATTTAAGAGGCAATTTGAATTTGAAATCAAGGGACTTGTGGAGGAGTGGGCCGGCGGCTATGATGTGGGGCTAGGTAGGCCAGTGGCTAGGCTGTGGGGCTAGGTAGGCCGGCGGTTAGGAGAGGGGATGGATCTTGGTTTGGTGGGGACAAGGGTTGGCGGTGGGGCTTGGGGCTGTAGGGTTGGATGGTATGGGGAGGGGAGCTGGTGGCTTGGAGAGAAGAAAGGATGGGGGAGAAGAAAGGGAAAGGGGAAACCGAGTGCCAAGACTCTTCCGGTGGCTATCAGGTATTGCTTTGGCCCTCTCTTAGGGTTTTCTCTTCTCTCAAGAGCTCACAAAACAACGAAGAACAAGAGCTGAAATTCATTAATCAATCATCAAAAACTCATACAATAACTAGGCCCTCATATATAGGCCTCAAAGCAACAAAAGACACAAAGACAAAAATGTCCTCTGGGCTACAACACAAACTAAGCCCTCACAGGGGTACAATAGTAAAAACTAAAGCATAAACAAAATAATACATAAAATACATCATAAGTAAAGACTCTTAATCGTAGCCGTCGATTTACGATTCCTCCAATGAGAGACGCGTCAGAATCTCCTGCTGATGTCCTCATCATAAAGCTTCAGCTATGAATTCCTTTTTCAAGATAGAGAGTAAGACAATCGAGATGATTTACTACATGGTCAGTATTTGTTTTTTTCCCTAATAATTCATCATCGTGTTCTGTTTCAGTAACTATTTCTTTTTTAGTGCTTCTATTGGATCCTCTGTTAATTTTATGCTTTTGGCTATTTCTGTAAGTTTTAGGGCTTCTGCCTCGTGATTACTTTATATTACAGTTTGTGCATTGAATAAACAATCTTACTTCTCCTTTGTTTTTGCTAGCATTGATGCGTCATGAGTAGAATCTAGTATGTTGTAGTTTGTGCTCGAACAAATATATCATGAATAAATACATTAACTTACCTTTTGTTTTTGCTAAAGTGATAGGCAACAATAGGAAAAAAACAGAAATTATTCGCTGAAATCAAAATTTCAGATATTTCGCCAAGCAGATTTTTAGGTTTTTATAAAAGAAAACACAAGGAAAACACTCTTCATTGCTAGAAGATGAAAGAAAAATAACAAGATACAAGTGATCCTCTATTCGAGAGGAGGATCTATCCCTCCAAAATCTCTAGAAGCCGCTAGAGCCCAAGACGCCAAGCACCAAACAGAAAATTCAGCAATATTCAAGATGCCCTAACCCTAAAGCAAAACTCCTATTTAAAGCAAAATATAAAAATAACCCAAAAAGACTAAAGAGCCCCCTTTCTCTCTTCCCTAGGCAGTGGATCCCACCCCAAGGGGGCGGAAATTTGAGCCTGCTGTATGTGATGAGCCGACCCAAGGGCTAGGCATCCCCTGGGCCGGCTAGACCGGTCTAGGCGTATCATAAAGCTGATGCATCTTGGTTAGAATCAGTGCGCCACATGATACTTTGATAATGACCTTTTTGGTGCTGTGATGAACTCTATTGTACTTGGAATGCAACCACCATGGCCCCCTCAATGTTTGAAAAAAAAAAAGAACATATTAATCAGAGAAGTGACAACCTAAAGAGTTAGGTACATGGTCTGCAAAAGGCATCAAGATTTGTATTGATTGACATCAATTAAACCTGATTTTGAGGTCGTGCAAAGGTCGAATAATTCATCAAGCTTTAAGAGAGGTACATGATTTTTCTTTTCCTTGCACGTTAGATGATGAGTAAATGTTACCACTTTGATAATGATAGAGGAAGAAATATCAATCTCATTGTTGTTTTCGTTAGTCATGAAGAAAATATGCAACCACTTGCTTGTGCTTGTGAGGAAATAAGCTTTCCTTTGGTCTCCTTATACTGAACTATCCAAAAGTTGCTGGAAAACTTCTTTCTCTCCTCCTATGTATGCTCTAGTTTCTTCACAGAGATAACCCTTCATGTTCTTCCCTATAGTAGCACTTGTTCTAGTCCAGTGCTCCTATCTCCTGCATCACCTAAACTCCCGTTTCTCTCTTAACACCTCCTCTTACCTCTCTTTGTCTCAGATGGTTGATTTGATCTTAAATATCTCACGAAATAAATAAAAATTATATCAAATTACTCCCTCAAAAAAAAAAAAAAAGGAACCAAACTTGAGCTAGGGATTTTACAATAATGAGAAATTAACATAGGCAGATCTATTTTTTGAATAAAATGTATTCTCCATGTAAATATGCACTAATTGTTCAACTGGCTATCACTTATTTGACGGTTTTCCTCAATATCATGATTTTCAAAGCAGTGGTAGAAGCTATATTGAGAGAGCTGATGCCAAATAAGTGATGTAAGTCTAATGATGATGATGATGTTTGTGATTAAAATGTGTTAAATCAAATACATTTTTGTTCTCAGGTATGTGGAGAATCTTATTGTAAAGATGTTCCATTCTGCTTAAACGTCTAGAATAGTTTGAATAAAACACCACAGCTATGTTGTTTGCTACTTGCTAGTCATGTGAGGGGATGAAGGTTTTATTTGGGACGGCTTTTTTAGTGCTTCTTTAAGCCGTTTTTAAGTAAAAAATTTTAATCGTTTTACTAAAAAATTACTTTAAGAAGCAATAAAAAAGTCGTCTGAAACAAAGCTGAAGTTAAATAGGGGATGCAAATTTGTGTATTTCATTTTCTTTAATTTGCTCAACTTTCTTATGCTTTAAACCTATATAGCCTGCTGAAACTTTTGTTGACAGATGATCTATTACTAAAAAGTTTATTTTTTTTTAAGCTATTGCTCAACTAATTCTTTCTAATAGATTTCTTGTTCTGCATTTCTTTTGTGTTTATTGAAAGTTTAAAGTAATTTTCATCATTTAGGATCTGTTTGAGATAGCTTTCTTGTTACTTTACTTTTCAGATAACAATCATAATTTCATTTGGCTATTGCTTTTACTTTTTTCACTGCTTCTCATAAATATATGTGGTTGAAAGTTGTTTTTACAGTCAAAATGGTTAAATTACTTTCCTCACAATAACTTTACAAATAATTATTGAACTCTCCAGCTGTCCAAAACACCTTTAATTGAGGTCATTGCCTACTTTAACTTTGTTAGGTACTTGATCAGAACATAAACATGTATTAGTGAGAAACTATTTGTATAATGAAATGATCATTGCTATATTTGATGTGATTATTTATTTATTAATTTAAATGTCTCAAGATTTACTCAAACTATTGATAAATTGTCTTCATCATAGCTTCATTTGTGAATAATTTTTTTTTTCCATTGAAAGGATGATTGAGTAGTTCCTTCTAATAGAAGGTTAATAGAAGTCTCTCAAAGCTGACAAATCACTTATAGAAATATTTATTTATTCATTATGATACCAATACTTCTAAGTGTATCACAGCAGGCAGAAAACAGTGCAGTGAAAGACTTATTGCCAACACAGAAATTCATGAGCTTAGAAATCAACTTTTCACACTGCTATCTTCTCCTACTTGAGCTGTGTGATAGGAACACACATGAATATATATATATTGGAAGTCTAGCTAATTGGCTTGTGGATGGAGCCCACCATGACCTAACCCATCTTTCAATTAATGGAAATGGTACCCTATCATGGATAATTAGGTTTTGGTCATATTGACTTGAAAATCATATAAAAAGATCAATTGATTCCATGAAAATAAAATAAAAAAACAAAATTACATTATGATACATTTATTAACTTATTTCATGTGTAAGAACTAAACCATTTGGTTACATTGGACTGTTATGTAAATTTTACATTTATTAAATTTTGTTTGGGACAGCTTTCTTACTACTTCTTAAAGCAGTTTTTGAGTACATAAATTTAAAAAATTGTTTTAGAAAGCAATAAGAAAGTTGTTCCAAATAAAAATCTTAGAGATTAGATGATTGATCTAACAAATTTAGAGCAACAAGATGAACCATAAGAAATTTTTTAATATTTTTTTCTAAGATGAAAATGTAAATATTCTGCATATTTATTTTGCACAAAAATGGGTTGTTTTTGGAATTTCATGTGCTAAAAGTTGTTGGTTGTTGATTTTATATTGCTAAAGTTGAAATATAGAATCAGGCAGGTCCACATCTATCAAATCTATATACAAACCAGCCTGGCTAGCTTTTGCCTTTTTTTTTTTTTTTTTTTTATAAATTATGGTGGGAAACTATACTTCTAGTGGGATGTTTGTTTGATTTGGTAAAATTCTATGAAAAATAAATAATTTACATGCAAATCTTATACTCACATGGGTTGGATGCCCATTATTTTATATATGAAGGTTAATTTTTTAATATTTTATTTGAAGTAAATTTTAATTTAAAGGATATAAATTTGAAACATAAAGCAATTTATTTTTGGTTATGCAAAATCATTTTGTTAGTAGGATATTATAATAAAATCAAATTTTATTATGATACCAATATATTTGTAAATCACACCACTACATTTTTGTTATTTGTCTTGTTTTACATTTTTAAAATATTTAATCATAAACCTTAAAATAAGGAGGGTTTATTATATAATATGGCAAAAACTTATGCATTAAACTCATATTTTTCAAATGTAATCACTATTCAATAATATTAATTTAATGTAAAGAAATATCCACTTGCTTGACATCTTATTGTAAAAATCTCAACTTAGGCTTTGTTTGAGACGGCTTTTTCACTGCTTTTTAAAGTCATTTTATAGTATAAAAATTTCTTGAATTAAAAATTTTTATATTAGAAAGTTGTTTTAGAAAGCATAAGAAAGCCGTCTTAAATGAAGCCTTAATTGCTTATTTGGGGTCTGCTTGGGACAATACCTTTACATAACTGTGGCCATAAAGTTACTATGGCGAAAATAGTTGTAGAAAATGACTTCGTAGCATAAAAATTTATTGAAAGTAATGACAAAATAAAAATTTTAGTTGCAGTCTGAAAAGCAAAACAATAAGAAGGTTATCCCAAATGAAATCTTAATCTGTTTAAAAACTGAAAAATGGGTCAATAAAACCTATTTATGATTGGGCTCTTAACAAAGAAACTTAAACTATTATAGAGAGAGATATCTCCAAGTTAAACAGACAAATCAGCCAGCTGTATTTAGGCATTTTGTTCAGAAAATCACAAAGTTCCTTTGTCCTCCATAAATTAAAAAAAAAAAGGACTGAATAATTAATTATCCTTCTCTTATCCTAAAGAAACTACAAAGGAATCATAGTAATGAGTTTGAATACAACAAAAAAGGTTTCACTGTCATGCATGTGAACCCTTCCTTTAAACTAAGCTCATGTAGACAAAGATTTAGGGTTTTTTTTTTTTTTTTTTTTTAAGAAGGCTAGAATTTTTGTAGAAGAAGAGAGGAAGTGGAGAATAGGAGTGCATGTGAAGGAAAATAAAAATTGGCACCACCTACTTGTATTAGGTTTTCACTTTTTGCTCCCAACACATCACCATCAATCTATCAAAAGCTTTAGAAAGAGAGCTTTTCCAACTGTTAAAATAGCTTTCATTGCTAGTTACAACTTCAAATCTACTTTTTCATGCTCACATGTTTTAGGATCTCTTTCATTCATTATATGCTAACTATTAAGTATCTTATAAAGAGATGATATGTGGAATTATCATCGCAGGACGATCCTCATGAGGTCTAAGGAGATGAACAAATTATTCTGTGTGGACACCGAATGCTGTCTGGAGGTGAATCCGGATGTGTCAGGTCACTTTTTTCTATGTATCAATGTTATGCATCGCTATGTATCAGGTGACATGACACAGATTCACCTCCGAACGGTCTGATATCTGTACAGAATAATTTCTCAAGAAGATGAGCCCTAGAAAGTTATAAAATAGTTGCGAGTTCTGTCATTAAAGATATTGCGAGGGTTTTCCATATATTTTTTTATTGTTCTGAGTTTTGTTATAAGAAGGGTTCTTTGATTGGAGTTTTGATACAAGATATTAAAAACTTAAAAATGGCTAGCGTGAAAATTTTCTGGTACAATTTCATTGTCATGTAATAAAAAATGCAAAGATAAAATAATTAAATATTTATCAATTGTGTGAACATTTATAAAAATTTTTAGCATTTTTGTACAAGCCTACTTAAATTCCCAACTATATGCTTTCTTTAAGGTAAAATTCATCAAAATATCTTTTGCACAAGCTTATTTTAAACGTCTTGATTTTTTTTTTTTAATTTTAAATTTATTAAAATTTATACTCTTGAACACAATAGTTTTTTATTCTAATTGTAAAAAATAATTAAGCAATAGAAAAGAGAAATAAAAGAGAGAAATTGTTTCTCTCTCCTTCATCTCTTCCTCTCTTTCCATTTACACCAAAAAAAAATCAAATAAAATATCAGAAAGCATAATATATTTTCACCAACAACCACTCTAAAACTAAAAGACAGAAGAAAAAGAATAAAATTCATAGATTAAACCACCACTAGTAACAACAGATCAGGCCCTGTTTCTCTGAACTAATAAGAAACTCTGCCCACCCCCTAATTCTTCTATCTCCCAACTTAGAAGAGAGAAACAATTAAGAAAACAAAGAGAACTGTTTACAGTAATAATACAAAGAAAGACAAGTTATATTCACTAATCTATGGACAATTAGGGTTCTTTCCAGGGCCTCCATAGTAGAAATAATTGCCCCAATCTCCATTCTGATCATTCTGAACATCATAGCAGCTTGATTCTTCAGTATATGTTCCAATCCCTTTAGGAGATCTGAGATTATTGGAGCTATCAACTATTTGAATATTTCTGAAATAGCTTGCTTTGCCAAATCCTTCTCCTGGAAAGTGACCACTGCCCATTTGAGTTGAAGTGTGATCTCCATCTGCTACTGTGTTAACTATTTCTCCTCCCCATTCAATCATTGAAGCACTGTCAGCTAAGTAGGAGAAGAGGAAGGAGGGCCAATAACCTAACACATGGTTCTCCCCAAATTGCATCCACCAATTTCCCTCTTTTGGGTCCTGAAAATAATTTTTTCAAAATTCAGTCAGATGTCTTTGCCTCATAAGTTAGGCAAAATTGGAGTCCTTGGCTCAAAATTGGATTGAACATATTGAGTTTTGAGTAGGCTCAAAGTAAATTATTTTTTGGTTCGCAACTATAATTTTTGTTTAGCCACTGTTTTTTCGCTACTTTCAAAAAAATTGTACTAGAAAGCTACTTTTTACAACAACTTCAAAAAATTACTTTCTCTATAACAACTTTACAAAACAATAAAAAAGTCGTCTCAAATGAAGCATCAATCTGAGCTAAGGCCAACTTGAAATCATGTGAAGATAGGGCCAAGCAAAAATTCGATTTGAACTTAGAAAAATCCATGATCTTTGAGCTGAGCTCTTTATCCTTGTCAAAACTGCAGCAGCAGATTGTAAATTTACATTCAAATGGTATTTGATTACCTTCCAAACAAGAATACTGATATCATATTGGGAACCACCATAGTTAGAGATGGGAGAGATGCTGGCACCCATGGCAATTTCATTGTTTATCTGAATGAATCCAGAACACAGCAGATTGTAGCAGCCTGTAGCTTGATAAGCATCACTCTGTTTAATTTTTAAAATATCAATAAGAATCCAAGATCCAGTCTGTTCAATAGAGGAATAGAAACTGCAAAAAAATATAAAAATGGTAGCAAAAAAAAGACAAACTGTGAGAAATTTAGGAGAAGGAATCCAAGCTCACAGTCCAGTAAGTGAATAGCCTTGTGTTCCTATCCCCATAAAGATCAGGACTGACCTAATAATACAAATGAAATTAAAAATATATATATTAAATTTATAAAATAACAAAAAAAATAAAAATAAAAATTTATTGCATTCATTCACTTGAAGGTTTGAGAAAGAACCTGCCAGCCTGCTTCAATGCTATTGAGATCATCTCCAAAGGAGCCACCCAAAATCCATAGTTGAGAAAGGCTGAACTCATTAGACTGCTGAATCTGTGGTTTCCAGACATTCATGGTTGCCTTTGCTCCATAGTAGTCATCTCCCTCTACATAACTAATGGCATGCTGCTCAAACAAGAACCATAAAGAGAAAAAAAAATGAGAAAAGGAATAAAAAATCCATTCTTCAAAATTATTAATGAAAAAAATGGAAATCATACACATAAAATTTCTATTATATGTAAAAAAATGCTTTCTTTTTCCATTATTTTAGATTTTTACTACAAAAAATTGAATGGCATACCAGTAAAAATGGAATTTTCTAGCAGTATGTCAGTAAAAATCTCTTTGTTTTTTTGTTTTTTGTTTGCTTTCTTCTTAAAATCTATGGTTTTTACCTCATGGCCATTCTCATTGATGAGGTCAGGATCAGAGGATAAGGGAAAGGGAATGGTCCTGTGCTTCTTCTTGCCATAGCTCTTGAGAGAACTGGCTCTAAGAACATCTTCTTCCTTAGTTCTTCTTATGGGGATTGTGTTCTCTGGGCATCTGCCATTCTTATGCCATAGCTGAGAAATTTGTTTGCTTGATTGCTTATTGTGACTCGAACTACTGAGCTTTGATGCCAATTTGCTCTCATCATATTGAGCTTCTGGATGAAAAGAAGGCCTTGCCTGCATCGAAAATGGAAATTGAATCTTGGCTGCAATAACTTAACAAAAAAAAATAAGAACAGAGTGATTGATGGGTAAAAGATTGGCCAACTAAAGATCTCCCAAGCTAAATTCAGCTCAGGATACCTTCATTCAAAGTATTTTCTAGAGAGAGAGAGAGAGAGAGAGAGACCTGAATTGTGTGGTTTCTGAAGAGAGGATGATCAAAGGATGGCTGGTGAGAGACATTGACACAATCTATGATATCTCCATCTGGGCTCTGTAGATTTATGAATGTCTTCATGTTAGAACAATTCAATCATATAAGAAAATTCCATGAAAATAATATAACAGATGAAAATTTTGAAGTAATGGTCTCATTTAAGCTACGAAATCAGCTATGAATAAGGAGACCGTACCATTCAAAGGATATTAAAGAACATTAAACAAGAAAATGCTTTTGAAAAAAGTAGAAAAAAAGGACGAAGCTTTCCGAAAGAAAGAAGATGCAGTTTGAAGAGGAGAAGAGGAGAAAGGCGGGACCTTGATAGACTTCACCGCCGGCTTATTAAGTTTGTCGAGATGCCTTTTTGTTTCCAGTTTCCGTCTCCTCACGGCGGTGGCGGTCGCCGTCGCGACACCGCCGCCGCCGGAGGCGCATGATAGGAAGCACATAGTTAGAAGAAGAAGCCCTGACCAGTATCTCGTGCTAACTTGCGCCGCCATGAAGAGTTTTCTCTAGTTTTTCTTCCCAACTTCAGTCCATGGAGAAAATTAAAGCTGAAATGAAATTTGAACCACCATTCCGTCTCTCTCTCTCTCTCTCTCTCTCTCTCTCTCTCTTCCCTGTTGCCTTCTTCTCCCCAGTCCCCACTTCTACTGGCGCGCGCTTTCTCTCCCGGCATTCCCTAAGTACACGTCCATGGGGGTAAAATGGGAAGAACGGGGTTAAATTATAAGGTAAAATTTTCAATTAGTAGACACATTTATGTATTATTTGTTATAGTTGTTTGAGCTCTAATCAAGTGTATTAATTTAAATTAAAAATAATGGTTAAATATATTAATCATTAAATTCATTTTTATTATATTTTATTATAAATAAATAAAATTTTTATTTATATAAATAATATTTATTTTTTAAAAATAAGATTATGAGGTCAAGGTTAAAATCATAAATAAAAGATTAATTGAAAAGTTATTAAAAATCACTTTTCCTTTTATTTTTTAAAATTTTAGTTTATTAAATAAAATTTTTAATTTATCATTTGAATTAAAAGATTTTAGAATTAAATTTAGGATTATATGAACTCTGATATTAACAAATTTCTAGTCGAAATAAATGTCTCAATGAGATGAACCAGATGCACAACCCTATAAGCAATAGATATCGTGGTGTTTGAGGTGGAGTTTGATAATGATTGTTTTTATTTAGTGTGAGGTGATGTAGGGAAACCCTAATATAAGCGCTTTAGGACTTGAAAGTCTTTTGGAAGGTGGAGATCCGAAGAAAGCTGAGATCTACAAAGGAATAGTGAGATTTGGGTTGGTTTTTAGGTAGTTTTTTTGTGGAGGTTAAGAGATGTTTATATGCCAAGATATAATAGGTGTAAGTATTATTTGCAAAGCTAAGGATGTTAGGAATGAAAATCTAGAGTTATTTAGGATGGTTATATGAAGGCTTCTAAGTGGGGAGTGAAAGGAAGAAGTTTGACTCTATATGTAGCTTAAGGTGAGAAAAACTCCATAAATGTGAGCCACTATTTATTTATAGGTCTTAAAATATGCTTTAGAGGCTCCATCAAGACTGTAAACTATAATTTATTCAAAACATTCAAAAATAATCCTTCTTATTGTATATTCAGTTATAGGAAGTATGTTCTCACCACATAAAATTTTAAAAAGCAATAAGAAAATTGTAACAAAATAAAATTATGATTAAACACTCCCAAACAAGCTCTTAATGACTAATAATCTCTAAAGAAAGATCGATTTCGATATCTTTAACAACCTCTGTGATCATAACAACTCTACTTTATTGTTATCTCCAAGTCATGTTATATTAAAAAAAGGGTCAAATTGGTCATCTTACATGGTCTCTATGACTTTAAGGCAGCACCTCATTTGCTAAATCAAAATCACATCTCATTAAATCTAGAAAGAGAACTAATGTGATTGTCTAAATCCAGCTGCCTTATAGACTATGTTGTGTTGGTGAAATTATTCTTTACGGTTATCGAACGCCATTCGGAGACGAATCAGGATGCCCCACATCACTTTTTGCTATGTATCGTTGTTTTGTACCATTTTATACCGGATGATGTGGCGCATCCTAATTCCCCTCGGGACAGTCCGGTGACCGCACAGAATAATTTCTTGTTGTGTTGACACCATCTTCAGAGCACTAGCAATATCTTAATTCTTTATATTCTTATAATAATAGCTCTTTGCAACTCATGACAATCAATAATGAATATTATTTCAATAAGATAATATTTATTTTTTTTCCAAATGTTTTTATATAAAATTGTCACTTATTAACCCTAATTTTTCAATTATGTGCATAAATTGTCTTCTATAGCTGATAATTAAGATGATAAATGCTCTCTATAGACACATATTCTATCTTTAATAGGTTCAAATAATATTTATCCTAAAATAAATTCAAGTAATAAAATATTATAACATATATATATTATATTATATGTTTATTTATATAGTTTGTTAGTTAGGCAATGTGATAGATAGATTGAGGTAGATCTTTGTTGTCAGAGCAACAATGATGAGTAGGTGGCTGTTGTTTTAAATGAGAGGGGGGCTCAACATTTAAGACTTAGGTGTCAAGTAATTATGTACTAGATTATGAGATTAATAACTATTTAATTTTTCATTAGCTCAATACAATTGTTTTGAATCTTCAAACAACAAGAGATTATAGAGATATTGATTTTATTTGGGACAGCTTTTTTATTACTTTCTAAAGCAGCTTTCTAGGTAAAAAAATTTTTAAACTAAAATTTTTGCATAAAAAGATGCTTTAAAAAGTATTAAAAAGTCGTCCCAAACGGAGCCATTGTCGTCATAAATTACAGTATTGATAGGAATCAGGTGAATTTTTTATCCATGTTTCGAACGAATATCAAGTTCTTATTTTATGATGGTCATTTGTTTTTTATTTATTTATTTTTTTTTTGTGGATTTTGGTCCGAATTCAAAGGAGTAATTTAGAAGAATTTTATTAATATTTGCATTCAAATGCTCATTAAGAGAAAAAGCTCTTTGCTTCAACTGTTTGGTCACATGCATGGAGCAAAGAGCCTCACATGGGAATGACCCACAGTAGCTTAAATTATTTATTTGTTAAACATGTAAGCTTTTCATTCTATGAAATCACAAGATTATCCAAGAATATATTTGATAGGGCATTAAAAATCGATTTTATTAGGCATTAATCTTGATGCATATTTGATTGGAAAACTTTCGGAATTAGATACAGGATAATCTGAACTTTGATTTCGATAAATTTATAGCCAAATTAAATGTCTTGGTGAGAGGAAGCCGTCAATACCAAAAATGATCTGATCCAACCCCAAATGAGCCCGAATTTAGCAATTGAATCATAATTAGAAACTTAAGGACGTTATTAGGAGAAACAGACGGTCTCCAAATCTTGCTTATATTCAAATGGAGCATATTTAGAAGATGAATCCAACAAGTCAAAAATCATTAAATTTTGACATCATTAAAATGTTTAAATGTTAAAAGAATGGTATATGATTGAGGAAATCTATATGAGTCATCTAACAGAATGTTCCTGATTCTGATTACAACTCTCAAAATTATGAAAATAGATTTTCCCCAAAAAAAATTATGTAAATAGACTCTTACTCTCTATATGATGAGAGATTGTATTCTCATCTTGAGATTCAAGAGAACTCAAAGGGCTAAAGAATATAGGAGTTTCACCTATGCACTATTATCTGATTTCCATCATCAAAACACTGCCAAATCACTATATTCAAATTACCACTCAATTACCGCTATCAAACCATCATCATCCGACCACAGTCGTCTAACCATCAAAGTCAGAATACTGTCGTCAGATTGTTGCCTGATCGTCGCCATCAGTCCACCACCTAATCGCTCTCATTGGACCACATCGACCTATAAGGCTAATGCACCAACATATGTGCTAGACTTCTTTGTCGATGATATCCCTTCCACAAAGAAGAATGATAAAACACAATAAATAATCTCTTGAAGAAAAATGAAGCAGACAACAAAGAGAGATGCATTATTGCAGCGATAAGTAAACAATGAAGAAGAGGACAGGGAATCTCACGCCTTTTTGTAGATAACGTCAATTGAAAAGTTTTTTTTGGGCATTTAGGTTAATTAAAGCATATTCATACAGACATCGCATACACAAGACTCGAACTCAAGATCTTATTGTTGGTAGCCTAAGCTCCCAACCAACAGGCCAAGATGAGTTGTGTACGTCAATTGAAAAGTAAATGAGTGTCTCAGTAGGTTGGTTCTTTTCAGGAATGGTAATTTCTGCAATGCTTCGTAGATGCAATCATTGTACTATCCATGAAAATTTCTGTTATGAAGAAGCCATGCAGTTTTTTTTATTTTTTGGTTTAATAATGAAAAATAAATTCAAATTTCTAACATTAAAATCAATTAGTCATGAATTCTTTTAAAGGCCATGCTGTTTTTTTTTTCTTTTTTAGATAAATTTAAATACAAGTTGTTGACCCCTACACATGAAACCACACGCAAAGAGAGCAAAAACGACGAATCAAGCGACACGTGCCTTGACGTAACGAGTTACTTGAATCGGCAAACGTCATCCTATTGCCAAACGGACTGCGCCGTTGCAATCAAGACGTCGAGTTCGCTTAAGTAGGGACCCCTCGCAGTCAAATTGGACGAGACCTGTCCAAAGGGACTATCGACACTAGAAATTGACGTGTGACGTTGCCTAAACGACATCTGATCGTAGAACGGATTTCGTCGTTGTCTTCGAAACATTGTCTACCGCCCTAAACTACTATTAGTATGTTCAATTGGAATCACCCAATGAAACATCATGAATCCCGAGGCGACGACGTGCAAATCGAGAAAAATGATGCGTGACGTTGCCCAAATGACATCCGGTCACAAAACTGACTTTGCCGTTGCGTTCATAACATCATCAATACCCAAAAAATGACAGTCAATTTAATCAATCAAAGCCGCACGAGAGGATCAACACTCACCTTGAGGCAACGCTCGCAAAACGAGAAAATTGGCCCGCGATGTGCCCAAACGACGTATGATCTCGAAACGGACTTCATCGCTGCGTTCGGAACGTCGTCAATACTCAGATTTGACTGTCAATTTGTTCAATTAAAATCGTTTGGCGAAATCAATGCGGGTCTCGAGACAACGACGCACAAATCAAGGAAAATGAAGCACGATGTTGCTCAAACGATATCCAATCGCGAAATGGATTTCGTCGTTGCGTTTGAAACATCATCAATACTCGAAATGAGTTATAAATTTATCCAACGAAAATCACATGCACAAATCGGCACGAGTTCCAAAACAATCATGCACAATTCAAAAAAATGCACGCAATCTAGACAATTCTAATTGACTAACACATTGCCGTCACTTTAAATTGATAGACAATAATGAGAGGGTATTAATACTACTTTTAATTTAATAAAAAATCTTAAAACTGGGAAGTCCAACCAAAAATCCCATGGCAATTAAACGTGTTACCTCACACAGCTCACCTTGATATGTTGGTTGGGAGCTTAGGCTATCAACTAAGAGGCCTTGGGTTTGAGTCTTGTATATGCGATGTGTGTATTAGTCTATCTTAATTGGCCTAAATATCCCAAAAATAAAATAAAATAAAATGTGTTATATCGAATGCGTGAATTGCTCTGATTAGATCCTGTAAATCCCGACTGCTCTGTGTCAAATCTCTTGTAAACCAAGTGCTGGCCTCGAGAGATTATTGGGTTCGGACACCGAACGCCGTCCAGAGTCCAATCAAAATGCATCACATCACCCTCTACTCGGTACCGTGCTTGGTACCGCGCTCGGTACACTCGATACTGTGCTCGGTACCGTGCTCGGTACTGCTGATGTGGCGCATTCTAATTAGTCTCCGAACATAAAACTGCGTTCTGTATCCAGACCTAATAATTTGCCGCTGGCCTTGGTCTATGCTTCTCTCTTCGTTAAAACGAAGGTAAGTCGACGACAAAAGATTCGTTTGGGACAGCTGTTTTATTACTTCTTAGAACGGATTATTGATTTTTTAGAACGGAGTAATAAAAAAGCTGTCCCGAAACGAAGCCCAAGCCTTTGCTCGAATAGGCGAGCAAGGAGCAACTCCCGTCTTCAACAGCTCATCCTGTCCGAACACTTCTCGATCCCGTCGAAACCAACCACCACACCGACCCAAATTCCATGCTCCAGCCCAGCAACCTTACCTCCGACCCAAACTCCACATTCCTGTCGTCTCTAGGCTCTGAATCGCTCCCTGTATTTGACCGGGCTCCTTCTTCACGTCCAGCTGAACTCTATCTCACCTGGACGAGCCTCTTCATCTGTCTGTTTCTACTCATCCAGTTCATTCGAACATCCTTCAAATCCCCTACTTGTTGCCGAACTGCCTGAAATCGAACAAGCCAACCCTCCCACACTCCACTCGATCCAACCGGCTGCAGCTTTTCCTCCTCTCTCTTGAACCAAATCATCAACCCACAAAGCACAAAGTAAAATTCATCAAAATATCTTTTACACAAGCTTATTTTAAACATATCTTTTACACAAGCTTATTTTAAACTGTCTTTAAGGTAAAGTTTCTTATTGGTTTCTCTGAACTAATAAGAAACTAATAAGACAAGTTATATTCACTAATCTATGGACAATTAGGGTTCCTTCCAGGGCCTCCATAGAAGAAATAATTGCCCCAATCTCCATTCTGATCATTCTGAATATCATAGCAGCTTGATTCTTTAGCATATGTTCCAATCCCTTTAGGAGATCTGAGATTATTGGAGCTATCAACTATTTGAATATTTTTGAAATAGCTTGCTTTGCCAAATCCTTCCACTGGAAAGTGACCACTGCCCATTTGAGTTGAAGTGTGGTGTCCATCTGCTTCTGTGTTCACTATTTCTCCTCCCCATTCAACCATTGAAGCACTATCAGCTAAGTAGGAGAAGAGGAAGGAGGGCCAATAACCTAACACATGGTTCTCCCCAATTTGCATCCACCAATTTCCCTCTTTTGGGTCCTGAAAATTCAGTCAGATGTCTTTGACACATAAGTTAGGCAAAATTGGGGTCCTTGGCTCAAAATTGGATTGAACATATTGAGTTTTGAGTAGGCTCAAAATAAATTTTCATAACATATTTGCATGCGTAAATATGAGTATATAAAAAAGCTTATCACAAGCTGACTCAAATTTTGTTTGGGATAATTTTTTAATTATGTTTTTTGGATTGCAACCATAATTTTTATTTGAACACTATTTTTTCGATAACTTAAAAAAAAAGTACTAAAAAGTTGTTTTTTACAACCGCTTTAAAAAATTATTTTCTCTATAATAATTTTACAAAACAGTAAAAAAGTCGTCCCAAACGAAACCTCAATATGAGCTAAACCCAACTTGAAATCATGTGAAGATAGGGCCAAACAAAAAATCCATTTGAACTTAGAAAAATCCATGACCTTCGAGCTGAGCTCTTTATCCTAGTCAAAACTGCAGCAGAAGACTGTAAATTTACATTCAAATGGTATTTGATTACCTTCCAAACAAGAATAGTGATATCATATTGAGAACCACCATAGTTAGAGATGGGAGAGATGCTGGAACCCACGGCAATTTCATTGTTTATCTGAACGAATCCAGAACACAGCAGATTGTAGCAGCCTGTAGCTTGATAAGAATCACTCTGTTTAATTTTTAAAATATCAATAAGAATCCAAGATCCAGTCTGTTCAATAGAGGAATAGAAACTGTAGAAAAAATATAAAAATGGTTGCAAAAAAAAAGACAAACTGTGAGAAATTTGGGAGAAGGAATACAAGCTTACAGTCCAGTAAGTGAATAGCCTTGTGTTCCTATCCCCATAAAGATCAGGACTGACCTAATAATACAAATGAAATTAAACAAAATATTAAATTTATGATAAAAATTTATTGCATTCATTCACTTGAAGGTTTGAGAAAGAACCTGCCAGCCTGCTTCAATGCTATTGAGATCAACTCCAAAGGAGCCACCCAAAATCCATAGTTGAGAAAGGCTGAACTCATTAGACTGCTGAACCTGTGGATTCCAGATATTCATAGTTGCCTTAGCTCCATAGTAGACATCTCCCTCTACATAGCTAATGGCATGCTGCTCAAACAAGAACCATAAAGAGAAGAAAAAAAAATGAGAAAAGGAATAAAAAATCCATTTTTCAAAATTATTAATGAAAAAAATGGAAATCATACACATAAAATTTCTATTATATGTAAAATAATGCTTTCTTTTTTCCATTATTTTAGAATTTTACAACAAAAAATTGAATGGCATACCAGTAAATATGGAATTTTCTATCAGTATGTCAGTAAAAATCTGTGTTTTTTTTGTTTTTTGTTTACTTTCTTCTTAAAATCTATGATTTTTACCTCATGGCCATTCTCATTGATGAGGTCAGGATCAGAGGATAAGGGAAAGGGAATGGTCCTGTGCTTCTTCTTGCCATAGCTCTTGAGAGAACTGGCTCTAAGAACATCTTCTTCCTTAGTTCTTCTTATGGGGATTGTGTTCTCTGGGCATCTGCCATTCTTATGCCATAGCTGAGAAATTTGTTTGCTTGATTGCTTATTGTGACTCGAACTACTGAGGTTTGATGCCGATTTGCTCTCATCATATTGAGCTTCTGGATGAAAAGAAGGCCTTGCCTGCATCGAAAATGGAAATTGAATTTAGGCTGCAATAACTTAAAAAAGAAAAAAGAACAGAGTGATTGATTGGGAAAAGATTGGCCAACTAAAGATGTCCCAAGTTAAATTTAGCTCAGATTGTATGACAGTTATCTCATAAACAACTACTTATAAATTTACCGTAATTTTAAGAAAAGAAAACTGTGTTTTATATCCTGGGTTAAGTTTAGCTCAGGATATCTTCATTCAAAGTATTTTCTAGAGAGAGAGAGAGAGACCTGAATTGTGTGGTTTCTGAAGAGAGGATGATCAAAGGCTGGCTGGTGAGAGACATTAACACAGTCTATGATATCTCCATCTGGGCTCTGTGGATTTATAAATGTCTTCATGTTAAAGCAATTCAATCATATAAGAAAATTCCATGAAAATTGATATATCATCAAAAAATTATCTTGATCGGGCACGAATCTCAAGGCAAAATCAAGTTGGAAACTTTCGAAATTAAATCTGAGAGCATCATAACTCCGATTTCAGCAAACTTACAGTCAAACTGAATGTCTCGAAAATACGAACCCAGTGACACCAAATTCGACTCAATCCGAGCCCAAATGGGTCCAAATCGAAGACCTGGAACGCATTTGGAAAGCTCAAACCATAAATTGGATGACCAAACGATTTTCAAATGTGACATACTTATATTCGAATCGAGCGGCTCGACGAGACTAATACAATGAGCCTATGATCATCAAATTCTGATATCATTAAGGCATTCAAATGCCTATTAAACAGTCTATGATCAAAGAAGTCGATGTCGGCCGCCCATTCAAACCACTCCCAGCGTGCTCATGATCTTCTCTCTATTTACAGGTATGTCACTCTCAGAAAACTATAAATATATCCGTCATTCTTCATGGAAAGGGGGAGAAAAGGAGGAGGAAGAAGGGTCCCAATCAAGGAAGAGAAAATAAAGTTCTCTTGCCACCAGACTTATCCTCGACCACCGCCGAACTTCTGCCCGGCCACCAACTATCGCTGAACTTCCGTCGGGCCACCGACTGTCGTTGCACTTTTGTCGGACCTCCACCCAACTCACAACTGTTGCTGGAATTATGGCCAGTCACCAATTGACGCCGAACTTTTGTAGGACTTCCACTCGGCTTCCGACTATTGTTGGACTTCCACCCGACAACAGTCTTTTTGACCAATGTTGCCCACCGACTACGGTCCTTCCGATCTTCGCTGTCAGATAACAGTCTTTCCGACCTCCTTTGCCTGTCGACTATGGCTTCTAACTAACTGTCGTCTGCCTACTACGGTCCTTCCGACCTCCTTCGCCCACTACGGTCTTTCCGACCTCCGTCGCTAGACAACGGTCTTTCTGACCAACTGTCACCCACCGACTACAGTCCTTCCAACCCTCATCCCCATACAACAGTATTTCTAACCAACTATCGTTCGCCGACTACGGTCCTTTCGACCTCCTTCGACGACTACAATGTTTCCAACCTCTGTCTCCAGACAACAGTCTTTCTGACCTACTGTCACCCACCGATTACTGTCCTTCCAACCTCCTTCGCCGATTATGATCCTTCTGGCCTCTGTCGTCAGATAATTATCTTTCTGACCCATCCAATACCAATTATAGTCCTTCCGACCTCCGTCACTAGATAATTATCTTTTCGATCTTTGTCGCCCGCTGGCTATGGGCCTTCCGACCTCTGTCGTAAGACTGTGGCCTTTCTAACCAAATTCTCCAGTCGATTACGTTCCTTCCGACCTTTATCACCAGACTACGATCCTTTCGACCTCCGTTGCCAGGCAATGGTCTTTTTGACCATTATCGCCCGCCAATTAAGGTACTTCGGACCTCCGTCGCTAAACAACAGTCTTTTCTGACCACTGTTGCCCGCCGATTACGATCCTTCCGACCTCCGTCACCATACAATTGTCTTTCCAACCTTCGTCGCCCGCCAACTATGGTCCTTCCAACCTCCGTTGCAAGACTACGGTCTTTCTAACCAATTTCGTCTGCCGACTACGGTCCTTCATGCCTTTGTCACCAGACTACGGTCCTTCCAGCCTCCATCGCCAAACAATAGTCTTTCTGAACATTGTCTCCCGCTGATTATGGTCCTTCTAACCTCCGTCGTCGAACAACGGTCTTTTCTGACCACTATCGCCAGTTGACTACGGTCTTTGGACCTCCTTCGCCGATTATGGTCCTTCCAACCTTCATCGCCAAAAAATGGTCTTTTCGACCTCCGTTGCCCGCTGACTACGGCCCTTCCGACCTCCATCTCTAGACTATGGTCTTTCGACCTCCGTCGCTCGGCGACTATGATTTTTTCGACCTTCGTCGCCTTGCCTGATAACGGTCTTTCTGACCAATCGAACGTCGATTATGGTCCTTCCGACCTCCGTCGTTAGACAACGGTCTTTCCGACCTCCGTCGCCCACCAACTACAGTCCTTCCGACCTCCGTCGCCAAATAATAGTCTTTTCGACCTCCATCGCCCTCTGACTATAGTCCTTCTGCCCTTAGTTGCTAGACTACGGTCCATCTGACCTCCGTTGCCCAATAATGGTCTTTCCGACCTCCGTCACACGCTGACTATGGTCCTTTCGATCACCGTCACACGATTATGATCTTTCCAACCTCTGACGCCCGCCGACTATGGTCCTGCCAACCATATAAACATGACAATACTAATTCTTTCAATTCCCACCATGTAATACACTTTGTATGATGTATATTTGCTACATCAAGAAAGGGTCTGATTTATAATCGATTGCAAATACTAGTTGATTCATTTAAACTGGGCCAGGCCCTGTGATTTTTTCTCTTTTTTAGGAGTTTCCACGTAAAAACTGTAGTGTCTCTTATGAACACTACACCATTTCTTTTATCTGATTGTGTGTTTTATCTTCGTATAAAACTAAAGCATTAAACGTTATATTTCTCTATCGCTGCTAATATTCTAGGACGTAACAAAAATGATATAACATATATGAAAATTTTGAAGTAAATGGTCTCATTTAAGCATTGAGATCAGCTATGAATAAGTAGCGCTGCAAGCGAACCAAGCGTTCGACGAGCTATTCTTTGTTCGGTTCGATTAAAGCTCATTTGTGATTGTTTAATTAACTAAACAAACAAATTTTTGAACAATATTTTAAATACTCGATTCTTAAATAAACAAACTTGAACACTAATGCGTTCGGCTCATTTATGTTCGTGAACAACATCATTTGAAGCTCGTGAACAAGCTCGACATTAAGCTCGATAAGAAGCTCGATAAAAATAATTAATATTTGATTATAGAATTAATAAATATAGATAATATAAATATTTTATATTTATTATAATATAATGATATAATTATTGTTAAATAATAAAATTTAAAGTAAATAAATATTATATTATATGTTAATTAAATATTCTTATTAAATCTTAGTGAATGAATACCAAGGACAAAAAGAGAGGCGGCAAACTCAGAATTTTTCTTGGTATTTTAATATTTTCCCTTGTTATCTTCCCGACTTGCCCTAATTTTTCTTCCCAAACGCGGGCTAACGAAGGCGGAACTAGCGATAGTTTAAAAAATTTTGTTAAATATGTTCGCGAACATGCTCGATGTAATTGTTTGTTAGGAAGCTCGATAAAGCTCGTTTGTTAAGTTAATGAACATCTAAAAGTAGAGCTCATTTATAGCTCGTTCATGTTTGTTTGTTTAAAGCTTGATAAGCACTAAACGAACCGAACATGAACTGAACATGAACCGAACATGAACACTCATTAATTTAAATGAACCAAACATGAACACAAACAATAAAGCTCGAACAAACATGAACCAAACTTGAACAAGCTGATATTAAATGAACTCGAACATGAACACTCACATACTCGACTCGGCTCGGTTCGTTTGCAGCCCTATGAATAAGCAGACCATACAATTCAAAGGATATTAAAGAACATTAAACAAGAAAATGCTTTTGAAAAAAGTAGAAAAAAAGGGCGAGGCTTTCCGAAAGAAAGAAGATACAGTTTGAAGAAGAGAAGAGGAGAAAGGCAGGACCTTGAAAGACTTCACTGCCGGCTTATTAAGTTTGTTAAGATGCCTTTTTGTTTCCAGCTTCTGTCTCCTCATGGCGGTGGCGGTGGCCGTGGCGACACCACCGCCGCCGGAAGCGCATGATAGGAAGCACATAGTTAGAAGAAGAAGCCCTGACCAGTATCTCATGCTAACTTGAGTCGCCATGAAGAGTTTTCTCTAGTTTTTCTTCTCAACTTCAGTCCATGGAGAAATTTAAAGCTGAATTGAAATTTGAACCACTACTCTCTCTATCTCTCTCTCTCCCCCCTCTGTTGACTTCTTCTCCCCAGTCCTCACGTCCTCCCCAGTCTTCACTTATTCTGGCGCGCGCTTACTCTCCCGGCCTCCCTACGTACACATCAAGCGGGGTAAAATGGGAAGAACAAGTTTAAATTAGAAGGAAAATTTTTCAATTAGTATACACACTTATGACTCAGCTTATCTTGGTCTGTTGGTTTGGGAGCTTTGGTTAACAACCAAGAGGTCCTGAGTTTGAATCTCATATATGTGATGTGTGTATGAATTTGCCTTAATTGACCTAAATATTCTCAAAAAAAGTATACACATTTATGCGTTTGTTGTAGTTGTTTGAGCTGATGTAATCAAGTTTATTAATTTAAATTATATATAATTGTTAAATATATTTATGATTAAATTTATTTTTATTATATTTTATTATAAATAAATAAAATTTGTATTTATATAAATAATATTTTTTTTAAAAAATTGAGATTATGAGGTCAAGGTCAAAATTATAAATAAAGGATTAATTGAAAAGAAATTAAAAAAGCACTTTTCATTTTATTTTTTAAAAATTCATTTTAGTAAATACAAATTTTAATTTATCAAATTGAATTAAAAAATTTAAGAATTAAATTTAGGATCATATGAACTTTAATATTAACAAATTTATAATCGAAATAAACGTCTCAGTTAGCTTAAGGTGAGAAATACTCCATAAATTTGAGCCACTATTTATTTATGGGTCTTAAAATATGCTTTAGAGGTTCCATCGAGACCGTAAACTTTAAGTTATTCAAAACATCCAAAAATAATCTTTTATTTCTATAAACTTTCTAATAGCTAAACAACCTTAGTATATTCAATTATAAGAAGTATGGTCTCACCACATAAAATTCTAAAAAGCATTTAGAAAATTGTAACAAAATAAAATTATGAATAAACGTCATTTAATTTGATCGTATTTCACTAGCTTAGAGATAGAAGGGGAGAGAGAGACAAGTGAGAGAGAGAGAGAGAGAAAGATGACAGGGGGGAGAGAGAGAGAGAGATGGCACCAGAGAAAGAGAGAGGAGTGGAGAGAGGGGGGAGAGAGAATTTAAATAATAATAACTTATAAGTTTTCGATTTCGTTTTTAAAATAAATATAATATAAATTAAAAAATTAATTAAATATTTTTAAAATTATTATATTTAATTAAAACTTATAAGTTATAAAGCTTTATATATTTTTAGTTTAAATTATTAAATATATGTATTTTAATAATAAATGATAAATTTTATTTTAGTTTAAATAATTTTTTATAAAATTTTAGTTATGTATAAATTATTTATAAATAATTAATTAAATAAAATTTTTAGTTTATATGTAGTTATATATAATTTTTTAGTTATATAAATAAATTTAATTAAATTAATTTTTTATAAATTATTATATTTAATTAAAACTTATATAGTTTTATATATTTTTAGTTTAAATTATTAAATATATGTATTTTAATAATAAATAAAAAATATTTTATTTTAGCTTAAATAAATTTTTATAAATTTTTAGTTATATATATTATTCACTCTCCACTCCTCTCTCTCTCTCCCTCTCTCTCGCTACTCTCTGTGCGCTACTGAATGGCGTTTTCTCGTTGGGTCAAATAATTTTTATATAAAAAACTGTTTTAAAAGCATTAAAAAGGTCGCCCCAAACGGAGCTATCGTAGTCATAAATTATAATATTGATAGGAATCAGGTGAATTTTTTATCCATGTTTTAGACGAATAACGAGTGCTTATTTTATGGTCATTTGATTTTATTTTTGGGCGATTTTGGTCCGAATTCAAAAGCACTAATTTAGAAGAATTTTATTAATATTTGCATGCAAATGCTCATTAAGAAAAAAAAGCTCTTTGCTTCAACTGTTTGGTCACATGCATGGAGCAAAGTGCCTCAAATGGGAATGACCCACAGTAGCTTAAATTACTTATTTATTTGTTAAACATGTAAGCTTCATAAGATTATCCAAGAATATATTTGATAGGGCATTAAAAATCTATTTTATTGGGCATTAATCTTGATGCATATTTGAACGGAAAACTTTTGAACTTTTATTTTGATAAATTTATAGTCAAATTAAATGTCTTGATGGAGAAAGCTGTCAATACCAAAAATGATTTGATCCGACTCCAAATGAGCCCGGATTTAGCAATTGGAACATAATTAGAAACTTAAGGACATTAATTGGAGAAACAGACGATCTCCAAATCTCGCTTATAATCAAATTGAGCATATTTACAAGATGAATCCAACAAGTCAAAAATCATTAAATTTTGATATCATTAAAATGTTTAAATGTTAAAAGAATGGTATATGATCGAGGGTATTTATATGAGCCATGTTACTCTCAAAAATTATATAAATAGGCTCTTACTCTCTATATGATGAGACTGTATTCTCATTTTGAGATTCAAGAGAACTCAAAGGATTACAGAATATAGAAATTTCACCCGAGCACTATTATCTGACTTCAGTCATCAAAACTCTACCAAATTGCTATATTCAAATTACCACTCGATCACCACTATCAAATCATCATCATCTGACCATCATTGTCTAATCATCAGAGTCAAAATATTGCCTAATCGTCGCCATCAATCCAACACCTAATCGCTCTCATTGGACCACATCGACCTATAAGGCTAATGCACCAACATATGTGCTAGACTTCTTTGTCGATGATATCCCTTCCACAAAGAAGAATGAAGACAAAAATCAAATGCTATAGGTCTCTTCCAATTTCACAGGATCCATTCCGTGCATTTTATATCTTACATATTATATCAACAATTTTTTGAATACTGGGAAAAGGCATTATTTATAACCAGTGACAAACACTAATATAATCATTTCAATTAGACCAAAAAATCCTCCAATTTTTCTCTTTTTCGAGATTTCCACATAAATATTATTTTAATATTTGCATTAGATCTCTAAATAAAATTAAGACGTTAATCTCTATCTCTCTATCATGAATATTTTGAAACACGATAATTCTTTTCATGAAACTTAATTAATTTTATAAGCCTTTTAATTATCTATAAAGGATTCATCATATAGAGCCCTTATGATGCCCAATAATAGCTAAATAAAATTATGATTGCTATCTAAAAGATGAAGCAACTAGAAAACTATCCTAAATAGATCCTTAGTGTGTTCAAAACCTCAAAGATATGCATTGTATTTGCCCAAATTTGAATGTAGCTGTTTGGTTCAACTTTTATTAAAATGCCAACATTATCTAAATCACACTGTTAATTCAATAAAATATTATCTATTTCAATTATTATGCCTTTTTAGATATATTAGCATTATTAAAATGTCAGCATTATATTTCATATTTCCATATCAGGACAGCATGGCATAAGTCAATACAAGGTTCACAAGAATACAACAATATCAACAACATCAAATCTTTATCCCACTATATGGGATCGACTGCATGAATCTTTTTTTCTCCATTGTGTCCTGTTAAGAGTCAAATTTTCATTTAAATCTAATAAAAAAATGTCATTTCTAATATTTTTTTAACCAAGTCTTTTTTAGATCTACCTCTACCTCTTTTAATATAGGTCAAATCTAATACATCTACTCTCCCAACCGAGTCATCAGAAGGCCAACATTTTATGTGACCAAACCATCTAAGGCGACTCTATCTAATCTTATCTACCACTGGAGCTACTCCAACCTTTTCACGTATATGCTTGTTTTGCATTCTATCTCTAATAGAAAAGCCACTTATTCACCTAAGCATCCTCATCTATGCAACACTTAATTGTATGCCTGTCTCTTTCCTGCACATCCCCACAGTTCACAAGAATACAAGAAGAAAAATATTTGTTATTTTCGTGAATCAAATTGGAGAGCCACATGAGTTCCCACTTAAATGAAGAAAACATTTCTACAACTCCATAATCAATATTCATATATACAATAGTTGAATTAAGATTAAAAGAACAAAAACAAATTAAGGAGGTAATTAACTTTTATAATATAGATAACGGAATAAACTTCAAAATAGTCCCATGATTATCTGCATATGGCCAATTTAGTATCACGTTGCTCCAATTTAATCTCTCGACTACATAAAATTGATCCAAAATTATTCTTTTGGAATGAAATTAGAATCAATTTTGTATAGTCAAGGGGTACTAAATTGGCACAATATGATGCTCTAGGATTAAATTAACCACATAAGAATAGTCTAGGGTTTAGGGATATCTACGGATAATGTCAGTCTGGCCACCGAAATCCTGAGCTTTTTCAATAAATGCAATAGATCCAAATATATGTGTGCAAAGCTTGACCTCAAGAAAGCTTTCGATTCTGTATCCAGGGAATTTATTCTCAATAGAATGACGCAAAAAGGCATCCCTTCAAACTTCATTGGGTGGGTCAAAGCTTGCATTATGGATGTACACTTCTCTATCTGCGTGAATGGGGTGCTCGAAGGATTTTTTCCATCTAAGGTTGGCCTCAGACAGGGATGCCCTCTGAGTCCCTATCTATTCTGCTTTGCTATGGATGCCTTCTCCTGTCTTCTTGACTCTTCTGCGGCCGATGTGGCCTTTGAGCCGTTCAAAGTTAAAAACTTTACTCTCTCACACCTCCTATATGTTGATGACATTTTAGTTTTTGGGAAAGCTATTGTTCGCAACAGCCATGCTCTTAACTCTGTCCTCAACAAGTTTGCTGAATCCTTTGGCCTTCTTGTCAACATGCACAAAAGCTCTCTTATTATCCAATCTAATACCCCCCATTGCAATGAAATTTGCACTGTCCTTAATATTCCCAATTGCCATATCAAGATATCTTATCTTGGTATTCCCATTTCTATAAAGAAGACTTGCTTATCTGATTTTGCCCCACATTTGGATATTATTGCTAACAAGCTTTCCGGATGGAAAGCTAAAATTCTCTCTTTTGCAGGTAGACTTCAATTCTTAAGATATACTATTTGGAATACCATCGCATATTGGATTCGTGGGGCCATTATACCTAAAGCTTATTATAAGCAAATTGAAAAACTATCCTCTAGATTTCTTTACTCTGGCGACACTACGGTGACAAAACTGTAGCTTATATCTTGGAAAAACGCTTGCAAACCTAAAAAGGTTGGGGGAATAGGGCTTCCTTCTATTAATGCTATTCGGTTTGCCTATAATTGCTCTGTCATTTCCAGGATGTATAATTCCCCCTCCCCTCTATCTTCTTGGTTATCTCACATATACTGTTCTCCTTGGAAACCTATCTCTTCTTTAGCTTTTTCTATGTGGAAATCTATCTGTGCTACTACTATGACTGTAAAAGGGAGCTTTGTCTTCAAAGTGAATGTTAACTCCCACATTTCTCTGATTTGGGACCACTGGTGTCATGGATCGAGTTTGGCGGAGCTTCCTCTTAGCTCCTCCTTTATTAATGTTTTTGCTTAGGACTCTTCTCTTTTTGTGATTATGGATACTAATGGTTGGATTTTTCCCATCAATACTCATCAATCCATTATTTCAGCCATTAATTATATCATTATTAACTCTGGGGCTGAATCGTTGTTATGGAAGAATGGGAAATCTGGTTGCTTCAGTGACTTTTTAAAGGAGTTTTATTCTAATGATAGGGAGGTGGCTTGGTTCAAAATCATTTGGCACAAGTATGCTGCTATTCGATTCTCTATTTATGGCTGGCTCAGCATGCTTGGTGGGCTTAAAACTTCAGATGAATTGATTAAGAGGAATATACCTGCTGACGCCTTATGTTGTTTTTGTTTTCTAAACCAGAAAGCATTTCTCACCTTTATTTTGAGTGTGACTTCACCTATTCTATCATTACTGATCTCATTCCGGTTTTAAAATCTTTCCTTTTGCATCCTAAGCTTTATCAAATTACTAATCTTTTTGCAGATGATAATTTGATTTTGATGGGTAAGACGTCATTTTATCTGCATCTTCTTTGGTCTTTTATCTACCATTGTGGACCTCCGAAAGGACACAAGAACACCGCCGCCCCGCGGGGGGAGACAGTATTTGCTGCCAATGGGAGGGCAAATTCGATCACACATACGATTAACCATTGAGGATAGTGGCTCTCACCAGTACACCCCGATGGGTAACAATATATGTGACCTTATCATCACAACGGATTTCCCCCACCCGATACATTAGCTTGAGTGAGGTTTATTTGAAAGTGGGATTCGATTTCCCACGGGCGCAAGCCCCCGTGGTTAATTATATCTCAAGCCGAGGCCTAAAAAAACTCTCGATTAAGGATTCTACATTATTCTTCCCAAATTGGGATTGACACATAGGGAGAAGACTAGGAAATTTTACTCAAAGAGAAAGAAAGGTTCAACTAGGCTTAGTCAACATGTACGGCTCAGATCAGCATCCGGAGGGACTAAGGTAGTGAAAAAAAATTGGAGAAAATAAAATCATGCACTCAAAACATGCAGGAGAGAAAGATGGAGGTGGCGTCATCCGTGTGATGTAGATAGGTAGGGTTTATATTCTCTGGACGATAGGAGACTTACCTACTGATGAGGCATACTATGAAATAATAGTAGCCTTGAATCCTAAATCTAATGGGTTTAGTGTTCTGCGCACAACACGAACACCCGTGTCCTAGCTAATGCAATGCAAAATCTGAACTTACCCCAGCCTGGATGGGGGAGCCAGCTAACCACATAATCGCTTTAAAATCATGCTATCTAGTCTTTTTATGAAAGATGGGTGGGTAGGTTATAGTTCATTAGAAGTAGGGCCGACATCTAGAGACTCTCCTAATTGGCCCCATACTTATACAGGGTGAATGCTCCTAAAGCTAATGCAATTAAAATTTTGATTTAGTTGATTTTTAATGTAATGCACGCTAGTTGAGCTTCCAAATCAGGTATGCATAGAACTTTAAAAAGGCTTATGAAAATAATTTTTAGAAGTAGACTGGGCTTCCCCAGGTCCGGCACCTCATCCTCATATGTTAGATTATCCGGACTCTACCCGCAGGCAGGGAAGTGTCTTATAGAAGGAGAGAGAAGAATGCAATAATATGCATACGACCTCGGACGGTTCCTGCTAGGTTACTAAATTATTTAAACCTTAAAATTTTAGATATTAGTTTTGAGTAGAAAATATTTTAGTCCTTAAAGAGCCTAACAACATCCAGGCTAAAACAAAAGCGGCATGCACGACGCCAGGAAACTAAAAAAGGCATACAACCTATGCGCAATTAATATCAAATCAAATAATAATAAATAACCAAACCAATTAAATAAATATCCATAGGCGAACTGCCCTTTAGTTACAAACCAGGGTCTACAGAAAGTAAAGTGGCCGGGCACCACTGCCAACAACCCGGATTTCTAATCCTAGAACAAACGCAAGTTATTTTGAGTATGATACTCTAGATCTTCATCTTCTTGATCTTCTCTTCCTTGGACTCCTTGGATCTCAACTTCCTTGGACTCCTTGGATCTCAGCTTCCTTAGACTCCTTGGATCTCCTCTTCCTTGGACTCCTTGGGTAGTAAAATGATCCAAATTTGGATTTCTAAGCATAAAAGGACTATCCTCATATTGGTTGTCCTTTCCTCCTTGGAATCCAACATTTGGATCCTAGTATCCCCACTTAAAATAGACTTTCACAACTCAATACCAGATTACAAATAATTACATTAAATGAAAACAGTAAATTCTAGACTCTCCTGCAAGATTATCCTAATGAAAATCATCCCAAGCAGTTTATATAAAAAATAAAAGTACTCATCATAGCCACGCTTGGCCATGCTCTTAATTATTTGAGGGCTATGAAGTTCTGGAGTACCTGTAGTAATTTATAATGATTATTTTATTTAGCCCTCATTTATTTAGGGGGGCTGAACAATTTCTGAAGCACATGCATAAAATAATGTCAATCTTTAAATCATGATTATTACCCCCCCCCTTTTATTTAGCGCTGCATGAGCATGGCCACCTGCAAAAAATATCATTAGTATAAAAATTGATCCTAACCTATGGGTAGTCTATCGTGCAATCACATCAATTCCCAGAGTGCAGTAAAAGTAAGCAAACACACCAACATCATCTCAATCACAACATGCAGTGAAATCTCGGAAAGCTCGGCACATAACAGAAAAAGTAATCACCGGCCTAGCCTAGGCCTAGAAGTGGTGCCCTAACAAACCATCTAAGTGTGTGTGAAAACTATGTATCTGAGATAGATCCTAAGCTGGGCAGTTAGTTGAAGTTGCCTACTATTCAGGTTGATTGTAGGTCTGAAAAGGGATTTTATTTAAAGTTCAAATATTAGTAAATTAGGATCTATTTTAATTAATTTAATATGTGGATCAGTTTTAATACTTATGGTAATGATGTTTGGAGTTTAAGTTTCATTAGAGAATTTTATGAGGTTCGGGGTCCACCTATACACTAGGCTAAGGGGTCCAAAATTGATTTTTTGATTAAAGAGACTTTATGGATAGTTAATATTTTTATAAAATAATAGACCTTAACCCGATCAGTTAGACCGTAAGCATGCCCGATTTGGACTCTTCTATCCAAAGTTATGAATTTCTGAAGTTTTGGTCTCGTTTTGAACTAAGTTTGACCAGATTATTGACTTTTTGATTTAAGTTGATTTATGGAATCTTAATATTTTTAGTAAATACTAGACCCTAATGTAAGTTGAATGCCTTTGAGTTTGTCCAATTTGAAGTTTTCTATAATTAGTTATGAATTTTCAAAGTCTGGGCTATTTAGTGAATTATCGAAATTATTTAATTAAATGGCTGTTTTAGATATTTTGATCCAAATCAGTTCCAAATTGCTTGGAATCACCCCCAAAGGTCAGGAATGACCCAAAGAAGTGTTCCCAAGTGTTTGGGGAAAATTTAGAATTTTTAATTATTTTTAATTATTTAATTTAATTAAAAGATAATTTTTAATCAAAATTAAATTAAAATTCAGATTGAGGCCCAATCAAGGGACCTTTAATTTTCATGGATTAGGGACTAAATTCTGAAGAGTTTGATATATTATGGGTATTTTTTTGATTTAAAATGAATTTATTAAAATTTTCTGAAGTTATCGGATCCTAATTAAAGGGTAAATTAGGGTTGATCAATTAAGGGGTTTAATGAGTCCTAAAAAAACCTAGAAAATTTTGAGGGATTTAGGATGTCACTAAATTTAGATGTTTCAAATTTCAAGTCAATCAGAGGTAAACCCTAGTTCCTAGAACTTTTCTAAGTTTGCTAGATGGGTCCTTAATTATTGTCCTTAAGGTGCCGCTACGTTAAATAGGTTTAAATCAATGTCTTAACTAACCCTGAGCATAACATAAGGGAAATGCAGCAAATGTAAATACACCAAACATGTCCTTAGATCTAGGAGAGCCTAGGCTAGGTGCTTGAGCATCCTACACATACAAGGACTACGAAAGCACTAAGTAAGAATACTAATGAAGTGATTAGTGAATGATTGTGACCCAATCATTCACTAATCCTTCTCCCACATGAATGCTTTTCAAACATATAGTCTATGTTTAAAATTTTACAAGAGGTGGACCTCCCAAAATTAGAGGATTTAATTACTACTTAATTTAAAAGTAATTTTAAAATACATAAAAATTATAAATATGTAAAAATACAAGTTTAAAAGTAAGATAATTTGAAAGTAATTCAGTTCATAAGCATGGGAGGTCCATCAGCCACCAAGAGGGGTTTAAAAATAATTTTTATTTCAAAATAATTGATTATACTAATTATCTAAATAATATTTAAATAATTAAATAACTAGACAGTACAGAAATCATCCAGAGCAATCAGATTTGAATCCATAAAAAAATTTTAAATTAAAGTTTACATTTTTCTGAAAAATTCAAAGTATTGCACGCAAAAATCCGATTTAAAACAGAAAAGTTGTGAATTTTCTAAGTTTAAATAGATTTAAAAAAATAATTTTTAAATAATTTAAAATAATTAATAATATTAAAATAAATCAGATATTAAAATATCTAAATTTCAAAATAAATAATAAGTAATAATAATTAAAATAACCTTAAAATATTAATAATAATATAATAATAGTTAAGGTAATTTTAAAACATTAATAATATAATAATGATATTAAAATAATAATATTACTACTAATGATAATATTATCAAAATAATATCAATAATAGTGAATATTAATATTATAATAATATAAATATTAGCATAATAATATTATTATTAAAATAATAACAACATTATTAAGAATAATATTGATATTATAATAATATTAGTAATAATAATTATTATTATAATAATATTATAATAATACAAATATTAGCATAATAATATTATTATTAAAATAATAATATTATTATTAATAATACTTGTTAATATTATAATAATATTAATAATGATTAAATATTAATATTATAGTCATATGAATATTAACATAATAATATTATTATTAAACAATAATAATATTATTAATTATAATATTAATATTATAATAACATTAATAATAATAAACATTAATATTATAATAATATATATATATTAACATAATAATATTATTATTATTATTTATAATATTAATATTATAATAATATTAATAATAATTAAATATTAAGATTATAATATAAACATTAACATAATAATATTATTATTAAAATAATAATACTATTATTAACTATAATATTAATATTATAATAATAATAGTAATAATAAATATTAATATTATAATAATATAAATATTAATATAATACTATTATTATTAAAATAATATTATTATTATTATTTATAATATTAATATTATAATAATATTAACAATAATAACAATGATAATAATAATAAACTTAATTACAATTAGCAAATATATATTTTTAAATATTAAAATTAATTTTAAACTAATTATTTAAATAATTCTAATTGAAAAAAGATTTTAAAATAATTTTTAAAAAAATTAAAAAAAAAATTGGCGGCGGCCTGCCACATGGCGCACCGGGATTCGTCCCGCAGTCCGCGAGCAATCATTGCCTGGCGACGCAATTTGCGCCGCCGGCAATGATTATCGCAATCATTGTGGTAATCAGACGCCGCAGACGCGGCGTTACTTAGCCACGTCAACGAGGTACGGGAGCCGCTGGATCTCCGCGGTTACGAGATGGACGGCTGAGATTCAGCAGGATGGAGGAACGGACCACGGATCGATCCACGCGATCGTAGCGGACGGCAGAACGACGGGATCCAGACAGTTGATCGCGAGATCAACGGCCCGGATCGCTGCCAGCGAACGGAAGCGAGAACCGAAACCCTAGAACGAAAAAATGTCTCGTTCTCGCAATCGGATGGACCAAATCACGTAAAATTTTAAACCTAAGATCTACTCATGAACAGAGATCATGTGGGCTAATTTGTTTGGCTTAAAACGTGCTTATCAAAACGTTATTTAGATCTAAGTGCTAGATATATTCTAAGGGTTTTTTGAGAGATCTCACCGTTGAACTTCGAGATTTTAGTTAGGTTGCACTTGTACATTGTCCTCGCACACTTCTCTAGTTGAAAGCACGATCAGACGAGCTCTAGATCGAATGGATCGAGACCTTGGACGTCTAGGGCCTAGGGTCGCCGAGAACTCGCCGCCAGCGGGCTTTGACCGTCAGGATTCGAACAGGGAAAGGTTGAGGGAGGTTATAGGAGCTCCCACACGAAATTCTAGGGCTTGGGGAAGTCTCGGGTGAAAGCAAGAGTAAGATCCTCCTTAAAGATCCCTAGGATTCCTATTTATATGCCCTAGACTTATTATGAACGGTCTAGATCTAATCTAGGGCTTGATTAGGAGGTAATCAAGTCCCTAGGGCCGTGGTTTGGGTTTTGAATGGATTAGGAAAGTGTTTAGGGCTTTGAATAGGCCTAAATAGCTCTTAATGGGTCATATTGACCCATTAATGGTCATTAATGACTTAGGTTGACCAAGTCAAGGGTTGACTTGGTCAACCTAGTCAAATAGGCCCAAGGGATGGAGGGGTTTGAGCCTAGGGGTCTATGGATTTGATTTTAACTTGAATAAACCCATAGGAGTCTATTGGGTCAACTTAGGTTGACCTGGTCAACTGGGTTGACCCAGGCCCTGGGTCTGAGCTGAAAACAAGGTCAACAACCATTTGTGGAGGGAAAGGAATGCTAGAAAATATGGAAACAAGTATTGCAGCAAAGTCACTATTCGTATGCTCATCACTAAGGCTATCTCTCTTAAAATCTCTGGTTGGAAGAATGGAGATAGATTTAAACAATTACTTAATGGGCCATCTTAATTTATTGCTGGATCTTTTTACATCCTTAAGGATTTATATCTCATGTTGCATGATGTTGCCTGGTTGCTTCGGTGATTGGTTTTGTATTGTTGGCAATTGGAATATAGTTTCTGCTACTTCCGTGAACGATAACCCTGCTGGCTACGTGGTTTGTTGCCTCGTATGGATTATGATGCCTGTGGCTTTTCGATTTTGGATGGGCTTTTGAGCCATGGACAATGATGTTCTGCCCATCTGGTCTTTCTTTGGATGGTCTTTGGGCAACCAAGGAAGCCATTCTCTTCTGAATGTTGCTGGTTTTATAGCCTGCCCCTGAGTCCTGGCTTTTTTACTTTAAGCAATTTTGATCTGATTTTTCTACAGGAATTTGGAGTGGCTCCTTTTTGGCTGCTTCTTTTTGTGGAGCCCTTGCTCAAATTTTACCTGAGCAATGTTTGCTCTCTTTTCTTTTTTCTTTACTTAAAATTTTTCTTTACTTGTAATTTCTTTACTTAATGGATGGGCTTTGCTCCTAATTTTTCCCAAAAAAAAAAAAGAAGAGGACAGGGAATCTCACGCCTTTCTGTTGATAACGTCAATTGGAAAGGAAATGAGTGTCTCAGTAGGTTGGTTCTTTTCAGGAATTGTAGTTTCTGCAATGCTTCATAGATGCAATCATTGTACTATCCATGAAATTTTCTGTTATGAAGAAGCCATGCAGTTTTTTTTTCTGTTTAATAATGAATAATAAATTCAAATTTCTAACATTAAAATTTTTTTTTTGGAACATTTAGGTCAATTAAGGCAGGCTCATACACACATCGCATACACAAAACACGAACCCGAAACCTCTTAGTTGGGTAGCCTAAGCTCCCAACCAACAGGCCAAAGTGAGCTATGTTCTAACATTAAAATCAATGAGTCATGGATTCTTTTACAGGCCATGCAGTTTTTTTTTTCTGTTTTTAGATAAATCAAGAGCCTTGGCTCTATATATATAGAAAAAGAGAGAGTCATGCAGCAGTTTCAGCACTACTGATTTCAAGTAGGAACCATTACCTGTAGTGATTGTAAAAGTTCAGTAGAAAGTTGAAGATGCCACCATGATGTAGAAGTCATTCTGGCAATGCAAGTCATCAAGATCTGGCAAGAATCTGGCAAACAAAAAGTCTGTACAGTTTGGGTCAGTTCAAAGCCTCATTGATAGCTTCTTGCTTGCTTTGTTGAAGGACAGGGGCGGTTCAACCTTAAGCCCAGGAAGGGCAATTGTCCCCCTATAAAAAATTTAAAAAAAAACTATTATATGATTCTTTAGATCGAATTCAGTTAGGGGGCGCTGTCCCCTTGGACCCTAGCATATCTGCGAATTCTCTATACTTTTACTTATAAGTTTGTCCCCCCTGAAAATTAAGGCTGGTTTCGCCCCTGTAATGAAGGATGAGTTGTTTGAGGGAAAAACCCTCACATTTTTTCTCAAATTTTGATTTAGAAAAACTGTTTGTAAATCTCTAACTGCAAACGCAAATTAGCATAGGAGAACTGTGGATTAATCCAGCATAACACAAGATGGGTGTTAAATAAACATTGATATTACAAATTTTATTACAAAATTCATTATTGTCATGTCAAAAAAGTAAATAGAAGATTATAATACAGCATGTAGACATTTGATGTGATATATTTTTGAAGCTTCAAATGCAAGTATATTTTTTCATATTTTTATCTGAAAATGTATGTTTTTTTTTTTTTTCAAATATTTCATACAAATATATAACATATGAGTATAATATATAAATTTGCTAATCAAGTCAGGGGATGGCACCTTTTTTTTCATCATAATGCTATTGATTAAGAAAGCTAAAGATAAACCTATATTAAAAATGATTTTTTTTACTAGATTTAAATGAGAATTTGACTCTTAACAGAACACAATGGAAAAAAATGATTCATATAGCCGACCCCACATAGTGGAATAAAGGCTTGATGTTGTTGTTGTTATTGTTGCTATTTGTATATGCCTATAGGATAGAATCCACAAATTTTATCTAATAAGATATTATGCTTTATAATCAAGGGAAATTAACTAAAATCTATAAAAAATTGCAAAAAAAAAACTACAAGAGAAAATAAGGTAGAAGTAAAAGAATATATTATGGTATAAAGCTACTCAAGGTTGGATGTCAAAAAATTGGCATCAAGAAAACTAAAGGATGATTTGTTCTTGGCTATTGCAAACTTGGAAAATGTCCAAACAAGTCCATATCGCATGCATCATGGCATGACAGAAACTTACAAACAATGGAAGGAGCAAGCGAGATAACATGACAAGCTCATGACAGCATGCAGTATGGTGGTTAAGCGGTAGTTTTCTATACAAAAAACAAAGGTGTCAAAAGCTTACAATAGTGTATGGGAGAAACTATGCTTAATTTATTATTTCTTTTTTAGGTAAAGTATCATAGAATCTCGGTAAAATATATATTACTAAAAAAATATGTAAAATGTGTTAGGAAAGAGAGTGCCCCAAATCTAGAAATATATAAAATGAATAATAATAATTGTAACAAAAATAAGCACCACAAAAAAGAATATCAAAATATACGCTATTCAGCTTAAGGAAGGCCACACAAATATCGAATAATTCACTAAATTTTTAAAAAAATTGCATAAAAAATTGCACTTCATATAAAATTAAAAAATATGTATAAATATATTACTTTATCTAACTGAAAAAAAAAAAAAACAATCTACTATAAAAATGATGGCCATATGTAAAAAAAAGATGTTATTGCTCCAGTTACTCTTTTCATATTGTTACTGCAGGAAATAGTAACAACCCAAAAAAACTTGCTCATTTCTTTCTCGAATGATACCACTCTACTCTCTTTGTATGGATGCATTAATATATTTCAAATACCGTGCTTAAATATAATAGGTAACAAACTTGAATTAAAAAAAGCTTGACATTAGAAGCCACCAACACAACAGAAAATCTGTCATTACCGGCAGACAAAATCCGTTGATAATTGTAAACTTCCGCCGGAAGTTATACATTTCCGGCGGATTTCCGACAGAAATTAGGTAAACGGTTACATCGCCGCTTTTACCGGCGTATTTAGATCCGCCGGTAATACAATGTTTTCCTGTAGTGAAACTTAAGAAAATAATTGTGTGAATGAAATAATCTTGAATTAGATTAGCCACCATGACAGAGAGAGAGAGAGAGATTTATAAAGAACATCTATTTATAAAAAAAGTTTTACATGCAATAAAATAATAAAAATTTATACAGATGTAATTAAAATAAATAAATAAATAAACTTATTAAAGACAGGTCTTATATAAAAAAAATACTTTAAATAAATCAGCATTTAATTATAACTTTAGTATATGAATAATCCTGTTACGAAGGATATATCCAAATATGGCAGATGACATGTCCATTTCCTAGATCTACATCAAATCTAAACAAGATGCGTCATTTTTCTAAGGTTGGATATTGACTGGAAGGAAAACAAAAAGGTTTTGAATGCAACTTAAAACGAAAGTAACTGGACTTGGCAGAAATTAGCCAATAACGCAGCTGGAATCAAATCTGCTTAACAATAATAAAGACAAAAATTACTATAAAACCAGTTCTCATTAGCATGTCAGAATTTGTCAATTGATTAGATTGTTGAACAAATAGTACTTACTTGTTTCCGCATCAGTGAATTTTTACAGTTCTTTATATTCATGTTCCGATTGAAATCAACAAGATTCAGAGAGGATATGAGTGGAAAACGTATGTGTTTCTCAATATGTTACTTCGGCAAAGCAAACTATAATCGTGGATGGAAATGGTGAGTATAATTTTTGCATTCAGATATGCTCATGCTGCAGATAAAGGTATGAAAAAAAAATTGACACAAAAAGTTATCCAGATTAATCTTGTATATGATATCTTGAATGCACTAATCTCAAAACTCTTCAAAGTCAATTCATTTATATGAAGATTAATATTGAATATGATATCCTAAATTGAACCAATTCCAATGCAAATCGGACAGCTTTAAAACCCATATTGATATATTTTGTCTAAAATATTCCAACACAATATTTTTCTAAAGAAATAGACAAGAAAGTCAAGATATCAACACATTAGGAATGAAGTAATAGGAACGCTTCATGCTTGCAAAATATTAACAATCTAATAATGGAAATTTCCACTAAAAAAAAGAAACAAAGGACGCCAGCTTTTCAGATGCTAACTTCTTTTTCAGTTCAAAAGAGGTAAAATAAAATTTAAATAATAATAATAATAAAGCACACAAGAAGTTGTCTCAACATCATTATATTTTCTTATCATTAGTGATTTCTCCACTATTAAAATCTACCAAGCTCAAAGCCTCCATTTGATAAATGAAGACAAGTTTTAAATTGTTTACTAATAACTCTAGTTAGTTATGTAATAGTCTTACTTTGTTGAAGAGCAATAGGAGAAAAAATTCAAGAAATTCGACTTACAGGAGAAAAAGTAAACTTTGACACCATGCTTATTTTTTGACATTCGCATGGAGGATTTCTACCGTGAGCACAATTGATGTAAGTAATTAGTTTTATGCATAATTCTTTTTAAAAGTTGTAATCGCTGTTTCTGTTTCTCTTTTAGGGGCTGTTTGGTAAGGGATCTTATACAATAGTCACTCATTCACCTTACCATGAAAATTTAAAAGTTTTGAGTATCCAAACAAAGGCTCTGCTTGCTTCCAAAGGCATTTACAAAGTTTTTGATGAAGGTTATAAAGAGCCAAAAGAAGGAGCTACCTTCACCGCTCTACAAAGTTATTTTTTTTATTTTCATTTTTGTAAACAAATCAAACTATTTTCAAAAATACTCAAAATAACTTTTGTTAAATCCAAATTTGTCTGTGGATGAAAATCCACCTTACTAGTGTGCTGACTAGGAGAACAAATGAGTAGAACATGAGTGAAAATGGCGAGTAGAGAGTGAGAGTACAGTTTAGGAAAATACTCAGAAAGAACTAGAGATCTTAAACTAAGAGAATTTCTATATACCAGTCAAAATATACAAGATTAAGAAGTCTCTAATTTGTTTATCATCAACTATATTTATAGGGTTTGGAGGGTTAAAGGAAAGGTTTATCAGAAAAATTGTAAAAGTAAAAAAATACAAAGCTACATAGATCACATATAAATGCTACATATCGCCTGAGATACATGTCCCCCTAATTGGGTTAGAGAGAGATGAGGCTAATAACCTGTCTCTGCCTGAGTTCTCTATGGCCAAGCACATACTAGGCGAGTTAGTTGTATGATGCAAGTTTATGAGGTAGTGCCGAGCATGTGAAACTTGGTGATCTAATGTTGGTCTATTATGAGCCCTGAGTCCCCATGAGGGAACTTGTGAGTGATTTGAGACAGTCGAGGGAATTGGCTGTGGTTGAGTGGATATGACGAGGATGAGGGCCCTAAGTAAGCTCTTTCCTGTAATCAAGTTTGGATGGAGGGATGGTTGGTCTAGGAGAGAACAAGTGACTAACAGTGTAGTCCAGGTAGGTGGCGAGCACGTAGCTGTTGATTTGATGAGGGAATTTCAGGTTGCCAGTATAGGGCAAGACCTTCAGTATGCTCAGGCGAGTGATACATGTTGATCTTGTTGGGGTGAGTCTCACTTTGACTGCCGGGCGAGCACCACTCCCCTTAGATTACTTAAGCGAGTTTCTCCCGTTGGGCCCCTTGAAGGGTGAGTTCCTCTATTGTAACCACCGCTAAGTACTTGAAAAAGCATATGCGAGTATACAACTTTCACAATTTAGTAGATGTTTTCATTTTATTCAAATGAAAACTATCCCGTTCATTATCTACCACTACGATCACTATCTCATATAATATTCAATAATAATTAAAATAATATTTATTGTATACCAAATATATTTTATTTTTTCTTAAAATATAGATTAATTAAAAATAAAAAAAATCATACAAAAATAATAGAAAATAATTCCAAACAGCCTCTTAACTAATCATATTAGAGATACGAAAAGATCTATGATAACTAATCATATGCATATTAGAGCTACAAAAAGATCTATGAACGAATGATTGAAGAAAGTTGGTTTCAAAGTTAGAATTTTTTACATTTTGTGAGACACCATTTATCATTAAAAGAAAACAATTCCTATACGCATTAGTTATCTCTTTATGGCTTGGTTTGTAACGGCTCTTTTTGCTTTTTAAAGTAGTTTTTTAATATAAAAAATTCTAGTTCAAGAAGTTTTTTACTAAAAAGTTATTTTAAAAAATAACAAGAAAGCTATCACAAATGAAGCCTAATTTTCTACATTTTGTCGGATCGCAAGGACTTAAAAATGGACCATATTATGATAATACATAGCTGATAAAAGTAAAGTTAAAAAAAATACAATATCACAATTATGCAGTATATATATAACTTCTTATTAAATGCTTGCTCAATGAATTTTTATAGATATTGATGACTCCTTGGGATTAAAAGAATCAGATATCTGTTGGATGATTTTAAAATATAGATCATAACTTCTCGTATTTATTATACACTGTTTTTTACTTTCGTTTATATTTTGCTATGAAGATTTTTTATTTATAGAAAAGTAGAGTAAAAAAATGCTCTGTAAAGTAAAAATAATCAATTGAAAATTTTTCTGAGTAGTTTGATTGAGCACTTTAATTTACTTTTTTTTGGTTTGGTTGCAATAAGTTAATGCGAAGTAAAATGACAGTGCATTTTAAACAATAATTGATTGGAGGTAGCTCACGGCGAGGGCAGTAGCTATAGGGGGCAACGATGATGGCCAGTGGCAGGTGGTCGTTGTGGCTATGATATATAATTTTGCTTACAGTTGGATGCAAAACTACATAAAAGCTTTCATCTGATATGTCCAAGTCGTGGATACTGGACAATGTTACAAACTTAAAGCTCTAATACTAAATTTTAAAATAAGTTAATTTCCACAAGTTAGATTTTGTATGTCATTTAATCCAAAAGTTGCAATCTTTTCAAATTAGGTGGAACTAGCCTAAAATCTCTATTGTTTCAGTAAATTAAGGAGCATCAAGCTCACAAATCATTTCACTCATACAAAGGCGGGATACATTCTAATACTGAAGAACTTGCTGTATAGGTAGGTATTACTCATGAAAGATTTTCATTTGGTAACTCAAGGCAGAAATTCCTTTTCAATAACAATTTTTCCTCTTAAATGCTAAGAGCTGATATTGATGCGATTGACTATTCTACTAAAAACAAAAAGCAATTCACTAAATAGTATATTGAAAGGTTTAATGAACACAAAAAAGGAAATTTAGGGATAAATTTAAGATTCTACACAACTCAAGGAAAAGAAACTTAACCATATATACTATAATGAGGGTGCTATGTGTTGGAGAGCATCTACGCCTGATTCAAGTACCAACCAATTGACAGACATGTCCGTTAAATGATATTTGCAGCATTGAAACTTCCATGAATGCTTGAATCAGGCATAGACTGGCAACTAGCTCCAACAAGCTAGTCCATCATAGGTAATTTGATGCGTAGCTTCTCAGTTTGTTGTTTACTGGCTCATGTGTTTTGTGGTGCCTGTAGTTTTCTACTGTTATATGGTTACAGCAGAATCTTATCAAGGCCTTCTTCTTTCCGGGAAACCTAGTGTTCCAGCTGCAGACTTTCTACTCACGTGCATTGAGGCTACGACTCCTACGGTCGTTGCTGTTCATGCACTAGTGTGAGCTTGATTCTACTATTTAGTCATTTAATTGAATATGTTTTATTTAGTTTCACAAAATCTTGTTATTGGTTTTCATGTTTTGTTGATTTTATTCGAGTTTGATCTAATAAGCTATGAGTACCCTGTGCGTTATTTCTAGTAGAATACTACTGAATTTTTATCCGTATTTTGATTTTCATCCAAAGTAACAAATAGTTATTAAAACTAAGAGTATGTAATCTGTGAAGTTTGCTATGTGTGCTAGAGTTTGCATGGTTCCAAGCATATCATACATCAGATCTATATTAGAGAACTTAGATACTAAGACATTCTACATCATATTAGATATTAGAGCTGAAGGTTACATCTAATTTCTCATAGATATGGGATATAATATATGGGTTGGTTAATAAAATAATGAAAAAAATATCATATATGCAAAATCAATTTAACTATAATTGTATGCAATTTCAACCTGATTATTATGAGATTAAAGATTATAATGCAACATTTAAAAGAAAGGTATAATCTTGGGGTATGTTTAGATTGGAAAAATATCTTAAAAGAATTCTTTGAAAGATACAATATGTTTGATTTGGCAAAATTGAACTTGTGAAAACAAAATTAATGAGACTTAGGCTTCGTTTAGGATGGCTTTCTTATTGCTTCTTAAAGCAGCTTTTTAGTACAAAAATTAAAAATTTTGTATTAGAAAACTACTTTAAGAAGCAGTAAGAAAGACGTCCCAAACGAAGCCTTACTCAATGCTTTTGGCACAGTATTGCTCCTACGATAAAAACTTCATGGTTTTATATGAAATATAAACTTAAAATTATAATATTTCAGCCACTCACACTAAGGGCATCTCCAACCGAAAACCCCATTTTCCACTGCAAAATACAGCAAAACTCCAAAATGAGGTTAGTCTGCTCCAATCGAACTCCATTTCGCAGGCTTCATCGTCTCGTAACCTTCTTTCTCCATTTCGCGGGCAAATCCCGTTGACACATAAAAATTTAGCGGGTCGCACTGTTCACCCGCAAACAAATTGCGGAAGATTTGGCGTTCGGCTGGAGCGACCGAACGACGCTATACACATGTTTAACGTTCGGTTGGAGAAGCCCTAAGATGTCATGCATCAGCTTGATCTGCTTATAAACTTCGCTCGCCCCTCTCATTGTCTTTGCTAGCCCCTTTACTCTGATCACTCATGCACCAGGGGTGCTCACACGATGAAGGCACTCAAGTGTGTCTGCTTTGCGGCTATGCATCAGATCGTATGATTGTCCTTCCCTCTCATGATTCATATGCCCGAGATCATCTATAGCTCTCATGTGAGATTCATCATCTTACCTAGCAGTTGTGTACAAATCACTACTGCACTTACACCGCACCATAGCAGTTGTCGGGCTCGTTCCTAATGGCTAGTGGTTAGCCATCTAAGGCTGCAGCCATGCGGTCTTTCTCGCTTATTGCATTACTTATTGCTTTTAGCGAATTGATCTATGTATTTGACGACATACTGAACTCCGTTCATTATTACAAGATTAACTGAACTCAAGCGACATTGGAACTACAGCTTCATTAGCCTCTTCATAGATTTCAAAAGCATTGAGTAGCATTTAAGAGGACTCCATACAAATAGCTTAACAAGCATTAATCAAGCAAGACCCTAGAAGACCACATATAAAGCAATCATAAACTAAATCAATTCGATGATGAAACATATAAGATATTAATCTTAAAAAACAAAAGGGGAAAAAATGCTCATGGCAAACAATCACAAACATATAATTGCATAATACTAATAGAAAAAGAAGAATCTGTACATTCAATCCCAACAATCACAGAATCAAGATCAATAAGAAGAAGGAAGAATCAATACATTACATCACTACAAACCCCATCTCTCCTAGGGGCAACAGTACACCTCCATTACAGGCCCGCCCGGCCCGGCTCAATCGGAATGAGAGTCTTCGTTATCGGAGTCTGAATCGTCGCTGGAGGAAGAGGATGAGGAATATTGGTCATAGGACAATATTCGGTATCGGCGACGGTGGGGCAAATTGTAGGGGACACAAAGGAAGGAGAATAGTCTGAGGGCAAGGCGTCGGAGGTGGTAGAGAGGGATGCAACAGAGTAGGTGAAGGACATCGTCGCTGCTGAGCCTCTCAGGGTTACAAGCTATGGATTGCCACCAATAGGCAGAAGCCCGCGCCACCATTACCACCCAACCGCTGTAGAAAACCATTGCTATTCTCTCTCGCTCTGTCTCTCTCTTCTATTGTAGATTCAAGAGGAGAAATTATTCTGTGCGGAGTGGAGGGACCATGGATTTGACGGAGGAAGAGAGGTGGAAAGGCTCGGAGAAGACGACGACCATGAGAGAGGAAGCTCGGTTAAATTGTGCAAAAAAAAAAAGGGGGATTTACCTAAATATTATTTTATATCATATTATTTAGATATCTGGCGCAAAATTTTAATATTTTATATCTATCATTTATAGATAACTTTAATATCAAATATATCACTCATATATTTCATTACTACCACCCTTACCACCCCATAAACTTTAATATTTCATTATTTGCACTCATATTTAATTTATAGATGGTATGCATGAAATATTAAAATTTTAAGTGTTAGATATGTAAATAGCATGATATAAAATGACATGTATGAAAATCTCCCCAAAAAAATATGTTGAATAATGTTCAATACAACAAATATGTTGAATAAAGTTTTGGGGGAATTATTTTAATTTCTCAAAAATTTTTCTTATCAGCAGCAACGTCAAGATAATATTTAAATTGAAAATTTTCAAAATGAACTTCACAACTGCAAATTTATAATCATACTAAATATCTTAATGAGACGAACCTATAGACACCTCAAATGACCTTATATGACTATAAGTGAGATTCAATTAAGAACGTGGAATATATTTGAAAACTTTTAAACATTAATTAAGGGATCAGACAAATTTTATATATTGCGTGTATATAATAAAATTGAACCACTAGATGAGGCGAATTTAACAAGCTCAAGATCATTTGATTCTAATATCATTAAGGCACTCAGATGTTTGATAAACTATCTATAATCAAATGAATCAATATGAAATGTATAATAGAGTGTTTTAGATTTTGGCCAAATGTATCAAAATATTCCTATAAAAAAGCTATAAATAAGGACTCATTCTTTATAGCAATTTTGGGTGATTAGCGTTGACAACCACTATGAGCAATCGCTACCGCTCTTGTCAGATTTCTGTCATCTGACTATTGTTGTTTGACTAGTAACCCTGTAGATCGGTTTAATTTTTCACTTGTCAACAACTGATTTCTATAATCTCTACAGTCAAAACAAGATAATTGTATTTAACGGTATATATATATATATATATATATATATATATATAACGCAAACCCAAGCCAATAGAGTTCTACCGACTTACATACTATCAAACAGTGCAAGCATTGTTACAAATAATCAACATGTATATATAAATCATCATGACAAACATAATTTATATAACTAACATGATTTACAGCAGAAATATCATGTATGACATTAAATAGAACTAATATATATAATTAAATTTTCTATAGCATGAACCATTTTAAGTGATAAATGCTTGTGCATCAACAAATCTAAGTAATGTTATTTCTACTACATTATGGTTTTAATATGATCCCTAAATAAGATTTTGACATGCACAATATTAATAATAAACATTGAACATAAAACTCGTAACCTAATATCTAGAAAACCTATCACAAACAACAAGGACAGTGCCTCTAATAAAGAAGGGTATACTTATCCTAAAGCAAAAAAGATGCTTAATCGATCATGCCTCGAGGATAACACTCGAAAGTCCTACAAATAATAAATCCTAATTTAATGAAATTATACGACTCCAATACATAAAATACAAAGCTTACACAACTCAACATAAATTTTATTAATCAAACTTACAAGATTTATCTTAAAATAATGAAGTTAAGGAATCTAAATATCATAAGATTTTCTTAATTTATGAACTAAATTGTAACATAAAAAAGAAAACTTACAACACGAAAAATTACATAATTAAGATCTAATGTTGTCAATCAAATCCAGGAATTCAAATAATAATAATATTATTATTAACTTACCCTGATTGAATGATCTTGAACAACGAGAAAGGGAGGAAGAGGAAGACTCAACCTCAATCCGAGAGAAGGTAGTAGAAAGGGAACCCTTCCCTAAAAATGATGTCAATCCAGGAAAAAACACCATGAGGAAGAGAGAAAAGAGGTGAGAAGTGACTTTGGTGGATGCCGTAGAGAAAAAGAAACAAAGAGGAAGGAGAAGGGAGGCCTTCAGTTGTTGCTACGATGGAGAAAGGGGAGAAGAAGATGCACGGCAGCTGTCGTAGAAGAGAAGGAAGATAAATTTCATGCCAAAGACTTCTCTTTGCCTCCTTAAAGTGTGTGTGTGTGTGTGTGTGTGTGTGTGTGTGTGTGAGAGAGAGAGAGAGAGAGAGAGAGAGCATGGAGAGGGAAAATAAAAAGTAGTATGAAGGATAGCAAAATTTACGGGATTTGTAAGAAGATTTTCAACTTGGTCGCGATCTCGAGCGAAGGGAAGGACTTGTGTGCATCTTGGTTTTGATCGCATGCATGAAGGGGAGCAGGGGATCGCGCAAGTTCGTTGGTTACATGAAATGCCTGGACCGACCGGTCTAGGCCAGACAATTACACTAGTTGCTCAGTGAGTCATCGATAATACCTTGAACTCACTCGACAAGTGACTTAGAAACTTGCTTGAGGTCGGATTGACCCTTTACTCGCTTAAAATTAGTGACACTCGGGTCCCATACATCACATATTCAAAAATGAAAATAAAAATACTTTCTACTTCTGTTAGTCGCCCACAACTATTAAACCTCCTCCAGCATGGGGTCATGGCTAACAATAGGCTCCACCAAAGAGTGAGTTGGCACCACCTTAGGAGTTAAGTCGCCTCCTCAAGAACAACACTTACCATAAAGTGTTGTATGAGCTCCTTACAATGCAAAGACTAGTCTACCATGTCTTTTAGAGAAAGGCATGCCATCAAAGCTCGAGAAAAGGATGACTTTCATCTTGAGTAGCTTACACTATCTTCGGCTTGGTTTGCTCGACCTTAATTGGCCTAACTTCCACATCCTTGCTCGACTCTATTTCCATAGCTTTACTAGGTTTTCCCTTGCTAGTTTTGTCAGCCCAACCACAATCGCCTTCTTCTTCTCAAGAGGCTAATCAGACTTCTTCCCTTCAACTTCCCCCATCTTGCATTTATGAAGAAGGGCTTTTCTCAGTTGCTTGTTATCCATATCAGCATATTTGGAAATGCTCAAGTTGGCCATCTCTCAAGCGAGTTAGTAGAAAATTATTAGTCTATGTCAAACTTGATAGCGCCGATCAATCGGATTATACTTTTACCTCGGACCCAAGTAGGGGTCCTCCCCCTACTTGGGTTCGAGCGCTTTGCACACAATTTTTTTTTATGACGACCTGACATTATGTACTAGAGCGCCCAGGCACTGTGTACCCGAACGCCCCGGTGCTCGATGCGCTGCAAAGTTTGCTATGAGAAAAGATAGAGTAAAGCTCTACAACGCTCTAAATTCAGCGTTGTCAGAGTGTTTAGCGCTGCAACACTCCAAAATGACGTCGCAGCTCTTCGAGGCGGACTAAACATATTTACTTTCTCATTTTTCTCAAGGGTGGTGTTCCTTGCCCCTTGGTGGTATGTATATGCTTTCCTCTTTTATTTAGTGTGAGAACAACGTAAGTGAGAAGAGAACCAAGGAGAAAGTGAGAGAAGATAGATTTGTACTTATTTCTCCCAATTTTTATAGCGAATTTATTGATGTGGTGTGGCTCCATAGTTTTTTTTTCCTGATTTCAGGTTTTTCTACGTTAAATCCTAGTGTCCTTAACTTTTCGCTACATTTCTATGTTTCTTGTTTGTTTCATCACGTGGTTTACTTCCACATCCCCAACAAAAAATACTCAAAGCAAATGAAGAGGAGTGCAACCACACCAGAGCCCCCATCGATATTTATAGTCAAAGATGGTATAAGTTTAAAATACTCAATGTCATAATTAGAATCTACAAAGAAGGTACTCCACTTAATGTAATAGTAAAAATGCGATAGTAATTCTCATTTACTCTCTTTTTTCATTTGGTAAAGATAGTATATACTTTTTTTCTCAAATTCTCTTGTCATTTTTCATTAGCTGCTCTTCAAAGAAACAAGTGAATCAGAGAATTAAATTTATGTTCATATATGCCCATATTGATAACTCCCAAGTATCTAAATAAGTAAAAGAGCTTAGTAGGGGACATGCTATCACATCAATGCTTTCTTAGAGTTAACAAGAATTAATCCCATCAAACCTCGCAGCATACAAGCTCATCCTCAGAGCATCATATTAAATATGCACTCATTCCCAACTTGTTCATCCAATAGACTCTCCCGAACAGGCCTTTGCTCTAAGGGGCAGTCGCCCCAATAGAGCTCACTTCACAATTCACACACAGTGGTTATCCACAAACAAGGCCATCTCCCATAGCAAATGTCCCAATTCAAATTGATTGTATTCTTCCATGTCTTGCAACCACTTTTTTCCCAGAGTAGTCATCACTTATCCTTAGGGCTTGTCATTTGTCCATAGAGACTCACCGTCATAGACTCTCCCAAAACAAAATCTCTTGAATACTCACCCAAGGTACACATTAGAGGTCCCTTTAGTGGTCAATGTGAACCTTAATTAGCTCAGCCCATGTGCCTATGCTTGTCTATACTCATCACATCTTGTATTATTATTTTTTTTATTTTTGTAAGTGTAGTCTTTCTTGTAACTCTCTTAAACTACAAATAAGAGGTTAAGAGATATATTTTAGACTTCATGCTATTTTATACTATTATATAACTCATGTTGCACATCATTGGACATGGCTTCAAAACTAGTTCAAATTTGAGCATGCTTGAACCAATTTCAAACACATTAACTTTAGAAAACAACCCGTGAATAGAAAAATTTAACCCTCAATGGAGATAATTTCATCTTAAAGGACTTTTCAATCATATTTTTCAAGAAACAAATAACTAAGTTTTTCTTCAATTATGAACATTATAAATCATATAAGTCAAATTTCTTTTTATTGATCATATTTAAATATAAGTTGATGAGGATAAATGATTTTTTTTCATGTTTTATACTAGTTGTATAATATTTTTCATCACTATATATTCTACCATTTATAATATACACATATAATCAATGATTTTTTATATAATATCTCTATATATTACATTTATAATTTCATATGTTTTAAAGCCATCAAATCACTTACTATTTGCCTAGAACAAATGAACTCTACATAATTTTTTTATTATCTGTATGATAAAAGACAAATACAACTAAACTATTATTAGAGATTCATAATTATAAACATGACAAAAAAATATATAAAATTTAATAGGAATCTATAAAATTATGGGAGAAGTAGATATGACATGATAAACATGTACAATAAAATTAAACATATTTTAATGTAATTATATCTCTCGTTTTTTTTTTCTTTTAAGCTTCATTTGTGACAGTTTTCATATTGTTTTCTAAAGTAATTTTTTAATTAAAATTTTTAAAATTTAAAAAAAAATTATACTAAAAAATTGCTTTATAAATCAGTAAGAAAACTATATAATTCAAACTCAAACGTTTTCAAAATCTAAGTCAACCCACCGTTGCTTAGTTTGGTTGGTGGGCGAGTACGGATGGGTACCCCCAACCCGTGCTTGATTCCCCTCGAGCAGCAGTGCCTCTTAAGTGGGGCCCAATCAAGTACGGGTCAGGAGGTTTCTGGGCTGGGTGCCTCTTCCAAGTCAGCCGAAGATTTGTCATGCAGTCAAACGCTCTTTTGATGCTGGCAGTGAGTGGATACCCCATTCCAAAAAAAAAAAAAAAGTCAAAGCTGCATCTGCATGCTGCCATCTGTGAAGAGAATTAAATCTTAGAACCAGTTATCAGAGCCTCAGAGGGTAGGATGCAGTAAGAGTCATCCACATGGTTTGAGAAATTACATCATAATTGGTCAGACCTCTGTACGGTATTAATGAATAAATAAACAAATATTATTCATTTAATTATTATATCAGTACATATATTCTCCTAATCTTCATCTACTCACTAATTTTGTTTTCTTGCTATCAGAGGTCAAATGTTATATCATCTGCTTTGTCATTATAAACCTCAGCAATACACCAGTAGTCAAAATAAGTAATTATCTAGTTTGCTTTCTTAGATCATCCTCTACAGTTATCTATTAGAAAAATTAAAGTTAAATTTATTAAAATTTAAATATTTAATTTATATTGGATTGTGGAGCTTGTTTTTTAAGCCAAAATAATTAAAAATAATAAACTCTTATCATAATCATTCAAAATGGTTATGATAAGAGGGCCTTGAGATTGCTTGAGTGGCTTATAGTGGTTTGAACTTTGGATATATTGCATAATATAATACTTGGAAGATTCTAGATTTAGACTACCTAAGACTCACGGAAGAATTTTAAAGGTTTTAGAGAATATATAAATGCTTTGGATCACTTCTTAAGGTTTATTTGGGACAGTTGCAGTTTTTATAAAGCTGGTTGTAAAGTTGTTGTGGAGAAAGCAGTTTTTTTGATAGCTACTATAGAAAGCTGCTTTTTAACATAAAAAATTATTGAAAGCAGTACAAAAGTAATTATGAAATAAAAACTATGATTATGATCCGAAAAGCAAAACAATAAGAATGTTGTCCCAAATAAAATCTTATATTCAAAGATAAATTTAGAAGATTCAAGAATATACATATATGACTTGACACTTTCAATACTCTAAGAGGAACTTAGAAATTTATAAAGAATACATAAATGAGTTGACCTTAGACTCAAAATATAAATATAGAAGATTCTAAAGAATATATAAATAAATTATTTTTCTAAATAAAGAAAAATCAAAAAAATTTCAGAGAAGCCAACATTGCCAATTGGGCATTGACTGCAGTTTGATAGCTTCAGACTTTAGGAACTAAAGCTTAAAAAGAGTTCTAAAGATGACTTTACACAAACAACACATGCTTTGAATAATGGCAACCATATCTTAATGTCTCCACAAAATCAAGTATGAGATGCGCCTTAAAATCCTATTCCCCAGCATATAACATAAAGAATAGCTTTATTCTGATCAAATTTGAAAATATCTTACCCTCAATAATGGCATGAGGTTACACTCATATATGGAGATTCTAACTAGCTAAATATAGTTCTGTATGTGAAACATGTATGTTACTCTCTCTACATGTGGATTATGAGAGTATACAGCTATATGTTCATTGAGTACTCCATTAATAGGAGTACAAAGCTGTGTACCTGTATGCTATAATTTACTCCATCTAGTTAGAGCACATAATACTAATATGTATGTACTCCCATAATCTGCATGTTAGATGTGCGCATGTAGTTCACACGTAATTTATCCTCAAAAAGTAGCTTCTTCTACCTTCCACCTTTCATTTATTTCTCATGATTCCAATGAATAACTGGTTCTAGCGAAGGCAGCTTCCAAAGAAAAAGGATTCATACGATTATTATTACATTTCAGTTCCAACTCATTGTTAAGAGCAGCAATAATATAGGAAAATTTTCATAAAATCTTCTTAGCCATGTCTGTGCAGTAAGAGACTGACATACCAACGCGCCATGTGCAATGCCACAGCAGAAACATAAACGATTCCACGCACAGTTGGCAAAATGGTTTTATTCCTTGTCTGAAAATGAAACATGAACATGCAGTACACATTGCTATCAAGCTAACTCGAAATCCTAGCTTCCAGGCTTTGGAAGTAGAAGCAATCAAAATTTTGAATTTTTACACACTGACAGAATTTTGGAAGTTACAAAATGAAATCATGATGCAAAGATTTCAAGCTTTTGAACAAATGCATTCTTCCTTTCTTCATTGATTCTCAAAATTTTACACCTCAGAAACATTACATACAACACCAAACTAGCCGTTAATTCTTATCTATAAAACAAGAATGACAAGGAGTAATCTAACAGATTTGCATATATTAATAGTTTGGTTAAGGAAGAAAAAAGCCAATCTTTGGATCTTTTAAAAATAGTATTATACAACATCTCAAACATCCACTGCATCAACTGGTAGAGATTTGGTTCTCAATATAGGAGAAGGTAAATTGTTTCCTGTGTATAAGCTCTTTGCTGTGACCTTAGGCTCAGGATTTCTGTTAGGATTTGAGATGCTGAAGAATTTTTCAAAATTTAAGTCAACTTCAAAATCAGGGACTTGATCATTAGAAGTAATATGAAAGCCACGATTATTTCCATGATGAAAAGACTTCATTGTCCCCCCTTTCGATGCTAGCAATGAACTACAACTTAAGCCATCTTCCATTTTCTGATCCAAGTTGCAACGTTCAGGAAATGGATGCAGATCTCCCTTTGAATCACTCAGTTCATACTGGATCTCATTTTCAGGTTCATCTGCTACATTTGATGCATCTTCATGGTGTTTGTTCTCAGAATTCACATTCAGATCCCATAATTCACTTGATATTTTCTTCTTGCTACTAATCTCCACATCAATATTGGAAGAACACGAGTGATCACCTTCTTCATGATAATGACATCCACTTGAAGCCCCCCCACATGCGTCAAGTTCATCAGAGTGACCAGAAGAGAGCGCCAGATCTCCCTCCAACACCTCGTCTTGGTAAGCAATCTCTTCAAATCGACTGTGCACTGCTGCGCATTCAAGATTGGAGCTGTAATATGACTGAATATTCTGGCATTCAGGACCTTTTAAAGTAAGAAAGTCTAGAGGCGAATCACATGAGAAAACATTGGATGTGCAATTCTTGCATTGGTTCTTCAAATAGAATCTAGTAGACTTGTCAATCCCCAGACCTGCCTTCCAACCAGGAACCAAGGTTGAGAGCTCACCATCGATCATTTCTGCTATCCTTGTTACCTCATAGTCAGTAATGTCTAATTCAGAAACCATTTCAACTGCAACATTCAGAGCAGTGTCAGCTTCAACATCAAAGGGGAAATAAATATTCCTCACATGGCCTGCAAGAACAAAATATTATATTGAGTTGGTTCCAAGTTTTCACATAAGGAGAGTTTCAGATCTACCATACCGTTTTTATCTGTAATCCTGAGCCTAAGAAACACTACTCCATCTTCTCTCCTTCTTCCTTTGATAGCAATATCCACATTACCAAAATGTTCCTCCTCTTGATTATTGAACAATTCCATACCATGGATTTCTAGCTCATCATCAGTGTAATCCAACCTGTTTGTGAAGTATGGTTCATCGGTAATTAATGAGCCACTGCTATGTTGAAGAGTTAAAGAAGGTTGCCACAATATATGTCCGATTTCAATGATATCTCCATTGTCGACCACTCGGCCAAGACCATCAATTTGGAGGAAAGGGTCTTTTAGAAGCTCCCAAGCAGGCAATCTCTGTGACGCTGTGACCAAGCATTTCTCCACAAATCGCCTCACCTCTGGGTCCTTGACTTTATATAAAGCCTCAGGTTTTGTTCCCTGCAGGAAGATGAAAGGTAAGTGAATTTCAACAAAAGAAAAAAAAAAAAAAGGTTGATACAAGACACTTCTTCTTAAAGTATATCAGACAATTTTTTTATCAAATTGCGAATCATTTGCTTCTATTCTACAAGACAAAAATCAAGCATATTATAGATGTTTAACTTACAAGAAAAATATATATTTATTGTCTTGCAATTCAAGAATAACCATCATGTATATTCAGCTATATTTTTTTTTTAAAAAAAGGAATATGCATAGCTAATTTTTTTGCATTTCAAACACAATGAACTAAAGAAATTCATAATTTTTCAGACCAAACAAGATGCGATCTCTCACCGAAATAACTTTTTTATAGATTTGAGCAGGATGTGTACATTCGCTATAAGGATAATCAAAGGTAGCCATCTCCAATACACACATTCCAAAAGAGTATATATCCACCAATTCATTGTATTCTTCCTCATAGACCTCGGGGGCCATGAACTCGGGAGTCCCTGAACATGAACAATTTCATTAAAATCTAATTCTAGAAAACATGCACATAAACATAAAATCATATAAACATGAGGCAAACTCCAAGAAGGATGGACACTCACCAACACAATGGACAGCTTGGGACTTGCGGAGTATGGCAGCGAGGCCGAGATCACCAATCTTAACCTCTCCCTGATTCCCATTGATGAAGATATTGTCACATTTGAGATCCCTGTGAATCACAGGAGGGTCATGGCTATGAAGGTAGACAAGCCCCATGAGAATTTGCCTGCACCAATGCTTTACTGCCCTGAGGTTCACCTTTCTATATCTCAGCCTATACCTACATACACAAATCAAACACAATAAATTAGAAGATTTCAAGAGGGTTGAAGACAGTGAAGTTGCACATAAAAAGAGATGGCCTACTCACTGCTTAAGGGTTCCAGAGGTAAACAACTCAGTAATAAAATTGATGTTTCTCTTAGAACTGTCAACCCATGATGTATAGAACTTCATAATGTTCTTGTGCTTAAGTGCCTTTAAGAGGTGAATCTCACAATAAAGCCTCTCCAAATCCTGCGGGCTCTGAAGGAAATCATTAAGTTTAACCTGGTTCCAAGCAACCTCGATTCCTTCATACTCATCAAAAGCCCTATATCTGATGAAACCAAATCATCCAACAGAAAAGAACGTCAATATCAAAATGTCTTTTTTCCCACTTTTGGGCAATGAGGATTTAGGATCTTACACAGTTTTCGAAGCTCCTTTGCCAAGAATTTCGTTGTACTGCGATAAACCAAATAAGAAAAAGTGATGAGGATAGAGATGGGAGGAGAAAGGAGAAACCTTTAGGGACAAGAAACCACAAACCCTTCCATATCTTCCGCTGGGATCAAACTCCACAAAATCTGGGTAATCTTCTTCCTGAGGCTTCAAGCTCATCATTCGATCTTTCTTTAACCGCTAGCAGCACTCTTCCTCAGAGCACCCTTAGATCAACTTCGCATCCTTCTTCAATCGTTTGGATCTACGGGGAAAAAGAGGGTAGATGTTGGTGCGGACTGTGAAGAGACGACAGTAGAAATACTACCAGTAACTGCTTTGGGCCATGAAAGTTTCAGCCTTCAAGCTTTCTAAAATGCTACAGTATCAGCCTCAAATTTTTCATTTTTTTAATCTGTCCACAGTTGAGTTGTAATATATAAAATTTATTTTTTTTTAAAGTTTTTTTTCTCTCTCCTTCTAAATGGATATTATAGCATTATTTTTTCAATTATTATTAAATTAAAAATTGATATATTTCACTCTATTTTGTAATTCATAATATTTAAATTAAATGATAGATTAATTTATTCATGAAAAATAATTAAAATAATTACATTAATTTTCAAATAAAATTAAATTTTGAAGAAAATTATATCATAAAATATATTTATGAACATCAAAAATAATGTTTTTAATTTTTTTCTAATAAGAAAAATATGTATTAAAATATAATCTAAATTAAAATTTTATAAAATAAAATAATATCCTATTTTATTTTTATCTTTAGATAAAAATTAAATTTTAATAAAATATTTTTTATTAAAAGTTCCTAAAAGGGGGCTCAGCCACAGAACATGTAGAACAAGTGGAGGGTCCTCTGCTTTCGGCCCATTCCTCTCAGTTCCTCCACACGTGCTTCTGTAGAAGACCACAGAGGCTTTCTCTCTCTTGACCGACTTTAGAGCGAGAAAAAAATAAAAAATATTTTTGGAACAGTTATTTTTATAAAATTTAGGATTTATATGAAATCTTAGATAATTTTCATTAATTAAAAATACAGCTTGAATATTTTGAAAGCCCAAATTATTCTTCTGATAAATTATTTAATTTGGTGTATTTTTCGCTTAAAATATTTATATTTATTTAAATTATTCTCCTTTGAAATAAATATTTATTATTAATTTCTATGCTTAAAATTTGCAATATATTTATAAAAGCCTTGACAAAAGATTTTATAATACAGAAGAAGGCTTCATGTGTCGATTATTATTATATTAGAATAGAAATTTTTATATGTAAATAAAAATTCATAAATTTCATAAAATCTTACTTCTAAGCCAAAAAAAAGTATATTTAAAATATTTATATTGGTCCAAAGTGTTACATATGATTATAACATATTTTATTTACATAAGAAATTTAATGCTTGGTAAATGCTTCTATCTCAATTTAGATCTAATATTTTGCCCATTTTATTAAGCATTAATTATTAATAATTAATGAAATCTTATTTTATGTGTGAAGTATAATATTAATTTAAGTAAGTGAAATACTATTGCATATTATTCAGATCTATTTTGTTGGAATTACTTCAAGTGATAGCTAATTGGTTGGTGAGTACTCCATATCAGTGTAGTATGGCTAATACCCTGTGTGAGTGGAAAAATTATTACGTGCGGCGAATCCGGGCGAATCCGGACGCTCCACTTCATCCGGGGCCCGGTCCATCCGGGTGATGTGGCGCGTCTGGATTCACCTCCGGACAGTCCGAACGCCGCACCCAATAATCTCTAGTGTGAGTGGGGAGCTTCTCAAGTCTCTCAGCCAAGCTCAACAAATTAATAACACATATCAAGTTTGAGGTGTCCCTCAAGCGACTTGTCTGTTAAATATTTCTAAGCGACTTAATGCTTTAGATGTCTTCATTATGTGTCTTGAGTTACAAGTAGCTTACAATTATTCATAATCGCAACTTTTTAAATTTGGTTTTGATCATTTTAATGATTGAATAAACCTGATCGATGATAAAATGTGCATATATTAGTTCTCGTATTCTCATATCTCTTACTAGAAACTAAAAAGAATATAAATAAACTCTGAAAAATATATTTTAGGCATAGATATATCCCTTGAGTAGGAAGAAGAAGTCAATCTAGAGTGTATCCACACGCATGGCCATTTAGGTAACTCATAGGTATATCATCAGGTTCTAGTTCATGGGATGGGGCTCGAGAAGGGGGAGCACTTGATCAAAGCAGCACGCACCAAAAGGAAGTGTTGTCCTGTAGAGTGGTCACCAACATCAGCCAATGAGCAAGTGGATGATGTAACAACTCAAAATATGAAAAAGTATTTTAAAATGAAAATTTAAATTTCTATTTGATGTTGCTATATAAATATAATTTTGAAGAATGAATATAGTGAATTGTTTCAATGTGTATAATAGTTAATTGTTTTCGTTGGATATTGAATTATATTGATGATTCATAGAAGCTCTAGTTGATGATTAAAAAGATAAAATAGATAATTCTTCTAAATTTAATTTTGAGCCGTGACAGCTGCTCCCCCCTGCGAAGATCACAATAAACATATTCACCCTAAAAGATCAAACTAAGGATGCAATCATCATTAGCGAGAGCTCCTCCAAAACACTCACCTGGACATGTCTTCTCCTTGAGGGGTGCTAATCCTAATAGAACTTGCTCTCCCGCCTATCGCAGATGTCCTTGATCAAGCTATAGAAAGCGCACGCCTACAAAACTTCATTTATTGAACTCATCCTTTGCTCATAGTCATTTCCACCTAAGGGATTGGCCTCTCAGTCATAAGAACTCACATCACTATCCTATTGACTCATCTACACAAATTCGCCCTATAGGCCAAGCCATGAAGGCTCTCACAAGGTATTTGTCTCTGAAGACTCGCCCAAGGTGCTTGCTAAGGAGGCGAGAGATGGGGATCCAATAAATAAGGGAAGAAAAATCATATTCTTAACCTCATATTGTGATGATTACTTACAAAGATATTAGAGCTTTCTAATTACTTTTCGTACTAACTTTCATCACTTGTTTCTCTAGCTTTAATCCATCAAAGAACTATTAATATGATCGAGTATCATCCAAGAATAAATTTGCATCTAATATGAAGCAGTTATTTAGTGAAATTCACAAATTCTTGTCCAATGTCCTTACAAATTCAAGGCTTGATTTTCATATTCTTAATTATTTTTAAATTTAAAGTAGATTATGATGTTATTGGTCTTTGATCATTCTAAAACTTAGCTTCATGAAAAAATAAAGAAATCAAAAGAGATAAATCTCCTTTATTTGTTGAGGGGTTATCATTAGTTGAGAAACCAATGTTGAAGGAGATAAAAATCAAATTTCCTTTTGAAAAACAAGTTTTCTTTCTAAAGGTAGAAGATTGACTCACATTAATGATATTCTCTTCTCTATATTTTTTATCTTGTTTAATATATTTTGAATTTATTACTCAGCCTACCCCACTAATTTTCGCCTTTTTTCCCGACAAATAATACTACCATGAAAAAATGGTTGAAAACATTTAAAGACACTCTAAATTTATTGACAAAACAAATATTTATCAAAAGCCCTAGAGTTAAAAATCCCCAAACCTCGAAAAGATCTTAGGCTTATATAAAGCTATGACCTATTTCATCACGAGAATCTTTCTATAAAAAATGTTTTCTAATCTCATCAATCTCATCAATCACCCACCAAAGTGCATAAAAGAGAGGCAAAAAATATAATGAGATGCAAATAAAAGAAGCTTCCAAAGGTGTTATTTTTGGCAATCTCTTATATAACTAAGGCTTCGTTTGAGATGGTTTTCTTACTGCTTCCTAAAGTAGTTTTTTAGTATAAAAATTAAAATTATTGTACTAGAAAGCTCCTTTAAAAAGCAGTAAGAAAGTCATCCCAAACGAAGGCTAAGTGGCAGACCAAATTATTTGGAAGACAAGCTATTCAATTCATAGCTAAGAAAATAAGCTAAGGAAGACAACCTCTAGCTTAGGTCCCTTTTGTATAAAAAGAACACTTAGCAAAATGAAGGACTATTGGATTTGAACTGATAACTATTCTCTCACATGAGATAAGCTCAGGTTATCATTAATACTTTTGAAAAAACCAGACATCAATTTTGTTGAGTTATCTTACTCCAACATTTCTGATTATAAAAAAGTTGTTTCTCATCATAGAAAATTTTAAATGGCTACAAAAAAGTTGTAGCCAAACAAAACTGTGGCATCTATCTAGAAAGCAAAACTGTCTAAAAAGCTACCACGATTTTTAAATTACGATTTATATTCAAATTCACATTAAGATTGATTGATTAGTGATGACTACATCTGTCTGTAAAATTAGCGACTGAAAAGTTATGAGGAAAAAAATTAAGTTACTGAAATTTATTGTGGGTATCATAGCTTCTTGTTGTTAACACGCTCCACTAAGGATTCGTTTGGGATAGCTTTTTTACTACTTTACTTGATTTTCAGACGGCAACCGTAATTTCTGTTTGACCACTGTCTTCAAATAAATTTGTACTAGAAAGTTGCTTTCTACATTAACTTTCAAAATTTAATTTCTTTATAGTAGCTTTACAAAGTAATAAGAAAACTGTCTCAAACGAAGCCTATGTCTGACTCTGTAAATTTATTATCATTACAAAAATTTAAAAAGTAGTAAGAAATTGATAATCAAATAATAATATGATAATGACCCATAAAATAAAAAAAGGTGAAAAAGCAACTCCAAACTCATTAAGCTAAGCCCACTTGAATATGATCTTTTATTAACACATATTTATATAATAAAGAATTCATAATGCAATTTTCATTTGATTTATGTATAGTTTGAATTGTTCTTCAAATCCAATCTTTAATTCAATGAAGTCTTGTCATTAAATATAATCTTCTAGCCCTAAATCTTGTTGGACTGCTCTCACTTTCAGTACAGGAGAAGAGATTTCAAACATTTTTTTCTCAAAATCAAATTTTATTTGATATAATTTTTATGATTTAGGCTTTGTTTGAGACAACTTTTTACTGCTTCATAAAACAGCTTTTTTGTACAAAAATTGCTTGAATTGAAAATTTTTGTACTAAAAAATTGCTTTAAAAAGCATTAAGAAAGCCGCACCAAACGAAGCCTTAACCTAGTCTTTAATTGACAAGTCATATCAAGAATCAATATTTTTTTTTCTTGTAGTCATTGAATTAAAGGAAATACAAATTCATTTTACTTCACTTTTTATATTTTATTGAATTTATAAAAAAATAAATTTGCTTCAATTGATATTTTTCTACTTAGGCTTTGTTTGAGACGGCTTTCTTGTTGCTTCTTAAAGCAACTTTTTAGTACTAAAAAGCTGCTTTAAGAAGCAGTAAAAAAGCCTTCCCAAATGAAACCTTAATTTCAGAGAAAAAATAAATGAGAAATTCTTAAATGATCATTATTAAATGATGGATAGTAAAAACACTTCATCGTCCCTTTCTTTTTGCGCCTTCAATCGTTATAATGGATGCATATCATACATGAAATCTATGATAAACTCTTATTGCTTGGACGACCGTATCGTTCTTCGATGCGACTTAACGAGGATAGACCATAATACATGCACATCTTCATATGGGCATGACTTCACATCTTCATAAAGGATGTATATCCCTCTTCCTACCAAATCAAAAAGCAACACCAATTAGAAAGGAGCTGTAGATCAAATCAGATCAATTTAAGAACTTCTTGTTTGAGCATAAAGATATTTCTCAAATATTTTCCAATTAGAAAGGCCACACTGACAACTAATTACATGAGCTATAAAAGAACTATAAATTCAAAATGTGGGGGAAATAGAAAGATCTCTAAAAAGAATTATGCTTCGTTTGGGATAGCTTTTAAACACCGCTTTTTTACTGCTTTTAAAAAAATTTTGTGTTGAAAAGCTGCTTTATAAAATAATAAAAAAACAGTTCCAACGGAAGCCCATATGCCACATCACTACAACTAAAAGAAGTTCAATATCAATTGTAAGCACATATGAAGTTGAAGAGAGAGAGAGAGAGAGGCATATATAGAAGAAATGGAGAAACTTACTCTTCTTGTTGCCAAAATTCATGTGAAACCAGAGCTTCTTGAAAGGGGGGAAGAGGGATTGAAACCAGCTCATTGAGAGGAAGTGGAAGTGAAGAGACTGCGTCTAGTTGAAGGAAATAAAGATGTGGGGAGCATTGGAGAGAAAGAAAGAGGAAGTGGAGCTTCATGAATTGGTTTTATTTATGGGGAAGAAGATCTATTCCATAGATTTTGCATTGAGATTTGTATTTTAATGTCTTTATCAATGATGGAGGACTTAAGAGACTATTATATAATGCTAATGCACATTAATGGACTTAATGAATGTATTACTGCTAATATTTTATAAAGAATTTCTTAATCATATAGGCCTTCTATTCTCATATCTTATTGGTAACCTGTCACTCTCCTTTTCTCTTCCACTTTGATTTGTTCACCAAAATGTAGTGTAGTAAGTATTTTATCAGATTTGTCAACTTCTTCAGTTAAAATTTTAAGTAAGAGAAGTTTATATATATATATATATATATAATTATAAAAGAATTGAAATAATAAATAATATATTAAATGTGTACTTCATTTGTGGGTTGGCAGATAGAAAAGAAGAGAAGGATTTGTAATACAGACTTTATTTCATACCAAAAAAGTAAGACAATCAAAGCACATCAGCATCAAATAAAACCTTAATCTGAGGGGTTGGGAGATAGATAAGTTTTTTTTTAATAAATGCAGCAAATTTGTTCAAGAAATTAATCCAAGTTTATAGTTTTCTTAAATTGCTCTTTTAATTTCAAATAAATTGAAATTTAGTGATTTCAAAGAATGGTTGAATAGAATGATTTGATGTGAAAGTTTTAGGGCCAAAATATTATGATTCAAATGAAATTAGCAAAAATTTTATAATTATCATAATTATTTTAAGATGAGTATAATAAATTATAAGGGGATTTACAATAATAGCTCCTAAAGTATTAATATTTATATGTATATCTAAAACATAAAAATGAAGAGTTAGAACCATCGGACCCATCGATTCCTTCGCCTTGGGCATTGTTGTTCACACCACCCTTCACATGACATCGATCATCCTCACGCTTGGTCTGCCATCACATCTTCTGCTTCCTCTTTATGAAGCCCTTAGCAACAACGAAGCGAGAAAATCCCACGGAAGCTCCCAAAGGGGGCATTGATGGGTTCTGCAAGCCTAGCAATGACAAGATCCAATGGAGCTCACAGACGAAGGCATTGACAGGGCAAGCGACAATGACATGCAACTATGCTTTTGTGTAACGTCTTTAATGGATGAGTGCAATAACACGAAGTCATCAATGGTGTGTGCATGAGCTCAAAGTCGTGATTTAGCTCGCTGGGAGAAGGCATCGATGAGCCCAATGACGCTAAGATAGTGTAGTTCATTAACAAAGTATTGAAGTGATAGATGGTGTAAACACTGAAGTTTATATGTTAAATATATAAATAATAATAATTTAAGTTATATATATATTAATCTCCTAAACTCTCTTCTGGTCAAGTTTATATAAATATATTTGATTGTAATTAATGACTGTGAGCCCACCTTATCAATCATGGCTATCTATGTCTTCCTAATTTGAAGAAAAACAAGTACATCTAGAAACATTGAGGCCACCGTACAATAATACATGCAACGTGGCCTGCAGGATTTTTACCGACCCCAAGGAAAAACATTAGTCTAAATTAATTAAGCCACAAAAAATTAATTGAGGAGAGTTTTGTTAAATTAAAATTATAATATTTTTTAATACTATTTAATGTTATTTAAGGCTTCAATATTACATGAGAAACTAATAGGTTCCCCTGCAATTCAAAATGATTATCATAACTCTATATTTTTTGTTTTAAGATACATTTGGGACAGCATAAAAATTTTTTATGATCAAATATGATATTTAAGTTTCGTTTGGGACAGTTTTTTTACTGTTTTGTAAAGCTATTTTTTAGTATAGAAGTCTATTGAAAATAGGGAAAAAACAGCGGTCTAAAGCTGTCCCAAACGAAGCCTTAGTGTGGAGCAGGACAATATCAACGACTCTTAAGAAGGAGCTAAATTGAGCATAAAATTTGAATTTACAGTCAAAATGAGTTGCTTGGCAAGACAATATCAACGACTCTTAAAAAGTTTGAATCCGACTATTGGAAGGGTAGAAATCTATTAAGGTTTCTTCCATTGGTCTGATCAACACTAGAGAAGTTGGCCCTATCAAGTATCATTGGCAAATTTACTAGTGGGCCATCAACAATGCTTATTCCTATAATGTTTGGGACTTTGGAGAAATTATTCTGTGTGGTCACCTAACGGTCCAGAGGATAATCATAATGTGTCATGTCAACCAGTACTGAGCGGTACACAGCAAAAAAATGATGTGACGCGTTCTCATTTGCCTCTGGATGCCGTCCGGTGACCGCACAGAATAATTTTTCGGGACTTTGGGATTGGTCAAGGACAATCATCCGAGCACCTTTCATGGGATTTCAATAGTTGTAAGAGATCAATAATATCATGTTATTAATAATTAGTTATCAATCAACTCATGAAAAGAAGTATCAATACAAAAGCAACTTACAACTCTATTGCCTCACACTCAGCCTTATTTCCACCTTCATCTTCTTCTATGGATTTGCCTCACTTATTGTAGCCTTGACCCTCTTCTCAACAAAGAAAGACTTTGAGGTCTCTTCCAGTGACCATATCTAACCCTGAGAAGAGCATGCTCTAAATGACAACCTCCATTTCCTTTTTATTGCTCTCAAAGGGGTGATAACCTCTAATTAGTATATGCAACAACAACTCTGGAGCACTATTATAAAATCCTTCTTCAATGTCTTAATGCTCTTAAGTTGTGATGCCTAAAGATCTAAATTAGAAAAGATTTGCATCTTTTTATCTTCTTAATTATCAACCAGAGCTTCTTAAATTCATCATAAACAATATAAACAGAGAAAAACATAAATATGTTGTTATTCTTTCAATATTTACACGTTGATTCATAATCCAAAAATAACATACAGTAGTCATGATATTCAATACAAACAACTCATTACTAAAATATATCATGCCACAAAATGAAGAAGTAACAATAGCAAAAAGTAAACATATACTTGTTGCCCAAATCAAACTTACTTCACTGGTTCCTTACCTTTATGTACCTAAAAACAAGTAAAAAATCACATAACGAGCACAAAAACTCACTAGTCATCAAAATCTAAAGTTGGAATCAATGCACAAAATAAAAATAATATGCAAGAAATCATATTCATATATATAGTAATTCTTTCTATATCAAGTGAACCAATCATATCATATGTGTCATATATCATGTGTCTTCAGTCCTACGCTATATATTCATATTAGTACAAGATCATTATTGCTACATATCAATTATTATTCATGTTGATGTTATCATTCAATCAACCAAGTAATCATATCAATTGTTTTATATATCATATCATATGCCTTGTATCTTGTATCTTTCATATCTTGTATTTTATATCTTATATCATGTCTCTTGTATCATGTATCTATCTATCTTGAGGCCAACTCAATTGGAATCTGTCTCATTAATCTTGTGGTCAATCCACTAGGAATCAGTCTCATCGGTCATTAGTCATTAGTCTCATCAATCATCAATCTTATATATCATTGATCTTATCCATCATCAGTTATCAGTCTCATTTATCATTAGTCATCTCATCTATCATCAATCTTATCCATCATCGGTCTTATTTATCATTTATCATTGGTCTCTTGTCAATTATATATCAATCATCAATCTTCTCAATCATATGAGTATCAATCCCATCTGTCTCATCTAGCACATAAGTTCATTCATTTTGCTTGTTCTGACGCGCATTTTATATCATATATACCACGATAACAAATATCATATACATATTATATACAATTATCATACCATGTAGATCTATCCAGTGTGCTTATTTAGACACATGAATTATATCAAAATGTATGTTATGTCAAATGAACAATAATTATATGTAATACATATATCTCATATCCAAATTTAATAAATTAGCTATTGATCATTTTGCACCCAATCTTACTCTACTTATTTCAAATAAAATGTCCTATATACAAAACTAACTGATAAAAATTCAATAGAAATAAGTCAAAATGTTTAGAATAATGATATATATCATATATAAAAAATATATGATAAAAATTCATTAAAATGAGAAATATTATATTTTTATCAATTTTAAGAGGAAGAAAATGGACTAAACTCAAACTCATTGAAAATAAATGTAGAGTAAATGTCACTTACAACGATCATAATAATTTTTATAATAGAAGTAACATATGAAAAAGCCCTAGAAGATGTTCTCTCTCTTCTCTCTCCCTTTTTTCCTCTCCCTCTCTTCCTTTATTCACCGACAAGGCAAGAAAAATAAAGGAGGGGCTGGATTACTTGGTTGAAGGATATTTATATTAAATATATAAAAAAAAATCATTTATGCCTGGCTCCACGACGCTACAGTCTACAATGCCGCTGTGATGCATGCCGAATTCAGATTTACTATAGAATAAAAAACAGAGCGCTGTTGCACCCTACAACTCAGCGCCACAATGTTGCATACCAAATTTTCTTTTTTTTTAGATAAATTTATTTTATGAAATTTTGGGTTATTACACAAGCTAACACTTAGACAAAAGCAATCCAATAGTTGGCACTCAAAGCACATGAGGTTGTAGATGTCCTTCACTTTTAAGTCACATTTGCTTCATTCCCCTGGCTCTAACTCTCAATCATCTTCTCCAAGTCTCGAGGATTGATCTTGATCTAATTGGAGTTTAAGACCTCAAGGGTTGTGTGAGACTTCAATCATTAATTGGTCAAACGATTAGAAATTTGCATTTTTAACCCTATGGCATTGAGGCATCTCACCATGAAAAAATAGGAACCTATTCATTGAAAAAAAAAAACACCATTATTAGCGATAAACCATATCACCACCCAGATGACTGAGTATTTATTTTGTGATAGTTGGACAAGGATGAAATTCATGTGAGCAAGCAAAGAGAATATCTTATCCCCAAATAGTTTCTTCAATCACATGTCAAAATATGAGAATAAGAGGTAAGTTTGTTTTGGCTCATATAGGTAGTTTATATGCTTATCCTTCAAAGGGAAAGTGAACTTATAAACATCAATAAGTCACGTTTTAATGTTCATCCATTCTAGTGAAGCCAACAATGCTTTGATAAGGTGCTCTTGTTAATATTGTCATAAAATCATAAGTAATGCATAGGATTATGCATAAAATATGACATTTTAGATTTAACATAATGATCATTATTAAATTCACATTATTTATGTCCGACTTCACATACTTATAATGAGATAAACATTATAATCGATACTATTATTTTGTAAGTTTTTAAAGTCCATTAAATCAATTAATAATATATATCCTATATTGGCTCCCAAGATCTATCTCATTTTGGACCTTAGTGGCTCATGATTTAATACTTTGATTTTCTTTTTTTTTTTATTTGCTTACATTTGTGAGTACAACATTGATTCTTAATAGACACATCCCCATCTTGATTTGCTAATATATATTAATTATCAAGGTTTTAAAATTAGGATCTAATACTGAATCGAAAGAAGAAGAGGTTCAAGATTTGAAGATTCTATCAAAGTTGAACCAGATGCTATAATAAAATTTAAAATGATCAAAATATGACTTAAATGATGTAATAATGATACAATAAATGCATTCTTACATGATTTAATTACTGCATATTGATCATTCAAATTCTAGCATCATAAACAATGTCAACAATTAGCTCATCATCTATAAATATTTATTCTCATTATTAACGCACACAGCAAATGAACCAACTGATTCAAGAAGGACACGTGTAGCCAGCACATGAAAATCTTGTTCACCTATATTACTCCTACATGTGTAATGTATCATTGGAAATCTTATATATACTGTATGTGTACATCCAAATGAAATAAGAAAAGCTTTTCCTCTTTCTCACTTTCTGTCTCTCGTTCTTCTGTCTGTTTGGTCTCATCCGTGATACGCAAGAGCAGATCTAGAACTGCTCTCGTTCAACATGGTATCAGAATAAGGCACGATCCTTCGCTTTCCTCTACATGGCGACCTCAACTACCTCTCAAGCTACAGATCACCATGATCAAGAAGCACCGGACAACACCAGCATTTCTTCTTCTTTGAAATTCCTCGTTTCTAATCTCAAACATCTGGTTCCCACCAACCTCTCTTCAGACAATTACTCTTTGTGGAAATCACAAATCCTCAAACTCTTTAAGGCAAATGGTTTTTCTAAATTTCTTGAACCGTCTGCTTCTTCTCCACCCCCAACACTTCAGCAATCCACCGGCATCAATATTCCCAATCCCTCTTATCATCAATGGCTGCTCATTGATCAGAATTTAGCCGCTGCCATTTGTTCCACAATCTCTCCCTCAATCCTTCCTTATATTCTGAATCTTGAATCTACATCCGCCATTTGGGCGTGTCTTGAAATCCGTTTCCAATCCACCAATCGCTCTCGGGTTATTCAACTCAAGAACGAATTGCACAATATATCCATGAAGACCTCCTCGATGACACAATATCTGTCCGAAATCAAAATTCTTGTGGATCAAATCGCCGCAGCCGGCTCTACAATTGACACGGAAGATATCATTCTTTATATCTTGAATGGTCTTCCTCCATCTTACCAATCCTTCAAAACCTCTATACGCACTATGCTTCACCCGATTAGCCTCGACAATCTTTATTCCTTACTTTTAAGTGAGGAAATCAATATTGCCATGGATGTATCTTGCACCACGAATGGCTCAAACCCGAACCTCGCACTCTACTCTAATCGTGGACGTGGTCGCCGATCTCACGGACGATCCCCTCACAATCAACCGCCCACCTCCAGATCCTCGTCTACAGCTGCTGTGGTCTGTCAAATTTGTCTTAAGAAAGGCCATACTGCCGCCGATTGTTGGCATCGTGCAAATCTTCAGTACACTCCTCAATCACGACAAGCGCCAACCCGTGCTCTCGCCGCTACGTCCGAACAACAAAACAACGACTGGTACTTAGACTCCGGAGCTTCATCCCACATCACCAACTCCCTCGACCGTCTTTCTCTCTCCAGCTCGTACCAAGGACCAGAATCCATTACAATCGGAGACGGTCGCACGCTTCCGATTGTGCATACTGGTGAGGGTATATTACCCACACCAAATCGTAAGATTCACCTAACAAAGCTCTTACATATTCCTTCCATTCAATATAATCTGCTTTCTATTGCTAGATTAATCAAAGATAACAATATTTACATTATATTTGATCAACATGGTTTTCAATTTAAGGATCAGACAACGCATCAAACGCTCCTTCGTGGACCGTGTCGTGATGGACTTTACCCGCTCCAAGCCTCTCCCCGCAGTGCTTCTTCCTCTGTTCTTGCGGCCATTGCCCCCAACGCTTCTACCTGGCACAATAGACTCGGTCATCCGCACAAGATTGTTCTAAATACCATTTCAAAATCTAATCCTAGTCTTCATATACCTAGTTATTCTTATGTTTGCAATTCTTGTAATCTCTCCAAAGCGCATAAGCTTCAGTTTGAACATTCTACAAATAAACAAAATACACCACTTGCGTTAATTCATTCTGACGTTTGGGGCCCCTCGCCCGTTAAATCTATGCAAGGATACTCGTATTATGTTATATTTGTTGATGATTACTCGCGCTACACCTGGATTTTCCCTATTTCTCATAAATCTGATGTCACAAATACTTTCATTTCGTTTACCAATTTAATTGAAAATCAACTGTCTCACAAAATTAAATGTCTGCGTACTGATGGCGGAACTGAATACCTCAATCATAATTTTCGTAATTTTATTCAGCACAAAGGTATTCATCATCAGGTGTCTTGCCCATATACGCCTGAACAAAATGGGCTCGCAGAACGTAAACATCGCCACATTACCGACACTATGCGAACTCTCATCCACACCGCCTCTGTTCCCCATCAATATTGGCCCGACGCTGCTCTAACCGCGGTTTATCTTATCAACCGAATGCCCTCCAAAATCACCTCTAACTTATCTCCTTTTCAGCTACTTTACAATAAATCTCCTCCTACACACATTTGCACGTTTTCGGCTGCGAATGCTTTCCGCTCTCACCTCCGCATACTCATCACAAACTCCAATCCAAAGCCAAATCGTGTGTATTTCTAGGCTACTCCGACATGTACAAAGGATATAAATGCCTCGACTTGGTCACTCATCACGTTACCTTCTCTCGCAATCTCACGTTCAATGAACATTCGTTTCCTTTTAAAAATACCATAACTCCTCCAACCTCCAACACAACCTGCACTCTTCCATCTCTTCTTATCCCAACATTTGCCATTCCCGTCCCATCTATTGATATTAACAACATTACTTCTCCCACCGTAGTCAGCACACCACCAATTACTCCTCAACAATCACCGAGTCTTTCCAACCTTCCTCCCGCACCTCTGAACCATCCCGTCTCCAGCCACCCAATGATTACACGCTGGCAAACTGGCTCCCTCAAGCCTCGCACTTGTCTAAATCTTATTCATCAGACAACTAATTCTGAAAATCAATCCACTCCCACCTCCTACTCTGACGCAGCTAAACACTATGAATGGCGAAAAGCCATGGCTCACGAATTCTTCGCTCTGCAAAAACAAGGTACATGGAGCTTAGTCACCCCTCCTTCCGACGCCCCTATTCTTGGCTGTAAGTGGACCTATCGAACTAAACTTCATTCTGACAGCTCCATTGCTCGGCTTAAAGCTCGCCTTGTTGCTCTCGGTAATAGACAAGAATACGGCATTGACTATGAAGAAACTTTCAGTCCCGTAGCTAAGCTTCCCACCATTCGCATTCTCCTCACCGTCGCTCTCCATCATGGTTGGAAAATCCAACAACTGGACGTTGAGAATGCTTTCTTACACGGGACTCTTTCGGAAACCGTTTACATGTCCCAACCAAGAGGATTCAAGGACTCATCTCAACCCAATCATGTCTGCCTTCTGCACAAAGCTCTTTACGGTCTAAAACAAGCTCCACGTCAATGGTATAACACTTTCACATCTCATCTCCTATCACTCGGCTTCTCTCATAGCAAATCTGATCTGTCTCTTCTCACTCAAACTCAACCCAACTCCACTATCTTTCTACTCATATATGTCGATGACATTCTTGTAACCGGCAACAACACCAAAGCTATCTCTCAGCTTCTACAAAATCTGAATGCTAAGTTCGCCATGAAACACCTTGGAAATGCCAATTCCTTTCTCGGGATTACCATCAGCTCTCGTCCTACAGACTATTTTCTCTCCCAACCAAATTACGCACAGTCCATCCTAGAAATTGCCAAGATGAATCAATGCAATTCTCTTGCTAATCCTACCTGTACCAAACTTCCCCAAAACATTCCATCCGATCCTATACTATCTGATCCTACCATCTACCGAAAGATCACTGGCTCCCTCCAATATCTAACCATTACTCGTCTTGATATCTCATATTCTGTTAACATTTTATCTCAACATATGCACAATCCCTTGCCTTCTCATTTTTATCTTCTTAAACGTCTTCTTTGGTATATTCGAGGCACGCAACATTTTGGCATTCCTATTACAAAATCAAATCTTCATCTCACATCCTATTCGGATGCAGACTGGGTAGGCGATCCTGTCTCGATGAAATCTACAACTGGTTTTTGCTCTTTTTTAGGTACTACAATCATCTCTTGGACAGTCAAGAAGCAGCACACTGTCGCCAGATCCTCTACTGAATTCGAATATAGAGCCTTAGCTGCTGCAACTGCAGATATTATTTGGCTTCGGCGGATTCTCGCTGATTTCGGCGTACCTTTGGACAAACCGACGGACCTATATTGCGACAACATGTCAGCCATTGCCCTTGCTAACAATCCAGTTTATCATGCTCGCACCAAACATATCAAAATTGATCACAGGTTCATCCGCGATCACATTCAAAACAATAGCATACGTCTTCTTCCTCTAAACACAGTTGATCAAATCGCCGACATCTTCACCAAGTCGCTGTCCACACCAAGATTTCTTCATCTACGTTCCAAACTGACGGTCGCCGCTGATCCATCAGTTTGCGGGGAAGTATTAACGCACACAGCAAATGAACCAACTGATTCAAGAAGGACACGTGTAGCCAGCACATGAAAATCTTGTTCACCTATATTACTCCTACACGTGTACTGTATTATTGGAAATCTTATATATACTGTATGTGTACATCCAAATGAAATAAGAAAAGCTTTTCCTCTTTCTCACTTTCTGTCTCTCGTTCTTCTGTCTGTTTGGTCTCATCCGTGATACGCAAGAGCAGATCTAGAACTGCTCTCGTTCAACACTCATATAAGTAAAATGTTATTTTCCTTGGAATCATTTGAATATGTGTTGACTTAGATAGTTAGATGTAACTTTTGCAAACAACAATAAAATACAACAACAAATTGTTATAGTGAATGCAGATCATTGGACCAAACTAATTTTTAAGTATCACCTCGTTATATTGTAAATGATATGCTTAATTGTTAGCCTCATAAATGAAACATGCCTAGTCACAAAGGTTTCATTTGGGGCAGCTTTCTTAATTCTTTCTAAAGCCGTTTTCTAGTACAAAATTTTTTAGTTCAAGGAATTTTTTTACAAGAAAACTGTTTTTAAAAAATAGTAAAAAAATCATCCCAAAAGAAGTCTAATACAAAGTCCGCTTTGAGCCACCACCTATATTTCAATCATATATTTACATCATTATAGTGCATAAATCAACAAATGATATGCACTCCTATTAGTATTATTATTATTAAATATCAAAGTTGTATTCTGATAACATTTAACCATAATATAAAATTCAAGACAATAATTATTTAAAAATCTATGCTTTTGATAAAAAAAATGGTGATAAAATTTTAGAAAATTTTTCTCGTTGCGTCCTGGAATATTCATGACGTTAGAGAAATATAAAGTTTAACGCCTTAGTTTTGTACGAAGATCCAGCACCCAAACATATGAAAGAAAGGGATAGTGCAGTATTCATAAGAGACCAAAATTTTTACGTGGAAAATCCTGAAAAGGGGAAAAATCATGGGGTCTAGCCCAGTTTGAATGAATCGCCTAGTATTTGCAGTTGATTACAAATGAGACCCTTCATTGGATGGAAGAACTTGGCTTGATGTAACAAATATACATCATATAGAATGCATTGCATGGTGGAAATTGAAAGAATCAATATTGACATGTTTGCCTAGTCGGCAAGACTATAGTAGGTGGACAATAAAGGTCGAAAAGATTGTTGTCTAGCGACGAGGGTCAGAAAGACTGTGATCGACGAAGGAGGTCGGAAGGACCGAAGTCGGCGGGCGACGGAGGTTGGAAAGACCGTTGTTGGCGGATGATGGAGGTCGGAAAGACTGTTGTCTGGCGATGGAGGTCAGAAGGACCGCGGTGAAGGAGGTCAGAAGGACCGTAGTTGGCATGCGACGGAGGTCAGAAGGACCATATTCGATAGGCGACAGTGATCAGAAAGACCATTGTCTGGCGACGGAGGTCGAAAGCATCGTAGTCGATGGCATGGTGGAAATTCGATGTTAGTCGGTGGCTGGTAGAAGTCTAGCATCAGCTGGTGGCCTAGTAGGAGTCCGACGTCCGTAGCAAAAGCTCGGTGGCAGTTGATTGCCGGGTGGAAGCCTGGCGATGGACGGAAGTTTGGCGTCACGTAGAAGTCCAACGAAAGTCCGACGAGGAACATAAGTTCGACGATGGGCGGAAGTCCGGAGATGGACATAAGTTCGACGTCGGGTAGAAGCCTGACAGAAGTCCGATGACGGGCAGAAGTCCGGTGACTGGTGGTAGTCCGGAGATGGACGGAAGTTCGACGTCGGCTAGAAGTCTGACAAAAGTTCGGCGACAAGCAGAAGTCAGGCAACAGGCGGAAGTCTGGCGTCGATCGGCTCCCAGGTGGAAGTCCGGTGGTGGTCGAGGATGAGTCTGGTGGCAAGAGAACTCAAGTTTCTCTTCTTCCTTCTCTCCTTGTTTCATTCTTTGGGGGCCTCCTTCCTCCTCCCTCCATGAGAAAAGGAGAGGTTTATTTATAGTTTTCTGAGAGTGACATGACCAGTAAATATGAGAAAGATCAATGATAAATTGTGAGTGGTTTGAATTGACGGCCGATGTTGAATCTCTTGATTGTAAATCGTTTATTAAGCATTTGAATGTCTTAATTATATCAGAATTTAACAATCTTGGGCTCGTTGGATTTGTCTCGTCGAGCCGCTCAACTCGATTATAAGCATGTCACGTTTGAAAATTGTTTGCTAATCCAAATTATGGATTGAACCTTCCAGATGCGCTTTGGGTCTTTAATTTGGACTCATTTGGGCTCGAATGAGTCGAATTTGGTGTGGTTGGGTTTGTATTTTCGAGACGTTCAGTTCGACTATAAATTTGCTAAAATCAGAGTTCAGATGATCTCTAATTTAATTTTTGAAATTTTCAACTTGATTTTACCTCGAGATTTGTGCCCGATCAAAATAATTTTTTTGATGATGTATCATTTCTATTTTTTTTTAAAGCAATCAATACATTGAATTGTTTAGGCTTAAATATAGAGCTTTAATATGAAAAATACTTATAATTTTAAGGGGATTGCCTCAAGTTATTTGAACTTAAAGGGATTTAAACGAATAATGATAATATTAATCGGATCAAACGAGGAGCGCGAAAGACCGAGAGGGACTTGAGAAGGCGGGAGGGGCCGAGCAACAGGGTTAGGGAGAGATCAAGTAGGGGACCTAGCGGAGAAGCTGGTCACCGGTTCGCAGAGATCACCGTGGAGCGCGGAGGCTTCCAAGCTAGGGCGACATCATGCCCTAAGTGGTCTCTGTCGTTCTCTTGCCTTCATCTAGTTTAATGGTTGGGAACTTAACATAATAACGAGACTATTCTTGAGTTGTATTTTGTTAATACTTCCGTGTTGTGATTGTAATAAGTTTTTAGAATGTTAGTAGTTCATATTTGTAGTTAATGAATGGATTGAGAAGGAAACCCTAAACCGTAAAATTAGTTAACCTAATCAATCAATTTAATCAACTCTGACGACTTGCTAATCATGCATAAAATTAGTTATTCCATTATTAAAGCATTGATTGAGATGTTTAGGTTTATTTATTGTATTAAGTGTGAGGTTGGATAAACCCTAGATTATTGTTTTTGCTTATGCGTATTATATAAAGTGTTGTCACAGTTAGTCCAAGATTATATGATTGGCATATTTAGAGATTAACATGCATATGTAAATGTTGTTTACAAAATTGGATTGGAACTTGGAAATGATAAACCTTAGCTCAAGAAAAAGGGCTTTTCCTATATCTTACAAAATATTTTGGTTTAGTTATTGTTCATGTTTGGTAGATTTTTGTAGATTATTGTTCATGTTTGGTAGATTATGATGTTAAGAAAACTTCTAAAATTTTCCTTTAATATGATCATTGTTACAGTTATTAATAATGATATGATTTATAAATTGATCTCTTTATTACAAATTTTAAATAACTTAATATAGTTTAAAATTTTAAGATATTATTTTTGAATTTCTAAATTTTATGCACGTGTACTTGGTGCACATGCAACAACACTAGTTTTAAAAATATATAAAAAGCCCTTTTTCTTGAGTTAGTGTTTATCACTTTCAAGTTCAAAGTTCCAATCCAATTTGTAAACAACATTTACATATGTAGTACTTTAGCATGGATTATATTCTCTTTTTCTTGAGTTAGCTTTCTGTAAGATAATTCATAAATAGTCACATTTGTCATGCCAATACATAATGTATCTCTGATATTTACCATCAACAGTGAGCAAAATCTTGTAATTCATGAATAGTCACAAGTAGGTTTTGGGAACATGACTAGTTGGTCTATTTGATATGGTACTAAATGTACAAGGATGAAATTTAAAGAGAAGATAATCCATGGCATTGCATGTTCGTCAAATATAAAACAACAACAACAACAACAACATCAAGCCTTTGTCCCACTACGTGGGGTTGGCTACATGAATCTTTTTCCTCCATTGTGTTCTGTTAAAAGTCAAATTCTCGTTTAAATCTAATAAAGAAAGGTCATTTCTAATATTTTCTAACTAGGGGTGTAAACGAGTCGAGTCGAGTCGAGTATCTGCCTTATCAAGCCTGGCTCGTTTAATCCTTAATGAGCTCGAGCTCGAGCTCGAGCTCGAGATCGAGCTCAATAAGTGAGCTCGAGCTCGGCTCGTTTAGAAAATACCAAGCTCGAGCTCGACTCGAAAGCTCGAGCTCGTTTGAAAAGCTCGACTCGAAAGCCAGCATTTAGGTTTTTTATAAAATAAGCTTCAAATATTATAAAAAAATAATATTATAAATATAATATATATATAATTTTATATATATATATATAATTTAATCGAGTAGCTTGATAAGCTTTCGAGTCGAGTCGGGTTGAGCTCGAACTCGAGCTCGTTTACCATACGAGCTCGATTACAGGCTCGAGCTCGAGCTCGAAGCTCGATAAGCTCGGCTCGCGAGCTCGTTAACGAGTCGAGTTCGAGCCGGCTCACGAGCCGGCTCGGCTCACTTACACCCCTATTTCTAACCAAGTCTTTTTAGGTCTACCTCTACTTTTCTTAATATAAGTCAAATCTAATACCTCTACTTTCCTAACCGGGTCATCAGAAGGTCGTCGTTTTATGTGTTCAAACCATCTAAGGCGACTCTCTCTAATCTTATCTTCCACTGGAGCTACTCCAACCTTTCACGTATATGCTCATTTCGAATCCTATCTCTAAGGGTAAAGCCACTCATCCACCTGAGCATTCTCATCTCTGCAACACTTAACTTCGTATTATGCTTCTCTTTTAATGGTCAACATTCGGCACCATAAAGCATTGCATGTCTCACCACCATCTTATAGAATTTTCCCTTAAGTTTGAGGGGGACTTTTCTATCACACAACAAGCTTGATGCATTTCCTCTACTTCAACCATCCAACTTGAATTATACTGATAATATCCCCATCTATTTCACCATCACTCTGAACAATAGATCCAAGATATTTAAAACGTGCACTCTTATTAATGATTTGATCGCCCAAAGTCACAATCCCCTCACTAGGTCTATTACTACTAAAATTACACTCTATATATTCAGTTTTAGATATACCCAAGCGAAAACCTTTAGACTCTAAGGTTGACCTCCATAATTCAAGTTTACCTTCAACTCCCTCTCTAGTCTTATCAACAAGAAGAATATCATCAGCAAAAAGCATACAGCAAGGTACATCCTCTTGCAAATGTCTAGTGAGAACATCCTTGACTAAAGCAAAAAGATATGGGCTTAAGGCTGATCCTTGATGTAATCCAACCGAAATAGGAAAATACTTGGTCAAACCACCTTGTGTTTGAACACAAGTAATAGCTCATGTATACATATCTTTAATGATTTGAGTATAAGCATTATTAACTCCTTTCTTTTCAAGAACTCTCCATAGCACTTCTCTTGGAACTTATATCATATGCTTTTTCTAAATCAATAAATATCATATGTAGATCCTCCTTATTCTCTCTATATTTCTCCATCAAACCTCTCAATAAATGTATAGCTTTCATAGTAGACCTACCCAGCATGAATCCAAATTGATTTTGAGAAACATTAGTATCACGCTGCAACCTACGCTCCATAACTCGCTCCCATAGTTTTAAAGTATGACACATTAAGTTATGAGCTCTGAAAATTCTAATTGAATGCGCGCCCGGCCTCTCCGCGCCATATCTATCTCTTTTCTTGTTTGTTTCTGTGATGGCATCATAGAGTTTTAACGAGTTAAGGGTGAATTTTCCGAAGGCAGGTTGAGTTTTAGATAAAACACCACCCAGAGATTTCGCCCTCATTTTTGTGAGGACTTTATGATATGAGTTCTGTTTTCCTATAGGCGCAAGCCCCTATAGTTAATTACCCCTCCTGATAACAAGAGAGAACTTTCGATTAAGGCTAGTCTTTAAAGAGGTTACATATATTGTACATCCAGCGTATAATAGCAACAATTTTAGGGTTTAGATTTGATTTTATGATTTAAAATTATCACCATGAACTTAAAACTGGTGGTGGGGGAAATGAGGACGAGCCCGATCAAGATCCCATGGTTCCGTCATCCCGGGTTGTCATGTTCCCTGGTCTACTTAGTCAGAGGAGGTAGTCAACTCAGCTTGACAGAAGGTACCTTGTCGGCAGCCATGGGTTATTTCGTCCAAGAATACCTTATAGACCTGGGTTGGTGTTTGTCTAAAGGGATATATCATAATCCACCTCAGCTGACAGAGAGTTTTATGCCTATTGAATATACCCTATGATTCATTACTCAAGGGTTTGAAGCCTTTATGGAACATAAGGGCTTTAGCCGTGATCGTAATATAATGGTGCCATTTCGCGGCAAAACCACTGATGCATGTAAAGGGGGGGTCAAATCAAAATTAAAAAAATGTTTCTTCCCTTCCCTTTGTGCCCCCTCGGTTTCCCCTCTTGCCCCCTCGGTTTTTGGTGGCTTTTTGCTTTTCCCGTGGCTTGCTGGCTGGCTTCCGTGGCTTTTCTGGCTGGTTTCCCCTTGTTGCCTCTTCGGGTCCCTCATCTGGTGGTTTTCCCGTGGCTTGCTGGCTGGCTTCCGTGGCTTTTCTGGCTGGTTTCCCCTTGTTGCCTCTTCGGGTCCCTCACCTGCTGGCTTCCCGTGGCTTTGTTGGCTGGCTACCCGTGGTGTTGCCTCCTTGTTTCCTGTACCAAATTTTGGGCTGCTGTTTGGGGGACTTTTCAGTTGATGTTTGGAGGGTCTTTTGGCCTTCCATTTCCCTATTTTAATTAGGATTAAATGTAGGTTTTAGGGGGCTGTTTGGCTGCCCTTTTCTTCTATAAATATGTAATGTTTATAGTTAAAAGAGAGATGTGTGATAAGTGTTGATTTTTGGAAAGAACCTGCGGGTTTCTTTAGGATTGCTTGCGAGCAATGCCTATTCTTCTTCTTCTTCTCTCCTTATAGGAAAGCTTGCGAGCTTCTCCGTCTTCGTCTGGACTTCTTATCCTCTTCTTCTTTCCATAAGTACCACTCCACCTGTATCCTTCTTCTCTATGGATGGAATGCAACTTTAGGATTTGTTTTGTTCGTGTTTGTAAGCGTCAAAGTTTGTAAGCGCCATTTTATTATATCAAAGGAATATATTGTGTTAGTTATTGTAATTTGTTTAAATTTGGGCATTGCATGTATCTTTCTATTACCTAGGAAGTATATAATTTTGTAAGCAAAAATTAGGGGCTTTCTCCTAATTTTTGCTTGCATCAACCACCCTATCAGAGGGCCCGTGCCACGTCTCTGCTGGCAAGAGACTATTTGAGGATGCACCTTAGTGATACACCTGACACGCATTCGCTCTTTATGAGCTGAGGTTAATTTCAAATTTATCACCCTCGATAAGCGGTTGCGGGTGGTGGATGGGTTTTAGTTTTAGGTTTTAGGTGATAGATTTTATTTTAGGGATTCTTGATTTTTATTGGATTTGATATTTGATCCCTCCGGTTGAGATTTCCTGTCAATGCGGCCATCATCGGGGTGACGTTAAAATCACTAGTATTTTTGTAGGAATTTGGGAGGCATTTTATGATTCAAGTCAGGTCGACTCCAGTCCTTTCGTGGAGGAGGATGAGACTTGGGTATTTAACCCGCACAATATTCTTGACATTGGCGTTTAGAAGTTTGCTGCATTTATCGGAGCACATGCGGATTATATTTAGTTTGCAAATAGATTATAATATTAGTGAGCATTTGATCCTGCGCAATATTCTCGGACATTTATATTTATAATTATAACACGTTGACCGGAGCACATGCATGTTAGATTTATTTTGAAAATAGAATATTACATTAATGAGCATTCTGCGTAGCGTTCTCAGATATTTGTGTTTGTAACTTTAAAACGTTGACTGGAGCACATGCAGGGTGTGTTGCACTTCAGTTTAGTGGGATCATATTTAATACATAAAGGAGAGATTTTAAAATATTTAGATATGATCCACTGTGCCAGTGATTTCACTTAGAAAAATGCCCGCGATTTCATTTAAGGGCCTACGAACGCCTTCTGTCAGCTTGTACACACGTTACGGATCCGGTGGCATTGCTATCGATGAATTTTGCTTTAAAAAAGATGTATTTTGGCATTTCAAATAATTTTGTCTTCTTCATTATCATTTAACAATATTCCTAAAGGAGGTTTGCTCAATAGATGCTAGGAGATTGTGTTCTTGTTTGTAGGAGGATCACCTTGCTCGCTATAAGTTCCCCTATTCTATTCTGTAGGTGGACTAATTTGTTCGATACAAACTCCTTGTCCTTACTTGTAGGCTAGTTGTTATGGGCACTACGAATTCCATGTTCCTGCTCACAGATGAAGTGTATCAGAGATTAGAAGTTCCTAGCTACTATTCCTAGACGTGCTGATTTGTTTTGTACGAGCTTCTTGTTCTTGTGTTTGAGCTGATCTGTAGCTTTTTGGAGAGTTGTCAATTTGAGAGCTATTTGATAGTAGTTTGTACATGCGTTGGATTATTGAAAACATTGATTTCTTGCATTTATTTTATTTGATTTTGATTGCATTAATTAGTTAAGTGAATTAATTAAATGAATTTTAATTGAAATTAAGTTTTAATTTAAAATCAATTGTTGCGTTTGTTAATTTTGAATTTCAAGTGTATTTTAAAATTGGTTGTATTAAATTTGATTATTAATTAATTATATGAGTTAAATGAAAATTGAATTTTTAATTAAAATTTAATCTGTTCAATTTGTTAGTTTGAGTTGTAAATATATTTTGAAATTATAAAAATGTTAAATTCAATTATTCAAATTAAGTTGATTTAATTAAATTCAAGTTTAATTTTATTAGGTTTTAATTATATCTCACATTGATTAATCATTTAAAGACTTAGATCTCTTTTATTTGATTTAATCGATTTAAATTATTTATTTATTCAAATTGATTTAATTGATTAAAATAATATTAATTAGTTTAGTTTAAATTAGTTACAATTTTGAGTTGATTTAATTTTAATTGTTGAATTTTTCATATCAGTTATTTGAATTTCAAAAGTTTTGATTTTAAAATGAATTACTTAATTAATTAAGTTGGTTACTGAATATGTTAACTATTAGAGTTGAAAGTTTATATTCAATTCTTTGAAATCCTGTTTTGTTTGTTTTTAAAAAATTCCATTGGTTAATTAAATCAAATTAGGTTATTTATTTATCCATTTAAATTTATTAGTTAATTATGTTGCAATTAGATTAATTAGTTGAATATTTTTCAATCTTTCCAAAAATTCGAATAAGTCCAATTTTTTTTTTCTAAGTCCAGAATTTTTGAGAAACTTTTGACAGCCTCCCGACGCCCCCTCCCTAGCGTCGGGAGGTAAGGAGGGCATTTGCTCTTTTGGCTCGACTCTACTGAATCAAATCAACGGCGAGGAAATTGGAAGAGTGAATCGATCCCAATAAGAGTCTTTAACGATCCTTGTTGTGCGCGATGTGTCGATAAACCATTTAATTTAATTTTAATTAATTTTAAAATTATTTTTAGTCCCCTAAAAAATTTGGTAGCCTTCCGGCGCCCCCTCCCCGCGAGGGGAGGTTGGGGATCGAGGGCACTTGCCCTTTTGGCTCGACTCGACCGGAGCGAATCGATAGCGAGGAGGTTGAGAGAGCAATCGATCCCATTAGTGTCTGCGCTCCCTCGATCTGATAAGCTCGACGATCGAGGGCTTCGGGGGATCGAATCAACCCCCCGACTTCCTTCAAACCTTCATATCTATTTTGAAAATCTTCTCATTTCTCTCTATTTCTCTTTTTTATTATTATATATATATTATTAATATTATTTAATACATATTATATGTATACATTATATATATATATATATATATATATATATATATATATATATATATATATATATATATATATATATATATACTTATATTAAAATATATTATATATAATTATATATATCTACGAGAGGGGAGGAGACGGAGGAAGCCAGGAGTTGGGCTAGGGCCGATCACGCATGGGAGCAAGTCATTGAGGCGGGGGCTGGAGTCGGCTTCGTCGGCGGCGGGTCAGACTTCGTCGGCAACTGGTCAGGCCGGAGGCGGCAAGAGCAGGAGGCTTGGGGCGTCGGGCTTGGCGTGTAGAGGCGACCGTCTAGGGCACGACGACAGGATTTGGAGTAGAGGGCTGAGATGGCTCGGTCAACTGAGTCGGGGAAGAGGCGGTCAGCTAAGGCTTTGAGCGTCGTCGGAGTTGGCAAGGCCGGAGCGGGAGGAAGCAGGCGTTCGAGAGAGGTAAGTTCCGAATTTCTCTTTGCGATCTCTTGATGTTCTGAGAGCGTGTGTCTCCGAATGAGAGAGGGAGAGTTTTATGTCGTGAGGAAACGTGGGAGGCAGTTGGAGATGAACGTGGGTGAGTGGGATCATGGATTGTGGTTGAGTCGTTGGGTCTGCTGGCAGATAGAGGTCAACATAAGTTAATTCATCTATAATTCGCACAATCTTGTGCATCTCTTTTATTCTTAAAAATAAGAATTAACACACTCATTCTCCACTCATCTGACATCTTTTTAGTTTTTAAAACAGTATTAAAAAGTTTAGTAAGTTAAGAAATTCCTTCGTCTCCTAAGCATTTCCACATCTCTATTGGAGTATCATAAGGTCCAACAGCTTTTCCGAACTTCATTTTCTTTGAAGCATCACTAACTTCGATTTTACTAATACGTCGATAAAACAGAAATCTTTATTTTCATTTAGGGTGCTAAGGTCACTAAAGTCAATCGTATTTTGACATTCTTCATTAAAAAATTTATCAAAACATCTCATCCACCTTTGTTGAATATCATCTTCTAAAAAAAATTCTTTTTGATCTTCATCCTTAATACGCTTTACTTGAACTAAATCCTTACTATTCCTATCTCTTTGTTTAGCTAACTTATATATATATATATCTTTCTCTCTCTTTAGTATCTAATCTATTATATAAATCATTAAAAGCTGAGATCTTTGCCTCGCATATTGCTTTCTTGGATTCCTTACGTGCCTCTTTATATCTTTTCCAATTATAAAAAAATTTACATCTAAACTAATTTTTATAATAAATCTTCTTATTTTTTTATCTTTTCTTGTACATTTAGATTCCACCACAAACTATTTTTACTATTAGGAGTTTTTCCCTTTAATACTTCATGTACATCTTTTGCAATATTCTTAATATCACTAGCCATTTTTTCCCACATAACATTAACATCCTCATGCACAGACAAAAGCTTAAGATCTAAAATCTTACTCTCAAAAATATTTTTTAGAATATCATTTTACTTTATTTTTTATTTTCTGCCCCTATATCTTAAAGTCCAAAACTAATAATCGATGTTGGATATATAAATTTTTATTCGGAATAATTTTACAATCTTTGCAATCTAAACGGTCTAATTTTCTTATAAGAAAATAATCAATCTAAGTTTTACTATATCCATTTTTATAAGTGATGAGATGCTTATTTCTTTTTTTAAAAAATGTTAACAATTAAAAAATCATAAGTTAAAGGAAAATCTAATATGGTCTTACCATTTTTATTTATCGTTCCAAACCTATGACCACTATAAATACTTTTAAAATCATTTACCTCTCTACCAACATATCCATTTAATTTTTCTCCAATAAAAACTCTTTTTTTAAAGGTATCTTTTGTATTAATTCTTCTATGTCATTCCAAAATTTTAATTTTGAACTCATATCCAAACTTACTTAAGTAGCATAAGTACTTATAGTATTAACAATCTTAGCATCAACAACAAATTTTAAAGTTATAATTCTATCTCCAATTCTATTAATTTTTATAACATTATTATTCAAATTATTATCTATCAGCACACCTACTCCATTTCTAGTACGACTCTTACCCGAATATCATAGTTTAAATCTTAAACTATCAATCTTTTTAGCCTTCTCTCCAACCTATTTAGTTTCTTGAATGCACATAATATTTATCTTCATGAGAATCATAATATCTATTAATTTCATTAATTTTCCTGTAAGGGAACCTATATTTCAAGTTCCTATTCTAAATTTAATTGCATGGACTAGCTTCTTTGCCCACATCCGTCCTTGATGTGGGAACCCTTGTCTATTTAACACTGCACTCGGGCACCGGTGCAGCATCCATTCTACACTTGTCGCTGTATTCAGGCTATATAGCGCGTCGCTTCTAGGGGACGCCTTAGCATTAACACAATTTTTTAAAGGATTCATGTCATAATTATTCGACAAGTTTTACGCTGGCTGTCGACTATCTAATGCAACCCTCCACTTTTTTCATCTAGGATTTGGGACCTGGCAACGGCAGTGTTGTTCGTCAGATATAGTCAAATTGAATAATCTATTTTTCCAAGTATGCATTTTTTTAAGATCAAATCGAATATTGAAGAGGATTGATAATAATTTAAGATTAACATAGCCAAGCATGCATTATTTTTCTAATGCACTTCCATTTGCTTGGGATGCAGCTAGACAGTTATTTCCTAGCATCTCCAAAGCCAGTATAACCATTTACAAATTCAATCTTACATTCTAAGTAGATTTTGTACAAGATTAATATTTGAAATCTAATATAACCCATCGACAAGCTAATTGAAAATATGAACGATAGATGATGCTCATATAATGTGTAGTTCCCACTATCAACAATGTATTATAGGGTCAAGTGCATGCTAATGTAGATCTTGTGCATTCATGCAGATGTGCAAACTTTTCTTCATTCACGATTTTCTTTTAAGTATATACTTTTTTTAACTTTCGTTGGGCAAGTTAAATTATCATCACTTGCAAATCATTTTGTTTTATATCCTCATAATATGTTTTATTAATTATAGAAAATTATAAACTTATTTAAATAAAATAAAAAGAAATTTTTAGGTAGAGATTTTTTGTTTGTTTTATAATTTTTATCTCATTTTTTACTTATATTGTATTGATTTTATGTGAAATTTTCTTTCATAGTACCTTGTATTAGCTTTTAAAAAAAATGCATGGATATTAGAGAGGGGGAGGGAGGGCCAATTTTTTCTATCTTGATAGCATCTCCTATAACTTATCTTCTCCTCTACAGCTTTGATGTTGCTATGAATGCTTCAACAAATCTTAGCTGGAAGGTTCCTTCTCTCTATCTCCCCTCCTTTCTCTCATTCAGTTTTCCTCTTTCTTTAGTTTACTCCATATGATCCTTGATAACGACTTGAATGTCTCAGTGTCATAGACTTTTGCTGCTTCTTGTTGTAGAAAAGGTGTTCGATCATATGCCTTGACCCTGCTCTTATAGTTTTATTGCCTAACTATATCACTTTGAACATTTTGAGAATGATGGTTTAGTGCAGTGTTTTCACAGCATTAAGCGCAATGCAATGTACAATAATTTATTTTCCTTCAATGCGCAATGTGCAAAATTAAGATACTCTTTTATGAATTAGAGTGTTCATGACTTGTATGTCACATATACATATATTATGTGCATGTAATAGGTCATTTAATCAACCAAATTTAAATCACATATGGTAATAGTTTTCAACAATATAATAATATGTCAAATAACAATAATTTCAACTATCTAAAAGCTAAAAAAAAAGGATTAAAGACATGATTAATAAAGTGATGAAATAATATTTAAAAGTCAAGAATAATTGTGAGACTGAGTGACCTACTAGAGATTTAGAGGTGGAGATTTTTGCCATCGTATTTGGTCGTGTTTCTTTGGTTACATGAGCGTATAATCTGCATAGGATTAGGACTATTGGCACTCTTACTAAGTCTAATTGTTTGGATTTTTGCTCGGCAATAATTTATTTTCAGCTTATGACTGTTTAAGTTAAAATTTTTTCAGGTGATGCTGAGTACAGAGCATATATTAATCCTTTGAGCCTGATTGATAGATTACTTAGGCGTTTGGAAGAAGAAGGAACAAGGGAGGTTTTATGATTTTTACTGTTCAGGGATTTATGGAAGAGACTATTGAATATTGTTTTCAATACAATGGTAGACATCTTTCTGTTGCGTGTGGTGGTCCAATTTATGTTTCCAATTATGTTGGCTCTATGACCTCTGTCCCTGACTTCAAAGCCTCCTTGCTCCAAGAAATACGTGTAAAGTAGTTGATATTAGTCTAATCCTTCCTTTATTAAGAATGGCGGAACGTTATAACATGTTGCTGATTTCTTTTTTCCAAATTGTTTTCAGGATCTGGAAGCTGTATTGCTTTTGGCTGATGATTTCATTGAAGATCTCTCGTATGGATTAATCATATTTGATTTTTTTATTTGCTTAGGCATTCAGATAATGATTTGAATTGCTCTCCAAGAGATACTATGCCTTTTTTATACTCAAACTTGCAGGGTTGATGATCTCAAGGTTTTTACGGAGGAAGAGTTGGTAGAGATGGCTCTCAAAGAAGAATTTGATGAATTTGAGGTGCATGACTTTTGAGAAATTAATCTGATATTTTACCTGTGTGCTAATTTAAGATATTAGTTATGGTTGGTTGCAGCATGCTTCTGGGAACGACGAGTCATTGCAAATCCTAGAGCTAGCTAATTCTACTGATGACCAGTAAGTTTTGTCAGACTTGTAATTATTATTCTTTCCTCTCATCAACACGATTTTGGGTGTTTATTAAGAAGCAAATTAGCTACTATTAGAAAAAGTTTAGGGGCTATTTGGGATTATGTTTTATTTTTGCTTTTAAAAAAATATATTTGATTCGCATTTTTCAGCTATTTTTATTTTTTATTTTTGAAAACCAAGTAAGAAGTTTTTGAAAATATTTAAGAAAAATTTTAGGTATTTTTATGTGTTTTCATTTTATTAAAATTAAAATCACCCCAAATGATGGCCCCTGCCTTCTACCACTGGTCAATGCTGTTGTCGGTCGCCATCATCTCCCGCCTTCGAAGCCTTAAGCAACATGCAATAAAATTAAAATAATATTTATTTAGAATATTAAGTAGATTTTTATTTCTTATTAAAAGATAATCAAAACAAAACAATGAACTTAAAGAAAAAAAAAAAACAAAAGCCGTACAAAACTTTCTTGAAACTATGGATTGGATTGACATTCTGATGTAGACCACTAACCACTAACCAGTTGATTGGCCCCACCTCACGCACTACCCTCTTCCAAGCGATACAATCGTTTGCCCAAATGACACAACCGCCCTTTCCTTTTCTCAAAAAATGCACACAGGAACATTTATAGGAGGCATTCAACACACAGATGCAGGAAATGACTTCGGCACTCCCTCTCATCTCCTTCAGTTGCATGCAAAGACTCCCCAGCCTGTTATCATTCCCCAATCAGCCGCTTTAAGTGCAAGGTGATAAATTTCAAATCTAAAAAATCAAAAAGAAAAAATCAATTTTAAAATCCCTAAAGTTACTGCTACTATACGCTGGGTACTCAGTTCCTATCTCACGACTAGCCTTAATCAAAAGTTCTCTCTCGTTATCAGGAGGGGTAATTAACTATAGGGGCTTGCACCTATAGAAAACTAGAACTTAGATCATAAAGTCCTCGCAAAAGGAGAGCGTGGGTAGTGTCTTATCTAAAACCCAATATGCCTTCTGAAAATCTACCCCGGAACGTAAATCCGTTAAAATTCTACTCGTCAATAAATGAAGGCGCGGAGAGGCCGGGGTGTGAATTTTCGGAGCCCACATATGAAAAAGTGAATTTTTTTTCTCTTTAGGCTTTTATGATGAAAATATCATCACCAGCTCAATAGTGGTTACTTAAATAAATATATTAAATTAATTTAAGTACTTGAATAATTAAAGTTTAGTTAGGCTATTTAATTATGTATTGATTAATTATTTGAATATTAAGCTAAAAGTAGTAATTAAACTAATCAGTGATAAATTATACTAATTAGTTATTAGTTCATTTTGTCATATAGATTGATTCATTAAATGTTTAATTAAGAAAATTTGAATTAATTAGACCAGACAGTTTGAATTAATTATTATGGTAATAAGGTTGTTTAATTATTTATATATTGATTAAGTGATGAATCAAATAACAAAGTTAATTTGGTATTAAGTAATAATTAACATATTAAATTGTCCTAATTAATTAGGCTTGTTAATTTTAATTAGATATTTGTTAATTATTGATTATTGGGCCTTAATTCATTTTAATTATTTTTAATTAATAATTAAAAAATATTTTGATGAATTATGGCTTACTTAATGATTAGGTGATTAACTTATTATGTTTAATCAATAATTAGGCCGTTTTATTTGTAAGATTAGTTATTCTTATTAAGGATCAATCTAGATAACTATATAATAATTTTATATTAAAATTTAATTATTTTAATCAATCATACATTAATTGTTTAATACTTTAATTGTTATTGTTAACTATGCGTTAATTGATAATTATGGTAGTAAACAAACCTGATCAATAAGGCCAATAAATCATTAATTAATAATTCAGATAAAATATGCTAATCATTGTTAACAAATTATTATTTTTAATTAATTAGGATATATCAATTTCTTTTAGATGAATTTGTAATATTATCTTTTTTTTTCCATTTAATCAATTTCACAACATATTTTTTTATCTAACAGCTTCAACTCTTATAATACCCTAGAGGACAATATTAATAGTAATTTTTATCAAATAATCTTTTACTTTACAACACAATATAAGGCAATACAATGCAATACAAATGAACATGATTCAAGACAAAGATAACTTTACGAAGCCTCTCCTTAGATTGCATCCATAATTACTTTGTAAATTTGAAAGCACGCTCTATGTTACCACATGTTTTAAGCCTTCTCTAATGAAGCCTTAGATGGCTCGATAATGTAAAATGCATGTTTGGGTTATGTGGTTAGAAATCTTCACTAGTTTGGATGGTCTAATCTAAACATCCAAAGTGAAATGCATGGTTTATAACTCTAGAGTTTGTGGATATGAGGATGGTTTGATAAATATAGATTGACCTGGTTATGACCCCTAAATATCGGTATGATTCGGGTTGATTTGTTACAAATCATTCTAATATGACTTAAACAAGAGGGTTTGGTGAACCCAAAATGCATACAATTCATCAACTCCTCAATAATTCAACTTACCAAGTTAATTATGATGCAACAAATTTGATTATGACATAGGTATGCCTTTCAATCGAAGTAGACTTGGATAGACCCTTAGTGCAAAAGCCCATTGTCAATGTAGGATTTGGCATGGGGTTGATCTACACAATCTTAATCTGCGTTGAAGATTTTTTTTTTTTGGTGACTTAGATTTATTACCTTTTGTTCCTATGAATGCTCAATTTGATATGATAAAGAATGGGTTTTCACTTTTTTTCTTGGTTTACTGCTCTGGGAGCTCAACTAGCATTACATCATCCTATGTTATTGGAAAGAGCATCATTTTTGACAAGAAGGAAGCATTGCCAATAATAATTTCTGACTGATTGTCTTGTTTGCATCCCTTTATGCATATTTGTAACAACTTGGCTTCGTAATGTCTGATTTTGTCCCATAGTAAGGCGTTGTCATGGTGGACAAGAGGGAAGCATTGCCAATAATGCATGAGTAGGCTTCTTCCAACTATAACAGATGTTATTTTGAAGTATCTTGCTTAAATGAATTATTGGCCCTTGAATGATTAAGAAATAAGAGAGTTGATGTATGTGGGCATGATTTTTGACCACCAATAGACGAGTTGTATTGAACCATCGTGAAAAAAGAGGCAACAATTATTACTCTAATCTTGTTCTCATGATTTTGGTATGACCCAAAAATGCTAAAGTGACTCGGTTATGGTCTTTAGCATTAAATAATAATAATAATAATAATAATAATAATAATAATAATAATAATAATAAAAACAAATTGCATATCCGAAGGTGGAGACTTGGAGTGGCTATTATTTTTATGTTTGGTCATGTTTGGTGTCATGGCTTTATTATTAAATGATTTATATTCAATTGTATTATAAATTGAGCTAGTTGTGAACTAGTTAACCAAAATTTGCCACGCAAATCCAACCGTGCATCCCTAACTTCATATAGGGTTTAGGGTGAAACGAAAGATTTAAGATAAGATCACATATTTTGTAAACCTAAGAAAATTAATCATTTAAAATTTTTGTAATTATATGATTCAAGGACATAATGTTAGTGCAAAATCATCTATGATTCACAAACCTAAATGCATGGACACATACCTGGACAAAAGACATTATTGACCATGGCATTTGTTTTGAAGCTGATCCCATTAAATATGGAGAAAACAATAAGCAAACATGGTGGCGCAAAATTGCTTTAGAACATCTCAATCGAAAGTGAAATCATTTAATCATTAGCTATTTCTCCAAATAGCCCGCATAGACATGTTTGGGACATAAAAAACAGTTAAAAAGACACTCATATTGCTTGGATTACTGCACGAGATCGAATCAAAAATTCGCTTGCATGGAAGGCTATGATATGAACTTGGCATTTTCGAGTGACGAAAGTCCAAGTGTTAAAGTAGGCGTAAGTTAGGATTGAAATATGAATTAACTTAAATTAACTTAAAAAATCCAAATTAAATTGTGATATATATTTATTTATAAAAGTGGTAGAGGTGCTCAGGAGTTTGAGAGAGAGGAAGACAAAGTGCGAGAATGAGAGTGAATCGAAGGATTTATTTCATATGAAATGAGGGCTGAATGACCCTTTTTTTTGGTTGGGTGAGGTACGAGTATAGGCGAGTGGGGAGAGGCATGGTGGGCTAAGGGCATGAGTGCCAGAATGAGAGGGATGAGAAATATTTTTTGTATGAAATGAGGGCCGAATGACCCTCTTGTTTTCAACTGGGTGAGGCACGAGTACCGGTTAATGGGGAGAGGTATGGGCAAAGACAATATATATCACATGAACAACTATTACATTAGACCTTCACACATCTCAAATAATTGTGTATTCATGTGAATGACTTTCAAACAAAGCAAATGATCTATCTTATTATATGTCATAGTTCTACTAGTGCTTTAAGTGATGCATATCAATCACTAAAAGTACATCGTGCATGTCTCAAAAGACCGTATGCTTCCTTGAATGATTGCCATAGTAACCCTTGTGCTTTTCTAGCTGTAATGTGTTCATGTGAATGGGATTTCCTTTTCCAAATACAACCAAAACAACCCATTGTTGCGTGTTACGGGGAATGAAATTTTTCAAAAAGGCGTGCTGGTTCTGTCAAAATTTTGAAATAATTTGTCCCAATGTACTTCAACATACATGTTGAATGCGTAAACTTAAAAGTTTGAGAATGTTGCGTGAATTGAAAATAAATTGAATTCAAATTTATACTGCTCTAAGAAGCGTGCAACCACCCCAAAATTTGTTATGTAGTCATTCTAAAAATATTGCAAACTCTTTTTAAATGTCGAAGTCATCAATATATGATGTTGTCAAGTGTGCCGCCTTGTCTATAGGGTAAGGTTGCAAGTCCTATATTTCAAGTCTGATCCCCCTCCCTAAGGGCTCTAGTCAACAAGACTTGAACCCCTCAATGGATGTTAGAGCAATAAATTTCAAATAGATCATGATGAAAGAATTATTTCAAAGCAGACTTTGATTGCAATTAAGTAAATTTAAAAATAAGCATAGGACTGATAAATCTGCAAAGATATTTTATTTTATGTTCACATTCGGCCTTCCAATCCTATTACTAAGGAAATTTATTTCAAAATTCAAACTCTTGAAGCCACCATGCTTATATTGTAGCTCATAAAGTTAATCTTTGAACTCGATTTGTAATACCTTGTAAGCAAAAAGGCAGAGTTGACAAGGTTCAAGCAGATCAAGTGCAAACATCAAAATTTGATGGGTCTATTTTCACAATTTGTTTACACAAATGTCGCAAACATCTCATTTTGATGTTGGTTATATAACAATTATCTTATTTGGAGGGGACGTTATTTTCAAAATACCCCCAAACTTCATAATGAACTATTGTGGGTCCAACTCTCCACAATAATATGAAAATTAAAAAAAAAATCATAAAAATGTTCAAGTAGAATTGTCGCCTTAAAGCTTAAAGTAATCATCCATCAATCCTTCGCAATTGTTTAACAAGGGTGACCAATTTAAGATTAACCGCTACTCACAAAGAGCAAATATATTAATAACATATCGCTATCACTTTCAAAAGATTTCATGCTAGTAAGGATGTGGTATGTGTCCTCAAGTCAGATGATTCAACATAAAGTTATTATGTAACAAAATTAAAAAAAAAAAGAAACGAAAAATGCCAATGAATAGTAACATATATGATATTGTCCTTATGGGTATCTCATAGTCTAGTTGACAAGGGTTTTGAGGTCTTGCCCTTTATTTTTTCAAAGAGAGCGTAGATTTGAATTCCCCTATAGAAGTCCCCAAAATGCTAAAATTTTGACTTTTTGACATTAGTACCATATACACCCCCCCTCTATTTATTATTATTATTATTATTTTAATGATGATCTAAAATTCATATGAGTGGTAGGGGCTAGGGATGATGTATTATACTTGTGGGAGTTCAGGGGATCAGGGTGTGTGGGCTGCTGTGGAGATGCTGTGCAACATGCATTATATGTGCAATGATGAGAAAGGAATTACTTGATGGAAGAGGTGGGCTGTGTCATCAGGGAGGGATTAGCTCTGTTGGTCCAGAGAATGGATGAGATGGGCATCTTGCATGTTAAAACTCGAGTCTTTTACATTTCGTATAATTGCTTCATGCAAGTTCATTTGGAAAATTTTTCTGAATTATTAACTCTTATTTTCTCTTAGCAATTTTCCTTATTAGTAAGCTCAAGGACTTGATTTTGTTATCCTTCATGAAATCATTGTTTAAAGTTCATGCTTACGGTAAACTATATATCTGATATTTCTTGATGTTCTTGCAGAGTTATTAATTTTAACAAAGAAATTGTTATTACAAGAGTCTCAGAAAATGGGAGCAGCACTTTGGAATCATCTTCATCATTAAATGATTCGTCCATGTGGATGTGCAGTACTGATGTTTCTGAAAAGAAGGTTCAGCAGAAGCGAAGTAAGAAGAGAGGGAGGCATTTTGATAGAAATACTCGAGCCGCTGAACTTGAAGTATGCTGTTTAGTTCATACCTTAGATTTTGTTTTCTTAGTTTTCAATCATTTAATTTTTGACGCTGTTTATGGTTTTGTTCAATTGCATTTGACTTTTGTGTCAACCTATGTTACTATTTGTACCACATGTATTAAAACCCATTTCTGAATTACAAATTAAAACCTCAATGTAAGTTTATGATATTTTTGCTAGTAATGTTGCTGATTTCAAATGTTATTAAATCTTTCATCGACATGGATTTCCCAAGGTTGTTTTACCTTGTCCTATGCGAAGTAGTCTTGGAGAACTTCATCAATATGATCCAATTCTGCCCAAGATATTGATGCGGTATTCTTCCATTTCTACCCTTGGCAGTGAGGCTCCTGTGGAGCTTTTCAGTTTGTAAATATGGTTGGGAGGAAATATTTTTCTCGAGACAAGCAATTGGAGTGATTGGAGGATATTGGGGGTCTCTTTCTTCAATAAAATATGCCTTGACCTGGTAAATCACTTGGTTCCTTGTAAGCAATAATTGTTATGTGAATCAATCGTAGAAGAATTGTATCATGTAGAATTCATTAAATGCTAAGGAAGCTAGTATCTTCATGCAACATATCTTCTGATATTTGTAATTCCTAAAATGGGCATCCTTGACTATTGTTTGAGTTCATATAGGATTAAAACCCATTTTTTATATTTGGACGCCTGTACATTAATTACTTCACTATAATTTAGTAGTTTTTTGAAATTTGATTTGAAAAATTAAGAAATGTTGCTTTTCTTTTGCAAATAAGATTGTATCGTATGTTGTGATAGTTGAAGGGTTAAATTAAGTTTTCATTTGGTATACCTGTTCTCAGGTTCAACACATTGTTACTTGGCTATAACTTAGTAATTTTTTGAAATTTGATTTGGAAATTTGATAAGTGGTGCTCTTCTTTTGCAAACAAGATTGTATCATATGTTGTAATTGTTGAAGGGTTCGGATCAAGTCTTCATTTGGTATGCCTTCTTCATGTTGTACTATATGAAATATAATTATTCATATGGCCAAGAAGTTATAGAGACCGTATATATGTAGAATGGAGATTTTAGAATTACATTTCCCTTATAAATCAAAACTACTGTTGAAAAATGAAGGAGGGGGAGTTGTCCATTTATCATAATCATTCTATCTCAACTATTTGAGGTCAGCTCATTTCTTATTCATTGTTGTTTGGTGCTGCATGAGGTGTCAAACATATTCTTTGTAAATCTTAAGTAACTTCTATCCATATTACCTTAGGTCCGTGGCTTTTCTTTCCTTATCCTTTGACATAAATTTTATTTGTCTAATTGGTGTTCTTTTGGCACTCTTTGTATATTTCTAAACTATCTAACTGCGTTCAAATATCTCATTGTCAATAGATGCTGCTCTAATAATCCTTTGATAGTCATTCCTAAATTTTAATCCATTATAATCTTTCCACACATCCATTGTAATATTCACATTTCCTTCATACGTATATATATGCATCAATAAATTTTTTTTTTGCTAACCACTGAAATTTATGCAATCATAGCCAACTTAATTAAAGTTTTATAAAATTTATCTTTACATCTCTGGATAACCTCTTGTTTAATTATATTCTTTGGCAAGTATTCATTTTAACTACTTAATTTAAACTACAAAAATGATATTTTCATTAACTCTAGATCCAAGGTAAATACATCTATTAAACCTAAGTTTTACTTTATCTTTTAAAAATATTTAAATTCAAACATTCCCAATTTTCTCCTCCATTTAAAACAACCAATAAATCTCAAGCGATCCAATTGATTCTTGATTTTATTGGCATGCCACCTAGGTAAGGAAATTAATTCCAGATTTCCTCCGACTGTTTTCCACATACTTCTCCACAACAATCACCAGTTCCCTCGCCCCAGAGAGCCGATACTCTAGAATTCTTACCTCTCAAACTGTTGTCCAGATTTCTTGGACAGGTTTAACTCGTTGTCCAGAGATTTCGGTGGGAACTAGCCTACTATCCTTGGCTGTCCAGAAGCTCTAGTACCTCATAGTTGCTATGCACTCATGAATGGCTGATCCGGAGCTTGATCATGACTTCGTATTCGACGATCAAGGATTAATCGACGTTCTACGATCCCCGTTCTTCGACATTGATCTTGACAACGACAACTCTGTTAAAGAATACTTGGAACGAATCCTCTTCTACCTTGCAATCGCTATTGATCAACGACAACCTTCCGTTCAGTGGCAACTTTCTACCGAATTCTGACAAGGTGAACTCTCTTCCGAATCTTATTTCTTCCAAGTCGTCCTCAATTGTGGCATCATAACGATTATGCAAGCTTTCTCTGCCTAACCAATTATTAAGAGTATGAGTGAGGGACCTTGATAGTGACTAGTCTTATTGTTAATCAAGGAATTTATTTTGAAAACCCCACGTTAAGCAAAGTTGGATTTACATTGATTATTTTATGCTCCGAATTTTATCTTGTAATCAATTGCCTACGCCTATTCATTGGTTTGATGTTTTCAATCTTATGTTTAATTTGTTATTGCTTCGTCATAAAACGTGTAATTTCCAAGTTAATACATTTGCCTATGCATATGGTCCTGCATCATATAGACCTTATAACATTATCTTGTCCTTCTGCCTAATATTTTCCTTGAAATGATACCATTTCAAGATTTTTGGCTCAGCAAAGGAGCTAGGGCATTTTGTAGCTATTTTTTGGTTTAGGCAACTTCGAATAATGCTTGCAATGTTTTGATCCCAAACTATTCTTTAACAGGAGAACCAAAGTCCATAATTGAGAGGGAGGAGGATTAGAAGAGTTTACGACTCTAGGGAGGTGCCTTCACTATGTTGAACAAATAAAGGCACCTTTGGCATTATTTCGTAGCTGTAGATTACTTCTCCTAGCTGTTTTGCACCTCGTATTTAGTGGGACAGCAAGGAGGCTTGCTGTCTTTATCTTGCCATGCGCTGGGAAGCAGCAAACTACTGTTTTCCATGCATTAGTCTTGCTGGAGATGGCAAACTTGATGCCATTTTCCCTCCTTTGCTTTCGAGAGTTCTTGTTGTAGGTCTTGCTGTTTTCCACATCATGCACAAGGCAGCCGAAGGAGGCCTCGAAAGAACTGGATGGCCAATCCTCTGGACTGCTGTTGGAATAATGGAAACAAGCAAGATATCGGCACTTAGAGGAGTGAAGGCCAGCGTTTTTGGCTTTTGGAGGAGCCGACGGTTGGAGGTAAGGAATGAAAGAGACGAGGGACAATTTTGAGAAAATTCTACATTGAATTTTATTGCAGGAAACCAACCTATTTATAGGAAGTTATTGTATAAGATTAGTTTTTATTCCATCCTAAAATTAATATACTCTGCAAAAGCGGATACAATATACACAATAAAAAAATTAGATAACTTCAAATTAAAATATAATTAGAACATAATTTACTCTAATTCATAATTTAAAATTCAATTACAAATTCATCTAAAACAAGTTCAAAATTCAAAACTCATCCTTATCTCTTCCTAATTTTGTTTTTGATCTAATAACCCAAACTTCCTACCTTCTAATTTGGATCATCAAGTCTCTGGTTGATCCTTCTTCGTCAGTTGACTTCTATTAATCTCCATCATCAATAGTCTTGATCCCGATATTGAACGGCCAGAATAATCTATTAATTCAATCTCTTGATCTTCTTATAATAACTTGATGTTTAAAGTATGAGGTAAACTTCTGTTTATGCTCAACTTATGAGAAGAACTTGTCATAATTTTTTTAGTGGTCGGTGAGATTGAGTATTCCTTTCATGATATGATCCCCTTATTTAGAACATTCGTTTCATTATTGTAAAAGGGGATAGAAAACGAAAAATGTGTGTTCTTTTGCTGTAAAGACAAAGCAAGAGAATATATTGTCCATGCGTTTAATTGCTGTGCTGGTAGCTATCTAGCTGATAGAAAACACTTGTAGATCTCAAGTATTTCCTATCAATCTTCGGCAAACAGTGAGAATTCTCCACAAAAATCCACACACAAAACCAGGAAAACAGTAGATAATTTGTATTATTTGATGAAATGGAAACAGAAAATACCAAGATACAATTGATCCTCTATTCGAGAGGAGGATCTTTCTCTCCCAAATCTCTAGACGCCGTTAGAGCCCAAAGAAACTAAGAGATCTCAAATTTCAGCCAAATTCAAGATGCCCTAACCCTAGGAATACAAACTATTTAATGCATACAATTCAAAAGGAAATCTCTAAACAGTCCCTACATTCAATTTCCCTCCTAAACTTTTTCAAAAACCTTCCTAAACAGCTCACAGGTGAACTGGGCGGTCGGCTCCTGCGTATAGGAGGCAGAACTCTCTGCCAGTTTAGCGTAAGCTGGTCCCGTCGGACCGGTCCAATGGACCGGTCTAATAATACTCCCCTCTCAAAGATCCACCTTGTCTGCAAGGTGGAAAGACGACACCCTCCTCCATTCCTTCTTCATCACAAACGGTAAGAACCTGAAGAGTTCGGTTCTTACACCTGTGCCCCGGCGTATACCTCTCGTCACATCTGAAACAGATCCTCTTCGCCCTCTTCTCCTGTAATTTTGTTTCTGTGAGCTTCTTGAAGTTGTCCTTAAGTCTTCCTCCGGCAGTCTTCTCCTTCGAAGTCTCCCTAAGAGTACCCGGTGTTGGTTCCTTGGGTGCCAAAAAGGTGGTGGTCATCCTATATGAGCCTCCTGAATTGCTGCCTCCTGCTCCTTTTTCCAGGTGCCCCTGATCTCCACCAATTGAGCTAGCTTCATAGACTCTCCTTAGTCCCGAGGTCTTATCACTCTAACTGCTGCACGGATCTTGGGTTTCAGTCCCTTCATAAAGTTCCCCTCCAGTACAGTCTCTGGAAGCCGATCCAATCGACTAACAAAGTACTCAAATTGCTCACGGTACTCCATCACTTCCCCTCCTGCATCAAAGCGAAGAACTGCTCGTAGAAGTCCCCTCCCCTACTAGTTTGGAAACGTTCCAACAGGCAGTCCTTAAGCTCTCTCCAGGTCCTTATTGGTCGCCTCATATCCCTCCACTGGTACCATGCTAAAGCTTTTCCTTTGAAGCATATCCTGGCTTCCATCAGTCTCTCCCCCTCCATCAACCTGTTGACGGTAAAGTACTTTTTCACCTTGTAGATCCACCCATGGGCATCCTCTCCCTCAAAAATAGGCATCTTCAGCTTCCTCACCCTCAGGTCGCCTTCGTTCCCTCTGTTCCCTTCATAACTTCCCATTCCCCAAGGGGGTGTTTCCCTCCCAAGTGTCCCAATCATCCCTTCTACGTTCATACCCCAGCCTTTCTTCAAATTCCCACATTCTCTTATCAAACTCAACACCCCTTGGATCATAACAAACCCCTCCCCTTTCAAATTCAGCCCCTCTTTTGTCATAATTACCCATTTCCCTTTCCAATCTCCCCCCTCTCCTCTCCAAATTAGCACATCTTCGTTCTTACCCTACCTCCTCACGCCTCTCCTCATACCCTCTGCCCGGCTCCTCCCTAGGAGTAGGCTCTAGGAGAGGTATTCTCTCTTCCCCCTTTCGAGTCACCACCTCCTGATCTTCCCTTTGCCTGATTGGCTTAGGGTTTTTCCCATCTCCCTGGCTGTCGACGGCTTCCTTCCCCTCTGACGGTGATATTTTGGTTTGGCCCTCGAGCACTTTCTTCAACATCTCCTCCAGGATGGAAAATTTCGAATCGACCTTATCATGGATGGCTGAAACATATTTTTTTAAATCTGAAACTTGAGTTTGGAGATCTGAAATTTCAGATTTCATTTGTCCAATCTTCACTTCAAGGCGTTCCTCCAGCGCATCCATTTTCTTGGTCGCCATTGATTCCCGGATTTTTGTAGAAATAAAAATTTGGACTTCGACCTTCAAAAACAGCAATTTTCTTCTTCGAAATCCCAAGAATAGCCGTTGAAATTCACCAAAACAGCCTATCAAAGGTCCCAAAAACAGCCCTGATACCAATTTGATAGGAATCACTCAACCAAAACAGTGAAAACTGCTGTTTCCAGAGAAAAACAGCAATAACAGAGCAAAAAACTCAAGAAAAACAGTAGAAACAGTGAAAAATTTGAGGGAAAACATTTGAAATTCACTAGTAGAAGAAGAAAAATAGCAAGATACAATTGATCCTTTATTCAAGAGGAGGATCGATCTCTCCCAAATCTCTAGACGCCGCTAAAACCCAAAGAAAACCTATAAACCTAAGAGATCTCAAATTTCAGCCAAATTCAAGATGCCCTAACCCTAGGAAAACAAACTATTTAATGCATACAATTTAAAAGGAAATCTCTAAACAGTCCCTACATTCAATTTCCCTCTTAAACTTTCTCAAAAACCTTCCTAAACAGCTCACAGGTGAACTGGGTGGTCGGCTTCTGCGTAAGCCGGTCCCGTCGGACTGGCTGGACTGGTCCAATGGACCGGTCAAACACTAGCATGGCTTAATATGTGAAATGGCACCAATCCAATCACAGCAATGCAGTAAAAGTCAATAAAATGTCCCAAATTCTTAACATTTATGTTCCATATGAACATAAAATGCTTATGAAAAATAGCTCGCCTGATTTTGTCCTTCGCTGGTTAAATTTTCATTCAAAATTTATTATCTTTGAATGATGTAAATCGATCTAGAAAGCTAATTTTTTCTCCTCCAAAAACTAAGCCCTAATTTTATTTTAATATTGATGGCGGTTGTTTTACTTTTTCTAATCTCAGAGTTGCTATTTTGCGAAAGTGAAACAACTTGCAAAAATCAAACAGAGACAGGATGAAGACAAATTAGCTGCCAGACTACATTCATTCAGGTAAATTTGTTTATTAATTTCATGTAATCGTTCCCTTTCTGTATGCTTTTCACAATAGTCAAGCATTAGAGCCATTAAGCTATGCTATGCTCTTCTTAAAATAATTATTTTGACACTTTTCTATAATATTACCTTAAAAGATAATTCAGGAAGGTTAGCTTGCCATTAATTTTTTTTTTTTTGGCATGTATTATACTGCATCGGCCTCCTTATGTTTATCCAACAATGAAAATCTACTGCAGATCCTTTTGTTCGCTAACATCATAGGTTTTTTAGGATTGCCACATTATCGGTGAGCTACTAGGTTGCGTTGTTTGGGGTATAATCTCTCCCTTAACTGCTTCAGTTTTTTATTGTTTATTGCATTGCCAAGAAAAACTTAAAACTGGTTAAGAAATTCCAGCAAATAGTATATAAGTACCATGCGATGCTCCATTTGGAAAAATGTGGCAGATTGGTGTAGATTGGCATCGACGGTAACAAGACTAGCCTGGACATCTGACTTTATTTATTTTGATTTCCTTGTCCATGTGTTTAGACTTACTGGCTTTTGTGATGAAGAGGGGAGGGGATGTGGGGGGTGAAGGGGGTGGGGGGAGTGGGGGAAAGGCATCATCTTGGTCGTAGCATCAGAGGTGGTGGTCGAGAGGATTGAGAGGAGAATAATAGCCTCTTAAAGATGTTCCGGAGGTAGGAGGGAGTAAAAGGCTTGTGGGAATGCAGCAGGATGATAATGTTGGCAACCAAGGTGGCACCATTTTGTTGCTTGTGATAGTTGAGGAGGAAGGTATTGGCGAGACCTAAGAAAGCCAAGTAGGTTGAGATTTGATGGGATGAATGAAGATAGTGAGTTGTCTGCCCAATTCACCGATGACAATTGTGGAGATGGCGTTGACATGCCTTGCGGCTGATCTACTTGATAGGGTGGCAACATCAAGTAAAAGCACAAATTGACTAAAGGGAGTCAAATAGATTTCATTCGTCAAGTGGTGTCTTAGATCCTTGTAAAGAAAGAGTCAAGCAGTCGATACTGACTTATTAATGAGCTACATTATGTAATTGGTTGGATCTAGAGGAAGCTTTCCAAAGTTGCAGGGTGTGGTGAGATTGGTTTTCATCTTGAAAAGGATCATTGTGGACACGAGCTATGGTGCATTATGTTGGGATTCACTTTTCACTTTTCAATTATCTTTTAAATTTTGTTATTTTGTTTGACACTATGCTAAATCAGATCACAACGAATCGGGGCTGACTTCACTTTGATTTAGTTTTTAGTGTTTCAAAGTGAACTAGAAGCCGAACCTACATATATATAATTCTTCGTTGTCTCGTTAGGCCATTGACTTAAAGTATAAATAGACAACCCAAGTTCCAAATTGTTTTAAACGAAGGGAGCTTAAATTTTTTATTTTGATTTTGGTTTCTTTCTTATCAAAGAATTTTTAGTTTTGGTAATTTCGGTGCCAAGATTTGGTTTCAGTTTCACTTGTTTTTCATTATTAAATATCTCAAAAAAAGTTGAAATATTGTATTAAAAATAATTGAAAATATTGAAAATATAAGTAAATTTTAAGATATAAAATAAAAGAGACTATTTGATTATAAAGTAAAGAACCTTCAAATATATGATTTTCAATTATTTTGAACGTTTTGATGTACAGTTTTACATCCATATAATATATGGAATTGATTTATTAAATATGCTTATGTACATTTATATAAAAAAGGCAAAAAGTTACTATTTCAAAATTTTCATATTTTTCATAATAAATTTCTATGATGAAAGAAATATATCTTGTTAGTTGGAGTCCTGATTTATGAATGCATAGCATGTAGTTTTAACAATAATTATTTACATCAAAAAAATCTTATTAATAAGCAATTTATTTTTTTTTCTATTTTATTGTTGAGATAAATTTAATTAAGTTATTATTATGTTATTTAGATATTTATGGAGGGTTTTATTAAAGACAATTCAGACAAATTGAGTAATTGAAGAAATTAAAATGTTATGCTGCAATTTATATTGTTAAGTAATTTGCTTAACCTATCTTGAGGTGTCTGACGTGGTCTAGTGATTATAGTGAGCAGACATCTTGTTATTGCTCTAATGAGTTGTAAATTACTATCATGTTGAATTGATTGATTTGCACTCTTTTGATCCAGTTCTTTTTTTAATACCTGCAATCTCTATGCATAAATTTATTCAGTTTTGCGTTTACATTCTCTTGAAGATCAGCAAATGATATTTCAATTGCTTGTTCTGGCTATGCCTCCTTGTAATTGTCCAAGCATGCTTATCCCGTTTATATTACTTTGGTGTTCCTTTTTGCCCCCTTGAATGCAAATTTTGCTTCTCTTGGCTACTTCATTGAAAGATGCAGTATAGATGGACTTGCTTGTTCTTTTAGAAATTTGATTAAAACTCAGCTTTTGCATCATTAAGGTCTACTTGGTAATATTACTATTTTGAGGGGCATTTGCTTGGTAATCATACAGCATTTTAGAGCGGAAATAGATATTTCTTTTTTGTAGCATTCTAAGGAATGTCCATCTAATTATAGATGAGTTAATTTCATATTCTTCATCAAACTAAAATTTCCTACACTACCTCAACATGAGTTTAATATGCACCTTTATCCAAGTGCTCCTTGTTATGTACAAATCTAAATGGAGCTCAAAATAACTCTAGCTTGCTTTGCAAATACTTCCTCCTTATAGAACTACTGAATACTTATGGTCATATAAATATTTAAGTCGCATACAGAAGTTATTTGCTTGGTTGAATTTGAAGAATTGCAAATATCACGACATCCTGAAATCATGTGTATACCTTCCTTGTTTTTTCATCCTTGTACACCCATGTAAATTTGTTTCTATGTTTTGATGCAGTGGCAACTCCAAATCTATGGAAGGCGCAATTATAACCCTAGATAAAATCGAGAAGATGCAATCTCTTAGGTCAATGACTTCCTCAGTCAAGGTTAGCCTTTGAAGCATATGCATTTTTTTTTATATCACCACTTTTTAAGATATGACTCAGACTCTCATAAAACGTGCTTGTGTATCTTTGAAGTCAATATTTCATTGTAATTTGATATTATAAAGCTTGGAGTGTGTGCATTCATTTTAATTTTCTTGAATTTTTTGTTGCATCTTTTAGTAGGCATTTTAACTATTATAATGTTAGTGTTGTTAGAGGGAAAGCCTTGAAGCATTGGGTAACTGCCTCCATTGTATCAGAAGGTTCAAATCAGAGAATTGGTCTGTTTGTTGTGTAGAGATAAAGCTGCAAACATCACCGCTTTCTTAGATCATGCATTTGCGGAAGCCTCATGCATTAGAGACTTTTTATGATATAATTGCCATCCACTTCATAAGCCTTTTCCAGCTATTTGAATTTTTGAAATATCTTTTATTATGGTAATGAAGTTAATTTGAAAATATCCAGTCATGTACATTTGCTGATCCAGTTGGACGATTGGTAAAATGAGGGAAGCCATTTCAGCGGCAACAATGTGAATGCTGCTATTAACCATGCCAATTTCTTGGTTTCTGAGAAAAACAAGAATACATTCAACGCAGGTTTTTGGAGATGTGGTTGGGTAGTCAGTGAAGTTAGATTGAAAGCAGCAAAGTCTAGTCTTGAGTCCTTCTCCTTGTTGTGGGTTTGTTGGATTGATGTGTGTAGACGTAAGAAGTTACAGAAGAGAGGAAGGGGAGGCCTTTTGCTGTAATGTGGTGATTGACTTAGCAGGAAATGGAACATATCAACCATAGAAACAATGGCTTGCTTCTTTCCGGTAAATGGCTCATGCACTTCAATGTTTTGGGGTTTGGAAGGTTTCAGACAGGGAAGAAGAGGGGGCATCACATCTTAGAAGAAGAGAATATTGAGGAGGGAGGAAAATCTAGTGTTCTCATTGCCGTGAGGCATGCCCTCTTATATAAGCATTCAAAAATCTTAAAAAAACCGAGGATTATATCTTTAAGGCACCTTATTTATAGAATAAAATTCATTAACAAAAATTTTAATAGATAAATAAAAATGCTAATAATGTCCATACAATTATGTCATATATATTGTGACACAAATCAAATGGTATAGTTGCAAAACTATTGGCATAAACTTGGCATATAGATTCGATAAGGAAATTGAAATAAATGATTGAAAGAAATGAAAGAAAGAGACCGAAATATCAAATTCCTAATTTATAGTTATTAAATCCTCAAGTCTAGATTCAAAGCTGTTTATGTTGATTTCCTAAGCAAAAAAAAATTAGTATAACAAATTTCCATTCATCTTAACCAGGATTTTATGAAGCAAAGAGCTATTTGTACAGATAGCCTAACCAGAAGTCCAAACTGTTCCTAATGGCTTAATATATAATAACCTTTATGAAATTAGTAAATGTCAAAGAGAAAATAGTTAATTCCTAAATAATGCTAATACATAAGGAAAAATTTATCTTAATTATCATCAATCCGGCTACAAAATAAGAATGATGTAATTTCTCTAGAATGTTGAATGATCAATAATGCATTCCATTGAAAGAATCCTATAATCTCTTAAAGGTCGACAATATATGCATCTTACAAGAACAATTGTCGCATTCCAATATTCTATTAGTAGAAGCATCATCATTAGAATCTTCACATGTAGAAGCAACAAGTAGTAGAGGCCGAAGGTGCCTCAACTTGGTAACATAATTGCATCATTAAAATGTGCACAAAAACTAATGGTAAAAGATAAAGCATTTACATACACATTATGTAACGCCCCAGAATCAAATTTGAAAGAATTATTTATTTTATCCTTTTTAATTAATCAACTAGAACTTTTAAACAATAAATTTGTATATCTAATGAAAATAACTAATAATTACATACCTCAAAATATTGCACTATATTCATTATCTCAAAATTAATATACAATAGCCAGGAGACAAATATAATTGTTAATCTATCACAAGCTCCTGACTACAAAAGAATATAAAATATAAACAAAATCAAATGGAAACCTGAGGATCTCTGTCAATTGGTCATGATCTCTTCCCTAACCTAAAATCATTTAAGCCACATATAATGAGCTAAAAGTCCAGCATAAAATCAAAATTTTATCACTGCTTTCAATGCAAGGCAAAAGAATTAATATTTATGTTCAGTTCTATTCAATATCAATCATCACTTAATATGAGCAATAAAAATATTAAAAATTAATATGATCAGTAAAATCAAAAGAGATATATCAAACTATAAGATATATGGTAAAGAGTAGTATCACTCAATGAATCATGTTAGTATACTATGCTATGTTGTATCAATATTAATGTAAGTATGAGCTATCAATCTGTCAATTAATTTAATGTACTATCAAGTAAATATCATCATGAGTATGATTATGAAAAGCAGGCATGACATTCAATTTTAATATGTTGTTTTCTTCCGCACATCTCTTATCTTTCATAGCTCTCAATCTGTCAATTTTGCACAGGTGACTTTTAATAATTTAAGAGTCATCACCCCTTTACCCGTCGGCGTAATTCTGTCAATCAATTACATGCTACAACTAGGATTACATCACTAATCTTTTATTTAAATGAAAGCCCGTCGGTCCACCCTCCTACGCAGGGTATTATATTTTAAGAGTCAACCCATATTTATTATAGTATTAACAGTCAGCCGTCGTTGCTTACATGCAAATGCTATCTTTTTTCTATGCAATGTAAGCCAATATTATGTATGAAATGCATAAATATATAAATATAAGGAAATCTAGTATATTATGCATTTATTTCAAAAAATCATATATTTCAATTTACCAGTGAAAATTCAATATATTCATGTCTAAATGCTCATATTGATGAGATTTATCACATACCAAAAGTTATGTGGTGAAAGTTTTATCAATATAAACTTATCCTCATTTTTTGGTAACAGAAATATAAATTTAATCAGAAAAAATATCATAAACATAAAATTATTGAAATCAGAGATAGGATAATTATTTCTTACAGCGAGACAAACAAATTTTTCAATTAAACCGATTGACGAAAATCGCTCCACAGCTTTCAAATCCTAGCTTACTTCTTCTCTCTCCTTTCTTTTCTCTCTTCTTAAATTCCCTAAATCCTCTCTGTTAAACGAATGGTAAGAAGAAAATGTCATATGAAGAGATCTGTAGGCAGATTTAGATATTTAGGATTAAAATAATAATATTAAATATTATTTAATTATATAATTTAATCCATTATCAATATGAAATTCATATAAATTCTTTTGGGGCTTCAAAAATTCTAGAAAAATATCCATAAAATAGTTTTTTTTATTTAGAAAATATTGATGAAATTGGTTTGTAAAACAAGCATCTGATGATCCTAAAAATCTCACTTGTACTGACAGGTGTCAATTTTTTAAAGATTTGCAGTGCCTAAAAGTTACGGAAAATTTATTATAATTAAAATTTAAAACACAATAATATATATCTTATGGTAAAGACAGTTCTTAAATTTGGCTTATAATGACTTTTAAAAAAATTATTTGTTTGAGTCAAAGTACAGGCTATTAAACATTAGATCTTCCATATTGATAATTTTAATATATATCTTTTTAACTTGTATAGGTAAAGGCAAATATATTGAGTGAAGATCATGTCCAGAATGGTTGATAGATTAAATCATGGTTATTCATGAAGATGTTACGCCTTTGTTGCCGGCCCAGGAGGGGCCGGCTGGACCGGTTCGGGTCTTCACCAGGCGGAAGAAACCGCAAGGGGAAGGGGGGGCGGAAGCTAGGGTGGGCCCCACTAGAAGGGTTGTTTAGATATTTTGTAAAACTCCTTTTGATTAATTAGGGAGATTGGGAGGGAATTGGGGTTATCTGGCATTTTTTGAATGTATTTTGAGATCTAGGGTTTCTTGCTTAGGCTCTTGGCGTTGCCGGAGATTAGGAGAGTTGTTCTTCCTCTCGAATTGAAGAACATTGTATCTTCCCTTTGTTTTAATCATCTACTAGTGGAAAATACCCTATTGGAGTTGTTTTCCCTCAGTTTTCTCTCAGATTTTTACTGTTTTCCTCTGGTTTTGGCTGATTTACTGCTGAAAACTGCAGCAGTTTTGCTGTTTGCTCGTCGTTTTGGGTAGGATTGCTTGCAAAACCAAGTATTTCCTATCAGAAGAGGCCCAAACACTATAACGAGTTTGCTTTAGAACCACATACCTTTCTTCATTTATGATAAAATTTATTTAAAAGTTAATATTTAATTCATGCAAATGTTCAACACAATGCAACAAATGAAAAAAAAAAAAAGAACACTCCTTTTGTTGTGGACAAATCTTAGGAGCTAATGATAATGATGCCAATGCAAAAAAAATCATAAAATGCTTGCTTGTGGGGTGCAACCACTACAAACTATCTAATAGTTAAATCATAAAGAGGAGTTGAATAAATACAATATTTAGACTCAAGTTCTTTGAGTTAATTTGAGTTTTTAGATTTAGTTATAGTTTCATTTTCATATTTTTTTCAATTTTGTTTCCAATTTAGATTCATCTATAACAATAAATGTTACACCAAGTAAATATATTATTTTGTTGGTCTATACCAATATTCAACTCATCATCCCTTTTATCTTAAAGTTCTTCAATATTTTCATTGCCTGATTTGGAATATCATTGAGTCTTGCACGAGAGCATAATTCTTTGAGTGCATCGAAAGGTTTTATGCCCTTTCATTGGGCACCAGTATTAGACAGCCTCATTAGTTTTTTAACTGTGGATTAATCATTTTTAGTTTTAGGATTTGTGGCAGATAAATGTATGGTTTGAATTAGGGGTAGTAGATTGATCTTTGTGTTAGGATTTCTGAAGGGTGAATGTGCAGCTTGAATTGGGGAATGATCAATAGTTTACTCAATAAAGCTGAATGGACATGCCCTAATGGTGATAGATTGATTGCATTGCTTATACAGGAAACATATAGCTCTGTAAGATGTGCTCTTTCCAATTCTAAGGATTTAAGATGAGCTTCATCTGTAGTCATTGGTTCAAAATATCTTAATTCTAAACTTCATGATGAAGACTATCACAAATGTAGAATGTAGATATTAATATTTATGTTTCTTTTGCAATTCACATTGAATTCAAATCTTCAAACTGATTTAAGTATTCATTAATAGTTCAATTTTCTTGAATCAAGTTTTAATTTTTTTGCCTGAAATTTATTAGTTGTTAACTATTCATGATTTAAAATAAGCAGGTAAGCATTTGTCTCTCACTAGCTTTCCTGTTATCCCAAGTTCTATTATAGAATGATCAACAAAGCAATTTATGTTGTTTTAACCTTCTAGCCAGATTCTTGTAGCAGCACCTACAAATTTAATCTTGACATATTTGATATACACTTAATATGTTGTGAAATATTAATTGAAAATGTTATCTAGTTCAGATGCCCATGAGAAACATTTGAGTCATTTCTACCATTAAAATTGGGGGCATTGACCTTTGCTTTTTTTATTGCTTCATATTTATCTTGAAGTTAATCATGACAAACCGCATGACCTCTTTTATGATGCCTATATTTTCAATCATTTTGATCCTCACTAGAATTGCAATGTTTGGGAAGATCTTGAGATTTTCTACTGTTTCTAAATTTTCTTTGGTTTTTAAGTTCTCAATGATTTGTAGGTTCTATGTATTTTCTTAGGGTTTTTGGTCTGCTTAGGTTATAGATGATGGACATATGGGCTTGTTGTAAATGATATTTTGGGTAGCTTGATTGAGGTGGTGCTCCATGATTATTATGAGAGTATGACCTAAGATGTGCATTATCACACACTTATACCAAATTATTTGAGACAACCTGAGGGGATGAAAGTTTCTCGTGAGATGGAATGGTGGATTCATTCTGGGGTTATTACGCAAGGAACGCCAAAGAGGCTCCTTTTCTTGGATTTCTTAGTTGTTTCATTTGAAATATTTGATTTTCCATTTTTTAGTTATTTAATTTAATTTACCCAATTCGATTAAATTTATCTTTTAAAATTTCAAAAATTTCATTCATATTCATCATGATTTTTATGTTATTCATATATGTTCTTTTTATTCTACATGTTTTGAGCTTTATTATTCTTTCATTTTTACCTCTTAGTGCATCAAGATTCATGGTAGTATGATGATGGAAAAGAAAACACAAATGTTATATGAAATGCAACTAACAAGATAGTCATATAAAATATAAGATTAATTGTTGGTTTGAAGCTTCAATTGTATAGAAGAATTTTATATAAATAAATCAATTCAACACTATATAGCTGGAATTTGTTCAATTAGACTTTGAGTTGTTTATATATTAATTACTCATAATCTAGGTATTTTACAACTCAGAAAAATCAATATTCTTGCTGAACTCATATTTTTCAACTTAATATCAGGATAGCATGAAGTGGAGTTTCCTAAAATAAGGATCTCTGCGTGCCACCAGACTTGCTAATTAACAATAGAAAGTTCTCAACATTACGGTAAAAGTTTAATTTAGATGTATGTCTTTAAGGATAGTAGTGGATCTTCACAAAAACAGTAACAAGTGTAAAGGAAGAAGATGGACTTTCTTGAGCTTCTTATTTTTCTTTTGTTTTTCTCTTTTCTCATTTCTTTTTTTTTTTTTCTGAAGAAAATTTTACCGCAGATACTCACAATTTCCAATCGAATTGATGTTAGGGAGAGAGGTATAGCTTTGGTTTGTGTATGGTGGGAGGGGGAAATATGCCATCTTTGGATTCAGAATTTTTTGTTTTTCACTTCCTAGAAGGGCACACATCTGGGAGTTTAATTTGAATTTAATTTGGGTTAAATCTACCTAGCTTTATGGGGGAGTTTTAGAAAAAAAAAAGGTTAAATTTAGATTTAAATATCAGATTTGGTTAACTACAATAAGAAATTTTTAGGAAGTGGTTGAGAAATTTTAAGAGATGGTGTGGAAGGGAGAGGAAAGAAGGGGGTATGAGGTGCTGCAGACCACATATGCATGAAAAAAATAAGAGGGGTGTGGAGAGAGAAATTCTAAATGAAAAAAGGTTTTCAGTTGTTTGGATTCTTTGAAACAAGTTTTGAGAGTGGGAGGGCTGAGGAAAGGCTTTGTAGGAGATGAAAATACAAGAAATTTTTTGAGAAGGTGCACAATTGTAAAATGGAGCAAATGCCCAAAAAAAGAGAGAATTTACTGAAAGTAAGAGTGGAAATATAAGTATTTTTGTTTTGATAGCAGCTGGCACAGGGTAATCAATGGAATTGTAGATTCAATATGAAATTGAAAGAAATTTATGGAAAAAAAACTCAAAGCAACAAATTTTCATGTTGCATATGAATTGTTAAATACTTAGTCAATTTGTGCTGATTTCTCAGAGCCTAGAAGGAAAGTAGGAAGCCGGAATGTGGGCTTCAAGAAATAATTTTTTTCATTCAACTTATTGTAACTTGGTGCTTTCAAAGCATATGGTATATTTATCATATGATAACTGCTCCAAAATACTCCTACGAGCTTATTACACATAACCCATCTGATAATAATACATGATAAAGATAAAACGTGTTTGTTTCTAAATATTACAAATAATAGAGAAAAAATTATCTATCTCGATCATTATAAATCTCATCATAAATTTGGTGATAGGCAGTAGGCAGATATGTGATAAAAAGGTTAATCATCAACTTAACTATAATATAAGAAATTCACTAAAAAGAATTATCCAACCATTGATTCGATCATACTAGGGCAAATTCCAATGACCCCCGCCTACAGGTTGCAATCACTCCAGCTCATCATTTCAACAAGTTGGTGGGGCCTATCATCTATTAAGCTTAATTCTATGAAGCTAAACCTTTGACACACAACACAAATACAATTCAACATGAAGAACGTAGAGGGTGTGTATATTTATTTATGTATATATGCTAAATATATAAACTAATATCGCACAAATAAAAAAATTAAATAATTTTTCTGATTAAATTGTCAAGCACAGAACCTTGGAGTACATTATGTGATAGCAATATTAAGTGAGTCATGGAGAGGAAGAGTGAAAGTAGGCATTTAGAATAAGATTGGTTTGGTGTGTGACTTAGAGCGGTATTTATGATGTCAAATTTCTGTATGACATGCGTTCACACCATAGTAAAGTGTCGGACCTTTAGATAACTTAAAGCAGCTAGTGTCTCACATTTTTCACTTTTAGATAACTTAAAGCAGCTAGAAATGCAGTATTGTGGTTAAGTTTGAATTATTACTAATTCTCTTTAGATTCATATGCTGAACTTTCCCTATGAATAATTAGGCATTCACATCTTTAACATATTTCTTTTTAAACAGTTAATGCAAAGTCATAAGCATGTCTATATATGATAAATATATTTTGTGCAACCTGGGCCTGCCGCAATTTCCGCAATTTCTTGAAATTTCTGTTGGTTGTTTGTTCTTCAACATACCTCATTTTTTGGCTTCCTTTTATATTTATTGATGGCCAATTGTCTTGTTTGAGCTTTTAAGGGTAAAAAGACATGTTAAAGGTTCCATGAAATGCCAAATTCCATTCACTCTAGATTTGTGATGCAAGCAAAAAATCCCCCAACCACGTGGGAGAAAGTTGACATACAAATTACAAAGACCCAACTAGAATTGAACTAAATTTACCATCAAAACATTAAAAAGAGACTTCTTTAACACTTAAAGTAAAACAAGTGTACATTAATGTTAAAATAAAGACATGATTCCACCTAAAAGAGCTTTTGAAGAAGAAAGATACAAATTGGGTGTAAACTTGCGGAGAGAAGAAAGAGATTAGAAGCCGAGACGAAGAGAGGAGAAGCTCGCAAGCTTTACTAGAAGAAGAGAAGGAGAATGGAACAAGTTCGCAAGCTTTTCCAACAAAAACCCTCAGGTTTTTAGCTTCCTAAAATTACATCATAATCTCCTCAATCTATTACAAAACATTTTATATTTATTGGAGAAATGGGGCAGCTAAACAGCCCAAACCACCTCCAACCAAACCAATCAAGTAAGAGGAAATGGAAGGCCAAAAATCAGTCCAGAAATAGCACCCCAATAGTCACACAGAAACCGGATAAAGCAGCCACGGCACAGGCAGCAAGGGGAGGAACCGAAGGGGCAGCACAAGGAATCGGGACAACAGCTAGGGGACCACATGGGGGAGAGGAAGAGACAGCCACGGGAATAGGAAAAAGGCCTCCACGGGTACAGGAGCCAGGAGGAAACCGAAGGGTCACAGAGAAGGGGAAAAGGCAAAGATCCAACTCCACATAATGAGCTATCAAGAGAAATACCTTTTCATAATAATGAGCTAAACATTAGCTCAAGCATTAATGAGCTAGAACCCAAAAGCTCCCAAAAACACAGCCCAAAACCAAGCAGTCAAGCCCAAACCGAGAAGCATCCAGCAGCCCAAAAATCAAAGAAGTTAATTTTGTTTTGACCCCCCCTTTGCATGCATCAATTTGTCATTTCATTTGGGTTTTAACTAGCATTGTATTTTTATTAACCAACCTTAATAATATCATGCTTAAAATTCTATTCATGTTGATTTCTTGATGCAAAGAGAATACTTCACTGTCTTTAACCACTTTTCAGTGTGCTTTTATGCTTCTTTCTTTTCTTCCAATTTTTCATTGCTCTATTTACGATTGATATGCCTTCCTGTCTGTTTACTTTCCGGTCTTGTTATAGCTTTTCATTTGATAAAAATACTGCTCAGTTAGACTAACTGGTGCAACTTCTTTTTGTAAAGTTCTTTAGAAACTGTGTGTCAGAAAAACTTTTTAGGGAATGATCCATATTTTGGTTCAATATGTAGGTATATTATCCAAGTATAGTTGTTTTATTTTATGTACTTTGGCACATGCCAGTGGGATCGATATGTTATTTTCTTTCAATGTTTTCATGGTGAGGTAATTCATAATCATTTTTGCTTGAATAGGTGAAAGCTCTAACTTCAAATGTGCATGTACCTGTATACTATCCTGAAGTTATTCTGTGTGTTGAGATTTATCATCAAAGCACTTCGAAGAAGGTAACTTTATGTGGTTAAAATTAGAAGAAATAGTGTTTTTTGTTTTCACCAACAGATTGATTGAACTTGTTCTCTTTGTTTTGTACGGATAACCTAAAGAAATCCTAATACATTTTTCACTTTTATTTGGCAAAGTGGCTCCATTGTCCATCCGCAACATTTTTTTGTCATGCATCTCTCTGATAGTTCATTCCATAGTATGGTTAGATTCTTTCGGTAATTACGAATATTTATTTGAGGCTGTTTTTACCTACAATACTGAAATTTCTTCATCTTCATGTTATTCAATTTTTTTCAGCGTTATAAATCTTATGGATTTGGGATATGTTTCATCATTAAAAGGTCGTTTTCTTCAATCGTTTGTTAGTGATCTTCAATCTTTCCACCAATTGGCCGTGCTTCCTGTAGGTATTGAAGGACAAACATACTTTCATTTTGGCATTTCAGAGATGTTATTGGCCCAGACATAATCTCTTGATCTATGTTCCTACTCAGGTTCCACTTGAGACCTTTAGTCGGTGCCACCCATAGTAAAGAGTGAGTTAATTTTAGAATGTAGTTTATTATCTAACAGTTTTGACAGGAGTTCAATTTCAAAGAAAAAAGGAGCAACTCGCCCGTAGACCGAGCAAGTTGCTCCATGCTAGTTTTTTTCTTTTAAATGGGAAACTAGCCTTGATTCTGGATGGGTCGCCATTTTTTAATCCATACCATATGGTCTTCAGGCAGCCAAATAGATTGCTACTTATGTTTATTTTTTTTTTAAAATGGGTAACTAGCTTATAAGCCAGGTGAGTTATCTAATTCTTTTCTAAAGAAAAGCTTATAGGCATTGGATGGCCGTTGGGGGACTTTTTAACCGAGCCACCCCTCCATTTTATATATACCATTCCTATTTTATTTTTTTCATTGCATCTTCCTCTTTTTCTTTTTCTTCTAATCTCTCTCTAGCGAACTGTTCAAATCTCTCTTCTTGAAGTTATATTTTCTAGCTATTTATTAAAATTAGCAAGAAATTTTAAGGTCAGTTTATAATTATAATTTTGTCCAACTATTTTAATTTTAAGATATTTTTTTGGTACCAAAAAAATATCATGGCATTGTATATATATCAATTTTTTTGAACACAGAGAAGTTATAAAAAATTATTATTTTTAAAAATAATCGCCTTCAAAATTTATAATGTTTTTTGTAATTATTGCTATGATTATATTTAATTCTTGCTAATGTTAGTAAAAAAGCTAGAAAATATAGCTTCACGAAGAGAAATTGAACAGTTCGCTTCTTGAAGCTATATTTTCTAGCTTGTTATTAACATTAGCAAGAAATTTTAAGGTCACTTTGTAATGATAATTTATTCAAACTATTTTAATTTAAGATTTTTTTTTCTACTCTTAATAGGACACAATGAAAAAAAAAATGATTCAAGTAGCTGACCCCACGTAGTGGTATAAAGGCTTGATGTTGTTGTAGCATTTATTTTCTAATTGTTAGGATGAGTGTAGAGAACTCATAATTGATTTTTGTTTTGTGGCGAACTAAGTGTTAAGGTCTATCAATGTTGTTTTATCTGGTAGTTTAATTGTCGTCTCTCCTACAAATAAGTGAAATATATTGGCTTATGGAGACAGACATTTAACTAATTCTATGGTTTAGAAATGGGGACTGAATTGGTTGGTCAACCGTGAATTGCTCTGCCAACCAGTTTTGTCCACAACTAAATTTTTTTTTTTTTTTTCTAAGAATCAGGAAGATCCAATGGTTGGAACAATGAAACGAAGAACTTGTAGTTTCATTGAATCGCCTGGTTTATATTATGATCAAATTATCACTATTTATGTTAAATCAGATGACTACAATTTAATCTTGATAGAAATAATTTAGAGTCTAAATTTACTAAATAAACTATAAAACTATAAAATTTTACTTATAACCACAAAAGAAAAAGGTTGGTAACTTAATATATTTGTTTAAATTTAAAATTATCAAAGATATTCCTTGTGTATGTTCTATACATCATAAGGTAATTCTCCTTAATTTTTATCACATATTTGCAACATTATTATGCCTTTAAGTAATGTTTCATTAATATTTTATTATGTTATTGTTCAACTCTTGGATAACTATTGGTTGAGCCTTTAAATTTTGAATTTTCCCTTCTTTAAGTTCAACGTCCGGTCTTATTTTCAAAATCTTGACTAATACATTTAACAAACAACGATCTAACCTAATAAAATGTTAATGCCTAATATAATTTATATGCATGTTCTAGTGCTGTGATGAATATGGGACCTAGCTTGGCCACTCTTTTGCCATTAAGAGTTGGCAAGTTGCTCCTAGTATTATTCCCTACAATGACATACAACATCGTTGCGTTAAACAATTAGTTTTGTGATAGCATAATTCTTTGTAATTAATGAAAATACATTTAAATTATCGCATCCAGGTGAACAACTCTTTGTGCACCATGTAAAGTTTCAATATTGAGTTGTATTTCTGATGGTGGATCTCCATGAGCCTTAGCATCCATGTTATGACTCCCAACTCTTCGTAGATCTTGAAAGCTACCAATAGAGTTAGTAATTTAGTATAGAGTTATCAAATAACATTTTTAGCAAAGCTTCAAACGGTACCTTGGATTTCATTAGATGTTAGAGCATGTCCTAGTATGGCCAATTGTTTCATAAAAATGAACATATCCTACAATAATGTGTTATGTACTCGTCCATTCTATTTTGGAATCTTCTTACTGGCGGTCTACCATCCCTTATGTTATATTTTAGAATCTTCTTATGGTGTGCTATTTGCTCGTCCATGCATATTCATACAAATTAATACAGATGGCATAACATCATGCTCATTTTTATGCAAAGCGTTATTGCTTCTCGAAACAAATGGAGATTCATTTAAATTTTTGAAGTGAAAGGCATCATTGGAGTGTTTCACAAATAAAGCTTGAATTAGCAAACCTTAAGCACACTTTAAGACACCACTAGAACTGATGTAGAATGCGGAGGGGGGTGGGGGGGCATGTGAGTTTTAAAATTTCCTAATTTATTGGAGAAGGGGGTTTTGTCCACATTCAATGAATGTGTCTAGGTTCAATGAACATGGAAATTGGAATTAATTCCAATTGATTTCAGATGGGGAGAGATTTGGTGGGTTTCCTAAAAGAGATTTACTAATTAGGAAAGCTTTTGAATTTCAAATATTATTTGAATTCAAATTCATAGACTTTTCACATTAATAATAAGATATTTTAGGAAGTGTTTATGAGAGAATTTGAATTCGAAAATTAGGGTTTGGGGAGGAGGGGAGGCCGGTGGCTTGTGATGGGGAGGGAGGAGGCCGAAGGGTATGGGGTTGGGGACAGGTGTGGCCGGCGGTAAGGGTTGAAGGCAAGGTGACCGGCGGTTGTAGGGAGGATGGTGAAGTGGCTGCGGTTAGAGGAGGGGAAGAGGGGTGCTTGTCCGGCGGCTATGGAGGGGGTTTGGCCGGCGGTCAATGAAGAAGGAGAAGGGGAGTTTTGAGGAAGAAAGATAAACCATGAGCCCGGCCTCTTCCTGCGGCTGATGGGTGCTACGTTGCCTTCACCTAGGGACTTCAAACCACGAGCCTGGACTTTTCCTGCGGCTGGTAGGTATTGCGTTGCCCTCACATAGCGACTTCCACTCTCCTAAGAACTCCCATCGTTCTCAAGAACAAAATGCAGAAATTTTCTTCTTCTTAATCCATTGACCATTACAAGAAAGGAGGAGGCTATAAATAGTCTAAAATACAGAACAAAAGACACAAGTGCCCCATGGAGTCACAAGCACCTACTCCCTCAAGTGAGGGTAAAAACGAAAAGTGCATAAATAAATAAGAATATAAATAATAACTTAAAATAAAATGGTGCGATCATGGCCGTCGATCTTCGTCTCCTCTTATAAGCTTTCATGATCGGATGTCCGCATCAAGAACATTTAGAAGTTTTTTTGTTCTTTGCAATACATCTAAAGCTGGCATCATGCTATAATGCCCATTTAGATGTCCCTCTCAACTAGCTGCTCATATGCTTTGACTTTTATTTTTATCATGTCGTTCATATGATGATCACGAATGTTATATCACCAGTATTCCCTGTGCAGTATGTTTTGCACACACAATTTTAAAATTTGCTGCCATATTTCTTGTGAGTGTCTAAACAATGTTTGGGTGCAGCCTAATGAAGTATCTCATGACACCCACATACCAAGCTGTTGTGTCTATATGAAATTATGGACGAGTCACTTTGAAATTGAGCATGCCCTAATAACATCCAAAACTCGTTACACGTAGTCTCAACAACAACAACAAAAAAAAAAACTAAGGAAAATAAACCATTGTTTGTATCAATATCAATAATAGAAAGCTATGCTCCCCTATATTTTTTTATTAAAAATGTCAAATTTAAACTAAGAATGGGCTGACAAAATATTCACTGAATTATATATACAATACCTGACTAAGTGCAATGTAAGGTCTCTATGAACCTATAAATGGAATGATACGTATCCTCCTAACTGCTAGACATAGACTTAATTGCTTTCCATCTAGCATCACATGTTTTAATGTATAAAATTATAATATTAAATTTTGTGTACATGCATCCTATGATTTCTTTTGACTTCAGTTCTAGATATGGTGATTAAGTGATTTGTTGTTGAAGAGTAATGACTTAAATTTAGAGGTCAAGTTATGATGGTTGGCCTTCATAATCAGATGGGCATAGGTATGCTTCACTGCTAGAAATTTTCGAGGGCCACTAAATCAGTGATTCTTTGATGCATGTAGGCACTAAGGGCATGTTCTTGAGGGATCATCATGGCACACACACTTAAGCATAAACTTATATTCATCATTTTTTTATGATTGAACAACCATTTAATGAACATTAAAGTTCATTTTTGTTTGAAAATGTCATACCTACTCGAAGATTGATAAAAAAATATTCCATCATTTATTGTAAGTTAAGTTAACTTCAAGACTACCAGACATATCTCTACATCTCATTCTTATGTTGATCAGCTAGAATGAAAAAAAAGTATTTGTCAATATTATGGATGTTTAGGTGGATGAGTGGCTTTACTCTTAGAGACGTGATACGAAACGAGCATATACGTGGAAAGGTTGTAGTAGCTTCAATGGAAGATAAGATTCGAGAGAGTCGACTTAGATTGTTTGGTCACATAAAATCAAGGCCTTCTAATGTCTCGGTTAAGAGAGTAGATGTATTGGATTTGGCTTATGTTAAGAAAGATAGAGGTAGACCTAAAAGACTTGGTTAGAAAATATTGGAAATGACATTTCTTTATTAGATTTAAATGAGAATTTGACCATTAACATAACATAATGGAGAAAAATGATTCATGTAGCTGATCCCAAGTAGTGGGATAATTGCTTGATGTTGTTGTTGTTGTCAATATTATGTTAATAGTAGAGATGCTAATAAATGATTCGACTTAACAACCCAACAAGAACTCTACTCGAAAAATTCCGATTTGGGTTGACAGTTAAATTTCGAGTCGAGTTCAAGTCTCAAATTTTGACCTAATTAAATTTCGGGTCAAGTTCAAGTTGGCTTGAAATCGAAATTGACTCAATTACTATGTGGGTTTTCATTAAATGGATTGTGATCAGGTTCAGGTGAAATGGGTGGTATTCAGGTTAAATGGGTCGTATTCAAGTTAAATGGGTTGTATTTATCCAAAAAAATGCTTGATCTATATAATAAATGAGTTAAATTGTTGGGTTTGGATTTGGGTTAGGGTTGGGTCGTGTGAGGTTTTGGTTGAATATTTTGATCCATATAATTAATGAGTTAGGTTTATGTCAAGTTTATTCAGATATTGTCGAATTCGAGTCAGACCCGAACCAAAGTCCCCAATCTAAATTGACACCTTTGGTCAACAGCTTCAACGTAGTAAAGTCATGCTGGCATATTATTTGAAATTGATCATTCACAATATTGTTATCTACCAAAGTATCAGCTGTTCTATAGACATGTTCACCACTTGACTCTTGAATTGAAGTAGAATCCATTGCCCTGTGCCTCTTATCAACATTATTTAACTCTACCTCTGATGATGGAATCTAGAAGATTACGTGTCATAAGGGCGAATTATCTGTCTATATTGTTGCTTATATATATGTGTGTGTTGTCTGTTAATAACGTAAAAAATGCTTGTGTTTCTTTTTGTGTATTGCTAACCTAAAACCTGGGTTATTTTGCAATGTTAACTGAATCATCCAGTTGAATTTTATTTTGATTGGTTCTGGTTTTACATATATAACAATGCTTGTTGCCTAGCTGCCGACTAGATTATCTTTCAAACTTCGTCATCTAAAATATGGGTTGCCATATAGTAGGGGTGTCAATATTTGACCCGACCCGAACCTGAATCGGGTCGGGTTCGGGTTTTAGGGATTTTGACCCTTTTGAAAAATCAGGTCGGGTTTAGGTTGACCCGGAAACCCGAAATCAACCCGGTTTGACCCATTTTTAATTGATTTAGGAGGGTTTTAAAAGATTGTTATGAAATAAGTAAATGCTATTTCCAAAAAATAATATATCATGTTGCCCAAACTGAATTAAGCTTGGTTTATTTTAAATTGTTTGAAGTAAATTTTACCTTAATATGATTTAGGTTTAAATAAATCGAATTAAATAAATAATTTTAATAAAACATACCTGAACCGGGTCGGGTTTGGGTTGACCCGGGATCGAAGCGGGTCGAGTTCTGGTCGGGTCGAACAGTGTCGGGTCAATTCCGGGTTGGACCCGTGACCCGACCCGTGACCCGATTTTGACAGCCCTACCATATAGTCACTGCTAACTGGATCAGAGCAAATTAGATTAATTGCATTGACCAAACTATTCTAGTGTAAGGCTTGTATTACTTTACATTTAAGACGATCTAAGATTATTACTGAAACTTGAATGAGATTTTTTATTATACCATAATACTGTGGACATCAAAGTAAGATCATAAATTAATGGAAAATATGAAATAATAAGTAACATGTTAACATCAAAATTAGATCTTAACATAAAATCATAAAAAGTTGAAGTAAGGCTATTAATTTATCTAAGACTATAACCCATGCTAAAAAAATAGTCTCTTCTACACCTAGTTCGACATAAACAAATAATTTAATGTTATAGCTTATAAATTTAAAATTCCCCTGCTCTCATTGCATTGAGGATCTTCATTAAAATCATCATTGTATTTATTTGATTTCTCTCTTCCCTTATATTAAAACTAAGGAAATGGGTTCCAACAATAAAATGAGAGGTGTAAGAGGAGAAGCGGTGGTAGAGAAGCCATGATGGCGACATAGCAGGACTGTGTACGAGCAATAAGGGTTTTGCAACGTGTGACTGGGAGGTTTAGGTTGTGCGGTTAGTTGTAAGTTTGGTTTGGTTTGGTTTATGTATAATAAATATATTTAATTATATATTAAAATTTTATAAATTTAAATTTTATTATTACTTAAATCCTAGTTTTGGATTCTCACGCCTTTTTAAAATTATGTTAAAAGGTGTTGAGGCATGCTTCACCCCAACTGAGGTGTTAGCCTTGAAGCGGGCCTCTAATTATTTTAAACTATTGACTATGGATGGATTGCTCTTCAAATTCAATCGAGCTTTTGGTGCAGAGACTGTTTGGTAATAAAGCTCTTTCTAAACCTGTAAATAGTGGTGTAACCATTGCTGCCATGTAGGGGCCAAATCATCACTCTTGAACTTTTCATCACTGAAAAATGTCTTAATACTGGCATTCTGCAAGATTTTTGTTGCAGTAATAAAATATGAGTTGCTTGCATTTCATCTAGTTGGAACATGAGTGATCATTCTTAGAAGTTTGAACAGAAAAATGAGATTTTTTGTTCTAGGTCATTGTCTGTCTCCATTGATATAATCAGAAAAGCATATGTTAGAATTTGAAGGTTTGGAAACTAGGTTATGTTTTTTAACTCTTCAAAGAAGTTTTGGCTTTGGTAATTTTTGATCATTTTACCAGATTTTGAATTTAATTTTAGAAGAATTGTCATTCTCTATCTCCATTTAGTTTTGATAGAGTTTTGCTTAGAAGAATGGTGAATTTTAGAGAAAGCAGTGAATACAAAGTTAGAAAGCTAGCAGTGGAAGAAGAAAATTGTAGGATCTGCATTAAAATGGGAGAAGGGCTTGACTCAAGGAAAAGGATAGGGTAAGAGCCTCGGAAAAGATTTTGGCTTTCTTAAACTACTTTTTGACACTCTGAGAGGAAGACAATGTCACATGCAAAAACAATGAATTAGATTTGCTGCAGGGCTACAGGAAATATAAGATTTCATTCATTCAAATTTTCAAATGACAGATAGCAACTACTTATAAAATTGGATTGAATAAACGACAGACTTGTCCAGAAGGGCTTTTTTCATGAAGACAAAGTAAATGACATAATTTTAAAATGACAACAACAAACTTGAATATTTCACTTTTGTTTCATCAAATAAGTTTTGATGTTGATTTTTTTTTCCTAAAGGAAACATCCCCATTATATGTTTTGTATTTCTGATTTTTAATTTAAATTATATGTAATCATTTGCTTCATTCTCAAAACCCTTATAGGTTCAAGAGTTTTTAGTCTTGGGAAGCCAGAACCTAACTGAATTGAGGGATAATATCTATTGCTTGACGGATAAATTGATGCAGTCAGCAGAGAAATGTGATGCTTCTGGTTATTTCCTAATTGAAGTCTGTTCAATCTTTTCCTTTTGTTATTCGATTTAGCTGTTAAGATATCCGAAAGTTATTTATAAATGCAGGTTTTTTGCATGCAGGAAACTTTTTGCAATGATCTCCGAAGCCCTTCTGCTACTGATTATAGTAAGCCTATATGTGATTGGCTTGAGAACCGACGTAATGAGGCTTCAGAAAAGTGGGAGTTCATCATGTCAGGTGAACTAAAGAAAAAACAGAAGGAATTATTGGGTAATTTGGATATTTCCAACTTACCAAACTTTAAAGCTGTAGACATGCATAAAATACGCTTCTGTGACCTAAGATTTCGGCTTGGAGCAGGTTATCTTTATTGTCACCAGGTATGTTTTTATTTCCACAACTTGCATTCTTCATTAGACGTTTGACCTTATTTGTTGCTCCTGGGGTTTTTACCATATTTCTTGCATTGAGTTTTTTTGTCCTTGAGAGTTAGTGTCGGTTGCTAGCATTTTTTTTCCCAAGAAATGAACATATACACTTTTGATGTCCTAATTCATCAATTTGACTCCTTTCTCGAGTTTACCAACTTTTTAAATTATCTTCTTGCACGCGGTAATTGTTCTGCCGAAGTTTAAAATGGTTTTCTTTTTTTTTTTTCTTTCCCATGAAATACTCTGGATTGTCCTGGGACATATGCTATTAATCCATGAGGAACATTGGAAGCTTTGTTTAATTTGTTATTATAAAATGTTTATCCTTGTTATTTTCTGATTCACTATGCATATTCTTCTACTGGAGCTTAATTGCCTCAAGTAGCACTATTAAACTGGCTACCAATAGGATTCCCGATAAACTAGCATCTTGCCTCGATGTCATTAGGTACCAAATGAGGAAAGAATCTATGAAAAGGTGGAAATTAAAAAAAAAAGCTTTTGGATTGAAAAATAATTCATTATATTTTATTTCAGTATCTAATATTTGTAAAATTTAGAATTTTGCATCCAAGAAAAGGAAAAAAAAGAAAATAATTAATTCTATAATGCCCATTTTTCCAGAAGTTTTCATATTTTTTCCAATAAATTTATTGATTTGATAAATTACTTAAAATTTTTAAGTATATGTTATAGCTTGGAAAAAACAAAGAAATTTTCAATAAAGGCTATTAAATCGGTAGTATTGATTTCTTAACTATGGAAGTTTATAGTATAAAATGCACAGAATGATACATTTATTTATAAAAGTTATATCTGTAAATAACATCAAGTAAAATTAGAGAATATGTTATCTAAGCAGAATATTCTGTAGAATGTCCATTTGTAATACTTGTAAGACTAGTTTTTTTAGTTTCTCTGGTCTTGTCATCATCATCAGCCTTATCCTTGCATTTCTGAATTCTCATTTTATTTTCATTCTTGTTGTGCGTTGCTAGAGGGGTCAAGTTTATTGTTCATAAATATTTTTGAATAACTTTTATCCATTTAATCTTATGTGTAACTTTTTTCCCTCATAATATCTTCCAATCTAATATGACATTTTTCTACTTTTTGCTGAACACGCCTAGGCCATCTAAGTCTATTTTTAACACCCTTATCCTCAATTGATGTTATTCCAATCATTTTGTTGACCTACGCATAAAAGCCAGAATACTATTGACCTCCATATTAAAGCCAAAGCGAAAGAGACCAAAAAAAAAAAAAAAAAAAAATACTTGAACTCATTACCAGTTGTGCCCATGCTGAATTCCTGCCAAAAATCCCGCTCAAATCCAATCTACAGTCTGCAATAGCGCCGAATAGTCCCCTCATGCTCGCATGCGAAGATATGCTGGATCGAGTCGTTAAATACGACGACGAAGTAAAGCCCTCGGCTTCTCATTCAGCTTTTTTCTTCCCACTCGCGAATCCTCCCAGTTCTTCCTCATGACTCAAGCCGCAAGCTTCGACTTCTCCTCCCTCTCTATCGCAAGCCGCAACAAGACCGCGCCTCTACTTTCCATCCCGACATCCTCCTCCAGCCGTCGGACCAAAGACCTCCACCAAATCAAATCCCTCTGACCTCCTTCCACCTCGACCTATTCCGCAAGCTTCCCACTCTGAGCTCCTCAACCCATCATCTCGCAGCCTCCGTCAACCCCAGTCCACGCCAGACCCCGTCGACCTATCGAGTCCCTCATCCCGCCGAACCCAAGTCTCTATCCTCCGATCCATACGACAATCGCAAGCTCCCGCCACCCTAACCTGCTTTCGATTCCCCAATCCACCTTGCCCTAACATCAACCCGATCCCATTGCCTCTATCCGACTGGAAGCCACGTCCGATTGCGGTGAGCTCACGTCCGACCACATAGCCGCCTCTACCTATCTGAATTGAACCGACTCTCTTCCACATCCCGATTTCTTTGGTCCATAGAGAGAGAAATAAAGAGAGAGAGAGAGAGAGAGAGAGCTCCCCACCTTGCCGAAATCCTCCAGCCGCCTCTAGCCCGATCTCTACAGGCCGCCAGTAGTAGTGAGGTATATATTAGGTTAAGTTTAGTATTATTAATATTTTATTATTCTTATTATTATTGTTATATGTTCTTATAACTAATTGTTATCATATATATATATTTGTGTGTGAGAAAAGCAAAAAAAAGAAAAAGAGAAAAAGAAAAGAAAAGAACTGTTTAAAAAAAAAAGAAAAAAAAGAGATTAAAAAAAAGGAAAAATAGAAAAAAATGAGAAAAAATTAAATATTAAAAAATGGAAAAATATTTTGGTGCTTTTCGTTGTCGTCATCACCAATCTCCACAAATGTATGAACTTCCAACTCGAAACCCTGCACTCAATGCTTGTGGCGAGCCAGCGGAACTCCCTATGCACTCACGTAGCACGGGGGAAGGGAAACCGGTCCAACTCTTGCGACGAGGTGGGTAATCCCTTGAGCGCTCACGTAGCGTGAGGGGGACGAAAAATAAGTACCCTTAAGCACCCATGTGGTGTAGCGTGGGAAATCAAATTATGCTTTTTTAACAGGTGTTAGAGACCCTTAAGCACTCATGTAGCGTAGCGGGGATTGAAGAAATGCAGCTGCGATGTCTACGGACATCTACCTGAAGCGCCCATGTGGCATGGAGGGGAAGGCTAGTCTGCCAAAATTTCCCCTAAACAGGGGAGACGCTGGGAGGCTGCCGAAATTCAGAGCAAGTGCAGGGGACTTAACTTGAACAAGGACTTGGACATTTGAACTCAAGCAAGGATTTGAATAAAAAGGACCACAGGGGACTTGATCAAATGAAAGGAACATATTTTGGACTCAAAAGAACGATGCAAAGAACTTGATTTGAATTTAAATGAATGAATATAAGGGATTCAATATGAACCTAATTGAATGAGCAAAGGATTAAGTAAAATCCGGGGATTAAGAACTTGAGTTTGAATGAACTTTAAATAACAACATGGAACTTAATTCAAACTCAAAATGAGGACCTAAATCTAATGATTTGAACTAAACAGTGAACAATAACAAGAACTTGAATGAATGGATCCCAGGGTACTGCATCTTAACTCAAACTCAAATGAACTAAAGTGCAGTGGACATGAACTCGATCTGGATCAAATGACAACCAACTATACTTGAACTTGAATTCAATATGACTATAAAGAGCTTGAGTTTAACTCGGATCTCAGGGAACTTGAGTAATAAGTAACCTAAGCCACTAAATAGGGACTCAAACAAATGTATTTCCCTCCTACAAATGAAAGAGATTAATGTGCGCGATAATGTGTTTTGCAAGCGAACATGAATAGATGACAATCAAATTGAATGAAGGGGAATAACAGTTTTTTCACAAGTGATTGTAGAAATTTGCCACAACTCACTTATGAAAGATGACTAATAGCACATAGTAAACACTGGCTCGTTAGTGTAATCAATAATAAATAATTGCCTAGCAAATGTGCTAATTCCTTGCAAGCACCGCTCATTCGCAAGTGATAATGAAATCTCCGACAATTGATTTCTACTTGAGATAATCGCAATGCACTAGTGAGTATTGATGAACCGATGAAGAGCTCGTGGTGCAATCTGCTTGCAATCAATAACATAAAATCTCTAATAGATGATGAAGATATTCAAGAATACAAATGCCAACATACAGACAAGCATATATAACTTCACAAACAGTGAAAGTTGAAAGGAATATGTGTCTTGATCGCATGCTAGTCTTTAGCAAAAATTCCACCTAGAAGTGGTAACAGTTAATCCGCGAGCAAATGCATCAATTTGATAAAACTCAGCCACCTAGGGATGTACTAAGCCTATACAAGTGATGATAGCAAATGCAAGCATACACCTACGACGTCTCTTGTAAACAACTATAGAAAGATCATCGTGACAAGCAATGGATATCATGATGTCCCTACAGTCAACTGTCAACCAGCATGAAGTAAACACATTGATCCCTATACGGATAAAGGCAAAATACCTGCAGCCTATTCAAAGTGTCTACCGATAGCTATAACAAAGACATGATGACACCTCTGTGGTCAACAATTGTCCAATAGAGGTTCAATACACCCGCCATTCCAATTACATCAAGGGTTGCAACAGTCATTTTTAGGAATGAATATCTTTTATATTTCTCCTATACGATCTGATGTGCCTTCAATCGCTACAATGTTCGCTCGAGGCAGTAACCATTGATTTCGACGTATAGGACATCAGCAAGTACATAGTCATCCAAGGCTGAAATGATTGATTCTTTATTTAAGCCAACAACAGAAAATGATAATGACAGCATAATGCGGGAGTCACTTATTGATTTCTATACGAGTTTTGGGAAGAGAAAGCCAAATCAAATCATTATTTTCGAAGATGGAGTGAGTTTGTCTCAGTCCAACCAGGTTATGAACATTGAGTTGGATAAAATTATTGAGGCTTGCAAGTTTCTTGATGAATAGTTGTCATGCATCTAACGTACCACCCCGATGATGGCTGTGTTGAACGAAAATCTCAACCGGAGGGGTTAATTCCAAATATTCAAAATTGGAATAATCTATAAATCACTTAAAGCAAAATCCATCCACCCTCCGCAACAGTTTGCCTGGTGGACAAATTAAAATTTACTTCAGCTCACATAGAGCTAATGTCTAGTCGAAAATATTACTAGGATTCATTCTCAAATAATCTCATGCTAGTAAGGACGTGGTACGTGTCATCTAACCGGCAGTTTCGCCGCCAAATATATGAATCAATAGGATATGATTGATAGGGCACAAAGCCCTCTGTTAGCTAAGGTGGATTTAAATCTATCTCCTTAGACAAACATCCACCCTAGGTCTACAAGGTACCCTTGGATGAAGCAACCCATGGCTGCCGACAAGGATCCTTCTATCAGGTTGGGTCGACTACCTACTCTGACTAAATAGACCAGGGACCACGATGACCCGGGATGACGGAACCATGTGATTTTGATCGGGTCCATCATCCATTCCCCCACCATTCACTTTAAGTGTTAAATGGTGAAATTTTCAATTTTAAATATCAAATCTCCAAACTCTCCAATTCTCCAAGCCCATGCTGCTACTATATGCCAGATGCACGTATTTCTATGTACCTGATTGACGACTAGCCTTAATCGAAAGTTCTCTCTTGTAATCGGGAGGGGTAATTAATTATAGGGGCTTGCGCCTATAGGAAACCAGAACTCAGATTATAAAGTCCTCGCAAAATAAGGGTATAATCTCTGGGTAGTATCTTATCTACAAACTCATCTGCCTTCCAAAATTTACTCCGGAACTTAAATTCGATAAACTCCCCTGAAGAGGCAACGGGGGAGGTCGGGGCCGAATTTTGAAGCCCACAAATACTTACCAGAAAACCCTGCTCAAATCCCGCATACCTCGTACCAAGGTTTAAAATTGCGTAAATAAGCCTCGAGGCGGTGAGGCGTAAGCCTCACGGACGAAGAATTGCGTAAATGAGAATTTAAGGATTTTAACAGGTAAATAACAGTAGGAGTCTATCATACAATAAAAACATCTAAATGACAAGTGAAATTAGTGGAAAATAATAAAACATATGCAATATATGCATCTCATAGCATAATTCAAAGTACAAAATCACAAAATATAAGTCTATATCCATGCATACCTGACGTCGACCCTCTCTGGAACCAGCTGCAGGCATCATCTGTGCTTCTCCTCTATCCTCTCCTGGATTTATCATGTATTGACCATAGGACCCCGCACACCTCTATTATGTATAGTGGAGGAAGATCCCTTTCCACTCTCGCTTCCGAAATAAGAACCTTGTTCGACCCTTTCATCAAATTGCTCCTGTTGTAGATGTTTGGTTGTGGTACTCTTCTTCATGTAAGCAATAATTTCCTCCTTCACCTTATCCGGTACATTTGCACAAGGTACGACATTCTTATGTGAACCGGATAAGTGTTCCTTCATGCGAGGAACTCCTCCCTTCACCACCTTATCACAAAAATTACATTTTAAATACATATATGTTTTCTCACCGCCTCCTACATCAACTTGCACACTATATTTCCAAGAAGGATCACGCCACAATGACGTATTTGTCTTTTCCTTTCCTCTAACCATGTTTCCTAATGCAAAAAAGGGAAAACAAACCAAAAAATTTCAAAATATTAAAAACCCTAGATTTGCTATAACTTGAAAAATCTTCCCTTATACTCAAAAAAAATACCTAAAATGCGTAGAGGAGTTGTCGTAGAGGGCGGCCGGACACTCTATGCTCACCGGCGTGAGGCGGCGCCGGCGGGAGAGGCGGCGGAATGGGCGGCCGAGAGGGATCCGAGCGGGAGCTTGCGGGTTCTGGCGGAAACGGAGGGCCTGGGTCGGGATGGGGGAGAGCTTTGTAAGGGTTTTTTTTTTTTATTATTACTCACTTAAGTGAGTGGGACCGGTTTAATGAGGCTTACGCCTCACTAAGAATTGCGCAATTGCGCCTCTGAGGCGCGCCTCAAAGCCCGTGAGGCGTTAGCCTCACCAATTCCCCCAATTGCTTAAGCAATGAGGCGCCCAGGAGCAGAATTGCGCAAAGGCGCGCCTCTTATTGCGCAATTTTAAACAGTGCCTCGTACAGATCGGTGTCGGAAGGGTCTCCTCTCGGAATTTCTGTGTAAAGCTCGCAACGGCAGCCTCGATTGCACTCCTATTCGCACTTTAAAACGAGAACGAAACCAAGCTTTGTTCGTTTTTCTGCATTCACGCACACGAGACCTTAAGCTCCTTTCTTCCTCTACATTCCGAAGCCAACTCCTAGTCTTTTGATCTTCATCCCTCTCCGATCTCACAGCACCAGCAGCCGTTCAAACCAAATCGCAAGCCTCTACCAAACTCCAGAGCTGCAAGACCACCAGCCCCGTTTCTTGCTCACCTCAACCAAGCTCGACGCCTCCTCCTTGCCTTCAATCGAACTCCTCACACGCCAATCCCAACATCCAACAGAGTCGAACTTCCTCATCCGACTTCGCACACCTCCTACCCAGCAGCTATAGTTGATATCCTCCAATTGGCCTCATCCCACTCTCAACCGAGCCCTCTTCCACCCAGCATCAACACTAGTCCAAGCAAGCTGCTATGCCGACCGCATCTCCACACCCCTCACCCGATCTAACCTCAACGGAGATCTACAATCCCAGCCCTTCCTCCTCTTCTCGGTTCATCCCACTACAAGCAAACATCTTAAGCAGCCCACCTTCACACCCTAAGCAGCCCCTACAACCCATTTCACTTCTAAATCTCAGCCCAAACAGCAAACCCACACTCCAATCCCATAAGCCCATTAACCCACTTCCAATAGCCTAAACCCCTTAATCAGCCCATCTCCACTTCACCTCACAAGCCCAAATCAGCCCACCTCACTCCACCTCAACTCATAAACCTAGCCCACTTCAAAAGCAACAACCTCTCTCCGTTACAAATCAACCCACCTCCTACTTTATCTCCACCTGCCATAACAGCCCACTTCCTATCTCTCTCTTATCTCTCTACAACATATATATATATATATATATATATATATAATAACATAAAAAAGCAACAATAACAAGCCTTTATCCCACTAAAATGTGGGGTCAGCTACATGAATCCTTTTTCTCCATGGTGTTCTGTTAAGGGTCAAATTCTCATCTAAATCTAATAAAGAAAGGTCATTTCTAATATTTTCTAACCAAGTCTTTTTAGGTCTTCCTCTACCTTTCTTAACATAAGTCAAATCTAACACATCTACTTTCCTAACCGGGTCAACAGAAGGCCGCCATTTTATGTGACCAAACCATCTAAGGCGACTCTCTCTAATCTTATCTTCCACTGGAGCTACTCAAACCTTTTCACATATATGCTCCTTTTGTATTCTGTCTTTAAGCATAAAGCACTCATCCTCCAGAGCATCCTCATCTCTAGAACACTTAACTTAATATTATGCTTGTCTTTTAATGGCGAACATTCTGCACCATAAAGTATTGCAGATCTCATTATCATCTTATAAAATTTTCTCTTAAGTTTGAGAGGGACTTTTCTATCAAATAACAAGCCCGATGCAGTCCTCCACTTCAACCATCCAACTTGAATTCTACTAATAATATCCCCATCTATTTCACCATCACTCTGAACAATAAACCCAAGATATCTAAAACGTCTGCTCTTATTAATGACTTGATCGCCTAAAGTCACAATCCCCCCATTATATCTTTTATTACTAAAATTACACTCCTTATATTTAGTTTTAGATCTACTCAAACGAATGCCTTTAAACTCTAAAGTTGACCTCCATAATTCAAGTTTACCTTCAGCTCCCTCTCTAGTCTTATCAACAAGAAGAATATCATCAGTATAAAGCATACACCAGGGTACAACCTCTTGCAAATGTCTAGTGAGAACATCCATGACCAAAGCAAAAAGATATGGGCTTAAGGCTAATCCTTGATGTAATCCAACTGAAATAGGAAAATACTTGGTTAAACCACCTTGTGTTTGAACACAATAGCTCCTGCATACATATCCTTAATGACTTGAATATAAACATTGTTAACCCTTTTCTTATGTAGAACTCTCCATAGCACTTCTCTTGGAACTTTATCATATGCTTTCTCTAAATCAATAAAAATCATATGTAGATCCTTCTTATTCTCTCTATACTTCTCCATCAAACCTCTCAATAAATGTATAGCTTCCATAGTAGACCTACATAGCATGAATCCAAGTTGATTTTGAGAAACATTAGTATCATGCTGCAACCTATGCTCCATAACTCTCTCCTGTAGTTTTAAAGTATGACACATTAACTTAATTCCTCTATAATTCACATAATTTTGTGCATCACCTTTATTCTTAAAAAAAGGAATCAACACTCATTATCCACTCATCTGTCATCTTTTTAGTCTTCAAAATAATATTGAAAAAAGAAGAAAAAAGTGGAACGGGAAAAGAAAAAAAGAGAAAAAAACTTGTTTTCGTCGCCGTCGTTACCCTCGACACTGTCGACATTGCCGCCGTCGACTCTTACGCAAAGGTATAAATGATTTCTAAACTCAAAGTCCTTCAAAAGCCCGCTTTCAGCGTTAGTAGAGCTAGGGGTCTTCCCATGCACACTTTTTTCTAGCTTGGTGGGAGGAAACCCGGTGCGGTGCTTGTGGCGAAGCGGGTGAGCCTTGTGCACGCTTTTCTTAGCGTGGCGGGAAAAATTGCATTTTCAAATAGGTACCCCTGAAAACCCATGCACGCTTTTCTCTGGCGTAGTGGGACCGAAGACTACAGTCGCGGTGTCTTCAAGCACCGATCACGCAAGGCTTTCTTTGACGTGTTGGGTGGGCTAAGACTCCCAGATTTTTTCCTAAATGGGGGAGACGTCGGGTGGCTGCCGAATTTTCCAGTGACATGGGACCTGAACTTAAACTAAACAACAGAGGACCTGATTTGAACCTAAGTTAACAATAGGGAACTTGTTTTGAACAATAACTAGAGGGGAAAAAAAAGGAAGGGAACTTGTTTTGAACAAAATGTAGGGGACTTGAACTGAACAAAACTACATGGAACCGAACTTTAAATTTCAAAATGCACCATCATATTAAGACACAAATGCTAATTAATAATCATGGTTATCCAAATTTCAAACAAGCGTCAATGAGAAAATAAAGGACTTGTGGTGAATGAAATTCCAAGCAATAATATGAAACATATAAGTGGATGTCATAACACACATGAACAATGCGAAACTTGTGATGTCCATAATAGTTAGCCTGTAAGTCTATGCAAAGAAGTTTGGAAGCATCAACAAAGGGAGTTGTTAACGAATATGACAACTCAATAGAGAACTCCTGATGAATGCACTGACTCACTAAAAGAATAGCACAAGCAACGAACTTGCAAATGTGATGTTCTCTACGATCGACGTCGGCTAGCTTGCAAATATATGTAGGCATTTCTCATGAACAATGAAGGATGTACAAGGGAATGTAGCAACTTACCGATCAATGTGTGTGGAGAAATCGGTGATGAATGCAACCCACCCAACAACTCACATTAATGTGCAATGAATGCTAACGCATCCCTCCAATCGATGCTAGTTGGCTTGCAGATGCATGTAATAGTCTCCTACGAACACAAAGCCAATATGCAGGTAGATGTAGCAACTTGGCAATCAGTGTGCGTAGGGAGAATTAATGATGAATGTAGCAACCTGCTGACCAATATGTATGAAGAAATTAGTGGTGAATGTTGTTCACCTGATAGCCTATATCAACATGCGAACGAACACGTTCACTTGCCTTAAAACAACAAAACCTCTTGCAAACACAAGGTGGGAGTCATTATGTAGGGAGATTTTGGTGTGATGACCTCCGTTGATTGGATTTACACAAAGATGAAGGATCTCAACCGTTGGATTCCTCCATACACTCGATGTGGTCTTTCAATTATGGGCAACACCTTTGCCAACAAGATTCTTCATGTTGGGATTCCTCTTGTCAAGAGGGGAAGAGCTAAAGCTTGACCTTGGTTCAAGAAGAGGTTCCTTGATTGGTGGGAATTAGAGCCATATCCCATTCTTTCGGGTTTTTCATTTGTTCTTCGTTGAGAGCAATGCTCGTATAGCTTATCGATAACAATGGGATGATTTACTTTAGATTGCGCCAATATATTGTGTGTTTGAATTTGCAGGACAATACAAAGAGGTTTATTATCTTAATATTAAACAAGTATCTCATACATAAACATAAGAGTCAAAAGCAATGCATGATATACTTTTTAATGTGGAAACAGGAGAAGAGGAAAAGCCATGAGACCTAGTCTAGTTTAAATTGTTCCGCTAATTTAAGTCGAGAATCTGTTACGGCGGTTCAGGCTGAACCGGCCCAGCCGGCCAAGGGGCCGATTCAGCTCACGTACAGGAGGCGGAATCCACCCGCCTCCTCTCCTTGTGTCCGCCCAATGGGTGGGTCCCACCCATCCAAATGATTTCAAATTCAAGAAGAGGGGGCGGCTAGGGTTTTGGGAGGGAAAATAGATTAGGAAAGCTTTTGTATTAAAGTGCATGAGAGGATTAGGGGGGATTATGTTTTGATTGATTGGAATTAGGGTTTCTTGGAGGCTTGGGCTCTAGGCAATCTTGTCTAGAGATTTGGGAGAGACGATCCTCCTCTCGAATTGAGGATCTCTTGTATCTTGCTTTGCTTTATTTCTAAGACCGCAATCTATCGTTCCTAGTTGATTTGCTTAGATTTCTTGTGTTTTCCCGTTGTTTTTACTGATTATTGATTAGGTTTGCTTGCGAACTCAAGTAAATTCGATAGGATTACTTGCGAACTCAAGTATTTCCTATCAGAATCATTATGGTTTGCCTATGTTGGTAACTGGAGAAATTGTCGGTACAATGTAAAAGATTTGTTTTTATAGGGAACACCTCTTATGGTTATGATAGAAGGTATTTGAGGATGTTGCAAGTTGAGGATTTTTTACGTTTGTTGTGTATTATCACTTGGATTTTGATGTTCTTTATCGATTATTAGTTGTCTTCAATTTCGTTGTCCTTGAACATCTTTTACTACCATTGTTGGAGATGCTACCTACAAAATAGATCTTTTACATTGTTGAACACGAGCTTTTCGCAAATGATTAACATTTTTGACACCACCTTATTATTCATACTTTGAAATCTAAGAGTACAAAAATGCTTTGGGTCTCAAAAAATCGAGAATGTGAAAACTCCTTAGATGTTAGCTTGGTCCTCCTAGGTGCGCAGGTTTACTTACAATTATGGATTTTATAATACTAGATGGACTTGAATGGTGCGCAGCTTTACTTACAGTCTAGCTGAATGTGCCAGAAATGATAATGTGTGATAAAGTTAGAAAAGATAGTGAAGAATTTTTGCATCCTATTTGATATCACAGTAGATTGATAGTAAGTTTTAATCATGAATATTTACCTATTTAATAATGATTATAATCTTTTTTAAAGGCAGTAACAGAGTTGTTATGTCATTATTCAGATGATTAATTTTACTATTGAAACACTACAGGGAAATTGCAAACACATCATAGTGTTTAGAGACATGAGACTGATCCATCCAGATGATTCACACAACAAGGAAGATTATCCTCTCCTCACTTTCCAAATCAAACCCCGTCAAAGGAAATGCTCTGTTTGTCAGATCTACCTTGCAACAAAAATGACCGTTGATGATAAGTGGGCCCCAGAAGATCCTTGTTATTTCTGCATCAAATGTTATTTTCTTCTGCATTATAAGGAAGATAACACTTTATTGTATCCGCATACTGTGTATGACTACTTCCATGAATGAATAAATGCTCCTTTTGTAGATTTAAGTTACTTCACATGTTCTGCAATTGTGTAATTATGAATCTTATTGTTTGTGCAGTTCTTTTCTGAAGTATTATAAGAGCTGGTTTTGTTCCAACATCTTGATTCATACAATTTGTTTGTTTTTATTAAGGATTTGTTTGGGGAGAAACTATTATGTGCGGTCACTGGATCGTCCAAAGGTGAATCAGGATACGCCATATCATCCGGTACACTACGGTATACAGCAAAATGGTGATGTGATGCCTGTTGATTCGCCTCCGGATGGTGTCCGGTGACCGCAGGTAATAATTTCTCTTGTTTGGGACAACTTTCTTACTGCCGCTTAAAATAAATTTTTAATACAAAAATTAAGTTTTTTGTATTAAAAAATTGCTTTAAAAAATATTAAAAAAGTTGTTCCAAATGAAGCCTAAATCTACCCATTTATTTCATGAATTAAAGATATTAAGTAGCAGCTTCTATCGCCATTAAATTTATTTATTAATTTAAAGATTGTTGCAGTTGCTGCAATTATCTGAAAAATTATCTCTGAAGCTGTTATGATAGTCCAAATTATTAAAATTATTGTGATGTTTAATGTTTTTTCTTTTCAAAAGAAGTTTTAGATTATCTTTTCTTACAATTACAATAGTCGAGCAGATCTTAGTATTGAAGAATCCTATCATTAAAGTTTTAATAAAATGATAAAAATTTATAATCAAATACAAATATGATAATGATATCTTAAATAAAATTATGAAGAAATTATTCAAAAATGCATTTGAATGCTTGTAGTTAGTTAACATAGAGCACATTAATGATGAAATTTACTGCAGCAGATTATGCTTTTTAAAATACTTTCCTGTATGAACAACAAAATTAGCATTTTACAGCAGCGACGATTCTCAGAGCTGTGCTTAGACAATTACAACCTGCATTCAATTTCAAAGCTTCCGCTAGCTAAGAATAATTTTGATTGCCAAAATTGATAGAACTAACTAGAAAATCACCAAGTTATTTCATCAAAACCCTAAGATGAGCTCTCTCGCACTCCAAATCTCCACCGCCCCGCTCCCTTTCCCTCCCCAATCCCGGCGACCGAACCCTGAAAGCCCTCGAAAACTCAACGAACCCATTTATTCCTCTACTGATGTGCGGATTCTCGATCTCTCTTCTCTGTCTTTCTCGGCCATTCCGGGCGGAAGCGGCGACGCAATCAACCGCACTGGTCTTTTGCATTACATTACTGGCAACCTCTTGTATCCTCTCCTCGAGAATGATAGCGGCGTGGGCGAGCTTCATCTTCACGCGCTCCTCCCTCCACGCCTCGGCGAGCTTCAGCATCCGGCGATCTTCGTCCGCCTCCCTGACGGCGCGGTCTGCGGCCTCACGGCACCGCGCCATCTCGGCCTCGGCATCAGCACGCGCGCGACGTTCATCGGCGAGCTCGCGTGCGACGGATTTGGCGAGGGATTCGGCGGCGCGGCGCATGCGGCGCTCGAGGTCGAGCTCGGCGCGGAGCTCGCTTATTTCTGCGAGGGCGAGAGCGAGGTCGTCCATGACGGTGGAGAGGGGATTGGGGTGGAGTGGGGAAGTGGGGGTTTCGTAGGCGAGGAGGAGATGGGGGGAATCATGAAGGGAATCCGAGAGGAAGTGGGGGTTGTGATAAAGTTTCCATGGAAGGGAGGCATCGGCGGCCATTACTGTGATGACGGATGGGGTCCGATCTGGTACGTAAATGGCTTTAAAAATTGTGTGTTTTTCCAGGCTTTTCTATTGGTAAATGATTTCACTGTTGTGCTGGTGCTACTTTTCACTTTTTTTTTCCTGGATATTGGTTTGTGGACTGAGTGGATCTCTCCTCTTTTTGAGGAGAAAAGGGGGAGGAATGCGGGTAGGATGGAAGAGGAGCATGGTGGGTCCCACTAAACCTACCGCAGCCTCACATGAAACCTCTCGTTCTCCTCACTTCTTGTCATCATGCATTCATGCCTCATCCAGCTACGGGTGCTGTAGCTTTTCTATTTTTTAATGCATAGAGAGAAAAAAAGCAATTTAATATATCTTTGGTGCTATAAATGGCCATTGGGTGGGTGGAGTTTGTCTGATCTCTAGTAGTGTGAAGTCTAAGAGTTGTTATCGTTGGGTATTTTGGGTTGTGTTGGGATTGAGGAACTCCTTATTTGATGAAGTAGAAATTCTGATAGAAAGCATGCATTTCAAAGCGAATTAAGGAATTGAATCCTTGTTCAGATTTACTAAGAAAAGCAAATTTAGTTATGAATAAGCTCACGACACAAAAACCTCGGCACACGATTTGATGCATTACAATTGATTCGAATGCATGAAACCTGGGGCAGTTTGATAGATCTCCTTTGCTGTATCATATTCAATGGCCCTTCCACTTGCCTCTGAGTTTAACTCTCCATAAGCTACGAATTAGTGCTTTACAATCTATTGGCATTCATTCATTGTTGTGCAAATCGTTAGAAAAGTTTTGAACATTTTGGAGATATTGCAACATCCACAAAAAATTATTCTTTTGTGAGATATTTCCTACGAATTACTCATTGAAAAGTGAAAATGAGAATATACTTATACTGTTATACAAAATGGTGGGAACATTCTCATCTTTTTTAGAAAACAAACCTTTTAGGATTTTTTTTCCAGTGTTGACCTCTCTTTTGATCCTTTGAGATCTTAAGTCATGGAGCTCTAGTCTCAGCCTAGTCACCCTAGCTATAGGATAGCCCTAGCTAGGATCTTATTGCTTTTAGAGGACGTCTCCATCATCTTAGCTTAGTTGATGGACCTAGTTCTCCGAACGAATTAGGAGAATATTTTTAGCCTTTTTTCTAGCACCAAAATGGTAGAATTGTTGGCCCAAAATCTACACTATTGTCGTCCTCATTTGCTAATATAGGCCCAATGCTCAACCCTAAGCTCTTCTTAGATAATTCTTGCCCTTATTAGGACTACCAACATCCTAATGGACCCACTTTGGATATCCTTTGTTACTTAAGTTCTTCTCTATGCAAGCCAACAATACCTTCTTTCTTTGGTCCACTCAGGTCCATCTAGTCAACCTCTTGACATCCTAGCACAGTCCAATTGATCTTCTAGGAACTCTCCCTTTGATGGCGTCTTGTCGTCACTCTTTACCGCGAAGTTGTTCCCTCTCAATGAGTTGTTTTGAGCATTTTCCCTTTTTCATAATCGACCTTCTCTTTTGCAGTGACTTGTACTTAGAATTCAACCATTGCCAACAAACTTTTTAATTAGCCATGGTCAACATCCCTCTAGTGGTGTCAATGTTAGACTCAACTCAAACCTGACATAATAATTTGGGATTCAAGTTAGCTCTTATAAGATTCAGGTTTGATTTTAGTTAGTAATGGACTCAAAAAAGATTGATTTGGATTTAGTCAAACTCGAAAGTAATGACTTAACTAGTTGATTTTTTTTAATGAAAATCACATGTTAAATCTTTTTTTTTTTTTTTGAGTTGTATACGAAAATATATCATCGTGTTCATTTTATGTCAGGTTCATACAAAATCAACATAACTTAGTAATGTTTGCTTTATGTTGGGCTCAAGTTAATTATATTTGAGTTGGGTCATTTTTTAGTTGATCATGGTTCGTTAATCTGAATTTATACCCTCTACCTCCCTCTTTTTTATGAAGTAGCGCCTTGAAAAAAAAAATATCTTGGAACATCCTCCCTGACCTGGAACATCACCCCTCACAATAACTTGTTTTGGGAACTCTTCCATTGTATGCATCTTATCAATATGACTTCTGAAGTCACCCCTAATGATGATGTTATGCCAGCCCAGGAGGGGCCGGCTGGATCAGTCCAACCTGGACCGGTCCGATTCTACTCAAGGCGGGGGCGGAACAGAGAAACAGGGGGAGAGGGGGCGGAAGCCTAGTGGGGTCCATGCTTGGATTAATTCAATTGTGGGAGGGAAAAAATTTGAATGTAAGGACTGTTTAGGTATTTTGTAATTGTCCTTTGATGTTAATTAGGAGCTTAGGAGGGAGTTAGGGTTTTTATCTTGAGATTGGCTGAATTTTGAGATCTTGTCTTGTGCTTGGGCTTTAGGCTTTGCTAGAGAGTTTTGGAGAGTTTATCTTCCTCTCGAATTGAAGATTTTTGTATCGTTTGCTGTTTTTATCCATCCACTAGTGGAATATAAGTCTTTGCTTGATTTCCTACAAGATCTCTCTCATATTTCCGCTGTTTTGCTACTGTTTGGGCTGTTTTCCTGCTGCAAACAGCAACATCATTGCTGTTGGAGTTTCAATTTGGGCTAGGATTGCTTGCAAACTCAAGTATTCCCTTAGGGTTACTTGTGAACTCAAGTATTTCCTATCAAATTGGTATCAGAGCATCGTCTTGGGACCATCGGCGGCTGAAATCCTGAAATTTCAGCGGATTTTGGGCATCCGGAAGAAGTTTTTCTTGAGTTCTTGAGAAGAAAAATAGCTGAAAAGAAGGTTGAAGTCTTGGAAGGCGAATTTGGTCAGTTAAAATCAGATTTGGAAGGGAAATTTTTTTATTTTCAAAATCAAATCACCTCCAACAACAAGAGATTGGAAGGAAAGTTCACTGTTATCGAAGAAATGATGAAGAAACTACTTGAAATGAAGACCAATCCGGCAACATCGGAAGTGAGACGGACCATTGACGGCCATGGCATAGGAGGAAATCTGAACCCGTTTCGGGGGAGGAGAATTCCGGAGGTGGAGATCCTTGAGGGGGAGAACGACATGCCTCCTCTAGAACCGCTTTCTAGAGAGGAGATGAGCCTGGGGTACGACAAAAGGGGTGCTGATTTTGTGGGAAGAAGGGAAGAAAATCACCGCAGGCGTGCTGATGTTAAAGGGAGAAGAGGGGAATACGAGGAAGGGTTCGGGTATAATCGTCGGAGGGACGATCGGGACACTTGGGGAGCACCTCCTCTTCGAGGAATGGGAGGGTATGCAGGATACCAGGGATACGGAGGAGATCCCAAGGTGAGGAAACTGAAGATGCCCATCTTTGAGGGCGAGGATGGCCATGACTAGATTTACAAGGTGGAGCGATATTTTGCCGTCAACGGGTTGACGGAGGAGGAGAAACTGACAGCGGCAGGACTGTGCTTGGAGGGGAAGGCACTTGCGTGGTACCAGTGGCGAGACATGAGGCGACCTATTCGAAGCTGGAGGGAGTTCAAGGACTGTCTGTTAGAGCGTTTCCGAACCAGTAGGGGAGGAGACTTCTACGAGCAGTTCTTTGCCCTGACGCAGGAGGGGACAGTGGCAGAGTTCCGTGATCGATTTGAGTACCTAGCTAGTAGGCTGGATCGCCTTTTTGAGACCGTGCTCGAGGGGAACTTCATGAAGGGGCTCAAACCCGAGATCGGAGCAGCTGTTAGAGTGATGAGACCACACGACCTGGCGGAGGCCATGGAGTTGGCACAGCTAGTCGAGGACCAGAAGCATCTGGAGAGGGGGGCTCAAGGCAGTAGTTCTGGGGGATCCTACAGGATGACGACTACCTTCCTAGCTTCCAAAGGAGCCGTACCGGGAGGTTCACGAGGAGTACCAAGAGAGAAGTCTGGAGGAGGAGGGCTTGGGGGAAATTTTAAGAAGCTGACTGAAAGGGAGATACAGGAGAAGAGGGCTAAGGGGTTGTGTTTTCGGTGTGATGAGAAGTACATGCCAGGGCATAAGTGTAAGGACCGAACTCTTCAGGTTCTCACCGTGATGCAAGCAAAAATTTGGAGAAAGCCTCAATTTTTGCTTACAAAAGTAAATACAACCACACTAGGTCTCCCCAACATTTTGGAGACCACAAATGACAAAAAACATAAAAAACAACAATATTAAAACATAAAAAGACACTTACAAACTTTTATATAAAATAAAACACCTAAAATTGCTTTTCATTTACTTTAGAAGAAGGATACAGGTGGGGTGGACACTTGCGTAGAGAAGAAGGGGTTAGAAGCCGAGAAGGAGGAGAAGCTCGCAAGCTTTCCTAGAAGAGGAGAAGGAGAATGGAACAAGCTCGCAAGCTTTTCCAAGAAACCCGCAGGTTTACAATTTCCAAAAATCACATTATCACACTCTTTTTCCTTACAAAACACCCCAAATATATAGCCAAGAGAGAGGAAACCCAACAGCCAAAGTACCTCCAAATAGACCAATGAAAAGAGGGGAAAAGGAATGCCAAAAGTCTCCAACAGCAGCCCCAACATTTTGGTACAGGAAACCAAGAGACAACATCACAAGAAACAAGCAAAACATTCCCCCCAAGCAGCCACAGCTAAGCAGCCAGCAGGACCCGAAAAGTCGCACAGAAACCAGGGAAAAACTCATGGGAAAACCAGCCAAATGAGGGACCCGAGGAGGCAACAAGGGGAAACCAACCAGCAGCCATGGGAAGAGCAAAATGCACCAAAACCGAGAGGGAAGGGAGAAACCGAAGAGACACACAAGTTCCACTCCCCTAAACCTTTTGGAAATAAATACACACCTTTATGCATTAATGATCCTCCAACAATAATGAGCTACAACCCCAAGTAGGTCAACTTAAGCAAGCTCCAACCCAAACAGCCCAAGCCAAACCGAAAACAGCAGCAGTCCAAAGGAAGAGTTTTTTATGTTGTGGAGACCCCCCCTTTGCCTACATCAGACTCCCCTACTTAAAAAACTCATCTCCCGATGAGTTGTCTTTGAAATCAAACCATGCTTCCGCTGCGCTACTCTGATGATCTTGTTTTAATTTGTGCATTTTTTCTTCGTATGCCAAATCCTCTGCTTTGATCAATGCCTCGAATTTTCTTTTGATCTCTTCTTGCTCTTGAACAAATTGATTATGGAGTTGTCTCTTCTTCTTTTCAAAATTTTCTCTGCTTAGGATCATCCTTTCTTGAAGTTTGTATATTTCATTTTGAAGTGGATCGGTTGAATCTCCTTGAGGTGGCATCCATCTGCTTGATACAACATTTTCTTCATCTTTTTGATTTTTCATTTTTATAAAGAAAAGAAGACTCAACAAAAAAACTAGACTCACACGACCAACCTAGGACATATTCTTGCTCTGATACCAATTTGATGCAAGCAAAAATTTGGAGAAGGGCCCAAATTTTTGCTTACAAATATTTCAACTCTTACATATTTTTGAACACATAAAAAGATAAGAAAATACTAGAAATTAAACAAAACTTCACCTTTATAATAAAAGACACGACACTTACAAACTTGACACAATACTAGAAATTAAACACCTAAAGTTGCATTTGCTTTTAGAAGAAAGATATATATGGAGTGGTACTTGTGGAGAGAAGAAGGAGATAAGAAGCCCGAGACGAAAGAGGAGCTTTATGAGTGTTTTGTGAACACTTGCGTAGAGAAGAAGGGGTTAGAAGCCGAGAAGGAGGAGAAGCTCGCAAGCTTTCCTAGAAGAGGAGAAGGAGAATGGAACAAGCTCGCAAGCTTTTCCAAGAAACCCGCAGGTTTACAATTTCCAAAAATCACATTATCACACTCTTTTTCCTTACAAAACACCCCAAATATATAGCCAAGAGAGAGGAAACCCAACAGCCAAAGTACCTCCAAATAGACCAATGAAAAGAGGGGAAAAGGAATGCCAAAAGTCTCCAACAGCAGCCCCAACATTTTGGTACAGGAAACCAAGAGACAACATCACAAGAAACAAGCAAAACATTCCCCCCAAGCAGCCACAGCTAAGCAGCCAGCAGGACCCGAAAAGTCACACAGAAACCAGGGAAAAACTCATGGGAAAACCAGCCAAATGAGGGACCCGAGGAGGCAACAAGGGGAAACCAACCAGCAGCCATGGGAAGAGCAAAATGCACCAAAACCGAGAGGGAAGGGAGAAACCGAAGAGACACACAAGTTCCACTCCCCTAAACCTTTTGGAAATAAATACACACCTTTATGCATTAATGATCCTCCAACAATAATGAGCTACAACCCCAAGTAGGTCAACTTAAGCAAGCTCCAACCCAAACAGCCCAAGCCAAACCGAAAACAGCAGCAGTCCAAAGGAAGAGTTTTTTATGTTGTGGAGACCCCCCCCCTTTGCCTACATCACACCGTCTATGATGACGAGGAAGCTGAAGAGGGAGGTGGAAGCGGGATAGAAACGGAAGAGGTGGAGAAGTTACATTTGGATATGGCGGAAGTCTCCCTAAACTCAGTAGTGGGATTCACCCCAAATCACACTATGAAGGTGAAGGGAGAAATAGCTGATAGAGAGGTGGTTGTGTTGATAGATAGTGGTGCAACCCACAATTTCATTTCCACCCAGATTGTTGACCTTTTGGGAGTGAAACTGGTGGATACAGGAGGGTACGGGGTTATGATGGGCGTCGAGAAGGTAGAAATGGGTAGAGTTTGTAGGGGAGTGGTGTTGACCATTCAGGGAATACAGGTGAGGGAGGATTTTCTTCCCTTAGAATTGGGGAGTACGGATGTGATTTTGAAAATGAAGTGGCTACAAACCTTGGGGGAGACCAAGGTGAATTGCGAAGCACTGAGGATGGAACTGGTAGTGGGGGGAAGGAGGATGGTGATAGAGGGAGATGCCGGCCTATCTAGAACGAGGGTATCTCTCAAGTCCATGATACGAACCATCCAGGAGGTTGGAGGTGGATATTTGGTGGAACTGCAACGATTGGAGAGAGTCAGTGTGGGGGAAGAGGGAGACATTCCTCTTGTCGTGCAACCGGTCATATAGCAGTTCAGGGAGGTGTTCCAGCAACCTCAAGGGTTACCACCATTTAGAGAACAGGAGCATGCGATTTTGCTAAAGGAGGGGGTGTCACCGATTAGTGTACGACCCTACCGCTACCCGCAGATTCAAAAAGATGAAATTGAGAAGCTGATTAGAGAGATGTTGGAGGCGAAAATCATCAGACTAAGTGTGAGTCCTTTCTCTAGCCCCGTATTATTGGTCAAAAAGAAGGATGATAGCTGGAGGTTTTGTGTGGACTATAGAGCGTTGAATAAGGAGACTGTCCTGGATAAATTTCCCATTCCGGTGATTGACGAGCTTTTGGATGAATTGTATGGAGCAGTGATATTCTCCAAATTGGATTTGAAGTCTGGGTACCATTAGATCCGGATGAGAGAGGAAGACATCTCTAAGACAGCGTTCAGGACACATGAGGGGCATTATGAATTTCTGGTTATGCCATTTGGGCTTACCAACGCCCCTGCTACGTTCCAGTCACTGATGAATAGGGTGTTCAGACCGTATCTCCGGAAGTTTGTGTTGGTGTTTTTCGATGACATCTTGGTGTACAGCAGAACTGAGGATGAGCATCTAAAGCACTTGAAGCTGGTCTTGGGAGTTCTACAGGAGCAGCAGCTGAGAGCCAACCTGAAGAAGTGTTGCTTTGGCCAGACCAGTGTGGAGTACTTGGGTCATGTAGTATCCAAGGAAGGGGTGGCAGCTGATCAGTCAAAGGTGGAGGCGATGTTGAGATGGCCCTTACCTAAGAATCTGAAGGAATTGAGAGGGTTCTTAGGGTTGACAGGATACTATAGGAGATTTGTTAAAAGGTACAGTACTATAGCATGGCCGCTAACAGAGCAGCTGAAGAAAGATGAATTCCTATGGGGAGAGGCAGCCACAGCAGCATTTGAGAAACTAAAGAAGGCTATGACCACGGTACCAGTTTTAGCTCTACCAGACTTCACTCAGACCTTCATATTGGAGACAGATGCTTCAGGGTATGGATTGGGGGCAGTACTCATGCAGAACCGGCGACCCATTGCCTACTTCAGTCAGGTATTGGCAGCCAGGGTCAGGCTGAAGTCAGTCTATGAGAGGGAGTTGATGGCTATTGTCTTAGCCATCCATAAGTGGCGACCCTATCTGTTAGGTGGACATTTCATTGTCAGAATAGATCAGAGGAGTCTGAAATACTTGTTGGAGCAGCGGATGGTAACTGAAGAGCATCAGCGATGGCTGTCGAAATTGCTTGGGTATGATTTTGAAATTCAGTACAGACCAGGAGGGGAGAACAAGGTGGCTGATGCCTTGTCCAGATATATGGGAGAACTACAAACAGTGGCTGTGTCTATTCCTTTGATGCTAGATTGGGAGGCCATTAAGGAGGAGAGCTTGAAGGATGAGGAGTTGGGAAAGATCAAAGCGGATTTATTGAGGGAATGTAATTGCCACCTAGGGTACTCAGTAGAGGGGACAGATTGCTGTATCAAGGGAGGTTCGTGATGCCCAGGACTTCAATCCACATCCCAAATATACTCCAGGAATTTCATGGGAGCGCGGTTGGGGGTCATTCAAGGGTGCAGAAGACCTACAGGAGGATTGCTGCGGAGCTTTACTGGAAGGGAATGCACAGAGATGTAGAGGAGATGGTGGCCAGGTGTGAGGCTTGCCAGAGGAACAAATACATGGCTATGTCACCAAGAGGACTACTATAGCCGTTGGCATTATCGGGACGGGTTTGGGAGGAGATATCCATGGACTTCATAGATGGGCTCCCCCGTTCAGAAGGCTTCACGGTGATTCTGGTGGTGGTGGATAGATTGAGCAAGTATGCTCATTTTATTCCCCTCCGACATCCTTATACCGCAGTGACAGTGGCTTCAGTTTTCATCAGAGAGGTGGTCAGATTGTATGGGGTACCAGAGGCAATAGTGTCAGATAGAGATAAGGTGTTCCTCAGCCATTTTTGGAGGGAGTTGTTCAGGTTACAGGGGATAGTGTTGAAGAGGAGTACCGCTTATCATCCACAGATAGATGGCCAAACAGAGGTGGTCAATAGGAGCTTGGAGACCTACTTGAGATGCTTTGTGTCAAAGACACCCAAGCTGTGGGCCAAGTGGCTATCTTGGGCGGAATACTGGTACAACATCTCATTTCACTCAGATTCGCAGATGATGCCGTTCAAGGTATTGTATGGAAGGGGCCCTCCTCATTTGGTGCACTTTGGGAGTAGCAGTACTCCAGTTTCGTCAGTGGAGGAGTATTTGGGAGAGAGAGATCGAGTGTTAGAAAAATTGAAGAAACATCTACTGAGAGCACAACAAATCATAAAGAAACAAGCGGACTCACACAGGAGGGACATGCAGTTTGAAGTGGGGGAGAAGGTTTTTCTAAAATTACGACCCTACCGGCAGAGGAAAGTAGCAAGGAGGAATGAGAAATTGGCTCCAAGGTACTTCAGCTCCTATGAGGTTTTGGACAGGATTGGAGCAATGGCGTACCGGCTGAAGTTACCCCCATGAGCCACCATACACCCAGTGTTCCATGTGTGTCAGTTGATGTGGGCTCCGAAAATTCGGCCCCGGCCTCCGCCGGCTTTTGCTTTCTTTGGGGGGAGTTTTAACGGATTTAAGTTTCGGGGTAAATTTTGAAAGGCAGATGGGTTTAAGGTTTGAACTTGAAGTTTATGAATTTAAGGTTTATCACCATGAATTTTAAACTGGTGGTGGGGGGAGTGAAGACGAGCCCGATCAAGATCCCATGGTTTCGTCGTCCCGGGCTGTCATGATCCCTGGTCTACTTAGTCAAAGGAGGTAGTCGACCCAACCTGACAAAAGGCACCTTATCGGCAGCCATGGGTTGCTCGTCCAAGAATATCTTGTAGACCTGGGTTGGTATTTGTCTAAGGGGATATATCTGAATCCACCTTAGCTGACAGAGGGCTTTGTGCCTATCGACTATACCCTATGATTCATCGCTCAAGGGTTTGACGCCTTTAGGGAACATACGGGCTTTGGCCGTGATCGTAATATAATGGTGTCATTTTGCGGCAAAACCACCCGATCAGAGGGCACGTGCCACGTCCCTGCTGGCAGGAGACTATTTGAGGATGAATCTTAGCGATACACCGGACACGCATTCGCTCTTTGTGAGCTGAGATTAATTTCAAATTTATCACCCCCAACAAACGGTTGCGGGAGGTGGATGATTTTTAGTCTTAAATTTTTAAGTGATAGATTTCATTTCAAGAATTTGGATATTTATTTGATTTTGAGATTTTAAACCCCTCCGGTTGAGATTTTCTGTCAACACGGCCATCATCGGGGTGACGTTAAAGTCACTTGCATTTTTGTAAGAATTTGGGAGGCATTTTGTAGTTCAAGTCATGTCGAGTCCAGTCCTTTTGAGGAGGAGGATGAGACTTGAATTTAGACCCGCGCAGCATTCTCAGACCATTAGATTTTAAAATAGTATGCGGTGGTCGGAGCACATGCGGGTTGTAGCATTTGACCCTGCGCAGCATTCTCAAACTTTTGCATTTAGAAATTTATCGTATTTGTCGGAGCACATGCAGGTTGTAGCATTTGACCCTGCGCAGCATTCTCAAACTTTTGCATTTAGAAATTTATCGTATTTGTCGGAGCACATGCAGGGATTTGTTGCACTTTAGTTTACGGAGTCATATTTAATACATAAGTGGGGGATTTTTAAAATATTTATGAAAAGCACGTTGAATCTTTTTTTTTTTTTTAGTTTTTTTTTTAGTTGTCATATACAAATATATAATCATGTTCATTTTATGTCAGGTTCATACAAAACCAACATAACTTAGTATTGTTTGCTTTATGTTGGGCTCAAGTTAATTATATTCGAGTCAGGTCATTTTTTAGTTGATCATGGTTCGTTATTCTGAATTTATACCCTCTACCTCCCTCTTTTTTATGAAGTAGCACATTGAAAAAAATATATCTTGAAACATCCTCCCTTACCTGGAACATCACCCCTCGCAATAACTTGTTTGGGAAACTCTTCCATTGTATGCATCTTATCAATATGACTTCCGAAGTCACCCCTCATGATGACTTGTTCTAGGAATCAACCCCTTATCAACAAACTCCTTTTTGATTTGTCCTTTGTCAAAATCTTTCTCAATGTCTTTTTCTCAAGAATCCTTGGCGACCTCTCTAGAAATTTTCCTTTCTTGGTGTTTTGTTGCCCCTCTTTTCCTAGAAATCTCTATTTTAAGCAACTTGTCCCATAAAGTTACTCCTTATCCGCGATTTCTTTCACTTGCCCCTTACTAGACATGCGATTTATTTTGCGAAGTTATTGCTTTTGTGATTAGTTACTCTAAATTTTCATTGACTTGTCTCCTTATCATGGGACCAGCATTAGATTCCCAGGTGCCTTTACATGGAAACTATGTCTGGTACCTCACAATTAAATGTTAGTGCTTGCTTACACCCAAAGTTAGAGACTAAAGTGTAATATCCATTGTTATAGAATTGATAAGAATTTCATAATCTCCTTATGCATTTTTAATTTAGAGTTATTATAAATTTAAAAAAAGTTTGAAGTCTGGAATTGAAAAATGTTAAGTTTCAAAAATGTCTTGTAAGTGTTGTAGTATTGATCTCTCTGTCTGGGAATATCTGAAATATTCCAGTCAATTGCAGCAGTATTGTACATTGGGGCGCCGCGGCGCTAAGCACTAAAATGAATTTTTATATATAAATATCCAAAGCCATGTTCAAAACTATTCCCTCATTTCAGCTTGCTAGAGAAGGGAAAGAATGGAAGAGGAGAGAGAGAAAGAAGAGAAGGGATTTTGGATGCCAAAGTGTGAGATTCGTTTGTTTGGCCTGTTAAGAAAAATGTAGCTCGAGGTATAATTTCAATATCCTATATTTTATTTCAATTTTGATGTTTGTACAAAAAATCATGGAATTAAATATAATTTTAATCAGTGTAAAAAACTTTTCACAGTATGATTTCTAATATATTGTAGAATGTTCTATTTTGGTCATTTTAATTGTAAGAAATCAAATTTCATGTGCCGGTTTTGATTGTACAAATTATTGATTATTTTATGTTGAATATGACATTTCTGGCATTGGTTATAGTTTATTAAAAGTCTTAAAATGATGTTTTAAAAATTCTTTATGAATGATTTTTTTCAAATGATAAATGACGTGTGCATGCAAATTATACATGTATTACCTCTTACAATGTCGTATAGGTAGCAATTCATGCACGTTCATGTTCATGTTAAGTGTTATAATTTTATGTTGAACATACAAGTTTTGTATGTGCATATAATGTTATGGTGAAAGTTCTGATGTGAAAGATATTAAAGTGCACTATAAGTAATGTTATAAGGGTCCTCTATATTCTATTATGCTTATGTTTTTGGCTCCATTTGCCTTATGGATGTGTGAGAGGATTAAGAGAGTTATAAGTAAAAGTGAAGTTATAAGGGGAATCAGACATGAGTTTACTCTATTTGCCTTGTACAAGTGAATTGTCCATATGAGGCATAAGTAAAAGTAGAGTTATAAGCATGCATTAGAATATGTGCATATCATAAATCATTGTTGCATATGTTGTTAAGTAAAATAAGTTCAAATGCAATTGATGTTCATGTTGATAAGTATACATTGATGCTCAAATGAAAGTAAATGTTAATGTTTACAATGTTCAAGTTCAAATGACAAGTTTTGAAATATTATATGTGATGAATGTTCAATTACGAGTAATACATGTATCATTCTTCTGATAATGTTACATGAGTAACCTAATGTTAATATTTTATAAGTGGTATAGTTATTTTTTGTTATAGTTTTAAAAGCCATATGACTCATTTACTAGTAAAACTATAAATATAGATATTGATATATGTGATAGGATTTTACGATAGCCTACAAGGCATCTCATTGCTCGTTCTGTGAAGTATTTACTATTTCAAGAAATGGAAAAGAACCGCTTGAATACGAGTTGGTCAGATGGGAATCTATCAAGAGCTAGCGAAATCAATGTATTCTTTTGACAACCTAATTTTTTTCATGTATTTTGATAATTTATTGAGCATTATGGACTGTTGTAAATGATAAATTTGGAAGATATATGAATTCTGATTTTGTGTATCTTTTATTTTAATTACATATCTTGGATGATTAATGGCTCTAGTATGCCATGTTTTGGAAATGAGATAATTAGGATAGGGTTCAACTCTTCCATTAGAACTCGGGGCATGATATACGGTGTTGGTATGCAGGCTTCCAAAATAACTTAGAATCTCCATAACTTCTTCCAATCTTTTCTTATGATTGTTTTCCAACACCAAAGAGAAAATGTTTTCTTTGAAGGCTAAATTGACTCCTAGCCTCTTGTGTGCCTTATGGTTCCTTTAAAAGGAGGGGTTGGATGACTCATTCTTCTTGTTCTTAATCTTTTCTATTGTCTTCCATGTCTAGGAGTCCTACTTCTAGCTTTTCCTAATTCTTCCCAACATTTCTCATTCTCCTAGTTTTGTCTTCCATTGTAAGTGCTAGGAGTGCCAATATTGGGCTCATCACGAAAACCCACACGATAAATTTGGGTTTAGGTCAACCCGTGTAAGATTTAGGTCAAGTTCATTTAGTTTATGTGATTTGAAAAAAAAAAATTTGAGTCAGGTTTAGTTTGTATTGGGTTGGGTTCAATCCAACTTGAAAATAATGACTTGTTGATTCTTATTTTTCTTTTATTTTTTATAAAAAATTTATATGACATTGTATATTTTTCAAGATGAGTACAAATATAATAATCGTATCCATTTCATGTTAGGTTGACACATATCCATCAAAACTTAACTGTTTTTTTTTTTTTTTTTTGGTATCATGTTAGGTCGAGTTTGAGTTTAGTTGGTGGGTGTCGGTGGCGGTTGACTGGAGATAATCGGTGTTGGCAAACAAAACTCTAATTCTCTCATACCCTCCTCAACTTGGAGAAGCAAGGTCTTTCTATAGTTTTTGGAGGAGGAATTTAGTTCTTCTCAGTCAGAAATTAGGACACTCCATCGGACAATATGTTTTGATCCCCTTAATCGTTGTGTTTATTGCATATTATGGTGCGTTAATTATTTTGAAATTCAGTGATCTTGGGCTCATCAGATTCTTTTTTATCAAGATCTTCATTTCAATTATAAGTGCACAAAAATTAGAAATTGTTTGGTCCCTCAGATGATTTCAATAAGTTTTCAATAATACTTCTAAGTGTTTGATTTAGGTCCGTTGTTACTCAAGTTTAGACATTGTTGGTAGTGATTAGACAGTATACAGTAGGACCCCAAAGATTCATCATTGGTAAGCCAGTGGCCTATTTTCTCTCTAAACAATCAAAGCCAAGTTGAACAAGCTACCCATATATAGATCCCAATTTCAGCTCCAATAATCCACAAGATGGCGTTATTTTTTCACCAATAGAAACAGGTCTTAAGAAGGTAACTCTCAGTGATGGTGATTTCATAGCTTGGACACCAAGGCAAGCAATACATCACCAAATGTTCATTCAAGACTGGGCTTGGAATCGGTTCTACATGACCAGGCCTGAAAAAAATTTGTATAATTACTTCTGAGAGTTGAATATGTTCACATTTTGTTTTTCTTATAATGTTCATTATGTAAAGGGTGTTGACATTAATTTATTATATTTCAACTCATCTTAAGATTGCTTAGTTTCTACCTCAGCCCGGGTGTGCTAGGTTTAGTATCATCTATTGTCAGGCATTAAATCTTGTCCGCTTAGTTGAAACTCAAGATCATAATAAAAGTAGTTTGGCTGGGCTTTGGGATTATGAAGTTGGCCTCTTCTTTTGGATGCTCGTGAGCTAAGAATTATGTAGTTTGCGGTGATGCTAGGCCACTACAGTAAGTACAGACAAATAAAGAGTCCTATGGTTTACTATTGAGTGAAGCATATCCTATCTTCTTATTTCATACTCGAAACAATTGCATAAGGCTTTTTTTCCTTCACATTTGTGTACATTATCTCTTGAATGAAAATATACTATTAAAAAATGGCCAAATTAGCATGAGTTTGTCGCGTACATGGAGCAAAACAGCCGTGAGAAGGTTTTTTGTGCATTGGTTAGCCGATGAAGTGCTTCTAAAGGTAACTGGGTACTCTTTTGATGCAAGTAAACAAGGCTTTGAAGGGATACGTGGCCTTTTTGTTAAAACCAATAGTTTAAACTTATAGAAGTGGAGAATTATTCATTAGACTTTAGATGCATAAGGCACCTTTTGAAAGTGAAGCAAGAGTTTTAGTTGCCCTTCTCAAGTGCATTGGTTCATGTTGATGGTGCCTATTACCTAGTCCTAGTGTATTTAGTTTAACTTGGACCTCTATTGTTCTATGCTGTTATGACTTGCCAATTTGGTCCTGAAAATTTTGATAACATGACTAGGCGAGATGATTTTTTCAATCTATAAATTTATATGTATAATATGTCATTTGAAGAAAAGTAATATAATCAAAGCATCTAAACCTCAATATCTATTTAATTATCCATGAATATGCTAAATAATTAAACCACATAACAAAAAAAAATCAAAAATACTATGAAACAAATTCACAATCGAATATTAAACCAAAATCCAAAAAATAATATGTAAAGTTAACACTACTATGGCATCCCCACACTAGAAGATGTCGGTCATCAATTAGTCTCTATCTTGGCTCAAATTGAAAAGCACAATACAAAATTGCAGTAGCACGGGATTCCCAATTCGCACCCGTGCAATTTCAGTTGGCTGAAAATTCGGGTATTATAGCTATTATGAGATATATGCAACTTTTGCAGTTTTGATTATTGTGGCTAATCCATTTGATTTTCATGGTCAAAAACTACTAAGATCTTTTGTTCTACACTTCTACATGGGCGCGGGTTTTAAACGTGTTCTAATATAAGTTTTCTGATAATTACTTAACTGGAGCTTTATCTGCATTATTGATATGATTTTGATTCAAAATGTGCAAGAAAAGATTAAAAATAAGAAGCTCTATTATAAAAATTGGTTTAGATGTAAAATTCTGAAAATTGGGAAAGATATAAAGTTGCCCGTAAGGAGTCTAAGAAAGTATTTTGCGATGCAAAGACTTAAGTTTTTAATGATTTATATAATAGATTAGACATTAAAGAGGGCGAAAGATATATGTACTAGCTAGCCAAACAAAGGGATAGGAGTAGTTAGGATTTAGTTCAAGTGAAGTGCATTAAGGATGAAGATCAAAAAGTACTTTGTTTTAGATGAGGACATTCAACAAAGGTGGATGAGATATTTTGCTAAGCTTTTCAATGAAGATTGTGAAAATATAATTGACTTTAGTGACCTTAACACTCTAAATGAAAATAGATATTTTTGTTTTTTATCGGCGTATTACTAAAACTGAAGTTAGAGATACTTTAAAGAAAATGAAGTATGGGAAAACTGTTGGACCTGATGATATTCCAATAGAGGTGTAGAAATGCTTAGGAGATGAAAGAATTTATTGGCTTACTAAATTTTTTAATATTATTTTGAAGTCTAAAAAGATGTTAGATTTGTGTAAGACATGTTCTCTGATCCATTAAGCTGGTTATCATAATCAGTTTCGATTATAATATTTTATTTTATTTTTCATTTTATTATGTCCTCTTACTCGTCATTGGGAATCTATTTGTTTGCATCATTTGAGACCCATATAAGGGTGATATTGAATTCAAGTGAAATTTTTAAACTTACAACAAAGATTTTTTTATCTTGAATGGAGTAAAACTAGAGTCAAATTTAAAATTATTTAATTTCAAATCAAATTTTAAGATCATTTAAATAAAATTATATATATATATATATATATATATATATATATATATATATATATATATATATATATATATAGAGAGAGAGAGAGAGAGAGAGAGAGAGATTCATAAATGTGTACATAGCATATATTGAGTTTAATTAATCAAATTTATTTCAAATGATTCATTGTTGAGTTGGAGCATATCAATTTTAATTTTGAGTTGATTAAACTTTGGGTGATTATCCAGTGAGTTTTAGGGTTCTATATAATTACTAGCCCTAGTACCACATATAAATGACAATAGTAAAAATAGTGATATGAAGTATTACTATTCTTTCTTCAATAAAACTTTATTTTTCCTCTAAAATTTGGCATGCCCTTAAAATTCATCTTCCATGTCGAGGTCTTCCTCTTTCCTTCCTCATGAAGGTCCCCTTTCACCTATTTTGGAGATTTCATCTTGCTTTTTTGTCATAATATTCCTTATATGTTCCTTTATACTTCAAATTATTAATTGATTAGGCCACTATGTCACGACTCGGCCCGGATGCTCGATTTAACAAGGCGGGAACTAAATGTCGGATGGTAGTATCAAATCATTACAATTCATAAGCAATACAACATATAATTTTCTCCATTCAACTGAAGAGCCACTAACAAAAATTTCTCAAATACTTAACATTTGTATAAATCATAAATTACCTGTTTTCATTATTGCATCGTCTTCTATAAACAAATTCTTCTCTTCCGGTCATTTCTAATTCTGGAGATTTACCTGAAACATTAATTTGGTGGGTTGAGTTTACTAAGCAAACTCAGTGGGCAATTGCTATAACAATTAATATGCATAAAATACAATACATATAACCTTTGATATATGTCCATTCATTTAACATTTGAAATACATTTCTTTTCTTTGGTTCATTTCATTCCATTCATTTCTGTATACATATTATATCATATTCATTTATAACATTTACTTTAATATGTATTTATTTTTCCATTTATTTTGTACAGGAGCATCGTCTAAATGTATCAAATGTACAACCATTTCCATTTCCTTTTCCTTTTTCATAGCCTTTTCCTTTTTACGTGCACGGGTACATTGCTTCCCCAGCCGGTATCATACGGGGATGAACTCCTGTAATTTGCATGTATATCTTTTTTCATTTATCATTCATTCATTTATACTTTTATTCATAATATAGATCATATCATTCTTTTTCTCATTTCTTAATTATAATATATATATTTCAACTTCACTTCCATTTCTTTTACGTATACATTTATATTCATAATATTAGGTATTTGAATTCATTTAAAGTTGGCATTCATCATCACATAAGCATTTGAATTATCTCACATAATAACATGAAAGATAAGTAAAATAAAAGTGTGATGCTATCAAGCTTATTGGTTTTGAGGCTTATGCCTCAAAACGACTTGAGGCTTATGTCTCACCTCATGAACATAAAATGCCCTCAAAACCCAATTGCGCAATTTCAAACATGCTAATTCTCTAACATCACAAACATTTGATCTAGAATTTCTCACTCTTCTCTTCTAAGAAAAAAAATTAATCTTTCAAAGTCTGCAAGTTTTAGTTTCAAATTTGTCTAAAATCCTAAACATAAACCTTAGACCATCATCTCAAGGGGATACCAATCAAGTTGTTGTTTTCACTTTTACGATCCTACAAACCTTATATCATTACTAATCTAAGAAGGAGGAGAGTCTATGAAGTAGAGAAAAGGATTAGGAGATGTATGAATGAAGGCCTAAGAGAGAGGGAGGCAACAAGTAAAAACCATAAAAAGGAAGAGAATTTAAGTGGGAAGATCAAAATAAAACTTTCATGTCAATTCATCATCCACACTTGAATGAATTATAAGAGATTGGGCCCTCCTTATACAAATAAGGCTTATTAAAAAATTAGAAAATTATCCTAATTGTCATTTAACACGCTAATAATTAACGTAGATAAAAGTACAGACGAACACAACATACTCAAGTCAAAGACTAAAGAAATTTGGACTAACAATTCATCTGGGTTATAAAGAATTCTACTCTAAAAAAGTTGTAATATTTCTGAAGGAAGAATAAGTGACCTAGAACTATACTCAGCGCTAGCATAATCCATCCTGGAAACAAAGTGACGAACGGCGTAGAACATTTTTATATCCACAGTATTAGCAAAGGATTCTTTTAATATATCCTCAAGAGTATGATAAGCTTTGGAACTATATTTGGAAGCCTTCTAGGGTTTTCATGCATTCAATTGAATTGACTCAAATTTGGCTCAAGTGTTGGATAATTGAATGCAAGCCCTTTTTCCTCAGTTGGGTTTTTCATTGGATTCTTGTGAGATCATGAAGGCTATCATGTTGTTGAGGAGAGCAATGAGGTGTTGAATGCACAAGAGTGGAGTTTGAGATGAGGATTGCGTTCCTCTGCAATCGTCCAGGATGGTCTGACATGGTAAACATCTTGATGAGATCAACAAGAGGGATGAGGTCGGTGGGAAGGTGAGCAGATCGGTGGTGAAAAAAGGGAGTAAGTTGTGGGAATTCACAAATGATTGCAAAAACAATCTAGGGTAAGGATCAGGGTAAGGCTATAATACAAAATTGATATGGCATAGTACAGTGAAAATAGATCAGTCTAATCTAGGAGAAGAAAATGTGAAGTACATAGAACAAAAATTTTAGGAGGTGGATGAACGAAAGTCTCCTTAGAGAGGCAAGAGATATATAGAGCAGTGAGCATTTTCTTTCCATTCGGAGAAGAAACTCCTTAAATAGTTTCTACTTGTGTTGAGTTGTATCAATAAAATTATGCTGTTAATGTTAATCCAATAACATCGCATCATCAGCTGGTTACCCAGTTCAATATATAACTAGCCTCTGGCTGCTTCAACTTAGGAATGTAACAGCCCTAATCACCTTGTTCTAACTGAGGCATTCATCCCTCTGTGTACTATCATAGAGTTAGAACGAGATGAAAAATGTCCTAGTTCTTCATCCTTTCTGCTAGAAATTATTACTTGTTTTTTCACTCTAGGAATAAAATACCCTTCTTATTTTGTTTAATAGGAACAATAAACCATATCAGTCTAATAAAAACAGACATAGCGGACAGCAGATAGCTAGCGCCACTATATTTATAACAGACATTTATATAATATATATAAACTAAAAACCATCTCCTAAAAAACATGCAGCAAAATTTTGCAACTAGTAGATTTTACTGTAGATCCCCCAGAGCGGGCTAATAATGAGTAGGCAAATTTCCTTCATTCAGCAATAATAATAAAAACTTTCTGATACAGAGTTCTAATACTAGGAAGTGAGTTGGATGAGCTGAACATGCATGGTCAATATTTTTGACCATATTGATGACTGATCACACTTTTAAATTATCCCCTAATTCATGGCTTCTACTGCTAATTCATCTCCTGCTGCAACCCTGAACGTATCTTGTGGCAAGTCCCATGCCCATAAATGAACTTTGCAGTGCCTTCAGTGTACACCTGTGTTTCCTTGTCCAGCCTGACAGCAAAAACCAGTCATAAACGGTATAGACATAGTATAATGAAATTCAAGAGAGAATTTTAAGAAAATTGACGAGTCTTACGACTTCCTAACAGCTTTGCTAAGAAGAGAGGCCGATGCAAAGGTCTTTCCATCAAGGTATCTATTCTCACCAGTGATCCTTTGCCTAATCCTGGAATCCAGTTCCTCTGAGTCGAGGGTGAAAGGTGAATCTGATGCCTGTAAATTTCCATGGTTAAACTTTCTTAATTATCCACACGATTCATACTGTTGAGGAAGATCCCATTGAACTGTTCCTTAAATTCAAAATAAATTTTATTTTCTTTCTAGAGCAAGAATGCAATGTGCAGCTTACCATGATCCAACCCCAAGTATCAGCATATGAAGGGATATGGGCAGAGTAAGGCACAACATCTACACAAAAAAACAACATTTTCATATGAAATTGAAAATTGTGGGCAACCAAAAACAAGACAACAATAGCGTTATGTTCTATACCCACATACATTTGAAAACATGCCTTAGTGTGTTGTAAATGCAGGAAAAGACCTCTGTATGACTAAACACTCCGGCTGGCCCAGCCTACAGAACGTATGGGGAAAGAAAGGAGAAACTATGAAGTCTCTTAAAGTATAATTAAGATCGTATTTCCATTATTGTACACACTAAATAGGCAAATACCTGTGTCACAAAGATGCCATCTTCTTTTAGCCGGGGTTTCAGGATTGATTCATAGAAGGATTTGGTATAGAGCTGGTAACACGGGCCATCTTCAATGGGATCTGCCAAGTCTCCTATGATAACATCGAACCTTTCCTCTCTCTTCTCTAGTTCAGCTCTGTAAAATACAGAACATTAAACTGTCTTTAGTTTTGAATATCTAACATTGTTTTAGGCTTTGTTTGGGATGGCTTTCTTACTGCTTTGTAAAGTCATTTTTTAGTACGAAAATCTCTTGAAAGCAAGGAAAAATAGTGATTTAAAGCTGTCCCAAACGAAGCCTTAATCTTGTTGTGGTTGGGTTAGTGAAAATTTGATGCACAGTTAGAGTTTTTGTATGCGAAGTTATCTTTGTATTTGATTGCATGTTAAGTTAGTGATACTGTTACTTGATAATAAATTTCTTTGTAAATCTGTTGTAAGAGTTTAATTTAGGAGAATGAACTGTGTTTATGTAGATTTATGTGGTGAGAAGATATTACCGAGCATCATTAATGACAAGCTTGAGCCTTGAATTAAAGAAGGCTTCTCTGTTGGCAACCAAATATGATCTGCAGAAATCTACAACTTCCTGCAATACTAATTCATGTAAAATAACCACACAAGAGTGCCAGTGGAATACTAACAATGAAAACAAAAAAAATTATTTCTATGCAAATTTAGGTTTTGTTTGGAACGGCTTTCTTACTGCTTCTTAAAGCAGTTTTTTAGTACAAAAATTTATAACTAAGATTTCGTTTGGAATGATTTTCTTACTATTTTTTAAAGCAGTATTCTAGTTTAAAATTTTATTGAACTAAATATTTTTGTACTAAAAAGCTACGCATAATTCTTCATAATATATGAATAAAATAAAGGGAAAGAAAGAGAATTTCCTTCCAAGAAATGCTTGTATACCGAAAACCTGAGGGAATCCCCTTAAAGAATGATGTATATTTACCAACCTAACCTAAGCGACAATTTCATTTGATTTATGTGCAACAGTGAGAAATCATTCTCACCTCATCTATATCACACATGACAACCCTTTCCACTGTCTTGTGCCTGAGGATTTCTCTTGCTGTGGAACCCTCTCCTCCTCCCATTATAAAGATAGTTTCAGGCCTGTCACGAACAAAACAAAGAGTAACAGAGAATACTTTTTTGTCTGATGGAAGAACAAGGACACACAGTCAATTTGATTCCCTATGAAGCAAACAGAAGAAAATTATACTTAATGTGATGGAGTAGTGCTGGATGAACAAGGCATTCATGGTAGATGAACTCATCTATCTCTGTGCTCTGCAGCTTCCCATCAATGACCAAGGCCTGCATTACAACAAGGTACAGAAGTAGTGAATCAGCTTATCATGGAGAAGAGAAATGTGCGGTTTAGTTCTGCAAACCTTTCCAAAGGGCTTTGTGTCCAGCAATGCAATGTCTTGGTACTGACTCTCTCCAGAGTGCAGAATTCTGATCATAAATGACAACGAATAGGTTAAGTAAAAATAAATGTTACCTAAATCACCTTTATGTATTTACAGAGCTAATCAAGTTGCATGGAACTTAAGGCTGTCAATGTCAAAAAGTTAGATTTTCAAAGCAGTTTTTTAGTAAAAATTTTTAGAAAGCTGCTTTAAGAACGAGTAAAAAAAGCGATCCCAAACAAAACCTCAGAAATTTCAAAGTTGTTGGAAGTATAAAATAGGAAACTGTGTGTTTCTCAATGCACCTAACACCATTTTCTACTATCGAGTAAAAGAAGAAATCAAATGAAATGGCTAATCAAAAGAAGAACACATACCCATTAAGAGCATAGCACCATCTCAAATCCTGTTCGATCTCCTCCTCATACCAGAAGCTCTTCCTACGGCACTCCCCAGCAACTGTTGCATTCCCATTACACCTGGAGATATCACCCATTTTCCTGGTCCCCAGAAAGAGAAGATGAGAAGAAAGCTTCTTCCCTTTTAGTCAACAGGGAAGCAGAGATAGCAGAGAAAGTAGGCAGATATCTAGATAGCTAGCTTGGAAGGAAAAGGAGAAAGTACCAGACTGAAAGCTTGGTGATGAAGAACAAGAGCTGGCTATCTGCTTCTTTATATAGGTAACAGAGCTGTAGATTTTGCACGGCACGCTAAGGGAGAGAGAGAGAGGGAGTGAGACAGAGAGAATAAAGAGATTAGATAGTAGTATTTGAATTTAAAAATGACTAATACAATCTGATTAAGGAGTCTCGATTCCTTTTTTTTTGTTTGATCAAAATTTACTAAGGGTATCTTGACCCAAAAGGAAGTCTATGTTTTGATTTTTTTAGAGTAATTTTTCATTTTCAAATTAATTTATATTTGAAAATGATGTTTTGTTCAAAATATTTTTCATTTTCAATTTTTTTTTATATATTTACACCAATTAAGTCAAATTCACACACCAATCACATATATAAGATTCAAAATAAAAACCTCTTAGGCTTTGTTTCGAACGGCTTCTTAATTCTTACTGTTTCTTAAAGCAGCTTTTTAATATAAAAATTAAATTTTGTACTAAAAACTATTTTAAAATATAAAAAGGCTGTCTCAAAAGAGTCTTAGGCTTCGTTTGGGATAGCTTTTTAATTGCTTTTTAAAATAACTTTTAATACAAAAATTAAACTCGAAAACTGCTTTAAGAAGGAATAAAAAGACCATCTCAAAGAAAGCCTTAGTTGATAGCCGAAACTTAAAACGAACACACCAAGTTGAGCTGCCTCTTTGTTCCTAATCTATCTCCATTATTTCTCTGCAGTCACAGGGGAGAGAATGCATGGAAAGTGGAGATAGGACCACAACAGCATGAGAAAGCCAGAGATAAAGTGAGGAGAGAGAGGCGAGCACAGTTTCTGAGGATGATTCGGAGATGGTGGCTTCTGCCCGCCTGCCTGTGCGCGCGTGCGAGGTGGGAAGGTTAGTATGTGCTTCCCCCCATTTCTTATTCCTCATCATGCCTCCGATCATATCCACCACCTCCTTCACTCACTCACTATTTATCATTATCCCCGTGACTACTGCACGCCTCTACCCCCTCCCTTTTTTTTCCCCTTCTTTTACTAAAGCTTTTATTTATTTTCACATTCAGAGTTTGGACTCAAAAAATAATTTAGTTGTGTGATTATGAACAGTAAAAGCACAGTTACTGTTCATCATTATTCTTTTATTGTTCATAGTCACAAAATCGAACGGTTCTGTTCGAACTTCGCACGTAATAATCTTTGATTTGGGACAACTTTCTTACTGCTTTTAAAGTTATTTTTCAATACAAAATTTTTAAGCTATAATTTTGTACTAAAAAACTATTTTAAAAAACAGTAAAGAAACTGTTTCAAACGAAATCTAAATCTCAAAGTATTACGTTACCCTAATTTAGTTCCTCAACTATACAAATTTGATCTAAAATTATCCCTTATGTTATAATTATGATATAAAATTGAACTCAATTTAGTCACTCGTTGATCCAAATTTAGCTCATAGGAATAATTTTGTATAATTGTGGACTAAATTATAGAAATATTATGTTATGAGATTAAAATGAATAAAATTTGAACTATTTTAAAATTTAATTAATATAGATAAGAAATATTCTCTCCTAGGTTGCACCAACCTAAACAATCATATCTTGTTTACAACTTACGATAAATTCCTATATTGCGTCCAACAAGACATGATTGTAGAGCATGGTGCCTGCCTATGCAATGCATTTTTTTTTTTATGGATTTATTTTTGCATAAATATATAAATATCTAAAAAGTAATTCATTTTCTGTTATTTATAAAAGTCTTTTAAATTTATTTTATATTTGCATTGTTATTCGAGAATTTGACTTTGAACCGGACACAATGGAGAAAAAGGATTCATGTTGCCGACCCCACGTAGTGGGACAAAGGCTTGTTATTGTTGTTGTTGTTGTTGTATTGTTATTCGACTAAAAAATAGACTGAGTAGATTTAATATATAATAATTTAGTTTAGTTTAGTGGGAATGTTGGAGGATTACAGAGCTTTTGGATTATTAAATTAAACTATTGTAAGAGACTCTAATGTGGAGAAATTATTACGTGAGTCCGAACATAGCTCTGTTTTGGACTCTAATAAAATCGAGAAATTATTCTGTGCGGAGTTCGGACTGGAAGAATCGTCTAGACTATGAGTACAAACAGTGTGTATAAAATGTTGATATATACAGTGTGTACAATCACATGTCCTGACAGTTCTTCCCGTACGGACTCTGCATAGAATAATTTCGCAGTGAAACTAAGTCATGTGACTTATACATATCCTGTGTATAACTTGTACACAGTATGTGTATAATATATACTGTGTGTACTAGTCATATTACTTGATTCACTAGAATTCAGATGACTCTGCATATAATAATTTCTCCATATTTAGAGGTAAATATCATGCATATATGTATGAAGTTTAATGATGATTATCTTACCCATTATACCATGCATATTATATCTAAGCATGATCATACATTGCATGAAAGTACGAGAGAGAGAGAGAGAGAGAGAGAGAGAGAGAGAGAGGAAATGATAATGAGAGAGGACTCCTTGGAAATGGGTGTGGTGCGATAAAAGAGGCCATGAGTATAAGCATGCTCGCTGCAATCATCCTTATCATCATTTACAATTTAAAATATTATTAACGAAATTTGAAAATTTTATATATAAATATGCCCAAATTACTGCAAACAAAATCTAGCTGTAGCTGTTTAGGAAACCCTAAACCATTCATCTAGCTGAACTAATGGCGTCATCAAGCTTAATATGATGTCAGTTTTTCCTATGGTCGTTTTTCAGGTCCCTTTCTGGGTGACTGTAGATAACTCACCATATAAATCCACCTGAATGTGTAGACATACTGGTCTTATAAAGCAATCAAGTAGCCAATATTAGCCAAAACAATATCTTAAGACCTTTAATACTGCCTGTTCTATTTGGTGCTTGTGACACGCAGGCTTTGTAGCTTTCTTACCGCTTAAAGCAGTAATAAGCAGGGGCGGAATCAATCATTATTTTCAGGAGAGATAAATTTATAAATGATTATTGGCAGATATGTCGGGAGTCCAAGGGGGCAGCACCCCTTGGCGGTGTTCGACCTGCGGGGGTTTTCGGGTGCAGCGCCCCTGAAACAAATTTTGATTTACTATTTCTCTTTATATTTGGTTCATCGTTCTCTAACAATAACACATATACACAATGTGTTTAATTATATTGGGGGCAATTGCCTAAAGATCATAGTATTTTAAAACTTTTAGGGGGGACAATTGCCTAAAAACCCTTATAATAAAGGCTAAAAAATAGATTGAGGGGGACAAATTATCTAAAGAATTGTATAATAATTAAAAAAAATTTAGGGCCGGGGGGGGGGGGGGGGGGGGGGGGGGGGGGGGGGGGGGGGGGGGGGGGGGGGCGAGATCAAAGGGGTTCCACTCCTTGCAATAAGAGGTTTTGTTTGAAATGGTTTTCTTACTATTTTTTAAAGTAATTTTTTAGAACAAAAAACTTTTTGAATTAAAAATTTTCATAATTAAAAATAATTTTAGAAAGCAGTGAGAAAGCCATCCCAAACAAACAAAAATCTTAGATATATTTTTTTCTCGTACACCTTCAAATATTATAGTCTTATATTTGAAATAAATAAATAATATCGTCCAAGTCAATTATATCCATTCCATGTGATGTAACGTAACAAAATTGCTTATAAGAGGATTGTGAAACACTATAATAATAAATAACTATAAGACTAAATTATGATCATTAATCATCACACCAAATCTTTCTCAATTCCTTCGTGATTGAAATTAGGGTGTTAAAATATGATTTAATAGGTATATTTTCTTGCATGTGAAGTAAATATAATCTCGTTATATGTTTATTTATTTATTTAGAGAGATTTTTTGTTGCGTAAATGGTTTGATGTAAAAATTATGGCTCATCATAACTTTTTTTTTAATAATATAAGGGTCTGTTTGAGGAGAAAATATTATGTGCAAAGTCTGAACGGGAAGAATCGTCCGGACTGTGAGTGTACATACTGTGTAAAAAGTTGATATATACTGTGTATAAATTTATACACAGTATGTACACTCACATATCCGGATAGTTCTTCCCTTCCGACTTGGCACAGAATAATTTTCCTGTTTGAGACGGCTCCAACTTTTTATAAAGGTGTTTGTCAAATTATTGTAGAGAATATAATTTTTTGAAAGTAACTGGGGAAATAGTTCCTTATTATATATTTTTTTAAAATAATAAAATAAAAGTGGCCATATAAAAATAATAGTTGCTGCCTAAAATATAAAACAATAAGAAAGTTGTCTCAAAGCTCTAAGTTGATCATAGAATTTTCTTTATATTTTATAGGTAAATTCAAGTATTTTAAATTTGATCTGTTAGATTTTTAAAATTGAGATTTATGGGATGATATTTGATTCATTGGTCAAAAGGCTTGTTGACCCCACAAAAAGTTTTCTATTCTTTGAAAATATTTTTTTGAAAAAACAATGAAGTTTTCTATTATCATAATCTTATTTAATGTATTTGTAAAAGTAAATTGATTTTAATCCCATAAACACTCTAAAAATATCCAAATATTGTGGTCTCAATTTCTCATAATAAATAAATGAAAATAAAATCATAAATTATTAAATCATATTTTTATTTAAAATGAGCCCAAAACATATTTACTAGGCAAAATAACTTGCTCAATTGTTAATTTAATTAAAACATATTTGCAAGGAAAAAATTCAAGGATTTATGAAGACTTTAATAATAATAATAATAATAATAATAATAATTGTTGCGGGCTAGAATATACGCGACGATAGAGTTAGAAATTTTATCGTCTCAGTGTTGTACGGATATATAGCACACAAACATGAGAGAAATAAAAAATACCAGAATTTTTACGTGGAAACCCTGGAAAGGGAAAAACCACGGGCCGCGCCCAATTTAAATAATTTCATTAGTGTTTGCTTAAGATGCAAGAGGCTGACTCGTTCTTAAAATTTAGGACGATCAGATTACAATGTCACTTGCAGATTGAAATTCAGTTACAAATAAATTGTGTATTCGAGCTGAATTCCAGAGTCGCTTGAAGATTAAACAGCATTCCGGCGTCGTTTGGAAATCAGGCAGAATTCTGGCGTCGTTTGGAAGTCGGGCAGAATTCCGGCGTCGTTTGGAAATCGGGCAGAATTCAGGCGTCGTTTGGAAGTTGGGCAGAATTCCGGCGTCGTTTGGAAATCTGGCGGAATTCCGGCGTCATTCGAGGAGTTTCTTCCCTCCTTTCCTTCTCTTCTTCTTCTTCTCTTCTTCTTCTTGCTTGGGCCCCCTCTTAAGAGAAATGATGTGCTATTTATAATTTTTTGAGGATGACATGACCTGTAAATAGGAGGAGGATCAAGGGCAAATGTGGAGTGATTTAGATGGACAGTCGATGTTGAATCTCTTGATCATGGACCATTTATCAGGCATTTGAAAGTCTTAATGATATCGGAATTCGACGATCTTGGGCTCGTTGGATTCATCTCGTCGAGCCGCTCAATTTGACTATAAGCGTGTCATGTTTGGAAACCATTTAGTAATTCAAATTGTGGTTTGAATCTTTCAATAGCGCTTCAGATCTTTGAGTTAGACTCATTTGGGCTCGGATTGAGTCGATTTTGATGTTTTTGGGTTTATATTTCCGAGACATTCAGTTCGACTATAAGTTTGCTAAAATCGGAGTTCAAATGATCCCGGATTTAATTTTTGAATCTTCTAACTTGCTTTTTGCCTCGAGATTCATGCCAGATCAAGATAATTTGTTGATGATATATCAATAATAATAATAATAATAATAACAACAAAAGAATATAAACCACCTAAATATACTTATAACTAATGATGAAGTTTAATTAAAAATGGTAAACTTTAAAGGGTTGAATTATTTGGATGGCATTAATTTAAATAAAATTTGAATAAAATATTATCATGTAAATTGTATTATGGTAGGTTTTAAAATTGTCGGATTTACTTTAATATTAATAAAATATAAAATTTTTAGATGTATTATGAATCTCAAAGTAAATTTAATAATTTTTTAGGCCAATCTTAATTTAATTTGTATTAATATATCTTAAGATTTTTTTTTTATGTTACTTAAATAAAGAGTTAAATCTAGGTTTAGGTATCTTGATGCAAATTCTATAAGAATAGGCTTACAATTTATTAATTTTGTTTCGAGATTAGTGTTGTATTAGATCTCAAAATAAATACATTTTAAATTAGGATATTTTTATATATATATATATAATAAAAATAATAATATGTATTTTAGATTTATGAAATTTTTGGTGTAATGTAAATAGATTTAATGAAATGATTTATTTTGATAGTTTGAAATTAAGATCATAAATAATATGAATTTTTAATCAAATACTATTAATACAAGGTATTTTTGGTAGCCCAGCAGCCCATAGAAACTGGGCTCTGTCCAAAATTCAGTCCGCTTGGCCCAAGCTGCAAAAACCTCAGAAGCCTCCTAAAACCCTAGCGGAGAGAGGCAGAGAGCAGCGTCGATCCTCCAGTTCCTTCCTCTTCTCTCAATCTACTGCAGGCGGCCATGACTTTCTCCATTACCCTCCGCCGTGTTACTGCTGTTGCAGCGCGAGCTGCTCAGGGATTTTGCTTTCAGAATCGCCGGAGCTACCATTTGGCTTTCCTTCCCCCATTTCTCCAGAAAGGAATCCTTTCGCGAGTGGAATCCAGGGAGCTTCTCTCCTCCTTTTCTTTCGCTCGCTTCTCTTCTTCTATTCAAAAGAAGCCGGCGGCGGATGCTGAGCTTCTCCGGATCTTGGAGTCGGAGATTGGGTGTGCCAAGGAGGAGTGTGGAGAGGTTAGCCATCCATATGTGTATTAGTTTCTTGAGCGCATGGATGAATTGCCTGGGTGTGTCACGAAGAATATTATTCATTGCCTCTTGTTAAGATTTGTTGTTCGTTAAATGATCGACGTTTTGGGATTGTTGGTTTAGGTGTTTGGTGAATTTTGGTATATGTAGTGACAGAATATTTAAGGGCTCAATTGGTTAAAGTGCTACTGATTAGGGAATAATAATGTTAATTATTCAAGTGAGAGGCTTTTTTTTATGCTGTGTAAATTTCCATGCAATTTAGAGCCTTTTAGTGAATGCCGTCTTATACTAGTTTGGGATGCATTATGAATACTTCTAATTTTTGTATATCTTGCAGTATTTTTCTTTCTGCCCGATTATGCTTCTCATCCTTGTAGTTTTGGGCTTTAGGAAATCATATTGTGAGCAATTTTGCTTGACCTGTTACTTTTCTTTTAGGATATCAAAGTTTTTTATATGATATAGTTGGTTTCAAGTTTTTCATTATTAGCATTTTTTTATGTTATGACATGTAAGAATATTGAGTTTAACCCCATATCGGATAGTTGAAAAATGTTTTGGTCATAAAATACCAAGTGATTGGCCCTTATCGTTAGATTAATTTTTTGGATTAAAAATGAATTTGATCGCTGGTGTATTATTCTCATATTTGTTCATATTTTTATTTCATTCCTCCTGACACTATCATTGTTGGTGATTTTATTGGGATCAAGTTGTTCATTTGATTTGTGGATCTCAGGTGTCTTGATTTTTTTAGGGTTTAGAGTTTTATTATACCTGAAATCTATTTCTAAGAAAATAAAAATCTAAAATAAAATGTGATCTCAAATAGGCCATTAATTATCCATCTGCAATTCACCAATGCAATATGAAATAATATGGTCAATAATATGGCTCAAGTCTAGGGGTGTCAAAATAGGTTTTCGTGTCGGATTCGGGTCCAACCCGAAAGTGATCCATTACTATTTAACTCAACCCAAACTCGACCCGATTCTGAAAACGGGCCAAAAATCTGAACTTGAACTCAACCCACCCCTTACCTGGGTCGACCCGACCCGACACGCTGCCCCAGGCATAGAGGGGGTAGAATGCGGGGCTCGAAATTGCACGGGGGCACGGCCCGTACGGGGGTGCAGGGTGATGTGCGGCACAAGATTGCTCGAGGGGCAGGGTCTTGCAGGGGCGCAGGGTTGCGAGAGGCATGGAGTCGCCCAGGGGTGCGGGATTGCGAGAGGCATGGGGTCGCACAGGGGCGCGGGGTCATGAGGAGGCGGGTTGGGATGGGATTCGGGTCAGTTCTGGGTTGATTTTGGGGTTTTCGAGTCAACCCAAACCTTACCCAATTTTAAAAACGGGTCAATATTTTGAACCCGAAACCAATCCATTTGGTAAACGGGTTGACCCAAACCCGAAATTTTTCGGGTCCGATTCGGGTCTTGTTTTGGGTCGTGTCGAATATTGACACCCCTACTCAGGTCAAATCTCCTTTGTTGTGCTTAATTGTACTTAATAAAAAAAATTTTGTGGTCAAGATGATTTTGTTATAGCTTAGTTGTCATCTTTGCTTGAATCTATTTTGAGCCAAAACTATGCAATGAGTTCATTTCATTCACTCTTAAAATTGTACATACATCAAGGATTTTCAGATATCATAACCTTATTAAAAAATACGCAAATTAACTCACAACCTTTGACATCTAAGTGGCTTACCTTTTTAAGGCTATTGTTTATTCAACATACATTTCTTATCATGGTGCCAACTAGTTTGATTGGCAAGGGCTTTGAAATTTGTTGGTAGGGTTTTGAATTCGAACCTCATCTACATCATAATAAATTTCATCCTGCGGACTGACAGGAAATACTTGAGTTCGCAAGTAATCCTACCGGATCTACTTGAGTTCGCAAGCAAACCTAAGCCAAATTGATAAAAACAGCGGGAAAAAGCACAAAGAATTGGAGCAAATCAAACTAGAAACGATAGATTGCGTCTTGGAAATAAAGCAAGCAAATGCAAAAGCAAGATACAAGAGATCCTCAATTCGAGAGGAGGATCGTCTCTCCCAAATCTCTAGACAAAATCGTCTAGAGCCCAAACCTCCAAGAAAACCCTAAGTTCAATCAAACAAAACATATCTCTCCCTAATTCCCTCATCCCCTTTAATACAATAAGTTTCCTAATTAGATTTCCCTCCCAATGCTTTAGCCGCCCCCTCCTCCTTGGTTTGAATTTGATTTTAGAGGGTGGAAGACATCCTTTCCTCCACGGTTTCCTGTAGACCTGAACCGGCCCTTGGGCCGGCTGGGCCGGTTCAGGTAAAACCGGCTTATCAATACCGCCCTCCCAAAGAATCACCTTGTCCTCAAGGTGAAAGCAAGGAAACTGATATTTCACCCTCTCATAGGGTTCCCACGTGGCCTCGTAGTCAGGAAGGTTCTTCCACTGGATCAATACTTCCTTAGTTCCATCTTCTTTCTGGCGAACCCCCATCAGCTCTAAGGGTTCCAGGATCACCTCTAACTCCTCCGTGAGTGTCGCCAGTAACTCGGGGTTGGTTGTGTAGTCGCCAAGAGCCTTTCTCAACTGAGATACATGAAAAACCGGATGTATAGTAGCCGTTGGTGGTAGCTTCAGCCGATATGCTACTGCTCCGATCTTCTCCAGCACTTCATAAGGCCCAAAGTACCTTGGAGCCAGCTTCTCATTTCTTCTGTTGGCGACTGTTTTCTGTCTGTAGGGTCGGAGCTTCAAGAATACCCTTTCCCCTATCTCAAACTGGATGTCCTTCCTGTGCCCATCCGCTTGCTTCTTCATAATCTGTTGAGCTCTCAGAAGATGCCTTTTCAACTCCTCCAGTCTTCTATCTCTCTCCTCCAAGTACTCCTCTACTGTAGACACTGGAGTACTGCTACTCCCAAAGTGCACTAAGTGGGGAGGATCCCTTCCATACAACACCTTGAATGGAGTCATCTGTGAAGCTGAATGAAAAGAGGTGTTGTACCAATATTCCGCCCATGATAGCCACTTAGCCCAAAGCTTGGGTGTCTCTGATGCAAAACATCTCAGGTAAGTCTCCAAGCTCCTTGTTACTACTTCCGTCTGGCCATCCGTCTGTGGATGATAAGCTGTACTCCTTTTCAGAACTGTTCCTTGTAACCTGAACAACTCTTTCCAAAAATGGCTGAGGAACACCTTGTCCCTATCTGATACTATCGCCTCTGGTACTCCATGCAATCTGACCACTTCTCTGATGAAAGCTGAAGCCACTGTCACTGCGGTGTACAGGTGTCGGAGGGGGATGAAATGAGCATACTTGCTCAATCTGTCCACCACCACTAAAATTACTGTGAACCCTTCTGAACGGGGTAGCCCATCTATGAAATCCATGGATATCTCCTCCCATACTCGTCCCGGTAGAGCCAAAGGCTGTAGTAGTCCTCCTGGTGACATAGCCATGTATTTGTTCCTCTGACAAATCTCGCATCTGGCTACCAACTCCTCTACATCTTTATGCATCCCCTTCCTGTATAACTCCGAGGTTAGTCTTCTATATGTCTTCTGCACTCCTGAATGCCCCCCTACAGCGCTTCCATGAAACTCCTGGAGCAAGCTCGGGATGTGGATCGAGGTTCGGGGCATTACGAACCTTCCGTGATATAGCAATTTGTCTCCCTCCAGCGAGTACCCTGGGTGGCTACCCTCTTCCCTCAGCAATTCTGCCCGGATCTTTCCCAAAGCCTCATCCCTAGCACTCTCTTCTCTGATGGCCTCCCAGTCAAGCATCAAAGGAACCGACAGTGTTACTGTCTGTAGCTCCCCCATACATCTGGACAAGGCATCCGCCGCCTTATTCTCCACTTCGGGTCTATACTGGATCTCAAAATCGTACCCCAGCAGCTTGGACAGCCACCGCTGATGCTCTTCTGTCACCATCCTCTGCTCCAGTAGATACTTCAAACTCCGCTGATCAGTTCTGACAATGAAGTGCCTCCCAAGTAGGTAAGGCCGCCACTTCTGGATGGCCAAAACGATGGCCATTAATTCCCTCTCATAGACTGACTTCAGCCTGGCTCTGGCGGTCAGTACCTGGCTGAAATAGGCAATGGGCCTACGACTCTGCATAAGCACTGCACCCAATCCGTATCCAGATGCATCTGTCTCCACGACGAAGGTCTGAGTGAAATCTGGCAGGGCTAGGACCGGTACTGTAGTCATAGCCTTCTTCAGGCTCTCAAAAGCTGATGTAGCCGCCTCCCCCCATAGGAACCCGTCCTTCTTCAACTGCTCGGTGAGTGGCCACGCTATGGTGATGTACCCCTTTACGAACCTTCTGTAGTACCCGGTCAGTCCTAAAAATCCCCTCAGCTCCTTCAGATTCTTTGGCACTGGCCACTTAAGCATTGCCTCAATTTTGGACTGATCTGCTGCCACCCCTTCCCTTGATACCACATGGCCCAAGTACTCTACACTGCCTTGTGCGAAGCAGCATTTCTTCAAGTTGGCCCTCAGCTGGTGCTCATGCAGTACTTCCAACACTTTTTTCAGATGCTCCCAGTGTTCCTCCTCTGTCTTGCTGTAGACCAAGATATCATCAAAGAATACCAACACAAATCTTCTGAGATAAGGTTTGAAAACCTTATTCATAAGGGCCTGAAAGATAGCGGGAGCATTGGTGAGGCCAAAAGGCATCACCAGGAACTCATAGTGTCCCTCATGAGTTCTAAAGGCCGTCTTGGGTATATCCTCCTTCTTCATCCAGATCTGATGGTATCCTGATTTCAGATCTATCTTGCTAAAGATAACGGTTCCACTCAATTCATCTAATAGCTCATCAATGACCGGTATAGGAAACTTGTCAGGGACAGTTTCCTTGTTGAAGGCTCGGTAGTCCACACAAAAACGCCAACTGCCATCCTTCTTTTTCACTAATAGAACGGGACTAGAGAAAGGACTGATGCTGGGTCTGATGATTTCTGCCTCCAACATTTCTCTAATCAACCTTTCAATTTCATCTTTCTGGAACTGAGGGTAGCGATACGGACGTACACTGATGGGTGAAACTCCCTCCCTTATCACAATGGCATGCTCCTGCTCCCTCTGCGGTGGCAATCCCTGGGGTGGCTGAAAAACCTCTTGGAATTGCTGAATCAACGGCTGAATGGAGAGGGGTATGTCCCCCCCTTCCTCTAATCCTGCTCCCTCCAAACTGTGCAGCTCCACCAAGTATCCTCCTCCTGACAACTGTATATCCTTCACCATAGTTTTGAGGGAAACCATGGCTTTGGATAGCCTTGCATCTCCCTTAATCACCACCTTCCTTCCATCTATCACTAACTCCATCGTGAGTGCTCTCCAGTTCACCTTGGTGTCTCCCAAAGTCTGCAGCCATTTCATCCCCAAGATGACATATGTACTCCCCAGCTCCAGTGGAAGAAAATCTTCCTTCACCTGAATCCCCTGGATAGTCAGTAGCACTCCTCTACAAATTCCCTGGCCCTTCTCCACCTTCCCCGTACCCATCATCACTCCGTAGCAACCCGTATCCACCAATCTCATTCCCATCTGATCGACGACCTGAGAGGAGATGAAATTGTGGGTAGCCCCACTATCAATCAGCACCACTACCTCTCTGTTCTCGATCTCCCCCTTCACCTTCATAGTATGATTCGTCGTGAATCCTACTACCGAGTTCAGGGATACCTCAGCCAGATCCAGGTGCATTTTCTCCTCCATCTCCTCCTCTGTCTCCTCCTCCCCTCCCTCCTCAGTTTCCTCGTCATAACAGACGGTGAGAACCTGAAGAGTTCGGTCCTTGCATCGATGCCCTGGCGTATATTTTTCATCGCACCTAAAGCACAACCCCTTAGCTCTCTTCTCCTGCATCTCCTTCTCTGTCAGCCGCTTAAAATTTCCCCCGCTTCCACCTCCTCCTGTCCTCTCCTTGGTGGTTTCTCGATTCCCCCCTGTTGCAGGGAATTTCAGTGCTAGATGGGTGGTCGTCATCCGGTAAGTTCCTCCGGTGCTGCTACTCCTAGCCCCCCTCTCCAGATTTCTCTGATTCTCCACCAGCTGGGCTAACTTCATAGCCTCCCCCAAGTCGCGGGGCATCAGCACCTTCACTGCTGCTCGGATCTCCGCCTTCAACCCCTTCATGAAATTTCCCTCCAGTACTGTATCCGAGAGTCGCTCCACCCTGCTGGCTAAGTGCTCAAATCGCTCCCGGTAGTCAGCTACAGATCCCTCCTGTGTCAGAGCAAAGAACTGCTCATAGAAATCCCCTCCCCGATCGGTTTGGAAACGTTCTATGATGCAATCCTTGAATTCTCTCCAGGTCCTGATAGCCCTCCTTTGGTCTCTCCATTGATACCAGGAAAGGGCTTTTCCTTCCAAGCACAAGCCCGCTGCTGTCAGCTTTTCCTCCTCTGTCAGTCCATTAACGGCGAAGTATCGCTCCACCTTGTAAATCCACCCATAAGCATCCTCTCCTTCGAATATGGGCATCTTTAGCTTCCTCACCTTCTGATCCCCACCATGTCCCCGTAAGCCTCCATAATTTCCCCTCTCCCATGTGCTCGAGCCCCCCCATGTCTCCCGATCTTCCCTTGCTCTACCATGTCCCAAACCCCCTTCGAAATCCCTCCTTCTGTCTTCAAAATCAGCACCTCGACGGCCATAGTATCCTTCCCGGTGCTCCCACTCCGCACCTCTTGGCTCCACCCCTCCATACCCTTGTCTCTCTCCGTATCTCCCTCCTCTCTCCTTCCTCTGGAAAGGCTCCAGATGGGGTCTTCCTCTTCCCCCTTCCACGATTTCCACCTCTTCTTCCTCTTTACGGATTTCAGATTTGGTGTTTTTCGCTTCGGGGCCCTTTGCCTCAGATGCAGCCGTTTGGGTTTGGAATTCCAACATCTTCTTCATCATATCCCGTAGATCGGCCACTTGTCCTTCCATGGAAGACATCCTTTCCTCCACGGTTTCCTTGATTTGATTCATCTCCCCTTCGATCATTTCTTCCAAAGCATCCACTTTTTTAGCCGTCATCGCAATCCGGAGTTTGCAGATTCACGAAATCTGATTTTTGAAGTCAAAAAATAGCAACTTCCCCTCTTTCCGGCCAAAAAACTGCTGCAGGAATTTCCCAAAATCAGCCCTCCACCGGTCCCAAGACTTGCTTTGATACCAATTTGATAGGAAATACTTGAGTTCGCAAGTAATCCTACCGGATCTACTTGAGTTCGCAAGCAAACCTAAGCCAAATTGATAAAAACAGCGGGAAAAACACAAAGAATTGGAGCAAATCAAACTAGAAACGATAGATTGCGTCTTGGAAATAAAGCAAGCAAATGCAAAAGCAAGATACAAGAGATCCTCAATTCGAGAGGATGATCGTCTCTCCCAAATCTCTAGACAAAATCGTCTAGAGCCCAAACCTCCAAGAAAACCCTAAGTTCAATCAAACAAAACATATCTCTCCCTAATTCCCTCATCCCCTTTAATACAATAAGTTTCCTAATTAGATTTCCCTCCCAATGCTTTAGCCGCCCCCTCCTCCTTGGTTTGAATTTGATTTTAGAGGGTGGAAGACATCCTTTCCTCCATGGTTTCCTGTAGACCTGAACCGGCCCTTGGGCCGGCTGGGCCGGTTCAGGTAAAACCGGCTTATCACGGACTTTCAGGTGGATAAAAATGAGCATACACCTACCACTTAGGTATAGGAACTTTACATTTTATTTCTAATTAGTGATCAGTAATGTCATTGCGCTATCCTTTTTTTATTTTTATGATTGCTTTAACTTAATACATGAATGGATAAATCTATTCTTTGTTTTTTTTTTGTTATTGCGGATTGAAACCTTAGTTTAAATAGACTACTAGTATGTTTGTAAGTGAATAAGCTCTCATTAGTCATCAATTTTCATTTTCTCATATAACTCCCTTTGTAACCTCCCAATAAATGTATGCAACACTTCAGTCAAATGCTTACTTGATTGAAGTGTTTTGTATTGGTTTTTGTAAGAAAGTTCCCGAATGAAAAAAAAAAAAAACTGCCAAGATGCAATGGATGGAAGAATTGACATCTTGGGTTATCATTGATAATACGAATAATCTTTTTTAATCTCTTCTCATTTCTTTGAAATGTATCCCCAACTACGTCTTCATGTCTATCTCACAAATATAGCATAAAGCTAAACTTTCTAGCCCTCCACCAGTTTTAATATTTTAATCATTCTACTCAGACAATTTCAAGAAATACGTCACACTATTCCAAAATGAAGTTATTTTTGGGATATGCCTTTATGTTCTTCTTATGTACTCAAGACTAACTCTCCATTGAGCCTGATTATTGGTACTTTTAAACTCTTTTTGAATTTACAAAGGTGGGAGAAGTTCCAGAAGGGTTTCCTTTTGAAATCCAAGATGAGGAGGGGACCAATGTCATTACTCTTAGGAGAGACTACCTTGGGGAGAATATCGAGGTTGTAGTTTCCATGCCAACTGTGGAAGATACTGATGACAATGAAGAGGGTGTTGATGAGGAAACTCAAGGCGATGATGAGAAGAACGACCAGCCAACCATTCCTCTGACAGTAAATATCAGCAAAGGAGATGGTTCTGTTTTGGAATTCTGTTGCACTGCATATGCTGATGAACTTGTGATCGACAGCTTGTGTATTCGTGGAAATAAAGTCTCTGATGATTTGCTTGCATACGAAGGCCCTGATTTCAGGTAAGAGATTACTAACTCCTTGATTTGTTTTTAGTCCATGCATGTTCCTCATGAAAAGCACTATCTTCCTTCTCCTTGCATTGCAGTGATCTTGATGAAAACCTCCAGAAGGCATTCCATAACTATCTTGAAATTAGAGGCATCTCTACTGAGACCACCAATTTCTTATACAAGTACTTGATAAGTAAAGATGACAGAGAGTACCTAACATGGCTGCAAAATGTGAAGTATTTTCTTGAGAAGCAATGAGTGTTGGAAGTTTACAAGCAAACTTTTGTCCTGTTTCTGAAATGAGACTATTCTTTTGAAGCTTTGTTATTGAAATTGCAACAGCCACCAAAGTCCTGTGAGACTATTCAGTTTGTAACATTTTTAACTCCTCCCAGATTGGAGGATATAGACTTGATTGTTCCAAACATTTTTGTCTTTTAAAACTTTTCTGAATTGTATCGCAGCATGTATGTATGAATATGCTATATGATATTTTAAGCTTAATAACATACTGAACACTGATGATTTTATCATTTGTGGTTAAGTTGTTGATTAATCTGCTTTATTCTATGTTGAGAACTAATTAATGTGATCAGGGGTTGATGTTTGAACAATTGGTTCAGGAATCCAACTCTTTTTCTTATGAACTGTGAAGCTGCTGTCTGGTAAGAAGTTGCTCAGAGGTGAAAATCATAAGTTCCTCATCTTCAAACAAATCTGACTACGTTTGAAATGGTGCAGATCTGAGACATTATTGAAGTTTCTTAAGCAATTATGGACAGGGATGGTAACTTGATGGGATGAGTGAAGCAGAGGTTAGCTCTACTGCTCCATATGCTAATGTTTTCTTATTATTATGAGAAACATATTGTTAGAATCATTTTTCTGTTGGTGCATCACATTTAGAATTTTATATGTGAATTGGTTTATAAAGTTGCTCTTTTGATGTGAGCACAATAATTTCCTGTTATATAACATAATGAAAGCAGTGCATGTTGTGTCATGATAAGAAATCTGAAAACAAATTTGTAAGTTATTTTATTAAGATTTCGTTTGGGATAGCTTTTTTTACTGCTTTCTAAAATAGTTTCTTAATACAAAAATTTGTAGATCAAAAAATTTTTATACTAAAAAATTATTTTAGAAAACAATAAGATAATTGTCTCAAATAAAATTTAAGACAATCCATTATTAATTATTTATATGCATCACAATTTTATATATGCACATAATAATTTTTCATATTTTTAGAGATCCGTTCATAAAAAAATCACAAAAATATCCAATTTTTGTATGCAAAAGATCTACTATTATACTTATAAAAAAAAATTATATAGAAAATAGAGAACTCGAAATTCTATAATAAAATTTTAAAATAAATAAAAAAATAATCCATATAAAATATGCGGATTTAACCACCACTCAGCTCCATCATCTCCACCCTATCAAACCCCCCCACTCCCCATTGGCTCAAACCCACAGCCCCTTATCCACTCCCCACTTCCAATCCACTCGTCAAAGAACAAAATCCCTCCTTTCTCCAATCCACCCATATCCTCCAATATCCTCTGCTTCTCTCTCTCTCTCTCTCCTCTTTCCATGGCCATGGCTACGCAAGCTGCCTCCGCCTCTCTCTTCCCCCCTTCCACTCTCAACCCTACTCGCCCCCGCTCCTTCCCCAAACCCCTCCTCCCCCTCTCTACTCCCTCCCGCCCCTTCCCCCTCCGCGCCTCCGCCGCCGACGCTCCCGCCGCCTCCAGCCCCGACCCCACCCCCGCCCCCGCCTCCGCCCCCGCTGGCTTCACCCCTCCAGAACTCGATCCTAACACCCCTTCACCGATCTTCGGCGGCAGCACCGGCGGCCTTCTCCGCAAAGCCCAGATCGAAGAGTTCTACGTCATAACATGGGAATCCCCCAAGGAACAGATCTTCGAGATGCCCACCGGAGGCGCCGCTATCATGCGCCAGGGCCCCAATCTCCTCAAGCTCGCTAGAAAGGAGCAGTGCCTTGCTCTAGGCACCCGCCTTCGATCCAAATACAAGATCAATTACAGGTTCTATCGCGTCTTTCCCAACGGTGAGGTACAGTATCTTCATCCCAAGGATGGGGTTTACCCGGAGAAGGTGAATCCGGGAAGACAGGGCGTCGGCGTCAATAACCGCAACATCGGGAAGAATGTCAGTCCGATTACCGTCAAGTTTACTGGTAAGCAGGTCTATGATTTGTAAACCCTTTAGCATCTTTTAGCATTTCACCTGTTTGAAGATCTGGATGTTTGTTGTGCGATGTTTGTCTGTAACTATGGATAATGGGAATTAATCGCTTTTTAAGTTGGGTGAAGAATTGGTATGATTTTTATTTATATTTGAAAATGATAGGTCTGTGGAGAGTTAAGAAGAAGATGGTTTATGTAGCATATTCTATCATGGCCCAAAAAAAATTTCCGTATGCTAGAGAATGTTGAGCAACGTTTTCACGCCATCCTTATATTGGTAGAGAGATTACTTACATGTCTTAGATTCATGACAGGCAACTTAGGCTTTGTTTGGGACTGCTTTCTTACTGCTTCTTAAAGCAGCTTTCTTATAAAAAAATTTAATTTTTGTACTAAAAAGCTGCTTTAAGAAGCAATAAGAAAGCCGTCTCAAACAAAGCCTTAATCACTACTTCAAATCCATCTTAATTTCTGATCTTTGAGTGCATAGTTCTTTGTATTAAACAAAAATACTGATCACAAGTGAGAGCATGGCTTTTTGTATTAAACCAAAAATTTGATGTTGGTGAGGAAGAAATATTTGATAGCAGCACAAAGATCCTTATCAATGATAGTCTAAAGAGTGAGTATAAAATTCTAAAGGGAAGTCATCCAGTGCAGGGGATGCATTTTAGGGTTTGTAAGGTTTGCTAGGTGGTGAGGAGGAAGGGGGCTTTTCCATAGGAATAAAGTTATCCAATGGACCAATAGGATGGGAGGAGTTGAAGGTGCCATTCAATAAAAAAATTACTACCTTACTAGCAATGTTTCTGTAAAAGGGGAGAACACCATTTGGAGTTTCCAATTCTTTGATAAAATTTTTGTTCTTCCAACATTTCATTTTGGAGAAAAGAAAATGCAGATCATCTTCACCACTAGAGAGCTATTTAGATTTGGCACATTGGGATAACTAGGAGGTATGACATTCAGAGAGCTGTGATGCTCGAGGATATGGCAGTGCAAAGGGGAAAGTTGAAGAATGGAATGCAACTGATTTTGCTTCCTGATGCAATCATTGATTTCATTTAATAGAAAATGTCCCTTGTTCAACTTTACCTCTTTGAGAATTTTTGTTAGGCTTTTCAACTTGTGGAGGAATGCAACTATGATCTCACTGAGGGGCCCTATCCCAAGCTTAGAAGAGCAGAGTGTCGAAATTGTGCATTTTCATCCCATAATTTTTAAAGGAGAATTTGTGGTTGGAGGGGATAGAGACTCGAGGATTGAGGATAAGAGGGGAGTGATCAAAATGTATGTGGGCGTCCATCTTATAAGAGGAGAGGGGGAAGTCATCAAGTCAAGCTTGATTGATGATAACCATTCTGTCAGATTTGTTGTGGATAGGGTTTTCAATCCTGGAGTTAGACAAGGTGAAGACAACACTGTCGAAGAAAGATCAATCAAACCAACCTAGAAAATGCATTCATTGAAGTCAGAGAGCTTGTTGGGGGAAAAGGGGGGAATACCCCCAGTTCTCCCATTTTGATTCCTGCAGTAATTGAAATCACTAGCAATCAACCCAGGACCACCTCTTTGAAATTGACAAATCATAAGATGGTAGACCAGAGTTAAAATCTCTTAGAATGACAATTTTCAGTATATACAATAGATAATCAGGTAGAGGAGTGAGCTCCAAGTTAGAGAATATCACGCATAACTTGCTTCTCAATGGAAATGGGTGTTGGAGCTCTTCCATTTTATCTGGATTATCCTGGGATTGTTATAGGAGAGGTTGTGCAGTTACCTTTCAGAAGGACGAGTTGGTGTGAGGTATCAAAGAAGGGTTCATGAAGGAGGAGGTATAAATATGAGCTTCCAGAATATAGAAAATGTCAAGCTGCAGAGAGGAGATAAGTTTTTGCAGTGAAAAACTCTATATGCTCCATTGAAGCCCCTAACATTCCATAGGGATCATATGATGGGGTGATCGAGGGAGTTGAGGTTAGAGACGGGAGTAGTAGTTTGAGGAAAGTTAGGAGCGTGTTTTGGTGATGGAGGAGGAGGGGTGGCAACCATAGGGGATGGTTGAAGGCAATGGAGCAATGCGGGAGTGAGGCTTGGATTTGTTTTGCTATGGAATGAGCAACTTCTGTTACAACCATGATGGCGGGGAGCAAGGGGAGGAGAGTGGGGTTTGGTGGGGGTTTTTTTATACGAAGGTGATGAGCATGAAGAAAAAGGAGCAGCTCGGGCACAGAGTAGGTTTCCAGTCATAGAGAACTTTCGGTTCAACATCCTTACCTTTAAGAGTAATAGGGATGGCATTTGGGAGGGTCACACCATTGTTGACTTGAACGCAAATCCTAACAAATGTAAAGCATAATTTGTTACCAGCAAGTGAATCGATCGAGAGGGGGATGTCAATTTTACTAGTAATTTTAGAGATACCTGTATGAGTTCCAATATGCAAGGGGTAAATTCAAAATCTTATATGTTTACAGCGAGTTTTTCTTTTTAGGATTTAGAGTTTTTGTGTTTGTGCTGTTTTTATTTGCTAGCTTCATGAATTATATGTGAAAATTCTCTTAGGAAAAAAGAAGTGGATTTGTCTAAATGAGGTTTGAATCCAGCAGCTGATATTGCTAAAAGACTTGCATCGATTTGTGACATGTTAAATGGGAGAAATTATTCTGTGCGATCACTAAACGGTTCAGAGGCGAATCAGAATACGTCACATCCCCCTGTACCGAGCGGTACATAAAAAAAAATGATGTGACGTAGTCTCATTCGCCTCTTGACGCCGTTTGGTGACCGCACAAAATAATTTTTCCCTAAATGGTGGCCATGCAACTCAGGAAATGCTTGGCTTTTACAAAAGACTAATACATATTGTTGTCCATTAACATGTTACTTAGAATTACTTTTATTCTAATTTTCACTAACTTCACTTTCTATGTGAAATGCTATTTTTATAAAATATCAAATAATTAGTCCTTATTTATAAATTTAAATATTTTGTTGAAAATTAACTTTGACTAATTCTAATAGGTTAGTTTTTTTTTTCCCTTAATAATTATTCTTGGATTGTAGCAATTTAAGTTGCTATGACCAAGATGATTGTTTATAGTTATGACATTATGCATGTAAGGGAATGATTTCTAACACCAATTAGTTCCATCATGAAATTATAATGGATACCAATTTTATTCAAATATGAAATAATATTGTTAGGTAATTTTTTTATATGAAAATTTTATATCTTATTAATCTCAAAAAAAATTTAATAAATTTTAATTTCATCTTCTGAATATAATGTAGAGGGGTTTACATACATAGCACTCAAAACAATATCATTTATATATTTAATATTTAAATTTTACTATTTACATAACATAACACTATGTTGATTCCTCATAAAACCCTCATCCGACATCGTTCTACATAAAAAAGATGAGGAAGTCGTAATTGAATCTTACTAAAGCTTCATTTGAGATAGCTTTCTTGCTATTTTTTAAAACAGTTTTAAAGTATAAAAATTTTTTAAATTTGAAATTTTTGTATTAAAAAGCTGCTTTAGAAAGCAGTAAGAAAGTTGCCACGAATAAACCCTAAGACAGGCGAGGATGGGATTGGTGAGAAAACAAACAAGTTGAGATGTAAATGGGATGTTGGTGATAGACATACAAAGAATGTAAAGGGGACCAATAATCCCAATAACAACAGGAGTAACATGTGAAGAGTGATGAAACTGGCGAGAAAGCTAGGCTGGAGTATTGATTGTGTGATGACAAAATTGAACGGAGGTTGTTATTTTTATTGCAATTTTTAAGTGCTATAAATGTAAATAATAAAATTTATGTGTTAAATATTTTTAAGATATAATTTTGAATACTATATAGATAATTTCTCTTATAATGTTTTAGCAATTCAATGGTTATTTATATCATTTCTACCTCTAGTTTAGATAGGGGAAAGTGGGCTCTCTAAAAGTGGAAAAGTTGCCCCTTAATTTCTATTGGGAAGATTGTAGATAACCTAAATTAGAGAGAGAATAGGAATTTCTTACTTTTTTGGAAATAAATTAGATAGGTCATTTAATTTGAAAGAGATAGAAAGAGAGAGGCATTAAATTGCCACTTAATGAATAGAATGTAAATTGGAGCAATTTGTTTTCCTTTTTTTGGTCATATTAAGCGATAAATTTTTATTTAAATTTAATAAAAAATATTATTTCTAATGCTTTTTAATCAAATCTTTTTACTTATACCTCTATCTTTCTTAACATAGGCCGGATCTAATAAATCTACTCTCCTAATACAGTCATCGAAAAACCGACGTTTTATTTAATGAAACCGTCTAAGGTGGCTATCTCTAATCTTATCTGCCACTGGACATACTCTAACCTTTCACGTATTATTTCTCAAATATTTTTCGCATTTTCTTAACATGAGAATTTTATTATCATATTAATATTAATGATGATGATGAATCACAAAATTACTATATATTAAGCATGTTGGCTTAATTAAATCAATGTTGTTTATGAAATGTTAACTCAAATATTTAATTAAGATTTCATTTGGGACTGTTTTTTTAGTGCTTTCTAAAACAGCTTTTTAATACAAAAATTTTTTGGACTAAAAAAATTTTGTACTAAAAATTTGCTTCAGAAAGCAGCGAGAAAGCTATCCCAAACGAAGCCTAAATCAAATATTTAATTACATGCATGCACAAAGCCTTTTTTTCCTTTGGAAATGCCTAAAGCAATGTTTCATGACCACCTTTGAGGGGAAAGAGTCGGACTTTCATTAATAATAAAGATATGCTATTTATTGTATAACGGATAATTAAATAGTCATAATTATCTCCATTTACTATAATCTCTTTGTAATATCTCTATATAAAGGCCTTCTCTTGCAAAGCTTCATACCTTAGAACTCTTCAAGGAAGCAATGGCCGCCATTGCTAAGCTCTTCTTAGCTTCTCTTACTCTTCTTTACCTTTCTCAAGGTCACTCTCTATTTCCCTTTATTTTTTAAATAAATTTATACTTTATTCATGTTTGTGTATAATTTAAAAATATATTTTTCTTATTATTTTTATATATCAGTAGTGTTTTTGCAGGTTAATATTATAAATAATTAAATAAGAAAATCAAATAAATAAATTAAATAATTATTCAAATTAAGAATATTTTCTCAAATAATTTTCATAAACTGAAGTTTCTTTATATTCTTAATTTTTTTTTCAAAATCTGCAAAATTTTAGACTTGTATATAATTTTTTGACAGTTTCTGAAGCCTGATATTATTTTTTTTTATAAATTTAGACTTCGTTTAGGACGGCTTTCTAGCGGCTTCTTCAAGCAGATTTTTAGTATAAAAATTAAAAATTTTGCACTAAAAAGCTACTTCAAAAAGTATTAAAAAAGCCGTTCCAAACGAAGTCTTACCGAAGAAATTAGCTTTGGGTCATTGCGAATTATCAGACATAGAAGTTGAACAGAAATCAACTGGAGAAATTGTGAAGGGAAAGACAGAGTATGAAGTGGTGATAAACAACACCTGCATCTGCACTCAATACAATATACATTTAGATTGCAATGGATTTAACACAGTGGTATCAATAGATCCTACCAAATTCAGGAAAATAGATGATTATCAGTGTTCTGTGAACAATGAACATCCTGTGTTCACAGAGGCACCCATTGTATTCAAATATGCTTGGGATATAATGTTTGATCTCAATCCTATTTACTCTACAATTGCTTGCTCTTAAAATTGTAATTGTTCAATGCAAATGACTATAATAGAATAAAGCTTCTTTTTTTATTCTTATGATAGTATAGTTTATAAGCTCTTGGTTGCTTGTTGAAAAGGAGTGGAAGCCTTGATAGGATTGTAATCTTATGAGCATTTATAAAAAGGATTTGAAAGGAGAATTGAAAATAGTTCTTTGTAATCCATTGGAATTTGATTATTTGTAGCCTTCATAGGTCGAATCCCGCCAGGGGCTCTGCCTTCTTGGACCCCCGTCATATCTACGAGGCGTACGACGATCAAGGATATGAACAAATAAAGGTCGAGCCAAATTCAAAGCAACTTTAACATTTATATGAAAAATATCTTGTAAAATGTGTAATTATTCAGAATATGAGATAAAATAACCATCCTAACAAAAAACTTGTCTTAGAGCAACTTTTTCTTGCATTCTACATCAATTTTTGATGTTTTATAGAAGCCTATTACTTGAATGATGCAAATAGATGTTTATTCATCTCTTTTCCAGTGGTTTAACCATTGAAATTCTCAATAGGATCTTTGTCTTTTGAGAAATATGCTTTTCTTTGCCAGAAATGCTCTATGTATATCATTATCAATGCCTCTTGATAGATAGAGTGGCATTGGTGCCAGTGAATTATTGTAAGATCTGGATTGCATCCACTTCCATCATCTTCTTCATAATGTCTACTCCTCCATCAGGCTTCCCATATTTGATGAGGCTCGCCAATATCTCAGTTATAACTAAAGAGGTCAAGCAGAGGAAGGTGATTGAAAGTTAGGGAGGCCGATTAAAAAGCTGCTAATAATGTTTGTGTTGAAGATGGCTATTGTTGCATCAAGCCAAAGAAAGCCGTTAATGGCTTCAATAAATCTGCTGGACAAATTTCAGATATGAAGAGTAGTAACAACTATGCAAAAACAAAAGAAATTAACTCAGTCAAAATGTTCATTGTAAGACATGAAAGCATGGAGTAAAAACAGCTTACATGGTGAGCTTGCAACCATATTATTTGGTTGCCATACTTGCAGAAGTTGTTCAAGTGAAAAAGGTGCTTTCTCACATAGAAAAATTGTTCTAAAAAGCCATCCATTGCTGTAATTCCTGCTGTAAATTAAGCCAAAACAAGCAAATGTATGTATTTAGAGAGAATATTAGAAAGATATAAACCAGAAATGAACAGTTCAGCTGTAATTCCAGAGAGTGGCACATAGAAAGTGAACTTCCCATTGATCAGAAGAACTGTAGCTCAAACTACCCCAACCACACTTCCACTTTAATTGACTGTTATAGCCATTATCAACATATATGCTATATTATTTATAATACTCGTCACATTTCGATGTAATGTTAAGAATAACAAAGATTTTTTTATTTTGAAAAACTGATTTATATAACTAAGGGTCCGAACTTTTTATATGAGTGGTTGTAAAGTTGCTATTGAGAAAGCGGCTTTTTTAAACTGTTGTAGAAACTAGCTTCTTAACACTAAAATTTATTAAAAACAGTGAAAAAACAGCTACCAAACCAAAACTGTATTTGCGGTATGAAAAGTAAAACAACAAGAAAGCTATCCAAATTGAAGCTTAAGGCTTCGTTTAGGATAGCTTCTTTGCTGCTTTCTAAAACGACTTTCTAGTATAAAAATTTCTTGAATTAGAAATTTTTTAACTAAAAAATAGTTTTATGAAGTAACAAAAAAACTGTCCCAAATGAAGCCTAAGTGTCTTATTCTAAAATAGATGTGCTTTTTTTAACTCTCCGTATGCTTTATTTTCTCTGCTTCTTTTGCTGTCCTACCTTCCTTAAGAAAAACAAGGGAAGGACAAAGAAGGCAAGGCTATTTAAAAACAATCAGTTTTGATTTCAAAAGTTAAATCAAATTAAGGGGAAAAACAATCAAGCACAAATTAAGTAAATAAACTAAAATGATGGTTAAAATAAAATAGGACAAAATGATGCATTAATGTTGATTGTCATTTATATAGGTAGTAGAAAAATAGAAATAATGATCAAAATAATCCTCTTGCTCTTTACGATGGATCAAAATAATCCTCTAGCTCTTTATGTTGGATCAAAATGGTCCCCCACTATTTAAAAATCTCATTTTAAACCTTTGACTTTGAAAATAGGGTCCTAAATGATCCCATATAATGACTGATTCGATCCCTATTTAAAGAGTTAAGGTATCAAATTGACTCTTTTATATAGTCAGGGATTATTTAATTCTCCAAAAAAAAAAGTTAATGGACCAATTTGATTATTTTCTTTAGAAAAATAAATGCATAAAATAACTGATATTTAGTATTCAATTAATTATTTGTTGTTTTATTGACCAAATCTACTTCTTTGTCGCTAATAGTGCAAATAAACATTAATAATTAAACAATGGTTACTTTCAAATTTGAATAAGAAATTGAATATAATATTCTAAAATGGTATCACCAAATAAGATATTGCATTCAAATTTGAATTATTTAAAACAAAACTAATAAAAGAATCTCACAAATTTTTAGTTAACTCCAATATCTCTACTGGTTTTGCATTGCAAGTAAGTATTTGAAATTTCCATTCATGCAATGAAGTTAATTGAAGGAATGATAACATGTTAATATATATAAGAAAATAGTTTTTTTTTTTTTTTTTTCATGTAATGAGCATGAAAGGCATTAAAAAGATGATGGTCATAGAGAATGCATGCATGGCTTATAATGTAGTACAAAATGCATGCAGGCATTCATGCATGGCTTCTATAAACGGGTGAAAAAACATGTATGCATGCATGATCCATAATACCTTGATACTTACTTGCCTGATTCCTTTAAAATCAGAAGTTTATTAGCAATTCGTAAAAGCATGTATTCTTAGAAGACTTGAATGCATATCTAGTTTCAATATTCTGAAAAAAAAAATGGATATTTTGATGTAATTGTATGAGGATAGGCTTGAAAAACATTGGATTTACTTTAAGATTAGTGTTGTCTATAAAAAGTTTATATTGCACTAACTCAAAATAAATCCCGTGATTTTCAAACCCATCAGGGTATACATTGTTAACACACAAACCATGTTCAAATCTGATTCAAATTAATCATTTTCCAGCAAGATTCGAATATGGTTAGAATATGAATATGATAAAATTTTAATGATATTCGAAAATGGTTGAATATGATCTACATATGGTTTGACAATGATAGATACAACAGAGTGCGTTTTAGCAGCTAATAGTGGTTAATACAATAAAGTGTAACTATGATAGTTATAACACTCAGGGGTACAAGCGAGTCGAGCCGCATCTAAGCTCCGTCTTGTATTCCGAGTCTGGCCTCTGTCTCACGTTCAAACCCTTTTCATGCATGCCCGCGTCCAAAATACGTCCGAGCTTGAACATGATCAATGTCATTAGCACGATGCATTGAACCGACATTGAACCCTTTTTGGACCTTGGTTGACCATGGTTAACCATAAAGCCACTTAAACCTTAAACCCCTAAAGCCTCCTAAATCTAAATTTTACTTAAACTTCAACATGGTTCAATTAAACCAAACCATAAAACAATTTCAGCATATCAAAAATATGATTTGGAATGCATTGAATCCAAACAAAAGTTATGATCAAGCTTTGTTGAACAAGTCAATCTAGGTTGACCAAAATGATTCTTAAGCCTTTAAACTTGCATTTCATACATGAAGGCTTCACCATTGCATGAAACCTTACCAACATGTTTAGAATATTATTTGGAATTAGTTGGACCCAACTCCAACCCATAGTCAACCCTGGTTGACCAAATGAGCCATACAACCATCAAATATACATTTCATGCATGGAGACATCACCAAACCTTGGAACCACCTCCAACTTAAAATGTAATTTTGAATTAGTTAAACCCAACCCTCATTCAAGTGTCAACCTTGGTTGAACAAGTCAACCATGGTTGACCAAACCAAACATAAAATATTTAAAAATTCAAATCTAATGCTCCAGACCTTGCCAACCCAAACTAACCCATGCGGACTATCCATGGGGTCCCCAAGGGTCATCCAAAAAAGTTTTAACCCATGGGCCCACTTGGTTTAGCCACATGGCTTGAACCAAGTGAGCCCAAAGAGGTTTTTTGAGCCAAAATCTAAACCTTCTCAAATTAAATTACATGAAAGCTTGTATAAGGTATCCCTTGATGCCTTGCATCAAACCCAGTCAGCCCAGCCCATTAGATGACTTGGGTCAACAAATGGTCCTGTGACTGAAGTCTCGCGTCTGAACTCTGTCCTGTGTTCCAAGGCCGAGCCCACTTTCGAGCACACCCATGATTTCGGGTTCTCGCGCTGCGATCCTGCCTTCCCACCCGCGATCTAGCACTCCCGTGCTGCAATCCAGCATTCCCGCCCGCCTTTACGTCAGGCATCCGAGTCGGCTGGCGAGTAATCAAGCTAAGTTTTGGTTAGAACTTGAGCTTGATTATACAACAAGCTCGAAATTTTACTCGAACTCGACTCGTGAGCTCCATAAGCTTAACTTACGAGCTCGTTAACGAGTCAAGCCCTAGCCGGCTCGCTAGTCAGCTTGACTCTGTTGCACCCCTAATAACACAACAGATTATAAGACAAAGTATAATAGTCACGATTGCTTATGAGATAGATATAACATAGTGTAAACCAAAAGTTATAATACATCACAACAATAACATTATATTATTTTATAACCAATCAATGGCATTGCTTCAATAATTGCATTAAATATAAGCAGTTGCAATATTCTTATAATAACAAAAATACTAGAGCAAAAATTGTTATGAAGACACTTGATACTTTGCCTTGCAAGTAATTTGACTATGACCTCTTAGGTTTCGTTTGAGACAGCCTTCTTACTGCTTTCTAAAGTAGTTTTTAATATAAAAATATTTTAAATTATAAATTTTTATACTAGAAAGCTATTTTAGAAAGCAGGAAAAAAGCTTTCCCAAATGAAGCCTTACTATACATCGGTACAATTATGTTGGCTTGCATCTTTCTCCTCTTTTGAAGATTTTTTTTAGCTTTGGCTACACTAACGGGGAACATAAGAATTGTCTTTATTTTAGCTGGAACCTCACTAATATCGTCTTTACCAAACTAGAGATTAAATAATTTTTTTTATTTCATTAGTTTAATAGTTAATTAATTAATAATTACTTCTTGTATTAATATATAATGAGTATGATTTTATAAGTTAATCAAAATTACTGAAAAAAATTAAATTTAAATTAATAATATTCAATCATATAAATTATATGCAAATAAATTAATCTTAATAATTAATATTAATCAATTATGAAAATTCATAAATTATTTAATATTATTGTTGCCATGATATTCATAACGGTAGAGAGATGTAGAGTTTAATGTCTTAGATTTGCACAAAAATTCAACATATATACAAATAAGAGAGGAGTGTAGGAATTATTAGGGACACTAGATTTTTTTACAAGAAAAATCTTGGAAATGGGATAAAAACGAGGCCTTGCCCAGTATAATTGATTCCACTTATATTTAGATTATATTACATGTGAAGTCCTTCCTCAAGGCAAGTCATTTATATACTGAAAAGAACACATTTGTTGGTTGAAATTGGAAGAACTAATTGACAGGAATCTAGCTTAAATCTAAGTGATGAAATTAGGAGTTAAAGTTGATGTCAACGGCATGCGCTGATCATTTAATTAATGATGCATTTTAGCATTATTATTGATGGTTGGTGATGACGTCGGTAGGCTTGGAGTAGCCATGCGACACTGGTTAGAAGATTGGAGGACGTTGGAGATTCATAGTCAGGCAATGTTGGTCGCATAATCATAGTTGGGCAATAGTGGTTGGAAGAATCATAATCGAGTAGCAGTGGAAAGAAGGACTATAGTTTGGCGATGATGGTCCAAATGATCGTAGTCAGACGACAGAGATCAACAGAATCATAGTTGGACGATAGGGGTCCAAATGCCCGTAGACGAGTGATGGAGGTAGGAATGATCACAGTCGAATAACAGTGGCTGGTAGATTGTGGAACAGTGGCTGGTAGATTGTGGTTGGGCAACAATGATCGAAACATGGGTGGACTTAGGGGGGGGGGGGGGGCCTAGGGGGCTCCAAAATTTTTTTTTTCTTGTATAAGGAGCTCCTTCGATGTCACCCTCTCTTCTAGCTATCTTCTCTCTACTCTCTCTCTCTCTCTCTCTCTCTCTCTCTCTATTTTTCTTTGCCTTTTTGTTTTTATAGCTAGCAACCTGCTCCAATAGCCCTAGCTCTCCCTCTTCTCTCTCTCTCTCTCTCTCTCTCTCTCTCTCTCTCTCTCCATGAGGGGTTCTACTACTTTTCTCTTTCCATCTTCACGTTATTATAATATTTAAATTTAAATTAATTAGCTTAAAATATGCTTATTATAAATTATATATATTTTTAATATACTTTTGTAATAATAAGATGCAATTTTATATATTTATTACTCGTTATAGAATAATTTTTTAGTTATATTTTTATTTAAATTAGATATGAAAATATATGGTAGAAGAGTAGTTGAAATATATTAGTATGATAATATATAGTTTAAATAAATTTGTATTGAAATTAATTTAGATGAGCATGACAATAAGTTTTTTTTATTATCATAAAATTTATCTTCTTATAATTAAAAATAAAAAAAATTAAAATCATAATGTCAATTTCAAGCTAAAATGAAAAAACTTAGGGTATTTTTAAAGTCAAAATTTTGTGCCCACACAGACAAAAAATCTTGGCTCCGCCACTGGGTTGAAGGATCGTATTTGAGAGATGGTGGTCGGAGGTTAGTCATCGAGCGAAGGTGGTCAAAAGACCAAAGTTGGATGACATTGGTTGAAGGACAATAGTCAGGCGTTAGTGGTTGGAGGATTGTAGTTTGACGATGGCTCTACCGTGGTGCTCAGGTGATGTTATGGGATATTTAGAGCCTTAAAGGTCTCTAAAATCTCAAGCCAAAGTTCAAGCCCTAACTTCAAGCTCCTATCCACTTCATATGTTGATTTTGGAGAATGACATGCTTGTAAATATAGAAAAAAGACGAATACTCCAATGGATGACTCATATTGATTCCTTTGATCATGAAGCGTTCGTTCAACAATTTAGTGCCTTACTGATGTTGAAATTAAACATATCAGGCTCCTTGGATTCATCTTGTAAAGACGCTTGATTCAATTATAAGCATGATAAATTTGAAGATCATTTGATCATCCAATTAATATCCTAAAATTCACAATTATGCTTCAGGCTTTTGATTTGAGCTTATTCAGGCTTGAATTGGACAACTTTTTGTATCGTTAGATTTTACTCATCGAGACTTTCATTTCAACAATACCTTTGCTGAAATCTCAAATCTGACGATGCCGAATTTAATTTTGAAAGTTTTAAATTCAAATATTCATCAAGATTCATACCCAATCAAAATGATTTATGATGATATATCAATTATTAAAATTTTATTTAAATTAACAGATTTAAATCTCAGAATATATAATAAACAGTTCATCAAAATTTAATTAAATTGAATTTTTATTATGCAAAATAATTTTCAGAATTTAATTGCGCCAAAATTAAATCCAGATTTAACATTATTTTCAGTAAATCCCACTTGAGTTAAATCGCAGCCAAACAGTCCCAGTTCCTGCCGGCTGGAGTGCGATTCATAGGAGGAGACTGCAAGAAGGAAGTCACGGAGGCGATCGAACGTCAAGGAACCTAACTCCATGGCGGTCGGCAGGGGCGAATCCGAGATTTTCAAGTCGCGCTCAGATAAGCGGGAGTACCGCCGTATCATCCTCCCCAACTCACTCGAAGCTCTTCTAATCAGTGATCCAGACACTGATAAGGTATTTTCTTTCTCCTCTTTCAATTCATCCCCCTTTCTTCTCTGAATCTGAGATGCTTCTCAATTTCGCGTTCTTCTGCAGTCCGCAGTTTCCATGAATGTCTCCGTCGGCTCCTTCAGCGACCCCGAAGGCCTCGAGGGTCTTGCGCACTATCTCGGTAGGCACTTCAGCGTTTGGTATTATTTACCCTTCGGTTTTCTGGCATTCGGGGTTTTGGTGATATAGGGAATTCACTGTGATGGCTTGTACCATTTTTGGTTTCTCACCTATTAAATTTCGAAAGTCCATTACTATTGTCATTGTTGTATATTGTTGTAGAAAATCTCTCCAGAGATAAAAAATGCTAACTGATTATAGACGGGATCCTTGGGGTTTACTGAGGTATTTGGTAATGATGCGGCATGATTTAGGGTTTATTTCATAATTTTTAGGATTTTGGCATTGTTGTTGTTTTAAACTGTATTTACAATCTCTAATTCTTTGTGGTTCATGGTGTGAAAAGTTGTCTCCCCTCTATATGAGATATAATCACCTTGGGTTTGGTATTTTCTACATGATGAATTGATGAATCGGGAGGCTCTCACCCTAATTCAAACAAATTGGAATTGAATTGAGCATGCAAGTAAATCTGGGGTTTAATGATGGCAAATCAAGGCCAATAGACTTCAAATAAGGTTAAAAAAGTAAGGAGATCTATCATATTAATGCACGGCCTTATTCATGCTAAATAAGTCCAAAATAATTAGTTTACACAGGTTATATGGGATCTTACCAAGGAGGTCATATTTTTTAGAAAATAATCAAACATGAAGAAGGTTTGAATAAGTTAAATCTGACTATGCAAATCAAGTCATGCATGAGAAATTCATCCACTATTAAGAAGGGTGAATTCAAATTCAAAATTCATGGTTTAACCTTTTTAGTTAGGAATTATCCTTCTTAACTTCCTACTTTTAGGCTACATTTTGAATTTTTATTAAATGTCAATGGAATTTTCTTATTTTTTAATTAGGAAAGTATGTGTCTATAATATAACTTGTACCTAGGCTTGAAAATCAATTTAAGTCATTTCAATTTAATTGGCATACTCTCTCTCTCTCCCCCCACCACCGCCACCACACACACACACACACACACACACACACACAATTATTCTGTCACCAAAATTTTTTTGATCAACTCTTAATATTTTTAGCATATTTTCTCATTTTTGTGGTAGTCAAGTGATTTAAAGCTTCATTTCTTTTTTATTTGATTCCTACAACTCTTCTATTGAACGTTTTGGTTGATTTGGCCTCTATTGACTTTGAATGTTGACCAAGCTCACAAATTATTCTCCTACCAGATGTGGCAAAGGAAGGATGTTAAGGTTTTTATAAAGAAACATTAAATTAGGGTTAGAAGGAACCAATTGCATGGTAATTCTCATTACTTATCTTCCTTGATCTTCTTGACCCCTTAATAGATTGTTCTAGGCTAGTTATCATTTAGAAATCCTAGCCATTCATGCATGCATGAAATAGTTTCTATGTTGAGGGATGTTATAAACCTTATATCTTAATCAAAACTCTTCATTTATTGCATAAAATTTTCTTTATGAAACCCTTGGTTGTATAATGCATACAAATCCTATTAGTTCCATAGTATTCCACATCATTATTCTAGGGCCAAATTGATATATAATACAACCATGATATGATGTAGAGTTGATTATGGGTTAGTTGGTACTTGGTAGAAGAGAATTTGCTCCAGGCATAGGATTCATGTCATGAGAAGTCTTGATTAAAGAATAGTGACAAGAGATTTACAATAATAAAGAATAATTTTACTTAATAAGTTGAACAAGTATCCATGTTATTTCGTGCTTTCCCAATAGGGGTGTGTACCATTAGATGCTGAAATCAATAGGTCATGCCAGAGCTCAGAAGCACATGCTGAAGCGATTGATTTGGCAATGAAAGTACGTTTAGTTGGCCGACTTCAAGTGATGAGACAAATGTTGAATATTGTTGATATTGGCAAGCAAAAGACAAATATGAAGAAGAATCATGCCAACTAGTGCAGACATATGCCATCTCGATTAATGTGCCAATGCATAGCCCTCAAGATCATGAGTCTAGCCTTCGAATTATGAATACTCAAGATCATGAGTCTAACCTTGAGTTTATACCAAACAAATCAAGACAATGAGTCTAGCCTTCGGAGTTGTCTTCTTTGAGCTGACCATACACAAATCAAATTTCTACTTAGCTATTGATCTGACATCAATAAAGCAAGATAAGTTTGCGCAGGACTTTGATGATGAGCCAGGTTATCAAAAGATCATAGTCAAAGGGGTTGCTATTTACATGAATTATGAATACTCAAAATTCAAAGCCCTCGAGGGTCAATCTCTTTGATCAATTAGGAAGCTTCGACATTCGAAAAAGAAAAATTCTAAAGCTCGTAAAGCCTCAACAAGTTGAGTTGAAAAATGTAAGAAAAAAGGCTAGCTCACCATCCTATGGCCACAAGGGGATAAAATTGGCTAGGATTTTAGAGACGCGGACATTCTTTCCTGCACATAAACCAAAAGAAGACCATTATGTAGTGTTGGCCCACACTTAGCATGCTTGATGGTCGAGTTGGTGTTTCAAAGCTTTTTTTTGTTCAATAAGCCTTAGTCATGGTTAGTCTTAAAATTGGCCCATTCATCAAGCTTTCACTAGGGTCTATGAGGACTCTTTGGATGACACATTGATGGTTGTTGACAAGTATTTTTTTATTAGGTTGAGACGACTAAGTGAATTAGAGTACAAGACAACTTGCAATGATGGAATCATTTGATTTTGATCGGGTTTATCGTAATTCTACCTTGCATCTTCTTTGAGCCAATGATGAAATATCTTTCTTTCCTCAATCTAAATTATTTCTACCAAAGTAAAACATCATAGAACCTATAAACTGGCTTGAATTGAAAGTTATCTCTTGTGATCGAGAGGGCTAATTAACCATTGATGTTTGTGCCTATGAGAAACCTCGAATCCGATCATACAGTTCTCATAATGGGATAATTTTTTGGGTTGTGTCTTACCTCATATATAGTTTGTCATTTGAAAAATCACTCTAGATATAAATACTCTTTTATTTATATTAGTAAATCTTGGTGAGGATTTTCAGAGCCCCCACACAAGTATATAACTTCATGGATATTCGTGGCTATGTATTGTGATCATCTCCTCACACTTATGCTTATGTCAACAAAGCCGAGTTGAAAGCCTTGGCTGACAGATGGTGAGCGAGTCATTGATTAGACAATGGTTAGTGGCATATACTGAATGCGATAGGGTAATTTTTGCAGCATTAATGATGCCTCGGGATTATAGGATATTGGTGATGCTTTATTGCTTTTGTTTATTTCTATTTGAAGCATATAACTATCTCGAAGGCTCTGTAAATGCAATAAAAACGTTTATGTGAAAGTTATGTAAATTATTCAATATAATCTGTTAAAGGTCAGTAGTGGACCTAGAGGCATTACATAAAGCTGCAAAGACAAGATTAGATTGTTCATGGTCTAGTCTGAATGACCAGTAATGAATTATATGTGCAAGGATATTTTAATCCAGCCTTTGTCACTCAGCAAGATTGCTTATGAACCCCGAAGGCACATAAAGTTCTTGTTTGTTCTTGGCGTCCATGTCTTCTAGCAGTAAGCTTTTGGGAGTGTATCCTGATTTACCTGTTCAGTTGCGGGACAATTGTTACATGGAGAAATTGTTGGATTAAAAAATATACATTTCTTTTAGGTCGAAGCTTACTCCTTTTTCTTGCTGCTTTTTTATTTTCTGGAGATTTTTTGTTACCATACCAGCGTCTATAGGTATATCACTACCTCTCTATACAGAGGTTTTTTAACGAAGTGAGAACTTGGGATGAAAGCACCGTTGGTTTGGAAATGTACCTTCATAACTATTTTCTAACTGTATCTTGATAAACTTTTTTGTGCATATCTGCTTGGCAAGTCTATTTATTTTCTCAGCAATTATTTTTTCTGATCTTTTTCTTGATCATAAATAGTTTGTTTGCTTCTTTGGTTATCTCTCTATTGCAGAACATATGTTGTTTTATGCTAGTGAGAAATATCCAGTTGAAGAAAGTTACTCAAAGTATATAACAGAGGTATATGCTATTTCCTTTTATTCTTTTCTTTACCTTCTTTCGAGCCACTTACTATGACACTCAACACCTCCAGTTCAACGTTTTTTACATTTTTGAAATATTGTGCCATATTCTTTTCTGATCTATTTCTACGTTGTGTTTTATCTTCATTTTTCTTTGTACTTCTAATATTTCACATGTTCATTCTTGCTTTGTACTTGCTGCTTTGGTTTTCAATTGAAGAACTAATATTTGCATCCACATTATCATTAATACTAAAACTAAGCATGGTGGCTCTACTAATGCTTTCACATCTGCGGAGCATACAAATTTCTTCTTTGATATTAACACAGATTGCCTGGAAGAAGGTTTGGACAGGTAAAATATATTTTTTACTGCTTTTTGCATTGCATTTTGTTGTATGTGACCTTCAGTTTTGTTTGTTGCTTGTTTTAGGTTTGCGCAATTCTTTATCAAGCCATTGATGTCCCCTGATGCTACTATTAGAGAAATAAAAGCAGTGGACTCTGGTTGGTGATTTCTATTCATTTGTCTCCGTTATATTCCCATTTTTTAAGTGGTCGGTTGATTAATGGGTCAACACTTACGTTTTTTTTTCTTTTAACTTAGAGAATCAGAAAAATTTGTTATCAGATGGTTGGCGGATGAATCAGGTATTTTTCTTTATTTTTTCATGTTTTGTTTGGTTGTCCCCTGTTTCATCTGTTTTAGATGTCTGCAAATATAATATTTACTGCACTGATTGCAAGTTGGCGTAAGTTATTTTGAACTATATACAAGTTTTGAATAATGTCTCGTTAAGTGCATAAAATTACTGTCCTCATAGATAAAGTTACAGAATGGTATAAATTCAAGTATAAAGAAGGATGGGAAATCAGTTGATTCTGTTGGAGAACATGGATCCCCTGTTAAAAATATTGTGCCAAAATCATTCCCTTACACTTTTCTTTCATTTATGTGATTCCAGCATACCCATTTTTACCTGAACGCAATGCATTTTGTTAAATCGAATAATTGATATGTAGTTATGCCAAGTGATGGCAGTGAAGATCCTTTTAGAGGCATTCCATTTCAACCAAATCATGCCAGGGTGAACAAGCATGAAGTTATTTCAGTTGCTTTCATTATTGAAGAGCTTATGGTGATTGAGGAACCACTTGTTAGAAGCTTGGATGCTATTAATTTTTGCTTCTAGAATGCAGAAGAGGTCAAGGTTGAAAGATTGGATGAGGGATTTGCAATTTAGCACCCTATGTAACCCATTATGGCCTCTTAACATTCCTAGAGGCAAAAGTTGGGTAACTCATTGTGCTTTAGAGCTATGGGTGGCATGTTTTTTGGCCAAGTTTGGATTTTTGTTCTTGCTTGCTAATAAAGAGTTGTCATTAGAAGGTTTTTTTGCATTTGTTTGGTTTTCAGAGGAGGCTAAGTTGTGGTTTATTTGTCATTGTTTAGTGAGTTGAAGCGATTTTGGGTAAGAGTGGCCGTCTGCTTAGGATCAACAGAAGAGAAAGGATCAGGAGGAATGTTTAGGTTTGGAATTATTTCTTGTGATGAAGTTGCTTGTGAAATAGATGGGTCGGTGGGGTCTACAGTGTTAACCTCCTTGCCTTGAATATTATTCAGAGAGATAACATGTTAATGTGCATGTTGTGTGGTTGAGGTTGAGTGCGGTTGCTATGGTTGGGCTTTAGTTGTCTGGGCATTTCTTGGGTTTAGGGTTGGAGGTCATAGGGGTTGGATTTGTAGGGCAGGGCATAGATTACAAGGATAGAAAAAAAAAACCCAACTAATGCAAAGATCGGGCTTCTAGTCGTACTGGACGTGTAGAGTTTGTTGTTTGCATCTTAAACTAATGACAATCACATAAGTAAACTCGAATTTTTTTTTCAACTTGGACAAACTCATGCAAAAGGTTAATCTGGTTTTTTTTTATAGTCAAATTATCAATAGCCAAGGGTTGCCCAATCACACCGGGGATCTTAGAAATTCGCTTGGGTTCTAGCAACTAAGTGGCAAATCATGAATTTTGATCCACATAGGGATGGGAGTAAACTCTTCTCTCTTAGGGTGAAAGTCAGGTAACCACTTTTACATAATGAATGGTTTTCCGAAGAACCAATGCCATCTCCGACCTCACTATGTTTGGAAACTTAAAAAAGGAAGAAGACATCATTGAACGATAGAAGAGACTCGGTACCTTTTAATTGCCAGACTTCTTGTGCTGTTGAAAGTAAAACTTTATAGTAAGTTCGTTTTCCGATAGCATGTCCGATTAAAGACAAGTCCCATTCCTTGGATCTCTCTTCCACTTCAGAGTTAGTTAAGCAAGCCATGTTGTCCTCAGGCCCAACAAAGAAATCGGGGAAGTAGAAGATGGGTTTTTGGTAGTTTTGGAAGAAGAGGAGTTAACGGAATCAGTGGTAGAAGAAGGGGAAGATAACTATACCTGCTTGTTTTGAAGATGATTAATGGGGGAAAGTCAAGGTTGGACAAAATATCGGATAAAAGCATCTTGTGTAGAGAAGGCAGCTGATGCTTATTAAAGGGACTGTCAAGGGTAGAGGATGAGGTGGGTGGCGGGGATTTCATACGGATATAGATGGTCAGCCTCCGGTGAAGTTGGAGTGGGGAGGGGAAGAAGGAATGAGTAGTTGTAAAAGGTTAGGGTTCTGGGAAGCTAGGGTTAGGAACAGGTACTCCAAGCCATTGCTGGATACAACACTCATTTAGCAGAAGGTTTACAGCATGGAATAATGAATGATGGTTGCAATGCATCATGGTTTTTATTCTAGAAAGAGTGGATTCTTAAATGTTTGAATTTTTTATAGCAAGAGTGGAGACTCATATCACAGTGTTTATTTAAATATGAGTTGACAAAAATAAGATGCGTATTTGTCATTCCGGATTACCACTTGTTTATGTTTTCTTGGTTATTTGCTCATTTATTCACTTTGCTATCTTTGTTCCTTTTCTCTTAATAATTGTTTTGTAATCATTGATAATACAAGCTCATTTCTTTCGACCTTTACCAGCTTCAAAAGCATCTGAGTTCCAAGAATCATCCATATCATAAATTCAGTACAGGTATATGGCTATTTTTGTTGTTTTAACACCGAAAATTATATATATATATATATATATATATATATATATATATATATATATATATATATATATATATGCATTACTTTAATTTTTATGGTTTTTGATAGTGTGTAAATTAAGAAAAACCATCTTTTGAATGGTTTGGTGACTTAAAGGTTTCTTTTCCGAATAATGGACTGATCTGTTGTCAACATTTGCATTTACAATAGCGTCTTCATTTCATTTGAATTTCCAGTTTTATTAAATTTGTTCTTATGGGTATTTCAAATCATTTGACATTTTCCATTTTATGTGGGTGAGTATGAACAAACACGGGGCAGGAGATAAGCTAACCATGATAGTCTTATTTATTCTTGAAACATAGTTGACTAAATTGTTTGGGGCGTGGATGATGCTACCTTTCTCTTGAACAATATGTATCAAAACGTATAAGATGATCTATCACAGAAATGCAGATAAGAAATGGTTCCTTTGTCTTCTCCTACTCCGTGTTGCCTCTATTTTGATTCTTAACATTGAAGGATCAAGGAGGTATCAAGGGAAGGGCAGGAAAAAAAATTGATGTAGAACGAAAAAGAGGGAAGAAGCGGGGGGGGGGGGGGGGGGGGTCATTTGAATTTTAAATTTTCTAAGTAATTGGAAAAGGGACGGAAGTGGCAGGCCAAAGAGCGAGGGGAAGGTAGGTGTCCAGGTTCAATGAATGTGGAATTCGAATTGATTCCCAATTAATTTTAGATTTATCCAATCCTTGATTGAAGGAAGGCTTTCCGAAATTAAGCTAAATGATTTAGGAGAGAATTTGAAATTTCAAATTCGTTTGAATTGGAATTCAAAAACTTATCAAAATTAGAACAACTTAATTTAGGAAAGAATAAATTTTAGAGTGAAAGGGATTTGATTGAGAGCATTAATTGAGGGGAATTAATTAATATATGAGGGAAAGGGAGGGCGGCCAAAGGAGGAGGGAGAGAGATGTCCACATTCGATGTATGTGGCTCAAGGCATTAAATGAGATTTGAAATTAAAATTTAAAATTGATTTCAGATTTAGAGGAATTAGGGGAAGGCTTCCAAAAATAGATTTGTTAATCCGGAAAGGTTTTGAAATTCAAACCTCTTTGAATTCAAATTAAGAACTTTCCAAGTTAACAATAGATTAATTTAAGAAAGTAATAAAGAGGCTATTTTGAATTCAAAATTCAAAATTTGTGGGGGAGGGGCTGGTTAGGGCGGCGGTTAGGGGAGAAGGGCTGATGGTGTAGATTGGAGCCATGGGATTGGGTGGTGTAGGGAGGCCGGTAGTTAAAAGAAAATGGAGGGTGGTGGCTGACTGTTGGAGGAGAGGAAGAGGGAAGCTTGGCCGGCGGCTATGGAGGAATTTTGGTCGGCGGTCAAGGGAGAAGGAGAAAGGAAGTTTAGAGAAAGAAAGATAAACCATGAGCCCAGACGCTTCCTGCGGCTGATGGGTACTACGTTGCCCTCACCTAGGGACTTTAAACCACGAGCCCGGACGCTTCCTGCGGCTGGTGGGTATTGTGTTGCCCTCACATAGGGACTTTCACTCTCACAAGAGCTCCCATAGCTCCTAGAACAAAGCGCTGAAATTTTTTTTATTAATCATCCATTCACCATTACAAGAAGAAGAGGGGCTATAAATAGCCCAATATACAATAATAAAACAAAAGATAAAAGTGCCCCCCGGGGTCACAAGCACCTACTCCCTCAAGTGAGGGTAAAAACTGAAAAATACATAAATAAATCAAAAAATACAAATAATAATTTAGAATAAAATGGTGCGATCATGGCCATCGATCTTCGTCTCCTCTGATAAACTTTCACGGTCGGATGTCCGCATCAGAAATGCATAAAAAGGAGGGAGACGGAAGCTTCGTCGGCAGGAAATACGAGGAGGTGGAGTCCAAGAGAGAGGGGGTAAGGAATGGAGGGATCTTATACCTGGTCTTATGTGCATCTGGAAGCGGAGCTCCTGTGAAGTTCTTGATCTTATTTTTGAAGTGTTGCAATTCCATGAAAGTGATACTGGAAACCTTATAAAGTCTATGGGTGCCCTTCTTCCTCAATTAATTGATGATTATGAGGATTGCAAGCAGCAGAATCACAGGAGTATCTGAAATGCACCATGCTTTGATGAACTAGGTACGGGTTTACTGTAATTTTTTAGCTAAGTTGGGTTTTGTGGGTGGCACTATTTTCCTGGGCTTAAACTTTTAAAGTTGTCTAATGCTTTGGTTATGCAGGGCGAAACCAGGTCTTCCTTTTTCTCCTGGAATTAACAGGCTTGGTTTGAATTAGTTTGTCCCATGGCTGTTGAAAATATTTCAGGAAGGAAAGCACGAAAAAAAAAATCTGATTCCAAAACTTTCCTGATCACATCAGACTAAGATGTAAGGAAGTGAGCACAATATTGAAGGAAAGCTATGAAAATATGCTTCCAATTAACTTTGCAGAACTAAAGGATTTGAAGCAGAGGTGTGATGCAAATATGAAAGTCTTTATTCATTGAATATGCTGTGAGAACTTTTACTTTAAAATACTTTAAATGCTTTTAAGTCCCACAAGATCTGTTTTATTTATATTTTAAGTATTTCTTTCAATTAAATCTATATAGTTAGACATTATACCACCCCGAAGGATAGACTAATGTCCTTCTATCAATTTGAAAGAAAGAAAGTTATAATTTATTTTTCTAATCAGATGCAGCATAGGGGAATATACAGCTCATTCCAAAGGATAAAAAGCATATTATCCTATCGTTCCAATTAGAGAAATAAATCATAAATTTATTTCCATAATCAAATATAGAGGATACTCAATTCGCTGTAAAAGCAAATCAAATATCATTCTATCTTTTGATTATGAAATTAAATTTAAAATATGGATAAAGCTAGGTCTGCATTCATAGATTTTTCCCCTACCTTAGAAAGCAAATTAAGATAGGGTTTATTTTATTCTGGGATCGAGATTCCTTACAGGGGCAAGCCCCTATAGTTAATTACATCTCCTAAGAGAATACACTCGATTAAAATGAAGACTAAATAATTTTTTTAAAATTATATAAGTTTAAAGAAATGTTTGGGCTAATTAAATTTTGATGCACAGGATTTAGATTATAAATTTTAACATTGAATTTGAATATTTAGATTTTAATTAAAGAAGATGTGGAAAGAGAAGAGTGTATACAATCTGGACTTACCACTTGCCTAGAGTGAGCTGCCAGCTAACAATCTTAATCACAACAATCTCCGCATGAATGCAAGATTTAGAAAGCTCTATCCTAGGAATCAAGAAGTTGTTAAAGAATTCAAATCAGATACAATACAACATGCTTACAAAAAATGAAAATCTACACGTATAATGCTTATGATGCATAAACAACAATGTATATAAAATAGTTGATTTTATTAATATAAAATTTATAAAGTACAACCTGGGGTTTGCAGTAAAGTAATGGTGGTCAGGTCCCACCAATAACAAATCTGGATTCTAATCCTATCAGGACATCTAAAATCAAATACAACTGCTTAATGATCTTCAGGCTCCAAGTATTCTGTGGAATTCTAAAAAAGAATATCCTCTTGAAAAGAGGACATTGTTTTTTGAGCCCCACCTCTACATGTATAAGCAGTTGTCTTTGACTCTTTACAACTCAAGGCTCTATACAACTCGATTTATATGCAGGGAATCTATAAAATTTAAATTTACAAATCTTTTTTATATATACATCAATTCCTAAAAACATTCTACTTTGCAGAAATGTAAAGAACAGAAAATAAAATGTAGTTATGAGTACGTTGTGAGCAATTATATATACAAGAAAGTAAATGAAAGTAAAGTATACGACCCACACTCAACATACCCTCCAAGTGAAATCAAATACGTTGTATAAGGTCAGTGTGTTATTGATTGTTTGAAGATTCCCAAATCCAATGTGTTAGTGCCCTCCTAAAAGGAGTCGTGCACAACACATAGGAGATTTTTTTGTTATTTAAGTGTATTAAAAGGTCTTGAAATTTAATGCCAAAAAGCCCTCCAAAAGAAATTAAGCTTTAGGCATAAAGACCTGAATCCATTTAATTCAAATTAATTATCAAATTTAATTGATTAAAATAAATTTTAATCAATCAAATTATCAAATTAATTTACTTTAAATGAATTAGAATTTAATTTAAATTTTTATGATTTTTATTGTAATATTCAGAAATTTTTAATGAATTATTGAATTTTTAATTAACTTTAATTGATTATTAATCAATTATTAATAAAAATATTATTAAAAGTTATTTCAAAATTTTATTTAAATTTAGATTATAAATCTCTGGTTTTTATTTAATTTTATATGAATTTTTATGAATTTTAAATTTTTATTTATTATGTTTAAATAATTATAAATGAAATTATTTAGTTAATGAATTATTAATAAATTTAAAATTTTAAAATTTATTCAAAAATTTTATTTAAAATTGGATTATTAATTTATGATTTTTATTTAATTTTATTTGAATTTTTATGAATTTTGAATTTTATTTGTTATATTTAATTAATTATAAATGAATTATTTAATTAATGAATTAAAAAAAATAATTTTTAATTTGAAAATTTATTTAAATTGAATTAATTATTCTTTGATTTATTTTTATTTTTATATGAATTTATTTTTTATATTTTTGAATTTTACTTTGATTTAATGTATTTATTTAATTAATATTTAATTAAGGGTAATTAAGTGTTAATGAAAATTTAATGGGATTTGAATTTGAATTTGAATTTTTAATGATTGTGCATTTGATTTAAAATTGATTGATGTTGATTTTTAATTTTTAGAGATTTTATTTGATTTATTTGGATTTTTTGAAAATTAAAACCCTTAATGAAGGGTTAATTAAATCTAATAGTTGTTTGGAGATCAATTAGTATCCAATCAAGGTGTATTAGATTATGGGGTTCATGATACTAAATTTTCTATGTTTAAAGTATCATCCAAAATGGATGGGTGTAGTTAATCGTAGATTTGTTTAAGTTCACTAAGACAAAGTCCTTAATTATTATCCTTAGTGTCACTATTGTTTGATAGGATTAAAATTAATGTTTGCTAACCCTTGATACATACATAAACAATCAAAACATAGCAATCATGGTAATAAAAAGTGTCCTAATACTCTATGGAATGATTATAATGGATTATTAAAGTCCTAGGTCACATAGTGACCTATGAACTTACAAATTTATATACAAGGAAACACATGCATTAAACTAGACTAAGATCATTGGAGGATACAAGGGATATCCCCAAATACATCTACATCCAATTTAATACCATGATTGTATTGATTTAGGAGCAACCATGGGGTGAGGAATTTATCCTCATGTTGAAAAGTTGAGTAATTTGGAGAGAAATAATTAGAAAAAAAAGGGAAGAGTGGAAAGGGGAGGGAGAGTGGGGGCGGCGGCTAGCTTGAATTGGGGGAAGTGATTTGGGGAATTTAGGAGCTTACCAAACATATATTATTAGTAAAGGAAAGAGGAGTTAAGGCAAGTTTCAAAAGAGGGAAGGGGGAGAGTGTGGGGCCGGCAGCTTGCATGAGTGGGGGAGATTGGATTTGGGTATTAAAGACTTGCCAATTCCAGAATAGTAATTAGGGAAAGAGAAATTATGGCAAAGATCTATTTGAATTCAAATTGGCATGATTGGCGGGCTTTCCTATTATAACTCATCTTATTTTAGGAAATGAGTTGCAAATTCAAATTTGATTTAAATTTGAAATTTGACTTTCCAAATTTACGATGAGTTAAATTAAGAAAGTATTGAGTACTAGGCTTTGGAATTTGGAGCCAAGTGGAGGGATGATGGCCGGCGGCTAAGTGGGGAGGTGGAGCTGGCGGTTTGGAGAGGGGTGGTGGGGTTTCTCGGCTAAGAAAGAAAGAAAAAAGGGAGGGGGGTGGGGGTTTCGGCTAAGGAGGGAAAAGGGGAAGGAGAGGCGTTGGGTTGGCGGCTTGGTGGAGGGATTTGGGAGGATGGGCTGGCCGAGCAAGGGAAAGAGAGGAAAAGAGGAAGAGTTGGCGATGGAGACGAACCACGAACCCGGACGCTTCCTGCGGCTGGTGAGTAGTACTTTGCGCTCACCTAGGGACTTCAAACTCTCCAAGAATTCTCACAAGAACTCTTAGAACTCACCAAGAGACAAGTGCAGGAAATTTTCTTCATAATATTTATCATCCCTCAAAAAGAAGAGGAGGGGGTTATAAATAACCAAAATACAATAATAAATCAAATGACAAAAGTGCCCCCCTGGGGTCACATAAGCCTACTCCCTCAAGTTAGGGTAAAAACGGAAAAGATGCATAAATAAATCAAATACAAATAATAACTCAAGAATAAAGTGGTCCAATCATGGTCGTAAATCGTCGGTTCCTTCTCTGATAAACTTTCCACGATCGGATGTCCTCATCACCTTCATTGTTGCATTTTCTAGAACTTACAAGCCTTCTTTGCTGCAATCCTTCTTCCTTTATCGCTACAAGCTTTTTTCTATTCTTTTTTCTCTTTGCAAATAGGTTCTACCACAATTTTTCTTCCCATGCTTGAAACCAATACCCATGTTTCTTTGGCCTTAGGTTGATTTGTAGCTGAGACTAGCAACCAAAATCCAATGGGAGGATTACAATACATCCATTCAACATATCATTTGAATGGAAAGAATTATCTCAAGTAGTTATAATTGGTACACACCTTTTTGAAGGGAAGAGAAAAATTAGGCCAATTACTTGGCACCGGACCTCATTGAGGTGATCCCACATTCAATACTTGTGATAGATAAGACTATGTTAATGTTCTTGTTACCTGAATTAGGTGATACTTGAATGCCATTCAACAAAAGAAATATGGTATATGATGAATCAAAAGTATTCTAAGGTTTGAGATATGACCTAAAACTATAAGATTAAAATTAAGATCGCATCTACGAAATAAAGAGGATGATCCATGACGCAATGCTTCAATTTACTACAAGGCCTTAGGTAGCAGATGGATCTGATGTAAAACCATGCAAGGAGTTCATAAGAATTAAAATTTTTAATTGGCAAAGTATTCCAAATGATAACTTATTATGATAACGTTCAAAGTGATTAAAGAACCTTAGTTTTCCACTTGCTTAGGCGAAGGAGTACATGAAAGATAACTAAATCTCGTTGGATAAAACAAAGGTAAAAGTAATACTACTTGCTCTTGAAACAACAATCCAAAATTTAATAATGAGAATTTCACCTTGAAGAACTAATCACTCGGTTAGACTAGGCTTGGTTTGGAGAAGATATTCCACACTAAAATTGAGATCACTACGAAGAGGACGGTTCCGACGATCTTTGCCAACAGAAAATTTGCCGGGGGTGGAGGTGGTGGCGGATGGCCGACGATTATCCACGGGTTCGGACGGATGTATGCTTCAAGCGACAACGCCAATTGGTAGATGATGCGGTTGACGAAGTCTCCAACGTTGTCATCGTTTCCAAAGTGCAACTCAAAGAACGGTGACTCCAAGATGATCACCCTACATTGTTCATCCATAACAAAGCCATGATCATGGTCGGGATCCGCCATGTGAGAACATCGGATGATCGTGGGAGAGGTGTAGTGGAAGATTATCCGGTTAGAGAGGAAGAGGGAGGTGGGTGGCGGCTAGAGGGAAAAGAAGGTGGAGAGGGGCGGCTAGGGTTAGAGGAAAGGAGAAGGTTTAGGAAATCTGAAATAAATTTCAGATTTGGGTGTGGGAGGGAACCAATTTTGAATGGCAAATCAATTCCACCAATTAGGGTAATTAGAGGATTTAATGGGGGAAGCCCATCATGGGGCCGGCGGCATGGAGAGAGGAAGAGGGGATTAGGGAGAGATTGTGTGGGGTTTCCAAATTGAGATTTCTAATTTGGGAAGAGAATAATTCAATCCAATTCAATTCAAAATCAAATTGAAACTAAATTTAAAACTTTCCTAATTTAGCTTGGTTAATTTAGGAAACTATTTGAAATTCAAAATTTGAATTTCAAATGAAGATAATTTATTTCCAAAACAGCCACAACTAAGTTAAGGAAGAATTAATGATGAATTAACTCATCGTCCAAGGGCTTTGGACAAGGAGGGGGCGGCGGTAGGCTTGGGGGATGGAGAGGGAAGCCGGCCCAAGGGAGGAGGGGTGGAGGCCGGCGGGTTTTGAGTGGTGGCTCGGTTGGGGTGAAAGGGGGAAGGTGTTGGGGTGGTTAGCCGATGGTGTGGGGGAGGAAAAGAAGAACATATGAGAGAAATAAAATAAAAAAAGACAAAACCACGAATCGAGGACTCTTCCACCGGTTGATGGGTATTTCGATTGCTCTCTCCTAGAGCTCTCTTTCTCTCCACTAGTGCTCACACAAGATGAAGAAGAAGACAAAGGGAAATTTTATAAATCATTTATCATCTTATACAATGCAAGGGGCCTCATATAAATAGGCCAAAAGGAAGAAAACAAAATACTAAAGTGCCCTCGGGCTACAACATAGACTCAACTCCTAGTAGGGGTACAATAGGAAAACTCAAAGCAAAATACATGAATAGAAAATACATAAAAAATATAAACTCTGAATCGTGCCCATCGATCTACGATTCTTCCGACGGTACACATGTCGGAATCTCGGGTCGATGTCCTCATCAGGATCGTTATTAAAGCATCCAAATAGTATGCGGAAAGATGCAGCCCTCCCTTAAGGATTTGTTGAAAAAGACAATTTATGATTGTTTTGTTGGATTAAATCCCGAGTATATGCTATAAGGGTACTAATTCTAGGAAATAATTATTTATCTTCCCTAAATGAAGTCATTGCCATCATTTGAATGGGAGAATGGAAAAGAGGAATGTTTACCAATAATCCCATGGAAAGTTTTGTGATAGGGACAAAGCTACCAACATCAAACATCCTGATTCAAAACTTTTTTCTCCTGAGGACTACAAACCTCCACATTTAACAAAGATGGTCATAGAGATTCCCTATGGTGCAATTATTACAAAAAGGCTTGACATATGAAAGAAAGTTACTAAAAGCTTCATGAAAAACCACCAAGCAAGAGCTGGACAACAAAGGACATGCAAAAGAACATGGACATGGGAAAAAGGTAACAATAAAGAATCAACTATTGTTTTACACAAAAAAGATATAGAAAAGTTGAAAAAATTATTGGAAACACTAGAAAATATTCCTACAACTGATAGTTTTTCGTTTGCATTCTCTGGCATTACCTCCTCATTATGTATTTTAGGAACATGTCATGTGGGCGACAATTGGACTTGCTAAAGAAAGAGATGGTCTTATCACCTTAAGGAATCTAAAGACCAAGGAAGCTCCACACTACTTGTTGTGTATCTGTCCTTTCTAAAACTTTTAAATCCAATAAAGAAAGGATATAGCTCCAACACTTACCTCTTGGTCATCCTATTTTGTTATTCTTAAAATTATGTATTTAATTATTAAACAATATTAGTGTTAAAGAGTTTCATTTTGATACTTATGATTTCTACTTTTCTTCTACTTCCCTTAAGGAAGAAAAATCATTCACAAATGATTTTTTTTTCTCCTCGAGGCCTTCCTTACCTCTCAATTCATCTAACAACTATACTATAGAACTAACCACTTCTTCACAAATCAAGCTTAATACCAAAACTGCCTTCTACTTAGCCATTATTGGTTTATTGAATGAGGAAGGCATCTGAATTTATGCAAGTCTAATCAATTGAATCAATCCTTGGAACTGACCCGCTGAGGAAACCATTGAGCTTGCAAACAAAGGTACAAAAACATCAACCAAGCATCCCTTACATTTGTTCTTACCATAGAAATATTTTTCTCATCATCACCAATCCTTTTTTAGTAGTCTCTATAATATTTATATCTCTAAAATCTTCTCAAAAGCTTTAAATAATGTGAATTGGATTATGCTATGAAGGACAAAATGGAAGCCCTTTAAAAGAATAAAATATGCTATTTAGTGACATTATCAAAGGGAAAAAAACCATTAGGTTATTGATGGATCTTTACTGTAAAATTTATATCTCTGAATTACTATGATAAAATGTTTCTGGAATATTTCAATGTTGAATTGAAAGTCCTATGAGGTTTTATTTTGACAAGAAGTAAACTATTAATATTGCTCATAATCCCGTGGAACACAAAATATATTGAACTTGATAGGTATTTTATAAATGAGAAGCTATATAGTTGTCTAATTTGTACTTTGTTGTCACAGTAGGGCAGCTTGTAGACATTCTTATCAAAAGATTATTAGGAACAATGTTTCAAAATTAACATGCAAACTTGGATTGGTCAACATCCATTCATTCGATTGAGGGGAAGTTTGAAAAAATCAACTCCATTAATTCTGCCTACTGCATATCCGCCCCGACTTCTGCAATATCGTCTGCCACATTGCTTATTTGCTTCATGCCACCTCACCAATTCATGGACTGCCCTAATTGTAATTAATTATGTAATTATTTTTTTTCCCTATTTGTTGTATATTTTAAAGTAGAGGTTCCCTATACTTATATAAATTCAACAGAAATGATGGAATGAAGCACTTAAAGAATCATCTTGAATTCTTGTCAATTATGACTATAAAGAGCTTTTTTTCCGTTTATTTTCTTTCTATTTTGTAAACTTCCTTACAGTTTTTGGATCAGGGAAATCCTTTGTTTCCAGTTTGAATTCTCTCTCTCTATGCTGAAATCTGCTCCTTTTCCGTCAATCTACCCCTCCCCACGTCATTTCCATTCAATTCAAATTTAATTTGGGATGCTTAGGATAAGCCTGCTTATTCATATCCAGGCGTCTTTCAATAATAAGAAATAAGATATCATATATACTATTGACATCTCGGCATCTTTTAATAAATAATACATTATCCTCATTAGTTTTTTGTTGTTAGAAAGTAATTTATTGAATATTTAATTTGTGAGAACATGCAAATCTAAAATCTCATTGTTGTTTATAGCTAAATTGAGGGATGTTATGATCCACTATGGTATAATCTCCAAAATGGTTAACAAGAAAGGAAAGCAAGTTTACTGTATAGCATAAGTGAAAATTTTAAGATATGTGACCAAATTATATTGATGAAGTACAAATAATTTATATGTGAATGATAAGTTAGTACAAATTAGGCGATTTGATTTGTATTTTCTTGAAAATGAGTAGTGGAAGCATTGATAAGGTTTGTTTAATCGAATTTGTGTGAAGGAATGGCTTGGAGAAGATGTGAAAGGCAAGGCAGGATGGTTAGCAGTAAATTTGGAAGGTTTGGGTAAATAACAGTGAACAAATGTGCTGATCTAAAGTCTAGAAGAAACAAACGTTGGAAGATTTGTAAAGCTTATCCTTATTTATGACTGATGATGGATGTTAATGGTTGGAGGTCTTGCTGTTTGTTTGGTGACTGATGATTATAATAGTGTGTGCTGGTTAACTATCATGCTGCACTTTGTTTATTTACTAAAGCAGGGTCTATTCTGACTAACAAAAAGCTTTATAGAGCGCACCCTCTTCATGCAGGCTCAGTCATTTCTTTCCCTAAAACTATGGGTAGAGATTTAGAAATATACATTTTTTGTTTCAGCCTAGGGGATTGCTAGAAGGCATATTTATCATCAACATCATCATTGTTATTCTTATCCCAACTGTATGTCTGCTTTATGATTGCTCCCCGCCTTTGTATTCCAGTTGAGTGCCAAGGCATACGATAGTTAAGGATAGCCTGGTAATTCTGCATGTTGCCGCTCAGGGAAAAGAGTAATTTAATTTCTGTAAGAATGCAATAAAGGCAAGCAAAACTGTTGCCCGAACTGCTCCCATTTTATATGATCCAAGTGCTTGTTAATTACTTGTGTTTGTTTTACCATGCTTATGTTAAATGACAAAAGGCACACTTTCTTACTTATTTGTAAGCGGTTCCAAATTTGTTTTGGATATGAAGCTTATTTAGTTATTGTCATTTTTCTGGCCTATCTTCTAATGTACTTATAATATTTTAGGAAATTGGGATACTTTGGAGGTTAAACCGAAGGAAAACGGCCTTGATACACGGCTAGAATTGATTAGATTTTATGAGGAAAACTATTCGGCAAACATTATGCACCTTGTTGTATATGGAAAAGGTGGTTTATTGCTGCTTCTTATTATTTTTATATTACATGTTTAACTTGATTTTATTTCAATTAAATGATTGCTGCTCTTCTGCTTGATCTTATTGTGGCCATTTTTCCGATTTGCATGGATATGGTAGAGAGTCTTGATGAAATAAAAACTCTAGTCGAAAGTAAGTTTCAGGACATCAGAAACATTGGGCGGAACTACTTGCACTTTCCTGGTGAACCTTGCTCATCTGAACATCTACAGGTATCTTGATCACTTAACTATTTTATGGAGTCTCAGGATATGTACGTGCAAATGATTGATTAGAAAATGCTTTCCTTGTTTTGAACAAGAGTTGGACCTACTTGACATTCATACTTATCTGTGATTTACAGTGAAGTCCGTCAACATCCGTGAGATTTTTGTGCTATACGCCTAACATGTAAAACAGCTTATAGTGGAGGATGCTTGATGACACTTTGATTGTGTGTGTTATGACTGCAATAAACAGCAATTGAAACATTTATTATAAACCAGTTACCTTAAAATACGTGTTTATCATTTTTCTTGCACTTGTCTAGGTTGTTTATTAACTTTTGATATCTTTGGAAGCATTCTTTCTAGGAACCACTGTCATTACTCGCAGGCTAAGTTTCAATTCCAGCTTTTCTCTCAAATACACCCATTGGATGTAAATCCAACAAATATTGCGCGACATCTATCATGTTTATTCTTCGACAATTTTAATAATTTTCAAATTATTGATTGGAGGCTGGGTTTCTTTAGTAGGAGATTGAATGCTATTTATATTCCTGTAATGGGCAGTTATTCTCTAGTTTTAATTCAACTCTAGAATTTGCACTTTAGGGATGACTTTCTTTTATGCCGATGCAGTGTACTCAGCCACTGATGTTTGATTGTTATATTGTGTAATTGCAGATCCTTGTAAAAGCAGTTCCGATTAAAGAAGGCCACATATTGAGAATTATATGGCCAATTACTCCTGGTATACGGCATTACAAAGAAGGGCCTTCAAAATATATCGGTCATCTTATTGGGCATGAAGGAGAGGGGTCTTTGTTTTATAATTTGAAAAAAATGGGTAGGACAGATTCCTATTTTCAAATTTCAATGATATTTAATTTAATCATTTATTATTTTTTAAGCTGAATGATTTCTCATTTTTCTGGCAAACCCCTATTAGTTTTGTAGTTCTTGTCATATTCCTGTCAAACATTATTTCTATTGTTAGGCTTCTAATTCTGTAATTATTTCTATGCTTCTTTTTATTAATGCTATTTTATGGTTTAATTTTTATAGCCTTTAGTATCATATATCGATAATTTCTGCAAATCCTTTCAGAAGATTACCTCAAACATGCTGGTGAATCTCTAATAAGAATTTTGCTTCCTGAGTGATTCTGAACTAACTTTCGGTCAATCGGGTGGCTTTTAAATGTCTATGAGCCAAGCATCCGATATTGCATTACAATTGTTTTTTTGTTTCTGTTTATCAAGCATCAGGGTATCTTTTAAGATGTTTACTCTGATTTTATCTATTTCCTTTTATTTGTTTATTACAAAAATGAACTAATTTGAGGCTGTTCGTGTATTAATGTTGCTGCACTAGGTATTCAGTCTCCTTTGAAGATTAGAACATTACTTATTATTGACAATTTGAAATCCTTTAGACTTCAATTCAGAATACAGAAAATAATAGAACTCCTTAGATTTCATCTACACGGCTATTGAAAAGCGGGTTTAAAATTTTTCAAGCACTCTATTCATTGTTAACTTAACCCAATCATTGTAATTTATCTAATTATATAAATCAATTAATAATTAATTTCATTCTCATTGCCTTCATGTTAGAGACTTCTGTAGAAAGAGACATACCTACTTATAAAACTATTAAGTATCCAAATGGTTTTTTTATTTTTATTTTTATATTTTTCATCTTTATTCACAGCTCCACTTTCCTTTAACGCAAACAAAACTTAAATGTTCGTAAATTAAAATGGCAGTTGCTAGGGTAGGTACTATATCATCTTGCGCCATGCATTTGATAAGCAATTTTTAGTTGAAGAACAAACACTCCAGACTTTAATTCATGGTGGAGATTGCATGCATTGTAAAGTTTGTTCTAGCAAAGCTATAAATTGATCCACACCATATTTTTTTTTGGTAATAAAGTTCACTGGTGCTGAAGTCGTGCAGATAAGTATTGGCTCTTACATTTTGGTTGGAAGTATATGTACATTTTTTAAGGTGCAGGTGAAGTTTATTTTCCCAATCCCACAACAAGATTTCGTGTGAATATGCTTGAACATGGAACATTAGGATGAAAGAAATAGCATGGAAAAAAATCACAATGCAATAGAATGAATAGAATCGTGAAAAAAAAAAAAAGCTTAATGTACTTATAGAAGTTAGGAAATCATGTATTGCAAATTAAAAATTCAGGCTTAAACAGTCTAGTTGAATCCACTCTCATTTAAATAATGATTAAATTGCATTCTGTTCCCTGTGTTGATCGAATTTCACACTGCCTCTGAACTTAGAACCTTTCACTTCATTTCTTAATGTTGTCTAAAGCTTCAAGTTAACTCTTTTTCAACAATTAGTTTCTAGTAATACCAAAAACTTATTTTGGTGACTAATCACTTATTCTAATTTTGGATGACACATTAATTAAGAAGCATTTTTTTGATTGTTTAATTTGATACTTGATTAATTAATTAAATCAATTATTGATCTTTATATGATTTATTAATCCTTCTAATTTCCAATAATGTAATCATAATTATTGTACTAATTGTGCCATACTGCCATGTTTATTTAAAGTCTAATTACAGATTAGTGGCAAATGTAATTGTGCTATTTATTTAATTGATGATTTGTATTTATTCCATATAATCTTTCTTTCTACGAGACATAAATCATGATAAAGTCCAATTATACGTATTAGATAGGGCTTTTGTTTAGTTATCAGCTTAACAGATGTTAGCAGATTGTCTAGATTTTATTTATCTGGATGAACTTATCTATTTGACCAAGCAGCTCCTAAGTTTCTTTAATAAATTGCTTTGGAGAGCTAAGCTAGAGTTGTTATTTGGCACCACTGACCAAGATTACGCTCATTTGCTTCAAAAAGTTTTCATGGAGCTGAGGACTAGATTCGACTCTTTTTTTTTTCTGAAGAATTGAGGTGAAAATTTTACATTAATCATGAAATATCTATTGATATCTATCAATGATGTTGTAGGATAAAGTGGATGACCATATCCTTGATGAAAGGAATTGGCTGGGTTGAACTTTCAATCACTATAAGTTCATCTTGGAAACAGCATTTTTATAGCCCAACCTAGCTTTTCTTGATATGGGTGACTAGTCACATGATCAATATATTTAACTTAATGAATCATATCCACTGTTTTTATGAGAGGTCATCTGTTTGTAGTGACATAGTAGATACAACTTTTTTTTTTTCGTCATTAGCTTGTGCCTAAATTCTGTTGTTATCCTGTGCCTCTTGGATATTGCTTTCACGGTCCATTTGTACCAGTATTATGAGCAGCAGTTCCGCATGTTCTTGCTCTAAAATCTGTAATATCTTAAGAACAAGGCATCCATATTAATCTCAAATTACATGATCAAGCTGGCTCACTTCATTTCTCTGTTAAATTAAATAGAATATGCTTGTTTCTTTAAATTGTAGGTTGGGCTATGAGTTTGAGTGCTGGGGAAATGGATTGGAGTATTGACTATTCTTTCTTCTCTGTTATCATTGAGCTCACTGATTCTGGTCATGGTTAGTTTATTCTCCAACATTATAAGTTATTTATCAAGTTTTCAAGTGTTGCGTTTTTAGCATCACTTTTTATTAGTTTTTCAAGCCGTCAATTATTTCATTACAAAAGCAGCAACAACAACAACATCAAGCCTTTATCCCACTCACTATGTGGGGTTGGCTACATGAATCCTTTTTCTCCATTGTGTCTTGTTAAGAGTCAATTTGTTCAATAATGTGTTAAAATTTTGTGCCAGATCATCATGAAGATATCATTGGATTATTGTTCAAATATATTCACCTCTTACAGAAAGATGGAGTTGCCAAATGGATTTTTGATGAGGTACTCACGAATGCTGTATTTATATATATCATATATGAGATGGAATTTTCTCTTCCTAGGAGAAACTCCATTCCCCCCTAGTTTTTCTGTCATTGGATCAAGATCTAAATGGGTGCAAGTTTATTCTCACGGAGTATGATAAATAACAAGGAGATTGAAATGGAGAAGCAGGTGAATTGTGGAGGTTTTAGATTAAACTGGGGAGTGCATCTGTGGAAGAGAAAAGAGTTGGGTAGGGAAAGGAAGAAGGCATTGAGGAGGCCGAAGGGTTGGGAGCTAGCGAGGGCAGAGTCAGAGGCTAGAGAAGGGAGAGCTGATAGGACCCTTGAGACATTAACAAAAATATAAGTGTTGAATGGCTGAATAAAATTCTAGTTACTCTCAATTCTTTTGTGTACTATTGAATGTTGATTTTTACCGGATTTGTTAGTCTTGAGGACAACTTCTGTGAGATAATTGTCCTTGTACGGCATGGGGTCTTGGTCTTACAATTGGTGATGCCATCATTTTTTCTTTCTTTTGTGTTTGTTAGTGATTGACATGTGTGTGTGATTGAGATTTTATCAAGTTTGTTACGTGTTGGTTTTCTTTGTGGTGTAAATTTCATTAATTGTACAATTTTTTCAGTTACCAGAGAATTTCAGATTTATGTGATTTTTACATTGCCTTTTGGAACAAAATAAGTATGTTTTTTGATTTTACATCAAAAGAGATTGATTTTTGTTTAAATTAATTATTAGAAAATTATAAATTGTGATATTCCTAGTATTTCTTTATGTATCTCATGCTAGGTTGGTATTTGTAAGCCTTAGATCCTAAGGCATCCTGCATCATGTAAACTAATATTTCAAGTCATTTGGGTTAGTTTTGTTTAAAAGTGTCGCCAATGCATATATGTATCGTATTTATATGGTTTGTTTGCTTTCAAATTTCTCGAGTATCTTATTAATCGTGAATTAGTTAGGAGGAATTTTTAAAAGAAGCACATTTAAAGCATAATTAAGCAAAAGAAGCATGATTATTAAAAATTTAAAAAAAGAGCAAAAACGCAAATAATTTGGTGTTATCTTATGAAAACGCTAATTAATTTGACGTGTTGAGAAAACGCCAAATCCTTTTAGCTTTTTCTTAAGGAAACATAAAAACAAATTTCAGTAAGTTACTAATAATTACAAAATCATTTTATAAATATATAGATTTTACCTACAGGTCATGCGGTAGAAGGTTGCAATTCCAACAAATGGACCCGGGTTCGAAACATGATAAGTTTTTTTCACATTTTGTTTTAATTGCGGATATAAAAAATATATATCATATTAATAAAAATAAAAATTAAATATTAATGTTATAATTAGAAATTAAATATTATATTAAATTTTAGCTATTTCAAAAGATATTATATTGTATATTTATTATAATTTTAATAATAACTTTATATATTCAATATTTACAAATTTATAAAAATATATTATTATTATTCTAAGATAATAATAAAACTGTTAAAAGTTATAAATATTTTTGTATCATAATTTTTTTTAAAAATATAATACACAAGAAAAATTATATCTTTAAAATGTTTATATAAATTTTTATTAAATTAAATTAATATTTTAATAATTTAATTAGATATTACATTTATATAATATATGTTAAAATTTATAAATCAGTATGATAATTTTAAAATAATTAATATTTATTATTAAATTTGAAAAACTATATTTAATAGTTATTATAATAAATCAATATGATAGATTATATGTTTTATAATATTTTCAATTTTACTAATATTAAACGTAAATATTTTTAAATTTTTATATTTAAATAAAAAACATAAATATATTTCAAAAATAAGTTACTCTCCTGGGATTCGAACTTGAGCATCTTTGTTATGAAATTGAATACTTATTGAATGAATGGAAGGTGCATGCTGCGAAAACTTAAAATGTTTTATATTTACAAAATACTTTTAAGTAAAACTTTTTTATGTCTCCTTAAGAAAACGCCAAATGATTTGGCATTTTCTTAACACGCCAAATTAATTAGCGCTTTCTTAAGAAAACACCAAATTATTTGACGTATTTGCTCCTTTTAAATTTTTTTAATAATTACACTCTTTATGCTTAATTAGATTTTAAACGTGCTCCTTTTTAAAATTCCTCCAATTAGTTTTAGGCCATTATTAGTATCAATGTATGAACATGTAAAGTGTCAACTGTAAATGTAATGTGTAGAGATAAATGTATAGGTAGATCAAGTTGTAAATGTAAAAGAGTTATAAAAATTTTAAATGTGCTTGCTTATTATATACACTTGTAGGACTTCAAAAGGAAATGATCACTCTTCCTTTGAGGGACACTCTTTTCGAATTCTATAAAAGACTCGGAGTAAGGAGAAACGAAAATTAATTAAGCAACCACATTTAGATTTACATTATTCTGTAGGTTTAGAAATTCAAACTTGTTGTGGTGGATTTTGGCTACCTTTTTTTTCTAGCAGACCCTGGGTTGCACTTATAATGACATTTGCCACTTTTCTTTTATATATACATATTTTATTCATACATTGCATTTATGGGGTTGGTAGATTACCTGCATTATAGGGTAGTTTATTTTCATAGGTTTCTTTACGTCGTGTATCCATGCAGGGATACATACAGTAGACTTAGGATGTCGCGGTATTTATACCGTAGACCCGAACACCTATACCTATATATGCATACATGCACACATATTTACTTTCTTGCAACGTACATAAATCCAACACAAGAAAACGGCAAGTGTTGACCCATACACTGAAATCGATGATGAAAGCGATGCGATGTATCACTAAAACGCTAAAAGGACCTCCAATCGCCGAACGGACTGCGTCGTTGCGATCAGAATATTGAAATTACTAAGAAGGAAGCCCCTCGGAGTCAAATCGAGCGGAGATGATCGAAATTGACTATCTACGCTAAAAAATCTTACGTGATGCTGCCCAAACGATGTCCGATCTTAAAATGGACTTCGCCGTTGCATTCAGAACGTCTGAATTACATAAAACTAACTGTAATATTGCCTAGGGGATCCCGCAGGAGGAAAATGATTCGAATTTCGAGGTGAGACATGCAAATCAAGGTGCGTGAATTTAAAAAAAATTATTACGTAATAAAATATAATATATATATATATATATATTCTGCTTTATAAAGAATTATTAATTTAAAAATAACTAATTAAATTAGTTTTAATAATAATAATAATAAAAGAGAGGATACGAACTTGTTTGTTACCGACGCCGACCACGCATGCGTCCCTTCCCACGATCTCTGCTCAAAAGTGTAGACGATGGCGTTCTTGCTCTCATTATTAAATCGAGAACGAGCGGAGTTTTTCGGTTATGCTCCCCATTCGAGTGCTCAAATTCCCGAACTCTTGCTCCTTTGCTCGATAAGCCCACACAACACCCACCTCCTTCTCCCTCAGCTTGTCGAATCAGCAGCTCGACTTGCGACCAAAGCTGCCCGATCCCGCAACTCACCCTTCCCTGTGTCGAACAAACAGGCCGTTCGACCCCTTCTGTTCGCACAAATCCTTCCAATCCCGATTCCTCCTCACAACCTGCTACCCGATTTCAACCCGATTGCACATAAGCCGCTAATCTCGATCTCCCTCTCTTCCTCATGGCTAAACCGACCTCCATCCTAGCCTTCTGAACCCGATCTCTGACTCCCAGCCTCCCGATTCAAAACCCCCTCTGCTCATTCGACAACCTCCAACCGATCCTGATGTAAGACTATGTATGCTTTTAATGATTGAAACAAGAATTTGCACACTTTTAAGTAAGAACAATAAGAATTCAGACGTTAGTCACTTAACGATAATATAAAACAAGAGAGGGGCGCCTAAGTTTAGGCGAAGTTACACAATAATAGTTAGGATCACAAAAGCAATTAAGAATTTCAACATAAGCAAACATAAATGATTTTCAATAACATCCCTTGATTAACAACGAGATTAGATGCAAAGAAACCCATCACTCAATCCCTACGTTTACTAAGCTTTGGCAGATAGCTTTGCATGTTTCTTTATGCTTGATACACAACCTACAATTGAAGAGGATTAGGAAGGGACTTGAAGAGGGGAAGAAGCTCACCTTTGCTTTGGTGTGGAGGTGATTTGCCACTGAATGGTGGAAAGCTATTCTTCAATGGCTTCCGAGAGAGTGAATATGACATGCTCTAAATATTCCTCGACGGTGTTGTCTATCTCCGGATTGACGTCGAAGAAGGACGATTGGAGGATGTTGACGAAGCCTTGTTCGTTGTAGACGATGCCGGAGTCACGATCGGGATCCACCATGCATAATTAGAGAAGTTTGGGGTTGTATGGGAGAACAAGAGGTGGAGCCTCTTCGTCCCTTTCTTTCTTGGCCAAGACTAGGGTAGAGATCCCTTTTCCAAAATCTGAAGTTAATTCTCAGATTTTCTCTTGGTGGGAATTAGGATTTTAAAATTTGAAATTCAAATAATTGGGAGAGAAGGAAAGTATTTTGTAGATTGGAGAATTGATTGAGGTCTACAAAAGGAAGGTGATTTAGTGGAGATTGAGAGAGAAAGGGTGGGGGGGGGGGGGGGGGGGGATTGTGGGGAAATAATTATGGGTTGCCTCTTTTGGAATATGCAATTAGGAAAGATTGGATTAGTCCAATCTAATTTGAAATTTAAAAGGGGCTGAATTTAGGAAGTTTCCTAAAATTGACTTCTAAATTAGGAAACATTTCAAATTTCAAAATTGATTTGAAAATATGAAATTATGGCTTTCCAAATTGGGGTGTATGTCAAAGGCAAGTATTGATGTAATTTGAATTGTGGAGGGAAAGAGGGAGAAGGAGTGGTGGCGGCTAGGGTTAGGGCAAGGCTTTAGTTGGCGGCTAGGGGGAGGAGATTGGGTGGCCGGTTGGGTTAGGAGGTGGAGGGTTCGGCCGGAGAGGGGAGGGGTGGGGCTATGGGGTGGTGGTTTGAGTGGAGGAGGGATGTAGGGCCGGCAGTGGAGAAGGAAAAGAGAGGGGAAAAGAGGAGAAAGAAAGAACCACGAACCCGGACGCTTCCAAGGTTGGTGGGTGATCCGATTCCCTCTCCTAGGAGATTTCTCTCTAATGCTCTCAAACTCTAATAAGCATGCAATTTGCAAGAATTTTTTTGATTAAACATTCATTAACTTCAAAAGAAACATATGGGGCTTATATGTAGCCTCCTACAATGAAGGGAACTAAAGATAACATTGCCCCTAGGGCTTATATATGACAAAACCCTTAAGTAAGGGTAAAAACGGGAAATGCTAATAAAAAATACATAAAACAAGTAAATAAAACAAATACATATGATGACTCAAAAATAGATCGATGTGATCGTGGTCGTAGATCGTCAGCCATGTCTCTGATATACTTTCTATTATCTGATATCCCCATCATTCTCCCGGGGTGGGAAGAAGCTCAACTCCGTCGAGTAAGCGTCCCGGGTGCTCTTATAAATCTCCAGTGCGTCGGGGCCAATCTGCTGTAGCTCCTCACGATCCAACCACGTATCCTCTGACTCAGGTTTACCTCTCCACCTGATCAAATACCTTCTTCGTCCACCTTCTCTTGTGGAAATGATATCATCACTCAGAATCGTGTCAACCTTATCTGTCATAGGTGTTTTGGGAATGTTTGGAAGTGGAGGTAGGTTCAGGTTCTCACAAGATGGGGTCACACTAGGCTGCTTTTGAAGTGGATTTGGTGGGTTAAAATCGGGGCCTTCATATGCTACTAGATCTTCTATGTTAAAGGAGGGATTGATATTGAATTCTGCAGGCAGATCCACTACATAAGCATTATCATTGATTTTCTTAATTATTTTGGATGGTCCCACACTCTTAGTGTGTAACTTTTTAACCGTTCCTTGCGGGAACCTTTTCGGACGAATCCGCACAATCACTTAGTCACCAACCTCAAAAGTTTTAAATTTTTGTTTAAGGTCAGCATAAAGTTCATAATCATTATCGCTCTTTTCAATTTGTTGTGCAATTTCTTTATGAAGTTCATGCATATGTGATGCAAATGAGGATGCAAACTCAGAAATCCTATACCTAGAACACATGGGTATGAGATCTAGTGGCTGTCTAGGTTTGAACCCATAAATAATTTCAGCGGGACTTAGGTCAGTGGTACGGTTCATAGAATTATTATAGGCGAACTCAGCTGTGGGGAGTATGGAATCCCAATCCTTAATATGCTCACCTATCAAGGACCTTAATAGATTGTCTAAGCTCCTATTGACTATCTCGGTTTGACCATCAGTTTGCAGATGAAAGGCTGTGGAGAATTGCAATTTAGTGCCCATTTTCATCCATAGGATTTTTCAAAAATGGCTGATGAATCTGGCATCCTTGTCCGACACAATGGTCTTGGGTAAACCATGTAATCTGATGACCTCATTGAAGTAAAGTTTGGCAATGTGGGAGGCGTCGGATGTCTTGGAGCCGGGTAGGAAATGAGCTATTTTTGAAAATCGATCGACTACAACACAGATGGCGTCATTCCTACGAATAGTCTTGGGCAAGCCTAAGATGAAATATATGCTAACATCTTGCCAAGGACAACTGGGAACAAGCAGAGGGGTGTAGAGGCCAGTGTTTTGTTTGCATTGCTTGGCCAGCTGGCACGTGTGGCACCTGCGGACCATTTTACCAGCATCCCTCTTCAGACTGGGCCAAAAAAAATGATACTCCACGGCTTCTATCGTCTTATCCCGACCAAAGTGTCCAGCGAGGCCTCCGACATGGAGTTCCCAATAAAGAAATTCTCTAAGGGAGGTGCTAGGGATGCAAAGCTTTTGAGCTTTGAAGAGATAGCCATCCTCCAGAAGGAAATCATCCACAAGGCGTGTGCTGCCTGTGGCCAAAAGAGAATAAGTTTTCTTGAAGTCGGGGCATTCCAAATAGTCCCTTTTAATTTGGTCAAATCCCACAACTTCAGCTCTCATCTCAATGCTAGTCATCATACAACGGCTAAGAGCATCGACAGCTTTATTTTCAACTCTCGCCTTGTGCCTAAGGGTATAAGTGTACTCCTGAAGGAATTCGACCCATCGACCGTGACGTGCGTTTAACTTCTTTTGAGAGTTGATATAACGTAGAGCCTCATGATCCGAGAAGATAATGAACTCTTGCGGGAGCAAGTAGTGTCGCCAATAACGAAGAGACTGTATCACTGCATAGAACTCATTGTCATATGTGGAATAACGCTGTCGGATGTCGTTTAGCTTTTCACTGAAATAAGCTACAGGGTGACCTTCCTGGGATAGGACTTCTCCAATTTCGACCCCTGAAGCGTTGCAAGTCACTTCAAAGACTTTGGAGAAATTAGGAAGTCTCATCACTGGGGCTTCCACCATTCTTTTTTTAATTTCATCAAAGGCTTTGGTGGCAGTCGGGGTCTAGTGAAAATCATCTTTCTTGAGACAGTCGGTGGTAGGAGATATAATGGTGCTAAAGTTTCGAATAAATCTCCTATAGAAGGTGGCTAGTCCGTGGAAGCTGCGGACTTCTCGGATGTTCTGAGGAACCGGCCATTCTATAATGGCCCTCACCTTCTCGGGGTCTGCAGAGACCCTTTGGGTTGAAACAATAAAGCCTAAAAAAATAACACGGTTTACAAGGAAGGTGCATTTTTTGGGATTTGCATAAAGTTGTTCCTTCTTTAAGACCTCATAAACTTGCCCTAAGTGGTCCAAGTGCTGACTCACCGGCTGGCTATAAATAAGAATGTCGTCAAAGTAGACGGTGACAAACTTTCTCATAAAAGGGCGCAGCACTTGAGTCATGATCCTCATGAAAGTACTCGGGCCGTTACTCAACCCGAAAGGCATGACTAAGCACTCATAGAGACCATCTTTTGTCTTAAAGGCAGTTTTTCATTCATCACCGGGTCGGATCCGGATCTGGTGGTATCCACTCTTGAGATCAATATTGGAAAATATTGTGGCTCCCATTATCATATCAAGCATATCGTCTAACCTCGGGACAGGGAAACGATATTTGACGGTGATCTTGTTGATAGTACGGCTATCAACACACATTCACCAGGATCCATCATTCTTAGGAGTAAGAAGGGCGGGTACAACACATGGACTAAGGCTTTCTTTAATAAAGCCTCGCTGTAATAACTCATCTACCTGCCTCTTGAGTTCAGCATGTTCTGTGGGGTTCATGCGATAGTGTGGCAGGTTAGGAAGGGAGGCTCCAGGGACAAAATCTATGGCATGCTGGATGTCTCTAAGTGGGGGTAAGTGATCAGGGAGATCATCAGGAAAGACATCAGCAAACTGACCCAGAATAGGTTGGACCTCCTGAGGGATTGGCTCGTTAGACTCAGTGGAAGTCTTATGACTGACTAAGGCGTACAGGGGTGCACCTTGGGCAATCTCAGAATCTAGAAGCTTGGCGGTGACCAAGTTCAGTCCTTTCTTGGTTTTAACAGGGTTGGATTTTGAGTCATCCTTAACCCAGGGGTGCGATGGAAAAAGTTTGATCTTTTTGCTGCATGCTCGAACACGCAGGTGTTCGAACTCCCATAGATGTGGATATCGTTGTCAAAAATCCAGGAGCGGCCCAAAAGGATTTGTCTAACATCCATCATTAGCACATCACACCAAATATTCTCCTTATAGTCAGCGAATGAGATAGGTATGAAGCTTTGTTCTTTCACCTCCAAGGCAGTGGAGTTGACCCACGCTACCTTTTAGGGGTTGGGGTGAGGAACGACAGACAGGCCCAACTCGGACACCATGTTGGAGGAGACAACATTGATGCAACTGCCACTATCCACGATGACCTTACAGTTCTTATCCTTGATTTTGGTGTAGGTGTGGAAGATCACAGTCCTACGCCAGTCATCAGTGGTAGCAGGTTGTGACAGCGCACATCTCACCACGCAGATGGGAGAGGTGTCAAGTTTCTGAAGGTAATGGAGGACAGTAGTGTCATCCTCCTCCTCGAAGAAATCACCCTCATCTTCCACTTGGTGGATCTGATCGACCTCGGGCTCAAATTCTTCTTCACTAATCTCCTCGATAATCGAGACTTTGTAGGGACACTGAGAAGCGATATGCCCATACCCCTGGCATCTAAAGCACTTGGTCCTGGGGCTGGACCGAGGGGTATCCAGAGTGGGAGGCTTACTCCTAACATCAGGACGGAGTGTAGGAGGACCAGTGGGTGGTCAGGTAGTGCTCCCTAGGGTTGGTCGCAGTGGAGGTGTGAGGAGTGGAGCTACCGGAAGGTCTGTAAGAAGGTCTAGAGTCGTGGTGTCAACTAGGGTGTTGGGAACGGGTTTCCTCCAGGTCTAACACTAAGCTGTAGGCATTTTCAAGGGTAGTGACGTTTCGGGCAAACAGTTCGTTACGAAGATCTTCTTGCAACCTGGTACGAAACATGAACAGAATCTGTGCGGGGGTAGTGGAGGTCTCCCCTTTGCAACGAATCAGATAATCATCAAAAGTTGCGATATAATCCTTGATCGGTTTGTTGCCCTGGGTTAGCCTATTCCACCTATCCAAGAGCCTAGGGAAGTACGAGGGAGGCAAGTACTTCTGCTCTCACGCTTCATCGACGACCAATCAGTGATGGGATACTCATCTCGGGACTGTCTATGGCTTTCTAAGTTCGACCAAAATTGACTAGCCCTACCAATGAGTTTAATGCTGGTAAAACTGACATTTCTAGCTTTAGAAATGTTATACCACTTAAAGAAGCTATCCATACCTTTGATTTAGTCCAAGAAGAGCTGGGGATCGAGAGTTCCATCAAAGGTTGGAGCATCGACCTTAATGTTTTTCATCAGAGGCATGTCAGGATCTTGATTAAGGTTATGTCTATAGTGGGGAGCTTGATAAGGTGCACGAGGTGGTCCCTCATCCGGAAAAGGATTGTTCCCGTACATGGAAGGGGGTCTAGATGGAGCGTAAGGAGTTTGGTGGTTCCAACCTCGCTCTAGGGTATCAAATCGATCAGTGGTAGTTCTACGGAGTTCAGCGATGTCATCTTGGTTTTCCTTCAGTTGCTGGCTAATGGTGCTCATTTGTCCTACCAACAGATCTAGAGTCTGGTGAAGTTGTTCAGGGTCCATCCTAATGTCTAGGGTGACTCAGACTTATGCAGAAGTAATAGAAGGTAATATGTAAACAAGCAAATGTGCAGGATGCATTTTAGATGCTAAACATGTAAAAAAAAATTTCTCCTAATAGGCATCTAAATGCAACCATGCTCTGATACCAGATGATGTAGGACTATGTATGCTTTTAATGATTGAAACAAGAATTTGCACACTTTTAAGTAAGAACAATAAGAATTCAAACGTTAGACACTTAACGATAATAGAAAATAAGAGAGGGGTCCCTAAGTTTAGGCCAAGTTACACAATAATAGTTGGGATCATAAAAGCAATTAAGAATTTCAACATAAGCTAACATAAAGGATTTTCAATAACATCCCTAGATTAACAACGAGATTAGATGCAAAGAAACCCATCACTCAATCCCTACGTTTACTAAGCTTTGGCAGATAGCTTTACACATTTCCTTATGCTTGATACACAACCTACAATTGAAGAGGATTAGGAAGGGACTTGAAGAGGGGAAGAAGCTCACCTTTGCTTTGGTGTGGAGGTGATTTGCCACTGAATGGTGGAAAGCTATTCTTCAATGGCTTCCGAGAGAGTGAATATGACATGCTCTAAATATTCCTCGACGGTGTTGTCTATCTCCGGATTGACGTCGAAGAAGGACGATTGGAGGATGTTGACGAAGCCTTGTTCGTTGTAGACGATGCCGGAGTCACGATCGGGATCCACCATGCATAATTAGAGAAGTTTGGGGTTGTATGGGAGAACAAGAGGTGGAGCCTCTTCGTTCCTTTCTTTCTTGGATGAAGTATCAATTCCAATTGCAATGGTGGAGGAGGAAGATGGGGATTGGCCAAGCTAGTGGGGAGGGGAGAAGAGGGGAGGGGTTCGGCCAAGACTAGGGTAGAGATCCCTTTTCCAAAATCTGAAGTTAATTCTCAGATTTTCTCTTGGTGGGAATTAGGATTTTAAAATTTGAAATTCAAATAATTGGGAGAGAAGGAAAGTATTTTGTAGATTGGAGAATTGATTGAGGTCTACAAAAGGAAGGTGATTTAGTGGAGATTGAGAGAGAAAGGGTAGTAGGGGGGGGGGGGGGGGGGGGCGACGGCATGCAAGAGGAAGAAGGGGATTGTGGGGAAATAATTATGGGTTGCCTCTTTTGGAATATGCAATTAGGAAAGATTGGATTAGTCCAATCTAATTTGAAATTTAAAAGGGGCTGAATTTAGGAAGTTTCCTAAAATAGACTTATAAATTAGGAAACATTTCAAATTTCAAAATTGATTTGAAAATATGAAATTATGGCTTTCCAAATTGGGGTGTACGTCAAAGGCAAGTATTGATGTAATTTGAATTGTGGAGTGTTAGGGCAAGGCTTTAGTTGGTGGCTAGGGTTAGGGCAAGGTTTTAGTTGGCGGTTTGGGGGAGGAGATTGGGTGGTCGGTTGGGTTAGGAGGTGGAGGGTTCGGTCGGAGAGGGGAGGGGTGGGGCTATGGGGTGGTGGTTTGAGTGGAGGAGGGAGGTAGGGCTGGCGGTGGAGAAGGGAAAGAGAGGGGAAAAGAGGAGAAAGAAAGAACCAAGAATCCTGACGCTTCCAAGGTTGGTGGGTGATCTGATTTCCTCTCATAGGGGATTTCTCTCCAATGCTCTCAAACTCTCATAAGCACGCAATTTGTAGTAATTTTTTTGATTAAATATTCATTAACTTCAAAAGAAACATATGTGGCTTATATATATCCTCCTACAATGAAGGGAATTAAAAACGACATTGCCCCTAGGGCTTACATATGACAAAACCTTAAGGGTAAAAATGGGAAATGCAAATAAAAAAAATACATAAAACAAGTAAATAAAATAAATACATATGATGACTCAAAAATAGATCGGTGCGATCGTGGCCATAGATCGTCGGCCACGTCTCTTATTTACTTTCCATGATCTGATGTCCCTATCAGATCCTCTTGTCGCAAGACCTCCATCCCGTCTGCATCTACACAGTCACCCGACGTCCAGATCGATCCTTCACTGTGACCATCTGATCCTTCACTGTGCCGTAGATTCCGCCTCCCTCTACCTGACAGACCCAGCCCTCGACATGCCCAGCCGTGCCTGATCCTCCCTGTTACGCGACTCACAACGGCTGCAACCCTCATGCCTTCAATCAACCGACTCCCGAACTCCTGTCAGACGAATCGAACAACCCAACCCTTCTTCTCCTCACTCGATCGAACTCACCCTCCCACTCTCATTTTCCTCTCCAACCAACCAGCTGCTATTGGTGTGAGCTACATTGCAAGCTTCACGATCCACCATCTCACCCAACTCCTCACTCACAGTAACCTGAGCACCCTCTTCCTCTTCTCCACACTTCATGAGATCTTACATCCAGACAGCTAAAGTTTAAGCAATCACCATCATTCCTCCTCCCTCCCTCTTTTATTATTATTACTATTATTATTTAAAAAAAAAGAGAGAAATTTGTGTACTTTTGTCGTCGTCGCCGCCTCGACACCATCGTTGTCGTCTCTTGCACAAGGTATAAGGATTTCTAAACATAAAAACCCCAAATCCCGTTTTCGGCACTTGTGGCGCAACGAACAAATCACCTATGCGCGTTTTTTTAGTCGGTGTGTGGGAGCTCGATGCGACGCTTGTGGCAAGGCAAGTGAGCCTTGTGCACTTTTCTTAGCACGATGAGGTAAAATCTTAGTGCCTGTACGCACTTTCAGGCCGACAGAGAAATTTGCAAGTTTTTCGCGTAGGTATCCTTTCAACCCATACACACATTTCTTGGCGTGGTGGTGTAAAAGACCACGGCCGCGGTGTCGCCCGACACCGACCATGCACACCTTACTTCATTTAGCCTAGGTTGAAAGAAGCTCTTCTTTGAAAAGTTGCAAGGTGACCATTGATTGTGGTGGAGTTGGAATTGGCCTGTGTATAATTCTTAGCACTCCCGTGAGTATACATACATTATTATTTGGTGGTCGTGGAGGTGGTTGATAACCAGTTGAAGGACTAGTGGGAAAGTTGTTGGCTGAACAATCTATGAAGAATTTAGATGTTTCAGAGTTGAATGTCGACACACATCATGAATTAGGCGTGCTATGGTATATTGAAGTTTTGTCCGTGATAGTAATTGTTGTATAATCAACATATACAATGAAGAAGCTGGTAATCATGTAAGTTAGTAATACCCTTCTCTCATCTTCCTCTTTTTCTCTCTTTCTCTCTCTTCTTTTGCTTTGGTATCCATCACTCTCTCTCCTCTCTCTTCTTTCTCTTTCTCCCTTCCCTCTCTCACATTCTCTTTCTATCTTCTCTCTCTTGTATCTCATACTCTCTCTTTCTCTCTTCTATCTTTGACTTTCTCTCTTTTCCTCTGTTCTCTCTCTTATATCTCTCACATGCACTCTCTTTCTCCCTCTTTTTTCTCTCTCTAATCCGCCCACTTTTTTCTCCTTTTTCTCTGAAAAGAGAAAAAAATAAAAAAATAAAAAAGAGGAAAAGTGAATAAAAAGAAAAAAAAGTAAAAAAAGAAAATATTGTATATCTTGTCCTTGTCATCATCGCCTTGTGCGCGAAGGTATAAACTCGCAATTTTCAAAACTCTTAAAATCGTGATTATAATGCATTTGTTGTGTCAAGCAGAATTTGTGCATGCCTTTCTTAGCATGATAGGAGGAACTTATAGGCGATCCTCATATGCAATTGGTAAGCCTTGTGCGTACTTCTCTTAGCACGACTAGAAAATTCAAATTCAAATGCGTCGTGTTCTATCACGGTGGAAAAATATTACAAAATTTCAAGCAAGTATACAAATCAAACATGCCTTCCTCGGTGTGTTAGAAGGTCTAGGCTTCTTGTATATGCCGCTCTATGCAGGGGATATATTAAAAAACCTATCATAAGAGAAATTCCTGGACTACATACACAACAAACAAAGAAAATGATGGTAAAATGAAGTACAAATTGCAAAATACGAATAAAATAAAGTTCTAAAAGGATTATGAAAAATGGAACACAAATGAACTCATGAGGGACTTGCGATGAATCTGAAAGCTCGGCAACAAGCAAGAGGACTTATAATGAACTCGAGGGCTTTCTTGCGGGTACATATTCTCCTTACTGCTATTAAGAGTTCTCGAGAACACTCAGAACTTATCGAGAACATACTTGGTAAATTGATCTAAGAATAAAAATGAATTAGAGGAGCTCATATATGTGGATAAAAGAGCGACTCCTTGCGGGGCCTGGTAGAGTAAAATTCAGGTCATATATAAATAAATCACTCATTTGAACCCACACGAGAGATCACAACTTGTGATACAATCAAATTCATAACACATACAAGCAGACAAAATGCAAGTGATTATGAACTTGAAACTGAAAGTCGTGTGTTTTGAAAACAGTGGATTCTCGTGGACAATTGCCTCGTCATACAGTTACAAATATCTAATAGTTGTGTTCATTTGAATAGCTTTCAAATAAGATAAAGTGGTCCAGCTAGTTCATAGGCTGCACAACTGCCCTAAGCAACATGCATATTAAGGAATCGATATACACGCTTTGAACGAAAAATTTCAAATTCGAGGAAACAGTGCATTATTGATCGTCGTGGGTCTCTCATGATCATTTTGACAATGTTGGTATGATGCGTCAAATCAACTAATGCAATTTTATCCATACATTTTCTACAAATATAGTGCATAGGGGTGTAATTGAGTCAAGACGGCTTGTGAGCTTGCTTGGGCATAACTCGATAAATTGCTTGTGATCCCACCTCGATGAGCTAATGAGCCAAAATTGAGCCAACATCGACTTGATTCATTAGCTCGTGAGTCGACTTGTTTAAAATTTGTTAATATAAAATTTTAATTTTTTTTTACAAAGTTTAAAATTTTTAAAAATTATATCTTTTTTACTTTAAGTGATTTCTTATTATTTTTCATTTAATTCCTTAGTCTTTTTATCCTGTTATTTTTATAACTACTTGAATAAAAATGATCTTTCTCTTTCTTACTAAATGAGCCGACTCGAACTCATAGAATTAAGCTAGCTAATGAGCCAAGCTTGAGCCAACCTCGACTTGATTCATTAGCTCGTGAGTCGGCCAGTTTAAAATTTGTTAATATAAAATTTAATGATTTTTTTACAAAGTTTAAAACATTTCAAAATTATCTCTCTTATTTCAAGTGATTTCTGATTATTTTTCATTTAGTTTCTTAGTCTTTTTATCTTGTTATTATAATCACTGCTCGAATAAGAATGATCTTTTCTCTTTCTTAATAAATGAGCCAACTCGAACTCGTAGAATTAAGCTCAAGCTTGAGGTTGAATTTGATTAATTAATCAAGCTCAAGTTTAGGGGTGGCTTGAGCTTAGCTCGACTCATTTATACCCCTAATAGATTGAAAACGTACGAACGCCTAGAAAAATGTGCAAATATATCTATTAGCAGGCAAGTGCATTATACATGCTCATTAAAGATTGTGCAAGCATGTAAGTATTGCATAATTGCATCAAGAAACATACAAGTATATTATGCAAGTTCAACAAGAAACAAGTTAAGTGATTTTGCAAATGCATATTAAAATATGCAAATATGCTTTGTAAATGCATAAAAGATTGTGCACGACATCAAGTGCATTGTATATGCGCATTAAAGATTGTGCAAGCGTGTAAGTGCATCGTATAATTGCATCAAGAAACATGCAAGTATATTATGCAAATACACCAAAAACAAGTTAAGTGCATTATGAAATGCTTCTTAAAATATGCAAATATGCTTTGCAAATCCATCAAAAAATCGTGCATGACATCAAATCTCCTAAAATAATTATTTTACCATATGCTCCAACAAGCGTGCTAAATGCTTGTATTTAAAGTACAAGAATGTTGCTTGGACTAAAAATAATATGAATATGAACTATATTGCCTCAATAAGTGTGCAATTACCTCGAAAAATATGCAATAATTTTAAAATTTCACAACTTCCTTTTAAAGTTAAATTTACCATTAGATAAGCATGCTTTCAAGTGGGTTGCCCTGCCTATAAGGTAGGGTCATAGGACTCACATTTCAAGTCCGATCATCCTTCTTTCAAGGAATAGGGTTGACAAGACTTGGATCTCGTGACATGTATCAATACATCAACTCTAAAATTCACGAAGCTATTTTATTTTACATTTGAATTAGGCTTTGCAAAGCCTTATACGTAGAAAGTCTTTATAAAATACAAATGTTAAGGTCACCTCGCTCATATAGTAGCTCATAATGTTAATATTTGAACCTGATCCTCTGTATGTAGGTGAACAAAGTTGATAAGATTCAAATAACGAAATAAAATCATTCAAATCCCTTGATGATGATCGCATTGATAAAGATTCTCAATCAGAGGGGTCTCTATTTTTTTGAAACTACCCACATATCCTTGCGCAAATCATTTGGGTTCAAATTCAAGCAAAAATTATAAAAATATAAGAAAAATCACAAAATCCAAAATATTGAAGTGACATCTACCACTTCGAAGCTGTAACCAGCAATCCTTCTATCCTCCACAAGCATTTGTCGAGGTGATGAATTTGAAAATGACCTCAGCTCATAAAGAGCTTATATCTTCTCAGGCGTATTGCTATGTTCACCCTTAAAATATCACTTGCTAGTAAGAACGTAGCATGCGTGCTATAACTGATTGTTTTTTCACCAGATGACATCACATGTAAACATTTCTGATTGAGGTCCTCCTAATGGGATGGTTAACTACAAAAATAGGCTTCAAATTCACTTAGTCGTGAATTATAAAGTACATACATATCCACCGAAGGTCTATGAGGTTACCTTCAATGATGCAACCCATGGCTTTCAATGAGGATTTATCAGTCAGGTTAAGTCCCATTGACTAACTAGATCATGATCCTTGTTAACTCGGGATGTCATAACCATGGAATCTTCATCAGGTTCGTTATTATTTCCCACACCATCCATTTTAGGTTTATGGTGGTAAAATTCATAATCATAAACCCCAAATTTACTACTACTATATGCTAACACTTAGTATCTAATGATTGGCCTGAATCAAAATTTCTCTCTCATTACTGGGAGAGGTACCATGGGGCTTGCACCTATGGGAAACTTGTAATCAGATTTTAATGTTTCGCAAAGTGAGGGTAAAATCTCTTGGCAATATCTTTTCTTCAATCTAATCTGCATTCTAAAAGTTTAACCCGGAAGACAAAGCTCTCTCAATAGAGTTGGCTGCGAATTTTTGTAACTCACATTGTGATAGGGATCTTATTATTATTGAAAATTACAGATTAATGCCTATGGTGGAAATAAAGATCTCATGGATTTATGACAAGGAAGGAAATTAAGATCCTATAGATTCATGCTAAAGAAGTAAATTGGAATCCCAAAGATTCATGCTAAGAATGGAAATCCAATCATGTTTTAAAAATCTATATTTATTTTATGTGTAAATATTTTATTCTTTTATTCCTAAATTAGCCTACATATTGCTTTGTATCAAATGCTTTGAACAAGTAAATTCCTTCAAGCCCTTGTATTCCACATTAAATAAGGATATTATTTTATATTTGGATGACCAATTTTATGATCTATTTAGTAATTAATGATTGAAAGTTAGTTTGATTCGTACAACATGGAAATCATAAATATTAAGATTATACCAAATAATTGATGCATAACTTTATTCTTTCAAATATTTATGAACAAATTGATGACCAATGTCGTGGTAATTCTGTGTGATAAAGCTTATACAATTCAATATTTGTTTCTGGGAAAGTGAGGGGACAAGGTTTGTCAGAAATTGAATTAATATTAAAGAATTAGTTTGCCTTGTGTCAAGAAGAGCAATTATGGAGGCATATTTTGCGCTAAGAATATTGTCAGGCAAATTTTAGAGCAATAAAAAGCTTTTTGTATGGGTTTTTATTGCGCTTGAAAATAGATATAATCAATTAATATGAGAATTTTTTTAGCTTTCATTGAGTAAAAATGATTTGTGTCTAAGAGTTTTTTTTTGAAGTTATTGAAGATATAAATGATTGTTAACTACTCTTAGAAATACATGTGTGGTGACTGAACTTCCAATAAAAATGGATTAAATCTAGGACTATATGAAGCCATAACTCTTTGCCTAAGATGCACCGACACGGACACGGCGACACGGACACGACACGACACGACACGGACACGGGACACGGCATTTTTCAGAAATATAGGACACGGGTGCGGCGTGGACACGGCATAATAATTTTTTTAATATAATATATAGAAATAAAAGTGACACCATATTGAAAATGGTAAGCAATAATAAATCAATGTCATGAGGACTTGTTTAGCTTATAACATTAAAATGTTTAGTACAATCACAAAAATATAAGCAAAAAATAATTTAGTACAACATGAAGGTTCAACTACTCAATAGAGGGAATGATAAAATTAGATTCAGAGGTTGGTCTTTGGCCTTCAATATCATCATCATTGAATATCATTGCTTCCAATTCTGGTTCATCTAGAGAAAGATTTGCAACCTCCAATAATCCCATATCATCAAGGCACTCGAACCCATCTCCAGCAACATCCCACATCTTGTTATCACCTGTCATATAAAGTGAGGTCTTCCTTGATAAAAGACGAAGATTTGTATGCACATAAACTAAATCTTCAGCTCGTTGTGGAGTTATTTTATTCCTCTTCATCGATTGAATAAATGAGTATGTGCTCCAATTTCTCTCACAACAAGAAGAGGATGATACTTGACCAAGAAGTTTTATTGCTATTGTTTGAAGAAGCGGTGCTGAAGCTCCATGAATCAACCACCACATTTTTGGATCCATCCTCCATCTATCAACCAAAGATTCTTGATCACCAAAATCCTCTAAATATCCAAAGAACTTTGCAAGTTCTATATTAATCTTTCTTCTCTCCTCCTCATTTGGAAAATATCGTTTCAAGCATATCTTTCTCATATTTGACACCTCTAAATCTTTTTGTGGTGAGACACGTTGAGGGTCTTGTTGAAGCCATTCTTTACTTGAATACCTTCAAATAATACAAAGCATATAAAATTATTTATTCATTTACTAAGAAATTTAAAATTAATTTAAAAGATGAATACAAATGTACCTTGGATTTAATGAATGGGCCAAACAATGCAGAGGTGTGTTGCTTTTGGTCCACCTATCCTCAAGAATGGTATAGACAATACTCCAAAAACTTGAGTCTTCATTATGTGACTTTCTTTCATGTCTGTATATAATTTCTTTCACTTTTGCTAACATAGAGTCCCACATCTCATAAATCAAATGTGAGAAATCATTAAACATTGAAAGTCTCATTGAGTGGTTCATAATGAAATTTCTAATCAAAACTGCATCATCTGCAACTGTTGTTATCCAATGACATTCAACATAGATGATTTCATTTGCCTCTGTATTCTTTGCTGCACAAATATTTTTTAGAGCAAGATTTAAAGTGTGCACAACACATGGAGTCCAGAATATATGAGGATAAGTCTGCTCCACCAACAATCCTGCAGCTCTACACACCGGTGCATTATCTGTAATAACTTGCACAACATTTGAAGGCCCAATAATGACTATTACCTCTTTAATCAAATTGGCAATAAAATATTTATCCTTGTATTCTCCTTCACAATTTACAGCTTTAATAAACATGGGGCAATTCTCTGTAACGGCCATGAAATTAATGAGTGGTCTTCTTTGAGGATCAGTCCAACCATCACACATCAAAGTGACACCTTTTTCTTTCCACACTCCTTTTGTTGGTTCAAGCAATGTTTCAATATGTGCTCTTTCCCTTTTCAATAATTTTGATCTTATTGCATTGTAGCCAGGTGGAACATAACCTGCAAGGTTGTTATTACATGCAAAAGTAAATGCATTCTTGTAATGAGGATTTCTTGCAAGGTTGAAAGGAAGTCCCGCTGAAAAAAACATTCTTGCAATTTCACCATCCAATTCCTCTCGCTGCTGCATGTTAAAAGCCTTCTCTAAAGCACCACTGGCAACCCCTTTTCTTTTCTTTGAATCATATCCTTCACTTTTATATGATAATGAATGATCAACTCTAACAGATGAGGAAGAAGTGTGGGATGAACCATGGGTAGATGGCAAAGGTATCTCTTTAGGAAGTGCCCTTTTGATCCTAAATTCAGCTTCATCAACTTGTCTGTTCAATTCAATCAACTGCGACGTAGTAATCTTAGGACACATTTTAATTCCATGACCAGAAATCTTAAGTAGATGTGCTTTCACCCTAGAATAAGATCCTTTGTAAGTGCCTCCACAATAATTGCATTTGAATGACACATTACCTCCTCCTTCAGAAGTTTTTCCTAACTTTGTAACATGAATCCATAAGGGCTTATCAGTTTCTACAGATGGCTCTTTTGAACCGTCACCTAATCCACTCCCACCAGCAGCAGAGCTCATTTTGCTTTCAAACACACTGGTGAAATGAAAAAAAAAGGCTTAATAAATTAGTGCAATATATCAAACCCCTAAACATAATGTTTCACTTATCCAAAAGATGATGAATACAACAATATGCCGGGCAGCCGGGGGTCCAAGGGGGCGCTGCCCCCTGGCGGGGTTCGACCTGCGGGGGTTTCCGGGGGCAGCGCCCCCGGAACAAAATTTTATTGTAAGCGCAGCAAAAGCGCAACTAAAGCGCACCTAAAGCGCAACTAAAGCGCACCTAAAGCGCACCTAAAGCGCACCTAAAGCGCACATAAAGGGAAAAATTTTACTCTTTTTGTTACACTTTAGTTGCCCTTTTGCTGCGCTTTAGTTGCGCTTTTGCAAAAGGACAGCTTAAGCGTAGCAAAAAGGCATCTAAATGGACAGAAATGATGAATGGAGAAAAAAATGACGAAATCAACTTACAGGTCGCGGGGTCAAGGGGCAGCGCCCCTGCGGGGGTTTCCGGGGGCAGCGCCCCCGGAACAAAATTTTATTGTAAGCGCAGCAAAAGCGCAACTAAAGCGCACCTAAAGCGCACCTAAAGCGCAACTAAAGCGCACCTAAAGCGCACCTAAAGCGCACCTAAAGCGCACCTAAAGCGCACCTAAAGCGCACATAAAGGGAAAAATTTTACTCTTTTTGTTACACTTTAGTTGCCCTTTTGCTGTGCTTTAGTTGCGCTTTTGCAAAAGGACAGCTTAAGCGTAGCAAAAAGGCATCTAAATGGACAGAAATGATGAATGGAGAAAAAAATGACGAAATCAACTTACAGGTTCGAAAATTTTTATGCAGTTTGGTGTCGCCTTTCCTCGGCTGCGCACAGAAACTAAGAACAAAGGCTTGTTGCTTATGGCCGGAAGGGAAGACTAAGGGTGCGATCTCCAGGCAACCGCTGCTCGCGGGAAAGATCTCCGATTCTCCAGTTGACCGCTGCTCGCCTCAATCGCTCGGGAAGACCACGAATACGAATAGGAATACGGGATTAGGGTGAAGATGAAGACTCGGGCGTGAATCGGCTAATATAAAATAGCAGGACTAGAGTTTTCTTTTTTTTAAAAAAAAAAATTAAATTATCAAATAGCCAGACACGCGTGTCCGACACGCGTGTCCGATTTTTTTTTTTTTTTTTTAAATGGGACACACTAATAACGTGTCCGACACGTGTCCCCACCGTGTCGGACGCGTGTCCGACACTGCATACCCTCTTAAAACGGAGTGTCGGTGCATCATAGCTCTTTGCATATAACTTGGTCAGAATAAATATCCAAGATTTACATTAATTTATGCTATTGTTAAATAGCCTTGTTTGATGTGGTTGCTTTTGATGTAAATGATAAATTGGAACAATGAAGTACAATTTCAATGATAAAAGGCTTAGGATTAAATGGGTAAAAATGGTCTAGCATACAATTTTAATAGGTGTGAAATTACGAATGATGAGCAATAACGGTGGAGGAAGAGGTTATTCCTTGTGTGATGAGTTATGAATCGTTTACCCGAATGAAGTGATGATTTACGAGGAAATAGCTTATAAAGTAAAAGCTACATGGTTAAAATGGAGAAGTCTCTCATAAGTGATGTGTAATAAAAGAATATCATGTGGCATTAAAGAAAAAATTAGTAGGACTATATAGAAGGTGCTAACAACTAAGTTAAGTGTGGTAAAAATAAAAATATTAGAAGGGTATCTCATAAACTAGTGAGGATATGGTACAAAATAATTGTTTTGGGGATGTTGTGGGAGTAGAAATTATTGATGATAAAATTGTAGATAATAAACTTATATGTTTTTTGCATGTAGAAAAGAGGGTGAATTGTGCAGCAAGATGGGGAGATAAAATTAATGTGTGCGTAAGATAGAGAAGGGTTGGGGGAGATAATTTGGCTTGAAGTCATGCAAAAAGGCTTGATATACTAGACTTATGTCCTTGAATAGCTTTCATAGGAATTAATGGAGAAGTCTTCATATGGAGAAACCCAAATAATAGTTACATGGTTCTCTTAGTGTTATCATTATTCGTAAATGTTTTTTCTATCTGTTCATGCGTAGAAAGAAATTTTCATTCAATTTCTTTTCTCTTATTGCAATTAAAAAGGTCATTTTAATCTCTGAATGTTGATGCACTGTTTTACTGTAGCTTTAGGGTTGATAAATTAATATTCTATTATGTGATCACTGAGGGAAAAAAGGTTCTAACAATTAGGGCTATTTTTTCAGCTTGTGGCAATTTGTGAAATGCACTTTCATTATCAGGACAAAGTTCCTCCGAGCAGTTATGCTGTGAGCATTGCCTCAAGGATGCAAGTGAGTTTGTCATGTTCAGAACTCTTTAGGATCCGTAGCATCTGCCTAATTTTCATTATTTTTCAATATCGAGCATATTTATCTTGTATGGATCAATTTCAGCATTTGTTTTTTTTCCTTTAGAGATGATCTTCAGGCATTTAGCCTTAGTAGCAGGATAGTGGTATGCAGTTTTTAGTTTATTTAAATTTTCCAATGGTGTACATATTGCTCTTCAAATAATGGTCTCTTAGTTAGTAAGTTATGTATTACTCTTTTGTAATATAGTTACATAATTAACAAGGAATGTATGATTCTTTTTAATAACCTTCATATTTTTCCTGTGCTCTCTCTTCCCCTTATGTTCCACCTTTTCTTTTCCTGTATTTGAATCTCTTCCTCTTTTCATTGTTGTTGCTATTGTTCTAGTGGTGGTGATTGTTTCTTCGTTTGGAGGTTGTGCTTGCTTTAGCATATTATATCACGTCTCAATGAAAAACACTTATATTGTCGTTGTTGTTATTGTAGTTGTGATGTGTTTATCTGAAACATGGGATTGTTTTAGCAGATTCTGTCACATGATTTTGTTTGGAAATTAGAACTTTGTTAAACTTTTTATGGGATTAAACCAAGTATTTATCTAGTGCACTGTCAAGGGAGTCTTACATGAAACTTTTGAGGTAAAATGATTCTTTACCCTATAATAGCCAAAATTTAAAAAAGATGAGATAAAAATTATATTTTGCTTTCGCACATTTTGAAAATTATGGAACCTATATGTATAAAATTCTAGATTTTATTTCAATTATCTTGATACATAAAAGTATATATAAACAAATAAGTAGATTAATATTTATTAACTGATTTCCTAATTAAGTACAAATTTCCTGAAGTATTTATGTTATTGTTCATCCAACTAATGTAATGTAGCAAGAATGAAATCTTTCAAAATTACGTGCCATGCAAGGGTAACTTGACAAATTATGGGTGGGGATAGCTTATAGGATCGTTTAATTACATAATTGATTAATTATACTATTAATAACCTCATGCTATCCAATCATTCCAATTCTTATTCCCGTCTGTAAGCCGCGGGAGGCTTGGGAGCTGAAATTGGGTATTATAAGGGTAGTTCTGTTAAGAAGAAAATGGAGAAAGAAGAAGAAAAAAGAAAGGAGGAAGTGAAGAATAAGAGGGAGATGAAGGATAAGAAGAAGAGGAATAAAAAATGGTTGTGGGCTGTGATACAGGAGGATGATTTAGTTATAAGTGAAATTGATAATAGAACAAGTGCGGATGCCAACCTAAAGAATTACATGATATTATAAATATGATTTCTCAAGGTGGTCGACAAAATGACCTTTATTGAAACATCTTCTTTTATCAATGGGTTGAGCTCTAAGCTTGGCAATGAAGTTAACCACCACTTGAGAATATTTCAGACTTTCAAACCATTAGCATTCGAGGGAGCAAGTGACCCCATTGTTGCTGAAGACTGGTTGCTAAAAATTGAAAAAATTTTAGATGCTATGATTTGTCCTAGCAAAGAAGAGTAATACTTGCAACCGTTGTATTGGAAGGAGAAGTTGACTGATGGTAGAATGCGCAAGACCATGAGAAATTAGAATGATACCATTATACCTGATTGCTTGGGATGGATTTATGAAGATGATTAGAGTCTGGTTTACTCCACCATCAGCTAAACTAATACAAGATAAATTTTTCAATGTGATTCAAGATTTTAAAATTGTAAAGTATGAGGCAGAGAGCACATCTTGACAACCTCTTTGTCAAGATGTGCTCTCTAATATTATGCTAGCATTCAACATGAAATGTGTTATAGATTTTTTAGAGGATTAAGAGATCAATTACGATTAGCTTTGGCTCCTTTTGATATAAACAAATTTTATATTTTAGTGGAAAAAGCCAGAATAATTGAAAATGAGTTGAATTATGAAAAATAGTGATGGGAATAGTATTCGAGTAAGAAAAGAAACTTTGAAAATAGAGATAATTTCAAAAATAAGAAGTTTGACATGTAGAAGCAAATTTTAGCATTAGAAACTCTTATGTTGAGTAGTGTCGTTTTTGAATAGCCCGATCATGACTGCATTGACAAAAAATTCAATTGAAGTGTACTATACTTTCAAAATACCTCTCAAATTTCAAATATAATTGATTGGGCCTTGAAATTCTTATAAAATTTAAAAATTAAATATTTGTCAAATTCAAAATCTTTAAAATGAAATGTATCGCCCACAAACTTATAAGGCAAAAAGTCTTCCACTTGTTGTCACAATTTGTCGAGGGTGATAAATTTAAGAATGATTTTAGCTCATAAAGGGATGTCTTGTCGAGTTTATTATTATGATTCATTATCAAACAAAAACTCGCCAGTAAGTCATGACAAGTGTCCCCTAAAAGGTGGTCTTATCGATAATGGCACAATAGGTAAACTGTTATGACCGAGGCCTTTTGACTAAGTGATTTCATCGTAAAATGACACCATTAAATTATGATCATAGCTAGAGCCCGCAGGTTCTCCAATGGCTAAAAATCCTTGAATATTGAATCATAGGGTGCACTTGATAGGTATCAAATCCCTCTATTCGCTAAGGTCAACTTGAATTTATTCTTTTAGGCAAATACTTGCCCTAGGCCTTTAAGGTTTCCTTGGATGAAATAACTCCTAGCTATTGAGAAGGATTTTTCGATTAGGTTGAGTTGACTGCCTCCTCTGAAAAAATAGATTAAGGTTCATGATAACTTGGAGCGATAGAAGCATGAGATCTTCATTGGGGTTTATCATAATATATCCAACATCTACTTTAAGTGTAAAGTGATAAATTTCAAACTCTATACCAAATTTGTTACTATTAGATGTTAATCACTTAGCTTTAACAATCAGCCTTAATCAAAAGTTCTGCCTCATCACTTGGAGGGGTAATCAATCATAGTAGCTTGTGCTTGGGGGAAACTTGGAACCAGATCATAAAGTCTTTGTGAAATAAGGATGAAATCTTTGGGTTGTCTTGCGCTTGCGGGAAATCTGGAATTAGATCTTAAAATCATTGTGAAATGAGGGTGAAATTTTTGGGTTGTTTGCAACTTAATCTGCCTTATAAAAATTTGACCTGAAATACAAAAACTTTCTCGGCAGTGTTGGAGCTCAAATTTGTGGATCCTGCAACATTATCTTTGTCAATATCATCATAAGATTATCCAACTATTTTGGGCTAGCTTTAGGAATCCTAGATGGCATTAATAGTACTTCAATTGGTTGTAGTTGTCATTCTTTTCCGTGAAGCGCTTACTGTCATTACCTAGATTAGATGATGACATGTGTCACTGTTGTTGTTACTTTTGAGCTTACATAGCTTGCTCCCAGTACCTACTACTACCAATTTCTTGTACAAAACTTCGCCATTGAGGGAGTTTTGGGATCGGTATTATGCCACACTTATTAAAATGACTTTTATTGATAATTTATCATTATTGTTATAAATTGTCCACAAGCATAACCGCTTAAAATAAATCTTCTGGAGTTCTTTTTTCACTTGATTTTCGTAATTTAGTGATCATAGTGGAGATATCGTTTGGCTGGGCTTCTTCTTTCCATAAAGGGGATTGAGAACTTGTTGTTGGACGGTTGCTTCAGAAATATTTTCAAAACTCGTCAAAATGCATCCTGTTCTCTATTGTGGCACCAGCTACTTTCAGAGAAGGGTTTTTTTTTCCAAATTTTTTTTTCCAAACTGAGTCTTTTCTTCAATTGGCAGTCCACCACAGCAGCAGCCCATAGTCAAATTATTTGCTGTTATTTGCATTGCAACATTGAGAAGTAATTTAATTTTCTTTGTGAATTATATTAAAACCTTATTTTTCTCGTCTTGAAAATGATATTTCAGTTGTACCCTCCAGAAGATTGGCTTGTACAGTCCTCACTGCCTTCCAAATTTGTTCCGAGTGCCATAAAAGTGATGCTGGATGAGCTAAGCCCAGACACTGTCAGGTTAAAAGTGTATTGCATTTAGTACATTTTTTGCTGTTTGAAGTAGCTATTTTATTCTTTAGATGTTTTGTAGCATTGGAATTATTGGAGAACTACTTTTGTCATTTATCCCTGTGCCTTTTGCCTTATTATCATTTTAGTTCGTTTTATTAAGCTTGATTACAAAAGTACCCACACAATATTACTCTTTTATCATTCAATAAGAATGAACCATATTAGCATGTGCCTCTTGTTCCTGTGAGTTTATCTCTGCCTCTTTCTTTTATCGTGCCTTCATTTAAGGAAGAGCTGGTTTTTATATTTATTTTTTTATAATTTTTTCAGATAATCTGCATTTAGTTTTCCTGCTGTTAACCATCAATAAATCGGTATGGATTAGTTTTTTAAAGAATAAATACTATTGAGTCTTGACTTTCCAATATTTTGATCACAACAGCAGCAGGGGAGAAACCATCTGTTTGGCCTCAGATACAGTTTCGGGGGGATGGGCGGTGGCAGTTTTGGGCTGTGGTATGAAGGGATGGGTGACAGTGGGTGCGACATGGGATGAGAAGGAAAGATGCTTGTAGTCTTGCAGAGCTCTTTTAACATTTCAACCTTTATAAGGGTGATAACTTCTCATTCATTGAACTCAGTTCTAAATGACCTAACATAGATATTTATACTAATAGCTAGGCTACTGCAAAGATAGACTTGCCCTTAGGGACCTTTTATATTAAGAACCCATGCAACGTTAAAAAAAATGATTACCCAAATAAAAAATTGTATAGATCATTTGAAAATAACACGAACACTTAATGACATGAAGAAAACACTAAAAATAGCATCTGATGAACTCAAAACTGTTTGAAAACAGGTACGATAATGATAGCTTCTACTAGCTGCTCGATGGAGTGCATCAAACACAGCTAATCCTTTTATAATTTTTGTGGATAGGATGCTCTTCATAGATCTAAGTATTGGTCGTGTAAATTGGTATTATTTTAGCTGTTATAAACTATAAGCTAAAATCGCATGGCTTTTTGTGTCGGCAGCTCTTCTCTCGTCTGCCTGCTGGTGTCAAATTGACCTTGTTCGTCTATGGCAGCTTCCTTCTGAATTTCAGTCTTGTTTTTTGGCAGTTTTTGGTATTATCATGAAATTTTTTTGTCCAAAAGTTTCAACTGGTTCTATGCTGAGAAATTTTGCTTTCCCATCAGAATATTCTGGGAATCCAAATCATTTGAAGGGTGTACCGATTCAGTTGAGCCATGGTACGGAACTAAATATTCTGTTCAGAAGTTACCTCCTTTCACCATTCAGGTTGATTATTGAATTTTTGAGATGAAAATTTCTGGTTGAAAAATCCTAATTTTTTTTAATTTCCTCTCTTTTTTTTAGATTGAATTTGTTTGAGAGGTAATAGGTTACTGAATGTGTATGTGTTTTGTAGCAATGGATAGAGAAAGCTCCTAAAGAAGATTTGCATCTTCCAATTCCCAACATTTTCATTGCAACTGATCTTACAATAAAGCGAGTTTCAGACAAAGTAAACAACATATATGAATGCACATGTTTAATTCTTCATTAAATTAATAATCTGTGGGTATCTAATATTTTGAAGTTCAAAACCAGGTTCCATATCCATATCTTATAAGGAAATCTCCTTTCTCAAGATTATGGTACAAACCTGATACTATGTTCTTTACGCCTAAAGCATATATAAAAATAGATTTCAATTGCCCACTGTCAAACCAGTCACCTGAAGCAGCAGTCCTTACTGATATGTTTACACGATTGTTGGTGGATTATTTGAATGAATATGGTAAATGACTATTCTCTTGTTTCAGTCAACATCTTTTAATGTATTTATTTGTATTATGGGGCATGCTAATTTTTAAATCTATTCATGCATTATGTCAAGTTTTACTTTTGATCTATATGATAGGATTTTCTATATTTAATCATTAACTTGATTTAATTTTATCACACATTGTTTCCTAAAAGGAAAGCAAAAGTCAGAAAAGAAGGATAAGAATTCAAACGTGATGAATGTTGTAAGTACTATTTGACACGCAAAACAGTTTCATTGAATTAATCAGTACGAGTGTATTTTCTAAGTCAAGAAAAAAGTGATAGTAAAAAAGTTTTCAAGATCTGAAATTTTTTAAAGTTGTTGGAAGTTTCTATTTGTGTAATTTACATCAAAGCACATTAAATCTTAATTTTGATGTATATTTTAAAAAATTTAACCAATTGAAAGCTGACTGAAATGATGCTTGTTAGCTTAAATTCTATTTGGATGGATCAACACCATTATATTTGTTTTGATTGTTGCCTCAGCCCACAAAATTTGAAGCAAATTGGATTGTTTCGTTAGGTTATGTTTAATTTGAAGGAGTTGGAGGGACTGCAAATGCATTTTATTTTTGAAAATTTCATATTGGGCTTCTATTTTATTAATAGGCAATTGAATTTATATAGGAAATCTGAAAAAAAAATACATTTTTCTAATGACCGTTCCTTGCCAATCATAATAAAAAAAGGGAAGAAAAAATTATCAGGTGATTGTTGTGACTCGTCCCTTTCTCAAAACAAATAAAAACTCAATTTCTCATAAATCAAATAAGAGTTTTTTTTTTTTTGCTCAATTTCTTATCAACCACACAAGTAGATGAAAGCTAATTTCAATTCAATTCCTATACCGTTTTGATTTCCTTTTCATTTCCTCTCTTTCAATTTTTTCAAACCAATCAAACGCTTAGAGTCTTGATTACTTAATTTCTTGTAATGACGAATGAAATTTGTTCATAGCTAAAGCACTGTAATAGTAGTTCAGAACCTTTTTTAAGCCATTAGATTGAAATCATGTAGCATTTCCATTGAAATTTTGGTTAAAGACAATCATCTTTACTTGTATTCCATATCAAAAGCTCAAGTAGATGAAAGGATTTTGGTTTCCACAATGAGATGATAAGGCTTTGTAACAAATTTATTCTTCTTTTGGAAAACTGGTAAGGTAAAGATTTGATGGAATTTTATATTATTCTGGACACATCTGACATGATCTGATTGAAAGATTTCATTTTTTGATCATATACAGTATAAAAATCAAAATCATTAATGTTAAAATCATTAGATGCATCATGCAGCGCTTGTCTTCTTGGCAAGAAATAAATAGAAAGAATGTAATTTCTTAGCCAGGGATGGCAAATCATACCTATAACGGTTAACTTGGCTACCTAACTTTTATAGGATGGACATGAGAGTTCTCAACAGGGTGATATTGATTTAGCAAATGAAAACTCAATTATATATATATATATATATATATATATATATATATATAGAGAGAGAGAGAGAGAGAGAGAGAGAGAGAGAGAGAGCGTTATTGGGTTTGTACATGATTGAGGAAGGCGGGTCAGTAGTACATCTAAATCACTCTGTTCCATGAAATCTTAATTTTGGCTGCAAGTATGGGTGGAGAAGATTGGAAACACTTGAGTGGCACTTGTGGAATGGTGTAGCTTGGCTAATGGATGGGCAATACTATCACAAGCAGGCCAGTTCAAAAAAAAATTTAATTAGTTTAGTGGTTTCAAGTTTGTCAAGCTATTTAAACTTTGATAAAACGATGGGAAGGAGGGAATGATTCGTAGTTAAAATGAAGGGTTTTGATGAGCCTTCACATAATCTGGATGCAGGTTATCTAAATTTAACAAGAGGATGAAATGATCCTTCTTAAAATTATATTAAGGGGTTTTAATATTTTACCGGAAACAATAAATAGAATTATAGCAAAATTGGATTTGAAAGTAGTGTTCAACAAACCTAGATGTGATCTAGTTCTAGGGCATAGTTACAATGATCTGATAAGGGATTAGAATGTTACCATATTAAGAATAATCTTGAATCCAAGGTGGATGAGGGCTGTGGAGAGCAATTGAAATAAAAATTAAATAAAATCCTTGAACCTGATGGATGAAGAGATTCCTTCTTGATTGAACATTGTTCTTCACTTCCTTGAATCCTCCATGATGATATCCACCAGGACTCCTCTTAGATGGCCGTCCAAGTGGAGAGAATAAAGTGAGAGCTCATATAGAGAGTGTTATTAAAAAAAGATAAAGTGAAACAAATTTAGTCTTTTATGTAAAATTAAGATAGTGGATACATGAATGAATATTACATCCCTTTAAGGCCAGTAAAGATCTGATATTTATAATAGGAGGAATTCACGAAATCCTTACTTTCTGCCAAGTGGTTGCAACAAGTTTGATTGCCAGAACATGTTTTTTAGCCATGTAAACCACAAATGATGAGAATGGTTAACAAGAGTTGATGAGGTATTGGGTACTTATCCTTTTTGGAGATGGAAGATAGAGAGGGAATTTTTCCAATACCTTGTTGGATATGGGACAACCAGATTATGATTGGATTATTTTGGACCTTTTTTCTGGCCTCCTTGTTTACTATTTTGTAACTTCTTGAGTGTCACCTTGTTAAGACCAATTGAGAGACGTTTGTTGTTTTCAATGCAGCTCTTATTTTAGTCTTATGCATGTCTATATAGCCCAAAGCAATTGTTATAGTTAACCCAAGTTATGCATCCAATGAAACTGGCTCATAGTTGGATTATGTGGGCTCAGAAAATTCATGCCCAACTCTCCTTTGTGAGAACTTTATGATATGGTTCTAGGTTTTTCGTAGAAGCCCTTATGGTTAATTATCCCTCTAAGTGATGAGAGAGAATTTTCAATTAGGCTAGTTGTTATATGTTAAGTGATTGGCATATAATAGTAGGAAATTTTAGTTTCAGGGTTGAAGGAAATTTATCATCCTTAGCATAAAAGGGATGATGACGAACCAAATCAACATCTTGTAGTTCTATCATCTCATGTTACATAGACCCTAGTCTACTTCGTCAGCCCCAACTTAGATCCTTGTCAATAGTCATGAGTTGCATCGTCCAAATAATCTTGTAGACCTTAGGTGGATATTTCTCAAAGGAAGCAATTTTATGTAGATCTTAGCTGATAGAGGCTTTGTGTCATATTAAGTGCATCTTATGATTTATAACTTAAGTGGTTGTAGCCATGGGGAAATTTGAGCTTTGATTGTTAGCATAATTTAATGACGTTATTTTGTAGTTAGTCTGATGATGACATCCGACCTTGGAAGGTCTATCAAAGACGTGGCCGTCGATCTACGGCCACGATCGTGCCGCTTTACTTTTGAGTTTTTCATTTGTATTATTGTATTAGTTTTATGTTTTATGAGTTTTGTTATTTTCTTCCGTTTATACCCTTGCTTAAAGAGTTTAACCGTATGTGTGCCCTAGGGGCAAATATGTCTTTTGTTTTCATGCATTATGTAAGGTTATATATAAGCCACTTGTATCTTTTTGGAGGTTAATGAAGAATTATTACAAATAAATTTCTGCTCTTGTGTTCCATGGGAGAGTTTGAGAGAGTTTAGAGAGGTGAAGCCTAGGAGAGGCCCCCAAACGGAGTACCCAACAGCCACCGTTGGTGAGCTCTTGGTTTCTTTTCCACTTTCTTCTTCCCTCCCCTCCTCCTTGTCCCTTCCACCGCCGGCCAAGGCCCTTCCCTAGCAACCGGCCAAGCCCCACCTCCCCTCCCTCGCCTCTCGGCAAACACCCACCACCCCATCCCTCCGGCTACCACCCTCCCATACCGCCGGCCAACCCTCCTCCACCATCCAAAACCCGCCGGCCCCCATAAGTTCACACCCAACCGGCCTCTCTTTCCTAATTTGGATTGTTATTTTTTAATTTAGAGGGAAATTTGAAATTCAAATAAATCAAATTTGAATTTCAAACCATTCTTAATTAATTACACCATATTTGGAGACCCCCCCTTCATTCAATCAATTAATCAATCCTGAAATTAATTGATTAATTGCTCCATAACCCACATACATTTGAACCTAGACACATCTTTCCCTCCCCCCACTCTCTCTCTTGGCCGGCCCCTCATACTCCCCCTTTTATTAATTTTCTTTCCAAGATAGGCCCCTCATTCAAGGAATTAAATCCCTAATTCCCCTCCCTATCTTCCCCTTCTCTCTCACCCGTCCCCTCCCAAGCTCCTATCATCATCTCCCTCCAATTTAATTTGGGATTAGATTCAAATCTGCCACCTTTGCAAGAAAATTAATCCCAAGGCTTTTCCCTACTGCTGCTCACAGGCACCTCTACTGTCCTCCCTTAGTTTCCTGCGTCCGGAGAGCTGGAACCCTGAAATTTTCCTTCCAAGTTGCCGTCCAGACTTCTGGACAGAAATTCTGTGTGCTGTCCAGGGATTCTACAGCCGGTAGAGCTGCTGTTTAGAGCTCCTAAGACCAAAACCTGCTGGCCAGACTTCCGTGGGTGCTGTCCAGAGATATTGGCTTGCAATCCAGAGCATTTCAGCAACGTATTGTGCTGTCCAGTCCACCAGAGAAGGGCCGATTGCTATCCAACAGCAATCAGGAGGTCCGTGTTGTCTTCCCATTGGGTAAAACTCGTCCACCAACTCTTATATCTTCCTAGTTTATTGCTCCCTTGTGGATATATCTTGATTCATGAAGATCATGCTGATTTTTCTCTGTTAACGCTTAGTGAATTAGGGGGTTGAGTGAGTGGACTCTCAGAGTGATTAAACTTATTGTTAATCTAGGGATATTTTGTTGAAAATCTCTCCGTATGCTTTGTTTTGAACTAATGATTGTTTGAGACCTTAACTTGATATATGTAACTTGGCCTAAACTGAAATCACCCCGCTTTTGTTTTATTTCTTCATTCTAAGCGTTTAAAGTTAATTCTTAACTATTGTTTTCAACAAAGAGACATGCAAAATCTTGAATAAACATTGTTACATCCTTTAGTCCTGCATCATAGTCACTCGATCAGAGGGTCCTGATCATAACTGTTATTTAGTGGTGTTATTTAACGACAAAATAACTGGGTTAAAGAATACATTCCATTTCATTACTGGCGAGAGAATAGTTGATAGTAAATATATTGATACATTTAATATGACACCTGCTCCTAAAGTGGTTATAGCGGGCATTAATCTCAAAATAGTAGATAGTTGCAAAGTGTAGATTAATATTTACTTTAAAATTTTGCTCGAATCTTTTAATTTTATTTTTATAATTATATATATATATATATATATGAATAAAACTTGAAAAGATTTCTATTGGGATTTGGGGGCTTTTTGCGAATAATATTCCACTCTGGTTGAGTTCTCAGTCAACGCAGCCATCGTCGGGAAGAGGCTATTTGAATCATTTGTATTTAAAAATGGCTTGGAACCTTGTTTACTATCTTTCATACAGAGGATTGGGTTCAAGAATTTGCATTACTTAAGCTTGTTTAAGTATTTGTTGTATTATAATCATTATCAACCCTACGCCCATATGTAGAGGATCGTGTTATTGGGGCATGGAGTTAGACTTGAACTGTAGGATTTATGATCATACCTTATGAGCCAGGTTGCCCATTCAAGAACATTGTATGGCATATGAGTGATTTTGATTTGGGTAGGGGAAATTTGAGTGCATCTTATTTTCAATCTGCATGCGTGGTTTTCAGAGCGGGGGAAATTTGAGTGCAACTTATTTTCAGTTCACATAACATTCTTAGATTTTGATTTTAAGCACTTAGCACAGTTGTTAGAGCGCATGCGGACATTTATTTTTTTGTGATTTATTATGCTTTTAAAAGGTCATTTACATTAGAGTTTTGAAAATTTATTGTTATTTTTTAGTATTTGCACACTTGTAGGCGGAATTACATATATCTCTTAGCAGTTTCTTTCTTTTTATGGAAATTGCATGCTTTTCAAGGCAGTTGCATGCTTCTTGAGGCAATTGCATGCATCTTTAAGTGTGTTACACATTTTTCGAGGCATTTGTACGTATTGAGGCGATTGCATCTGAGGAGGAGAGAGCTTACACACATGTTGGTGGACTTGATTTTTGAAAAGAGTTTGAGATTTTTCAATTTGATTGCATGCTTTTCAAAGCAAGGTGAACTTAACTTTGTATTTATTTTTAGGATTTGCAACATTTTGACATCTAAATTAAAAAATTAGTACATTTATTGGAGCACATATGGGCAATTTCATTTTTTAGAAGTTTGAACATAATTTATAAAGTTTGGTCACTTTTTAGTGCATTTTCAAGGTACATTGGCATGCTTTTCAATGCATTTGCACGATGAACTTTGTGCATGGGGTACTTTCATGCTTTTTGATGCATTTGCTTGGTGCACTTGCAAGTTATTTCAGTTCACTTATTCAATGTACTTGCACATTTTTCAATATATTTGTAAGGCGCTCACATTCTTTTCAATGTAATTTTACGCTCTTTAAATCGCCTGCATGACTTTCGAGGCATTGAGTTGAAGATTGCCTAGTGAAGCACATGCAAGAATTATAAATTTTCAGATTTGATTGTTTGCATGAATATTTTGTCATTGGAGTGCTACAATATTTTACTGACTTTTTAAAGGGCGACTTTTGTTTGCTTACATATATGTGTTGCGGGTTCGGTTCGCTGAAGGTGATTAGGAATCTTACCACACTTTTTAAAATGTCATAATTTTTTATCTTTTTATGAATGAGTTTAGTGTGACGGGCCTCACATGGGAATTAAATTCTCTCCTATAAATAGGAGCACTCCCTAGTTCATTTCACCATTCAAGCTTACTTGATCTTGTGTGTGAGGTTTGAGCATTTTAAGCTATTTTAGTTTTACCCTTAGGCAAGCTATTGTATTCACTATAAGTCCCTTATAGATCTATTTAGATGTTTAGTTAAATGTTCAATTTTTGTTTTAAGAACTTTGCTCTAAATGTGTAATTTTGTCCTCATTTTATTTTTCTTTGTATTTTTTTCATTTTAATTTTGGTAACATTCATGTCTATAAGTGTCATGCCTTGATATCTAATGGAAGAACTACCCTAAACCTATTTTTCTCAACTACAACACAAAATAAACTAGAGCCACTTAAATAATTCAAAACAATATTAACAGCCTAAAGTATCATTTAATTTCATTTCTCAAAAATCATATACAGTAATCCAGTTCATACAAAGTCTATATATTAAAAACAAATAATTGGATTATATAATACCTAAAAATCTTGATTATGACGATCCTGCCCTTATCAACTTTTACTCTGTTGGACCCTTCCCTTTCCTAAAATTTCAGAAAGATTCCACAGAGTGAGCACAACAAGCTCAATAAACTTCTTCCACATTCCCGTCACAGATATCATTATTCAATTAATTATAAATAATAACCTATTCAATTAAATAATTAAAAGATTAGAGAAAAAATTAAGTGTTACCAAAAGTAACTTATATAAAATCTAACATATTTATGTTCCAGAAACATGAATTCATAAATTATTACTTGACTTTGCACATAAGATTTTCCCTTGTACCTTTCACAGAAATATTTTCATAAGGCTATCAATATATGCTTATTGTCAGAGTCATCGCTTGTACTTTCACAGATCGACTTCACATAGGTGTCAGAAATATCATAATGTACTTGTTATTTGAATATTTCTTATACTTGAATTTGAATTATTAGAATATGCAAAAGTCTCAGAATTATCATTGTGTGTCCAGACATGGTTTAAAATTACGCAATAAGAGGCACGCCTTAGCGCAATTTTAAACTTTTAAGCCTCAAAGCCTATGCAATGAGAGCTAGCATTGAGGCGTACGCCTCAACTTCACTGAGGCGCGCCTCGACTCATGTTTTAAAGGCGCCTGCCTCTTAAAATTTAAAAAAAAAAATCCTAACATAATATATATCTATTCGGTTTGGCCCCTCACCCCCGTGCGTCTTCGGTCATTTCCTTTCACTGCGCTTTCACTGTGCTTTTTCTGCACTTTCACTATGTTTTTGCTGCGCTTTCACTGCGCTTTTGCACTAGCTTATAGGACTGAGGTGTTGTTTATTTATAATTTTAAATTACCTTATTTTTATCATTTTGAGTCTTACTACTGAGGGGTACCGAATAGAAGTTTCCCCTCATAATAAAAATTATTCTTACAATAAAAATTACTCTTACAATAAAAGGTTGCCCCTCGTTTTGAGGTCGAACCCCGCTAGGGGGCAGTGCCCCCTTGGACCTCCGGCTGCCCGGCATATTGTTATATTCATCATCTTTAGAATAAGTAAAGCATTATGTTTAGGGGTTTGATATATTGCACTAATATATTTTTCTCATAAAGGATGGTCAGAAGTAAGGATAAAGCTGCATCAGGTCTATATTTCATGTTGTCTTCTTAGTGTGATATTTTGATTTTACTTCATATCTTGTGCATTTTTATGTTTTATATTATTTACTCATTAGTATATAAAAAATTTATCATTTTATGTTTACGCAATTTTTTGATTTTGAGGCTTACGCCTCGTCTCACGAACGAAAAACGTCTCAATACCCGATCATGCAATTTTAAACATTGTGTCCAGAATATCACTTGTATTTAAACTCATTGAATTATCAGAATACGCAATGCATGAATGTGCTATGCATATGTTCCAATACTTGCTTATAACTCCACTTTCATTTATAACTCTCTTTAAACCTCCCAAAATTACACAAAGCAAGTGTGGTTAGAACAAAACAGAAAAATCTCCCACACCCCCATGAAGCAAGTGGGGTCAGATTGTATCAAAGCCTCTCCAATGTCATGCCATGAGTAACAAAAATAGAAAGAGCGCAAACTGAGTTATAGTGGTTTGGCCTACCGGATACAAAGAACTCCAAGATGGAGAATCCTCTCTCCTTCATAATTAATGGAGAAATCTTTTACACCACTTTTCTCATTGAAAAGCACACCAATCCTAGCCTCATGGCCAGATCCACATAATACAAAGAACTCCAAGAAATCTGCATGATATCCACAAACAAAGCTTAAGAAACTCTCAACATAAGTGCTCCGGACTCTCAAATCAGAAAATTGAAAGGATATAATTTGAGAACAACCAATAGTTTAGCCTCACAGAATAATCTCTCCAAGAAAAATTAAAAACTCACAAGACAAAGAGAGATTGCCAAGAATAATTTATTTCACAAGTTTTTCAAACCTCTTGGCAGCCTCTTTTTGCAAAAGTACTCTTTAGGGTTTTTTATTGATTCTTATTTATATGATGACTTAATATAAAAACCCTAAAAATAGTTGTTTAATAAATTTGTCGGCTATATCATATAGTCATTTGTTACAATTATCATAATCATTCTAAAACCATAAAAATCGTCTCTTTTTATTCAGACTGTAAGATATTTTCTTGATATGGTTTTAATTCATTTCTTAATTCTCAGGTTTTAATTCATTGAATTGCATAAGCAATCGTATAGTACGATTTATATTGTACATTAAGATTAGCTAAAATTTGAATACTTATTTATGGAAGGAACTTATAATGATTTTTGAATCTGATTATAATTGATAGTATGGTCCAACGGGTGTCGTACAGTATGATTAGTCTAGAAATTTTAATTTTAAAATTTTTAATTAATACGACTTGATTTTTTAGAATTTCTAAAAGTATCATGCATATCGTATAGTATGATTTGCTATTAATCTAGTTGTTTTAATTAACTACTATTTTTATATTTTAAGCAAAGCATGAAATTAATTTTTTCTCATGTGTGTATGCTTAGTTGTTTCTTGAATCATATGTCTAGCACTTACAAGATGGCTCAACAAAATAAAAAATATAAGAATTTTGCTCTTTGACGGTCTTATTTTCCTTGACGACTTCTGATGTAGAACTAAGTATGATTTAAATGATTGTAAAAAGAATTTGCACGCTTTTGTGTCAGAGCAATACGAATTAAAACGTTAGCCACTTAACGATAATAGAAAACAAAAGAGGGGTGAGTCCGCTTAGGCTAAATCACACGTTAATAGTTAAGATCACCAAAACAATTAGAATTTCAATATAAACAAATTTAAGGGATTTTCAATAACATCTCTAGATTAACAATGAGAGTAGATGCATAAAAAGTCATAACTCATTCCCTATGTTTACTAAGCTTTGACAGATAGCTTTGCATGATTCCTTATGTTTGATTCACAACTTTAAGAGAAGAAGATTATGTAGGAAATTGAAGAGGTCACCCTCGTCGAGGCACGGCGGTGATTTGCCATTGAACGGTGGAAAGCTACTCTTCGATGGCTTCGGACAGAGTGAATATGATACGCTCCAAGTACTCCTCGGCGGAATTGTCTACTTCGGGATTGACGTTGAAGAAGGGCGACCGGAGGATGTCGACGAAGCCTAGTTCGTTGTAGATGAAGCCGGAGTTAAGTTTAGGATCGGCCATGCATTGATTTCGTGGTGTTGAAGCGTTGTAGAAGACGTCCCTTTGCTGCACTTGTAAATTTCCCTTGAGAGAAAGAAGTTTCTCCAAGGGATCCAAGTTGGGGAAGGGGTGAGAGGGAGGCCGGCCAAGGAAGGGGCTTGGGGAAAAGTTAGGTTCAGATTTTAGTGGTGGAGGTAGGAGAGAAATTAGGAATTAGTTTCCCTAATTAATCCTTCAATTTGAGGGGATTAATGAGTGATGGGAGAGAGAGAGGCGGCGGGTAAGGGAATAGGGAGGGAGATTTGAACTCATTCCATTGGGGAAAAGCTTCCTTTTGGAAAGAATTAAATAGGTGGAGACAAGGGGGGGTTCAGCCAAGAGAGAGGGAGGGGGGTAAGTGTCTAGATTCAATGTACTTGGACCTAAGGCTTTAATTAATCAATTAATTCCGATTTGATTAATTGATTTGATTGTGGGCCTTTTCCAAAAATAGGATTATCGAAATAGGAAAGATTTTGAAACTTAAATTTGAATTAATCCAAATTCAAATTATTTCCAAAATTAGTTTGAGTTAAATAAGGAAAGTGGGGCTTTGGGGATAATTTTGAAAAGGGAAGAGGGGAGGCCGGCGGCTTGGTGGGGAGGGACGACCGACAGTATTGTGGTTGTGGTGAGGCCGACGGTGGGGAAGGGGGGGAGAAGTGAAGGGCCGGCGGCTTAAGGGGTGCGGGTAGGGTTCGGCCGTGGGGGAGGGAGGAGGCTAGGGCTGGCAATATGAGGGAAGGGGAGAGGGGAAAATTTAAGAGAAAATGCCACGAACCCGGACGCTTCCAAGGTTGGTGGGTATTGGGTAATCTGCTTCCCTCTCCTAGGGATTTCTCTTCAAATACTCTCAAGCTTACACAAGAACTCTATTTGTAGGAATTTGATTATCATTCATTCATTAACTTCAAAAGAGACATAAGTGGGCTATATATAGCCTCATACAATGAAAGGAAAAATAAAAGACGACATAGCCCCTAGGGCTTACATATGACAAAGCCCTTAAGTAAGGGTACGATGAGAAATGCTACTAAAACAAATACATAAGCAAATAAATAAAACAAATATATATGAAGACTCAAAAATAGATCGGCGCGATCGTGGCTATTGATCATTGGCCACGTCTCTGATATACTTTTCATGATCTGATGTCCCCATCAACTTCCCTACTTCAGTTTAAATTGAGTGCATATATGTGATTGTCATCCAAGTGATATGTCCAGTGCCATTTGATCTTCATCTCTTCATTTACGTGAAATATTAGCTTAATTAGAAGGATTGCACATATAAATTCATCAGCTCAAAATTATCACAACCAATAATGTTTGTAATATTCAAAATATCAGTGAACTATTCAGGCTTATGGGGTTTAATAGGTGGGGGAGGGTAAGGGGGACAGGGGTATTCGGGTACAAAGGAGAGGAAGAGCAGCCTTGGGGATGGAGTCTTAAATTGCATGGGCTGGGGAGTTCGTGAAGATCTGGGGGAGGTGGAGGAGTTGTCGTCGAGGCACAACAGGAGGAGCTATCGCCGAGGCACAATAGGAGGATTGCGTGAGACAGAGCTTGCAGGAGAGAGCTTAGTCGCTAGTTGAGAGCGAAAGCTGAGAGGGAGCTATGTGAGGGGTGAGCGATAAGAGTAGAGGACTTTGTGAGAATAAGGAGGAGATTTGATGCATGCGAACACTGGGAGGGTAGGTTTAGTTTTGCTTCCTTTTTTGTGGTTCTTTTTTTGTTTGACGTGGGACAAGATAAAAGAAAAGATGGGTTGGCACTATTTCAGTACCAGCAGCATGAAATCGGGGATGGAATGGGAGGGGATATGATAGAGGATTTGGATGGAAATTTTTTACATTAATTGTGATGTGTGTGTGTGTATATAACACTAATTATAGTGATTATAATTCTAAAATTCTTTTAATTTACTTTTTTTATAATAACAAAATTGTTTTTTATTTAAATGTAATTTGATTAGTTTTTTCATCATTCAAGTATGTTGGATTTTCACCCTTGCTTCGTGCACGTCGGTGAATTTAAATTATCCTCTTGTGCGGTGAAATATGTGATATGGGGAGCCCTTATTGGATAGCTCATTCAACAAAACATGTGAGATTCGAGTGGTTTTCATTTTAGTTGATGTTTCCCGAATAGGATTTGTGTGACGTTGCTCCCATCGTCTGATATTTTTTTTGGGTTTGATAGAGTCGATTGTGGTGGTTATTAATTTCAATCCTTCAGACATATCAGCACAATCCATTTTGCAAAATAAACAGCATTTGAATATTGCCGCCTGCTAGAGTTCAAAGGGTTTGTAGAATTAGGGAAAGAGGAAATTAGTCAATGAGAAATAAAAATTCTAGTATCAAATAGCACAAAATTTAGATTTGGACAGAGTTCTATAATTGCTAATTACATAGACACAAGTATACAAAATTGATAATATTTATGACCAATTCCCAGTTGGTACGGGAACATTTGAAAGTTGTTCCGTGTTAGTATTAGCAGCTTGGTATTACTCTTGTATTTTAAAGTATTGAAGGGAAGGGACGGCAATTCAGGAGCCACCATAAAAAGGGCTTGAGCTAATTTCTTTAGTTTCTCAGTTGTCATGCTCAAATGGTTGCATGATCTCTGTCTTATCCTTTCTGTCTTCTCTTCCGCTTGACCTTGAGCCCATAAATTGAAGCTAGCGGCCACCAATTTCTCTCCATGCCCTCCACTTCTTACATTTTGAGGAAACTTATTGGTGACTTTTGAAATCATTTGATCAGAGTCAGTTCTGGTGAAAAGAAAATGCGATTGCAAATAACAATTCATAAGTTTAATAAGAAATATTTATATTTATAGTGTGATTATATTGTTCATTGTGTTACCTATGCCTTACAGTAAATGTAATGTTACTATATGATTAATGAAAAATGGAGATCCTTTCTGAGGTAAGTCATTGAACTTGGAGTGGCCTCCGGCAGTAAAATTATTTTTCAAATTTTCACCTATAGCTAATTTTATTTTCTATTTTAGCCTATTATGCTGAGGTGGCTGGTCTTCATTACTCGATACAAAGCTCAAATTATGGATTTCAGGTACTTGTTTTTGCACTCATTTTGTGTTATTTTGTTTGTGCGTAATGTTTTTTTGCTTCATTTACAAATCAATTTCTCTGTTAATAATGACGTTTTACTTCGTAGGAGACCACTAAAAGAATTAAGTTATTACGAATGACTCCATTAACTTTTTAATGGACATTGAACTTGTTATCTTTTACTATTTAGATTTGCCTTCTCCTTTCTCATCTTTGTTGCTTCGTCTAGCCAATTTGGGTTATATCATGATGATGAGAGTATGTTGATGTCAACCCTAGAATCTTGGCTGAATGTTTGAGACTGGATTGTTTTAAATGATTATTTTTGCTGCAGTGAAGCATGGATATAGATGCAACATAACCTGAACTTGTGGATGAAGAATCTTTGGATAATAAGATTCTATATATTTAGGTTGTAAGATTATTTTATGTTTATAGATTTTATTGTTGCTAAAGAGAATAAGTCTTGGCTTTTTCATTCATAGATGTGAAAAGATAAAAATATACAAGTTTTATGATTGATGACGAAAGTGATATGGGATCAAAAAATTTGCTCCCAACTTTTCTGTGAGAGTTTATATGTTCCAGGTGAAATTTTCATATGGCAAATTAGGTTCAGATAAGATACGACCTAGAAATTTTGCCCTTGTTTGCGAGGACTTTAAGATTTTTCTTTTAGATTTTCCTAGGCACAAGATGCTATAATTAATTACCTCTCTAGATGACGAGAAAATTTTTGATTAAGGCTAGTCATTAAGTGCTATATGCTTAGCGTATTGTAGCAACTAATTTGGAAAATGACGATGAATCTGATCAAGATTGCATGATTTTATCGCCCTGGGTTGTCAGAGGAGGTAATCGATCTAACTTAACCAAAGAATGTTTGTCGATAGTCATGAGTTGTGTTGTCCAAGAGGACTATAGACTTGGGGTGTATCTTTTATAGGGGATGAACTTAAGTCAATTAGCTAATAAAGAGCTCTATGCCCTATCAAGTGCACTTTATAATTCACAACTTAAGGGGAGAACTTATGACCTCTTGTCATGATTGTAATTTAATTGTGATGTTTTTGGTGAAACCAGTCAAAGGGACCGGTTATAATGATTTACTTCCAGTGTTATTTGGCAACAAGACTATTTGTTAGAGGACGCATGCCACATCCTTACTAGTGACCAATCATTTAAGAGTGAACATAGTGATACGCTCAACAAGATAATGCCTTTTTGTTAACTGTGGTTATTCTTAAGTTTCTCACCCCTTTTAAAATGCACGAAGGATTGATGAATTTTGCTTTAATTTTTGCGATAGCAATTTTCACTTTTAATATTATTTTAGATTTTTATTTTGCAAATATTAGATTTTTTATTTTTTTAATCAAAATTTACGCCCCAATGATTAGCTTTAGAATTTAGGGGCACTTCATAACTTATATTCCTCTTTGATTGAGATTTTCTATCAATATGACTCATCACGATTCAAGTTTTGTTGACTCGTGTCTTTGAGATATAGAGGAATGGAATTGAAAAGTGTGACTTACGGCCTTGCCCTATAAACAGCCTACTCGAGGCCTTGTGCATTTATGTTAATTTAATTTTCAAAGGGAGAGTTTGTGAAATATTGAAATGATGTTCATTTTTTAGAATGATTGCACAATTTTTGGCATAGGGTGAATTCAAATTTCATCTTACTTTTAATTCATGCAATATTTCAAACTTTGTTTTTAATTGTTTAACACATTTTTTTAAGCACATGTGAATATCTTGACTTTGGTATTGCATATTTTCTGATGTGGAGGCATAATGCATTTGCACATTTTTTAGTGCATTTGCATGACACATTTGCATATTTTTTTATTTACTTGTCATTTGCATGATTTTTTGTGTGCTTACATTATGTGGTTGTATGGTAATTAAAATTAATTTGGTTAATTAAAATTAATTAGTTGTTTAAAATTAATTAATTTATGAAGACCCTTTAATTCATTAGTATCAAAATTAAATTAATATCAAAATAAATGTTAAAGCAGGAAAAAGAACAAGTGCTATGCTAAGCTACAGACAAAAAGTAGAACAGGTAGAATAGACTATGGGTAAAATAATTATTAGTATAGTCTGTGGCAATGAAAAGAAAAAGAGCGAAGTACTGTAGCAGAAATATTAGTATCACATAACAACTGCTGTCTAGTAAGTGTTGAGCTAGTAAACAACTGAAAACTACAGTCTAGTGTCATGTTAACAAATAACTGTTGTCCACTCAAACAAACAAACAAAACGAATGAGCGTCTTAGCCTATAGGGTTAGGTTGTAAGACCCACCAGTGAGCTACTTCCAAAGGAAAACGGTAAGACCCGTCTTACTCAAATAACTAGGCAACTTCTAATGGGAGTCGTGAGACTTATTATTTGGAAAATTTCTAAATTAAATATCAAACCCTCAAACAAAAATTAACGGGCATTTTATTCTAAAGGATTAGATTGTAAGATCCACTTTTAGGCAATTTCCAAAGGGAAGCAATAAGACCTACCCAAATAATTAAATCCTCGGGCAGTCTTACTGTAGAGCTAGGTTGTAAGAACTATCTTTGGGCAACTCATAAGTCCCACTCCAAATTAAACCTACAGGCAACTTCTAAGGGAGTCGTGAGACCTGTCAGCCAAAACTAATAGGCAGCTTAGTCTGTAGGGCTAGGTTGTAAGACCCACCAATGGGCTACTTCTAATAGAAGCCGTAAGACCCGCTTTTTCAGGCTACTTTCAATGAAATCCATAAGTCCCGACTCAAATTCAAACACCCGGGCTACTTCTAAGAGAAGTTGTAAGACCCTCTTCAAATCAAACTTCTGTGTAACTTCTAAACGAAATTATAAATCTGCATACCAAACCAATTACTGGGTATTCTAATAGATGTAAACCCCAAAATCCAATAAAACTAAAGCCCACATCTAACCACCTCAGTCTACTCGGGATCCTTGAGAGGAGGCAATCCATGACTGCTAATTAGATTCCCTGGACACTATGGTCCATCATTGCTAGTGTTGGTAGACTAAAACCTTTGGTATACCTGGGACGACGGAACCATGGGATCTTGATCGGGTTTACCTCCATTTTTCCCCACAACTGAGACTAAAACACCCAAAATTTATTCATCCCTAATCGAGAGTTCTCTCTTAAGTATTAAGAGGGGTAATTAATTATGAGTGCTTGAGCTCATGGGAAGTAATAACTCAGATCTAATTAATCCCTACCCTCAGGAGAAATCTGGTTAATTACAATTTGACTTAAGGGAAATGGAATCTATGTTTGTAAAGTAGGATTCGTGCCGACGCGCCATTTTTCTTGTGCCAACAATGAATAGGAATAATGCCATTTCATTGAATTTGCTAACCATTGGAAGTAAGAAATTGAGATATCACAGAGGTATTTTTGATTCAAATCTAATTTGAAAACATGAGAATATAGTGTTGTGAGAGTCTTATCACTAATCAATTTACCTTTCCGAAATTTAACTTTATCACCATTTTGGATGTTCTAAGAAATTTGAAAGGAAAAAAAATGAGCGTAAACTACTCACCCCTTTAATAAATGAGAGCAATCAGTGCCTTTACTCATTCATAAATCAAGAGGAGTTATAACACTCAGTGCTTGCTTTGAATAATTGAACTAGCATATTAGTTACTGTTAAATTGAAGAGATTTCTGATTTGTTTAGAAAGAAGAATATTATAGTTTGGTCTCTAATGCCAAAACCTCCAAGTTTTTTTGGTCTGTAAATGTTTTCTATTTTACAAAGTTGAGACCTCTACCTTTATCATTACCTTTTCAAAAAAAATCCCTTCTAATGCTGTCTACTTTGTTAGTTGCCCTAAGGCACCCAAACAAAGAAGTAAACAAGGATTGAAGATAATAAAACATTAATCAGAACGATTCGACCACCTTAGTAGAGTAAAGATGCACGTTCTTATTGGAGAAAATATAGTTAGTGGATTTGTGGCTCTTTAGGTCTAATTTATATCATTAAACAATTTCTGCTGTGATATTTGTACAATTTTGATTTAATAAATACAATTCTTAATGTAGGGATAATTTCTGTTTGTTATGTACCAAACTCTCAAGGAAAATTTATCTCACACCAATTTTTTTGACAAACACGATAGTTAGCTTGAATAACATTCATAAGAGTGAAGTTATAGCTATGCACTTTGTTGCTATTTGTTGAATCTATTCCGCCGACCTGGAGCCTTCACTATTCTTCAATGTAGACCTGGTTAATTTTTTGGAAATGATATAATGTTTTTAATTTATTGCCTGAGTACTTTTGTATTATTCCTACATTAAATTATTTTACTTAGTTTTTATGCTTGTTTTCATTTACCTATTTTTTGTAGGTTACAGTAGTTGGTTATAATCACAAAATGCAAAGTCTGTTAGAAACTGTTATTGATAAAATCAAGAACTTTGAGGTGAAGGCAGACCGGTTTTCTGTGATCAAGGTTTTTTTTTTTTTTTTTGGCAGATGACTTTCATATGCTAGATATCGTGCCTCTCATCTACTTTGTGCAGGGTTTTGAGTAAGCTTTTCAGTCTGAACCATCCCGTGAATTGCTTATAATATCTCGAATGATTATCTTAACTGATTTGATGCGTCTTCCCTTTCCATCTATTTGGATTTAATTATTCAAATTAGTATTACATGTCATTTAGTTTGTAGTTGTTATAAACTTTAGTTCTGGTAGCATTTGAACTTATTTAAAAATTATGGGCTATAAGTTTGTCTGCATGAGCTTTAACCTGCTTTGACTGCACATGCATTACCATTTTCTAATGTTAAGGGATTTCTAGGATTTCCACATGATTTTTTCCTTGGAAAAGGTCCGCTTTTTATTTTTATTTTTCTTGTGTTTGAATTCACCCTCTTTGTTACTATTGTACCAGACATTTCTCATCATAAGCCGATGAAAGCATTTAAAACACAGATGAAAAGCTCATGACAAAGAATGAAGGAGGAAAACTGAAATTCAAATAGAGGCTATACCAAGAGGAGATAAAGCTCTATTCGTAGAGAAACACAATTCAATCATTTACTCTATTAGTTTTGTCACCCTTAATCCTCCTAGAAGGAAAAAAAAAATCTAAAATTAGACCAATTTGTTGTTGTTATACCAAAATTTTGCTAATAGTCTAGTAGTTGAAAAATATATGGAAGCCTTCTTCGGGTAGGCCTTGCACATGCTACAATTCATGGAAGAGAATATAGTAAATCTGTAAAGATATACCTTAGCAGGAAAATTTCTCAGATAATTGAACCAACATAGAATAACAATTTTATGCGGAGTAATAGATTTTCAAATCTGGCCCAAATTCTCAATAGAGAACACAGCAAGACTTTATGGTAAATTTGTTGCCATCAAAATTCCACAGGGGTCCATCCTTGATAGAATTAAGAAAGATTTCTCAAACAAAACACTCAACTGCTCCAAGAATCGCCCATCTCTTTGTGATTGTGATCTTGGCTCGATTGGGCATCTCGTCGTGATTGCATTCGTTTCTCAATTGCACGTCTCATTGCGATCACAAGGTTTGTTGATCGCACATCTTGTTGCAATCATGGTCTCTGTTTGATCGCACGTCTCCCCACAATTGCAATCTTTGCTCGATCACAGATCTAGTCGCCACCATGATATTCACTTGTTGGGTGTCTTGCCACAATAGCAATCTTTGATCGATCCCATGTCTTTTTGTGATCGTGATCTTCGTCTGATCGCACATTTCACCACAATCACACTTTTCGTTCTGTCACAAGTTTCGTTGTGATCATAATGTTCATTCGATTATGAGTGTCTCGTCGCAATCAAGACCTCCATTAGATCGCACTCATCTTGTCGTGAATGAGACTTTTGTCCGATCAATTCCGTTGATCAAGTCAGCTCGATCGAGCTTAAGTTGATTCGATCAATTAAATTTGATGAAACAAACTGCTTTAAATGATTTGATGACATCTAAAATTTAAAAGGGTCGGGATTTGATAAAATTTTCAATTCATCAAGATTGGGCTTGCTATAAAAATATGAAAAATTAAATGCCATAGATTTTTAATCGCTTCGAAGTCTAAACATTGAGATTGAAATCAAGTTTATTTTACTAAAATAATTCATATATATATATATATATACCCTACCCTTTTTTCATTTTAATTGGAAGAATTTTTTAAATTTGAAATTAAAATACTTAACTAACCACACTTCTCCCATATTCTTCATTTTTTTAATTAAACTTGTGGCTAGATCCTCCTCCACATATCCCTTTCAAAAAAGAGGGAAAAAAAAAAAGAAACCCGGTTCTCCTTGTCTCCATACAGCAGCAAACGATGGCTTCTATTTGCATTAAATTTTTTTTTTTTTAATTTGTTTTGCAACCTTTAGGACTCCTAATAGGCCGACCAATCACCCTTGTTTGATCTCCTTCACTCTAATCCACCAACTACCCACTACATCTTACCACTCTATTCTCCTCCCAGTTGTCGCCTATAGCACTCACGTCGTCAAACACCAATTGAAGCCTACCTAAAACCTTTCCACATAATCCTATAGTCCACTGTACATGACAACTCTCATGCATCTCTCTGCTAATTGCAGGTCCTTTGTTGAACCATCTTCTCGGCTTCACATACGAAATGATCCATGCCCCTCACACAAGAAATCGGCTGGTGCTCCATGCCTCCTCCACAGACAACTGATCCTAGCCTTCCCTTCACATTAATTGCCATACATTAGTGATGTGATAGGCCTCTTTCAGTCACATGCTGTAAAAAAGAGGAAATTATTCCGTGCGGAGTCCGGACGGTAAAGAACCGTTCGGATGTGAGTGTACACAGTTGTGGACCTCTGAAAGGACACGACAAACACCGCCGCCCCGTGAGGGGAGACAGTATCTGTTGCCAATAGGAGGGCAGATTCGATTACACATATGATTAACCATTGAGGATAGTGGCTCTCACCAACACACCTCGATGGATAATAATATGTACGATCTAATCACAACGGGTTTCCCCCACCCGATACATTAGCTCGAATGGGGTTTATTTGAGCGTGGGATTCGGTTTCCCACGGGCGCAAGCCCCCGTGGTTAATTACATCTCAAGCCGGAGCCTGAGAATACTCTTGATTAAGGATTCTACATTATACTTTCTAAATTGGGATTGGCACATAGGACGAAGACTAGGAAATCCTACTCGAAGGGAAAGAAATGTTCAATTAGGCTTGGTCAACATGCACGGCTCAGATCAACACCCGGAGGGACTAAGGTAGTGAGAAGAAACTGGAGAAACTAAAAGTCATACACTCAGAGCATACAGGAGGGAAAGATGGAGGTGGCGTCATCCGTGTGACGCGGATATGTAGGGCTTATGGTCTCTGGAAGATAGAAGACCTACCTACTGATGAGGCGTACTACGAAACAATAGTAGCCTTGAATCCTAAATCTAATGGGTTTAGTGTTCTACGCAACACTAACACCCGTGTCCTAGCTAATGCAATGCAAAACCTGGACTTACCCCGGCCTGGAAGGGGGAGCCAGCTAACCACTAATCGCTTTAAAACCATGCTGTCCAGTCATTTAATGAAAGATGGGTGGGTAGGTTATAGTTCTTGGAAGTAGGGCCGACGTCTAGAGGATTTCCTAATTGGCCCCGGACTGATGTTGGGTGAATGCTCCTAGAGGTAATGCAATTAAAATTTTGATTTAGTTAGTTTCTAATGCAATGCATGCTAGTTGAAGCTTCCAAATCAGGTATGCATAGAACTTTAAAAAAGGCTTAGGAAAATAATTTTTAGAATTAGACTGGGCTTCCCCAGGTCTGGCACCTCATCCTCATAGGTCAGATTATTCGGACTCTACCCGCAGGCGGGGAAGTGTCTTACAGAAGGAGAAAGAAGAATGCAATGATATGCATGCGACCCCAGACGATTCCGGCAATTTCCTAGGTTAAGTTTCTAAATTACTTAAACCTTAACATTTTGAATGTTAGTTGCGAGTAGAAGAAGTTTTAGTCCTTAGAGAGCCTAACGAAATCCAGGCTAAAATAAAAGCGGCATGCAGATCGCCAATAAACTAGGAAAAACATACAACCTATGCGCAATCAACATCAAATCAAACACATTAAATAATTAACCAAATCAATTAAATGTCCATAGGCCACATGCCCTTAATTACAACCCAGGGTCTGCAGAAAATTAAAGTGGTCGGGTACCACTGCCAACAACCCGGATTTTTAATCCTAAAACAGACGCAAGTCACTTTGAGTGGGATACACTTAGTCTTCATCTTCTTGATCTTCTCTTCCTTGGACTCCTTGGATCTTAGCTTCCTTGGACTCCTTGGCTCTCCTTTTCTTTGAATTCCTTAGATCTCAGCTTCCTTGGACTCCTCAGTAGTAGAATGATCTAAATTTGGATTCCCAAATAGAAAAGGACTATCCTCATATTGGATGTCCTTTTCTCTTTTGGAATCCAGCCTTTGGACCTCAGTATCCCCACTCAAAATAAACTTTCACAACTCTTAACCAATATTACAATCAATTACATTAAATGAAAGCAATAAATTCTAGACTCTCCTGCAAGGTTATCCTAATAAAAATCATCCCAAGTAGTTTAATGTATCACAAGCAATTATAGGGAATCTAAAATACTCATCACAGCCATATTTGGCCATGCTCTTAATTATTTGAGGGCTAAGCAATTCTGGAGCACCTGTAGCAATTTATAATGATTCTTTTAATTTAGCCCTCATTTATTTAGGGGGGCTGAGCAATTTCTGAAGCGCCTGCAGAAAATATTATTAATATTTTAAATCATGATTATTGCCCCTCTATATTTTAACATGGCATGAGCATGGCCACCTGCAGAAGACATCATTAGTATCAAAATCGATCCTAACCTATGGGTAGTCTATCGTGCGATCACATCAAATCCCATAGTGCAGTAAAAGTAAGCAAACACACCAATAGTTCGATCACAACATGCAGTGAAATCCGGAAAAGCTCGGCACACAGCAGAAAAGTAAACACCGGCCTAGCCTAAGTCTAGAAGTGGTGCCCTAGCAAATAATTCTACAGTGTGTGTAGAAGCCTGTGTGGCTAAGGTAGATCCTAAGCTGGGTAGTTAATTCAAGTTATTTTAAGTTCTGATTTATTGAAGGCCAAAATGGGGGAATTTGATTAAGTTTAAATATTAATAAATTAGGGTCCATTTTTAATTAGTTTAGTTAGTCATTTCATTTTAATACTAAGGGTAGTATTATTTTAAGTTTAAGTTGCATTAGCAGATTTTAGAGAATCTGGGGCCTACCTATCCGCCTAGGTTAAGAAGGTTCAAAAAGGTCATTATTAGAAACAGATTGGGTCTAGGGGAGTTAGTATTTTTATTAAATACCAGACCTTACCACGAGTAATTAGACTGTTAGTTTGTTAGATTTGGAGTTTTCTAGGCAAAGTTATGATTTTAGGAGTTTTAGGCCCTAATCATTGGACTATGGTTGACCGGAGAGTTGACTTTTTAAATTAGGTTGATTTTTGAAAAGTTAATATTTTTAATGAATAGTAGACTTTAATTAGAGTTGAGTGCTTTTTAATTTACTTGATTTGGATTTTCCTGGAATTAGTTATGATTTTCTGAAGTTAGCGTATTAGAAGGTCTTTTAGATTCGAGTTAGATTTGCTTTCCAATTTTATAACTCTTTTGAATTTGAGTTTGCTTAAATGATTTTTTTTTATTTAGTTAATGTTTAATTATGGGGCGATGAGTAGACTAGTTAGATTTAATTCAAGTTTATATTCAAATTTCACCTCCTAGTGATTATGTAGGTTGGCTGTAGTTCGATTAAGGATTAAGTGATTTAATGCATTGATTTGAGTTATTATTGATTTCACATATTTATTAATGAATTAAAACAAACTAAACTTAGGATAACGTGTCACTAAATTTTCTATGTTTATGTCTCTATCCTAAGGAAGCATGCATCATAAGTCTAAGTTTTCTATGACTCGATCCTTAGTTTTTGTCCTTAAGTGTCACTAGTGTTGTAGGGAATGAAAAGAGGTTTGTTTCTAACCCTTTAGACACTCGCACATGTGTAACTGGGTTCAAGGATCTATAACAAAATAAGAGAAGAAAGTTACTTAAGAATTGAAGTTTCTACAGGGCCCTAAAGGTAGGGGAACGTACACACATACGGGCTTCCTAAAGGCTGTCTAAGTTTTAAGAAAACTCACAACACCGGGGGCTACGACCCGGTGGTTCCGCCCGTAGCACCCCTACTAGAATGAATGGGGGCGACCGATGCTCGGATCCGATTGTCCAAGCTCCTTCGTCTGTGCTCCAGCTGCTTCTTTCTTCTTTGATCTCCCAAAGTTCCTTGCAAATAACAGAAAGAGAGCGAATAGAGAATGAGCGTAGAGGCTATTCGAAAAGAAATGCAAGTAAAACAAAAAAAACAAAAAAATCTAATTAACAGGCGGTTTAGCATTTACATTTATCCAACACATGCATGTCAATGCTATAACCCAAAATAATGTAAAGATTTCCTAACATATAGTGCAAGGAAAGTTACACATGAATTATATAACAATCTAATAATATCAAACGTAGAAGTTCACCATTGTGTAACATAGAGGAAAGTCGTACATGAAACCTATGAAAGCTTACTAACATAGCATAGATACCCATACATGGAATACATGACAACTAATCAACATAGACATGCATCTCTATATCACACGACTTAGAATATACGTACATATACTTGTCAACAAATTTATGGATTTCGCTCAAAATATGTGTATGAATTGGAACACAACCATATATAACAAACTTTCAATTAATTCATGATTCTAGGAATACGGGCAAACTGCAAGTGTGATACTTTATTATATTGACATACACATGATTGGAGGAGTATGCACATGAGTATGAGGATAACAGATGCTTATCATTATTGAGGCCAACCAGTGGGGTTGATTGCAAAATTCGCATGCGTATGTATATAATAAATCTCACTTAGATTAAATAAATCTTCATTGAAAATGTTCATACATTGCTAGTTCAAACAATTAATTAGAGAAAATGAAGATTAAAAGATAATTAGATAAATAAGTAAATGATATGGCAATTAGGATTTGAATTTGAATTTTTTGCTCTAGACACAAATAGGAAGCATTATAAGTCTGTAAAGAATTTTATATAAAATAATTAACAAAGGATCTAATGAGCTAATAGGTAAAAGTTCCATTTTGATGAGTTCTCAAGCACAAAAAATTTTGCAATGCTAATTTCAATTCTATGATGAATAATTTCAATTTATATTTGACTCCAAACAAGATAAATCTAAGAACAAGTTACAATATTTAATTTTTAAAGAACAACTACATATTTTATTCAATTCGAGCAAGATAAATTTAAGAGAAATTTTAGTATAGTTGAATTATGACTTGTCCAACTCAACTCATATTAATCTCTTTAGATGACCCGGAATTTAAATAATAAGCTGAATGAAAAAATATTTTGTTAATCAAAATTAACAACCATAAAATTTTGATAGAGAAAATAAATAGGCATTTTAGAACTAAATAAGTAGTTTACGGTAAAGATGGCTGCTCAGGCCACGAGCAAAGATGTTGGTTGCATCTTCTTTGCCGCTGATGAGCTGCTCAGGATGGAAGAGTTGGCGGTAGCCTCCAGTCCTCACCTCATCAATAATAGTTGGTTCCATATCTACAAAAAAACGCTCGGGGGACATGTTTCCCTGCTCATGTCTCACTGGATACCGGCCTTGACGGATGCAGAGAGAGAGTGCGTGAGAGGGAGAGAGCATGGAGAAGGAGGGGTTCGGGTCGGCGTCGGAGCTGGTGGGCGTTGAGGGAACAGAGAGGAGGATCGAGGGCCTCCTTCAACTCTTGCTTGTTGAGAAATCAAGAGAGGGAGAAGAGATGGAGTGCAGCTTGGAGGAGGCGGGTGTTGTGGCCGACCTTAGTCATCTGCCTTGAACTCAAAGCCAGGAGATGAAGGAGCTCAAGAGCTGCTGCTGCCCTCTCTAGAGAAGAGATCTAGGAATATCCTCCTCGCCTCCCTTTCTCTGTCTCCGTATATCAATTCCTTTTGGCTGCCCCTTTTTTGTTTCTGCGAATCCAAGGGCGACGGGCTACCAGGAGGCGGAGCCTTCCCCGCCTGGCTTGCGAACCAAAGATAAAATCAAAACCGCCCTCCGCACCGGGAAAGGCATGAATCAAATGTTCTTTAATGCGCCCTGATTTTTTTTGAAGTCATTCCATACTGGTTCGCTGCTCGACGCTCATTTGAGTCGTAGAATGGCGGGATTTAGGCTGAATCGTAGATCTCGTTTGATCGCAGCCATCAATGCAGTTGTTTGATCTTGATATTAAATTCAAATTTATTAGAACGTAATTTGGAGTTTATTTAGCATTAATTTGGGCAGGTTCGAGTCAAATTTGAGTTCAAATCAAACTTAATTTGGCTCAAAGCAAGTTGAATCGGGTTCAATGCGGCTCGACTAAATTGACAAGATTAAACTTAAATAAATTGGCGACTAAAATCAAATTAACCTCGACGCGGCCAGAACGTATCAATCAAGGCTAATTAAACTTCGTCGGGTCTAATCTGACTCAACACATGTCGCCTCGAGTGCAAATTAGACTCGACTAGGTCCAATTAAGCTGATCGAACATGCTCGAGGGCGCTCGTACGAAAAGGAGGTCAACAACAGTGTGTACACTGAGTATAATTTTATACACAGTTTGATTTTTTTTGGCACACAGTGTGTACAAATACTGTGTACACTGACATTCAGACGGTTCTTTACCGTCCGGATTCCGCACGGAATAATTTCTCCTAAAAAAGGGCAGATCCCTAACGTCACTAGGTGAATTAGATAGGCTTCTTTTTCATCTGGTAAGTTTTAGATGTGTACATCTCTTATTCATTTAGAAATGACTAACCTTACACTCCGTATCGAGCCCTCCCAAGCTCGCATCCTAACCCAAATCATGCCCATGAGGGCGGCCGCACCCGTACCCTTGCCCGCACCCGAGTAGGCCACGCTAGTCCTCACGAGCTCGCCGCCTCGCTCGCAAGCTCGCCCGCTCGCGCCCCCTTTTTCGGCATGCAGTCGCGCCCAAACTTGCTTGCGCCTAGTTGTATGCTTAAGTGGACACCTCATTTAAGTGTTTTGTGAAACCTCTTGTCATTTAGATTTGTGTTATTTTCTCTCATTTATGGATTCACTATTTCAACCTAGGGGTGTCAATATTTGACCCGACCCGAACCCGACCCAGAAATTTCGGGTTCGGGTTGGGGTTTTCGACCCGTTTCAAAAATCGGGTCGGGTTCGGGTTGACCTGGAAACCCGGAAATGACCCGGCTCCCCGCTTAGCCTGCCCGCTCTGTCGCGTGTCGCATCGCTCTGCCTTGCGTCGCATTGCCTGCTCAAGATCCCGCGAGTCGCTGCAGCGCTGCCGCTGTTGCGTCTGCTGCCTGTTGCCGCTGCCCGTGATGTGGAGATGTCGCGTAGCATCGCCTGCCTCCTCGGCTGCCGCAGTCGTCGCTGCTGCCGCTGCCGGCCGCCGGAGACCTGGAAAAGCGTGATTTCTGTCGCTGCCAAACCTAAAGCGGGTAGGGTCGAGTGACCCGAACCCGAAGCGGGTCAGGTTCGGGTCCGAAAAACCGACCCGTATGCAAAAACGGGTCGGGTTCGGGTTGACCGGAGTAGTGCCAGGTCAGCTCCGGGTTCGACCCAAACCTGGCCCGTGACCCGAAATTGACACCCCCATTTCAACCAATCTATTTTTTAATCTTTTGCCTCAATTTTTACTGAACTGCTTAGGTGGATGCCACTGCTGACAAACTATCCAGGCAGTTAGTGTAGGCTTCTAGTTGAATTAGTTTTTTCTTCCCCTCTTAATAAAGAAATTTGGATTGGCTCCACATCTAATTGCTATAGGTAGAAGGTTGAGTTTGAAGGCATTTCTCCTTATTTTTCTTCTTGCAAAATATTAGGTCATAACTTCTCAGAATGCTTAAAGACTTACCTGTAGCTATGAAAATCTCTTGGTAAGCATGGCAATGAGGATATTTCATCGGATGAAAACTCTTATCTTTTAATGCAATGGTGGCAGTTTCATATACTTCTAATAAGGTTTATACTCAAAACTTGGAATCTTCTTTGGATCTTAATTTGGAATCATTGCCATCACGGGTTGCTAGCCTCAATTCTTATGCCTACTCACATGATTAGTGATGGAGCCCCTTCTAGATTTTTTGCTCTCGATGATCTTCTTGATGCTGAGAATATGGATGATTCACTCTTTTTATGTTGCCTCTGTTTTTGGCATTTCTAACACAGAAAAATGCTTTAAATCTTACATGCTTGGAGGAGAAGAAATAGCATAAAAGTATACCGTCAGTCTCTAAAATTTACTAGGCTCCAAGTTAATGGTTTTAATGATGGCAATGGGGGTTTCTCTGTTTTGGCTATTGGTTCACCTATTAGCCTTGTTGATGTATTATATTTTTAGTTCTTCTTTTCATCTAGCAATACTTAGCTATTGCTTCGTGTCATACTCTTATTAAATATTTTTCTTGAAATAAAAAACGGCTAATCACTTGATCATGGGGCACATGCCAAAGCCAAAGAACATGACTCGACTCTGAAACAAATTACACCCAAGTTCTACTATATCAAACTTCATGAAATAATTCATAAAATAAAATACAAAGAGAATGAGATATGACTTTGGTATGTTATGGTTAGTGAAATTTTTAAGTTGCTCTGGATGGCTGCCATCGGGGTTTGAAGTTTTTGAAGTTCATTGAAGATTCAACTAGCAGAGGAAAGTACAACATCTAGGCTTTGTTTTATCAGCAATCACAAGTGGTAAGTTGATGCAATAGAAGTTGTTCTCATTAATAAGTATTATTTGTGTTGTAAATATTCAGTCTATTATTTTATGGCAGTTATGATTAGTTTGATATTTTTTTTCAAGGGTAGTTTATAATTTTTTAATAAAGCCTGTTTGTATAAATAGGGCATAGTTTGGAATATTATTATTAGAGTTGAAATGGAATTGAAAAAAAGCTTTCTTTTAGCCATCTCCCTCTCACATGCCCTCCTCCTAGGGATTCACTCACTTCTAGGATTTCTCCTTACCATCCTTCTAGCTACATTGCGCCTCCTTGAGGAGTTCACTCATTTTTCTCTTCAATTCTCTCTTCTCTCTAGCTCTTTGATTAACTTTCTATGCCAGATTCGCCTATTTTGTTTCTTTCGTTTATTTCTTCAATCCTCTTTTCTCTCTAGCTCTCCAGTTCTTTTACAACTCTGAATTTTTCTTTGCTGCTGCCCTACTCCATGTCACTGAGTGCCTTTAATCTTTTCTAGGAAAATGTTTAGACTTTAGTGGACTGCAGAATTAGTTTGAGGTGGAGAATTGTTATGCTTAGATCACATATAGCTATAACAAGTCTCGCTTTTCAGTTAGTTATGTGACGGACAATTGATTTGGGTTCAATATTCAGCATCGAATATCTTGAACTACAATTGTTTGCAAAATAGTAAAGAACTAAAAGAATTAAAATTTGAGCACATTTATGAATTAGGATATTCAGGTGAATTTGTATGTTTTTTGCGCTTAAAAATAAAATGCCAGGCTTTGCATCAATTCAATGTGCATCATGTTGGTTCGATGCATTTTTAATGACATGAATTCCAAAAGTAGAACATTTTATCTTGATGGTTAAATTTTTTTCTTGAAAGAAAAAAGCTTTTAATATTTGTTTGCTGTGTCAAGGCAAATCATGACGCCAGAAGTCATCATGATATAGGAACCTCATGCTTTTCGTTATTTATATCATTTGAGTACATGCTAATATTTTTACTGTACAATTAGGAAACAGTGAAAAAGGAGTATGATAATTTCAAGTTTCGACAACCATACCAGCAAGTCATGTATAACTGCTCATTGATACTAGATGAGAATGCCTGGCCATGGAATGAGGAACTTGAAGTCCTGCCCCATCTTGAAGTTGTGCATCTTGCAAATTTTTCCAGGCATTTGCTCTCAAGAACCTTTTTGGAGTGTTTTGTTGCAGGTCAGATGCACCAATCATTAACTTTTTTCCATGAACTAGGAATGTTTATATCTTGAACGTTTTGTTGTTTGTTTAGGAAACATTGAGACAGTTAATGCAGAAGTCATGGTCAAACATATTGAAGATGTTCTATTTCAACATCCCCAACCTATAAGCAAACCTTTATTTCCGTCACAGCATTTAACAAGTAGAATTGTTAAGCTTGAAAGGGATACCAAGTATTGTTTCTCAATTGACTGCTTAAATCAAAGCGATGAGAATTCTGCTCTCTTGTATTATATTCAGGTAATTTAGTGTTCACCTTCGCCATGACATTGTACTCATTAAGTTAATGAAAATCTGGTCATGTATGGATTCAGGTTCATCGAGATGATATAAAGTTAAACATCATGCTGGAATTGTTTGCTCTTGTTGCCAAGCAACCAGCATTCCATCAGCTTCGTTCAGTTGAACAACTTGGCTACATAACTGTGCTTATGCAGAGGTATAAAGATTTTTTTGTTGATTTATCCAGTTTTGACATGAATTTGAGTTCCAATTCTTCTATTACCCAACATGCAGGAATGATTCAGGAGTCCGAGGACTGCAGTTTATTATTCAGTCCACTGTGAAGGTACAGCAACTTGGCCATCTCTGGAAGGTTTTTCTATCCTTTTATGATGCATAGCAGAATTCTTATTGTTTTCTTTTTTCCTCGCAGGACCCTGCACAGCTAGATGCTAGAGTCGAAGCTTTTCTTAATATGTTTGAAAGTGAACTCAACAAAATGACTGACAGTGATTTTAAGGTTTATAACCACTTTAGTCTGAAATCTGTTCTCTGTAGTTTATTGTCATTCTCTATAACTTATATTTTCTCGTTCTTTAGCCTTTATCAAAGAACTCCAGATCTTTGTGTGAAAAAAATTTCAAGTATTTCTTGTTTACTCATAAACATATCTTCTTTACCAAGTTGGCAATTAATCTGCAGAGCAATGTCAACGCACTAATTGAAATGAAACTTGAGAAACATAAGAATCTGAGGGAGGAATCATCATTCTATTGGACAGAGATAGCTATTGGTACTCTTAAATTTGACAGAAGAGAGACTGAGGTAATTTTACTACCAATTTTATTGTTTATTGCCCATTTTACCTTCCCCCACCCCCCCTACAAAGGAAAGAGTTTTGTATACCTTATAAATCTCATAATCCATCTAAAGTGATTATGGAAATTGCAGGTAGCCGCATTGAGGGATCTGACCAAGGAACAACTGATTGATTTCTTTAACTGCTTTGTTAAAGTTGATGCTCCGAAAAGGAAAACCCTTAGCGTACGAGTCTATGGATGTCTGCATTCTGCTGAGTACAAGCAAGCAATCACTGAGCCAGATCAGCCCAAAACATTTGGAATAAAGGATGTGTGCAGCTTCAGAAGGTCAAGGCCTCTTTATGCTTCCTTTAGGGGTGGCCATGGCCTCATGAAACTGTAGATTCTTTGGTGCAGCAGGAAGGTTGAGGCAACACAGAACTTTGTTGTGAATGTCGCACAGTTGTTGCTGCTAGTAATTCTCCATTTGGGTGCAGGTCCCCAAATGATTGAAAATTCTTCTGGTTTTCATTGCTTCTCTAAATATGATTTTGTTTTTTTAAAGTGAAAATGTGGTACTATTAATGTAATATGATCTTCAGACCATTTGATTTGAGAATTTATGATAAGACTTTATAATAATTAGATTTGATTTAAGATAATTGTAATATGAATTTTGATTTATTAGATATAAATTATATTCATGTTAAAAATAAATATAATGATATTATTGTAATAGTAATTATATATTTTGTTTAAATTTTAATATTAAAAAATATTCAATATTTTAAAATATTATTATTTTCAAAATTGATGGAAATATGTTCACCTTCATTGGTCTCATTGGAGAGTTCCCCTCATTTTCTAATCGGTCATGTTGTAGATCATACAGTAATAGCATATTTGTAACTAGCCATGGGATTTATTTTTTATTTTTTATTTTTGTTGAAATAAAACTTTAATTATATGTTTTTTAGTATTTAACACTGTCGTTGTCAGGTCCCAAGTCCTAGAGAAAAATAGAGGGTTGCGTTAGGTAGTGGACTGTCAGCGAAAAAATTGTAGAATAATCATGACAAGAATTTTTTTAAAAATTTGATTAAAAAGTATTAGAAATGAACTTTCTTCATTAGATTTAAACGAGAATTTATTATTGTTGTTCTTTTTTAGTATTTAAAAATAATTTCTTTAAAAAAAATAATTATTATTTCAACACATTTTTTTAGTATTTAAAAAATAGTAATTTATTTTATTTTTTAATTTAATGGTAGAGGAAGACTAAAAAAGAATGATCATTTTTAAATATAAGATATGTAAATACATAAAATGTTTTTTGAGAGGCAAATAAAATATTTTAAGGCGATATCACTATTTTTTTTTTCAGAAAATTGGATGATGGGAAGCAAGAGGACCTTGCACGAATTTCCAAAAATCAATAGATATTTAAGCAGGTTAGGCGAAGCCTTGACGTTGGCTGAGCTGTCAAGCTCCAGCGACGCCATGTGGATTGCGATCATCGCCAGCGGCTGAACTCCGGGGAGCCCAGCCGGATCTCCCACTCCGGTGGCGTTTCCGGCGAAGGCCGCCACCACCGCTACCAACGCCGTCAGTACGATCGCGAGGAGGTGAAGAAGCTGCCTTGCCGGATCCTTCATCTTCAGCCTTTTCTGCCTTAATGAAATCTGATAAAGCTATCTATTTATTAATTTTGAGAGAAATGAAGAATTATTAAATTCGGTCGCTGAAGAATTTGGTTTTTTGAAGATATTAATTAGTTGTTTCATTTATTATTATTATTATTATTTTAAATTTATATGAATCCTTAAGAAGTGGAGGATTTATACGAGAGAATATTATTTGGAATATATTTTTATTGTAATTATATTTATTTTTAGAGAATTAAAATATAATAGTTAATTAATTATTTATTTAATATAATAAATGAAATAAATAAATTATTCTAAAAAATTTAATCTAATACTTAATAGCAAATCAATAGATTCTGGTACGAGATCTATTGATTTTTGGAAATTCGTGCAGGGTTCTCTTGTTTCCCAATCACCTGCGGATGAGAGAGAGGCAGGAGAGAGAAACGGAGGAGAGATAGAACCGGATGAGAGAAAGTTTAATTAATTTTAATATAAATATAAGTATAATTATAATATAATTTATAATTTCATTTATATTAAAAAAAATATAATAGTTATAATTATTTATTTTAACTACAATTTAGTACTTTTAAAATTTTAAATTAAAATAAATTTATGTATATTTATTTATTTTATCTAAATTTTTCTGTATAAACTAATATTTTTATCTAATAAATTTACTTTTATCTAATACGCATAAACTTTTTATGCTTCAAAATAATTATACATAGTTTTTTAATTTAAATAATTTATTTTAATTTTGTTGCAAAATAATTTATATAGAAGCAAATTATAACTATTATATATATATATATGATTAAATTTATATTACCGTCATTTATGATAATTTATTATAACTATTATAATATTTGTAATAATAATATTTATAAATTATTTACATAATTTTTGTTATAATATTTATACTATTTTATATAAATTTTTTATAATATTTACATAAAATAATTAATTATTATAATAATTATACATAATTTTTAAATTAAATAATTTATAAATAAATATACAAAAAATATTCATTTTAATAATTAGATAAAAATATTAATTTATACAAAAAATAGTTAAAATAAATAATTATACATAAATTTATTTTAATTTTAAATATTTATAACTATTAATTTTAGTTAAAATAAATAATTATAACTATTATATTTAGTTTATGTTAAATAAAATATAAATTTTAATAAAAATAAAGTTAATTAAAATTTTTAATATTTATCATATTAATAAAGTAAAATTAATTATAAATTATAAATTAAATTATATTTATATTAAAATTTCCCTCACCATGTCTCTTCTTCCTCTCTCTCTCCCCCTTATCTCTCTCTATCTCCCGCTTCTCTCTTGCCTCTCTCTCTCATCCTGAGGTTAGGGAATACCTCAAAAAAATTTTAATTAATTACTTGATTTTGTGCAAAAATAGCTAAATGTTTCTACATTTTCTTCACAAATTTAGGTTTCGCCAATCAATTTAACGATTTTTCGGTCCTTCTCATGATTTCAATTTATAGTACACTTTAAAAATTGCCTCCAATTTTCTGGGAAAAAATATTATGATATCAACATAAATATTTTATTTCTCCATCAAGAAATTTTCATATACTTGCATATCTAATATTTAAATTTTATATTTATTTATATATAATTCATAGCTAACACAAAAAATTTATATTTAAAATTATTAAAAACATCTCAAAATGTTTTTAGTATTTAAAAATAATAATTTCTTTTTTATTTAATGAATGTATTACAAAAATTAAAATTAAAATAAAAATAATAAATGAAAATTAAAAATAATAAATGATCCTAATAAGGCATTAGATAACTTAACAACAGTCAAAAGACCCTTTAGGCAATTACAATCATACTAAAGTAATTGAAAAAATAATAAAATAATGGGTCTCAAAATTAAGAAATTAATTTCAAAAGAAGCATAATAAATAAAAAAAATAATCAAAATTTCCATTACATTTATCTAAAAAAATTAAAATTATTTTGGCAATTAGCCATTAGTGAAAAGAATATTTTAGTGAGAGAGAGAGAGAGAGAGAGAGAGGATATTAAAGAAGAGTAATTAGACACCCATCTTGCTCAAGCTGTAAACACATTTCTCTGGCAATAATGTTCTCAAGTGGAATAGAACAAGCTTAAGGGTTCCTTTTGGGATGACTTTCTTACTATTTTTTTAAGCAGTTTTTTAGTATATATTTTTTAGTTTAAGAATTTTGTGTATTAAAAAGCTGATTCAAAAAGTAGTAAGAAAACAGTTCCAAACGAAGCCTAAATCTTTAATCATAAGACCATTTTGACCTGAACAATTTAAAATTCCAACAATTTATAATAATATGTAACCCATCTCCTTCTGGAGATGAAAACAAAAACTACAGCTCTTGGCAGAAAACACACAGAGGAAAAACAAAAAATCACAGAAATGTAACCAATAATCAGCTCTGCTTAAGCCTTTGGCTGAATATGATTTCTGAGGCAATTTGCTCTATGTTTCAGATGGCCACACCAACATAATTCAGCTGCAAAAAATTATTAAAATATATATAATCAAAAGAAAAGCAGGATGTATAGAAGCAAAAGGAGTAATTCAAATTATTTTAAAATGTGTAATATAATGATGATCAAATGTAGGGGCTGTTTGATTTGAAGTAAAATATTAGTATTTGGTTGAATGAACAAATAATTCAGAATAAAATATCTAAATATGGTGTAAAGCATTTTATTTTATTTTTAAGGAAATTAAACTCGCCCTATTTTAAGCAAAAAATCTTATTCACCACTATCAAGAAACATTGTCGTCACCCATCGCTTGCCGCCGACCAACCACGCTATCGACCACCCCCTACAGCTAGCCACCGTCAGCCACCCACCGCTGAGGACCTACTGCCACCGCCTACCAATGACCCACCGCCGCCTACAAACGCTAACCACCCACCGCTAGCCCGCCACCACCACCATTGTTAATGATCCGTTGGCTTTTGGCCTCCAACACCATTATCAGTCGCCACCGGTCATCTTCATCTTTGAACTTTACATTGCATTCATTTTACTTCGAACTAAATAATTAAAAAAAACTCCTGCATTACTCTTACACTAATCTGAATAACTTCACAGTAGTTATGATTTCTTATACTGCAGTACTCTTAGACTAATCTAAGTAGGAGGAGGTTTGAACTCCTTCAAAATATAGTTAAAATCAAAACTGTAATAGAAAAGAAAAATCTATGCAATGCCATCAAGAACTGTGTCAGTGTCATTCCATAAGGAAATGCATAAGAAATATGCGGTTCTGATGAAGTTTGTATAGGCTGAAGAGAGTGAGGAACACTTCCATATAAATAAAGCTTAGGAATTAGAGAGGATAGTACTACGTAAGAAACGCTTCGATAATCTCAATTTTCTAAGAAGATGAGGCGTCAGAGCTAAAATTACTATAAAAGAAGTATAGTTAGAATTTCAAGCGAGAAGGGAAAAAAATTTCCCAAATTTGGGGGAGACACGGCTTTTATAAGATACATAATTGCATAAGAATTTAAGGGATTTATGGATAAAACTTCGGCGGACTGTTTGGATGCCCTAACTCCTGCAGAAACTTAAATCCCGTTCCTTCTCCGTTTTGCGTCAAATTTACGGGATTTAGCCAAAGAAGAGCGCAAAAGGGAGAAAGATAGATCGTTACCTTCGCGCAAGCTTCCGTCGTGACTCCCGATCCGGAAGGAACAAAGTCGTCGCAGAAGGCAAAGAAGCTCCTTTAGTAACTCTCTCAAAACTCTTCTTCACGCCAAACCGAAGAAGAAATGGCGATTAGGAAAAGCAAACCCTAGACAGGGTCGCAGGCGGGGGAAAAATTATTAGGTGCGGACACCAGATGTAGCTCTACGTCCGAATTCCATTAGAATGGCGCCACGTAGCATTCGTTGACGCGATATCCCGTTCTATTGAATTGTGGATTTTTAGCACGTGTTATGACAAGTTCCGCGTGGCCCGACGACCTGACCCGGATTGGACGCAAAAAATTAAAAAAATCTGCCCTTTTTTGACTAATTCCTAGGTAATACCGAGTATTTTTTCGATAATACCGAGTAATTCTTTGGTAATACCGAGTAATTCCTAGGTAATACCGAATAATACCTACGTAATTCATAGGTAATACCGAGTAATTCTTAGGTAATATCGAGTAATTCTTCGGTAATTCCTAGGTAATACTGAGTAATATCTAGATAATTCATAGGTAATACCGAGTAATTCTTTGGTAATACCGAGTAATACCGGAGTAATTCTTCGGTAATACCAAGTAATTCCTAGGTAATACAGAGTAATACCTAGGTATTTCATAGGTAATACCGAGTAATTTTTTGGTAATACCGAATAATTCCTCAGTAATTACAATTGTTCTGGGCTTCATACACAAATGTTCTGGGCTTAATGGACGTCAGTTATTTTTAATGATATGGATCGGGTCGTTGAGCCGTGCGTAAATTAGGAACGCACGTGCATCATTTGAATTTCTCGGCGAACCGGGTCGTCGGGTCTTCGAGTCGCTACATGGCGTCATTCTAGTGGAGTCCGGACATAGAGCTACGTCCGGTGTCCGCACCTAATAATTTTTCCAGGCGGGGAGGCTCTTGGAAGAGCATAGACAAAGCAAAACGAAGAGAAATTATCCAAATAGATAGGCAATGGAAGAGAAATTATCTAATTTATAAAATCTTTATTTAGAAATTAGATATTAAATACATATTTTTAATATTTCTTTAATTTAATATTTTATTAATTAATAATTAATTATTATACTAATGTAGAACAAATATGATTTTATTAATTTTTAAGATTTAGCACCCTCAAATTTAATAAATTCGGACTTACAAGATTTACTAAATCCCCCCTATATGTATAATATTAGGTTAAATGAGCTATATTGGAATTAACTTAGCTAAATAAATGGATTAGATGGGTCAAGTTCAAGCTGAATCTAGTTTAAAAAAAAAGTATTTTAACCTATATAATAAATGGGTTGGAGTCAAGTCAAGCAGATTCACGACGGGTCAACTTCTGGACAGATACAAATTCAACTCATCAATCCAAATTGATACCTCTTATCAAATCTATATGTTAAACTTCATTTGGGATAGTTTTCTTACTGCTTTATAAAATGGCTTTTAGGATAGTTTTCGTTTTATATTAAAAAGTTGTTTTAAAAAATAATAAAAAAACTGTCCCAAATGAAACGAAACGAAACCTCAAAGAAGAATTACAATGAGATCTATACACTGGAAATAAATTATTAAAAATGATACCTAAAACTGACAAAAAGTGGCCAAAATAGCATAGAAAATGATAATGAAAACAACATTAGATTTACCTTGTAGCATTCTCATGGTTCTCAACATGCTCTACCAGCAATACAGGATCCCTGAATGCTTTGCTGCAGAGAGGGCAAATATCAATTGTTACTACAGCGCAAGTTTTCTGAACAGCATCTTCATGCACTTTCTCCACATGATCTATTAGCGCATTAACATTGGAAAATCTTGCGGGGCATTGAAGGCACTGTTCCACAAGTTGCCCACCAGCACCAAAACCCAGCATCATTCCATCTTTTGCCTTCTGCAGAGCTTGATTAGTTGCAACACTCAGCTTCTGCATACCAGCTTCAGCCGAGGCACGTAAGCTCAGTGCTGAATTTCGCAAATTTAAACACCATTTCACAGAGCCATTTGAAGATTGAATTGGTTTGAGCTCACGTTTAAGACTTCTCCTCAGAACACCTATGAATGGGAAGCCAGTTTCAGATTTCTTCGGCCCAGAACATTCATGATCGAGTGCAAATCTGTGTCTGAGACAGTGTTCTCGTGTGCAATCCTTGCATCGAATTGTGTTTGAGAATACCAATGTCTCTTTGCATCCGGGGACTGGACAGAGTTTCTTCTTGGTTGCATTCTGATAATTTGATGGGTCACACTCACAATTTACATGAATATCCCAAGTGATGTTTGGGTCTTCATTTGGATGAAGGTGAACTCGTTGAGCACAGAGTGGACATATAAGCACAGTCACATCTATCTGACTGGTAAGTGGACATGGATGTTTTGTGTAACTTTTGTGTTGCAGACAGAATACCTGCTCATCATTGCAAAAACTTAGTTCTGAATAAAATCACTTAGTGAAAAGAGATTAACTTCAAACATTACAGTTGATCAGTAACACAAGTTGGCTTTAGTTTACATAATGGCTACAATAAACTGATGGAGCGGCCCAGCTGGTCTACCCTGAACCGGCCATGGAACCATTAGAAGGGCTGTTTGGATAATTTGCTTAATTAATTGTATGCTTATACAAGTTTTGGGGCCTAAGGTTAGGATTATTTTGAATTTGGTCTGAAGTTTGGGGTCACTGTTTTTTTTGCTTGGGCTCTAGTCGTCGACTAGGGATTGGGAGAGATGAATCTTCCTCTCGAATTGAAGATCCATTGTACCGTATTTGTTTCTTTCATCTACTATTCAATCAAGAAGTATTTTCTTTACTTTTCCTCCATTAAACTCTCAAAATCTGCTTGGAGGGGTTGCTGAATTTCTGATTTCAGCAGCAGTTTTCTCTGTTTTATATTACTATTTCCTATCATAAACATGGCCTAAATGCTTCAGTGCACCCATTATTTTCTTTCTAGTTATTGATCATGAATTCCCAACTCTTCTCAATCTAAAACAGAAAATGTTTATTGATTTTGTGATCCCTAACATCGAGGGCACAATCTACACCATTTGTTGTTGATAACTGTGAAGTTTCGAATTACTCATTATAAGTATTAGAATGTCCTTAAAATCTATACAAAGACCCTTAAAGCTTATTTGGTAAGTTTTCTCTACTACTAAATCACTATCTTCAAGCTAGTTCTCTCTTCCACCATGTTTGTTGTTGTTGCAAGCGCTTGTGGGGCAATGGAACATAAGTATGACATAACAACCACTTCATCATGATAGTGCACAATCCCAGTTTTATTTAATAGATTCACTGAAATTGAAGGAAAAACTAAGATCAGGAAAGAAGAACTGGCTGAGAAGACAGGTTTATGAGAGGTTGGTATACTAACTATCGGGCATCCACAACCGCAGGACTTCCTCATGCCTGAAAACCCAACACACAGGTCCATCACATCAAAACTAACTTCCACTTAATAATATAAAAACACTAAAATTTGAAGGATAAACTTGGATCAGGAAGAGGACTGCGAGCAAATTTGTTGGTAGTAAGAGCTTTGGCTAGGAAATGATGCATATATGCATATATATCCTAGCATGCTTTTTGCACCCATAACCTTCTACAAAAATGATCTGTTCTTAAGTTGCATTGCCTGAAGGGCTTCAAGAATAGCCAATGCATTTGGATAGCTTGTATGTTCACCTAAAAATTTCTAAGGAACTCATTGATTTAATAAATATGCTATATAGTTTTATACTATTAGTACATATCAGCTGTTTGATTCAATGATATCTCTAACTCGGAAATTTTATAAAAAAAAAGTTTTGGTCCTATTTTCTTAGCATCTAAATGTCCCCAATCAAAACTCCAAAGAAAAAGCATGAAATGATGCAAAACAATACAGTAACAAACACACAGCACTTGATCATAGCTTCTCAATAAAACTAACATCTAAATAACAAAGAGCACTTGACAATAGATCTCTGTAGAATTTTTTTTCTTGACCAACAGAAAACCTAACCATCCATCAATAACTTAAGAATTACAGAGAGAAAGAAAACAAAGTCAAAGCACCCAATGTTTTTTTTTTTTCTAATGTCCAGTCTCATGTTCAAATCAAAATACCTTTAAAAACGCAAAATTGGAATCTCCCAACAGCATAGCTCTACCAGAAATCGCACAACAAGATGAACTCCTAAAGATCAATCAAGAATAATCAACCGGGATGTTAATCTATAGCAAAACTAGCAAACAGGTTAGGAGCCTTTGAAACCAAACAAAATTCAATTTTCCAAGCAACTCCGAACTAAAATTGACTTCTTAAACTTCCATTCAATCCAGAAACCAAAAATCACCCTATTCAATCTAATAAACGAATCAAACAATAACCGGATTGCCAAGAATGCCAATCGAAGAAGAGCGGAAGAGCGGGAGAGCGTACTTGATTGCATCGGTCGCAGTTGAAAGGAAGGAAATCAATGAGCTTGCAGTCCTCGACGCAACAATGCTTACCGAGACTTGGGAACGCCGGCGTGCCCATCGAAGATCGCGGCAGCGGCTGCGGCGGCGGCGGCGTCGGCAGCAGAGAGAGGGACTGCTTCCGATCCAAATCCCCTTCTCTCGTGCCGCTCGCCCAGAGTCCAACCACTAATAGTTCGAGGTAGAAGCGGAGTAGGTGAAAGTGTGGAATTTCAAAGCGCGTACCAACAGAGAACTTTAGAGAGAGAGAAGAGAGAGAGACTGTGGAAGACCGGCACCGAGAATTTCTGAGATTTTTTTTTTTTTGTCCTATAATAATATTTCATTTGTAAAAATATAACTCTTATGTATTTATTTATTTAAAAATACAATTTTTTTACAAATGGGCACTATTTGGATAAACTTAAAATTTTGGTTATTATTTATATTTTGACTTTCTTTTGATTTTTTTATTATTAGTATAGTTTTTATTTTATAAAAATGATCAAATCATAATTAAATTATATTATTTTCTTATATAGTAATTAAAAGCATCATATAAATAAGCATGTGATATAAAAAAATATATAGATATTATTTACCATTCATGCTAAAATTATAAATTTTAATAAGGATTAATTTGTATCTCATTATGCTATTTACATATTTATTTATTTATATTTTTTGAATCTCATAATAATCTCAAACTTTAGTATGATAATAAATAATTGACAAATATGTTGCAAAGATATATTAATAATGATCTAATCTTTTTGAAAAAAGAAATGATAAAAGTCATGCGAGTTCGTACGTTCTTTAATCTCATGATTTAAAAAGTCCTCCAATTTTGTCCCTCTAGAACCATCAATTAAGCATCCTTAACTCCTCTCTCTCTCTCTCCCTCTCTCTCTCTCTCTACTCACGTCGATCATCTCCAATAATCTATGATGATTTATCGTTCCTAATTGTTGATATTGACCCTAGGAGCGTAAAAAAGGATTGATGAGTTAAGTTGCGTCAGACTCGAAATTTATCCTACCTGACCCAAATCTAGTCAATTCAAACTGGCCTTTTTAATAAACAGGTCAAAAAATCTAACATGAACCTGACCCGCTAGCAACTTGAATGACCTGAACCTAAACTGTTAACTAGTTTTAATTAAAAAGTATAACTTAAACAAATTTTTTATAAATTATTAAGTATAAAATTTAAAATATTTGATCAAAAAAATAAAATTAAGGAAAAATAGATATTAAACATGTTATTATTTAGTTAAAAATGGGTTGTCGGGTAAACCCAAACCCAACCCATTTAATAAACAAGTCAACCCCAGCTCGAATTCGACCCGTTTATTAAAACAGGTCGACTTGAACCAGGATTTTCAGGTCAGGTTCAGGTCGAGCTAGCGAGTCTGATCATGTTTTGACACCCCTAATTGTACCAAATAATGTATGACCCCTCGTAGCGCCTCCACCTCTAACATTCCTTGCTTCTTCTCCGACATTAATAGAGAAGTTGATTACTCTCATCGTAGAATGAAATACTCCGACGAGAACCACTCACGAGTATCATAAGACTTCTCTCATTAGCTCCATCTCTCCCATTATTCTTCTTATTCTTCGCATATGTCGACCTAATGATCGGCTCGACCTAATTAGAAAAAATCCTAATCTTAGCCCATAAGAAAATTTTTTATAATAGAGATATTTAAATCATTAGAAACTAATTTCATTCTTTAATTAAAAAAATTATCACATCTAAATTACCATTGACCCAAACCAAATTCCAAAAGAATACCAAACAAATTTCCTTATTCTATAAACCTAACAGTTTATTTATTTATTAATCATCAACATGACTATTGACCCTTTGAAACCTTCAATATTATGTCATATCTTCTATATTTTAGTCTGTCAGCTTCTCTTGCTTTCTTATTCAAAATATAAATAAAAATTTATTAAATAAATAAAATATTTAATAATTAAATATAAAAAATAAGGTTACTTGTTTTTTAATAAATATCTTATTAAAAACTCTCATTTAATAATGCTTAATTATTTATTGGAAAATTTTGTCTTATATGTTATATCAAATTTTTGTATCATTCTTTGTACTATTAAGAGGATAAATGTAATGAAAATACTAAATAAATTATTAGATATATAAATTAAAATCTTTTTTTATTAATATTTGATCTCTATGCCTAAAAGATTATGTTAGTTATGATTAAAACCATTTATATCTACTAATAAGGATAGATTAAATGATCAACATAAAATAGTATTTGTCCGACTCATTTAGGGTACTTTTGGGGCGGCTTTCTTACTACTTTTTAGAACTGTTTTATTGTATAAAAATTTTTTGAAGTAGAAAATTTTTGTACTATAAAGCTGTTTTAGAAAGCAGTAAGAAAGTCATTCCAAACGAGCTTTAAGTTACACAACAACGCTAACTTTCGCATTAATCATCAATGTAATTAACAATTAGTAGATGTGTAAAAAAAAGAAGGAATTCGCTCTATATTTCAGAAGGATGCACAAATTTTACAATGAATTTACTGAGTATTTTGTGATAGAAGTGACCGTCTATAACGTATTCACGATAAATAACCACGAAGGATTTACGGCAGGCATACAGATTTGCAAAATGCTTCATAACAAATATGTTACTGTATGATGAAATTGATAAATGTGCACGCCGCAAAGCGGTCGTAATTCCATCGCAAGTAGATTAATGATAGAATATAGTTCATTAAATTGCGACAGAGTTTTGTATAATGAGAGTTTTTACAAGCGATTGTTATTTGAAAATTTCATCATAAAATTATTTTATGATAATTTTGACTGTTTTCCAATGAAAATAACTAATAAATATTTATAAAAGGTAGGTGTTGTTCTACCTACAAGATAGTAGATAGAAGATAAATAAACTGATAAAGTTAGCTCAACAGAAGCATAATTTAGATGACCAGTAAAATAAAAACATGCGCTTTTTAAGAGAGAGAGAGAGAGAATGAGATAGAGAGAGAAAGAGAAAGTGTGTGTAAAAGAGAGAGAGAGAGAGAAGAGAGAAGAGAGAGTGTGTGTAAGATAGAGAGAGAGAAGGAGAGAGTGTGTGTAAGAGAGAGAGAGAGAGAGAGAGAGAGAGAGAGTCCAATAAAACTATATAAGGTGAGTATAGCAACTAAAATTTATACTTCATTTATAATAATGAGAGTTGTTTAAGGGTCATTTTCTTATAGACTTAAAAAGTAAGAAATTGATATTATTTTTCATAAATGAATGTCAAAACTATATAAATGATAACTTTGATGAATAGATATATATATATATACATAAATTGTTGGGAGCAAAAAAACTCATAAGATCTTATTGCTACCAAGAAGGAATACAAAAAACATGAAGGATTGTGCCTTCATTTGAAACAATTTTTCAACTATTTTTGTGTTATGAAAAACATTCAATAAAAAAAATTATATTTGGATGCCAGCTTTTACATAACTTTTTAAAATTTTGTATTTAAAAAGCTGCTTTTTGAAAAACATATTTGAAATTGCGGTCGAAAAAGAGCTTTTAAAAGCATAAACTATCCCCAACATGGGCGGTGTTGGTGTTGCCTCGAATTTGACTCGGCCCTTCACTACAAGAAAATGAGTCACCAAAAAGAAAGCTTGATATTAGCTACCAGAAAGAAAAATTACTGATGATTTGTTTATTCTTAAATAAAATTTAGTATGGATGACTTATTTGCAAAAAAAATCAAAATGATGTAATTGATTAATCATTAAATTTCTACAATATATATGTTAGAGTTGCCTTGAATTTGGCTCAATCCCTGTTTGTTCATATCCTTGATCGTTATACGATTCGCAGATATGTCGGGGGCCCAAGGTTAGACCTGTAATTTTTAGTTGTAAGAATATTTTTGAAATTTTTATGACTGTGTGAGGGTGGTTACGGTCAGTTAGGGAAAAAAGAGGGCAAAAGTAAGAGGCTTATGGGGGGTAAATTATTTAAATACACCTCTTATAATTAATTTTTTTAAGGGGGGCAATTGCTCCTGACATCTACATAGTTCCGCCCCTGATCCCGAATGATGCTTATGCCTATCTTTGAAGATTGATAAGCACTTATTGTAAAGCTATTCTTACATCTCTCTCTCTCTCTCTCTCTCTCTCTCTCTCTCTCTCTCTCTCTCTCTCTCTCTCTCACACACACACACACACACATCAGGCTTTATAAAAACAATAGTAGACTGTAGGAGAGTCAATCCATTGGTAGTTGAACTGGTCACGAGAAGCTTGTCTTGCACATAAAATATTTGCTGAAATGTTTATTTATTTAAATTTTCTTTTACTAAATCTTCAAAGAAGGGGTCTATCATACGACCATTTCTTAAGGATCTTATAATAATATAGCTCTGTCAATTTGCTTCTATTAATAAGAAAAACATAGCAACATTCTATAAAATTATGAGAAAATTTATTTCAAATGAATCTTTGATTTGGCTCTTATAATTAGCTGATTGATTAGCTTAATTACTCTCCTAATCAATCAATCATACTGCCCTCTCTCATACTTAACAGGCCAAAGTGGGACTCCCTCTCATAAAAATATAGGCCATGGATGCTCCCTCAGTGAAGACATATTGCTATAGTATGGGGGGGCATAACACGTTCCATTGCTTCATCTTTGCCTTTACTCAGTGGGCCTTCCATCTTCATCCTATGTCCAAATCTGAAGCAGCATCAAATTTGAATCCAACTAATGTCTCCCATCTTCTCTCACACTTCTTTTTTACTCAACTATTTTGTCTTTTTATAGTACAATATATAAATATATGTATCACATAAAGCATTGGGAAGGAGCTTCGACCGGCATCCCTCTTCTTCTCTGGAGAGATTATTACCTGCAGAGTTCGGATCGGAGAACTGTCCGGATTTTGTGAGTGCACAGTAAAAGCGCAATTACTATGCACACTAAGCTTTTACTGTGCACACTCACAGAATCCAGATGCAACTCCGATCCGAACTCCGCACATAATAATCTCTCCCTTCTTTTCTCTGTTGGGATAGAGCTTCCACTAACGAAATCGAGACGAGGAATTCGCAACTTGATCTCGTCGGGAAAGCTGATGGGATCTTTGATCTACTACTTTCATTGCCTCATCTTTGATTCCTTTAGCTTTATGTAGTGCCCTTGTTGTCTTTTTCTCTCCTTAACTTCCTTTGTGCCTCCATACCTTATCGAAACCCTACCATGGTCATCGATTTCGCCTCAGACGACCTATCTTTTGCCGTCATGATGGGATTGTAACAGAGAGGATGAGGATGGTGTTATTTTTTTTATGTAATTTTAAATTTTGAATGATATGCGTGTAAACAGTGAAGTTTAGATATTAAATTTGTAAATCTTACAATCTTGAGTGTTATGTATGTGAATCTCGCTAAAATTAATTATAAAACAAACAAATACTAATGTTTTGCATTATGAAATCAATACATGAAGTTAATGTTCTGATTGAATTATTCAATCTTCCTCATGATAATTAAGAGAGCAAAGGAGAAGATTATAGGCTGAGTAATTTGTTAAATTTGAGCACTATGTTGTTAGCACCAAAATCTTAATATATAGAGAATTCATAAAATGCAAAAAAGAAATCAGCACAAGAATCAAACTAGCATTGAAGAGAAAAGAACATGTTAAAAGTAGCTTTAAAACTATCATGAGAAAAAAATGCTTTTTGAAAAGTTGTTCTAAAAATTATGGACTTTTTCCCATATGAAAAAAAAAATCAAAAATAAATATTTTTGCAATCACCCCACTAATAGATCTAATCACGAAAACCGCTTTTTCGCCGTAGAAATTGAAAAATAAAAAGTTCAAAAATTTAGCCAAATAGAAGTGTGACGACGACAACAACAACATTAAGCCTTTATCTCACTATATGGGGTCAGCTAGATGAATCCTTTTTTTCTCCATTGTATCTTGTTAAGAGTCAAATTCTCATTTAAATCTAATAAAGATAGGTCATTTCTCATATTTTCTAACCAAGTCTTTTTAGGTCTACCTCTACCTCTCTTTAACATAAGTCAAATCTAATACATCTACTTTTCTAACCAGGTCATTGGAAGGCCGCCGTTTTATGTGCCCAAACCATCTAAGGCGACTCTCTCTAATCTTATCTTCCACTGGAGCTACTCCAACCTTTTCACGTATATACTTATTTCGTATTCTGTCTCTAAGAGTAAAGCCACTCATCCACATGTGACAGTTGACTGGGAGAAAAAAAAACCTGCTCCAAGCAATCCCTAATAGACTTCAATAGCTAAAATCTAAAAATAAAAGTCCCAAGTATGCTATTTCAGAACTAAACATCAAGAAAAAAAGGAAAAAATTGCATGCTTGACCTGTAGAAAGTAGTTTATCATACAACAAGCCAAACACCTAAATGAGATTCCACATTAGCAAAATTAAAGAGGCAACCTTGCCTAGCAATCCTTCATTGATATACAAAGCATCCATATATATATAGAGAGAGATAGAAAGAGAGAGAGAGAGATTTGGAACCACAAGAACTCACTTGAAATTCAGGCACCCCAGTTGTGAAGCAATAGAATCAGAGGCTTGGAACAGCAATCAAGTTTAGGGAAATATCTGATAAATATATAAACATCTAACTTTGCTTCACCTCAATAAGCATCTCCACCACTTTCTTCATCTTCGGTCGCTTTGAAGGAAAGGTATCAGTGCACAGCATGGCGACCTTCAGCATTGCAAGCATTTGTTTCCTCCATGCAAAGGAGACGGTGCTGAGCCTTGCATCCATTATCTGCTCAGGCGTTTCGCCCCTCCCCGACGCACCATGAACCCATTTAACAAGATCTACACCCTCACCAAATACCTCATCTACCGGTAGCCGAGTTGTTAAGATTTCAAGAAGAACGACGCCAAAGCTATAGACATTTCCTGGAGTTGTAACTTGCATTGTATAAGCATATTCTGAAAGAAATGTTACAAGCAGTTAGAATCTGTTGGAAGAAGTAATGGAATGATCATTCAGCTCCACATATTAAGGCTTTTTGAATTGTAGAGGAAGAGCAACATCAATGAAGAACAGCAAACTATGCATCAAATCATTGAAATTATCGGTAAATTTTCATATAATAATAGATTTGCAAGGAAGACTACTTATGATTTCATAAAAGGTCACTAGAATGTTGGAAGCCAGCCTCATTCTTTTACTAAGGCCCCATTAAATTCCTTTGCATCAAAGACTGATGCAAACTGCCATCAAAGTTGCATTGTTCTCTAATCCACAATAACAGTGATCTCCATGGGGATGAAACAGGCGAAGCCTAATTCAAACATGTTGGGAATTACTTGAGAAAGGAAGTTTCTTGAAAGAGCTACAACCTCTTCTTGGATGGCTACTCCAAGAGAATCGTAGGACGGGGTGAAGGGGGGCCAGAGAGAGCCAACCCCTCACCGTATAACACTAATACATGAATAAAATGAACCTAGGAACAATATAACTAAATTTGGACCAAAAAATACTAACAAAACACTACAAGCGAAAAATAAGAGAAAGCATAATAATACATCAACGTACAAAATACTAATTTTATACAAATTCGCTCGATTGAAAAGCCACATCCTATTGTCGGCTATGCAAACTTCACAAGAGTTTAATTATGGAGAATTACAACCATAATTCTTTTGATAAAGCATAAAGAAGGTGCATCCCTCTTCAATTTTTAAAAAAAATAAACAAACAAGGACAATCGAAAACACAATAAAATTTTCAAAATAACCTTAATAAATAAACACCCAAATATTGGATATCTAAAGTGGTGACTAACTCTGCATAGCACATTTTATTGATAGGATAAATTAGGCTACAAAGCCTAACATAAATGAATAAATACAAAACAGAGTAGAAGGGAATGAAGAAGCAGGTTTTACCTGGAGGGATATACCCAAAAGAGCCAGCCACTGCACTAATACTTGCAGTTCCTTTCAATGGGTCCAAAAGCCTTGAAATCTCAATCTCCCCCAGCAAAGCATTATAATGTCCGTCCAAGAAGATATTGCAAGATGAGATATCCAAGTGAATAATGGCAACTTGATGATGAAGAAAAGCTAAACCTTCTGCAATACTAATGGCAATTGAAAGTCTTCGAGGCCAATCTGGCTCATACTCATCTTTAGGAGATTCATGAAGAAGCTGTGCCAATGTCCCATTAACTAAGTGAGGGTGAAGGAGAAGAGCTACATCCTCATATATCACATAACCAATAGGTCTCATTAGATTAGGATGAATGAGATTCCCAAATCTCTCTAACTCCCTTATCATTTTGTTCCGGTGATGCACAACAGTTCTATCCACGGACTTGAGTTTTTTCACTGAAAGAACAAGCCCTGAAGGCATGATTGCCTTATAAGCGGTACTGAAAGTTCCATTACTTAGCTTATTTGTATCTTTCATAGTAGCTTTTACAACACTATCAAAGTCCACAGCTTGTTTGAGGCTATCAACAAAAACATTTCCTGTTATCACTAGTGGAGAAGCAACAGGTATTTCTTCCGCACCAATCTCACTTGATTTTGCTTTCATTTCCTGTCTCTCTCTAATTGTGAACAGGATCACAACTACTGAAACTGTGATAAAAACAGCTAGACCAGACCCAATTACAGCAAGAACCATCTTGTATGAAGATTTGTGGTGATTATTTTCATATGCAGTATCAGAAACGGAAGTGCAACTAGTACTCAAAGGATCACCACAAAGACCTTTGTTTCCTAAAAAGCTTGAAGGAGGGTTCTTCTGAAATGGAGCGAAAATTGGCACTGAACCAGTTAACTGGTTATTAGAGAAATTAACCTCTATTAGACTCAGCATACCCTTGAATTCAGAAGGAATAACTCCAGATAGCTGATTGTTAGATACATCCAATGAAACCAGCTTGTCGAGCTTCCCCAGCTCATGGGGCAAATTTCCATGGAGCTGATTGAAGCTAAGATTTAGAGCTATCTGCAAGTTCTTGATCCTTCCGATCTCCGGCGGAATTCCACCGGTCAAATAATTACCGCCCAACTGCAACTCAAGCAGTCTCACACAGTCTCCAATCACCGGAGGTATCTCCCCACCAATAGAATTCTGACCCAGAAGAAGAAACTGCAACCTCGATGTGCTGCAAATATTCTGTGGCAAGCTCCCATTGAATCTGTTATTGCTTAGATCAAGCTTACTAAGGTTCCTACACTTCAACAAAGATCTGGGCACTTCGCCAGTGAGACTGTTATCTGATACTATGAACTCCTGAAGGTTCTTGAGATCACCAAGCTCTATCGGCACAAATCCTGATAAACCATTCGAAGCCAAGTTCAATAAAGTAAGGTTGGAGCACTGCGCAAACTCGACAGGCAGCTCGCCAGAGAGATGGTTATTATTTGCCTCAAAATAAGTAAGGCTACTAATGTTGCCTATTGACGGAGGAACACTTCCAACTAGCCTATTATTGCCAATCCTTAGACTAGAAAGGCTCTTGCATTTCCCAACTGATTCTGGAATGCTTCCTGTCAATTTGTTCAGAGTGAGAACAAGAACTTCAAGCTTTCCTGAGGAGAAAATGCTCTCGGGAATAACACCTACGAGCTGGTTGGAGTGAAGATTAAGCAATTCCAACTCAGAAACTGTGCCTAGGTTCTCAGGAATTTTACCAAACAGATGATTTTCATACGCAGAAAAGACCCTTAAACCGGATAGCTCCCCAATCCACTCAGGTATAGAGCCATTGAGATTATTTCCAGAAATTTGAAACTCCTGCAACCTCTCTAGGTTCTTCAACTCATTGGGTATTCCACCAATAAGTAAGTTATTTGATAAGTTCAATGATTTTAGGCTCCCAAGACTGCCCAGAGATGAAGGGATCAATCCTTCAAACTTGTTCGCAGACAAATCCAGGAGCTCAAGCCCGGAGAGGCTTCCAAATGCGGGAGGAATGAACCCATGAAAAAGATTGCCAGAAAGATCCAACCTTTTTATAGATTTTAGCTCAGAAATGCCGGAAATGTTACCTTTAAGACCGCGGCGCGAGAGTTCAAGTGCTTCCACGGAAAGATTCATAGGGTTGCAGGTGACCCCAACCCATGAACAATACTTGGGTCCCTGAAAAATCCATCCCACACCATGAAGCTCTTTCTTGAGCGCCGCCATGGGGGCATCATCAGGAAGCTCCGCCATAGAAGTCCAAAGAAGAAAACTAGACATTAAAAGGGAGAAGAAGGAGGGTATAAGAGATCCCATGTTCAAAACTTCGCTAGCTCACCACCCACCACCTCCTCCCTTTACTCAGCTTAAAAAAATCAAAGACATATCATCTTCTTGTCCATTGAGATCTTGGTGTAGAAACCAGTGGATTTCTCAGTCTTTCTTGACAGGGAAAGAGATTAGCAGGAAACAAACGGCCCCAAAGATTCGCCTTTCTCTCCACAATCAACACAAAAAATCTTCTTTTCTTCAAATGAGTTAGGCTAAGAAGGTGAGAACCAGAGCAGTTATGGCACCCAGAGGTTTGGAGTGAGATCACAAGAATCTCGTTTCCAGCATTTTAGAAGCAGAAATAGCGGTGGGGCGCTGAAGAAGAGGGAGAGAGCTACTACAGAATGACTTGACGTCCTTGTCTGCCCACCATTGCCCATAGCATAATAGCTTTTCTGGGCCTCTTTTTCTTTGCCCAATCACGAAAAGGAAAGCTTTTTTTAGGGACGCCAAATGTCGAGAGATCAAGGAACAGCGGTGAACGGAATTTTTTTTTTTTTTTTTTGGGAGAATAAAGGAATAAAATTCACTGGCACAGCACAGTCTTAATAAAATATAAGTAGATATTAAGTTTTTAAATCAATATTTATTATCAGTACTTTTTTAAGGGGAAGAAGGCAATTTCATTTATAAATTTCAATTACTTCTAAAATTAATATCTTTTTTTATTTTTATTCATCAAGCCTCACTTTAATTTCAAGTCAAAATTCAATTTTTTTAATTTTTTTCTCTAGACTTGCTAGTTTATTATTTTTGGATGATTAAAAACTTTATAATTATATTCATGCAATATCAACCATAACATTTTTGAATAACTGTTTTCTTAAAGCTATTATGCATTAACAATTTTTTATTAAAAAAAAAATTTAAAAAGCTGTCAGAAAATAATAAGGAATCAGCAGCTAAACAGAATTGTGATTGTGATCTGAAAAGTAAAACAGTGAGAAAAATGTTCCAAATAGACTCTATCTTTTGTATTGATATTTTTTGTAAATATTTGAATTTATTTGCATATTATTTATTTATTTAACATTAATGATACATTATTATATTCCCATAGTTCTTATTAATATCCGATTTAGTGATAAATTAGAACTATGTATCATCTAATATTTAATAAATATATAAAATATACTTTAACAAGTATTAAATTTTTAAACACTAATTATTATAAAATTATGTACTCATCCTTTAGGGCATCTCCAACCGAAGACCCCATTTTCCACTGCAAAATACAACAAAACTCTTAAATGCGGTAATTATGCTCCAATCGAACTCCATTTTGTGGGCTTCATCGTCTCATAACTGTCTTTCTTCATTTCGCGGGCAAATCTCGTTGACACATAAAAATTTAGTGGGTGAACAGTGCAACGCCAATATTGGCGTCGCACTGTTCACCCGCAACCAGATAGCGAAAGTTTTGTCGTTCCATTAGAGCTCCCAAGCGACGCCATTCATGCGTTTAGAGTTCGGATGGAGAAGGCCTTAGCACACTTTTTTTGCGCATCTTGTTGGTAGAGTTTTTTTAAGTAGGTGTTACTTTATTTTATTAATAAAAATTTCAAATTTATTATCAAATTCTTAAAATAAATTCATTATATATTTTTTTTTTCTTTAAGGAGTATATGGAGTTTGAATTTCACAAATTTCTAATCTAAACATTTGTCTTATGATATTGATTTATTATTGCATGTCGAAACATTCGTGGCAACAGAGAAATAGAAAGTTTAACGTACTAATTCTATACGAAGATCCAGCACACATATAGATAAGAGAAAGGGGTGCATCAATCATAAGAGACACCATTTTTTTTTAATGTAAAAACCCAAAAAAGGGAAAAATCATGGATTTGACCCAGTAAAATGATTCCACTAGTGTGTATCATTAGTTACAAATGATGTCTTTTGCGACATAATGCATTAGTTCAATGTAGCAAATATATATCATATAGAGGAAATTAAATAATTAGAATTGGTTGAATCGAATGACATAAAAGTTGTTCTCAAGAGCACGTTGGCTTGTTCATTTGGTCGATAGGACCGTAGATAATCGACTGTGGTCTATGGGACTATAGTCCGATGATTAAGGTCAGGAATCGTAATTGAGTGAAAAAGGTCTGAGACCATAGTCGAGCAACTAAGATTGAAGGGGCCATGATCCATGAGCGACGGAGGCCAAAAGGGCCATAGTTTATTGGCGAGGGTTCGCCGACGGTGCTACATAGTGGAGCGTTGGGATTCTTCAAACTTCGAAGCTCAGAGCTCCCTTGAGTCTCTATCCCAAGGTCCAAGCCCCCCCTCATATAGGGAGAGATGATCTATTTATGGATTTTGAAAGTGGCATGCTTCGTAAATATGGAGAATATATATGGCAAATTTGGAGTGCTCCATTGGATGACTCATATTGATCCCTCGATCATAAATTGTTCGTTCAACATTTAAGTGTCTTAATGAAATTAAAATTAAGCAATCTTGGGCTCGATGGAATCTTCTCGTCGAGTCGTTCGATTCGATTATAAGCATGTGATATTTGGATATCATTCGGTCACCTAATTAATATTCTGAAACTTTCAAATATGCTTTAGACCATTGATTTTGGTCCATTTGGGCTCGTATTAAATCAATTTTGATGTTGTTGGGTTCCTCTTGTCTAGACGTTCAATTTCACTTTAATTTTGTTGAGATCAGAGTTTAGGTGGTCCCGTATTTAATTTTAAAAGTTTTCAATTGAAATATACCTCAATATTCGTGCTTGAATTTGTCAAACGTGCAAGATACCATTTAGAAGGGGCAGACCTCTTCTCCCTAATGTGATATCCTTATATTAAATGATTTAATGCTACTGACCCATTTAGAGGGTTGATCATTTCTACATAATATCAACCAAGATAAAACAAATAAGATGAGGCTACTCTTGATCGTTATATGGGGCTATCAATTGATAAAGATTTAAAAAAAAATTCTCTCTTGGAGGACACATAGCCAATGGTGTGACAAAAGAGTTCATGCCACATAAGAAATGAAAGAATATGAAGCTAGGAATTGTTGGGGAAGTAAACCATTACAGCCTATACAAACAAGAAAGAGAAAATGCAGTGGAAATAAAGAACATCAGTATTTAACTTGGAAAAACTCGAAATCAGGAAAAAAACACGGATCCATATCACACCAAGAAATTCACTATAAACATTTTAGAGAAATAGTACATATATCTCTTCTCTCTGACTCTCTCCGTGTTTCCTTCTTTCTTGCACTATTCTCTTACAAATAAACAAAGAGAAATATATACTAAAATATCAAGGGGAGCAACTCTCATGAAAAAGGAGAAAGAAAACTCTAAACCCTAAAGAAAACTACATAGCCCACCTCGTAGTGCTATGGCGCCAAGCTTAGAGCATCACGGTGCTCAATTCTCTGTATCATGTCTGCCTAACAGCGTCACAGTGCCAGGATCTAGAGTGATGTGGCTCTGGGGATTGGAACACCGCAGCACTCCGCCCTCTGTCTATCTCCAAGCAAACTATACAACTCTATAAAACTCGGGTACACAACGTTGTATGATTGTACCAAAAAAAAATTCAGATGTGAAGCACCCAAAACCCAATCAGGAGGAGGATCCTTGACAAGCCCGATCAGTGAAATTGAGGTTCAAAGCAGCTGTACAACTCGATTGATCGACATGACAGATTTCACACAAAACTGATACAAATCAAATCATTTATTATTATATCATTTATTTCACCTTGATTTTGTCTACTCTTTATTGTGACAACTTTGAAGTTTATATTTGCTTCACATTTTATCTTGAATTCCAATCATCTGCGAGCTTTTAATAACTATGCGATGTAAACGAAATAGCCCGTCTAAAACCAACTCGGACCCATCCTATCCATTACGGCCCGTTTAAATGTCCAATGGGTATTTCGTACAAGTTAATGCTTGGCAGAATGGAGTTATGGGCTGGAACAAGATTGTTTTATAGGCCATCTAATAACGACCCAACTAGGGCCTGCTTAAGCAGGCTTATGGTTGCCTGTTTGGGCTTTCGCAGGATATTGCTCATGATATGAATCCAATCTGAAATTTTGAAGGAGAATGAAAGATTATATGTATATATCCATACACATTATACGTGATATGTTCAAATTATTTATGAGGACTATAAATGAACCGAGCATTAGACAAGCAAATCGTGATTCCGCTCAATTATAGATCGTTCGCGATCATTTGATTAAGTAATCAAATAAATTTGAATATTAAATACTCGATAGTTAAATAAACAAGCTTGAACAGCTATGTATTCGACTCATTTTTGTTTATAAAAAATATTATTTAAAGCTCGTTAAAAAGCTTAATTCATGTTTGTTTGGAAATAAATACATTTTTTATGATTAGCTTAAATCTTTATTTGATGTATTTTCTCATAATTTTTAATTTTATTTTATAAAAAAAATAATTTCATTTTTTTGTCATATCATTTCATTAGAATGAATTTATTCATGAACAAGAAATATTTGTTCATGTTCACTAGATTGCTTATTTAAAGTGTTTATGAACAAACTTATTTATATGAAGAATCATTTTCTAAATTTGTTTGTTCATGATCGGACTACTTTAGTAGCTCAAAAATACTCACTAGATATATTCGAGAACAAGATCGTTGGTAGCCCTAAAACACTGTTATATATATTCACAGATATGCTCTATGGTAATTGTTTGTTAGGAGGTTCAGCATGGCTCATTTGTTAAGCTAAAAAACATCTAAAAAATAAAGCTCGTTTATAGCTTGATCATACTCGTTTATTTAAAGCTCGATGAGCACAAAATGAATCGAACATGAACATTTTTAAACCAATCAAACTTGAACACAAACAAAAAAGCTCAAGCAGAGCTGAAACCAAACTTGAACAAGCTGATAGTAAACTTGCTCAAACATAACCATGCACCTGCTTAGCTTGGTCCGATTCGCTTGTAGCCCTAATATTTACTCATCTAAGAGAATGAATCTCTCTCTCTCTCTCTCTCTCTCTCTCTCTCTCTCTCTAATTACCAAATTATTAAAAATGAAAAATAAAAATTAAACTCAATGAAGAAAATTAGAATTTTCATGAAAGTATGAAGGTAGCATATGGTGAGAATAATGCCAATGTCCTTAATTGCTACTATCATAAAGGCAAAATATTTATTTTTTGAAAGCTAATTGTTGAGGAGAAGAGTAGAAAGGAATGTCTATAATGGAAAAAAGGAATGTTGGAAGCTCACATGCAACTACACAGCTTGTGCAGTGGGGACTAAAGCCTTTAATGCCCAAGCTCCTGCTCAGGTTGACTGCCATATTCAAGCTGTATATTAATTACATCTCAAATAATGTTATTGAAATTGTAATAAAAATAAATTAAAAAAATTTATTAATGTTATTTTAATTTTGGTTAATTCATATTTTTAAATAAACTAATAATATATGTTAATAAAGTTATAAAATTTAACGCTTACTAATTATTATAGATCAGAATCAAAATGGTCCATTGACTCTTTATTAATAATCAAAATGATTATCGACTATTTAAAAGATTTATTTTAGTCAATTGACTCTTTAAATATAGCCATAAATAATTCTCTGTTTAAATAGTCGAAGGACCGAATTAGTACTTTTATATAATCGGGGACTATTTTGATCCTTCAGAAAAAAAATTAAGATACTACAGTTTTATTTGGGACAATTTTTTTACTGCTTCTTAAAGTAGTTTTATAGTAAAAAATTAAAATTTTTGTATTAAAAAACTGCTTTAAAAAATAGCAAAAAAATTATCCCAAACAAAACCTAATTCGGTCATTTTCTAGTAATTATTTTCATCAACACCGCATTCTATTTGAATAAAAACCTTCACTAAAGGAGTATTCAAACTCATTAGTTATTAAGCCTTCTACTTGTAAAAAAAAAATTTTGAAGGCTGATAATTCAGATTTTTATATGCAATAATTTTTCTATTTTTAATACAATTAGAGTCTCATCTCTCAATTATTTTTTAAAATAATATTGAAAATAGATATTAAAATAATATAAAAAATATTATTTGTTTTGTTAAAAAATTGAATATAATCAATTAATAATATATATTCTATATTAAATCATTTCACAAATTTTTTTTTTCTTAAATGAAAATATATAATAAGAAATAAATAAATAAGTAAATAAAGGCATTGACTGTGAAGCTTTTGTTCCAAGTAGCTCTCTTGATCTTGAAAAGATGAAATATGGCCATCAACTGAAGTTGAAAGAGGTAAAATGGAAGCTTCTTAGTGGCATAAAAAACAGGACCACACTCACCCTTTATAGTGACAATTCCTGACAAGGTATGTAAAAGTATGAAATCCAGAAGCCAAAATAAAAGGAAGATAAAGAGGAAGACAGCCTGCAATGATTGTGACTGGAAAACACATAGAAGCCTTCCTTTGATTATTCCTTTCACATGCCCAATATCTCTACCAGATTTTGGTCACATATCAAGTAATGTTCACACTCACTACAAAGCTCTTTGATTGTAAGATTTAGGCTAAATATTACTAAATAGTTTTTATAATTTAAGCTTTGCATCAAATTTTTAGTATAAAAATTGTGATCAAAAGCTATCCCAAACGGTTCTAAAGCGGCTTTCTAGTACAAAAATTTCTACTAAAAAGCAGTAAGAAAGCCGTCACAAACGAAGCCTTATGTCTCCAAAATTTACTAAATACAACTTATAGCCAAACAGCCATGGAGATAATTATGTCATGTAAGGGACAAAACAATATAAAAGGTGAACAACCAGACAACAAATACATCACCATCTCACCTGGTACCTTTTCCAGTATCCAATGCTGTGAAGCTGTAAAGTAAGAAGGAACTATAATAAAACATATTAAAAAATGAGATCAACATCAAATATAGAATCTAAGCATCAATAAATAGCCAAAATATGGAAATTGAGAGGCAAACATTTGTAGACAAATCAGTAATATCATATGAAAAGATAGTCTCTATTACAAGAATTTTTGCAGAATAGACATTAGTCCAAAGCCCCAAAACTAGATCAGAAAAAGCCAATGTCTGGTTGATGAGATAAAACCTGACAAATCCTGAACCTCAGCCTTTGAATCCAAAACTATCAACAATTAAATATTACAAAAAGAGATAAAATAAAGTCAAAATAACAAAAACAAATTGATAGGCCAATCATAATGGATAAAACTCCCCCTTCATCCCATTGAAGTGAGGTGAAAACTAATCCTCCCATGAACAAGTAGACAGCACTGAGAATACTCATGCTCCTATTTACAGACCATAAAGAAAAATTCCAAACCAACTGGACTCAGTTTTGAGATTCTAGAACCCTATTCTGTCATGATAGTTAGTGATATAGGAAAATAGGAATATAAACAATTTAATGAATTCATGTCCTACATTACCCAGGACAGTATCACACTTTCACCTTCCATGAACCCATATCAGTGATGTTATGTTGTTGTTTTTTCTCTACAGCTGCAACCTTAGATCGATTAAAACTGAGCACAGAACTCTTACCCCGCTCCCTCTGAGATAGCTCACAGGTTTCACTAACCGAACTGCACTTCAAATCAGCGGGCGGAATGAAGCAATCAATGGAAAGACCAGGAACATTGAAAGCCACTTCCTCGATGGTCCATTCTTCTTCCATCCTTGTCTTCGTGTGACTCATGGCCATCTCTCCAAACCTGAAAAGAGTGACAATTGATCGACCACAATGAGCGATCATAACACCGTCGACTGCACGATAATCATCCAGGAATGAACTAATGGTAGTCTCCCAATACACTGCCTCACCACCAGAACTTGACTGGATTCGAGTTAGATGTGAATCCTCCATGTGTATAAGAAGCCCAGTCTTCTGGCTGAAATATCCAAACATAACATGCCTTATAATCTCTGAAGGTCCCTCACTCCTTGCCTTCAGTGTCTGTGGATCAGCAAATAGCTTAAGTATGAAGCAATCCTCTCCACTAACTGTCTTCTCTCCAATACATTGTGCATTAGCAAACATACTAGCTGTGGTCAATGGATCAAGACCCTACAAAGAAAATTGTCAAATTAAACAAAAAAAATTCTTCATTTCATACACATGTTTTTATTGATATGAGAATTATATTGATAACTGGTGAAATTGTTCAAAGAAAACTAGAATTGCAATGATTTTTATTAAATTCATAATTATATTGATAAAAATAGGCTTATATAAAGACAAACAAAGAGAGCAATAAAAAAGAATATCCTCAATATGATAATCAATACTGCATACTCATACTATAAATATTAAATATATATGATAATATTCATATGATAACAACTGTAAGAACAATCACTCTAATAATTCTAACCAAAGCAAGGAAATTTTAAGGGAATTTTAAGGTTTTTGATGATTTATATACCTGAAGAACTCGACGGAGAGGACGAACAGGACCCTTGGCAGCATGAGCACCAAGCCAGGGAGTGTGTCTCCAAACTATCTTGCCATTGCATCCGGCATGGATCTTACTGGTTCCAACTGCAAGCTCAACATACCACATCTCAGGAGCCATTAGCCAAAGCACAAAACCACCAGATTCTGCATCTCTTGAAGCATTTCGATTTTTCATCACTTTTGTCGATGTCTCAAATTCCGATGCCACCATCTTCATCTTCCCCATGACATAAGAATTATGAATAGAGCTCAAAAGCTTAATTCCTCCAGATGCTGCAGTGTACTGTTGCAGTATATATTGTGCAGAAGAAGTTTCCTGCAACATGAAAGACGAGAAATTAGTGAAATTGAACAAAGCAGCTGGTTGTTAGTGTGATGCAGAAGTGAGATCCCACAGTGACGAAATAGCAGTATTAAAAATGTTCAGATTGATGCTATCATTATTAGAACAAAAACACATTATATCTACACCAAATTCTCCTAAAATAATAAATGCAGACCGACAACAGCCACCCAGGAGCTTCCTAAGAGGGGAGATTGACAACCTAACGGACCCGAATGCTTCGAAAATTAACGATCAGCCCAACAACCAAGAATTAAAACGGTTAATTACGATTAAAAGCTATTAAAAATGCGTCGAAGTTAGGGATTCCACTGAATTACCACATGCAAAATACAAAAAGACCAGCACTCACAATAGGAGTATCCTTGATGCTTAAATGCGGAAGAGGTTCACCGAAGCAGACGTGAACCGGGGCAAGGGGAGCGCCCATGACTCCAAGCAGCAGTCTAAGGTCCGACCGCCGGTGGCCACCGCTGGCCACCGGCGCCTTGGAGAGCTGCGTCCGCATCCACTGCCCCCACCCATCCTTCCTCCCCTCTCCACCACCTCCTCCTCCGCCTCCACCATCGCCGGGATCCGGCCCCTCCATAAGCGGCGCCAACGCTTCCCCACCGGATCTCACCACCGGCGGCGGCTCCAGCCAGTTCTTCCGGCGAGGCATCATCACCCCGCCAATCCCCAGACTATGTGACCTCGACCTCCCCGGCGATAGCTCCCGTAGCGCCGATAAGAACCCTTGCTTCCGCTCCATCTCCGTGCAAAACCCTCCTCGCCGAGAAACCCTTCAACTTATTTGAAGATGCCCGCCATGGGTAGATCTGTAATAACGACATTTTGCTGCTAATGGGATAAAAATATAATTTTTACAAAGAATTAGGACATAACGGAAAGAACTCTCCCATGATTTTTTTATTCTGCAGAAAAGAAACTGTCGAGAAAAATAAACAAATAAAAAGAAAAAGAAAGCCTTGGGCTCCTTCTGTAATTATTGTGCGAGAGAAGGGTAAAATGGGAAAGATGCAACAAACGGAGAAAGAGATGGCCACCGTACTCCAAGGGCTTCGTCATGGGGCGCGAGGCTCTGCACATGGGGGGGTCGAATAGCTTATAAATAAATATATATTTATATATTTTGAATATTGCATAAAGGTTAATAAAAAATTAAAAAATATATTATCCTTATTATGATACAAAGATCTTAAATCAGTTATTAAATTTAAAAACAAATAAAATGTGAAAATTATTTTTATTATTTTATTTTATTTTGAATGAAGGAATGAAAATGAAGAGTTTAGCTTGGTGAGGTATTTATAAATATTTATCGTGCTTCTAAATTTGTATAAATTAATTTAACGAAGAGAATTTTAATGTCTGATTTATTAAAGAATGAAGAGCTAAGGCACATTGGCTTTGAGATCGACGTTGGATCATCATATTTGTTATGTGCTAGAATATTCTCAGTGCTAGAGAGAGAGAGAGACAGTTTAGCTTCGTAGTTTTCTACGAAGATCCAACAGACACGTAATAAAAGAAAATTTGGAAGAAACACTCGAGTTTTATTGTGGAAAGTATGAAAAGGAAAAAAAACTACAGAGTCCGCTGAGTTGAAATGATTTCACTAGTGTTTATTATCGATTATAAATGATGTCATTTTTGTTATTGAGAAAGATATTGATGCAGTATAATAGACATACGTTGTACATATTGAATTATATGGTGAAAGTGCAAGGCTCTGTAGCATAGGAGTTATCTTCAAGACATCATTTATTGGTTTAGTTGGTCGTACACTTTTAAGGAGCAACACGAAAGACTAAGAAATCCAACACTAATCATAAGGCTAACATTGAGAGTCAAAGTTGATGTTGACAATATCTATCAATCATATAAGTGATGGCGTATGTTAGGATGAGTAATGAAGTTAGCAAGCATCAATGTAATCATGCAACAATGGTTATAAGATAATATGTCAAAGGATAATAGTTGGGCGATGGTCATCGAAGGACTATAATTAAGTGATGTTGGTCTGAAAACCACAATCAGGAGATAATGGTTAGTTGACCATAGTATACAAAGTCGTCCAATGACGACGGTCAAGTAATGGTTTGAGGCAGGTGGCTAGGTGATTTTCAAACGAAGGAAATTGAATGATGGTTCTTCAATGGTGATTGATTGTCGCTCCGAGATTCTTAGAGCCTCTAAGCTTTATTGAATCTCAAGCTAAGATCGTCCCCATTTATGTAGAGAGTGATGACATATTTACAGATTTTTAAACGTTATATGCTCTAGAAATATAGCCAAATTCGAAAGCATTTCATCGAATGACCCGTATTATCCCAGAGATCATAGATCATTCTTTTATCATTTAAGTGCCTTAATGATGTTGAAATTAAGCAATATTGGGACAATGGGATTAGTCTCGTTGATATGCTTGATTCAATAATAAACATACAAGTTTTTGAGATCATTTGATCATCTAATTACTATTTTAAAATTTTTATTTATGTTTAAAATGCTCGATCTAGATCCATTCAGACTCAAATTGAACAAATGTTGCTGTACGTTGTTGGATTTATCTCATATAGACATCCATTTTTGCTATAAGTTTGCTAAAATTGTGGCTCAAACAATCATGAACTTAATTACGGAAGTTTTTTTTTTTTTTTTTCAAAATTTGATTTGGGCTCAGTGTCTCCAAGGTAGATGACAATAATATAGTTATAATTTCGAAGGTGGACGAGATCGGACGGCCGAGATTTAGTTGGACAGATTATTGGGGTCCGTGTCCGAACATCACATCATGACAGCCCAATGATTATCGGATGGTTGTCCTACATCGAAGCAGTCCAGGCGACGTATACGTGGGGGCTCAGTAAATGGACGTGCGGTGGGTCTGGTAGGTGGTTGGATGTTTGATGCAATCGGCTTAATCCTGGCCGTTAGATAAAATTAGTTAAAATTGATCATTTTATCACCGGCTAAATGCTTCACAAGGCTGAGAATTTTTAACTATTTTAAGAAATAAAATTTTAGAATTATATGCCAGATAAAAAAATAACATTATTTATTACAATTGCAAAATTAGTAGTTAGTTAAAAGTTGATTTATTAAAAATAGATATAGGAATTTTTAGGATTTAATTTTTGACGAATATTTTATATTTTTACTCATACTGATAACAAAAAAGAATGCAGTAGATATCAGAATTTTTATATAAAAAGTTAGGAAATCACGAGATTTGACTCAAATGATCGATGAAGATATCTTACAAAAATCAGTTCTCTTTCAACTAGAGAATACGAAATTACAAGCTTGTATTTCTGTGAATATGAGGGAGGATGCTGATTAGACGATGTAAGCTGTGCGATGATGATCAGACAATGCATGGTAGTCAGGCAACTATGGTTGAGATATGATTATAGTTGAGAGATCTTAGTCAGATAATGGGAGTTCGACAACAGTGATCGAATGACGGCATACTAGCGATAGCGTTCAAATACCCTGATTAGACGATAATGGTTGGCAGCCGTATGACGACAGTCGATCGACAATGATCAAGAGATTGTGGTCGAACAACTGTAGTCATGTCACCGTGGTCCGGATATGGTGGTTAGATAATAATAATCATGTGATGGCAAGTAGGAACTTGTGGTTGGACAATCGCAGTCAGCAATGGTGGTGATATATGCATTAAATGTCAAGTGAAACTATAGAATTTTTTATATTTTCAAGTTCTCTCACAACCTAAAGTCCATATGTCCTTCGTGTAGAGAATGATAATCTATTTATAATTATTATTATTTATTAATAAATTTATAATTGGAGTAAAAATAGTTAGCATTAGCTTTTTTCATGCTCGTTAATTGAAGTAAGAATAGCTATGCGGCAGCCCCACCTCCTCTGCTGTGAAGCTGCCACCTCTCCCACAGTTAATCCTAACCCTTCATCACTAATCACCAGTTGAATCCCATCCGTCCGTCTCCAATACTCTCTGTTAGTAGCACGGACATCGTTTCCCAACGCAGTTTATAAAGCAGTTTATAATTTGCAGATATTGCACAAAATCTAGAGATGTAAATTTGGCAAAAAATTCTAGTTTCATTTGGGATGTCTTTCTTACTGAATTTTAAAGTAGATTTATTTGAACTAAAAAATTATTTTGAAAAGCAGTAAGAAAGCTATACCAAACGAAGCCTCTAAAATATTTCTGAAATTTGTATCTAACTTATGGACTCTGTGGATTGATTGTAGTATTTTATAAAATTATTTGTGAAGTTATTATATGAAAAATAAATTACGTACACTTCGTTTGGGATAGCTTTTGGTCACTATTTTTTTTGATATTTTTAAGAAATTATTGTACTAAAAAGCTGCTTTAAAAAGAGTAAGAAAATTGTCCCAAACGAAGTCATAAAAGGCAGTTTCTTACCGCAAAAATTTTTAAAAAGCTATGAGAAAGCAGCGAGAAGGTATTAGCCAAATAAAATTATGATTGTGACTGAAAGCAAAGTAGCAAGAGAGCTCTCCCAAACTGACCAATAATTTATTTATTAAAATCATAAGCTAAATAATCAGTCATTAATGCATGAATGAAATTTATAATCATGTATTTATTTATTTATATGCTTATAATTATAAAATTCATTCTTAGTAGAACCAAATAACTTTGAGCCTATGATAAACTAAGATAGTATGATGAGATCTTAACAATTTTAATTAGGGATTTTTTTAGAGGAGAGATTAACTCTTTAAAAATAAATTAATAACACTAATTAACTCTTTCATCTCAATGGTCATAAGATGTTCACATGTGAAAAGTGGTCACTAAAGGCATAGGAAGTCCTTTCGTCTATTATTCTTACATCAATAATAATGGAATCTCACCAAACCTAAGCCCGGATCTAACATTTTGTAGGACAAGAAAGCCTCTATGGTCCTCTCTCTCTCTCTCTCTCTCTCCCTCTCTCTCTCTCTCTCCCTCTCCTCTCTCTCTCTCTTCCCCTCCCTCTCTATGATTCTCTCTCTCTCTCTCTCTCTCTCTATGATTCTCTCTCTCTCTCTCTCTCTCTCTCTCTCTATGATTCTTCTCGGGTCCAATGTTTTGCAGGTTGGAAAATTAATATTGTAGGACCATGCATGAATTAAAATGTTTGATTAATGATTTATATTTTATGTGACTATTCTTTAAATTATTATTTGATGATCAATAATATTGAATATTATCTAACAAAAAATATGTGCCTAATTAAATATTGATTATTTATCTTTTATCCAAATGTAAAATTAAAATTATTCATTGTGACCATCACCATTAAAACTAATATCATACATAGATTCAATAATTCTTATATAAGATCACCAAAGTTTCTCAATGCATAAGAAGATAATTATAAATTTCAAGTGTAGAGGTTTTCAAATGCCTATGAGTCAAATATATAGATTATTAAAGATATATTGCATGTAATGAATATTTTTAATTGATGATATATACATAAACCCCAAATTTTAAAACAACCTATCTAAGCTTTTCAATCATCCTTATAACTTTCACAAGTTTAATGACAAATTATATCATTTTGAAAACTGATGAAAATCAGGGTCTATATAGGACGATTGCAGTATTTTATAAAGTTGATTGTGAAGTTATTGTGGAGAAAGTAACTTTGCTACTAAGGTTACAGAAAACAGCTTTTCACCACAGAAATTTCTAAAAAGTAGTTAAAAATTCAGGAAAAAGTTGTACCTAAACGAAATTATGATTGATGTCTAAAAAATAATGTAGCCATAAAGCAATCCCAAACAGGAGAAATTATTATGTGCAGCCACCGGACCATCCGGTGACGAATCAGAGTGTCACGTCACCCGGTACACAACAAAAAAGTGACGTGGCGAACTCTCATTCTTTTACGGACGCCGTTCGATGACTGCACAGAATATTTTTTCCCCAAACAGACCCTCAAATCTCAATCTACATAGTTTTTATCTAGCAAATCACCTTTAACTATTGATTTTGATTTTGAATATTATATAAGATGGTAGATGCAAAAATATAATTGATAGGAGAATAATGATTTTCTACTTGTTTATAATGTAGATTAAGATCAAATCTCTTTCATTAACAACTAGATGTAGCATGATGAAAGAGAAGTCAAAATAACATCACATGAAAATTTGACTTTAAGCATATAGAAGAATAATAGTCTATTGATAAAGACTTTTCTCTTCCCATGAGGAAAATCATACTTATCTTTGATGCCACTAAAACTTATGACATGTAAATAATTTCAAAAATATTTTTTTTTTCAAAAATTTTGTTAAATTAATGGCTCTAATTGTTTGAGATAATAGCAATGATTGAAAGGAGACTTGTTGTTTTCTCTTTGCTTTTCAAAAATTTAGATATTGAAAAGTTATTTTTTACAGCCAAATTCACTACTGTGCGATAGCTACGAGAAAGTCCTATTTATTCAAATAAAATATATTTATAATATCTAAAACAACTTTTAAAAGAATTATTTTCCTTACAACAACTTTATATTCATCTTTACAAAATAGACTCTTCGTCTCTTAGTATCTAATTATATTATAGATTCGTTTGGGACGACTTTCTTACTGCTTTTTAAAGTCGCTATTTAGTACAAAATTCTCTTAAAAAGAAGAAAAAAGTAATAGTTTAAAGCTGTCCCAAACAAAGCTTATGATTAGTAAGGCTAGAGTTTGAGATAGGAACTAATAATTTAGGTAAAAATTTGCTGGCATAGAAAGGTATGGACCAACCCCTCAGTTTGGACCAAATGGTCTATGTCCTTAGATACACTGTTTGGCTAGAGAATAATTTAACTTGGCTCCCTGCAGCAATGTATACATAAATAAGCAGCAGTTGAACTTGGTTCTCAGTGCTATCATTAAAATAAAAGTTTTGTGGAAGACATCCACATATATAAACTACATAGTTGACTGCTAGCTCTCTCTCCCTCTCCCTCTCTCTCTCTATGTATCTCTTTCTCTCTCTATCTCTATCTCTTTCTCTCTCTATCTCTTTCTCTCTCTATATAAATATATAGCTGAAACCAAGAGAATTTGTGTTTCTATTAATTGAGACATAACATGTCAACTTGTGCATTTTATTATTACCATGCATGGTGATGTCAATGACCAATCGGTTTTGATATCATAGTTTTTTTTTTTTGAGCGGTGGGAAGATGACGAATTTTTAATCCTTTTAAAAATAAGTTTATTCAATGTAATATAAAAATAATAATATATATTATTAAGTCATATAAAAATATTGAGTTCAATCTTATATGAGCTAAATTTTTAGGTTAAAAATGGAGGATTTACCTTAGACCTTCTATTCGTAGATTAATAAATGGTGTCAAAATAGGTGATTCGATTGAGATTAAGGTTTTCGTTTGGGAAGATTTTTTTGCTGCTTTGTAAAATAGCTGTAGAGAAAGTAACTTTTCAAAGCTATTATATATAAAAAGCAGCTATTTAAACCTCAACACTGATCTGTAGCGGTTAAAATCACCATAATAAATATTTATTTCGACTTACGATGATTTTAACTATCACAAATTCAACCTTCCAAAGTTTTCGACCACTGCTGATAAAAAAAGCTGAAAAACTGTAAGTTTCAACGATTGCAGTTTCGTTTGGGACAGTTTTCTTACTGTTTTCTACAACATTTTTCTAACACAACTTTAAAAAAAACGAAAAAAAGCAAAAGCCCAAAACTATCTCAAACGAAGCCTAAAACCGCTATCATCTTAAAGCATCGTAAAAATCCTTTTACAACAACCACAAAAATACAAAATCATTGCTGAAGAACTTTCCAACTGCTAGCAATCACAAATGGTAGGGAACCCCTGCAAACTTTTTTCCCCCCCAACGGTCAAAATCATCAGTGAAACCCTAAACCCTAAATGATAGAACCCTCCATCTCTCAAAGACAGCTGCACCCCACTCTCCAAAATGAAAGACCACTCAGAAGTCTTTGCATTATGAGCAGTGCACATGGTCAGATATATTATCACCACCATTGCTTTCAGCTGCTATATCTTTGTCCAGTTTTTTAGGTAGATAAAAGAAAGAGTCATGCCGTGGATTGCGCCAGCTGCTGCATGTCACATCATTCAGGTTTTCGTTTGGAACAGCTTTCTTACTGCTTTCTAAAACGACTTTTTAGTATAAATTTGCTTAAGCTATAAATTTTTGTATAAGAAAATTGCTTCAAAAGACGCCTAAATTATTAATGGTTGTTCATTCATGTTTTTATATACAGTATCCCAATTATTAATGCTGTATAAATAGCGTTCTGATGAGCCAATGGGCCATCACCAAATGATTTTGATCTATATGTTTATAATATTTAATCTATCAAAGATTTTCAGCATATCATCTTCAAGCACATGCTTGATCATTCAAGATATAGTATTTAATGTAAAGAAAAATATCTCTATTTTCATATCCTATCAGATATAATATTTGGTATACTACAGAAAAATTATGCATTATTGGCAGATTTTCCGGCGGATTTGAAAGTTTTCGACGGATTTCTGGCGGAATAAATTTCGACTGTAAAACGAGCCGTCGGACAAATTTTCCATCGAACAAAAACCGTTGGAAAAATTTTCCGGCCGAATTTTTTCGCTGGAAATTTTTTTCGTCGGCTGTCCGGTGGAAAAAAGTCGGAAATAAATCCGCCGGAAAATCTTCCTAAAAATCAGTCTGAAATATTTCATCTTTATCCGTCGGAAAATAGTCCGCCGAAAATTCCCTCGGTACTAGGCTATTTTCCTGTAGTGATAGGATATGAGAATAGAGATATTATGCACCTCATCTTGATCTATTAGTTGGGAGCTTTGACTATCAACCAAAAAGTCTTGAGTTTGAAGCTTGTATATATGATGTGTGTGTGAATTTGTCTTAATTGACCTAAATATAAGCTCTCTCGCCCGCACGCAAAAAACAAAAAAAGAGATATTGATGTCGAATTTGCTAAGTTTTTTGAATGTGGATAGTTTTTGTTGGATAAGATGAAAATTGTATGGAAGGTTGAATCTTCGGGTCAAGTCAAGATTATATATTTAATTGCTTAATTAAGTGCGGTGAAGAAATCAAATCACACAAAACTCATGAAAGGATTAAAAAATAGTTATAAAAAGCTAAATATAGGAAGCAAGTTACATCGTTTTTATAAGAAACTCAAAAAGAGATAGGTCCAAACAACTATAAAAACGTAGAAAGAGGTGCGATAGCTCCCTCCTACCATATTTTAACTACAAATATGTTAATTTGAGATGCGCGATTGGATGATGCTCTGTAAAACTTTTACTAATAAGCTCTTGCAATGGAGAGATTATTACGTGCGGAGTCCGGACGGGAGAACTGTCCGGATTTCATGAGTGCGTGCAGTAAAAGCATAATTACTGTACACAATGCACTTTTACAGCGCTTTTATTGCGCACACCCATAGAATCCAGATGCAGCTTCGATCCGGACTCCGCACGTAATCTCTCGCTTCGTTGGGGTCTCTAATTTATATTATGTATTTAAAGATTTAAGTTTCACGAACTTTTTTTTATGGAGAGTCACCATCAATGATCAATCAATTAATAATATGAACATGATAACCACTTGGTGAAGAGGTCATGGAGATGGAGAACAACCTACAAAATTGGCAATATAACAATCATCTTTAGAACGAGGAACTCTCCTAAATTAACTATTTCTAACAAAATCCTTGTACAATCCTATCTAGGTTTATAATACATACCATTTTTGTAGAAAATACTTCAAATATGATTAAGGTTTTGTTTGGTACGACTTTCTTACTGCTTCTTAAAGCATCATTTTAGTACAAAAAAGAAATTTCTTGTAATAGAAAACTGCTTTAAGAAGCAGTAAGAAAGCCGTCACAAACGAAGCCTAAGACGACTCCAATAACATCGTAGGAATTTCAAGATACATAAAAGCTAGGAGATGATTGGCCATGATATTAACTTGTCAATGCTCTAAGATTAAGAAATTTGCAATAAAAATTTTGTTTGATTAGAAAGAAATTTTGCCATCCCATTATATTTAATTAGCTACAATTTGGCATATGTGACTCAAAATTATAAACTTATTTGGCATAACTTTTTTTACTAAATTTAATAATGTTGTTGCAAAGTGGGCCGTTCACTGTGGGCTAACTCGCATGCGGGCTATTCCTTAAATGGGCCATGTTAGAAACACACAACCGCTCGAGCAATGAAGTGGGCCGTTTGTTTTAAGCCTTATTGGGCTGATTTTGAGATGAGTAATTTTAAAGGAATATTTGAGGTTGGACCAATCCCCCAATTTATTTCAGAATTGATGGAAGAAATAAAAAGCAATTATATGCTTCTAATAGTTTAATATTTGCCTCTCCATTTGGTCCTTCTCCATTTCTCTCTCTTTAGTCTTTTCTTCTACTACATTTGTGTGTATGAAAAAATAAAGAGGAGAGATTGAGCTTAAAGAGACATAAATGAGAAAAATGGCTACAATGGTGCAAAATAAGCTGTTGAAAAGCTCGCCATCTCCTTCTACTATACATTAAGGGTTCGTTTGGGACAGTTTTCTTGATGCTTTCTAAAACAGTATTTTAGTTAAAAATTTTCTTGAATTAATTTTTTTTTTACTTAAAAGCTGTTTTAGAAAGCAATAAAAAAGCTGTCTCAAATGAAGCCTAATTTATTGTGAAGAAGCCTAATTTATTGTGAAGCCTAAATCAATAAATTAGGCTTCGTTTGAGGCAACTTTCCTGTTACTTTCTAAAGCAGCTTTTTAATACAAAAATTTCTTGAACATTAAATTTTTATATTAGAAAGCTGCTTTAGGAAGTAGTTAAAAAACCGTCCCGAACAAAACTTTAGTGTCAAAGATAAGCACTTCCATGTATATTTTTTTTCTTTGAAGTTGAGTATTAGATGTTCTTTCCATCTGAATTTTATTCATCCATCAACTACACATATACTTCCAAGTATACAACTATATCAAATATGTTATAAGAGATATAGTCACAGAAATTATTTATATGTTTTCATATCTGCAACCACGAAGTTATTCTATGTATCTATCATGAATATGATTGTTCATGCATCTTCAAGCTGTAGAGCACAGGGTGGTGGGATGACTGTCCCTTCCTTGGACCACTTGACATTTGCACAGAAGCTTTTAGCTGAGCCACCACCATTTTTAACCAAGTTGATGTCCTCTAATACTATCCCACTGCATGGAAAGCTTCTGCTACAGTTGAAATTTATTGCAAACTTGGAAGCGCTTGTTCCTTTGATGTTACTATACTGTACATTGCTCACTTGCACTGCAGATTGCTGCATAGAATCATATAACTTTTATTCATAAATATTTAACCTGAGACCTTATCAGTTAGAATAGCAAGCATTGCTAATCTTATCGTCAAATATTTTCTTAAAGTGCTTTCTCAAAAGTAATAAAAAAGCTATCTCCAATAAAGCTTACGGCTTTATTTAGGACAGCTTTCTTGAACTAAAAATTTTTGTACTAAAAAGCTGCTTTAGAAAGGAGTAAGAAAGCTATCCCAAACAAAACCTAAGATTATAGGTTTATAAGTTATATTTGGTTTGTGAGTTCTTATTGATTTACCTGTTGGCCACAAGGCTTTTTGGAGTCGCAGTAGTTTTGGTCTATGATGATTGGATTTTTGACATTGCTCATTTCAATGTTTTTGAATACAATGTTCTTAGCATAGCCTTTTCCACCCTAAAAAAAGAAAGAAAAAAACCATATTGATGTGAGCATGAGGAAATGAAATAATATGATTGATTTCATTTGTTTGTACTAAGTTCGAAGTATTTATGAACCTAAAGATTGAAGAGATTCATATAATTATTTTCTTTCTTATGGTGATATCCTTAAATTTACGATCGTAATCGATCCTCAGGTGATCTAATTTGATCATTTTTTTATGAATCTACGATTGTCAAACAAATATGAGAGAGAAATATATAACATATATATTTATTGAATTTACTTTTAGATTAGTGACAAATCAATCAAAATTTATATCAAAATAAATCAAATGTATGAATTTAATGTTCCTTTATTTAACTAATTACCTGCCATGTCTTAATACGAACTCCATTTGAAGTACCGCTAAATTGTGCAGTGTCTACGGTCACACCTGAGACTTGGGCAGTAGAGCCCTTTGCTCCCAGACTTCCAATGCTAGATAACATAAATAATTAAGGAATGTTAAAATACATTAATTAATGTAATTAACCTGCAATTAAGGCTTCGTTTGGGATAGCTTTCTTATTGCTGTCCCAAATGAAGCCTAAGTTTATTTTTTATGTGCACCTGATTCCATGACCTGGGCCACAAATTATGTTATTCGCATGCACATCTTGCGATCCGCTTACAATTGAGATACAATCATCTCCTGTAAATTACAATAATATGGCAGAAATAAATTTACCATTGTTACCAAATAGAGGTAAATATATATATATATATATATGTCAATGATGTTATACATACCAGTAGCAATGGTGCAATGATTGATGGTAATATTTTGTGTTCCTGTGACATGGATTCCATCTGTGTTAGGGCTATTGCCTGGTGCACTTATACTGAGGCTTGAAACTATAATATTCTTGCTATTCTCGAACTCAACGTGTATTTGTTGGCTATTTATCACATTCAAGCTCTCTACTCTCAACCAATTACAAGCATTAAAGGTCAAAGCCTACATTGCAAAAAAAAAGTAAAATTATTCATTTATTTATATGTCAAGAATATTAATTTCATGAAATAATTAAATTTATATGATGATCACATACCGTCGGTGCATCTTTGCATGGCTGAAAATGTAGTTTTGTATGTACAAAAAAGGCAAGAAATCAAATTAATTAACATGTAAGTACAATTAAATTCATATGGATGAGGATTTAAGAGCAAGAATTAACTAAGGTTGCATTTGAGACAGCTTTTTTATTGCTTTTTAAAGCAGTTTTTTAGTTCAAAAATTTTTTGTAGTAAAAAACTGCTTTAAGAAGCAGTGAGAAAGCAGTCCCAAATGAAACCTAAGACTTACTTGTGATTTATCTACTTTGCATGATTTTTGCCACCAAACCTTTCCATTGCCATTGATGGTTCCACCTCCTAGAACAGCAAGATTGTTTACTTTGTTGAAATAAATCCATAGCCTTTGATTCTTTCCATTCCAATCTGATGGGTTTGAAGAAGCTTCAATTGTCCCTTCAATCTGAAAAATTATATTTATGCACGTATATTAATGCATTGGAGACCTTATATAACTTTGATGATTTGATTTATATATGATGAATGTTATGGTCTCACCATGACTGAAATATCTGAGTTGCAGGGGCCAGAAAATGTGATGGGCTTCAGTAGGTATGTGTTACCCTTAGGTATCAATAGAGAGACTGGGCTATTGGAGGAGCAAACTGCATTCCATGCCTTTTCAAATGCCTTGCAAAATGAGGTAATTAAGTTAAATAGATGTGAGAAATTGCTTTTATAGATGAAGGAATGCTATTGTTATGCATAATTACAAGGAGTTTCATATAGAATTGACATGGAAATATTTATGAGTGCTTCTAAGTATATGTGTAAATATCTAGGTATAGAATAAAGATTGATCATCTTCATTTAATATTATAAAAAATAGTAAGTTGTAATTGTATTTATTTATCTACAATATTGATACATCACCAAAAATCACCTTAATCGAATATGAATCTCGAGACATAATTGAATTAGAGACTTCTGAAATTAAATTTGGGATCATCCAAATTATAACATTAGCAAACTTATAGCAAATTGAATGTCTCGATGAGACAAACAAAACGACATAAAAAATGGTTAAATATGAGCCCCAATATGCCCAAATCAAGGGCTTGAAGAATATTTAAATGCTTCATGACATTAATTGGACAACTAAATTATATTTAAATTTGGCATACTTATAATCAAATTTAGTGGCTCGACAAGACCAATCGGATGAGCCCAAGATTGTATGATTCTGGCACTGTTTAGGCACATGAATGTTCAAGAAATAATTTATGACTACTGGAATCAATACAGGCCATCCGATGGAGTGTTTCGGATTTGCAACATATTTTTTACTTATTTACGGGGCATGCCACTAAAAAAATATAAATAGGCCCCCACTCCTTACAGAAGGGGGGCTTGGACCCTTGGCTAGGGAGGGAAGAGAGCTTTGCGGCTTGAAAAATCAAGGAGCTCCACCCAAGCACCATCGCCAATGAACCCTCGCCGCCTGGCCATCAGAACTTTTGTTGAGCAACCATCACAGCCAGATTACTCCGCTATGTCGTCGCAATCGTACCTCTGCCCGACCATTTCCGAATTATTGTTGTCACACCTTTCGTAGACCAACGACCTCCCTTAGACCACTATCACATGATTATGGTTCCTCTAACTTGCATCACCCGACTATGGTCCCTCTGACCGCCATCACCCGACTACTATCCCTTCGACCACCATCGCCCAACTACGATCCCACCAACCTCCGTCAACGAACTATAGTCCCTCGTTCCGACCTCAAGTGCTCGGCTATAATCCCTCCGACTACCGTACGTCACCCCAACAATGGTTCCTCAAACCTCACTTGCCCGACTACGGTCCCTCCGATCCGACCTTAATCGCCTGACTACTCTCCCTCTAACCTTCATCGCCCGACTACAATAGCTTTGACCTTTTACGTTCCCTCCTCCGACCACCGTCACATGACTACTGCCCCTCCGACCTCCGTCACCCGACTACAATACTTCCACCACTGTAGCCCAACTATGGCCCCATTGACCTCCATCACCCTACTATAGCCGCTTCGACCTTGGTCGTCCAACTATGGTCTCTCCTATCACCATCTTCTAACTACGGTCCCTTCGACCTTTATCACTCGACTATCATCCTCCAACCACTATTGCCCGACTAAGGTCTTCTGACCACCATCGTCTGACTACGATCCTTCCGACCAAACAAACAGACGAACGATCTCTTAAGAACATCTCTCATGCGATTGGATTCTTCCAACTCCAAACATATAATGTGCTATATACAATGTGTATTTTTTATATTAAGCCAATGCCTTTCCTCGAGAAAGAGCATCATTTGTAATCGGCGACAAACATTAGTATAATCATTTCAACTGGGTCAAATCCCGTGATTTTTCCCTTTCTTGGGTTTTCCACTTAAAATATCTGATGTCTCTTATAATTCTTGCACATTCTCTCTTAATTATAATTATGTGTGTTGGATCTTCATGCAAAATTAAGACATTAAACTCACTATCTCTCTACTATGATGTGCTATATACAATGTGTATTTTTTATATTAAGCCAATGCCTTTCCTCGAGAAAGAGCATCATTTGTAATCGGCGACAAACATTAGTATAATCATTTCAACTGGGTCAAATCCCGTGATTTTTCCCTTTCTTGGGTTTTCCACTTAAAATATCTGATGTCTCTTATAATTCTTGCACATTCTCTCTTAATTATAATTATGTGTGTTGGATCTTCATGCAAAATTAAGACATTAAACTCACTATCTCTCTACTGCAATGAATGTTGCAACATACAACAAATATAAAATAGGAAAAAAAAATGACAATATTAGAAAAATAACAAATTTAACCTTACCATAGTATCATCAGCTCCACCACCTTTTGCACCATAGTCCTCCACACTAACCACCTTCTCATTTGATCTTCCTCCAAAGTTTCTTATTTGATCAATGCTCCTCACCAATAGATCCCCTTCATCTCCTTCCATCTCCTCATAAAAACCAGCAGCATAAGCCCCCACACCATGCAAAGAGAAAGCTCCCAAAGACCTCACATCTTGATCAAAGTCAGCCACACATGAGGAGAAGCTTTCAAATGACAAAATGAGGAGAGAAAACAACAGAATCATTTTTTAGCTATATTGAGAGAGAGAGAGAGAGAGAGATAGAGAGAGAGAGAGAGAGAGAGAAAATAAATGCAGATATTCTGAATAGCTACAGATATAAGAGAGATCAGATGATTAATTAACCATGCCTTGATGCGCACATATATATATAGTAAGTTGAGGTATGGCAATGACATTGCTTTTTATCATAATCTGAGAAGACATATTTAGAGAGAGAGAGAGAGAGAGAGAGAGAGAGAGAGAGAGAATTAGTTTCAGCAGAGATTGAAACGTGAGGGTCTCTGATCATCACCCTTTCTTTAATCTTCCATCACATCAGTGTTTGCCACGTGTCTTATTTATTTTTCTTCCTATGGTGCCAACGATTCAAGCGGAGCTCAAGTCAACTCTGATTCGAGCTTGAGCTTGATTAATTAATCAAGTTTGAGCCTGCTCACGAGCCGACTCGTTTATTCTATATGAAAGAAAGCAAATGATTATGATTCCAGTAATTGTTATAATAAAAAGTTTAAAAAACTAGAGAAAAATAATGAATAATCACTTAAACGAGCCATCTCATGAGTTAATGAGTCGAGTCAGGGCTGGCTTAAAATTGACCCGTTAGCTCATCGAGCTCAGCTCACGAGTCATTTATTTAGTCGAGCCCGAACTAGACGTGTCAGCTTGACTCACTTACGCCCTATCGGTTGCTTTATGTGTTTTTCAGTAATATATTTACTGTGTAGAGGTTCAATTACGTTGTTTGAATTCTTTCCAAATTGATCAAATATCACATCATAGGATAAGCTAAAGATGGCTTTCTGTACTTAGCTGAACACAGTGCATGTAACTATTTAGGTTGACAAAATTTGTATAGAGAATTCTTATTAAAATTTGTCTATAAAAATTTACTCAAAAAGTACTGTTACTTCCTTAATTTTTACAAGTTTTACTAAAAATAACAAACAGAACCATAAGATATTGATTAATTACATTTTTATTTAATTAATAAATTTAAAAATATATACATTTTTATTGAATTATTGTTGTTTTTTCTTTCTTGCATAAAAATAGTATTTATTTTCTGCAAGAAAATAATAAAAAATATTACAAAATATTTTATATTTTGATAATTTTCTTTTAAATAACAGAAAAAAGGGATAAAATAATGGAGATAATTATTTATGAAATTTATTATTTAGTTTTACTAATTAAAATTAGATAGGATCGATATAAATTCATGCATGTGAAAGAACATGTATAGAAATTTTTTTATGCTTTTATTAGAGGGGTCTATGTTCAGTGCATTTAATTTTTTTTATTTTTCATTATATATTTATTTATATATGGATGAATATTAAATAAAATATTTTATTAAAAATTTTGGCTATTTTAATGTATGCTAAAAAATATTCTCTTCATAACTACTAGAATTTTTGGGTAATTTTGTAAATATTTACATTTACATTTAAATGAATAATCAATGATTTTTTTTATATAATTAAACTCTCCTCTTATCATCTTTGTGGTTCAAGCATTATGCTTTTAAGATATTTGTTCCTTGAGTTTAAGATTAAGGGCCTGTTTGTCATGATTACAGGATTTTATAAAATTGATTATGAAGCTATTGTTAGAAAATTAACTTTTTTAAAAGCCGTTTTGGATATTATATCCTTTTTGAAAAGTCTGACAGTAATTTTCGTATAGCAACCACGTACGTATTAGTAGATCTGGTTGTAAAAAATAACTTTCCGCTATAAAAATTTCTGAATAACAACGAGAAAGCAACAGTCAAATAAAAGTATAGTTATAGACTTCGTTTGGGACGGTTTTCTTACTGCTTTTTAAATAAGCCTTCCAGTAAAAATTTAACTTGTATTAAAAAGCTGCTTTAAAAAGCGGTAAGAAAGCCGTCCCAAACGAAGCCATAGTATATATATATAACCTTAGTTTCAGATTACTTATGAAAATGAACTGATAGCCAAACTATTTGTTGGCTTCAAGTATTTAAGGACCTGAATTGCAGCAATTACTTGTAGGAATCAACTCATATAATTAGTTAGTTAATCCAATTTGATTTCAATTGTTTCATTAGCTGTTAAACATTAAAATAATCAATAATTAACTGATTAATTAAGTAATCTTTTGTAACTATTTGATTAATTAACAGATAATGTGTTGTTAATTACAATATTTCATTGAAGATTTCTGTATGATCAAATCTGATACAAATGTGAAACAAAGAATTCAACAGATCAATTGAATCAGATAATTAATGATGTCATTAACAGTATATTACCTTACTTAGTCTCGAAAACTAATTAGTATACAGAAGACAGATCTTTACGTGTATCTTAGTGCAAGTAAAATATATTTAAGTACTGTTATATTTTGCTTGTCTCAATTAAATTTAACATTGACTCACGCCATCACAATTGTTTAAATTTCATGTGTTATTCACTATATTGTAAGAGGATCAAAATTAATTTGATTTTTTTATTTTTCTCTTAGCATTTATCTTAATTATTATTATTTTATTATTATATATATAGATAATTTCAAAACTTAAGGTTACGAGAAGAATGCGTTTTATTAATTTTTAGGATGATTTAGGGTTTGTTTGAGGTATCTTTCTGACTGATTTGTTCTTTTAGATAGTAATAATAATTTTGTTTGGCTGTTGCTTTCTTATTGTTTTCTCATTGTTTCTTAAAAATTTTATAGTGAAAAGTTATTTTTGTAACCAAAGTAGCAAAGTTATTTTCTCCACAGTAACTTTACCATTATCTTTATAAAATACTGCAGTCATCACAAATAGACTCTTAGGGTCTATTTGGGATGGCTATAGCTTTTTGTAATGGTAGCAGTAAAGTTATTATGAGAAAAGTAAAGTTTTTAAAAGCTGATGTGAAAAACATTTTATTGACACAGAAACTTCTGAAAAACAACGAGAAAGCAACAGTCAGATAAAATTGAGGTTAGAATTTGAAAAATAAAACAGTAAGGAAGTTATACCAAATTATCTCTTAATCGCTCATTAAATATATTTTATAATTTTTTTTATAATTAGGGTTTTATAATTTTTTTATAATTAGGGTGATATGACAAAGTCCTTCAAAAAAGAAAATAATCATAACATATTTTTTTTAAAAAAAATCTTTAATATAAAATGTGTGTGTGTGTGTGTGTGTGAGAGAGAGAGAGAGAGATTGAGAAGTAAATTTTAAAGTCCTAAATGAGGATAAAACCAATTCCATTTGGCCAATTACTTGTTAGGTATCTAAGCATGGGCAATTGCACTTTCATGTCACCTCCATCATCACCACAACTTTCAAAGCAAAACCACACGTGTCAACATCCAAAGCTCACACGTGTTTACACATGAGATATTTGTTTGACACTTGTCTAATCTCAAACCTAATTATCTATCTAATCAGAGTAATTTATGAATGGAGCTAAGATTATAACGTAGCTTGTAAGCATAAATGGTTTGAATTACCATAAATGGTTTGGATTAGTTGATACTAATTTCTTGAGTGTGTGTACCTGTATAACTTCTCCTAACTTGCTAGAGAGAAGAACAAAGGTGTTGAAAATAATGAGGGATTAAAAAAACAAAAATCATGTAGGGATATTATGATAAGTTTGATAGCCTTTGGATTTGCATCGAGATTAGTGCTGCACTAATATTGATGTAAATCTAAAGGGCTATCAAAATTGTATATTAAATAAGGCAGGATATCCCTAGACAAAAATTTTTATAATATTTTTTTAGGAGATTAAACTTTTATATTAGATATATAAACAAAATAAGTTATTTTCTAGGTCTTAATTTCGCATATTAATTGATTTGACAATAACAATGGAGTTTTGGCTATTAAAGAGACGAGAGAAGTGTAAATTCACACTTCCCTCACAATATCTTTGTGGGAGTAAATAACCTCATGAGGAGAAGAAAGTTATAAACAGAGTTCTTAAGGGCTCTTTTAACTAGATTGGCAATGAGTGAGGGGTGAAAAGGATACACTTTGTTGAATAGAAGGATAAAAATCCAACAAGTGAGTATTACAAAGAGCACGATCAACCTTGGCACGGAAGTGATCGTCAGTTTGATTATTGAACTGAGTAAATGAAAGATTTAAGCTCGAAAGTCCCAGCAACCTGATCTCAGAAAGATAATTTCTGAAGAAAGTCATCTCAAGTATGGTAGTTTGCCTCAATTTTTTCTTTAACTAAAGTCGCCAATTATCAACCAGCCAATGTTATTGAAGGTCGATAATTCAATCAAAGATGTCCAAATTCTCTTCCTGCAGAGAGCATCATTGATGGCATAAATGAAGGTAACTGATAACCGAACATATTTAAAAATAATAATATTCCCATTAATGAGCCAAGAGGTAGAAACTAAGGGAGTAAATGCAGTCCTCAACTAGTTTCATTTGATCCAAATTCTTCCACAAAGGCAACTTGGAAATTGTTGTAGCTACTTTTATCGAACAAATTATACATCCTCCTATTAAGAAAAAAGGATTCACCAGTTTGATCATATTAACGTTAGTCTTAAAGAAGCAAATTAGAACAATGTAAAAATTCCAGAATATTTTCGTACCATACAAAACAAGACATTATGATATACACCACAACAACAATACTCATCCTAACTAAGTTCCCTAACTTCCCTAACTGCCTACCCACATATGACCCTACTTGTCATTCCCTTAAATAAACCCCACCTCTTATCACAAAATGTAGAATCTCCCGTGCTAGAAGACTTTTTAGGGCACCCATTACTAAAGAGAGGCAGAGCGATGAAGAGTAGAGCATTATTTAAGGTAAATGATATATATTGTCATAGGGCGTCATCAATCTTGTCAATGTCCTTCCCCAACTAGATCCTATCACGACTTTCTCACGTCTTCTTCTTCATGTGATACTACAAATCCCGTCGATGGACTTCCCAGCAATATCCTATCGCAACTTTCTCGTCTCTTTTTTGTCATTGAGGGTTTTAAGATTTTTAGCAAAGAGTTTCTCAGTTTTGAGCGGAGTAATTATAGAAGTAAATAGAGTGTTAATAGCAAAGGAAAAAATTTCAGATGTTAGATGTATAAATAATAATAAATAGTACATAATATAAATATATAATACATAATAATTATATAGTGTTTGTATAAATCCCCTTAAAATGTTACATAAGTATAACCTTACATAAATTATATGAATGAATTTAAAATTATTAAATTGTCTTAGATTAATATTATATATAAAAAATGTATATCACAACAAATTTAAAATATTAATAGTTTTTAAGCCTATTATATTTTATATAAGCAAATTATGGATCTATTTGGGACGACTACAACATTTTATAAAGTTGATTGGGAAGAAAATAATTTTACTATTTTGTTAAAAAAATTAGCTTTTCACCATAAATTTTTTTGAAAAATAATGAAAAAAATAGCAAGAAAGAAATAGCATTAAACAAATTTTTTTTCAAATCACAACCATGATTTTTATTTAGTCACTATTTTTAAAATTATTTTTAATAAACTTTTATACTAAAAAATTGTTTTCTATAAAAGCTTTAAAAAGTTACTTTCTATACAACAGCTTTATAATCATCTTTACAAAAAATTACAATCATTCCAAACAGATTCTAAAGCTTTGTTTGGGATAATTTCGTTACTGCTTTCTAAAACATTTTTTAGTAAATTTTTTTTAAAAGTAGTAAAAAAGCAATGGCCAAAAGTTGTCCACAAAGCCTATATTATTGTCTGAAAAATAAAATAGCGAGAAATCTATCCAAAACAAATCCTGCTCCATGATATAATGACACGAATTTTGATGAACTTAAATATTTATATTAAGATTAATATAACACATAATATCAAAATAAAATACTAATCTCAGCTTAAATCCATCAACATCAAAGTTTCATAACCTGCTATCTACTTGCAGATCCGAGATAAAAGGGGCCGCAACAGCTTAAACCCTAATTTCTCTCACTTCCCGCATTTTGTTTCCTCTGAAGGCCAATCGCTTGTTGATTACGTTCGTCCTCTTCACCCGCATCAACAATTTCCGATCTTTTTTCCAGGTAAAAGATGTAACTTGAGTTCAATGCTTGCGGAATTTCTCTCACTTTGCCGGATTCTGGATTTGCTTTCGCCAATGCGGCGGTTTCTTGAATTTAGCTTCGCACCTCCGCGATTTGTTTGAAGATATGGCAATGAAGTTAGGGTTTTAGAGGTTTTTGAATTAAGGTGATGGTTAAAAAAACACAGCTTTTCGCCCTTTTTGCGCCGCCTATCTAACGAATCTATAGGAGAGTAGAATAGTTTTTGGGTGAATGAGCCATATTACCGCGCTGCTGTTGCAACCTTTTCTTTCATGATTCAGAAGCCAAAAGCTTTTTTTTCTCCTTGTAAATTATTTGACAATGAGTTTGAAGTAGCATCACTGGCACTATTTACTCTTTTTTTTTGTGCTTACATTGTCAGCCTATATATGAAGATATGCAACAGATTGGTTCTTGAAGCAGCAATTCTTTCGCTTGATTTTTATGGAAAATGAATATTAAAAAATATATTAAAATCAGGGGATGTTTGGTTCAGTATTATATAGATGTTAGGGTTATTCAGATGTTTGTGCTGTTTAGGCATTTGTATTATCTGGCTAACTTTGGTTGTTTGGTTCAATGCTATTATATTTAGGGATTGTTTGGCTGCAAGTAGGATCCAACTCAAATAGGATTTTGGAAATCCCTTAAATCTACATTTAGTCAATCTTGAGAGGATTAAAGCCTGAAAATTGTTTGGCATGACAATTGTTAAATCTTTTAAATCAAGATATATTGTTTGGCTTTTTTTTTTTTTAGTTTTTAGGATTTGGTAGAGGGTGAATTCCTTTAGTCCATGTTGGGGTTTAACCAATAATGGCATTGAGATAAGAATTATCATAATCCTAGGATTTAAATCCCCAAAATTCTATCCGGCGGGATTTAAGCTAAATCTTGCCTAAATTCTGCTTAAAATAGGATATCAGACAGTCTGTAAAAGATGTTCGCGCTATTGAGGTTATTTTTGTATCAGAAGCTCTAAAGAAACCTGCCATTTACATGCTGCTCATCTAGATGCTAGCAAAATGGAAATGAAATACTTGTTAAATGCTTTTTTAATATATATTAGTAGCATAATATTGCATAACAAATTTCAACAAACCAAATAGCGCTAAAATGCTTTGCTTTTGATGAGGATCTTTTTCTCCAAATTCTCTGCACCTCAACTATTATTTTCAAACCAGTCTAGGTGGCTTTCATTTTCCATTGTTAGTTGTTATGTTTCTGTAGAAGTATTTGTTATGTCATGTATTTGATATTAGTATATTTTACCTGGACCACTTAAACTTCTATTAAGCTAGTATGGAGTAATTTAATGGCATGACAGGACAGGAAGTAACATTATGGCTGAAGAAGTTGTTCCAGTTATGTGCTATCATGGCGGAAGAATCGTGATGCATGGTCGTAAGCCCGAGTATAATGGAGGTTCTATGGAGGGCATTCTGATAAACAAGTCAACTTTATACCCTGATTTGTTGAAGAAGATGAATGAATTAACTGCTACTGACCCTAAAAAATTCAAGTTGATCATGAAGTGTAGGTTTCCTACAAGTGGATCAGATTATGTGGCTTTAGAGGTAAAGGATGAAATGACAACTAAAATGATGTTTGGATTGTATCCCCGGGTTTATAGTTTGGAATTATTTCTGGAGTGCTTCAGAATTAATGAAAGTGCTGAATTTGAAGAAAGAATTGTAAGAGAACCAATGGAAATGAGAGCTGAAGGTGGTGATTCTCTTAGTTCTTCAATGCATGGTACAAATAAGGACACTGTGACCAGCAACTCAAACCACTTACTCGATAATGCTTCTCAACCCAGGTATTAGGCCTTTCTACTTTGATAATTACTTGTGAGGATTTTTCACTTGTGTCAAATTGACAAGGTGATGGTGCATTTTTATTACTTTCACAATAAATTTCAAGTGTTCATTCTCAAAATATGTTTCCTGTTTTTTTACTTCTTTTGTTTTATTTTATAACGGTTAAATTATTGTCAGGATACCTACCAGTGATAACCCTGGAAGGACTACACGCAGCAAAACTAGATGCTTGACCAAGTTGGGAGCAACGGGCCCTATTTGTGGTTTAAAATTTCCATTTGCTGAAGCGATTGCAAAGGATGGAAATCATACAACTGATCCCATTGAGTAAGATTTTTTATTGCTTTGTATCATGATTTAAAGCCAATGTTGATTTCCATTATGCTAGCTATGTATTCTAGTATGGTTGTTGTTACTCGTATTTTATCCTTAAATGCAAAACATTCCTTCTTTTTGCATTATTGTTTTGTGAATTTTTTGATAGTCACGTGGTTTAGATGGTGCTTATCATGATAGACATGTTATTGATATCTCTAGAGTTGAGAATATGGAAGTAGATTCAAAAGACAATGGATCAGATTGGAAGATCTCTGATGAAGAAGATGCTGAAGATGAAGATGAAGATGAAGATGATTTGGTTAGTGATTCAGTCATCAGATACACATGTCGAGGCTTTGAGGATGATCCTGCATCCGGCGATAGTTTACTACATGAGGGTAAAATGTTCAAAGATAAGGAGGCTTTGAAGCAATCACTACAGGAGTACTCTATTAGAAGACATGTTGAATACGAAGTACTTAGATCTACCAAAAAGATATTCAATGTCAGATGCACTCAGAAGGGTTGTCCATGGCAAGTTAGATCAAGACTGGCCAAGCGTCTTCAAAGATTTAAAATCAAGTATTATGGTGGTGATCATACTTGCAGTATTTCCACATCAATTGGTGATCACAAGCAGTGTGATACTAAATTTATCTCCAAGTGTATAATGCCATTAATGAAGCGCAAATCAACAGTAACTCCTGCTGAGATCATAGTGTGGATGGAAAATGAGTATAATATAAAGATCAGTTATTCAAAGGCATGGTTAGGATTGAATAAAGCTTTAAAGAAGATTCATGGCTCATGGGATGATTCATATGCCATGCTGCAAGAGTATCTGAATGTCATCCAGGAGGCCAACCCAGGAACCGTGATACAATTATTAACGAATGAAAAAGGGGAGGTTAGGGAGTTTCACCGTTTGTTCTGGTCGTTTAATGCATGTATAGAGGGCTTCCGACAGCTACGACCATTGATCACCATCGACAGCGCAGAACTACACGGTAAATATTCTGGAAGTCTTTTGGTAGCAACAGGCGTCGATGGTAATGATAGTCTCTTCCCTCTTGCATTTGCTGTTGCCGAGTCAGAAACCGAGGAAACTTGGACTTGGTTCTTGGGATGCATTAGACGCTCTGTAACAGATAGGGATGATATTACCATCATTTCTGACAGAGGAAGAGGGCTGGTGGAAGCTGTAAAGGCAGTATACCCATCCAGATTATCATGCCATAGATATTGCATGAGGCAGCTCTCATGCAGCCTTAGAAAGGAATTCAAAGATGAGACCCTGGTGAATCTCTTCTGGGAGGCTGCTAAGAAAACTGAGGCTTGTGAATATGATGAGACCATGAAGATATTGGGCGACCGAAATCCAAGCGCAAGAGCATGGTTGGAAAAAGTTGGTATAGAGAACTGGTCATTCGCACACGATGGAGGAAAACGCTTAGGCATTATGACTACCAATATTGTTGAAACGTGTGACAGTCTTCTTAAAGGGGCAAGGGGGCTTCCTATTAAGGTGCTTGTTGGAAAGACTTTGTCCCGATTAAGCAAGATGTTTAATAAACGCCATGAAGAAGGATCCAGAATGCTGGGTATGATGACTTCTAGTGTTGAATCACAGTTGAATGAAATTGTGAACCTGGCTGTACAACATATGGTGGAGCCATATTCAGCCACAATCTTCAAGGTATATAGAGTAAATCATCGACCGCATACTGTAAACACAGAGGGTTACACTTGTACATGCAACAGGTTCATGATATCGTGCATTCCCTGCTCGCACATCGTAGCTGTTTGCATGAGCCTGCAGATTTCATATTACAATCTGTGTGCGGAGTACTTCACCTCCAATGTCTATAGACAGACATATACGGTGAAGCTGAATGCTGTTGGAGAGGAGACTGCTTGTCTTTCTGTAGAAGGAACGCCCATTACACCACCAGCAATGGCAAGGAAACGAGGAAGACCAGCTTCTGTGCGTATAAATAAAGGCTTACCGCCTGCAACCTATCGCTGCAGTAAGTGTAAACAAGATGGCCATAATTTTAGAACTTGCAAGTCTCAGCCCGTCATTGAAATTCAGATTGAAAACCGAAGTTGTTCCCAAAATGGTATTGATGAACATATAACTGATTCAAGAGATAAACTTGAGAGAATCTTGATGCAGTAGGCCATTTTGATTTGTGAAAGCAGATTGTTGATGGTCATCCGCTTACCCAAAAGCTGTTGTTAAGAACTTTTTTTTTTGTCTTAACTCCTCAAGCAGACTTTGGTTGAAAAACTTACAATGGTTTTTCTTGAGGTGGACTTTTATGTTGTTGAAATGGTGATCTATTCTTATTGATCACCATTTATTACTGTTATCTTCTGCATACGACATCTATCGTCAAATCTGAAAGAAGTTCTAATCTGGAGAGTGATAGACTAGCGATGAGGAGATGAGAATGAGAAGAGAGAGAGAGCATATAAGAGAAGAGAGAGATTGAGGAGAAATTATTCTGTGCGGTCAATAGATGGTCCGGAGGCAAATCAGAATGTGCCACGCCACTTGATACACATTATCGATATATAGCAAAAAAGTGACGTAGCGGGTCCTGATTCGCCTCCAGACGGTGTCCGGTGAGATCCAGAGGAACATAGAAAGGCTGCGGCAACTATAAGAAGGAAGAGGGTGGATTTTTATTGCAATATTCAGTGAAATGGTGATCTTTTCTTATTGACCACCATTTATTACTGTTATCTTCTGCATACGACATCTATCATCAAATCTGAAAGAACTAATCTGGAGAGTGATAGAAGAGCGATGAGGAGATGAGAATGAGGAGAGAGGCGTGAGGAGAACATATAAGAGGATAGAGGCGTGAGGAGAACATATAAGAGGATAGATTGAGGAGAAATTTTTAACATTATTTTGAAGCTCTGATTTTCTTTAAAAAGAAATTGATTGTTCTCAAAATTTAATATTTAAAGAGAGAGAAAGAGAGGAGGGTGAAACAATGATGTGCTATAAACAGGATGGCGATAAAAAAAAGATTTGATCGGTAACATAATTTTTAATCATTTATATGCTCTTTGATATTTGTTTTTCATCTTTCTTTTAATTTTATTTGTTGTACATTCTTGCACATGTTTATGCTTCTCTAAACAAGCAGTGCAAAATTGCCGTTATATTTTTCTTTTTTTAAAATCATTTTAAAATGTTTTGCGGCTGAAATTATGACTCAAAAATTCAATAAATTATTATAATCAAATTATAAGCTTAATTTTTTTATGTTAAAATATTATCATTTTACAAAGGGGAATTCTAAAACTATAGCTATCAAAATTTGCCCTCCGCTAATTATATGTTATAAAAATTTCTTGTGGATTTTATGAATTCTCCCCTCAACATGCGAGAACTCTCCTGTAAAAAATTTTTAAATTTTAAATAATTATAAGAACAAAGACTATTTATATATTTTATGAGGCATTGTTCATTTTATTAAAAAAACTTGGGACATTCCAGAACAAATAGATCCTCCTTGAATTTTTTTGATGTATTTTGGGTATCTTAATACTTTAATAACTTCAAAATTAGGCAATTTCAAACATATTCGATTTCCCTCATTGAAGATAAAACCATTAATTTCAACACACACAAATGATATACTACAGATTTATGCACATATGAGTTTGAGGTTTTGTTTGGTACAACTTTCTTACTGTTTTCTAAAGCTATTTTTTTATACAAAATTTTTTTTTCAAAAATTTTTTTAACTAAAAGGCTGCTTTATAAAACACAAAAACTGTCCCAAATGAAGCCTGAATCAAATTGTTCTTAATATCATTCAGCTCATATTATCAAATAATATTAGTTGAGCTGAAAATAAAATAAAGAGTTATTTAAACCAAATACTTGGGGCACTTGAACACTTTAAGATTCGAAAAGCATGTCAAAAATCAGATAATATTTTTAATGGTGTATCAATAATAACATCAAGACATCTTTTATATAGACCTAAACCCTAAACTTACAATAAGAAGCTCTGAATGATAAAGATCTAACAGACGCCATTAAAATGTTATGCATCAGACACTAAGCCTTTATGTTTGATAACAGGAATAATGCCATCGAGTTTCTCATTCTGATCTAAAAAAATAAGAATATTTCAATCAAATAAACAGTCAGTCACCAGCTGCATTTGTTCAGCATTTTATATGCAGCAGGACTTTGTTATTTCAGAACTACATTGTTCTTACAAAATTGTAATACAATAAATGGGAAGAAATGCCTCTTCTATCCTATCTGCTCAACTTTAGCGAACGCAATTAAGACCAAGAGACTAAACTAAGTTCAGCAATGCAGAAGCAGAGCACTGAAGTCTAAAGCTGCAAGAGTGTGTTGATTTGTATTGTAAATAGATGGCAGTGAGAAAGATCAATGTAGGAGGGAGCAGATTGAAGTTTGCTTCACTGTAACCTTTAATGTTTAATGTTATTAGTTATTTTCATGAGAATCTCTTGCAGACTACTGATAAAAACTGATCTAGTAAATCAAAACCTCTTAGGATGAGATAGGAAACGAAAGCAATATATATAGCTAAGATAACACATATTATAGAACCAAATAGTAGGCCGTTAACTTCAGATGAGAAAAAATTCAGAAGAAGATAACCATTAATTATAATCAATAGAGCGGCTACAACCCAAGTGACTACCTGCAGAAGAAGGAAGATGAAATGTGAGAATTGGAGGTTCAGAAGCTACTCAAGTTGGGCAGCTATAATTATAAGGCTGATGCAGTAAGATGGTGAAATTTCAGTAGGGCAGTTATATCTTATTTATGTGCATTACTTGAAAAATTCAGCAGCATGTGGCCTCACGTGGGCTATAGCATGCCTCTTTAGTTGAATAAAATCTTGCTCAATGGTTAAAAAATAAAATAATTAATGATTGTGTGGAATAGTGCAATGTTTTGTGTTGAGCCAAAAAAGAATCATAGTAAGTATGGCTTCATTTGGGACAGCTTTTGATCACTATTTTTTCGCTATTTTCAAGAGTTTTTTGTAATAGAAAGATGTAGAAAACAGTAAGAAAATTGCCTCAAACGAAGCCTATGTCTAGGCATAGCAAAGTTTAAATACCTAACTACTTTTTTTGAAAATGAAGGGAATTTTGTATAAAATTCCTTAAAAACTTTTTTTTTTGGAAAAATGATAATAGTTTAAGGCTTTGTATTAATGTGTATAATGTGTAACATTGAACTAAGCCTTTCATTCCATCCATTGCTTCTTCAAATCCTAACATGCATCGCTAAGTTTCCCTACGCACCCCGCCTACATTTCTTGAAACCTTGCATTAAAAATAAAGGTTTTTAATAAACCTGTGATAGAAACCCACAGGTTTATGCTCATCTAAAATACCGCATATGAGCATTGAGGAGAACATTTTGTCATTCTACGGTTTGGTATTGATTTAGTAGTTTCAATTTTGTAATTTTCTATTTTTCTACTTCATTTGATGTAGCATGTCATGATGATAATGCCTGCGAGAATGCGATGTCCTCTAATGTTTTGATTCCTTAGTTCAATCAGAATCCTGTGCTGTTCCCCTTCACCCGCTGATTCAGTATCCCTTCAGCCATGGCTTTAAAGTGACTACCTTCTTTGGCAGCTATTCTCTGTTTCCCTATATGATTATCACTCTATCCAACTACTATAAATTGATAACACTATCGTTGTCTGGTACCAAGTCTTGTATGAGAAAAGTTGAGGGTTGTGTTAGATAGTCGACAGCCAGCATAAAACTTGTCGAATAATAATGATATGAATCCTTTATGAAATTGTGTTAATGCTAGGGCGTCCCCTAGAAGCGACGCGCTGTATGGCCTGAATACAATGACAAGTGTGCAATGGCCACTGCACCGGCACCCGGGTGCAGTGTTAAATAGGCAAGGGTTCCCACATCAAGGACGGATGTGGGCAAAGCTACTCCATGAAACTAAAATTAGGATAGGAATTTGGAATATAGGTTCCCTTACAGGAAAATTAATGAATTAATAGATATTATGATTCATAGGAAGATAAATATTCTGTGCATTTAGGAAACTAAATGAGTTAGAGAGAAAGCTAAGGAGATTGATAGTTTAGGATTTAAACTTTGGTATTCGGGTAAGAGTCGTACTAGAAATGATATATGTGTGATTTTAGATAAGAGTTTGAAGGATAATGTTATAAAAATTAATAAAATTGAAGATAAAATTATAGCTTTAAAGATCGTTGTTGATGCTAAGATTGCTAACATTATAAGTGCTTATGCTTCTCAAATGGGTTTGGATATGAGTTCAAAATTAAAATTTTGGAATGACTTAGAAGAATTAATACAAAAAATACCTCTTGAAGAAAGAGTTTTTATTGGAGGAGATTTAAATGGACATGTTGGTAGAGAGGTAGATGATTTCAAAAGCATTCATGGTGGCCATGGATTTGGAACGACAAATGAAAGTGGTAAGTCCATATTAGATTTTTGTTTAGCTTATAATTTTTTAATTGCTAATACCTTATTTAAGAAAAGGAATGAGCATCTCATTACTTATAAAAATGGATATAGTACAACTCAGATTGATTATTTTCTTATAAGAAAATTAGATCGTTTAGATTGCAAAGATTGTAAAGTTATTCCGAGTGAAAATTTATGTACCAAACATCGTTTATTAGTTTTGGACTTTAAGATAAAGAGGCAGAAAATAAAAAATAAAGTAAAACAATATTCTAGGTTTAAATGGGGGCATTTAAAAAATATTAACAAAAATATTTTTGAGAGTAAGATTTTAGATCTTAAGATTTTGTTTGTGCATGAGGATGCTAATGTTGTGGAAAAAAGTGACTAGTGATATTAAGAATATTGCAAAAAATATGCTTGGAGTTTCAAAGGGAAAAACTCATAATAGTAAAAATAGTTGGTTGTGGAATCCAAATGTGCAAAAAAAGATAAAAAATAAGAAGATTTGTTATAAAAATTAGTTTAATTGTAAAAATTCTTATAATTGGAAAAGATATAAAGAGGCACATAAGGAATCTAAGAAAGCAATATGCAATGCAAAGATCTTAGCTTTTAATGATTTATATAATAGATTAGATACTAAGGAGGGAGAAATATATATATATAAGTTAGCCAAATAATAAGATAGTAGTAAGGATTTAGTTCAAGTGAAGTGTATTAAGGATGAAGATAAAAAAGTACTTTTCTTAAAAGATATTCAACAAAGGTGGATGAGATATTTTGTTAAACTTTTTAATGAAGAATGTGAAAATAAAATTAACTGTAGCGACCTTAGCACCCTAAATGAAAATAAAGATTTATGTTTTTATTGGCGTATTAGTAAAACTGAAGTTAGAGAGGCTTTAAAAAAAATGAAGGGTGAAAAAGCTGTTGGACCTGATGATATTCCAATAGAGATGTAGAAATGCTTAGGAGATGAATGAATTTCTTGGCTTAAACTTTTTAATACTGTTTTGAAGATTAAAAAGATGTCAGATGAGTGGAGAATGAGTGTGTCAATTCCTATTTTTAAGAATAAAGGTGATGCACAAGATTGTGCGAATTGTAGAGGAATTAAGTTAATGTGTCATACTGTAAAACTATGGGAGCGAGTTATGCGGCGTGATATACTAATGTTTCTCAAAATCAGTTTGGATTCATGCCTGATAGGTCTACTATGAAAGTCATACATTTATTAAGAGGTTTGATGGAGAAATATAGAGAGAATAAGGAGGATTTATATATGATATTTATTGATTTAGAAAAAGCATATGATAAAGTTTCAAGAGAAGTGCTATGGAGAGTTCTTGAAAAGAAAGAAGTTAATAACACTTATATTCAAATCATTAAAGATATGTATGCAGGAGCTATTATTTGTGTTCAAACACAAGGTGCTTTGACCAAGTATTTCCCTATTTCGGTTGGATTACACCAAGGATTAGCCTTAAGCCCATATCTTTTTTGCTTTAGTCATGGATGTTCTCACTAGACATTTGCAAGAGGATGTACCTTGTTGTATGCTTTTTGCTGATGATATTCTTCTTGTTGATAAGACTAGAGAGGGAGTTGAAGGTAAACTTGAATTGTGGAGGTCAACCTTAGAGTCTAAAGGTTTTTGCTAGAGTAGATCTAAAACGGAATATATGGAGTGCAATTTTAGTAATAATAGACCTAGTGAGGAGATTGTGACTTTGGGCGATCAAGTCATTAACAAGAGTACACATTTTAGATATCTTGGATCTATTGTTCAGAGTGATGGTGAAATAGATGGGGATATTATCAGCAGAATTCAAGTTGGATGGTTGAAGCGTAGGAATGCATCGGGCTTGTTGTGATAGAAAAATACCCCTCAAACTTAAGAGAAAATTTTATAAGATGGTGGTGAGACCTGCTAAGCTTTATGGTGTCGAATGTTGGCCAATAAAAGATAAGCATAATACTAAGTTAAGTGTTGCAGATATGAGGATGCTCAGGTGGATGAGTGGCTTTACCCTTAGAGATAGGATATGAAATGAGCATATACGTGAAAAGCTTGGAGTAGCTCCAGTGGAAGATAAGATTAGAGAGAGTCGTCTTATATGGTTTGGTCACATAAAACAGCGGCCTCCCGATGACCCGGTTAGGAAAGTAGAGGTATTAGATTTGACTTATGTTAAGAAAGGTAGAGGTAGACCTAAAAAGACTTGGTTAGAAAATATTGGAAATATTTTTCTTTATTAGATTTAAACGAGAATTTGACTTTTAACAGGACATAATGGAGAAAAAGGATTCATGTAACCGACCCCATGTAGTGGGATAAAGGCTTGATGTTGTTGTTGTTGTTGTATTATAAGACTAGAGAGATAGTTGAAGTAAAACTTGAATTATGTAGGTCAATCTTAGAGTCTACAGATTTTTGTTTGAGTAGATCTAAAATCAAATACATTAAGTGCAATTTAAGTACTAATAGATCTAGTGACGGGACTGTGACTTTGGGCAATCAAGTCATCAATAAAAGTACATGTTTTAGGTATCTTTGGTCTATTGTTCAAAGTAATGGTGAAATAGATAGGACATTATTAGTAGAATTCAAGTTAGATAGTTGAAGTGGAGGAATGCATTGGGCCTATTGTGTGATAGAAAAGTACACATCAAACTTAAGAGAAAATTCTATAATATGGTGGTGAGATCTACAATGCTTGATGGCGCAAAATGTTGGCCATTAAAAGAGAAGCATAAAATTAAGTGCTGCAGAGGCGAGGATGCTCACGTGGATGAGTGGCTTAACTCTTAAAGACAGGATGCAAAACGAGTATATATGTGAAAAGGTTGGAGTAGCTCCAGCCACAAATAAGATTAGAGAGAGTCTCCTCATATGGTTTGGACACAAAATGTCAGCCTTCCAATGACCCGGTCAGAAGAGTAGATGTATTAGATTGGGCCTATGTTAAGAAATGTAGAGGTAGACCGAGAAATACTTGGCTAGAAAATATTAGAAATAACTTTTTTTATTACATTTGAATGAGAATTTGACTCTTAATAGGACACAATTGAGAAAATGGATTCATATAGCCAAAACCACGTAGTGGGATAAAGGCTTGATGTTGTTGTCGTCGTCTCTTCATTATTTTGGATGTAACTATGTATCAATACCCCATAATACAACAAGAAATATAAGAGGAAATTTATACTCTCAAAAAATTATATTTTGTTCATGGTATCAAAGTCATGTTCCGGGCAATTATCCAAAATCTAGCGAACAACTTAGCACATCATGAAAAGCCAATAGCTGAGGAACTCTCCTCCACTAAAAGCAAGACTTTCACTAACACTAGTCATGGATCAAATTTTCATCCCATGTAAGAAGGTCAATCGCTCTGAATCACTCTAACACAAGCATAATGGAATTAATTTTAGTGAATGATTCCAATTAGTCCTGCTAGTGAAAAGAGGAATAGGGAATGTCAGATATTTTATAGGAATTGCAGTACAACTTTCCAAAGATGTATCAAATTACAATTCTTTAGAAGCTGATAATTCTATTGTCATGGTTTCGCTTATAACTTTCATCATGGAGTCAAAGATTGGAAGAACCTACTTCTTCTACAAAACTATAAAGAAAACCAAGGATGCTGCCTAAAAATCTAATCTGATCTAGAAAACACAGCCCAGCGTTCTGAGAATAGATCTAAAATAAAAAATACCCAGCAAGTAACAACGATGTCACCAAATACTACAACTCCTTACTTGAATTTTGGCAGGAAATAGATCTACTTTATGAAGTTGAATAGAGTTGTTCAAGCGATAAAAAAATATAGAAAAATGTTAGAAAAAGAGCAGATATTTAAATTCCTCTAAGGTTTTAACTCTGATCTAGATGAGATTTGGAGAAGATTACTTGGAATGCAAAATTTTCCTATAGCTGAAGCAAAAAAAAGAAAGACAAAAAAGAGTACTGATGAGCCAAACACCATACTCATTAAATACACAATACTCGACGCTTGTTGGATCCATAACAATGGCTGCCAATAAGTACAAAGGTCGAAGCTCTCAAGCTAAAGAATGGTATGAGCACTATCACAAACCATACCACACCTTTGATCAATGTTGGGAGTACATGAAAATCGAAAAATTGGAAGCCTAAAATCCAAAAAGGGACAAAGCAAATAGCTCATATCACAAAAACAAATCCTAACAAGTCTCCTGATTTTACATCTGAGCAAATGGAGACGCCTCGCCGTCTACTTTAGCAAACTACCGGCACTCAAGAAGCAAAGACGCCCATGGTTGGCTTGGCACAATAAGGTAATACAAGTCATTCCTAAATCAAAAACCGAAACATGTTGAATAATTGATGCAGACCACCGCAAGTATCTAAAACCTACATTAAGATTCATCAGCCTGTTGATGTCTGGGTGACTAATGGTAAGAAATCTTTAGTTGTGATATGACGAATGATTCATATGATAGATCTTCTATTAAAGAGTGTTTTATATGTGCCTAAGTTAACTTAAAATTTACTATATCGTAGTACACTGGCAAAAGAAACTAAATACAAAATGACGTGTTATCCTTTATTATAATATTTAAGGCCAAACTTCAGTGAAAATGATTGGAAATGGTAATTAAATTAATGGACTATACTACCTTCTTACCGCCATACAACCTCAACCTCCATAATAATGTGCGTCTCTTTTTCTCTTCAAATTCTAATATTATGTTATGAAATAAGCATTTGGGACATCAATTTTTACTATTTGAAATCATATATCCAAATTTATTCATCAACAAAGATAATATTTCCGTCAAACGTGAAATATGTGTTGATGCTAAAAATACCCCAAATAACTTTTCATCACAACCATACAAACCATCCACAATTTTTCATCTTATTCAAAGTGACATTTCAGGATTTACAAGAACTACTAATTTACCAGAAACTTGGTGGTTTATAACGTTTATTGATGACCATACACAATGAAATTTTGAAGGCTAAAATGAGTGCCCCTGAAAGTGATTAGGGTTACAATGAAGAAAGTTCTCTCTTAATTTATATCTATCCCACTTGATTGATACACTCCAACAAGAAGCTATAAGTAGTACCTTTAATCCTATAACATTCTCAGCTAAGACTTGTTGTATTGGTACATATTGCATTTTATCATGACTTTTCAAGTCTTATATTGAAGATTTGTTACTAAATCATTAAACTCTCAAGCCTCTGATACTTTATTTTAGTGTTTCTATAAGTGAACTTTCTGCTTTCCGAGTAACACTCCAACCACATCTTCCAATACCTCTTCCAGAACAAATAACTAATGGACCTTTAAACACCACCACCTCGTAGTTGGTTAAATGTGTGACCCGTTGTTTGTTGACCTATAACTAATGAGTTATTCTCCCTACTTCTGAGGTTTCTAGATGCATTGCTACCTATGATATCTGAAAAAGTGTGCTTTAAAGCCAAGAGAAATGATATTCATGGCGTCTATCAAGCCTACCTTTGGAGCATATTTATTGAAAATAAATTGGGTGAGGATATCAAGACCAAAATTTAGTCAAGAAAGACTTAAAAAAAAATGGAATTATTTTGATATGAGTGCAACACAAGAGTTTTTTTTATATTTATTTCAATAGTTATAGTTTACTTGTTTATGTCCATATTTTATGTCATTTCATTGCATCACTGATATTATTTTTAGAGCAAAAGACCCTTTAATGAAGTATTGTCATTTATTTAGAACCCAGCTTTTTTTATGACTGTAAGTGATTTCAGGCATGTTAAGAATGTGCGAGGCTTTTTTCTGCTTTCCAAGTAACACTCCAACCATATCTTCCAATACCTCTTCCAGAACAAATAACTAATGGACCTTTAAACACCGCCACCTCGTAGTTGGTTAGATGTGTGACCTGTTGTTTGGTGACCTATAACTAATGAGTTATTCTTCCTACTTCTGAGTTTTCAAGATGCATTGCTACCTCTGATATCTGAAAAAGTACGCTTTAAAGCCCAAGAGAAATGATATTCATGGCATCTATCAAGCCTACCTTTGGAGCATATTTATTGAATAAATTGGGTGAGGATATCCAGACCAAAATTTAGTCAAGAAAGATTTTAAAACACATGGAATTATTTTGATATGAGTGCAACACGAGTTTTTTTCATATTTATTTCAATAGTCATAGTTTACTTGTTTATGTCCTTATCTTATGTCATTTCATAGCATCACAGAAATTACTTTTAGAGCAAAAGACCCTTTCATGAAGTATTGTCTTTTATTTAGAACCCAGCTTTTTTTATGAATGTAAGTGATTTTAGCCATGTTAAGAATGTGCGAGGCTTTCTTCTTCATCTAAGTGATTAAGAAAACTAGGTTAGCCACTAGGTATCTTCTTTCATCTCGTTCCCTTTCTTTTCCTTTTTATTCTCAATCGGTTAAATTAACTTGATAGACAAATGACATAGACGTGTAAGTAGTTATTTCCATCATTCCATGAACCATCATATTTAAGGATAAGAAAATCCTGATGAGTTGATATTAAAAGTAATGGAATAATAAAGATTCCATAAGTTAATTATGATTCTAAAATCTTAACTGAAACTATGAGATAAAGGTTTCATTTGGGACAACTTTCTTACTGCTTATAAAGCAATTTTATAGTACACAAATTTTTATACAAAAAAATTGTTTCAAAAAGCAGTAAGAAAGCTGTCCCAAAAGAAGCCGAAGTTGAAATACTACTTTTTGCATGGTGTTATTCATGCACTGACCTAAAATTAATGTCCTAATAGGCTTATTATTGCTCAAATGTACTACAAGCAAAAGATAAAGAGGAGATAAAAGAAGAATATGTTACCTTAGTTAGATGGCCGATCTTAAAATCTCCCATGACTTGCTCCTTTGATACCAAAGTAAGAAGAGGAATGAGGGCAAATGGAATTTGTACTGACTGAAGAACATTCAACCATTCATTCAAAATATCTAATGCATCATCAGAGGTGTCAAAAAAGAGAGCAACAATCATTGTTGGAACAATAGCAAAGCTTCTGGTTATCAACGCCCTGAGCCACTTCTTCAATCTTAGATTGAGAAATCCTCCCATAATAAACTGCCCAGCATAAGTGCCAGTAATTGTACTGCTTTGCCCTGCAGCTAATAGTCCTATACCCCATATATAAAGAATAGGCAACAGTCCTCCCCCATACTTCTGTTTTAAATACTGCCCCGCATTCTCAAGGCCAATACTGTCAGCATCTTTACTACCATAAAATCCTTTTGCAAAAACAGTTGTCACAAACAAATTTATTATGAAGGAGATGATGAGAGCAACTGTTGACTCTATGGTATAATAATTCAGCGCTTCTTGAACACGATTTTTCTTGTTAGGATCAACCTTTCTTGACTGCACCAGAGCCGAATGCAGATATACATTATGTGGCATAATTACACAACCCACAACCCCCACAGCCTGCCTAATTGTTTTAGAGTTCAATTTAGGAATTAAAACACCTGCAAAGAGAACTTAGAGCTAAGCGTAGTGAGAAATATAATAGGGCTACTTATCAATGTCTTTGTAAGAGAGCATTACCAATCAGAAGCTCCCTTCCGCTGGGTTTGGTTTCTCCAAACATCCATGCAAAAGAAATGGCCATGGTTGATATGAGAAGTGCAAAGAAGGCTTCCAACTTTCTAACCCCATAGTTCTCAAGGAAAAGAAAGATGAAGCTGCCAAAAGAAAGTAAAGCAATAAAGATATATAGTGTTTGATTAAAAAACAAATTAAAAACAACATTAGACATGTATTCAGGAACCCTAAAAACAATTATTCATATGCTTAGTTCAATTTTCCAACTACCCAAAAGTCAAATGAATAGCTAAGAAAATAGTTAACATTATTGTACGGTCCTTTCCAACAATAACTAGATAACGAAAGCAAATGAAAGAATCAAGGAATGGTTTCACTTCAACCAAATAAATTAGTGATAATTCTCAAGCTTCCTTAATAACAAGGTAGGTTCCAAAATCCCTTCTCTAGTTCAAATAATTTTTACAATAGCAAACATCAATCCATACTTAATCAACGGGAAAGCAATACTGAGGTACTAAGAACCAAAAGCGCCAACTTGAGAGGCAAGACATGCCTTTTTCACATAAGTTACTAATTAATGAGAGATCTCTTAATATAACTTACAATTTCATATTTGCAGCATACATGAAATAACACAGCCAAATAACTTTCTCCATAAAGAGGTCAAACTAAGCTTGCATACCAATACTACCCCATAGGAATTCAAACAGCAGATTCCAACCAAATACAGTGTAAGAAATCCGGTTTTTAAACTGAATTCAAACAAATAAAATGGTAGATTCTCTAAATTTTACTGAAAATAAAAAATGTAATTGCATGTCAAGATCAAGAAGCAGAAATCATTATTCGTCTACATCTCGAAGTATAACCTTACCAATCAAGCGCGGTGATGACCACGCCAGCCCAAAGTGGCAGCACGCCACGGCTAAGGATCTTGATCGCAATAGCGCTCCCAATAACCTCCTGTATATCCGCACCAATCAACGCCACCTCCGCCATAACCCACAGCGAAACCCTAGCCCACCATGGGTACTCCTCCCGACAATGCTCCGCCAGATGCCGCCCAGTCGCCACTCCAAGCCGCGCCGACAACATTTGGATCAAAAGCCCCATCATCGTCGCCCACATCAGCAGCCAAAGCAGCGAGTATCCAGCAATCGCCCCCGCCTGGAGATCCCCCTCCAGATTCCCCGGATCCAGAAACGCTATGCTCATCAGAAACCCCGGCCCTGTGAATAGCCATAGCTTCCGCCAAGAGAAACGCCGTACCTCGCCTTCTCTCTCCTCATCTTCGGCGCCAGGAACGATGATCTTTTCGCTGGATTCGTAGGCCTTCTCCTCCTCGTCGTTGGGCTCCGGCGACCCGGAAGGAAGGAGAGTGTTGGCCTCCTCGTCGAAGGGAGACGGCATGGAAGTATTCCGGGTGTTGGCGCCGACGACGGTGGCAAGGGAAGCTAGAAAGGAAAAGAAGCGGCGATTTTTGTCGGAGGAAGATGAGTGTGCGGGGAGACTTATATCCACCGGCGTCATGCCTCCGGTCGCTGTCGACATCTTCCACCTGGTGCTTGTGCTTTAGGTGGGACCGAGGATTTTCTGTCCTTGGTGCAATTTTGGAAGAATTTTATTTTATTTTATTTTATTTTATTTAGGTAGTGACTGTTTTTTTAATAAATGAGTTTTTATCACTAATATGAATTAATTAATTTTATATATATATATATATACATGATTTTTTATATTATTTTATTTTATTTAGGTAGTGACTGTTTTTTTAATAAATGATTTTTTGATCACTAATATGGATTATATATATATATATATATATATATATATATATATATATGAATTGAAGGGAGTTTCAAATTTATGTGATTCCATCTTTTTTCTTTTCCATGAATTTTTTTACTTCTTTTAAATAGTATATTTTGTGGATAATCGTCATTCAAGTGGAACTCTCATTTTGATTGTTATCAACTTTATTATTTTTTTTCTCCTATTCTTATATACAAAGCTCTTCTTTCTAAATATATTTCTCTTCTTGATTTATACTGAGTCGTGTAACTTCTACGAGTTTATTTCTCTTTCTCGCCTCTGGATTGCTGCTCTTCTCTCTCTATATCTCTTGGTGCAAGACCTACAAACCCTAACCTAATACGTGTGGAGTAAAGTATTTTCTCATCCTCAAATGAAAATACATTCTTCATGTTCATATTGTTGGATATGGGAATTTCCTCCTTCCCTACATCAGTAATACTTCATATTAAGATAGCTTCTATATGAATGATCTTTCCTCTTGCACAAAAGATTGGGATTTATTCCTAGATATGGTATTGTTAAAAGGCCCTTCTATAAATCTCTTCTCTTTGTTGTGCTAGAAATAATTTGGATCTTATTACTTTATCAAAATATTTCTTTTATTTTTAAATTTTTATCATGAGGATTTTAAGCATGTATGGATGGAGGTCCCTAGTCCATTAATGAGAAACTATTCATTTTCAAATAATGATAATGGGATTTTAAGCATGGAAAAGATTACTTTTTGGAATTCCTTATTGAGTTAAATTTCCTAACTTCTCTCTTTATTATTAGGGTGAAGAGAGTCCCTCGAATGTAACAAAATAGGGATCTCCTTACTTGTTGATGCTCTCCTTACTACCAAATGTAAGCAATTATTATAAAGGTCAATGTTTAGATCATACCCATATCTCCCTCCCGATACAATCCCCATTAACCTTAATGGTTTCAAAAATCTTCCATGAGGCTGTCTATGACTCGAAGCTTGTCGCTTGTAAATACTGCAATGTTTTCTGCTCATGAAAAAAACTCATACCACATCTCTTTGTCATGGGGTGTCACCACTTCCCTCATTCAACTTTAAGAAAAAAGACGTAATAAGAACCTCTCGATAAGTAGGGCCTCCCAGATCGGAAGAGTGGTAATGCCACCCCCCTCTTGAACTCCTCTCTGTCGCAGCTTCAAGTATCAATCACTTCTCATCGCTAACATTAAATAGCTCATTGCTACAAATAATATGTGCCCCACCTTCTTTAAACATATGCTAATACCTTTTTTTCCCTTCCCTTTCATCATCTGCCCTGTCCATTCTTCCATCATTCTTAAGCCCCATACCAATCTCATAACCTTCCCACCTAACCTCAAGTTTTGCATAATAAGACATCTTGTATTATGTCCTTCACTACACTTGTTGGAATGTAAGGGACCTTATGTGAGAGGAGAGAATTTCTCATTGCAAATATACAATTAACAAAAAAGACAATTTTACTTTTTATGCCATCTGGAGACTAAAGTTAGTGTTGATTATGATGTTGATGCTATATCTACCATGATATACTAAGATACTTCAACTTTTATCTAATGAGAAGGGCTATCACAACTTCTCAACCTCTCAAGGAGGAAGAATTTAAGTTGAATAGGATTCTTCACATATTAAACATATCCCTATATTAGTAAGCCCAAAACTAATTCATGACCTTATTGAATTCTACTGTTCAACTAAATCTCTCTTAACAGTTATTTGTGTACCAAAAAACTTAAGGTTGATACATTCATAATATCATTATTAGATGTAAATAAGAGTGATTTTATCTTTTCATATTACACATTTGAATTTTAATTTTACATAATTCACCTAAATAAATAAAATTCAAAACACAAAAAAAAAAATCGAAAAGTTCATATTCATATCAACAATAACAAAGCCTTCAACCACCATTATAAATATATGATCTCAGTTTATTCAAACTCTGGACTATGACAATACATTATGTGGGAACCTACTTTATCATAACCTTTTACTCCAATGTCGTGCATGGTTGAAAGGCCTTTATCAAATATCTTTGTGTGCACTTATGACTTTATATGTCACACTCCATCTAATACTTCATTAAGGAAAAAAAATACATTTAGCTAAAATATTTTTCCCTTTACTATACTATTTTAGGCTTATATAGAGTCATGTTGGGGAGAGATTATTACGTGCGGAGTCCGGACGCAGAGAACCGTTCGGTTTTATGACTGTGAACGGTAAAAGCACAGTTACTGTTCACCACTGCGCTTCTACTGTGTTTTACTGAGTTTTAACTGTTCACAGTCACAAAACCAAATGATTCTCTGCGTCTGGACTCTGTACGTAATAATCTCTCCATGTAGGACACAAAGTAAAAATTAATCAACAAATACATTACATTTTTTGATGCACTGCCTATTATTAACCTCACTTTATTATTTAGCCTTTGATTAAAAAATATATATCTATATCATTTTGTGACTGCCTCCCCTCTGATGAATTTTTCAAATATCTCGAAGAATTTTTCTAATATATATGCATTTATTATACATAAAAATAAAATTAGAAGTACAAATGTAATGCACGATTGAAATGCCTTAAATGAAATATGTAATTGGTTAGTCTGTACATAGCACTCTCCACTGCAAAAGAACAAGAAGAAACTTCTAAAACTCCCAACTTCCAATTTTTTTATTGTTGGTAAGAAAATAATGAATGAGACAATTTCATATGGAATCCAAAGAAGCTTAGTCAGCTGCCCAAATTGGACGGTCTGTGATAGTTCTTGTTACTTTGTTAGTAGTGCGGCATATAGACAGAGCATCCATAGCGCATGAAAAGGATAAGGAGAGAAAAAGAAGAATATGTTTGATGGAGTATAATTTTTCTATTATTTTGGTATGAAAATAAATCGTTACAAGAAATTACTTATTCTTCTAATTTAGTCAACCTGTTATTTTGGCATTTGTTTACTTATCGGGTGATTAGTAATGACCACTAAAAAGCTGGAGATGATAATTGAAAAGTCGAAATTAAGCTCTCTCAAATGAAAATTAGCTATGGTCAGAAGGGTTGAAGGGTTCAAGGCTTCATTGAGAATGGCTTTCTTATTGTTTTATAAATTAATTTTTTAATACAAATTTTTTTTGAAATAAAAATTTTTGTGCTAAAAAAGCTGATTAAGAAATTAGTAAAAAAAATTATCCCAAACGAAACCGAAGACCATCAGGCGATCTGACTTACAAGATGAGCATAATGGATAAAAGAATTATGCTTGAATTTAGAGAAGGAATAAGAGAAGAGAACAAAGCTGGAAAGAAAAAGGAATAAAAGTTTTAGATCAGATTTTTATCTTTAAATTAACAGATCATTATCTCTCTTTGCAATAAAAAATATAAGTGAATTCCACTTAATCATGTAACTCTTCTATATTCATTCAGGTGCCCTTATACTGAATTATTGCCCCTCAATCTCAATATTTGATAGAAAACATTTACGTCAAATACCCCGACGACATTTCAAAATTATTTGATTTATGCTAAAATTAGTACAATTTAAGTTGTGTGATAGAAAAGTATCCTTCAAACTTAAGGAAAAATTCTATAAGATGGTGGTGAAACCTGCAATGCTTTATGGTGCCAAATGTTGGCCATTAAAAAAGAAGTATAATTCTAAGTTAAGTGTTGTAGAGATGAGGATGCTCAGGTGGATGAGTTGCTTTACCCTTATAGATAGGATACGAAATGAGCATATTCGTGAAAAGGTTGGAGTAGCTCCAGTGGAAGATAAGATTAGAGAGAGTCGCTTTAGATGGTTTGGTCACATAAAACGGTGGCCTCCCAATGACCCGGTTAGGAAAGTAGAGGTCTTAGATTTGACTTATGTTAAGAAAGGTAGAGGTAGACCTAAAAAGACTTGGTTAGAAATATTAGAAATAATCATTTTTTATTAGATTTAAACGAGAATTTGACTTTTAACAAGACACAATGAAGAAAAAGGATTCATGTAGCCGACACCACGTAGTGGGATAAAGGCTTGATATTGTTGTTGTTGTTGTATGCTAAAATTAGTACAATTCGAAATATCATATGTAACACTAATCTCAACATAAATTCAAGGACTCTAAAGCCAATTCTGATATATTTTGCATCTTTATATCTCTACATAAATTTCTGTTCTGATTTAATAGCTATGGAAAGCCCAATTCCTAACACGATAGAGTTATTAGATATAAGTGGGGGGCAGAGAAACTTTAATTTGAGTGAAGAACTTATTAAAGCACAGATTGCAATCTCAACAAGATAAACAAAATACAGAATTAGATATATTTAGTTAATACTTGCAAGACTTACTAGATTGAACTTGGCATTGCTAATGTTTTTTCAGTGGGATTTACATATATACCACTGAATTTTTATATATGTATATATCTACCACTAAAATCACATGTAGCGAAAATTATCTCAAATGTACACTAAATGTTTAATGTTGAATATTATGATTTTTTAAGAGACTAAACTCGGTAAAAGCCTATGCATATTACTATGTCAGACCTTACATAACTAATACTCAACAAATACACCATGCATTGCCCTATAAGATTATCGATTTAGGCTTTATTTGGGATGGCTTTCTTACTACTTTTTAAAGTAACTTTCTAGTACAAAAATTAAAAACTTTGTACTAAAAAACTGTTTTAAGAAGCATTAAAAAAGTCATCCCAAACGAAACCTTAATATCATCCTAGGATCATACCCAAAGATCAAAATCTAGGCAGTCATATCACTGTAAGAACCAGAGAACAAAACAAGTACAAATAAAAGCGTACCTTTTATTGGGCATATTTTTCCCTGCCTTCCCTGCCTCAAAACCATCAAATATCCGTTCAGCTCCGCACTTAAGCAGTCACCTTATATTCGCAAAATAAAATTAGAAGAAAAAAGAAGAGAATGTTCCAAGTCAATAATATAAGAACTGCAGAACGCAAACTGAGAAAGAGAAGAGAACAGAGAAGTACATGTTGCAGGAATATATAGAACGTGTAAACTTGGCTGAAATTTGTAGAAACGGTTCATAGTCTGAATTTAAAATATTGTATCCCTTCCAAGAAAATATTTTTGTTTTCAAATCAATGAGTTTTGGAGCTCCAAATGATTTGGATTCATCCCAATACAAATCTATAGATGAGAAATCAATCCTCACTTATAATTCCCTCTGGAAATACTGAGGGAAATTTTTAATTCCTTCGTCAGCAAAGACTTAACTGATCCAGAATCCCAAAAGATATTAAGCTACAGTCTGATAGCCTTAGTTCTGTGAATTGCTATAGTTCTATTGCTGCCTTCTTATGTCGATCTAAAGTTGATTCTTACTATTTTTGGCTTAGAGAATTGAAACTCGTTGCATTTGAACAGATCTTCATAGATTTTAAGAAGTTTTTTATTTGAGTTATTTATAGGCTACAAAGAGGATCCTTAAGCATAAAATAATCAATATGAACGTATCGTGTTGAAATAAAATTCCAAGTTTTCCTCTATTCTTATGTGAGTGTTTGTTGCATGTGTGTATTCTACTGCTTCACAGTTGCACGCAACAACCTTTATGGATAAATCTTCTTGTACAGGCGTGGGTCATGATTCTTCCTTTGGGTGATTTCTGTCATTGTTCTTTAATTTATCAAGATAACGTACCAAAATTTATTTCTGAAAGATGAACTTAATCGTTACTAAAACTTTATGTTTGGTCACAACACAATTTGCTTATGGGATTTTCAAAATTAGCTTTTGAGATGAAAGAAGTGTGCTTTTAGCACATTTTCATCTACAACAACCCAGCAATTTGTGAATAGCAACTTCTCATCTGTAGCAATCCAGTAATCTATGAATAACGACTTTTGATTTACAACAATCTACTAATCGATGTACAACAGCATTCCATTTATAATGTGTAGTTAACTCTGAATTCCAAAATTAAAGAATGATTTTCAATTTTTATAATTATTTCCTTCTATTTATACATAGCTTCTTATTTTATTTTTTACGTAGAACAAAAAAATAAATTCAGTCATATAATCTCAAATTTTCTACTCTTCTCTCTTCTCATTTTAATTCTCAAGATAGTATCAGAAACATTAAAGTTTTACTCCCTGTGAGATTGATTGGTCCTTCAATATGGAGTCTCTCCTTCAAACTGATAGGTCCTTCACCACCACTATAAGCCAAATTTTGTCCAATAAAAGAGGCAAATATATATAAAGGATCCTCCTGAAAAGAAGGTAATCGTAACTGCCATGAAAATGCCATCATTGTATAAACTAGCAACTTCCATTTTAGAAATCAACCGCAAAATAAAAAAACTCCATTATAAATTATAGACTAAAAGTTTCCAAAGAGAGTCAATAATCAAGAATCATTTAGATAATAAATTGAAGAAAACTAATTATTATACCATTAGAAGCTTATTTTAGAATATCACAGGAATAAGTTTGGTTGCTTAAACAAAATAACTTCTCAGATGCCCCATTGCAAATAAGAAAAAAATATGATTTGGATAGTGGACTCAAACGCGTCAAATTATATGACGGCTCCATTTAGTGATAATTAAGCTCATAATGTGAAGAGAACAGCTCACACCACTGCCATCCTCAAGCAACGCTCTGTCAATTTCCTTTTGCACCATACTGCCGGGTGGAGACATCAACACACCAGGAAAGCCTCGAGAAGCCTGAAAGTTATACGTCTCCAGAAGGTTAAAGTTAAATCTAGTCAAATTCCAATGCCATTTACAGCTTCCATGTAAATGCAGTAGCACGCCAACAAAAACATCTGGGTTGGTAACATTGCTTTCCATGACACAGAAGTTCCACGCTCCCCACATGCACTGAAGAAAGTAGGCAAACAAGGTACTTAGGCTTTTTCTATGCTTAATCGGTTCCAAGGGACCATCAAGATTCCAGTTAAATAGCACATGCTGAACTTGTAGGAAATGAGCATCAAGTAAATGGCAACAAACTTCGTGCAAATGAGCATGAATGACAATTCTTAACCATCTCCGCCTATTGACATCCCTCTTGGGTAGCAGACCTAAAGGGCAAACTCATACTCTTAAAACCATTTTGCAGGGTACTGCATCTAATATTAGTCTCTACAATGAGATTTGTACCGTAGAAGCAAGTAACAAGAGGGGTGTAAATGAGTTGAGTAAAGTCGAGTATCTTCCTAATCAAAAGCTCATTTAATTCTTATTGAGCTCGAACTCGACTTATTTGAAAATTATTAGACTTGAGCTCGGCTCAATTACTCAAGCTTGTTTGGAAAACTCGAATTTGACTCAAGAAATAATTAAAAATATTTAGTATATATTTTATTATATTATTATGAAATTAATTTTGAAATGTATTTTAATTTAAACGTGTGGCTCGACAAGCTTATGGCTCAATAAGCTTGCCTCATGAGCTCGTTAACAAGTGAAGTTTTGATGTGATACAATCGAAGTTACATTAAGAAATTAAGAAAGATATTTAACAAAGCTTTCCAACAAAAATATTACTTGTAACAAGGATGAGTTCTAGGAAAACTTAGCTTTCAACTCGCTTAGGCAAAGAAGAGCAATGAAGATTAGCCAAACAATCTAAGTAACACAAAGAGTAAAAGTAAAGCTACAACGATTAACAAGAATTCACAATTTAATAACGAGAGCTTTTACCTTTGAAACCTTTTCACTCAACTTAATCTAGGCTTTAGCGGAAGAAGAATCTCCACGTTAGAATCGAGATCACTCCAAGGAAGAAGGAACCTAGGATCGTCGTTCTTGGAAAAGTAGCCGGAGGAGCGGAGTGTGGTGGTCGGCAGGTGATAACCCAAGGTATCTTGGGTCTTTGTACGTCGATCGTTGTGGCGAGTTGGAAGAGTATCTGATCCATGTAGGCTTTTACCGATTCGTCGAAATCCCACTTTGGGTCAAAGAAAAGAGACAATATGATGTCAACTTCTCCTTGGCGGTTGTAGACGAATCCGTGGTCGATTTTAGGATCGGCCATTCATGATCATCGAAGCGTTCAATGGATTAGTTCCTTGGGAAGTCCACCGGTTGGAAGGGAAGAGAGAGGAGGAGAGAGGTGGTGGCGGCAAGGAAGAGAGGGGATGGGGGCGGGTAGGTTAGGTGAGGGCTTGGGAGAGGGAGGAAGGAAGAGAAATAGAAAAACTGAAATTAATTTCAGATTTTTCTAATTGGTGGGAGGGATTTAATTTGAAATTCAAATTAATCCAAAAGGGAAAAAGGGGTGGCTGATTTAGGGGGAGATTAATGGGGATTTAATGGCTAATGGGAGGGAATTGGAGAGAGAAATCCCAAGGATAGGGGGGCCGGCCATGTAAGGAGGGGGGAGAGAGGGATTTGCATTAAATAGGTGGGCCCCAAGGGATTAAATAGAGATTTAAATCAAATCTGATTTTAAACTCAGATTTAATTAAATAAGGATGTTTCCAATTTTAAGTTTTAGGATTAGGAAAGTGTTTGAATTTCAAATTTGAATTTGAAATCCAATTAAGTAACTTTCCTAATTGACTAAACTTATTTTAGGAAAGTAAATAAAGGCCAAAGGGAATTGGATTTGGGGTTTGGGCTAAGGGAAGAGAGGGGGGCCGGCGGGTTGGGGTGGGAAAGGGAGGAGGCCGGCGGTGGAGCTGGTGGCCGGCGGCTAGGAGGAGGTGGGGGCGCGCGGTTTGGTGTGGAGAAGGAGGGGTTTGGCTTGGGGAGGAAAGAAGGGTTTGGATTCACCTTGATCCCACTCCAAATACCACAAAGAAAGCTTGAATACGAACCTAGAACTCACAAAGAGATCTATCTTCCCTAAGGAACTCACTAAGAGATCACAATAGTGGAATAAAAATTTTCATTCAATAATTCATTAATCAAATACAATAGAGTGGAGCCTTATATATAGGCCTCAACATGAAAAGAAAATAAATGACTAACATGCCCCTTGGGCTACAATAACAACAAACTACCCCTAAGGGTGGAAATGGAAAAACTGACATAAACAACATACATAATACATAAAATGCATCAAAAGTAAATACACTCCATCATGGCCGTCGATCTACGATGCTTCCTCTGATAGACGCGGCGGAACCTTCTGTCGATGTCCTCATCAAGTTTGAATCAGCTCGAGAACCAACTCGGCTCACTTAGATGCCTAGATGATAGATTATAAATACATTTCAGACAATTTGGATGTTAACCAGTATAATTGATATAGAGATCATATGCCACCATAGTTGTGAATTAAGTTGTCCGAGTTCTTCCTCAAACCAATCAATTGCGATGAGAACACTGCATTATGTTTTGTGTTCATATGACTCTCCCAACCTCACCAACACTCCCCAACATATATTAGGTTGAAATATGCGAGATAGAATATGCGTGAGGGCAACAAAAGATCATGGTTCATTACTCAAATGGAGAAAAGCTGATGTAATATACAACTAAAAGTGGATTTATCCACATCGCTATCCAATCTAATTTCAACAGAAACTCCTATCATTTGAGAGGACTGGTGATTTAGAATTATTTCCAAATCTAATTAAAGCTTTAATTTGGAAAGCTTTTATGGCAAATTTATGTAATTGATTAAGGAGTTGATTATTTCCCTAATTAGTTGATTTGATTGGAGATTTAACTGGGGATTTGATTGGAGATTTGATTGATGTGTTAGTTATGAAAGATTTGATTGTCTTTAATTAGGAGATTTAATTAGTGCACTAATTAGGAGATCTAATTGGCATTATTAGATTTTTGCATTAATTATATTTTCTTTATTAGATCTTATTTAAAATCTTTAAATAGGGCATGAGGGCTATTGTACTGTATGCATGAGAGGAAGAAAAAGCTTGAGAGAAATTATAATCCCTATTTATTTCTCCAATATACTATCATCATCCTCTCCCCGTGAACGCAGGCATCTTCGCCGAACTATGTAAATAGTGGAGTTCTTTGTGTTGTTTGTTGTGTGATTTCTTTTTGTGTTATTTCCGCTGTGTTATTGCACAATAAGGACAACTTATTTATGCTCGATGTCATTTTAGTTTTATTTGTCATATTAGGCATTTAGGAAAAAAATATTATAGCAAGGGATAGAATGTCCCCTCCATGCCATTCTATATGAGGAGCTCTTTTGCGTCATGACAAAGAATATTTGAAATTTGAATCAATATTGCTCAAAAACAAGGCCATCCTTCTCTCCCATCTTGGATGACCTTGCCACTCTTCCATCTCTCTACACTTAGGTAGCCCTACAACACCCACCCTCACCCTCTCCCTCTATCAGTCTATCTAGTCCCCTACTTTTTCCCCATAAGAGAATCTTCTGCTCTCTCTTGAACATCTAGGTTAGCCCCCTCCCCTCAAACCCGATCACCTTAATGTGCATACTAAATTTATTCATTGTCCCATATTGAGTTCGAATCCTGATGAGTCTACAATCTACATGTTGTATTTTGACGAGCTTCATCCAACTTGCTAATTTTTTGTGGTCTTTCCGCCTACCTAATGAAACTATTATTAAAATTCGAAATTAAAGCATTTTGCATTTTTTATAATATTTAAACCATATTGCGAAAGGTGGAAGCTGAAATTCATTTGTTGGAAATATGTTACAAGCTATGCAGCTATTTTTCTTTGTTTTGCTGCACAAAAGATTGTTGATACTAGATTATGCCACTTCACATACTAGACTACCATCATGTTACTACGTTGTGCTACTCAACAGCTATGGTTCCTTCGAGCATGTTGCTGAATATTTGTTGCCAGTGGCCTCTTGTTCGTCTTCCTGCAAACTTCGACAACTAATGCCCCAAACGACAAACGCCCAACAGCCTCAAAATTCTCCATTGGATGGATTTCCCCTAGATTTATTTCCTGCGTGAAGCTTGAAATCTTTCCAAATTTGTGCATCAATCTTTCCTATTCACCAATTTATCTATTCATGGAAAAAGTTTAATCATCAATTTCCTTTCCTGTAGTTAAATCTTTCCCAATTTTTTTATATTACTTTCTAAAATTAGCTCCAACAAATCTTCCATAATGCTGCTCACCTGAATCTGCATTATCCTCCCATAAAGCTTATTTCTTGTTAGATAACATTCATCTTTTTTCCAATAACGTAGTCACATAAAATCTCTAATAATCATCATATTCATATATTCCTCGCTATTTCTTAAAACTAAAATACAAGTAACTTGTCCTCTTAAAACTAAATTTATCGTTTCCAACAGCAACGAGGAGCTTTAACCTCCAATTTGCAATAGTTAAATTTCCCGTACACACCATTCACGCACTCATATATCTTCAGCATTATTCCTGCCTCCAAACCCCAGCACACCTTTTCCAACTGCTTGCTGAAAAAAGGTGCAGCGAATAACAACGGCTATCTAAAACGTGTAGCTCCCACACCCTAAAAGGATCACATGGACTGGATGATATATAATTATGAGAAATAGTACATGGATGAATCAAATTCTCTATCATGATTATGCATCATGTCTTCATCCATATGATAATTACAATAGTTCAAGTCAAATCACTACCTATAATTATTAAGCATTTTATTCTGATGCTAATCACCAATATAGGAAAGTTGATGTTAGATTCAATTCTTTGTTGCATGATCTTGGTTGCTACATTACTAGCAAAGGCACGCCTCTCTTCATGCTCCATTAACATCCCCAATATTACATACTTCACCTGCAGGAGGAACCTTCAGGGTCCTAACATGCTTTGCCCACATCACAAGCCCTTTGAGTTAAAAAAACTCCACTAACCAAAAAAACATCCGTAGAACTATGTCCACGAAGATGTTGATCAATCACCTGTGCTCGAGCTTAACTTTGTGACCAAGCTTGAATCTAATACAATACTCAAGCTTGTCTGATATAATGTCCAAGCCCAAGGCTAACCCAATGATTAAGCTTGAGAACAAAATCATATCAACGCAAAATGTGAATTCTAAGCATTACTCATCTACTTATATTGTTCCCCGGCATCTTGAGAAGGAAATGCAGGTTGACTTCGTGCTACAAATGCATCCAAACTAGCATGTGATACTTGTTTAAATTGCTAATCAAAAAAAAGTTTCATGATGAATGACGTCCATATTTAAAGCCATCAAATCTTTCTAAACGTATGAAGCCTACGTGAATCACTACCCTATAAGATACACGTGAACCAATTCGGCCTCTACCTCACCTCCATCATGGTTACCTTTTTCCAACTCCTTGAATAAAAGTTTCTTTCATCCGAGTGAATGATGCAACATAGTTACAAGCATGTCAATCCACATTTTTATCTGACCTTATTGCAAACTACACATTGAACATCAGAGTTATGTTTTCTTTCATTTTGGTTTCGCATGCACTTGAGTTTTATTTGTCTTGATAGGTATTGGAGGAAATATTAAAGCATGTGATGGAATATTGGAATTCCCCTCCCTTCCATATTAGAGGACCTTATTCATCAGGGCAAATGACACATAAATATAAAAACAATATTGCTTTGTGATCACAGCACTCCTCCTCTCCCCTCTCTTGGCCGGCTCTCACCTCCTTCTTCTCTACTTTTGGATGGCCACCACTCACTCCCCTCTCGCCCTGTCCCTGTCTCTTGGCTTCACTCCTCACAATCTCTACTCTTTCTATTTCCTTGCAATAACATTCTCTCTTTTTATCTGCAAATCACGGCGAACACCAACCCAGAAGAATATCTCCACTCTGTAAATCTACATCAAGTGGCCTTTTAAAAAAAAATCAAAGATGAAAACTATAGGAATAGAATTTCCTGTAGTTTTAACTATACATGAAGCACGATGAAACTGATTTCCTGCATCCAAGTAATCCTGTTTGCTGAAAGATCAAATATGGAGGAATAGCTGGCCACTAGAGGCTGAATGAGAGGCTTCTCCAAATAAAGCATACCTTTCCACCCAACACAAAGATTTAGGCGGGGCCTACGAAGGCCATTCCTCCCCAGACGACCACCGTGGAAGGCATCAACGACCATTTTTTTTAAGATCATCTTTTCCTTACGTTCAACTTCCAATGCATCTGCGAGCCTATGCGGTGCCCTATAACCAGTGAAAGCAAAGAAAGAACGTTGAAGACATTTAGAATATCATCAAAAAGAACAAGTTCACACAAATTGGAGATGGTCCGAGCTGCAGTTGAACTGTCGATTTGAAGCCGGAGAGAGATAGATGAATCCGATTCTACGACGGAAACTGACAGTCGGCGTGACGAGATTAAAGGCCCGGCGAGTTCAGATAAATGCGGGCCATGGGAGTCGACGAAGCGATTGGCGATTGCGCTGTACTGTAATAAATGGATCGAGGGAAGCTAATATATATATATATATATATATATATATATATATATATATATATATATATATATATATATTCTAAATAGTCTCTTTTGTAGGTCTTAAAATAGGGAGAAATTATTCTGTTCGGATTCCGGATGTAGAGCTACCACCGGACGTCAATAGAATAGTTACGCATGTTATGCTTACGTGAACGTTCACTTATGGCCTGATATTAATTTAATTATCTTGTCAGCCCGACCGGAGGAGGACACCCGCCCACCCGAAATAAATGTTAAAAAGTAAAATGGCGGAAAATTTTCACATTTCCGCCTGTTCAGTTTCGAAAATCTGCCATTCGCAATTCTCCGGCATCCTACTCTGCTCAAATGGAAAAGAAACAAACGGTGGAGAAGAAACAAATGGAGGAGTCACCTGGGAAAAAAGATTTGTTTTTTGCTATTCTCTGCGTTTTTATTGTGTACAACAGGAGGTTATTTTAGGGTATTCTCTGCGTTTTTATTGCGTAGAATAAATTAATATTTTTATACGCAGAAAAAAATGTATTTACCCTAACATTCTAACATTTTAATATAATTACTATAGATCTTAAAACCATAAAAACCAAAGAAAATATTACGATAGGAAATGAAGAATATTTATTTCTTATATTATCGTGCTTTAAATGTAAATAATGCGTATTTTCTGCGTATCTTCTGCGTATATTCCTTCTGCAAATTTTTTTAATTGTGATTTATTCGTAAATCTGCGTATTTAATGCGTATTAAATGCGTACCATATGCGTATTTAATGCGTACCATATGCATATTATATGCGTAATTTATATTGCGTACAACAAATTAATGTATTTATTGAACGCTAAAAATCAACATTTTCCTATAAATGAATATTGTGCGTATTTATGCGCATCTTCTGCGTATATTTTACCTTCAGCTTATTTTTAGGAGTGATTCTTTGTATATGCTGCATATATGTTGCGTAATATTTGCGTATGTACTGCGTATATAATGCGTATTATATGCGTATTTAGTGCGTACCATATGCGTATCTTATTTCAATTTTTGTCTTCATTTTCACAGATTTACGTATGTCCCATCTCTTATCGTTGTTACGTTTCAACTTTCCGAACAATCTGCGACAAGTTTGCTAATATAATTCCTCTGGAAGTTGAGGACAAATTGAAGAGATTAAATATCTACCAATTTCTTCAATTTCCTGCATTCGAGCAAAATGCCCCACTTATTTACCAGTTGATGACAATGTGGGATATTTCGAAAGAATGTTTTATGATAAAGGGTCAGGTTATACCTTTTTCTGTTGATGAAGTCGCCATTCTTACTGGTCTGCCAAACAAAGGTGCAGAGATTTCCTGGCTTAACTTGCCACCAATTGGAGTCACCTCAAAAGATATAAAGCTGAAAATGCTAGAGTTGAACAGACATAGCCCTCCGGAGACTATGTTCAAAATATTTATTTTGTATTTATGTTCAAATTTATTTTTCCAACTTAGTAATTTTAGAACCCCTATATTTTTACCTATAATATCAAATAATGTTGATGAGTTCTTATCAATTAACTAGGCATGGGCCATTAGGGAATGTTTGGTTGAAGAGTTTAATAATGTATCTACGAAGGTTTCAAACAACAAGCCAGCTGGTTACATCAATGGTTTTGTGCCTTTGCTAATTGTGAGTGCTAATATCATTCTAATTTAACGTTTAATTTGACTAATTTATTTGCTAAAATTAACTTTGATCTTATGCATGTTTGGTTCCTAGAGCACACTTCCATTCATTCCCCTGTGTACCCTGACAAAAGGCCCCATTTTCTTCGATGGCCCGATGACATTGTATATAATACTGAGAAGACCACCAAGTTATTTGTTAATTTAAAGAAACGACAGGTACCTGTGCAGATATGTCATGAAGCAAATTAATTATTAGTTGAGAGATGTGATTTGCTAACAATTTAATTTTTTACAGATTTTTTGTTACATCCAGGGAGTTACCCAGGAGGAAGCTAATCTACTAGGCATCCATAAATATCCACCAAGCAATCATTCTCCCGAGCACACTTTCACTCCTGAACAGCTTAACCCCCCCCCCCCCCAATCTGCCCAGCAACCCCAACCCCAATCTCCCCAGCAACCCCAAACCGAAACCCCATCATCCTATCTTCAAGATAAAATAATCAAAATAGTTCTGGAGACCTGTACTGAACTATTCCATGAATTTGAAGATAGGATGAGCAAGAAGGTTCAGGAAATAGTACAAAGAGTGGATTTAATTGAATACAAGATGAACAGCATTACTCACGGCAAGGCCTACCCTGAGCAACATCCTGCTCCCTCCTCCTCATCATGTAAGCAGCCAGTGGAAAATAAAAATATATCTTCAGAACATACAAAGACTCAAGGCTCAGCCAAGGAGGAGAACAAAGCCGGTGAAGAGAGTATTATAAAAATTCAAAGAGTATACACGAAGTGGAAATTAAATTCAGAGGGTGTAAAAGAACCATCCCCAAAAGAACAAATCCAAAAAGAACCATCCCAAAAAGAACCTTCCCAAAAACAACTATTCCAAAAAGAACATTCCCAACAAGAACCATCCCAAAACAAACCAATCCCAGAAGAACTAACCCAAAATGAACCATCCCTGAAAGAACCAATCCCAAAAGAACCATCCCAAATAGAACTAATTATAGTTGAGGAAGTTATAATAACTCCTACCCCTGCACCTGAAAAATTGGAGTACATTGGCATAGAGATGTTGAGTTCTGAGAAGAGATAATTTCTGAATGAAAGAATTAGGATTTTTACTAACACGTACAGATTCTCACTATGTTATTAATTGCATTTCTGATTTTGTTGTTATGCGTACGTCATGCATATAGTATGCATAATTATTGCGTATTATATGTGTATTGTGTGCGCAATGCTTGCGTATGTAATGCGTATTGTGTGCATAATGATTACGTATGAGATGCGTATTATATGCGTAATTACTGCTTATTTGATGCGTAATTATTGCTTATTAACTGCGTAAGTACTGCTTATTTTTTGCAGGAGTGATATAATATTTTCTGCTGGGAACATAGTAATTTCTCGACGAAGCCTTGACGAAATATTATCCGATGGTTACCTTGACAATGATCATGTAGATTCCTTCGCCATTTTATTACATGAGATGAGTAATCTTTGGCCGGAGAAGTACCATAAATTTCTATACATCTCGCCAATGTATTGGGTTAGTATGCATGTATCATTTATAGATAATATTTTTAGCTGTTTTATTTTTAATTTCTTATATTTAATTCATGCAGCATTACAAGCAGAAGGATCGAAATTCAAAATTGTTTATCGATCACATAAATTCTAATTCTCTGAAGTAAAGCGAAATTCTACTTCATCTTATTATTGACGGTTCTCACTGGACCTTTATTGTTGGGTGCTGAATGAAGAAAAGTGAGAATTTTATGATTCTGTGCCCAACCCCATCCATAAAAATATTGCTCAAAAGATAGTAAGTTTCAAATCAACTACTTAAAATTTCTTATTTAACAGTGAACTAAATTCTGTTCGATATATTGTTCAGATTAGAAGCCTGTATAGGGATTTGAAAAAAGCTTTTGAAAGTGATATCAGAAAGTGGAAGTTCAAGAGTATGAAGGGCGCGCCAACTCAGACGAACAATGTGGATTGTGGAATGTTTGTTTACAAATACATGAAAAATATTATTCTTCAAAACAACATGAACTGGACTGAAAGTAAAGATTGGCAGGCTAATATGCCAAAATATAGGGCTAAATTTGCATACGCATTGTTATGTGCATCATTGAAATAAACAATTAACACTTTTCATGATCTGTAATTATATATATATTTTTACATATATTCATTTTTATATCATAATGACTATTCTTTTTGTGCCTCCCATAATTAACTCTTATTTCTAACAAATAAAATTTATATTTTTATGGTATTTATAAATACGCATTACATATGCAGTAGGTACGCGTACCATATGCATTGAGTACTCGTAATGTACGCAGAAACTCTCAACTTTCAATTTTAAATTTAATATATTTTATCAAATAAATGAATAATACATAATGCTTCCCATAATTAAATCTTATTTCATGGAATTCAACAAATAAAATTTAATATATTTTTATGGTATTTATAAATACGCATTACATACGCAGTTTGTACGAGGCTCAGACGCACTAGGTGCGCACCATGTACGTAGAAACTCTCAACTTGCAATTTTAAATTTATATATTTTTTTCAAATAAAGCCTTAGTGGTGTGTGAAGCTTAATTAATCATTGTTTACAATACATAATAACATAATTACCTGTTATTTCATTGAAGTAGAACAAAAAAAAACTTACATAGTATGATTATTAATAATACGCATTACATACGTATGCGGTACGCTTTCCATACGCACGTTTTACGCGCTATATACACAGTAATTATCTACTTATAATTTTAAATTTAATTTATTTAATCAAATAAGTGAATGATACATAATGCCTTACATAATTAATCATTTCAAAATATTATTTACAATGTTTGTTTAGTGTTTACAGAATGTGATTTGAGGTTTTCTTAAGGTTTGACACAAATCTTTGGGAAGTGCATGATGTTATATAGATAATAGTTCTAGGGAATAGGGAAATGGGTTGAGGGTTTAGTTTTATAGAGTCATAAAGACTTAGTGGTGTGTGATGCATAATGAATCATTGTTTACAATACATAATAACATAATTACCTCTTATTTTATGGAATTAGAACAAAAAAAACTTACATAAGTATGATTATAAATAATACGCATTACATACGCATGCGGTACGCTTTCCATGCGCACTTTTTACGCGCAATGTACGCAGTAGCTCTCTTCGTGGAACAATTTTTCTTCCTTTGAGGCATTACGCAGTCAATACGCATACGGAACACAATTCACACGCAATATATACTCAATATATACGCATTGAAAAAATATTTAATAAAAGAATTAATGAGACAATATCATTACTTCTTATAAATATTATAATTACAAATTAAAAGAACATAACAATTACAAGAGAACATATGTACAATCTATGAAAAACATTCAAACAAAGGAATATTAGAGGTAGGGATCAAGGAGATCTCGGTGTCAAGGTGCTGTGTTTTCTTGTGTAAATATGATTATGCATACAGAAGTAATGGAGCCTTAGACAGAAGGAAAGTTTTTTCACTTCAGAACTAAGTCTAATGCTACTGTTAATTGGTGAATCTTTTGAGGATAAGGGTTAACTAGTTTTGTTATTCTTACGATCTCACAATCAACTTAGTTAATCCTCATCCTTAAAAGATTCACGAATCAACCGTAGCCTTAAACCTGAAGTAAAAATACTTACCTTCAGTCTAGGCTGCATTACTTCTATTTTCATAATCATGAGTATGAGTAAGCCAAGCATTCCCGTCTTCCTTATATAGGGAAAATTACACTATTGAAGAACAGTAAGGAATAAAATGTTAGTAAATGCTCATTAAAATTCAACCAACCCTCCCAATCATATCTGCCACGCGTCAGTCCATTGCTAACAAAAATTATTGCTTATGTCACGGCCCCGACATTGAGATTATTTAAATTGCTCAATACAGTAGAAAAAAATAGTAAATATTTATTCGAGACGCGTGGTCCCCGCAAAAGTTACGCATGTAGTACGCATTCAATACATAAAAATATGCATTCAATACGCATAAAGTACGCATTCAATACGCACAAAGTACGCATTCCATACGCACAAAGTATGCATTCAATACGCAAAAAGTACGCATTCAATACATTTATTTCTCGAAATAAACTTATTACATTTATTTCTCTAATTTAATGATATCCATCATCATCTTCAGGTACCTAGCTGATGGCTTTTTCGAGGGTACACCTTTTATTTATTCCTCGGTGAAGCATTCTGGAATGCTTGTGAAATTACGCTGTTTTCACTTTACTGATGCTTGAGTGCACGGTATGATGGATATGAATTCATCGGTGAAGCACTCTGGCATGCTTGTGAAATTACACTCTGATGGCTGACTGGACTGTACGCTATTTCTGAATTCATCGGCCCAGCACTCTGGCATGCTGGTGAAATTATACTCTGATGGCTGACTGGACTGTACGCCATTTATGAATTCCTCGGTGAAGCACTCTAGAATGCTTGTGAAATTACACTGCTTTGAAGGTGTTGTGTTTTTCTTCACGGATGCTTTCCCTGTTAATGAAATTATTTAGAATATTTCATAATATACACTAAATAAATGTTAGTAAGTGAAATCATACTCTTCGTCTTCTTTTCCTAGTGGCTTTTTAGCCTAGCATTCGATATGCCTTTAGGCCTACGCTTTACAGGATCTTTCAGTTTTGCAATGCCACCCTATATAAACTTGTTATTTTTTCTCTTCCCATAAACAATCAAATCGATATTTTTAGACATATCCTTCATCACAGACAGCATGTATTTTTCAGCCTCCTCATACAGTTGCGCTCGTGTGCTCATTTTATATGCAAACCTGCTGATATGATTTCTGAATATGAATCCACTACTAGCTTCAGAATTATTCTGAGAAGATCCTTTCAAATTTAGGCCTGAATATATATCTTGTCGAGCTCTTGCTAACCATCACTTTAGTAGGTATTTCTCAGGAATTTTCACAATATCCAATTGCCTCAGAACTCTCATGCAGTGAGAACACAGTAAACCCATCATTTCAAACTTCATGCAGGAGCATTGAATGTTTCCATTCTATGAATCATAATCAACAACCTAAGGGTTCGAATGATGCTTTCTCTCTGTGCAAGAGATGAAAAATTTTGAAGAATCACAGGACACAAACTCTATATTCATTACACCCACACCCTGTAAAAATTCTTGTTCAAAAAAACTATATAATTTTCCTTGAATAAAATTGAGCAACTTGCTTTAATAGTTAGCAACTTTTTATTACAGATTCTATTTTGGAGTGGCTGTATTTGTAATCCTCATCCTATTCATTCCTGTGCCAATTCTTCATCAACAACTCTAAACCCAGAAAACAATCAGTTATAGAACTTGTGGGCTTAGAAATGCCATGACACACATTATTAGTAGACTCACTACGCTGTGTGGATAGAATGCCCATGTTAAAATAATCCTTATTGAATGCTGTTGACCACTTATTCCTTATTCTATAAAGATCCTCCAACCAAACATGATCGCGGAGGTTCCCTTCTATGATCATTTTAGCCCATGTATTCTCAAACTCCTCCTCAGATTCACATTTGCTCAAACACTTTTGGAAGAGGCATTTGACTTTGTTGTTGCTATTGTAGCACGATACTTTTGATGGAGCCTTTTTACTGATATGTCATTGGCATAGTCTATGGCGACTGTGAGGAAATGCAACTTCTATGGCCCTAGCCATTGCCTGGTCTTGATCCGTAAATATTATTTTTGGATGTTTATCACCCATCACTCGCACAAAAGTTATAAACAGCCACGTAAATGATTCAATCGTCTCTTCTGACAAGAAGGCCACCCCAAGCAAAATATTTTGCCAATGATTATTGACCCCGACAAATGGTGCGCATACCAAATTATACTTATTAAGCCTATAACTTGTATCAAAAATTACCACATCACCAAAGCAGTCATAATCTATCCTACCAATCCCATCAACCCAAAAAAAAATTAACAATCTATCAAATTCATCAATTTGGACATCCCAAGCGAACATGTTGTCATCGACTTGACGTTCTTTAAATAACTTAATCAAAGTATTAGTGTCCCCAAATTCAATCTTTTCTTTTTTCATTTTTTGAATTAAGTTGTACGCATCCCTCTTAGTGAATCCAATATTCTGGACACCTCCAACTTCATTAGCAAGGAAGGAAAATGCATCAATGGTTCTTATCCTTGCTTCTGTCATTGATTTAAGAACTGAAGCTTTTTCATCGCATACATTCCTACATGATCTAAATAGATGTCGGTCTTCTTCCCTAGGCAAATCATGATTATGGTTTTCAATAAATTTTTTCACCTTCCAATATCCAGCTTCATCCACAGAAAACCTAATCATAGCTGGACAACCAATTTGGGTGTCTGATTTCTGATATTTCATTTGGATATTAAGATCATGCATCTTCTTGAAACCCGCTTTTGAACAAATAAAGTCTTTGGATTTTATTTTTTTGGAATTTGGCCAGAAACTGTGATGATCCTTACGAACACTAAATCCAAGATTATGGCCATAATTACAGTAAGCCTCGTATGCCTCTTTATCATTAGCATAAACGTTCTGATAAATAAGCAATAAATACGTAGAAAATGCGCAACAAATACGCATAAAAAGCACAACTAATACGCATAAAATACGTAATAAATATGCTGATAATGTGCAACAAGAATGCAGTAAATATGCATAAAAAGCGCAAAAAATACTCAATAATAACGTAATAATTAAGCAGTAAATATCATTTATAAAGTCTATAAGGTACATTCAGCTCACTACTGCTTGAAAGAGCTAAAAAAAAGAACCTATGAGCCAATGTTCTCTTATATATACTCAATTACAATAATTTGCTGCATAGTGCAACAACAAAGCGAATACACAACAGATCTTGACTATAAGGTCTCCCCATATAATGCAATGCGCCTCTTCATGGCAATTCATGTGCTGAAGATTTAGGCACTCAGTTTTGCTAAACCATCAGCACTAGAATTCCACGAAGAGGCGAAAATGCTCGTTCACCGGATAGTGGGATTGCTACGTATTCGCTGTGTAGTTGTAAATACGCAGTTAATACGCATATTATACGCTGCTAATACACAGAGCGTACACAGATTATACGCACACCGCATTCCATTACAAGGCAAGGAAGAAGTAAACTGCGAACAAGCTTATATAGAGAAGATGGTCAAACCAGTAATAAAGAGAGTAATAAATTAGGTCAAAACAATAATGAAGGGCCATTCATGCTAGTAGAAATAAGAGATAGAGCCAAACGGCCACCTCAACTAACTCGACCAAAAGCCAGGCAAACAACAGTAGAGATACAGGGAACAATATAATGACAACAATAAAAGCGGTCAAACATACATAATGGCTACATTGCTGTAAAGAAAATATGGAAGGTGGCGAACTTTAACGATAAGCTGAACTTTCCCTATGGTTGCGCTTTGTTTAACTATTCTGCTTCGTGGGAGCTCGCTTCCTGGACGTCTGCGTATCGATTTTTAGCCTCCACGCCCTGTGAGAATATCGTCTGCTCGTAAAGAGAAACATCCTCCTCAATCTCCATCTTCATCGGCATTCTTCTTATTTTGCACTAATGGAATAATATATGTTGCGGTGATTCGCGCCTGAAATCTTGAAAAAATAAGCGCCAACTCTAAATTTAATGTTTGGACTGGTCGAGCTTCTAGTCTCATGATTTGGACCGGGTCGGGTTAGGGGACGTGTCCGGATATCAGGACGTCTGGATTACTGCATATGAGCTGCGTATTTGCTGTGTATTTTTTGATACACAGCAAATAAGCAGTAAATAAGTAATAAATCAATAATACGCATTAAATACGCACTAAATACTCACTAAAAATGCAGAAAAAAAAATTTGTCAAAAAATACGTAGTAAATACACAGCTCATACGCAGTAATCCGGACGTCCGGATTCCGGACAGAATAATTTCTCCGTCCCATGTAAGCATAACACGCGTAACTATTCTATTGGTGTCCGGAGGTAGCTCTACATCCGGAATCCGGACAGAATAATTTCTCTAAAATAGGAGGGTGATTAAAGGAATATTTTCTTTTTTAAATTAAGAAGATATATTATAAGTATCGTCTCTTTTGGCCATAAATTACTTATTCAAAGTTCATCATCAACAATTTTAATTCAAATAAGGGTTCAAATAATATCCGAAATTTAAATTATTCAAATCAAATTTATTTGCAAATAGTTTTACATCTAATTAGGTTATGTCCAGGCACATCAATTCAGATTACGATTTGAGTTCAAATCTAATCCAAAGTTTACCAGAATTCTTATTTGTTATGTGAGTCATAATATTTTATCCGAACCTAACTCAACTTGAACATGCTTGACTCAATCTGACCTATTTAACATGTTTATCATATAAAATATATAATTTTTTTATCAGCATAACTCATTTTATCCGAATACGACCTATTCTATCTAAAAAGAACTCGTTTAACACAATATTGAATAATATGCCAACTTTGGGTTTTATGGGTCAACATGAACCTAATTATAATTTTTATTGGTCAATATTTCAAACTTGAACCCAACTCAAAATTTAATCAACTCAACTTAAAATCAGGATTTTTTAGTCAAGTCCATAAAATGGCTATCACATCCTCCTACTTATGCCCTCTCACTCCATGTTAATTGCACCAACATTATACCCCATCCTTCTGCCCCCTTTGAAAGTCATTTATTTTTTCCATTGATAGCCAATCTTAGGCATCACCAATGCAGATAACATAAGAACTGTATTTATTTCATCGACAACTTCGCATATGCATTCATTTTCGATTGGATATGTAATTGTAACATATGCAGCTAATCATGATCCATGCACATAAAAAATCTGAACATAAGTTATAATAACTAACACTAATGTCTCGAGTTTCAGCTGACACATGTCTGCACTGGAGACCTGTACCATCAAATTGTTTGATTGTGCATGTTCACTCCCACGAATCAACATCATCTTTAAGAACACTGTCAAGGATACTCGATTTAAATTAATTAATAGGATATATAATTAATCTTTGAGCTCTATTCCGAAGCTTTCCCAATGCATATTTGATTCCCTCACTTAAATAATTTTAGGAATACAATTTTGATTTTATCAAATAATCCTTTTTGCATTATCCCTCAAAAACTTCAATAAAATAGTTACTAGATAGAAGCATGCACAGTTGATAGTATTATTAAAATTTTCTAAATTACATATTATTATCAAGTTGTATCAATTTATAAGATAGAGCATGAATCCATTGTCCTAGTCCAAATTTATTCTACCAATAAGAAGCTATTGCTAGATTCTTGACAAGCATTTTATTACAAATTTTATAAAATGCAACTATTCTATAAGTTTTGAAAGCTAAGTGATATTCCTTGTGATAACTTATCAATTAAAAACCTTACCATCATACTCTTTGAAACATAACGAATACAAGTTTCATGATATGCCATTGAAAATGAATTGATAAAACACCGGCAATGTCATTGTCTGTCAAATACAAACATCAAGATTTCCATTATGCTAATTGACTCCTTCAGTCTGTTCATAAAATACATCAATTAATCATAATTTTAAGCATTAACTACACCAAAATGCTATTAGTAAATATGAGTATTCACATTTTGGATTGCAAGCGCAAGTAAAGTAACTCCATATCAAACAACCACAACAACAACAACAACAAGCCTTTGTCCCACTACGTGGGGTCGACTACATGAATCCTTTTTTTTCATTGTGTCCTGTTAAAAGTCAAATTCTCATTTAAATATAACAAAGAGAGATCATTTCTAATATTTTCTAACCAAGTCTTTTTAGGTCTACCTTTACCCTTTTTAACATAAGTCAAATCTAATACCTATACTTTCCTAACCGGGTCATCGGAAGGCCACCGTTTTATGTGACCAAACCATCTAAGGCGACTCTCTCTAATCTTATATTCCACTGGAGCTACTCCAACCTTTTCACTTATATGCTCATTTCGTATCATATCTTTAAGGGTAAAGCCACTCATCCACCTTAGTATCCTCATCTCTGCAACACTTAACTTAGTATTATGCTTCTCTTTTAATGGCCAACATTTGGCACCATAAAACATTGCAAGTCTCACCACCATCTTATAGAATTTTTCCTTAAGTTTGAGGGGGCCTTTTATATCACACAACAAGCCCGATGTCTTCCTCCACTTCAACCATCCAACTTGAATTATGTTGATAATATCTCCATCTATTTCACCATCACTTTGAATAATAGATCCAAGATATCTAAAATGTGTACTCTTATTAATAACTTGATCGTCGAAAGTCACAATCCCCTCACTAGGTCTATTGCTACTAAAATTACACTCCATATATTCTATTTTTGATCTACTCAAGCGAAAACATTTAGACTCTAAAGTTGACCTCCATAATTCAACTTTACCTTCAACTCCCTCTCCATTCTTATCAACAAGAAGAATATCATCAGCAAAAAGCATACACCAAGGTACATCCTCAATGAGAACATCCATGACCAAAGCAAAAGATATGGGCTTAAGGCTGATCCTTGATGTAATCCAACCGAAATAGGAAAATACTTGGTCAAACCACCTTGGGTTTGAACACAAGTAATAGCTCATGCACACATAACTTTAATGATTTGAATATAAGCGTTATTAACTCCTTTCTTTTCAAGAACTCTCCATAGCACATCTCTTGAAACTTTATCATATGCTTTCTCTAAATCATTAAATATCGTATGTAGCTCCTCGTTATTCTATCTGTATTTCTCCATCAAACATCTCAATAAATGTATGGCTTCCATAGTAGACCTACCCAGCATGAATCCAATTCGATTTTGAGAAACATTAGTATCACGCCGCAACCTACGCTCCATAACTCGCTCCCATAGTTATGAATTCAAAAATATTCCGACAACACTTAACAATGAACATAATAGGGTTTTTAAATCTTGAGCACAAACGCCTAATAAGAAGTAAAGATACCTGAAATGTCATTCATTCTTAAGGTCAAGATTAATAATTATTTAAAATTTTATGTGCAACATAATGATATAAGATGATAACTTTTGAAATTATGCTTTAAAACAACCTCTTATATAAGTGATAGCTTTATCTGCTAAATATTTTTTATGGAGCAAACTAACATAATAGCCGCACTTAACATCTGATATAATTATCATTGAGCTTTAGTTTATGATTAGACCCAATGAGTTTCCTCTTTATACACCTTGATAATAATACATATTAATCACCTTCACTAATTAGAAAAAAATATGTAAGTATGATTTCTTTCATTCTATTTGATTTAACTAGCATTACGGGAGAGAGGGCAGGGCGAGAGGGGGTACGACGACCGTTGTCTATTAGCACCAATAAATTTTGCTCTTACACTCACTGGAAGTTATTTGCTCAGATTTATTAATATTTAGCTCGACGTATGATGGCTTAAACATTATGATTTAAAGATAATTTGGTGATAGAATTTTAAATTATGTATATTTATATTTGTTAGGCTTAAATTTTTATTCAAAGAAAGAAAGAAATCATTGAAGAATTTTAAATAAATTATTTATTAAAAAAAAAAAAAAAAAACAGAGTCTCACCTTCACTCATTATATAAATAAATAATGTATAAATTTTGTTTCTTTCCTTCTATCCGATTTAAGTATAGCACCGAGGTAGAGAGGCGGGGGTGAGAGGGGCATGCCGACCGTCGCCTCTTGCCTCCCGCGGGCTCTGCTCCGGCCGATTCCGCCGCTTCCCCCACCGGCGCTCATCTTCTGTCCTCGGCTTACCCTCTCGCCTTCGCGGTTCGCACCCTTAAGGAACTCTCGTCTGCCCATCCTCGTAGCCGCCTCGGCGGCTTCCTTTGACGAGCTTGATGCCAAAGGCTGGTCGAAGCCGCGGTCATCGAAGGTTATTACTGCTCTTATTTCCTGCAATTCATTTGAAATTGTGAATTATTTCAGGTTTTTGGTTGCGTTTGTAGGTTTTACTGTTGCATGCTGCAGTCTTGTGTGAAAATTGGCCTGAAAGTTTTAGATTATACAATCCCTGCTTATTAGCGAATGTGTAGATATCGAATGATCGAATTATCCGAGGTTTCTTGAGTAGTTGAAAAGGGGTTGTTCTTATACTTTTGGCCTTTTTAGTTGGGAGGTCATATGTGATCTTATTAGCAAGTACACGGTGAATACGGTGGCAGTTTGAAGAATATGTTTGAGGGAGGCGAATGCGGTTTGCTGGATTTGTGCTTGTGCTAGCTATCTGAAAAAAAGGGCACGCTTTACTATTTTGTTGTTTTTGACTGTTAAAGAGGGGAAACCTGAAACAGAGAGATAGTTTATGCTTTTTATTATTTCTATGTTTAACTGCTTGAGTTACACTGCCGATAAATTATTGCATGTGTTGTTGTACATAGCATACATATAGTTATATATATGCACAAAGACACCATTCATCTACTTATTGTAAGCATGCAAGCACAATAAAGACATGTTCATCCATTATTATACTTAACCTATGTGCCTATGTAGTTTCCAAGATGCAAATAGTCATTTATGTGAAATTATCTAGTATATCATACACGATTGTGAATGATGTTTTGCATGAAAAAGGTTCAGATATGTTGACATACAACATATTTGACTAATTTTATATGCATTATTCTAGAAATTGTTTAGAAACTATCAAACATGGTCATGCTTGTGGAAGTATCATTGTTTTATGCAACCAATAATCTCTTGTAGTTATATCTAAAATGGTGCTATTGCTATCAAACAAATATGGGAATTAATAAAGCATTGAAAAAGTGATGATTTACATAATGTGCTATAGTTTCATGCATTTTGGTCAATGGACTTATCACCAAATATGTTATGACATTTGCAAAAGAATATATAGTAAGGATCTCTGCCATTTATGTTCGTGGATTTTCTTTTTTCTTAATGATATTTTTTTATTCTTTTCATGTAATCTTATTATGCCGCTATATAGGCGCATATATGCTTGTTCTAAACATAAAATTCAATAAAGATCGATTTATCATTTTATATTTCTTTCAAATATGATAACAAAAAGATTTTTGATTACTTCATGACTTCTTGTTCATGAGCATCTTAAGTTCGTGAGTTTGTCGTCAACAATTTCTCCTGACCTCACCACTCTTTGCCCAATTACATTGGTGTTGCATCCCCATATCCTGAATTTTGAACTTCCTCATCGCCTCCAATGTTGACAATAAGAACAATGATAAGCCTTCTCACCCCTAGGCTATGTTATTAAGACCTCACCACCCAATAGATCTCATTTCCTCTTTCAACATTGGCCTTCAATCTGGCATACATAAACTTTTCTTCAAGCCATAATGGGTTAACAATTGCCCTTGTCTAAACTGTTGCCACTAGCACCATGTTGAGGAATCATTTTGTTCGTTGTTGTCATTTGACAATCCAATGCATTTCCCCACCATTGCATCCTTTATGAGTCACATCGCCTTTTGAGTGATGACATTATCTATCATCTTCTGTTGCTCGGCCTCTATTGACTTCGGGTTACAAAGATAACACACACAATTTTCGATTCCCCTGTGCTATCTGTTGGTGCAACAGCTAGGATCTTTGTATATCTCCTACTTATCCTATGTATTCTACATCTATCCTAGCCTTGATAGTGCCATACATCAAAGCACATGCAACCTCTCACCAATGTCACTGACCATGACTGCGCACAACACCCTTTGCCACCGATGCCCATGCATCCCTTGCCATCCATCAACGCCTGCCTCAGATCCAACATGTTTGTCTATATCTATAACTTTCAACGCTTATGTTGGCATCCCACTCGTATCCCCATTGCCTCACCACCTTGGCCGGACCCAACATGCAATTTAACTATCTCCATCATCGCACAACATGATCGTGCCCTTGCATGCGATCCCACGCCTATGACCTCCCACCAATATCACATACTATGGTTGTGCATTTCACCCTTTGCCACAAAGACAAGTAGACACCTATTTGTCACAAATGATGCGCATCTTTTACCACCCATCAACACTTTCTTCAAATCCAACATCTCTACCTACCTCTATAACCCCCAACGCCTCTGCTGGCATCCCACTTATATCTTCATGCTAACATGTCATTGTGCCTTTAAACATGATCATTCGCTATTCCACCATATTGTCTCACTTCCGCGGCCTAGACCCAACAAATGGTTGAACAATCTCCATACTTATAGTTTAACCATCTCCATCATTGCACAACATGCTTACTCTTAATAGGTTTTATGTTGTTGCTTCGAATTCTAATAACTTTATATTGCTCCATTAAACCTTAATTGGCCTTATGCCCTGTACCCATCAAATCATCTTCTAACATGCACAGTTGGATAATTCTTAGCCATCTCTTGTTCATCAATGACCATCTACATTTGCATGATCCCTTTCCTAGACGTCGGCCTTTAAAAAATCTCGTCTACTTGTTTTGTACTCTACATTATTTCCAACTCCAACTGCCATATGCTAACGCTGCCCCAAAGTTGTTCTCGTTGGCCACCTTAGAATTCTCAATCACCATGCGAATTAGAATCGAACCATCATCGATCTCTATTTTTCTTAGTACTCATAGCCCACCTGAGAAATACCTTGATGCCATTCTTTACATAGTTGTTGGCTTCTTTAGTTACTAAATATGTGTCACCGACTATTGAACCTCAACAATAACTATTGACCTTGAGGCTTTAGAATTGTTGTCTTCTCACTTGTTGCCTCAATCTCTCCATTTATGCCCATTATTGTGCCAAGAAACGCACTTGTGTTGACACTTTTGGACTCACTTGCATTCAACCACCACAACCTCATCTTCTATATGCCCCTTACTAGCACTAAGCCTTTTTCCTAAACATGTGCAAGAGTCGTAATTCCTGCATTCATGCGGTAGAGTGCCTCTAAATATCATCTTCAATTGCCAGCTCTATTATTGATAATGCCATCCCTTCAATTACCTATGTTTTCATGATTGATATTCATGCTTAATCTCTATCCTTTGCATCTCAAATCCACTGCAAACTCCTCGAACATGGCCTTCCACCAATGTCACCAACTTAAACCTTTTGATAGCTTTGGCCTCCTCGTTGAAACCGAGTTTGACTCAACTATCTTTCCCAGCAAAGAAATGCTAGCCCGTGCCTCCTCTATTTACATCAATGGCCTTTGAAACTTGTTTCTAGACTAGTGTTTCTACGGTTGGCCTTTGCAATGAAGAACTCTTCTTCTCATACTATCTCGCCATCTTTTTTGCTACCTATATTCAATTCTCCTATGGACAACACCCATCGGATTAACATGAGGTTTGCACGGTGATCTCCTTTGTTTATTCCACAGTTGGTTTTGTGCCTTCTATTTCAAATGATTTCAAGAGCACAATTTTGTCAAAATTTATCGATTTTTAGCGGTCACGAAACATGTGCAAGAGCTGTAACTCCTGGGTTCATGTGGTGGAGTGCCTCCAAATCTCATCTTCAATTTCTACCTCTATTATTGATAATGCCATCCCTTCAGTCACTGACGTTCTCATGATTGATATTCATGCTTTATATCTATCATTTGCTTCATGAATCCACTGTAACACCTTCAAACATGGCCTTTGACCAATGTCATCAACTTAAATCTTTTGATAGTTTTGGCCTCCTTGTTGAAGTCGAGTTTGACTCAACTATCTTTCCCAACAAAGGAATGCCAACCTGTGCCTTCTCTATTTATATCAATGGCCTTTGAAACATGTTTCTAGACTTGTGATTCCATTGTTGGCTTTTGCAATGAAGAACTCTTCTTCTCATACTATCTCGCCATCTTTGTTGTTACCTATATTCACTTCTCCAACAAACAACACCCATCAAATCAACTTGAGTTTTGCATGGTGATCTCCTTTGTTTATTCCACAGTTGGTTTTGCGCCTTCCATTTCAAATGGTTTAAAGAGCACAATATTGTCAAAATTTGTCTGTCTTTTTTAGCAATAACGAAACCTCGCCATCGACCTATGTACTCCATTATCCCCCCATATCTATAGTTGACTTGGCCAATGTCTTAACCAATAACTCTTTGTTGTATTCATTGTCGATCCTATCACATTTGCCACCTTCTCTATCAACTAGGATTGACAATGACCTCTCTAACTTATTGATTTTGTGCTTGTTGCGCGTATGTTGCTTTTGTTCTGATCATCATATCTCTTATAGGGGTATGCTTTTTTTTTTTTTGATAAAATTGGAATATAAAGCCAATCCAATTTTATTTAGTTTGGTTGTTAAATACTAGGTCGATTACTGGTTGTAATATTGTTTTTTATTATTTTTTGGTTATTTTTTCTATTTTTGCTTTTGTAAAACCGATCAAATAAAAAATTGAATTATATTAATTTCTTCAAATATTAGATCAATAAAGCTCATAATTAATAAGTAAACAAGTGACAAAAAGATCAACGTGAATACTATTTACTTCACATGCCAAAGCTGTAAATTTCAATAAAGATTACTTAGTATTCTTTTTACCACATATTATTTTAGCTAAAGATAATTAGGTTTATTGTTAAATTTAATTACATTTTAGTTTGTCGAAAATTGAAACTAATTGAGCAAATTAAAGTTCAGTTTAGTTTAGTTTGGTATGAAAAATATTTTGTCAATTAGAATTTTTTAATTATACTACTAAAAATAATTGGTTAGCTAATTCGTAAACCAAATCATCCAAATCGATCAAATGCACACCTCTAATCTATCATCTTGTTGGACTTTGCCTATCGCTAATCTTTTATGTCGACCACTGAGGCACTTGTTCTAGATTATTTTTTTGTAGGTTTATAGTTCTATGTGATCTACATTTGTTTTCCAACATCAATGCTTTTTGTTGCTACCTAGGCCAATGCCTCATTCATGCTCTTTTTTTGATGCCTCTAATGCCTCAATCAACAATGCATATCGATGCCTTTTGTTAGCATCCTTGATAATTTCTTTTTGTAGCATCTCCCAAGATTGACATATTGCTATTTATCGTCTGTTTGAGGATATATTCGTCTTTGTTTTAGGATATTATTTGGGTTGTCTCTATTGTAAATTTCGAGGTCATACTATTTAATCCATGTATCTTATTTGCATTGGACTCTGTTTTGTTGATTTTGCAATTATCACTCGGAACATCTAAGTAGCAAATTTTTGACTGCTTCATCCTTTGTCACGATTATTTATAAAGTCGAGTTGACATCTTTTATGCCTCATTTAGTTTGTGGGTGAGTATTACTATAAACATATTATGACATGTGCAAAATCATATATAGCAAAGACGTTATCATTTATTGCTGTGAGTTTTATACTCCTTTATTGTTCTCTTCTTTTGCCTATATATTGGCACATATATGTTTGAATTAGACATGCAATCCAATGGAGATCAAAATTTCTTTTTCTCTAAATGTCTGACAGGGCTAGTGCTAATTAATCTGAATAAAAATCCATTATTCCTGATGGAAAAAAGGAAGGTTCTTTTCTGTCTACACCTTATAATGATTCATACTAGGTTATTCGAAGTGCCTGCATTTTTAGTTTAATTAGCACTAGAAGTCTCTTAAAGTATATATTGAGCAGAGCTAAAGTTGTAAATTTTGAAGATTTTAATTATTTAAAGAGGATATAATAATGATCTTTTTAAATTCATTGTCACACTTTTAAAAGTTATTTTTAAGTGACTTATTAATTCCACTACACGTTGAGTGTCACTATTTTTTGGTTTCATTTGGAGATTCTCTTTCAATGAGATGCTTTCTCTCTCCATCTTTGGTGATGAGATGCTTTCCCTCTTTAAATTTTTAAATCTAAGAAATGTGAGAGGGAGGAGGAAGGGAGATGTTTAGATGGATTCCATGGGTGTGTTTTGACATGCTTTTCATGATAAATCAAGCCTTCCTATGACCCATTCATTTCTTTATTTTCTCTATTTTGTACTTTATATATATAAGTGTGTGTGTGTGTGTGTGTGAGAGAGACAGAGAGAGTTAATGTGAATGGGTGATATAGAGTTTGGGGAAAGTGGGAAGATATGGAATACTCAATTGGCAATGGAGGAATTACATGCTTTAATTTAAATACAGGGGTTTTAAGTTGCGCACAGGCTTCAGAAATAGTAGGGAACAACTTTTGAAGTACTATTTCCACCAAGTCATGTTTCACACACATAATTCGTTATATTATATGATAAAGTTGGGCTGGTTGTATGAAATGCTGAAACATCTTTACCTTTTTTTTTTTTTTTTTTGAGAAGTCTAGGTCCCTAGGATATCTAAACCTTGAGATAATCCTAGCGTCGCCATAGCATGGCACTGCTGTTCTAAAATGATTTGCACAAATGCTGATTCTTGGACTTTGTGTTGAATCTTTGAATTTGAAGTGAAACTAATTAAATTTCTTATTCAATTAATAAAAGAAGCTTTTGCAAGACATGCAGATTTTGTTACAAAAGTTTACATTTATTATAATGATGGAATATGTGTCTTCAGTATGTATTGGCTCTGCTTGACAAACATTTTTGAATTGTCAATGAATTCATGTTTATTTTTTTTCCTTTCAGAAATCCTTGCTCTCAGATTTGATTCAGGAGATTGAGCCTCTGGATTTGAATCTTATCCAAAAAGATGTTCCAGCTGTTACAGTTGATGCAATGAAGAGGACAATATCTGGCATGCTTGGGATACTACCATCTGATCGGTTTAATGTCGTGATTGAAGCGCTTTGGGAGCGCCTATTTAAGTTATTAGTTTCTTCAATGATGACTGGGTATGCTAGCCAATTACTTGTTTTTTAACATTTCCCTGCTTTTGGCATATGGATAGGCTTACAAGGCAATTAAATATGCATTGGTTGATTTACGGGATTCTAAAATGATTTGTGTTGGTTGATATATTTAATTGCTGATTCTTTTAACTTTTTAAACATGTTTATAATTATATAAATAAATTATACCAATAAAATGAGCAAATAAATTGTGTGCTTAAATCACTGTTTTATGTGATGCCTTCAATGGGAATAAACATGAAGATTTCCATTAGGCATTGTAAATTTTAGTCATGAGTTATATTGTTGAACTTTATAGAGGTCCATCTCCATTCTCGACACCACATTATTAATTAAATTATTTTTGTTTGAAGTTCAAAATTTCAATTTTATTTTTGACAAAAAAATCCTCTTTCCATTGGATTGGCTTAGCCTTGAGTTTGACCTGCAACAACTTACATGGGTTGCATGGTTATTGATGTGTAGATTCGTCCCTATTGTTGAAGCCACCCAATTCAAGTCAATGATACTCATCATAATTAGCAACTTTATGGCCTCATTTGTAGATTTTATTGGCTAATGCAAATAACTTTAATTTGCATGAAGTTTGCTTAAGTTCCCATCAACCTGATATCATAGAGTGGTGATGGCTAGATGGTTGAGTTGGGATTAAGCTACAGAGAAGAGAAAAAGTGAGCGACCTTAGGAAAAGTAAACGACATTGCTGATTGGTTTAACAAGGGTGAAAGGTAACGGTTAATGATTGCTTAAGAAATCCTTGAAAAAAGGGACATTATTGCGAATTTCAGAGTTCCAACCGTCAAAACATTTACCTAAGGCTCAAAGCAGATGCGATGATAAGAAAAACTGATTGAAAGTTTTAGTTTAGTTCCAAAACCCCCAATCATTCTGAATAACACGCATCCCCTATCTCACTACGATTGCTTGCTCAAAGTTAGCCGATGTTATTTGTTGATACCATCATTGCTTCTTTTCTAGATAAGTTCTCTACTTGGGGAACCTGTACCTCTACGAGGTATCACTGCATTAGTCTTTTGCTTTTTGTTTATGAGGGATCAAGGTTGGTGGGTTAAAACAATGCATATCTGTCAGCGCTTCACAACTGAGGAAACCATCTATAATTTTCTTATTTAAGATGATGAATTCCTCTTTGCTGGTTTTAGTTTCTTATTTGATAGGATAATCATAGTTTTTCGTTGTAACTATTAGTCTGTTGTTGTGCTGCGTTACATTGCTGGTTCTCTAGCTTGTTGGAAAATAATTATCTTCTGCAGAGTTTCCACAGAAAATGTTAGTATTTTAAGTTTTTAATGTTTTTTGCAAAATGATTTATGCAAATGAAGTTAACACCTGATGCAACCCCTTAACAAGAATGAATGGAGAATGAAGAGTCATAAGGCACCCAAATAGTTGGGATAAAGCTCTGGTAAGGGTGTTGATGATGCCTTAAAATTTTGGAGTTATTTTTCTTCTTTTGGAGTCTTAATGACCTTTCTTTATTAGATTTAAATGAGAATTTGGACACATTAGAGAAAAAGGATTCAGGTAGCCGAGCCCACGTAGTGGGATAAAGACTTGATATTGTCGTTGTTATTGTTATTGTTGGACTCTTAATGTTATTTTTTACTAGAGAAGTTTTGAATGTCTTTGTATTTCAGGTATACTTTACGCAATGCTGAGTACCGCCTATTCCTTGAGAGGAAGCTAGAAATATTTGGAGATTTTCAAGATAAAGATGGGCATTTGGAAGGAAATGATATTGGAAATGTGGTGGGCAATGATTGCGACAAATTACTAGATAGAACTCCCACACTGTTTGAGCTTGCTGAAAGGGATCTATCCAGCTCAGACAAAATAGATGAAGTACCACTGTGTGAGGATATTGATTTTGAAGGCTTGGGGGAAATGACACCTCAAGCTAAAGAATATATTCGTAGCCTAAAATTTCGTATATCTTCCATGGAAAAGGTATTGCCATTTAATGTAGATTTTCTTGATTGAAATGCCTTGGAGGCTTCTGCAACTAAATGCAATGCATATTTTTTCTAAAGATATATTTCAACTTTTGAGTCCTTTAATTGTGTAGTGCATATGAGCCAGAAAAAAATTATTTAGTTTCTTTGTTGAACCTGTAATTTGGGGGACAAAGGAACTTCAATTTTTAAACCTATAACTTTTTTGCCGTAAAGATGATGCAATTTTTTTTTTGTTTAGGTTAAAAAATGATATGTTCAATGCCCAAAAATGTTTTTTGTCGTTCAGCTAAGTAGTTCTTTATTCACATGTTCTTCTGTTATAAGTAGCTTATAATCTTATTTTATGATGCGCATCATTCGGGATTTTATGTATTTTGTGGTCCAATTATATTTTGTATGATTAGCCTAATCTACAGGTTCTATGTTTACTGACATATCTTCGAAAGCTAACCAATCTTAGGCAATTCAAAATGATGCCATGGAAAGAAATAGCTAATGATCCAAAATGGAACTCCTTGAATTTGTAGTTTAGAAACATTTGCACAATTTGCTTTGGATTTCAGTGAAAGTTTTTTAAAAGCCAGTGGCAATAGGTGAACTATAGGCCGGTCTCATGATAGAAGCTTTGATGATGCATTCACCAACGCAACCATCATCGTGTATGCTTTCAGTTGAGGAGAAGGGAGGAGAAAAATATTGTTCGTGTGCTTCACTCAATTAGTTATTCATAAATAAAAAAGTCATGCTAAGTGAATGGATTAGAACTCTTTGTTTAAACATGAATATAATATTAATCTTCTTATTAATTGTCACTCTTTTCCTAACTATTGAGCTTGGCTTTATGAATCTCCATTAATTCCTATTAAGTGTTACAGGAACTGTTAAATATATTTCATTCATGTCTTTTTGCATAATTTCGAGCCATGTTAATTCCATCACTTTTTCTTCATATTCCTTTTAACACTAACTCTATTTACCTTCCTAACTAGTGGATATATGATTCTCTACTACATAGAACTAAGTCTAATTTCTACCATATTATCTTCAATAGATGTGATTCCCACCATTTCGTTGATATAATTATCTCTTATTATGTTGTTAATTTCACATGCACTCCCCTTAGCATTGTCATTTTTTTCATGTTTGCCTTGATTTTGAGTGGATTATTGGTGGCTAATACTTGGACGCATATTGGCTTGCTAGTCTTATTGAGCATTTATAAATTTCACTTATTACTTATAACTATTGAGCTATTTCATCATTTAACCATCAAGTTTAACTATTAAAGTTATGTCATGTTGAAATAATCATGATTTTTTTACTAGGACTTTTTCATCTATAGTAACCCAATAATTTGTGGATATTAACTATCCATCTGCAATAATCTAATAATCTGTGGACAATAATTTTTTATACAATATTCAATTTATGTTGTGTAGTTAATTATGGATTATAAACTTAAACATTGGTTTCCAAATTTATTGATTCACATATTTATGTATAGCTTCTTATGTTTTCTTTACACATAGCAAGGAAACAAAATTCAGTTATGAAATATTATATTTTATACCATCATCTCTTCTCATTCTAATTTTCAATATGATATTAGAGCCATTAAGATCCTACACTCTTTGTGACGAATTGATCCTTCAACATAGAGCCTTTCCTCCAAGTCATTGAGTTCGGCTCAAATACTAAAAATCCCCTCTTCGTCCAACGAGAGGGTAAATATATGTGAATAATTCTTCTAGAAAAAAAATAATGGTGGTTACCATGAAGAATCTAGTGGTCAATAAATCAGCAGCTTTATTTCTTGAAATGAAAATCCGGATTTAAACCATAAAAAATTTATGATGAAATACTAGTCTAGAAAATTTCAAAGAGAACCAAAAACAAATCACAATAGCAATTCTCTCCCTGTTTCAACAAACCAAAGAGAACCAGCTAGTCTCTCAAAAGAAGCTTATTCTGGAACATCTTCAAACTAGGCTTGGCTGCTCAAAAAGGTAAATTCTTAGACTCTCTCATTGTAAATAAGAAGAAATTTATTTTTTAGATATTAAACTCGGGAGTGTCTAATTATACGATGGGAGATAAAAATTTATTGCTAATGTTGTCAAAATTATAATATCCGGATTGTTGATGGGTTTCTATCAAAATTCAAAAGTGGTCTAAATATCTTCTGTTATTCTCTGAAAAGATTTAACACAAAATTCTATGCTTCTAGGCCTAACCTAGATTATAACTTACTATCAATCATCGAATTACTCGAGAAAAAAATTATGTTTGTAATTTTTCATCTCACCTTCATCACTTTTAGGACTTGAAGTCGGGAAGGATGATTGGAGGCTTGTTCAAGACTCTACTTTATAAAGAATATCCCTTACTCAAGCGATAAGCTCAAGCAATGGACTCAAAAAGTGTGTTGTTTATCCACCAAATCCCCACTTTAAATTTCAAATACTGCAAATAACAAATGTAATGGTTAACTTTAGAAATATTGCCTTGGGCTCCCAAATTTTATTTAACTTGCATTAACAACATTTCAAAGACTTTTAGTACGAAATTTATCATATGGTTAAATATTGTATTAATTCATATCCCAATCAAACCTGCCAATATTCCCAACTTTTTACTTTAGTCTGCAGTCATATATGGTGATCATTTAGAGTTAAAATTTTATATGGAGCTAGACGGTTTATTTGCTCCGTCGACAATCATACTCATCTCATTTGGGTTTCCTTCATGAATGAAAATTCTAAGCGGGATAAATTTTTGAATATTTGAACCTTGCGATCTACGTTTAATTTCAATCTAAAATTCTAAGTCCTAAAAATTGACATTGTCAAAGAGTACTTCAAATTGATTTTAAAAAAATCATCTTTGACATTAAGGAATTATCTAGCAAAAGCTCTTTTCTCATCACCCCTCAACAAATTGGTGTCACTAAAAGGAAAAATAGGTACACTTTAGAGGTGGCTAGATTACCAATATTCTCTACAATTATTCCTAAGTATTTTTGGGGAGAAGTTGTCCTAACAGTTACATATTTCATTGATAAGATACCCTCAAGCATACTTAAATTTCAAACTACTATGTAAACCCTTCTTTGTTCATATCCTAAGATCAAAATTATTTCTTTTATTACTACAAAAATTTATGGGCGTTCAATCTTCAAACATTTAGTGTGAAGTAGATCACACTCCTTTTATGAAGCATTCACTTAAATGAAAAAAAGATATTCTGATCAATTATACAGATAATATTATATTAACTGGTGACTTCAAGGAAGAGCTATCTAGATTAAAAGGTGGTTTGCAAGAGAATTTAATATAAAAGATATGAGAAATCTAAAATACTTTTTTGATGTATAAGGGACATGATCAAAATAAGATATTATTATTTTTCAAAGGAAGTATATTTTGGATGTACTTAAGAAACGAAACTTCTTGGATTTTAAGTATGCGGAAACTCCAGTGGGCTAACAAAAAATTAGGATCACCAATAACTTTATGCCAAGTGATAAAAGTAGGTATCAATGGTTTGGTGGGAAAACTGATCCACCTCTCTATAGCCTGTCCTGACATTTAGCTTTCCGCCAGTGTAATAAGCTAATACATGAACAACCCTACTGATGACCACGTGGATGCTATTAGTTGCTTTCTAAGGTCCCTCAACTTAACATCAGGAAAATTACTATTATATAAAATTCATTCGACAAGGAAAACAAAATTTTCATAGATGTTGATTGGGCTGGAGACGCGTTAGATCTAAGATCCATCTCTAGCTTTTTTACTTAGGTATGGGGGAAAACTGGCTACATGGAGAAGCAAGAGATAATATTAGGCTTAGATAGCGGCGTTGTAGGTGAATACAATAGAGTGACATTTGGTATTTGTGAAGGATTGTGGTTAAAAAGATTGTTAAGATAACTAAACTATCAAGTAAAAAAATCTCTAGAAAGTGTATTTTGACAACTCGGCTACCATAAGTATTATAGTTTATACTTGTCCACTATGACAAGATTAAATACATTGAGATGAATGACATTTCATTGTGGAAAAAAAATGAAAATAGACTAGCCCAATTAAATTATGTTCCAAAAAAAAAAAAAAATTGCATATATCCTCACGAAGGCTTTACCCATAGTTAATTTTTGATAAAATAATCAATAAATCAGACATGATTAATATATATATCCCAACTTGAGGGGGTATGTTAAAATAATTCTGAATCAACTGCCAACACCTTTCCATTTTTAGCAACAATAGCTTTCCATCTACAATAGTCTCTTAATCTATGGACAAAAGCTTTCAATCCACAATAATCTAACAATCACTGAACAACAACATTCCATTTATGCAATGCAGTTAATTATGGATTCCAAAATTAAAAATTAGTTTTTGAGATTTGTTCTGTTCCTACATAGTTATTTCTCCTCCAATTTAGGCCCTACTTTTTTTTTATTACATAAAATAATGCAATGAATTTTAGTTATGAATATTTCATTTTCTTCTCTCCTCTTTTCTCATTCTAATCTTCAATATACCATCATTTATATTTGCATATTTTGTATAAAAAGGTACTCAAATATATTATCTCTTGGTTGTTAGTTCTTTTCAGTGATATTTGTCAATTTCACAATTATCAGCATTCCCTATCATGTGTTAAGTTTTGTTTTGCTATTCTCGCAGCCCTTTATTTAATAAAAATCTCCTTTATTAGTCTAATTTTCACTTTAATAAAGGTGGCACCTATCATAATTATGTCATACACTAATAGCATGATTAGGCATCTTTTCTTTGTTATACTTTGCAAGTATATTATTAACAAATACCATAAGATATGAACTTAGTGTTGGCCAATGATGCAAACCCATTGATGAGTGTGATTTATTTAGTTATCCATAATTGTTTTTAATACTGCTTGCTGCTCCATTACGGATCTTTAAAGTGTCACATGCTTTTGGTAAAGGCTTACTCCCTTCTGCCTACCAAATTAATTTTTGTGGTGCTAAATCATATGCTTTTTAATGATCCATAAAATTTTATAAATATCTTTTCATTTCCCTCTTACTATTCAATGTTATAAAAATTAATATAATTAGAGACAGAATTATAGCTTTAAAGATTGTTGTTGATACTAAGATTGTTAATATTATAAGTGCTTATACTCCTCAAGTAGGTTTAGATATGGATTTAAAATTAAAATTTTGGAATGACTTAGAAGAATTAATACAAAAGATACCTCTTGAAGAAACTAGAAAGAGTTTTTATTGGAGGAGATTTAAATGGACATGTTCATAGAGAGGTAGATGATTTTAAAAACATTCATGGTGGCCATGGATTTGGAATGACAAATGAATGTGGTAAGACCATATTAGATTTTTCTTTAACTTATGATTTTTTAATTGCGAATACCTTATTTAAAAAAGAGATGAGCATCTCATCACTTATAAAAATAGATATATATAACTCAGATTGATTATTTTCTTATAAGAAAATTAGATCGTTTAGATTGCAAAGATTGTAAAGTTATTCCGAGTAAAAGCCAACATCGATTATTAGTTTTGGACTTTAAGATAAAGGGGCAGAAAATAAAAAAATAATGTAAAACGATATTCTAGGATTAGATGTGGGTATTTAAAGAATATTAACAAAAGTATTTTTGAGAGTAAGATTCTAGATCTTAAGATTTTATCTGTGCATGAGGATGCTAATATTTTGTAGGAAAAAGTGAGTAGTGATATTAAGATTATTGCAAAAGATGTGTTTGGAGTATCAAAGGGAAAAGTTCATAATAGGAAAAATAGTTGGTGGTAGAATCCAAATGTGCAAGAAAAGATAAAAAAATAAGAAGATTTGTTATAAAAATTAGTTTAATTATAAAAATTCTTATAATTGGGAAAAATATAAAGAGACACATAAGTAATCTAAGAAAGCAATATGCAATGTAAAGATCTTAGTTTTTAATGATTTATATAATATATTAGATACTAAGGAGGGAGAAAGATATATGTATAAGTTAGCCAAATAAAGAGATAGGAGTAGTAAGGATTTAGTTCAAGTGAAGTGTATTAAGGATGAAGATAAAAAGTACTTTTCTTAAAAGATATTCAACAAAGATGGATGAGATATTTTGCTAAACTTTTTAATGAAGAATGTGAAAATACGATTGACTTTAGTGACCTTAGCACCCTAAATGAAAATAAAGATTTTTGTTTTTATCAGTGTATTTTTAAAACCGAAATTAGAGAGGCTTTAAAGAAAATGAAGGGTGGAAAAGCTGTTGGACATGATGATATTCCAATAGAGGTGTGGAAATGCTTAGGAGATGAAGGAATTTCTTGGCTCACTAAAATTTTTAATACTATTTTGAAGACTAAAAAGATGCCATATGAGTGGAGAATGAGTGTGTTAATTCCTATTTTTAAGAATAAGGTGATGCACAAGATTGTGCGAATTTTAGAGGAATTAAGTTAATGTGTCATACTGTAAAACTATGGGAGTGAGTTATGGAGCATAGGTTGCGGCATGATACTAATGTTTCTCAAAATCAATTTGGATTCATACCTGGTAGGTCTACTATGGAAGTCATACATTTATTGAGAGGTTTGACGGAGAAATATAGAGAGAATAAAGAGGATCTACATATGATATTTATTGATTTAGAGAAAGCATATGATAAAGTTCCAAGAGACGTACTATGGAGAGTTCTTGAAAAGAAAGGAGTTAATAATGCTTATATTTAAATCATTAAAGATATGTATGCAGGAGCTATTACTTGTGTTCAAACATAAGTTGGTTTGACCAAGCATATTCCTATATCGGTTGGATTACATCAATGATCAGCCTTAAGCCCTTATCTTTTTTGCTTTAGTTATGGATGTTCTCATTAGACATTTGCAAGAGGATGTACCTTGGTGTATGCTTTTTGCTGATGATATTCTTCTTATTGATAAAACTAGAGAGAGTTGAAGGTAAATTTGAATTATGGAGGTCAACCTTAGAGTCTAAAGTTTTTCGCTTGAGTAGATATAAAACGAAATATATGGAGTGTAATTTTAGTAGTAATAGACCTAGTGAGGGGATTGTGACTTTGGGCGAATAAGAGTACACGTTTTAGATATCTTGGATCTATTGTTCAGAGTGATGGTGAAATAGATGAGGATATTATCAGCAGAATTCAAGTTGGATGGTTGAAGTGGAGGAATGCATCGGGCTTGTTGTGTGATAGAAAAGTCCCCCTTAAACTTAAGGGAAAATTTTATAAGATGGTGGTGAGACCTGCAATGCTTTATGGTGCCGAATGTTGGTCATTAAAAGAGAAGCATAATACTAAGTTAAGTGTTGTAGAGATGAGGATGCTCAGGTGAATGAGTGGATTTACCCTTAGAGATAGGATACGAAATGAGTATATACGTGAAAAGATTGGAGTAGCTCCAGTGGAAGATGAGATTAGAGAGAGCCGCCTTAGATGGTTTGGTCACATAAAACATCGGCCTTCCGATGACCCGGTTAGGAAAATAGAGGTATTAGATTTGACTTATGTTAAGAAAGGTAGAGGTAGACCAAAAAAGACTTGGTTAAAAAATATTTGAAATGATCTTTCTTTATTAGATTTAAACGAGAATTTGACTTTAACATGACACAATGGAGAAAAAGGATTCACGTAGCCAACCCCACGCAGTGGGACAAAGCCTTGATGTTGTTGTTGTTGTTTCCTCTTACTATTCCATTGTTGTCCTTAGCATTAAAAATGCGCCCATTGCAGATCTTCGTGGTGCTTAAACATGTAATGCATAAGTGTGGTTAGGTTGGTAAATTTTCAACATAACCATACATGGCTATGATTTTGCTCGCCTTCAGGATAAATTAAATTATGTTTTGAGCGGGATTTCCTTATTGTTATACGATAACAGTTGAAAAGATCAGATCCAGGCAATGCATTTGAAACACACACTAGAGATATCAGTTCGAACTGAGATAATTCAAATGATAGTATAAGCTTGAAGAATGCCCTCTGGAGTTGTTGCAGCCTGTGAATTGCAGATATATCAGATGTGCAAATTCATCTTCCTCTCTTAAAATTTTGACCTCCTTGAACTAGTTCATTGACCTACATGTATCTTACTTATTTAGGGGCAAATGAATCATCTTTAGATCTTAAAGTTCTATCATTTTTTTGTTGTTATTTGATAAAAGCTTGGTAGTAAACCTAAACAATTTTACTTTCTGGTATGAAATGATGATTTTATATGCTGATGCTTATATACCAAATATTCTAAAGCCTTAGAAATAAAATATTTACTGTAAATTTTTTAAAACCATTTTGAGAAGGATATGTATATTTCCTTGCTGCATTGATATCAAAAATTTGAATATTCTTGTTGGCTTTCTTTTCCATATGCCGTCAAACATTCTAAATCTGGAATTGGGATAATGATATAGTTTAAATGCATGGACACTATGTCTTCAAAATATTATAAAAACAAATTGAAAGAGATAAATGCATGGGGGTAATTTTAAGCTAGAAGACTGAGCTGGAGTAACTTACAAATTTAACTAACTTTATAAGCTGTTCTAGATGTTTTTGTTTATTTGCATTTTAAGTTCTTCTGAACTTATTCGCTTGAATCACTTTTCGTGCTTCTGGGTTTAATTTACCTTACCAGGAATTCCTTTTTCAGATTAAAAGCACCTCAGCTAAAGCTTAAAGTTTTAAACTTGATTTGTTCCGAGCTGACCAACTCAACTTGTATATTTTCACTTTTATGAAGATTTGTTGTTTGATCATTCTTATTGTCTGCAAACCAATGGTATTTACTCAGGACCTGCATGAGGTGAACAGGAAAAATTCCGCTCTACAAATGCAACAGTTTGTAGGAGAAGAAAAGAATGACCTCCTTGACTACCTTCGATCGCTACAACCTGAGAAGGTTTGCACCTTGTATTGTTTGTTTTCTGTCCATCAGTAAATGAATTTATACTAAACCTCTTCGATGCTGTTAAAAACTTCTCAAGTCATTTTGTGCAATCAATTATGTTTAATTTTGAAAAATGCGAGTAAATGTTTAGCAGAAATAGGACTGGTTGATATGCTTGCTTTTAAATGATCTTCTACAGTTTGTATTATCCCCCCCAAAAATTATTAATCCTTTCAAATGCATTCAAATTGAGCTTGCATTAGTTTGAGACTTTATGTTTAATTGTTATGCAGAATTTTATTGTGTCTGAGCGTCATTTAAATGATGCATTTGACGAGATATTGCCATGCTAGTTGTTTAATCTAGATTTGTCTTGTGGATGATATCCGATTTTACTAGCAGATTCACCTGGTGAGCTAAGAACTTGTTAGTAAGAATGGAAAGTAGAGAGAGTATAGAGGTGGAGAGTAAGCTGGCAGAATCTTTACTATCTCAATTAGAGAATACAAGAAGTAGGACTCAGAGGCCCGAAGGATCCAAAAAAGAGTCAGGGTCTAAAAGGTTCCAAATTGTTCTTCATCACCCTTTATTTATAGGGTTCTGAGGGCTACAAGAAAGGCTATACAGAGAAAAGTAAAAATACAGCCTACACATAGAATACCAATACAACGCTAAATTCTAATCTAAGACGTGTTGCCTCCTGATTGGTTGTAAAAGGGCGAAGTCAACTTATGGTGAGTTTCTATTGTCAGGTGAAATCAAGAGAGGCAAGTAGGAGTAGGGCGAGTCTTCAGAGCAGATGGTGTCACAGCTCAACTCGACAAGATCCACTGATGAAATATGTCTTATCGTGTTAAGCTATGACAGGCAAATCCCAAGGTATAATTTTGAAATTTTTTCAAATTTTATCCTCTAATTTAATCTTTTAAAATAACAACAGACCAGAGTTACTAAAACATCGAAAGGATTGAAAATAAACTCATTCAGAAGATTTGATTTTTCTTTATCATCAAAATATATATACAAAGTCTACACTATAGTACATGGCTACAGACAACAAAATACTGAGTAGAATGTAACAAAAGCTAGTCATGATTGTAAAAAAATCAAAACAGAAAAATACATATAGACTTACATTAGATTCTTAAAACTGCTACTCAATCAGATTATTCCCTTTCCCAGACCCTAAAATCAGAATACAAAATCATAGTGAGCTAAAACAGCTCAGTATGCCACATTTCATCCGATCTAAATTTTCAAATAATTTCATTTATTAAGCATTCACTGAGTATTAAAAACAGGACTAAGCAGAGAATTAAATGCAATTATCAGAAATTTAGGCAAAATACACAAGCACTTCATATTTATCTCCTAACAGATGGAGTTCAATAATTCTGACCCTTATACCTCTCAATAGACATAGTTCAATAATCTCCGAGTAGCAGACAAAGTTTAACTACTCTGAATAATAGACAAAGTTCAACAAATATGAGTAACAAATAGAGTTTAATAACTCTGAAGCAGAATGCGCATATACTATCCAAATAGAACATCTTTCATCCCTTTCAAATTTTTACAGAATTACTCATTTCAACTAATTAAGCACATATTTTAATGCATAACAGTAAATGATGCATAAAGAAATACATTTTAGAATTTGCCAAAATGTCATAACAGTAGCCAACCAAAAACTCTACTAAATAAAAATGTACATTTTCAAAAAGTAACCAAATTATCAGAGATTGTGCATGACACTATTTGAATACTTTAATTGTACTACAACATTACTTTTTAGAGTATGGATTATTTTATATTTGATAAAAATTGTATAAATTCTAAAACCCCCATTACAAAATTTTCAAAAAATATTCTAAATGTTCAAAATCTAAATCTTTATAACATATAAAAAGTTATATGGTGAAAGTTTTACCAGTACAAAGTTATCACATTTTTTGGTAATGGAAACAAAAATTAATCAAAAAATTCAGGAAAAACTTTGTATTTTTGAAAATTAAGAAAACCAAAACGTGACCTGCCTTGAGACAAATAAATTTTCCAACCGGACGGACTGACAAAAATGACTCTACGACTTCCAAACCCTAGCTTTTCTTTTCTCTCTCCTTTCTTTTTCTCTCGTTTTCTTCTTTTCCGTCTCTGTTAACCGAATGGGGAATGGAATGACTTTTAAAATGTTTTGAAGTGGAAAAAAAGATTTTATAATAAAATAATCAAATGACAAGTAATTATTCTAATTGGTTAGTTTTTTGCATAAAATCTATATAAACCGTTTTATATATTCAAATATGGGGATCCAAAAATTATGAAAAAGTATTCATAAATTATCTAAGCATGTCTAGAATGATCGGGTGAAATCGATTTGTAAAACAAATATCTAACGGTCCCAAAAAGGTAAAAATCCAGCTTGTACCAATATGTCAATTTCTTAAGAAATTGCAGCAATGTCTATAAAATTAGGGGAAAATATTATATTAGAGTACAACAATATCTATGTTATGACGAAGACGGTTTGTAATTTTAACTTATAATATCTACTGAAATAGTTTTTTACTGTTGTAAGTCAAAACATATCTTTTAAAATTTAAGAGTTATTACAGATAGACCCGTAGATGGCGAGTCGTCTGATCGGGTCGACGAATGGCATAGGGAGCTGGAGGTTGCCTTGTTGTGAAAGACGAGCAAAGTTGTTTTCTAGCCTATGCTGGAGGTTGCCTTGTCGTGAAACATGAGCAAAGTTGTTTGCGTGGATAATGAGTTTTTGAACCTGGTAGTAATAACTAAATGGTGCGTGAAGTTCCTAGGATAGGTGCTTTTTTGTAGTTGAGTCTGGCGAGCTCGGAGGAGTATTTGATTAATATGAGCGGGGATTTTTTGCTTAGTGAGGAACTTCTTGGCCGTCCAGCGTAGTGCGAGCTCTCACGCGGATGTGGGCGAGTGATGCCCATTGTTCTCCTTTGAGGGATTTGCTCTTGAGAGGAAATACCCTCATCATGACCTGGTCGCTGCCTGTCAAAACACTCAAAAAAACAATCATGGGTACACACGAGCGAATGCAAGACTTATTACTTACATCATTGTTGTTGTTATTACTCTATCCTCCATATTTAACATCATATTATTTGTTTTTGTGTGCAAGTGCATAAAAAACAACAATTGTATCAGTCTCCATTTGATTTGGGTAATTATACGCTGCACAAATCAGTTCTAAAGCAATCCAAACCTTCCATTGTCAAAACCTTTAATGTATTAGATTAACTGTGAAGGTGCTGCTAGCATTGTGATATTGAAGAGCATTTAAGGTTTCGGTCTGGTGATGTAAGTTCATAGGCTTAGCAACGAACTTTGGACTAGAACATTGGGACTAAAAAAGAGCTTGAAATTACTTGAAACTCACAAAATTTAACTAAACTCTAAATTAACTTGAATCAAACTTGAGTGAATTTTTAGCTCCACCCTGACTCCATTGATTTCAAGTGGATCTCAAAATGATTTCTATTTCAAGTATACTTCCAAGTTGAGCTGATATATATATATATATATATATATATATATAAATTTTGAGTCTAGCCGACTCATTATCCTTGGAAGGGAAAAGTCTGTCCTTATATATTTGTGGGTAGTATCATGTGTATTTAAGTGTGGAGAAGCCTGGGCCTTACCTAGCTTGATCGGCATGCCCCAACTTTTCACAAGTATCACAAGGATTAGTCAAATTAAAAGTTTTGGCCCGACAAATCATCGTAAACTAGGTGGGCATGGCCTATTTTTCTTTGCTAGTAGTCTTGGGAATAAGAAGTTAATGTAAACTTGCTTGGAAAATATTTTCTCATTCTAGTTAAGTTAGCCGACTTAACCCTGCTTAGAAAATGTTCTCTCATTCTAGTTAAGTTAGTTAGCTGACTTAACTTTTGGCTCAACCTGAGTAGATTCACAAAACTATGTTATAGAAGTGGATCAATAAATTAGTCATATTGGGCTTGGCTAGGAGCTGTGGGAAATGTTTTATTTTATTTTGCCATGGATATTAATTTATTTTTCTTATAGATTTCATTAGTTAATCTGAATTACTTTAGTCTACGTTAAGTTTGTTAGCAACGTGTTTGCTATTTATTAGCTGTGAGCAATTTTTTAAGTAGTTTATTACCATTTTGTTAGTAGTTTATATTTCTTCCATTAATAAATATGTGAATTTTGAGTCATATAAGATTGTTTATGGAATGAATAAATTTTTTATTTTAGATGTAAAGATTGTTACTTTTCTTTAATTATTATGGGATTTTGATCCTTATTCAAGTGAGATTTGAAGAATTCCAAGAGAGGTTCTCTCCATTATATACGTGAGGCTTAATTTTTTGATGACTTATTTCCCTTCTTTTCCTCCTACGTAATCAGGATATAACATTGAAGGTTGATTGATCTGAGTATTGGCTAAGATACAACAAAATAAACCTACATCTCACTTTATATGGAGTTTATGAAAAATTCCTATACTAATTCTTAAATGAATAATACATTAGGATTACTGTGTTAAGAGAGTATATGGGGATTTAAAGGTAGATTTATGAAATTGTTATTAGGATGCCAATGTTGTATGGATTGTTAGCTAATTTGTAGTGTGTTGGAAATTTCTTTGTTAATTTTGATGTGTTGTAAAACTCGGAAATATAAATTAATGGATGATTATGCTAGAGAAATAATTTGAGTAACATTTGTTGAAAGTATGGTACTTAAAAATAGATGGCTGTTTGAACATCTATAGTGAAGGGTAAAAAATGCATCTATTTGGCATGTAGATAAATTTAGTGACAAAGAATTATGAAGGAAAATGGTTGAACTTGAAAAAGTAATTTGAATAAGTTGTTAAAAATATTTTTGAAGAAAAAAATTAAACACCTTAGGAGATCCTTTAATAGAAACAAATGGAAAATGAGGATTTATTAATATGTTTCTCAGATTGAGCTGAGTGAGCCAATTTACTAGCTTCATTTTTCAGTTCAATTCGATTTTCGAGCCGATTTTGCATGTTTTAATGTGATCTGGCTTGTGGTTGGCACAAAATATTAATAATTATATATTTTTATTTACTATATGCTTATATGTGTATGTTTCTGTATGGGTATCTGAAAAAAAAATATATTTGAATATAAAATACTTCAAAATTTTAACAAGAAATAATATTGATTTCAAGCCAACTTGATTCAAATTTGAATCACCCTGATTTGACCCAATCTAACTCAAAATCTAATTGGTCCCCGAGCCAGCAATCCAGGTTGTACATGCTTTGGCTGATTTCAAGCCAGCCTTACCCCTTGGGTTCATAAACCCAATTCTAAATATCTGTAATATTTCTACAGATGAAGGAATGGATATTTTTTTTTTCTTTTTGGCCTTTTCACTCCATCTAACTGATCCTTTTGCAGGTTCTGGAACTTTCAGAGCCCACCCATTCTGAAGTGCTAGAGATCATCCACTCTGTAGCGCATGGCCTTCTTGCAACTCTCTCTCCCAAGATACATTCCAAACCTTCTCCTCACTCTGATAATGTCCCAGGTAGTGCTTCAAGCATAGGGAAGGATGACTGCCCAGAACTATTAGAGAATACTTCCATTCATTTTCAGCCTCTTATTACTGTCCCACGCGATTACCTTGCACGCTTACTATTCTGGTATTACCTGCTGCTTCTCACCTGTAATCTACAGTTTCAATTTCTGCTAATTACAAACGTAATTGAACCATGAATCTTTCTTACAACACTTTCAGGTGCTTGTTATTGGGCCATTACCTCCGAGGTCTCGAGCATCGCCTGGAGTTAACGCAGCTCTTAACAATTGCTGGTGATCCCTAAACTATTTTCTATGATCATAATTATTTGATCTGTTCTATGAGCCTTCTAATATCGCATTCCTTATGTTGAAAACGTTACACTTGAGCTGCCTATTGTATTCAGAGACAATCTTCAGTTTCTTTGCACAACTAGGCTTTGCAACTCTTTTCTATATTTGAAAATAGGTGTAATATATTTGTTAAAGATGGATGGAATAATTATTTTGTTCTGAGAGTTTTAGGATGAAAGTTGGATTATTCTGAAATCTTTTGTAAAGTGCTGCTGATCCACACTTTTGTGTGTTGTAAATTACACCAAACTGTTTGATATAGATTTGAGTCTTGAGCTTGTGCTTGTAAAATAAGGATATGTTTGGGATGGTTGTAGCGTTTTAGAAAATTGATTGTGAAGCTATTATGGGGAAAGCAATTCTAGTACCGCGGTTGTAGAAAGCAGATTTTAATCATAGAAATTTCTGAAAAGTTATGAGAAAGCAACAAGAAAGAGTAGTTAAATGAATTGTGATTGATATCTGGAAAATAAAGTAGCCAGTAAGCTATCCCATACCGGAGAAATTATTTTGTGCGGTCACTGGACGTCGTTCAGAGGCGAATTAGGACGCGTTACGTCACTTTTTTGCTATGTACCGGTGATGTGGCATATTCTAATTCGCCTTCGAACGGTCTGGTGACCGTACAGAATAATTTTCCCCCATGCTAGCCCTAGGTTTATCAAAAGCTAAATGCAATTACTTAAATTAAGGTACTTTAGATATTTGGGGAAAAATTTAGGTGTGTATATTTAATTTGAAGGAGCTTTTGAATCTATTTTAAGACGAGTTTAATATAATAATTGATTGATTAATTATGGATGAGTGTAATATTTATAATTGTTCTTTTATTTTAATTAGTCACTATTAAACTAACGGTGAATTTTCCTCTCTGGCTATTGTTAAACTGATACGACACGACAATTTTTTCTTTTTTTTGTAATATTTTTTTATACCAAAAAAAATTAGTCATTGAAATAAATGTCATAAAATTTCCAGGCTGAATAAATTGTATAAAAAAAATTAAGATATTCACATATAAATTTATATTAAGATTTAAGAATATAATTTTTTTATTTTAAAAATTTTAAAAAATTATTATTATTTGTCTATTTACTAAAATTGTATACAATATTTTTAACATATTTTTTTTTTCCAAATGTGACTGCTTTTATCCATTAGAAAGGAGTAAAAGGACCCAATAAGATCTAATGTTGCAATCTTCGACCCAAAGAAGTGTTAGGACCTAATAAGAACTGTACAGAGTAAAACGTACCATATGATTACAAATGAGATCATTTTATACTAATTAAGGTAATTAAATTTTGAAAAAAAAATTGTAATGTACGACGTCTATTATATCGTACGATCGACAATTTTTTCCGCTTAACAGATTGTTTAAGGATTTTGAATGAGGTTAATTTAATATTTATGTTGATCATATTGTACGATATAGGTTGAAATATATGATATACTTTCTTAATTTTTATAAAAAATAGTAAAATTAGCAGGATGATTTGATTCATATATATTTGAACAAATCATACTATAAGATAAAATCGGCTTGATCTGAGCCCTTAAATGGGTTTGAATCAAGAGTCTGAAGCACATTCGAAAGTATCAAAGCATTAATTGGATGATAAAATGATATTCAAATATGACATGCTTATAGTCAAATTGAGCGGCTCAGCAAGACGAATTCAACGAGCCCAAGATCGCTAAATTACGACATTGTTAAGGCACCTAAACACTAGAAAAATACTTTATGATCGTAGGAATCAATATGAGCCATCTGACGGAGCACTCATAACCTGCCCTGGATATTCTCCATATATACAGGGTGTGTCACTCACAAAAATTTATAAATCGACCCCCACTCTTTACATGAAAGAGACCTCTGGCCGGGATTAGGGAGAGCTTTAAAATTTCAAGAGCATCAACACCACCGCCGACGAACCTCCGCCAACCGCCGTTGGACTTCCACGCGGCTGCTGATCGTCGTCGAACTTCCGCCCAGCAATCATCGGACCACTGACCGGCCGCCGACCGCTACTAGACTTCCACTGACCGTTGACTGCATCTGGTCTTGCGCCCGAACGCTGTCGAACTATCGCTCGACCGCCAACCATCGTCGAATTATTACCCGGCCATTGGACTTCTACCTGGTTGGCGATCGCCTCCAAAATTTCGCCCTACCATCATTGAATCACTGCCCATCAGCCAAACTTCTGCCCAGACTTCGTCGGACTTCCGCTCGATCATCACCGGACCTTCGCCCAACTCTCCAGACTATTGTAATTCCACCGCCTCTAAGTCAAGAGATGGGTCAATCTTTGTAATTCACTCAAATTTAGTATAATTTTTTCAACTGGGCGGTGCCTCGTGATTTTTTCCTCTTAAGGGTTTTCCAAGTAAAAAAGATCTAATGTTTTATTGCTCTCTCTCTCTCTCTCTCTCTCTCTCTCTCTCTCTCTCTCTCTCATAAATCACCTGTTTACGTGTTTGATATCCGTGCACCGCTAAGACGAAAAAATTACTCACTCTACCGCCGCGAATATTCTAGCCCGCAATAATAATATTTTTCATCAAACCTTAAGGGTGAGAGACGGTGAAAGGCGAGGATTCTTAGAGAAAGTGTCTTGTTTCTTCTTTAGTAAACCCTAGCAAGGGAGTCTTCTTGCGAGAGAGTGCAATGTTGGTTGTCTTATCCATTCTCATTGTATGAAGACGTGGCTATTTTGAGAGCCTTTACTTTGTAATTATATGAGATCATGGATCTCAAATAGCTCTTGAAATTTTATGATATGCATAACTTTTTGATCTCTTAGATCTGTGTTTTAAAATCTTGTGACATGTATAATAGGAAAGGAAGTATAACATAAATTATGTATTACTTATGAGTGTATTGATGAGGTAAAATAATATATTTATGCAACCCAATAAAACCATTGCTAACATTTGTACTATATTTAATAAAATTATTATATTATTACAAAACTCTTGGCAATGAATATTCCAAAGTAGAAAAGGTGAATAATTTTCTCAATAGTCTATTTAAGTTTTGGGATACAAATGTGACTACTATTTGCAAATCTAAAAATGTGACTAGTTTTTTTTTTTTTTTATAACTTTTTTGCTTAGCTCTCTTTTAGCTTATGAATAGAAACTTAGCCAGGGAATACCAAACATGATTGAAAGGAAGTAGAAAAATCATATCACCATAAAAGTTATTGTGTTGGATTCAAAATTGTTTGTGGATGATACATGATCGTACTAGCATGTTATCTCTAAATGAGAGCGTAGAAGTGAAGTAGAATATGAGTATGGAGAGTATGAAGAGCTCCATGTATTCTATAAGTCTCATAACAAGTAATATGGAATCTAAGAAGATCTAAGAGATCAAAAAGTTTTTAAATGTGCTAAAAATATGCCTCATCACCTTTTATTTATAGGAATTGAAGGTCTACAAGAAATATTACTCCTAAAAGTAAAAAAATAATGAAAAGCATAATCTATGGTGTGACTTACTATAGACTTTGCAAACCTATGGCTTAGCTGATTGATATCCACGTGGACCTTTTCCTCCAACATAGCCCTTTGTCTCAAGGGTGAACCTTATATGCGAGTGTGATGCACCAGAATCTAAATTGAAAGAATTATTCTTTTAATCTTTTTAACAAACAACAATCAGAACTATCTAATATCATCTATCAGTAATAAACCACAAAACAGATTCTATAATTTAAAACATCAATATACACATCTATATATATTCCGAAAAATCATATACAATACTCAGGATCTATACAATCATCATCACATATATATTATGTCATAAGTACAAAAGAATAGCTAAAACAAAAAAAGAACCCGAACCTAAAGAAATCATGACCAGCCTTACACTCCTAATTCTTTGCCCTAACCTGAAATTATTTAATCACATATAATGAGCTCACAAGCCCAGCAAGCAACCAAAACCTACAACTAAATTCAAAGCACTGTAAAGGAGCAATATACGTATCAACATTCAAATTATGGCAGTTACATGCATATGATCATTGAATCAGTGTAAGAATAGTAAAAATCAAATACAGTCATAGTATAATCTGTAAATAGTAAAACACTACGATACAACAACTAGTAAAGTACTAACCCAGTACTAGGGTCAAATCTAGAAATCTGTCATGTCTATGTAATCATATAAAACATTAAATCAAAATATCGGTAAATACTGTCAAAATCAAATCAATATAGTAAAATTATATAAGAATGTACCCATGATATCTAAACCTCATATATCACATGCTTAGTATATCACATACTTAGTATTAATTATATTAAATCATATTATTAAATATTATTGATATCCAGATTGGTAATAATAATAATCTAGTGGTAGAAACAATAGAATAATGCAATAACAGTAAATCCATACATATTAATAAATTTGTACAATAATAAGAATAATATCTCAAAAATATGCATTTTAGTAGTTACACTAAACAAATAAGAAGTCATGGCTATCAAAGTATTTTTCAGTCTTAGTAAACTATTGGCTCAGTAAATAGTCGTCACTCTTTGTCCGTCGGCACAGTAATAATCTCCTTATAACTCCCAACCAGTGTATCACGTGAAGTAGTAGAGGATAACACCAAACCATTTTATTTAAATGAAAGCCCGTTGGCCCACTATCATGTATATGTCAATGAGTCTCCAACCAATGGGTCAACCAGTCTTTACTTGTCTTTTACACGACACGTGCATTATTATCATAATATTATAATAGTAATAGCGACCAGCTATTACTCAAGTACATATTCACATTTATTTATAATATATTGCAGCAAATAAATCATAATTTAGAAAATATCAAAATGTACTAACAGTATACAACAAAAATCATACTGAGCAAAAATTCATATTTTTGGAATTTGATCAATTACTAAATATTACATAAAATAACATTCAGAAGCTTTTGTTGAACCGAATCACTTTTTTAGACATCAAAATAAATTTCTGAGTAGACAAAAAATTGCTATATTTTTAAAATCACGAGGTAAAAATCTTAAATAAATACTCAAAATGTTCATAATCTCGATCTCTAGAACATATAAAAAGTTACACTGTGAAAGTTTTGCCAATACAATGTTATTCACGTTTTTCAGTAACAGAAACACAAATTTGATCGAAAAAATAGCGAAAACATAAAATCTTTGAAATCAGAAATAAGATAAGGTTCCTTACAGCAAGACGAGTAAATCTCCCAACTGGGCCAAGTAACAAAAATTGCTCCGTGACCTCCAAAGCTGGATTTTCTTTTTCTCTCTTCTCACATTTCTCTCTAAATCTCTTAAATCAAATCTCTGTTAGCCGAAATGTTAAGGGAATAGGATTTAATAAAGTTTTATAATGACTTAAGATATTTTTAATAAAATATTAATATATTATTAATATAACTATTTAATTTAATCATTTTTCAATAGAAAATTCATATAAATCTATTTCGGATTTTAAAAATTATAAAAAAAATATTCATAAAATAAATAATTTTATTTAAAAAATATTGATGAAATCGGTTTGTAAAACGGACACCTGATGGTCCTGAAATCCTCACTTGCACCGACATGTGCTAATTCTTAAGGATTTTCACCTGTGTCTAAAAAATATAAAAAAAATCGTGTAAGTAAAATACCACAATCTCAATGCTATGGCGAAGACGATTTGCAATTTAGAGTTAAATTAACTCCAGAAAAAAAATTATTTACCTCGGTCAAAATATGGATTATTACAACGAGTGTCTTAGGCGAGTCCTCAGATAGGGTGTATAGGGCAAGTCTATGATGGTGTATCCTCTAGACATAGTGATGAGTCATTAGAAATATGACTTAGTCTCTTAGGCCTTAGGAAGTGACAGTATGTGTCCTCCTAAATGAAATGATCACAAGCAGAAGGATGACTTGGCCAAAGAAATCGTAATTATGAGTTTTTGATGTATGTATTTCCTGTAGCCGAATATGCAGTGGTAGCTAAGTGGCCTTATGAATGGCTTATGTTAAGGTGAATGACATATGAAGCTAAGGAGAGTTTGGACAAGTCCTTATGGGAAACTTGCTAAGGATGTTGACTCCTTGGCCTAGCCTGCCATGATAAGTCTTCTTGTTATGGTCTTGTTGGAAGAGTGATAATGAATATTCCCTCATATCTACGATATATCTACATAGGCATCTGTGAGCATACACAATGAATATGGTAATAATGAGACAAATAATTCTTGGTAAGTCAAAATCTGGTAGATGGTTTTCAAAGCCATTGACTCTAATCACATATTACACTCATTTTAAAACAAAAAAATATATAATAATAAAATGGTTGAAGAGTTGGAAAAGCCACATATTTTATTATTTATTGCTCTTTATTAATCAATGTCTCACATGCATAACATTGGAAGCTTATCTATTTATAAACCTTACACTCCTGTCATTTTTTTTAATTATTAAATTTGTATATTTATATATGTTGTGATCAAATTGTTAAGAATTTGAAAAAAAAAATGAAGAATGCAGGTTCAAATTTTATTATTAGTTTGGATGTTTGAGTTAGAGTTTTAAAAAATGAATGGAAGAGAATGTTAGTTTTATATATAGCAAAGTTTTAGGTGTAACAATAATTCTAAATTGTAAGCGTTGCGGAGATGGGTTTAAGAGCACAGCGGCGCTAGAAATCGCCGCCTCAGCGTTTGAGTCTATGTTTTTATAATAATTCTGAATTCTGCATGTAGTGCTATGACGCTAGGCTTGAGTGCTACGGCGTTAGGTTATTAAAAGTATATATATATATATATATATATATATATATATATATATATATATATATATATATATATATATATAATTCTAAACTTAAGTACTAGAGCATCCCCCAGTGCCACCTCTCCTCGTTCATGATGTACTGACTTGCTCTCAGGAAGGAAAGGGACAAGTGGGAGGAAGATGAGAGAGAAGAAGAGAGAGAAAGCTCTTCGGGTTTTTTTATCCATCGCTTATGTTGTAAAAAGTATCTTATTTATTATAAGTAACTATCATCTTACTTCTATTTTTTATGATTTTGATTATACGAATTTTATCTCTCTAAAATTTACAAAAAAAATCATCTCTTAATTTCTTAGGCTTCACTATATAACTTTTGATATATTATAGATCTGATTATTTTGAATAATATGATATGATTTTATTGCATTTTCTCCAGTTAAATATATGTATAAAAATTTTGGATAAAATGAGTAGGAAAATGTATATTGAAAATGGGTTAAAAAATGATATACTATAATTTGAGGTGATAAATTGAAATGTATATATGTTGTGTTGAAATGATTGATATGAACTGGAATGTAATACTTGTATGATTGATAGAAATGGAAATGTGATACTTATATGATAAAAAAGATGTACCAATTGATATCAGATATATGATGTGATAATATCATGTGATATCCTCAAGATTTATATGATCCGCTGACGGGAGTCAGTGGATGGGAGCCATAAAAAGCTGAAGACTGATTGAGAATTGTAAAGAGTCAAGGCAACTGATCATCCACGTGATTCAAAGGAATTTATGAGGAGTACATTGATTAAGAGTCATTAGGGGCGACTGATTGAGAGTTATAAGTATAGGAGCAAGATATCCTTAAGATATCCTCTGTCATAATTCAAAAAATTATAAAATATTTTTTACCTATAACAATAAAAAATTATTTTGGTAGTCATTATAAGTCCAAATCAGAAACCATCTTCATCATAACCTATATATTGTTGTATTTTAGTTTCACTAATTTTTTCATAAATTTTAGGCACTAGTGAAATTCCTTAAGAAATTAGCACATGTCAGTACAAGTTAGGATTTTGAGACCGTCAAGTGGCTGTTTTACAAACTGATTTCATTAGAAAATTTTAAATTAAATATGTTATTTTATGAATATTTTTCTATAATTTTTTAATCCCCAAATTTTTTTTAATGAATTTTATATTGAAAATTGATTGTAATGTATTAAACGCCATTTTTTCTCCTCATTCATTTAATAGAGAAGAATTAGGGGAAATATGAAGAAAAAGAGAGGGAAGGAAAGACGAAAGTTGGGTTTTGGAGGTCATGGAGCTGTTTTTGTCTGTTGGCCAAATTAAAAAATTTGCTCATCTTGGGATATATTATATTTTATATTTTTTAGTTTTCAATAATTTGATGTTTTTAAATTTTTTCCGATCAAATTTGTATTTCTATTATAAAAAAATAAGGATAACTTTATTTTAGTAAAACTTTAACGTGTAATTTTTTATATGTTATAGAGATTATGAATATTTTGAGTATATTCTTAAAATATTTTACTATGTGATTTTGAAAAAAATAATAATTTTTGCCTATTCAGAAATTTATTTTGAAATCTAAAAATAGTGTTTCAGTTCAATTAAAACTTCATAATGATATTTTACACAATCTCAAATAATTTGATTATATTTAAAATAGTTAGATTTTATTCAGTAGTGTTTATGTTACCTACTGTTGAGACATTTTGATCAATTTTGAATTTAATCTAATTATGATTTATTTAATAAAATGCATCATAAATATGAAAGAAGTGTGGTGTGATGTGAAGTGATATGATGTGATGTTATGCCAGCACCAATAGGCGACTGATGTAAGATTCTATTATGCCGGTGCTAGTAGGAGAGCGAAGTGGAATTCTATTATGCCAGGGCTATGAGCTACCGAGGTGGATTCTGTTAACGAAGTTATACATATATATAAAAATTTATAATGAGAGCCATTCTGATAAAATGAAAATATGCTTATAATTCATTTGGTTTTAATTTCAACTTATGTTTTAGTTTCAGTCTCAATTTTTCATGCAATACTTTTACTTTTACAATACATTATTTTCAGCTTCTTTTGGTTTTAGCTATTGATTTATGTTTTAGGCTATAATAGCCCATTGAGCCTTGTTAACTCATTCATACTCTGCTTCCATTTTCAGGTCAAGGGAAGGGTAAGGAACGAGCTGAATAATTTGGATAACATATTTCAATCTGTGTTATATGTATATTTTGGTTAGTTTTGATTTTTTTCAAACTTGACTTTTATTTTATTATTATCTCTATTGCCAAGCATTATTATAGATAGAATTCAGATTATATATTTTTTGGATAATATATAAAAAATTATTTTGAGATTCAGTAGTCTTCCTCTTATATTGCATTCATTAGTAGCTCTATGTAGTATGTAAATTGAAAGTTTTGTTTCAGTGCTTCTCCAACTAAATCTTGGGGTCAGTCTTAGCACATTCGGACATAGTATGACCTATGTGATATCGGGTCGGGTTATGACACCCTAGCTCTTATAAATATCTGAATATTGTTATTAATATTGATACTGAGACTGTTACTGACATTGATATGAATATTGTTACTGATCACTAATACTGTTATTAAATACTGATACAAATATTCATATGAAATACTTATACTAATATTCATATGGAATACTGACATCGCTTACTGTTACTAATTACTGATACTGTTAATGATAAGGATCACTGTTATTAATACGGTGATTGATGATGTAACATATTAAGATGTGATGTGCTATAGAAGAATAAATTGATACAGATAACCAATATAATTAAAGGATATTGATATAATATAAATTTTCTTGTATGATTCAAAGCATATTATTTTTCTTTTCATTGCATTGATTTTAGTTATAAGATTTTGATTACTTGTTGGGCTTTCATGCTTAGTACATGCTTCTACATAATTACAGGGAGGATAAGGATCTTGTGGCAAGAGACACTAGACAACATGCATAGTTTTCTTTCAACGCTGTTTAGTTTTATTTCAGTTTTTTTGTGGCCTATGAAGGCTATTGTATATATTATTTTTTGACTTTAGAGATTTTGACAATAAATATGGACTATATAAATATAAAATTATGTTATTTGTTATTACTTATTTTTCTTAATATAATTAATCGGCTCTGGATGTTTAATTAATCTAGTTGTCAATAATTAATCATTACTTGTTAAATGAAAAGATAATGAAGAGTCAGTAAGAAAATATTTTTTTTTACTGTAAATCCTGAGGTGTGACATTAGGTGTTTTATATGTAATTAAAAAAAAGAGATGTACATATAATCAAAATCTTATGTATTTTTATATCTAATACATAAATCATTAGATCTATTTATATATTATTTTAATATTTAAATCATTTCAAATCATATGCATAAAAAATATGCATTTTAATTCAACAACAACATCAAGCTTTTATCCCATTACTTGGACTCGGCTACATGAATCCTTTTTCTCTATTGTGCCTTATTAAAAATCAAATTCTCATTTAAATATAATAGAAAAAGATTATTTCTAATACTTTCTAACCAAGTCTTTTTAGGTCTACCTCTACCTTTCTTAATATAAGCTAAATCTAAAACATCTACCTTTCTAAAGGCTGATGTTTTATGTGAACAAACGATCTAAGATGACTCTCTCTAATCTTATTTGCCAATTAAGCTACTCTAACCTTATCATTAGGGGTGTCAATTTCGGGTTATGGGTCGGGTTCGGGTCGAACCCGGAATGACCAGCGTTCAAACGGGTCGACCCTAACCCGACCCGGGTCGGTAAACGGGTTGGAAATCCGAACCCGGACCCGACCCGACACGGGAAGCCGGGCGCGCGCGGGTGCGCTGGGTGCGCGGACGGGCGCGCAGGTGCTCTGGCCGGCACGCTGGAAGCGCTGGCAGGGGCTTTTGGGTGCGCGGCGGGAGCGCGAGCGGGTGCGCGAACGCGCGCAGGCGGCACGCAGGCAACTTCGGCAGGCGCGCGCGGGCGGCTTGGCAGGCGGGGGCAGCCTCGGCGGGCGCGCGGGCAGCTTCGGCTGGCGCGCGGGCTGGTCGGGCAGCCGGGGCAGGGCGGGCAGCCTTCTCGGGCAGGCGTTTAAACAGGTTTTCGGGTTGACCCGACAACCCGTCGGGTCAACCCGAACCTGACCCTTTTTTCAAACGGGTCGAATTCTTGAACCCAAACCCGACCCGTTTTGAACTCGGGTCGGGTTCGAGTCGGGTTTTTCGGGTCGGGTTCGAGTCGGGTTTTCGTGTCATGTCAAATATTGACACTCCTACTTATCATGCATATACTCGTTTAGCATTATGTCTCTAAGAGTGAAGCCACTCATCACAATAAATTAAGTATTATATAAATAATTCAAATAAATTAATATTAGTGATATTTTTAATACAGCAACAATAACAACTTCAAGCCATTATCCCACTATGTGGGGTCAACTACATGAATCTTTTTTCTCCATTGTGTCAGGTTAAGAGTCAAATTCTCATTTAGATCTAATAAAGAAAGGTCATTTCGAATATTTTCTAACCAAGTCTTTTTAGGTCTACCCCTACCTTTCTTAACATAGGTTACATCTAATGCATCTACTCTCCTAACTGGGTGATCAAATGGCAGCCGTTTTATGTGACGAAACCATCTAAGGTGACTCTCTCTAATCTTATCTTCCACTGGAGCTACTCCAACCTTTTCACGTATATGCTCATTTCCTATCTAGTCTCTAAGAGTAAAACCACTCATCCACCTGAGCATCCTCATCTCTACAACACTTAACTTAATATTATGCTTCTCTTTTAATGGCCAACATTCTGCATCATAAGGCATTGCAGGTCTAACCACCATTTTATAGAATTTTCCCTTAAGTTTGAGTAGTACTTTTCTATCACACAACAAGCCCTATGCATTCCTCCACTTCACCCATCCAACTTGAATTCTACTAATAATATCATCATCTATTTCACCATCACTCTGAACAATAGACCCAAGATGTCTAAAACGTGTACTTATTAATGACTTGATCGCTCAAAGTTACAAACTCCCACTAGATCTATTACTACTAAAATTACACTCCATGTATTCAATTTTAGATCTACTCAAACGAAAACCTTTAGACTCTAAGGTTGACCTCCATGATTCAAGTCTACCTTTAACTCCCTCTTTAGTCTTATCAACAAGAAGAATATCGTCAGGAAAAAGCATGTACTATGGTACATCATCTTACAAATCTCTAGTAAGAACATCCATAAGCACTTATAATATTAATATTAATTTTAATATTGCTCAGAGTGATGGTGTAAATCTAAGTCATTCTAAAATTTTAATTTTGAGTACATATCCAAATCTATTTGAGGAGCATAAGCATTTATAATATTAATAATATTATCATCAACAATAATCTTCAAAGCTATAATTCTATCTCCAATTATATCAATTTTTATAACATTATCTTTCAAACTCTTATCTATAATAACACATATACCATTTTCAGTATGACTCCTACCAGAATACCAAAGTTTAAATCCTAAACTATTAATCTCCTTAGCCTTCTCTCTCACCCATTTAGTTTCCTAAATACATAGAATATTCATCTTCCTATGAATCATAATATCAATTAATTCCATTATTTGCCTGAAAAGGAACCTATATTCTATGATCCTAACATAATTTTAGTTTTATGGACTGGCTTCTTTGCCCACATCCGTCCATGATGTGAGAACTCTTGCCTATTTAACACTGCATCTGAGCATCAATGCAACGACCCTAACACACTTCTCACTATATTCAGGCCATATAGCCCGTCGCTTCTAGGGAACGCCATAATATTAATACAATGTATTAAAGAATTCATGTCATGATTATTCGACAAATTTTATGCTAGCTGTCGATTACCTAACACAAACCTCCAATTTTCTCATCCAGAACTTAGGACCTGACAATAACAGTGTTTAGTGATATTTTTAAAATGATTTAAAATTTTAAGTACTATCTAAATATTTATAAAAAATGTATATGTTAAATATATAAATATAAAAAATTTTTGTGATATATGTATAAAAAAAAGAAAAAAAAAAGATTATTTGGTCATGAAAGATCTAATTTTGTTTAAACAATGTAAGCACATTTTGAGGTTAGGGTTTCCACCGACCAACTCCATCCCCGGATCTTCATGCGATAAATCGCTGATGCGGACGGGTTCCCGTTCCGCCAATTCTCGACGGCGTGCTCTGGCATTTGAAACATTCTCACTGCGTACCAACGAAGTTTGGCACATCCGCGTCGCTTCTTGGCCGGCCGTTGTGCAAATCTTGTAAGTCACTTGTCAATTCTGTCAGGTTATCATCCCTCCTTCCATCGTGTTTCTTTGTGATGGGTTCCTCATTTTCTGAAACATTCTGAACAGTAAGCAAATGCAAGTAATGACGATTTCGAAATGCTTTCTTATTGCATTTGCTTAGTGTGACCATAAGTTACTTCATAATGGCTCTTTCTTATTTCCATTGAAGTTTTTAGTAGTTGAGCCCTGCGTGTATGCGTTTCTTGCTTAATTTAGCGGATAGTTTTGTCTGTTTAATACTTGATGATTATGTTTTCGCCTTTTTTGTTTCCTGTTTTTGGAGAAGAAATGATTTGTAGCTGATTTATGGGCTTGCATGTTGGCCATGAAGATAGCATCTTGTCCAATGAGTTACTAGTCTCTGGAGAATGTCTCTTATCTTCCATTGCTATGGAAATTAATATGCTTGCATGTTTATGTCTTATTCACTGGAATCTAAATCATTTGGAATCGACCCTTTTTTTTTGAATGCTCATATAGCCTGGTGTGGTTAGTGTCATGTGCCATATCCTGCGTCATGCCTGTGCTTCATAAATTGGAGGGTGGCCTTTAAGTCATTTTCAAGATATTAGGGAGAAGTTTCTTGGACTGAGGAAGGAGTTATGCACTACTTCTGTGCCTTAGTCTCATAGTGATGACATATCTCTAGCTATAGTTTTCAAACTATATTATCAGAATGACCACGTATATTTTTATTTATTTTTGGTATAATTCTTTATTTGGTTATAAATGCTATTGAATTTGAAGAAAATATGGTCCTTTTGATAATTTTTTAATATACATTCATATCAGACATTTTCAGGGGCTCTAGAATTACATTATAAATATTTTACGAGCCTAATTATGATCAGATAGGTAAATCCCCTTAGTTGGTTGATTTTAACGAAGTTATGGTTCTGCAAAGTAATTCTATTTTGTTCTGTTTTATTTGGTTATTTATTTTTTGCTTTAGAAATGGCCAATACTTGGGAAATTTTTTTGGCCGTCTTCTTGGATAGCTGATGAATGAATTTTTTTAGCCAGTTGATTGAAGTGCTCTCTAAAAGTTGATTTTTAAGTATGACAAATAATACGTGTAACCATATTTTTGTTCATAATCATATTTAATAAATTGCTTACTATGTATCTGTTATTCTCATTCACAAAACTTCAGGTATTTTTGTAGATTAGGGTGGCTTACGTGCATGATCCTGATGTTGTAGCAGGTCAAAATTAATAACTATAGTTTTGAGTTGGCTCTTTCTGTGAATAAAATCCGTTCTATTTGTAAAACATTATGGCGTACAAAAAATGAACACAAGAATAGAAAATATGACTTAAAATTGACACATTACGGTGCAAGTTTTGTAAAATACACATATAGATTGGTTAGGAATGATTTATGAAAAGCATTATTGTGGAAATTTTGAAATCAAGTTAGTAAATTTTGCTGTGTTAATTCCATACATTTAGGGAACTATTCTGGAGAACTTCAGTCATCATTTACTCTATCCAGGAAGGCAGCCTCCAGCTCTTATGCTTTGGCCAACCCATCAGCAATATGGCTGTCTTCCAGTTATAGCTGCTGACCGGATACATCTCTTGTTATCACACCTCAATTATTTCTCCTTCCTTCTGACCACCAGCCTCAATTTTCCTTCTGAGGAATAAATTTAAAATATTAAATTCACCATCTGCTTTATTGTATTTGATTAGGTGTATTTCATTCATATTTTTCTTCCTTGTTCTAAGGGTTGATTATGGATAATTTGTGCTCTTAGTTTATTTTTAAGTCCATGCCCACTTTTTGTAATCTATTTCTCTTATAAATATTTTTGTCTCTTCTATGCATTGTAACAGAAGAATATGGAGCAATCTTCTCTCATATTTTTTCAATATTCAGAGACACCCTTCTTTATTTTTCATCCTTCCCCATGTTATCTTCTGTACTTCCTTATCCCCACTGATTCATAGGATTCTAAGGCTTTCTCATCCTTCCTTTAAGGAATTTTTATTTTAATCACGATGATAGTTAAATAAAAATGGCCTTGGAAAGAAGATCCTCCTTTGGCGCCACCTTCTATCATGAATTAAGATCTCATGGGAATACTGGCATCCAAGAAACTTTTTTAAATCGCTAATTATCTGATTCAAATTAATTTCTTATGCACTAGAAATCATCATTTGTGTAATTGCTTGAAAATTTATGGGTTTGAATGCCTTCAATGTCAAAAATAGATCGACAATCTTAGATCATAGATTTTAAAGCTTCTAATCATATAACAAGGGATGCCTCCTTATTTCAAAATCATTTGTGTTTTAATGAATATACAATTGTACTTATTTTGGATCAATATCATAAGTAATTGGCATTGTCACTATCAATGTCACTAGCTCACTGATTCTTATCTCAGTTTTATTGGTTCCTAAGTTTTCCTGCAACTTATAATCAATCTGCAAAATTGTTAAGGATATAAATTGTTATGCTAATTTTCTTCCAACTTTTCTTTTGGTTTTTAGGATTTTTTGTATTTTTATATCTGGGGATCTCTTGTTTGGGTGCATTGATGTTTTTTTGAAAGAGGATTGTCTTTTTGACTTGGCTTTGCCCTTTCGATTAACCCATAGAGTTTTTTAAATTTTGGTCACTTGAACTCATCAATTCAGATAAACTTGGAACTTGACGTTTTTTATCATCATTTTAGTGAAGTGAGCACCCTTTTACGCGGCTTTTCTTATGACTTATTGAGTAAGAAAAGTCGCCAGGGACTTAACTTTCACGACTCACTCGTTTCATAGAGTTTAGCCACGAGGATTTGTGTTTTGTTAACTTGGTTGGTTAAAGCCTATAGATTTGGAAATCCTCTCACTTGAAATTCATGAGCTTGGTATGCCAAAAAGACAATCTCATACGTTTAAGAGCTACTTTGCCTATCTTACAAGAGGCTTTTAGGATGGCTTGAGAATGTTATTTTGTATATGTCTTGCTTGAAAATTAATTTTCTCTTTTTGCTTGCACAACTAGGAGCCTACTATCAACCAGTATGGATATCTCTTTTGGGATCTTGGCATAAGACACGATGTTAACTCAAATAAATATAAAAATGCTGCTTATCTTGTTAGGGGATTTTAGGCATACTCTTCTTGCTTTTGTCTATATGCATAACATTTCTTCAAATGTTGACCATTGATTGAAGGTGTGAATGTTTGACCATTCAAATTGATGAATTGATAGGTCTCTCCTTGATATGTTTTCTCGATAATGAAATGATCTTTCTATGTAGGTTCGAATTTACCATCAACTTATTGATAATGAATGACTGGTCTTCGCAACGCTAAGACCAATGCATCTTCTTAAAATATCTAAGGATGCCCCCTTCGTTGGTCCCAAGACATCTCAATCACATTTTGTCAAAGAATCTACAGTAAAGAGTGTCATTGCCAAAAGCTTACCACAGACCCTTGTTTTATTCGTGTGGCTATCGATTTGTTTGTCGGTAGTTTTCTTCTTTGAAATAGCGGACAATATGTTATCTCCAATCATATTATTCTCTTACCATGAAGGCTTCATTTTGTAGTTTTGAACTTTTCTTAGGTATGTATTCTTCGTGAGTGATCTAAGACTCCTCTTGTTAGTTTTAACAAATATGTTGTGAAAGAGAGTGGGGAACATTAAAAGTTGTATTTTGCTGGCTTGTATTTGATGATCCCATTATTGGTGGGGTACGAGATCTTTCTAAATTTGAATTTTGTTAATTTTATGAGGAATGATGGTTGATTGAAATTTTATCCTACTAGTTTGAATTTGATGACCCCTCCACCTGATGGGTTGGAGCTTATTGATGATGGGATCTTTTGGAGAACTCTTGAAGGTGTTGACCATCACATCACAGGAATCATCAATTGGAACTTTTATTTTTTTGGAATCTACTATTGATGGATATTGTTAAGGCATACCTTTGAGAGTACAAATTGGTTGTCACGACTTTCATTTTTTCAACATAAGTTTTTATAATAGGCTTAGGCCTCTAAACTTTTCTTTTCACCGAATCTTTCTAGCGATGAATTCTTGGATATGAGATTTAAGTGTGATGCCCTGAAGCTCACCTTGCGGGGCATTCTTGGACTTGTTTTGAGCTACTACCATGAATGATAGCTTTTAGAATAGAGCTTGTTGGTACTGATCACAACTGGCATTTAGTATTTTCTCTTAATGGGGCCAGTCACCCCCTATCAGTCACAACTTTAAGGACTTTGTGTAATTTTGTTGATGAGATTTCAGGGTCTTTCTTTTGAGGAATAGGGGCATGAAGTTGACGTTGGGCTCATAATGATTGGTTTAGGTTAGTAGTACAATTATCCTTTTTCTACCACTTCAACTTGGCAAACTTATTTTGGGATGGAATATTCATTGCGACCTCCAAGGTTTGCTGTAGTATTATGCAATTGACCTCTCAATCCACAGAGAAACCATTGCTCTCTCAAATCCTCTCCTTCTCCCAGGTCGCTCCTTGCCTCTCCCAGCCACTGCACTCGCTCGTCACCTATTTCCCCCAAAGGTGCTAGCTCTTTTCAATCATCTCCCCCAAAGGTGCTAGCTCTTTTCAATCATCGATCCTTCTTCTTGTTTCTCCTCCTTTAAATCCTTGTAAATGGGCTATGACAATCCTCACCTCTCATATTGATCTTCTCTTCCAACCTTGAACACCTTGTTGACGAGCAATTTTCTTCCAACCTAAGACCTTGCACCCTTTGTCGATGATCTCCAACCCGACTTTGCCAATGCCTCTCACCCTTTGTTTCCCACACAACAATCGTTGATCTTCATTAGCTTCCTAAAACATTGGCAAGTTGACCATCTTAGCTTGAACTCCGTCCAGCATTCAGTCGACATTCCGCTTTCTTCTAATCATCATTGCTTCCATGGGCTATTCTCGCACCTAGCAACTTATTGCAGACTACCTTTCTCTCTCCCTCACACTATATCATTCTCTCTTCCTCTCTCCCTCACACTATCTCATTCTCTCTTTCTCTCTTTATCTCTCCTATTGTCCTCTCTTTGTCCATCTCATGCTGCACTTTTCTCTCTTCCCCTCTTTCTCACTCTAAATAGAAAGAGAAAAATGTTCTCTCTCTAACTCATTCTCGCCTCTCCCCTTCTCTCACTTTCAACAAAGAGTGAACATAAAAATCCTCCCTTGTTCTCTTTATCCCTTTCTCTCGCTCCCTTTCTCTATTTTTCTTTATCGTCTCTACAAAGAAGGGGCTAAAAAAAGGGAAGAAAATGCGTTGTGTACTATTGCTTTTGTAAGTTTTCTCACTTCATCTCATCATAGTCGTCAACACCTTCGTGTGCTTATGTATAATAATGGAAACCTCAAAATCTTAGCAGCTCGCCTCTAAGCTGGAACAAAAACTCACTTCGCTTCTAGAGCTCTCTTGAACAGCTTAGAAGTTTAAGAACCCATATAATGAAATTGAACATGAGATGGTGAAAATGAACTAATATGCCTTCCCTATTTATTAACTGAGAAATGATGCCTTGTGGTAGCTGCCTCATTTAATTCAAATTGTATAAAAATGATGGAGAAAGGGCAATTTGATAAATAGAACAATATTATGATTCATCTGCTTTGTCACCATATTCACAACATTATTCAAGTTAGCTTACAGAAGGCGATCGTTAAAAAATTCAAAATGAAAAGTTTGCAAATATCTTGATGATAAAATTTTCGTGCAAACATTAAAAGTTGAACTATTTCAGGACTTGCAAGAATTTTATGAGGCGATCCACAATTCAAATGTAATGCCTCAAAAGTGCAAGTATCATATAGATGTATTGAAATTCGTGTGAATGTGCCATATAAAGCACCAGAAATTGTGCAGCTACATCATGCAAGTGCACTGAAAGCCATGCAAGTACATGACTCAGATGCACTGAAAATTGTCCAAGGACATCAAACCTTTTGAAACAGAAATTCCTATATGTGGTTCAGCCAATATATTGAACTCCTAAGTTTTTTGCGCTGGTTAAAACAAAATAAAATCAAATTTTCTTCACTCTGTGTTGCATGCAAATATTTAAAATTCTGCTATTATTTTGAAAATTTTGAACTCCCTTTTAAAATTCAAAATGCAAAATTGATATATGCGAATACTCTCGACCAGGCCACCTTTTCTATAGGGTAGGGTCGTATGTTCCAAAGTTCCAGTGTGATTTTCCATATCCTAAATACTAGAGTCGATAAGACTTGAAATCTGATGATGACTGCTTTAATAGAAAATATCAACTGGAGTGGACTATATATTTCACATGCCTCCATATCTCAATGCAGATCACATCAATTCCACTTTAACAAAATTAAAATCTTAGAAGTTATAAAAAATATGAAAATTCACTAGTGAAATTTATTGCCTGTAAACTTAAAGTAACAATCCATCCACCATCCACAATCATTTGTCGAGGGTGACAATTTTAAGAATAACCTCAACTCACAAAGAGTCAGTATCTCATTGGTATGATTCACTCCCAAATGATCTCTTGTCAATAAAGACATTACCATTTGACAACATAGATAAAATGGTAATGACTAGGGTCCTCTGATTGGGTTGTTCCTTTGCAAAATGAAACTCTTAAATTACGATCACGTTCATAGTATATTTGATAGCGCACAAAGTTTATGTTAGCTAATGTCGATTTAAATTTGTCTCTTTAGGCAAATATTCAACCTCATCTATAAGATCCTTTTGGATAAAATGACTCATAGTTATCAACAAGGATAATTTGGTTAGGTTGGGTCAATTATTTATGTTGACTACGTAGATTTTGGTTTATGATGCTCTGGGACAAAACCGTGGGATCTTCATCACATTTTTTAGCATCCTCCACTATTCATCTTAAGCTTATGGTGATAAATTTCTCGATCCTAATCAAACTGTTACTACTATGCACCAAGCATTTAGCTTCCAACGACTATACTTAATCAGAAGTTCTCTCTCATCATTGGGAGAGATAATTAACTAAAGGGGTTTGCGCTTAGAGGAAACTTAAGACCAAATCTTAAAGTTCTTACAAAATGAGGACGAAATTTTTAGGCAGTGTATTATCTTTTATCTAATCCACCTTATGAAAATTTGACCCGGAATCATTAGTCTCTCTCAACAAAGTTGTGTAAATTTTTGAAGCCTACAGATACTTGCATGAAGCTTAGATGTTTAAATTATGTACTTCCTTCCTCATTGCACACGTCTGGTAAAATCCCAATACCATTGTATGCTTTATTTCCTTTAAAATTTCTTATAATTTCATAAACATTCTAAAAATCTCAGAAAGTTTCAATATTTAATCCTGCTAATTGAAGGTTGCCTCAAAGAAGGTATCCTTCATGACAGCTATACCCGTACGCTTGGTAAACATGTACTTACGCAGCTAAGTTTAAGTCTAGCACATTGAACCTAATGTTCCTCTGTAATAATTTACAATGTTATGGCTCCAATTATTTTGAGATTAACAGTACAGAAGCTCTTTTACAAAGGATTGCTTTGAATGATACAAAATAAACATGTATGCCCAAGATCTCAGGAAGATTTGATAAATAAAAAAAATGCAATTGATTTTAATTCAACATACCAAAATTTTCAAAAAGGTGAGATAAGAATTTTTTCGAAGAAGTTATGTTTCACTTTTTACTCATCTTGAAATCTTCAAAATTGCTTTTATAAAATTTTATATTTTATTCCGGTCATTATGATATATAGATGAATATATAAATAACATATTTATATTAAATTATATCATTGATTTTGTAATTGAATTATTTTCCAAGAGTTTTGATTTAATTTAACACATCAAAATTATTATTGTCCGTAGCAAACTTATTTTTTTTGCTTTTTCCGGCAGTTATTTGGGAGGATGTATGGGGAGTATTAAATTAAATTTAATGTTTAATACCTATCTATTAATAATAACCTAATAACCTAAGCTAATTTAATGCTTATTCCGAGCTATTTGTATCCCTTTGTAACTATCGATTGGAGGTGGAAATGGATAAAAAGGGGACAGAGGGCTATTGTCATAGTGAAAACAAAGAAGAGAATGAAAAGAATAAGGAGAAGAAGGAGAAGGGACGAAGAAGAGAAGAAAAAGAGGGGAGGAAGAAGAGAAGAAAAGAGGAAGGGGAAGAAAAAAAGAAAAGGGTGGGGAAGAAAAGGGGAAGAAGAGAATTTAAGATTTTTGATAATAATTCTAATTTAGTACTTTATTTCACAAATTGAGTTGAGATTGGAATTTATAGAATTGAATGCTTGAATGGGGAGAAATCATTTTTGAGGTGCAAATACTATGATAGGAAATACTTGAGTTCACAAGTAACCCTAATGGGAAATACTTGAGTTCGCAAGCAAACCTAACAATAATTGGTAAAAACAGTGAGAAAAATTCAAAAACTTCGGTGAAAACAATCCAAAACAATAGATTGTATTATATGAATCAAATCAAAGCAAGCACAAAGCAAAGATACAATTGATCCTCAATTCGAGAGGAGGATCGTTCTCTCCCAATCTCTAGACGATGAGTCTAGAGCCCAAGACACCAAAGAGAACTCCAAGAGAAACAATAATCAAGCATGCCCTAACCCTAACCTCTTATGTTCTTAAAATACATATCTTCCTAATGAAAGCTTCCTAAAATAAACCAAATTCAAAATAACTCCATATGCTTTAGCCGCCCCCTTCCCTCTCTCTATTTGTCGCCGGGGGGGGGCACATGCTTGGGCGGCAATTTCTAAGGAGGTGGCTTAGCCCGCCTCCTATAGAAGTGAACCGGTTCCACCTGGGCCGGTTTGGTCGGTTCACGTAGAACCGTAACAATACGGGGAAAGAACCACCTTGTCCTCAAGGTGAAAATTGGGAAACTGATGTTTTACCCTCTCATAAGGTTCCCATGTGGCATCATAGTCCGGAAGGCTTTTTCACTTGATCAACACTTCTTTAGCTCCATCTTCCCTCTAGCGAACCCCCATTAGCTCTAAGGGTTTCAAAATCACCTCTAAATCCTCCGTGAGTGTCACCGGTAACTCCGAGCTGGCTGCATAATCTCCAATTGCCCTTCTCAACTGGGATATATAAAAAACAGGGTGTATAGTCGCCGTTGGTGGTAGCTTCAGCCAATACGCAACTGCTCCAATCTTTTCCAAGGCCTCATATTTCCCAAAGTATCTTGGGGCAAGCTTATCGTTTCTCCTGTTGGCGATTGATTTTTGCCTATACGGTCTGAGCTTCAAAAACACACTTTCCCCTATCTCAAACTGGATGTCCCTTCTATACCCGTCAGCCTGTTTCTTCATGATTTGTTGAGCTCTCAGCATATGTCTTTTCAATTCTTCCAACACTCTGTCCCTTTCCTCTAAGTACTTCTCTACTGATGAAACTGGAGTGCTGCTCTGTCCAAAGTGCACTAAGTGAGGTGGGTCTCTTCCGTACAACACCTTGAAGGGTGCCATCTGCCAAGTCGAAGATAGGAGGTGTTGTACCAATACTCCTTCCAAGATAACCACTTTGCCCATAACTTGGGCGTCTTCGACACAAAACATCTGAGGTAGGTCTCCAAGCTTCTGTTGACCACTTTTGTTTGGCCATCCTTCTGTGGGTGGTAGGCAGTGCTCCTCTTTAGAATTGTCCCATGTAATATAAACAACTCTCTCCAGAAATGACTGAGGAACACCTTATCTCTGTCTGATACTATCGCCTTTGGTAACCCATGCAATTTGATCACCTTTCTGATGAAAGCTGGTGCCACTGTCACTGCGGTGTATGGATGTCGTAAAGGAATGAAATGAGCATACTTGCTCAATCTGTCCATTACCACTAGAATCACTGTGAATCCTTCCGAACGGGGCAGCCCATTTATGAAGTCCATGGATACCTGTTCTCATACCCGCCTTGGTAAAGCCAACGACTGTAGTAGTCCTCCTGGCGACATAGCCAAGTACTTGTTTCTCTGGTAGATCTCACATCTGGCCACCATCTCCTCCACATCTTTATGCATCCCCTTTTGGTACAACTCTGAGGCTAGGCTCCTGTATGTCTTCTGCACCCTTGAATGACCCCCCATAGTGCTCCCATGAAACTCCTGGAGTAAGAATGGAATGTGGATTGAGGTTTGGGGTATCACAAACCTTCCTTGATACAACAGTCGATCCCTCTCCAATGAATACCCAGGGTGGCTACTCCCTTTCCTCAGTAAATCGGCCATAATCTTCCCCAACTCCTCATCCCTAGCACTCTCCTCCTTGATGGCCTCCCAATCTAACATCAATGGAGTCGATACTGCCATCGCCTGCAGCTCTCCCATGCACATGGACAAGGCATCTATTGCTTTGTTCTCCACTCCTGGCCTGTATGGATTTCAAAATCATACCCCAATAATTTGGACAGCCACTGCTCCAATAAGTATTTCAAGCTCCACTGGTCTGTCCTGACAATGAAGTGTCTACCTAGCAGGTAAGGCTGCCACTTCTGGATGGCTAAGACGATGACCATCAACTCCCGCTCATATACTGATTTCAGCCTGACTCTAGCTATCAACACCTGGTTGAAATAGACAATCGGTCGGTGACTCTGCATGATTACTGCTCCCAGTCCATAACCTGAAGCATCTGTCTCCACTACGAAGACCTGAGTGAAGTCTGGTCAGGCTAAGACTGGCACAGTAGTCATAGCGCTCTTCAACCTCTCAAAGGCTGCTGTGGCCTCCTCGCCCCAAGGAAGCCATCCTTCTTCAACTGTTCTGTCAGTGGCCATGCTATAGTGCTGTACCCTTTCACGAATTTTTTGTAGTACCCTGTCAGTCCTAAGAAACCTCTCAACTCCTTGAGGTTCTTTGGTAATGGCTATATCAACATAGCCTCAATCTTTGACTGATCAGCTGCCACCCCCTCCTTGGACACAATATGGCCCAAATACTTCACACTCGTCTGGGCAAAGTAGCACTTCTTCAGGTTGGCCCTCAGCTGATGCGCCTGTAACAGCTCTAACACCCTCCTCTGTCCTACTGTAAATTAGGATATCGTCAAAAAACACCAAGACATACCGCCAAAGATAAGGTTTGAAGACCTTATTCATAAGTGACTGAAATGTGGCTGGCGACATCACTAGGAACTCATAATGCCCCTCTTGAGTTCTGAAAGCAGTTTTTGGCATCTTCCTTCTTCATTCTGATCTGATCTATCTTGGTGAACATCACCGCCCCACTCAATTCATCCAGCAGTTCATCAATCACTGATATAGAAAACTTGTCTGACACAGTTTCCTTGTTGATTGCCCTATAATCCACACAAAACCTCCAGCTGTCATCTTTTTTCTTCACCAGTAACACAGGACTAGAAAAAGGACTGAAACTGGGTCTGATAATACCTGCCTCCAGCATCTCTCTGATCAGCTTCTCAATTTCATCCTTTTGAAATTGAGGATATCGGTAGGGCCTAACGCTGATGGGTGACACCCTCCTTCAGAGTGATAGCGTGTTTATGCTCCCTCGGTGGCGGCAATCCCTGAGGCGGCTGAAACACCTCTTGGAATTGCTGTATCAACGGCTGTATGAAGAGGGGTATCTCCCCTCCCTCCTCCAATCTAACTCCCTCTAACCTGTGCAGCTCCACCAAATAGCCTTCCCCCACCTCTTTGATATTCCTTACCATGGTTTTGAGAGACACCATGGATTTGGATAACCCTACATCTCCCCTGATAATCGCCTTCCTTCCATCCACCATCAGCTCCATTGTGAGGGCTCCTCAATTAACCTTGGTGTCCCCCAAGATCTGCAGCCACTTCATCCCCAGGATGACATCTGTACTCTCTAGCTCCAATGGGAGATATTCCTCCCTCACCTGAATGCCCTGGATGGTCAATATCACTCCTCTACAGATCCCCTGGCCTTTCTCCACCTTCCCAGTTCCCATCATCACCCCATAACAACTAGTGTCCACCAATTTCACTCCCAGTTGGTCAATGACCTGAGTGGAAAGGAAATTGTGGGTAGCCCCACTATCAATCATAACCACCACCTCTTTGCCCTCTATCTCCCCCTTCACCTTCATGGTATGATTCGTAGTGAATCCTACCACAGAGTTCAGGGAAACCTCTGCTAGATCTATATGCAGTTTCTCCTCCTCTTCCTCCTCTAACTCTCCTTCACCTCTCTCCTCAGTTTCCTCATCATCACAGACGGTGAGAACCTGAAGAGTTCGGTCCCTACACCTATGCCCTGGAGTGTACTTCTCATCACACCTGAAGCACAACCCCTTAGCTCTCTTCTCTTGTATCTCCTTCTCCGCCAGCCTCTTGAAATTGCCCCCATTTCTACCTCCTATTGTCTTCTCCCTGGGGGTCTCACGAACCCCTCCTGCTGTAGGACCCTTGGGTGCTAAGTGAGTAGTCGTCATCCGGTACGTGCCTTCTGAATTGCTGGTCCTGACTCCCCTCTCTAGATTCTTCTAATTTTCTACCAGCTGGGCTAACTTCATGGCCTCTCCCAAGTCACGAGGCATCATGACTTTCACCGCTGCTCTGATATCTGTCGTGAGCCCCTTCATGAAATTCGCCTCCAAAGCAGATTCTGATAATCGCTCCACCCGACTGGCCAGGTGCTCAAACTGCCCCCGATAGTCTGCCACTGATCCATTCTGCACCAGTGCGAAAAACTGCTCATAGAAGTCTCCTCCCCCATCGGTTTGGAAATGTTCTAATAAACAATCTTTGAACCCTCTCCAGCTCCGTATAGGTCTCCTATGGTCCCTTCATTGGTACCACGACAACGTCTTTCCTTCCAAACATAGGCCCAATGCTGCCAATTTTTCCTCATCTGTCAACCCATTGACAGCGAAATACCTTTCAACTTTGTAGATCCATCCATAGGCATCCTCCCTTTTAAAAATTGGCATATTCAACTTGCTTACCTTCGGATCTCCCCCGTTTCCCCGTATTCCTTCATAGTTTTCCCTTTCCCAAGTGCTTTGCTCTCCCCATGTCTCCCGGCCTTCCCTTACATATTCATCTTCAAACCCCTCTTCACTTTCTTCCCTCCTTTCTCCAAAATCAGCACCATTCCTTCCATAATTGCTCTCCTTTTTCTCCCAACCAACATCCCTTACTCCATGTTCCCTATTCCCATGTCTCTCTACATACCTTCCCCCTTTCTCCTTCATGATTTCTCCATTGCTTTCCTTTCTACGAAAATCAGAATTCGTAGTTCTTCCCATCAGTCCCTTTGCCTCTGATGCCGCCATTTGAATTTGATTGTCCGAGATCTTCTTCACCATCAGATGAAGATCGGAGAACTTGTCTTCCATTGACGACATCTTTTATTCCACGGATGAAACTTTGTCTTCTACGAACGAGAGTCGATCTTCCATCATGGCTTTTATTTAGCTCATTTCCCCTTCAAATCGTTCTTCCAACGCATCAACTTTCTTGGCCGCCATAAAAAATTATGAATATTTGATCCAAAATTCAACAAGATCCCTCCTTCTGATAAAAAATTCACCCCTGAATGTTTAGAAAAATCAGTTCACAATGGTCCAGGAATTGCTCTGATACCAATTTGATAGGAAATACTTGAGTTCGCAAGTAACCCTAATGGGAAATACTTGAGTTTACAAGCAAACCTAACAATAATTGGTAAAAACAGTGAGAAAAACTCAAGAACTTTGGTGAAAATAATCCAGAACAGTAGATTGTATTATAGGAATTAAATCAAAGCAAATACAAAGCAAAGACACAATTGATCCTCAATTTGAGAGGAGGATCGTTCTCTCCCAATCTTTAGACGATGAGTTTAGAGCCTAAGACACCAAAGAAAACTCCAAGAGAAACAATAATCAAGCATGCCTTAACCCTAACCTCTCATGTTCTTTAAATACATATCTTCCTAATAAAAGCTTCCTAAAATAAACCAAATTCAAAATAACCTCCATATGCTTTAGTCGCCCCCTTTCCTCTCTCTATTTGCCGCCGGGGTGGGGGGGGCACATGCTTGGGCGGCAATTTCTAAGGAGGTGGCTTAGCCCGCCTCCTATAGAAGTGAACCGGCCCCACTTGGGCCGGTTTGGTCTGTTCAAGGAGAACTGTAACATACTATTGGATATCAATTGATTTAAATTCGATGTGACAATTTATAAATTTATCCTAAACAGAGAAAATTGTTATTATTAGATTGTTTATGAAATGACAAGACGTTGGTACGATAGAAATCTAGAAATTTATCCAAAAGAATATCCTATAATTTTGGTGAGATAATCAATCTCTAATATCAAGAGTAAATTATTATAGGACTTAATATTTATCAAATTCTATAATTTCATTGAATGATATGTACATGCGAGTATATATTTCTTCATATTGAGCATTATCACTTGTTAAAAAAAAATTAAGATATTTTAGTAAAAAATGTTTGATAGAATATAATATTTATGTAAGTGCATAGATGTTGAGTTTCACATATCGTGTCTATCTGTGATGTATGTTAAATAGATTAATTAATAACAGCTAAATATCAATCCTAAGTAATTTTAAATGTCAATGATAATGATATTAAATTGAAAGAAGCAAATGAAAGATCATGTCATATGAGATAGGTTCACAAATTATAATAACATGCACTAGCGAATATCAATATATTTAAATAAACTTAAGATATTTTTAACCAATAATGTTTGATATAAAATGTTTATTTAAATGCATGGGTGTTGACTTTCACATATAATGTCTACCAGTGACACGTGTTAAATAGATTAATTGATAATTATCAATGCTAAGCAATTTTACATGTTAATAGATGATGGTATTCAATTGAAAGAAGTAAATGAAATGTCATGTCATATGAGATAGGTTGACAAATTATGATGACCTATATCGGGAAAGGCAAAAATTATGACGATACAAGCCCTATAGGGAAAAAGGAAAAGTTCCCAACTCTCAATCCTAAAAAACTGATACTATAAGTTTCAATCTTGAAGTTCAAGGGCCATTGATAATTGCTATTTTGGATTCTTCAAACTTTATCAGTGGTTTTGAGGGTAGAAAGGCTAGCTGACTACCAATGGTGTAATTTAGCCAAAAAGCCTATATGTATCATATGATATTTCTAGAAATTAATGACTAATCATGAAAATGAAAAAAAAAATGGTGTAAGCAGTTGATAGATAAAGTACAATTCATGGTATAAAACTTGATAAATACATTTCATATTTTTATAGAGACTCATACTCTTTGCTTAAAATTATGTCTTTATTTATTTAATTGGCAAAGCAAATTTTCTTTAAAAATTATCACTTCATTAAGCTAATGATGTCTATATTAAAAAATGCTCATATTAGTTCAAAAGACCAACATGCATATTATTATTCATTTCTTGTATGTTTGAATCTTATACTAAAATTATTTATCTCGTTGAGTGTTTAGCTTATCATATATTATGATATTTATTTTTTCAGGAAAGAGAAAAGAGCAGACAGGTGACCCTACTTATCCCGTATACTAGTTTTATGGATGAATGAATCATTTTGGATGAAATATAAATAAGAAATATGATGATGTAAATTAAAGATTTTTGGTATGTATAAATTTTCTATGAAAGTATTAGAACTTCTGAAGTTTATTTTGATGAATTAAATTAAAGATGCTTTCATATTAATAGGTATGATGAATCTATTAAAATTAAACATGAGATATTTTTGCAGTGATATGGCCAAACAATTTCTCACTCACTTGATCTTGATTAGCAAAGTTAGGATGTGTGTTGGTGGGAAATTTGTCTGCCTAAATTGTTTCTCTGTTATTACTCATTGTTGACTGAAAGAGTAGTCGAAATGGGGTTTGACAACAATGAAGCTCGCCATCTATACCGTCAATAAATCCAATAAGATCAATTATTGAATTTCAATTAAAACCTTAAAATTCAATTTTGCAAAACGTATGTCCTAGAAACCCGCAGGCTAGGACAAAACTTAAATGCCTAAGAAATGTACTACCGTCCTAAAACAGGAGCAGTAGAGGCCAATCAAGCCCCAATGCTTTTGAACATAAAATTTTCTTTAAAGGTTCCACAAAAAATTGTAAATCCTAGAAAAATCTCCAAAGTTTGGAATTACTTGATGCTGAGGATTTGAACATACAAAATCTTACAATTATGTGGTTAAGTCCTTAACGAAATTCTACAATTACTCTCCAATCTTGAAATTAGCCAATTTAAAATCCAATTTTATTAAAACATGCGCAGCCCCATAAAATGCCATTATTTACTTGGAATTTCTGAATGTTGCAGAATCAAATTGATGCATCATATAATTAAAGTTTTCAAAACATGGGTTCTTATTATACAAAGTTCTTCATGTACCTTCTTTTTGTTATCCAGCAATTGATAATGATATGCTTTGGAAAAATGCTATTGGCCGTGCAAAGGGATCTTGCAATCTGTGTTGTGATTTGTTTCTTTATGTTATAAACTTTTGGTTTGTAGGCTTTAGCTCTAGCATCTAGTCAGTGCCAACCAAGTTTTGGTATACTATCCTCTTATTTGAGGAATTTGCCATTTTTGTATTTCGTTTTTGTGGTTTTCAGGTATACTTACAATCAGATGATGCCTCCTTTGTGCAATCTGATGGAAGCAAAGAGCAGTTTAGCAATTGTTTAGGGGAATTTCTTGGTTAGAGCAATCTAGATTAAGGGATTTGTTGGTGTACAGAGCATAGATCAAAATACTGACGATCAGAAAACTTATTTAAAAATTGGGCTGTCTATGCTGTTCTTTTCAGTTAGCTGCTTCTGCATTATTGAGTAGCAGAGGCAGTTTTAGAGATTTTGTTCCAACAATTGTGACAAAAATTCAATTATATGAAAGTTTTCAAGCAGTTGGGCTTCGTTTGATGGATAGCTTTCTGTTACATGCGTCTGTGTTCTTGAACAACCAAATTAATTTTAGGTTTGGTTTAATAGTTCCGTGGAAAAGTTCAGTTGTTTCTAATCTAAAAGTAGCTTTCTTAGAGTGAGATTTTGGTTTTTTTTGGGACTAACTTTTTTACTATTTTTTAAACCAGCTTTTTAGTACAAAATTTTTTTGAATTAGAAATTTTTATTCTAAAAAATTGTTTTAGAAAACAATAAGAAAGCTGTCCCAAACAAAGCGTTTGAGTTGCTCCCCACAAAAACACTTTAACACGGATTTTGGCTTGTTTAATCTGATAACTTTATTAAGTGCTATTTAAGATTATAATATTATGTTATATTTCTTAAAATTTGTAATCTGGTTATTTAAAAAGAAGAAAACTAGACAACTCAATACTATTCAACAAAAATACTACAGAGGAAAATAATGCCAGATAAGCCTTAGTATGAAAATTCAGCTGGCTCCCAAAAAAGAGTTTTTATTGATTTTATCCTTTGATTAATCAATTAATTATCTACTATTAAAGATTAAAATATTGTCTTGTAATTGTATGAAATTTATAATAATATCCATTTTGATTATCTCGAGAAGGTTGATTTAATTCCTCTCCATTGTTGAGAAGCTGTTCCATGTTTAGAACCTGACATCTAAGTCACAGTTGGTCAATTTTCATGTTGTCTGCCTTCCATCAATGAAATGCATTTACGACACGTTTTATTTGGGTAAAAATGTAGCCGGGGTGGCCTTTTTATTATTTGGGTTTTTTAGTTTTTTGATTGGAAATAAAGTTAATGCATATCTAAATGATGGCTTTTGGATTAATTTTGGCTTTCTTTTATTCTCCTTCCTGTGAACTGGCCATAATTTTAATCTCGTTGCTTCGTTGAAATCTAGGGTTGTGATCAATAACTAGTTTTCTCGTTCCTTTAGATTTATGGCTTATTATTAAAACTTATTCTCTGAATTCAATTTGTTATAATCTGAATGATCATTACTGGCCTTTCCTTTTTCCATGTATTGGCTTGCTATAGCCGGGTATTTATGAAATTATTTCCTGGAAATGTTACCAACTTACCACTTGTATGTTAATGAACTGCTACTATTTATAGAGTTGAGACATATGTGACTTCAATAAGCATTCTCTTAATTACAATCTAGTTAGCTCCAGGAAGTTCAGGAAACACATACTGTACGCTGAAACTAGAAATTAAGGAGTTAATTGTGTTGAAAATGTATGCCATATTGGATGGCCTAGTGCAGGAAAGCATTAGAGAAACTTACTTGGAAATTATTGTGTTAATATGGATTTGCGTCATTATTTTTACAGGTGATGATGGAATTATTATTTTTCTGGTAGCTTTGGTGCTAAATTTCACATTTTGTATGGCTGTACAGGGCATAATTGCTTTTATGAGTAACTATTTTATTGTATCTCTTTGTGTGAGAAGGCCATCCTTGTGCACCGAATCAAAATCTTCCTATTCTTGTATTCAAAATGTCTTAGAAGATTGATCGTGCCTTTTATTGGCATCAAAAGATTTTGAGGATCTTTTACCTATATAGCACGAGCATATGGCTTCTCCTGAAAAGCAAGATGACAAAAAGAAAATCAGTACAAGGGCTAAGAAACACTCAAAAACTCAGAAGCAGGATTCAAAGCTAGGCAGTTCTAGAATTAAACTCTCAAAATCTGGTATTTCAAGCTCTCAGAAAGTTGGGCCTAAAAAGCAGACTGCCCAAAATAAACTCATTCCTCAGTATGAAAAAGCAAATATGGTAAATGGTGCAGCAAAAGTTTCTAATAAATCTGTATCCAAAAGAAAGAAATCTCTTCCGAAACTGAAAGGAAGCTACAGCTTAAGATCATTGGATCGAGGTAGAGTTCTTCGATCAAAGTTGAATACAGCAAAATGTAAAACTACTATGAATCCAGGAAGCAATACAGAAAATTTGGTGACAAGAAAAAAGAAAGTAGGGAAGAAAAAGATAAAAAAATCTGGTCAGGACGAGCTATCTAGAGTAAAGAAACACATTAGATATATGTTGAATCGAATGAATTATGAGCAGAGTTTGATTGATGCTTACTCTGGTGAAGGCTGGAAGGGTCAAAGGTTTGTATCATATATTTTTGTATTTATAACTTTCATTGGTTATGCCTTCTTTTTCTGTAATCTGTGATTTTTATTTATTCATTTAGCTGTGCTATTATGTTTAATATTTGTTATGCTGTTATATTTCTTTCTTCGTCTCCTTAGAATTAGTTAGACAAAAATATATTCATGTTTTTCATTTGTTGTTAATCATTGAGATTAGGGTATTGTGGAGCAAGGCCAACATATTTGTTAGCTGAATTTAGATGCCTTTCTGTTCTTCTGAGGTATTCTCTATGATATGCCAATATTTATATTTCCTAAAATTGCTCAATCTCTAACAGTGCATTTTTTCCAGTTGAAGTTCAAGAGTTCTCTAAATGCTTATGTCAAACCAGGATAATGTAGCACATTTATTTAGATCCATGTTTAAAAGGGCTATTGAGTTTTTTGAGTAATGATGTTTAATCATAAGCAAAATCTTTAGTATGGTCTTAAGAATCTAAAATGCTATGATAAAAGATTCTCAGATTGGTCATCTACATAGCCATGATAAGAAAGGTCACTGGCTTCTACTGTAGGTACATGTTTGAAGTAAAATTTATTGTGGATGCAGGGCCAGGATAGGTGCTTAGGTAATTTGTTAGTTTTGGTGATCTATTATTCTTATTTGTTCTTATTCAATCATTTTTAATAATTAGTCTGATTACGTGAACTTTGTTATTCTTAACTTGCAAGTAATAATGAAATGTCAACATTATCACTATAAGAAAGAAAAGTAGTAGACCGAAGCTAACGTGGATAGAAATTTTGTAGATTGATTTGCACAAGACATGTTTGGAACCACATGTAAGAGAGTGCTGATTCATACAGCTAATCACAAATAATTGGGGTAAGGTTAATGATGATGAACCATCCCATTGGTAGTTTGGATGCTAACTGCTGCGGTGCTGCCACTACTACTACTATTAATGCAACTTTTACTAGCAACACCACTACTACCACCACTATTTCTATTATCACTGCTACTTCCCCCATAACAACAAATACTATCACTATCATTATCACTACTACTGCTATTCAACTACCACCAGTTCTATAGTGACTAACATTGCTTCCATGTCTATGACTATGACTTGATTTCGTTAATACTACGACTGCCACTACCAATGTACCACTACTAGTACCAGAGAGTTGGAGGAGAAGAAGATGATGTGATGATGACAAGGGTATATTGGTTTGCTAACATCTTCATGTAATCTATGAAGCAATAACGCTCTTTGTGGGCCACCATTTAGAGTTGGACATGTCATTTGGTTCTATGTTTTAGGTTTTCTATGAAGTTTAGTCCTCTTCTTCGACGGCTTTTGGATTATTTTTGCTCGCCTTTTAATGCATTGTGAGCATTTGTTGGACTCTTAATACACATAATCCTTTAATTATAAGAATTTTGATTTGTCAGATTTATGTTAGAAGCCTATTATAGTTATGAAGTGTGTGTTTTTAATAATACATTTATTCATCTAAATATTGTGTTTATGTCTGTCAAGTTCTTGTTTCCTTGTCCATATCTTTGAATTCGTAAGTTCTATTATTTTTATTTTTCAGATTTCACTTGTTAAGTTTTTTGAGGTTGTTTGTAGCTAATGGATATTTTAGTTTAAGCTAGATAGTTACCATCTAAATGTTGGCTAAATTGGCAATCATTCAGTTAGCATTTATCTAGATGATTTTAGAATTGTGGAGAAAGTAATAGAAAGGATAACATTATTGTTAGCCATTCAAGTTAGCACTTCAATCATGAACCAAACAATGAACCAAACAAACAACAGTTAATATATTACATGGGCATTCAGATAACTCTACATTCTTACATGATATTTGATATTTAGATACCTGGTATAGCAGTGAACCAGAAATGCGTTAAATCCATTTCTATTACCTCATGCTGAATCCATCTTGGTTCTCTATCTGTCGTTAAAGTAAAATTTAATGGTTTTTGACATTTGTCCATTATAGAGAAGAGTGACAATTTATTTATTAAGGGGTTGTTTGGTTGCTGAAAAAAGAATGAAAAAAGAATGCAAAGTATTTCAAATTTAGGTATTTCAAATTTTTTGAGTGTTTGGTTTGATGAAAAATGAATATAGTGTAAATTTTAGCTAAATTTTTTTCACTCTTTATTTCATTTATGATGGATTGTAAACTCACCCATTTTTTGCCGAATTTCATTTTCATCTCAAGCTGATTAGGTTGTTGTCGTCAGCCACTCCACGCCTACTGTTGATTAAAAGAAATGATTTTTTAAAACAAGGCCTGTGTGGTGGGGAAGTCTTCATGTTAACAGAAAGAGCTTTATGAATAAAACTTATACTTGTGTGATTAAAAGAAATGATTTTTTTAAACAAGGCCTAACGTGAAATATCCCTTATACCATGATAAACTTAGTCTAATTTGCCCCAAAAAAGTAATACCAAACTATCAGAGAGAAAAATAGTAGACCTAAGCTAATGTGGATAGAAATTTTGTAGATTGATTTGCACAAGACATGTTTGGAACAACATGTAAGAGAGTGCTGATTCATACAGCTAATCCCAAATAATTGGGGTAAGGTTTATGATGATGAATCATCCCATTCGTAGTTTGGTTGCTAACTGCTGCCACCACTACTACTATGAATGCAACCTTTACTAGTAACACCACTGCTACCACCACTATTGCTATTATCACTGCTCTTCCCCCATAACAACAAATACTATCACTATCATTATCACTACTACTGCCATTCAACTACCACCAATTCTATTGTGACTAACATTGCTTCCATGTCTATGACTATGACTTGATTCTATTAATACTACGACTACCACTACCAATGTACCACTACTAGTACCAGAGAGTTGGAGGACAAGAAGATGATGTGATGATGACAAGGGTATTTTGGTTTGCTAACATCTTCATGTAATCTATGAAGCAGTAACACTCTTTGTGGGCCACCATTTAGAGTTGGACGTGTCATTTGGTTAAATTTTTTAGGTTTTCTATGAAGTTTAGTCCTCTTCTTCGACGCCTTTTAGATTTTTTTTGCTCGCCTTCTAATGCATTGTGTGCATTTGTTGGACTCTTAGTACACATAATCCTTTAATTGTAAGAATTTTGATTTGTCAGGTTTATATTAGAAGCCTATTATAGTTATGAATGTGTTTTTAATAATATATTTATTCGTCTAAATATTGTGTTTATGTCTGTCAAGTTCTTGTCTCCTTGTCCATATCTTTGAATTCATAAGTTGTATTATTTTTATTTTTCAGATTTCACTTGTTATGTTTTTCGAGGTTGTTTGTAGGCAATGGATATTTAAGTTTGAGCTAGATAGCTACCATCTAAATGTTGGCTAAATTGGCAATCATTCAGGTAGCATGTATCTTGATGATTTTAGACTTGTGGAGAAAGTAATAGAAAGGATAACATTATTGTTGGTCATTCAAGATAGCACTTCAATCTTCACAAACAATAACAATGAACGAAACAAACAACAGTTAATAGATTTCACGGGCATTCAGATAACTCTACTTTCTTGCATGATATTTGATATTTAGATACCTCGTATAGCAGTGAACCAAGTAGCCCTTAAATCCATTTCTATTAGCTCATGGTGAATCCATCTTGGTTCTCTATCTGCCGTTAAAGTAAAATTTAATGGTTTTTGGCATTTGTCCATTATAGAGAAGAGTGACAATTTTTTTTTATTAAGGGGCTGTTTAGTTGCTGAAAAAAGAATGCAGAGTATTTCAAATTTAGAGATTTCAAATTTTTTGGGTGTTTGCTTTGATGAAAAATAAATAGTGTAAAATTTTAGTTAATTATTTTGTCACTCTAAACTCACCTATTTTTTGCCAAATTTCTTTTTGACCTCAAGCTGATTGGGTTGTTGCCGTCAGCCACTCGACGCCTACTTTTGATTGTTGTCGCTGCCCACTGGCATCCGCCTGCCATTGTCGTGGCCTCCACCCCGCTCTCGCTGCCACACCATTGACTGTCATTGGCTCCAATGAATGCCACTGTCGGCCAAAACCACTTATCGCTATTGTTGTCGGCCACTGCTAGTCATTAGCCACCATCATCATTTGACTTTTCATTATATTTATTTTACTTCAAGCTAAAAAAAATCACTTGCATTCCTTTTATACTCATCCAAACAACTACAAACATTTCAAATATACTACATTTCTTTTACACTACATTCCTTTCACCATTCATACGTACCCTAAACCCTAAATCCAAAGAATATATCATAATAAATTTAAAAATCAAATGCTTTTTGATAACCTTATATATATATTGTGGGGATTTAACTGTGTAGCAGCTCGTGAATCTATATCTATTCCTCGTGGTAAATCTGGCTGTGGTTCTTCTAGGTGCAGTTAAAGCAGAAGTGAATGGATTTTGGCATTTGCCCTTATAAAGAAGAGTGAAGATTTTCTGATTAAGACAAATCATATCATGAATCTAAAGACCAAATGCTATTTTATAGCATTTTATACACGCCTGAGGATTTAACTTTGCGAAAACAGTTTGAAGTATCTGTTAAATCTCAGTTGCTCTCTCTAGAAGAGATCCCACGGCCACAGATCAGGATCCGTAGGAAGCCCGCCTGAATCACGATGATTTCCTTTCATAGTTAGGTAGCAGATTTAGAAAGGAATATATGAGGGCAATAATGTCTGATTTTGTAGTTATTTGTTTCTTTATTAATATATCTTGTATAGATCTATAAATAGGGATGGAATTGTGTAATAATATATGATTTTTCCCTCTCAAATCCCTGATTGCAACATGGTATCAGAGACACGAAGGAAGTGAAGAGGAAACCATCGGGAAGGAAGCCGTGTGGGACGAAGCCAAACGGAGCCTACCTTTGTGCGGGAAGGACTGGAGCCGAGCAAACCTCAGTGCGTACGCGTGCGAGCCTCCACGAGTGTGATTCCTGCGAGCGATTTCATCGACGCTGCCAGATGCCACTGCGGAAGATAGGCAAACGACGTTGCCATACGTCGCTGACGCTCCCTGTGTATGCCCTAACTGTTTTTCTTTGAGAAGGTTTTTAAGTACGAAGGCGGCTCAGTCAAACTCACTTAACTGTGAGTTTGGACAGAACTGAGAGAAAAAAAAACTTTTTTGTAACATTGGCCTTTATTGCCATATCTCAAGATTGGAGGGAATTTTTCGGGAAGCCTTCATTGCTACCCAGGATCGTGCAGATAGTCTCCATTACTATCATTTGACACCATAATGTCAGAAATTATTTCTTCACAGAACATTAACCAAATTGAGGATTCAATGGTGCACTAAGGACGAGGTGATCTCCAAAGCATGCAACCTTCCTATCGCCTAAATGGGAATAACTATCTAAAGTGATCTCAATTTGTGAAGACCTACTTAAAGGGGAAACGAAAAATACATCACCTCCTAGGAGGAGGACCAAAAGAAGGAGATCCTAATTTTTGGGCATGGGATGAAGAGGACTCTATGATTATGTCATTGTTGTGGAATTCCATGACTCCAGAAATTAGCGATACGTTTATGTTCCTATCCACTGCAAAGGACATATGGGATACCGCCAAACAAACCTTCTCAAAAACTCGGGATGCTGCTCAAATCTTTGAAATTAAGATCAAAGTAGGAAGCACAAAACAAGGAAGCAAGACATTGATAGAGTACACCTAAACTATTCACAAACCTCATATCTATATAGAAACTTACCGGTGACTATTGTCAAGCATTATTTAACCCTACCTATTTTGCTTATTTCAGGGCGAGGGATCGGGGAAGAAGATTGGACTTGCCAACGAGAGAGTTGGACTGTACTACCTGGAAGAGCCGAACAAATCTAAGAATAGCTACTCTATGTTGTCCCAGTTGACAAGAAATCTACTATATGGCTTCATCATTTCAAATTAGGACATCCATCCTTAAATGTCTTAAAGCATATATATCCAAAATTTTTCATAAATTGGAAAATGAACGTTTTTATTGTGAAACATGTGAACTAGACAAACATAAAAGAGCCTCTTTTTCAAACAAAAATGAGAGATGCGCTACTCCTTTCTATCTTATTCATAGTGACATATGGGGATCCTAAAAAATTCCCAACATCTCTGGGGCTCGCTAGTTTGTATCTTTCATTGATGACTGTACTCGAGTATCTTGGATTTATCTCCTAAAAAATAAATCTGATGTTAGCACCATTCTTCCCATTTTTTACACCATGATCCAGAATTAATTTGGGGTAAAAATAAAAAAATTTCATTCTAACAATGCCAAAGACTACTTCAACCAAATCCTATACTCCAATTTTCAAAGTGAAGGTATCATCCACGAGTCTTTCTGCGTTCATACCCCACAACAAAATGGGGTTGCGGAAAGGAAGAACGGTCACTTTCTAGCCTCCACTCATGCCTTACTACTCCATCACGATATACTCAAATCCTATTGGGGGAAGCCCTCCTAACTGCCACTTATCTCATAAACCGACTACCTTTAAAAACTTTAGGACTGAAAACTTCAATGGATATTCTGTCCTTTTTTTATCTTGAGTTTCGAACCCATAATAACCTTACACTCAGAATCTTTGGATGCTCTGCCTTTGTTCACATCCACAGCCAAAATAGAGGAAAATTAGATTCAAGGGCACTCAAATGTATCTTTATTGGATATTCAGCCACCCAAAAAGGTTACAAGTGCTATCACCCCCTATAAAGAAAACCCTTGCATCCATTGATATCACTTTTGATGAACAAAATTTTTATTTTACCAAACCTCATCTTCAGGGGGAGATTGAAACAGAGGAAGATGAGGAAAGTATGCTTGCCCCTCTTGACCTTCCTCCACCATCTCAAACCAATCCACCTGAAATCCAAAATAGGGAAATTGAAGACAAAACTATCATTAGATTTGGCAATGTATATTTCAGGCGTACAGTGCTCCGAAGCAGATCCAAGAATTTGAACCATCTCCTGAAATTAAGATAAGTTCACCACCTTCCTTGTACCCTATAACCAATTCTATATCCTTAAATAACTTTTCATCCTCACATAAAAACTTTCTGGTTATACTAGAAGATATCCGTATTTCTAATGATATTTTTGAGGCCTTATCTGATGAAAATTAGAAAAATGTCATGAAAGATGAAATGTAGACCCTAGAAAAGAACAATACATGGGAGATCATCAACCTACCGATAGGAAAAAAATCAGTCGGCTGCAAATGGGTGTTCTCTGTAAAACTACAAAGCTAATGGTACACTGGAAAGATACAAGACAAGACTAATGGTAAAAGAGTATACTCAGACATATGGCATTGACTACCAGGAAACCTTTGCACCTCTAGCCAAGATGAACACTTTCAGAATCTTACTCTCACTAGCAGCTAAGTATAATCGGCATCTGGAATAATTGGATGTAAAAAATGCATTCCTACATGAGGATCTGAAAGAAGAGATATTTATGAAAATACCACCAGGATTTAAGAAAAAAATTGGAGGTAACAAGGTGTGCAGGTTAGAAATGACTCTATATGGGCTCAAACAATCACCAAGGGCTTGGTTTGGAAGATTCTCAAAATTTATGCTAATTAATGGATATCAACAGAGTCAAGGGGACCATATACTATTCTTTAAACACTCAGACTCAGGGGAAGTCACAATATTATTAGTATATGTGGATGATATTATCTTGACCGGGAATAATGAAAAGGTGAAAGTGAGTCTAAGGAAAAATCTTACCAGGGAATTTGATATCAAAGAACTTGGTAGACTAAAATATTTTCTTCTCACTCCAGCAAAGGAATCTTCATCTCACAACAAAAATACATTAAAGATCTTCTGAAGGAGATAGGAAAATTAGCATGTAAGCCAGCACCAACACCAGTAGAACTAAATCTCAAATTGGGGGAAGCTAAAGACTTGTGCGAAAATTGATCTACCTTTCCCACACCAGACTAGATATAGCACTTGCTGTAAGTATGATCAGTCAGTTTATGCAAAATTCAAAACAGACACATATGCAAGCGCCAAGCGATAGACAGAATACTGTACTATCTTAAGGGAAACCCAGGGAAAGGGATTCTCTTTAGAAGAGATAATGGAATAACCCTAGAAGCATACACCAATGCTGATTATATAGGATCACCAGTGGACAAAAGATCCACTTCTGGGTACTGCACATTCCTTGCAGGAAATATAGTTACATGGAGAAGCAAGAAACAAAATGTGGTGACAAGATTTAGTGCAGAAGCAGAATATAGAGCTATGGCATTGAGAATATGAGATACCATGGATCAAGATGATTCTAGAAGATCTGATGAGGACATCGTCAGTGATTTCGACATGTGTACCATCGGAGACACCAGAGATTGACGGCCACGATCAGGAGTTTATATTCTGAGTCATTTTATGTAGTAGTTTATTTTATTTTTTTGTTTTACTGTTTTACCCTTATGGGTGGTCACTTGATGTTGTAGCCCGAGGGCATTTTAGTATTTTGTTTTCTTCCTTTCGGCCTATTTATATGAGGCCCCTTACATTGTATGGGATGATGAATGATTAATGAAAATTTTCTTTGTCTTCTTCTTCATCTTGTGTGAGCACTAGAGGAGAGAAAGAGAGCTCAAGGTGAGAGCAAGCGAAATACCCATCAACCGGTGGAAGAGTCCTCGGTTCGTGGTCCTTGTATTTTTATTTCTTCCATCTATTCTTCTTCTCCTCCCCGCCTCCCACCCGCCGATTCCTCTTAGTTCCCCCCCCACCGCCGGTCACCTCCCTATTTCCCATCATCTCCACCTCCAACCACCCGCCCCAACCCCTAACCCGCCGGCATCACCTTCCCCACCTCACCGCCCCCTCCTTTTCCCCTTGGACCGACCCCCACTCCCCCACCACCGGCCTCCCCGGACGCCTGAACCCGCCGGCCACCCCACCGCCAGCCGCCGGACTTCCCCTCCCCACCGTTCCCCTCCTCCCAAGCCCAAAGCCGCCGGCCTTCCTAATTTCCCTCCAAGGATTTTGAAATTTTCAAAATTCAAAGCCCATAAATACTTTCCTAAAATAACTCTCCCCATTAGGAAGGATTATCAATTTGAATTCAATTCAATATTTGAATTCAAATAGTTCCCTCCCTAATAAATCCCAATATTAGGAAACCTCCCTCTAATTACTCAAATCTGAAATTAATTTCAGATTTGATGTCAATTAGCATTTAATCCTCATGGCCCACATACAACGAATCTAGACACCTTGCTCCTCCTTTATGTGGCCGGCCCCTCCCTTGCCTTTTCTCCCTCCTAATCAACTCCCAATCACAATTAATTGTTCCCCTAATTCCCTCTCTAATAATTGCCCAAGTCCTATTTGAAATTTAAATTTAATTTCAAAGTGTTTCCCTCCAATTTCACTTAACCTGAAATTAATTTCAGGTTATCTAATCCCAACGCTTTCCAACTCAAACCTAGCCTCCTACCCTCTCTTCCTCCCGCCATCCCAAACCCCCACCCCTACCCAAACCGCCGGCCTCCCTCTCCACCCGCCACCTCCTTCCCCTCTCCTCCCCACTTCAATATGCATGGAGGAACTCGAATGGAACTTTGGATTCGTGCATGACGATCGAGGTCAAGTCGACATCCTCCAATCGCCCTTCTTTGACGTGGGCTTTGATTTCGACGACACCGTTGAGGAATACATCGACCGCATCCAATACGAGTTAGTTGACGTGATCGACGAGCAAAGATCAAAGGGACGTTGGATAATCTACGGTCATCCACCACCTCCTCCAATTCCGGCTACCTCTCCGGCGACTACTACCCTCCGCGCCACTTGTCTTCTAGTGGCTTCGCTAAGTGTGCTTGCAACGTTCATCCGCTAACCTCCACTATTAAGAGAGCGAGTGAGGGACCTCAAGGTGAACGATCTAAATTTTAAATGTGGGGATCTTGTTAAACTTGTTATTTGCATTACTTAGTAGTTGTTAAAAATTATTTTGCAAGTCCTACTAATCTCAACTTGTAATCCATTGCTTTTACCGAATCTCTCATGATACATTCTTAAAGATTAACTTGAGCACGCAACAGGTTTACTATTAGTAAGCAAAGTTCAATAGTTACATTAATCTCTTATGTGCAATTCTTGCTTCCATGCATATGTTTCACATCATCTTGGTATCAGAGCATGGCTAGCATGCATTACATGTGCTAGATGCATCCTAGGAGTCTACTTAACTATCCCTTAGCTTGTTTACATGCATACCATCGCATTATTACTTTACATCACTGTTTTATTTTGCTGTCCACTATTTTCCTGCACTCATTTAGTGAGTTGTAAGCCAATTTCTTAAATGTTTAGGTGCTGTCCACATCCTAAACTCATTCCCTTACACTTAAACTACTTAATCCATTAGGTTATGCTTGCTGTCCACTCATTTTCTGCACTATCTAGTGACAATTTGGAGAGTCTAACTTAGTGTTTAAGTGTTGTCCACAATCTAGAGACCTTCCTTAAACACTTAGATAACTTTATGCCCTTCTGTAGTTTGCTGTCCACATCATTCCTGCACACATCTAGTGATTGTAGGCTAGTTTCTTAAGTGTTTAAGTGTTGTCCTCAACCTAACAACCTTCCTAAGTGCCTAGGTTACGTAACCCACCGGTGTAGCTTGCTGTCCAAACAATTTTTGCACCCTTAAGTGAGTTTAAGTGAGCGTAACTTAGTGTCTTATTGACGTCCCTTACACCCAATCATCTTTGAGTGTCACTTGACGTTTCCCATGGACCCGATAGGACTTCAAAAGAAGCTAGATGACCTAGTTAGTCTTGTGGGTTCTCTAACTAAAACCCCGAAGGAGGAACATGTTCACTCTCCCCACTTTAGGTATACGCCCCATTCGATCAATCATGATAATCGGAAGATGCCCCACACTGCTTATCAACCAAGACTTGAGCCTAAGCCACAACGACATCACTTGGAATCACATTACCGTCTACCCACCTTTGATGGTTCTTCGGACCCTTACTACTTTAGGGAATGGGTTAGACAATTAGAGGACTATTTTGAATCATGTGATATCCCTAAGTCCCACCAGGCTAGCATCGCTAAGTCTCACCTAAAATGTCGGGCTCTTCAATTTTGGATGAGGTTAGAAGATCATAAAGAGTCTCGTGGTGAGTACCCTACTTCTAATTGGAAAAACATGAGGCGAGAACTTAGTTTAAAATACCTGCCTTCTACCAGCAACCAACCATCCGGTTTTAAGTTTAGGTCACCCCCATCCGATATCATGATTCCTAGTCCTCACCACACATCAGTTACCCATTTCCCTACCACTGTGATTACCCCTAAACCTGTCCGACATACCACTCCCACCCACATAACTAATCATAGAGTGACCCCTACACCTAGTGACCGTCATCCAGAGCACCGTTCTACCTCTTTTGTTGGGACAAACCGTGGACATTACTATGGTCGAGACCACCCATCCCTTAGTGACATCAGGGTTGCTGCCCCACCCTGTAAGTCTTCACTTAGCCTTGATGGCCGACCCTCTATTGGGTCTTCTACTGGTTCGGTCCCCTATGACTCCCCACTTGGACCGACTCCTAGCCGCCCTAGCAAACCTGTAGCCTCACCTGTTCTTGACCCTGCAACTATAATTGTAGTAAAAAGATGCATTAAAAAGAAAAAGTCATCTGAACCTAAGACAGAGTGCATCCATTTTGTGGATGCTAATGATCTTACTGATAATGAGGACTTCTTTGAGGATGAAACTGAAGTAAGCAAGTTAGATTCCCCACATGACTTGAACCCTGATTTAGGAGATCTGGAACCTTTAAACCTCAGTACCTCAGTCCACCTGACTCCTAATCTCCTCAAGGATATCCCTTTGAATAAAGTCTACCTGGACGATAGTAATGTGATCTCGAAAGAAGCCAATCTAACCTTGAACACATTGAATTTAAATTCGGAAGATCCTGATTTAGTTGTATCACCTACTGAGTTGACTTTAGACAATTCTGGTGGTAGTAATCTCGAGTCGGAAGTGGTTCAATTGAATTTACTACCTGAGTTAAACCCCGATTTAATTGACCCCGAATCCATGGATCTTAGGGCTATCACCAAATCTGGTTCTATTGAGAATAATAATATGATTTCGGAAGACAGTATTTTGAATCAGAAAGATCTTAAGCCTAGTGTGAAGGAAGAGCCTCCTCTTGTCTTATTGAGGTCTATTTTAGGAGTTGCTTCTTTAAATTTGCATGTGAAAGAGTGTGTCTCTACTAATTTGACTTACCTCACCATTCCTTGTATCGACTTTAATGCAAGAGAGAGCATTGGCCCATGCCTTCCTATCTCCCATCTAACTGTTGTGCCCACATATGCTCTGAATACTCTACCCCATCTCTTGGGTCCCATACCTGCTGGTGACTCCTTAGGCTATCCTATTATGGTTGTGAGTCAGGACCCATTGTCCTCTCATACTCTTGACTCCTACTTTTTACCCTCTATACCCTTGTCCTTCCCTGTTAAGAACCTTCCCTCTCCTAGTTGGATGATCTTACTAGATTACCTTACTGCCCCTAGGAGACATTCTGTGACCCTAGATGAGACTCCTTGTGGAGACGCCCTTTTAGTTAAGGATGTTTTCATTGCTCCTCCTACACCAGTTCCCTTAAATACAAAAGTTTTATGTCTTTCATTTTGTGACTGATCCATCTTTATTTTCATCTATGTGTGTTTGTGAGTCAGTGTGATTGTGTGTGCTTTGTAGTTTGTTATCTTCCACTATGTTCAATAATATGTGAGAGTCCACAATTATTCTTCAGGCATATCAAGTCTCTAGCATCACATTTTCTCATATCATTGATCTTGTTGATTCTTGAATTTTGGGCACATGATCTCGCATTTAACATGTCGCATTTGCATCGCATATTCAAGAATTGCACAAAGAAATTAATAAGAATTGAACAAAGCAACGCTAACTATAAACTCAATGCGAACTGCAAGAAAAGATTTAAAGAATTTAAAGTGGGAGATTCTGTAGTGGTTCGGACTCGTCCGGAGCGGTTTCTGCAAGGGACCGTTAAGAAGTTACATGCGAGAAGCTTAGGACCTTTCAAAATAATTTCCAAAATAAACAGTAATGCTTATGTGCTAGACCTCCCTGAAGGTTTTAACATTAGCCCCACATTTAATTTCGAAGATCTTGTAGCCTTCGAGGGTCCAGAGTTTAACCCCACTAATCTACTAAACAATAAGCCTTGTGTGACCCCACCTGGTAAGAACCCCAGCCTACCTCCACTCCCAAATATTCCCACTTTACCTATTGCGGAGAAAATTGAGGCAATACTTAGTGATGACATCATATCCACTAAAGACGGTGGTCGCCAAAGGTATTTAGTTCAATGGACAGGAAAACCGGAGGCGGAGAACAGATGGATTGATTGGGATGAGCTACAGAGATTGGACCCCGACTTACTAGAGTGGTACGAGAGCTCCATAGATGATTTCTCGACGGGGTCGAGTTTTCTCCCACCTGGGGAGAATGATGAGGACATCGTCAGTGATTTCGACATGTGTACCATCGGAGACACCAGAGATTGACGGCCACGATCAGGAGTTTATATTCTGAGTCATTTTATGTAGTAGTTTATTTTATTTTTTTGTTTTACTGTTTTACCCTTATGGGTGGTCACTTGATGTTGTAGCCCGAGGGCATTTTAGTATTTTGTTTTCTTCCTTTCGGCCTATTTATATGAGGCCCCTTACATTGTATGGGATGATGAATGATTAATGAAAATTTTCTTTGTCTTCTTCTTCATCTTGTGTGAGCACTAGAGGAGAGAAAGAGAGCTCAAGGTGAGAGCAAGCGAAATACCCATCAACCGGTGGAAGAGTCCTCGGTTCGTGGTCCTTGTATTTTTATTTCTTCCATCTATTCTTCTTCTCCTCCCCGCCTCCCACCCGCCGATTCCTCTTAGTTCCCCCCCCACCGCCGGTCACCTCCCTATTTCCCATCATCTCCACCTCCAACCACCCGCCCCAACCCCTAACCCGCCGGCATCACCTTCCCCACCTCACCGCCCCCTCCTTTTCCCCTTGGACCGACCCCCACTCCCCCACCACCGGCCTCCCCGGACGCCTGAACCCGCCGGCCACCCCACCGCCAGCCGCCGGACTTCCCCTCCCCACCGTTCCCCTCCTCCCAAGCCCAAAGCCGCCGGCCTTCCTAATTTCCCTCCAAGGATTTTGAAATTTTCAAAATTCAAAGCCCATAAATACTTTCCTAAAATAACTCTCCCCATTAGGAAGGATTATCAATTTGAATTCAATTCAATATTTGAATTCAAATAGTTCCCTCCCTAATAAATCCCAATATTAGGAAACCTCCCTCTAATTACTCAAATCTGAAATTAATTTCAGATTTGATGTCAATTAGCATTTAATCCTCATGGCCCACATACAACGAATCTAGACACCTTGCTCCTCCTTTATGTGGCCGGCCCCTCCCTTGCCTTTTCTCCCTCCTAATCAACTCCCAATCACAATTAATTGTTCCCCTAATTCCCTCTCTAATAATTGCCCAAGTCCTATTTGAAATTTAAATTTAATTTCAAAGTGTTTCCCTCCAATTTCACTTAACCTGAAATTAATTTCAGGTTATCTAATCCCAACGCTTTCCAACTCAAACCTAGCCTCCTACCCTCTCTTCCTCCCGCCATCCCAAACCCCCACCCCTACCCAAACCGCCGGCCTCCCTCTCCACCCGCCACCTCCTTCCCCTCTCCTCCCCACTTCAATATGCATGGAGGAACTCGAATGGAACTTTGGATTCGTGCATGACGATCGAGGTCAAGTCGACATCCTCCAATCGCCCTTCTTTGACGTGGGCTTTGATTTCGACGACACCGTTGAGGAATACATCGACCGCATCCAATACGAGTTAGTTGACGTGATCGACGAGCAAAGATCAAAGGGACGTTGGATAATCTACGGTCATCCACCACCTCCTCCAATTCCGGCTACCTCTCCGGCGACTACTACCCTCCGCGCCACTTGTCTTCTAGTGGCTTCGCTAAGTGTGCTTGCAACGTTCATCCGCTAACCTCCACTATTAAGAGAGCGAGTGAGGGACCTCAAGGTGAACGATCTAAATTTTAAATGTGGGGATCTTGTTAAACTTGTTATTTGCATTACTTAGTAGTTGTTAAAAATTATTTTGCAAGTCCTACTAATCTCAACTTGTAATCCATTGCTTTTACCGAATCTCTCATGATACATTCTTAAAGATTAACTTGAGCACGCAACAGGTTTACTATTAGTAAGCAAAGTTCAATAGTTACATTAATCTCTTATGTGCAATTCTTGCTTCCATGCATATGTTTCACATCAAGATCTAAGGATCAAATGGGATGAACCCATGAAATTGCATTGTGACAACAAATCAGCAATCAACATAGCTCACAATCCAATCCAGCATGACAGGACCAAGCACATAAAAGTGGACAGACATTTTATAAAAGAAAAATTAGACAGTGGTCTTGTATATATCAACTATGTATCATCAAAAGATCAACTTGTCGATATCCTTACCAAAGGATTGGATAACTCTACCTTTCTCAAAATGATTGTCAAGCTGGGAATGACAAATCCATATTCCCCAGCTTGAGGGGGAGTGTTAAATCTCAGTCGCTCTCTCTAGAAGAGATTCCACGGCCACAGATCAGGATCCATGGGAAGCCCGCATGGATCACGCCTAAATCACGATGATTTTCTTCCATAGTTAGATAGCAGATTTAGGAAGGAATATATGAGGACAATAATGCCTGATTTTGTAGTTATTTGTTTCTTTATTCAGATATATTGTATAGATCTATAAATATGGATGAAATTGTGTAATAATATATGGTTTTTCCCTCTCAAATCTCTGATTTCAACATTATCTTTACTGTCACTATATTTCATAACAATTTTCTTTCACACGAGCATGCAGAAACTCTTTTGGAGCTTAAATCCTGTTTGTTAAAAGAATTTGTTGAATCCATGTTTGAATGGCATGTTATTTTTACCAGCTGGATTGAACAATTTGGTTTAGCTTTCTTATACCATAAACCATAGGAGATGGAGACATGTTCATATTATTCAGAATAGTCGTGTAGCACTGCAAATTTCAAAGTGTCAGCGAACAGTCTGAAATATTTTAACAATTTCATTCTGGCCTTCATTTTTTTTTCTGGCCAATGTTCCTTCCCATTTAAAAGTTCTTGTTTTGCAGCTGGTGTCTTTAACTTGGAAGAGTTTTCCGCTAATACTTCTATTTTCAGCATATATCCTCCTGCAGTTTGTATTCAAATTCTCAATTATTTGTGCCTTGGAAGGAGTAATGTTGGTCACTTTTGCTTGATTTTTCTCTTTCTCCTGGAAATGTATAGTGCAGAAAAACTCAGACCTGAAAAGGAGCTTGAGCGTGCTAAATCTGAAATTTTACGGTGTAAATTGAAGATACGGGAGATATTTAAGCACCTTGAGTCTTTGCTTGCTGAAGGAAGGCTTCAGGAATCATTATTTGATCCTGATGGAATTGACAGTGAAGATGTAGGTGAACCTAATGATTACTATTTGAAGTTTCGTTATTCTTATCTGACTTCATTATTAAGAGTTTTTGAGAGGTCATAATTCATGTTTTTACATAATTTTGTAGATATTCTGCGGTAAGTGTGGTTCCAAGGAAGTGTCAGCTGACAATGATATCATTCTCTGTGATGGTGTATGTGAACGTGGTTTTCATCAGAAGTGTTTGAATCCTCCTCTGTTGAGTGAAGATAGTATCACCTGAGCCTCCAAAATATCATTCTGGTTTTACTTTCATCATTTATGTTGTAGACTGATCTTTCAACTAACTTGTCATCTTCTTATTCTTATTCTTAGTTCCTACTGGAGATGAAGGATGGTTGTGCCCTCAATGTGATTGCAAAGTAGAGTGCATTGATTTGCTTAGTGAGTTTAGAGGAACTGATCTATCAATTGAGGACTCATGGGAAGTAAGCATTACATTGTTGTTGACGATTCTCTATTTTTAAACCACACGGCACAACATAGTTTTTCCAGAGCTTCAAAAGAGAATTCCAACTTACATTTGTGCAGAGAATTTTTCCTGAGGCTGCAGTTTTGGCAAATGGAAATGGCCAGTATGATGACCTCAATCTTCCATCAGATGACTCTGAGGATGATGATTATAAACCTGAAGCTCAAGGTGTTGAGGTAGATGACCAAGAGGAAGGATCGGGTGAATCAGATTCAAGTTCCTCATCTTATGATTCTACATCATCAGATGATAATATGAACCAAGCTACTGTTGAATTACCTACAGATGATTCTGAAGATGATGACTACGATCCTGATGCTGCAGATCCAGACAAAGAAATTGACAAGAGCAAATCCAGCTCAGATGAATCTGATTTTACATCTGATTCCGACGAATTTTGCGCTGAACTCAAGAAAATCTCATATGCTGAAGAAGCTTCTTCATGTTCTCAACCAAATTTGGAATTTTTTGTTGATTCTGGTAGAGATGAAATGAAGGATAAAGATAAGATATATGACTATTCTGAGGTACCTTCTGCTACGCTAGATATAGACAAACAAGAAAGTGGGTTAAGTTTGTCAAATAAAAGGGGCCGTGAAAGGTTAGATTACAAGAAGCTATATGATGTAAGGCTCCCTCCTTTTTATGTACCGTTATTATATCTGTATCTTTGTAGAAATGCAAGCAAAAGAAAGACCTGATTATTGCTTCGTGTAGAATTGTTTATTGTAATAAAGAGGAGTGTATCTAGTGCATGGGGGTCTCTTTAGTGTAGAGTCTGGTAACTAATTGACTTACTAATGAGGGAATATAAGTGGATTTCTTGCGGGGATTAGCTTCCTTACATTGCTCTTAGTTTTTTTTTTTAATTTAATTTTTAAGGATGGATGTATAATATGTTCTCTAACTTCTGTTCATTCTTGGAGCCTTGGCAATAGAATGTGGTTTTCCTCGAATTGCTTTCCTCCTCTTCTTTGGGTTAAGCTTGTACTGTTTTACTAAAGCTATGTCAAAATTTGAACCTTTGTTTACCAATCACTGTCTACCTTATGTGCTTCATGTTTGTAAAAAACAACATTACATCTCCTTTCTGATTTCATGAAATCCTTTCCATTACCCTTTCATTGGGAGAATATTCATTGCAAGATGGTCAAGTTGATCATAATCTGTAAATTTTTTAATCCGTTTCGTCTCTTTCAAATATTCATGTTCAGTGTTTTTTTGGATATCTTGATGATCTTCAACTAAGAACAGTGGTTGCTTTTTACTAAAAAATGGTTTTTTTTTCTCTTTGAATTTTGCATTGTTTTATGTTTAATTTACTACATAAAATATCTGAAAGTTTTGTTGCCAACATGCTATTATTGAAATTAACAGTTGTATGATTTCCTTAATTCATAGGAAGCGTATGGTAAATCATCCTCTGATTCTAGTGACGATGAAGAGTGGACTGAAATGAGTTCACCAAAGAAGCTGAAGAAAACTGATGATAAAGGAATTGAGGAGGTATTATGCAATTCTAGTTCTGACATAATACAACACCTGAAAAGCTCCAGCATTGATGGGGTACAGTCTAGAAACTTGTATAGCTATTAAATCTGACTTGGATCAACCACAATTTCTCAGGTTGCCAATGAAATTTTTGTAAAGGAAACTCCAAAATTGCCTAAAAAAATCGCTAGTTCTTCTGCAGTTGAGAAAGATCATGGTCCTCAAGAACCTCGTTCTAGTGGCCGTAGTTCTGCTGCTGTTCTTAAAAAATCTGGAGTAGCTTCTAAGGTAATGGCTGCTTGAGTTCTGTTTTGTTTTCCTCTTCCCAATTTTGTTATGCTTATAAAGCCAATTTGTTGGAGTTGCGGAATTATTAGAATGCATGTCATCTTTGAGGGAAAATGTTTCAGATTTACTTAATAAAAGGATTTTTTTTTCTTGATCGCTAGTTTTAACTAATGTAATTCATTTGGAACATTCGAATTTTAAGAACCTTTTTCAAACGCTCTAATGTGAAATCATAGTCAATATGTGCCAAACCCCTTGGAGTATTTTGTTCACCTTTTTGGACTCCGAAAATTCGTTCCCCAACTTTGCTGAAAGAGTTTAGGGGTTTTTTGATCAAAATTTCAGAGGACAAATTATATCTTAGTCTTAGATAAGGTACTACTTAGATATTTTTCCATCCAAATTAGAGCATATAGAAATAGATAATGGAGACATATTTAATGGAGTTAAAAAGATTAAAACCATAAACAATTTCAAATGGTGAAAACTTAGTAGCAGAACGAACATAAATAATTATTATAAATAAATTTAACATGTGGTGAACATTCCTTCCAAGTTATGATATATTTCTTAAGAATGGCTCGTAGTAAAGTGGATAGAGTTCTATTAATAACCATTGTCAGACCATCTGTCTGTGTATTACAATTAGTAGAAAATAATAAGCCAGTTTTTAAGGCTAGAATGATAGTTGTCCAACCTTGATTAATACTTTCTATGACCCTCATATAGTTTGTTTATCTCATGTAGCTTGAATTAGCCCATATAGTGCAGGTTTGAATATCCTTGCATAAAGTCATGTCACCAGCCCAATAGGAAGTTGAATTAGATCTGAACATGCCTCAGCTTCCATATTTGGCTGCATACTAGTTTTGTTCCCATCATAAGATCTCGTATGGGCCATACGCGTGAAGTTATGATGAGGGAATAGTGACGATTGAACGACAGGATTTGACATTGTGTGTCTCAAGGGGTACGGGGTCCAACAAATCCTGGAATCTAGGATTTTTTATTCAATGGGAAAATAAGGAATAGGAATTTTTAAAATTTAATTTGATGATGATTGATTTTATGTACATATGGGAGAATTGTTAGTTGATTTCAACAAATTTAATGAGGAGATAACAAACCTCCTTTGTATTTTTCTTGTTGATCCACTTATGAAATTTTGATCAATTGCTACCAATTGCGATTATGATGCACTGCTAACAATGCGGTATGTTCAAATCATTTGGTTGAAGATGGTGTTGTTGACTACTAGCAATGGCCACCATTGTCAAACATCTGGGTTATTTTGGGTCATGTAGGCTTGACCCAGGGAAAGGCCTGTCCAATTATATTTTACATGGCTTTTGATGTTTAGATAGGTATGAGCCACGATGTTAATTATCTCCAAAACAGTGCCAAAATTATAAATAAAGCCCTTAATCATTCCTTTGGGGAGATTGTGATGTAAGCTGGTGCAGCCTATAAATCCTAAGCCAAGTAAGAAAACACTAGGTATACAAAAGAAAAAATAAAAACACCAAACTAGAATTGCAATAAAAAAAGACATTCTTTTCAATATGACAAATACAAACACTAAACAGAACACAACAAAGTTTTCAACTTCTAATAGAAACCCCTTACAAATTATATTAGAACAAGACATGACACAACTTAAGACTTACAATAATTTAAAAGAAGAAAGATACAGGTGGGGCGGGAACTGTGGAGAGAGAATAAGAGGTAGAAAATCGAGACGAAGAAGTAGAGGGAAAGGGGAAAGGATGCTAGCTCACAAGCTAGAAAAACCCGCAGGTTTGTAAATGAAAAATCATTCCATTCTCTTCCAAAAACTGCAGCAAAATAGCCCCATTTATAAGGGAAAAACAGCCAACCACACACATTAATGAGCCACCCTAAGCATCTAATATGAGCCAACACAAAACTTAGGAAATAACATAGGGAAGGGGAACGGCCAGCACAGGGAACCAGCAAAAAGCAGTCCTAAATAGTATAGGGAAGGGAAATGGCCAGCACAGGAAACCAGAAAAAAAAAACAAATTTCAAGTATTTGGGAAATCGAAATCTGTATAGAAAGCAGGAAATCCAACAGCCACCAAACAATCCAAACAGCCAGCTTTGCCTACATCAATTCTCCCCAGGTGGAGGAATCTCGTCCCCTGATGAGATAGCATTAGAACTTCCATTATGTTCCGAATGCACCTATTTTGATTCCTGTATTAAAATGTCGTACTTCCTTTGGATCTTCTCTTTTTTTTTAAATAAACTCGGATTGAAATAGATGCCTCTTATTTTCATATTTCTCTCAACAGAAATACATTCGTGTTTGAATTTTGTAAAGTTCGTTCTGCAAAGAATTAATAGAATATGCTTGTGTTGGTACTCAATTTGTGGCTGAAAATTTCTCCTCTGGAATCCAAGGCATAGAAGGCTGACTTTCAAAATCCGCAGGATCAAATTCATCTTGAGATTCCTTTACGTCTTGGTTTGGAACTTCGACTTGTTGATTGATTGAACTATCCTTTTTTTGTTTTTTGATTTTTTTTTTTAAATTTTTTTCTAAAGAAAAAAGGAAGACTCTCAATAACCTAAAGCTCTGATACTAAATTGGTACAACCTAGAAATCTCTGAGCCAAGTAAGAGAACACTAGGTATGCAAAAGAAAAAAAAACACCAAACTAGAATTGCAATAAAAAAAGACCTTCCTTTCAATATGACAAATACAAACATTAAATAGAACACAACAAAGCTTTCAATTTCTAATAGAAACCCCTAACAAATTATATTAGAACAAGACACGACACAACTTAAGACTTACAATAGTTTAAGAGAAGAAAGATACAGGTGGGGCGGGAACCGTGGAGAGAGAAGAAGAGGTAGAAAACCGAGACGAAAAAGTAGAGGGAAAGGGGAAAGGAGGCTAGCTCGTAAGCTAAAAAAACCCGCAGGTTTGTAAACCAAAAATCATTCCATTCTCTTCCTAAAATTGCAGCAAAACAATCCCATTTATAAGGAAAAAAATAGCCAACCACTCACATTAATGAGCCACCCCAAACATCCACTAGGAGCCCAAACTAGAATTGCAATAAAAAAAGACCTTCCTTTCAATATGACAAATACAAACACCAAACAGAACACAACAAAGCTTTCAACTTCTAATAAAAACCCCTTACAAATTATATTAGAACAAGATACGACACAACTTAAGACTTATAATAGTTTAAGAGAAGAAAGATACAGGTGGGGACGGAACCTTGGAGAGAGAAGAGGAGGTAGAAAATTGAGGCGAAGAAGTAGAGGGAAAGGGAAAAGGAGGTTAGCTCGCAAGCTAGAAAAACCTACAGGTTTGTAAACCAAAAATCATTCCATTCTCTTCCTAAAACTGCAGCAAAACATCCTCATTTATAGGGGAAAAAGCAACAAACCACTCACATTAATGAGCCACCCCAAACATCTAATAGGAGCCAACACAAAACATAGGAAATAGCATAGGGAAGGGGAACGGCCAACACAGGAAACCAACAAAAAGCAGTCCTAAATAGGATAGGGAAGGGGAACGGCCAGCACAGGAAACCAGAAAAAAAAAATTCCAAGTATTTGGGAAATCGAAATCTGCATAGAAACTCGGTAGGAAATCCAACAGCCACCAAACAATCCAAACAGCCAGCTTTGCCTACATCATAAGTCTATAGGATCTTTATGGAAAATAGAACAACTTGATTATATATTCCCATAGGTGGTGGTGAAATGCTTATTTAGGGTTTGGACATAAGTTATGCTTTGAGGAATATGAGGAGGAACTCTTGAGATGTTAGGAAAATTATTGATGATATTTTTATGAATTTTGGATTAGTGATTGAAGAGTTATAATATTTTTAATCTGGTTGCTCGCAGTAGGAAGTTGTATCTCTATATTGGGCTTTTGGTTATCTTAAGGTTATTGAGTAGCTGAGCCCTTAGGAGTTATGAGGGATATGGGGGAATATTTCGAAATGTTTTAAAAAGATTGAATGTGTTTTCTAATTGATGGAAGCTAGACTTAAGGTTATGTAGAGGAGATAAGAATTGTGTTGGGAACAAGGAATAAGGATGGGAAAAGATAAATAAAGACTTACAAAAATCATGGTGGATAAGTCTTTTCACATGAAATGCACTAGCAAAACTAACTTTTATTCAATGAATTAAAAATTACCAAGAAAGATCCTATTAATAGGTTTTTTTCATGCCTATATAATTTTAGAAAAGCCTTAGGAGCCAGTAAAATATAATTCATTATATGGATAGATGACTTATCCTAATACAAAAGGAAAGAAAAATAAGAGAAATAAAATAAAACTTAAGCTTCTAAAAGCATAAAATTTTGGATTGGTCGAATAAGATTGGTAGAGTGGTCTTAAATCAAGCAATTTATGAAGATTTTTATTTCTTTAATTAGTATGGCCTACCTACCCATTAAAGAACCTTAAATTAAGCTTCTTAATTATTCTCCCATAATTTTAAAGAGATTATGAGTTGTCCATGGGTTTGTTCTTGGCATATTGTATGTTGGTCGAAACGAATGGTATGTTCTTGGCAGTTCACTTGCTCTGGATGATAGTTTTGAAGGCATTACCGTTTCAGAAGTTGTTGAGTCTTTATATATTTTTAGGCAGGCGTGGACTGATTTCATCTGTTTTTTTCTACAGATGGGATTTGATGATTGGTTAGAAAAATTTCTTTTTTATGATCTTTGCCTTCGTCCAACTGTGAAGCTTGCTGGGAAATTAGTCGAATTGTTTACACCAACTTAGTTCTTATTTTTTCTGTTTAATGACTTTTTTCTCCAATTATTCCATTTTCCCCAGTTTCTTAATTATTGGATGTAGTCTTACAATTGTATTTTCTCAAATATTTCATAACTTAGAATTCCCTTGTTGTACGGAATTTTAGTACTTAGTATTTTCATGCTCTCATGGTAATGTTGTGTCATGAGGAATCAAATCATTTTTTTACACACCTTTATCCTTACTCGAAAATGCATTATTGGTAATTATTAAATCTTTAAAATGGCTTACTTCTTAATGCTTTCTCCATGCGAATGCATGCAGTTGTTGCTATAATGCTATATCATACTAAAAAAACTCCAAACATATCATTATTTCATCTATTTACATTGCATTTCATTCACGTTAATGGCATAATAAAGGAAGCTCTGAAATTTTCTTTTTTCTTTCATCTATTTATTGAATGTGTTCGAGTTGTCCTTGTGTAGTGCTTGCATTTAGACAATGATACATGTTACATTACCTTTTCTTTTTCTGTTTCCTGCGTAAGACATGCCATTTTGCAAACTTTTTTTTAGGTTTTTATCCACTTTATTAACTGATTTCAACAATTTTCTTCGGTAGAAATTATCGGAGTCCTTAAAAAAAAACCAGTACCCAACAAAGAAAGAGAAGGAAAGTCTTGCTCAAGAACTCCGCATGACATACAAGCAGGTCTCAGTCTGGTGATTCTTAAATGTCATAACTTCTAATAGATCCCCAGAAAAATGAACCTTAATAAGTTGTGTAGGTTACCAAGTGGTTTGACAATGCACGGCATAGTTCCCGTGTTTCTGCCAAGCAATCGAGCAAGATTGGTACGGCAACTGCTAAGGAAGTTACTGTTCACTGTGATACTCCGACAAGCCATTCTGAGCCTGACAAAGGAGCCCCAGCAAAATCACCTTTATCATCCACGCTGGTTAAAGCCACTGACAAAAAGGTTTGAATTCAATTTTCTTTTGACAGAATATGTCATTGTCTTCAAAGTCTTAGCTGAAGAAATTCTTGCTATCGAAATGATGAATTTTGCACGTTACTACAATGACATACTCAACAGCGAGAAAACTAACTACTAATTAGATATTAATATAAACTTTTACTGTTAACCACTGCAAACTTTTATATTTGTTTATATATCAACTAATTCTTAATAACTGTCAGTATGCTACCTTATTTTTTAAATCCTTACTAATATATCACCCTAGCTAAATGATGAGAATGTTTCATTAGCATAAAATAATATTTTATTCATTGATTTTAAAAATAATTTATGCTAAAATCATATAATTTTATCATTTTACTTTATGGGGCTGTTTGGTTGGAGGAAAAGTAAATGCAAAGCATAGTTGTGGGCTCCGAAAATTCCAATGAGAGCACCCCGGCCTCTCTGCGCCATCAGTCTCTATTTTTTCTTATTTGATGGTGATGGCAGCGAAGAGTTTTAACTAGATTAGGTTCTGGGTGAATTTTCAGAAGGTAGATTGGGTTTTAGATAAGACACTACCCAGAGATTTCACCCTCATTTTGTGAGGACTTTTTGATCTGAGTTCTGGTTTCCTATAGGCACAAGCCCTATAGTTAATTACCCCTCTCGATAACAAGAGAGAGCTTTCGATTAAGGCTAGTTATTAAAGAGGTTGTATAGGTTGTAAATACAACATATAATAGCAACAGTTTTAGGGTTTGAATTTGATTTGATGATTTGGAATTTATCACTATGCACTTAAAACTGATGGTGGGGGGAATGAAGATGAGCCCGATCAAGATCCCATGGTTCCATCGTCCCGGGCTGTCATGATGCCTGGTCTACTTAGTCAGAGGAGGTAGTCGACCCAACCTGACAGAAGGCACCTTGTCGGCAGCCATGGGTTGCTTCATCCAAGAATACCTTGTAAACCTGGGTTAGTATTTGTCTAAGGGGATATATCTAAATCCACCTTAGCTGACAGAGGACTTTGTGCCTATCGAATATACCCTATGATTTATGACTCAAGGGTTTGAAGCCTTTAGGGAACATACGGGCTTTGGCCGTGATTGTAATATAATGGTGCCATTTCGCGGCAAAACCATCCGATCAGAGGGCACTTGTCACGTCCCTGCTGGCAAGAGATTATTTGAGGATGAATTTTAGTGATACATCTGACATGCATTCGCTCTTTGTGAGTTGAGGTTAATTTCAATTTTGTCACCCCCGAAAAACGGTTGCGGGAGGTGGATGAGTTTTAGTTTCAAGTTTTAAAGTGATAGATTTCATTTCAGGGATTTGAGCTTTTATTGGATTTGAGATTTGACCCCTCCGGTTGAGATTTTATGTCAACACGGCCATCATCGGGGTGACGTTAAGGTCACTTATATTTTCGTAGGATTTTGGGAGGCATTTTGTACTTCAAGTCATGTCGACTCCAGTCCTTTCGAGGAGGAGGAAACTTAAGTTTAGACCCGCGCAGTATTCTCAGACCATTGGATTTTAGAATCATATGCAGTGGTCGGAGCACATGCGGGTTATATTTATTTTTGCAACTAGAATGTTCTATTAACGAGCATTTGACCCTGCGTAGCATTCTCGAATATTGGCGTTTAGAAATTTATTGTATTTGTCGGAGCACATGTAGGGATGTAGCATTTCAGTTTAGTGGGATCATGTTTAATACATAAAGGGGGGATTTTAAAATATTTAAATATGATCCATTGTGTCAGTGATTTCATTTAGAAAAATGCCCGAGATTTCATTTAAGGGCTTACGAACGCCTTCTGTCCGCTTATACACATATTGCGGATCCGATGGCGTATGTGTTATTTGCTGCTTCTTGCAGTTGAGTTATTCAGTAGTTTGGAGAGCTGCTCTGTTAGAGAGCTATTGTGTGAACTGCCACTTATTGGAGAGCAATTTGAGTTATCTGATAGTTTGGAGATCTGCTCTGTTAAATGGTTGTTTTGGAGAGTTCGTGTGAGTTGTTTGTTAGTTTGATAGCTTTGCAGCTTGAAAGCCATTTGGAGAGTTGTTAGAGAGCTTTATAAGAGCATGTACTTAAATTGGATTATTGGAAACATTTCAATTTTATGTTATTTATTTTATTATTTTGATTGGATTAATTAATTAGGTGAATTAATTAAGAGAATTTTAATTAAAATTAAGTTTCAATTTAAAATCAATTATTTAGTTTGTTAATTTGAATTGTATTTTAAAATTGTTCATTTGATTTAATCGTTATATTAGTTAATTAATTATGTATTTTTAATTCAATTTAAATTAGCCTATTTAAATGAGTTGATGAGTTATCCAATTTATTCATTAAAAGATATTATTATTAAGATTTAAATTAAGTTAAAGTTTTAAATGAATTTAAATTGAATTTTAAATTAATTATTAAATCATTTTAATTTATCAATTAAATTAATATCATGATCAATTTAACTAATGAAATTTGTGTTTGTTTCCAAAATCCACGTAAGTCCAGAACTTTTAAGAAAATTTTGGCAGCCTTCCGGCATCCCCTCCTCAGCGCCGGGAGGTAAGGAGGGCATTTGCCCTTTTGGCTCGACTCGACTGGATCAAATCAACGGCGAGGAGATTGGGAGAGCGAATCGATCCCAATAAGAGTCTTCAACGATCCTTGTTGTGCGCGACGTGTCGATTAAACCATTTAATTTAATTTTATTTAATTTTAAAAATATTTTTATTCCCCTCGAAAATCTGGCAGCCTTCCGGCGCCCCCTCCCCTCGCGGGGAGGTTGGGGAGGGCGCTTGCCCTTTTGGCTGGACTCGGCCGGAGCGAATCAACGGCGAGGAGATTGGAAGAGTAGTGTATGCACTCCCTCGGTCGGATAAGCTCGACGATCGAGGGCTTCGGGGGACCGAATCAAACCCCGGGACTTCCTTCAAAAATCTTTAATTTATTTTTGTACCTGTTTAAAAATCCTCTCACCACTCTCTTTTTCTTCTTTTTTTTTCTAATATATATATAATATTATATAAATAATATAAATAACAATAATATAAAGTATATATATATATATATATATATATATATATATATATATATATATATATATATATATATATATATATATAATCAGAATATACTTTTATATAATATTATATATTATAATATCATAAAGCATAGAGATAGGAAGAAGAACCCCGATTGGGTTGGGAGGCGGAGACGACGGGAGTCACGCACAGGAGCCGGGGTTCGAATCAGCGGCGGAGGGTCGGCCGGCGGCTGGTCAGGTTTGGCTCGGCCGGAGCAGAGACGATCGACGACGAAGGCAGGCCGGCGACGGGTTCGTCCGGGTCTAGGGCACGTCGAGTTCGGTCCTTGGAGAAGGCGTCGATCGCAGAAGGAGGAGAGGGGCTTCGGCTTTGCTTGCGACTGTGAGTTTGGTCCTCTAGGGCACGGCGGCGGCCAGAGGCGGAGTCGGAGGTCGACTGGCGGGGTCGGCGTCTGGCGTCGGAGTCAGAAGCGGGCGACTGGAGCAGGTAAGTTCCGAATTCTCCTTTCCTTGCGATCTCTTGTCGTTCGGAGAGCGTAAACCTACGAATGAGGTCGAGCGGATGTTTTGTATCATGAGAGGCGGTTGGAGGGAGGTCGTGGGATCGTGCACTGGTTGGGTCGTTTGAGTCGTGGGACTGGCGACAGTTACAGGTCAACAATAGTGAATGCATTGCTTTTTTACTTTTTGGTGTTTGGTTGGACACCGAGTAAAGTAAAGCAAATTCCTAATGTATTTGGAACTCCTCGCTTTACTTCATTTTCCGTGTAAAGTAAATCCGCTCAAAATCGAGCGAAAAAGGAATTCAGGCGGCTGAGAGAGAGCAGCTCGCGGGAAGAAATCTTTGTTTCTTCATCATGCGACAGAACCATCTTCGAACACATCTTCGTTACTTCCTCCTGCTTGGCGTGAAGTAGAGTTCTGCACCACTCGATTCTTCGACTCCTTTGTTGCTACTTGACATCACTCCGACGACGTTTCCTTCTTGTCAGATCTGAAGGCACATCTTCGAAGGCATCTAGAGTTTGCTTTTCATCTTATATATTTCTCTATTGCCATCCTACTTCGTTGCTTGGCGTGAGGAGTTGATTCTTCTGCTCCATCGTTGTTGTTCGACTTCGCATCAACTTTGTTCGACGACGTTCCTTTCCTATCCGATCGGAAGTCACGATCATTTTGATCGGAGACGGGCTGGTGATGCAATACAAAGACATTCTGCTGGGGAATCATGTCGATGAAGATGTGGGCAGAGACGATATAGTTTGTGGATTTCAGTGGAGTTGGAGATGGTAAAGCGAAGGCGTTCAAGGAGGCAATCTATCAGATTAAGCACTTGAATTGTCCTGGCAGCACGCTTCTCTACATTCCCGCCGGAGTTTGGATCACTGGAGCGTTTAATCTCACTAGCCAAGGGCGCGGTCATCAGGGCCACACAGGTAATGGATTTTATGCTCAAAGTATAATCAGGCAAGATTTTACTTTGCAAATATCCAACCAAAAAAAAATCCCCTTCATTTACTTTACAGCCCACCAAATAGGCCAAAAATATTTAATTTATACTGCATTTACTTCACACTGTATCTACTTTACAGCCAACCAAATAACCCTTATATCAATTGATAAATCAATTACAATGGATGAACTTAGGTTTATTCTTCATGCTAATTTATTGCAAACAATGATGACAGTCTATTTGACTGTTAAAAATATATTTAAATTGGCTAGATTTTAAATATGACCAAAATTTAAATGTTAAAATAGATTTAATTTGTTAAATGTAAACCAAATTCATCCATTAAGCTTGATTTATCTTTTGATGTAAAGTTAAATGAGAATTTTATATGATTCACATAATTTATTATTTTCTATTAGTAACTAACAAAATATTCGTTGATGTTATTAAAAGATGCTTTCATATTAACACCATTTAGCTAGAATAATATATTCATAAGGGTTTAAAGAAAAGAGTGATATACCAGTAATTATGAAGAGTTGAACACTATACCAATAAAAATTAAAGTTTATTGATCGTCAGCTATATGTTCATAGCTGTATTAGATCTGTGTGATAGTCCAATATCCCTTACTTCGATTTATGGATTACTTGCACAGAAACTTGATGAAGCCTTCCAAGAAAACCAATATCCGAGCAGGGAAAAGAAGGAAGAGCTGGCTCAAGAACTCGGCATGACATTCCGAAAGGTATCACTGTCAGCTTTCAATGTGCATGTAAATCATTCACAATATATGAGCGTTGATGATTGGTTTCATCTTTCAATGTGCATGTAAATCATTCAACAATATGAGTGATGAGAATTAGTTTCATCTTTTGATATTCATGTAACTCATTAAATAATATATGAGCTTTAGACTATGTTTGGTATAGCTTTCTTGCTGCTTTTTAAAACAACGTTTTAGTACAAAAAATTTTTGAATTAGAAAATTTTGTACTAAAAAACCATTTCCGAAAGCAATAAAGAAGTTGTCCCAAATGACGCCTTAATCTTAATGTTTTTTGTCTACGGCAGCCTACGCAGGGTTGACCGTCACATCTGTGTAGGTTGTTGCAAACCAAAAGCCTCAGGATCAATGCTCACAAGATCATCACATATTTTGTTGAATAATTTACATTCACGTCAAAAGATGTGATGGTCCAAGTTTATTACCGTCCCATACATGAGCATTGATTCTTTTTAGCCTTCAACGTCCTGCAAGAATGTGACAGTTCAAGATGACCGACACATTGATTGTCTTTGACGTTAGCTAATCGTTTTGGTCCACCAAAAATTGGATGCGTGCATGAAGGCTTATACCTAATTGATCCAGTCTTGGTCGACTATTGGCTCTTGTGAGTTAGTATTACTACACAATATAGAGAACCAAACTGAAGTCCCAATATTTCAATTTTCTAGGTGAGCAGATGGTTTGAAACTGCACGTCGTCGTTCTCGTAGTAAGGAATCCAGCAATCATGCAACTACTAGCCCAAATAAAACTGAAGCCTTCTCCTGCAGAACTCCCGGTAGCCATAAACTTGACAGAGATGAGCAAGAAAACACAACTGGAGCTTCCACTCCAGATACACTTACCATCACCAGCACAACAAGAAGAAATGTGAAGCCTGACAACAGAGTATCCCCTCGAGACAAAGTTAGTACCCCGACAAGCAGCACAAGTCTATGGAGGCATGACCATGAAATAGATTTTGATTCACCAATTGCAAATGGAGCGGCTTCCAATGAGAAGGAAAAGAAAGCAGTAGACGATCGGCGGAAGGCCATAGCTAAAGAGCTGAGGAGGATGAGGAGAGGTAGATAGCATATTTTCAGTGGAGAAGCTTCTTTGGTTCTCTCCTGGAAGTGAGTGGAAATGCTGTGAGACTGGTTAGAATGCAGATTTAATACCTTGTTTTTTGGCCTGTATTATGGGCTTCTTCTGATGTATTTGTTTGCATATGACTTTGGATTCAAGACAGGGGCAGCTTTGGACCCCTTCTTGTAGCATGATGAAGATAATTAACATATCTTAGTGGAACTTTGCAATTAGGATATACCCAAGGCTTCTGCTATTGGAAGTCCTTTGAAGAGTTTTTTTTTATCTTTTTGTTTGTTATAAATTATTATTCAGTTGTTGGCACTAATCCAATTTCCTCCTCACTCTTCTGCTATTTCTATTTGTTCCATGTGGTGATTGTCAATATGGATTCCATCAACAACTGATTTGAATAGCTAGATACCCTTTTTGAAACTCTGATGGCAATGGATACCAATAAAAGTGTCTGTAGTTTATGCATGATTAAAAATTTCTCTAGATGCTACATTTATGATGTATCATGCATGTCTTTATGGACTTATTCATCAGGAGCTTTGAGTCCTTTTAGGTTTTGTTTGGCACAATTTTCTTGTTGATTTATTTTTCAGATCGTAATTATAATATTTTTTTAATTGTTATTGTTTGCCTACATATAATATTGATCTCCAATAAAATCTCCGAACTAATAGTTAAATTTTTTATTACAAATGAAGAATAATTAATTGTAAAATTAAACTTTATTTTTTTTTTAATATTTTTGTTATTTTCTTATATGTAGCCCTTATAAATAAGATTGACTAATGAAATTAAGATGAAGTTACTCCTACACAAACATACTCTCTCTCTCTCTCTTTCTCTCCCCCCTCCTTGCTCCTCATCATCTTCTTCTTCTCTCCCTATTTAGCTCACCCAAGAAAGAGACCTAGCAAGAAACAACTAGCCTCCTTGTTCTTCATCATCTTCTTCTTCTCTCTCTATTTAGCTCACCCAAAATAGAGACCTAGCAAGAAACAACTAGCATCGAAGCCCTTGGAACCTCTTGAGGATATAAGGGAGAATAACAAGAAGAAAAACTCATCTTATTTGACAATTGTGTTTGGAAATCAAAGTGGATTGGATAATTGCTTGAATTTAATTGACTCGATCAATTTGCTTAATCAAGAGCAAGACTCGCTCTAAATCAATTTAATTCAACTTAAAATTGATTTGGTTTATATAAAGATATATGATTTATATTGTGCATGTATTTGCACATATATAGTCTCATACTATGCTTTATTTGGAACGGCTATATTATTGCTTCTTAAAACAGTTTTTTAGTACAAAAAAATTAATTTTTCTACTAGAAAACTGCTTTAAGAAACAACAAGAATGCTGTCCAAAGTGAAACCAATGATGCACAAGCACTTTTAGATAAAAGCAGTATGCAGTGTCTAATATGTTTGAGATATGAACACGCGTGTATCATGCTAACACGTGTCAAACATGATATCCACATATCCAACTAAAAATGAAAAAAAAAACCTACACACGTGCCTTTAAATAACATGATTTGATTTGTACATGATAGTGGGCCGACAAGCTTTTCTTTAAATATTGTGGTTTGATATTATCCTCTGCTAATTCACGTGATACATTGATTGGAAGTTATAAGAAAATGATTATTATACGGACGGGCAATGAGTAACGACTCTGTTTATTGAGTCAACGACTTACTGATACTGATACGATATTGAAAAATACCGTAATAACTAGAATTTTTACTTGTTTAGTGTGACTACTGAAATAATGTTACTGAGGCATTATTTATATTACTGTATTTATTTACTATTAACACTACTATTGATTTATTGATACAAAAAGCATGATATATACATTAAGCATGTGATATACATGATATATTGAGCATGTGATTAAGATGCTGATTTAATATTAATATAGAATATCTAGATAGCATGTATACACTTCTATATGATTTTACTACATTGATTTAATTTAAACATTTTTTACTGATGTTTTGATTCGATGCTTTATCTGATTTCTGTATTGATTGGTATTGCGGATATAATGATTGATTTATAGATTTAATACTCGTACTGATTTTATTATTTTATTGGCTTCCATATCGTAGTATTTTACTGTTTATAGATTGTACTACTACTTAACTATGCTCCTCAAGTGGGTTTAGATATGAGTTCAAAATTAAAATTTTGGAATGACTTAGAAGAAATTAATACAGAAGATACCTCTTGAAGAAAGAGTTTTTATTGGAGGAGATTTAAATGGACATGTTGGTAGGGAGGTAGATGATTTTAAAAATATTCATGGTGGCCATAGGTTTGGAACGACAAATGACGGTGGTAAGTTCATATTAGATTTTTATTTAGCTTATGATTTTTTAATTACTAATAACTTATTTAAGAAAAAGAATGAGCATCTCATTACTTATAAAAATAGATATAGTATAACTCAGATTGATTATTTTCTTATAAGGAAATTAGATCGTTTAAATTGCAAAGATTATAAAGTTATTCCGAGTGAAAATTTATGTACACAACATCATTTATTAGTTTTGGACTTAAAGATAATGGGACAGAAAATAAAAAAATAAAGTAAAACGATATTCTAGGATTAGATGGGGGCATTTAAAGAATATTAACAAAAATATTTTTTAGAGTAAGATTTTAGATCTTAAGATTTTGTCTGTGCATGAGGATGCTAATGTTATGTGGGAAAAAGTTGCTAGTGATATTAAGAATATTGCAAAAAATATGCTTAGAGTTTCAAAGGGAAAAGCTCATAATAGTAAAAATAGTTGGTGGTGAAATCCAAATATATAAGAAAAGATTAAAAATAAGAAGATCTATTATAAAAATTGGTTTAATTGTAAAAATTCTGATAATTGGAAAATATATAAAGAGGCACGTAAGGAATCTAAGAAAGCAATATGCGATGCAAAGAGTTTAGCTTTTAGTGACTTATATAATAAATTAGCTACTAAGGAGGGAGAAAGATATATGTATAAGTTAGCCAAACAAAGAGATAGGAGTAGTAAGGATTTAGTTCAAGTGAAGTGTCTTAAGGATGAAGATCAAAAAGAACTTTTTTTCGAAGATGATATTCAACAAAGGTGGATGAGATATTTTGCTAAACTTTTTAATGAAGAATGTGAAAATAAAAATGACTGTAGCGACCTTAGCACCCTAAATGAAATAAAAATTTCTGTTTTTATCGACGTATTAGTAAAACCGAAGTTAGAGAGGCTTTAAAGAAAATGAAGGGTGGAAAAGCTGTTGGACATGATGATATTCTAATAGAGGTGTGGAAATGCTTAGGAGATGAAGGAATTTTTTGGCTTACTAAACTTTTTAATACTGTTTTGAAGACTAAAAAGATGCCAGATGAGTGGAGAATGAGTGTGTTAATCCCTATTTTTAAGAATAAAGGTGATGCACAAAATTCTGCGAATTATAGAGGAATTAAGTTTAATGTGTCATACTTTAAAACTATAAGAATAAGTTATGGAGCATAGGTTGCAGCGTGATACTAATGTTTCTCAAAATCAATTTGGATTCATGCCGGATAGGTCTACTATGGAAGCCATACATTTATTCAGAGGGTTGATGGAGAAATATAGAGAGAATAAGGAGGATTTACATATGATATTTACTGATTTAGAAAAAGCATATGATAAAGTTCCAAGAGAAGTGCTATGGAGGAGTTCTTGAAAAGAAATGAGTTAATAACGCTTATATTCAAATCATTAAAGATATATATGCAGGAGCTATTACTTGTGTTCAAACACAAGGTGGTTTGACCAAGTATTTCCCTATTTCGATTGGATTACATCAAGGATCAGCCTTAAGCCCATATCTTTTTGCTTTAGTCATGGATGTTCTCACTAGACATTTGCAAGAGAATGTACCTTGGTGTATGCTTTTTGCTGATGATATTCTTCTTGTTGATAAGACTAGAGAGGGAGTTGAAGGTAAATTAGAATTGTGGAGGTCAACCTTAGAGTCTAAAGGTTTTCGCTTGAGTAGATCTAAAACGGAATATATGGAGTGTAATTTTAGTAATAATAAACCTAGTGAATGGATTGTGAATTTGGGCGATCAAGTTATTAAAAAGAGTACACGTTTTAGATATCTTGGATCTATTGTTCCTTTATCGTGCTTTGAATTCAGTTGTAGGTTTTGGTGACATGTTAGGCTTTTTAGCTCATTATATGTGGTTAAATAATTTCAGGTCAGAGTAGATAATCAAGAGTGTGAGACTGGTCAGGATTCCTTCAAGTTCATGTTCTTTTTGTTTCAACTATTTTTTATACTCAGGACATGATATATATGTGATGATTGTATAGATCTTAAGTATTATATATAATTTTTGGGATGAATACAGATGTATATTGATATTTTGATCGATAGTTTTATTTTTGCTACTATTAATATTAATAAAAGAAATTAGATGACTCTTGTTGTTATTTATTAAAAGATAAAAGAATAATTCTTCCAATTTAGATTCTAAGGCATTACAACATGAGTCTTCAACACGGTGCCAATGCGAACAACCTCTCAAACTCCAATGCATTATGCCGCCCTTCACCTAAGTAAGAAAAAGCTATGTAGTTTCTTAAAGTTTGTCTATTCTTCTAATATTCAAATTGGCAACAACTTTATTGTTTATTCAAATATAATGAAATTCATGGAGTTCAATTGCTTTATTAATCTTTAAATTATATATATATATATTTCATAGTATTTCATAATTGTTATAATTACTTGTATAATAATTTATAATATTTACCCCCAAATTATACATAAAAATTTGTGCATAGACACTTCTATTTGCTCCTTTTTTTAATAAATAAACATTTAAAATAAATAAATTTTTTCTTAATCAAATAAGGACAACTAAATAATATATATTATTTTCCAAATTGCCACTAGACCTTCCCAATAAATCCAAATCCCAAACATTTGAACCGCACCCCCAAAATTTCTCTAACGCGCTTACTCTTCCGCTAAATCTATCAAATTCCAAATACTGGCGCCCCACCAATCCAATCTAATCCAATGTCAGTCGAACCAATTCATCAGCCAACGCATTTTAGACCGTCTGTTTATGCCACGCGTCTTCATCAACTCTTTTTCCCGTTTATTCCGTTCCCGCTGCCGGCTGCCCGCTGCCCGCCGCCAAAATTTTAATTTCCGAACCGGCCAAAAGAAAAAAAAAAACCGAACCGAATCCTAAACCGCGCGCGGCCTTTTTCCCTCTCATTTCGAACTCTCCGCTCATTCGAAAATACAAAAAAGAACCACCAAATTTCTCTACAAAGCCCCGACCCTCCCTCCTCCTTCCCTCCTCGATCCTCCTCCCAGTAATCTTTCTCTCTCTATTCCTTCTTCTTTTTCTCTCTCTAGAACCAGGAAGAGAAGACGAGGAAGGGAAAGGAGATATGGCGGACAAGGAGAACTGTTCTCGCCTGACTCGCGCCGGGGCCAAGAGGGCATTTGCTTCCGCAGCAGCTGCTGCTGCCGCCGCCGCCGGCGAGCAGCGGCCAGTAAAGAGAAAGCGTGTGACGCTTGGCGAGCTCCCGACCCTTTCAAATGCCTTGGCCGATGTGTCCTCATCTAATCGAGCTATCTCCAAGTCCAAGCCTCGATCCAAGGAGGATAGGAAGGCGGATGCTGGAAAAGTGGGTGGAGAGAAGTTGGACGATCCTCAGTTCTGCCCGCATTACGCCTCGGATATTTACTGCTATCTTCGGTCCATGGAGGTGGGTTTCTGAATCTTTGGTCAACGTAGGGTTTTGAATTTTGGGAAGGGTTTTGAATTTGGGGCTTATCGGGTTTTGTGATGATTGAAAATGCAGGTTGAAGAGAAGAGGAGGCCAATGGCGGGGTATATTGAGAGTGTTCAGAAGGATGTGAATCCTAATATGAGGGGGATTTTGGTGGATTGGCTGGTGGAAGTTGCTGAGGAGTATAAATTGGTCTCGGATACGTTGTACCTCACTGTTTCCTATATTGATCGGTATCTATCGTTTAATACTATTAACAGGCAGAGGCTTCAGCTTATTGGAGTTTCAGCTATGCTCATTGCCTCGTATGCGTCGATTTCTATACGTGTTTGTTTTGCTAAGTTTGTGGTGCCGTTTGGATTTGGTTTTTTAATCTTCTCCTTAATTTATTTCAGGAAATATGAAGAGATCAGCCCTCCTCATGTAGAGGACTTCTGTTATATAACAGATAATACATATACCAAGAAACAGGTTCGTTTATTTTCTTGAAACTTTTTTTTCATATTGCTAAATCTGGTAACTAATGATTTTTTTTTCTAATGTTCATGAAAAGGTTGTTGAGATGGAAAGTGACATCCTCAAATTTCTCAACTTTGAGATGGGCAATCCTACCATCAAAACCTTTCTAAGGTAAGGCCTCGTGCAAATTTTTGTAAGCTTAAAGATTTATGATTCGTGTTTTCTTGATCTGATTGAAGTTAAATTTTCTTTTCTTGAAGGAGATTCTTGAAGGCCAGCCAGGAAGATGGTGAAGTAAGTTAAATTAAATTATGCATTAGAAGTCTTATGTACTATATCGAGTCTCATATGAGCATATTTTATGTATTCAGAATCCAAGCCTGCTGCTAGAGTTTATGGGATGCTATCTTGGAGAGTTGAGCTTATTAGATTATAAATGTGTTCAGTTCCTACCATCAATTGTAGCTGCTTCAGCTGTTTTTCTTGCAAGATTCACCATCAACCAGGAAAATCCTCCTTGGGTAAAGTCACTTGGTTGTCATTAATGATTGTATATATATTTATTTCTTCAAATATGTTGATCATTGTGTTTTCTACATATTTAATATTTGCAGAGCAAAAAATTGCAACATTGTACTGGTTATAAAGTGTCAGATTTGAAGGAATGCATCCATCTAATCCATGATTTGCAGTTGAACAGAAGAGGTTCCAATTTGGTGGCAGTTAGAGAAAAATACAGGCAGCATAGAGTAAGACATTGTATCTATACATAATGGATTTCATCGATTGGTGTTTGTAGATAAGCTAATTTGGGTTATTTTCTGCGTTGAAACAGTTCAAGTTTGTGTCTTCAATGGTTCCTCCAGCTGTTATACCTGGATCATTTCTAGAGGATTTTGGAGTACAGGTTTTGTGATGGCTTTGATTGTACAGTGTGGTGATAGATTTGGTAAAGGTATATCTTTTGTTATGTTCATCGAGTTTTGCATCTCAACTTTGTGAAACTCATGATGAGGTTTTTTTGCTTGAGCAACGTTCGAGTTGGAATTTGAACTGTGACCAACTTGGATTGGATGTAATTTATTTATTGGTTAGATGTGAAGTTGGTGAAGATATTTTCTTGACATGTCCCACACCAAACAAACTAAAATTCAGGAAGTTGGAAGTTTTGCGAGCTTAGATCTTAGCAAGTTCAATACTGTACTTGTTGAACATTGTTCAATTTTTTGTTTTCAGTTGAAAAGAGATTCATTGCGCACTTTGATATTTGATTCTTGTTGAACAGTTTTTATTTTCATTTCCTATCAAAATAGTAGAAATCAAATAATGAAAAGACATGCTTAGTTAAATCTAGTTAAGATTTAGGCTTAGTTTGAGATGGCTTTCTTACTGCTTAAAATAACTTTCTAATATAAAAGTTAAAATTTTTGTACTTGAAAGTTGTTTTAAGAAGTAGTAAGAAAGTCATCTTAGACGAAGCCTTAATCTTTTGATCCTTTTCTGCATCAAGCATTGGATTCATATGATTTATGCACTCAAATATAGGATTGGAAGGAGAATTTGTATATGTGATCATCTCGTGTTGAAATAGCCAATGATGATTGTTGATGTTAAGGTTTTAATATATGTGACCTATGTAATATTATAGGCCAAGGAGATACTTTTGAGAGGTGGATGTGAATTTTGGCTAGAAGTCTTGGTTTCTTTTTGTTTTTTTTTTTCACTCTAGGAGCCCTTAACATTTAGGGTTAGGGCTTTTGTTTGTGGTTGAAACTTCTTGTGGCTATGATTCTTGAATTGCTCAAATTTTTTTTATTATAAAGTTATAAAAGTATTTATTGGGACTATATGGTTTCATTATATTATAAGACTCTTTAATGATATGAGGTTTAGATGTTTCTCTCTTGTAATAGCTTCTTTTATTACATCATAGACTCTTGTTGTAATGGCTAGGTATATGGCCACCACATCATAGGAAAAAATTACTAGGAGTCATAATATTGTATTTTCCCATTATGTAGTGGTGTCCATATATTACTAATTGAAAAAATAATTAAGTGGAGTGTTTAATGAGTTAGCTTCATAGTAATTGAGGAGAAAATATTCTTTACACTTCCTCTAATAGAAGCTAGGGAGGAAATGTCAAGTGTTAAGCATTGAGAGGGTAATAATTTAAATATATATATATATATATTTATCATTAAAAAATTGCTTGTGATTTCAGTATTTCACTCAAATGAAAATTTAATTCCTAATTTTGAAAAGAAATTGTTGCCCTTTATTTTTGAAAATAAATATTATTTAATTCATGTTTATTTATATTATAGAAAATGATTAAAAATATTATTTTTATTTCACTCAATGAAAAGAGAGAACATAATTGATTGTTAGAAATTATAAAATATTATTATTTTATTTGGGATAACTTTTTTACATTTTCTAAAACAATTTTTTATTATAGAAATTTTGGTACTAAAAAGTTGTTTTAGAAAGCAATGAGAAAATTGTTTTAAATGAAATCTATATGTTTATTTGATTCTTTATGATGTTAGTACAAATACATAGAACAATTAGGAAAAAATTCATTATAATATGTGATAATATTGATATGAGAACATCTTTAAACAGAAGAATTTTGCTCTAAAATAAGTATGCACCAAATTTATTTAAATGTATCAGAGATGGAGATTCAAGTCTAGCTTATGCAGTTCTGATGGTTGATTGGATGCTTGGGAATTGATCTGAAGGTTTCCAGGCCATGTTAAGCTTAAGCTTGTTGTTCCTTGGTTAAAGGATTCCCAAGTCAAAGTCATCATCTTCACATCTGGAAGACTTGCTTCCATGGCTGAACAGGCCTCTCTATTTAGCTTCTGAACAGCTGAGCAAGGTTGCAAAAGGGAAGCCCTTTTCGCTCCTCGTTCTTGTTTGTGAGCATTTTGATGTCCTCCTAAGGCCTGCGAGCTAAGGAATTTCCTTGTACAGAAGTTGCAGGAAAACACCTTAAGAGGGGATTGCAGGCTGTGAGAACCTGAAGAATTCTCTCTTCTCAGTGTCAAGTCCAACCATGTTCTTGAGCTTTCAGTGAGCACTTCTTGGTATCTTGATATCATTTGTTTGTGATCCTAATTTCACTTTGTTCACTGATCTTCCTCCATCTTCTTCTTGCCTTCTTTCTGCCATTCCTGCAAGGCTTTGGTGATCTTTGAAGTCATGGAGATCTGGTGGATGGCATTGGTTTCCATTAAAAAGGAGAGCTAGGTGCTCCTGGGAGAAAACAATAAGGAAAAGGAATTGGCTTTTCCTCTTTGATGATGTATGGCATGTACAGTGTTGCTAGTCATTTCCATGATTTTTAAGTTTTCGTGATTAATTGAAATCAATCTAAAACTTCTTAATATATCCATTTTACCTAATTCTGAATGTTATAGCTGAAATTCATGAGTTAAGATAAATTTTGGGCTAAATTTAGGGGCCGTTTGATTTCCTAAAAAAAATATAAAGTAAAATGAAATATAATGTATAATGAATGAAATATATTTGAAATATTTTATATTATTTGGATGAGTATAAAATAAATGCATGTGATATTTTTTTTTTAAGTAAAGTGAATGCACTGTAAAGCTCAATGATAGTGATGGTTGGTAGCTGAGGATGGGAGTGGCAGCCAGCAACCGGCGACGATGACGGTGGCGGAGGCGGTGATAGAGAATTTACAGTGTAATTGGAAATCGGTCAAATCTAACGATTTCTAACTATGCCAAAATTGAACTAGACTGTGAAATTCAAATACTTAACAATTTTCTTCTACATTTTTTTACTTCAAACCAACCATCAATATTTTTAAAACCCCTACATTTTAAACACTTTACAACCCCTTTTACTACAAACCAAATAGCCCCTTAAAGAGTTTCACTTGAAACTCATATATTTAGCAAAATTTTAATGAAATTCTCGAAGTCTTTGTCAAATTAGAATTCTATCATTAAAGTTCCTTTCATGTGCATTACAAATTGAACCACAACTAGTATTTCCTGATTATTTTATACTGAAAAGTGGTTCATTTCTATGAGTTTTCTGAGTTTACAAATACAATGTGGACAATCTACACATATTGGCCATTACTCCTAACACCACATTTATTATCTCCTTGTCAGTACAACTACTTTTTTGTACTGCACAAACTGAAAGTATCATATTGAGAATCAGATTAAAACATGTTGCAAGAAGTTGATAATAACAAGTACATATGAAAATAAGGGAAGGAAGCTTCCTTTGAAGTTGCATTGAAAATTATGGAATGAAACTTACCTTGCAACCTCCTTTGCCTTCATGATCTTGGTTCTTCATTTTCTGCATTTTTACTTGGTCATAATAAATAAGATCTATTACTATAAATAGTGTCAGGGGTCATATAAATATTTTGAGTCATGATTTTATGAATAACAAGAAAATATTTTAAGAGCCATATGTCTGTACCTAACAATTCTCCTATCTCCTAAGCTCAAAAAAGTAGAACCTAACCAAAAAAAACATTTTCAAGGAATTCACAAAAGTAGAAGGTACTTGAAATCTTGATTTAATTCATAATAAACAAAACCTTAAATCTTAAATTTCTAGATAAATGAGAAAAATGTCAAAATGGTGTCTATCTAATGTGTATAGTTTATCTTAACAAATTATTGTGTCAAAATCTCTAATAAACCCCTCACTTAACTCAATAATGTGGTGATATAATTTTAGATCTCCTTATGTCTCCTTGCCAAATTGAGCTCATGAAGCTCTTAAAATTTGCAGCAACGACAACAAAACATAACATAACCTGTTTCACCTATACCCTACAACAAGGCACATGAAAGGCAGTTTGCCAGAAGCTCATCAGCCCATAGAAATAGGGTTTCTTGCTTAGAGACAAACCTAGATGAAGATGAGGGAGAGCACACAGAGAAACTAAAAGTTAAAGTAAAAATTTCAGCATATCATGGCAAATTGAGAAGGGATGGGAAATTACAATTGGAAATGAAACGCAATGTAACAATACATCCTGCGTTGTTTTTGATACTGCAGAAACCTATCTGCTTGCACATATGCTATCATTTCAAGGAGGTCCAAATCTCCAGTAGCAGAAATGGAATTCCTAACTGCAAGAGCATAATTGGGACCATTACGGACATATTTTGGATGCTTGTAGCCTCCTATCTCTTCTTACTTCGATGGAGGGGACTTTCATCCATTTAGTTTCAGGCACCAGGTTACAGCAAATAATTACAACTTTATTTGCACCATTCCTTAGTGACCTTTCATTGCATTAAAAAAAAGGACCAGTAAGTATGAAGAGGGGTAGATTTGAAAAAGAAAATTAACCAAATCACTTCATATGAAGCTATAGATAGAAACAGAAATTATCAAAATATGATATAATTTCAATACTTCTAAATCTCCCCTAGCAAAATGGAATTCCCATAAGCAGGAGCATACGTTGTGGCCATCATGGCCTAATGTAGGATGCTTGTAGCCTCCTACCTTGTACTTGGATGGAGGGGACTTTCATCCATTTAGCTTTGGGCACCAGGATACAACAAATAAACACACAACATTATTTGCATCATTCCTTGGTGCCCTCTCTAACTGTCTTAAAAAGACAATTACATGATTGAGAAATTTTAAGACTTATGAATAAAGCTACCAAATCTTTTTGTCGAGTTATTAATTTTACCATATTGCTCTTGATTTTAACCATATTGCTATTGCTACTCTATCAAATGACTCGTATTGATTTTACCATATTGCTCTTAATTTTACCATATTGCTCTTGATTTTAACCATATTGCTTTGCAATCCCGACTAATACCATAGAGAAAACATTAGAGATTAAAAGCTTTTGACAACTTTAACTTCACTACAAATTTTGAAGCAGTAAACACATTCAGGCTTTGTAATGGCAAATATCCATGCTTCAGTGTTGGCGAACCGAAAATATTTTTGTTAAGGATAAAAATATCTTGTGTACTCAGTCTTGTATGATCGCGCATTGCGATTGCAAAGACAGTGCTGACAGTTTTAATTTCTGTGGGAAGATGATGGAACTCTCGAACTGAAACCAGCAACTTAAACCACTTACATCGAAACGAATTTTTCCTAAACCATAGAAATGAAACCAGCTTCCAAATATCCCAATGAACCATGAACGATAAAAACAAAACATAGAGTAAGAGAGTAAGGTATAAACGAACATACAAGAAACAACTCATCTCTGTTGACAACGTCGAAGATCGCAAGTGCAGAGGCGATCAAGCAAAACGACGTGCTCCTAAAGCGCCGCACGGATCAATGATTGCGGCTCCCTATTCCATTTCTTCCCAAACGGCAAATGCAACCTGCAGAAAGCGGAAGAAGAGGAAGACCCGGAAAGAACAAAATCTGCTAGAACGGAGGGAAGAAAGAAGAGCAAGGATGAGAGCTGCTACTTAACGGATTGGTTATTGTGATGGTTCTTTCTGAATCAAGAAGTTGATCGTTTAGAAAACGAACCAATATAGAGATCAGAACGAGTGGGATTAAGGTACCGCCAAATGGAATCGCCCACAGAGATTCCGCAAAGGACGCTTCTTCTGCGTCGGCGCTGTCCATGCCGTATAGAGAAGACAAAGGATCAGCGATGCCGATCAACTGTTTGATGGTATGACGGAAGGAGGAGGGCTCTGCCATATACTCTCTTCTAGGTGAGAGTGGCTTCAGTTCTCTAGCGCGGTGCATCGAATCGCTTCCCGGTGGAGGTCCCGCTCAGGCTTATGGGTCAGTCCTTAGGGATAATTTTCTTACTAATTTTTGGACTAATTTTTTAGTTAAAATTTTATTGTACTAAAAATTTATTTTAAAATGACTTTTTTATTACTTTTTAAAGCAGCTTTATAGTACAAAAATTTCTTAAATACTAGATATCTGCTCTAGAAAGCATTAAAAAAGCCGCCCCAAACGAAGCCTAGTTATTTTTTAATATAATTCTTTCATTTCTACTCATTTAACCAAAATAAAATAGTCATAAATTGATCAATGTTCAGATCATGTGATTTATTACACATTGGGATAATTCAACTGTTCTAAGGTTCTACTATCTATTCCGATTGATTCTGACTGATTCTGAAACTGGAGCGAACTAGTAGAAACTCATAGTTGAACCGGTCAAACATATTGATTTGACCCCATTTTTTAAAGCATGTTTTGAGTAGATGCATATATATATAGTCTAAATTTTTATTGACAAAGAATTGCGTTAACAATTGTAGATGATACTAGCTAGTCATTAATGATGGGCCAAGTTAGCATTCCTAACCAAATCTACCATGCCACCTTGCAAGCTAGATAACATATGTATTTGGACATGTCATGGCAACCTTGAAGCTTTCGAAGATGTATATTGATTATAAAGAAGTTGCATGTGTAGGATATTCATGAGAAATCATTCTGGTCCTAATAATGATCACACCTGAGAAAGAAGAATTTTACGAAACTACCATGAATAATATGAAGCATCACTCTTAGTTCATGAATGTGAGGAATCGTGAAGTTATGAAGGAAATATTCCTGAATCAATCATAAATAGGCGTAGAAGTCGATTAGTCAAATCAAATAATTAAACTTTTGGGTCATGCAATTGTGGTTGCTATAGTCTTCTCCTCATAATTGTTGTGCATGAGCTCTTTGGAGTTGTGAGATGATACATTGGCTTGCAAGCACATAAATATCCTTGAAATCATTTTGAAGGGGAATGATAAATAGAATATTGATTGGGAAGTTTGTTTATTAACAATTTAATATTAGGACTTTATTCTCTTCTTCTATGATTTTTGTTTATTGACAATAAAATGTGATTGACTAATATTTAGATATCATAACAGAAGATGATTTAAATGTTAATTTTCATTTTTTGAATAGTTGACATGTGTTAATAATCTAACATATAATAAATATGTGTGAAACAAACAATTGGTAAGAATAAATTAATTAAAAGTTATTGATTTGACAGTAACTATGACTTCATTTGGAATGATTTTCTTACTGCTTTTTAAAACAATTTTTTAGTCAAAAAATTGAAAACCGTCCTAAACGGAGCCTATATATCATAGAATAATAATAATAATGATAATAATAATAGTAATAATATATTAAAATGAGGATTTTAAAGTTTATGATAAATATAAAAAAAATATTTCATATAGCTCATAATAAATAAAAAGACGTAGATTTATATGAAAAAACACCTATTTATAATTATTTAGGATCTTATCCAACTTCATATATTAATAGTTATTTCAAAGTTGGAATGAGGTGACAAAAATTCAACCATTAATTTTATTATTTTTAATAGTCAAATAACAATGTAAATCCACGTGGCTTGCATGCAAGCTAGGACAGAAGCCAAACCAGCTTATAACTGACCGGCACGTGCACCCTCTTATAAATTTCACCTACACGTGTGCAGCCAAGAAAGCGCGACATTTGGTACCGGTTTTGGATACAGATATCCGATACGATTTCGTTTCCGAACTGCTACAAGCCTTCCCCCTGTTTTTTTTCTTGCTTCCCCGCCCTTCTTCTCTGCTTTCCCGCCGCTAAGATCTGGGGAATTTGTAGGGTTGGGTTCAGATTCTTGCTGGAAAAATGATCGTTTCGGCTCTGCTCACTTCCGTTGGCATCAATTTGGGGCTCTGCGTGCTGTTATTTGCGCTCTATTCCATCCTCAGAAAGCAGCCGGGGAACATTGAGGTGTATGTCCCGCGGCTGGTTGTCGAGGGGAAAGCGCAGAGAACTAGGGAGTTTAACTTGGAGGATCTTCTGCCAAACCCGGGATGGTTGAAGAAGGCTTGGCAGACGTCGGAAGATGAGCTCCTCGCTTCGTGCGGTTTGGACGCTGTTGTCTTCATAAGGATCTTCATTTTTAGGTTTGCTCATGATTATACTTTCGTTATGCGTTATACTTTCTTTGAACTTATATTTAGTGATGGTATACACGTCCTTAATTGAGGTTTCGGTGAATAATTGTTGAAGTTTGCAATGGCTGGACCAACTCCGCATTGCAGCGTGACCTGTAAAGCAAGTATAGTGATGAACAGAGACTAAAAATTATTGTGAGAACTGAGAGAAGAACTTTAGCCATAAGGATTTTTTTATGTAGCTATTTCTTCAGCTTTTACAATTCACTGTGTATGTATATATATAACTTAAGAACTGAGCACACCGATATTTGGTCGGATAAAGTGCTTTTGCTTTATACATGTGTGATTTTGATTACTTATGTTGTTAGTGATTCACGGTGGGAAGAGATTTTGTAAGAATATTAGCAGGATAATCGTGAGAACTAATAGGAACCACTCAGATGTGTTTGGAGTGAATATGATCACGAACGAAGTGATAATTAATCTCTATATGCTTCGTTTGTGTGTGAAAGACAAGATTGTTAGCTAGGAAAATTGTTGAAATATTATCACAATGAAGATCAGTGGGCTAATCTTGAGAGATGTGGTTGCACCATAGTTGACATAGCCATAAAATGTCAGTTGTAGGCTGTAGGGGCTATGAGGGCACGATATTTGGCCTATGTGGATGATCATGCAATAGTTTGTTGTTTCTTAATGCTCCAAGAAATTAGAGTGGAGCCAAGATAGGAACAACAGTTGTTGTGGAGCCACGCACTGTCACTTGCCCATTCAACATTAAAAAATGTGGTAAGAATGAGTGGTCCTTGTGAAATAGGCAAGCCAAGTGGAGTGTTCCCTTAATGTAACGTAGAAACTAGAAAGCTTTTAAGAAAGAGAGTGATTGGGGTAGTGGATTGTCCATATGTTGGCATAGTTGGTTAACAGTGAAAGCAATGTCAGGGGGTGTGATGGTTAAATATTAGAGAGTGCCTATTAGGTTGTGAGAGATCGTGGGTTCAAACTGGGTCGTGGATTTTGGTGATATTGCTGGCAGTTTGGATGGTGTGGGCATTAATAATGGATTACAGTTGGTCATGCGGGCTTTATAGAGAATAGCTGCAGTGTATGAGGCTTGAGATAGAAAGCATGATTGGTGCTGTGTGGAAATTCGAATGCCATGGAAGTTAGAGATTGGACCTAGATGCTTCGTGGAAAATCTGGAGCTAAGATTGAGGATAAGTCTAGAGATAGTTTAGGTGTTGTTACCGGTTAGGAGTGTGTTGTTGAATAGATTTGAAAGTTTAGACATACTTGATTTTTGTGAAATATGAGGAAAGAGAAGTCGACCTTGCTTTGTGTAAAGCTGATACAGAGAAGATAGTTGGAGAATTTATTGAATCATTGGCGGGGAGCTTGTTTGAGGTCATAAAGTGATTTTTGAAATAAACAAACATTGTTTGGGAATATAGGGTATTGGAAGCTGTGTGGTTGATACATATAAATAGTCTCTTCAAGAGAACCACGAATAAACGTGTTAAGTGTAAATTATGTACTGTTTATTATATTTAAATTTAGTGAAAACATGTTTTAGTTGTATTTGTGCAAGAAATTTTCTTGAAAAGACAAAAAATTCACAAGTGTTAAATTAGTGACGCAACGTCTACAACGCCTTGGCACCAGACTAGGGAATTGCAGTGCCAGTGTCTCGAAAAAATGGTAAATAATTCAACGCTCCGGCAGAGCCAAGGTCAGCGCCGTAGCACTTCATGGCGCCGCAACGTCAGAAATTTGTACCACAACACTCGAGTCTTGGGAATTTGAATGCCGGAGCGTCTATCCTTACAATGTCGTAGCGCCAGATTTTATATTCAAGCACCACAACGCTTAACTTTTCCAGCGCTGCATCGAAGTAGTTGAAGAAAGACGGAGCTACGCCGATTCAACAAAGCGACGCACCGGCTCAGTCAAAAGATGCGCCAAGTCAGCGCAGCGCCGCAGCGGAGCAAGCCTAGCAGCATTGAGGTGCTAGTTCAATTGATAACGCTGCAGCACCACCATTTCGAGCGTCGCGACGCCTGAGGCTGTTTTTGCCCTTACTGTTTTTGCCCTATAATATTTAGTGTAGTTCTTTAACGCCTCCTTAGAATAAAGTTTAAGGGAGGCTAAGGAATTGCAATATATTTTCATTGAAGATCTTAGCCTTTCTTGTGCAAGCAATCTTAATATTGGAGGAGGAAGGAGTGTGAAAAAGTTAATCGTACTATCCTGGTGAAGTTTTTTTCTCATTGTTTCTTCTATTTCTTTTTTTTTATGAGTGAAATGAAGATAGGTTTGCTTTAAAATTTATTTATGTCTGACTAATTTCTTAATTTTGGGCTAATGATGTAAACACAATGCAAGTAATAATATTGACTCTCGTGTCTTGAATGAAATTATGGATGCTTTCAATATCTCCTATTATTCATTTAATGCATATAATGGTCATGTATGTAGTTAATATCTAGTGTGATATATTACCTCGACGGAGGAATATTGACAAATAGGAGTATTAGAATGAAATGTTGGCATACCTAGACATAAGATGTTTAACTTTTTAGGTTCTATGGAGACAATAGAATTGTAGGAATGTCTTGAATCTTCCTTTTCACCCCTACAAGTTTGATAGAGATCTAGGGATGCATATAATCTGATCAATATCAACATTTAAGAGTCTCATTAGGAAAACATTATTGTTTTACAAGCATTAGTTCAAAACGCATTTTATATATTGATATCACATCATTTATTTACATTCTCTGTAAGTGAAAAAAGCTCAAACCCTTCATTCTTGTTCGGTAGGATAACTGTGCATCCGTGGTAAATAGTACTAGTTTGATTGCAACCTAGCAGAACACTTCATCGTGGGATCGACACTCATTCACTTTATTACTTGATCGACATGTATACTTGCGCATCTAATAGTCAATTTCATATCAAAGAAAATCTAAGCTTATTCATATTCATACATATACTGTTCACTAGTGTAATAATAGCAAGCACAATACAAGCCTCACACATGCCCGTTGCCCCATCAAAAGACATTGGCCACGTGAAGTTGATGACTTTGCTATTGCATATTTAGAGCTATGATGAGGAGAATTCATATGGAAGACGTTTTAGCGATGGGACTCAAGGTTTTGTTATAGTTTAAACCGATTCTTGATGATGGCCTTGAGCGATGAGTCTTGCTTTATGCTGGGCGACTGAACCATCTACATGGTATTTGGAGAGAAATGTCTATTGGCAACTTAGTGTAACACTCTACAATTGTAAAGGATGGTTTAGCTGGGCTGGTTCAACTGAACCGGCTAGCTTCTATTAAACACGATTCAACGGGATGAAACAGGCGGAAACCGCGAGCAGGGGCGAGCCGAACGCGGGCGTGGGCGAGCATAAAAGAGGCGGTTTGCGATTATGAGCGAAGGATCGCGTTCGTAGGAGTAAATTAACTACTCCTCTTGAGAGAAAACTTGTTTCATTCATTCCAGTAGAAGAGACCGCGTGAGGAAAATTTTTGTTAAAGGAGAACGACTGAGAAAAAGATAAAGAGAAGAAGGTTTGTTGATTTTGTCTATTTTTGTATAAACCCTTTCCCTATTTCTTCATCTAAATAATGAGGGTGTTTCATTAAGGGCAAAGGAAGAGATTAGAAGAATTTGGGAAAGGAAGGAGAAGGAATTTGAGTTGGAATAAATTCTCTTTTTGTAAGTGATTTTCTTATCATATGTCTTCTGCTAGATTTTGTAGAATAAAATCCTTAAAATTTATTTTATGGCAATTTTAGAAGGGAAAGGAAGAAATCAAATTGGAGGGAGTCCGACTCAGCAAATAAGAAATGTCCTTTGAGGTAAAAGGTACGAGTTAAGTATTTTTATATCCTATATATTTGGAGAAATGTTTAATGCTAATATTGATGGATCAGAAAAAATTTGACTAACCTTATGTGCGAGGTGAAGAATCGACGCTAATAAGAGATTTTTCCAGGAGATTTGACTGTAGCAAGAAAAATTGTCGCAAGAGTTGAAAGTTGGAAAGTATTGAAGCCAAAACATTCATGTGGGTAATTATAATTATGAAATTCAATATTTTGTATTATTCTTTCGAATATGATATAGTGTTTGGTATCATAATATTGCTTTAAAGGTTTTATTTTTAGAGACTATCATATGTGAAATGTTTAAAGTTTAAATGCATAAATAAATGTAAATATTATTTAAACAGAAAACAAAAGGATGAAATAACATGAATGAAATTATGTATATGAGTGAAGAAGGATATTATATGATACATGTATGTATTAAGGAAATACGCCAACGAAGAAATGACATATGAAAATGAATAAAAAGGTTCAAAATAAATAGAAAAGAAAGAAAAAGGATATGCATGCAAACTACAGGAGTTCACCCCCTTATGGTACTACTGGCTGAGAACGTCGTACTCGTGCATGTAAAAATGAAAAAGGTCATGGAAATGGAAAAAGGAAAAAATGGAAATGGTTGTACCTTTGAGTACATTTAGACGGTGCTCTTGTACGAATTAAATGAAAAAAGGAATATAGATTAAAGTAATTTTATAAATGAATATGATGGGATACATATGATGGGATATGTATAAAAGAAACAAATGAAAGGAAATGAATAAAGTAAAGAAAAAGTACACCAATGTAAAGGTTAATTTTATTATATTTTGTTGAATTTTATGCATATTAAGTGATGATGAGAATTACCCACTGAGTTTACACTGTAAACTCAATCAATCCTACTAATGTTCCAGGTAAGTCTTCAGAGTTTTAAAAATGACAGAAAGGGAAGAATTTATTTATAGAAGACGACGCAACACTAAAACATGTAAATTATGATCTTGTCAAATGTTAAATATTTAAAGAATTTTTGTTAGTGGCTCTTCAGATAAAAAGGAGAATTCTGATGTTGCATTGCTTATGAATGAAAATGTTTTGATCTTACCGTCCAACTTTAGCTCCCGCCTCGTTAAATCGAGCATTCGAGCCGGGTCGTGACAACAATACTCTTTATCAGTGTTGTAGCGTGTCACACAAATAAATATAATATTTTTATTCTTAACATATGATATTATTCATCATTTGAATATTTATATAAAATATCCAACAATATTATATTTACTATATAAACAGAAGGAACTAATAACTCCAATTACATCAAACAAATATTTAAAGAGTCACTAATACAATCTCAAAATATTATACCACTGAATTGTCTACATACCTCAGATGTAGACTTACAAACAAAGCTAAACACTAGCATATAAAATGAAATAACTTGCAATTTATTCTGCATCGACCTTTTCCTTTCCTTTTTTTTTGTAACAACAGCCAGTATGAAAAGAACTAGTGAGTTATGAGGCTTAATAAGTTATGCAATTTTAATAACAGTTAAATTGCGTGATTATAAAAATCATAATATTGAAATCATAAATTAAATAAACTTGATATTATTGATAAAACATCATAAAATGGTATTTAACTTTACCTTTACTTCCTTTGAAATCTATATTGAATATCAATATTAATATTTTAAAGATTTAGCTAAATTTTCTTCAGCATATTCAATGGAGTCCAAGTAAACCTGACATTATCGCCATTGAACAACATAGAGGTCCCTTTTGCCTCTTTAGGGGTTCCTTTGCCCCATCTGTTATGTAGGTATCATGTCTCTGGGATCCCTTTTGCCCCACTTATAATGCAGTGTCATACATGGGTACCCTTTTACCCCACCTACAATTGTAAGTTATACATTATTTTATAGCCAAATTTTATTTAAATTGATGTTCACTAAACTTCACATATTAATAATTTATATTTGTATTGTTGCATGCTTTATAACGATCTTTCTGTTATACTATCTGTATACAACGAATGTGCATACAATATGCAAATAAATGAACCTCTTTTCAAAATATTATCAAATAGAAAAAATATTTAAATGAACATACTAAACTTTATTTTAAATTCACATGATTAAATTATATAAGTGGTTATTCATACATGGAAACTTGGATGTATACTCCATTTCTATACATTAAATAAACTTAATATCATATTTTCCTTTTATGTATTCAAAATTAACTTTCTATGTTTATATATGAAACTATTTATATTTTTTAATATAATTGCATTACTTACCTCTTTGACTAACTGCCTCTTCCAATTCTACACCACGTAACCTTTTCCTTTGATAAACTATCTCAAAATTTTCTTTCTGCATATATTTGATGAATCCTAAAATTACAATTGGGGTATACTTCGTTAGAACTTTTACTATTCCTTGGAAATTTATAAGACAACCATAACTAATATAAAATAACTAGAATTTCTTACCTCAATTTGTTCTTCCTTCAATTCTCTATTATTTCCCTTTAACTGGAATTTCTTTACTGAAATTTCATTCTCAATTATTGTTGTAGAAATCAGTAGATCTTAGCAATATACTCAACAATTCTTTGCAAATCTTGCTATATTTAATTACAAATTTAATTACCCAATTTGTATTATTCTCTGATTTTTCTGTTTGCATTCAGCACTTCTTCTATTTCCCGTTTCTACTTCTTCTTCTCTCAACTTTCCTTTACTTCTTACTCCTCCAAACCCTCACCTATTTCTCTCCCTCGGCTACCAATTCTTCATAGCAAGTTTACTGCCGCTCCCATCTACAGAATCCGAAACACTGTGCTGAAATTGCTTCTGCACTGTGCCAAATTGATTTACAGTCTCGCAGGCACCGTGCCAAACTCCTCTACAGTAATTCCTTCACTCGTTCTCTAATGACTTGCGTAAAAACTGCCGCTGGTTGGTGATTTTTGAACACAAAAAGGAAGAGTGGGGCCCACCACTCAACTGATTGCCAGTTAATTCATCTAATACAAGCACCTATTCAGATACATCTATATACAATTATTTAATTAAACTTTATTTTTTAAGTAATATTACTTTAATATGTATATAAAGTAACAACTAATATAAAAAAAAATAATATATCATAATTCCAATAGAATGACTTTTCGATACCCGAGACCTTGAATATTACTCTTAGGACATTATTATTTGTAGGAGGTGGAACAAGTTTCTAAGTACCTTGCTGTTGGACTACAAGGAATTCATCAGCCATGGCCCTACGCTAATGAGAGTGTTTGACAACTTCTGAGAAGGAGGTGGGGTCAAATGGTTTGGCGTTCGAAGTAGATTGAGGATTTGACGAGGTTTTAGAGAGCCTTTTTTGAGTCGTGTGATCATGCGATAACCTCGGCGAGTGTGGGCTCCAAAAATTCACGCCTCGACCTCTTCGTGCCTCTTTATTAACAAGTATAGATTCCGGGGTAGAATTTCAGAAGGCAGGTTAGGTTTTAGATAAGATGTGAGGACTTTATGATCCGAGTTTTGGTTTCCAATAGACGCAAATTCCTATGGCTAATTACTCCTCCCAATAATGAGAGTGAACTTTTGATTAAGGCTAGTCATTAAATATGTCACAATAATTATCTAGCATATAATAGTAACGATTTTAGGATTTGAATTTGGTTTTAAATTTTAGAGTTTATGACTTGAAATTTATCACCATATATATACTTAAAGTGGGTGATGAGGAAATGATAATGGGCCCAATCAAGATCTCATGATTCTATCATCCCAGGCTGTTATGGTCCCTGGTCTACTTAGTTAGAGAAGGTGGTCGACCCAACTTGACAATAGGATTCTTGACAGCAGTTATGAGTTATGTCATCCAATGGCTCCTTGTAGACCCTGGATGGATGTTTGTCTAAGGGGTTGAATTTAAATCAACCTTAACTAATACCTATAATTCATTATTTAAGGAACTTTTAACCATTAAGGAAGATACGGGTTTTGGCCGTGACTGTAATATAGTTGTGCCATTTTGCGGCAAAACCATCCGGTCAGAGGGCACATATCATGTATCTGCTGGCAAGAAATTAATTGAGTATGAATTGTAGTAATTCATTAAACATGACATCAGTTCTTTGTGAGGTGAAGTTATTCTTCAATTCATCATCCTCGCCAAATTGTTGCGAAGTGTGAATTGATTTTAGTTTTAAAATTTTTAGTGATGTATTTTATTTTAAGAATTTAAACTTTTAGTGGGATTTGAATCTTATGTTTTGAATTAAATAGCTCCATCTCCAGTTAAAATTTCCTATTAGTACAGCTATCGTTGGGGCGTTTGAGCACTTTTAGCAAATTCGTGAAGCATTTTCAGATCTCGCATTTAGGAGCTTGATGTAAAGATCAGAGCACATGCAAAACAAAAATAGTGGTGAAAGTTCTATTAGACACATATGAGTAGCCATCAATGATGGACAAGGTAAAACTCTTTAACAATCCAAAAGTTTCAATACTTGGGATTTCTTGTTGTTGACTTGATTAGGCCGACCAATTAAGAAAGTTGAATAGATAGAGCGTAGGATGATCAAGACATTGAAGATTGTTTGTGTAGAATAAATAGTTGAATAAATTGAACCCGTTTGAGCTACGAGTAATGCTGTTTGGACTGGTTATATTTTGTCAGACATGACGAAGTAATTAAGTAGTTTCAACCTTTGCTTATGTAAGAAACTTTTGGCAATTATAAGGAATCTATGGTAGTCCTATATGATACGTTTAACCATCTACTTAATAGCTCCAATTTTATCCAACTGAACGCCAACTGCTTGAAGATTCAATCTTTTTGTGTTTGGGGCCCTACCATGCTTGAAAGCATTGAAAGATTTATTAGTGATGTTTTGTGATGGGTCTTGGAAGAACTTTATTTACGAAGCCTTATCATGTAATCTTCTTTTTAAGGAGATATACAGAAATCTCTTTGCTTTATAGATCAAGTCTAATCCAAATTTAGGCATTTGTAGTTCTTTCAATGCTTTTCAAATCATACTCTATTTAACTTGGAGGATCTTGCTTGATCATCGATTACCATTATGCCGTTTGTATCCCTGGGGGTGGGAATATTATACCTTTCTCCATCTGTTCTTGAGTGACAAATTAAATTCTTCATTTTACTAACCAGAGAATATTATAGTTATAGGTTTTAAAAGAGATTCCTTTTCTATTATAGTCTTGCCTTTCCTCGGAGCCATATCAAATTTAGGAGATGCGAATATTATATCAAAATGGACAGAAGTCTGGCCGGTTAGAAAAGGAAATCAGTGAATTTTGGTAAAGGTAGTTATTGTTTGCTCCCATCTTGTCCAAATGTTTACATGCTAATCAATCTTCAAGGCCCTTTCAAGTTTAGGAGGAAGAAGATTGACTCCTAAAAGCAAATTGTATTGTACAGGAAGAGTTTTCATCTTATTGGTAAAATGTTTTTTTACTTAAAGAGCTATTTAGTCTGAGAATTTCAAACATGAAATCGACTTTGTCAATGATATTCTTAAATATGCATCTCAAAGTGATTTTTGACTTCAACTCCATGCAATCAATTGCACAGGTTCAACATGTTTATTTTATCGATGATGAACCCGACCTTGACACCACTACATTATTGCATCTGAGTTGAGTATGAGATTATTAAAGATTAAGCCAATGCTTTTGTCAAATGAAGTCTCTAAACTTTAGAATGTTGTTGAACATAAGATGTTGTTTCTTGTAGATTATGTTGACTAAAACACTCAGATATCCTTAGATGTACTAAATCCTACGACTGATCTTTTCCAACTTACAATAATTCTTGCTCTATTTCACTCAATTTATGCACAAATCAGCTGGTCGTGTTAGACCGCGTCTCCCACGACGTTTATTTGACCTACAACCATTGTTGCACTGAAAAATTAATTCTTATGGTATGGAAAAACCATCAACAACAATGCTTTCCAAGAAGAACTATTTGTTATGTCTGTTGAGAACAGTGATAGCTCTTGGGTCGCCGAAGCTGGAGTCAACCATGAATTCTGCACTATATACTACTTTCGCTGCTTTCAAATCCTTTTTCTTAAACCAATCCTTTAAAACTTCCTTGCTCGTTTTCGCCCTCTTTGTTCCTTCAAAATTGGAAGAGCAAAACATCATAACGATTTCAAGTTTGGACTCATGGATTGAACACAGGAAGATGAAAGTGGAACAGGAGAAGAAAAGGTCTTGGATCGATCTCGGTGCCGAAGAGTTGAAGCACGATGCTTTATCCGATTCTATCGCCGAAAGCATCGAGCTGGGTCTCCATCTTCTTCTTCATGCTTATTTGAAAACCGTTGGGATGAACCGACAATAATTTGAGCCGCGTCTCCCATGACGTTCTGTTCCGTCATTCGCAGCTGTCGCCCATCTATTCATCCCATCAAATTTGGTTTAGCGGGTTGGGTCAACCTGTCAACCCGGCGGGTTGGGTCCGGGTTGACATTCCTAACCCATTTGCAAAATCAGGTCAGGTTCGGGTTGACTTGTTTGGACCCATGTCAATTTCGGGTTCGACCCGAACCCGACCCGTGACCCGATTTTGACACCCCTACTTGGAGTTGGAGATGCGGGTGCGGGCGTGGGTGTCGAGTCTGAGGTGCGGGTCACGTGCGGGACGGAGGAGTCGAGTGGGGCTTCTTCATCTGAGTTCCTACGTGCGATAGATAGATAATGAGAGGGAGTGAGTTCAAGTGTCTGGGGTTCATGTGTGCAACGTCGAGTGAAAATGAGAGAGGGAGTGCGTGCATTCGAGACGGAGAGGGGAAAGCGGAGAGTGTCAAATGGCTCCGGTATGGTTCCTGCATGTGGTATAGAGGAAATGAGAAAGTGGATGAGCGGTTTCTGCTGTTGGGGCAATTTCTGCGTGTGTATTCAACTAAGAGGAGTCGAGTGGGAGATTCCTCTTTCGGCTACCGTAATATGAGGGAGTTATGTGAGAGCAATCATGGGGAGTTACAGGGATTTATGAGTAGTGGGTCGGTGGTCAACAAGGAGTAGGCAGGGATGTGGTGGAGGTGTTGGAAGTAGAGCTGGGTGAGTCTATTATGGCAATATCAAGAGGATTCGGAGAAAAGGGTAGTTCGGGTTGAGAGGAAGATGAAGAAGTGTTTAGTGATGGAAGTTCTGAAGTGTGGGAAAGTATAACGAGATGCTGTTTGGATTGGGTGGGAGGGAGGTGAGAGGCGGAGATCAATTAGAAAGGATTGGATGAGGAGTTGGGTGGGGGTTATTGGCAGAGAAGTTGAGTATATGAGAAGGATGCTCATAAAAAAATAACGTCCTTGAGATTGTTGTTTTGCCATTGAGAGTGTTAAGGCATTTGTAGCATTTGTAGATGGCAGAGTATCCGAGGAAAATGTACATGGTTGATCTAGGGGCCAATTTATATCTTAGTTGTGGAGGAGTCCAGGGGAAGCATGAACAACCAAATGTGCACAGATGAGAATATTGAGGTGGAAGGTTGTGGAGAAGGTGATAATGAGATTTATTTTTGGTGGTGGTTGATGGCATACAGTTGATTAAATACACAAGATTGGTGAGGGCTTCTAGCCAAAAGTCATATGGTAGAGAAGCATCATGAAGTAATGTTGTAGTTGTTTTGAGAATGTGGCAGTGTTTGCGTTTGGCAAGATCATTTTGTTCAACCGTATATGGGCAATTAATTTGATGGAAAATGCCATGCTTTTGGAGAAAAGTTTGTATTATTGAGATTTCAGTAGTGCCATCCATACGAAGGTATTTGATTTTAAATGGAAGTTTATTTTCAATATGTGTTTTGAATTTAATGAAATGAGAGGAGACTTCAAATTTTGAATGTATTGAAAAAAATCCATACAAAGCACAAATAATCATCCACAAATAGAGTATAGTATTTATAACCTAGAATGGAGGTCGCCTTCCCTGGAGGTCGCCGGGGAAGGCCCCTATACATAAGAGTAAATTAATTCTAGTTACTGACAATGATTATTAGTAGACTTTAAAAACGATAATCTATGGCCTTTTGAGGCAGTACAAGATATGCAGAAAGAGGAAAATATAGGAGTAGAAAGGGGTTTGTTTTGTTTTGATATTGTTGCAATTGCACGATGATGAGTATGACCAAGAGGATGATGCCAACGATAGTGTTGAGGGAGTGGCGACAAGTAATGCTTAATGTTGAGATTGCTTTTGGTGAGAGTTGGAGTAGATAAAGACTATATTATTGCAAGGTCCTGGAGAAGAAGGTGGTTAGTTGTTGTATCCTTGATTTGAGAAACAACTGCATTAAAGGACATGGAGATATTATTGTCAGCTGTGATATTTCAAATAGAAAGTAGGTTGTGGGAGACGGAGGGAACATGAAGTAGATTGGGAAGGGAGAGCTTACGAGTTGAGGTGGGAAGAATGCCTAGGCTTGAGTAAGCGATTGGGAGAGAGCAGCCATTATCGATTGTGATTTGACCAGTACCTTCATAGGTAGTGGGATGGTGCGTGAGGAGCAGGTTTCTGAGTGGACCTTCCTCAACCTTTATATCATCGGCCTCTGGATGCATAAAGGGTGGAATGTAGACCAACTGATGGGTAGTCTTTAATGGTGTCAGCTGCAAGATTGATCTCTTTGCTGATCAACAAGGCATACAAATCTTCCAGGCTTATGGGTGTAAGTTTAGCTCTAATTGGTGTTTTGAATGCTTGATATTGAGGGTGTAAGCCATTTAGGTGTAGAAGATAATGTCTTCGGTGTCGACTGTGGAATCGACAACGACGATATTTTCTCTAAGAGTTTTAATTTTGGCGAGATATTGTGTCATGGAGAGTTTCTTCATGGAGATGTTGTGGAGGTATTTTGTAAGTTGAATCACTCTAAATCTGTTAGAGGACTGTAAAAGATGTTTGATGCTGAGCCAAATTTCACGACAGTAGTCAAGTTGGAGGACGTATTGGAAACTGGCTAGGGTTAGGGTGGAGCAAAGTGTTGCTGCGAGGTTTCAAGACCCATTGATTGTAGTTTGAATTAATTCAGTATTGGCGTTGGGACCCAGACCAAGATGGGGAGGTGTTTCGGCTGTTCTGTCAAGGTAAGGAGCAAAGCCATTGCCTTGAAATAGCTCGAGGATTTAGGATTTCGATGTGGGATAGTTGTCATTAGAGAGTTGAGTAGGTACAATGGTTTTAATGTTGGAGATAACAAAATTGAGAGAGGAAGGAATGTGAGCTAGTGGGATGAGGTTTCTGAAGTGATATTTCCAGTTTGGGAAGTTGCTGTTTGATCCATCTCAGCAGCTGTGAATGGCCGTAAGGCTATAGCACTGATACCATGTTGAAGGTTACAATGGCTGGGTCAACTTCTACATGCATACAATGATGGAGAAGCCACCTTCGCCCCCAACTAATCAACACTGTGAATCACTAATAACATAAGTAATCAAAGCCATATATGTGTGAAGCAAAAACACTATCTGACCAATTATCAGTCTCCCCAGTTCTTACCCCATATGTACATACATACTTAGTGAATTGTAAAAGCTGAAGAAACAATTATATAAAAACATCCTTATGAGTAAAGTTCTCTCAATTTTATTTCTTCTTTCAGCTCTCATGGGAGCTTTTAGTCTTTCTTCATCACTGTACCTGCTTTATAGGTCTTGCTATAGTGAGGAGTTGATCCGGCCATTGCAACCTTCAACAATAATATATATGGTGAATCCCATAACCCTATTTAGTATTTATTGATGTTAGTGATGTGGAGCGCAGTACAATACCTATAATGTATAAATGGCATGTTAATGATTCACTGACAGTGTTTTTGAACTATGGAATGTATTTTGTGTACTTCTGTTGGATCAGAATCGTTTTTTTTTTGTGATTTGATTATACCTTTTTATGATTTCATGATGCCATACTCAAATAGTTGGGATATGACTTATGACAATGATGATGATGATGATGATGATGATTCTATGATGTGGAGAATATTGCATATTTAAGAAGCTACAAATCAGCCTGCTGGGATCAACTTTGTTGGAGGGTGCTCCTTTGTTTTCTTTTGGTGCAATGTCCAGCTTATTAGATGATTTTATTGTGCACTTATTTTTGTCATTTACGAGATGCATTTTTTAAGTGATGCATTCTTCACAAACATTGCATCTTCGTATTACTCGTCACCTTTATCACGGGGTTTCATTTAATTCAATATCTCATTCAATGTCTCTTCTTCTGGTCCTCATTTTGTTGGAAGTTGGAACTTCCACTTCTGATGTACGCTTTTTGCTCTTTATACTTGTTTGATCTTTAGTATACTTGTTGCTCTTGTTCTAATGAAGTTCTTCTTGATTTTTACTGCAGTTTGAAAGTATTTTCTGTTGCTGCGGGTTTGGGGATGTTTATTCTTCTTCCGATTAATTATTTTGGGGACCAACTCCGTGAAATTGATTTCACCGACCTTCAAAACAAATCACTGGACTTGTTCAACATTTCAAATGTAAAGGATGGCTCAAATTGGTAATTGTTATTGAATTTCTGAGTTCATAGCCTTATTGTACTGGATTTGATCAAACAGTTTGAACTGATTGCATAGTGCTTTTTGCTGATTGCCCCTGAAGGAATTTTTATTTTATTTAAATTAGAAGAACTTGCAGTTTTTGAATATAAGGTCTTGCTATGAAGAACAAAAGACATACAGTTTTTAAATATAAGGTTTAGCTTCTTTGTAAGTGAATACTGCGAACTGCTGATTTGTGCATAAAGGGGCATGGTTGCTGTGTTTAGTTTCTGTCAGACCTTGTCGTGAATCTCCTATCTGTCATTGCTATTAATCTAGTAGCCAAGTGATCTTTATCTCGTGAACATGTTAAACCAAGAAAGCTTTCAAACCCATCGTCCAATAAATTGATGGCATGATGATTGGATTATTTCTGCTTCACGTGATATGGTCTTTATGAGTTAAGTCATTATTATGATAGGAAATAGTAGTAGAAATAGAAAACAATTGCTGAAATCAAAATTTCAGGAATCTTGCAAGTAGGTTTTGAAAATTTAATGGAGGAAAAACAAGAAAAAAACTCATGATTGAATAGTAGATGAAAGAAAATAACAAGATACAATTGATCCTCAATTCGAGAGGAGGATCTATGATGAGGACATCAGCCGGAGATTTCAACGCGTCTATCACCGGAGGAATCGTAGATCGACCGCTACGATTCAGAGCCTTTATTTATGATGCATTTATGTATTTTATTTTATTTATGTTTTGGTTTACTATTGTACCCCCGAGAGAGTTTAGTTCATGATGTAGCCCAAAGAGCATTTTAGTCTTTTGCTTCTATTTATTTTAAGGCCTATATATAGGGGCCTTCACTATTGTATGAGGTTAATGATTGATTAATGAAAATTTTCAGCCTTCTTGTTCCCTTGAGTGTTGAGAGCTTTAGAGAGAAAGGAGAAGTCCCTAGGTGAGGGCAAAAGCAATACCTGCCAGCTGTCGGAAAAGTCCGGGCTCACGGTCCACCTCCCCATCCCTTTCCCCACCACCGACCTCCCTTCTCACACCCAACCCACGGCCCAAGCCCCGCCACCCATCTCCCCCACCGAACCCAAGCCCAGTCTTTTCCCCAAGCCGCCGGTCTAGCTAAACCTGGTCCAAACCGCCGGCCCCTTCTCTTCCCCTAGCCTTGATTTCAAATTCAACTAGCCACTTAATTACCTTCCTAAATTAGCCAATTGTTAATTTGAAAAGTTACTTAATTTGAATTCAAATAGATTTGAATTTCAAAACCTTTTCGGATTAATAAATCTATTTTAGGAAGCCCATCCAATCCCTCCCAAATTTGAAATTAATTTCAGATTTAATTCCCCAATCACAATTAATGCTTTGGCCATATACATCGAATGTGGACACCCTTTTCCCCCCTTGCTTTGGCCGGCCCCCTCCTTTTTCTTTTCTCTCTCCAATTAATCCCACTCCCATTAATTAACCCCTTAATCCCTCACATAAACCGTCGGCCCCTCTCTCCTCTCTCACCTAATTAATTCCCCCATTAAGAGAGATTTGAATTTCAAATATTCCCTCCTTTTCCAAATACAAAAAACTGAAATTAAATTCAGATTTTAATTGAGTGCCTTTCCCTCCTAAACTCAAAGCTGAAATTTCTAGAGGCCTCCTCCCTAAGCCTTCACCGAACCCCCAAGCCCTCTCCCTTCCAACACCTCTCCTCTCCCTTGCTTCACATACCTCCCAAGGAAGAAGAGACACCACCACTTAGCCAACTTCCCCCCATGAATGACCGATCCCAAGCACGATCATGGATTCGTGTATGATCTTCAAGGAAGAGTAGATATCCTCCGATCTCCCATCTTCAATCTTAACTTGGAGATCGACGACTCCGTCGACGACTACGTTGACCGAATTCTTTTCACCTTGACATCTGCCATCGAAGAACACCGCACCTCCGGATAGTGACGAGTTATCGGACATCCACCAACTTCTTCCTCTTTGGATAAATTTCCATTGGGCGATACTGTAAGCGTTTTCTGTCTTTTGGTGGCATCTTTAAGTTTGTTAAGATTTTTCTTCCGTTAAAACCACCTCAAAGAGCGAAAGTGAGGGAAACTCAATGTGAAATTTCTATTTATTACACGATGGATTTTTGTTAATCGTGCATCTAGCTTTACTATACTTTGTTGTTATTTTAATTGTTCCGCTAATCTAATTTGTAATCGTATGCCTAAGCACAACAACAACCAAGGAATCTGAAAATCTAATCTTAGTGAAATATTAAATTATAATTGCAACGCTTAACAACTTTCTATTAAAATCCTGCAATTCCTGTTGTTTGTTTCACATCATCTTGGTATTAGAGTATGGTTGCATGTTAGTTTCATTTTAGGATTTCCCACTTGCATTTAGTAAACATTTTAATTTGCATTCAATTTATTAGCATTACATCATTCTACTTACTGTTGTGTCTGTACTAGTTACCCAAGTCAACATCAATAGACCCCGAGCAAATTCAACGAACTTTAGACTTAATTGTAGGTCAACTAGGAATTGTTACCCAACAAATTAGAGAAACCCAAGGCGAGTTAGCTGACTTTAGACGACAAGCAGGAGAACGTTTGGACCACATTGAACGACTAGGGAACCATACAATGTATACCCCTTCTAGGCCTCCTTCCCCTTATGTCGAAGAAGCACGAGCTGATTACAGACCTCCTCGAGACCCTTACCGTCAAAATCATTGGCCCAATCAGGAACCCATATGTCATGACCCAAATTGGAGAAATAACGACGTTCAATTACTTAAGAATATCAGGATAGATGCTCATTCATTTGATGACACCCTAGAACTCCAAGTTTTTCTAGATTGGCTTAAGAGAATGGATAGTTATTTTAAGTGGTATAACATTTCAGAAGCTAGGAAAGTTAGGTTCGCTGAAATGAAGCTTACTGGTAGAGCTAGTCAATACTGGATGAACCTAGAAAACATGCGTGAAGCTCGAGGAGAATACCCCATCACTGACTAGCGAGCTATAAAATAAGAGCTCAAACAAAAGTACATCCCTCCATCCTACTACTCCAGACTCTTAGATAGATGGAACAGACTGACTCAGGGTAGTAAACCTGTGAAAGACTACATTTCTATTTTTGATGATTACATGATTCGTTGCAGTCATGGTTTAAAATTGCGCAATATGAGGCGCGCCTTAGCGCAATTTTAAACTTTTAAGCCTCAAATATATTAATTTTTTAATTTTTTTTAAATGTATATTATAATATATAATATTATATATAAAAAATATATATATTATGATATATCTGTATCATAATATATTGTTTTTATTATTTATATAATATTATATATAAAAAAAGATAGAGTGATATAATAAAAAGAGAGAGACTTTCAAGCAGGTGTTGAAGACCCGCGTCATCGATCTTAGATCTGGGCGGACGATTTTAAAATTTGAAGACCCGCGTCATCGATTTTAGATCTGGGCGGATGGTTTTAAAATTTGAAGACCCCTGGCTGTCGTATCTTAGATTCGGCTGGGATGGTTCCAAATTGAAGACCTTATGCCGTTGACCTTAGGTCCGGGTGGGAAGAAACTACGGCAAATGCCGTCTCGATTTCCTCCGGTGGGGAGGGGACGCCGGGAGGTTGTCAAAATTTTTTGGAAAATTACAGAATCTTTCCTTGGAGCATTTTGGAGAGCAAATTCAATTAACCAATTGATTGATTTCAATAAAATTAATTATAAAGATTAGTTAATTGGAATTAATTAATTAAAGAGCAATTAATTAATTGGAACTAATTAATTGAGATTAATTAAATAAATTTAAAATTAATCAATTAAAATTAATTAATTAATTAAAACTAATTAATTAATTGAGGTTAATTAATTAAAACTAAGTAATTAGTTAAAAATAATTAATTAAAAATAATTAGTTAGTTAGAATTAATTAATCAAAATTAATTAGTTAATTGAAATTAATTAATCAGAATTAATTAGTTATTAAAATTGATTAATAAAAAATATTAAATTAATCGAAATCAATTAGTCAAAATTAATTAATTTTGATTAATGAAATTTATTTAATTAAAATCCATGAGTTGTGTAAAATTGGAGAGCAAAATTAAAATCCGAGAGTTATTGAAATTCGAGAGCGATTACTTAAAATTTGAGAGTATTTTAGCATTTAAAAAATAATAAAAATGTAGTAAATAAAAAAGGAGAGGGGAAGAATATTTTTCACTAATTGACATATACAACACACTCAACACACTCTCTAACTCTCAAAACAAAAATCTCAAGTCACAAAACAAAAGCTCTTAACTTTCAACACAAATGACACTCCAACTCAGCAACTTTTCAACACAACTCTACAAACTCCCCAGTGTTCCTGGACAAAGCTCCAAAGTAGCACGAGCTTCTGCAACAAATAAATGAAATTTATTAAGCATCATAATTAAATAAATATCCAATTAAATGCTAAAGAAAAAAAAAGAGAGAGCATGTTACTGGTAAAAAACTATCAGTACACAGATACTGAAAAGTTTCTACCAAATAGTAAGAAGAAAATACTGTAGTAAAAATACTAGTTTAGCAAAGTACAGTAGCAAAACATTAGCATCACAATAGCTAAAATCACTGGCAAGTGTTAAATAAATGGTGTTAACTCAACAAACACATGATCAAATTCAAACATGGCAGCCTTGTTTATAAGAACTAGGTTGTAAGATCCATCCCTTGGCAACTTCTAATAGAAGCCGTAAGTCCGACCTCTGAGGAAAATATTTAGGTAATAATATCCCTAGACCCCTCACCTGGGCAGTCTTGTTTATAAGAACTAGGTTGTAAGACCCATCCCGTGGCAACTTCTAATAGAAGCCGTAAGTCCGAGCTCTGAGGAAAATATTTAGGTAATAACATAACCCAGACCCCTCACCTGGGCAGCCTTGCTTATAAGAATTAGGTTGTAAGACCAATCCCTTGGCAACTTCTAATAGAAGCCATAAGTCCGATCTCTGAGGAAAATGTTTAGATAATAACATAATCTAGACCCCTCACCCAGGCAGCCTTGTTTATAAGAACTAGGTTGTAAGACCCATCACTTGGGCCACTTAGCTTATAAGACTAGGTCGTAATACCCATAATTAGACAATTTCTAAGGAAGCAATAAGGCCTACCCAACCAAAATCTTAGGGCTACCTTTAGTAGAGGCCGTAAGTCCCACTGACTGGGCTACTTTCAAACAAAAGCCATAAGTCACTACCCAAATTCAATCACACGGACATCTCTGGTTGAAAAATCAAGGCAAAAGCCTCATGAGAGAATTTCATCTTTAAATAATGCTTTGAAATACATTAATTATGATACTAAGCCCATTTAGAAAGCTTGTGAAATTTCTATTATAAATTCCTCTACAAAACACATAAAAGAACTAACAACTATTTAGTGCATTGGGCATCCTAGTCTATAGGATTAGGTTGTAAGACCCGTCAACGGGCAACTTCTAAGTAAAGTCGTAAGACTCACATTTTAGAAAAATTGTTAAATAAATTGCAATGTTCCTAAATCCTAAACAATTAAATTCAAATTCATGGGCATCATAGTCTATAGGATTAGGTTGTAAGACCCGCCAACGGGCAACTTCTAAGTGAAGTCGTAAGACTCACATTTTAGGAAAATTGTTAAATAAATTGCAATGATCCTAAACCCTAAACAATTAAATTCAAATTCACGGGCATCCTAGTCTATAAGATTAGGTTGTAAGACCCGCTAATGGGTAACTTCTAAGGGAAGTAATAAGCCCTATATTTTAGAAAAATTGCTAAATAAATTGCAATGATCCTAAACCCTAAATAATTAAATTCAAATTCAAATTCATGGGCATCCTAGTCTATAGGATTAGGTTGTAAGACCCGCCAACGGGCAACTTATAAGTGAAGTCGTAAGACCCACATTTTAGGAAAATTGTTAAATAAATTGCAATGATTCTAAACCCTAAACAATAAAATTCAAATTCGTGGGCATCCTAGTCTATAGGATTAAGGTTGTAAGACCCTCCAACGGGTAACTTCTAAGGGAAGTAGCAAGCCCTATATTTTAGGAAAATTGCTAAATAAATTGCAATAATCCTAAAATCCAAACAATTAAATTCAAATTCATGGGTAGCCTAGTCTAAAGGATTAGGTTGCAAGTTCCGCTATTGGGCAACTTCTAAGCGAAGTCGTAAGACCCACATTTTAGAAAAATTGTTAAATAAATTGCAATGATCCTAAAACCCAAACAATCAAATTTGAACAATTAGGCATCCTAGTCTATAGGATTAGGTTGTAAGATCCGCCAATGGGCAACTTCTAAGTGAAGTCGTAAGACCCATAACTTAGGAAAATTGCTAAATAAATTGCAATAATCCTAAAATTCAAACAATTAAATTCAAATTCATGGGCATCTTAATCTAAGGGATTAAGTTATAAGAACCGCTTTTCAGGCAACTTCCTAAGGGAAGTCATAAGACCTACTCCAAATCCAAATAAAATCCCCGGGCAGCCTTACTTTAGAGCTAGGTTGTAAGATTTATCTTTGGGCAACTCATAAATAGAGCCGTAAGCCCCACTCCAAATTAAACTTACGAGTTCCTTTCTATGAAAGCCATAAGTCCCGACCCAAATTCAAACACCCGAGCTACTTCTAAAAGAGGCCGTAAGACCTGCTTCAATTCAAACTTCTATGTAACTTCTAAACGAAGTTATAAATCCCCAAATAAAATTAATTTCTGGGTATTCTAATAAATGTAAACCCTAAAACTTAAATAAAATTAAAACTTAAATCTAACCACCTCAGTCTACTCGGGATCCCTGAGAGAAGGCAACCCATGACTGCTAATCAGATTCCCTGGACACTACGGTCAATGATTGTTAGTATTGGTAGACTGAAACTACGGTATACTCAGGACGACGGAACAATGGGATCTTGATCGGGTTTACCTCCATTTTTCTCATAATTGAGACTAAAATCACCTAAAATTTATTCATCCTTAATCGAGAGTTCTCTCTTACTTGTTAAGAGGGGTAATTAACTATGAGTGCTTGCGCTCATGGGAAGTAAGTACCCCAGATCTAATTAAATCCTGATACTACCTTCAGGGGAAATCTGGTTAATTACAATCTGACTTAAGGGAAATAAAATCCTATAATTGCAAAGTGGGATTCATGCATTCGTGCCGTTTTTCTTGAGCCAACACCTACCTAAAGGACTTCCAAGCTTTACATTCTAGAGTATAGTCACCAACTCAGGCATGGAAAACATCTTCTAGAGTTTGATGGAACTGTTTGTATATCTAGGACCTTAGGTGCTGTTGGGTGTAGCTAGAAAGCATTTCCATTAATTGTTTCCTGGATCTTGTAAGCTGTGGTTCTTTGCTTTCTTTGTTTCCTAGACTTTATAATTAATTAGCTGTAATTTCTTTCCCGGCTATACGTGACAGTAATGAAGTTGTTTCCTAGGAAAGAATTACCTTTTATAGCATAAGATCCTGCAGCATAAATCAGGTTTTAATCTCCTCAATGAAATACACTCCAGATTCTAAACTTCCCATGATCTTGAAGCCGTGAGGGGCAGGGTGGTGATGTTGGGTTTTGTTTGGATGGAAATTTCCATTGTGCATCTCACTCACAAACCAAAATCATGGTAATATGGTATGAAATATTTTCTAGAGCAATGCAAATGCAATAATTACCAAAGAAAGCCTATGCAAAATTTGAATTTGATTGATTGGTTTTATGTGTTAAAACACCAACAAAGTTATAATAGATCTCAATGTCTCTTTTCAAGTGGAGTGAGCGTGCACTATAAGATGTGCATTCTCTTGATCAATACTTGGTATAGCAACACGCGCTCCCCTCTCCCATTTTTCAAGAGGTAGGCGCTTGGGGATGTGGTGGGGTGAACTGGACTGTATTTCACTAATTTTTGAACGGTTGCCAATGGTGTATTGAGTGCTTTTGTATAATTTTCTCTTAATTCTATTTAACTAGTTAGTTTCCGGAAAGAAACTTAAATTTTTGCCCAGTATCCTCTCATTTAGCAGAGGTTTGTTTGTAGGCGTAGTAGTGGTTGTTTCTATTAATCCCTGTCTCAACATTAGCTTGTCATAAAACTGCCTCCTTATGACTTATGATACCAACACAAACTACTAAGCCCAGTTTTGCTATTATGACATATTGATGTAATTCATAAGAATTTTCTTTTCATGCTATGCTCAGGTTATGGGCTCACTTTTCTGCTGCATACGTTATTACGGGAGTTGTGTGCTATCTGTTATATTCTGTAAGTTCCTTTTTTTTTAAATAAATTTATTATTGGTTTCTATGCTTCTAAGATTCTTTGGGATGATAAATTGGATGGCTTTTTTCTATTGTTGCCTAGATCTTCTATGAGACTAGTAAAACTGGATTAATTCCATCCATATTATCACTGCATGTAATTTTCCTAGAGCAACGTTTGCCAATTAAAAGAATGGTCTTTAGCGATGTACTGAATGGATGCTTTGCTCAGTAGTCTGCTTACCCGCTGATGATATATTCTTATCTATGTCAAAGCAAGGTTTTGATATAAGATCTTGGACACATTTCTATCTTTGCCTAGTGTTCTGTATAAATGCTATGCTATATTTTCTTTGGGGCTTGGTGTGAGCATGAAAAACTGATTGTGCTTTGCCACATGAAGTTAATCATGAGGTTTTATATTTTATCTTGCAGGAGTACAAGTATATTTCTCTTAAAAGGCTTGAACAATTCTATGCATCCAAGCCACTACCCCAACAATACACAGTTGTTGTTACTGGAATTCCTTCACATAGTGGGTGTTCCCTCAGTGATACTATTGAGAGTTTCTTCATGGAGTACCACCCTTCAACCTACTTATCACACGTAGTTGTTCACCGGACAAATAAGCTTCGAGGTCTCATTGTATGAATACTTTTTGTACTTATAATGGTCTTCTAGTACTCATATCATTATTGAAAAAGTAACTGGGAGTTGTACTCCTATCATGTATTTTTCTATCAAATGTATTGTAGGACTTATTTAAATTTCTTGTTATTGTTCCTTTGTCATTAATGTTTATTCTTTTGAGAGCCTTGTTAAATAAAAATTATAAGATATTGTCGGATACAATGATCTCATGCTTGTGCTAGAACTTATTCAAGTTGTTCTTTTTTCCTTCCTGAAGATCACTCTTCAGTGGTAGAATGAGGAAGTACAAATTATGCCTTCTAGGCTAGAATCTGTTTTATAGTTAATAAAGGTTTCTCTTTTTATCTTTATCTTCATGTTACAAGTTAGTAACAAGACTAACAAGTACCAGTGTACCACTTGTATACTGAAAAAAGAGAACAAATTTATTATTTTCTCTTGATTACAAGGTAGTATGCAGTTCTACTAATAGGAAAGAATATTGTACTCGGGCTACACCGATTTACACCATTCCGGCTTTCTTTCCATCTGTAATTAAAATAAAAATACTAATGTTTATAATCAGATCCTAACATTTTTAGCCTAGAGTTAATGTTAAGAATTGATTTTTTAATTACATATCACATCGACAGCTTGCTCGTCATATTCATGTTTCCTTTTTTATCTCGATTGGCAGAGATTCTTCTATTTCTGCATTGCTTTCCTATTTCCCTCTATCTACCATCTGCTTTTTTTCCTTCTTTGCATTCCTTCCTGATATCTTATCTGAACCAAAATATCCATTTTGATTTCTCAGTACCCCCCTCAAGCTAGTTTGAAAACATCTTCCATAACCAGCTTGCTAACAATATTGTCAAGGTGCCTCTTGTGAAGACCCTTTGTGAGTTGAATCAACAAATTTTTTGGTTGTTGGAATGTATGTTACGCAAATCATTGTCAAGTTTTTCATTAATGAAGTGCTTATTAACCTCTACATGATTTGTTTTGTAGTGAAGAATTGGGTTGTGAGATATTTAGTTAGCTGTCTTACTATCACATTAAGTCTTCATAGGCGATGGAATGTAAATATTTAGTTCTTCTGGAATCCTCTTGATCCAAATTGCTTAACATATTCCATGTGCAAGGGCTCCAAATTTTTTCATAACACTGCTCCTATGAACTTCATTAAGTTTTTTTACTAGTGATGAGAATCTCTTCAACAATGGCACAATAGCTAAGGAAGATCTTCTATCCATAATGTTTCTTGCCCAATTCACATTAATATATACTTCAAGTTGGAGTTGTCCTTGTTTTCTCAATAGTAACCCTTTTCCTAGAGTCCCTTTTAAGCATCTTAAATTCTAAACAACATCAAGGTGATTTTTTTTTTAACATCAATGTGACTTGGTCATGGAGAGGAAATTAAATTAGGTCATTGTAATAATGAACGACAAACTGTGCTGGGTTATATAAATCAATGCTAGGTTAAGTAACATGAGGTAGGAGAGAAAGAGAGGATTTAGAAGCATCTTTGACATATGGTTATGAAATTTATCCTCGTTAGTCTATCTTTTGTAACACTCCACAGTACCCCTTAACAGTACTAAGAGTATTACCAACATAACATAACATTTTCCATCCATCAATCAAATAATACTTTTTGACATTTGAAAACTTTAATGAAAGATCTAACAGTTTTCATTCATCACCTCAACGGAAGCACTTAATAACTTTAGAACTTTAGACTTCAACAAGACATACTTACAGAGCTATTAAAACATACTGATAGGAAATACTTGGATTCAAGTATTCCTATCGATCCGGGAGGGGAAAACAGCGGGAAAACTGCTGTTCACAGCAGGAAAACAGCCCAAATCTGCTGTTTACGGCAGGAAAACAGTATAAAATAGGTGGAAACTCAAAGCAAACACTTGTATTTCACTAGTAGAAGCATAAAACAAAAGGAAGATACAATATTCTTCAATCCGAGAGGAAGAACAACTCTCCTAATCTCCGGCAACGCCAAGAGCCCAAGCAAGAAACCCTAGATCTCAAAAATACATTCAAATTCAAGATGATCCCCTCTCCCTCCTAATCTCCCTAATTAACAATAAAGGATTACTACAAAATACCTAAACAGCCCTTAGCATTCAAAATTTTCCCTCCCACATAAGCAAATCAGCCCCAAGTGGGGCCCACCTTGTCCGCCCCCCCCCCCCCCCCCCCCTCTGGGTTCTCCGCCTGGAATAGGTGTGGACCGGTCCAGCCGGCCCCTCCTGGGCCGGCATCTGCGTAACATTACTCCCCTCCCAAAAACTCATCTTGTCCTCAAGGTGAAAAGAGGGGAATTGCTCTTTCACTCTTTCAAACGGCTCCCAAGTAGCATCAAAATCAGGAAGACCTTTCCATCCAATCAGCACTTCTTTGTCTCCCTTTTCATCAGATCTGACGCCTCGGAGCTCCCGCGGTTCCAGTATCACCTGCAAGTCCTCAGTCAGTGTCTCTGGTAACTCCGTACTGGCTGTCTGCTCTCCTATAGCTCTCCTTAACTGGGATACATGGAAAACTGGATGTATGCTAGCTGATGGGGGAAGCTTCAGTCGGTACGCCACTGCTCCAATTTTGTCCAACACTTCATAGGGGCCGAAATATCTTGGAGCCAATTTCTCATTCATCCTTCTCGCCATTGTCCTCTGCCTGTAAGGTCGTAATTTTAGGAAAACCTTTTCACCCACTTCAAACTGCATGTCTCGTCGGTGCGAATCCGCTTGCTTCTTCATGATCTGTTGTGCCCTCATCAGATGTTTCTTCAATTCCTCTAGTATCTTGTCCCTTTCCTCTAAGTACTGCTCAACTGACGACACTGGTGTACTACCTTTCCCGTAGTGTACTAGGTGTGGAGGGTCCCTTCCATATAGCACTTTAAATGGGGTCATCTGTGAAGCGGTATGGTACGAAGTATTGTACCAATACTCCGCCCACAGCAGCCACTTTGCCCACATCCGTGGAGTTTCAGAGACAAAACACCTCAAATAGGTTTCCAAGCTTCGGTTCACCACCTCTGTTTGTCCGTCTGTCTGTGGATGATAGGCGGTGCTTCTCTTTAGAACAGTGCCCTGCATCTTGAACAACTCTCTCCAGAACTGGCTGAGGAACACTTTGTCTCGATCAGACACAATCGATTCAGGAATCCCATGTAATCTCACAACCTCCCTAATAAAAGCTGCCGCTATAGATATGGCGGTGTAAGGATGCCTTAGAAGGATGAAGTGTGCATACTTGCTAAGCCTGTCAACCACCACCATGATGACTGTGAACCCCTCTGACCTTGGTAGGCCATCAATGAAATCCATGGACACTTCCTCCCAAACTTTGTTTGGAAGTGTCAATGGTTGTAGTAATCCCCCCGGAGCCATAGCCATATACTTATTCCTCTGACATACTTCACACCTTGCCACCATCTCTTCAACATCTCTATGCATCCCTTTCCAGTAGAGCTCAGATGCAAGCCTCCTGTAAGTCTTCTGAACTCCTGAATGTCCCCCAACGGCGCTGCCATGAAACTCCTGCAACAAATGGGGGATGTGTATGGAAGTCCGTGGCATCACAAACCTCTTTTGATACAATAGTCTGTCCCCCTCAATGGAGTAGCCCAGATGACTACTCATGTCCTTCCCCAGATCCTCCCTGATCTTCCTCAATTCTTTGCTGAGCTTACTTTCTTCCTTGATGGCCCCCCAATCTATCAACAGCGGAATTGACACCGCTAATTCCTGAAGCTCCTCAACACGTCTGGATAGGGCATCAGCAGCTTTGTTCTCCAAACCGGGCTTATATTGGATCTCAAAGTCATAGCCCAGTAATTTGGATAGCCACCTCTGATGCTCCTCGGTCACCATCCTTTGCTCCAGAAGATATTTTAAGCTCCGCTGATCAGTCCTTACAATAAGATGCCTTCCCAATAGATAAGGCCGCCACTTCTGAATAGCCAAGACAATGGCCATTAACTCCCTCTCATATACTGACTTCAGTCTAGCCCTGGCTGACAGCACTTGACTGAAATACGCAATTGGCCTGTGGTTCTGCATCAACACTGCCCCCAGCCCATATCCTGATGCATCAGTTTCCATGATAAAGACCTGGCTAAAATCTGAAAGTGCTAAGACTGGAACTGTAGTCATAGCTTCCTTTAGTTTCGCAAAAGCCCGGGTGGCTGCCTCTCCCCATAAAAATCCATCCTTCTTCAGTTGCTCAGTCAAAGGCCAAGCAATAGCACTATATCCCTTTACAAATCTTCTATAGTACCCAGTTAACCCCAAGAACCCCCTTAACTCCTTTAGGTTCCTAGGCATTGGCCACTTCTGCATGGCTTCTATTTTACTCTGATCGGCTGTCACTCCTTCTTGTGAGACCACATGCCCCAAGTACTCTACACTGGTCTGGGCAAAGCTGCACTTCTTCAAGTTGGCTTGTAACTGATGTTCCTGTAACACTCCCAAAACTGTCTTCAAGTGCTCCAAATGCTCCCCTTCAGTCTTGCTATACACCAAGATGTCATCAAAAAATACCAATACGAACTTCCTGAGGTACTGCTTGAAGACCTTGTTCATCAAAGATTGAAAAGTAGCAGGTGCGTTAGTCAAACCAAAGGGCATTACCAGAAACTCGTAATGCCCTTCATGTGTTCTGAATGCTGTCTTGGGAACATCTGCCTCCTTCATTCTGATCTGGTGGTATCCAGACTTTAAGTCCAACTTGGAAAAAACCACTGCCCCAAAAAGCTCATCCAAGAGTTCATCAATCACTGGAATTGGGAATTTGTCTGGCACAGTGCCCTTATTCAGAGCCCTGTAGTCCACACAGAATCTCCAACTCCCATCCTTCTTCTTGACCAAGAGGACTGGACTAGAAAAAGGACTTACACTTGGTCTGATGATCCCAGCCTCCAGCATCTCCCTAATCAGCCTTTCAATCTCATCTTTTTGAATCTGAGGGTAACGGTAAGGGCGGACGCTGATCGGGGTCTCCCCTTCCTTCAAAGTGATGGCATGCTCCAGCTCCCTCTGCGGTGGCAACCCCTGTGGAGGTTGAAAAACCTCCCTAAACTGTTGTATGACCGATTGCACTTCAAGAGGAAGGTCTCCCTCTTCCCCCACACTGACTTTCTCCAGTCGTTGCAGCTCCACCAAGTATCCACCCCCAACCTCCTGGATGGTTTGGATCATGGACTTGAGAGACACCCCTGTCCTAGACAGGCCGACATCTCCCTGTATCACCATTCTCCTCCCCCCCACTACCAGTTCTCCCCAGTTCACCTTGGTCTCCCCCAAAGTTTGCAGCCACTTCATCCCCAAGATCACATCTGTACTCCCCAATTCTAAGGGAAGAAAATCCTCCCTCACCTGTATCCCCTGAATGGTCATCACTACCCCCTACAAACTCCTCTACCCATCTCAACCTTCCCTGTGCCCATCATCACCCCATAGCCTCCCGTATCCACTAATTTCATTCCAAGAAACTCAACAATCTGGGTGGAAATGAAATTGTGGGTTGCCCCACTATCTATCAAAACCACCACCTCGTGGTCAGCTATCACCCCTTTCACTTTCATAGTGTGACTCGAAGTGAATCCCACTACGGAGTTCAGAGAGACTTCTGCCACATCCAGATGCAACTTCTCCTCCTCCTCCACTTCGGACCTGCTCCCACCTCCCTCTTCGTCTTCCTCGTCTTCGCAAACAAGGAGAACCTGAAGAGTCCGGTCCTTACACTTATGACCCGGCATGTACTTCTCATCACACCTAAAGCACAATCCCTTTGCCCTCTTCTCCTGCATCTCCTTATCAGTAAGCTTTTTAAAATTTCCCCCAGGCCCTCCTCCTCCAGACCTCTCCCTTGGTACCTCTCGTGTACCCCCCGGTGCAGCTCCCTTGGGAGCTAGAAAAGTGGTCGTCATCCGGTAGGATCCCCCGGAGTTGCTGCCTCGGGCCCCTCTCTCCAGATGCTTCTGGTCCTCAACCAGCTGTGCCAACTCCATGGCCTCCCCCAGGTCGTGTGGCCTCATCACTCTAACGGCTGCCCTGATTTCTGGTTTGAGCCCCTTCATGAAGTTCCCCTCAAGCACAGTCTCCGAAAGACGATCCAACCTGCTAGCCAGGTACTCAAACCGGTCACGAAACTCTGCCACTGTCCCCACCTGTGTCAGAGCAAAGAACTGTTCGTAGAAGTCTCCTCCCCGACTGGTTCGGAAACGCTCTAGCAAACAGTCTTTGAACTCCCTCCAGCTCCTAATAGGTCGCCTCATGTCTCGCCACTGGTACCACGCCAGTGCCTTACCTTCCAAGCACAGTCCCGTCGCTGTCAGTTTCTCCTCTTCGGTCAACCCGTTGACGACAAAGTATCGCTCCACCTTGTAAATCCAGCCATGGCCATCCTCGCCTTCAAAGATGGGCATCTTCAGTTTCCTCACCTTGGGATCTCCCCCGTACCCTCGGTATCCTCCATAACCTCCCATCCCCCGAAGGGGAGGTGCTCCCCAAGTGTCCCGATCGTCCCTTCGACGATTGTACCCAAATCCCTCTTCATAGTCCTCCCTTCTACCTTCAAAATCAGCACCTCGGCGATGAAACTCCTCCCTTCTCCCACCAAAATCAGCACCCCTTCTGTCATATCCCATGCTCATCTCCTCTCTAGAGAGCGGTTCTAGAGGAGGCATGTCGTTCTCTCCTTCCAGGATCTCCACCTCTGGCATCCTCCTCCCCCGGGGTGGGTTTGGATTTCCTCCGATGCCATGGCCGTCGGAGGTCTCTCTTACTTCCGATGTCGCCGGATTGGTCTTCATTTCAAGCAGTTTCTTCATCATCTCCTCCATAGCAGAAAACCTCCCTTCCAATCTTTCATTATTGGTGGAGATTTCAAGGAACTTTCCCTCCAAATCTGATTTCAGTTGTCCGAATTCGCCTTCCAACACTTCCACCTTCTTTACGGCCATCTTTTTCTTCCACGAACCACAAGTAAACTTCCTTCGAAAGCTCCCAAAGCCCGCTGAAATTTCAGGTTTTCAGCCGCCAAAGGTCCCACGACGATGCTCTGATACCAATTTGATAGGAAATACTTGGATTCAAGTATTCCTATCGATCCGGGAGGGGAAAACAGCGGGAAAACTGCTGTTCACAGCAGGAAAACAGCCCAAATCTGCTGTTTAAGCTGGAAAACAGTATAAAATAGGTGGAAACTCAAAGCAAACACTTGTATTTCACTAGTAGAAGCATAAAACAAAAGGAAGATACAATATTCTTCAATCCGAGAGGAAGAACAACTCTTCTAATCTCCGGCAACGCCAAGAGCCCAAGCAAGAAACCCTAGATCTCAAAAATACATTCAAATTCAAGATGATCCCCTCTCCCTCCTAATCTCCCTAATTAACAATAAATGATTACTACAAAATACCTAAACAGCCCTTAGCATTCAAAATTTTCCCTCCCACATAAGCAAATCAGCCCCAAGTGGGGCCCACCTTGTCCGCCCCCCCTCCCTCTGGGTTCTCCGCCTGGAATAGGTGTGGACCGGTCCAGGCTGGACCGGTCCAGCCGGCCCCTCCTGGGCCGGCATCTGCGTAACACATACCCAAAATAATACATTATGGAATTGTCTACATACCTCAAATATAGACTTACAAACAGAATTAAACATTAGCATAAAGATGACAGGTGAATTAATCTGCAACGATCCTTTCCTTTTCCTGTAACAACAGCCAGTAAGAAGTGTACTAGTGAGCTATGAGGCTCAATAAGTTATGCAAATCTAAATAGCCTTTAACTTGCATGATTATAAAATTCATAACATTGAAAACATAAATAAAAATTAAACAATTTTTGAGAAAATATCATAAAATCTCATTTGGCATTACCTTTACTTTCTCTTAAATCTATACTGAATATCAATTTTTAGTCATTAAAAAATTTGGCTATCCTTTCATAAAATATTCAATGGAGCCCAGGTAAACCTGGCATTATCGCCATTGAATTACATAGAGGTCCCTTTTGCCTCTTTAGGGGTCCTTTTTGCCCCACCTGCTATGCAGGTAACATATCTCTGGGGTCCCTTTTGCCCCACCTGCTATGCAGGTAACATATCTTTGGGGTCCCTTTTGCCCCACTTATAATACCGTATACATTAGGACCCTTTTGCCTCATCTGACATTATAAGTTATATATCTTTTTTATAGCCAAATTTTACTTTAAATGGATATTCAGTACACATTCCATATTCATTATCCATAATTACATTGATGCATCATTTCATGTCAATCTTTCGATTATACTATCTGTGTACATAAGGAAATTGACATATTTCCAAAAACATTATCAAATAGAAAAACATTAAATGAATATACTAAAGCTTAATTGAAACTTCAATGTCACAAATATGTAACTGATCGTTCCTTCATGAAAACTTGGATGTATATTCATTGGCATTGATATAATCTTCATGATGTATTTATCCCTTCAATTAATCAAGTGATAGCATAAATATATAGAATTAATAGTTCATGTGTATGTAAATTAGAATTTACACAACTTACCTTCCTGACGAGCTGTCTCTTCAAATCTTCTACCTCTTACTCTTTTACACTTGTAAGTCACCTACAATCCTTCTCTAATCTTATAAATATCACAATATATTATTCAATAAAATATATAACATTAACTTATACATAACATAAATTTACCTCAAAACTTTCCTTCTACATAGACGAGGTAAATTCCCTGATTTTCTCTTATCTGAATTTTCTTTAAATTCTTTCTTTCTCAACTCTTACACATTCATTATTGTAATCCACACCCTCTTATCCAAATTTCCTGTACTGAATTTACTGATGCTTCACACATTAATCAATACTTATACTCTAATTCCCTTCCTGACTTCAATATCCACGGCTGCCACACTTGCCCGATTCTTCCTGCTTTGTACTGATCCTTTCTTCACAGCAAACTTTGCTCCTTGTACTGTACGAAGAAACTTTACCCAGCAATCACTGTGCCGCCCTTTACAAAACACTATGCCGAACAAAGCACAGTGCTTCCTGCACTCAGCCGAACCTTGCTACAGGAATTTCTTCCGAAAGTTGCTACTGGAAAATTTCTACTATGCCGCCTTCCACAGACTGTTAGCTTGCGTATTTTCCAAACCAGTCCTCCCCTCAGTGCAATGTTCTGAATTTCCAAAATTCCTCTGTGTTGCCGCTTACTACAGGGAATTCTGCGAATTCTCTCACGATACAACGACTTCCTCTACAGTCCCGGAAAAGCAATAGCCGAATTCTGCTACAGTCCCGTGGCTTGTATCAAACTCCCTTTCTCTGGCTTGCGTGAAACTGCTATTTTATTTCTTTACTTTATCTCTTTGCTTCCTCCGTTAATACAAACAGATAAGAAAATATATGCCCACACAAATAACTGACTATTGTCATTATCCGAACCTTTACAACCACCTATTCCATTCCAATAGCCTTGTCTAACACCTCTTCAGTAACAATAGCAAAATCATTTTTAATAAAAAATGAAGGAATTATAACTGCGGTTGAATATTAGAGATAAAATTTAATTAAATATCAATCATTTAAATCAATATCATTCAATTACTGCTATACTAACTTAACAGGAATTTTTAATCAAGCTTTATAATAAACTTTTATATATATTTACTTAATTTAAATTTTCACATACTTTAAAAATTTTGGGTCTTACAAATCTTTCCTCCTTAATAGAATTTCGTCCCTGAAATTCACTTTTCATGCTTCTTCAAACAGATGAGAACTTCTTTAAATCTGCCTCTTTTTTTTTTCCATGTAGCTTGCTTTACTGACCTGTGCGTCCATTTTACTTTTACAAAAGGAATCATTCTACTTCTCAGTTTACGAACATCCCTTTTTAATATCATTTCAGGTGCTTCCATATCAGTCAAACCTTTCTGAAGTTCAATGTCATTCTGAGAAACCTTTGACTTTCATCTGTGACCTATTTCTATGCATTAATACATAAAAAAAATATTATGAACATCAGACATATCTGTAGGTAGTGCCAACTTGTAAGCAACTTGTCCTACTCTTTCAATGATTACAAATGGCCCAATATAACGAAGACTAAGTTTTTCACCTTGACCAAATCTAGAAACACCCTTCCTTGGTCTCACCTTTTAGAAATACAAAATCCCCTACTTCAAATTCTATCATTTTATGTTTGGGGTCATAGTATTTCTGTTGGCGGTCTTGAGCTGCTTTTAATCTGTCTCTAATTAATTTGACCTTTTTAGTAGCCTGATCCACTAACTGTGGACCCAACATTTGCTTTTCACCCACTTCAAACCAACTTAAAAGAGTTCTGCATTTTATGCTATATATAGCTTCATATGGAACCATCTTGATACATGATTGGTAGCTATTATTGCAGGTGAATTCTATCAAGAGAATATGGTCTTCTCAGCTACCTCCAAAATTCAAAATATACAATCTTAATAAATCTTCTAACATTTGAATTAGTCTTTTTGATTGACCATTTGTCTGTGGATGAAATGCACTTCAAATTTGTGCCCCGACTTTCATGTGTACTTTTCCATGAATTAGATGTAAAACGTTAATCTCTATATGATACATTAGCTTTAGGAATTCCAAGTTATATGATGATTTCCTTTAAAAATTACCTAGCCAACTTCTCCACTGAATCATTCTGATGGATAGGTAGAAAATGGGTTAACTTTGTTAGTCTGTCAACCACAACCCATATACTATCATGTCCTTACCTTGACCTGAAAAATCCTGTAACAAAATTCATAGCTATTTCTTCCCACTTTCATTCTAGAATTGGTAGAAATTGTAACATGCCACTGAGTCTTTGATGCTCAGCTTTAATAAGTTGACATTTTTTTTTTCACACTTAGCCATATAATCTGCCACATCTTTTTTTCATTCCTGGCCACCAAAATAAAATCTTTAAATTCTTATACATCTTTGTGCTTCCAGGGTGGATAGAATAACCTGAATTATGTGCTTCATATAGAATTTCCTGAATTAAATCAGACTCCTTTAATATCCACAAATGCATATTGCTCCTGATTCTGCCATGTTCATCAACATTGAGATCCTTTCTTGACCCTGATTGTATTTGCTCCATAAACTTCTGATATTCAGTACTATTCTTTTGAGCTTCCTTGATTCTTTCCTCTAACGAAGGATGAACTGTCATTTGATCAAGGCTAACTGAATCTTGACCTCCTTGCATTCTGACTTTCAATTGTAAGGCTTTCATTTCTTTAATTAACCCTTCTTCCATAGTCAACATACAATTCAACTGTCCTCTAGACTTTCTGCTAATGCATCAACAAGTACATTAGCCTTGCCCGGACAGTACTGGATGTCAAGATCATACTTTTTTTTTATCAACACACATCTCAATTTTTTTTTAAAGAAGCATCACTGAACAACTGGAATCCCTCAGTTCCAAAAGGAATTGTCAATGCAGGTGAAGTTGTTAAACACTATTTTAATTCTTGAAAATTTTACTCACAATCATCAGTCCATTCTAACTTCATATCCTTCCTGGTCAATTTGGATAAAGGCAAAGCAATTTTGGAAAAAATTTTAACAAACCTTATGTAATATCCTGCCAATCCCAAGAAACTTCTGGCCTCTATCACATTAGTTGGTCTTTAGCCAATACACTACTACTTTTATCTTTTCTGGATCCACTGATATTCCTTCTCCACTGATAATGTGTCCCAAAAATGATATTTTCTTTAGCCAAAATTCACATCTAAAATATTTAGCAAACAGTGTACGTTGCCTCAATAATTCCAGAATAATTCTTAAATGATCTGCATGTTCTTTATCATTCTTGGAATAGATCAAAATGTCATCAATACAAATAATTACAATTTGATAAAAAAAAAGGTCTGAAAATTCTGTTCATCATATCCATGAATACTATTGGGGCATTGTTTAGACCGAATGACATAATCCAAAATTTGTAGTGCCCATATTTGTTACCAAAAGTTGCCTTCTCAACATCACATTCTTTCACTCTAACTTGATGGTAAACTGATCTCAAATCTATTCTGGAGAATACAGAAGCACCGCTAATTGATCAAATAGATCATCAATCTTGGAATAGGATACTTTTTTTTTTAATTGTCACATTATTTAATTCTCTATAATCAATACATAGTTGCATTGAATAATCCTTCTTTTTAACAAATAATTCTGATGTACTCCAAGATGATGTACTGGGTCTGATAAAATACTTTTCAATCAATTCAACCAACTAACTTTTCAATTCTCGCAATTCCTTGATTGTCATTCTATAAGATGCTTTTACAATTAAATTTATTATGTTGTAAAATAATTACAAATTCTACCTCTCTTTCTGGAGATAAATCCTTCCATTCCTTAGAGAAAATATCTATAAATTCATTCACTATACGAATAGAATTTATATCATCACCCCTTTCTTTAGATGCTTCTAACTTTGTTAAGAAAATTAATTCAACCGCTCTTAACTTTTATGCACCTGACTAGAAGTAATCAATGAGGAAACTACTCCTCTGACTGCCTTTATTTTCTCTGCCTCTTTGAACATTCTTAGAACAGTTTCTCTTGATATATCCTGATTCTCCACATATATAAAATTTTTCTGAGTTCATCAGACATTTTCCTAGATGATACTTTCCACAATTTGCACCAACTTTATATTATAGGGAACCTTATAAATTGCTGTTGTTGACTCTGATAGAATTTCTGCATTTTTGATGATCCATCCTTGTGATCACTTTGTCTCTTTCTACCATCAATTTTCCATTTCTATTTGACCACCTCTATATCATTCTCCAACAATCTAGCACTTTCAACCAGTTCAACAAAACTCTTTTATACGAAGAGGAATTAAAGACTGTCTCAATGAACTCCTTAGGCCCTTCAAAAATCTATAACCTTTTTCATCAGGAATACTAATAAGCTAAGGAGCATACCTTGATAGTGATGTAAATTTTGCTTCATATTGAATAACTTTTTTTTTTTGGCTCCTTGCTTTAGATTTATAAAAATTTTCTGCATTATCTGTCTTGCTGATTGAGGAACATATCACTCTCTGAAAACTTGTTTAATTTCCTCCCAAATAATTTGATATTCTTATCTACATTTAAATTTTTCTAGTTGTTATCCCCTCCATCACCTTTCTACTTCACCTTCTAACATAAAAATTGCCAGGCATACACGTCGATTCTCAAGACATCTCATTTCCTTTAAAACTTTCTCTATCCTGATGATCCAGTCTTCAACACTTCTGGCATCTACTCCTCCCTTAAACAATGGAGGTTTTAAACTCTGAAATAACTTTACATGCTTATTCACTTCTGCTCCTACAGGGTCACCTGCCTCCACATTTACACTACTGCCAGGAGTAGTAGGAGTGACTGGTGTAACAACAGGTGGAACACCAGGTTTTGCAGATCCCACCATAGACTGCATCTTTTTCATCATCTGCATCATCATACTTGTCATCTGAATTTGCATTAAGTTCCTTGACATTACATTAACAGCCTCAGTTCCTACTGGTGTATGATCTATTATGGGTGCACTGTCTCCTAATGGTGCAACATTTTCAGGATCCTCAGAGATCCTAATAGGTTGAGATGACTGACTCTCATTCTTTTCAGGTATTCTTTCAGTCATTATATCTTTAATACATTACATCATGAATTATGCATTTATATAAATATGTACTGTTATTTAGATGTTATTTTCATATGCTTATATAGTTAGACTTATTACTAACTTAGAAATACTACACTCTCTTAGGCTCTGTAATCATTTTCTCAGATCCCATCTTATTCTCTTAGACAATCCATTTTGCTTATGCTTCCGTATTGAATCCTCAGAACCTTAAATCTTTGCTTTGATACCACTTTTGTAACACTCCACAGTACCCCTTAACAGTACTAGGAGTATTACCAACATAACATAACATTTTCCATCCATCAATCAAATAATACTTTTTGACATTTGAAAACTTTAATGAAAGATCTAACAGTTTTCATTCATCACCTCAACGGAAGCACTTAATAACTTTAGAACTTTAGACTTCAACAAGACATACTTACAGAGCCATTAAAACATACCCAAAATAATACATTATTGAATTGTCTACATACCTCAAATATAGACTTACAAACAGAATTAAACATTAGCATAAAGATGACAGGTGAATTAATCTGCAACGATCCTTTCTTTTTCCTGTAACAACAGCCAGTAAGAAGTGTACTAGTGAGCTATGAGGCTCAATAAGTTATGCAAATCTAAATAGCCTTTAACTTGCATGATTATTAAATTCATAACATTGAAAACATAAATAAAAATTAAACAATTTTTTAGAAAATATCATAAAATCTCATTTGGCATTACCTTTACTTTCTCTTAAATCTATACTGAATATCAATTTTTAGTCATTAAAAGATTTGGCTATCCTTTCATAAAATATTCAATGGAGCCCAGGTAAACCTGGCATTATCGTCATTGAATTACATAGAGGTCCCTTTTGCCTCTTTAGGGGTCCTTTTTGCCCAACCTGCTATGCAGGTAACATATCTCTGGGGTCCCTTTTGCCCCACCTGCTATGCAGGTAACATATCTTTGGGGTCCCTTTTGCCCCACTTATAATACCGTATACATTAGGACCCTTTTGCCTCATCTGACATTATAAGTTATATATCTTTTTTATAGCCAAATTTTACTTTAAATGGATATTCAGTACACATTCCATATTCATTATCCATAATTACATTGATGCATCATTTCATGTCAATCTTTCGATTATACTATCTGTGTACATAAGGAAATTGACATATTTCCAAAAACATTATCAAATAGAAAAACATTAAATGAATATACTAAAGCTTAATTTAAACTTCAATGTCACAAATATGTAACTGATCGTTCCTTCATGAAAACTTGGATGTATATTCATTGGCATTGATATAATCTTCATGATGTATTTATCACTTCAATTAATCAAGTGATAGCATAAATATATAGAATTAATAGTTCATGTGTATGTAAATTAGAATTTACACAACTTACCTTCCTGACGAGCTGTCTCTTCAAATCTTCTACCTCTTACTCTTTTACACTTGTAAGTCACCTACAATCCTTCTCTAATCTTATAAATATCACAATATATTATTCAATAAAATATATAACATTAACTTATACATAACATAAATTTACCTCAAAACTTTCCTTCTGCATAGACGAGGTAAATTCCCTGATTTTCTCTTATCTGAATTTTCTTTAAATTCTTTCTTTCTCAACTCTTACACATTCATTATTGTAATCCACACCCTCTTATCCAAATTTCCTGTACTGAATTTACTGATGCTTCACACATTAATCAATACTTATACTCTAATTCCCTTCCTGACTTCAATATCCACGGCTACCACACTTGCCCGATTCTTCCTGCTTTGTACTGATCTTTTCTTCACAGCAAACTTTGCTCCTTGTACTGTACGAAGAAACTTTACCCAGCAATCACTGTGCCGCCCTTTACAAAACACTATGCCGAACAAAGCACAGTGCTTCCTGCACTCAGCCGAACCTTGCTACAGGAATTTCTTCCGAAAATTGCTACTGGAAAATTTCTACTATGCCGCCTTCCACAGACTGTTAGCTTGCGTATTTTCCAAACCAGTCCTCCCCTCAGTGCAATGTTCTGAATTTCCAAAATTCCTCTGTGTTGCCGCTTACTACAGGGAATTCTGTGAATTCTCTCATGATACAACGACTTCCTCTACAGTCCCGGAAAAGCAATAGCCGAATTCTGCTACAGTCCCGTGGCTTGTATCAAACTCCCTTTCTCTGGCTTGCGTGAAACTGCTATTTTATTTCTTTACTTTATCTCTTTGCTTCCTCCGTTAATACAAACAGATAAGAAAATATATGCCCACACAAATAACTGACTATTGTCATTATCCGAACCTTTACAACCACCTATTCCATTCCAATAGCCTTGTCTAACACCTCTTCAGTAACAATAGCAAAATCATTTTTAATAAAAAAATGAAGGAATTATAACTGCGGTTGAATATTAGAGATAAAATTTAATTAAATATCAATCATTTAAATCAATATCATTCAATTACTGCTATACTAACTTAACAGGAATTTTTCATCAAGCTTTATAATAAACTTTTATATATATTTACTTAATTTAAATTTTCACATACTTTAAAATTTTTGGGTCTTACAATCTTTACATATAAAAACATGATATTGACACTAGATACTTCAAAATGGGCTGCGACGAAAGGAAACAGTACGAGATACAAATATATCTACTTTTATTTAGATCATAAACACATTATAGATGATTTTATATATGGTTGAACTTTTTCTGTTTAATAATGACGAGACACTTTCAAATACATTAGCTATGTTGTCGTCAATCATTCCATCATAGCTCTTAGAGGTTTCAACATGCTGTCCTTTTCCATCAACAATTTAGCAATATTTGTTGTCCTCTAGTAGAGGGCTGGGACAATGGCATTCTATAAAGCCTCGGTCTAAAGATACCCAGGCTATGTAATTGCAAAGATGTCGAGCTCCATATATTCTGCCTGTAGCTTGCTCCAATGATCAGGCTATTCTAGATGATGCAAGATCACGATCAAGGATAGGGTCCACCATAGCCTCAACAGTGTCACTTCTCATCTCACTACGCTTTTCTTTTGCTACTTCATTTGTTCAGGAATGGAGAAATATGAGCGCTACCACGACCTAGATCACAATTCCAACATCAAGGGTTTGAGGATTGATATAAATTGATACTTTAAAACCCTACACATTTCATTTGTAGCGCTTCAAATAGGCAAACAAATGCAATACTTGAAATTGCTCAGTCCCATGATGTGATCATCATCGAACACATGGCTACATTAATTATGGCAAAATTCACTATTGCTCCACTTAACAATTATTATCAGCAAAATACATTTTCAGGAATGTCCTTGATACAGTATCTCTCAGGAAGTCTAAGTCTTCTCAGGAAGGCCTCCTTTCCTCTTTACACTAAACTCAGGATCACGCACTCCCTTCAGATGCACCTCAACTGCTCTCTGCAACAATATTTCAGACATGTTATGACACCGAGGCTCATGTGATTTATTATGGCTCGTGTTAGCCATGATACGCCACATTAAAGGCGCTTTTCCTGAGATTACAACCTTCAAGACACTACCATACATTGAGGTATGTCATTCAGAGAGAGGTTGGTTGCCACATAAGCTAGTATGTACTTTCCAGTTCCTTGGTTGATTAGGATATATTAGTTTCCTGTGATCCTTCACACTCACTGACATGTTGGCAGCATCACTGACATTAAATACCACTAAGGATTGTTAGCAAGCATGGCCTTAAGGCCCTCAACTCATCATCATAACTAGTCCAACGTTGAAGGCACTCAACTTTTGTAAATACTAGTTCTTAGCTCATTTAAAGGGGTTGGTGAATAGATTTTTTGAAAGGCACAAGCTGATCCAACATCGAGGGCCAAACTCATCTCAACAATAATCCCAAAGTTTACTACTCTCATTTTCCTCAGCTGTAATTCTTCTTTAAATTGTGATCTTTTCTCGTTGAATTTTTTTGTTTTTCTATCTTTCAATCCTCTTATTGGGAACCTGAGTTAATAAGTTGTTCGTCGTCAATGCTCGTCACCTTGGGAATGAAGGGAATGCAATAAATCTTTTCAGCTTGAACCCTAGTTGATGTAGGTCGCTTGTTGAACCACTTTAAAGCTATGAGTATTTTTTATGTTGTTATTCTTCTCTCATTCCTTGTAGAGTTACCCATGCGTGATACTTTTCTATGCATTCTCATTCTTGAACCCCAATAGGACACTTTCTTTCAAATTTTATGATGTCCACAGATGGAGCAAATACATACATGTGTGTGGAGTAATTTATACTATCACCTTATTTTTTGTGTATATATTTTAAATTTTTTATCATCATTTAGTGTTATCAACATCGTTGGGAGTTATTGTATATATTTGATTTTATACACATCACTATTTTGGTGTTTCTTTTATTTTTCTCTTCTGATTGAGTTTATCCATTCAATCAATGTGTTAGCAATATTCTAAGTGAATGAGATGGTGCAAGTATCTCTCTCCCCCTTCCCTTCTTTCTATATTCAATTTGAAGCTTACACTTGAGATAAATTTCCATAATTTCATGTAAACACCTGTGCGTGTTATTCAAATATATCTCAATGTGCTGAAATTATATATATATATATATATATATATATATATATGTGTGTGTATATATATTACAATCATGAGATGATTCATGATCCTCGTGTAGGTGTATGTTTAATTTAATAAATTTTGATTCATACCTCTGTTCAAAGGTGGAGATTAAGATTAACACCGTTGGTTTTATTTTGGAGACTTTACAATCTAATTTTTTTGAAAAAGAAAATTGGTAGAAAGAAAGTTTTCCTGTCGATTGGACATAGCCTAACTTTCTCTCTCTATATCTCTCTTACTAAATATATACACACCTTACACACCAATGTGATATAATGTTCGTGAAACACCCTTGAACCTTTTATTTGATTCTTAGTTCGTAATGCCTTTTTTTTGTCATGGACTTATGATGTATAATTTGACAAAGAGGTTATCAGTCTTGTCTAAGGATTTGAGAAGTGGCTGTTAGAAAAAACCTTTTACACTGCGGATTATGCTTGATATCTGTAACAATCCATTTTGGGATTTCCTGCTTTCACATATTTGCGTTATAATATTCTCCCCAAATTTATGTCACTTTAAAAAAATTGAAAATGCGGGGAGCAACGGTCCTGTTAACTTTGTAGAGATCATACTTAGAGTTATGAGCTTGCTTCTCTTGTTTTTAGGCTTTGAAAGTATAATTAGTAATATTCTCCTCCTCCGTCTTTGATTTGGTGCCTTAAATATGCGTTTTTGCTAACTTAATTCATTTTTTTGGCAAATCTATATTTGGCAAGTTTAGTAGATTTAATTATTGTTTTGATCGTTTTTTCTTCAGAGAGATGCTGAGAACATATACAAAAGACTCACCCGGCTAAGGTCAAGACCCTATAATCCAGCTAGCTCTGAACGTGATTGTTTCTTTGGATTGTTCGGGAAAAGCAAGGATTTAGTACAGGATTATACCAAGAGATTGGAAGATCTAGAAGAGAATGTGAGACAGCAACAATCTAGTTTTTCCACGACTGTAGAGGTATGCAGATTAATTAATGTTGACATAATTATTGAATTTTATTTTTATGGATATTTGCATTATTTTATATCTTTTATATTTTATTATTTATTAAGATTATTCTAGACTTTCATTTAGTTCAGAGAGATGCTCATTTGAATTTAAAATTTCCTAAGTAATTGGAAAAGGGAGGGAAGAGGCCGGCCAAAGAGAGAGGGGAAGGGAGGTGTCCAGGTTCAATGAATGTGGAGTTCGAATTGATTCTAAATTAATTTCAGATTTATCCAATCCTTGATTGAAGGAAGGCTTTCCAAAATTAAGCTAAATGATGTAGGAGAGAATTTGAAATTTCAAATTCGTTTGAATTTGAATTTGAATTCAAAAACTTATCAAAATTAGAACAACTTAATTTAGGAAAGAATAAATTTTAGAGGGAAAGGGATTTGATTGAGAGCATTAATTGAGGGGAATTAATTAATATGTGAGGGAGGGGGGGTGGCCAAAGGAGGAGGGGGAGAGATGTCCATATTCGATGTATGTGGCCCAAGGCATTAAATGAGATTTGAAATTAAAATTTAAAATTGATTTCAGATTTAGAGGAATTAGGGGAAGGCTTCCAAAAATAAATTTGTTAATCCAGAAAGGTTTTGAAATTCAAATTAAGAACTTTCCAAGTTAACAATAAATTAATTTAGAAAAGTAATAAAGAGGCTATTTTGAATTCAAAATTCAAAATTTGTGGGGGAGGGGCCGGTGGCTAGAGGGAGGGGTTGGTTAGGCCGGCGGTTAGGGGAGAAGGGCTGGTGGTGCAGATTGGAGCCATGGGATGGGGTGGTGTAGGGAGGCCGGTAGCTAAAAGAATATGGAGGGTGGTGGCTGATTGTTGGAGGGGAAGAGGGAAGCTTGGTCGACGGCTATGGAGGGGTTTGGCCGGCGGTCAAGGGAGAAGGAGAAAGGAAGTTTAGAGAAAAAAAGATAAATCATGAGCCCGAATGCTTCCTGCGGCTGGTGGGTATTGCTTTTCCCTCACATAGGGATTTTCACTCTCCCAAGAACTCCCATAGCTCCTAGAACAAAGTGCTGAAATTTTTTTTATTAATCATCCATTAACCATTACAAGAAGAAGAGGGGCTATAAATAGCCCAAGATACAATACAACAACAACAACAACATCAAGCCTTTATCCCACTACGTGGGGTCGGCTACATGAATCCTTTTTCTCCATTGTGTCCTGTTAAAAGTCAAATTCTCGTTTAAATCTAATAAAGAAAGATCATTTTTAATATTTTCTAACCAAGTCTTTTTAGGTCTACCTCTACCTTTCTTAACATAAGTCAAATCTAAGACCTCTACTTTCCTAACCGGGTCATCGGGAGGCCGCCGTTTTACGTGACCAAACCATCTAAGGCGACTCTCTCTAATCTTATCTTCCACTGGAGCTACTCCAACCTTTCACGAATATGCTCATTTCGTATCCTATCTCTAAGGGTAAAGCCACTCATCCACCTGAGCATCCTCATCTCTGCAACACTTAACTTAGAATTATGCTTCTCTTTTAATGGCCAACATTCGGCACCATAAAGCATTGCAGGTCTCACCACCATCTTATAGAATTTTCCCTTAAGTTTGAGGGGTACTTTTCTATCACACAATAAGCCTGATGCATTCCTCCACTTCAACCATCCAACTTGGATTCTGCTGATAATATCCCCATCTATATCACCATCACTCTGAACAATAGATCCAAGATATCTAAAACGTGTACTCTTATTAATGACTTGATCGGCCAAAGTCACAATGCCCTCACTAGGTCTATTATTACTAAAATTACACTCCATATATTCCGTTTTAGATCTACTCAAGCGAAAACCTTTAGACTCTAAAGTTGACCTCCACAATTCTAGTTTACCTTCAACTCCCTCTCTAGTCTTATCAACAAGAAGAATATCATCAGCAAAAAGCATACACCAAGGTACATCCTCTTGCAAATGTCTAGTGAGAACATCCATGACTAAAGCAAAAAGATATGGGCTTAAGGCTGATCCTTGATGTAATCCAACCGAAATAGGGAAATACTTGGTCAAACCACCTTGTGTTTGAACACAAGTAATAGCTCCTGCATACATATCTTTAATGATTTGAATATAAGCGTTATTAACTCTTTTCTTTTCAAGAACTCTCCATAGCACTTCTCTTGGAACTTTATCATATGTTTTTTCTAAATCAATAAATATCATATGTAAATCCTCCTTATTCTCTCTATATTTCTCCATCAAACCTCTTAATAAATGTATGGCTTCCATAGTAGACCTACCCGGCATGAATCCAAATTGATTTTGAGAAACATTAGTATCACGCCGCAACCTATGCTCCATAACTCGTTCCCATAGTTTTAAAGTATGACACATTAACTTAATTCCTCTATAATTCGCACAATCTTGTGCATCACCTTTATTCTTAAAAATAGGGATTAACACACTCATTCTCCACTCATCTGGCATCTTTTTAGTCTTCAAAACAGTATTAAAAAGTTTAGTAAGCCAAGAAATTCCTTCATCTCCTAAGCATTTCCACACCTCTATTGGAATATCATCAGGTCCAACAGCTTTTCCACCCTTCATTTTCTTCAAAGCCTCTCTAACTTCGGTTTTACTAATACGCCGATAAAAACATAAATCTTTATTTTCATTTAGGGTGCTAAGATCACTACAGTCAATTTTATTTTCACATTCTTCATTAAAAAGTTTAGCAAAATATCTCATCCTTGTTGAATATCATCTTCTAAAAAAAGTACTTTTTGATCTTCATCCTTAATACACTTCACTTGAACTAAATCCTTACTACTCCTATCTCTTTGTTTGGCTAGCTTATACATATATCTTTCTCCCTCCTTAGTATCTAATCTATTATATAAATCACTAAAAGCTAAACTCTTTGCATCGCATATTGCTTTCTTAGATTCCTTACGTGCCTCTTTATATATTTTCCAATTATCAGAATTTTTACAATTAAACTAATTTTTATAACAAATCTTCTTATTTTTAATCTTTTCTTGCATATTTGGATTCCACCACCAACTATTTTTACTATTATGAGCTTTTCCTTTTGAAACTCCAAGCACATCTTTTGCAATATTCTTAATATAACTAGCCACTTTTTCCCACATAACATTAGCATCCTCATGCACAGACAAAATCTTAAGATCTAAAATCTTACTCTCAAAAATATTTTTGTTAATATTCTTTAAATGTCCCCATCTAATCCTAGGAAATCGTTTTACTTTATTTTTTATTTTCTTCCCCATTATCTTCAAGTCCAAAACTAATAAACGATGTTGGGTACATAAGTTTTCACTCGGAATAACTTTACAATCTAAGCCCAAGATACAATAACAAAACAAAAGACAAAAGTGCCCTTTGGGTCACAAGCACCTACTCCCTCAAGTTAGGGTAAAAACGAAAAAATACATAAATAAATAAAAAATACAAATAATAATTTAGAATAAAATGGTGCGATCATGGCCGTCAATCTTCATCTCCTCCTCTGATAAGCTTTTACTGTCGAATGTCCGCATTAGTTTATTTGGTAATCGTTAATTGTTTGTTAGCAGTCTATTAATAATTTGTTATTTTTCTATCTATAAATATGAGAATTCTGAGTCATGTAACAGTTTATGGTATAAATTCAATTATTTTCGTCGATGTTAAAACTTTTTTCTCCTACTGTACGAGCATTTTAATCTTTGATCTATCTTAAACATGAAAAATTTTAAGATTTTGTTTGCTTATTCAGTTAAGTGGCTTGTTTTTTTTATTACTTTTTTTGCTGCCTTCATTTTCTTTTCATTTTTCTTCTTCAATGTTTTCTTTTATTATTGATTGAAAGTTTGATTTTGTGTAGTCGGGTTCCTTACCATCTGAATTTTTGTTGATTACATGACGTTTTAATCAATTGTGCTGATTTTCTTGATTCTTAATTTTCTTGTTAGTTTCTAGTAGAAGATCATTAGCTTTTCATGTGGATTGATTTCCGTGATGTTTTCAATTTTCTTCAATGTTGTCATTACTTGATTTGGATTAATATTTTTTGCTCCGTAAATTTTAGGTGTTTGTTACATGATTTTTATATCATTGTTAGATTTGCTTAAGAAAATTTAGGCCCTTAAGATGTTCTACATGGGATTTAATATAAGATCTTAAGGTTGTATCACAATATCTACTAGACATAGTGCATAATATTGAGGTGAATTAACAAAATAACAAAAAGATGTAATTTAAACAAAATCCTTTTTTTTTAGTGAGTTAAAAGTATCACTCATACATTTGATGGGAGGCACAATTTTATGGTATCTTCAGATAAGTTAGATGATCTTGCAAAAATATTTGAAAGGTATAATATGTCTGTTTTTTAGATAGTAGAATTTGTTAAAACAAAATTAATGGGACCTACTCAAATATTTTGGAGAAAATTTCAAATAAACTAAACTTGTAATGAAATGAATATAAGCTTATATGAAAATATTGTCATTCTTGAAGTATAAAGATCAAATGCACGATTAATTTAAGATTTAAAACATGGTACTTATAGTGCGTTTTAATATTTTTTAGGTTTGAAGATTTTATAGCCAAAAAAATTTGCTTAGAGATTATTATGTTATTCATATCTATTTTTTGCATGATATTAATGCCTATTTTATTAAATGTCTTGGGCAAAAAATTAAGCATGAATTTACTTACAATTCTCTAACGATAGTAAATGATCCTTACTATAGTGCTTTAGAGTTAGAGAAATATTACATCTGTTCTCTTCTTAGAACTATTGAACCTTTGATCAATATTTCTGTAGGAAAAAATTTAACATTTTCACCTAAAATTTGCTAAGCACACCAGCGCTATGATGTAGAACCAAGCTAGCCAAGATTGGGGTGGGATTATTGATTTAATAAAGGGGAAAAGGGAAGGTGTCCACATACAATGAATGTGTCCACATTCGAATGTGGATTTAAAATCAATTCCTAATTAAATTCAGATTTGCATAATTTGTGGGACTTTCCTAAAATAGGTTTTCTTATTTAGGAAATAAAATTCAAATTCAAATTCAATTGAATATGAGTTTAAATAGTTTCCAAAATTGAAGGGAGCTAATTTAGGAAAGGATTTGAATTTCAGATTTTTAAATTTTGGAGCTAAAGGGAGGGATGATGGCCGGCGGCTAGATGGAGGGGAGGGGAATTTGGGGGGGGGCGGCTAGGGTTTGGGTGTAAAGGGAGTTTCGGCTAAGGGTTAGGGTGGGGGATTTCGGCTAGGGTTGGAGATGGATGAAAGGAGTCGGTTAAGGGCTAGGTGAAGGTGGCCAGCTGCTTGTAGGAAAGGAGGGGAGGAGGAGGAGAGGGAATCGGTGGAGAAGATAAACCATGAGCCCGGACGCTTCCCGCGGCTGATGAGTAATACTTTGCCCTCACCTAGGGACTTCAAACCACGAGCCTGGACGCTTCCTGCGGTTGATGGGTACTATGTTGCTGTGGGCTCTGAAAATTCGGCCTCGGCCTCCCCCGTATGCTTTTTTGGGGGAGTTTTAACAGATTAAGTTCCGGGGTAAATTTTGGAAGGCAGATGAGTTTGTAGATGAGACACTATCCAGAGATTTCGCCCTCATTTTGCGAGGACTTTATGATCTGAGTTCTGGTTTCCTATAGGCGTAAGCCCTTATAATTAATTACCCCTCCCGAAAACGAGATAAAACTTTCGATTAAGGCTAGTCGTCGATCAAATACGTAGAGATACGTGCTATCTGGCATATAATAGCAGCATGGGCTTAGGATGTTGAAAATTTTGTAGATTTGATATTTAAAATTGAAAATTTCACCATCTTGCACTTAAAGCGGATGGTGGGGGAATGGATGATGAGCCCGATCAAGATCCCATGGTTCCGTCGTCCTGGGCCATCGTGGTCCCTGGTCTACTTAGAGGAGATAGTCGACCCAACCTGACAGAAGGATCCTTGTCGGCAGCCATGGGTTGCTTCGTCTAAGGGCACCTTGTAGACCTGGGGAGAGTATTTGCCTAAGGGGACAAATTTGAATCCACGTTAGCTGATAGAGGGCTTTATGCCCTATCGATCATATCCTATTGATTCATATCTCAAGGATTTGATGCCATTGGGGACATATTGACTTTGGCCATAACCGTTATCTCGTGGTGCTATTTTGCAGCAAAACCACTCGGTTCAGAGTGCCCCAGGTCATAACCGTTTATCCTGCGGTGCCATTTGGCGGCAAAATCGCCGGTTAGAGGACACATACAACATCCTTACTAGCAGGAGATTATTTGAAAATGGATCCTAGTGATATCTTCGACTAGGCATTAGCTCTATGTGAGCTGAAGTAAATTTCAATTTGTTCACCCAACAAACTGTTGCGGAGAGTGGATGGGTTTTGCTTTAAGTGATTTGATGGATTATTTCAGTTTTAAATATCTTGGATTTTGGTAGTTTTTGAAAAATTGGATTTTGTGGGAATTTGGAAGGCATTAGAAATGGTTGAGATTTGCATTCAACACGGACATCATCTGGTGTATATTGGAGATTTCATTCATGGATTAAACCTTGTCGACTCTGTCAAGCTATTGACAAAGGATCGGGTTTCGTAGGTTTCATGCCTTGGTTAATGAATTTATTTTTTTGTAGACCTTGAAGGTCTAATATGAACGTATAAAACAGATATTCCGGTTGACACCCTGACCGTATATCTGTTTGATAATTCGAGCCGTGTCAACTCCTATCTATCCATATAGAAGGATCGGTCTCAAACTTGAGTTTATTTCTTGACCCGCGCAGCATCCCTGGACGTCACGTGTGTATCCAAAACACTCTCGCCGGGGCCCATGCAGGTGTTTGGGGGTATTTTATAATTATTTGTTGAACTTTGTTAACTCTTATTTACCTGCTTAGGAGGATCGGGTTCAAATTTATTGACCCGCACAACATCCCTAGACGTCACGTATATGAATACATCACGTTTGTCGGGTACGGGTATATAGTATATCCCCTTATGTGTACCTATGTGTATACATATTACAGTGCATGTATTGGGGATATTTTAGATATTTCAGTTGTGCAGTTAACTGCCATTTGAATGTGCACAACATCCCATTTGAGACTTTGAACACACATTTTGTCCGCTTGCATGAGTGTTGTGGATTCGGTGGCGTAGCATCATATTGGTTATCTGCTTGCTTCGTACATGTAGACTGTCGTGCACTGTTTGTCGCTTTCTACATGTGGATTGTAGTGTACTGACGAATCTCCTGCTTTGGGTTGTAGGAGCTTGCACTTGTTGAAGCTCTTCTATATTTGCTCAAGGATAGCACTTTGTGGACATGATAGGTTCCCTACAGCAGTTTGTAGGTATTCGCATTTGCTGCATATCATACATCTTCACTTGCGAGAGGACGATGTATTTGGCTACCATTGGATGGTTGTTGATTGCGGGGGTACTACAATATTCTTTTCTACAACCACATGTAGGTACTTTGAACATGCTACGAACATGCTGCTTTTGTTTATAGTGGATCAATACATTTGTTTGATGATTACTTATTATTGATTGCAAGATAATCCAATGTCTATTACACATTGTTCATCGTTATTTGCAAGTGGAATGTTGTGTGCATGATAATCTTTCTACAGCCACTTGTGGGCACACTATAATTTCTTCTGGTATCTACGATTTTTTATCAGTGTTTGCATATAAATGTAGCAGAAGCTATCATGTTTTCTTGCATGAGTGGTATGAAGATTGATGTAAATTCCAATTTCTTTGTTTGTAAGGTTGAATGTATCTTCTTGCAGGCCTTTGACATTTTACTCGTGGATGATTTCTAGCCTGTATGACGGGTCTCTTACAAGGGCCCGTGGGAACTTGCATTTGTTGCATATCATCCGGTGTTTGATTGCAATGGATCAATGTATTTGCTCGTTCTTAAACAATGACTGATCATACAGGTGCCATAATGTTCATTGCCTTCTGCTACGACAGCCTATGAATGCTTGTATTGATCACATTCCTGCTCCCTATATTTGTAGGTAACTTGTTATACCTACGAAGAGTCTTTGAAAGCGGCCTATAAGAACTTGCATTCGTTGCAGTCCTGCAACCTTTCTACTATCACTGCTCACAAGCAGATTAACATGCTCATTTGCGAACTGATGTTGGTTGATTTGCTTACGGTATGCTCATAATCTTTTGTCATTGCTCGCAAGTATCTGCATTTGTTGAAATTTGTTGCCTTGGACTATAGATGATATATTACACGCATCATATATGCGTTAGCTCATCATGTTCATTGCACATCGACCCCTCCTGCTCGTAGGGAGATTACTGCGTTTGCAACAAATTTTTCGTCCCTACTAGTGGGTATTTGCATTTTGCTATGATCTTCTATCCTTGCTTGCATGCAGATCAGTGTGCTTGCTTGTACCTTGATGTTGACTATGAGGTGCTATAATATTCTTACTACAAGAGCTCGCAGGTGCTTGTATTTGTCGCATTTTAGTCACCTTTATTTGCAAGGATTAATGTGTTTCATCTGACATTGGTTTGATATTGACCGCACAAATGTCCTTGAAAGCAGCTTGTAGTTCGAGTTCCTTTGTATATGACTCAAGTTCTGTTCTTTGTATATGTTCGAGTCCAAGTTTAGTTCATTGTAGTCTTCAAAGTCAATCTTTTTCTTGTCATTCATATGTCCAATGTCAAGTTCAAATCCATTTAAGTTTTGCTCATTTCAAGTTCTATGTTGTGATGAATTTTTCTCTTTATAGTTCATTTAAGCTCAAGTTCTCTACAGTCCAGCTCAAGTTCGAGTTCGAGTCCAATTCAGCTTGAGTCCAACCCAAGTCTTACACAAGTTCTTTACATTTGTTCAAGTCCATATTAAAGTCGTTGTAGCTCACTTAATGTTCAATTCAGGTCTTCTATTATTTATTTAAGTTCTCTTGTCATTTCATTCAGTTCAAGTCCTTCAAGTTCCTTGCATCAATTTCAAACTTGAGTTCTTTGTATAGTTGTTCAAGCTCAAGTCCGCGTCCGAGTTCAGTTCACGTCATTTGGTCAAGTTTGATTTTATGTTCAAGTCATGTTTAAATCAAGTTTGAGTTCTAGTCCATGTCCCCTTTTTTTGTCCAAGTCCTCTGCGTTTCCAGTTGGAATTTCGACAGCCTCCCAGTGTCTCCCCCGTTTAGGAGAAAAATCAAGAGGCAGCCTTCCCCTCCACGTCACGTGGGCGCTTTAGGTAGATGTCGGGTGACATCGCGGCCGCATTTTCTTAAATCTCCGGTACGCTACATGAGCGCTTAAGGGTCTTTGGTACCTGTTTGAAAGACAGCAGTTTGATTTCCCCACGTATGGGTACTTATTTTTTTGTCCCCCTCACGCTACGTGAGCGCTCCTGGGATTACCATCTCGCCGTAAGCGTCGCATCGGTTTCCCTCCTGCGTGCTACATGAGCGCATAAGGAGGTTTGTCGGCTCGTCGCTAGCATCAAGAGAGGGGTTTAAGTTAGAAGTTATACTTGCGCGGAGGACGTCGGCGGTGTTGGCTCATGAATCGAGGCAAAGGAGAGGCATTTTTTTATCTTTTATTTTAATTAACTTTAATTAATTATAATTGATTATAATTAATAATAATTAATTAAAATTAAGGATAATTAATTATAGTTAAGTAACTAATTATCATTATTATTAATTAATTATAATTAAAATAATTAATTTTGATTAATTAAAATTAATAATAATTAATTAAAGTAAAGATAATTAATTATAATTAAGTAACTAATTATAAATAATTAATTTTGATTAATTAAAATAATTATAATTAATAATAATTAATTAAACTTAAAGATAATTAATTATAATTAAGTAATTAATTGTAATTAATTATCATTATTAGTAATTAATTATAATTAAAAAAACAATCAATTTATAATTAATTTCGATTAATTAAAATAAAAAAGAATTAAAAAAATTTTTTATTGCCCTAAAGGGCTGTTCGACACCAGGGGATTTGGCTGAAGAAGCTCCTGATAGGGAGAAAGTTACCTTCACAGCGTGAGCTCCCGTCGTTGCTTGCGACCAAAATGTCGTTACTTCCGATCCACAGGGAGGGAACGTCGTAGACGGAGCGAAGTCGATCAACAGGGAAGGCGCTGAAGAAGCGTGCAGAAAGGAGAAGGTTACCTTACAGCAAACGAGCTCCAATCGTTGTTTGATCTAACTTCCGACCGTCAGGAAGGGAAAGTCGTCGAAGGAGAGTAGTCGAACAGCCACAAAGGAGCCGAAGAAGCGCGCCAAAGGAAGAAAGTTACTTCACAGCACGCGAGCTCTCGTTGTTGCTTCCGATCAAATGCTGTAACTTCCGATCCCACAGGAAGGGAAAGTCGTTGAAGGCGCGAAGTCGAACAACAACGAAGGAGCCGAAGAAGCACGCGAGGGGGAGATGGGAAAGAACAGCAGAAGACCTCCCCTCCTTCGGCCTTTAAATGACACAAGGAGATCGTGCTGAAAGGACGAGCGAAATGGCGTCGAGATGTGCGTTGAGGTGCGCACGTCGTGCGAAGGTGACGGCGTCGTGGCTAGATATCCACACAGGTACGCAATTTGATTTGATTTTCTTTTTTTCTTGTTCGGTAAAGAGGCCAACAGTTGCCCTCGCCTAGGGACTTCCATTCTCATAAGAACTCTCAAAGCTTTTAAGAACAAAGTGCAAAAAGTTTTTCTTGATAATCATCCATTACCTCAAAAGAAGAGGGAAGGGTTATAAATAGCCAAGAGTACAATAACAAGACAAATGACAAAAGTGCCCCTTGGGGTCACATAGGCCTACTCCCTCAAGTGAAGGAAAAAACGGAAAAATGCATAAATAAATTAAAATACAAATAATAACTCAAAATAAAGTGGAACAATCATGGCCGTTGATCTTCGGCTTCTCCTCTGATAAACTTTCACGATCGGATGTCCTCATCACACTAGTATCATGCATGTTCAAATTTGATCTTAATGAAGAAAGTGGAGTTGTTGGATGTTCTTTTCCTTTTTTATTAGATGCAAAAAATTGCAATTATAGAATGATCATTCATCTGCTTTTGCACCAAAATCTATTCTGGTCATCAGGTCCAACATCTAATCCTAGAATCTCGTTGTTGTAATGTGTACTAAAAACTCATCAAGGCATGTTTATAAAAGTTAAATCCAGGCATGTTTATAAAAGTTAAACCTTGGATTTGAAATTTGAGTTTGAGATTATATACAAAACGAAATTTAAATCTCATTTAGGATTTGAATCTACCCGTCGATAAAATTGAGTAAAATTATGCATGCTGAAGTTGTTGAACAATTGAGCAATCTTATGATGTAACTTGGGGAATTATCTTCAAAATTTTTTGTGTTGAATAGCCAATCCCGTATCAATTTTGTTTTTGGTTAGTTTATAAGAAAATGACCAAATTAGTCTCTAGACTTTTTAGTATTTGTTCATTTTGATTAGGTCTAAGTCTTTAATTTTTCCTAAACTTATAAAAACTACTCTCTTTTGGTCCCTCAACTTGTCTGTTTTAATAAGTTGATGGACTAACTTTGAGAATAGAAGTCTAAGGTCAATAAATACATCATAATTAGTCTCGGGACTAATTTGATGTTTATTTTGTTTATTGATTTATAAATTTATAAAAACATCTTTATGGGGAAAATCAAATATAGCAACTTATACATCTATAAAAACAAAACTTTCACACCTCGCTAAGCACGATCGTGCATGATGAACTACTTCCCCCTTGTGCATGATATCCACATCTTGCTTCTCTCATCTCTTTCTCTAAAAATACTTGCATGAGGACTCCCCCAATATATCTCTCTATTGCACCCAACCTCTGTCTCTCTCCTTTAATCCAGCATGTGCGCTTGTCTCCTTTTTTGGTTCTTTCCAACATCTATTTGTGCCCTCTCCACCACCCATCTCTCACTCTTGCCTCTTAAGAGTCGTCGATGTTTATTCCTCACTTCCTCATCTATCGGCTATATGAATCGCTTCCATTATCTCTCTCCTAATATCCTTCCTCACTAGTTTTTTTCTATTTTCGTGGGTTTCGCGTTGCCCCTCTCCTCATTTTTACTCTACCCTCTTCCGTTGCTTGTCTCTTTCTTTGTCTCTTAGGAAAAGGGCCAATAGCACTTATAAGTGCCTCCCGCATCCTTATAGCTAGGGCTCAATGAAATATACAAATAATGTATAAGAAATATAATATCATTTTGACAATTAATTTAAAACACATGAAAATTTCATACTGATTATAAGAAATGCGTAACATGACTTTTTATTATGTTTACTGTTCAATATTTTTATACAAGTCATATGATGACTATAAGCTTTTGCACCCTTTCAGCTTTCCAATTCAAGGTTGGGTCTGAATTCCCAACTTTTAGAATTGAAGCTGTTTTCTCATTCAAGATTGTGTTCGAATTCTCAACTTTTAGAATTTCGAGAGTATAGGCTTACCTCGTCAGGTCTTTCACCTTTACTTGTATGGGCCTATCCCCCATATACGACTTATTTCACTTTTCCATCATCATTCATTTCTCATAATTATACAATGTGTTAATATAATCATTACTACTTAATGAATCAACAAAATTGGAATTAACTGAAATAAATGCTATCATAACATAACAAATATGAAATTGCAAATATATAAAATTTACTATTTGTTATGTATCATTTGGGTATCTCACCTCATTAGAAATTTGCACTCCTACAATTTTCTATCTTCTTTTTCTTCTGTATATAACTTTGGTCAAACTTCTTCTCATCCAACTAAAATCCTTTCCTTACTCTTTCTCCTTGATTTACTAATTGTGGACTCCGAAAATTTTGTCCCGTCCTCCACCCGCGTTGCTTTTTCGGGGGAGTTTTAACGGAATTAAGTTCCGGGGTAAATTTTGGAAGGCAGATGAATTTGTAGATAAGTCACTATCCAGAGATTTCGCCCACGTTTTGCGAGGACTTTATGATCTGAGTTTTGGTTTCCTATAGGCGCAACCTCTATAGTTAATTACCCCTCCCGATAACGAGAGAGAACTTTCGATTAAGGCTAGTCGTCGATCAGATACGTAGAGATACGTGAGTCTGGCATATAGTAGCAGCATGGGTTTGGGGTTTGAAATTTTGATATTTAAAATTGAAAATTTCACCATCGTGCACTTAAAGCGCATTGTGGGGGAATGGATGATGGACCCGATTAAGATCCCATGGTTCCGTCGTCCCGGGCCATCGTGGTCCCTAGTCTACTTAGTTAGAGGAGGTAGTTGACCCAACCTGACAGAAGGATCCTTGTCGGCAGCCATGAGTTTCGTCATCCAAGGGTACCTTGTAGACCTGGGGTGGATGTTTGTTTAAGGGGACAAATTTGAATCCACCTTAGCTAACATAGGGCTTTATGCCTTATCAATCATATCCTATTGATTCATATCTCAAGGATTTGATGCCACTAAGGAACGTATTGGCTCTGGCCATAACTGTTATCTTGTGGTGCCATTTGGTGGCAAAACCACTCAGTTCAGAGGGATTCGGGTCATAACTGTTTATCCTGCAGTGCCATTTGGCGGCGAAGCTGTCGGTTAGAAGACTCGTACCACGTCCTTACTGGCAGGAGATTGTTTGAGAATTGATCCTAGATTTTAGTAAATCATACAACATTTAATTGAATTTTTGTACCTATCCCTAAAATTTCACTTTACTGCCTTCTTCCCAACAATAAAAAGGCCTGAACTCAGCAGCAACCTATAGGGAGTATTAGTTGCAGAAATTCTCCTTATTTTTAGAAATTCTGATTTAAAAATTCCTACAATAGTTTGCAGGAATGCTTTTCTGCTTACCTATTTCTGTGTTTCCCTCACAGCAGCGGCTGAATTCCTTCCCAAATCCAGTAAACAGCAGCAGGAACTTCTCCCAGAAGCCGTAACAGCAAGAGCACGCAGCAATAAAAATCCTAAACCTACAGCAGCAGCTCCAGCAGCCTTCTCCCAGCCTCAGCTTTCCGCAATCTGTTCTCTGTTCGAATGCATAAGGAAATTGATGGGTGGGAGGAGAAGAAAGAGGGAATAGCTAGTGCTTTACTTACCCTCAATATTTTTATTTAATTATGATCCCATTGACTTTCCACTACATATTCACATCCAATCCCAGTCGTTGGATTCAAATCAACCCTTGAACGTGTATATTAGTGGATTTTTTTATTAGGAATATAAAAATAAACTTGTACTTTGTTGCTTAGGGGTAGAATAATACAGAATACGGTATTACATGAGTAAGCCTTGCAATTTAAATAACAAAAGAAATAAATTCTTCTAAGCCCATTACATTCAATTTCACTAATTGGGTCGCCTTGACTACAGGGCGAGATTGTAAGTTCCTCTATGTAGGCAATCCTATTCATAGTTTAGGCTATACATGTTCCCTCCTTGAGGTGTGAGTGTGATAGTTTGCATGTTAAAGAGATATAATCTGACTATTACTCTATACCTAGGAGGCCACAGGGCGCTCATGGGGTAGCTTGAGCGGACAACAATGTTTGCTAACATATCATGACAGAATTTATTGGGGTTCAACGAATTGTGCTCGCTTGAGACGTAATAATCCTCTCATTATTTCCTTGACAATTTGCTTTGCATGAGTAGGGTGTACACAAGGCGTCTTTTGGCTAATTTGAATAGTCTTGCCCTACCCGACTATAAAGACTTTAAATTAGTCAACGCTCAACGGGTCTGGGTTTTGCCTAGACTCTTGTGCTAAATTTGCAGCCTCTTGGATTGTGACTTGAATTTGGCTAGCTGGATTCTACAAAGTGATCAAACTATAATTCAAAATTTTTGGACATATGTATAATTGTAATGAGGTGCATAGATCAGGTTGTTACACCATCTTCATTCTAGTTGATCAAAAGGAACCATTCATGGGTTGTTTTAAAAGCCTTTTTGGGATACTGTTGATGAAGATTTTTTATTTTGGTTGGGTCAATTTCCTTATCTGGCTAAGTAGGCTAAGTTCCATGATAACTTGGGATGGTGGAATTATGATATTTTGATCGGATTTGTCATCATTTTACCACCACTCTTCTGAACTATGAATGTTAATCTTTTCTATTTCTATTCCAAATTGCTACAGGTTGCTTCCAACAGGAAGTCAACATAGTAAATCATTCTTGAACCTATAGAGCAGTTGCCTTAATTGAAGGTTCTCTCATGTTTGGTAAGGACGATTAATTATGAGAATTTGTGTCTATGAGAAGCTTCAAATCAAGAATGTAAAATCCTCTATGAGTGAAATATTTGCATGGTATTTTATCAAATAACTCTTTTTTTCTTCTAAAAATTCAACCCATAGTCACTAGAAATATGTAGAGTCAGGCAAGAATGTTTAGAGCCCAAAAATACATACTTCACCATGACCAATTTTAAAACCATATGAATTGTTTTTTTAAGTGTTTGACCATTCATATGATATGCACTTCTTATTTGAGTGAGGTGCTAGTTATCAGATGAAATTTTTTTAGAATTTAATCAATATAAATTATAAGTTTGCTTAATCTTTCTATCCTTGTGAATTAATTTATTGTTTATTGAGTTGAAAGCTTAAAATTATGTTGTCTTTACCTCCATATGAGGTGCTAGTTTCTGTACTGTGAACGCTGAGTGTTGCATAGTTTTTGCATCTTGTATTAAATTTGATTTATAAACTCTGGACTTTATAATATCCTGACTAGATTAGTAATGTTCACAGTATAGCTTTCCGGTCTTTTTATTTAACTCGCTTCATATTCATACATTTTTTGGTCAAGGTGGCTTAAGAAAATGCCTTCCTTCTTGATTGGTTGTTGATTTGTTTGTGATACCTCGATATTTATGTCTTCATTTTTGCTGTACAGGGTTTAACAAGTTAGGTGTTGTTTTCTTGGCTTCAAATTCTCTTTTAGTGGGTTGTTCGAACTAGTATTCTCTCCATGCGTTGTTACTTTCTCTGTCTCTATATGTTTGTGTTTTGTGTATCTCTTCATGTCTCTCTATCAGTCTTTTGTGTATCTCTTCCGTTTATTTTAAAACTTGCTCTCCTTTATCTGTGTATTGTGCCTCTCCATCTCCTTCTCCACCCCTTTGGAGTTTCTTACCCGCCTTGCAGTGTAGTTGTGAAATCTCTTGATTCACCCCTGTATCGGTGCAGTCACTCAATTTTCTGCCTCAATCTCTCCACCCGTCAGAGTATTTGGTTGACCAGTTGATCAGTTGATGAACTAGCTACTAACTATACCCATGTCTTTTTGATTTTATAGGTGGGCGATGCTATCTCTTGGGCATTTTCATTAAATATTTTCTAACCGTCCACCCCTTCCTCTCTCTCTCTCTCACACACACATACAAACAATTACACACACTATCTCAATCTTACTGTCACTTCCTCTTTTTTTTTTTTTTCTTTTCTCTTTCTCACTGCCCATTCCCTTGCTCTCTGTCTATTCTCATATCGTTCAATGTCACTTTCTTTCTGTCTAAAAAAGTCTGCTGTGATTCTGTGAATCATATTGACTGGGCATGTTGACTTGGACAAGTCATGATGAATTTGAGAATTGTAATTAAAGAATGTTTTGTATTCAGGCCTGGAATTCGAACCAGTTTACTAAGCCAGTCAACATTACTCCAACAGTAAAAATTTGGGCTAGTACATGTTGATATCAGACCTGATACTCCTAGTACATAAATGCTTTGTCCTACTAGATATTTAGAAGGATGCATGGTTGGTGATGAACAGCCCATTTTATTTTATTAACCACGCCATGCCAGCTATTTGCAATCTGTTCTGCTTTAATCGGCAGTTCACTGAGCCATCTACTGAGATCCATTATTTGAAAATAACCTTACTGTATTTTAGGTAGTTTTGGCTTTTTAACATAAATTGGCGTGGCATGGATGGTAATTTTGGTGGGTTTTATGCATATGGAATACTAAACTGTTAGCTCTTATCACATTTACTTTAATCTTTCTTGCAAATATTTCCATTTTAATTTCTGTTATTTTTTTAGGAAGTGTCTGCTGCATTTGTCTGCTTTAAATCACGTTATGGTGCTTCAACTGCACTCCGCATCCAACAATCTGAAAATCCCACCGAATGGGTGACAGAGCAAGCTCCGGAACCTCATGATGTGTATTGGCCTCTTTTTTCTTCATCATTCATACGGAGATGGATTTCCAAGTTATTGGTTATAGTGGCGTCAATTACCCTGACAGTTTTATTTCTGCTTCCTGTCGCATTTGTCCAAGGACTTACCAATTTGGATCAGTTAGAGACGCTGTTACCTTTTCTGAAAAACATACTTGAGATGTAAGTATATGACGGAAATAGCGTTGAGGGTTTTTTAAATTTCTTTTAACATATGTTGATATTTCTTGCTGCTTTTTTTGTCTCTTCTGATATTGAAAGACAAGCATAAAATTAAATTATGTTTTTGAAACTAAAGAATGAATGTTTGTGTTTTTTATAACACAGCTTCAGTTTTGTTCAATACCTTTTATGAAAGAATTATTCAGCCATTCTTTATTTTTAATGAGTTTAAATAGATCACAAACGTATGATCAGCTAGTAATGGATTTGCTGTTATTAGTTGATAGTAAATGGTCTGGATATGGTGAAGTGGAGACATTTGGAAGTGCCTACTTATATTTTGACCAGTCTGTTTAGTGCAATACAGATGCCTTGCACTGAGACTGCTTGCTTAAATTTACTTGTCAATCCTAAAAGAGATAAATATATAGGTTCTGAATGAAGGTTGGACCTTCTATTAAATGTATGTGCTAATACCATTAAATTCATGCTCTATCTATTGACTTTATAATCTTCTTACGCAGCCAACCATTGCCATCAGGATACCCAAAATTGTAATAGCTTCAAACTTATTCAAGTGGAAGAAGTTATGAATAGTAAATAGAAGTTTTGTTGAAATATTTACAATTTGGGGCTGATGCTTGCATTTCTATTCAGAAGGTTAACCAAATAACCTTTGGAATTCATCATTGAGTGTCATCTTTAGGTGCACATCACTTTTTCCATATATGACTTAAGTTGGGTTCCCGGTTTTATTTCAATGATTCCATGAATCATCTCAAGTCCCAAACTGCCACTGCCAATGTATAGCAACAGCTGTAGAACTTCGCCAAAACTTGAAAATTCTTTATTGAATACTAGCAGGTAGGAATATATATACATGTGGTCAAAATGACTCGCTCTTTGAAAGTTGAAAGAAGAGATGCTTGGTCTGAATAATGCTTTTTCCACCGTGGGAGCTTTCCATTATACTCTTTGAATACAAATTCTTCATAGGGGATTGAGCTTCTGTGTAAACTGTCCTGGTAGAGCAGTGTGCGTTTTATAATTTGAATGAAGAATAATATTGTTTTGTTTAGAAGTGGCCATATTGTTATAGAAATCTAATAAGGATGGACCATCATTACATGAGCCTTTCTTATTTCTATGGAGGATAAACCTTTTGACTAGCCATTTCATAATGTGCACCATAATGAATTAAGCTAGCTTGAAGCAAGCAATAGTTACAAACTGCAACACTATAGTTGCAATTTTACAAGCTATATGACCAGAGTTGTCACGATCCGACCCGTAGGCTCGAATTAACGATGAGGGAATAGGCGGTTGGACGGATTTAAAATTTCATTTGCTAAAACTATTTTCAATATATTGAAATAGCCACTAAAATCTCACATGTATTAAAATAAAATGCTATAAATATATTTCCCTCGGAGCGACGCGCCTACAATACATATTTTCTCCTCTTTCACTCATTTAAACTCTTTGGATAATTCCTGTGAACGTTTGCAAATATAGGAGTGTGTCATAACTCAACTTAGTGAGCAAATCATGCTTTACAATTATAGGAAGACAAGGCAATTTGAATAATATGCATGCTTGTTTTAACATATAAAATAATTTTATTTAATAACTTTTAAATTTGAAAAATTATCATAAATCATATCTTTTGCATGTATGTTGACCTCTGTAATAGAAAACAAAAAAAAATACTGCTTGAATCATTACCTATACAAGCCACATCGCTGCTACAGTACTTATCTTCTGCAAGCGGCGCCGAAGTTGTCGCTTCACCCATGCTTCATCTCGATTCTGCTTCCGCTCTCGCTGTTAAAACGAGCAATTGAAGCCTCGCTTCGCCGTTTTTCTTCCACGCGCTCAAAGTCCCGCAAGCCTCTCATACCTCCGACCCTTCTCGCTTTTTTCTCACTCGAACCACAACCCCACGCTAGAGCCAACTAACTCCCTCTCTTCTTCCTCCAAGCCGTCGAACCGAACCCAGCCGCTCCCTCTTCGATCTTTCGATCTTTCCCTGCTCCTTTCGAAACTTCCACTCTACTGTGCCGACTCAACTTGTCACACAAGCCGTCAAAACCAACCGTCTGTCCCCAGTGATTCCGAACTCTAGCTTCTGGAATTCCTCAACTAACTGATCTCCCTGCTCTCTCAAACTGACCTAGCCTCTGCCTTCTGACCCGAATCCCTGCTGCAGTCGACTGCTCTTCAGGTGCCGAACTCCCACGCCTACCTGGTCCAAAATCCACTTGAAGCCAAACCCACCTCCCAGATCTCCTGCCGCAAACCCCTAGCCAAGTTCCCTCACGCTTGGTCCCGACGTCTACAAGCCGAAACCATGTCTTCCTGTTGTTTAAAGACTTCAATAGCCTCTTCCTCACTCATAAGCCTAAAGCCCATTACATTCCCCAAACAACCCACTCAAATAAAGCCCATCTCCCTCCCTTACACCATAATAGTCCACCTACATTCTCAATAACCAGCCCACAAACTAATAGTCGCCGGTAACTCTACACTAACTGCATGCTCCCCTAGAGTTTTTCTCAACCGTGACACATGGAATACTGGGTATATGGTGGCGGTCGGGGATAACTTCAACCGGTACGCCACAGCTCCAATCCTTTCCACTATCTCGTAGGGTCCGTAATACCTTTGGGCCAATTTCGCGTTCCTCATGTGGCCATCATCTTCTGTCTGTAGGGTCGTAGTTTTAAGAACAACCTCTCCCCCACTTTGAAATGAATGTCTCTCCTATTTGCATCTACCTGCTTCTTCATTATCTGTTGTGCCCGCAATAGATGCCTCTTTAATTCCTCTAGCATCATATCCCTTTTCTCCAAGTATTGCTCCACTGACAAGACTGGTGTGCTTCCTTGCCCAAAATATATCAAGTGTGGGGGGTCCCTTCCGTACAATACTTTAAAAGGGGTCATCTGAGAAGCTGAGTGGTACGATGTATTGTACCAATTTTTTGGCCCATACTAACCACTTGGCCCACATCCGTGGTGTTTCAGAAGCAAAATACCTCAAGTAAGTCTCCAGGCTTCTGTTGACTATCTCCATTTGACCGTCTGTCTGAGGGTGATAGGTAGTGCTTCTCTTAAGAACTGTACCTTGCAACCTGAACAACTCCCTCTAAAACTGGCTAAGAAAGACCTTATCTCGGTCAGAAACTATTGACTCTAGAATCCCGTGCAATCTAACCATCTCTCTGATGAATGCTGCAACCATTGTAACTGTGGTGTAGTGGTGTCATAAGGGAATGAAATGCGCATATTTACTCAGCCTGTCAACCACCACCATAATGACTGTGAATCCCTCAGATCGTGGTATGCCATCTATGAAATCCATGGACACTTCCTCCCATACCCTGTTTGGAAGTTCTAAGGGTTGCAGTAACCCCCCTGGAGCTATAGCCATGTACTTGTTTCTCTGGCACACCTCGCCACCATCTCCTCCACATCCTTATGCATACCCTTCCAGTATAATTCAACCGCTTGCCTTCTGTACCCCGAAATGGCCTCTAACCGCACTCCCATGGAACTCCTATAGTAGGTGGGGAATATGGATGGAGGTTCGTCACATATCTCCCTTCGTACAATAGCCTCTCTCCCTCCAGGGAGTAGCCTAGTTGGCTGCTTCTATCCTTTAGCAAGTCCATCCGAATATTCTTCAACTCCTTGTCCTGCACACTATCTTCCTTAAAAGCCCCCCAATCCACCATCAGGGGTACTGAAATGGTCATCTCCAGCCGCCCCCCACCACACCTGGTTGGTACTGGATCTCAAAATCATATCCAAAGAGTTTGGACAGCCACCTCTGATGTTCTTCAGTCACCATTCTCTGCTCAAACAGATATTTTAAACTCCTTTGATCTGCCCTGACGATGAAGTGCCGACCCAACAGGTATGGATGCCACTTTTGAATGGCTAACATGATGGCCATCAATTCTCTTTCATATACAGACTTCAGCCTAACTTGAGCTGTCAAAACCTGACTGAAGTAGGCTATGGGTTTATGATTCTGCATCAGCACCGTGCCCAACCCATATCTGGATGCATTTGTCTCCACCACAAAAGTCTAACTGAAATCTGGTAAGGCCAAAACTAGTATTGTGGTCATAGCCTTCTTCAGTCTCTCAAAAGCTTGGGTAGCCGCTTCTCCCCACAATAAGCTATCCTTCATTAACCGCTCTGTCAAAGGCCAGGCTATGTTGTTGTACCCCTTCACAAACCCTCGGTAGTAACTTGTCAATCCTAGGTAACCCCTCAGCTCTCTTAAGTTCTTAGGTAGAGGCCACTTCTGCATTGCTTCAATTTTGGCTTGATCAGCTGCCACCCCTTCACATGATACCACGTGCCCTAAGTACTCCACCATAGCCTTTGCGAAGCTGCACTTCTTCATATTGGCCCTTAACTGATGTTCCTGTAGGACTTCAAACACCACCCTCAAATGTTCCAGATGCTTCCCTTCGATTATGTTGTACACCAATATGTCATCAATGAAGAATAAGACAAACTTTCGGAGGTACGGCCGGAACACCCTGTTCATTAGGGACTGAAAAATAGCAGGGGCGTTAATAAGCTCAAAAGGCATCACCAAAAACTCGTAGTGCCCCTCGTGTGTCCTAAAAGCCATCTTCTAAATATCTTCCTCTTTCATTCTGATTTGATGGTAGCACAACTTCAAGTCCAACTTGGAAACCACCACTGCTCCATACAGCACATTCAGTAGCTCATCAATCACAGGAATAGGAAACTTATTCGGCACAATCTCCTTATTCAAGGCCTTGTAATCTACACAAAACCTCCAGCTCTCATCCTTCTTCTTAACCAGTAAGATTGGACTAGAGAAAGGACTCACACTTGGCCTGATGATCCCCGCCTCCAACATCTTACGGATCAGCTTCTCTATCTCATCCTTCTGAATCTTGAGGATAGCGGTACGGCTATACACTGATCGGTAACACCCCCTCATTCAAGGTAATGACGTGCTCCATCTCCCTTTGTGGGGGTAGGCCTTGGGTGGTTAAAAACCCCCTTGAACTGTTGAATAAGCGGTTGCACTGACAAGGGAATGTCTCTCTCTGCCTCCAATTTCATCCCTTCTAAGCTCTGGAGTTCCACCAGAATCTCTCCCCCCTGGAGTTCCACCAGAATTTCTCCCCCCACCTCCTATATGATCCTAACCATGGCCTTGAGGGACACCATGGCTCTAGATAATCCTGCATCTCCCTGGATCATCATCCACTTTCCCTCCACCTCAAGTTCCATCCTCAGTGCTCCTCAATTGACCTTTGTATCTCCCAAAGTTTGCGGCCACTTCATCCCCAGGATGACGTCAATGCTTTCCAACTTCAATGGAAGAAAATCATCCCGCACCTGAATAGCCAGCACTACTCCCCTACATACTCCTCTACCCATCTACACCTTCCTCGTGCCCATCATCACCCCATAGCCCCCAGTATCCACTAATTTCACCCCCAACAGATCTATAATCTGATTGGAGATGAAATTGTGGGTCATCCCACTCTCGATCAGCACCACCACCTCTTTATCAACTATCTCTCCCTTCACTTTCTTGGCGTGATTTAGGGTGAATCCCACCACTGAGTTCAGAGAGACTTCCGCCATGTCTAGATGTAGCTTCTGCTCTTCCTCCACTATTGGTCCACTCTCACCTCTTTCTTCAGCTTCCTCATCATCACAAACGGTGAGAACCTGAAGAGTTCGGTCCTTACATCTATACCCTGGCGTGTTCTTCTCGTCACATCTGAAGCACAACCCCCTTGCCCTCTTCTCCTGCAACTCTTTCTCAGTAAGCTTCTTGAAATTTCTCCCAAATCCCCCAAACTCCCGGGTGCGGGTCCCTTGGGAGCTAAAAAGATGGTGGTCCCCTCCCCTACTGGTTCGGAAACGTTCTAGTAAACAGTCCTTGAACTCCCTCCAACTCCGAATGGGTTGCCTCATATTGATGTAGAATGGATATGGGGGAGCATGTCATTTGAAATTTTGAATTAATTAATTCCCATAATGGGATATCCAATTAGAAAATTAATCAATTAAGAGGGGGGAATTAATGAGAATTAAGTTGATTGGAGAGAGGGGGGAGGGGTCGGCCTAGAGAGGGAGAGGAGAGAGAGTGTCCAGGTTCGTTGAATGTGAAATTCGAATTGATTCCTAATTAATTTCAGATTTATCATATCCTTGATTGAAGGAGGCTTTCCAAAATTAAGCTAAATGATTTAGGAAAGAATAAATTTTAGAGGGAAAGGGAATTGATTGAGAGCATTAATTGAGGGGAATTAATTAATATGTGAGAAAAAGGGGGGCCGGCCAAAGAAGGAGGGGGAGAGATGTCCAAATTCGATGTATGTGGATCAAGCATTAAATGAGATTGGAAAAATAAACTGAAATTAATTTCAAATTGGGAGTAATTGGAGGAGGCTCCCTAATGAGAATTTATTAAATTGGAAATATTTTGAAATTCAAATTTATTTGAACTCAAAATTGAATGACTTTCTAAATTAACAAAATCTAATTTAGGAAGGTAATCAAGAGGGAATTTGAAAATTGAAAATTGAAATTAAGGGTTTGTGGTGGAGGGGGCGGCGGGTTTGGGTGGAGGATGGGATGAAGCCGGCGGGATTGGAGAGAAAAAAAAGGGGGGGCTGGTTTGGTGGAAGTAGGGAGAGGATGGAGATGGTGAATAGGAAAAACAATGAGGAACACAAACAAAGAAACAAAAAAATAAAAGATAAACTACGAGCCTTGGACTCTTCCGAAAACTGACGGGTGATACATTGCCCTTCTCCAAGGGACTTCAAGCCACGAGCCCGGACCCATCCTTGAGCTGGTGGAAACTCCGATTCCCTTCCATAGGAATCTCACTAACGTTCTCTCCAAAGAACACAAGTGTAAACACAAAATTTTATTAATAATCCTTCATTGCATTACACAAGCAAGGGCCTCTATATATAGGCCTAAGAAATTAAAACAAGACACATATGCCCCTAGGGCTTACATTGGAAGACCCTCTTAAGTAAGGATAAAAATGAAAAATTCATAATAAAAATAAAAATTACAAATAAAATTTAAGATAACGTGGGACGATCACGGCCGTCGATTTTTAGCTCCTCGAATAGACATGGACGGTTGGATGTCCACATCACATATCCCTCCAATGGTACCAGGCCAATGCCTTCCCCTCCAAACAAAGTCCTGCCGCTGTCAATTTCTCATTCTCTGTCAACCCATTTACTGCAAAATACATTTCCACCTTGTATATCCACCCATGGGCATCTTCGCCCTCAAAGATAGGCATCTTCAGTTTCCTTACTCTCGGGTAACCTTCGTTTCCCCTGAATCCTCCATAGCCACCCATTCCTCGCAAAGGAGGTTCTCCCCAAGTGTCATGATCTTCCCTTCGGCGCTCAAACCCAAAGCCCTCTTCAAAATCTGCCTTTATTCTTTCAAAATTAGCACCCCAGTGTTCATATTCCACTCCTCTTCTTACAAAATCAGCACCCCTTCATTCGTACCCGCTACTTATCTCCTCCCTAGAAAGGGGCTCTAGCGGAGGCATTCCGTCTCCTGCATCCAGAATCTCCACTTCTTGATTTTCCCTTCTCCTAAATGGGTTTGGGTTTCCACCTCTCCTATGGCCGTCGGTGGTTTCCTTCGGTTTAGATGTCGCCAGATTGGGTTTGGCTTCAAGTAGTTTCTTCAGCATGTCTTCTACGACGGCGAACCTTCCTTCCATCTTTTCATTGACGGATGCAAACTGATTCTAAAAATTAGAAATTTTCTCTTCAAAATCTTATTTTAATTGACCTAATTCTCCCTCCAAAACTTCTACTTTCCTTCCGGCTATTGGTTCCCCTTAGATCAACATGCTCTAATGCCACTTTGATAGAAAATAGCCACCATCAATACAGAAATCTACTGAATTTCAGAGATATTAGACAAGAACAGTGCAAAATTCTCAAGATCTGCAGAGAAATAAGGGAGAAAAAATACTTGAAATTCAACAATACGAGAAAAAGGAACAACCCGATACAATGAATCTTCAATTCGAGAGGTAGATTCAACTCTTCAAATCTCTAGCCGAAGTCTAGAGCCTAAAAATCACACCAAGATCTCAAATTTTAGATTTAATTCAAGATCACCCTAACCTTAGCAAGAAAAAACTAATTAAAGCAAAATGACAATTGATTAATCTCTAAACAGCCCCTAATTTAAATTTTTCCTCCAACCCAAAACTTTATTAGTGCAAGGGCCCTACCCACTTAGCCGCCCCCCTCTCCTTGGTTCTGCCCCCTTGGCCCACCTCCTATAGACGAGAACTGGTCCAGTATGGACCAGTTCAGCCGACCCCTCTTGGGCCGGTCTAATAGACCTCTAATAGATGTCACCATCTACAGGTAATAACAGGAGACTCGTTAGTGCACGATAGTCTACCTATACAAAGCAATGCTTACCTGTACAATTCAGCGGAAACCCCGCAGTACGACGCTATGCCACCGGATTCGCAACTTGTATACAAGCAGACAAAAGGAGTGCATAAATTCATAAATGAAGCCCTGCTCATTTCTCAACAACTCATCTTCAAGAAGCAGCAAAGAACTCAATCCATGATGCTACAATTCACCTATAAGCAAAAGCAGGGAATCGATGGTAAAAATCACCAGCGTCTACATGCTACGATGACACACCACCAGATCCACAACACTTATACAAGTGGACAATAAGCATGTATAAGCCCTCAAATGAAATGATGTGCACACTTAAACGATAGTTGCCCGCACAACTGATCGGTTGCAAATATTTTAAAATGCTCCAACACATGCACTTTAATATTTATACACACAAACATAGAGAAATGCATGTGTGATCAAACACCCGCATGGGCCCCGCCGAGTATGTTAAGGGTACACACGTGACGTCTGAGGATGCTGCACGGGTCAAACAATGAATCCAAATTTAAGCCTGATCCTTCTATGCGAGCAGATATGAGTCGACACGGCTCGAACTATTAAACAAATATACGGTCACGCTGTTGACCGAGATATCTATTTTAAACGTTCATATGAGACCTTCAAATTCTATAATAAAGAAAATTCAATAAGTAAAAGCATAAAACTGACAATGAACCTGATCCTCTATTGGAAATTAGATAGAGTCGATAAGGTTTGACAGATAATTACAAAATACCCCCTAAACACCTGCATGGGCCCCGACGAGCGTGCTATGAGTGCACACGTGACGTTTAGGGATGCTACGCAGGTCAGACAATAAATTTTAGTTCAAGCCCGATCATTCTATGTGGGTAAATAGGAGTCGACACGGCTCGAACTATCAAACAAATTTACAGTCGCGGTATCGATCGGGATATTTGTTTTATATGTTCATGTTAGGCCTTGAAGGTCTATAATAAGAAAAAATCACTAATAAAAATCTAAAGCCGGCGACGAATCCGATCATCTATCGATAAGTAGACAGAGTCGGCAAGGTACAATTCATAAATGAAATTGCCCAATAATACCCCGATGATGGCCATGTTGAACGTAGATCTCAACTGGAAGAGTTAATCTCAAACATTTAAGCAAATACCCCAAATGCCCATATGAAATCCAAAATCCAAAAATACTAAGACTTAAAAATATTTATAATTGAAATTAATCATCAACCACTTAAAGCAAAATCCATTCATCATCTGCAACAGTTTGCCGAGGTGGACAAATTTGAAAATACACTTTAGCTCATAAGGAGCTAATGTCTGGTCGAGAATATCACTAGGATTCATTCTTAAACAGTCTCTTGCCAGCAAGGACGTAGCACGTGTCCTCTAACCGACCATTTTACCGCCAAATGGCACCGCAGGTAAACTGTTATGACCAGGGCCTTCTGAACTTGGTGGTTTGCCGTCAAATGACACCACCAAATTACGGTTATGGCCAACGTCCGTAAGCTCCCCAATAGCACTAAATCTTTGAGGTATGAATCAATAGAATATAATCGATAGGGCACAAAGCTCTCTGTCAGCTAAGATGGATTCAAATTTGTCCTCTTAGACAAACATCCACCCTAGGTCTACAAGGTACCATTGGACGAAACAACCTATGGATCCTTCTATCAGGTTGGGTCGACTACCTCCTCTAACTAAGTAGACTAGGGACCACGATAGCCCGGGACGACGGAACCATAAGATCTTGATCGGGTTCATCATTCATTCCCCAACCATTTGCTTTAAGTGCAAGGTGGTAAATTTTCAATTTTAAATATCAAACTCTCAAATATTAACCCATGCTGCTAATATATTCCAAATGCATGTATCTGATTGATGACTAGCCTTAATCAAAAGTTCTCTCTCATTGCCGGGAGGGGTAATTAATTATAGGGGCTTACGCCTATAGGAAATCAGAACTCAGATCCTAAAGTCCTCGCAAAATGAGGGCGAAATCTCTAGGTAGTGTTTTATCTACAAATTCAATTTGCCTTCCTAAAATTTACCCCATAACCTAATTCGTTAAAACCCCTCGAGCGAGGGGAGGCTGGAGCGCAAATTTTCAGAGCCCATAATGTAATAATCATATCATGTCATAACATTTTCTATAATTAATACAACCGTCACAGTAGACACTAACTAAATAGTATCAATTAAGGTACTCTCTTTTCTGTTTCTTTTTCTATAAGTTTTTTTATTTCATACGCGTGAGTACATTGTGTCCACAGCCAGTGCCATAGGAGGGTGTGTTCCATCATTTAATTATCCACATGAAAGCATTTCTACTTTATAACTTTATTTGCATGCTTTATATCATTTCAATATGACTTGTGCATGTAAATCTATATCGTCAAGGCCAATATAATCGATTGCATTAATTAAAAATAACACATAAGTAATTTACAATATTGATAAGCTAATAAATGCATTTAGAAGAGGCCATTCCACTACCATAATTTAAGAATATAAATACTCACCTCTAAATCAGATGTCTTGACAATTCATTTTAATCATCACTCCGTCATCGTTAGCTTAATACTTACATAATTACATTCTCATTGTTATACTTTATAATTTATCTCTAACTTAAAATATTCTCTAATTTTAATATTTAAATTTTACTCTTATAAATTCATAGATCTAATAACTAAAATTTTAAATACTACTTTTTTAAATAATATCAGTTGCCGCTCTCTCTCTAATTAGCTATTGAATGTACGTAAATGCTTTCATATTTAATTAGTTTTTTAAAAGAAATTATTTTATAACTAATGTTTCTCAAAATCAATTTGGATTCATGCCAGGTAGGTCTACTATGGAAGCTATACATTTATTGAGAGGTTTGATGAAGTATAAAGAGAATAAGGAGGATCTACGTATGATTTTTATTGATTTAGAGAAAGCATATGATAAAGTTTCATGAGAAGTGCTATGGAGAGTTCTACATAAGAAAGGGGTTATTAATGCTTATATGCAAGTCATTAAGGATATGTATGCAGGAGCTGTTACTTGTGTTCAAACACAAGGTGGTTTGATCAAGTATTTTCCTATTTCAGTTGGATTACATCAAGGATTAGCCTTAAGCCCATATCTTTTTGCTTTAGTCATGGATGTTCTCACTAGACATTTGCAAGATGTTGTACCCTGGTGTATGCTTTTTGCTGATGATATTCTTCTTGTTGATAAGACTAGAGAGGGAGTTAAAGGTAAACTTGAATTATGGAGGTCAACCTTAGAGTCTAAAGGCTTTCGTTTGAGCAAATCTAAAACTGAATATATGGAGTGTAATTTTGATAATAATAGATCTAGTGGGGGATTGTGACTTTGGGCGATCAAGTCATTAATAAGAGTACATGTTTTAGATATCTTGGATCTATTGTTCAAAGTGATAGTGAAATATATGGGGATATTATTAGTAGAATTCAAGTTGGATGGTTGAAGTGGAGGACTGCATCGGGCTTGTTCTGTGATAGAAATGTTCCTCTCAAACTTAAGGAAAAATTCTATAAGATGGTAGTGAGACCTGCAATGCTTTATGTTGCAGAATGTTGATGATGCGAACATCTGATCATGAAGATTATCAAAAGAGGAGACGACAATCGACGACCGAGATCATTCCACCTTATCTTAATTTGTTATTTGTAATTTTTATTTCTATTATGAATTTTTCATTTTTACCCTTACTTAAGGGAGTTGTCTTATGTAAGCCCAAGAGGCAATGTTGTCTTTTTTTGTTTCTTTTATCTTTAGGCCTATATATAGAGGCTCTTGCTCTTGTATGAGGAATGATGAATTATTAATGAAATTTTAGATTTCTTTGCTTGATCTCTTAGTGAGTTCATTGGAGCCTTTGTCCGGATCTCTGTGTGAGTTGTGGAGAGGAGAAGTCCTATGGGAGGACAACCTTGTTTCCACCAGCCGCGGGATGGGTCCGGGCTCGTGGATTGAAGTCCCTCGGGGAGGGCAACGCATCACCCGTCAGTCTTCGGAAGAGTCCAAGGCTCGCGATTTTATCCTTTGTTTCTTTGTTGTATCTTTCTTTTCCGTAAATTACCTTTCTCCTTCCTCCCTTGATGCTGGCCAAAATCCCTCCATACCCGCCGGCAAGCTTCCTTCCTCCCCACTTTCCCAACCCGCCGGCCACAACCTTCCCCAAGCACCCTTTTGCCACCCCCCCCCTCCCCTCCACCGAATTCAGCCCAGCCACCCTAGCCGCCAGCTCCTCCAAAGGCCCACCCAATTTCCACCTCAAATGCCACCTCATCACCTTCCTAAATTGACACAATCTGAATTAGAAAAGGTTTAATTTGAATTCCAAATTCCCTTTCCTAAATCTGAAATTTATTTTAGGAAACCTCTTTATTCCTCTCCCAAATCTGAGAATAAAATCAGATTTATTGTAATCAATCAATCAATTAATTGAGGTCCACATACATTGTATGTGGACACCTCTCTCTCTCCCCCATATGGCCGGCCCCTTCCCCTTTCCATATCCTCCCCCTAATTAATTCCCCCCATTAATTAAGAACCCTTAATCCCCCATAAACCGTTGCCCCCCCTCTCATCTCTCCCTTAATTTCTTCCTCCATTAAGGGATGTTTGAAATTCAAATTCTCCCTCATTCCCTCCCAAATTAATTCCCTCATTAATTTCTGCCCTAAGATAATTAATCAATGAATTAATTCCCTCTTTCCCTTGACCTCTTACTACTCAAATTCTTCTCCCAACCCCCCCCCCCTTTTTCGTTTCACATCAGTTTGGTATCAGAGCATGGTTGCCCGGGGTGCGGACTCGACGGAGTCGAGCTCTTTTCCACCCCGGGAGAATGATGCGGACATCCGATCATGAAGATTATCAAAAGAGGAGACGACGATCGACGACCGAGATCATTCCACCTTATCTTAATTTGTTATTTGTAATTTTTATTTCTATTATGAGTTTTTCATTTTTACCCTTAAGGGAGTTGTCTTATGTAAGCCCAAGGGACAATGTTGTCTTTTTTTGTTTCTTTTATCTTTAGGCCTATATATAGAGACCCTTGCTCTTGTATGAGGAATGATGGATTATTAATAAAATTTTAGATTTCTTTGCTTGATCTCTTAGTAAGTTCATTGGAGCCTTTGTCCGGATCTCTGTGTGAGTTCTGGAGAGGAGAAATCCTATGGGAGGACAACCTTATTTCCACCAGCTGCGGGATGGGTCCGAGCTGGTAGATTGAATTCCCTCGAGGAGGGCAACGCATCACCCGTCAGTCTTCGGAAGAGTCCAAGGCTCGCGGTTTTATCCTTTGTTTCTTTGTTGTATCTTTCTTTTCCATAAATTACCTTTCTCCTTCCTCCCTTGATGCTGGCCAAAATCCCTCCATACCCACCGGCCAAGCTTTCTTCCTCCCCACTTTCCCAACCCGCCAGCCACAACCTTCCCCAAGCACCCTTCTGCCACCCCCCTCCCCTCCACCGAATTCAGCCCAGCCACCCTAGCTGCCGGCTCCTCCAAAGGCCCACCCAATTTCCACCTCAAATGCCACCTCATCACCTTCCTAAATTGACCCAATCTAAATTAGAAAAGGTTTAATTTGAATTCAAATTAATTTGAATTCCAAATTCCCTTTCCTAAATCTGAAATTTATTTTAGGAAACCTCTTTATTCCTCTCCCAAATCTGAGAATAAAATCAGATTTATTACAATCAATCAATCAATTAATTGAGGTCCACATACATTGTATGTGGACACCTCTCTCTCTCCCCCATATGGCCGGCCCCTTCCCCTTTCCATATCCTCCCCCTAATTAATTCCCCCCATTAATTAAGAACCCTTAATCCCCCATAAACCGTTGCCCCCCCTCTCATCTCTCCCTTAATTTCTTCCTCCATTAAGGGATGTTTGAAATTCAAATTCTCCCTCCTTCCCTCTCAAATTAATTCCCTCATTAATTTCTGCCCTAAGATAATTAATCAATGAATTAATTTCCTCTTTCCCGTGACCCCTTACTACCCAAATTCTTCTCCCAATCCCCCCCCCCCCCCCTTTTCGTTTCACATCAGTTGACCATTAAAAGAAAAGCATAATATTAAGTTAAGTGTTGCAAAGATGAGGATGCTCAAGTGGATGAGTGACTTTACTCTTAGAGACAGGATACGAAATGAGCATATACGTGAAAAGGTTGGAGTAGCTCCAGTGGAAAATAAGATTAGAGAGAGTCGCCTTAGATGGTTTGGTCACATAAAACGACGGCTTTCTGATGACCAGGTTAGGAAAGTAGATGTATTAGATTTGACTTATGTTAAGAAATGTAGAGGTAGACCTAAAAAGACTTGGTTAGAAATTATTAGAAATGACCTTTCTTTATTATATTTAGATGAGAGTTTTACTCTTAACAGGACACAATCGAGAAAAATGATTCATATAGCTAACCCCACATAGTGGAATAAAGGCTTGTTGTTGTATAATTATTTATTTTTACTTAATTTAATAATATTTCTTTTTTTAATTAGCTTATTAATTGTTCCTAAATAACTCTCATTTTCTATTTAAATAAAAGTATCTTTAAAAAAATCCTAATTATAAAGTAATTCATCAACAATGATAAAAATTTAATTCTTCTCTCTCTCTCTCTCTCTGTCTCTTTGTCTCTCTCTCTCTCTCTTCTTTCTATATATATTATTTATAATTTTTCAGCTAATCATTCTAATTTAAAATCATAATCTAATCTAAATTTATTATTACATAATAAATCCTCATTCTCTAACTTATTATTATTTTTAATATCTAAAACAAATTAGAAAAGAATGTTACCTTCCCCAAATGAATCGTCGAGCCTCTCGTGTTTGCTTCCTCTCTCTACACGTCGCTACAAGACACATGACACAAGTTTGCACAGCTGACTCTCTCGATCATCCACTAAAGCCCGCAGGTCTGCTCACATGTATGCCCCACTCGAGCTCTCTCGCTGGTTTTCCCTTGCTTCCGTTCTCACTCTCTCGATCCTTTCCCATCTCCCTCTCTCTCAAATGTATAGGATGAAATCCCTTGGCCTTCTCCGTCTCCAATTGATGGAGCCGACAACGATACCAAGTGATGGAGCGACTCCTTTGTCTTCCCGCACAAGGACCAACTTCCATCTCCTCGCGACACTAATCGACACTCTCCTTCGCACCTTCGTATTCTTGGTCTTCTTCATTTTCACTATTATGGCCAGTCGGTTTGGGGATATTATAAGGATACTTTATATGTCACAACCCGGCCCGGATAATCGAATTAACGAGGCGGGAATGAAAATTCGGACGGTGTAACATTTCATTCTATTACATAAGCAAAATAACATAAAACTTTTCAAAACAACTAAAGAGCCATTATTACAAAATTTTCATAAAACTATTCATACTATTTTCCAAACTAAATATTTATAGCAATTATAAATTACCTATTTTCTTTTGCGCGCCATTTTTTATAGACGTACTCCTTCCTTTCAGCCATTTCTAATTCTCTGGAGACATACCTGAAAATATTTGTTTAATAGGTTGAGTTTACAATGTAAATTTAGTGGATAATCATGCCTGTAACATAAAAATTTTATATACGTAACAAAATTGAATATGTTCCTTTTCCAATTACATAATCATGCCTTTTGCAATTTCATGCATATATAAGTATATATGTATATATTCCATATAATTTATATAATAGTTAGGTATATGGGTATACAATACAAAGCATAATTATTTCTTTGTCTTTCTTACACATTACTTTTCATTATATTCTATATATCCATTTCCATTACACGTTTATTCCATTTCTATTTCCATTACCATCAGAACAAGATCACCGTCTAAATATACCAATAAAGGTACAATAATTTTCATTTACTTTTTCTTTTTCATTTAATGTGCACGGGTATGTTGCTTCCTCAACTAGTACCATACGGGGATGAACTCTTATAATTTGCATGTATATACCTTTTCTTTTTTTTATATTTACATCTATTTTATTTCAATATATAACATTTGTATGTCTTCTTCTTTTCCATTTTTTATGTATATAACTATTATTCATGCATTGCATATATTACATATACATATATATATATAAGTATTACCTTTCACTTTAATGAAACCTTCAAACATTTGTAACTGATGCAAATAATTAGAAGACTGTATGAATAAAATAGAATCATGAAATATTAAAAATAACATTATTTATCCATTTTGAATTTTTCCGAGCTTTAATTCTTTCCAACCCCGAGCTTTATTAAGATTTCAATATTCTCGTCTCAACTTAAAATCTTCCACAGTTCAAATAACATTAATAAGATCTTACTTAATATAAGCCTAACTTGGATTTCTCAAATATAAAGCAACATCAATGATTCTTATTCTTCTTACGATGATAACCTAATTTACTTCAACATAAAAGAGCTCTAATTCATCCCAAAATTTCTACAATAATTACCTTACCGAACTTTTTTCTTCCTTGCAAATCTCCTTCCTTCACTATCAAACCATCGAACCAGTGCGTACTATAATTGAATTCTTCCTACAGCAATAATTTTTCTTCAGTTAGAAAATGAAAATATAAATTCTTATATAAATTGAACTTTAATTAATAGTTTAAACACTTACTCTTTATTCCAATATCATAGAATAAAAGAAACTTCAGAAGAAAAATCTCCAAATTCTTTTTATTCTTTCTCTCCAAATTTCTTCTTTCTACTTTCAATCTCTTCCTTTGCCTTTAATTAAATATCACTCACTGTTTAGATGAAGTAATACGGAAGGATTTATACATAAATAGAAAATTTTTGACAAACAAACCTCCTTCTTCTTCCTCTCGGTCATAGCCGTTTCTTCCACATGTTCACTTCTTTAGCGATAATTAATGAAGAGGAGGGAGTTATACTTAGAGAGGAGCGCACAATCCTTCGCTTAGAAACACGATCCGAGCCATCCATAATTGCTCGTTCGTGAGTTCGGCCCGTCAGTTTCACGTGCTGCTCTCGGTTCTGCTTCCTGTTCGTGTGGGTTTAGCTATTAGAGCTGGCCGGTTCAATTGAACCGGCCAGTTAAACCGGTTATTACGTTACATGCTGCTATAAAATCTGTCCTTAAAAAATTATAGCCCTCTTTAGAGCATTCAAACTCTTGTCCTCTTCTTCAAAAAGAGCGTGTTATCTTTGCAGTTAACTATTCCCATGACTTTAACTTTGCCTGCAACCAGGTTCCCTTGCTGCATCACATATTTTTGCTGCGTCTATTTGGTGAGATTCTCTTTGAGTTGTTTGCAACTGTCAAAATAGGGTCAAAGCCTCAACTCTTGTCCTGAAAATGCATGCATGAATAAATTTTGGGCATCTGTTTGTTAAAATCAACCAAGGGACTGAAATATAGGGTTCTGAAAACTCGTTGAACAAGTAGATTTTTGTTCCTGGCTCGAAACAAGAAGCCCTTCAATATTAACATTTGGCTTGATGTAGAACCAAAAGCTAGCCATGATTAACAATTTAGAAATCTGGAATTAATTCCAGCAAATAGAAAATCTGAAATTAATTTGGGAGGGATTAATTTGGGGAGAATTAATTGGAGGGAGCAAAGAGGGAAATATGGAGAGAGAGGGGGCCGGCGGTTATGGGAGTGGGGAGGGGATGTGGGAGGGAATTAAGGGATTGAGATAAATTGTCAATCAAAGCCAATCTGAATGGAGAAAGAGGCTTTAATGCAATTGACTCTCTAAATTAAATTTGAATTTAATTGGCCTTGATTGGAGAGACTTTCCTAATATAACTTCTCTTATTTTAGGAAAGAATTTCAAATTCGAAATGAATTAAAATTTGAAATTAAAACCTTCCTAATTTAAGATGCATCACATATGAAAAGTAATCAATTAGGGATTTGAAATTCTTTAATGGACATTAATTGGAAATGTAATTAGGAGCCTTAATGAAATAGGATTTAGAGAGGACAGAGATAGGGCCGGCGGCTAAAGGAGGGAGGGAGGAGTTAGGAAGGATTTCAAATAGTTTCCAAGCACAGCCAATTTAATTAAAAGAGACTTAATGCCTATATCTCTTTTAATTTGAATTCAAATTCAAATTGATTTGATTGATAAACTTTCCAAATATAACTCATGTTCAATTAGCAAAGAATTCAAATTTGAAATTGATTCAAAATTGAATTAATATCCTTCCAAATTCGTTATGGTCTATTTTAGGAAAGTAGTAAGACTAGAAACATTGGAGGCAAAGGAGGGGAGATGTGGCCGGTGGCTAGGAGGGGATTAGGGTTAGGGCCGGCGGCTAGGAAGGAGGAGAGGTAGAGGCTGGCGGTTAGGAGGAAGGGGAAAGGCTTTGGGCCGGTGGCTAGGAGGAGGGGAGGTGGGTGTTGAGCCAGAAATTAGGAGGAAGAGAGGGTGGCCGTCAGCTAGGAGAAAGGAGGGACGATGGTGGAGAAGATAAACCACGAGCCCGGACGCTTCCTGTGGCTGATGGGTAATACTTTGCCCTCACCTAGAGACTTCAAATCACGAGCCCGGACGCTTCCTGCAGCTGGTGGGTAGTACGTTTCCCTCACCTAGGGATTTCAACTCTCATAAGAACTCTCAAAACTCTTAAGAACAAAGTGTAGAATTTTTTTTTAATAATTATCCATCCCCTCAAAAAGAAGAGGAGGGGGCTATAAATAGCCAAAATACAATAATAAGATAAATGATAAAAGTGCCCCCGAGGTCATATAGGCATACTCCCTCAAATGAGGGTAAAAACGGAAAAATGCATAAATAAATCAAAATACAAATAATAACTCAAAATAAAGTGGTACAATCATGGCCGTCGATCTTCGGCTCCTCCTGATAAACTTTCACGGTCGGATGTCCTCGTCATGGCTTAGGGAGGTTATGAGATCATATTTCATGAGCACCTGAAGATGTAGACATAATCCTGCAGGACCATTTATTGCATATAAAAGTACAGTTTTATTTTTTTCCCTGCATCTCAAACAGACTATTAAAAATCTGAATTATTCATTCTCATATTTTTTGTTATATTTTTATTTTGCTTAGACTCTCTTAGTAGTTTCTTGTGCTTCGTCTAGCCAATGAATGAATATTCCTATTAAGATCCTCATGTCAAACTTTCAAGGGTTTATTTGTTTGCCAAATTTAATCCTTGCCACTTTAAACATTGCAGATCTGTTGTTAGTCAAGTAATAACAGGATATCTTCCTAGTCTCATTCTTCAGATATTTTTTTCCATTGTGCCTCCAATCATGAAGATTTTCTCCACAATGCAAGGAAATATCTCTCTTAGTGGGATTGAGAAGAGTGCATGCAGTAAAGTGCTTTGGTTTACGATATGGAATGCTTTTTTTGCAATTGTTCTCACTGGATCTGTTACAAGCCAACTGCAAATATTCTTTGAACCAAAGGATATTCCTTGGAGGCTAGCTGTTGGCGTGCCAACTCAAGTGAGTTTATTTCCTTTTATTGTTTTGGAGAAAAATGCCAAAATGATTCCAGGTTATTTATTGGGGTTCGTTTTAATCGTAGATTATCTATTGTGTACAATTTAATCACTTCGCTTCCCAAATATTATCCGTATAGTTTATTGACTCCTCAAATCTTATCCAAAATAATCCAACAGAGGAATTATTTAAGATCATATTTGAAGAGTCAATGCATTAAATTGAATATTTGTAGTTTGGAACTAAAATGGCCTCATACAGTTATTCAAAGAATTATTTTGATATTTTTTTTCACTTTTTTGTTTACAAGAATTTTGCTATTGTTTCTGCTGTTGACACTTATCTTACTGCCATTGCCCTGGAGAGTGATGTTTTTTTTTTTTTTTCACTTTTATGCTTTACTGTTAACATGGAAGTAAATAAAATATAGATTATTGTGGGAAAGTTCTAAGATTGGAAAGATAGCTTGGTAAAGTAGTCGATTAAAAAGTTATTAACTTAATATATTCTCATAATTAAGAATGTTTTCTATTTTATTATCTTCCAGTTTTGTTCTCATCTGCCTATCTATAGGCCCTGTATTCAGTCAACAAGATTATACATGTACAAGATATATGTAATGCTGAATTTACTTGGTGTGACTGCCTTTTACCCCATAGGTAAAGCGACTTTACATTGCTTATTTATTTGGTCAGATCTAATTTCTTTCTTAAAGTAAGCCTTGCCTTTCTAGCCTCGGCGATCTATCTCTTCCTTTGCAATGACATTGGTTAAAATCAAAGTGGCTGATATGACAACAAAATGTATTTTCTTCTTCTGTTCTTGATTTGTGATTTTTTCCTTATATTTTTTCAATTGTGCACATACTGACATGTCAAAATCAGCGTAGCTATCTTTTCAGGGTGGTGTTTAGTTCCCTTTGACTTAATGTGCAAGCTAACATGCAGTTCACTTTAAGCTCTTGCCATGCAATTAGTGGCTGATAGATGTGCATACTGTTGTATTGTTTGTTATGTTTAATATAGCTTCATCTTATTTAGTGATTCATCTCCTTTTGTTATTCTACTATTGTTTGATACCTCTCAATGGATTGCTTCAAATCATGTCAATAAATAAATTAAAAATGCACAACAGTTGATTATAACAACTTAGATTGGGTATTTGCATCCAAGGTGGGAAATACAATTGTCTATGCCCCTAGGCATCCTCTACCTTTCCACCAATATTAGTTTTAGGTATTATTGACCTTTGTATGTGTCGTGCACTCAATTCCAGCAAATATGATGAGAATGATGGCGAACGAAAGCAACATCTTGCGAAATGGGTTCAAAATATCTATGTTGACCCCTATACGCAAGAACACGCGAAAAGGATAAAAATTGGCGCCCGACGCGTTACTTGAAGGGCCAAACGACCTCTGATTGCTAAACGGACTGCGTCGTTGCAATCAGAACATCGAATTCATCTAAAAGGGAATCCCTTGTAGTCAAATCAGACAAGATCGATCAAAACGGATGATCGATACCCGAAATTAATGCGCGACGTTGCCCAAACGACGTCCGATTGCAAAATGGACTTCGTCGTTGTGTTCGGAGCGTCGTCAATACTCAAAAATGGCCATACATTCGCTCAATTAAAGTCACGCAGAGAGATCAACAAGGATCCCAAGGCAATAGCACGCAAATCAAGAAAACTGAAGCGTGGCGTCGCCCAAACAAAGTCCAATCACGAAACAGACTGCACCGTTGCATTCAGAACGTCGACAACATCTAAAATGGACTGTAATTTTGTCCAATGAAACTCGCTCAGGGAAATCGACACACAAATCAAGGCATCAATGCGTGAATTTCAAGACGTGCGAGCTTTTTGTACATTTCTATAATTTTAATAACAAAAATAATAATATTATTATTATTCTAATTATTATTTTAAAAAATCATCATCATCAAATCAAATTTACTTCGTATCGTCAAAGATCCGCTCAAATCTCTGAACAAATTCCTGAAAATCCGGAGAAATCACCTCAAATCCCGCTGAAAATTTTGCCTAAGTCGCATCTCCTCCCGAGATTTCTACTCAGATCGCCTCAGTTGAATACGGCGCCTCGTCGTTAAAATGAGGTCAAGGTGAGCATCGATCCTCTGGTTCCCCTCGATCATAGTTGGTTTCCTGAGACCTCACAATCCTCCACTCTACCACACGAAGTAGCCGAACCTCCTACCGGCCAACCTCCTTCCACCGAACTCCAAACAGGCATCACCCTCAACAGCCCATTCTTCCCCCCACAAATCAGTTAGCCGAACGCATTTGCCTTTGCCGCGGCTACCTATCGAACGCACAAACTGCTGCAACACTTGATCGATTCCCCCTCAACAACTGCTCCAAGCCAATTGTTTGCGGTCTTCCCCAATCTGAAACTGTCCGGCCTCCCCGCAAACCGAATCCACCTCCCTGTCTACCGACCCAACTGTAGCCGAGGTTGATTTCACCCTTCTACACTCCACACCCCCCTATCAATTGATTTCACCCTTCTATACTCCACACCCCCCTATCAATCGCAATGTTCCTGCAGTCGCTTCTTCTTCACTCCACAGCTCAAAGTCCCTTCCGAGTCATGCCTCCTCTCTACTTCAAACCAAAATCAAGACTCCTGACACCCTCTGCAGCCACGTGAAGCCCTCTGCTCTCCAAGACAGCCTTCCACTCTCCAATCAATCCCACTATACTCTTCAAACAGGCCACATAAAGCCCACTGGAACCAACCCATCTACCCAACTCAACAGCTCATCAAAATAGCAAAAGCCCACTCACTTCAAGCCCAAATAGACCTTTTCACAACTCATAACAGCCCACAAATCAGCCTACCTTAATTTGCTGATTCACTAGATCCAAACTCCAATAGTAGGTCCCATTTTCCTCTGCTTATTTTTTACTGTTAATATTAATAGTCATTATTAGTTAATATAGTTGACATTGCTTCTATTTTAACCAACTAATATTTTAAATTATCTGTGTTATTACTATTTCTAGAAGTATAGTATATATGTTCAAATAAAAAATGAGTTAAAAAAAAGAGAAGAGAAAAAAAGGAAAAAAAAGAAGAATCTTTGTGCTCGTCATCGTTGCCACCACGACATCATCGCCGCTGACCTCATTCGCTCAGGTATAATGATTTTTAAACCCAGAAACCCTCAAATCCCGCATTTGATGCTCGTGGCGCGCTGAGGGACCCCCTATACACACTTTTCTCTAGCGTGGTGGGAGGGAAGCAATGCTTGCGGCGAGCCTCGCGCACGCTTTTCTCTAGCATGACGAGATAAAAATTAAGTACTCGCGTGTGCCTTATTGCTTGCGGGGAAAGAACTTCGTTTTCAAAATAGGTACCCCCGAAGACCCGTGCACACCTTTCTCTAGCGTGGCGGGACCAAAGACTACGGTCGCTGTGTCATCAGACACCGACTATGCACGTCTTTCCCTGACGTGGTGGGCAGGCTATGACTCCTGAAATTTTCCCTAAACTGGGGAGATGTCGGGAGGCTGCCAAAATTCAGAGCAAACAGGGGACCTAAAATTGAATCAAATTATGATGAACTGGGCATACAAATTTGACCATAGGGAACTTGGACATGAACTTGAACAAGTGACAGGGAATAGAATCTAAATTTACAGGGGACCGGACTTTACAAAAATAATAATAATAAATGCACAATTACATTAAAAATTATAAATGCTAAATAACATGTATGAATTATTTAATTGAACATCATTGAACAGGTAGAAGAACTCGTAGTCAAATAAATGCATAAAAATCCTTAATGAGCATTACAAGTCATCCATGAATGGTGGTAACTATCATGTAACACTCATAATACTCATGCCTATGGAGAGGATTGAATAGTTGCAATAAGCATAATGATGTGCTCATGGGTAGAAGGCGAAGGATGTGCGACAAGTATAACGACATCCCTGCAATCGATGCCAAGCAACTTACGGACAAATGCTACTTACCTACAAGTAGTAATAAAATTGCAAATAACACAATCTGATTTTATCTTATGCATGACTTGCATGAGAACAATAGTAACGGGTTCACAACACTTGCCTTGACTATGCAATTGGTTGATTTGAAATGATTGCAATAGATATAAAGAGGTGTGCCAAGTGCAATAATATCCTTACAATCAAAACCAACATGCAAGCAAGCACATTGAGCCCCGCAAGCAATAAAAATCAAAAGGGACATATAGTTTGATTGTAGTCGAATATTACAAAATCCTTGGCGAGAATTTCACCTACGAATGGTGGTAATTGATATACAATGCTCATGCTATCCATGCTTACGAAAGGACTAACTAGTCGCAACAAACACAGCAATATGCCTATAAGTAGAGTGTGGAAGATGTGCATCGAATGCAACAACTCGCCAGTCGGCAAGCATGAAGAAGTTAATGGTGAATGCAGCCCAATCAATAGTTAATAGCCATTCATAGATGAATACACTGACTTGCATGCAAAAGACGGCAGTCGATGTGTACTGTCCATATCAATCTTGCAAGAAGACAGTAGCCTTGCAAACAGCAACAACAAAAAAATTGCAAGGATGATCAGCACTCTATAGACATAGATATACATGCAACATATCATCTACGGACAAAAGCAGTATACCTGCAATGTATATAAGGCACCTACAAATTGTTGTAACCAAAGGCAGTGTATTTGCAACATACGCACAAGGCACTTACGAGCTGTTGCAACACCCTTGCAATCAACAGCTATGCAATGACAGCCAAATGTATAGATCCCTCGCAATTAAAAGACAACTGATTGGCAACAAATGCAATATCTACGGGCCGCTGCAGGAGACCCATTTTATATTCAACATGTCATCTGCAAGCATAGGAGAAAGAATTGCAACAAATGTAGGCACCTGCAGCAACTACAGGAGGTTCGTTAGTGTACGACAAACTTCCTTCATAAAGCAGCAAGCAACTTACACCTGCGACGCTACGCCACCAGATTTGCAACACTCATACAAACAGACATAAAGCGTCTACAAACTTTCAAACAGAACGTTGTGCACACTCAAAGGACAATCATTTGCATGGCTAATTGATGTCAAATATTTTAAAATGCCCTTCCACATGCACTGTAACATGCAGAGCTTATTATGTGAATATGCAAGCACTTATGCAAATGTGTATACACATATGCATACTTGACATACATATATGTTGTGTATGTATGACAATCGTATAACTGCATCATACAAATTGCATACAAAAGCATATACCCGCATGAGCCCCAGCGAGCGTGTTATGGGTACACACATGATGTATGAAGATGTTGTGTTTGTTAAATGATAAATTTAAGTTCAAGCCCGATCCCTCCATTCCAGTAGATAGGAGTCGATATAGCTCAAACTATCAAACAAATATATGATCACGACATCGACCAAGATATTTATTTTATACGTTCATATTAGATCTTCAAAGCCTACAACAAGAAAAATGCATTAATAAAGACACAAAGCCTACAACAAATCTGATCCTCTATCTACAAGCAGACAGAGTCGACAAGATTCGAACAACAAAACAAAGATGCCCATAAATACCTCGATGATAGCCGTGTTGATAGAAAATCTCAACCGGAAGGGAATATAAACATTTAAAAATGCCTCCCAAATGCCATGAAAATTCAAAATTCCAAAAATACAAAAAAATCTTAAATAATCAAAATTGAAATAAACCATCAAACGATTAAAGCAAAATCCATCCATCATCCGCAACAATTTGTCGAGGTGGACAAATTTGAAAATTATTTTAGCTCATAAAGAGCCAATATTTGGTCGAGAATATCAATAGGATTCATTCTCAAATCATCTTTTGCCAGTAAGGATGTGGTACGTGTCTTATAACCGATGGTTTCGTCGCCAAATGGCACCACACCATGGTTTTCGCCACTAAATGGCACCATAGGTAAATGGTTATGACCAGGACCCTCTGAACCGGGTGGCTTGCCGTCAAATGGCACTATTACATGACTGCCATGGACAGAGCCCGTATGCTTCCCAATGGCATCAAATCCTTGAGATATGAATCAATATGATATAATTGATAAGGCACAAAGCCCTCTATTAGTTGAGGTGGATGCAAATTTGTCCTCTTAGATAAATACTCACCTAGGTTTACAAGATACTCTTGGATGAAACAACACATGGCTGTCGACAAGGATCCTTCTGTTAGGTTGGGTCGAGTACCTCCTCTGACTAAGTAGACCAGAGACCATGATGGCCCGGGATGACAGAACCATAGGATCTTGATCATCACTTCCCCCCACCATCTGCTTTAAGTTCAAGATGGTGAAACTTCCAATTTTTAATATTAAGTCCCAAAAACTAAACTCATGCTGCTATTATACACTAGATATCACGTATCTCTATGTATCTGTTTGACGACTAGCCTTAATCGAAAGTTCTCTCTCATTATCGGGAGGGGTAATTAACTATAGGGGCTTGCGCCTATAAGAAACCTGAACTCAGATCATAAAGTCGTTGCAAAATGAGGGCGAAATCTCTGGTAGTGTCTTATTCACAATCCAATCAGCCGTCTAAAAATTTGCCTCGGAGCTTAGTTGTTAAAACTCTCCTAGACGACCCGAAGAGAAAGAAAGGGGTCCGCAGAGAGGCCGAGGCGCTAACTTTCGGAGCCTACAATCTCGACATCAATCGAAGTCCCTGAAACATCACCCGTGTGCAAAATGAACTATGCTAATGCATCTAGAATTTTGAATTACCAAAGAACCCCGCAATCGATTCAATTGAACGTGATGAGAATGGTGAACAACGGGCATGTTGTCGGAGAAGAGTCACTTGAACATTGCCCGCTCATGAAATAGATTGGCCAATGTGTTTTGAGCATTGAAATTATCAAAAAAAAAAATTGTCCCTCACGCTCAATTTGATCGAACTCAACGAATGCAACATCGTGTAGAACCACTCAATTATCGCTCGTTTTACAGAATGAATCGCAATGATGCCAAAAATACCCAGAAATGACATATCATATTGCCAAATTGCCACATGATGAAAAAAGAATAAACTACAGACATGATGTTGCACAAAATGTCGCCTATTCACAAAATGGATTGTGTCAACGCCTTCAGAGCGTTGAAATTATTTGGAAAAGATACTAATATTGCCTGGGTTATTATCATATGAAGATGAAAACACAAAATTTGCTTGTTGGCAAGTTGACAAAAATTTTTAGACGCACTAGAGACGAGGAATTGTATGAGAATATAATTACAATATCATGATAATTCGGGTCGACGGAATTATGAGATCTTGATCAGGTTCATTATCATCCCCCCACTATCTACTTTTAAGTTGAAGGCGATAAATGTTTCAATCTTAAATCAAATTGCTGCCACTATATGCTAAACATTTAGCTTTAAACGATTAGCCTTAATAAAAAATTCTTTCTCATTACTAGATGTAGTGATTAACCATGGAAGCTTGTGCATATGGGGAACCTAGAGCCATATCATAGAGCTCTTACAAAATGATGGAAAATCTCCAGGTTTTCTTATTTACAATATAATTTGCATTCTAAAAATTTAACTTGAAAAACATAAAACTCTCATTAGAGCTAAGCCATGAATTTTTGGAGCTCATAGGTTTAAAGTACTCTTTTGTTAAAGGTCATTTAAGTTTCTTCTCGGAAGTTTGGCATTACTTATTTTAGCATCATAGCACTTGTTGCTTCTGCACTGACCAAGGCATTTTCTTTGCCTTTCTTACCTGGAAAAGCAAGGTCACGTCCTGAACTGATTACCATCTTTTGAGTTTTGGCTTACCTAGTTGCATGCATCCCTCAAGAACAACACAAGTTAGTTTAGGAAGATTCTCATGTTTTCCGATGATTATGCGTTTCAGCCTAATCCTAGGCACAGGATTAATCGCCATAGATGAATCATTAGGATAATAGGGCATTGGATTCTCATTAATATTTGCAGCAATCAAACCAACATACTCGCTTCCGCAGTTAGTTGATTCATTCTACTTAAGTGATGTTCTTCAAACAGCTATTGAGTCATTCTTCAAGCATACCATCCAATCGTCTTTTGGAAACCAAGTTCCAACATGATGGCAAAGGGACAATTGTTGATTAAGTGTCTTGTGCTATAATTGACCAGCTAATATTTGCAGCCGTTAGGCCAAACAATAAGTTTGAAGGATACTAATGTTTTTTTCTTTGTTTTTGTTATGTAGGCCTCCTTTTATATAGCCTATGTTGTGACATCCTGGACTAGTTTATCAAAAGAACTCACACGTGTGATCGCTCTTCTTGGTGATTGGATAGGTGGTTGTTCTGGATGCTTCTATGATGAACTGCAAGCGCCCTCCATGACCTATCACAGCGAAATTCCCAGAATACTGCTATTTCTACTTCTTGGGCTCATTTATTTCTTGTTATCTCCATTGATTCTTCCATTTATATTGATTTTCTTCTGCATTGGGTATATCATCTACCGAAATCAGGTAAGGCCGTTCTTTATTCTGAAAGATTTATTGTCAAATTAAGTTTTTATTTAATCACTGTTAATTCACCATAATCTGTTCATTGCACTAGCTGTTTCTAAGTTCCCGTAATATTCCTAACTTGGAATAGCATTATAATGCGACCATCAATCACTTGGAATTGAGAGCGATGTTGCCTTTGATCTTCAAAGAGAGGCAACATGTTCAAATTCTTGGGAAAAAAATTTGCATGATCCGATCATTGGCCAACCATTAACTGGTATTGACTTTGATCTCCAACGAGTAGGTCAGAGGTTCAAATTACCTCTGACAAATAAATGAATGCATCCTCTGATAATATTCATCAGTGTCTTTTATTGAATGCATCCTCAATTGTGTTCCCCCAATAATGATGTCTAGTTGACGAAAAAATTCTAACCATTCAAAATAAAAAGCAACTATGAGAGAGAATTTCTATGAATGCTACATGCAAATTTTATATATTTCTGCAACATATGTTAGTGTGTCAATGCGTTCCCATTATATGCTAGGGAAATTACTAAAATACACTCTACTAATGTGATTTTCTACCCTGTGCTTGTGCAGCTATTAAATGTGTATTTGCCGAAGTATGAAACCGGCGGACAGTTTTGGCCTATAGTGCACAATTCAACTATATTCTCTCTAGTACTTATGCAGGCCATGGCCTTTGGGATATTTAGTTTGAAAAAGCTTCCGCTTGCTTCAAGTTTGCTTTTGCCTCTTCCTGTGGTTACACTTTTATTTCATGGTTATTGCCGAAAACGGTTCGAACCCGTCTTCCAGACTTTTTCAGCTGAGGTAATTTATTTTATGTATGTTCCTGAATGTACCTACAACTACTAATGCAAAACAACCTGTGTTTCCTTGGATTAAATGGAGTTCTTCGGTTTTTAAAAAATTTTGTATTGAAGTTCACTTTTTTATTAATGCTTGAGTATATTTGCAGGAAGCAAGCAAAGAAATAAGTTTAGTGGGTAAAATAAAATTATGTAAAACTTCGATTTTTTTTTAGAATATGGCTGATGTACCACAAAGAAGCTGAGCTTTCATGAATTAAAGTTTTACACACCATTTGGGGACATCTAAAATTTTGGAGCTTAGTGAATTTTCTGATGATTCTTTCTATTTGGAATCGAATCGTAAATATTATACTTTTTTTGTGTAGAAATTGACGTCAATGTGTTAACCACCAGATATCCAAGCAAAGAGAGAAAGAAATCCCTCCAGAAATCTCGCTTACCTCGTACAGATCGGCGCCGAAGCGGTCATTTTCCGCGATTCCTGCTCGAATCCCGCTCGCCTCGATCGCACTTCCACCAGTGTCTTTAAATATGACGCCTAATGATCCCACTCTCTAACCCACGAAAAAACCACACAGCTCTCTCGATACCTTCTCTGCTTCCCCTCAACCTCCGACTCCTTCCTCCAAGCGCAAGCAGCCTCTACAGCCGAAGTCCTCCCCATCCGATCCAAGACCTGTATCCCGACATTTCCCTTGCTCTGGCCTCCGACTCTTAGCAGTCAAGCAAAGCCAGCCCTGAACTCCACTAGCTACTGCCGCTTCTCCTTCCTAGATCCCTAAGTCACCGGCTCTACTCTCAGACCACTGCATATCCCGATCTCCAAGCCCTAACCAACCCGCCAGCTCCTTCTTCCCTCTCCGCCCTAGCTGCAAGGCTCATAGCCTGATCTCCCACTCTACCTTTCGGTCCAGAGAGAGAGAGAGAGAGAGAGAGAGAGAGAGAGAGGGAGGAGTATTCCCTCTACCTACCTGAGCCCCCCTTCCGCCTCTTAAGCCCAAGCCATAGCCGAGCTCTTTTTTTGCCTCCTACAGCAAGCCAAGCCATATCCCCTTTTACTTAAAGCCCACTACTCCTCCTCTACTAATCATATTCCACTCAAAAAAAAAAAGCCCACACTAAAAGCCCATCTTCCCTAAATAGTGAGCTTTCTTTCTATCTTTTTTTTATTATTTCTTTTATCTTGTTTTGTCATTTACTAGTGTATATTATTCGCATCAATGATTACTATTAGCATTAATGTCGTCATTAGCATTAGTATGATTTGTATAAGTACTAATACTGATGTTGATATCGTTCTTTGGATATTAATGTTAATATCACTACGACCAAAAATATTAAGGTTAATATTAATATCATCATACATAGTAACATTAATATTAATATTTGTATAAATATTAATATTAATATTACTATTAATATTGATATTGATATTATTAATATTTTTTGCTAGTAATATTATTAGTAACTTTAAAAAAAAAAGGGGGAAAAGAAAGAAAAAAAAAGAAAGAAATAGAAATTTTTGTGCCTTGGTTCATCGTGCACATTTGATAGTACCAACCTCGCCGGTCGCCAAGGTATAATTCCTCAACTCTAAAACTCCGAGAGCCTACTTCGTTGTCTGCGGCGGACCGGAAAACTGCCTATACACGCTTTCATAAGCGTGGTGGGATGGGACCCCGATGCGGCGCTTACAACGGGGCGGGTAATCACCTCAAAATCCTATCCTCGGCGTTCGTGTCGAGCCGGCAAACCGCCTATACACGCTTTCATAAGCGTGGTGGGAAGGGAACCCGGTGCGACACCTACGGCGAGGCGGGTAGGCCCTATACACGCTTTTCTTAGCGTGGTAGGGACGATCTTAAGTACCCGTACCTGCGGGGAAACAAAATGCTTTTCTTTTTCAGGTACGTCGAAGACCCATACACGCTTTCTTAAGCATGGTGGGGGATTGAAGACTTTACACGACCGCGGTGTCCTCGAAAGAGGGCATCTACCATACACGCTTTCTTAAGCGTGGTGGGAAAGGCCCAGTTTTCCGTTATTTCCCCTAAACGGGGGAGATGCCGGAATGTTGCCGAAATTTCGGGTGAAAATAAAACTAAACTTGGACCTGATTTGAACTCAATTTGAACTCATATGAATGGATACGAGGGAGTGGAATGAACCATATGGAACTGAACTTGCACTTGAACTTGAACATTTATACTCAAACCAAAACTTGATTTGGACCAAGATGACTCGGATTTGATTTGAACATCAAATGAGTAAGACTTGAATTGCAAGGACCTGGACCGAATTGAATACAAAGATCAAACAAAGTGGACTCGAACTATAATGAAAAAGGGCCTCACGCATAAATTGATTACAAGCTTTGACATGAGATTCCTTAATAATGATAATTAAATTGTGATGATCATTTCAATCATGTTCAAAAGCAAATGGATGTAGTCATAACAAATGGCGAAAGCATGCAATATGCTATGCGAAGAACTTAAGGATAATACCTATAAAGATCCTATAAACATTGCTCATTCACGGATGATAATGAAAGTTCCACTAATTGATCTCTACTTGAGATGATTACAATGCACAAATATTGAAGATCTCCAAATACCTGATCACAAGCAGCATGAAGCTTCCGATGTTCATATTGGTTAACTTATAAATTTGTGAAGAGAGTTCGAAGGCACCAACAAAGAAGAGCTCCTCAAATGATATACTAACCTTTATGAAACGACCCCTAATGAAAGCAATAAGACTTCCTACAAGCTTACATGGAGAAAAGCATAATGAGCACAATAGACTTCTTACTAACACGAGTAGAGACCATGTTATAACCTACTTGTGAGGTCCCACAAATTGTTGTAATGATCTCCTCATGCATACAACAATTGATCTGTGAATTAGAAAGGTGGTGATGGAAGTTTTGCATCGCATACAATGCTCTGGTTCACGATAACAAAGAAAGAGACACATAAGCAAATACAACCATTCACTAATCGTCAGGCGTAAGAAGGCCAGTGATGAATGCAAACGCCTACAATGCTATGCAGCAAGAGTGGTGAATAATGTAATGCTCTTATAGTCAATCACCATTCAGCATCAAGCGAATACATCAGACCTCTACAAGTTAAAAAAAAAAAGATCTGCAATACATACAATCTTTCTACGAGTACAGATGTATGTAAAACATGTCACTCGTGGGTAGATGCAGAAAGACTTCAGTAAATGCAGTATCCTGAAGTCAATTCCAATCTATGAATGAAAACATCTACCCGCCTACCAGCAACAGTTGTGGAAATCGTACGACGCCACCGGATCTGCAACATCCATGCAAGCAGACAGAAGGCGTATAAATCTCCAAACGAAACTCCAGCGCCACGCCACCGGATCCGCAACTTTCATGCAAGCGGACAGAAGGCGTTTACAAATATTCCAAGAATATCCCCGCACGTGCACTATAACATGTATACACTTAGGTACACATAAGGGGATGTATTATAAACCCGCATGGGCCCTGACGAGCGTGTTATTGGTACACACGTGACGCCTAGGGATGCTGCTCGGATCAATAAATTTGAACCCGATCCTCCTAAAGCAAGTAGATAGGAGTTGACAAGGTTCAATAAATATTTATAAAATGCCCCCAAGCACTCGCATGGGCCCCGGCGAGCGTGTTATTGGTACACACGTGACGTCTAGGGATGCTGCGCGGGTCAATAAGTGAATTCAAGTTCGAGCCCGATCCTTCTATTCAGGTAGATAGGAGTTGACACAGCTCGAATTATTAAATAAATATACGGTCGCGAGATCGACCGAGATATTTGTTTTAATGCGTTCATATTTAGGCATTCAAGGCCTATAATTATGAAAATTCACTAACAAAGACATAAAACCTACGAAACACGATCCTCTGTCAATCACTAGACAGAGTCGACAAGGTTCAGATCAATAAAATATAAACGACCCCATACACCCCGATGATGGCCGTGTTGAAAGCATATATCAACCGGAGGGGTCCATTCCAAACATTTCAAAATACACTCCCAAATTCCATCAAAATCCAAAACCCCACAAAAAAAAATCCAAAAATCATCAAAATCAAAAAAAATATATATATTTAAAACTGAAATCAAACCATCAAACACTCAAAGCAAAACACATCCATCCTCCGCAACAGTTTGCCGAGGTGGACAAGTTAAAATTTACTTCAGCTCGCAAAGAGCTAATGCCTGGTCGAAAATATCACTAGGATCCATTCTCAAACAATCTCCTGCCAGCAAGGACGTGGTACGAGTCCTCTAACCGGCAGTTTCGCCGCCAAATGGCACTGCAGGATAAACGGTTATGACTCGGGGCTCTCTGAACCAGGTGGTTGCCGCCAAATGGCACCATTATATTATGGTTATGGCCAGAGCCCGTATGCTCCCCAATGGCATCAAATCCTTGAGATATGAATCAATAGGATATGATCAATAGGGCACAAAGCCCTCTATTAGCTAAGGTGGATTCAAATTTGTCCCCTTAGGCAAATATTCCCCCCAGGTCTACAAGGTACCCTTGGACGAAGCAACCCATGGCTGCCGACAAGGATCCTTCTGTCAGGTTGGGTCGACTACCTCCTCTGACTAAGTAGACCAGGGACCACGATGGCCCGGGACGACGGAACCATGGGATCTTGATCGGATCTATCATCCATTCCCCCACCATTCGCTTTAAGTGCAAGATGGTGAAATTTCAATTTTAAATATCAAATCTTCAAATCTCCAAATCTTCCAATCTTCTAAATTCTGAAATCCTCAAATTCCTAACTCATGCTGCTACTATATGACAGATGCACGTATCCTTACGTATCTGATTGATGACTAGCCTTAATCGAAAGTTCTCTCTCGTTATCGGGAGGGGTAATTAACTATAGGGGCTTGCGCCTATAGGAAACCAGAACTCAGATCATAAAGTCCTCGCAAAATGAGGGCGAAATCTCTGGGTAGTGTCTTATCTACTATCTCATCTGCCTTCCAAAATTTACCCCGGAACTTATCCTGTTAAAACTCCCCCCTCAAAAGCACAAAAAGCGGGCGGAGGACGGGGCCGAATTTTCGGAGCCCACACAATGCAAGGCTGTTTTAGGTAATTGAACTTTTTGTTGCGCCAAATGAAATGCGCTAGGTAGCCAGTCTTGTTGTATATAATTATTGCACTTTTTCTTATTAAATGGTCATGTACGCCTTTCTGCATCAGATTTTTGGTACCCATGCATTGCATGATTGGTGTATTACCGGGCTTTTCTCTTTTTGAAATGGGTATGGTCAGTCATCCAATTTCTCATCCTTTCAATGTTTAAAATTTGTTCGTTACATATTTATAATTTTAGTTAACTAGTTGCTAATGTTGCAAATGAACCAAATAGAGTTAATGATAAAATAGTCCCTAGACTTTCTAAATGTGTCCATTTTGGTCCTAAATTTTTTTAGGGTTTCAATTTAGTCTCTCAACTCACAAAATTTGAACTAATTTGATCCCACTGTCAGCTATGTTGTTTCTTTGGATAGAATTTGGTGAAGGAACAGTTTTCATGAAGTCCCTAAGGTGTGTGCTAGACTTACGGGATATAGCCTGATCCAACATGGGAAAAGGAAAAGGAGAGAGCCCTACTCACTTCATTTCTTTAAGTCAAGACTACAAAGGGATGCAAGAATACTTAAAAGCTTGCTTGGATATGTTTGCTTTGCTAGGGTTTCCTCGTGCCCTAGCTGCCGCCTGGGAGACCTCCGTCGCCTGCTTCAGGGAAGTTCGTTTCTTCCTTCCTTAGCATTTTGCTTTGTTTTTGTTGTTTCCCTTTTCGGTTTAATGGCTCTTCCCCGTTTCAAGGACCCTGATTTTTTTAATGGGTTTGCTTCTTCCCTTTCCTTTAAGGATGTTTTATATGGTGCTTCTCCTAGCTCGGTTTCATTTCTCGATCTTAAGATTTCTACGCATCAAGGTTTGCCAGCCTTGTGGATTTCAGAAGTAGAAATCCAAGCACTCGTTGCTCCTTTCGAATTTGCGCTTGTAGGCAAGTTTCCGAGCCGTAGGCCATCTATCGATGCTATTAGAAAATTTTTCTTCAATCTCAAATTGAATGGTGATTGCTCGGTCATTGCCCTCATTCCCTGGAATGTTTTAATTAAGCTTTTTAACGACATGGATTACTGTAGGGTGTTTGCTCATGTTCCTATTTTGTGAGTAACTATTTTATGAAATTGGTAAAATGGACACCGGCCTTGGACATAGAGGTTGAATCACCTATCATCCCTATTTGAATTTCGTTTCCTAATCTGCGGCCTCCCCTGTTCGCTCCGCGTATTCTCCATGGCCTTGGTTCCCTCTTCGGTAGACCTTTAAAGACCGATAATGCGACTTCCTTTGGTTCGCAACCGTCTATTGCTCGTGTGCTGGTAGAATTAGATGTTACCAAACATTTCCCTGATAAAATTTGGGTTGGCCCAAATAACTTAGGATACATCCAATCTATGATTATGGAAGAATTTCCTGCTTACTATGTGCATTGCAACTATTTAGGTCATTCGAAGGTGGAATGTCCTGTGTTACATCCGCACCTTAATAAAACTACCTATGCTATCCCTCCTCCTTGTGTTCAGCCCTCAAATAATGGTTTGCTTGGGTGTGGGGAAGTCGTCGTTGTGCTTTCTTTGGCTGTGAATGATTTGTCTAAACCTGTGTCTTTGGCCCCTGTTTGCCATGTTGTTTCGAATGCTGGTGTCAATGACTTGGCTCTAGATTTAGGTAATGATGTTTCTTATCTTGCCAAGGATTTGGCTGTGGATCGGGGTCCTATTGATGCAGTTGACGTGAATTCGGTGGAAGCTGTTGGTGAAGATGCAGTTGATGGGAATAATGTTGGGGAGGATGTGGCGCCGTTAGCTATTGATTGTACTAATAAAGATTGTGTTGAAGGTGTTGATGTTTCCATGAATGCCAATAAATATTACATTAACCTTATAGCTAGTCCTACTTGCGATGATGCAGTGGAGGTGTCTAGTGACAATTCGATTTCTTTAGCTTCTGGGGGTGCTCGAGCTTCGGATGGTCCAGGTAATTCGGATGATATGAGTGCTATTTCTCCCATTCATCCTATGGTGGCTTATGAGGATAATGATGAAGTTATAGTGCCTCTGGTTGATGTGCCTATATCTTTTATCTCCAGTGTTGATATGTTAGCTCACCTTGCTAGGGATAATGTAGTGAGTCAAGGTGATTGGTTAGATGATGGCAATTCTTCAGCATGAGGGGAGGAAACTAATGAGTTAGAATTGGATGCTCGAGACAACTTTGACTTAAGTCTTCTTTAAATTGCGGATGTTGATTTTTTCAAAAAGAGTGTTAAGCATAGAAAACGTAAGCCCAAAAAGAAATGATTCTTCTTTTTGGAAGTTTCTTGGTTTTGGTTATATTGGTTACTTTTGCTATTGGTTTTATTTGCTGCGATGGAATCGGGTCAGGACAATAATGAAGCAGGTTGTCTGCACGCACCTTGGACGGCCATAGCTTGGTTGGCAACCTAGGTGGTTCTTTCTCTATCTGATTCGGTGGATTTTGTTCTTTGAGGACTTGGTGTACTTGGAATTTCGGCTGTTACCTCCTTTTCCTCCTTGGATGGCCCAAGCCTGGCAACTAGGTGGCGGTCTGAGTCCTATTGATTTTGGGGATGTTTTCTTCTTTATTTCGTTCAGATTATTTGGCCCTGACATTTATTGTATTTCTCTGGCTGTAATCTTGCTCTCTGTGGCCATCTTTTTGCCTTGTGGTGTATTGCTTTCTTATCTAATGGAATTTTTTTTTGGTTAATATATATATATAGCCTGATCCAACATTGTATGCATGAATTATAGGGATATGGCTTGGCCCAGTGGTGTATATGAGACTTACAGGAACATTGCCTAACTCAACAATGCATATAAGACTAATGGGGATATAACCCTTGTCCAAACGTGCGTGTCACGCTTGCAGGTGTTTGGCGCGAGACTTACAAGCAATAGTGTGAAAACTAAACCAAACATGGAATCCGAATGAGGGGTTTAGGTTTCAATTATTCAATTGGAGTTCTGGATGATATAATAATTATTAAAATTATTTAAATATTATCTAAATTATATAATTATACAAATATGTGGCAAACCTTAAGCAGTACTAGCCCAAAGTGTTTCAACTTCAATTTAGATTTGTCCAATGAATCCCAAGCTGAACTAGAGCCATAAGTTTGCAATTGGGCTTTACCTTGATCATACTGTTTGGGTCATTTGGGTACTAATCAAAGTTATGAGGTCAAATCAATTGATGCTTAGGCTATTCTAATCGAATTAATTTGTAATTGAACCATTGAGGTGTCTAAGACAATGGAGGTCAACTAGGACTTGCCGTAGTCAACTATGCTTAGGTTTTGGCCAACTGAAGATGCTGAATGAGGTTAATTTGAGGAAATACTAAGTCTGTCATGAGGTCAGGCTCATTTTAGAGACTTTGAACCACATAAATGGGCTTAGGACTGATTGGTGGTAAACTGAAGCTAAACGGGGATTTTGACCATTTAAGGGCCATCAAAGTCAAAGGTTTTCAACTCAGATGACCAGTTAGGAAGCTAATGAAGCATGCCTTCCATTTGTTGGTGATCAGCCACATTGATGGTTGCTTTTGATCCTCAACTAACCCCACCACTGACTAATAATTTCTAGCGTCCAAGGCACGCCCTACTCAACAACGATCGACGTTTATGTTTTATTAGATGGCTCAAAATATATTATGCATAACATGACTTGGTTTGGTTTGGTTTTCTCGGTCTACCAAAACCTTAAACATAAGGCAACCCCAATTTATCGATTTATGTAAGTTTCAAACCAAAACAAAACTAACCTCACTGAACCTTAAGAATAAAGTTTTTCGGGGTTTGGTTCAGTTTTTTAAGTTTCATTGATTTTTTTGTAGACCTAAACAAAACTGTTTTTTGTTCCCTTTTCAATCCGTGCTCTCCAACGTATTCATATTAAACTTGAGCATTAAAGGCTTCTTGCATCCACCCTCATGACGTGGACCTCTATCTTCTACTGTGTGCGATGAAAATGCCACCTTAGTTTTACAGACGAGAGTAAGCTAGTACACAATAATAGTAGTTGTGAAGAATTTTATGTTGTTACAAATGGAATGAAGGCTAGTGCAGGGATTTTTTTTTACCGAAGTGATATGGTTTTGAAGTAAATGTGCTATATAAATTTAAGTGTTGGGTGATAGTCATTAATAATTAAGTTTAGTATGACTTGAATGAGCATACTAAGTTTATTTATTTTAAAATTAAAAATGGATGAAAAAATGATTGCATTAAAGAGATGTGACTATTGTACTACAACAACAACAAGCTTTTATCCCACTGTGGGGTCGGCTGCATGAATCATTTTTCTCCATTGTATCCTATTAAGCGTCAAATTCTCATCTAAATCTAATAAAGAAAGGTCATTCTAATATTTTCTAACCAAGTCTTTTTAGGGATACCTCTACCTTTCTTTATAAGTCAAATCTAATACCTCTACTTTTCTAATCGGGTCATCGGAAGGCCGTCGTTTTATATGACCAAACCATCTAAGACGACTCTCTCTAATTATATCTTTTACTGGAGCTACTCCAACCTTATCATGTATATGCTCATTTTGTATACTGTCTTTAAGAATAAAGCCACTCATCCACCTGAGCATTCTCATCTCTGCAACACTTAACTTAATATTATGCTTCTCTTTTAATGGTCAACATTCTGCACCATAAAGCATTGCAAGTCTCGCTATCATCTTACAGAATTTTCCCTTAAGTATAAGTGGGACTTTTCTATCACATAACAAGCCCGATGCATTCCTCCACTTCAAAGAGATGTGACTGTTGTAGTTGTTACAAATTAGTTGTAAAAAATTGACTTGCATGATTTGGGAATATACTAGGGAGGGTAGAAAATCTATCAATAGGACACAGATAAATTTGAATGGAGGGATTAGGAAGTAAAATATTTGCATAGAATATGACTAATACCTATAGTGATACTGATGAGGACATCAGTCAGAGATTTCGACATGTGCACCGTCGACGGAGTCGTAGATCGACGGCTACGATCCAGAGTCTTTACTTTTGATGTGTTTTATGTTTTATTTATTTTCATTTCAGTTTTCCTAGTTTACCCTTTTGGGTAGTGTATCTCTATTGTAGCCCCAAGGGCATTTAAGTCCTTTTTTTATTTTCTTATTGTTGAAACCTATATATGGAGGTCTCTTTGTTTTGTAATGGATGATGAATTATGAATAAAATTTCAGATTTCTTTGATTGATCTCTAAGTGAGTTCATGAGAGGAGAGACCCTAGGTGGGTGAAAGCAATACCCGTCAATCTTTGGAGGATTCCAAGGTTCGCGGTTCTACGATCTCTTTTCTTTCCTTTACACCAAAACCCCTCTTCTCCCTTCCACCCGCCGGCCTCCCCACCCTCTTCCCCCTTTTTTTTCTCTTTTGTTTTCCCCCAAACCGAGCCCTACCCCAACCCGCCGGCCTCCTTGGGCCACCCAAGCCGCCGGCCACCTCCCACCCAACCGTCGGCCACCACCACCTCCTCCCCTCTCCACATGCCTAGCCGCCGGCCCCTTTCCCCCCATTGAACCATAGATTTGAAATTCAAATTTCAAAGCCCTTTACTCTCTTTCCTAAAATATAATTTGGTAATTAGAAAAGCTCCCTAATGAGGATTCAATTAATTAATTGAATTTTCAAATACTTTCCTAATGCTTAAATCTAAATAGGAAACCTTCCAATTTTAATTAAATCTGATATTAAAATCAGATTTGATTAGAACCTCTATTAATTCCCTTGGGGCCCACTTGCTAAACATTAACTCCCTCTCTCCCCTCTCTACATGGCCGGCCCCCTTCCCCCTTGATTTTCTCTCTCCAATTCACTCCAAATTACATTTAATGCTCCCCTAATCCTCTCCTAATTGTCGCCCCTAGCCCATTAATGAATTAATTTGAAATTCAAATTAATTCCCTCCCTCCCATTAAGTAAATTCTGAAATTAATTTCAGGTTTTCTAAGTTTACTCTCTACTCTTTCTCCCAAAGCCCCACCTAGCCCTACCCGCCCCTACCCCCTCTTCCCTTTGCCGCCGCCCACACCCTCACTGCCTCCCTCTTCCCTACCAACCGGCGGCCTCACCAAGGACATCACCGAGACACATCAACTCATGGATGGCGGATTTCGAAGTTGATCATGGCTTCGCATATGACGAGTACGGTCAACTTGACATTCTTCAATCGTCGTTCTTCGATCCGGGATTCGGCTTCGACTACACCGTGGAAGAGTATGTTGATCGCATCCTTTACACATTGGCGGACGTTGACGAAGAGCAGCTTCCATCCGAACCTTGGCTAATCACCGGACGTTACACTCCTTCCTCCAACGCCGACCACCTTCTCTTGGATCAAGGCCATTGGTGTTGCTACCGTCATAGCGGCATCGTTCAGTATTTTGAAAGCTTCCCTCCGCTAAACTTCCGCAACGAGGGTCTTCGGCCCCTACTTCCTAGTGGTGATCTCAAGTCTAGTGTGGAGTATCTTCATCCGCTAAAACCTAGAGTAGTTGAGTGAGTGTTCTCTCAAGGTGAAACTCTTATTATTAAATTATGGATTTCTGTTATAAGCTATGAATGTTACTCTTGCCTTTGTATTTGCTTAAGCCGTTTTGGTTAATCTACATGTATTTCTTTGCCTAAGCAAGTGGAAGACTACGAATTCTTAAAGTTTTTATTTGTTATTACGATGATTTGCTAATTGAAAAGTTTGTCACAATTTGTTCTTATTAATCTCTTGTGAACTCTATGCATGTTTCACATCAGATACTAAACGGGAATGAATGAAAATACACGATTCTTGTGGCCAACTTTTGGAATAAGGCCAATTATGATGATTAATTCATTATTTATCTTCTAACACTGTCTTTGGCATAGGAGGGCGAGCTAGATTAGTTAAGTTTTTGGTGATGAGATGTGTTGTCGAAAAGGAAAAAATGTGGGGGCTGCCTTTTAGAATTTTGAAAACCTTATTTATTTTAGCTCTGAAAACTATAGTTTTTCATGCAGTACAGTTTAATATATTTGAATTCCAAAAACAAGTTGCTTCTTGCATTTTCTTTTACTCATTTATGTATTAGTTTTGTTTGGGAGAAAACTATTGCCATTTTAATTAACTTCGAATCGATTCTGCTCATCGTTTCTGTGGGCTTATTGGCGAGTAAATCAAGTGAAGCCGCCAAACTGTTTTTTAAATTTTTATTTAGTGAGTCAGTTGACCACTCTCTTCAGCTCCACCATTTCTCAGAAAGTATCTGAACTTCCATTTAGGTGCAAATAAGGTCATGATGTTAGCTTGCATTCTTATTCGTGGAATCTTATTTAAAATGGTCTAAATTGAAGAATCATCTTCAATTGCCCTCTTTTTGGGGCAATTACATGCAGAACACTCAAAGCTTAGTTATTTACAAAACTAGCACTCTTGTACCTCTATTTTTAATTTCGCTTTTATTTGATTCACAATAATTTGATTGCGACACATTCAAATATATATATAATCTCAGTAGTTTTAAAAAATAACATTGGTATTAGTTTTGTAAGTAGACATATTTGTAATTCCACCTTTTTCTAATGGATTTATCATTATGTTTATACCCTTCTTATGGAAGACAAGAATCAATAATAGTTTATACTGAAAGTATCTGCTTAATATAAGCTGAACTGATCCCTCAACTGGCTGTTTTGTTTGTAGACACTAATAAAGAAAGATCGAAGCGATCAGAATGATCCAGGAATGAATGAATTCTTTGATAAACTGAAAACTGCATATAATGATCCGTCTCTTGTGCCTAAAGATCGATCACAGTATGCTGACGATCAAAACACTCCACTACTGTCCTCTGTTGAATCTTGATCTTCATACTGTTTGTCTTTACCAACTCCAATGCCCTTATTTTGGAGCTTAACTGTACTAGGAGTTATCAGAGCTTTGCAATCAGGGGGATGAACTGCAGTGGTATGTCACCTTCAGTGCTTTTTTTGATTGTTTTGTGCCTGTTTGATCTTTGCTGAATGTTTTTCCCTTTGTGTAAATTATATTTGTTGTATCTATGAAGTATTGACTTTTTTTTTTTCGTCAAAAAAGATTGGTTGATGATGAAGTTTGATTTGGAGTTGATTTCTGCTTCTTTTTATCTCAATTTCTGTGGATTATTTTTATTTTGGAAAGCCTTAGGCTTTTTTTTAGAGTTTTTGGACATTGCTTTTTCATTATTTTTAAGAAATTTTTATGGTGGAAAGATGCAAGAAAATTATCCCAAATGAAGCATTAGTTCATTGTATTTGCATTTGATATTAGGGATTGTTTGGGTGGAAGAATAGTGAATGCAAAGTAAAGTAAATGCAGTACTTTTTCAAATTTTTGGTATTTGGTTGGATGAAAATCAAATACCAGGTAAAGCAAATGCAGTGTATTGCATTTAGTTCAAGATAAAGCATTCTCGCCCAATTTGACAGAAAACATTTTACACTGCTAAAGTGCTTCCTTGACCACACACGATAGCCACCATTTCTACTGCCACCTACTGTCGCCCACCACTTGCCTTCGACCTTTCAGTTCACAACCTTCTTACAATTTACATGTTATTCACTTCACTAAATAAAAAATAAAAAAAAGGTCCTACGTTCTTTTTTCATTCATCCAAATAGCTCCAAAGTATTTTTTTTACATTGTATTTTTTTATACTTCATTCTTTTTTTAGGCAACCAAACAGCCCCTTAAAGTTTTTTAAATTATTGATCAGGCTGTAAAATAGTTCATTTAAGGTTTTTTTTAAGTTAAAAAAAGTGTCAAATTCTGATTATTAAACAGCAAAGTTTAATAATGCTTTATCAAAATAGGTCCATTATAAAAATTTATGAAAAAAAAAAGGCTGTTGTTGCATATAGAAATGTGGCAAAGATCCTGTCACTAATTATTTTATTTAATTGCTCACTCACATGGTCTTCTACTATTAGAGTCTATCAATTATTTTATTTAACAGCTCACTGTCACATGATCAATTAATTTATGACTCTAAATCTATTAATTAACCTTAAACTATGTCATTTAATCTCACCTGCACTATAATTATTGACCATCTTGCATGTGAACCCCCCCTATGTTCTTGGCTTACAACATTCTTTTGGAGAAAATTTAGGTCAGAATAGGTTGACCCAATTAGAACATGTTTAGGGTTTAGGGTTCATTAGAAAATTTTTATTTAGATTATAATAATATATCATTAATTAATTATAATTTATATTATATTTATCTTAAATAAATTTAATAATTATTGCCTATTTGCCAATTTTCAATTTTATTAATGCTTCAATAAATTTATTTTGAAAATTTTAATTTTAATAATTAATGTAATTAATGTAATTATTGCCTATTTGTCTCAAAGCATGTAGTAGCTGAACAACCTCATGGGATTCTGTTGATTTTGATCAATCTACATTGAGATCTGTGCATGATTAGAACATAAAATAAAATTATTCTTCAAAATCATTTTGTTCAACACATAATTGATCCCATGTTAGTTTACCCATATTTTATTTTATTTTATTTTGTAGTTTGCTATGATGTTTCAATCAATAATTAACGAAAAGTACATGTCACATACAATATGAATTTTAGGGTTTTTTTTAATGTAAGAAAGATGGTTTTGAGAAGCATTTCTTCATTTAAAATTGATGCCATATCTTCATTTGAATGTCTCCTCACAATGATATACATTACCTTTAGTATTATATATAGTTTAATCTAATAAGAATTTGAAAACCTATATAAGCTACTTAATTGTATATTTTAATGAAGTTCATTAGATAGAATATATTAATCAAGCTTAAAGTTTTTTATCAATGACTATCAAAAGTCTCAACTTAGGTTCTTACTGTTTTCTAAAGCAGTTTTTTAGTATAAAAATTTTTATTTCAAAAAAATTATTTTAGAAAACAGTAAGAAAGTTATGCGAAACAAAACCTTAATATTATAATCTCATTTTATTAGTTTTTAATAAAGAGATCGGAGTAGTTATGAGAAAATTTTTCAATTTTATATAGATTAATATTCATAATTTATTTTACATTGACTTTATATATGTAATTGATGTCACTTTTCTTATATTTTTATTTGTATTATACCCATCTAATAAAAATATGTGATAGATTTGTATTCTTAAAAAAATTATAATTGCGCCTAAAAGAGAGAGAGAGAGAGAGAGAGAGAGAAACTTCCATATTCAATGATTTTCAAATCAACAACAATAGATCCAATCAACTCTCAATCCACATTTAATATAATTTAATTTTATTTTTTCTATAACCATCCTTAAATAATTTCATAATTATAGATCTAGGAACCTAATAGGACCCCAAAAAGAACAAAAATCACTTTCATATAAAAGAGAAATCACTTCAATAGATGTGCTTTTCTTCTCACTTTGATTTGAAGTTCTCTTATTTATTGTTTTGTAGCCTTCCATAATTAATTTGATGGCAATTTCTTGCCTAATTCTTAACTATCTCCATGACTATATTGAAAATATGAACTAAATAAAAAATAAAAAAATATTGAAAATATGAACTAAAATGACAACCAAATTTGAAAATTCAAATCATATGATATCCAATATAAAATTTAAAAAAAAAAAGTTGATCAATAATTGTTGAATAGACCTAAGTTCTTGAGTTAGAAAACCCTAAAATGAAGGATTAGAGGGGACCAAATTCCTCAAGAGATAAGGAAGAGAAATGCTTCCATTCAAATTGAAGATACCTTTCTCTACCAAATGAATTGACCACCTAACAATGGAATATATGACAACATGCACTTTACCAACCTTTTATAATAAGGCTTAAAACAGTTGGAAATGTTGAAGAAAAAAGGTGTAGAGGGAATAAGGTTTTTTGTGCATTAAAATTTACTTTCCTTTTTTCTATCTAAAACAGAGAGTCTTGCTGGCTAAGGTTATGTGCATTTCTCATAGATTTAGATCTCAATTGCTAAGGATTTTAGGTATATTGTTTGTTGAGAATTACATATATCAATATTTGATTTGTTGCAAAATGAAATTTTTAAATACGGTGTAATTTTGCTTCGAAAGTCGACATAATTAATCACTTCAGTTGAATCTTAAGGGAATAACGAGACTAAGTCAGTCTCATCCATCAATTAAGACATGCGGGCTTCAAAAACTCGCACCTAATTCGTCTGAGAGAGCAGTACTTTTTGTCAAATTTTTTGAAGACGGGTTAAATTGCAGATAAGATAATCTAAATATTTTTAAATGATTTTTTATATGCAAATAAAATTATCCCATTGGGCTCAAAATTATATCAAAACACAAAAAAAAAAAACAATCTGAATCTTGCAAGTCTAATCTAAATCATGAGAAATAAACAATAAATATTTATCCTATATAATAAAAATCTAATCTAAAAAATTTCTTCCTTTGAAAAAGAAACTTGTCTAGTCAATCATATCCTACTGAATGTTCCATTACACATTCATTTTTAAAATAATTTAAAAGCTTTTTTAAGCTTTTTTTTAACACATTATATATTTTCTCACTATATATATAATTAAATAATATTTATCTTATTTTTTAATATCTTGGATCACATATATAGGCCTCATTATCATGAACATGATTGCATGTGTGCACCAACTAGTTCAATTAAGAGACATCACTCCCATAAAATAAAAAAAAATAAAAAAATAAAAAAACACCTAATTGTTTTTTTTTTATTTGATCACTTTTTTTCAATTAATTTGTTTGTTGTAGATTTTCAGCAAAAATGTGTCCTTTTTAATTCTAAATTATCAGAAATTTCTTATTGATGGATCTAACTTTAGTAATTACAATATATATTTTTTATTAATATTAATGTAAAACCTGAATATTTTTAAATGATTTATATAGTCATATCACTATTTAATATCCTAAACAAATATTCTTAATTGATTAAATTGATGTGATAAGCTAACTCTACCTTCCAATTAATGGATGCTTGTCTTTTTTTAAAAAAAATTAATGGATGTTTATCATTGTCATTAAGCAATTAAAATAGGGATTAATGATGTGTTAACAAACAAAAAAACCTAAGATGTTTTACCTAACATTGCATCTCTCTTTTAAATTTGGTGATAATTATAGCTAAATTATTGATTATATGATTTAGAAAAGCATGTTTGGTTTATGTAGGTGAAAGAGTTGGCCATTTGGCCCATTTCTCACTTGTCATAATGTATGTTGCTATGTTACCTTATTTTTTAAGTTGAAGTTCTTTAATTGGCTAAGTTTTGGATTTGGTAGCTTTTTAAAAGAAGTGACCAAGTCATAGATCATGGGTATATTTGACCATTGTATCTATGCAAGACATTTTTGAATTGCCTATGGATGTTTTTTTATTTTGGTTTTATTGGTGATTTATGCTTCATTTGTGATGATTTTCTTACTACTTCTTAAAGTAGATTTTAAGTACAAAAATTAAAATTTTTGTACTAAAAATTTACTTTAAGAAGCAATAAGAAAGCAGTCTCAAATGAAGCCTTTGGCTATTTTGATATTGTAGTTATAGTTGTTACATATAATATTGGGATGAAAAGTTGTCTTCGTTTATGCTATGATTTTGTCAATCATTTTGTTTTATGAGTTATTTTCTTGTGGTCATCTCCATTTTTTTCTATTTTTTGCCTATGGTAAACATGATATAATTATTTTTTATCTCCTTATTATTATTATTATCTTTTTTTACAATAATTTTTTGGGAAATCACATTGCATGAACATCATAGAATAAGTTTAGAAGATATCAATAATTTATTTCTTTTAAGAAAATAATTTCTAAGCTAAATGTATATGATAATCCAACCAAAGGTTTCTTGTAGGTCAAAAGGAAGATTCTATAAGAAATAGTCCACCTTTTTCCTTAAAGCAAGAGAATTCTTATGAAAAATTAAGAACCTCATCAACTATTATTACAAAAAAGAAATAACACATAAAGAAGAATTGAGCATAAACACAAGGACTAAGCTAAACATTCATAAACCACAATAGCAATTACATCTTATGTACTTTTAGTTCTCGTTTGGGACAGCTTTCTTACTGCTTTGTAACAGCTTTTACAAAGCAATAAGAAAAATATCTCAAACGAAGCCTTAGTCCTCAACTTCATAACAATCAATATAGATAAAGTAATATCTTTCTCTACATATTTTTATGAAGTACTCTCTCTTTCTATATATACTTTTCTTGAAGCTTAGAAAAAATCATTCGATCGGTATATGAACTTGGGTAAGGCTTCATTGAAGCTGAATTATATAAATCTTAATGTGTTTATGTGTGCCCAATCTCCTTTAATATTCTCTATGGTCCATCACATTACTAAATATTAATATTTCCTCAATGTAAGTAAGTTAGATGTGCTCTCTTTTCTTGATAGATACTTTCCTAACTTCTAGCTTTTAATGATTAAGATGACACTCCTCATTAGTAGAAATGACACATTATTTGTGTCATATAGTTAGAAAAAAATAATTGCAAAATACATATTTTTAACAATTTTTTTTAGAAAAGAAAATTTAGTAATTATTCCAAAATATAAAAATAAATATATAATATTCTTATTTTTATTTTTTATTAAATATTTTTATTTTTTTTTCAATTTATCATAATTTCAAGCTGATTTTCAATCATGACCATTAAATTTGACTTCTTAAATGAATTTACTACTATTTTATTTTTGGAGAAACTCAGCTTCATATTTATCTTACAAAAACAAAAAATCATAAAGAGCCTTAATTAGCTTTATTCTAACTTTGTGGGAATTTTGTTTAGCTCAAAATTGCATATTGAAAGATTTTTGTAGATAAGTAAATTAATAAAGATGACTTTATAGCATTTTAATTTATTTTAAAATAAATAAAATATATATTATAATTGATTGATAGTATTTTATATTTATTTAAAATTAATTTAAGATTATTGATATATCGCCAAAAAATTATCTTGATCGGGCACGAATCTCGAGGAAAAACTCAAGTCGGAAACTTCAAAAATTAATTCGGAGACCATTTAAACTCCGATTTCAGCAAGCTTATAGTCGAACTGAGCGTCTCGGAAATACGAATCCAACAACACCAAATTCGACTCAATCCGAGCTCAAACGAGTCCAAATCAAGTACCCGAAGCGCTGTTGGAAGCATCAAACAGTTATTTGAGTTACCAAACGGTCTCCGATTTTGACGAGCTTATAGTCGAATCGAGCGGCTAGACGAGACGAATCCAACGAGCCCAAGATCGTAGAATTTTGATACCATTAAGACCTTCAAATGCTCAATAAACGGTTCATGATCAAGGGATTCAATATCGGCCGTTCATCCAGATCACTCCTTATTTGCCCATGATCCTTCATCTATTTACGGGCTATGCCACTCCAGAAAAACTATAAATAGCCCCTCATTTCTCTTAAGGGGGGACCCAAGCCAAGAAGAGAAGAAAGAGAAGAAGAAGAGGAGAGAAGTCTAGGAGGGAATAACTCCTCCTCGACCACCGCCGGAACACCGCCGGAACTCCGCCGGAACACTGCCGGAACACCACCGAAGCACCACCAGGCGCCCGAGGGACGTTGAAGCTCTGCCCGACACGGGAGCAACGTCGGAATTCTGCCCGACGCCGGAATTCTACCCGACGCCGGACTTCTTTCTAAGTGACGCCGGACTTCTTTCCAAGTGACGCCGGAATTCTGCTCGACACCCCGAATGACGTCGAAACTCTGCTTGTCCTTGTAACTGATACTCATTGTAATCTGATCGTCCTGAATTTAAAGGACGGATCAGCCTCGTGTACTTCAAACGACACTAGTGGAACTCTTTCAACTGGGAGTGGCCCCGTGGTTTTTTCCCTTTCCAGGGCTTTCCACGTAAAAATCCTGGTGTTCTTTCATTCTTCTGTTTGTGTGCTGGATATACGTACAACGCTGAGACGGAAATTTAAACTCTATCGCCGCGTATATTTAAGTCCGCAACAGTTTGGCGCCGTCTGTGGGAAACTTATCCCACAACTTCAAGTATTGCTACGATGGTCAATAGGCGTAGCAATCGCCTCATAGGAGCCTCCCGCTCCCACTCTCCCCAATCCAGAAACCAGTCTATAAATCGTGGACATCAAGTTTCTGCCTCCTTTCTTCCTGGGGGGCAACACATTGCTGGAGAAGGAACCTCAGGGCCTTCTTTGGAGGAGCGAATCCGAAAGATGGAAGAATCTCAAAACGAGATCCTACACCTCCTGCGAGAGACTCGACAACCGACCCTAGCACCTCAGGAGAAGGTTCTTCTCCCTCGAGATCCGCCACGTGTTGAAGCTGTTCAAATCGAACATCTTCAAGCTGAGATTCCTCTTCCTCCACCCAGGAGGCGTTCGCAGTCACATCAAGATAACGAACTGGCTGATACAGCAAGTTCTACCCATCCTCCGCACACAGGTCGGCAATCTCTCCTTCCTCAAGACCTCCCTGAGGAGCTAGCCCAACATCACATTGCTGAGCTCCCTCACAATACCCTACGCCACGAACTGCGACGATTGGTTCGAGAAGAGTTCCCTATAGGAGGCGTAAGGCAACCTCTTCATCAGTGGGACTTCCAGGATTCGTCACCCCTGACGGAAGGTATTCTTCAACACCCTATTCCGACAGGATTCAAACTACCGAACATCGACCCCTATGACGGGACAACTGACCCGTACGAGCATATCGATCATTATCGAACAATTATGCATATCCAGCGAGCCTCAGACGCGCTCCTCTGTCAGGTCTTTCCTGCCACCCTCAAAGGACAAGCTCGAACATGGTTCTATTCGCTTCCAGCCGGAACCATTCCAATGTTCGTCAAATTGGCAAAAGTGTTCGTCGAACAATTTGTCGCCAATCGGAGAATTACTAAGGACTCTTCTCACCTCTCGGGGATCCGTCAGAATGAAAGTGAGTCCCTCAAGGAATACTTCAAGAGATTTTCTACTGAAGCTCGTCAAATTCCGGGAGTAGATCCCGAGTTACTTAGAGGCGTTTTCCTCGGAGGGCTTCGTCCGGGCCCCTTCTACTCAGCACTTATGCGAGACACGGTCCCTTCGTATGCCGACCTGATTCATCGTGTGGAGGCACAAATCTCCGCAGATGAAGCCATAAATGCTCACAGAAAGCAGTTCGAGCAGACAAATGGGAAGCGCAAAGGTGCTCCTGGGATGGATAATTCTTCCTTACAATGGAAAAAGCAAGGGAATAGCAATCTACCTCCTAGGCCCCCATTACCACAACGAGAACCTCGGCAGGAGAAAGAGTACACTCCGCTCAACACATCTCGAGCAAATGTGTTAATGGCGATTCAAGATCAGGACAAAGTGAAATGGCCGCATCCTTCGAAGCCAAATACAGGAAATCAAGATCAGTACTGTCACTTTCATCGTAGTCGTGGCCACTCTACTGAAGCGTGTTGGCAACTTAAGGATGAGATTGAAAGACTTATCCGCCAGGGCTATCTTCGACAGTTTATTGGGAACCCACCTACCCGAGAAGAAGCTCGCCCCACTGGGGGGCAAAATCAACAACAACAAAGACAACCATTGAATAATATTCAAATGGTTGGTGAGATTGAGTAATGCTGCAACCTGAACCTTTGTGTTAGTAATACTACTTGTCATGTGTCACCATGTATCTCTTCTATGATCAGTAGGATGTCATTCTAATGTCCTTAGTATTTCTACCAAGTCGAATGATGTGGTTGTCCCTATATGTATCTCTTCTGTTGTACAAGGGAATTATTATCTTACAGTAATATAATGTGTTGTTCGTCCAGTTTTGATATTGTCTCTTTCTTTAAAAAGAATACAAATGACAGTGAAAAACTACTGACAAATATAGTCTCTTTATCCTTGATTCGAGAAATATGCAGTCTTTATTACTTCTCAATCACTGGAAGATCGATCCCAGGGGGATTCGATCCGGCCTCTTCCATACAGGTTAACGTCGTCGAGCAAAGGCTCCGACATACAACCTCGGACAGGTCTCACATCCTTGGTGGATTCTCCCGACCTCTTCCATACAGGTTAACGTCGTCGAGCAAAGGCTCCGACATACAACCTCGGATAGGTCTCACATCCTTGGTGGATTCTCTCGACCTCTTCCATACAGGTTAACGTCGTCGAGCAAAGGCTCCGACATACAACCTCGGATAGGTCTCACATCCTTGGTGGATTCTCCCGACCTCTTCCATACAGGTTAACGTCGTCGAGCAAAGGCTCCGACATACAACCTCGGATAGGTCTCACATCCTTGGTGGATTCTCTCGACCTTTTTCATACATGTTAACGTCATCAAGCAAGGGCTTTGACCTACAGTCTCAAATATGTCAAACATCCTAAAAGGATGTCTCTCACATTCGTTCAGACTAATAATACATCAAAAGCACAAAGCATGTCTTACAGATGCAATAACAATTCAGGTCCCTCTAGGGGACAAATCCTCATTTCATATACAATATCATTGGAGTTACATAAATCCAGATTCAGGTGTACATTTATTCTCACTAGAAGTTGAAATTGAAAAGTACATTGGCGTCATCCGTACAAACTAGTATCATCAAGCAATAAGCAACTTTAACACAGTCAAATATCCTTGGTGGATTTAAGTGACTTCTCCCTTACTGCACGCAAGCATCTCCTACAACTGCTCCTTCAAAGAAAGGACATAACTGGATCATCATCGGATCTCCACTCGGTGTTAGTGTATTGCCAAAATGTTGGCATATCACCCTCCTTCGGCCCCTTGATCCAGTAATATCTGATGTTGGCACACTTCAGTATGGATGAATATTGCCTTAACACAATATCACTGGACACCCGCCATCATCAACCCTTCGTCGGATATCTGCCGGCGGTCCTTTACTTCATATCAGCCATCATCGGCTTCTCGTTCAACTGCTGATAGCAGCACCGTTGAACTCTCTCTTTCTGCTCCCAACTTGGTCGTTGACTGCCAACGGACTTCCACCCGATCGTCCATCATCAACAAACTAACATCGAAATTCTATTCGATGCTGAGCTTCCTCCCGTTGGAGGACTTCTACACGTCGTCAGACCCTCGTCGGACTTCAACTCGACGCTAAAATGCTACCCAACGTCGGACTTCTGCCAGTCGTCAGACCCCCATCGGATATCTACCTGACGCTGTACTTTTACGTGACATCGGACTTTTGCCTGTCGTCAGATGTTTGTCGGGCTTCTACCCAACACCAAATTTCTACCCGTCGTGGGACTTCTTCTGGCCGACAGATTTTCGTCGGAGTTCTACCCGACGCCGTACTTCTTCCCGCCGCCGAACTTCCACCCGGCCGCTGATCGCCGCCGGACTTCATCCCGACCTTCGTCGGACCACCGCCCGGTCGCGGACCGCCATCGAACTTCAGCCCGACCTTCGTCGGACCACCACCCGGCCGCTGACCGCCGTCAGACTCCCTCCGACTAACATCTCACCTCCACATGATCTCTTAAAGGAGAGAAACTCTAACTTCTGCGCAAAGGGAGGGGCGCCGAGTCAAGTAGGGAAAGTCACCTACTCAAAAATAGCGGAAGGCCTCAAAATGCCAGAAACTAGAGGAGAGAAGAGAGAAATTTTTATCTCTTGTACAAGAGGAGGGGCGTTGTCTCAAGTAGGGAAAATCACCGACTGAATAACAACGGAATGCCTCAACTGTCAGAAAGCCAGAATGAGAGAAAAAAGAGGGAAAACCGCTAACTTCTGTGCAAAAGGAGGGGCGCCGAATCAAGTAGGGAAAATCACCTACTTAAAAACGGCGGAAAGCCTCAGAATGCCAAAAGCTAGAAGGCCAGGGGAAGAGGAGAATGCGGTGCAAATTTTCATTACCCCAAGGGGGGTATTTATAGGATAAAAAAGGGAGAGAAAGAGAGGGAAAAATTAAAAAAAGATGGGGAAAATGTTTGAAAATTGGAGGGAGGAGGCTTCTAGAAGGAATTTCGAATTTTTCTAAATTTTTCGGAATTTTTTCGGAATTTTTTGAAATTTTTTTGGATTTTTGGGAATTTTTAATCCCTGTGGGCCCCACAAAAAAAAATGAAAAGGGTAACTGCTGGAGCGCGCCAAGGGGCGCGCCCCTTGCCCGCGCGCCCGCGCGGGCGCCGCCGGCGGCCGGCCGGCCGGCCGGTTCGGCCGCCTACGCGTTGCCGGGCTCCGATTTCGAGCCCGGACGGTCCAAATTGGACGTTTTTGGGGTCCCCGGATACGTTTTTCGACGTTCCGGACTCAATTTTGACACTTTCGGAGCTCAACGGGGCCTCTATGATCAAGTTCGAGCAAATATTTAATTTCTGAAACGCAATTTTTTGCGATTCGGCCAACGTAAAATACCGGAGAAAGTATTTTCAGACTCATGGAGCTTCGACGTCCGAAAATAGGGGGGCAACTGATATATCGCCAAAAAATTATCTTGATCGGGCACGAATCTCGAGGAAAAACTCAAGTCAGAAACTTCAAAAATTAATTCGGAGACCATTTAAACTCCGATTTCAGCAAGCTTATAGTCGAACTGAGCGTCTCGGAAATACGAATCCAACAACACCAAATTCGACTCAATCCGAGCTCAAACGAGTCCAAATCAAGTACCCGAAGCGCTGTTGGAAGCATCAAACAGTTATTTGAGTTACCAAACGGTCTCCGATTTTGACGAGCTTATAGTCGAATCGAGCGGCTCGACGAGACGAATCCAACGAGCCCAAGATCGTAGAATTTTGATACCATTAAGACCTTCAAATGCTCAATAAACGGTTCATGATCAAGGGATTCAATATCGACCGTTCATCCAGATCACTCCTTATTTGCCCATGATCCTTCATCTATTTACGGGCTATGCCACTCCAGAAAAACTATAAATAGCCCCTCATTTCTCTTAAGGGGGGACCCAAGCCAAGAAGAGAAGAAAGAGAAGAAGAAGAGGAGAGAAGTCTAGGAGGGAATAACTCCTCCTCGACCACCGCCGGAACTCCGCCGGAACACCACCGAAGCACCACCAGGCGCCCGAGGGACGTTGAAGCTCTGCCCGACACGGGAGCAACGTCGGAATTCTGCCCGACGCCGGAATTCTACCCGACGCCGGACTTCTTTCTAAGTGACGCCGGACTTCTTTCCAAGTGACGCCGGAATTCTGCTCGACACCCCGAATGACGTCGGAACTCTGCTTGTCCTTGTAACTGATACTCATTGTAATCTGATCGTCCTGAATTTAAAGGACGGATCAGCCTCGTGTACTTCAAACGACACTAGTGGAACTCTTTCAACTGGGAGTGGCCCCGTGGTTTTTTCCCTTTCCAGAGCTTTCCACGTAAAAATCCTGGTGTTCTTTCATTCTTCTGTTTGTGTGCTGGATATACGTACAACGCTGAGACGGAAATTTAAACTCTATCGCCGCGTATATTTAAGTCCGCAACAATTATAAATCCATTTTATTAGGATTTTGTATATTAAAATATAGGAATTTTATGAATCCTAATACTATTTTACATATGTAATTTTACTTTTACATCATTTAAAAATTAATATTACCTTATTTTAAATATTCACTATTTAATAAAAAAACATTTAAGTGATCGACGTGTTAAGACCGTCAATAAAAATAATTTAAAATAAAAAACGTAGAATAAAGAATAATCTCACCTTTAAAAAAATAAAACAATATATATCACTCTCATTATTCCATCACTAACCATTAAAATTAACAGAGAGAAAGAGAAACAATTGAATATATATTTAATAATATGTTTACATCACCCAAAATTATTTTCAAATAAATTTAGAAATTTTTTGGAGATGGAGAAATATCAAAAATAGGCTTCAAAATCATTGGATTTACGTTGAGAGATTGTCGGTAAAAATTTTAAAAGCTTTTGTTAAGATTTTGTAGGTTTTGTTTGGGATAACTTTCTTACTACTTTTTAAAGCACTTTTTTAATATAAAAATTAAATTTTTATACTAAAATATTATTTTAAGAAGCAATAAAAAAATTATCTCAGATAAAGTTTGAATCTTGTATATATATTTATACACCGACACTCAAACTTTCATAAAAAAATTTTAACTCATGCAAAACAAAATAAAACTTTTTTTATATTGTATGAAAGAGCACAACACAACGAATTAATATTAAAAAATAAACAAGGAGTGTACAAAAATTTTACTGGTAAAAATAATGCTTCAAGTCTAATTTTTAGGTTTGTCGGCTCAGCAGTAGTTGGCCTATCATTTATCTAACTCCCACATCCTAAAACATAGCAATATAAAGCATTAGAGACCTCAATCTTTCCCTTCACTTCGAATCAAATCTTCTTCCCATCTTCTCCAGATCTCTCCACAGCCATGGAAAAGGCAATCAAGATCATAAGAAGCTCAATTCATGCCTACTTCTGCAACTACCAGACCTTTGCCTCCCTTGCAACAATTCTCATCTTCCCTGCCTCAGCTGCCACTCTCCTCTCCACATCTCTCATTCCTTTATATTCCTCCTCTTCTTCTTCTTCTTCTTCTTCTTCATCAACTCACCTCACTTCCATCTCTCACCGCCTTCGCTCACTCTTTGAAGCGGCAAGCTTCCCTCTCAATTCCCACCTCTTTGGCATTCTCTGCCTCAAGCTCTCACAAACAATCCTCTCCTTTCTCCTTACTCTCCCCTTCACACTCACCTTCTTTACTCTATCCAAAGCATCCATCATATTCGCCGCCCGTGAATTTCCTCGATACCGCCATGCCTTGCCTTCGCTCTCCTCAATCCTCCATCTTTACCCTCCTCTTCTACTCACACATCTCTTCACCATCTTCATCATTCTCTCTGCTAACGTAGCAATCTTCTCAATGTTTTTAATAGCATTCTTCGCCGTCGGTGAACTTGGCCACACCTCAAGAAGTTCAGTTCTAATGCTATCAGGGCTTGCCACCATACTCTACTCAACGGTCGTCGCAAATGTATTGGTGATTTGCAATCTTGCAAGCATAGTTTCAGCAATGGAGAACTGCAGTGGCTATACAGCAGTTCTGAAAGCCTGTGTGCTAATCAGAGGAAGAGCTGCAGTTGCTTTATCACTAGCATTCTGTTCAAATTTGGTCATGGCTGCCATAGAAGCACTATTTCAGATTAGAGTGATGAGGATATATAACCAACATGGAATATTTGATCTGTCTCTTATGTTTGAGGCTTTTACAATAATTTATATGTACTCCATTCTCAGTGTGCTAGATATTATCATCAGCTGCTGCTTCTACAAGAGTTGCAGGTATGAATTGTTAGTAAAATATGAAGGTCAGTTTGGTAGAGTTAGAGAATTTGAACCAGAAGAGAAAAACGATCTGAAAGCTTGATGTATCAGTTAGTTCTGAAGAAATGTACAGAAGTTTTTCTAAATTATACAGTATGTAAGGACTTATTTCAAGAATTTCATCGCCATCCCTTAGTCTTTTGCCCTGTTTTATGATGATTTAGAAAGCTTGAACGTTCGGAAGCTAATTTCTCTATAATGCATCACTCGAGGCCCATTTTTTAAAAAATGAATTTTTTTAATCATCATCATAGCAATGAAAATATCTCAACATGATCATTGAATAGCTCTAAACAATTGAACTCATCCTAAGATTTCGTTTGGGACGGTTTTTTTATTGCTTCTTAAAACAGTTTTTTAGTACAAAAAATTTAATTTTTGCACTAAAAAATTGCTTTAAGAAGCAGTAAGAAAGCTGTCCCAAACGAAGCTTATTACAGTTATGATTTTAACTATATTTTGAAGGAGTTCAAACCTCCTCGTACTTAGATTAGTGTAAGAGCAATAAAATGAATACTTTAAAGTTTTTTGGATTAGTGTAAGAGTAATGCATGAGATTTTTTTTTATTATTTAGGTTGGAGTAAAATAAATGCAATGTAAAGTTTAAGAAGATGGTGATCGGTGGTGGCTGACAATGGTGTTGGAGGCCAAAGGCAACGGGTCATCAGCAATGGAGGTGATGGCGGCGGCTAGCAGTTGGTGGTTAGCATTTGTCGGTGGCGATGGGCCCTTGGCAGGCAGTGGCAGTAGGTCCTCAGCAGTGGGTGGCTATAAATCATTTTAAAAATTGTATTAATATTAATTTATTTTAAAAAATAATTATTTAATTTTTATTTGATTTAAAAATTAAAATTATATAAATAAATATAAATTTTAAACATTAGATGTGCAAATATATAAAAATTTCTTGATGGAGAAATAAAATATTTATCACAATTTTTTTCCCCAGAAAATTGGATGATTGGAAAACAAGAGGATCATGCACGAATTTCCAAAAATCAATAGATCTCGTACCATGATCTATTGATTTGTTATTACATATTCCGATTAAATTTTTATAATAATTTATTTATTTAAATTATTATATTAAATAACTAATTAATTAACTATTATATTTTAATTTTCTAAAAATAAATATAATTACTATAAAAATATATTCCAAAGAATATTCCGCCTAACCTGCTTGGCCTCCACTTATAGGATCCCCTATTCAAATATCTATTGATTTTTGGAAATTCGTGCAAGGTCCTCTTGTTTTCCATCATCCAATTTTCTGGAAAAAACAATAGTGATATCGCCTTAAATATTTTATTTGCCTCTCAAAAAACATTTTATGTATTTGCATATCTTATATTTAAAATATGATCTTTCTTTTTTAGTCTTCCTCTACCATTAAATAAAAAAATAAAAAAAAATTATTATTTTTAAAAACTAAAACGTGTGTTGAGATAATAATTATTTTTTTAAGAAATTATTTTTAAATACTAAAAAAGACAACAACAATAAATTCTCAGTTAAATCTAACGAAGAAAGATCATTTCTAATATTTTCTAACCAAATTTTTTAAAGGATTCATGTCATGATTATTCGACAAATTTTTCGTTGGCTGTCAACTACCTAACGCAACTCTCCACTTTTCTCATCCAGGACTTGAGGTCTGACCACGATAGTGTTAAATACTAAAAAATATATAATAAAAGTTTTATTTCAACAAAAATAAAAAATAAATTTCATGGCTAGTTACAAACATGCTATTAATATTACAATAATATCATTATATTTATTTTTAACATTAATATAATTTATAACTAATAAATCAAAATTTATATTACAATTATCTTAAATCAAATTGATGTCCTAAAATCTGGGTCTTCAACAGTCCCATCTCACAGAATTTTTGGAAGCTTATCATCAGAAAGATCATACAATTATAAGAACAAGACACACAATCCCAACACTTGAAAACAGGAAATTTAATTTCAGAAATATATTCAGCAGTTCTGATGACTACAGCATTAATGAATTACAACCTAACAATTCTTAAAACAATAGAAATCCATTCAGCACAATGAAGATGAAATCCTTAAAATGATGAAAACCAGAAGAAATTTGTTCCATCTGCATCTTTTTGCTATAGAACATGGTTGAAAGAAGAGGTGCAACTCTTCAAACCATTAACTGGCTGCAATATCTGAATCACAAACAATATGAACATTCAAGTTATCAACGCCTGACTTGCAGGCTTTCTGATGATGACGATACCTTGCGTTCATTCTCCATACTTGCACGTTCAGAGTTGATGAGCAAGTTGCTCCAGTTGACAGATCTGGGTATAATTCCTGAAGGAATCTGATCACTATCTTCTCCACCAGAAGCATCATAACCATCACTGGTAGACCTTGAGAGAAGAATTCCACCATATACAGGTGTGCCTGAGGGTGGAAGACACTTAAGTCCATGTGTCTCTTCAGCTGCTGAAGATGAAACGCCATATGGGTGGATATCAGGTGAGCCTAAACTGCTATCAGGGGAAAAAGTAACAATCCCTGAGGTAGACATGGCTTTGCTTGTTGTAAAGGCACTCCTTGCTTCAAGTTGAAGCGGCGCCAACTTGCTAGATTTGTCAAGAGTCCAATTCCCCCCACTGTTTTTTGTAGTTTTGGAAGATAATTTTGTGAAGCAATCGACAGGGAGGTCTGTGTTTGACCGGCCTCTCTTGTTAGCTTGATTCCAGATTTCAATCTTGGGAATGAACCTACCACTGTCGCTTCCGAAGCTGCTATCAGTTTCCTGCCCTGGTGGCATGTCCTGTCTCACAATTGGCTTTAAGATTCTTGATCTTCTCCTCGCTTCTGCTGCTGCTTCTGAAACTTCTTCTGCGTTGAGCCTTGCAAGTGTCCAAGGGCTAATCTTCACAGTAGCATTTTTTCTCCTCGGCTCCGCCACCACCTTCTTGCCAGCAAAATGTGTAGGCATGGTTGTTTCTTGAGGAACAACATCAAACTGGAATAGGGAAATGATCTTACATTATTATTCAATTTAAAGATGTTATAAGTTGGTCCATTATAGAATAAAATACTGAAAACAAGGTTTTGAAATAGCCACATTTTTCATTAAAAAAAAAAGTATTCGAAACATAATCCAATAAAAACTGCTACAGATATAAATCAGTTTTGCAAGCTAACGAGATAGGATGTCTGTCAAGAAAGACATCCATATTTGACTTGCTTTTGGGGTTAGACAGGAGGCAGATGCAATGTTTACAGTTAACCTTCTCTAATGAAATTCTATTTAGTTTCAAGAAGATTTCATGGTTGATCATTTAGACGTTCCAATTACATGTGATCATAGAGTAATAATAGTATAAGAACCAGCATATTCAAGCAAAAGTACATTTCTTAAATGCATTGAATAATACAAAAGAATATAGTTTTTAGATTGTTGTACGCAAAAAGAAAGTTACAACTTTTTCACCTTTTTCTGAATTAAATAATTCAACAGAGTAACCAAAAAATTTATTTTTATGAAGAAATCATGTCAATGCAGTGAAGAATTTGAACCATTATGTGTTGGCTTGTGGTCTGAAGCGGTGTAGGAAGTAATGTCACTGGGAATCAAAATCACGGCATAACTAACCCCTTATAATTATTATGATTATTATTATTATTACCCGCTTATTAGCCAACATCATCGTCTACATTATTAGCCAACATCATTGTCTACATGATTGCTGCAATCTTTTGCTTTGCCTTTTGGTGATGGACCTGATGGTCCAAAAGAAGTAGCAAAAGAGGTTGCCTTACTTTCTATGATATTTCCTGCTTCAATCACTCCCAGTATTGATCTTCATTTACACCTCAACTTTGATAGCTAGGAATATATTACGAAAATTGTCACTACAGATCATAATGTTGGTGAAGATCCATCTAATTAGAAAGAGAGGATTTATGATTCCTCCTTCCTCAAAGGAGTGAGATCCCTTTGGGCCAAGCCTTGGTCTTCTCCAAGGGAAAGTGTGTAAAGACCCAAATTATTATTTATTTAATAGAGAAATATAAATATTTAAATTTTTAGTTAACTAAACTTGTATAATAAATTAAAAATATAATCCAGCCAGCCATTTAGATCATTTTCTTTTAAAAATTGATTAATTGCTCAAAATGAAATAGTTATTTTTTCAAGTTATGTAAATGAAATAATGTTTGAGAGATGAAACTATTTGCTCAAAAAAGTAATTATTGGAATATAACATTATTTTTAACTAGCAAATTATAACAAAATATGTTAAAAAAAGCAACCTATTGTGTCGATTCAATTGAACCAAGACAATTATTCGGCATATGCCCCTCTAAGATAGTGAGGGGGCGGTCTAAGTGGAGAAGCAATTGACAGAGAGAGGGCGAGCATGTGAAGGAAGAGAGAACGAGGGGGCGAGCAGAAAAGGCAAGGGTGTCAGCAAGAGAGACATGGAGACCAAGTGAGAAAAGAAGCGAGAGCGAGTGCAAGGGCATGGAGCCAAGTGAAGCTTGCGGGCGCATGTAAGGAAAGTTTTAAAGTTTATTTCTTCTTTCTCTTCCTCCTTTATACCAACCTACCCTTTTATCTTCTTGTCTTTCATAAAATGAATTAGATCCGTAAATATAGCCAGTACTATACTGAAATCATAAACCAATAATAAGGAAAGCTCTTTTCAATTTGCATACAATCCAAACTCCATGACAACAACAAAAATCCTAACTTTTAACAGAAGGTTTTAAAACTTGAAGCACTATTTTTTAATAATATATTAGTAATCAATGATATGACTGAAATAATTAAAATTATAAATTTATAATCAACATATTTAAAGACTTATATAAAGTTAATTGAACTTAAGTTAGATTATTATATGCTGACTGATTTAAGATGAAAGAATTTAATAAGAAAAATATATTTTATTATGTATATGTTTCTATAGAAATTGATATTTGAATAAGGATTAATTGATAATCGTATTATAGTCTATGTGAAATCATATGGTGTATAATTCCCTTAGTTAGACCTTTAAGCATGCAATCTAGCAAAATTTAAGTTTAATGTTATTTAAAAATGATCATAAAAACTTCTTAACAACAACAACAACAACAACAAGCCTTTATCCTACTATGTGGGGTCGGCTACTAATATACCGTCCAGGAGAGACCAGTCTAGCCGGCTCAACATTTGGGTTGGCCTCATGTTTACAGCAGGCGCAAGCTTGCTATGGTTCGGCCTTAGGGGGTTCCGCCCCCCTCATGTGGGGTCCAATGCTTAAGTAGAGAGAGAGAGGAAGAGGGATTAGGAGGGAAAATTTTGAATTAGGAGGGTTGTTTAGCCTTTTGGGGGAGCTATTGTGTGCGCTTTATGTAGGAGGTTAGTATTATGTTTAGGGTTAGCTTGATTGTTTGCTGAATTTCTGGGTTTTCCTTGGTGTTATTGGGCTCTAGCGACGTCTAGAGAATTGGGAGAGAAAGATCCTCCTCTCGAATAGAGGATCCATTTTATCTTGTTATTTTCTTCCTGTTTCTCATTAATTCCTACCATCTATTTGCTATTTTCCTGAGTTTGATTGGAGATTTGCGGTGAAGTCTCATTAAAATTCAGATTTCTTGTAATCAGATTCTCCTATCAAATTGGTATCAAAGCCGCTTGGTACCAATGGAGAGACATGAGGGAAGGCGTTGGCTTGGTACCACTGGAGAGACATGAGGCGACCCATACGGAGTTGGAGGGAGTAATGGAATGCTTTCAAACCAGTAGGGGAAGGGACTTCTATGAGCAATTCTTTGCCCTAGTACAGGAAGGCTCAGTGGCAGAATACCACGAGAGATTTGAGTACCCTGGCGAGTTGACTGGATTGACTATCGGAGACTGTTCTAAAGGGGAATTTCATAAAGGGGCTTAAGACAGAAATCCGAGCAGCGGTGAGAGTCATAAGGCCTCGAGACCTGGGAGAGGCGAAGGAGCTAGCTCAGCTGGTGGAGGATCAGAAGTACCAGGAGAGGGGAACCAGAAGCAGCAGTTCAGGTGATTCATATAGGATGACCACCACACTCCTAGCACCCAAGGGAGAAGCCTATAAGAGGAGGAAGTGGGGAAAAATTCAAAAAACTGACTGAGAGGGAGGTGCAGGAGAAGAGGGAAAAAGGATTATGTTTCTGATGTGACAAGAAGTATACTCTGGAGCACAGGTGCAAAGACCGAACTCTTCAGATTCTCATCGTTTATGATGACAAGAAAGCTGAGGAGGGAGGTGGGAGTGAGACCAGGGTAGAGGAGGATAAGCTGCATCTGGATGTGGCAGAGGTCACCCTGAACTCAGTGGTAGGATTTACTCCTAGCCATACCATGAAGGTGAAGGGGAAAATAGCAGACCGAGAGGTGGTGGTGTTGATCGACAGTGGGGCTACCCACAATTTCATCTCCAACCAAATCATAGACCAATTGGGGGTGACGTTGGTGGATACAAGGAGCTATGGAGTGATGATGGGCACAAGGAAGGTGGAGATGGGTAAGGGCATCTGCAGGGGAGTAGTGTTGACCACATAGGGGATTCAGGTGAAGGAGGATTTTCTCCCATTGTAGTTAGGCAACAATGATATCATCTTGGGGATGAAATGGTGGCAGACCTTGGGGAATACCAAGGTTAACTGGAAGGCACTGACCATAGAGCTAGTAGTGGAGGGAAAAAGCGTAGTGATTAGGGGAGATGCAAGGCTATCCAAAGCCATGGTGAGGAGCATACAGGAGGTGGGGGGAGGATTCCTAGTGGAGCTATAGAGATTAGAGGGGATTAGATTGGAGGAGGGTGAAGATATTTCTCTTTCAGTACAGCCGCTGATACAGCAATTCAATGAGGTCTTTCAGCCACCTCAAGGATTGCCACCACCAAGGGAACAGAAGCATGTCATCACCCAGAGGGAGAGGGTGTCACCCATCAGTGTCAGGCCATACCGTTACCCTTAATTTCAGAAGGATGAAATTAAAAAATTGATCAGAGAGATCCTGGAGGCAGGTATTATCCGGCCTAGTGTCAAGCCTTTTTCTAGTCCAGTCTTACAGGTTAAAAAAAGGATGGGAGTTGGAGGTTCTGCATAGACTACATTGCTTTGAATAAGGAAATTGTGCCAGACAAGCTTCCTATCCCAGTGATAGATGAGCTATTGTATGAGCTGAGTGGGGCAGTTATCTTCACTAAGATAGATTTGAAGTTCAGGTACCATTAGATCCGCCTGAAAAAGGAGGACGTGCCGAAGACTGCTTTCAAAACACATGAGGGACATTATGAGTTCCTGGTGATGCCTTTAAGCCTCACTAATGCTCCAGCTACCTTCTAGTCCTTAATGAACAAGGTGTTTAGGCCTTATCTCAGGAGATTTGTGTAGGTTTTCTTTGATGATATCCTGGTGTACAGCATGTCAGATGAGGAACATTGGGAGCACTTAGGGATGGTCCTAGAGGTGTTGCAGGAGCAGCAGATAAGGGCAAATTTGAAGAAATGTTGTTTTGCACAGGCTAGTGTGGAGTACTTGTGACATGTAGTATCTCAGGAGGGTGTGGCCGCAGATCAGGCTAAGATTGAGGCAATATTGAGATGGTCACTGCCCAAGAATCTGAGAGAGCTGAGGGAATTTCTAGGACTGATAGAATACTACATGAGGTTAGTGAGGGGCTACAGCACCATCGCCTAGCCACTGATAGAACAGCTGAAAAATGATAACTTCTTGCGGGAGGAGGCGACACCAATAGCTTTTAAGAGGTTGAAGAGGGCCATGACCACCATACCGGTCCTGGCCCTACCAGATTTCAGTTATATTTTTGTAGTGGAGACGAACGCATCAAGGTATGGATTGGGAGCAATACTCATATAGAGCCACCGAATCATTGCTTACTTCAGCCAGGTGTTGACAGCTAGAGCTAGGCTGAAGTCAATCTACGAGAGGGAGTTGATGGTCATTGTACTAGCCATCAAGAAGTGGCGACCTTACTTGTTGGGTCGACATTTCATTGTCAGGACAGACCGGCAGAGCCTGAAGCACCTGTTGAAGTAGAGAATGGTGATAGAGGAGCACTAGAGGTGGCTGTCAAAGTTATTGGGATATGACTTTGAAATTCAGCATAGGCCAGGGATAGAGAACAAGGCGGCGAATGCCTTGTCCAGATGTATGGGGGAGCTCCAGGAGATGGCAGTATCGATACCGCTGATGTTAGATGAAGGGGCCATTAAGGAGGAAAGTGCACGGGATGAGGAGCTAGGGAGGATTATGGCAGATTTACTGGATGATAGGAAAAGCCATCTTGGTTATTCTCTAGAAGGGAAGAGGCTATTGTACCAAAGGAGATTTGTGATGTTGAGGGCATCAGTCCATATTCCACACCTACTATAGGAGTTCCATGGGAGTGTGCTTGAGGGTGCAGAAGACCTACAGGAGACCGGCTGCAAAGTTGTATTGGAAAGGGATGTACAAAGATGTGGAGGAGTTGGTAGCTAGTTGTGAGATATGTCAGAAGAATAAGTATATGGCTATGGCTCCAGGAAGACTACTTCAACCCCTGGCTCTACCTGATCGGGTGTGGGAGGCGGTCTCCATGGATTTTATTAATGAGCTACCCCGATCTGAGTTGTTTACAGTGATTCTGGTAGTAGTGGACAGGCTGAGCAAGTATGCTCACTTCATCCCCCTAAGACATCCCTACAAGACAATGACAATGGAAGCAACTTTCATAAGAGAGGTGGTCTAACTGCATAGGGTGCTTGAGTCTATAGTGTCCGACAAGGACATAGTATTTCTCAGCCATTTCTGGAGAGAGTTGTTCAGGTTGTAGGGGACGGTACTGAAGAGGAGTACATCTTATCACCTCCAGACGGATGGGAAGACGGAAGTGGTCAACAGGAGCTTGAAGACATACCTATGATATTTTGTCTCAGAGACACCTCAGCTTTAGGCCGAATGGCTAGCATGGGCGAAGTGCTAGTACAACACTTAATATCATTCCGCTTCTGAGATAACCCCATTCAAGGTGTTGTACGGACGAGACTCACCTCACTTGATACATTTTGGGTAGAATAGCACTCCAGTTTCTTCAGTTGATAAATACTTGGAGGAGAGGGGCAGGGTGTTGGAAAAATTGAAAAGGCATCTAATGAGAGCTCAACATATTATGAAGAAACGGGCAGATGGGCATAGGAGGGGCATCAAGTTTGAAGTTGGGGATAAGGTGTTCTCGAAGCTTCGCCCTTACACATAGAGGACAATAGCTAGCAGAAGAAACGAGAAAATGGCTCTGCAATATTTTGGCCCTTATGAGATATCGGAGAAGATTGGAGCAATAGCTTATCGCTTGAGGTTACCCCCCACTGCTACCATGCATCCAGTGTTCCATGTATCTCAGCAGAGAAGAGCTATTGGGGATCACACATCATGTTCAGAGTTGTCGACCACGCTGAATGAGAAGTTGGAAGTGGTTTTAGAACCACTAGAGCTACAAGGGGTACGCCAGGGAGGAGGCATCAAAAAAGTGTTAATTAAATGGAGGGATCTTCCTGATTATGACGCTGCATGGGAGCCGTACGAGAGGATGCAGCATTAGTTTTCATCTTGTCACCTTGAGGACAAGGTGATTCTTTGGGAGCGGGATATTGATAGACCGATCTAGGAGGGACCAATCTAGCCGGCCCAACACTTGTGCCAGCCTCTTGTTTACAGCAGGCACAAGCCTGCTGTGGTTCGGCTCTAAGGGGTTCCACCCCCTCCTGTGGGGCCTAGTGCTTAAGTAGAGAGAGAGGAAGAGGGATTAGGAGGGAAACATTTGAATTAGGAGAGTTGTTTAGTCTTTTGGGGAGTTATTTTGTGTGCTTTATGTAGGAGGTTGGAATTAGGGTTAGGGTTATCTTGATTGTTTGCTGAATTTCTGAGTTTTCCTTGGTGTTCTTGGGCTCTAGCGACGTCTTGAGAATTGGGAGAGAAAGATCCTCCTCTCGAATAGAGGATCCATTGTATCTTATTATTTTCTTCCTGTTTCTCATTAATTCATACCATCTATTTGTTGTTTTCCTGAGTTTAATTGGAGATTTGTGGTGAAGTCTCGCCGAAATTCAAATTTCTTGTAAGATTGCTTTAGATCTACAAGGGTTTCTAATTAGCTACATGAATCCTTTTTCTCCATTGTGCCTATTAAGAGTCAAATTCTCATTTAAATTTAATAAATAAATGTCATTTCTAATATTTTCTAACCAAGTCTTTTTAGATCTACCTCAACCTTTCTTAACATAAAACTTCTTAACAATTTAAATAAAATGATTATAAGTGATTTATAGTATTGATGACTCATGCAATAAATTTTACAAGTTACTACATATAAATATTATCAAGATAATGGCTTATAATAGGGGTTTAAACTAGTTGAGCTGAGCTCGAGTCGCGCCTAATTCAAGCCCGGCTTGTCCAATGAATAGTGGGCTCAAACTCAAGCTCGAGTCAAGCTTACATATTGAGCTCGAGCTCGACTTGTTAAAATCGACCTAAGCTCGAGCTCAACCCGTTAATTCGAGTTCAACAGAAAAGCTCGTCAGCATTGGAGAAGACCGTAGGATGTGTTGTCTCAGCATCTCATGAGGCCTGTGGAAGTCATTTACAAAGTAGTCCCGATGGAGAAGGTTTGTAGGCGTGCAGCTCAATTTGCAAGGAAAAAAAATTAATGGAGGATATGACCGGCTCACAGGCATGTGACAGCAAAAAGCAGCATTAATGAAGAAAATGACAAAAGTTGTACTTTCTTGCTTTCAAATTTTTTTAGTAAAACTAAAAAAATATATTTAAACACATAAAAGTATTTAATGATCATTTTTTTCAATTTTAATTTTTTAAAATATCAAATATAATATTTTAAATTTTGTTTAAAAAAATACGAGCTGATTCCCAAGCTGACAAGCCGAGTTTTATCAAACTCAAACTCAAGTTCATTAAGCATTCGAGCTCAATTTTATGCTCGAGCTTGAGCTCGTGACCCGATAAGCTCCACTCTCGAGCTCGTTAATGACTCGAGTTCGAGTCGAATCGGCTCATTTACACCCCTAGCTTATATTAGTAGAGTCAATGGTGTATATCCGACTTTAATTTTAAAATCAATGTAGGTTAGATTCAAGGAAAGTTAAACTTAAATAAAAGGTGATATGTCACTTTATATGTATATAATCTAAATTAAGTGGCTTCCTACAATAGAGATAAATGAGTATATGGAGCTACTACAAGACTTAAAAGATTTAGCCTTTATGCTTTTAGAATTATTCTTAATGGGTGTAATTTAAAAGATTTAGCCTTATAGTTTTTAGAATTATTCTTAATGGGTGTAATTTAAAAGATTTAGCCTTATGTTTTAAGAATTAGTCCTAATGGGTGTAATTTGTTGTAGATTTAATTAAAGCAGGAGCTAATGAACTTGTACATGAAAATAAGATGGAAGCTGTAAAGTGATGCTAAGGTTTTAGTTCAGAATAAATGAGGTTATGGTAAAATTCATTTCTTCTAAAACGGTTGCATTTAATTGATATATTTATGATTCATGTTGTTTTATAAACACAAGGCAAGTATTATTGCAACAACATTTTATCTCAAATACTTTAGAATGATTTCTCTCTCAAGTAGAATGATTCTTTCATATGGTTATGAATGATATGTGCATTTCCATATTATATTTCAATTGTTTAAGTAAAGCATATATTATTCTACGCAATGTCCCCTACAAGTAGATATTATATGTCAAACAGAATGCAAAGAGAAAGAAAAAGAATGCTTGCATGTGCATGTTCAAAAAAAAAACTCTCTTATTGTACTAGTTATAGACAATAGTAGATGTATGAGTTACATCACGCTGCACCGACAGACGACAGAGGATGTATTGGCGACCTCAGATAATAGTACATTTATAAACAATGTCTTGTTGTGCCAACATGTGATATATCGACCAAGAGTGAGTTAAGTTTATATTTACAAGATGGTCTCAATATGGAAGTGTTAATTATATACTAAAGAACAAGTAATGACATAACAAGCTGCTCAATACATATTCAAGCTCTTAATGTCAAGTTAAATGCTATGATTTCTTCAGAATTCAAAATTGTGACTTCTAAGCAATGTTTATAATTATAATTGTTATTGAAATGAAAATTCAAAATTTATTATTTGTTTACAACTTAAATATGAGGACTAGCATGTATTTTTTTTTTTTAATTTCGAGTTGATGTAACTTAGAACTATGATATATTCATTAAGTTATATATTTATAACTCACCCTATTGGTTGATGAATATTTTTCAAGAAAATCCTCAGTGGAGTAAATGAATGAAGGAAGTGGCTTTGTTTACAAAAAGTAAGAGCAATTAATGTTAGGTGCATGTAAAATTATGATGCATACATAAAATAGTTCACATACTCTTCAAACATTTATTATATCATATGTATTGTTTTAAGATGTATGTGAATGTCTTCATGATAAATGAGATTTTTTTGTTTAGTGGCTATTTTGTGACATTGAAAGTATTACGTATCCAAAAAATATATTTTAAATTATCATACATCCTAAAAAATATGTTAAGCATCAAATTTTTGTCGAACTGTCTCCTCCCGCTTATATACTCCGAGTTTCATGTTGGGTGACAAGAGAAGTATTTTTTGCCCTAAAAAAAAGGGTTGTTTGCCATATTTGCATTGGATGGTGAAGCAAAGAGATGATAGCAAGATCAATCCCAAAACAAATTTGGATGTTGAACTAAATCTTTTATTAAGTGTTAAGAATGTGTGAAAATATTTTGGGATGGGTTTGTGTTTTTTCTGCATAAAGGCAAATGCAAGACAAATTTATAAGATTTGTCAGACAAGACAAATGAGTAATAAAATGAAAAGCTAGATTTATAATGTTTCAAGGTATGCGCCTCAATTAGTCCTTAATGAAGAGAAAAAATGTTATCGATTTGTATGTGGACTAAGGGACATGATTAGACATCCATTGGTTCCCATAGAAATAAAAGATAATTTGGTACTGAAGCAGAGAGCTAAAAGAGTACCAATTGATTTTCAAACAACTCAAAGGCACGAAGGTCTGCATAAAAGTAATAACAATGAAAATTTTGAGGATGAATATGCTACTTAGTCAAGAGACTCCAACTAGAAAAAGCCCAAGTTTAATATTAGTGGAGTTAGAAGAGATGTTATCAATAGCACTACCAAAACTTGTGATTAGTTTAGTAAGCTACATCGAGAAAAATGACTTCTTTATTCCAATAAATGTTATCAATATCATCAACCAAAACACTCTGCTCAAAACTCTACACAGGGTGTTCAGACCTGGAGAGCTCCACCTCAAAAATCAAAAAAAAATTAACGAAGGATCTAATAACAAAGGTGGGAAACAGAAGCTGACTGAGTCTGACAAATTGACTCTTAGTAATGATCAACCAAGACATAATTAAAAATCACGGGTTCATGCCTTGACTCAAATTCTAAGGAAGTCATTGATTTTTTTAAAGGTATAATTTCCACTCAAGATGTAAAATTATATAAGCATTGTTATAACAAAAGCATATTAATCTATTGCCAATAGATATTGAGTTGGAATGTAATCCTTTAGCACATCAGATATGCACAATACATTGTCACTCTCTTATCTAAAGAATTTAAGTTGAAATTATATGTATTAAGACTTGGCAATGTTTACGTCAAGATAAGAAATCTGCGAGTTTTAAATTCACATATTAAATTTATAGAGGAGCGTTTTCGTATATGGATCCTCATCCTTCCTTAAGATTTGCAGCTAATAATATTTTGATAAAAGAATGCCACATAATGATGACAATTCATAGATCTTATCATAATCACAATGAAGGCTTGGATGATGACTATATAATCCTAAATAAGATGAAAAACGTACCTGATCCTCAAGAAATAGTCTTGGAGGAGTGCACCAGGCAGCACGGCGAAAAGCATTAAAGGAACTACCACTGCTTAATCCAGTAACAGAACTCACAGGAGACATTTGGGGGCTTTGTTGAACACTATTGCCTTGCTGTTCCTGTTCCCTTAAAGCTATTATATAATCATAAGTGCTGATTCCCTGTCAGTTGGCAAAATACAGCGGTGATAAAAAGAGAAACCATTTAAAGAGTAAGAAATAGAGTCATCAAAAGCATAAATTCCATGAAATTGGAAGAATTCTTGCATAACTATTTTCCATTCGAAAATTGGACTTGACAGTTCAAAAACAAGACTTCATGATATCAAGTCATCTCAATAGCCTAGAAACTCAACTGGCAACAATCAAAGTACTCCCACGTCCAGAATGAAGGCATTCAACCAAAGGTTTCGCCATCTCGGATCAAAAACCCTAATCAACAAAGCAATCACACCTGATTTCTTCAGCAAAAACCAAGCCTGAAGTAAGGGACCTAAATAGAAGCCATTCACGTTCTGTGCCTATGTAAGTTTATTCCTCTCCCAACTATTAAAATGTAAATTTTTTTCATCCAAAACTAGTCTAATCTAACGTGCAAGTTGTTCACGCAACCACAACAATGTTAAATGGCAAGGGTGTAAGGTAGTGGCGTAATGCTGCCCTGCATCAGCTTCCCCCAATACACAAAGCCTACCATGAGTGTCTCTAGCCTACACCAACCTGCACTTTAAACCAAAGGAGCAGATTGCTCTAGCCTACGCTAACCTTTGCTTTACTAAATCTATTGGAAGATGGTGGAGGAATGCACAAGTAAATGGACCGGCTGATTTGATTGGGAGGAAATTAGGAAGGTTTATATAGGGAAAGAGGGTTGATTTGATTTGGAGGAAATTAGGAAGGTTTATTTAGGGAAAAAGGGCTAATTTGGTTGGAAGGAAGTTAAGAAGATTTATTTAGGGAAAGAGGGTTGATTTGAATTCAAATTTTGGAAGGAATTATTTAAGGAAAGATGGTTAATTTAAATTTAGATTTGGGAGGGAGGAGAGCCTACTTAATGCTAACAATAGAATGATTTTAGGATTATGTTTTGAGTTTGCTGAAATTAGAATTTTCTTAGGTTATGAGGGCTCTAGTCGCCGGCTAGGGATTTGGGAGAACCGGATCTTCTTCTCCAACTAAAGATCAAACTGCATCTTGCTATTTTATTTCACATATCTTGCAATAAAAATAGTTTTGGTGTGTTATTCCTAATTTCTTAATGCCATTTGCTTATTTCAAGGAAATTGTATCCACCTCCTATCAAATTGGTATAAAAGCGGTGTCCTGGGCTGAAATTGAGGCCGTTCCTTGCCAATTGCTACCATGTTTTCCCCTCCAAAGTGATGATTTCTGCTGTTTGAAGACCAGATTTATTGTTTTTTGCAGTTTAGAGCCTTGATTCGGGTATGGCGGGAATGAAGGTACAAGTGTTGGAAGGGAAGATCGGACAATTGAAATCTGAAATTTCAGATCTCCAAAGTCAATTTTCAGATTTCAAACATTAAATTTCAGCCATCAATGAGAAGATCGATGGAAATTTTTCCATCCTGCAGAATATGTTAAAGAAGTTGCTCGAGGGCCAACCCAAAACGGCATCGTTGGAGACAAGGGAAGCCGTCGACAGCCAAAAAAGTGGGGAAAACTCTAATCCGATAAGGCGAAAGGAAGATCAGGAGGTAGAGATTTTGGAGGGAGAATAGAGAATGCACCTCTAGAGCCTATTCTTAGGGAGGAGGCGGGTAGAGGGTGTAAGGAGAGGCGTGAAGGGGTCGGGCATGAACGAAGGGGTGCTGAATTTGAAAGGAGATGGGCTAAATTTGACAAGAGAATGGCTGATTATGATCTAAGGGGTGCTGAATTTGAAAGGAGAATGTAGGATTTTGACGAAAGGTTTTGGGTACGAGTGTAGAAGAGATGATTGGGACACTTGGGAGGAGCCACCCCCTTGGGGAATGAGAAATTAAAGAGGAAACAGGAGGGACGGAGGAGATCCAAGGGTGTGGAAGCTGAAGATGTCTATTTTTTAGGGAGAGGATGCACATTGGTAGATATATAGGGTGGAAAGGTACTTCACCATTAATAGGTTGACGTAGGAGGAGAGACTGACGATGGTTAGGATGTGATTTGAGGGAAAAGCATTAATATGGTATCAGTGGAGGGATACGAGGTGACTCATACGGACCTGAAGGGAGTTTAAGGACTGATTGTTGGAACACTTCCGAACCAACAGAGAAGGGGACTTCTATAAGCAGTTCTTCGCCCTAACGCAGAAGGGAACAATGGTGGAGTATCGTGAGCAGTTTGAGCACCTGGCCGGTCGACTAGACCGACTTCCGGAGACTGTATTGAAGGAAAACTTTATGAAAGGGCTCAAACCAAAGATTCAGATGGCAGCTAAGTGATGAGGCCCCGTGATTTGGGAGAGGGTATGGAGCTAGCCTAATTAGTGGAGGATTAGAGGCACCTGGAGAGAGGGGCTAAAGGTAGTAGCTCAGAAGGTTTATACGGGATGACCACTACTTTTTTGGCATCCAAGGAGCCGACACCGGGTATTCTTAAGGAGACCCAGAAGGAGAAGACTGTAGGAGGAAGACCTGGGGAAAACTTCAAGAAGCTCACAGAAACTGAGTAACAAGAAAAGAGAGAGAATGGGCTGTGTTTCAGATGTGAGGAGAGGTATACACTACGGCACAGGTGTAAAGACCAAACTGTTCAGGTGCTCACCGTTTGTGATGACGAGAAAATTAGGGAAGGAGCTATCTTTCCACCTTGATGAACCGGCTGATTTGATTGGAAGGAAATTAGGAAGGTTTATCTAGGGAAAGAGGGTTGATTTTATTGGGAGGAAATTATGAAGGTTTATTTAGGGAAAAAGAGCTTATTTGATTAAAAGGAAATTAGGAAGATTTATTTAGGGAAAGAGTGTTGATTTGAATTCAGATTTGGGAGGGGATTACTTAGGAAAAGATGACTGATTTGAATTCAGATTTGGAAGGGAATTAGGGGGGCCTATTTAAGCTTAACAATAGGATGATTTCAGGATTATGTTTTGAGTTTGCTGAAATTAGAATTTTCTTAGGTTGTGTGGGCTCTAGCCGCCAGCTAGAGATTTGGAAGAGACGGATCTTCCTCGCCAATTGAAGATCCAACTGTATCTTGCTATTTTTTTCATATATCTTGCAATAAAAATAGTTTTAGTGTGTTCTTCTTCCTAATTTCTTATTGTCGTTCACTGATTTCGAAAAAATTGTATCCACTTACTATCAGTAACCCATGACTGCCAAGAAAGATCCTTCAATTAGATTAGGCTAAATAACACTAGTGACTGAGTAGAATGGAGACCATGACATCCCAAGATGATAGAACTATGACATATGGATTAGATTTATTATCATTTCCTCCATCATCCGCTTTAAATTTATGATGATAAATTTAAAATACCAATACCAAGTTTGTTGTTCTTATATGCTCGATACCTAGTGATTATCTAAAGACTAACTTTAATCAAAAGTTATATTTCATTACCGGGATGGGTAATTAACCATGGAAACTTGTGCCTATGGGAAATCTAGAGCCATATAATAAAGTCCTTGCAAAATAAGGATAAATATATATATGGGTAGTGTATGATCTTCAACTTAATCTGCCCTCTAATTTGACCTAGCAATATTTCCTTAAAACTCTCCCAGCAAAAGTTCGGGGAGTGAATCTTTGGTGCCTACAAATGTGAACCATATCCATCAAGCAGAAGAAAGTCAAAAGAAATTTCTTGTTAAATATCATCTTTTAAGACACCTCAGTTGAAAAAGAAGATGTTCATTAGCGAGAAACCACAATGAACAAACTTTGTACATCATATGCAATGAATTTAAATAAAAGTACTTCGAGCTAACATAATATCTAAATTTCTAAAAAAAAAATAACATTCCATAAAACTGATGTCAAGCAAAGAGCAACTTATGGAACTTACCTTTTTTATCAACAGAACATGGAAGAAGAAAAGCTGAGCAAGTGGTAGAGTGGAAAGCATTGCTAGGAAGGTACAAGAAGCCTGTCATGAATGGCATGCCTTGTCAAATAATTATAATCACAAATGCCCATAGTATGAATAATGTAAAATCTAGCTTCCAATCAGCATGTATGCCAATGGCATAATGTAAAACATTCGCATTTTGACTTTTTTTTAAATCAAGGCTGCTCTTAAACCTCTACTAAATGCATGGTAAGCAGCTTGCACTTTTGGAAAATGAAAAAGGCGTTTGTAAACTCACCACAACCACGACAAATGGCACCAAAGAGAAGCTACTTCCCAACTTTGAGACTATATTTACTGAGAACTGATTCCGTTCAAGGAAACATAAAATCAGCACTGCAATTCCTGTCGACCACTGAAGAACAAGCTGCAAGCCCAAGACCAAGGTACAGAAACCATAGAGACCTGTCAATAAGCAGTCAAAATGAAAAGGACCTGAACCAAAATGCTTGCTACATTGCATCGGTATTTAATTTGTTCACCATTTCAATTTACTTTTGGAGGTTAAACTTGGAATTCAGGGGTATTGAAATGCATTGGTTGGCATGTGCATAAAAATTGTGTTTAAACTGCTAATGATACTGATGTATCTAAAAATGGATTTAATGGAGATTGAAGGTGTATGCTTACCAAGATAAGTGCTGAGACCATGAGTATGAAGAATCTTCCATAATTTCTTCTGCCAATACAGTTATTTAGCCACTACAAAAGCAAGATGCGAGAAGAAAGTCAGTAGAAATTTTCAGAAAGAGAAGATAAAGTAAAGTCTCCTCCGGATGGATCTCATATGACCACTATTAACTGAGCCTTCCATGCATTGGTGAATGATCACTAATCCACATGTAATGAGCATTGAAAATGGGCAACTGCGGTTCAACAGAGAACACCAAAAAAAATTCATATAAATACATGTTCATACCCTGCAATGATGGTCAAAGCCATCCACACATTTGTCACAAACCCTACAATGCTTGCTGCATTTTGATACCTGCATAAAACCATCAAAGGATTACTTCAAGATGACTCGCAACACAAATAGCAGAGGCTAAACAATGATTTAGACACCTGCGAGCATACAAGAAAAGAATGGCTGCTTACAAGAGTAAGCCCATTAAGTGTAAGTAAATTAATGAACGCAGTTTCATTATGAAATGCAATACAAAATAACGCATAAAGTGCTTCAATATAGGAATTTCAGACATACAAATTATAATGATTAAGTGCGTCCCATTGATTTGGATCTTCCTAAAACATAATCAGAAGGGAGCTGAGCTATTTTTTAATGTTCTGCGAGTGTCTACTTGCTAATGGTGCAAGATTTGCTATTTTTGCTAGTAAAGATTGTTTGGAGAAGCGAGAGGGACATCTAAGCCAAAAGGAACTATTTAGAATATAAACATGAGATATCTAGCATTATAAAGAGGAAAACTGCTTCATCTAACTTAGTTTAATCCCCCTTCTCACCATTTTTCATTGAATTCAATGCAAGTGTCCTGAAGGTGTCCAACAAGAAAGTGCACTGAGGACTATAGCGATGCCATCAAAATTGGTCAACCCCACAGACTATGTTAGGCTCTAATCTCATGCAACTACAGAAGAAAGCTAACAATAGAAACAAAATAAAATATACAAATTATAATTTTTGAAATCAGAATAAAATGGAAAGGTGCCAAAATAGCATTTGGTGAGACAAGTAACGAGTTCAGTATTTTATTATAAAGAACATAAACTGAACAATAAAAATAACACTCCTTCGAAATTATGAGCTATTATGCAGCTCCAAAAATAATGGAAGGATACAAGTTTACAGCTTTTTTTTTTTTTTTCACAACAAGAATCCAAAAGAATTGATATCATCAAGATAACAAATAACAACTGCATACCTCTACTTTACATAGACTACAGTAGAACATCCCATCCTCACTAGCTTGCTGCTCAGAAGATTGTCCATGCTGGTTGCATTGCAAAAATAGAGGGCACCAACCAAACAAAATCATCAAAACAGGATTTAATCTAGATGGATCTTTTTTATTTTCATGCACATGAGGTGATCCTTCTGTGGCTTTTCTGCCAGATCCCATGGCCGAATTATCTTCAACTGTTTCAGTATGTGCCTCATTGATAGATGTAGGTAATTCAATTTCCCTTCCACAAGCCTTGGGTTGGTCCTGCTTTTCTACTTTCGCAATACCAAGATACTTGCTAGATTTTAAAACTTCAGGATCCCCAGGATCAGTAGCGGCACACCAAATATACAAGAAGAGGACAGAGGTTATCTGAAAAAATACAAAGCAGCCACATATTATTACATCAGTACAAGTATAGACAATACAAAACACTTACTATTCAATACCCTTTTTCACTATTCCCATAATAAACCATTCCATCTAGTTGCCTCTCAAGCTTCCATTATACTAATTTTAACATTTTTTTTTTCTGAACAATTTTTTTTTCCATTCTGTAGTAACCCAATAACAATAGAAATGTAAAGATAAATGCTAAAATATTGAAGTCCAAGAACTTGTTTGTGGACAAGATTTGTATAAGTCAAGCCCAAATACTGTGTTAGATATTGTATTTTGGAAGCATGGATAACCACTCCCAAATTTAAACAAAAAATAAATAAGGTTCTAAATTTCGATACTGGGTGGTAGGGTTAGGTCATACACCTTTGAATTTTTTCCATATTAATACCAAACGAACATTGATATTTCAGGCAACAAACTCGTGCTGGATTACAAATGGCACACAATGACATGAACAAAAGTTACACAAATGTCCTACAAAATCCCTTGACTAAAACGAAAACAAACGATGAAAGCGAAAGGGCAGTATCCCACAGATCTCAGTCAGAAACCCTAAGAAGAAACATAAAGTAGCATTAAAGAAATAACTCACAAGTGGAGTATAAATCCCTAAAGCCAAATACTGAAACTCCTTCTTCCCCACAAAAGGGGCAAAGAACACATAGAAAGCAAAACCTAAAGCCAAGAAGACAGCAATGGCCACCACCTGCATCAAAGATTTAGACCAACACAGAGAGAGAGAAACAGAGGTCTCCAGTCATCATCTGCATAATAAACAAACGGGAAAGTGAAACAGAAAAGGACAATGCAAACCTGTAGAGGATGGTAAGGAAGCTGCCATCCATGCTTCCTCATTTCAAAAGAAGGTTCAAAATGAAGAGGAATCAAGCATCACATGAGCCGCAAATCAATTCAATCTCTCCCTCTTCTCTCAAAGCCACAATGTTGCTACTTTATCTGGGAAAAATGGGATCTTCCTCTCTCTCTCTCTCTCAAGCTTTTTCTCAGAGAACCAGGCATGTGAGACTGTGACCAGTTGCTGCGGCAGAAGCTGATAGAAGGGGAGAGCTGAGCTGTGCTTGGCTTTTTGCTCTTTCTTCAGTATTTTTATTAGTTATTAAATAATAATAGCATGAAACCTACCATGTAACCTTTTTCCCCTACATATCCTTTATTTTTATTAGCTAAAAAGGTTTTTTTATTTTTAAATAAAATATTCATAATAATTTAATGAAAATTTATTTTTATATAATAATTTGATGAATAATTTCATAAATAATTGTAATTTCAGCCTTTTTGGGCTACTTATTTCTTATTTTATTTTCACTTTTAAAATTTTTGTAATAAAATTTGATTTTTTTACAAATAAATTTATCAAAATATGATGATTGTAAGAAGATTATTATTAGCTTTTTAAAAAGAAAAAATTTGTGATAATTGTAATATTATTTTTTAAATTTAGTTCTCTCATAATAATTTTATAAATACTTTGAATAATAGCTACAAATATTTTAAAATTTTTTATTTTCCCTTCCTCTCTCTTATGAGTTTTTTTTTTATATTTCATTTAGGTTAATTTCGTTTATTGGAATAAAAAAATAAGCTAAAATGACAAAATGTAATATTTGTTATTTAATTGAATATAATTAATTTAAAATTCTTTGAATTTCTCAAAAACTACTAAATTATAATAATTTATTACATAAAATAGAGAGTAATTAAAATAATAATTTTGTACAATTATAGCATTTAAGTACTTAAATTGTTCATTTACTTAAGTTAAAAATAGCATTTTGATAAATAATTAAATTTATTATATGGCTCAATATTGTTAATAATAAAATTAGTTTTAAACTTTATAAATATCAACAAAACTTTCTTAAAATTATGATTTTAACCTTCTTATCATCTAATAATTATATTAAATTAGATTTAAAGACCAATAAGTTCATATAACTGCTTTAAGAAGCAATAAAAAAATCGTCTCAAACGAAACCTAAAATTACTTTTTGCTTGAAGGGAATTTTAGTAAAAAATAATTTAAATTATCTATCAATTATATTAGAATCAAACCCTTAATACAAAAATTGTGAAATAAATGGCCTTGATGAAGTCATATGTCGGATATATAGCATTAGCAGCATACATGACTTAAGTATTACAGAATTGACTATATAGATTGCTATACAGAAAATAAGAGAAAAACATAACAATTATGTAACCCGATCCGAAGATCTGACTCAACAAAGTAGTATCGCAAGCACTTAAGAAGTCGTTAGTTTTTCATGCATTAATAACCAAGTAACTAAGCATCTGATCAATAGTTTGCGCTAAGGAGTCGCCATTTTTCGTATAGTTATTAGGAACAATTTCATATATTGTAATCGATAGGCCGACCTCTAATTCATACAACTTTGCAATTTTTTTACTAAATTACTTAACTAATAAAAAAAAAATTCTTGGACATTTTTTATTTGATGATTGAGTTGACGATGAGCTCCATAGGATAGGATTCCTGCCTTCTGGCAAGGTCATTTTTGGCCTTTTCTCAATAATTATTAATTTATTCAAGCTGCATACAAAATTCAACGAAGAAAATGCAAAATTAATTAATAAAGTACGGTTGTCTTGTTCCTTGTCCTATGCCCTCCGTGAGGGTCTTCTGATTTTTCCTTGATTTTCTAATATTAGCTTGTAACCATTATTTCAATACTAAAGTTTTTCTATTATAGGTTCTCAAAATGGGCTAATAAGTCCGATTTGTGCTCTTTTAGAATTTGATTGAATAAGAAGCTAGTCGGCTTGAATTTGGTCGGTTTATTAAATGGGTAAAATCTGAATCTGATCCGTTGACCTATTTTGACAATCCCACATCGGCCTACTGCGCCCACGTACTCACACTCGACTCGGTGTCCTGCACTTGCGGCCTGCCTTGCCCGAGGGAGCACTGTCAGCCCTGCACAACCGCACCCACGCCCTGCATCACCCCACATTCACCCATGCTTGACCCTACGCACTCGCAGCCCGTGCTCGACCCCGCGCCCCACATCCCGCACTCACTCGCCTGAGTCAGTGTGTCTGGTCGAGTCGACCCACGTTTGGGGTGGGTCGGTTCGTGTTTAAATTTCTAGCCCATTTTAATAATCATATCGGGTTCGGGACAAGTCAAATAGAGACGAATCATTTTAGGGTTGGACCCAAATCCGACCAAAAAAAAACTGTTTTGTACAAATGATTGACAATAAACTCTTTTTTCACTTATTATAATATCAAAGAGATGAGGGATTGGTTAAGACATCTTAATGATGATTTTTATTTTTTTAATTATAATCTGATAAATAGTGTTTGACTAACGTTTTTTTAATATTATTTTAAAATGTTTTAGAATTCATAACAACTTTCTATGACTATAGTTATTAACCTAATATTCAAACAAAGCAGTTGCATTCTGTGATTTTTAATTTAAAAATATATATATATATATATATATTTATTTTTTATAATTATTAAGATGCATTTAATAATTTCAAATTATATTTTTTCACCTCTTCTTCAAAATTAATCTTATAAATAATTATAACTGATTATCATAAAGTTATAATATTATCGTTTATCAGACTTGAATAGACCCGTTTCTTCATGACTTTTCTTTTGGGCCGAGGTATGGATAAGCCATGATAGTTAGCCCATTTAGTGATAACAAGCCTTAAATTTTGGCAGCCCACGTCTTTGGCTTTCGTTTGGACAGCTTTCATACTTCTCATTAAAGAAGCTTTTTAATTAAATTTTTTTTATTAAAAGCTACTTTTAAAGCAGTAAGAAAGCTGTCCCAAACGAAACCTTAATCACTAGGCACAACTATTCTTTATCTATTTTATGGGTCCATTTAGGATAGTTGTAGGATTTTACAAAGACAGTTATAGAAAGTAGCTTTTTTTAAAGTATACTATAGAAAGCAATTTCCTATTATACATTTTTTTAAATAACAAAAAAATATTGGTCAAACATAAATTGCGATTGTGATCTGAAGAGCAAAGCTTCGCAAAAGTTAGAAAGCTATACCAAACAAAACTATAATCTATTTGTTAAAGTATGAACGTACTAATTACATGGCTGATAACCAATTACCCTAGTTTGTATAGCTATCATCAAGCGTCGAGAATATGGCATTGATTTGTTGAGAAGAGAAAGAAAGTGAAAATGACAACTTTGGCGTCGTTTGGGACAGTTTTTGGCCAAAAAAAATTTCATTGCTTTCAAAAAATTTTTGTACTAAAAATTTGCTGTAAAACAATAAGAAAACCGTATCATAATATAATGACACAAATGGTGAGTGAGAGGAAATATACTACGGGCGCTAAGAAGAGTGAAATTATGAATTTTAGGGTAAATTGTTGAAATTCACTCAAAAATTCCATTAAAAAAATGCTTGAATTTTAGGCAAAATTACTGAAATTCACTTGCAATTTCATCAAAATTTTACTTAAATCTCTGAAATTTGATATAATAAAAATATTAATGAATTTAACTTCTTATCAACTTCAATCAAAATTGAATAGAAGCAATCAAAATTAAATATAAATTATCTATATATATATATATATATATATATATATATATATATATATATATATATATAGATAAAATTATTTTCATACAAATTATGCTATTGGTTTAGCCCTAACGGTATGCTTAAAAATAATCAGAAAAAAAAATATTAATCTTGATATATCATCAAATACCTTCATCGGGCACGAATCTCAAGAAAAAATTAAATGGAAACTTCAAAAATTAAATTGGAGACCATTTGAGCTTTGATTTCAGCAAACTTATAGTCGAATTGAACGTCTCGAAAATACAAATCCAACGACACCAAATTAGACTCAATCCGAGCACAAATGAGTCCAAATCCAATACCCGAAGCATATTTGGAAGGTTTAAACCACAATTTGGATTGCCAAACGGTTTCCAAACGTTACATGCTTATAGTCGAATCAAGCAGCTCGACAAGATGAATGCAAAGAGCCCAAGATCGTAAAATTTTGATATCATTAAGGCAATCAAATGCCTAATAAACAGTTCGCGATCAAGGGATTCAACATCAGTTGTCCATTCAAACCACTTCCAATTTATCCTTGATCTTCCTCCTATTTATTGGCTATGCCACTCTCAGAAAATTATAAATATACCTCTCATTTCTCATGGAAATGGGGCCGGAGCAAGGAGGGGACAAAGCAAGAAGAGAAGGAAGTGTTCTCTTGCCACCACACTCCTCATCGACCACCTCCTGGACACCAACCAATACCGGACTTCTCCCTGTCATCAGATTTCTACCCGACGCTGAACTTCCGTCCATCTCCAGACTTCCGCCCGTCGTCGGACTTTTGTCGAATTTCTACTCGACACCGAACTTTCATCCATCTTCGGACTTCCGCCATTTTGCCGGACTTTTGCCCGTCTTCAGACTTTTATCGAATTTCTACCCGACACCGAACTTTCGGCCATCTCCGGACTTCCGCCTGTCACCAAATTTCTGCCAGTTGTCAGACTTTTGTCAGATTTCTACTTTACGCCGAACTTCCGTCCATCTCCGGACTTCTGCCTGCCGCCAGACTTTCGTCGGACTTCTAGCCAACGCCAAACTTTCGCTCATCTCCAGACTTCTGTCCATCACTGTACTTCTGCACGTTACCAGACTTCTGCCTATCGCCCGACTTTCGTCAGACTTCTAGCTGACGCCAAACTTCCGCCCGTCACCAGATTTTTATTCGACGTCGGACTTCCGCCTACTGCCAGACTTCTACCCAACGCAGAACTTCTAACCGTCACCAGACTTCTGCCCGTCAGCTGACTTTCATCGGACTTCTACCCTACGCCAAACTTTTGCCCGTCGCCGGACTTTCATCAGACTTTTACCAGACACCAAATTTCCACCCGCCGCTAGACTTCAACCCGTCATTGGATTTTTGTCGGACTTCTACCAGACACCAAACTTCCGGCCATCATCGGGCTTTTGCTCATCGCCGGACTTCTACCCGACGTCAAACTTCCACCCGTCGCTGGACTTTCGTTGGACTTCTATCCGACGCCGGACTTCCACCCGTTGCCAGACTTCTGCTCGTCATCGAACTTTAGTCGGACTTCTACCCGATGCTAGACTTCCGCCCGTCACCGAATTTTTACCCAACGTGGGACTTCTGCTAATCAATGGTCCTTCTGACCTTCTTCACCAGACAACAATCTTTCCGACCACTATCACCCACCGACTATGGTCTTTCTGACCTCCGTCGTCTACCGACTATGGTCCTTATAACCTCTATCGCCAAACAACAGTCCTTCCGACCTCTATCGCTTGCCTACTACGGTCCTTCCGACCTCCTTCACCAGACAATAATCTTTCTAACACTATTGCCCAGCGACAACGGTCCTTCTGACCTCCATTTCCTGCCGACTATGGTCCTTCTGACCACTATCGCCAATCAACGATCCTTCTGACCTCCGTCTCCCGCCGATTATGGTCCTTCTAACCTTTATCGCCAGACAATGATCCTTCCGACCTTTGCCCGCCAATTACGGTCATTCCGACCTCAATTGCCAGACAACGGTCTTTAAGACATCCGTCGCCCGCCGACTACGGTCCTTTTGACCTCCATTGCCCGTCGATTACATTCCTTCCAACATCCGTCGCCCACCAACTATGGTCCTTCCGACCAAACGAACACGTCAATAATGATTCTTCCTATTTCCACCATGTAACACACTCTATATTATGTATATTTATTACATTAAGCTAAGGCTTTCCTTCCAATGAAGGGCCTCATTTGTAATCAACTGCAAATACTAGTGGATTCATTCAAACTGAGCTAGGCCCCGTAGTTTTTCCCCTTTTTAGGATTTTCACGTAAAATTTTTTCTCTCTTATAAATACTGCACCATCTCTCTTTTTATCTGTTGCGTACTGGATCTTTGTACAAAGTTAAGACGTTAAAATTCATATTTCTCTACCGCCGCGAATATTCCAAGATGCAACAAATCTTATTATAACTTACTAATTAATAGCAACAAAATAAACCCTAAAGCCAGGCTTTCCTCCAAAAATAATAAAATAAAAAATAAAATAATCCTCAATCGACGATTGGATGAAATGACACTAAGGTTTCGTTTGGGATGACTTTTTTATTGCTTCTTAAAATAAAATTTTAATACAAAAGTCTTAATTTTTGTACTAGAACTCTTTTTTCAAAAGCGAAAAAAGTGGTCCCAAACGGAGCCTAAAGCAACAAAAATTATTATAAATTATGGATCTGATTTTAAATTTGTTGGCAGTACTTAAAAAATCTATAATTCCTTTGGGGAAATTTTAAGAAGGATCACTCTTTAAAATTGTATTAACAAAAGGAACCTAATTAAAATTTAATTTAAAAAGGATCATACACGCTAACAGTGATAGCGTTTTTTAACAAAACGCAATAAATACTTACGTTCTAAAAGAAACGCACATAAAAATAGCGTTTTTATACAAAACGCAAATAGCTTTTGCGTTTTTCATAGGAGCAGAAATTTTTAATTAATTATTTTGAATTTTTCGGCTCATAGAGATGGAGAGAGAGAGCAGATAGAAAAACTTGAGAGAGAGAAATGGATAGAGACGGAGAGAGAGGGAGCTGGATGGAGCGCATAGAGAGAAATGGAGGAGGAAACTTTTTAAATATTTTGTATACATTTTAAAATCCAAAATTTTTTTTTTATTATCTTAGAAAATTTAATGGCACATACAAGTGTTCACGTTTCTTTAAAAATGTGATTTTTAATTGCATTTTCTATTTATTTTACTTTTTCTTAATCCAATATGCTTTTTTCATTTACAGGTGAGAGAGAGGAAGAGAGAGAAGAGGAGAGAGAAATAAATGGGGAGAGAGAGACGGGAGAGAGAGACTATTAAATTTTTATACATATTTAAATTTTAATATTATTTATGATTTAATTAATTAATTTTAAATTATATTTGTATTAAAATAATATTAAAATTTATATATTATATAATATTAATAAATATATCAATTTTAAATATTATATATTTTGTTGAATATAATTTTTATTAACTTAAATATAAATATAATATTAAAATGCTTTACTAAAGTTTATTTAACTTAAATACTTATATTAAAATATAATTAAAAAGTTACTGAAAAATTTAAAAATTAATTAAAATTTAAAGTTAAAGATGAGAGAGAGAGAGGTGCAGTTAGAGAGAAGCGCAACTTGATCTTCAACTTGAAATTTCAATTAACTTTTAAATTTTTTAGTAACTTTTTTAATTATATTTTAAATGATTAATTAAATTTTAATAAACTTTAAATTTTTTAGTAACTATTTAATTATATTTTAAATATTTATTTAAATTTAAAATTAATTTAATAATCATAATTATAATATTATTTTAGTATTAAAATTGATATAATTTAATAATATTTAATTTAATAGATATAATTTAAAACTATTTTAATATAAATATAATTCAAAATTAATAGATTAATCATGTAAAATAATTCAAAATTTTTTTGTTATCAATTATCTTATTTAAAATTTTATTTTCTTAAGAAAAAATCTTTGATTTTTAAAATGCATAAAAAAGGTATTTAAAAAATTTTCTCCTCCATTTCTCTCTCTGCGCTTCTTTCTCTCTCTGTCTCCATGCAGCTGCCTCTCTCTCTCCGTCTCTATCGATTTCTTTCTCTCAAATTTTTCTATATGCTCTCTCTCTCCATCTCCATAAGCCGAAAAACTCAAAATAATTAATTAAAAATTTCTGCTTGTATGAAAAACGCAAAAGGTATTTGCGTTTTGTATGAAAACGCTATTTTATGTGCGTTTTTCTTTAAAACGCAAATATTTATTGCGTTTTGTTAAAAAATGCTATTACTGTTAGCGTGTATGATCCTTTTTAAATTAAATTTTAATTAGGTTCCTTTTACTAATATAATTTTAAACAATGATCCTTCTTAAAATTTCCCCAATTCCTTTTCAGTCACATTCCACCAACTTGCCAACTCAATCACCCTAAATAAAAAACATTTTACCATATATATATATATATATATATGCACCACATATTATAGGAAATTAGAGAAATATGAAATCTTTTAATTTTTTTGGGGAGAATATGCTCCAAGGTTTTACACATATTTTTCATCGCGAAATCTCAAACTAATTTTAAATTTATTGAACCTAGCATTAGGATTCGCTTGCTTGATACAGTGCGGCGTTTCGTAAAAGTGATTACAAAATTGTTATGGAGAAAATAACTTTTTTGAAAGTTATTGTAAAAAGCAATTTCATAACACATGCTTCTTTTGAAAATAGTAACAAGACTGTTCTCAAATAAAATCGTGATTGTGATCTAAAAAATAAAAAATTAAGAAAGGTATCCCAAGCGGACCCTTAGTTCCAACAGGGTTCAAATCGTTTTGCAGCAATGTTATTAAAATCAAATCATGCTTTTTGGTGATATTTTGGCTTCGTTTGAGATGGCTTTCATACTATTTTTTTAAAATAGCTTTTTTGTACAAAATTAAAATATTTAAACTAAAAAACTGATTTAAAAAGCAATAAAAAAGCCACTACAAACGTTATTTTATAATTTAACTTATATACTTGTTTCAATTATGAAACGTGAATACTAATTTTCATTTTGGGTTTAATTTATGAATTTTGACAAAAAATAATAGTAATAATTGATTAAATAATTATTATTTATACTAATTCTCTTATGACTAATATTTATAATATTATCATTTGTTTTAAATTTCAAATTTTAATATAAAGTATACGTTATAACTTATAACTTTAGGTGGCAAAAATAAATGTCAAAGGACACTCACAACAATTATATGATATACCATAATAAAATATAAATTATGTAATTTAAATTTATAATTTTGCAAAATATAATTTACTATTTTTTTAAGATTATTGCACAACCTAAAAATTTTCAATTAAAGCATAAAAAAATGTATTTAAAAATTTTCAATTAAAACAAAAAAAAACCTTTTTTTCATGTTTACATATGCCATTCGATCTAAATAAAATTACTCTTTTTTAAACAAAATTTGTTAAGAAATCAGATGCTATGAGCTCTCTTCTGATTTAATATTTTTAGTCCCACACCGATCAGAACTTCTTTCCTCCGTTGTTTAAATATCTTCACTTCTATAACAGTAGCACGACCTTACTTAAACAGGATCTGTTCTATAGGATCGTACAGCTATATCTTTAACAATTAAAGAGGCAAACAATAAACTCTGGTTGATGACACGTGGCCTCTGGGCCAGAGCGTGATTAACGGTTTAGATTGAAATAAAATGGTTCGTTTATAATAAAATAATTTATATTAAAAAAATTAAATATAAAAAAGGTGCTCCATCAACTTTTATATAATTAGTTGGCATGATTGAAATATGGAGAAATTGTTACTTGTGGTCTCCTGTCCAAACTCTGAATGTAGTAATCTCTCTGAAAAATGAGTTTATTTGAGTAGCATATTTATTTTCATAAAAATGCTACACTAACAAAAAAGCACGAGGAAAAAAATTATGATCTTATTTTTGTTAAGAGAGGAGGATAGATAATATAAATATAATTTAAAAATAAAAATATTTTTTCATGACAAAAAAATATATCATAACCTTAAGAGGCAATTTGATTTGATATTTTTAAAATACATACATTTAAGAAATATAGAGTGACATATAAATTATTTGGTTGGATATAAATTAAATGCATTAATATATATTTTTTATTGGTTATATGTATTTAATATACAGGCAAACATAAATCTAGAGATATTTCAAATTTCATAATTTTTTTTTACTTTTTTTTCATTATGCCAATAATAAAAATTTCTTAAATACAAATATACAACTAAAGTTTAGTTTGTGATAGCTTAATTGATGCTTTCTAAAACAGCTTTTTAGTACAAAAATTTTTAATTCAAACTTTTTTTGTACAAGATAGCTGTATTATAAAGTAGTAAGAAAGCTATTTCAAACAAAGCCTAAAATAACCAACCAAATAATCCTTAAAAACACTAAAGTTGGTTAAATCATTCTTCACCTAAAGGTAGAGATGGCTAGACCAAAAATTGATTAAAAAAAGAATCCAAAGGTGTTGTTATGGCTAGTGTGAAAGGCTGATGTTGAGGATAAAACTCATCAGGTCGAGATGGCAATAAGGAGTGCATGCATCAATTATTTGTATAAAAAGATGAGAACATGACACCTATGCTGCTAACTCAATGAGGAAACAGAGGGATTCTGTACGATAAGACATGATTGAGGAGTGAGAGGGTGAAGAGTGAAGAATATAATATATTAGATATTTTATAGTGATTCAAGCGAGAAAACATTTGTCTATTGAGCCACTAATAAGTAGGTAGTAACTTATCAAATGAGAGTTATGGGCTCTTCATTTTGGGATGGGAAAAGTAGGATGATCCAATCTTTTGAGTTACAAAAGATGATAGAAAAATACTTCTCCTTTTTAATGGAGGCATGATTGCACAATGCTTCCATGCTTCTCCATTGTCTCCTTCCCCCTCCCTCTCCCATGTTCTCAAGATCCCCTTCCTTCTTCTTTTATCCTCCTCTTCTTCACTTGTGGCAGTTGATAGATGAAATGATTATTGGATAATGATGGCAAGACATGGCATCAAAGATAAGGATAGTTGCATGGAACATCCGACCATATTTGTTGATAATATTGTAAGTTAGTGATGATGTGTACTAGGCAAAGATCATGGGTACATAAGTTTGAATAACTTGGATGGAAGTGACAGTTCAAAGGGTACTCTGATATTTCGTGTCATTCAGGAATTACGATCCATGTATGGGCATGAAGTTGTAGTGCTCTGTGCGCGAAAGATGTTATATATAAGGCATAAAAAACACAGAATGCTGTTAGAGTTGTTGATGGTTGTGCCATCAAGTGATGATGTGGACTAGTTATATGTTATATGTCAAACCCAGGTCCTGGAGGCGAGGACGCGATTAAGGGATAAGAAAATCTATTTTGTATTCACAAAGAGAATATGCATATACAAGAGATACAATAATATATATATATGCATCAGAGTAAACAGAGGAAGTGAAATAAAGCTAATCCATTAATAGAAGTTCAATTAACCAATACATTCAAATGACAATAGATATGATACAATCCAACATGAAAGTAAATATAGAAAAAGCAGGAAAGAAAACCACCCAACCCACAAAAAAATATAAATATAATAAACTACTATAAAATAATAAATACCAAAAATAGTTTATTGCTAGTAACCTTACTCTTGAGGTGGTGGTCCACCAAACATGCCTGAAGGACCTGATGAAAAATACAACGGGTGAGTTTGATAAATCAAACTCAGCAAGTAGCTAATATCTATCAAAGTATAAACGGAAAAGAAATAGGCCATGTAATATGGACAACTAAAAGGTTGAAGTAACAACCTAAAGAGATGAGTAGTAATCTATAATCCCAAAATCAAAATAGCCATGAGATATGCCATGTTTCCTACAATAGAAATCTAATTAATATGCTAGTAACATTAATGCATGTGGCAAGTTATTACTATCAATGCAATTATTTTAAATGCCAGAAAATGGAATCACATTAGGTATCGTCACACCACAAAATGACCTACAGTCATTTATTACTTCTAATTCATGTTTGTTTATACTCCCTTACATTTAAATATATGTATTTGTTGTAGATTTAGCATATACCCATATCATGAAGGTAAACACCAACCCACAAAAATTTAGTAATTTTCTGTAGAGTCGTCACTTTAGGGGCCCGTCAATCCTGCATAGCCAAAAATCAATAGGGTTATATCAACAAACACACAAACATATAGTGCAAGTACTATTTTAATAAATCAATATGATAATTATAATTTATATAGTCAACATGATTTACAATATGAGAATCATATACTGCATTAAATAAAATTTATGTATATGAATTTAACCTTTTACAACAAAAATCATTTTAAATGCTAAAAGCTTGTACATCAACAAATTAAAATAATACTATTTCTATCACATGATGATTTCAATATGAGCCATAAATAAGGTCCCTGGTATGCGCACAATACCAACAAATATTGGAAATAGAACTGATAATCTAAATAATTATAAAAAATTATAATACAAATATCACAGATTACACCCCTAACAAAGAAGGGTACATTTACACTAAAAAAATAACAGTTACTTACATTTAGGAGAGTGACATGAAACTTCAAGCCTAAATGATAATCAACTAACAGTGTAATGAGGACCACGACTAAAAGATCTTACAAATAAGAATCATGATGAATACACCAATGCTTGAAACATAAGGTTTACAAACCTGAGCTTCAATATTTCTATATAGGAATATAATGAATATCCTTAATCAAGCCTAAATGATAACATAACAATTTGAGCATCAAACATAAATAAGACTTCCTCCCAAAGAATGATAAATTTATCATAATAGTATTTCCACACAATACAAATCAAATAACATAAACTCTACAAAAGAGAGAACATCCCTCCTATTACTTAGCAATAAAGAAGAATGAGGGAAAAGAGAATGTTTGAACTCACTATTGGAGGAAGGACTCGTTGCAAATTACTGTCGTGAAAAAAGGGCGAGGAGGAAGGAAGGAAAAGAGAGGGTTTCGATGACTGCTGCAAGGGAGAAAGAGGAGGATATGATGCCCTACACTTTCATTTGCCGCCCTAAATGGCAAGAGAAGAGAGAGAGAGAGAGAGAGAGAGAGAGAGAGAGAGAGAGAGAGAGAGAGAGAGAGAGAGCACGGGCGGGATAATCAAAAGAGTGAGAAGAATCACGTAATTATCGTGATTGAGAGGAGAAATAGGAAACCTAGTACTTGAAACGATGGCTACATTGATCCGATCGAAGGAGCAGGAGGAGGTTCAGCCAGCTTGCGTGAGCAGGAGAAATCTCGGATCGAACCGGTCTGGGTCAGGATATAATATACATGATATAACACTATATGAGCTAGAAGTATGGGCAACGTAAGTGGAACTGACAGTGCAAGGGGGGTAATGTAATAATCCAAAATAAAAATTATTTTAAAATAATAATTTTTGAATTTTTATTTGTACTAGAGCGCTTCGGCGATGTGCCAGTGAGCATTGCAGTGATAGGTTTAAGAGCATAGTGGCGCTAAGAATTGTTGTTGCTGTATTTGAGTCTCTATTTCAATAATAATTTTAAATTTTGCATTCGACATTGTGGCACTATGCCATTAATAGTATTTTTATATATTTTTTATTATAAATATTTTTACCACCTCTCTTACAGCCTCGATTTCTATCATGGCTTGCTCAAGAAGAAAAAGAGGGAAAGGGAGTGGGAGAAGCGAGGAGGAAGAGAAGAAAGTCAATCGGGGCCTTTTTGTCCATCATTCCTTTCATGATAATTATTTTATTCATTATAAGTAACTATTCTCTTACTTCTATTTTTGATGGTTTTAATTTCTATGAATTTTATCTCTCCTAAATCAGATAAAAATACATTATCTTCTGATTTCATGAGTTTTCACCAACTTGTAACTTTTGATATGTTATAGATTTAATAATTCTGAATAATTTGATATAATTTTATTATATTTTTACTAATTAAATATGAGTAAAAGAACTTTTGTGTAAAAATGAGTAGGGGAAAAGGCATACTAAAAATGGTTGAAAGTGATGTACAGTGATGTAATATGTGCTGAAATGATTGATATAACTGATATGTACTGGAATGTGATACTAATCTGACAGAAAGGATATTCTGATTGATATCAAATAAATGAAATGATAATCTCATGTGATAACCTTAAGATTTATTGTTTCACTGATAAGAGTCATAAGGAGCTGAAGACTAATTGTGAGTTATAAAGAGTCAAGATGACTAATTCACATAATTCAAGGAGTTACAAAGGGTACACTGATTGTGACTCATAAGGGGCAACTGATTGGGAGTCATAAGTGCAAAAGTAAGATACCCTCAAGATATCCTTATCTGAATATATGATAAAATGCTGATTACTTATACTTATTATTATTGATTATTGACATTAATTATTGATATTGATCACTGTTAGTGCTTATTGTTACTGAATATTAATATTAATATTATTGTATAATTATATAATTAATAGACTGATGAGAATGATTGAATGATATGATTGAGTGAAACTGATTAAATAATAAAGATAAAATGATTGATTAATTGATACATGTGATTGATACTAACAGCTTATATTGATTCACAGATTTTCTTATATGATTTAAAGCATGTTATTTTCTCTTTTTTCTTGCATTAATTTTAGTTGTAAGATTTAGTTATTAGTTGGGCTTTTATGCTAATTATGTGGTATTTGTATGATTTTAAGTAAAAGTATGAAGCCTTCAGGTTGAGGCTAGATGGTGATATTCTTTTGTAGTTTGCTTTCAATTCCTCTTTTTTATGTATAATCTAATCTCCCCCCCCCTCTTAAAAAACAAAAAACAGAGTATAAATACTAATAGAAATCATTAAAAAGATGTAATTTCATAATTATAACATGTTATTATTTACATCTAACTTTCAAAATGTGATATAAAATATCTTAAATATGACAAAAATGTACAACGATGGATACATTTCAAACAAGCCACATAATAAAAGGGCACTTAAGGCATAGATATATATGATTTCTAGGCTCTAAAAATATAACATACACAAGGTGTTAATATAAATGTCTCATGTCACACTCAAAAATCTAAGTTGGAAGAATCGCAAGTCTTTTTTCTTTTAATTTAATTTAAACATTAACCAGGGCAAACAATTTTCATATAAACAATAAAATATAAGCGACTAAAAGTATAAATGCATTTTTGGAATATTTACCACTTAATATAAGCCCAAAATACAATATGTTCAATAGTCATGATACAAAATATCAGATCCATCACTACTACATATCATAAGTATAAAAGAATAACTAATAATGCAGAATAAAAATCTACTAAGCACTCTGTCCAGAACCTCACTTCTTAGGATTCTTATCTTTATTTGAAAATATGTTAAAATCACATAATGAGCACAAAAGCTTATCAACTAACGTGCTACAACTGAAATCACTACACAATAATAACATAATATATAGTGTAGACATATATATCATTTGCCCTTGTATCAATCTTTTATAATATATTATATCAAAACCAATCAGGCTGCATACAATCATGTTTATGATATCATTCAATCAGTCTCCTCAATAATTACTCCTTAATAATCAATCTGTCATTTATATGTCTCATCAATCATCCATCCTATACATCATATGTCCTATTTATTATTAGTCATTTGTCATATCTATTTGATCATATATGTTATCCATCAATCTAATAGTATGTCCATTTATAATCAATCTAATTGTTATATCAATAAGGAGTCATCATTCTCTGCCCGTTAGTGCAATTAATCAATTGTTTATAGGCTAACAACTAGGCTGACAATACAACTTTAATTTAAAGAAAAAGTCCATTAACCCACACCCCTCTAGAGCGTAACACACACACACACACATCATTTTAATCATAATAATAATAAATATCATATATATTTAATACAACTATCAGTATACTCATATATAATCTTTTCAGTCATATTATTATCAATCTCAGCTGTCTCACCTAACAAATCAGTTCATTCATTTACCTGTTCTTACGTATATTATTTCCTTCATATCATATATACATATTATTAAAGACATCCTATGCAGCTTCCTGTACACATTATATATATAATCATCATGACATGCAAATCTACAATGTGCTCATCATATGCATGTATAAGTATAATGCCAAAATGCATGTAATTACGAAACAAACAGTAATCATATGCATATCAATTATTCAAATCCAAATTCAGTACATTGTCTACTAATAATTTTACAATCAGAAAATTTCCTACTTATTTCAGATAAAATAACACACATACAAAACTAATTGGCAAAATTACCATATAAGCCAATCAAAACATTCAAGATAATGATATCTATCACATACCGAAAGTTGCACAATGAAAGTTTACTAAATTTGGAGATATTATATTTTTATCACTTTTATGAGAGAGAAATATATCAAACTCAAAATCATTAAAAACAAATGTAGAGCAGAGGTCTCTTACTGTGATTATAACACTTTTTTATAACAAATGAAACATATAGAAAAGCCCCACAGAGCTTCCTCTCTCTTTTATCTCTCCCATTATTTTCTTCTCTTCCTTGTCTCCTTCCCTGGAAAAAAAAAATAAGGGGTAGGGTGAGAGCTGAGTGGAGGAGAAAAAATATATCTATATAAAATATTTTTTAGTGCCTAGAGATGCGGTGCTCCAATTCAACGCAACAACACCGCATACTCATTCCAGAGTTAATGTAAAACAGAGAGCATCGGCATTGCCACATCGAATTCTAACACCCCAGCGGTACACCCCCAGAGCCGATGCACTAGAAAGTATTTTTAGATTTTCATATTTATCATTTTAAAGTATTTTTAGATTTTCAAATTTTTTACATCTCCGACCCTTAATTATTAGTTGTTTTTACAAACTCAAGCTATCCAATCAAAAAGAGAATGGTTGATGAAGAAACTTTATGCCTGGCATATTTTCACCGGATACCTAAGATAATCAACGTAAATTTCTTAACTTTGTAAAATGAAAGATAAACTTTCTTCATTTGTAGAAGTTTATCTAGAAATATATATCTCATTTTAAACTTAATTATTATGATTACATATTAATTAAGTTTTAATGATGCTATGAAAATTTTAATTAGCCAAAATAAAATTTTGATAATGAATTACTTCATCCAATTACATGATTATTAATCATTATAATTTTACATTACATAGTGAAAAATAAATGAAGTTTAATAATTGAAATAAACCCTATTGATCCTTAATTAGTTTTTTTAATAGTTATTTATACATACTCTTATTAATTAAGTAATTAAATATTTATCCCAACTAATTATCATATTTCAACTCCAATAAATCCCATTATTGTTAATTAAATCTATAATTAAATCTTAATTGATCTCAATGAATAAATATAAATTAATTGATATAATTTAAATAATTAAGAGTTACTAATTTTAAGCCATCTTAATGCCTTCCTCCAGTTCTTCAGTCGTCCCCGCCATCCCCCCCCCCCCCCTACTCGAGGCTCGGCGAGGAGGCCGAGGCCATGGAGTTCCGCTCTGAGAGTCCAATCTCCATGGACGTTCCCTCCTCGATCCAAGCCCTAGCCCAGCACAAGCACGTTCGCTGCATCGTCAAGCTCGGTCTCTCTCTCTCTCTCTGGCTGTATTTTCTTATTCGAATCCGTGAAACTTGTGAAGATTTCTCGTTCAGGTGGGGCAGCCATCACCTGCAAGAATGAGCTGGAGAGGATTAATGAGGAGAGTCTGGTAGTAGTATGCTCACAGTTGAGGGAAGCGATGAATCCGGAGACGGTGGAGTCTCAGGGAAAGGTTTTAGGGATGGATTGGAGCAGGCGGCTGGGGGCTTCTATCGAATCCTTCGCCGATGATTTTGACGTGGATTCCACGTTGGTTTCCGACAGCGGCTTCATCATTGTCCATGGAGCAGGTTTGCCCATTACTTCTTTATCTGAAGTTCGATCGTAGCCTTGTGGTAAAATATGTGAGTGCGAAGTTCGGTTTAGCGTTTGGAGGAAGCGAAAGGATTAAACAGGTGGATTATGTTGGAGGTTAATCTGATTCATCACATATTGGGGTGGATTTGTTGCGATAAATCAGCTAGGTGAAGTCATCTCAATTAATCGTTAGTAAGCTATAATTACGTTTGCTTGGATGCATGCATCCCACATCACCGCTTACCAACCCACTCCTACTCCATTCAATTTCGGCATCAACGTTTAGTGTTTTAAAGTTGTTTTCATTGATTTGTAAAGTGGTGCAGCCATATGTGCCAGTACATGTATTGCTTTGGTTAGTCATGGTAATGATGGCAGTCTTTGAGCTCAGTCAGTTGAGTTGACAACTTGAGGCTTGATTATCTGATAATTATATGGGGGATTACATACATACCACTTTGTATCATGTTATTTATATATCTGACATTCAAAACTTTAAAATTTCATGCCTACCACCCATAGATAATTTTAATATCAAATATGTCACTCTTATATTTTATTCCTACCATCCATACCACCTTGTAAACTTTAATATTTCATTCCTCACACACATATTTGATCTATGGGTGATAGGCATGAAATATTAAAGTTGTGGTTGTTAGATATATAAATAGCATTATATAAAGTGGTATGTATGTAAATCCCCTAATTATATGTGTCCTTACTAATGCTTTTGCAATTTGATCTAATATGGTTATATATTTTAGCTCAATTAATTTGTTTTCTGCTCCAAATTTATCATACTACACTCCTGGATTTATTTAAGTCCCTCTTATATTCTGCATCATTTTTTCATGCAAGTTGATGCCATTCTTGATCATTATGATGACCTAAATTTTACTTTTAGGTGTCTTTAAATCTAGCCTTTTGCAATTTTGTTTGAATGAAGATAAAAATTGGTCTTTGTCGCAGACCTATTGATGTTGAGGACATAACTTTGAAAGAATGAGTGATGGTTTTTTCAATGGAAGTATTTCTGTCAAAGTTTTCGCTAATTTTGCTATGTTTTGAAATTACATGAAGAAAATAAATTATAGAAGGATGAATTTGAAAAAAAGAACCATCAATTTGTCTATTGCTAAAGTTGGTCTAAAGTTATTGCCTTATGAAGTAGATGTGAGAGATCATGTTAAATGATCTCTAAAAGATTGATAACCAATGGTGAAAGGTGTGACGTATAGAAAACTATTGTTGGGAGAATAGGGTGATTTATCAATTATAGGAGGGTCTTAATCTATTGACTCCTTTATTGATGCTGTTCTCATCCTTATCTTGCTTAAACTTTGAAAGCATGTTGGTATGTTCTTTGAAAAGGAATTACTCAATTTCATCTATCCAATGATTTTATAATTACCATTGGGAGTTGAATCTGATAGGTTTGACCTCCTATGAAGTGGATGCTCTCTTAATATTCTTTTTACTGTCAATTCTTCCTATTTTTTTCTTTATTCACGGAGGCATTCATATGTATTACAGTTGGATTTTGAATACCATGGTTCCTCTTAAAAATAGCCTTCTTTGTAGGATCATATTTTTGAGAAAGACTGCAAGAAAAACTTCTCTTTCACATATGGATTTCAAGATTTCTACAAATTTTGTCGCGTGCAATTCCCTTCCGAAGGACGTTTCTCATCATTTTCTCATATGTAACTTCCTGTTTAACATTTGAAAAAGGATACTCTCTTTCTCTTTATAGAGTTTCTACTGCTAACTTATGGACTTATTATTTTTTTTGAATTGATCACTATATTAAGGATATTGCTGAAGACATTTAGGATATGTTCATGTTGTTTGCTATTTCGAAAACTTTGAAGGAATGGAACTTTAACACCACCAAGGATGACAAATCAATTTGGTTCAATACACTATCTGAAGGTTACTTTTGGATAACTATAGTTATGAAAATAAGACGCATCTTATAGGAGGATGGCTTTAAATTCCCCAATCAGTCTATTACAACTTTTTAGAGCTTTCTTTTGATCCCTGAATTTTTGTTATGTTGTTTTCCTTTGATTTTTTTTATAAAATTCTTAACTTTGTAAGAATCTTTTCTTCTATTAATGCGAAGGATTTTTCCTAGCCTTTTAATGAGTACAACATGTAGATCATATAACTTAAGTTTCTTTGGCCTATTGTATGCACGATTAACACTACAAAGATCATGTTAAACTATGAAATGGTCTGGTAAATCCCAAGGTTAAGTGAGATATATTTATACTTACTGCTTGATTGCTTCAATTAGGATGATCATATGCATCACACGCTAATCAATTGGGAACATCAAACACCAGTCTTCTAATAGAAGGGCCAATTAGGAAGACACGCATTGAATGTCTGTTGTTGGTAGGCATCAAACGACAATTGACTGTAGGCTTGATTATCCTCAAAATTTTTATTGTTGAAAATCCTCTTATGAATATGTAGAAACATGACCTTTATGTATGTTTGTAAAGAAGTTCTTGTCATTATTGCCATAATACTGGAAACTAAATCTAATAGTCTGAAAAATCCTCCTTGATTATTTGATATTTTTTGCACTTCTTAATTCTTTAATGAATTAATAATTGAGCTATATTGGGCTCATCAGATTCGTCTAATCAAGATGCTCGTTTTAACGATAAGCGCACACAATTCTAAGGATGTTTGATTCCCAAAGTGGCTCAAAGTTTCTTATTATGATTCAAATGCTTGATTTAGGCTTATTTGGACTCTAATTAAGGTATTCTTGGTACCATTGAGCTTGTCTTGCTGAACCACTTTGCCTTGACTATAAATTTATTGAAAATGAAGTTTGGATGATCTTGAAATGAGTTCCCAAAATTTTTAGCTCGAATACTTGATTTCTTTGAGACATTAAAATTTGTGCTTGATCAATTGAATTTTTATTGGTGTATGAACTCTATAAAAGCAAAGGATTGGTAAAGCATATCTTAATCAATCATGCCGAGGTTGATGAAGATTCTGATGCTTTCATCATATTGGATATATAAATTGAAAGAAATTTTTGTGGATACTCTGGCATCATTTTAGGCGCAATTTCTATAACCATACTATGTTTTTTTCATCAGCCACACGACTTTTATTTGTGTAGGTTCTTTTGGCCACTTCCAAGCCAGTAGAACTGGAGTCAACAAAGGAGGATTACATCTTCCACTTGTTAAGGCTGGTTTTGTGGCTACTCGGATCTCTGTGAGTGTTAAGTCTACTGAATTATTTTACCTTTGAATCTTAAGATGCTATGTGTGTACAAATCAGAGCACCATGTTGCTTATATCTTTTCTTGCTTTCTATTTTTCTGCTTTATACTTCTGGCTATTTTACCACTTGTTTTAATTTCCACATGTCTTTTCTTTTGAAATTGACAATTAACATGATGGTTCTTCTAAATCTATAGTACTGATGTGCTTTATCATACAAAATGATATTAACTGGGGTAAATAAGTGAAAATCTCTTCTTTGTTTTCCCTTTTCTCCTTAAAGTAGCTTAGTTTTCTGAGGTCGGGAGGACTTCTTTGTAAAACTGGGCAACCATAGCAGTAAACTTTTCCGGAACAATGATCATTGGAAAGCAATAAAAGTGCAGTGGCTTTAAACTACTTTCCTGAGATCTTCTACATAATGTCTCCTGATTCTATGCATCTACTCAGTGAAAATTGCGGATTAATTTAGTCGCATCCCCGTAATGGAAGATGGTACACCCTAGCAAGAATGGGTATGATGAATTATTTAACCTTCACCCGCTGTTTCATAACCTGGGGTTAAGGCCAAGAATGGTGGCTTTGTTTTAAATGTAGAGGAGTCATATCATAATGATACAATAATGGCAATGAGAGAAGGCGAACCTAGATTCATTCATCAAAGCAAAATGATTACAACAACAACAACAACAACATCAAGCCTTTATCCCACTACGTGGGGTCGGCTACATGAATCCTTTTTCTCCATTGTGTCCTATTAAAAGTCAAATTCTCGTTTAAATCTAATAAAGAAAGATCATTTCTAATATTTTCTAACCAAGTCTTTTTAGGTCTACCTCTACCTTTCTTAACATAAGTCAAATCTAAGACCTCTACTTTCCTAACCGGGTCATCGGGAGGCCGCCGTTTTACGTGACAAAGCAAAATGATTACATGCTAAAAAAGAAAGAAAAGAAATAAATTTCTAAGAAAGACATTTGAATGAAATATTGCTAAATGGACACAAACTATTACTCATACCACATTAGGATATGTAACTAAAGATGTTCCTGTGGTGGTGGTAAATGAAAAAAATGAGACGGATTTGCATTAACGTCAATGAGTGAGCTTGCAAAACAAATTTTGCAGATAACTTCTTATTAAGGCATAAACAGCAATGCATGGGACATTCAAAAATGCTTAGTAGTAAAGAAAAAAAATTTATGACAATATCTATGCGTAATAGAAGCAATATGAGAACTAATCAGCACAAAAGATCTGTATGCAGCAAACTTTACATGCATTAAAAATCACCAATTTTTTTTAACAATAATTGGAGGCATAATGCAATAAAGCTCTACTAAGAAGAAGCTTACATTTATGTCCAATGCACAAATATAATAATTTATCAATGAACAAAATAAACCATCACAATCTCCAATGCATGACTAAGCTAAGCAATCAATGAGCATTCACACTATATTTTTACATATCAAGCGAGTCTCAATGGATTTTCATCCATTAATAATGTTCATAACAATTTAGACCTTATGATATTCTAATAGAGTTGTAGAAATGCTTAGGAGTTGAAGGAATTTCTTGACTTTAAAAAAAATTTCAATGTTATTTTAAAAACTAAAAAGATGCCAGATGAGTGGAAGAGTGTGTTGATTCATATTTTTAAGAATAAAAATGATGCATAGGAGTTTGCGAATTATAGATGAATTAAGTTAATGTGTCATACATTAAAACTATGGGAGAGAGTTATTGAGCATAGGTGATGACGTGATACTAATGTTTCTCAAAATCAATTTGGATTCATGCCGGGTAAGTCTACTATAAAAGCTATGCATTTATTGAGAGGTTTAATGGAGAAATATAGAGAGAATAAAGAGAATCTACATATGATATTTATTGATTTAGAGAAAGCATATGATAAAGTTTCAAGAGAAGTGCTCTGATGAGTTCTAGAAAAAAAAGGAGTAAAAAATGCTTATATTAAAGTCATTAAGGATATATATGTAGGAGCTATTACTTGTGTTCAAACACAAGGTGATTTGACCAAGTATTTTCCTATTTCAGTTGAATTATATCAAGGATCAACTTTAAGCCCATATCTTTCTGCTTTAGTCATGGATGTTCTTACTAGACATTTACAAGAGGATGTATCATGGTTTATGCTTTTTGCTGATGATATTCTTCTTGTTGATAAGACTAGAGAGGGAATTGATGGAAAACTTGATTTATGGAGCTCAACATTAGAGTCTAAGGGTTTTTGTTTGAGTAGATCTAAAATTGAATATATGGAGTATAATTTTAATAGTAATAGATCTAATGATAGGATTGCAATTTTGGATGGTCAAGTCATTAATAAGAATACAAATTTTAGATATCTTGGGTCTATTATTCAAAGTGATGGTTGTTATGTGTGTAATCTGATTGTGTTGATCAATCTGGTTATTCTGTTGTCTTGGACCTCAAAGATTGTTGTGTATACTGGGTGGTGCGGGGGGTTTACTCCTGCTTCTTTGCACCCGAATTTTTTTTTTGTACAACGCCCTGACGCTGCGTACCCGAGCCCCCGACGCTGTGTTCCCGAGCGCCCTAGCACTGAACGACAAAGAACAGAGCACCGCAAAGGCCTAGATATGGCGCCGCAGTGGTGCAAGACAGAGGCTTGAGCGCCGCAGCGCCCCAAACTGGCGCCGCAGTGCTGGGAGACGGATTGAACGATTTTCTTTCTTGTTTTCTGAAGGGTTGCGTCTCTTGGAGTTATTTTACTTGGCATTCTCTTGTATTTTAGTTAGGGAAAAAGTGAGAACGGTGCATGTGAGAAGAGAAGCAAGGAGAGTGAGAGAGAAGAGAGATCTGTACTTATTTCTCCCGATTTTTAATCATGGATTTCTTGGTGTGGTGTGGCTCTGTGGTTTTTTTCCTATTTTGAGTTTTTCCACATTAAATCCTGGTGTCCTTTACTTTTCAATTGCTTTTACTTTCTTGCTTGTTTTGTCATTGTGGTGTTTACTCCTCCTCATCTTCCTCAACAATGGTGAAATAAATGGGGATATTATTAGTAGAATTCAAGTTGGATGGTTGAAGTGGAGGAATGCATTGAGCCTGTTGTGTGATAGAAAGATACCCCTCAAACTTAAGGAAAAATTTTATTAAATGGTGGTGAGATCTGCAATGCTTTATGACGCAGAATGTTGGCCATTGAAAGAGAAACATAAAATTAAGTTAAGGGTTGCAAATATGAGGATGCTCAGGTGGATGAGTGGCTTCACTCTTAGAGACAGATACGTGAAAAGATTAGAGTAGCTCCAGTGACAAATAAATTATACAGAGTAGCCTTAGATGGTTTAAACAAATAAAACGTCGGCCTTCCAATGACACGATTAGGAGAGTAGATGATGAGGACATCCACTCTAGTTTTATTTTTATATTTTTATTTGATGTATTAGATTTATTTTAATGTTTATTGTCTTTTCCAATTTTGCCCTTACTTAAGAGGTTTAGACATATGTAAGCTCAAGGGGCATTTTAGTACTTTAGATTGTCTCTTTGTTTTGGGCTATTTAAAGCCCTCCCCTCCTCCTTTGTGAGGGGATGATGACTTATGAATAAAATTTTAGATTTCTTTGCTTGATCTCTTAGTGAGTTCTTGAGAGGAGAAACCCTAGGTGGGTGATTGCAATACTCGTCAACCATTGGTGGATTCCAAGGTTCGCGGTTCTACGATCTCTTTGTGAGTTCTTGGTTCTTTATTTTAGTCTTCACCCTCTCTTCCCCCTCTCCCCCTTTCCAAGCAACCGCCGGCTCCACCTTCCTCCCCTCCTCCCACGGCCAAGCTTCATCCCACACCTAAACGGCCGCCCCCTTTTTTTTCCCATCGTCCCCTACCCTCCACCCCACCACCGGCCTCCACCACCACTACCCAAAGCCGCCGGCTCCACCTTCCCCACCCAAGCGGCCGACCACACCCCATGCCCTTTCCTAAATTAGGATCATGCGAATTTGGAAATTATTTGATTTCAAATTTCAAAAGAGTTTGAAAAGTCAAAGCTTTCCTAATTTAAAATTGCCTAAGTTTGGAAGGTCCTAATTGAAGTTGCAATCAATTAAATTCAGATTTTCCTTCTTTCCTTTCTCTTTAATCCTATCTTTGGAAAGGTTCTTATTTAAATCAATCAATCAAATCATGATGGATTGATTAATTAATGCCTTAAGACCCTATACATTGAATCTAGACACTTTTCCCTCATCCCCTCTTGGCCGAAATCCTCTTGTCCCCACCTATTTAAATCCCTTCCAAATTAAAACCTCCCCCTTTGGAATTAATTCAAATCTCCTCCCCTCTCTCTCTCCTACCCGCCGACCCCAAGCTCTCCTCCCTCCAATTAATTTGAATTTTGATTCAAGTTGCCACCTAAGCAAGGAGAATTAATTCCTGAATATTCCCCCAGCTGTCCACGTAATTTCCCACTTCATCCTTCCATATCTCATGCAACCCTTAGGAGGAACTCCCTGAATTTCCTTCCTCCTGCTTGCTGTCCAGAATTATGGATTGATCCCATCTGCTGTCCTACGGTTAGGACCATTGATAACTGCTGTCTATCAAGGGACAGCTGGCTGTCCAGATTTCTGGATTGATCCCACCCATAATCCTAAGGTTGGAATCCATGGTAGCTGCTGTCCAGAACATCCCAAGCATTATTCCTAAGGTTGGAATCCATGATAGCTGCTGTCCAGAACATCCCAAGTATTAGAAGTTGCTGTCCAGTAATCCAGGATAGTGTAATTCTGCTGTCCAGAATTTTGGAATCAAGAAAACTGCTGCCCAGCATCCTGGAGGGCTAAAAGCTGCTGTCTAGAATATGCTCCAGGCCACCGGTTTGCTGTCCAAAGACTCCAGCAAGGATTTATTACTGTCCAACCGTCCAAGAAGTCGCCAGTTGTTGTCTACTTCCTCTCAAACCTGCAGACTACCACCAAAAGCTTCGTAGAATTTCTTTCTTTGAGTAAACTCTCCCTCTTAATCTCTTATTTTCCTAGTTTACTCCTCATTCGTGGTTATTATGGAGTCATGAAGATAATGTTAATTCTCATCAGCTATAACTTAGTAAATTAGATAATTGAGTGAGTGGATTCTTATAATACTAATCTCATTGTTAGTCTAGGGATTTCTTGTTGAAACTTCCATGTATGCAATTCTTGATTAATTGAGTGTTTTACGATCTTAATTTCTAGGCATGTAGTTCGGCCTAAACTTGTTTTTCCGCTCATTATGTTTTACTTCGTCGTTCAAACTCACTTGATGGATATAATTATTTTGTTTTCTAAATGCTAAACGTGCAAATTCATTGAGTGTTTCATCCATTTATGTATTGTTCTACATCAGTAGATATATTGGATTTGACGAATGTTAAGAAATGTAGAGGTAGACCTAAAATGTGTGCGCTCGAGTTGAAATGTGCGCACACCAAATAATGCTAATTATCTATAATGTTATGCATATGCCAGTGTCTTGATAAAAAAGGAAGCATACTCTTTCTAGAATAGGAAATAATTAGTGTATATGTGTGTGAGTGTTTCTAACATATCAAAATTAAAAAAATTAGGAATGTCTTATTAATTCAAACCCAATAATTTTAACCAGTGCAATTCTAAAAAAATTTCAAATTTTATTGGCAATGATCATGCATAAGCTAGCTAATAGATCAGGTTATTGACGTGAAACATGCCATCATATTTGAGGGGTGTTCATTCAATGTGAAATTGTAAATCTATACTAATTGGTAAAGTATCTAATTGGTTATTTTGCTTATTTCTATGTTATTATTATTATTATTATTAAACACAATAAATATATAATAATCAATTTATATAATATATGTACTAATGCCTTCATATATTTTATTATGATGAATTGTTTACATTCTTCCATTTTTTTAAGTAGAGAACATGCAAATGGTCTTTTCATTCTTTTTTTTAATTCTATATTTTAAAAATATGCAATGTATGATAATGCGTGATATTGAGTATTTTGTATTTCTAAATAAGCAATCTATTTGATATAAAATCATTAATTTTATAATATCAAATAAATTACTGGCAAATTAATTTATTTTTTAAATGTAAAATAAACCATCTATATGTTTTTTTATAATGCATGAAAGCACTCAAATTCATGACATAAATGCATGTTACATTATATTTAGATTGAATTATTTCTATAATTCACCTAATATTAAATTTTGATTTTAAATACACATGATATGCAAATTGAATTTAAAGAAAATTATTTAATTATTTTTTTAATATTAAAGGCAAATTTAGCATTAAATGGACAAATCAAATAAATTTCTTGAAAAAATTTAAAAAATAGTAGAAACTATTTTTATAGGTCAAATATTTTATATAATTTTTAAACATAATTTTCTTTAATTTAACACCAATTTTGAATAATTAATAGTAACACAATGTAAAATTATATGAAGTATTTGACCAAAATAGCACATGCATTTTATTTTTTTCGAAAATATAGAGTAGTTTTGAAAAAATAATGAAATTTATTTCATAATTTTGTGAATTGTATTTATTTAGTTATGAATGTTTGAAGTTTAGTGATTAATTTAAATCTCCAATTTCATCCTTTCCCTAAGTGATCTTTCCAATTAATTTTCCTTAATTAATTACTCCAAATTAATTTCTGATTTGGAGATTTGTTATCAATTCTATTTCCTTAATTAGGAAGCTATGATTGACAACTCTATTAAATCACCAATCCAACTCCCCAATCATTGCTAGCCCCCCCTCCTCTTGCCTCTTTCATCCTTTCCTTAAGTGCTCCTTCCAATTAATTCTCCTCAATCAATTGCTCCCAAATTAATTTCAGATTTTGGCTAATTGCTGTAATTATTTCCAGATTTTCTAATTGTTGTCCCTGCTATAATATATCCTCTAAATCTGAAATTAAAACTCATGCTTCCTCCCTCCCTTTGATGGCCGGCCACAACCCCACCCCCTCCTCCTAAAATATTCATCCTAACTTAATCTTTCTCTTGAGGAAGGAAGATGTGAACCCTCCTCCCCTGGCCAGCTACACTTCGCCCCTTACCTCCATCCCTAAGCCTTAACTTATTATCAATTACAAGACTTGTTTGGTTCAAGGAGCAATCCCAACAATTCGACGGCCGGTTTGGGAGATGGTGGAACAAACACCAAGAACATGAGAACGGTAAGCTCTCTCCCTAACCCTATATCTCTTCGACTCTTCCTCAATCATGACATCATTTAATTATGAAGACTTATCCGCTTAACCCATATTACGAGTATGTGTGAGTGGATCTTTTATAGTGACTATTCTAATTGTTAATTTAGGAATTCTCTTTGAAAGCCTCACATTAGAATGGTATGATTTGATTTGATTATTTTGTGATCCTAATATTATTATGTAGTTGATTACCTAATCTTAGTCACTATCTTGTTGGCTTAAATCTTTGCTAAGAACGAGAGAAATTGATAAATTTCAAAGCTCTGTGATGAGGACTCAACAGGAGATTTCGGAACGTCTATCACCGGAGGCATGGTAGATCGACGACTACGATTAGGAGTCTTTTTTTTGATATATTTCTTGTATTAGTTTATTTTATTTTTGTTTGATGATTGTACCCTTGCTGGTTAGTTGTTTTGAGTTGTAGCCCTGAGGACATTTCAGTCTTTTCTTTTTCTTTTCTCTTTGAGGCCTATATATAAGGTCCTTAGTCTTGTATTAGGGTTTAATGCTTAATTATTAAAAAAATTCTAATTTCTTCTTGAGCTTGTAAGTTCTTGAGTGGTGAAGTCCCAAGGTGTGGGCAAAAGCAACACCCACCAGTCGCAGAATTTATCCGGGCTCGTGGTTCGATTTCTTCCCCCTTCCTCCAACTGCCGGCCACCCTCTTCCCTTCGTAGCCGCAGGCCCCAAAGCCTCCTTCTCCCCCACTAGTTGCCGGCCCATGACCCTCCTCCTCTCCATCTACCCGCCGGCCAATCCCAAATCCCTCCCCCTTTCATAGCCGCCAGCCAACCCTTATCTCCCACAACTGCCGGCCTCTCTCCCAACCACTCCTAGCCGCCGGCCACACCCCTTTTCCCCCCCATAATGATGATTTCAATCATCATTACTACCTACCTAAATTAGCCTAAGTAATTTGGGACATAAATTAACTCAATTTGAAATTCAAATTTGAATTTCAAATACTTTCCTAAATTATCTAAAGCTAAAATAGGAAAGTTCCTATAATTAAGTCTAATTTAATTTTAAATTAGATTTGATGTTATTATCCCCTTCCTAAATTGGAATAATGATTTAGGAAGCTTTGGATTTCCCCTCAATCCCCTCCCTTCCCCATGCATGCCGCCCCCCCCCCCTCCCCCCCCCCTCCCCCCCCCCCCCCTCTCTCTTCTCTCCACTTCAATTACCTCCCAATTGAATTTGAAATTCAAATTTCAATACCCCTTTCCTATTTGACTAAACCTGAAATTAATTTCAGATTTTAGTTGCCTTTTCCCCTCTCCAAACTCTAACCCTAATTCCAAAAGCAATCCCCTTCTCCCCTTGGCCGACCCCCTCCCCCTCTTCCTCTCCTTTGGGTTTTCTTGTTTCATGAGTTATACCCAAGAGAAGAAGAAGACATTCGTACCTTCCCAACCTTCTTCCTAGTGCATGGTTGATCCCGAGCTCGACCACGGATTTGTTTATGATATTCAAGGATGGGCCATCATAAACCAATCACCCTTCTTCGACATTGATTTCGTGGACGACCAATCCGTCGAAGACATCGACCAGATCCTCTTCATCCTGACGACCGCCATTGACGAGCAACAAGCAACCGGACAGTGGTACCTCCTCCAACATCCACCGACCCCTCCAACCCCTGTCGACTTCCCATTGGGCATTACTGTAAGTTTCCTCTGCCTGAAGGTGGCATTATTAAGGTTGTTGAGATTCTTCTTCCACGAAAGCCCTCTCAAAGAGCGTGAGTGAGGGAGACTTAAGGTGAATTTTTTAACTGTTAAGTGGTGGATTTAAAGTTTCAGCATTTCAGTTTACATTTATTATTGAAGTTATTTTAAGTTCTTACAATTCTACTGTGTAATCGATTGCCTTAACAATATTGATAGTCTTAAATTCCCAAAATCCGATCTAGTGAAACATTAGTTTATTATTACTGTGCTTACATCAAATTTTTATAAATTTCGTAAGCAATTCCTACTTTGTTTCACATCACTCTATTTATGTATATGTAATTTTCAAATCAACAACATTTGCCTATATACGTAGTTCTACATCAAATTTGATTGTTTCTTATCATTTTGATGATGAGTAACACTATCGTAGAGTTTGGAAAATGCATATGTTGCGAATGAGCTGGTCATTTCCTTCACTCTTGATTATACTGAACGTAGTTCCCTAATACAAGCTTCTTTTTTATGTTTAAATTTGATCACAAAATTCAATTTTCTTGTTCATCTTATTATTTTTCAAAGAATACGGGTTTCTAAAATAGATTGTGCTATATGAGAAACTTCCAACTTCTTGCTATTTTTCATCTTAACTTCATCGGTTTTTTGCAACAATATTCCCTAGAAACATTTAAAATTCTTCATGTATTTTACATTTCTTATTTGCATGTTTTATTTATGATAGGTAACATCACTGAACCTTGAGATTGTTAGAGCTCTTGCTAGAGGTAACGTGTTAAGTTTATTTCTGCTTCAATTAGATGTTGCTATTTGGATTTGTTAAAGACCTTGCACTAATTCATTATAAATTTAACAAACACCAAAAGAGGCTCATTTTTCAATCTTTTTTGTTTTGTTTGCCTTGGTCCTTGCATACATTTGAGATCGATCATTGTTCAACTCAAATGCTGTAAAGGGCGGGCTTGCAGCAATAGCTAGGTTGTCTCAATTATGGCCTTAGGTCATAGTTTCGAGTAATAGAAGCAACCTCTTTGCATTTTCTATTTTTATCAACCCTTACAAACTTTGTATTGGCAGCCACAACTGATTACATTGTTTTGGTACTAGCAAAAATCGTAATGATGCGTTTTGCATGTTAATGTTCTGCAGTGTGGATAAAGAGAGATATATGGAACACTTAATTTTGTCTTCTCCTTAGTTGATGAGGAAATAGAAGTTGCTAGAAACACAGTTATAATTTGAAATTTGTCGAATGCAAACTTGCTTGTTACATGCGTCAACTATAGTACTGGCAATCTCGAGCAGAACAACACTTCAAAAATGGAACCTTTCTTAAAATTACCTACTACTATGGTTTCAGGCTTGAAATTTGAAAGTCTTTGTTTATGATTACTCATTACATTTGGTGTTCCTAAACGTTCCTATTTTGTGTTTCTATATATGCTTTTTGGAGATGTTATCTTAACTATTACGGAGTGTTATTAGACTTTAGAATTTTCTTTATAGATCTTTGCCTTGGTAGGATTATGGCTAATAATAATGATGATGATAATTATGCGAATGTTTTTTTCATTTACCTTGTTTGATGTGATGTTATGTTGTGTTTTCTTATTAATTATATGATGTATTTTGTTTGTTTCTCCTTTAAAATTTGAAAGAAATTGAATAATATTAATGGACTAGATAGAGGCTATGTAGATTATTGCCAAGTTGGGTTCCTCGATCTTTAGAAGGAAGGAGAAAAGATATCATAATATCCTACGGTCCTATTTATAGCATTTGCATATTTCAAGTAAAACAACCTTGAATCGAACACACGACGTCTACCAATAACATTGATATTTGAATAATGCAAATTCTAGATAAAAGTTAATCAAGTAGAACCTATAGATCTTTGCACACATTTTGCCTCTTTATTTCATTTTTGAGATTATCTGTTTCTGTTTAGGAAAGAAATTGATTAACATTATCATAGTGGTAAATTAGTTATATGAGTGTTGACCCAAATTTTGACCACCTGAATAGACCTAAATTGGCTAACTTGAATCAATCAATTCAAATTAGCTATTGGTTCATTTAGTTCAACCCTGAAACCGACTAAATCGAGCCAAATACAACTAAAGAGGTTTCAATTGGCTCATTTGTTCTAGTCTAAATATAAATCGAGTGTTTATTACCTTAATTTAGCCCTTCCACGCCTCTATAGGTTGAATCGTCTAAGGTTAGTTGAATGAATGTAGATGCAAAGAAGAGTGATAATCCTATAGTCTTTTCTTGCCTCTTTACCAATGATCCTTTGCTACGATAAGAGATTTCAAGCTATCAGGGGCATTCTCTCAACATCTTAGTTGGCCCTCCATAATCACATGAGGGTAAGATCATCATGTAGCTCCGTCCTCGTTTTAGTAGGTCTCTTGCAAATTGATTTAGGGAGGAGATGAAAATGTTAGAGAGAGAAAGGGGAGAAACAGAGAAAATTAAGAGGGGAGACGCAGACTCACAAGCTTAGCAGTAGTATTTGATCCTTTCTTATTCTCTTCAAGAATCACATGGTTTGCTTGCAATTTGAGGAACCTATCTCAGTTTGAGTCGAGCATGTGCAAGCCTCTTGTCTCATGATTTTCTTGTCCTTCACCAAACCTATATGTGGCTCATTCGAGATTTCTTAGTTGTGATTCAACCGGTGCATACTCCATTGCTTAGCCTCTGAGACCTCTTCCTCTTCCTCGCACACCAACTCCGATAAGGTGGTTGGAGTGCCGACGTCTAGAACAGTCTAAGTATTGGCTAGGGATCTTCTATATTTCATTTGCTTTGTTCACTACTAGAAGAAAGTACTATGGGCGGTTTGTCACTAGACATTGGGTCTAGTGAGCCACCTTTCTTGAGAACTTAGGAAGACCCTAGGGTTTTTGACTTTTTGGCCATTGTTATTGATGAGGACATCAGCAGGAGATTCCAACGCGTCTATCACCAGAAGAATCGTAGATCGACGACTACGATTAAGAGTCTTTATTTATGACGCATTTTATGTATTATTTTTATTTTATGTTTAGTCTTTACCATTTTACTCCTGTGAGGGATTAGTTTGTATTGTAGCCCAAAGGGCGTTTTAGTTTTTATGTCTTTTATTGCTTTGAGGCCTATATATGAAGGCCCTCACTATTGTATGGATTTTGATGATTGATTAATGAAATTTTTAGCTCTTGTTCTTCGTTTCTTTGTGAGCTCTTGAGAGAAGAGAGAACCCTGAGAGAAGAGAGAACCCTAAAAGGGGGCCAAAGCAAATACCCGACAGCCGCTGGAAAAGTTCGGGCTCTCGGTTTCCCCTTCCTCTTTCTTCTCCCCCCATCCTTTCTTCTCTCCAAGCTGCCGGCCCACATTCCTTTTCCCCCCAAACCGCCGGCTTCCTTCCCCTCTCCACCTCAAGCCATCGACTCCCCTCCCTATACTATCCTAACCGCCGGCCTACCTAGCCCCACCATAGCTGCCGGCCCCCTCCTCCACAAGTCCCTTGATTTCAAATTCAAATTGCCTCTTAATTACCTTTCTAATTTATCCGATTGTTAATTTGAAAAGTTTCTTAATTTGAATTCAAATAGATTTGAATTTCAAAATCTTTCATAATCAATAAATCTATTTTAGGAAGCGTCCTTAATCACTCCCAATCTAAAATTAATTTAGATTTAATTCCAAATCCCCACATTCATTGCATGTAGATACATTCGTTGAATGTGGACACCTTTCCCCTCCCTCCTTTGGCCGGCCCCCCTATTCCTCTCTCTCTTAATTAATTTTCCCCATTAATGCTCTCAATCAAAGCCCTCCCTTCCAGGTGTGCCGGCCCACTTATTCCCCCATTAGAGGAGATCTGAATTTCAAAATTATTCCCTCCTTTCCAATTATAAAATCTGAAATTAAATTTCAGATTTTAATTTAATTTCCCTCCACCCATAATCTGAAAATCTGATATTAAAGTGGCCTCTCCCCCTAGCCTTGGCCAATCCCCCTAGCCTTGGCCAACCACCCCAACCTCTCCCTACTCCTCTCCTTCTCTCCTCCCGTACTTCATACACCATCCAAGAAAGGAGCTACACAACCCTGGCCTACTCCCCATGAATGGCCGATCCTGAAAGAGACCATGGATTCATATACGATCATCAAAGACGAGTAGATGTGTTGAGATCACCCTTCTTCGACATTAACTTGGAGATCGACCACACCGTTGACGACTACGTTGATCCAATCCTCTTCACTTTGACGACCGCCATCAACTAGCATCAAACCTCCGGACAGTGGCAAATTCTCCGACATCCACCGACTTCTCCCCCTCCGGATAAGTTTTCATTAGGTAATACTGTAGGCGTCTTCTGTCTTTTGGTGGCGTCACTAAGTTTGCTGAAACTATTCTTCCACTAACTAACCCTCAAGAGTGTGAGTGAGGGGAACTCAAGGTGAACTTTCTAATTGTTAACCGATGGATTTTTGTTATTTGTGCACTTAGCTTCTTACTATACTTTTGTTATTATTTTAATTGCCCTGTTAGTCTATTTTGTAACCACATGCCAAAACAAAACAATTAAGAAATCCTAAAATCTAATCTTGTGAAACATTAACTTTATAATTGGCAAGCTTAACAAGTTTATTAAATTCCTGCAATTCCTATTATGTTTCACATCAGTTATGTGTTTGTGAATGACATTCATCGAGCCATAGATCCGAGTAAGAGAACATTTGCAAATGCTTCCCAATCCAAAATTCTCCCCATCTTCATTAAGTTGTTGTAGATCAAGTGATTAACCATAAATAGCTTCGATTGGTCATCGGAGGAAGAAGACGGTGGTAGGTGTGTTGGATTATTGGGTTTTGACTAGATATACATTGTTGCATGGTGTCCACATTCATGTTGGGCCCATTCCTTCATCCATATCTAACCTTCGGTCCTTGTAACCACTGGATCCTCCATATCAAACAACTTTGTATATTTCAACACTAGCATTAGGTTCTTATTAAAAGCTAGATTATGAAATATTAATCTATTGGTGACCTTCTTTTTGTTAGGACTTTTAATTATCCTAAGTTTTTTTTAATTATTTAATGAATTAAATTAATTAAAAAAATTCCTAAACTTTGATAGAATGTTCTATGGATCCCCAAATATTTGTGATGCAAATCTGACATCATTTGGAATTAATTAAGGCCATTTTTGCATTCTTCAAAATTTAAGGCAATATAATGAAATTAGTTGATTGTTTAAAATTAAACAATTTCATTACTAATTTTAAAAAAGTTCCTAAAAATATGAAACTAACTTCTATGCACTTCGAAAATAGAATAGGTTAATCAAACATTGATCTTGTTTGATTTCTCAAGTCATAGATCCTATTTTTGATGAATCCAAAACATTCTTAAAAAATAAAATTCCATTATTAAAAAATTTCGCTCTTATGGACCTTACCTTAGAGTTCTCTAAAGCTCCAAAGCTTTGTCCTATGAAACTTAGAACTCTCTTGGAGTTAGTTCACCCTTCAATTGACCTTAGGGTCACATTGATTCAAATTGAACCAAATCCAATTTGAATATCCTCCTATATAAGTTCTCTTTGTTCAGTGCTTTCATAAATTCGCATAGAGGTTTTTAAATAACATATAAAGTGTTTAAGAGAGTACTAGCAATTCTTAGCAAAAATTCCTAAGTTCATTTATTTGTTCGAGCCAAAATCAATAAATAGCTTCCATCATGCATAGGATACAATCCTAGCTTTTCTTATTTGGTTGACTCATTCAATTAAGTAATACCTAATTCTTTCAATCCATTAGGAAACCTTTCTTTGAATAAATCTTTAGCTATGTATGAGTCAAACCTAATTTAACCATTCTCTAAATGGATTCTCTTTGCTTTGTGCATTTTTTAACTTCATATGGAAGCTTTCTTAAACTTTCTTATGAGTTTAAGAGAGGCTTAGCACTTTTTATGACCAAATTCTAAGTTTGTAGGATCCCTTTGCTTGCCCAAAAGTAAGCAAGTGATCATCTTCTTTTTAGGACCCAATTGTAGTATCCCTACTGGTTTGACCCCAATCAAACAATTAAAACCTTTACTTTCGAACCCAAAAGTTTTGAAACTATCTTGGTTGAGTCCTAAAATTATAGTCCAAACATATTAACCTTTAGCTTAAAGCTATAGGTTCAAACCCACCTCCCTTCAGCAGCAAAGCTAGAAGTGATTTTTGTTTCTTAGTCTTAATGCTATAGGTTCATACCACTACCCTTGTTTATTTAACCCAAATCAAGAAAGTGATTATGTCTGCGACATTTTATCCATAAGCTTTATCCTTTTCTGTTTGACCCAAATCAAATAGGATGATCTCTCTTTTAGTTTCAAAGTCAATGTCTATTCACTTAACCCAATTAAGTGAATAAATCTTCTTGCCTAAAATCCTAGGCTCATTTACTTAGCCTAATTAAGGAGATGATCTCAGTCTAGGTTCAAAATCCTAGATCATTTGAATCAACAAGTGAATTTATCACATCTCTCTCATCATCAAAATCAAAACATAATTCCAAGATGTAGGTCTCTTTAGAAGCATTTCATTGAAAATTGTCTAGTGACTCTAGCCCAATTAGGTGAATTTTATCAAATTCTAAGTGAAACCTTTGTGTATGTGTGCTTGAAGCTAATTCAAGCACACACTCTTTCTCTTTAATCCAACACTAAGAGAAATTATTAAAAACTATAAAAAATATGTTTCTTTTTTATAAAATAATGTGCAATTTTATCCCAAAAGGTGAAATATTTATATTATTGGATTTTAGGACACTATGAGTGATAGACTTACCTCAAAGCAAGTATTAGCCATTCAATGGGTTCCTCGAAGCCCCCCTAAAAAACATGTAACTTTGAAAATTCATATAAAAACTTTAATTCATAAACAATTTAAAATAAAATTTTTATTAGAACTAAATTGAATATATTCTTATTCCACAATGAAACAACATATCATATACTAGTTTGATGGACATATAAGCCAACACACAAAAGATATACAACCTTTTGGGCATTCTAGGGTTACAATTTTTCTTTTTGCATGTGGTTGCGGTGATATTGTGATTGTTTAATTGAAATATTGTTTGATGATCATTTATATTATGAGCATTTGCCCTTAAGTATTAGTATAGGGATATATGTTTTATCATATTTTCACGACTCGGCCCGGAGATTCGAATTAACGAGACGGGAACATATGGTCAGATGGTTAATTTATTTCTTTTAAATACATAAATATTTAACAACTAACATACCGTATAAAACTGAATAGCCACTAACAAAATTACAAAATTTTAACATATACATAAACCAGATTTTACCTGTTTTCATTCGATCGCCTTCTTTTATACACATATTGATGAGGACATCCACACTTGGAAAGTTTATCGTAGACGTGGCCGTCGATCTACGGCCACGATCGAGTCTTTATATTTCTGAGTTTATTATGTTATTTGTTTCTTTTATGTTAGTTTACTGGTTTACCCTTAAGGGCAGCATGCTTGTAAGCCCAATGTGGGCATTTGAGTCTTTTCCATTATTTCTCTTGTTGAGGCTATTTATAAGCCACTATTGTATTGTTTGAGGTTAATGAATGATTATTATTAAAATTCTTGCATATCATGTTCTTTTGTGAGCTTGAGAGCGTTGGAGAGAAATCCCTAGGAGAGGGATAGTGGATCACCCACCAACCTAGGAAAAGTCCGGGTTCGTGGCCTCTTTCTTCCTCTTTCCCAACTCCCTTTCTCCCCTCTCTTCCTCCCTTACCCGACGGCTTCCCCACCTCCCCTTCCCCCACCAAACCGCCTCCCAAACCCATCCACCACCTCACGGCCCCCCACCCCTCCCCAAATCCTCTACCCGCCGGCCACATCCCTCCTCCCTTCCCCTTAATTTAGTTGCCTAAATTAAGTTGGGGCTGTTTGGAAAGAATTCTAAATTCAAATTCAAATAGAATTTGAATTAATACTTTCCTAATTGACTCAAATCTATTTTAGGAAAATTTCCTAATTGATCCCTATTTGAATTTTCAAATAAAGTGGATTGAATTAAACCTTTCCTAATTCCTAAATCTAATTTTAGAAACCCCAAATCAATCCCCAAATTCTCTCCCTACCCCCTCATAGCCGCCGACCCCTATCCCTATGCTGCCCCCTCTCTCTCTCCAATCCCCCTCTCTCTCTCCCCAATCCCCCTCTCTCACATTAAATCCTACCTTTTGGAAATAAAACCTAGTTTCCTTACCCCCCTCCCTCCAAATTTAAAATCTAAAAACAATTTCAGACTTTGGATACAAAACCCTAACCCTAACCCTACCTCTCCAAAATCTGAACCAACTTCCCCCATCACCTCCACCTTGGCCGGCCCCTTCCCCAACCCTTTTCCCACTTGATTCTCCAAGAAAACCTTCAAGATATTGAAGAGAAACTTTAAGGACAGCAAGGTATCTTCGGCTCCAACCTCTCTTTTCTTCACCAACATGAATGGAAGTCCCCGAATGGGACTACGGTTTGATCCTTGACGAACACGACAACATCGACATCCTCCGTTCTTCGACGTCGGATTCGACTTCGACAACACCGTCGAAGAATACTTCGAACGGATTCACATCACTTTGGTGGATACGATCGACGATCAAAGGAAGAAAGGACGGTGAACCATTTTTGGCCGAGCCACAACCGTTTCTCCTCCGGCTACTTCCACCTTCAAAGACTACGTCACTCAATTACTACGATTTTTCACCCATACTATCGGCATTCAAGTGGATACCATCCGGCGACGATTTTGTTCCGATTAAGGTGAACTTTTACCCCTCATCAATTACTTCGTCTTTCTCCTAACCCTGTAGGTGGTGACAGATTCGTTCATGATCAAAGCCGCTTAATTTGTTTAAGAGCTTAGTAAACGTAGGGTTATTTTGAATGATCCTTTATGTTGCTTATCTTATTATTAATTGTGGGATTATGACTGAACATCTTCTATGTGAGCTTTACTTTGATTTTCTAATCTATTTTGTTTGTGCAAGTATTTTATATGTGGTTTGGCCTAAACGCAAGCATCCCTCCTTCGTTTTATTTCTTCGTTCCTATTGCTAGTAATTTAATCATATCTTGCTCTTTTAATAAATTGTGCAAATCCTAATTTTCATTCAAAGCATCCTAGTCCTGCATCATCTGGGTATCAGAGCATGGTTAACCTAGGTTTGCATGATAGCAATTCATCCTAGGTTGTTACCTTGCTAGCCTAGTTAGTTTTGCATGCATTGCATCTTTTAAATTGTTTAAATCTCCATTTATCTTTGTTGTCCATTAAATTTATGCATACATTTAGTGAACTTCAAGGTCTTTTCTTTAGTGTCCAAGTGCTGGTCTTAACCCTACAACCTTGCTACTTGTTTAGGAGTCTTAACACCATAGTATAGAGTGTTGTCCTAAGGTTTCCTGCAGCAGTTAGCGACATCTTAGGGTGTATTTCCTGCACTTACACTTGCTGTCCACTCTTAGTTGTCACCCCTAAACCTTCCCTAGTGCTTAGCAATGGACCCCGAACAAATTGGAAGGACTTTAGACCTACTGGTAGGTCAAATGAATGCTATGAGCCAACAACTAAAGGAAAACCAAGCTGATCTCGCTGATTTTCGTAGAGCCACCACCGATAGACTTGACACCATAGAGCATGGTAGGAGCCACCCGACTCCGTATACCCCTTCTAGGCCACCCTCTATATACGGGGACGATCCTTTTATGGATGAGGGATCCCCTCGAGCTCCTCATCGAGTCCCCCACCATAGGCAAGATCACCACCACGACCCTGATCATCCCCTGATGAAGAATATCAAGGTCGATGCACCTACTTTCGATGGTACCCTCGATCCCCAACTCTTTCTGGATAGGATCAAAGGTATGGATAGTTTCTTTAGGTGGTATGACATCTCCGAGGCTAGAAATGTCAATTTCGCCAGTATGAAGCTCATTGGTAGGGCTAGTCAGTTCTGGTCTAACTTAGAAAGCCTTAGGGAGTCCCGTAACGAGTACCCCATCACTGACTGGTTATCCATGAAGCGAGAGCTTAAGCAAAAGTACTTACCTCCCTCGTACTTCCCTAGGCTCTTAGATAGGTGGCATAGACTGACTCAGGGTAGCAAACCCGTCAAGGATTAAATCGCTTCCTTCGATGATTTTCTGATTAGTTGTAAAGGGGATACCTCCACTACCCCTGCGCAGATTCTATCCATGTTTCGTACCGGGTTGCGAGAGGACCTTCGCAACGAGCTGTTCGCCCGGAATGTCACGACCCTGGAGGATGCGTGTAGTTTAGTACTTGACCTAGAGGAGAGTCGATCCCAGCTGGCAGCATTCTAGCCGTCACCACGACCCTAGACCCTCCTACAGACCGTCTGGTAGTTCCACCCCGCACTCCTCTACTACCCGACCTACTCCGGGTAGTAGCACCCGACCTCCCACGGGTTTCCCGGCACCCCGACCTGATTTTAGAAGTAAACCTCCCACTCCGGATACCCCTCGGTCCAGTCCCGGGACCAAGTGCTTTCGATGCCAGGGGTTTGGGCATATCGCTTCTCAGTGCTCCAGTTCCTACAAAGTTTTCATTATTGAGGAGATTACTGAGGAGGATCCTGAGCCCGAGGTTGATCGGGTTCACCAAGTTGAAGATGAGGGTGATTTCTTCGAAGAGGACGATGACACCGCCGTCCTCCATTGCCTTCAGAAGTTGGACACATCTCCCATCTGCGTGGTGAGATGTGCACTGTCACACCCTATTCCCTCTGATGACTTGCGTAGGACTTCTATCTTTCACACCTACACCAAAATCAAAGATAAAAACTGTAAAGTCATCGTAGATAGTGGCAGTTGCATCAATGTTGTCTCCTCCAGCATGGTGTCCAAATTAGGCCTTTCTGCCGTTCCTCACCCCAATCCGTATAAGGTAGCTTGGGTCAACTCCACTGCCTTGGAGGTGAAAGAACGAAGTCTCGTACCTATCTCCTTTGCCACTTATAAGGAGAATGTGTGGTGCGATGTCTTGATTATGGATGTTGGACAAATTTTGTTAGGGCGACCTTGGATTTTCGATAATGATGTCCACATCTATGGGCGTTCAAACATCTGCGTGTTTGAACATACGGGTAAAAAGATCAAGCTTTTACCATTGCAGCCCGGGTCAAGGAAGAACCCAAACCCCACCCCCCTTAAGTCCAAGAAGGGACTAAACCTGGTCACCGCCAAGGTACTGGACTCTGAGGTCACTCGTGGTGCACCTCTATATGCTTTAGTGGGTCATGAAATTCCCACAGAATTTGAAGACCCCATTCCCCAGGAAGTCCAACCTATCTTAGGGCAATTTGCTAATGTCTTCCCGGATGATCTCTCGGATCAGTTACCCCAACTCCGAGACATTTAGCATGCTATAGACTTAGTCCCTGGAGCCTCCCTCCCAAACATGCCACACTATTGCATGAACCCCACGGAACATGCCGAACTTAAGAAGCAGGTAGACGAGTTACTGCAGCGAGGCTTCATTAAGGAAAGTCTTAGTCCCTGCGCGGTGCCCACTCTTCTCACTCCTAAGAAGGACGGATCTTGGAGAATGTTTGCTGATAGTCGTGCTATCAACAAAATCACCGTCAAATATCATTTTCCCATTCCACGATTAGACGATATGCTTGATATGATGACGGGTGCCACTCTCTTTTCCAAGATCGACCTTAAGAGTGGATACCACCAAATCCGGATCCGACCCGGTGATGAGTGAAAAACTGCTTTTAAGACCAAGGACGGTCTTTATGAATGGATGGTCATGCCTTTCGGGTTGAGTAACGCCCCGAGCACCTTCATGAGAATTATGACTCAAGTGTTGCGTCCTTTTATGGGTAAGTTTGTCATTGTCTACTTCGACGACATACTCATTTATAGTCATTCTGTGGAACAACATCTTGATCACCTAAAACAAGTCTGTTCTGTTTTAAGGAAAGAACAATTATACGCTAATCCCAAGAAGTGTACTTTCCTCGTAGATCGAGTCATCTTTCTAGGGTTTATCGTATCGGCTCGTGGGGTTTCCGCTGACCCTGAGAAAATGAAAGCCATAGTTGAGTGGCCTCTTCCTCAAAACATCCGGGAAGTCCGCAGCTTCCACGGATTGGCCACCTTCTATAGGAGATTCATACGAAACTTCAGTACAATCGTATCTCCTATTACTGATTGTCTTAAGAAGGGTGATTTCCACTGGACCCCTGCCACCACCAGAGCTTTTGAGGACATTAAGAAATGAATGGTGGAGGCCCCAGTGATGAGACTTCCTGACTTCTCCAAAGTCTTCGAAGTGACCTGTGACGCTTCGGGGGTCGGAATTGGAGGGGTCCTCTCCCAGGAAGGTCATCCTGTAGCGTATTTTAGTGAGAAACTGAATGATATCCAGCAACAATATTCCACTTACGACAAGGAGTTCTATGTCGTGATCCAATCCCTCCGTTATTGGCGACACTACTTGCTCCCGCAAGAGTTTGTCATCTTTTCGGATCACAAAGCTCTTCGATATATCAACTCCCAAAAGAAGCTGAATGCTCGCCACAGTCGATGGGTAGAATTCCTTCAAGAGTACACGTATACCCTGAGGCATAAGGCGGGAGTTGAGAACAAAGCTGCAGATGCCCTTAGTCGCCGTATAATGACTACCTTCGAGTTGAGGGCTGAAGTCGTGGGTTTTGACCAAATAAAAAGGGACTATTTGGACTGCCCCGAGTTCAAAGAAATCTACTCTCTCTTGTTCACGGGCAGCACGCGTCTTGTGGACGATTTCCTTCTGGAGGATGATTATCTTTTCAAAGCCCAAAAGCTTTGTATCCCAAGTACCTCCTTAAGGGATTTTCTGGTCTGGGAACTCCACGCCGGAGGCCTCGCTGGGCACTTCGGACGGGATAAAACTATAGAATCCGTGGAGTATCGTTTCTTTTGGCCCAGCCTAAAGAGAGACGTCGGTCGGTTGGTTAGTCGATGTCACACATGTCAGCTAGCCAAACAGCGGAAGCAGAATACTGGTCTTTACACTCCGTTGCCTGTCCCTAGTTATCCCTGGCAGGACGTTAGCATGGATTTTATTTTAGGCCTGCCTAAGACTCTTTGTAAAAATGATGCAATTTGTGTCGTAGTTGATAGGTTTTCTAAGATGGCTCATTTTATACCCTGCTTCAAAACTTCCGACGCTTCCCATATTGCCAAACTTTACTTCAATGAGGTTGTCTGTCTTCATGGCCTACCCAAGACATTGTGTCTGATAGGGACGTTAAGTTCACTAGCTATTTTTGGAAAACCCTTTGGATGAAATTAGGCACTAAATTGCAATTCTCTACTGCCTTTCATCCCCAAACCGATGGTCAGATCGAGGTAGTTAATAGGAGCGTAGGTAATCTGTTAAGGTCTCTGGTTGGCGAGCATGTCAAGGATTGGGATTCCATTTTACCCACTGCTAAGTTTGCGTATAATAATTCTATTAACCAAACCACAGGCCTAAGTCCTTCTGAGATTGTGTACGGGTACAAACCTAGGCAACCTTTAGATCTCATTCCTATGTATTCTAGGTATAAGATTTCTGAGTCTGCATCATCTTTTGCATCACATCTGCATGAACTTCATAAGGAAATTGCACGACAAATTGAAAAGAGCAATACTGATTATAAATTACGTGCTGATGTGAAACGAAAATTTAAAACTTTTGAGGTTGGTGTTCCGTGATGGTGCGGATTCGTCCGGAACGGTTCCCACAAGGAACGGTTAAGAAACTGCATGCCAAGAGTGCTGGTCCATTCAAAATACTTAAGATAATCAATGATAATGCTTATGTAGTAGATCTTCCTGCGGTGTTCAACATCAATCCCTCTTTTAACATAGAAGATCTAGTGGCATATGAAGGTCCGAATTTTAATCCGTCAAACCCACTGATACAACAGCCTTGTGTGACCCCATCTTGTGAGATCCCTAACCTACCTCCACTCCCAGATATCCCTAAATCACCCTTAGCAGATAAAGTGGACACGATCTTGAGCGATGAAATCATCTCTACAAAGGAAGGTGGACGACGAAGGTACTTGATTAGGTGGAAAGGTAAACCCGAGTCGGAGGATACTTGGTTGGATCGTGATGAGTTGCAGCAGCTGGATCCAGATGCATTGGAGTTCTATGACAGCACCAGAGATACTTACTCGACGGAGTCGAGCTTTCTTCCACCCCGGGAGAATGATGAGGACATCTACACTTGGAAAGTTTATCGTAGACGTGGCCGTCGATCTACGGCCACGTTCGAGTCTTTATATTTCTGAGTTTATTATGTTATTTGTTTCTTTTATGTTAGTTTACTGTTTTACCCTTACTTAAGGGCAGCGTGCTTGTAAGCCCAATGTGGGCATTTGAGTCTTTTCCATTATTTCTCTTGTTGAGGCTATTTATAAGCCACTATTGTATTGTTTGAGGTTAATGAATGATTATTATTAAAATTCCTGCATATCGTGTTCTTTTGTGAGCTTGAGAGCGTTGGAGAGAAATCCCTAGGAGAGGGATAGTGGATCACCCACCAACCTAGGAAAAGTCCGGGTTCGTGGCCTCTTTCTTCCTCTTTCCCAACTCCCTTTCTCCCCTCTCTTCCTCCCCTACCCGACGGCTTCCCCACCTCCCCTTCCCCCACCAAACCGCCTCCCAAACCCATCCACCACCTCACGGCCCCTCCCCCCCCTCCCCAAATCCTCTACCCGCCGGCCACATCCCTCCTCCCTTCCCCTTAATTTAGTTGCCTAAATTAAGTTGGGGCTGTTTGGAAAGAATTCTAAATTCAAATTCAAATAGAATTTGAATTAATACTTTCCTAATTGACTCAAATCTATTTTAGGAATGTTTCCTAATTGATCCCTATTTGAATTTTCAAATAAAGTGGATTGAATTAAACCTTTACTAATTCCTAAATCTAATTTTAGAAACCCCAAATCAATCCCCAAATTCTCTCCCTACCCCTCATAACTGCCGGCCCCTATCCCTATGCCGCCCCCTCTCTCTCTCCAATCCCCCTCTCTCTCCCCAATCCCCCTCTCTCACATTAAATCCTACCTTTTGGAAATAAAACCTAGTTTCCTTACCCCCCTCCCTCCAAATTCAAAATCTGAAAACAACTTCAGATTTTGGATACAAAACCCTAACCCTAACCCTAACCCTACCTCTCCAAAATCTGAACCAACTTCCCCCATCACCTCCACCTTGGCCGGCCCCTTCCCCAACCCTTTTCCCACTTGATTCTCCAAGAAAACCTTCGAGCTATTGAAGAGAAACTTCAAGGACAGCAAGGTATCTTCAGCTCCAACCTCTCTTTTCTTCACCAACATGAATGGAAGTCCCCGAATGAGACTACGGTTTGATCCTTGACGAACACGACAACATCGACATCCTCCGTTCTCCGTTCTTCGACGTCGGATTCGACTACGACAACACCGTCGAAGAATACTTCGAACGGATTCACATCACTTTGGTGGATACGATCGACGATCAAAGGAAGAAAGGACAGTGGACCATTTTTGGCCGAGCCACGACCGTTTCTCCTCCGGCTACTTCCACCTTCAAAGACTACGTCACTCAATTACTACGATTCTTCACCCATACTATCGGCATTCAAGTGGATGCCATCCGGCGACGATTCCGTTCCGATTAAGGTGAACTTTTACCCCTCATCAATTACTTCGTCTTTCTCCTAACCCTGTAGATGGTGACAGATTCGTTCAAGATCAAAGCCGCTTAATTTGCTTAAGAGCTTAGTGAACGTAGGGTTATTTTGAGTGATCCTTTATGTTGCTTATCTTATTGTTAATTGTGGGATTATGACTGAACATCTTCTATGTGAGCTTTACTTTGATTTTCTAATCTATTTTGTTTGTGCAAGTATTTTATGTGTGGTTTGGCCTAAACGCAAGCATCCCTCCTTCGTTTTATTTTATCGTTCCTATTGCTAGTAATTTAATCATGTCTTGCTCTTTTAATAAATTGTGCAAATCCTAATTTTCATTCAAAGCAACCTAGTCCTGCATCACATATTCTTCTCTTTCAACCATTCTATTGTTAAGAAGATTTATCTAAAAATTCAGTTTAATAGTTTGAGTTTATGTAATAACGTATTAGTATAGGGATATATGTTTTACCATATATATATACACCTGTCAAATAACGTATTCTTTTTCTGTTCACATTTATTCATTTTTCATTTATTTCTTTTCTCTTTTTCATTTTGTACGAGAGCATCGTCTAAAAATTTGTACTGATAACGGTAAAAACATTTCCATTTTTATTTTCATTTTCTTTTAACATGCACGGATATGTTACATCCCCAGTTAATACCATAAGGAGGTGAACTCCTGTATTTGCATGCATGCATCTTTTTCTTTTGTTAACACTTTCATTTTCATATAAATATTCATTTAGTTTATTTCAATTTTTCCATCACGTCTTATTAATCCATAAGGAGTATTCTCAAATTTATTGCGTATTAAATATTTAACTATAACAAATAGTTGGGCATATTATAATGTTCAATAATAGCAATATAATGAAGAAAAGAGAATTACTATAACTAAAATTTCCATTTTCTTTATTCTTCTCAATTAATCATTCAGTCAACATAATGCGATAATATGTAATAATTACAATAAAAATAAAAGAAAATTGTAATTGCTATAAAACAATTGCAATTACCCACTTTACTTTATCTCGTGTGTTCAAATCCTTCCAAACCTTCAATTCTTAAAATAGTCTTCTTTATATATATAAATAAATTAATATATATATATATATATATATATATATATATATATATATAGTCACCTTAAAACTATATTTCCATTAAATTTTGAATACATTTTGCATTAACATTTAAGTATCTCATACCTATTCATTTTCTATAACTCTTGTTGAAAACCAATACTATATCTTAGTTCATCAATCAATTCATTCACTAAATTGATCTTCCCGTTTTTGTCGAACTAAAGTTTCATCATCAATATTAATCTCCAAAATTTCAATTCAATAACAAATTTAATTATTTCATGTATAAAAAAAATTAAAATGAAAACAACTTACCTTCTATCAAAGTAGTTGAACACTCTTCCTCTTCTTCTTGACTACTTTCAACTTCTTCAAATAAATAAACGAACCTATCTTACACAAGAATTTGCATCGATCAACTATTAAATTCTAAAATTAGTGCAAGTTAACTATTCTTGATTTAAATTTAATTAAATCAAAATACTTTGGTGACCTTTCTTCCCTTACTTCCAATTTCCTTCCCTTTCTCTCACAAATTTCTTTCCTCTTTTTCTCTCAAATTTCTTCCTCTGAAATCAATTGACACATATACTCCTTAAATTTAAATCACGAAATTATTTACACCAAAATGAACAAAATGCACAAACTTACCTCGTTCTCCTTCTTCTTCCTCTCGGCATAGTTTTCTCTCGGCACAGAGCTTCTTTCTCAAGCTTGCTTTCACTGGAGTGAGCGAAACGAAATTATCTCTCATGAGGAGTCATTGCTATTCACTCCCGAATGCGATTCCTCACTCAAACATGTGATCCGACCTCGCCAGACCCTCCCGCACTTGCATGCGGTTCGTTCGGTCTGTGTTCGCCCGCTGTTCTGCTCCGGTGCTCGTGCGGCTATTAATAGAGGTCCGGTTTAGTTGAATTGAATAGGCCCGGTTCTTACACATAAGTGGCCATGATAAATTAAAGTCATCATCTAAGAATTTTTGTTTTCATATAAAACTTGCATGGTTTATCCAAAATAAGGTAAGATTTCAAAATCAAATTAAATATAAAACCTCCTTATGAAGCATAGCATGCGATCCGGTATTGATTGATTGCTTATCTATAAGGTTGGACTGATCAAAATCAGCAACACATTTATTTTCTTAGCTGATAAACATTATTTACGCAGCCTTGTGAGTCACATGTAAAAGTAAAAGCCCTCACATTTATGATTAGACAACTAAAGAATATTTGCATTGTTGAGTCAATATACATAGCTTCTATGGTTAGGCGTCATAGTTTATGGCTGATAAACATTACTTGCTTAAACATGATTCAAAATCAACATCAAATTTATTTTCTTAGCTGAAAAATATTATTTGCATAGCCTCGTGAGCCACATTAATTACTGGACAACTAAAAAATACCTGCATTATTGAGTCAGCATGCATATCTTTTATGATTAGGCGTCTTAGTTTTTATGACTAAGTTGTAAGTCTTATTTTTTAATATCAAAACAACCTAACCTATCTTATGGATGCATTGAGACGAAGGCTATATGATTTAAAAGCTCTTAGGTGGATTTAGCTGGCCATCCTTTTCAGGCAGAATTGTAAGACCATATCTCAGGTTGACTTTAGCGAGCTTTCAAACTCAGAAGTCCCCTGCATCCATTAGATTTAGGTTCAAGTTACTACCTTATTGGTGGCTATCAACTTAGATCTAAGATCCGAGGATGATGTTAGTCTCAACCACATCATAAGTCCTCACCTTCTTAGGAATTTTCTCAATCTTATGTTGTTGAAATATAAATTCCAACCTTCTAAATAAGTTTCTTGGTTTCCTTGTGAAATTATTTCTAAATTTGATCCAATCACCTTTTCAATTCCAAGTTCAAATCAGTAAAATTAAAATCTTTAAAATCAAGTTAATCAATATTTTGATTAAGAGACCGTAAATCACTATTTTAATCGAAAGTTTCTCAATGATCAAATATTCTTGGGATGGAATTAACTATAGTGTCTTGCTCTTATGAGGAATCTACATTACATAATAAAATATATCTTATTCGATCAAATATATTGGGTAGTGAAAAATCTCCGGATATATAGCAATAAAAAAGCAATTTTGTTATTTATTCTATGGTGCAATAATATATTTACCCTTCAACATAATGTACACAAAATATTTTGAATTTGTTGTTGACAAAAGTTCCTCATTAATGAGAAACTTACAAAATAATATATGTACATATATAACTACACTAGTAGCAACCTGAATAGCTAGTGTGGTATTAGGTGACACTATTGTCCTGATAACAATTTCCGTTCTCTTGCAGAAGGAATAACTGCTGTGGGGATATCACCATTTGCTTGCGGGTGGTCAACTCAGGGTAGAAATGTCAGAAGCAGCAGTAAAATCTGTGATTATTTTTGTTGTATTTCTGCATAATGTCAGAAGCTGCAGTAAAATCTGTGATTATTTTTGTTGTATTTCTGCATTTTGCTTTGGACTTAACATGCATGAGTGATTCTAAAAATTCTATTTGAATTTTGATATATATAGCTTGTCAACTCTTCAATATACTGGCGATTTTCAGTTCTGTTCTTGCTCTTGAAAATTATATGATTGTAGATTTTTATATTACTAACCAGTAGGAGAGCATGCTTCTGAAATTCATATCCTCCGCTGTTTGCAGATTGCTTGTGCTGAAGTTTCTCAGATCACTAAAGCTCTTTCTGCTGGGTTTGTCCCTGTAAGCCACCAGAGTTTATTTCTCTAAGATATTTAGTTGCAACTGCTCACTTTTGTAAATATAACAGAGCTTTAACTTCTCTAGTATAAAGAAGCGTGCTAGATAACTTATTATCACCCCCTTACTAAACCCTGCAAATTTGTGTTGCTCAGGTATGTAGTTTTTGGGCACATAAGATTTTACTATTCCAAGTTCATTTAATTACCCACGGTTTCTTTTGCAACAAGCATAAGATCTCAATATATCTTACATCATAGTGCCGACCTTATATTGTATACCACTTGTGCACGTGAATTAAAGAGGCTTTGTTTCCATGCTTCCATGCCGTTTCTATTATTTTCTTATTTGGCCTTTTCTATTAATTACTACATTATTGGCACTGTTGCATTTTTTCCTTGTTCTGAAATTTGATGGCTATTTTTTGTTAGGTTTTGCATGGAGATGCCGTGATAGATCATTCCCAGGTTGAATTTACAAAACATCCATTGAATTCTTTCATTTTTTGCTATAGGTCTTGAATTCATGATTATTTAGTGGTAGGAATTTAAAAGCTAAATTCTTAATCCATTTCTAAAGGTAGGATTGAATGAACAGGGTTGCACCATACTAAGTGGAGATGTCATTATTCGCCATCTCGCACAACTCCTATTGCCAGAATATGTTGTATTCCTTGTATCCTTTATCATTATTCAACATGCTTTTATATGCAACTCATGGTATATTCATGTCTGATTAAGATTTATCCTCTCGTTGTTTGTTACTAAATGTTTGTTCCGTGGAAACCTAGCAGTAAGGATTGCCCTTAGTTTGATGTATTTGGAGGATTTCCTTGATTTGCTAACAATTTTGCAACGAAGACAGATGTTCTTGGTGTATATGATCGCCCACCAACAAATCCAAACGCCAGACTGCTCCGAGAGATCAGTAAGCTTTCGTTTAGTAGAATTGGGACCAAATCCTTCACTAACTAATTTAGTTCAATCTACGGCTCTACATTCACAATTGTGCGTAAAATTTGATTGTATATTACAGCTGTGGATGAAGATGGAAATTGGTCGATTATAACCCCTACACCAGGGGATGTGGAAAAGCAAGGTATTTGAGCTGTTGTCATTTTAGATTAATTGTTCGAACTATTTGTCTTTTGTGATGCCATATAATTTAGAGAAAGTCATGAAATGAACTCTTACTGGAATTTCGAGACTAGAGAAATGAAAGCATAGGCCTTTGTTGCCCTGGTTGTAAATAGTGTTAGGTTTGATATGACCATGTCAATAAAAATCTCACACACTTTTAGACTTATTTCGAGAGAAAAAGTTCAAAAGAGTTTTCAGACTATTTGTATGTAGCCAATTTAATTACAGAGCATCACATTTCTCTAATTTAGCTCGTCGGTTATACAAAACTATTTCAAATCGCCCCATCATGAAGAAATTAAGGGAAATTAGAATTCAAAAAAGTATAATTTAATCCCTTGGCTAAACAAAATTGATCTCAGTTTAATTCTTGGGGATCTATTTATATATAATTGAGTGATTAGAAATGTAATATTTTGAGACTAAATTAGCCATATACTAATAATAGGGGGATTATTTTTGCTTTTTGGCTATCACCCATTTTTCCATGTCATTGTAACTCTCCTCTCATTAAACACCTGTCATCACCACCAATCTTGTCCCACTTGTCATATTATGACCACACTTGTTAAATACTCACTATTTATCACTCATAATTGTATCCCAAAATAATCCATTCCCTCACATTCAAATTTTTGGTTTAGAAAAGCGATAGATGAAGACTTGTGTTTCTGACTTTCCGTGCTGTAGATCAACCTATATTCAGTGATCTGGGTCAGAAAGAGCGAGGCAGGCCATTGGGGAGTATGAGGGAGGTAAAGTTCATTGCATGTCTCCTTAATCAAGCAACCAAACATTAGGCTTGATCATGAGCTGCTGAGCTTTAGAATAGGGGAGGTAAATTCAAGTTACCAAACAGTTGACCATTGAGCGTAATCAATTGAACTGCAAACCAGCGAGTGTTGGGCTTGATATTTAAATTGCTACTCAGTCGGTGGTAGGTGGGGTGAGGAGGGAGAGCGTGGAGGGCTGCTTTTCTATAGAACTTCCATAAGCAATAAGCATTGATGCCTCTTCAAAAAAATCATCTAGTCATGTATGGTTACAATAACAATATGAAACCTTTATCCCAGTATGTGGAGTCGGGTACATAAATCCTTTTTCTCCCTTGTGCCCTAGTCATGTATGCATGTTGATGCAAATTTTCATATTCAAAGCATCCCTATATTTGAATTAGATTCATTCATACTCCATTTTCAGAAAATTTATATTCTAGAGGTAATGTTTGATGATATGAGCCCAACGATGCTTTAGTATGCATGAATCATGCTTGTCAATGGCGAATGTCGCACCACGGCACAAAATTTTCCGTGGACCTATGACACATGGTGCACCATTTTAAACATGATGTACAATTTAAAATTGTTAAAAAAATGTATTTATTAATATTAAATACTTTAAATAACGAACAATTGGTTGATAAGAACAAAATTTAAGCACAAATATCCTGTCAAATAGCAAATATGACAATTTTAAATCCTACAGAAACTTAAATCAATAGATTTGAGCATGATTTAAGCATTATTTAGCCTAAATTCCACCAAATAGCAAAAATGATAGTTTTAAATCCTTAAAAAAAATTAAATCATTTAAATTTGTTTGATATTCTATTAATTTGATGTTTGATTAATTAATAATTAATCATGATATTAATATATAAGCCTTAAAATATTAATTATAATTTATAATTTAAAAATTATAACATGTTAATAAAATAGCACGCTCCATTTGCGCCTTATGCCATGCGCTCTTGCGCATGCGAGGTGCAAATAGCGCGCGCTATTTTGATGCGCCGTGCCACGCCAAGCAAATAGCGCCGTATGTGGGCCGCTCCGTGCGCCATGGTGCGCTCCTTTGACATGTATGATTTGTATCTAGGTCCAAATGAACCTAAATTTTTTACTCAAAGTATAATCAAAAACTTCTTGAGGCCATTTATTGATGTCTTTGCAAGGCATTGCTGCAAGCCTATACTTCAAGATTATTGTTGTAAGTCTACAATTAGATCATTCCCAACTATTTGCCAATCACAAGTTTCTGACTTCTCAGTGAGATTATTGTTGTAAGTCTATAATTAGGTTTTATACTCTGATATTCCCAATGAGATATTTATAATATCATAAAGACTCAAAAGACATTAACTACCTATTAAAAACTATAATACTCATTACAGACCCACGATTACTAAGTTCTCCTATAACTTGTTTTACCAATCTAACTTCCCGCTACATTCGTTGACCCTACCCTATCATATGTACGATTTGGCGGAGAAAAATAGTACAATAAATGAATTGTGGTGAAAGAGGCATGATATGTCACAGAGTAAGACTTTGTGCAATTCACCTGCAATATTGGTACTGAAGAAAACAATGAACCTACATTTTAGTATCATAAATAGAGGAAAATAATTTTTTTTTTGGGAACGAGGGTATTCACCTGCTGTCACCCCTGTAGAGGAGGTATTTGGTGAAGTAACTAATCCCTCGGCGGACCTAGCGGCAAACAGCCCCACAGGTGTCGGACCACGCACTTATTTTCTCCTCACTTAAGGAGTCGCGCCGCTTGAGAGTGGAATCGTACATGAGTTGGGGGGTTCCCAACTACGCTCGTCCACTAACCCAGCTAAGCCCAATGGGGTTGGAAGAAAATTTTTACATTGTCCAAGTGATACGCAACTGCTTTCCTTGAGCTATGGTGCTTTCAGTTTTTGGTTCTTGCCTAAGGCCAAGGTTTTGTTTGGGGCGTCTTTCTTACTGTTTCGTAAAGCAGCATTTTAGTGCAAAAAATTTAATTTTTTATTAAAAGCTACTTTAAGAAGTAATTAAAAAGCCGTCTCAAATGGAGCCTAAACTTCCTCTTTGTCTTCCTTATATTCTTATGTTTCTTACGTTGAGCTCTAGCTGCAGTGGAGATAACAGTTGCGTCTCACGACACAACTGGTGGAATGGAGACAAAGATATTAGAAGCAGCAGCGATTGCTAAACTCGGCATCAATGTATACATAACCAAGGTGAGAATATTTTCTCTGTAGAAACAAGAAGGGTAAAAATTGGGATCAAAATTTTGTTGGAATGAATTTAGAACGAAAAATTTTGGGAAAGAATTTTTGTTCAAAATTTATTCAGATGATTATCAAAATTATTTGAAATTTTCTTGAGAAAATACAATATAGAGAAAATGGCTAAAACAGTCTCTGAACTATTTAGTGGTTCATTTAGGCTTAGTTTGGGGCGGCTTTCTTACTGCTTTCAGTAGCTTTCTAGCACAAAAATTCAATGAAGGCAGCGAAAAAGCAATGGCTAAAAGTTGTCCCAAACGAATGCTTCGTTTGGGATGATTTTTTTAATGTTTCTTAAAGCAGCTTTTTAGTACAAAAATTAGAAATTTTTTAACTAAAAAGCTGCTTTAAGAAGCAGTAAGAGAGCCGGGATGGCTTTCTTACTGCTTCTTAAAGCAGCTTTCTAGTATAAGAATTAAAATTTTTGTACTAAAAAGCTGCTTTAAGAAGCAGTAAGAAAGCCGTCCCAAACGAACCCTTAGTCTCAAATTACCATATATTTGATATAATTTTTTTACTCTTTAAATTTGATCCAAAATAATTCAAATGAACTATTTTGGATTATATTGAATATGTTTATAATCTTAGACTAAAATGACTCCATAAATAGCCCAAAAATTATTTTGATATATATTTTTTATAATATATAAGTAATTAGTCATAATAAAACAAATTGGTCATAATAATAGTTTTAATTGATTCATTTTGAATTGAACTCATCACAAAAGCAAATTCATTCTAACTATAATTTGATTATAATATCTATGCTAAATTTTCTCTAATAAAAATTTATATTGCTCGCATCTCAAAGCCAATCCAACGGCTTAGAAATCCATTACATCCAAATTATGAAACTTGAATTTACTTTGAGAGTGATGTAATATATAGATAATCAATCAACTATTTTGTTGCGCTTCTCTCAATCTAAATAAAAATTTTAAGATTCATATCACCAAAATCTTATCAGAATATTCTCACCAATTTTTTTTTTCTCAACAAAAAATTTCTCCTTTCTTGTCATGAATGTGATTCTGTGTATGCAGGTTGGCACTGAACATTCCCTTACAGCTCTGAAAGGTGAAATAACTGATGACTGGCTTGGAACTGTTATTCGCTCCAGCAAAAAGCTAAGTCCATATACTTAGGCTTCATTAGGTTATCAGGTACTTTTGTAAAAGATAGTTTTAAAAATATCGGTTTAGAGAATGGAAGTTTGTAACGGAGAAGCACATATCAAAAAGCTTTTAAAAACAATAAAAAACACCGTTTTGTAAAAAATTATTTTTAAAAAATGTCACATTCAAACAACAATCAAAAAATAACTTTTCCGTTTCGAGACGGAAAAGTCAACATTAAACCGTTCCAAACGAGGCCTTAGGTGCGGTTTGGGACGGCTTTCTTACTGCTTCTTAAAGTAGCTTTTTAGTACAAAGATTATAAATTTTGTGGTAGAAAGCTGCTTTAAGAAGCAGTAAGAAAGCCATCCCAAATGAAGCCTTATGCTTCAGTTGGGACGACTTTGTTACTGCTTTTTAAAATAACTTTTTAATATAAAAATTTTAAATTTTGTGCTAAAAAAGTTTTAAGAAGCAGTAAGAAAATCATCCAAATGAAGCCTTAATAAGGCTTATTAATGAATATATATGCTTCATAATAATAAACAGATCAATTATTTAAGAATTTAGCTCTTCAATTCTAGCTATTTGGTATTTCCATAAATATCAATGATGTCTGCTACCTGAACTCCTTATTTTATTGATTTTTTTTATAGGTAAGGACTGATCATAAATTTATTGAATTTGGTTTTAGTATAATGCAATATACTATTAATTAATTAAAATTAAAATTATATTTATTAAGTATGAGATTCATCTTTATCAAATTTGAATGAAAATTTTTTATTCAAATTTTTCTAAAATAAAATTGTGAGCATATCTCTATGGGTTTTAAAATTTTAAGGTGTAATATAAGAGTTTATTATTTATTTATCTATTATATTTATTTAAAAATAAAGTAAAAAATTTTAAATTCATCTTAATTAGGGATTTTCTTTCCATAAATTAATGTGGCAAAAAAATGAATCTTCAAATATTAAAATTTTTATTGTAAATGGCAGAACAGTAATATATGTTTTTCAATTTTTCATTTGAATCCAACGGTAATAAATTAACTCCTAAGCTTAAAAGCCTATTCATTAATATTTTATTTTTCTGCCATCTTTAAATTATTATTTGAGTCATGCATTCATTTATTTAAATTTAAATGACAAGAAATTCTATAAGCAAAATATTTTTATTCATAATTCTTGATTGACCTTTTAAATTAAATTAAAATCATTGAAAAAAATTGCCTAAAATTCAATTAAGATAAATCATAAAATTATTAAATTTATGAAAAATAATATAATATGAATTAATTAAAATTCATTATAATAAAAAATATTACCTCAATGATCATTATATATTGAACATATAAATAGTAATATTTAAAAACTTTATAAAATATCAATCAGAATTCAAAGCCTATGACACATTGCAACAAAGTATATTTATTAAATAATTTTAATAAGTGGCCAAAATCAACCCGTTGCTCAAATAAGGTTTCCTTTAGGACAATTTTTTTAATTCAAAATTTTTGTACTAAAATGTTTTAGAAAGAAGTAAAAAAATTGTTTCAAATAAAGTCTAAAGTTTTGTTTGGGACGGCTTTTTTACTGCTTCTTAAAATAACTTTTTAATATAAAAATATTAATTTTGTACTAAAAAATTGATTTAAAAAGCAGTGAGAAAGTCGTCTCAAACGAAGCCTAAGGCTTTGTTTGGGACGGCTTTCTTCCTGCTTTTTAAAGCGACTTTCTAATACAAAAATTAAAATTTTTGTATTAAGAAGCCGCTTTACGAAGCAGTAAGAAAGCCGTCCCAAACGAAGCCTAAGTCTTATCAAATTTGTTTTCTCACATAATTTAAAAAATTATCTGCTAAATATCTATATAGTCGTAAATATTTTAAATATCAAATGAAACATTTGTTTCCTTTATTTTTATTTATTTAAATAAAATCTTATAAATACGGCATTATGGGGCTAAATGGATTTATTATTTTAAATAAATTATATGTAAATATATATTTATGAGAGAATTATATATATAACATAAAATTTTTAAGTATTTATATATTTAACTCTTAAATTTAATATTTAAATTTTATTGAAGTATAGATTCAAGAAATATATATTTTAATTAAAATAAATTAATATTAGTATTTTTCAAATATCAGATATATATATATATATAATAAAAAAATTATCTTGATTGGCACGAATCTCAAGGCAAAAATTAAGTTGAAAATTTCAAAAATTAAATCGAAAATCATCTGAACTCCGCTTTCAGCAAACTTACAGTCGAACTGAACGTCTCGGAAATACGAACCAAACTACACCAAATTCGACCCAATCCGAGTTCAACGGGTCCAAATCAAAGACCTGAAACACATTTGGAAGGTTCAAACCATAATTTGGATTACCAAATGGTCTCCAAATGTGACATGCTTATAGTCGAATCGAGAGGCTCGACGAAACGAATCCAACGAGCCCAAGATTACTAAATTCTCGACGAAACGAATCCAACGAACCCAAGATTACTAAACTCTCGACGAAACGAATCCAACGAGCTCAAGATTACTAAATTCTGATATCATTAAGATATTCAAATGTCTAATAAACAGTTCACGATCAAGGGATTCAATATCGGCCGTTCATTCAAACCACTCCCAATTTACCCCTGATCCTATTTAATGGCTATGTCGCTCTCAGAAAATTATAAATAGACCCCTCATTTCTCATAGATGGGAAAGGGAGGGAGGGAGGGAGGGAGCCCAAGCAAGAAGAGAAGGAAGAGTTCTCTTACTGCCAGACTCCTCTTTAACCACCTCCCTGCCACTAACCGACGTTGGACTTCCGCCCATCGTCGGATTTCTATCAGACGCCGGATTATGGCCCGTCGCCAGACTTCTACCTGACGCCAGACTTCCACATATCGTCGGACTCCTACCCGACGTCGGACTTCCATCTGATGTCGGACTTCCGCCTGTCGTCGAACTCCTACCTGACACCGAATCTCTACCCAACGTCGGACTTCTGTCCGTCATCAGACTTTTTGTCGAACTTCTACCCGATGCCAAACTTCTGCCAGTTGTTAGACTCCTACTCGACGCCGGACTTCCGTCCGTCGCCGAACTTTCATCGGACTTCTACCCCGACGTCGAACTTCCATCCGTCGCCGGATTTCTACCCGATACCGGATTTCCACCCGTCAACGGTCCTTCCGGCCTCTGTCGCCCCGACCTCCATCGCCCACTAACTACGGTTGGCTACGGTCCTTGCTACCTCCGTCACCCTGGCCTCCGTCGCCCACCGACTACGGTCCTTCTGACCTTCATTGTCAGACAACGATCTTTCTGACCTCTGTCGCCCGCTGACTATGGTCCTTCCGACCAGACAAACACGTCATCAGTGATTCTTGGTATTCCCACCATATAATAGACTCCATATGATGTAGATCAAGCCAAGGCCTTCCCCCCAAGGAAAGGCCTCATTTGTAACCAACTGTAAATATTAGTGGATTCATTCAAATTGGGCTAGGCACTGTGGTTTTTTTCCTTTTTCAGGGTCTTTTATTAATACTGCATCCTTTGTTTTTATCTGTTTGTGTGCTGGATCTTCGTACAAAACTAAGATGTTAAACTTTATATTTCTCTACCGTCGCGAATATTCCAGTACGCAACAATAAGATTTTTATAATATATTAATATGTATATAAATTCCTCCGGAAATTTTTTATTCTAATTATATTTTAATTAAGATTTTCACCAAATTTCTTTTTAATTATAAAATATTCCTATTATTATAATATGTAATTAAAATAACATAAATATAATAATACATTCTATTTATCATTATATTTTATTATTTTTATTATTTTTATTATTTAAATTTAAGTTTTTGAAAATAAAAAAATAATAATATTTTGTACAGCTTGGTAATTATTAAGCCTATTATTTTTTTTTAATCGGGATTTTCTGAGATTTTTTTTTTCATAATATATAAACTTAAATAATATATTAAATTATGTAGATGAAAAAAATAGTTCACAATAACTATATCGTCTCCGAACGGGAAATGGCTGGAGCGCCTAATTCCTCAGGTCGGCTATCAACGCATCAGATTTCTAGGGTTTTAGCTTCTGCACAAGGAAGCAGGGAAAGTGGTCGAGGGCTACTCCATTAATGCTCTAGGGTTTTGATTTTCTTTGACTGGTGCAATTTCTTTCCCTATGTGCTCCCGCACGCTGCTCTTATATTTTTAATATTTTTTATCGTCTTCTTGTCTGCTGAGTGGACTAATTGAATTCTTCGAGCATTTTTTACTTCGTATTTTAATGTTTAAACTATTTCTCTCTGAATTGCGAAATGTTTACTCATAAAACTGGAGAAAAGGCAGCTGTTAGTTGTTTGTACAGATAGTAGAACTTGTATCTATTGCATTAATTTTCCATCGCGCTCTATGTGCTGTTTGGCTACAGGTAGGATTTAATTAATCCTGTAAATCTTGGGAGTTTTAAAAACCTGCAAATTGTTTGGCATGAAAACGGTTAATTGTTACTAAAGCCTGATAAATTATTTTGAGTATTTATTTAGAATTTAAAAATATTGAGAGGGGAAAATCCTTAAATTCGTTAAGTTCTTTGAATGATGAGATTTAGTAAATCTTGAATTTAATCGAATATGGGGCTGGATTTATCAAAGCAGTTGGATGGAATGTACCCAATATTCTGTTTGATAGGATTTAAGCTAAAGCTTGTTTAAATAGGATACCAGATTTGTATGGTTCTATTTCTGTGGAGTATTGGCTTCTTGAAGCGACCCTTCGGTTCCCAACTCTCCAATTATTTCAAGTTATCCTGTTTTGTTTCGCTTTGAGGTCATGTATCTCCTTCCCTAGTTCATGCTTGCTGCTCTTATGTGATAAGCACAAATGTTGTTGATTATTGCTGATCTTTTTGATAAATTAAAGCAATTTCAATACTTAAAATGTAAAATAGAAAAACTTGTCTTCTGAATGCGGAAAGCATATGGATGATGTGAATCTCACAGGGAAAGAATTTGAGTTGAGCGCTTTGTCAAACCAACTCATGCAGGGTGTTTCAGTGAGCACCTTAGCAGCCTTGGCAAGTGGTGGGAGCTGCCGAGCAGTTGCTTTATTCAAAGATTATTTGAAGCTTTTAAATAGGAGTGGCATGAATCCTATGGTTGATGGCTCGTGCTTTGGGCGTCAATGCATGCTGAGTTTATACTCAATAAACACTAATAGAGCCAGGAGGCTGGATTCAAGGATCAAAGCTACATGGTTGTTCAGTGGAGGTGGTAAAAAAATGGATGCAAGCATAGAGCGTAGTGAAGCAACTAATGAGGAGACTGTAATATTCTTTTTTCAGTTGGACTTAGAGACTCGGATACAGGTGACCTTTTTAATGCTTTTGAGTTCTTAGGAATATTCATGTGCAAGTTGTTTCCATTTTGTGAATTCTATTGTCTTCTCCATTGTATTATTTTCTAAACAACCTTTTAAGAGAATTCTACTTCTCATTTATAAAAGAACAAAACTCATACCTCTTTTATTCATATTCAATTATGTTTTGCAGTATGCTCTAAATACAGAACAATTTGATGTCGCACAACAGTTAAGAAACAAGCTTAATGAGGTATATTGGTTGCAGTCTTTTTCAATCTAGATTTTTCATATTTTGAAAAGTTAATTTTCGGTGTACTCGTGCACACAAATAATAATAGAAGGTCAACGGATTCTTATTACTATTTGAAGGTTGAAACCGAAATAATTAAACAGCAAGAAGCTAAAAGGGGATCCTCAAGAAGCGAGGCTCACGACAAAGCATTAAACTTATTAAGATTGCGGTAAGTATTTTGTCTTAATGTTCTCCATTTCCCTTTAAGTTGATTATACTTAGGTATAATATTCAGGTTTAGATTCTTGCTGCATAATTTTTTTATTGCATGTAAGATCAATTTTTGATAGATGGCATGCTGAAGTTTAGGCAATGTTGATTTTTCTTCATTTTCATTGAAAATTTAATAGGTAGCTTTTTCCATCATCATTTTATACTCCAAGAAGAGCTACAATTGTGAAAACTTATTCTTTGCAGTGCAGACCTTCAGAAAGCTATTGATAATGAGAAGTATGTAGTTGCCGCAGAGTTGCGGGATGAGATCTCAACGCTTGAGGTATTAAAAGTGCTAAAAAAAAAATTTGTGGGATGTTGCATTTTTTTGATCCACTTTTTTCTTCTAGATGCCTAATAAATGCCCTTGGAGTCTGATACAAGGTATCTGACTGCAGGTTGAATCTTTGGCTGCATCTGCAAAAGCTCTAGCTTATGAGAATGCTCAGTATGCATATCGGTTGGGTGAGAAAGTAAGGCACAAGATATTTGGTGAGTGTTTTGCTGTCTCTTCACACTTTACTTGTTGAAAGCATTTCCTTATATTGCCTTATTTATCCTTTTCCTAGTTTTGGTCGAGGTTTACCATTCTTCAGTAAATTGTGAGGTAACTCAAACCTTACTTCGTTTTTGGAGATCGTATGGCTTAATCTGTCATCGTATGGTTATTTAAATTCTCTACTCAAATTTTCCTTGCGGAAAACAATCTCAATAGATTCTGACCACAACCAACACATAACATTAAATGATTACGAAGAAGTATAGAATGACAAAACTAAATCTATAAAAGGTACCTCGAATCAGCCAACTGTGGTCGAACTCAATAAAATATAAGAGCATATTTAAAATGTAAAACAACAGTGCTTGCCACCACATATTGGTAGGAAGTATCTCTCTAACAACTCTAGCTAAGGATGGGGATAAGGTTATAAATATGCATTTATTAGTTTATATCTATAATTCTATTACTATTTAACTTTATTAATATGTTATATATATTGAAAGAAATGCCAAATTTGATGTCCATGATAAAGATGACAAGATAACTTGCAAAGTTACCAATAAATAATCTGCCTTCTTTGTGAAAAGAATATGACCATTAGTTTTACTTACAAACAATGTGATTGGCTTCACAATGAATAATAAATGAGACTCATAGTAAGTTTGGCGGATTGTCTGCGGGCTTAAAAAATTTGCGCCCTAGCTTCTCACTAGGAGAGTTTAAGAAATGTTCTGAGTGAAATTTTTAAGATGTAGATCAGATTTGAAATTAGATATTACCCTGAGATTTTACCTTTATTTTATGATGACTATCATTTTGTCCAAGTTTTCCATAGGCTCAAGCCCCAATGGTTAATTACCTCTTTCGGTAGAGAGTGAGAACTTTCGATCAAGTCTAGTTATTAGATAGACACTAAGCATCAAACATATAATACCAGCAAATTTAATATCAAGATTTGAAATTTACCACCTTGCACATAAAATGAATAGTGGGTGAAATGGTGACGAACTCTATCAAAACTCCATGGCTCCGTCATCCAGCATTTTCATGGACTCTAGTCAACTTAGTAAATGAGGTAGTTAACCTAACTTGATCAAAGTATATTTGTTAGCAACTATAGGTTGCTTATGTCTAAGAGAACCTTGTAAACTTAGGGTGAATGTTTGTCTAAAATCATAAATTCTAGTTGACCTTAGTTGTCAAAGAGCTTTGTGTCCTATAAAATGCACCTTATAATTCATTACTTAAGTGATTTTAGCCATTAGGAACTTGCGGGCTCTGGTCATGACTGTAATTTAATGGTGTCATTTTGCGATAAATCATTTAGTTATAGAGCCTAATCATAATCGTTTACCTATAGTGTCATTTGATGGAAAAATCACTAGCCAAGTGTCAATATATATATATATACATATACATACTTATTTTTTATAACTTTATTTAAATGTAAATGATTTTCTAGATTTAGGGGCATTTCAAAAGATAGTCTTGTCCGATTGAGATTCACTATCAACGCATATATCATTGGGGTGACTTGATGTCACTTAAATCATTTATATTTGAAACATTAAATTTTGATTTTGAAAATAGACCCCTTTAGTTTAGATTTTTTCTTCAACATGACTATCATCGAGGTGACGTTGAAGTCACTTGAAGTATTTATATTTATACTTTAAAATTGGACATCTCTGATTGAGATTTTCTTTCAACATAGTATTATCGAGGACTTTAAATATTTTCACTCTAGTATTTTGACCTTGCTAACTCTATTAACTGGCAATTGATTGAGCCTAATCCATGCTTCTTATTCTAACTCGTGCAACATTATCATATCTCAAATTTAGATATTTGATGTTTTGGTTAGAGCACATACGGGAAAATTATATCTTTTTAAGACTTGGAATATTATTTAAATAATGTATATATTTTTCAGTGCATTGCTCGCCTTTCAATGCATGTGCAGGATGCACTTACACATTTTCTGATGTTGACATGTGATATATTTGCATGTTTGAAGATGAATAAAATTAAGATTTATTATTTATTTTAACACAACATTATTATATCTCAAATTTAGGACTTTGGTCCTTTTTATCGCAACACATGTGGATAATTTTGACTTTCATTTTAAAGGACGCGCACATTTCTCAGTGCATTTATAAAATGCACTTGCACACTTTTTAGTGCATTTACACAATATATTAACGCATTATTCAGTGTACTTTGTTATGCTTTTCTTACGTTTTAAAATAGGGGGTTCTTGCGTGTGAGGTGCAAGTGTTGCTAGTGTACAGGTTGTTGCGGTGGGAGCTGCAGTGTGAAGGGTGAGAGAGGAAACGGGAGAGAGGCTGGCTGTGACTAATTGCGTGGAAGAGAGAAGAAGGGAGGAGACTTAGAAGGCCTGAGGTATGGGCTTGTGTGATATAGATAATGGGAGAAGGAGAGGGGGAAAATATCATTTTGGTTTAGTTTTTTTAATGTGTTATTATTATAGTCAATTTTTTTTAAGCTATAGATGAGACACAAGGGGGCGGCAGATTTGATGGAATAAGGAAAATAAGTTATTTTAATTTAATCTCTTACACACACACACACACACACACACACACACACACATATATATATATAAAGTTAAATCTCTCTTTTTTTTTAAATGTGTTGACTCTTGCATAATTCCTCATTTCCGGTACATCCCGATTTGCATGTCATCACCTTGCACATTGGCAAATTTGTGTTTCGACTCATGCGGCAGTCTAGGCAATGAGTCTATTTTTCTGATAATTTTGATGTTCCGTGCACATCAGTGCAATTTATTTTGCTTATAGTTGACATTCAGATGACTTCTCGCAATGTTGCATTCTCTCTAATCGAGCATTGGATACATTCTTAGTAATTTCGACGTTCCGTGGGCGACAACATCCATTTCATGAACGAATGACATTCAGATGATTTCGTGCGGTGTTGCATTCATAGATTTATGGTGGCACTATTGTGATACTTGCTTCTTATAGGAGAGGGATGTCTTTATTTATTCGAAGCTTTTAGCTTAAAACTAAAGCCTTTAATTGACGGTTGGAGGGAGCTATTTGGCTTGGAAGTTTTACGTGAGGGAGACTTGGAGTTAGATAGGAGTAAAAAAGAGCGCACAAGAGAGAGATGTAAGGCAAGCCGTATAGGGGAGACAAGAGGGAGAGTGAGTCGAGCAAGAGAGTTTGGGGTTTCTAGAGGCACCATACACAAGCAACTTGGGAGCAAGATTTGGAGGTTGTGCCAACTAGCAAGAAGACGCGGAGAGTGTGAAGTAAGCATGGGTGAAAACTTGAGGTGAAGGATAGATTTATGAGCCATTTGCTCATGCTTTGGTAAAATATCAAGAGAGAGTGAGTATGTGAGCCATGTGATCTTACTTTCTTATGATACTTGGGTTAGACATGAACATGGAAGCAGGAGACATGTGAGTTGTAGCTTTAAAGGTTATAGGTGGATTATTATTACTATTTTCTTTTTTCTATGATTAATTACACTGAGAGACATAGACTACTTAAAAAAGTTATAGTTTGCTTCATTTTGCTTCTATCTGAGATTGAATTTTTGTCTCCACCGGCATTTTTGTTACCTAAGCTGCTGTTGATCCAAATTGTTAAGATCTTTCTGGCGTATGGAGTATGGAGTTGCCCATCAACGAAGCTATAAAATTTGTTTACTCATTGGACTTCTTCCTCCTATTATTTTTCTGCACTACATGGACATTTATTTTATCAAATGATCCCACAATGTAACTTCCTTCCCCACTATCTTCTACCAAACTCTTTAGGAGAAGATTATTTGTTAGCTAGGTGAATTGATGCAATACAAATCAGCTAATTTGGCTTAAACATTTTTGGATTTTTATAAGCTAATTATAAGGAGTCAAATCAGGTACGAAGGAGCTGAACCAAACTAACTTTAATATCCTTTTAGGCCCATATTTAACTATTGTTGAACTTTCTATTATTTTTATTTGATTTATTTTATTAGGTTGAATTATTCTTGTAGGATTAATTTTGATTTGAATGTTTGGATAGGATTTGACTTGTTTTCAAGGTAGGATTAGATTGGATTTATGCTTTGATTAATCCTATTTCTATAAGCAAAAATCATGATTAAACGTTAATGAATGCAACTTATATGTATGGGCATTTGAGTGCTCTTTTGATTCATAGTTATATGCGGATCGCACCAAATTGAATGTATGGTGTTATTTGTTCTTCTTCCTCTTTCACCTCTTCGTTTCTTCTTTATTTTTAGCAAATATGCATACAACTTTATTATCTTAATTATGAAAAATAGTATAATTTCATGATTGCACAATCTGCAATGGTCTTATTTTAGATGTTAATAAAGATAAGAAAAACCCATCTTTTTCATGTGGGCTCCTTTGTTTAGTGTTGGAAAGTTATTATCTTTGTCTGGCAAACTCAATGGAACCAATTTTTTCTTTTTTACAAGCCATTTACTATTGCCAATATTTGGATTTTTATCATCCTACTCTACATTAATAGTAGCACGGTTTTTCTATTTTCATAGCAGTCAACTAAATGAGTTACTTCTCAGATATTGTATTTAAAACATATTGTGCATAAGTTATGATATTTGTTCTTAGAAAAGTTAGGTGTCCAAGTTTTAACTCATTATTACTTGTGAAGACATTATTTCTTTACTCTTTTCTAGACGGATTTTCTTCTTGATCATATCTACAGATTTTTCCTTCAAGTTGCATGAACTGAGTGCATGCTCATATTTACTAGTTATCTTGAAAAGCCTTAGTATTATTACTGCTTTTGTTTGAAATACTCTAAATTCTGCCAGATAATGATTTGCGTAGTTTATCTAAGCACTTTTCAGAGTTTGGACACAATGTGCACTGGTGATTCTCATTTGAGTTTAATAACTTGTTCTATGCGATTTCAGGATTAACTGAAAGTTTTTTTTCCCCACTACTCTGCTTAGTTATCATGATTTATATAGACAGCCTCATTCTTATGTTTTCAATTGCTAGGAGGAATGCTATTTAACTAATATCAACTGATAGAAGTACAATACCTTGTGTACAGAGTGTTGTATTTGTATTTGTTAATGATAAAGAATGCTCATGGATCATATGCAATGAGGGCATTCAAATGGTTTAGGGAAGAACCTTATTTCAGAGTTTAGATGAGGGACTCTCTAGGTGAAAGGCCGAAATAACCATAGTATTTTGGTTACTGCATTGCAGGCTATCGTGCAGTAATTTGTGGCATGGATCCTATATGCTGTGAATCAAGTTCCTGGATGGGGATTGCAAATGTTGAAAAGTTATCTCAAGGGCCTAACCAACCGTTTTATCAGGTATTTATGACCCGCAAGATGAATATTATCTGTTTAAGATAGGAATGTATCTTATATAAATATGACTTAATGCTATGTAGAGTGGGGCGGGTTTAGGGAAATGGTTTAGGGAAGAACCTCAATTTAGATTGCTCATGCTTTAACCTTCATCCCATAAATTCATATTTAGGGAAAAGTATTTCTGCAGTCTAGTGGTAAAGTATCTCGATACGCTCTTTATTTATGGTTTTTATATTAAGTTCAGAGATGAAAAAGTTTTTTTAATGGATGCCTCATGTTACAAAATTTCTTTTGCATGATAGGGATTTTTCAAATAGGGAGATTTTCATTAGAACTTTGAATCTAGCCATTATGGCATGCCGTCCACTTGTAGAAATCCTCTACATAGTGAAGTCATGGACATGTTAAGTTTGGCAGCGTGAACTCTGAAAATTTCGTGGTAAGATTATAGTTTGTTTTATGAAGGGACAATCATTGGGCCTTAATAGATTCAGAATACCAATTGGATGGAAAATAAGAAGATATGATGGGGTTCACAAGTAGGATTGATAATTTATTTCGGTTATTGAAGATTGCTTGATAGTCTTTTGATTTTACATGCATAATTTGTTACATAATATAAATCAAATTGGGATTGATGTTGAGTCTGATGCATTAGTAGTTTAATCCATTTTCTATCTAAAGACTTAAGATTATAAGTAAGGCCAAACCATTTATTGTTTTTATATAAACATATTTTTTCATCTATCATATATGGAAGTAAAATCAATACTTTCATTTGTCTTAATATTCACCCCTCATATATGCTCTCTACATAGACCATCACACCTCCTTCAACAAGAAACCCATTTTTTAATACCATGAAGTGTCATGCACTAGAGCTGGGAGAAGTAAAATCAATACTTTCATTTGTCTTAATATTCACCCCTCATATATGCTCTCTACATAGACCATCACACCTCCTTCAACAAGAAACCCATTTTTTAATACCATGAAGTGTCATGCACTAGAGCTGGGAGTCTCTCGCCTTTAAATTTTGCTTAACCATGATAGAGGCCAATCTCATGAGAGCCATAGACAAACTATCAACTTTAACAAAACTTGTGAGAGAATGAGAACCAAATGAAAACCAAAGTTTGGTTGATATACTAGTGCTCAAATACATTTTCAACTTAAAATCTTAAACTTATAGGTGAAAGTTAATCATTTAGTAATTTACAACAATATATTTTTCATCTATTCGATGTAAGACCAAACCCAATACTCTCATGTGCTTTAACATAATGAAAGTTAAAAAATATGCATTGGGTGCGAGTTGCGCTAAGGGAAGGAAAATATGGCCGGGACTTGAATGAGATGTGTGCAACAACTTTTTTACAATCAGACTTTATTAGTAGATTAAACTTGGGTGTATGAAGAGAAAGATGATGGGTGCACTAAATGTTGCCAGTGTTATTGATGATAAAGTGTTGATTTATAGCATGACAGTAATAGTGAATGAAAGGGACACTTAACTTTAGATTAGTTCGTTGAGGGCTTTGGCCTCAATCACAAGGTCTAGAATTCTAGGCTTGGTGAGAGGCGGTGTAAAAGGCAAATATATATGACATTTGGTGATCAAATAGAATGATAATATAAAAAGTCGAAAAGAAAAATATTATAAGAAATGAAAGTGGCTGGGAGAGATATACTCATGTTAAAAATAAAAAATTGAGGGGGGAAGAATGCTTGTCTTATGCTATCATAAATTAGCAAAGTTAATTGATTAATATGATTTAGCTTAATTAACTTATGCATTAACTATCTAAATCCATTAATTAATTCGTGTTTGGTTTGCATCACTAATCAAACATTATTTTTTTGAATTTAAGTTTGATGCCAACAACTATTCCTAACCTACTTGCATACTGAAATCCATCCAAATTTTACAGGTTTTGGTTGATGTTCATGACGACCCAAACTTGCTTGTTGCATATGGTATAATAATATTGATCCTCTAATGTTATATTTTATTTTGTTTGTCTATAAAGCAGTTCTCTAGCTCCATTTAGCACCTATAAAGTAAATCATATCTTCAGAATGGAATAAACATACTGATGGCGAGAAGAATCCATTCTACATCAGTAGTTACTACTTGGTTTTGGGCTATGTGATTGGTGCTGTTTGTCTATGCAATTATAGCTGTCTTTATTGATGTGATTTGATTTGTTTTTACAGATACATGCAGCAATTTTATACCAAAAACTAAGTTAGCCTATTCCCTACAAAATCCTTTTGTTTATTTCCTGGCAAACCATATTTCACTGTATGAATTCTTCATGCTCTAATTTCTGCTTTTACAGCATTTTTTGCATTGCAGACTTTTTTGTGTGTTTCTGGTCCTGTTGACCACCTAATGAGCCGTCTTTTTTGCTTTTTAGAATGCACTTTCATGTTAAATTCTTAGAGCTGCAGGTCCACTTGAAATTTAGGTACTAGTAGGCTAAATAGAGTCTAACAAAGATTGTATACTTCGATTTCCTCAGCATATGTGGATATTATATTTTGATGTTGTAATATTTCATCCCTTTGAAAGGAGCACAGATTAGCTTAGAGTATAAGTTTCGATCTCTTTCAATACGTCCATTGTTATCTGTGACACATACAAAGACCATAATTAAACCCCAGCCCTTGTCAGCTGACCGATACAGAGGACATAATTCAGGTCTTGCTTTTTTTATAGTTCGCAGTCTGATTAGACTTGCTAAATATGTTACTAATTTGTCATGTTGGTATCTTCCCTCACATGTGCTTAATTCTGCTTATGGTTCCTTGAAACAATTGCTTGATTTGATTAGAATGGCATAATGATATTGGAAATAGGAGCAAAAATATTAATCACATCACACTTTTCTTATTTTGTCCAAAGAAATTTTCATTTTGTTGATCATTCATAATTACTCTGCCAGTCTTTGTGCATGCTCCTTCTTTTGAACATTCGTTTGTCTAAAGCTTCAGAGCTCTTAATCCTTTTTTACATGTGATACAAAAATCTAATCCATCAATGCATTTAAGTTTGTCATTAATTTGCCACATGAAATTAGGGAATAGCTTAAGAAGGGACTTCTACATATCGGGAAGTGGTTGATTTACAGTTGTTACAGCTCTCTTGGTACTCTTAGATTTCTTTGAAGCATTTTGTGCTCAGAATGAAAGTTTAGCTACCTGGGGATGCCAAGACTAGGATTGTATAGCATGCATTTCTTCAGCTTTAAATTTACTATCAAAAACAGGTGTAGTGGGCATTTTATCCATTAAATTCTATCATGCTACTCAATTTTGCTTCTTAGGATGAACCTTGACTTGTCTTGTATGGATCATTGGCGGAATTTAGTAAGACCTAATTCAAATAACTGAGAGTGATTGAAATATAAAGAAAAACACAAAGCATACCAAGAATTCTTTATATATTTGCCCAATTGATGGATACATTATGTTGCCACCATTGCAGATTTTATAGAGAAATTCACAACCATAATGTCATTTGTATCACATAATGATGACGCATCCTCTCTTTCTAATGAAAAAATAATTATGGCAACTGAAAATTACACTCTTCAAAACATCTTTTTACATGCACAACCGGCAACATAAATGAAGCTCCACAATTTAATAAATAACATATTTACTTGGATCATTATTTAGATATGCATGTAAAGCATTTCAGTTGAGATTTTCACCGAGTGCTTGATGAAGAGTGGGTGTCAGTTCAATTCAAGGCATGTACCTACCCGATTGTTTGGCTTAGCTTTTGTGTAAACTTACCAATATCTTTTGCATGATCAAAATTTTTTATCATAGAGGATTCACGCAGTCAACCCCATATAGTGAGATAAAGATTTGATGTTATTATATGTTGTATTATCTCCAATGGCCATATGTAATATTTCTTTTGGTTCTCTCCTTCCAACAGTTGCAGAGGAGAATCTCAGTGCCACAGAAAAACCAGATTTGGTGAGTTCAACATTTTTCCAAACAGATTTCTTCAAACTAGTACTGAGTTGAACTATGGCATGCAGACTAGATTTGATCATCCATATGTTTCCTTTCTGTTTTATGGCACTGATACAACTGGTGACTTCATCCCTATAAAGCAACTACGAGAGAAATTCAGCAGGCCTCGCCATGAAGCTCCCATGGATATACAAGATGGAAATGAAGATGACAATATATAGGTATTCCTCCCATTCATCCTGCTACTCTAGAAAAATTATTCTGTGGGGACTCCGGACGGCATCCGAAGACCAATCTGAACGCGCCACGTTACTTTTTTGCTCTTTATCAGTGCTCGGTACTGCTATGTACCGAGTGACGTGGCGCATTCTAGCTGAGCTGGTCTCCGGATTATTCGGTGCCCACACAGTATAATTTCCCGCAACTCTAAGCTTTCTCTGTGCTGTGCTACACAAAAAGTAAAAAAAAATTTATTAGATGGGGTCTTAACATCATTGAATTTATTAAAAATTTGATCTGTTATCCTGAGCAAATATTTTTCCTACAAATTCTCTTGTTCTGCTACAGGCCTAAGGGAAGGTGTGGGGTATTCTTGTTCTCTATTTGTGCTATAGTTTTGTTTGAGATGAAGAAATAAACATACGAGCACCTTCCTGCAAATCTGCCTTTGGTGGATTGAATAGAAATGTGAATATTGTTATGGGACACCAATTGAGGTAACGAATATGATTGTTTCTTACCAGCTTCATTAAAATGTGTTAAATAGCTTAAAACAACTTAACTCATTTCACAATAATGTGGAGCACTTCGCTATTTCTTCGTGATAGGGGTGTCAAAATAGGTTAATTGGTTAGTTCATATCTGACCTAAAATTGACCTAACCCAAATTCAATCAACATGAATTTGACCTGTTTTACATATGGGTCAAAAAGGTGGATTTGAACCTGACCCACGAGCAATTCGAATGATTTGAATTAAACCTGATAATTTATTTTGATTAAAAAAATATTTATAACTTGGTGAGCATATATTTTAGGTTAAATGATAAAAAAAAAATAAGATCATATTGACAAATAGAAGAATTTAAGAAAAAAATATACATGTCATTTTCAAGTCAAAATCACGAAGGCGGTTTAATCCAAACCAAACTTTTAATAAATGGTTTGAAATTAGAAAATTGAACCTCATCTCCATTTATTAAATGGGTCAGTCCAAGTTTTTTGGGTTAGGTTTGGATTGAGTTGATAGTTCAGGTTATTTATTTACAACCTTCATAACATATATATATAATCAAATAACACTCTATTTAAATTTTTTTATATAAATTGAATTTATTTGCGTTGTATTAATTTTAAGATAAATTTAATAATTTATATTCATTTTGATATAATTTGTATAACCTGAAATTTTTTCTTTGTTAAAATATAATATATTGCAAAAAGAATGAATCAAAGTGTAATTTCGGCATTCAATTATTGTAGACAAGCTATTGGTTGGTTAACGTCAAAAGTAGCGAATGGTTTAGTTCGCAATGAATTTAACTATTATGCGCAGTGTCCGCATGCGAGCACAGAAGATCTAACCGTTTGTTTATCATCAAACCGCCATGGATCCTAGGGTTTTGAGGGTCCTCTTTCCACGGTAACTGCTTCTGACGGAACCGCCAACGGTATATTTCGACGGCGTTTACCTTTGTCAACAGTATTAAAAAAATATTATATACAAAAAATTTATGCCATACTTCTATTTGATTCGATAAATTCATAGCTAAATTCCCAAACAAAAATATATAAAATTTGATTTCATCACCTAAAAAGATAAAACCTCAAATAAAATTTTCAAAAAAAAAATTTAGTGTAGTTTATTATTTATGTCTTAGATTTCGTTTGGGATGATTTTTTTATTGTTTCTTAAAGCAGTTTTTAAGTATAAAAAGTAAAATTTTTTGTACTGAAAAGCTGCTTTAAGAAGCATTAAGAAAGCTGTCCCAAAAGAAGCCTTAATTGTTTTGAAAGTTATTTCAAAATTTTGAGATATAGATTTTGTTTGGGCCAGTTTTTTTATTGTTTTATGAAGCAACTTTTAAGCATAAAATTTTTTGAGTAAAAATTTTTGTACTAAAAAGCTGATTTAGAAAGCAGTAAAAAAAGTTGTCCCAAACGAAAGAATAATTGTGTGTTAAAACAACCATTTTTTAAAAAATTGTTTAAATTTGTATTAGATGCAATAAAACTGCTCTATAGCTATTGTTTTTGGGTATTTTTTTTATTTTTTTGATAGTTCTATTATTTTGAATCATAAATTCCATAAAAATCTTTCCAACTCATATTGCTTATATATCAACCCTATTTTTTTAAATATTTGTCATATCAACTTTTAATAGAAATCATGCAATGGTTAGATGGTGCTTTTGATCTCACCCTGAAGAATATGATCTCAAAGCAATTTTATATATTAATAAAAATATTTTTATCATAATTTTATTCATAATATATTGGCTTAATGTTCTCTATTTAAATGCTTAATTTTATTTAATTTCATTAAATTGAATGAAATTTGCATAGAATGTTTAGGAATATTTATTTATTTTGGAGATTTACAAATATTATACATCTAATATCTAATTTTTATATTTATATTTATTTATATAATATTTTTTTGTTTTAATCAGTAAAAATATTTAATTTATTTTAAAAATATATATTTAAAAATTTTTATTATATATATATATATATATATATTATAGGTAAATCCTCTTTTATTTTTTAGTTCTTAGTAGTACAGCAAAGGGTGATTTGATAAAGAGTATCCATCCCCTGTTAATCGCACGATGTTCAAAGCAGATCAAATGGATGCCATCAACCATTCTAAAGCTGTATTCTTTATTATGTTATTTCGTCTCTGTTCATTAACGGTATACCCTAATCCTGCGGCCGCTTCTCTCTCTCTCTCTCGTCGTTTATTTAGAACAAAATTCGCTTCAGAATTTGTTTCCACGACGCCGATTTGTCTGTCAGTTAGAATTGGATTTGTCTTTGAGTGATTTGATTTCGTTTCATGGCTGTTGGGAAAGGAATTTTTTTTTTTTTCCATCATGATTTCATAGAAAGAGCGATTTCCCCGTTTTTGCTGTGGATTAGAAGATAATCTGCCAACCCGATTTTGCTGCCATGATTAGGGATTACGATATAGGAATCAATTGCGAGTTCTCTGATTAGAAGAGAGGAAAGGGGGCGTCCGAGTGACAGTTTCTTTTCCTTTCTATACATTCTTGTGGAGTGAGATTTCCATGTTTTTAGATTTTAGCAGTGGATTATCAGATAATATGGCAATCCGATATTGCTGTAATGATTAGGGATTAAGATATATGAATCGTTTGTGAGTTCTCTGATTAGAAGAGGGGAAAGGAGGCGTCTTGGTTACAGTTTCTTCTCATTTCTAGAGATTATTGAAGAGAGCAATTTTACCAAGATATCTCCTTTTTATTGTTGTTATTATTCTTTCGGATTGATGCTTTCCCGTAATGGTGGCAACTGGAAAGAGATACTTGGGTTGGAATTTGTGCTTTGATTGACTTTAGTTAGGTTGTATGGGATGCCATTGGAGGTTGGGCAGATATGAGTTGCATTTTACCAACTGGACTTCTGCCGGACAGAGAAACTTGTGTGGGACGAGCTATTGATTATAAAGGATGGTCGGAGGCAGAAGAAAGGGTCGCAGAGCTTATTGCCCGCATTCAGCCTGATGAAGGATCAAGGAAACGAAGGCAGGATATAGCTGATTATATTCAGAGTTTAGTTGGAAACTGCTTCTCTTGTCAGGTGAATGTGTTTTATCTTGTTTGTCTTTTAATTTTCTCTCATTTTGGTGATCATTGAGTTAATTTATTGTTTTTTAAGTATTTGGTTTTGTTCTATTTATGTTGGGGATGGAAAAGAAATAGCATTGATGTTGGATGTGGAAGAGGCGGTGTTGTTTCTTCAAATATCAATGAGTTAATTATTTTTTAAGTCCTTCTCCAAGCATTCAGCTTGATCTCAGGCGTAGGAATATGTTTAGTTTGTAGTATTTCCCCCCTTCTTGTGATTTATCCATGTTTAGATAAATTTGTTTTGGATTCCCTTAATTTTTCATTTTTCATATCATGAGCATCTTGTTTTGGTTTGTCAAACAATGTGATTGGAGATAAGAGAATCAGTTTTGGTAAAGGATCTAGAGTTGTATCTAAAAGATTTACTTTCTTGCTCTCTTTCTCCGTTTGAAGAGAATATTTGACACAAATATTTGATTTTAAATCCTAAACCAAAAGGAAACATTCATATTAATATGAAATTATCTTCTAGGGGATTATAACATTTTAAGCTCTTTTTTTTAGGCATGTTCCGTGAAAGTACACTTTTTGGCTCCATGATCAAGTTTGGATCAAATCTTGGTGGGTAACAACAATAACAACAACATCAAACAAATATCTCACTATGTGGGGTCGGCTATATGAATCTTTTTTTCTTTATTGTGTCCTCTTAAGAGTCAAATTCTCATTTAAATCTCATCCTTTATGTTAATAATATTTTTGTTACAATGAACTTAAAAGTGGCATTATTGCAATAAACCAATCTGACCTTTATGAACAATACAAAATATTATACCCTTCGTCTAAATTAATGATTAGTTAAATCTTTGGATTGAATAAACCCCGCCAACTCAAATCCAATTGACACAATTATTATGTAATATTAGGTCTGATTTTTTGGTAACATTTTCTGGAGAGATTTTTTTTTTTTCAAGTCCTTGAGAGAATATATATATATATATATATACCACCCTGCTCGGAAAGGGGTTTCATCTTCCTCTCATAATTAATTCTATAAGCAAAGTAAGCTTAGGGTTTTACTAAACCAAGTAGCTCCCATAAAGCACCATAAACTTTTCATGAAAAAATTAAGGTTGAGAGTCTACCTAGCTTCTCCAAGAAGGCAAAAGAAATGATGATGATGATGCCAATGCTTATTTTCCTCTTCCCCTCCCTTAGCTTGCTCTCCGACGACCCTTCCAAAATTGAAGTTGATGAAGCTTTCGAAGCTACCAACTACATAACCGGAAGCTCCTCACTCATACTTGCTCATTGCATGCCCTAGGGAGGTGCTGTCGATCTTTGCTTACCTCCATAGTTTTGGTGATATTGATTGAAGTTCTAGGAGCTTAGAATGAGCAAGTCATCTTAATATCTACAGAAGATCTTATACTTAGGATGACAAAGCATTAATACCCTTTGTACGTCATGTCAAAGAGTCATAGTATTGTGATAAGTCGAATCCTAATCCATCCCGGATCTTCAATAAATCTCATGAGCCTACGAGCGTTTAGATCGTTGCCTTTTGAAGTTCAATATCCTAGATAAGGTAAATTGATGGTGCATTGCTTTAATAGCAATATAGCATATGATGCCCCTTCTTCTAAATTAATGAGAGTAGTTAAATCTTTGAATTGAATAAACCCCATCAACTCAATTCCAATGCACATTATTATCATGTAATCTTAGGTTTAATGTTTAGGTAACATCTCTTTAAGAGAAATTTGTTCTATAGATAAAGCTAGATTAGGATATTACTAAACAAGGCATCTCCATAAAGCACCACAAAATTGCCATGAAAAAAAAATTAGGCTTGAGAGTTTACCTAGCTTCTCCAAGAAGGAAGAAGATATGATGATGATGATGTCGATGCTTATTGCCCTCTTCCCCTCCCTCGGCTTGCTGTCCAAGGACCCTTCCACAGTTGTTGAAGTTGGTGAAGCTATTGAAGCTGCCAACTATAGAACCGGAAGCTTCTCACTCTTACTTAATTATTGCATGCCCTAGGGAGCTGATGTCAATCTTTGCTTACCTTCATTCGGTCGCCGCTCTTATGCCCGCAATTTTCTCTCTTGTGGGTGCTCGCTCGTTGCTCTTATTCAATGCCTTAAGGGTCTTTATTCTGGTTATAATAGGTACAAGAGATGGAGAGTAGCAAGCAAATTTAAAAAAAAAACATAACTTCCAAACAAAGCCTAGGCTTTTCACTGCTCAATTATGAAAGTCCATTAGCAAGCTAATACAGAACCACTAATTTGAAATGAGAGAATCGACTAAAAGCTGGCAACAACAGACCGGAAAACCAACAGTAACCAGGAGTGAACTAAACTAAACCAAGATAGTAATTTAGATAATACAGCATGTTCTCTAAAGGGATCATCATCACAGGCATGCTAAAAACTTCTAAAACTAAAAATGAAAACTAGATTAAAATCAAAATTCAAAATGTTGATTTGCATAAGAAAGTTTATAAGCGAAGTGAAATTATTTCTGCAAGTAGTTATTTAGTCAGTTGATGATCACACATCTTTATATGCTTTCTCAGCTTTTCTGTTAAGGAATTAGTCTTTTGCATTCATTAGCATTTGAATATATTTATGTTAATGACTAGTTTTGTAATAATTGCATTTTTTGTGTCAATATTTCTTCCTTTGAAATCTATGAAATGACTGTAATGGTGATTACCAGGTTTACATTTTGGGATCTTTGCCCCTGATGACCTATTTACCTGATGGAGATATTGACTTGACTGTATTTAGTGATAATGAAAATCTGAAAGAAGCATGTGCCGACAAAGTCTACCAAGTGATGAAGGAGGAGGAAAAGAATGAGAATGCAGAGTTTCATGTGAAAGAAGTTCAACTAATATTGGCAGAAGTATGCCTTCTAAATTTTTTGACATAATTCAGCAATATATAGCACCTTTTCTTTGAAATTGCACGTCTTGGATATTCTTTATTAACTAAATCCTTTGTTATAAGTGTACGTACTCTTGTTCCATCTAATGTAATTCTTTTGTTTAACTCTCTGTCACGTGGCATATGAGTGATAATTTCTTATAATTAATGGATTGAATTTTGTGTAATTATTATTTAAACGCATAATTGACCTTTTTATTAAAAAAGCAATGCAAGCAAGCATTAAATTGTTTCACTTGAAAAGATTATTGCGTTGTTAAAGAGGTGACACCAGTATTTTGCTTATCATATTTATCCACAAGTTATTTTATAAGTTGGTTGTTATTTTATATTTATTTGATTAATAGGAAGCATGCTATCACAGGTTTAGTAAAACATGTTGATCTTTGAAGGGACTATCCAGGGTGCATGAAAATCTTTGATGTGATCTGAGGAGGAGAAAAATGGAGTAAGAACAGAAAAATGCATGAAAATCTTTGTTGTTTTATGTATTAAGATGATTCATACAAAATATAGGTTTTATAAAAATAGTATTTATCATTTTCATGAGATGCGGAAAATGGGGAATAAAATTTTGAATGAATTTTGACTTTTACCTTTTCAAAGTTTGAGTGTTACACACATTGGAACGAAGGGTCAAGTTGCTGGCATATTGACAAAAGGATTATCTAAAATGAATCTCCAAGGGTAGCATAAACGACATAGGGATGCCCATAATTGAAGCAACTCATGATAGATCTTTGTCAATCAATTAATTATTAAGCAGCATTGTTGTACTGTGATAATCGATCAATTATCTGCATAGCAGAGAATCCAGTGGATCAAGCAAGAATTAAGCATGCGAATGTTAATTATCAATTTGTTTGGGAGAGGTTAAATCAGAATGAATCACGCCATGACCAAGAATTAAGTTGTTGACATATTCACAAAAGGACTATCTGAAAGAATATTTGATAATTTATGAAGGAAACTTGGCATGAAAATAAGAAGAACAATGCAAAAGAGTAGTCGATGAGGGGAGGTGTTAAAGAGTGCACCAAATCTCTAGAAATCTCTTCACCCCACCCCGCACCCATAGAATTTTATCTAGAAATTTCTTTGTTGAGAAGTAAGTCACTTCCTAGAATTGTTTAGATAGTGCATAAGAAGATTCTAGAAATTTATAGCTAATCGAATGTGTAAAAGTATCTAGAGTTTTGTAATTTTTTCTAGAATTGTGTGTTTGATTGTTATAAACTTTAGAGTTTTTAGTGTATTGTAGATAACTCTAGGAGAGTTGTAAAAAGGCCTTATCCTTAGAGGGAGAAGCTTTGGAGCCTATGAAAGGAGGAGACCCTTGTTATTTGTAATACACATCAAGAGTTTAGTAATAAACCCCTTGTGCAAGAAAACCCCTCCTTGTCCAGTCCACCTCTTCAAATGTTTGAACTTTCCCAAATTTCTAACAATACTTTAATTGAAAAGCATTATTTTTAACGTAAATAATTTTTTTAATATTTTTTTCTTAGAATCTATATCTTTATAAGTGTACAAGTAATGCTACACACACCAAAGAAACCAACACAAGGAATGGTGCCACATCATTGCCTGAGCGGCAGCTGACCTGTCATCCTATAGCTATGCAAAATTCCTTTTTTTGTCACCTGAAGTAATGTATCAATTAATAACTTGTGCAAATATAAGGTATTTTTGTCTAAAAACAAGTTATTTAACAAAATATAAGTAGATTCATTATGAAATAATTTAATTACTTGATTGCCCAAAATCAATGGACTAAATTGATAGCTCAAAATAAATTTTTCCTAAGTGAATGAGTGAATCGACTTAATTTCATTAAAATACTTTAGTTTGGACTGAAATTCCTTGTATTATGTCATTGGAAGTAAAGTATTTCAGGTGATATATATGGCAAATAGCACAAAATTACAAATATAAGAAGATTCATGCAGCTATCACATGCCATGCTAGCTGTCATATAGGCAGTGACAGACCATTTCAAGTTTAGATTTTTCTGGGATTAAAGTTTCATTTTCTACAATAGATACATTTTTATGCTTGCATGATCAATTGTAGTTGGAACTAAAGTCTGGTAAAAATGGATATCAGGTTCATGCTGGGCTGCATTTTTTGCAGGGAAAATCTGAAGTCTTAACCATATTTTTCACATGCTGGTCTCAGTTTCTTTTCTAAAAGAGGATATAATTAGTTGAAATCGTAAGTTAAAAAAAAAGTGATTGCACTAGTTTTTACTAAAATATTCCAACCCTAGGATTTTGGTCAGCTAACCGCTGGCATGCATTTAGCTTTCCTGTTCATTTAAGTTCTGATTCACATGATATGATGTTGGCCTATACTTCAAATTTGCTCATGTTTTAACAAATATGCCTCAACCTTTTATGTTTCTGATACATCTTTATTCAATAATATTGTGCTTAATGTTGATTCCTTGTTTGGTTTAATTTCCTTATTCAGGTAAAGGTTATAAAATGTCTTGTAGAGGGTATTGTTGTGGACATAACATTTCATCAGACTGGTGGCTTACGTGCCCTTTGTTTCCTAGAAGAGGTAATCTTCAGGTTCTTCATTAGTTCTTGAGTTTCTGTGCAGAATAAGGTGATTAGATTTTTTAGTTATATGCATCGTTTTACTTATATGACATCTATCTTTGTAGATGGACCATTTGATAAATCAAGATCATTTATTTAAGCGGAGTAGCATTCTTATTAAAGCTTGGTGTTACTATGAGAGTCGCATTTTGGGTGCTCATTATGGTCTTATTTCTACATATGCTGTGGAAACCATGATCATATACATATTTCATGTATTTGACAATTCATTCACTGGGCCACTTGAGGTAGTTAACCTTAGCAAAATTTCTTTTGACTGCTTCAGCTTAGGATCAGAACAGAAATATGATGTTGCTATTCTCTTTAATCTACAGGTTCTATACCGTTTTCTAGAAATATTCAGCAATTTTGATTGGGAAAACTTTTGTGTAAGCATATGGGGTCCTGTACCCGTACATTCACTCCCGGAGATAGCTGGTAAGCTTTAACCTCTGCATTTTGCCTGATATTTAAGTTGGCTTTTCCTAAAAAAGAAGCTTGTTCTTCACCTCTTAATAATTGTTCAGTGATGCCTCCGAGAAAGGACAACGGTGAATTTTATCGCAAGGAGTTCTTTCTAGAAAGTCATAGCATGTTCATTGATGGTTTGGCATGCGGTCAACACTGCCAGAGACGTTCTTTTGTTCCGAAGTATTTGAACGTTGTTGATCCTCTATGTGTGCATAACAACCTTGGACGCAGTGTTTACAAAGGTATTTTTGCACTTTATAGTCATAAGAATTTATGAAGAGTTGAAGACCTTTCTTCAACAATTAAGTATTTTTTATACCATGTTTATATTTCTTAGGCTCTGTTTATTCACTGCACTATTTACAATTCAAACAAATTTCAAACGTACTAACTACTTTTTGATATATTCTATTGTGTCAGGCAATTTTTATAGGATTTGTAGTGCTTTTGTATTTGGGGCTGAAAAGCTAGCCAGTTTACTTGATTCTCCGAAGGAGATGATTTCTGATCTCTGTCACTTCTTCAAGAATACATGGGAAAGACATAGAGCTGACCTTCACACCAGTTCTTCTACTAGCATGAAGCACTTGAAACCATCTAAATCTATCCAGGTTGGAGCATCTTACACTTCCAGAAATATTTCTTGCAAGGAACAGAATGATAATATTTCAGAAGATCCTGGTGGTGAGCATCTGGCTGGTGATGTTGGGCCGTCTTTCTATGGCGCTTCCTCTCAGATACTTAGAATAATTAACCAAAAGTCCACGGACAGTAGTTGTCATAATGGAATTCAAACAGTAGTCTGTAATGTTAAAAATAAAAAAGATTATAGTAGTGACATTATCATCAAGAATCAGGATTATGTAGAAAGAACCTTAGACTCAAAACCTGTTAGAACTAACAAGAACCATGAAAATCTGAGTTGCGATTACAGTAATAAAGATAAGGAAGGAGATTGCAGGTTGCAGGGTGAGCTTGGCATGTTTTGCTCTGCAAAGACAAGCTTTCAATCTCGCCCAATGAATGCGTCTGAGAATTCTTCTGGACAAAGCAACGATACAATACAAAAATCTGATACTCATGAGGCTTTTCTTGTTGGTTCAGAGCATGATTGCAGAAGTAAGAGCCCGGCTTCAAGAATTATGAGCAGCCAACCAGCGAAATCTATTGATGACCCTTCATGTTCAAAGCAAACTTCATCTCTTCAAGCTGCAGTTTCAAATGGTGCTTCTCATAGCTGTCATGATAGTACCTTTTCCACAATTGAAACCTCATCAAGTAGGATGAATTCTCAGCATTCTTATAATAAATATCCTGTAATGGAAAACTGCATTAGTCCACCAAAGGTTGGTAATCATGAGGTGCCATTAAATGAAACTGCCCAAATGATTGATGATGTCTACATCACTGCTACTGGGCAGGTGCCTCCTAGCAACTCACAACAGAGGGCAATTGTCAATTCTGAGGTGATTCCTTCAAAACTGTATCCTACAGGTCCACCAGTCCCGTTCTTAGAAATGCTTCAGACATCTAATTCTCCATCTCACAGACGCTACTATGATGGATTGTATGGATTGCTTGCTGATGGAACGTTAAATTTTGATCTAAATGTTGATTCAGATGGAATGTTTGATCAGCCGGAGATTCATGTTGCTGCACCTGCAAAGCCAAATCTGTCTCATGGATTGCCTAGCCCAAACATTTCATTACTTGGACCCTCTCCCTATCCTTATCCTACTGTAGTACCTAATGTGTACTTTCGGAGGATTTTCCCTCCATTTGGTCCAATTAAATCAATTCTATCACAGGGGTCGCAGTTTATGCCTGCCACCAATATTATGCCAGAAGCTCAGATAAGAACTTCTGACATTCTTACTTTTGGAGATGGAGTCGCTAAACATCCTGGTGGAATTAGAACCTATCTGCCAACTCCAGTAAGTATATTTCTTATCCAATTCTCATGCTGATATATATGGTATCTTGAGTATGAAAATGGTTCTCTTGAGCTTCAATCTGTTAATTCTGTTTATTTATATGAAATTAGCGATAAAACCAATATAATGTGAAAATTCATTCAATTTCAATGGACTATTTTGGTAATACGGTTTTTTTTTCCTCTGCCCAACTTTTTCCACTCCAAATGAGATATGTATTGTATTAATAAGCTTTTCTATGTAATATTTCACGAGTCTCAAGAAAATCCTATTGTATTTGCGCTTTTCGAAGAAAAGTCCTAAACCTTATCTGCTTTTCTATTCAGTGTGTTGTTCTCAGAGATCGGTCGCCAACTACTATACACAGTTGGGATTACAATCATTATGGAGGAAAACTTGATGACGGACAACAAAATTCCATCAATAGAAGTCCACAGGTGTTCTGGTTCACCAATGAGCACAGTCTTTCTGAGAAGCCAAGCATTCCCCCAGGCTGCTTAACCCCTAATTACAGCCAAACTGTTGGATCATTTGATTTGTGTAGGAGCAATGAAATTACTTCATACCTAGCAGAGAATAGTTCAATTGGATCTTCAAGTGTTTCTCATTTTTCAACATATATGACACAGGGAATGGATCATTCACATTTATTGACTGCTCCATCATCGTTTTCCCAGCACCAGAGGTATAGCCACTTATCATTCTTTTGATCTTTTTTGAGCCTTTATGTAATTTGAAACTAGCATCAAAACCTTCATGAAGCTGTCATGCATGGGGCATTTTTATCATCTGATATGCCCAAATCTTCTCGGAGGAATTAGGCTGATTGTCTTGCAGTTTTAGTTATGAATCTTTGAATTATGTTATCATTAAATTATCCGGGCATTATCAGTCCAAGGGTGAATCTAAAAACATTTTATTAGAACTGCTGTGATTTTCTTCTTCAGTATCCTAAGCGGAGTTTTCGATCATTTCCCAGATTGATGGTCCAGAAGAATCATCAGCTGAAAGAAGAGGCTTTCTCTCTATGATTTCCTATTCATGCAGACATGACAGGGAAGAGTTGAACACCTATGCTTCTGCTCCACTACTCTGACTCAGTTTATTTTTGGTTTGATTCTACCATTCTTGGCTTAGTTTCCTTAGGCCATTGTAGAGTATTCAACAGTACTTTGCAAACATGCCAATATTTTTCAGGATATAAGCCAAAAAATGCTAACATTAATCAATAAGGATTTTTTTTCTTTCTTAGAGTTGAAAATTTGATAATCTCATTCCTTTTAGTTAGCTTACAAATAAAAAAAATGCAATCCTTTGCATTTGTGTAGTCTCTGCAACTTGATTTTCCTGGTTGAAAAAAAATAATAATAAAGAAATTTTCTCAGCTCTATTTTGTTTCATGAAATCATGCTTTCTATGTTATGCAGATTGCATAATTGTATTTGAACTTTCATAACATTGCTAGGGAAACAATGGAAAAGCAAAGCCACATTACTTTGGTGCTGTTTGTGGAAGCTATCTCATTACTTTTTAAAGCAGCTTTCTAATACAAAAATATCTTGAACGAAAAATCTTTGTACTAAAAAGTTGCTTTAGAAAGCAGTAAGAAAGTTATCCCAAACGGAACATTTGTCTTACAGTTTTACAGTTGAATTATATTTCTGTGTATCAGATATATAAATCTCTATACTGTGTTGATCAGTTTTTTTTTAACCTTCTTATTTATTTTTCAACAGGAAATTAATTGAGAATCCTTAATTGGGAAGTTTGCTTAGTTGATACTATTTACATACTGCTCCACATTATAGAATGGTTTATGTTAATTCATATGATAATATTGAGTTAATTAGTCTCTTATTATATAGTTCAAAAATGTATGTTTAAAGATATTAATAATTTTCTTACTCATAACAAGTTGATGATTAGAAAAATCTCAAAATAGTTTCTAGATTATTTGTATGTGATCAATTTAGGCTTTGTTTGGAGCAGCTTTTTTACTGTTTTTTAAAGTAGTTTTTTAGTATAAAAATTTTTTCAGCTAAAAATTTTTGTATCAGAAAGCTATTTTAGGAAACAGTAAAAAAGCCGTCCCAAATGAAGTCTTAGGCTTCATTTGGGACGGCTTTCTTTATGCTTTTTGAAGTAGCTTTCTAGTACAAAAATTAAAATGTTTGTACTAGAAAGTTGTTTTAAGAAGCAGAAAGAAAGCCGTACCAAATGAAGCGTTAGTAACAGAATAACTTGTTGCTTCAATTTAGTAATATTTGATGAGGATTATATTGAGACTCGTAAGAGTTATATAAGGCTACAAGTAGGCTTTAACTCATAGGGTTAAAACATAAAAATTGTTTGTTTGGTAATTATTAAATTTTGTTATATATTGATAGTATGTTAGGCAATTTTTTTAGGACTTTAGATTTATATGAATGAGAAATTCTTAAATATATCAAATTATGCAAATGATGAGATTTAATAAATCTTGAATTTAATCAATAATGAAGCTTAAATGATATTTATCAAAGTATTAGAATTTAAAAATCTCAAAAAATTTGCTTTGCATAATCAAAGTACAAGAGATTGGGGCCCACCAAATCAACATTGTTTTAGAGCCTTTTAGGTCAATTAAGACAAACTCACACACACGGGAAATTATTCCGTCCGGATGCCGGCAGTCCAGATTTATGATGTACACAGTGTGTACAAATTTTGTACACACTGTGTATATCATATATCCGGACATACATTGTCCGGACAAAATAATTTCACCACACACATCACAAACATAAGACTCAAACCCAAGATCTCTTGGTTGGTTGCCAAAGCTCCCAACCAATCGACCAAGATAAGCTACATCACTAAATCAACATATTTTTAGAATTGCTTTAAGATTCATACTATAAAAAAGATAGGATGATAGCCTACCAATTCTTAATATATTGAGCTTCTCTTGTATATTTAGCTCTTGATATCATTAAGCAAGTGCCAAGTAACTCCTTGTTTATATTAGCCAAATTCTAGCAACCATATAGATATAAATATGACTTTCTTCAATTATTCTTCCTTATTTCTTTCAGTTTTCTGCACTGAGCTCTTAATTGATCTCCTGGTTTCTAATTTTGATCAAATCAAATTATAAACTTAGAGTTCGTTCGGGATTATTATTTTACTGTTTTCTAAAACAATTTTTTAGCATAAAAATTTCTTAAATTATAAAATTTTATAATAGAAAGCTACTTTAGAAAATAGTAAAAAAACTGTTCCAAATGAAGCCTAAGAGACATTGTTTTTGAATAAATAAATACTGGCCTTCAAATCACAATGCTTTCATAGCCTTGTTGTGTGAAATGAGGGCTTTGGTGAGCCTCTTGAAGCAATTGAAGATCATCATCCCAAGAATCGCGATAAGTTTCCAGATTCACTTCAGCATTCAGTAGAGATGATAAGCATAATTCTTTTCTCCATTCTTCCAAATGTGGAAAACCACATCTATCTCCATATTTGTCACAGTACTGTCCACCCAAAACAATAAAAAAGAAAATGGGTTTGTTATATGATGATTGAAAGACATTGTATGTTGCGTTTCAAAACACAGTTTTGAAAAACAAACATAGATAGAAAAAATGCTCAAAATTTGGTTCATGGTGTTATTTTTTATATTTTTTATTTTACTTTGATCATTTGTCATGCCATCAAACACAACACTGTGGTTTCTTTTGGAACAGCTTTCTTACTGCTTTTTAAAGCAGTTTTTTGGTACAAAAATTTTTAATTCAAAAAATTTTTATACTAAAAAATTGCTTTAAAAAACAGCAAGAAAGCTGTCCTGTATCAGGATACGCAAAAAAATTGTTAGAATATCCTGATATAAATTGTATGAGGATGAGCTTGGGCTTGAGAACCTATCAAGTTACTTTAAAATTAGTGCTGCATATAAAAAGCTTGTGTTGTATTAATCTCAAAGTAAATCTATAGTTGTACATTCTTTTGTTTTTTTCAATCCAAATAGCTTCTACTAAAGCAATTAATCATTAAAGCCCCACAAATTAATTTTAATTGAAAGTGTTCTCTTATGATCAGGATAAATAGTCAACCATAGGGGATTGCACTTACAAAAAATCTCAAATTAGAATAAAAAGTACTCATAAGACGAGTAAATCTCTTGGTAAAGTCAAATATAATATCAAATTTTCTTTCTCAAAAAGTTGATTCAGAATCATTTGAATATTTAGTAGAGTCGTATAAGATGTCAATCATATAATGTATAAATTTTTTTCTTACAACATCTATAAGTTTTAACATAGAATTATATACCCTTTTGCTTTTCTAATTTTATTTGTGAAGCCTAATATGACATTCATCTTTGTTCACAAATCTTAGCTTACAAATTTCAAGATGGGATGATAAGATATTACCTCAAAATTGGCTATATCATGTGTACTATGCTTTGGTATTCCAGCTAGATCTCTAGAGTGGTAATCCTCCTTCACAGCCTTCATCATCTCTTCCCATGATGGAAGTGTCCTTTTCCCTGAGAGCACTTGAGCTATCCATTTTGCTTGTGATTCAAAGAATGGAAACCCAATAATCTATAAAAATTCAGAGTTAATAATGATCCTTATGCATATTATTATTAATGTTGTTTAAGTTTTTAGATACAAGAAATATTCCAGCTTTGTTTGGGACGGCGTTTTTATTGATTTCTAAAGAAGCTTTTTAGTACAAAAATTTCTTAAATTAGAAAGTTTTATACTAGAAAGCTATCAAAAAAAGCCATAAAAAAGCTGTCCCAAACGAAGCCTTAATTTACTTTACTGAAGTTAATCCAACTGAGAGAGAAGTAGAATGATATTTTCTCAATTCGTTGAAAACCTCTGATGGAGTGTATGTTTTTTATATGGTTGTGATTTTAATTAGAGAGGTTAAAGATGTAATCTCAAAGCTGATCTGATCTAATACGATCTTACTAGATCCACCTCTAACTTGAATCAAGCAAATGGCCAGATTTGGGTCCGATCAAGGTCGACCTGAATGACTTCGACTTAATGTTGAGCCAAAATCGAATCATCGTAACTTCAAACCATTCACAACCCTTCCTAATTTTTTATATGATAAAATGAATTGATCTCCATGAATAAACACCTGTTTCATAAAAGAAGTAGATCTCACCTTCTTTGGAATACCTACAAAAGACAGTGAAGGAGCAAGTGAAGGTGGGAATGTATGCTCATACAATGGACCCACTTTGTCATCATCAACAGTTACTATTCCTTTGGTGTCAAGAAATGGCACAGAATATGAATACCTTCAAAGCAAAACAAATTTATAACCATCAATGTGATATTATTAGATCATACTAAAATTTGTACTTTGTCATAAATTTTTTATACCAAAAAGCAAATAGAAACACTAACAAATATATTGTGATCGTCTCTCCTTTACCGAATAACATACGAAGAATTTATTTTTTAGCACTTACCCTGTACAGTAAATGATCGTATCGGCGGTAATGAAAGTACCATCAAAAAATAAAACTCTTCCATCTTCATAAAGAGTGTCTATCTGCAATTGACATAATACTTATTAATCTTAAGCTTTCATAAATGTTATTAGAAGAGTATTTTAGTTTCTTGGAGAATACCTGTGGTTGTAAGTGAAGGTTTTGATATTTAGCAATTACTTTGGACAATCCTTCAGATATTTCAAGAGATTTAACACTAAGATGAACTTCCTTAGCAACATTCACAAGTTCCATTGATATGTCCTGGCCGCTCATGGAGTTCCCCACCACCACTACAACCTACATGTTATTTCATGAACACTTTTGTTATGCTCTTCATGATGATATGACCAATAACACCAAAAAAATAATGAGTGTCAAGCATATTTTTCATACAAATTAATATAAATTTTTGAAAAATTAAGCATGATAAGAGGAACAAGTTATAAATGGAGAAAATCTTTCTCACCTCATTGTTGAAAGGCTGGGGAACTCTGTATACATGACTGTGGAGCTGTCTCCTTCTCCATACATCCATTCCTACATATCAAAAGAAAGAAACTTCGATACAACAATCTTGTCCCTTAACTGAAATATTATTTAAATTATACATAAAAACATTATCATTCATAAACTGCAATACAACAAAAACATAAAAAAATTTCATCATCAACAACAATTTCATACTTCAAATCTTCATACCTTTGATTATAGGCAATCTAGGCATAGAATAATGCCCATTGGCAACAACAACAGCATCAAATATTTCTTCACTGACAATTCCAGTCTCAATTTCTTTACTTCTAACAACCCATCTAATTCTCCTATCAACATCAAATTCAGAACTATCAACTATTCTAACATATTCCACCCTTGTATTAAATCTTATCATCTCCCTAAGTTCAAACCAGCTACAGAAATCTTGGAGATATAAAAACATCTCATTGTGACTTGGGAATCTCCTCATGTCTCTTCCTTTCTTTACAATGAAAGGGAAGTCGGTGAATCCCATTATCTCTCTAGGAGAAGCTAATCTTAAGGAGTTATAGACACTGCTATGGATCTTTAATGGAGTTTTCTTCCCCATTGAATCTTCATCTTCAGCATTTGATTGGTACAGCCATTGTCCTCCGATGTCATGGTTCTGCTCCAGAACTAAGACAGAATGTCCTTCCTTTCTCAGCTCTCTTGCAGAAACCAGACCTGAAGGTCCTGCCCCAATCACACAGATATTTTTGGAGCTGAGATTTTCTGAAACCATGGCTAGCTGAATCTTGGGAGGAGAATGTCTTGCTGTGGAATGTTTGTAAGGGAGTTGAGTTGTTAGCTTCTTTAATAGATGTTTGTGCAGAAGCTGGATAGGAAAAAGTGACCTAGTTTGCTTTTACTAGAAGTTTTTTTGTTTGTTTGTTTGTATGTTATGTTATGTTGTTAACAGAGTTTTCAGATGTTTGGTAATTTATTGGGATTTTAAAGTAGTAATTCTAAAAATGTTAGTGAAGTTTTATTTTGATGATCTTTAGATATCAATTTAAAATAAATATTATAATCACATTTAAGTTTTCTTTCAAAGAAAATCATGTGGATGGCTTTCAGTGGAGTTGCATGATATTAATACTGTAATAATGTCATGTGGCCATAGCTTATGATGTTGTATAATTTTGAGTGAATTATTGAATAGTATAATTTGCTTTATCATCATAGGGGCAAGGGAAATTATTTTGTGCGGTCATCGGATTGCCCGGAGGTGAATCAGGATGTGCCACGTCATCCGGTACACAACACTGGTACACAACAAAAAGTGATGTGAATTTTGGCGCATCCTGATTCGCCTCCAGACGACATCCGGTGACCGCACGAAATAATTTCCCTAGGGGCAAGGACTATGGACTAGTAGATGAATAATGACTGCCCTCCCTTTTAGGTGCTCCATTCTTAAAGCCAAGGGAAACCATGCATGCAGGAGACAAGTGGAGTATGCAACTCATAATGAGTGTTTTTTTCAATGTTCTGCTTTTCTCCCAAATTTTCTTTAAAGCCTTTCTTTTTTAAGTGGTAAGTAAGTTTGCTTCTTCATCAAACATGAAGTAAGCCCTTCACACTTTATCCATCCTTTGCCAAAAGTTAGGGGGACAAATTTTTTAAATTGCCTCCATAATAATAGATATTAGCCCTAACATCATCAGAATAAAAAAAATTAATTTCAGCCATAGTCGCAAGGGGTGCTAGCGACTGGTCACTGAGTTCGAGCCAGTCGGGAAACCCTCCGCAACTAATTTAAAAACGACGAATAGGATAAAACGGCGGCTGTTGAGATTTAAAAATAAAACCAGTCTGCTAGCATTTGAAAGTAAAATATTTATTTTTAGATTTTATATTTTCATTTTTTTTCCTTATTTTAGTTTTCTAAAAAATGAAAATAAAAAAACCAAAAAGAAAATTTTTTCCATTTTTCTTGTTTTCATTTTTAACATTTTTTTTCATTTTTTAATATATATATATATATATAATTAAACTATTTATTTATAAATGATAATACAAATTAAAGAAAACTGAAAAAATTAAAAGAGAAAAAAAAAACAATCGCTAGCACTGCTAGCGACTTGATTTCAAAAAAAAAATTCTTTAGACTTTTTTATATTCATTTTTTCCTTATTTTAGTTTTCTAAAAAAATGAAAATAAAAAAAAACTATAAAGAATTTTGTTCCCATTTTTTGAGTTTTCATTTTTTTTATTTTTAACATTTTTTGTTTTTTTTTTCATTTTTTAATATACATATATATATATAATTAAACTATTTATTTATAAATGATAATAACTTAAAACTAAAAAAATTACGCTAGCAGTGCTAGCTACTTGATTTGAAAAATGAAATCTCTTAGACTTTTTTGTTTTCTTTTCATTTTCCTTTTCAAGTTTACTAAAAAAATGAAATTAAAAAAAAACTAAAAAGAATTTTACATCTTATTACTTTCTAAAACAGCTTTCAACAAAAAAAATTACTTTTAAAAAACAGTAAGAAAGCTGTCTCCCAAATGAATCCTTTATCTTACCATTTAGCCATAATTGAGACTTCGTATATTCTCACATCTACCTTTTCAATTATATTTCTGTGTATCAGATACATAAATCTCTATCCTGTGTTGAACAGTTTTTTTTAAGCTTCTTAATTCTTTTTCAACTGGAAATTAATTTAGAATCTTTAATTGGGAAGTTTGCTTAGTTGATACTATTTACATACTGCTCCACATTATAGAATGGTTTATGTTAATTCATATGATAATATTGAGTTAATTAGGCTTCGTTTGGGGCGGCTTTCTTACTGCTTCTTAAAGCAATTTTTGGTACATAAATTAAAATTTTTGTACCTAAAAGCTGCTTTAAGAAGTAGTAAGAAAGTTGTCTCAAACGAAACCTTAGTCTCATATTATATAGTTCAAAAATGTATGTTTAAAGATATTAATAAATTTCTTACTCTTAACAAGTTGATAATCAGATAAATCTCAACATAGTTTCTAGACTATTTGTATGTGATTAATTTAGGCTTCATTTGGGACAGCTTTCTTACTATTTTCTAAAGCAGTTTTTTAGTATAAAAATTTCTTGAGCTAAAAATTTTTGTGCTAGAAAGTTGTTTTAGAAAACAGTAAAAAATTCGTCCCAAACGAAGTCTTAGTCACAGAATATCATGTTGCTTCAATTTAGTAATATTTGATGGGAATCATATTGAGACACTTATGAGTTATAAGGCTACAAGTAGGATGAATGAGAAATTGTTTGGTATGTTAATTATTAAATTTTGCTATATATTTATAATATGTTAGGCTATTTGTTTTAGGACTTAAGATTTATATGAATGAGAAATTCTTAAATATATCAAATTATGCAAATGATGATATTTAATAAATCTAATTTAATCAATAATAAAATTTAAATAATATTTATCAAAGTATTAGAATTTAAAATTCTCAAAAAATTGCTTGGCATAATCAAAGTACAAGAGATTGGGACCCACCAAATCACTATTATTTTGGAGATTTTTAGGTCAATTAAGGCAAACTCACACGCACATCACAAATCCAAAATCTCTTGGTTGATAGTCAAAGCTCTCAACCAACAGATCAAGATGAGCTACATCACTAAATCAACATATTTTTACAATTGCTTTAAGATTCATACTATAAAAAAGATAGGATGATAGCCTACCAATTCTTAATATATTGAGCTTCTCTTATATATCTAGGTATTGAAATCATTAAGCAAGTGCCAAGTAACTCCTTGTTCATTAACAACCAGATAGATATAAATATGACTTTCTTCAATTATTCTTCCTTATTTCTTTCAGTTTTCTGCAAAGAGCTCCTCATTCATCTCCTGGTTTCTAATTTTGATCAAAACAAAATATAAACTAAAAGTTCATTTGGAACAGCTTTTTTATTGCTTTCTAAAACAGTTTTTTAGTATAAAAATTTCTTAAATTATGAAATTTTGTACTAAAAAACTACTTTAGAAGATAGTTAAAAGCTGTTCCAAATGAATAAATAAATACTGGCCTTCAAATCACAATGCTTTCATAGCCTTGTTGTGTGAAATAAGGGCTTTGGTGAGCCTCTTGAAGCAATTGAAGATCATCATCCCAAGAATCGCGATAAGTTTCCAGATTCACTTCAGCATTCTGTAGAGATGATAAGCATGATTCTTTTCTCCATTCTTCCAAATGTGGAAAATCACATCTATCTCCATATTTGTCACAGTACTGTCCACCAAAACAATAAAAAAGAAAATGGATTTGTTATTTGGTGATTGAAAGACATTGTATGATGATATTTTGATCAATTGTTGTGTTTCAAAACACAAAATTTTGAAATACAAACATAGATAGAAAAAATGCTCAAAATTTGGTTCATGGTGTTAATTTTTTTTTTATTTGATCATTTGTCATTCCATCAAATACAACACTGTGATATCTGATCGAATACGATGACAATGATAAAAGATGACATAATTTAACTAGAAATCAACTCAAAATGCTAATTTTAATGAAAAGAATGTTCATGAATTGCTTATTTTGCCAAACTTAACGTCCTTATGCTTCTAGAATGCTAAAACGATTCCGCCGCCGCCACACAAACTTCTATCTATGGGTGACCTACCTGATTGACTAAGTAGGCTAGGTTCCATGACTTCCCATGATGATGGAATCATACAATCATAATTGTGTTTATTATCATTTCCCCAATCATCTGCCTGAATCTATAGTTCTGCATTCTTGTTTTTTTTTTTCAATCCAAATAGCTTCTACTAAAGCAATTAATGAATTAATCATAGAGCCCCACAAATTAATTTTAAATGAAAGTGTTCTCTTATGATCAAGATAAATAGTCAACCATAGAGAATTGCACTTATAAAAAATCTCAAATTAGAATAAAAAGTACTCATAAGACGAGTAAATCTCTTAAAAAAGTCGTATATAATATCAAATTTTCTTTCCGAAAAAATTGATTCAAAATCATTTGAATATGTATAAGATGTCAATCATATAATGTATAATATTTGTTTAGAACATCTATTAGTTCTAACTTTGAATTACATACCCTTTTGCTTTTCTAATTTTATTTGTGAAGCCTAATATGACATTCGCCTTTGTTCACAAATCTTAGCTTACAAATTTCAAGATGGGATGATAAGATATTACCTCAAAATTGGCTATATCATGTGCATTATGCTTTGGTATTCCAGCTAGATCTCTAGAGTGGTAATCCTCCTTCACAGCCTTCATCATCTCTTCCCATGATGGAAGTGTCCTTTTCCCTGAGAGCACTTGAGCTATCCATTTTGCTTGTGATTCAAAGAATGGATGCACAATAATCTACAAAAATTCAGAGTTAATAATGATCCTTATGCATAAAGTTTTTAGATGCAAGAAATATTAAAGCTACGTTTGGGACGGTTTTTTTTGTTTATTTCTAAATCAGCTTTTTAGTACTAAAAAACTATCTAAAAAAGCACTAAAAAAACTATCCCAAACAAAAACTTAATTTACTTTACTGAGGTTAATCAATTGAGAGAGAAGTAGAATGATATTTTCTCAATTTGTTGAAAACCTCTTATGGAGTCTGTGTTTTTTATGTGGTTGTGATTTTAATTAGGGATGTTAATGATGTAATCTCAAAGTTGATATGTTCTAATACGATCTTACTCGATCCACCTCTAACTTGAATCGAGTAAGCAAATGGCCAGAATTGGATCCGATCAAGGTCGACCTGAATGACTTCGACTTGATGTTGAGCCAAAATCGATCATCGTAACTTCAAATCATTCACAACCCTTCCTAATTTTATATATGATCAAATGAATTGATCTCCATGAATAAACACCTGTTTCATAAAAGAAGTAGATCTCACCTTCTTTGGAATACCTACAAAAGACAGTGAAGGAGCAAGTGAAGGTGGGAATGTATGCTCATACAACGGACCCACTTTGTCGTCATCAACAGTTACTATTCCTTTGGTGTCAAGAAATGGCACAGAATATGAATACCTTCAAAGCAAAACAAATTTATAACCATCAATGTGATATTATTAGATAATACTAAAATTTGTACTTTGTCATAATTTTTTATACCAGAAAGCAGATAGAAACACTAACAAACAGATTGTGATCTTTTCTCCTTCATCGAATAGCATACGAAGAATTCATTTTTTAGCACTTACCCTGTACAGTAAATGATCGTATCGGCGGTTATGAAAGTACCATCAACAAATAAAACTCTCCATCTTCATAAAGAGTGTCTATCTGCAATTGACATAGTACCTATTAATCTTAAGCTTTTATAAATACTATTAGAAGAGTATTTTTGTTTCTTGGAGAATACCTGTGGTTGTAAGTGAAGGTTTTGATATTTAGCAATTACTTTGCACAATCCTTCAGATATTTCAAGAGATTTGGCGCTAAGGTGAACTTCCTTAGCAACATTCACAAGTTCCATTGATATGTCCCGGCCGCTTATTGAGTTCCCCACCACCACTACAATCTACATGTTATTTCATGAACACTTTTGTTATGATCTTCATGAAGATATAACCAAGAACACAAAAAAAAATAATGATTTCAAGCATATTTTTCATACAAATTAAAATAAATTGTTGAGAAATTTAGCATGATAAGGGGACAAATTACAAATGGAGAAAATCTTTCTCACCTCATTGCTGAAAGGCTGGGGAACTCTGTATACATGACTATGGAGCTGTCTCCTTCTCCATACATCCATTCCTACATATCAAAAGAAAGAAACTTCAATACAACAATCTTGTCCCTTGAGTGAAATATTATTTAAATTATACATAAAAACATTATCATTCATAAACTTCAATAGAACAAAAATATAGAAGATTTCATCATCAACTATAATTTCATACTTCAAATCTTCATACCTTTGATTATAGGCAATCTAGGCATAGAATAATGCCCATTAGCAACAACAACAGCATCAAATATTTCTTCACTTACAATTCCAGTCTCAATTTCTTTACTTCTAACAGCCCATCTAATTCTCCTATCAACATCAAATTCAGAACTATCAGCTATTCCAACATATTCCACTCTTGTATTAAATCTTATCATCTCCCTAAGTTCAAACCAGCTACAGAAATCTTGGAGATATAAAAACATCTCACTGTGACCTGGGTATCTCCTCGTGTCTCTTCCTTTCTTTACAATGAAAGGGAAGTCGGTGAATCCCATGGTCTCTCTAGGAGAAGCTAATCTTAAGGAGTTATAGACACTGCTATGGATCTTTAATGGAGTTTTCTTCCCCATTGAATCTTCATCTTCAACCTTTGATTGGTACAGCCATTGTCCTCCGATGTCATGGTTCTGCTCCAGAACTAAGACAGAATGTCCTTCCTTTCTCAGCTCTCTTGCAGAAACCAGACCTGAAGGTCCTGCTCCAATCACACAGATATTTTTGGAGCTGAGATTTTCTGAAACCATGGCTAGCTGAATCTTGGGAGGAGAGTGTCTTGCTGTGGAATCTTTGTAAGGGAGCTGAGTTGTTAGCATCTTTAATAGTGTTTGTGCAGGAGCTGGATAGGATAAAGTGACCTTGTTTGCTTTGACTAGAAGTTTTTTTGTTTGTTTGTTTGTATGTATATGTTCTGTAATGTTATGTTGTTAACAGAGTTTTCAGATGTTTGGTAATTTATTGGGATTTTAAAGTAGTAATTCTAAAAATGTTAATGAAGTTCTATTTTGATGATCTTTAGATATCAATTTAAACCTCACCGGGCTTAGCTGGGTTGGTGGGTGAGCATGATTGGGAACCCACCAACCCATATTCGAATCCCCTCTCATGCGGCGCGATCCCTTAAGTGGAGAGAAAATAACTACGAGTCCTGCACCTGTGGGGCTGGTTGTTGGTAGGCTCGCCGAGCGATTAGTTACGCCGCCAAAAGCCTCCTAGGGGGGTGGCAGCAGGTAGATACCCCTGTAAAAATAAAAAAAATATCAATTTAAAATAAAGATTATAATCACATTTAAGTTTTCTTACAAAGAGAATCATGTGGATGGCTTTCAGTGGAGTTGTATGGTATGAATACTGTAATAATGTCATGTGGCCATATTTTATGATTTTGTATAATTTTGAGTGAATTATTGAATAGTATAATTTGCTTTATCATCATAGGGGCAGGGGAAATTATTCGGTGTGGTCACCGGACCGTCCAGAGGTGAATCAGGATGTGTCACGTCATCCAGTACACAGCAAAAAAGTGATGTGGATTGTGGCGCGTCCTGATTCGCCTCTAGACGACGTCCAGTGACCACACAGAATAATTTCTTAGTGGCAGAGACTATGGAGTAGCAGAAGAATAATGACTGCTCTTCCTTTTAGGTGCTCCATTCTCAAAGCCAAGGGAAACCATGCATGCAGGAGACAAGTGGAGTATGCAACTCATAATGAGTGTTTTTTTCAATGGTCTGCTTTTCTCCCAAATTTTCCTTAAAGCCTTTCTTTTTTAAGTGGTAAGTAAGTTTGTTTCTTCATCAAACATAAAGTGAGCCCTTCACACTTTATCCATCCTTTTGCCAAAAGTGCGGAGTGCTGGTCCAGTGCGTGCGTGAGAGAGAGAGAGAGAGAGAGAGAGAGAGAGAGAGAGAGAGAGAGAGAGAGAGTTGGGGTTGGGAGAAATTATTTCGTGCAGAGTCCGGACGGGAAGAACTGTCCGGATATGTGAGTGTACACACTATGGACAAAAAACTGATACCCAATGTCTACAAATTTGTACACAGTGTATACACTCACATGTCCGGAAGGTTCTTCCCGTCCGGACTCGGCACGGAATAATTTCTCTGGGGTGAGACTCCGATCTCTATGCACACGATACTTGCTCTTTCTTAGAGGGGTGTAAAGTGAGGTGAATTTACCAGTCTGTCAAAAATGCTGAATATGCTTATGCGATGCTGACTCTGTCAGGCACAAAGAGAGGTGAATTTACTGTTGTCTTGCGAAAATGATAAATTTGCTCATACAGTGCCACATGTCTTTCATAACAGGCTGGATCGAACACAATGACAATGACAAAAGGAGTAATGAAAGCAATTGCTTCAAAATATCTCAACCTATATATGTATGCATTCTTTCTTTATTTCCATCTTACTTTGTTGTTTTGTCATTGCATTTGATTTGTCACATCCTTGACGGCAATGGTGGTTGAGAAATATTCCATAGAGATTGTGATGTTTAATATTAAGAAAAATGAAAGAAATAGCTCTGTGATAGCGAGATCTATCTACTCATCATTTCTTTTATTTATCATCCTCTCTCTCTCTCTCTCTCTCTCTCTCTCTCTCTCTCTCTCTCTCTCTCTCTCGGCAAAAAATAAAATTGATATGAAATAATTGTGCGTAAAAAAGTCACCTCATAAAGCTTGCCAAATAACATATCAAAATATTTTTTTTCATAAAAAAATAGTACAAAATGACATAGCAGATTGATCCATCGCATGCATAGTGTCACTTTGAAAAAAAGGGTAAATAATCATAGAGGCTCTAACATATGAAAACTAATCGCAAATCAGATCATAATGTCCTCATGAAATGAGTGCTAAATATTTGGATAGAGTCTTATATAATATCAAATATCTCTTCTGAAAATTCAATCCATAACTATTCTCATAGAAGACTCGGGTATGATTTTTTGAAGCCCGCAGGTGCTCACTCTTTCAGATGCTCCTGCACACACACAAAGGTGATTTTATTATTATCTTTCAAAATGTCAAATTTGCTCATGCGGTGCTCATTTTGTTAGGTACATAGCTACAACCCGTGATCGAGTGAGCCTTATACATAGTATGCAAATATATAAGAGAGTCATATCTATGTAGATCAATTCGATGTCTATCATATAAAAAAAATGCCCTTATTCATTTTTTTATTGAGTTGCATGATGTCTACCATTCAAAGCTTTGTGGATTAATGTTTAATGTTTGTTCATTTGTTTCATGAAATAATTATAAGGTAAAAGAGGATCCTTTGCTATGATTGTAATATGTTAGAGTGCTAGGCAAAATATTTTATTGCATGGAGCCCTTCAATCCTAGAGCTTCAAGAGAACCACTTTCTAGTTAAGCTCACCAAATCCAATAATTATTGTTGCTTTCTAAGGAGACAAATTGAGTGTTCTTAATTATATTTTTCTTGAGCACTTGTTAGGCTTTTTTCTTAGACTTTATTTAGTTTTGATAATGTATTTATTATTATTATATTTCTATTATTTTATATAAATAATAATAATAATAATAATAATAAATCTCTAAATTACATAATGCTATATAAATCTTCCATATGCCCTCTTAAAATTATTACAAAAAATTAAAAATATAAATTGAGATTTTTAATATAAAATTCAATAATTTTGAACTATATTTAATTCGATAGTAATTAAAAAAATGTTTTATAATTGGATTTTTAAATAAATTAATTTTACTCAAAGAAGAATTAAGATTTTAAAGGGGGGTCTATGATGGATTTACCATTACAAATAAAATTTAGTGAAGAAAAATCCATCATAAGATGCAATAGAATTTTGAATTTTTCATTCAAATTAAACTTTGGCAGACTAACAATTGTACCATAGTGCTGATGAATATTTAATATGCTACAAAATTATACCACCTACATCAAACACTTTGTATGAGTAATGTTATAAATAGTAATATGTTATAATTGCTTGAACAAAATGCTATCATCCATTATAACTCATTATAATATAATCATTAATACATCCATCATAACTTCACAATATGATTTGAAGAATCAAATGATCTTTAAATGCTATATGTTTATAAAAAATGCAAGCATCTTGATAAAATAAATGAAAACAGTATGATATCTCTCAAATTTGATGTTATTAATTAATACACTTAAATGCCTAAAGAATCTTATATAAATCAAAGGGATCAGTGTAGACCATCTGATAGAGTGTTTGAGAAACTGGGATGAAATAATGGAAATGTCATTGTAAAAAATTATGAACATATTGTCATTTTATATATGAACGGGTGCTGGAGTTAGATAAAACTTATGAGCTTTAAGAATCCTAAAGTACTTTTTGATGATCTACATTCGCTGTCACTTGTGGCAAACATCATCATTTGGCCATCATTGCTGGACGCTATCACCTACCTACCCATCATCTCCCAGTAGTTTTCATCTTCTACCAACAAATGCTGACATTGTAATCATTTGACTATTGTTACCCAGCATTGACTTTTGTCATCATCCAATAACCTTCTCCTGATTGTCACTACTTATCAATTACCATTGACAACTATCACAAATTTACTTTGTGAATCGTTGGCTGACTTTAACATTCATCAATTCTCATCATTTCTCTAATATTTTCATTGCTCTCATAAGAGGCTAAGTTGGAAATTTAAACTTTGTAATTATGCCTTCTTTAATTAGGGAGTAGAGTAAAGATCTATAATTTTCATTATTTCAATCGGACAATATTTCATAATTTTTTCCTTATTGGGTTTTTCAAATAAAAAACTTATATCTTCTAGAAGTTTAATTTATTTGCATGTGAATCTTTATGGAACCTAAGTTAAATTATACGCACTTCACCACCATAAAATTTCTAGCACACAATAGTTATGTAATAACTCATATTTTGATCCAGTGAATTAAATTTGTGAAGTAGTCATTAAAAGTCCAAATCACAAACCGTTTTCGTTATAACATAGATAATATAATGTTTTAATTACATAATTTTTTTCGTAATATTTGGGTATTAGTACAAATTCTTAAGAAATTGATACCTATCGGTACAAGTATTTGTCAATTTCTTAAAGATTTGTACCAATGCCAAAAAAATATTGAAAAGTTAGTTTAATTAAAGCACTGCATTATCTATGTTATGGCAAAAATGATTTGTGATTTGAACTTATAATGACTCTTGGAAAAATTATTTCATTGGATCAAAATATGGGTTATTATAAATTTGATGTAGTCTATGCGAAAAAATTTCACGATAACAAATTCCTTACAAAAATGCAATGGTTAACAACCATAATATTTGCAAGAATAGATTCACTCGCTCTAATACTCCTCAATCAGAGAACTAGTCCTTCAATCAAGGACATCATAATCAAGATGGTGGGGGTCCTGTGGGCTTGTCCATTGTAGGTCCTTAAGAACAAATCCTTCAACTCTTACAAAAGATTGATTGACAAATATTTTCACTATAACATAAAATTCACACCACCATTCAAAACAACAAATAATTTCTAAATCTTACATGCTTACATTCAAAATGAATGTCTTAATAAGAAAAAAATATAATGAGCATAAGTTTTCTTAATTCGAATATCATTAAGACACATAAACATCTAAAAAATATTATATGATAAATGAGATCAACACAAGGCATCCAATGAAGTGCTCGAAAATTTTGGTTTGAATAATCAAAACATCACTAAAAATTATAAATAAACTCTCATTCTGCATAGAAAAGGAGAGCAACAAATCAAAGAGAACTCACAAATTTAAAGAATTTTATAGCTCTGTCCGATGATCAATGTCGTTAATCACCTTAGCAACCATCATCTTCCGATCGTCTTTGCCTGATGGATGTCTCCGTAACACCAAAATCTATCGTCATTCAACTGCCATTTCCCAGCTTCAATGTACGCATCATCCGATGATTAGCTCTTGATTGATGTTGGCAAACATCAATTAACATCGACAACAATAATCACTCGACTTCATCCAATGTCAATAAAAAATTATGTCCGCCACCTTTCATTATTCATTTATCTATGTCTATGCTAAATCTTTTTGCAATGCTAAATGAAAATACTGAATCATAATAATGAATAAATATCATAGCATTACAAATATTATAATAGATTTTAAAATAACTACAATTTTATTGCTCAAATAGTTATTTTTTTGTTCAAATTTTGTTATAGAGTCCCCTACAAGTTTGTTTGTAAGATAATATATTTATTATTATGAGAGAAATATGTTATTAAAATTTTCTTTCAATAAAATATTAAAAATTTTTAAGGTTAGATTATCCGCGGCTCATAAGATCTCTCTGTCTTGAAGCTATCGCCCCTGACAAAGATCCCTCGGGTTCTCATATCTCTCTCTGCTGGATGCGACAAGCCCTAGATTTCTTCCGCTTCAAAAACGCCGGGCCTCCGGCATAGGTAATCTGTCTCGGCGATCTTAAAACCCTTTTCCTTTAGTAATTCTGTTCCCTATGCCGAGGCGAGTCCATCCACTTTCGGGGAACTAAGAGAACATCCGCAATACGGTCAAAGAGGTTTTCTTCACTTCTTTTACTTTGGCTTCTCGCCCGCTTCTTGCATTGGGTTTAGCGGCTTACCAATTGAAAAAAAAAAGAGCCGCGCAATTTACACAATTTCCAAGATTTTGTCTGCAAGTTCCGTTGCATTATTTCATAGGTTTTTTAAGTTCTAGGCATAGTTTTTGAGACCGGAGGTAAGCAAATTATTGCATTTTCCAGATAAAAAAAATAGTGACGATACGACATGATGTACCTGATGCATGGCATATGCAACTATCATCTTGGTCCGACTTTTGAATCTCATGATTGATGGGCTAGTAATTTGAAGTAAATGGTTAACGGAAGAAATGAGTGTTCTTTTTGTGAAATGTTTGATTATATTGGAGGCCAGTGTAGTTGTGGAAAAAATGGGGAAAATGGCTAGCACTGTCTGTATATCTAGGACCGAAGAATGAAATAAGTTCTGAATGTGATTTGGATTTTTTGGGCACGTGCAATGGAAGGTTGGGAAGTACCATTAAAGGATGATGTATAATGTATGCGAAAGAGCTTGAAAGGAAAAGGGGTAGGTTGAAACTAATTTGATTAGAAGGTTTTCCAAGGGATCTAGATAATTATGAATAAACACAAATCAAAGAAGTAATAAATAGTGAAGAAGAATGGAAAACCACAATCCAAAATTGAAATATGACTGATGATGTGAACTTAGATTTCAACTTTTCATCATTCTTCTACATTTAGAAACGAGTAATGCTTTATTTATTTATCATTTGGTCCTAAACGATTGGTTTCTCTTTTTATATTTGCTATTAATCTTCTTGTTCTTTCATACATGTACATGAAAATGCTGATTGAGCTCAATTAGAACTTCAGGCTATTGTATTTTGCGTGTTCTACATTAAGTTTAAATAATGTTGAGCTTTTATTAAAGTAAATTGTGCAGTATCTTTTGACACTTGATTGAATTGCGTTTAATACAAAATCATTTTCTGCTCCACTCTGTAGATGCATAAGAGAGAAGGGAGCAGCTACCATTTTGGGACAGTATTCATATTGGCTTTCTTGTTCATCATAATCATTAAAGAAATACAAATTAGAATAATTTATCTGGACTACAGTTTCACATAAACATTGTAGTGCCTATGTCACATAAGGAAAGGTCTTGCGTACCTTTAGTAAAGCAAGACATTTGATGGAAAGTAACATGTTATTTTGCATTTCATATTAACAATACCTTAACAACTTTTATCAACATCAGTAGTTTTTTTATGCTCCCATTGAGTTACTTTATTAGACATGTGGTTGTAAATTTTGTCTTGGTTGATCCTTATTACGAGTTAATGCACCTATCTCTGACATTTTCTATTATCGACTCCTGTGAATAACTCCTTCGTTAAAACTTTTCTAAGATGGAGTTATTTTGATTTAGCATCTTATGTAGGCTTCTAAACAGAGTTGGCCGTTTGATGTCTTTGCTGCTCCCATAGATTATATATGTTGGAGCCCTTAAGATATTCTTTGCGGTGCACTTACCTAAACTTTCTATAGCTGTATTGGAAACACCACCACTAACCTCGCTAGTAATGATCATGGGCTTCTTCGATTTGAGCCTCTCAACTGATTAACATATTCACTCTCTTTATTGTTGTTTCTTTTATGCAAATTTATTTTCTTATGAATAGTTTAAAAGTTAAGTTATACCCTTCTAACTCTCTCCACAAGTACTAAATAATCTTTAATCCCTAAGGTAACCTTGGACTGTCTAAACATGTCCCTCAGTCCACATACGAATCTGACATTTTTGTTCAGTATTTTGAATTAATTATGGTGCATATCTTGACAAGCTGCGTAAATTCAGTTTCGTACTGCATTACTAACTAATCTCCTTGCATAAGTCTTATAAATTTATCTTGTGTTTGCATTTTTGTAGAAAGAGCCACAAATCATTATCTAAAGTTTCTACAAAATCTCCTTGATCAATCAAAATACTATATAGGTTTTAAAACTTGTCTTGATGTTGACCTCGCCTCCATCTCTCTACTTTGTCATCTATTGCAAAAGTGGCAAATGGTAGCTCCCTTTCTTATGGAAAGAACATACCATTCAGTATTTTCTCAATTAACAATCGCCAATATTTTGCTTCAGTGGGTCCTTCAGCTCCTATCAATAATGATAGTTGTATGTCCTGGAATAACTTCAAATATTTATCCATTGAGGTGATACTATTGCTTCTATTATGTTGAGATAACGAGTCTTGGAGTAATCATCATTTGAGTGAGATCATAACAACTATAACATTTGTTGGCACTCCATCTTCTTTTGTATTTTCGTCTCTTACTTCCTCTTGGTTATTCATAAACCTAAGATATACAAGAAAATATTAAGTAGTTAGTAACATAATGTCTAACCAAATCTCATATAAAAAATTCTCTTTAATCATTGTAATAGCTCTTTTGTTATGCTACTATTACATAATCTAACCTTAGCTCTGATATCACTTTGACACATCCCGATCCGGAAGCTTGGAATAGCAAAGCGAGAACAAACGGTTGAGTGGAGTTTTTAAATTACATTTTCTAACATTGAATAATATAAAAATCATTAAGTTTTTTATAATACCAACTTCCAATATAACTAAAGAGCCACTAAATTACAAAATCTATTCTACTATAAAATAGCAACATATCTATTATAGTTACTTTAACATCCAGAAATTTTAAATACATATGATTAATAGCTCCACATTAGCAGTACACAAACTCCCTTTTCTCTCTCATTCAGCCACATAATTCTTTATTTTATATATGTATCAAATAGCAAGTGTGAGTTATAATAACTTAGTGGGTTTATTATTGTTCTAAATCATAGTAATTCAAATGAAAATGAAACATGTATGCTAGTCATCATATTTAAATTGTAAGGAAATCATAAGATGTGTTTATCTTCTAAATATTAACTACTACTGTAAACATTGATTAATAGTTAAAGTGATGTAGAATCATAGCTTTTATCTTGTCATTAAGAGCTTATCATATATTAACTTATAATTTAATATATATTTAATGCATCAATCTTAGGAGCACAATCTATACATAAACCTAACTTACCTTTGGTTGATACCTCCCCAGTTAGCACAACGGGATGTAGATCATGTCCATTATTGTTTAAGGTGGAAAAACATCAAGTTGCCCCTAGCCAATACATGTCCCCGTTGGCGCAGTAGAGTGTAGGACATTCATAATTCTACTACTAGCTGAGCTGGAAGGTGGAAGTCATCAACGTGTGAATAAAATTTTAATATTTGATATTTTTAATTAGATAAATTAACATTTGTTTTTTTTTTTACATTTTCTGGGGACCAATTTAAATTTAACTCTTAGACTATTTATTCTAGATGCATTTATGGGTGAATTGAGGCTTTAGATGACTTTAAACTTGAGAGTTTCAAATTTTAGAAGATTTAAGCCTATTCTAAATCAGTGGCTTATTGGATGTACTTGTTGTTATCTCTGTGACTTGATTATCTTGCCCTAGGCGAATATGGTTGTACACATTTATTTATAGTTTGATCTCATGTGAACCTCTCGTTAAAATTCTTTGATTCAAACATACTTTCAATTGGTAATTTTTTAGTAGGGTAAATGTCTTCTTAGTTGGTTCAGTCAAACAAACTTAATATGTATCTTTTACTAAATTTTTAATGAACTTTCGATCAGATAGAGAAAGCTCATCTACAGTCGCTGGTTATAAACATGCTGGTAGCAAAGCAGTACCGCTGCACCCACTCAGCAGCATGTGGGTGCACGAAAGGCCATCTAAGTGAGGATGCAATATTCCTAGTCTTTCAGCACCTCAAATGGAATCCTAGATTGATTGCAACACTGTCTTGTGTTTGCAAATGGTTTAGCGATATATCCAAACAAGTGCTTTGGAAAGAATTTTGCCGAGCCCGTGCGCCAAAAATGATGCTAGACTTGCAGTCTAGTGGAACTCACAGTGTTGATGGAAGTTGGAAGGCACTTGCCAAGCTTTTAATATATTGTTCAGGTTGCAACAAAGGTGGACCTTTGAATAGCTCACCTATCCCAGGCCACTTTGTCTATAAAACACGGTTTTCAAGGACATCAGGCAAAAGCTTTCTCATTCCTCAGTGCAGAACAGATGTCCTATATGTCTCAGACCCTTGTGAGCATCTTGATCAAGGAGACGATGGTGATGTGGGATTTTTCCGCGGCATCTTCAAGTCATTTTCTGTTTCAAAAGTTAGGAAGATGTTGGTTGACAGGGGTGTCAAACTCCATAATACTGAGCTTTGTCCATTTTGCAAGGCAAAGATGTGGAGCATGCTGCAGGCCAAAATGGTGCCGAAGAGTGCATACAGCAGGTTGGGTGCTTATGAGGACTGCATAGATTATTATGTTTGCCTTAATGGCCATATGCTTGGTATCTGTGCTTTGTTACCGTTATCTGATTCTGAGGAGGCATCTGAACTAGAGTGATATTCAGTAATATCACGAGGTAATTTAATTTTATTATGCCTTCTTTCTCCTCTTACATAAATATTTTTTCTATGGAAAGAAATAGTTTGAACCTCATTGTCTTGCATGTTTCATAAATATTGCTATGTTTTTCTTGATTCATAATTATAGTTAGTGCAATAGAGTTGAGTTAATAAATTTCTTTCCCCATGTCAGCCCGACAAAAATGTTTTGATTTCATAAAAAAATTGTTTTACTCTGAATAGATTTGGGAAGCATCTAACTCGAAGCTTTTAAAATAAAATATTGTATTTGTGTAATAACCTTTCTTGAAATTGTGCAGCTGCTGAAGGCAACAATAAATCTATTAGAAGAATCTTACTGCGACCTCTTTTTAAACTATCGTAAGTCATGGGAGAGTTTAGGGGAACATTATCCTAGAAAATTAGGTTGGTGTTAATTTTTAATTTTATGAAAGGAAGATCTTGATGCGGACATCCAACCGTCCATGCCTATCTGAGGAGAAGACGAAGATCGACGACCGAGATCACTCCATTTTTATCTTAGTTTATTAATTGTATTTTTAATTTTAATTATGCATTTTTCATTTTTACCCTTATTTAAGAGTCTTGTCTTATATAAGCCCAAGGGGCAAAGTTGTCGTTTTAGTTTCTTTTATTTTTAAGACCTATATATAGAGGCCCTTGCTCTTGTATTAGGCATGATGGATTATTAATAAAATTTTGTGTTTGCACTTGTGTTCTTTGGAGAGAACATTAGTGAGGTTCCTATGGGAGGGAATCGGAGTTTCCACCAGCCACAGGATGGGTCCGGGCTCGTGGCTTGAAGTCCCTTGGAGAAGGGCAACGTAATACCCGTCAGCTGCAGGATGCGTCCGGGCTTACGGTTGTGTCTTTCTTTCCCTAAATCTTTTTCTCCTCCTCCCTTGACCGCCGGCCAAAATCCCCCACTTGCCACCGGCCGATTCTCACACAAACCCCTCCAAAGCCACAAGCCTCCTCCACTTTATCCATATCAACCGCCGGCCATAAACCCCTCCATCTCCATAGCCGGCCGACCACCTCACCCCTAGCCTCTTCCCTCCTTCATTCCCCTTTGTTTTCCTAAATTAGGTTGAAGATAATTTGGAAAGAATTTTGAATTCAAATACAATTAGTTTGAAATTTAAAAATCTTTCCTAAATCACTAGATCTATTTTTGGAAAGTTCTTCAAATCAAATTCAAATCAATTTGGAATTGTATTTGATTAAATCCTTTCTCCCTTAATTGAAGACTTGATTAATTTCCTTTTCCTTTCCTCCCATACCCGGCCCCTTCCCTCTCTACCCGCCGCCCCCTTCCCCCTTTTGCTCTTGATTGGGGTCAATCTTGCTTGATAGCCTTCTTTCCTATTGTGGATGTGTTTTAATATGGAAAGCATTTGAATTTAAATTCAAATGTATTTAAATTTCAAATCATTTTCTAATTTAGTTATTTTATTTTAGGAAAGTATTCAAATAGGATTTGATTTAAATATTCCTCCCTAATTTAAGGCTCCCCACTTGGCAAGTATTTAAATCCCTCTCCATAAACTCCCAAGCCCTTCTTAATGCCGCCGGCTCCTTCCCCCCAGCCCCCCTTAATTATTTAATTCCCTAATTGGATATCCAATTATGGGATTTAATTAACCACCCCCCCTTTTTTATTTATTTAATTTGAAATTCAAATTTTGAATTTCTCCCACCCCCCCATCCGTTTTACATCAGATCTACTGTTAAGATGACTTTTGTGCCAAGAAAATTAATGAAAACTTTTAAAGACAAATGATTTTCATATTTCGTTTATTGCTCTCGAAAATATATGATCAAGTAACGGGAATTGATTTAGTTTTCTTTAAGAAGAAAAGGTATGTCATATGATTTGTTAAATTTAGTTAATATATCTATGACACAGCTATGAGTAGCATTGAAGTAGTTGTGTAGTGTTTAAAATAATCCAAATCACAATAGGAAAACAATAATATTTAGCATTAAGGTTGTACCATTGTTATATTAATTATGCAGATGCTTATGATAGACATTCAAATAGAGGTATGTTGATAAATAGTATTTGCAAATGGTCTTGTTTCACTAGTTATACTGCTTTTTGATTAAGTAAAAAAGATATAATGAAGAAAAATTTTGGAATATAAGAAATTTTGAATTAGCAGAATGAAGGCAATAAATGATATACAATTCTAGTAGATGTTAAATTAATAATTATCAGTTATGTAAAGATTAAGTGATGCTTATGAGTGATAAATTTAAGCATTTTGGATATATTATAAGAAAAAGTAAGGATAAAGATATTAAAGTTTCTCAGCAGTACTATCAATAAGATAATATCATGAATAATTAAATGTACAATTTTATAAATTTTAATTGACCATCCATATTGCTTGGATATGAGTATTTGTTTATAATGTAGTTATTGATAACTACGTTGAATGTTTTATAATAGAAATGTTAGATGAATGTGTGATGTAATAAACTAGGAAGAATATTATGAGAAATGCTTTTAATAGAGGGATAATCACCAATTTAAATTAAAATATGGAAAAGTATTTGTGATATGGGACATGTACAACAAAGGGGAAAATATGCGCCTTTGTGGCAAGTACATGAAATAAAATTTAAAGGATTAGATTGAACTTATATCAACTAAAGTTGTATATCTAGTAGTGCAAAAGGGTGCAAAATAGAGGACACCTCGTTTAGTGTAAATAGGAATGAATGGAGACAAGAGATTCATCACCTCAAATAGCTTGGATAAGGATGATGATGATGATGAAAACCTCCTAATCTTAAGACCATTCATTAATAGAAAATTTTGGTAGTATGACCTGAGTTTCTAATATTGCAATTGCATATTTTGTAAAATATATTCTAGAATGGATGTTATGTCTATTTTGATAGGGTGGATCATTTTTCAATTTCAAAATATTAGAGATATTTTAAAAAGTTTGAATATAGGTATGAAGTTGGCCTGTGAAAATTTGCATTGATATTGAATGAATTGATGAACTTTATGTTCCATGGATTTCTATCAGTACCAAATTATATGATTGTTATCAATAGTTGTAATTTAGCACAATGCAATGTCATTTGGATGCCAACTATTTTATTTATGATTCTGATGCAACTGATAATTAATATTTCTTTATTTTATTTCTTCAAGCAGGTTCTGCTTTTTTAGTCGTATGTTTTTTTGGTGTTGCTGCATCACGACACTTTTCAAGCTAAATTCAAGAAGATTAGATTGGCTGATCTCACTGTTTTATGATGATGAGTTGAGGTCTGAAATTACATAGGGCAGGCATAGAAGATGTTGTTCTTTGGTATTTGTTCTATTGCTCAGAATTTTGTCTATTTGCTAATTCTTGTCTAGAGAATCATATTGACCATATTGTAAAAATTTTCTGCTTTCTATATAAATGTACATTTCGTGATCTATTTATGTGTATTTAGTACCATTTTAGCATCTGCTATACTTTCCTGCAAAATTTGTTTTCATTTAAATGCATACACGAGCTCTTACTTTTTATGAGTGAAAATAGTTTTTCTTTGGTCTTTTGATTGAATCATGGAATCATGCCTACAGTATTCTAGGCATGCAAATCATACAAACAAATATGCAGATAGGTTACTCTCAACTCATGTTCATTGGTAGCTGAGACATGCTGGAAAAAAAAACATGTGAATGATACATGTATGAGAATTATGAAGGCGGCTGGCCTTGTTTAGACCTTTTCCACCCTTGTGCTTCAGTAGCAGCTGCAGCAGGCCTTGGGCATTGTCCCTGTTAACCTTATCTTTGCTGCCTTTTCTCTAATCTTTGCTTCATCATTTTGTTTCCTCTCCTTTGCGAGTGCTCTTGCTTCTCCAGCAATTTTGTCAATTTTTAATATGTCATTGTAATATTTTTGGAAGGCCTTTGCACATTTTTGTTCGGGTTCTCTCTGCGTTTAACACGTACATATCATATTAATTTGGACTTATACGATCATATTAGAAATATTCAGGAATTCAGATCAATTAATGATTGAGCGGTGTTATTCTATTTTAGCAAAGGCCAGAAAATAGTATTCCATAACTTTATTAAACATATCCCTAGACAAATAAACTAAGTTAGTTGGTAAGGAAAAATGCCCTTTCTCGATGATGTGTATGAGAACCTAGTAGCGGTTTTTATGAAAAATAGTGAATTTGGATTAACTAGACTTACCCCTATTTTTGTTAGGGCTTATTAAGATAGTGGATCTAGAATTCCTATCAGCGTAAATTCTTATAGTTAATTAATTATCCATTTCAGTTATGGGAGAGCACTCACAATTAAAGAAGCCACTTGGACATAATTTTTAAGCTTGAATGTAGTATTTAAGTTTGAGTTTGATTGAATGTGGAATGTTTATGGAGATGGAGGGTAAGCCCTATCAAGAACTAATGGTTCTATTAGCTTTGGGTTATCAATTACCCCAGTTTGCCTACACCATCGGGTTTCGAGCTATAACTGGAGCCTAATTAACAGCCGTGGGTTGTCTCCTCAAGGTATGTCGAGCAAACCAAGGTGTATTTTAATTTTTAAAGATATAAATTTTGTTTTATTTCCTAAGTTATTTTTATCAATTCAACCAAACTTTACCAATGATTTGAAATGATAAGGCTACTATTATAGTTAATGTCATTGGACTTGTTTTATTTTATGGTTATTCAATGCAAATAATTGTGCTACTCATTTCTCTACATGACAAAATGCATGGTTATGTATTTAATGCTATAAATCAAGCTTATTTTTAATTTTTTGGGTGGCTTAGATAGCAAGACAAAAACAAAAAGGCCATTAATTAGTTCGAGTTATTATTATTATTATTATTATTATTATTTCACTTTTCATTTCATGGTAAACAATTGGACCCCTCATCATCATAGACTTTCTTACATAACTAAAGGTCACTAGACCGAAAGCAGCTTGCTTCATTTTAATTTATATTGATTAGTATTAGCTATTGACAGTGATCAAGAGATTAATTATATGATTTTTGGATCAACTGAGGTGACATGGAAGGTGAAAAGGGGCTCTTAAAAGGATCTAAGATGTTTCTTTGAGGATTTTGACGCTAAAATATTGCTGCTGAGAGGTTTCCTGAATGAGAAATTAGAGGTTTTGGGTAAATTCCCAAGAGCCATATGTTGAGTTCCAAGAAGTCATGGACCTGAGAGCTCGGAAGGACCAAGAGCTAAAGATCTTAAGAATGCTTCCAAAAGGCACCCAAGAGACGAACCGGTTTTAGACTTACATCGTTGATCGCGTAATAATGATGATAGCCTGAAAATGCTAGTATGCACTTGCAACGTCGATAGCGGGCACAATACCTTGTAACTTTCTCATTTATAGTAATTATTTCTTGTAATAAATTTATGACTGTAGTTATGTCACAAACCTCATTAATGTAGCCCATGTTGTAATTGACATGTCCTATGTTTATGGATTTATGAAGGGAAGTTTGCGGGTCAAATTAGGAAGTTCTATTAGAGAATAGTTTTCTTGTTTGGGAAGAGTGGTTGATGTTTTTTGTCTTTGAGCTTGAGAGGGAGCGTGGAGTCAACGAGCTAGAGAGAGGAGATTGAAGGAAGAACTTTCTTGACCCAAGCTTATATTTCAATTTCTATGTGACTGAGAACAAGGCAAAATAAAATGCCTATTAATTAGTTATAGTTATTATTATTATTATTATTATTATTATTATTATTATTTCTCTTTCGTTTATCATTTCATGGTAAATAATTGGACCCCTCATCATCATTTGCTTCCTTACGTAGCATGTTGGTCACTAGTTCGAGAGCAACTTGACTTCATTTTCATTTATGCAAGTAGCTTTAGCTATTTCTAGAGATCAGGTGGTTAATTACATGATGTTTGGATCAATTGAGGTGACGTGGGTGGTGAAAAGCGGCTCCTGAAAGGATCTGTGATGTTGCCCTGAGAATTTTGAGGCAATCATTGTTGTTGAGAGGTTTCGGGAGCTCATAAGGGGTCTTGGGTAAATTGTCAAGAGTCACATGTTGAGTGCCAAGAGGTCATGAACTTGAGAACTCGAGGAGAACAAAGAGCCAAAGATCTTAAGAAGGCTTTCAAAAGGCACCTTAGAGATGAGCTAATTTTAGACTTGGGAAGATTGCTAAGCGTGTAGTAATGATGACAACCTCACAATGGTGGGCATCATACCTTGTAACTTTCTCTAGAGTCATTATTTCTTATAATGAATTTATGCCAAGTTATCTAACAAACCTCATTAAAGTAGCTCATGTTGCAACTAACATGCCCTATATTTATGAAGGAAAGTTTGCGGGTCAAGTTACGAAGTTTTATTAGAGAATATTTTTCTTGTTTAGGAATAGTGATTGATGTGTTTTTGAGTCTTTTAACTTGAGAGAGGGCATGGAGTTAGAGAGCTAGAGAGAGGAGATTCAAGGAAGAACTTCTTCCTCCTTATATGCTGCCTAGCTTTCTCCATTAATGAAATTGTGTTTGGTTTCTTGCTCATCATAGAATCCAGATTAAACCCTGCCACACTCCGTGCAGCCTCCTTGGCACAGTGGCTCACGGATCAGATATCTACCACAAAAATATTTATAGCTACTACCAAAGGTTCACGAGGGGTTGACATTGATAACATGCCAAAGTTTGCCATGATGACATTGGCTTTTGCTGAACAGTAACTCAAGTGCTGAAATGTGTCCATTCATGCACAATCTCCTACGATGGAAAAAATTGCTCTCTATACCTTGATCAAAGATCAATGGAGGGAGACAAAGCTTTGGTCATATCAAAAATAGACAATGCAGAGATCTTCATACTCTGGCTTGATCATATATCAACGATGAGGAGGGTGGTTTCTACCTTGATTGGATAAAAAATCAACAATTGTGTATCTTTACATCAATTATATCGAGGTTCAACAACTATTTAATAGCTCACATGAGTAGCGACTTTTGTCTTGTGATATTTGCATTTTCAGCCTTCTTTCAGTCGCAGTTATGTTCATTTGTTGGGTTTGCATCCCTTAGTTCTTCCTTACTTTAATGGTTTTAGCATTACTTTTAGCATTCTCCAGGTAGCCACTTTTGTATAAAGGGAGTGGGTATATTTATGGAGGAGGTGAGCCTCTCAAATGAGCCAAAGAAGATGCAAGACATGGCCTGGGAGCATGTATGTGTAGGCGTCATCAATATTATGGGCTATGAGGTGATTAACGTATATGTTTATTAACTTAGAGCCTCGTGATAGTTTCATATTCTGCTAGCGGGCTTTTTTCTATTCTAGTGTTGACGAACATTTTCGCATCGACCTGACCCCGATCGAGCCCGACTAGGCTCGATCATGCTCGATCAATTCAATCAAGCGTCGTCGAATATAAATTGACCCAAATCGAGTTTTAATTTAATCAAATTAAACTCAATTTCATCAAATTAAAATCAAATCGATCAAGATCAATTCAAATCGAACCCAATCGAGCCTCGTCGAGCCTCTTCGAACCAAATTCGACGCAATTCGACGCAATTCGACGTCGATTCAAGTCCAATTTCACAAAATTGGCTTGATTAGATCCAATCGGACCCGAACCGACCCAAATCGGTTCGGGTCGAGTCCGATTCGGACTCAATTTCAGCCCTAATCGATCAATTGGGGCTAAATTAAATTTCCCAAATCAAATTTCTTGATCAAGGGCTGAGATTTCACTTGAAATCCGGTTCAATTTCTGCCATTTTCCTTCGTTTCGCGCGAGAGGGCTCCGGACTGGACCATTTGGGCGGCATCCCTACGGCTCGTGCTCTCCAAGAGAACGAGAGGAAGAGGCGGGGAGGCATTCGGCTCCCCTGGTTTGTTTCGTCCGTCCCGAGCGAGAGAGGAGAGCGAGCGAGAGAGCGAGGGAGCGGGAGAAAAGGAGGCGGAACCGGACCCCTCCTTGGCGTGCGACTCTTCCAGCGGAGCCAAGCCCCTCGCGTGCGACTCCACCGTGCGGAGTTGAGCCCATTTGCGCCGCCATACTTCCAGCAAGCCAGAACCCTTTGCTTGCGGCTCTTCCAGGCGGAATAGAGGAGGTGGAGTTTGGGGTCTGAAGTTTTTTTTCTCATTCCAAGGAAGCCAAGCAAAGGTTAAGACCTCCACTCACTTCCTTTCTCAAAAACCAGTGAAGTTGGTGGCTTCTTTCCCTCTCTTCTTCAACGCCGGCGAGTTCGTAGCAAGTTGGAGGCTGTTGGAAGTTTCCAAACAACAAGGGAAGTCTTCCAAACTGTCCAAACAGCAGTTTGGAGGCTTGAGAAAGTCTTGGACAGCAGTTTCCCTCTTCCGGAGCGGCTTGGACAGCAGCGGTGACGTCCGGGGAGGCTTGGACAGCAGCTTTCTCTCTCCGAAACGTCTTGGACAGCAGTTTGGAGTCATCAAAGGAACTTAGAACTTGCATTGGAGCTTGGATTGGAGCTTGGGAGCGTTTGGAGCTTGGATTGGAGCGCTTGGACAGCCCGGGTGAGGTAAATTCTTGGCCACTCAAAGCCAATGATCGTGTGGTTGACGCTCCCTAAGCCTTAGGTCCTTTAGGAACTTAAATTTATGCTCCCCAAAACCCATGTTTGCTGTTCACTCCGTAAATCTATGAGAATCTCGTGATTTTTCATGGATTGCTCTCATGTGAGAGCCCGTAGGGGACGGTGATGCGCGTAGGATTGTCGGATTGGTGTTCGGCAATCTCCCAATGCATGTTCATGCACTCATGTTGTGTCCAATCCACACCTACAATCATACCCTAGGATAGATGCTATCATTTGATCTCAAGGTCAATGATGGTGCATAGGTTTTGGATTGTCATTAGTTGCATGCACTTCTCATTTAAATGCATTGTCATGACAAAATTGACATCCAAATTTAGGAAAGTTTGCATGCATTGAAATCAATGATCTCTAGAGTTTTGTTCAATGTACATATTGAATTTAATTGACTTGGGCTTTCTAGTCATTGTGAGACATAGACTTTCAAATGTCTATGTAATAAATCTCACAATATGAGTGATCAATTGAATTTGTATGGCATCATACAAAACTTAGAGCATGGAGTAGCAATCTTGAAACTTACCCAAATTGCATGCACCCTTCTTTCAAGTACAAGTCACGGCAAAAGTGACCTACGAGTTGCAAGAAGTGTGTATATATTGAAGTTTTGTGAACTGTAGTGAGCTTTTGTGAATGCTTGAATACGAATTTAATCAATAATTTGGAAATATTAAATCATTGTGAGATCTCCCATAGACTTTCCAAAGTCTATGTCGTAGATCCCACAAATATATTATTGATTAAGTTTGTGTACAACATTTTGCAAAACAAACACTTGATTGCTCTCAATTGTCAAAATTCATCAATTTGGAGAATCATCTACATATGCATACTCTTAGGTTTCTCCTAGATCTTGTCAAAATTGATCTTTAGGATATTCCTAGAAGCTTCCAAATCCCCTAAATCATATCAAAATTGATTTAGGAAAACTCTCCAAGGCGTTAGGAAATTGATCTTCCTTCCTCCAAATATGAATCCTAAACATTCATACGAATAATATGAAAACCCTCTTTCATATACTCATCTTTAGGGCATATCCATGGGCATTCAAATGATGATCCTATCTTATGCTTTAGGTTCTTTAGATAACGCCATGGGTTGTCTCCCTAACCTCATAGAAGTTGTAGGGATAAATCTTCCCTACTCAAATTTCCTAAGCATGACAAAATTGCTTTAGGAATCCTTCTAAAGTTTTAGGGGATCAATCATTTACTTCTCTGAATAAGTCCAAAACATTCGTAGGAGAGTAGGGAATTCTCTTTCTCATGCATGTCCTCCTTTCAATTTGATGCTTAGGACTTCCTCAAAGTTCTAAACTCTATATTGCATGAGTCCCAACAAATATAAAGAGCTTGCTCTCAAACACTCTCTTTTCTTCATGTATGACACTTGGAGTCTCCCTCAAAATTCTAAGTGTTAGATTGCATGAATCATTTGAACTTGGAGTCAAATTCCAAGTTCCCCCACCCTTTTGTTGGGACATGAAACCGATGAATCATCTCCCCATGTTGTTTGTTGAGACACAAGAAATCAACAAACAATTACCTTTTCTTCCTCATGCCTTGTACTCATGGATTTCTCTAAAATCTTAAGTACATGCTATGAGCTCTTGAACTTGAAACCAAACTTCAAGTTCTCTCATTATTTGCTTGTTGAAGTAGAAAGTCAACAAACATGTACACCTTCATATAATATTTTGGAGCCATCTCAAAGCTCCAAATATTCTATCACATGAATCATTGGATCTTAGAACCAAATTCTAAGCTATCCATCTCTTGTTTGTTGAGACAAAAAAATCAATGAACAATCTTTTTTCCCTCTTGTGTATGCTAATTTGGACTTTCCCTAAGATCCTAAATGCATGCTAAGAGACATTGAACTTGGAACCAAATCCCAAGTTCTCCTATCCTTCCTTTGTTGGAAACATAGAACCAACAAACACCACCTTTATGTGTGATGATTGGGAGCATCTTCAAAGCTCAAAGTTATGTCATCATATGAATCTTTAAGATCTTAGGACCAAAATCCTAAGCATACCCTTTCATTTATTTATGATATAAAATTAACAAATGAGCAATCCCCTGTTGAGAGAATTTTGTTTTGGTGTTTCTCTTAACGGATTGCATACTTTATGATTGAGTACGGCATAAGAACGACGATATATTACCCCAAAGGGCAAAAATATCGTTTCCTTATGGACTCAATGACAAAATTTACAATTTAACAGAGATTCCCCCGTTCAATGTTTGGTTGAACGAGGTTTATTTATTTTGGGGTACAGATGCCCCATAGGGGCAAGCCCCTATGGTTAATTACATCTCAAGTTTTGGTACTTGAGAAAACTTTTGATTAAATTAGTGGTTTTCTCTTATTTTTTTTAGAGTCATTTAAATTTTGATTAAAGTTTGATTTTGATTTTTAAAATCCATGAAAGTCTTGTTTGAAAGATTTTTAGTCCTTAAGGAATTTCAAGGAATAGAGGATTGATTTGAAATCGGATTTTTTTTTTGGAATGAGGGCCAAAGGGAATGAAGTAGGAGCACTTGATTCTGAGGGAAACTCAGAGGTGCTCAAACTACCCTATGTTGGGCTTTATGTTTTAGAAATCTGATATTTTTTTGTTCAAGTTGATATTTTTATTAGAAATTTGGGGCTTACATTTCAACAACACCTGTTGGAGGAATTGCCCGAGAGTTGAGGGCTTACATAGGGATTGAAATCAACTTATTGCCTCAGACCCTAAAGCTAAAGTGAGGCCTACTGAGGGGTAGGGCCTCGAACCTAAATCTAACGGATGCAAAAGGACTTACAAATTGCACCTCACAAGAGGCACAACCAGCCTGACCCCTGGATTTATTGTCCTGCCTGGAGAGGACTACCAGCTAGACTCCTTCTAATCGCTTTTAAAATCATGCTTTCTGGTCTCAATGCATATGAAGAGTGGTGGGTAATTGTTGTTTAGGAAATAGGTTTTACAACTTGGCTTTGAGGCCAAGATGCCTAGGTACTGCTAGGTATGCAGAATGCTGACTCGGATGCAGATTTTTTTGTTATCTAATCCTTAAGTGAGGGCTTCTACATGTGACTCCTTTTTTTTAGGCTATGCATGATCATTTTAAGTTTTGAAAACTTGGCTCTTTGAAAGAGAGCCATGCAATTTTTTTTTTTTTGTTAGAAAATCATGGAGCCTAAATTTTATTTTTTATGTTGTTTGTATTTTAATGGGTAGAAAACTTATTTTGTCCTAAGAGCCTATCGCATCACAGTCCAGGCCACACCCACACAAACAAGTGAAGAAACCTAGGAAAAAGCATGCTGTTCTAGTGCTCACACAGTAAACAAATAATACATGCATTAATAAATAAATCAAGACAGAGGTGCGAGTAATGTCCCAATTATTACAAATAATTTGGCAGCTGAGTTGCCTGCCATTATACAACTCAATTAATTTTTACAGACTCTACTTGTGGGGTCTTCAAGCTTCATCTTCTAGGTGGAGCTTTGGGCATCGCTTCCAAGAAGCACATCCTACTCGGTCCACCTCTCCTTTGATTCAAACCCCCACAAGTTTTATATCCTAATCTAATCAAATACATTTTGAAAAAGAAAAAGACTCAAACCTGCAAAACAGAGTGAGTAAACAGTTTATATAATAATATCACACTCAAAATTTGCCTAGCACTTACGGTGCCAAGTATCTACTTCTATCCTATTGGCCACATCTTTGGGGGGGGGGGTTTAAGCGGTACCTGTCATGCAAGCAATTTATTATTTATGATTTAAGCGTCCCCCCTTTTTTTAGACATGGCCACCTGCACAGAAAAACATGTATATATTTCTATACTAACCATTTAAGGGCAAGTGCCCACACGCAGACAATCTCAAAAGGCATTCACACCACAACATCAACCACATGCGCACACAAAGAAAAAATCCTAATCCTAGTATGCCTAAGGGGCTGTGCACCTAAGTGTGTGAGGGGCTCGTGTGGTATGTCACACTAAGGGTGTTTGGTTTTACTTTGGAATGAAGATGTTTGGTCTTTATCCAAGGGTGGTTTCACTTTAAGTTGTTTGTGACTTAAAGATTTTATTTGATTTTTGAATGTTTCATATTTAGGAGGGTTATGAAGAACCCATAAAGTAACCACTTGCTTGCTTTTGGGTTAGCCTGTTACTTATGAATCCTAAGATATAATGATGTAGGCATCCCGCCTTTTGGGGGAGATGATTGATCATTATATCAAAAGGAACCTAGGTAATTTTTAGGTGTTTTGGAGTTCTCTTAATGTTTGGAAAAGAGAAGTACCTATCTAATAGGGTAAGATATGTATGCCTAAGGGGCTTCACTTAGGGCTTGGTGAAATTCATCCAATAGAGTAGGGTGAACTTCAACAGATTGGATAATTCTTAAAGGACATCTATGTGTTTAACATTTTAAATGTCATAAGAGAAATCACTCAATTTGGGTTGAATGAAAGTGATAGCTTAGATTTTGGGTCTAAGAAAGGTGTCCAACATATAGCTTTTAAGCTACATATGGAAGGATCCCCCTTAGCTTTTGGAGCTAAGAAGAGAAAGATAGGAATCCAACATTTAGCTTTTAGGCTAAATGTAGGAGAACTCTCTCTAGCTTTTGGAGCTAAGGAGAGGGGAAAGTCTCCTACAACTTTGGAGTTAAAGGAGAGAGGTGGAGGAATATGCAACTTGCGGGTTGCAAATCCATGAATGTTTTTGAACATTTTGATGTTCAAAGAGAGGGTTACACCCTTCCAACTTGGGTTGAAAAGATGAGTGGAGATAGGAGTTTTGAATCCTATGCTTGAGATGAAATTACTTGTTGATTTTGGCTCAACAAGTGAATTGATTTGGGTATGTTTGATTCACTTAATATGGGTCAAGTGAATGTAGGAATTTCCCACAACCATTGAGTTGTAAGAAGAGGGAGGCAACAAGCAAACTTTGGATTTCAGGTTGGAAGAAGTTCCTTGAATATTTGGTGTTCAAGGGGAGCACTCATTTGACTAATTTGTGGTTAAGCAAATGAGATGAAAGAACTCAAGGTTCAATCTTAAGTTCCATTGTTTTACAACATGATGTATTTAGGATTTTGAGGAAATCCATAATACAAAACATGAGGAGAATTAGATGTTCTCCTACAATTTTCTTGAGTTGTAGGAGAAAGGAAAGAAAGAGCAACTTGGAAGTTGCAAATTCAAAGTGTTCTTTTGAACATTTGACGTTCAAAAGAAGAGGTTAACTCTCCTAATTTAAGTAAGAAGAGTGAAAGGGGAAATGATGGTTGTTTGTTGATTTTATGTTTCCAACAAACAAGGGATAGGAGAACTTGGGATTTGATTCCAAGTTCAAGGTTTCTTGGCATGCATTTTGGATTTTAGGGAGATCCAAGTCAACATGCACAAGGAAGAAAGATGCTTGGTTGTTGATTTTGGGACAACATAAGGGATGTGTAACTTAGAGTTTGATTCTAAGATCCACGATTCATGTATATAACATTTAGATCCTTGGTGAGGCTCCAAATATCATACATGGGAGGGAGACATATTTTGAAAAGAACCTCCTAGATTGATTTGAGTGTTTTAGACTCATGATGGGGAAGAAGATTCATCCACTAATTTTGTGTTATTAGCAAATGAAAGAGAGACTTAGGATTTGTTCCTAAAGCCTTAATGATCCATATAATAGGACATTTGGAGCTTGGAGAGGCTCCAAAATATCACATATGGAGGTAGTGCTCGTTGGTTAGGTGCTCCAACAAACAAAGTAAGGGAGCTTGAAAGTTTTGGTTTCAAGCTTCACATGATCCATGCATCACAATAATTGGGGCCTTGAGGATGCTTCAACTATCTTGCATGAGGGACAATGAGATGAGAAAGAGAACTCCCTACTCCCCTACGAATATTTTGGACTCATTCGGAGAGGTGAAGGACTGATCTCCTAAAGCTTTAGAAGGATTCTCAAATCAATTTTGTCATGATTAGGAGATTTGAGTAGGAAGAATTTATCACTACAACTTCCAAGAGGTTTGGGAGACAACCCATGGCGTTATCTAATGAACCTAAGGCATAAGATAGAATCATCATTTGAATGCCCATGGGTATGCCTTAAAGATGAGTACATGAAAAGGGTTTCCCTATTCATTGCATGTATGTTTAGGATTTATTTAGAGAAAGGAAGATTAATTTTCTAACGCCTTGGAGAGTTTTCCTAAATCAATTTTGATATGATTTAAGGGATTTGGAAGCTTCTAGGATTATCCTAAATATCAATTTTGACAAGATCTAGGAGAAACCTAATAGTATGCATGTGTAGATGATTCTCCAAATTGATGAATTTTGATAATTGAGAGCAATCAAGTGTTTATTTTGCAAAATATTGTACATAAACTTAATCAATAATATATTTGTGGGATCTAGAATATAGACTTTGGAAAGCCTATGGTGGACCCCACAATGATTTGATATTTCCGAATTATTGATTAAATTCATATTCAAGCATTCACAAAAGCTCACTAGAGTTCACAAAACTTCAACATATGCACACTTCTTGCAACTCGTAGATCACTTTTGCCGTGACTTGTATTTGAAAGAAGGGTGTATGCAATTTGGGTAAGTTTCAAGATTGTTACTCCATGCTCTAAGTTTTGTATGATGCCATACAAATTCAATTGATCACTCATATTGTGAGATTTATTACATAGACATTTGAAAGTCTATATCTCACAATGACTAGAAATCCCAAGTCAATTAAATTCAATATGTGCATTGAACAAAACTCTAGAGATCGTCGATTTCAATGCATGCAAACTTTCCTAAATTTGGATGTCAATTTTGTCATGACAATGCATTTAAATGAGAAGTGCATGCAACTAATGACAATTCAAAACCTATGCATCATCATTGACCTTGAGATCAAATGATAGCATCTATCCTAGGGTATGATTGTAGGTGATGGATTGGACACAACATGAGTGCATGAACATGCATTGGGAGGTTGCCGAACACCAATCCGGCAACCCTACGCTCATCACCATCCCTTACGGGCTCTCACATGAGAGCTATCCATGAAAAATCACAAGATTCCCACAGATTTACGGAGTGGACAGCAAACATGGGTTTTTGGGGAGCACAAAAATGAAGTTTCTAGGGACCTATGGCTTTGGATCGTCAACCATACAATCATGGGCCTTGGGGGATCCTAGGTTTCCCTAAGTTTTAGATTTTACCTCGCCGGGTTGTCACGGCGCATGCCACAATGCACTCGCCTAGCTAAAGGCGAGGAAGTATGCTATCCAAGTGCTCCAATCCAAGCTCCAATGCAAGCTCCGGATCGCTGTCCACGGCGTTTCGGAGGGAGAAAACTGCTGTCCAAGCCTCTCCGGGTGTTCCCTTTGCTGTCCAAGGTGTTCCGTGGGAGGAAAACTGATGTCCAAGATGTTCCGGATTGCTGTCTTTGATGTTTGGGTGCTTTTGAAAGCAGATTTTGATGTCCAAAGTGTTTTAAATCGCTGTCCAGAACATTTTAACTGCTGTTCTTGCTATCTCGAGGTCGCCGGAGTTGAAGAAGGAAAGAGTAGAAGCTTCCCACCTTCTCTAGTTGAAATAGAAACTCACTACAGCAGCCCCTTTGCTTCTAATTTTGAGAGATGGAGGAGAAAGACAGTAGCAAAGTCTCAAATCACCTCAGGTCTAGATGTAGAAAGATCCCTATGCGTAGGAGGAAGTCCTGAGTCACTCGATTCCCTTGCCTGGTTCGACTACAAGAAGCAGCCGGTCTCCTCCTTTGGCTCAGACGCACGCATGGAAGCCGCACGCCCCCCCTCTCCTTCTCTCGGTTCTGATCGGGACAGATGGAAGAGCTGAGCGGCTCTTCTCCTCACTCGGGTGGAAGGACCGCACGCGAGGGGGTGCGAACAGGGAGAGCTGGTTCCGCCTGGGAGGATGGCGACGCAAGGCGGAGGGTTCCGCCTTTCCCTCTCCCTCTCGTGCTCTTAGAGGGGCACGCACAGCAGAGGGGCACGCACAGCAGGGCAGCCGCCCACAATGCCCAATCAGGCATCTATATGCATGAAACGAGGGAAATGGCAGAAATTGAATGGGATTTGAGATGAAATCTCAGCCCTTGATCAAGAAATTTGATTTGGGAAATTTAATTTAGCCCCAATTGATCAATTAGGGTTGAAATTGAGTCCGAATCGAACTCGACCCGAACCGATTTGGGTCAGTTTGGGTCCGACTGGATCCGATCAAGTCAATTTTGTGAAATTGGACTTGAATCGATGTCGAATTGCGTCGAAATTGGTTCGATGAGGCTCGATTTGAATTGATCTTGATCGATTTGATTTTAATTTGATAAAATTGAGTTTAATTTGATTAAATTAAAACTCGATTTGGGTCAATTTATATTCGACGACGCTTGATTGAATTGATTGAGCATGATCGAGCCTAGTCGGGCTCGATCGGGGTCAGGTCGATGCGAAAATGTTCGTCAACATCCCCTCTCATGCATAATGCTTGGAACACTCCTCAAACTCTAAGTATAGATTGCATGAACCATTGGCAACTTGGAATCAATTTCCAAGTTCTTTCATCTCTCTTGTTGGAACATAAAACCAGCAAATATCTTCATGCATGATTATTTGGGGATTTCTCAAGTCTCCAAGAAAAACATCATTGCATAAATTATTCAGAGCTTAGAGCTAAATCTTAAGCTCCTTCCTTCATTTGTTGAGTCATGAAATCAACAAATGAATCCACCCAACCTATCTTCCTCATGTTTTGTATTGCGGATTTCTATAGGTCCCAAAATACATCATGTCATGAGTCTTTGAACTTAGGAGCAAAGTCTAAGTTTATCCTATCTCATCTGTTGGGGCAAGAAGCCAACATACGATTTTTTTCCCCTCATTTGCCTAGACTCAATTTAGGCAAATGCACGCCTCTCTTCGGACACCAAATGTCTAAAGAATTTTCTCCAAAGCTACAACCTCCAAGTTGTACTTTCCTTCCTCCTTCATTTGTTGAGACACAAAGTCAACAAGTGGATATCCCTCCTCTTTGCATGGTAACTTGAAGTTTCTCCAAAACTTCTAGTTATCATTACATGAGATTATTGAACTTAGAACCAAACTCTAAGTTTTTTCTTTCAATTTGTTTGAAACTAAGGTTAACAATTGAGCATCCCGCTTAGATTTAGGATCTAAATCTTAGTCTTCCTTCTTCATTCACCTAACCTAAATTAGATGAATGATCCTCTCTCTTTGAATACCAAACATTCAAAGAACACTCATGAAATCCGTAACTTTCAAGTCACATCTCCATTCACTCAACCCTAATTAAGTGAATGATATCTTCTCCTTGAAAACCAAATGCTCAAGGGATTTCCCTCAACATGCAACCCATAAGTTGCTTGTTATTTCTCCCTCTCCATTTTCTACGATTCAAAATTGTAGGAAATTCTCTCCATTTTACTTAGCCTAAACTAAATGGTCATCTCTCTTTGAACATCAATTGTTCAAGGAATTTCTTTTGACTTGCAATCCAAAGGTTGCTTGTTGTTTCTCCCTTCCACAACTCAAGAGTTGAAGGAAACAATCTCATTCCCCTAAGGCTCAAAATTAGGAGAATGTACATCCCTCTTTGAACACCAAATGTTCAAAGGATGTTCATGAACTTGCAATCCATATGTTGCATTTTCTCTCTTCCTCTCCACAAATCCAAATTGTGGAGAGTTTCATCCTTCCACCCAATTTGGAAGAATGAATTCCTCTCTTTGAACACCCAAAAGTTCAAAGAGAATCAGTGGTGGCATGTAGTCCAAATCTGCATATCACCTTCTCCCATTTACCCAATACAAGTTGGGTAGATGACCTCCTCCCTTTGAACATCCGATATTCAAAGGAGATCCATGAATTTGCAACTCACAAGTTGCATTTTCTCCTCTCTTTTCCACAATCCAAAAATTGTAGAGAGAGAGCCTTCTTCCTACAACTCAAAAGTTGTAGGAAATTGTGTCATTCTTCTAAACCCGAATTAGGAGAGTGTAGACCTCTTTTGAACACTAAAATGTTCAAAGATCCTTTCATTTTGCAACCCCTAAGTTGCATTTTCTCCTGTCTTCTCTGCAAATCAAAATTATAGAGAAATTCCCCTCTTTCTACAACCCAAAAGTTGTATGAAACTCTCTTTTACTCAACCCATGTTGAGTGATTCAATCCTGTTCCAAGTTAGCCTATTTGTTGAGCCAAAATCAACAAGTAGTTTCATCCCAAGCATAGGATTCAAAACTCCTATCTCCACTCATCCTTTCAACCCAAGTTGGAAGGGTGTAACCCTCTCTTTGAACATCAAAATGTTCAAAGACATTCATGGATTTGCAACCCGCAAGTTGCATATTCCTCCACCTCTCTCCTTTAACTCCAAAGTTGTAGGAGACTTTCCCCTCTCCTTAGCTCCAAAAGCTAGAGAGAGTTCTCCTACATTTAGCCTAAAAGCTAAATGTTGGATTCCTATCTTTCTCTTCTTAGCTCCAAAAGCTAAGGGGGATCCTTCCATATGTAGCTTAAAAGCTATATGTTGGACACCTTTCTTAGACCCAAAATCTAAGTTATCACTTTCATTCAACCCAAATTGAGGGATTCCTCTCATGACATTCAAAGTGTTAAATACATAGATGAATCTTAGGAATTATCCAATCTGTTGAAGTTCACCCTACTCTATTGGATGAATTTCACCAAGCCCTAAGTGAAACCCCTTAGGCATACCTATCTTACCCTATTAGATAGGTACTTCTCTTTTTCAAACATTAAGAGAACTCCAAAACACCTAAAAATCACCTAGATTCCTTTTGATATAATGATTAATCATCTCCCCCAAAAGGTGGGATGCCTACATCATTATATCTTAGGATTCATAAGTAACAGGCTTGCCCAAAAGCAAGCAAGTGGTTACTTTATGGGTTCTTCATAACCCTTCTGAATATGAAACATTCAAAAATAAAATAAAATCTTTAAGTCACAAACAACTTAAAGTGAAACCACCCTTGGATAAAGATCAAACATCTTCCTTCCAAAATAAAACCAAACACCCTTAGTGTGACATACCACACGAGCCCCTCACACACTTAGGTGCACAGCCCCTTAGGCATACTAGGATTAGGATTTTTTCTTTGTGTGCGCATGTGGTTGATGTTGTGGTGTGAATGCCTTTTGAGATTGTCTGCGTGTGGGCACTTGCCCTTAAATGGTTAGTATAGAAATATATACATATTTTTCTGTGCAGGTGGCCATGTCTAAAAAAAGGGGGATGCTTAAATCATAAATAATAAATTGCTTGTATGACAGGTACCGCTTAAAACCCCCCCCAAAGATGTGGCCAATAGGGTAAAAGTAGATGCTTGGCACTCTAAGTGCTAGGCAAATTTTGAGTGTGATGTTATTATATAAACTGCGTACTCACTCTATTTTGCAGGCTTGAGTCTTTTCCTTTTCAAAATGTATTTGATTAGATTAGGATTTAAAACTTGTGGGGGTTTGAATCAAAGGAGAGGTGGACCGAGTAGGATGTGCTTCTTGGAAGCGATGCCCAAAGCTCCACCTGGAAGACAAAGCTTGAAGACCCCACAAGTAGAGTCTGTAAAAATTAACTGGGTTGTATAATGGCAGGCAACTCAGCTGCCAAAATTGTTTGTAATAATTGGGACATTACTCGCACCTCTGTCTTGATTTATTTATTAATGCATGTGTTGTTTGTTTACTGTGTGCGCACTAGAACAGCATGCTTTTTCCTAGGTTTCTTCACTTGTTTGTGTGGGTGTGGCCTGGACTGTGATGCGGTAGGCTCTTAGGACAAAATAAGTTTTCTACCCATTAAAACATAAACAACCTAAAAATGAATTTAGGCTCCACGATTTTCTAACAAAAAGAAAATTGCATGACTCTCTTTCAAAGAGCCAAGTTTTCAAAATCAAAATGATCATGCATAGCCAAAAAAGAGTCACATGTAGAAGCCCTCACTTAAGGATTATATAACAAAAAAATCTACATCCGAGTCAGCATTCTGCATACTTAGGCATCTTGGCCTCAAAGCCAAGTTGTAAGCCCTATTTCCTAAACAACAATTACCCACCACTCTTCATATGCATTGAGACTAGAAGGCATGGTTTTAAAAGCGATTAGGGGGAGTCTAGCTGGTAGTCCTTTCCAGGTAGGACAAAAAATCCAGGGGTCGGGCTGATTGTGCCTCTTGTGAGGTACAATTCCTTTTGCATCCGTTAGATTTATGTTCAATGCCCTACCTCTCAGTAGGCCTTACCTTAGCTTTAGGGTCTGAGGCAATAAGTTGATTTCAATCACTATGTAAGCCCTCAACTCTCGGGCAATTCCTCCAACAAATGTTGTTGGAATGTAAGCCCCAACCTTCTAATGAAAAATATCAACTTGAACACAATCAAATCTCTAAAACATAAAGCCCAACATAGGGTAGTTTGAGCACCTCTGAGTTTCCCTCAGAATCAAGTGCTCCTACTTCATTCCCTTTGGCCCTCATTCCAAAAAAAAAATCCGATTTCAAATCAATCCTCTATTCTTTGAAATTCCTTAAGGACTAAAAATCTTTCAAACAAGACTTTCATGGATTTTAAAAATCAAAATCAAACTTTAATCAAAATTTAAATGACTCTAAAAAAAACAAGAGAAAACCACTAATTTAATCAAAAGTTTTCTCAAGTACCAAAACTTGAGATGTAATTAACCATAGGGCTTGCCCCACCCCCTATGGGGCATCTGTACCCCAGAATAAACAAACCCCGTTCAACCAAACATTGAACGGGGGAATCTCTGTTAAATTGTAAATTTTGTCATTGAGTCCATAAGGAAACGATATTTTTACCCTTTGGGGTAATATATCGTCATTCTTATGCCGTACTCAATTATAAAGTATACAATCCGTTAAAAGAAACACCAAAACAAAATTGTCACAACATCTAGATGTCGCTTGGTTTACAAGATGTGGGGCTGCTGTTGTTAGCAAATGTGGAGAGGCTTTAGTTGAGGTCATGTTACTTCGCTAGAGAGAGGTGGAGGGTAAGTCGTCATTGCGGTTTAAGGATTATAGAGTTGTGGCATGCTTCTCATTTCCATATGAGGGTGATTACATGCAATAATGGGTTTTGCAAATTTATGTGTTAGATTTGACATGTTAAGCATTTTAACCCATTTTTCCTTCCTTTTTAGATTGTTTGCATTGATTTAAAAAAATCTAGAAAATTAGTAAAGCACACCAAATCAGTTATAAAATATACATAATTATTTAGAACTTATTTGTCTCAGGTAGTCTCATTAGCTTGTTAAGCACAATTAGATCTTTTTGAGGATTGGGGCTTTAATTAACTAAGTCATCTCCTAACAAATTTTGCCAAATTAATTAATCCCAATTTTTGGGGTAAATAAATTCCCCCTAAAGAAGCGTGGTTTGCAATATAGCACGGTGCATTTGTTGCACCTTATAGTGGAAACCTTGGTTCATTAACTAGAGTTTAGGTGTCATATGAATATTTTTTTTTTCTTCGTGGGAGTTGAATTGGAGTTCATAACTTATGGGTTTCAGATCGATCTTTAGGTTTGTTGAGGTAATAGGGGTGGTTTGCCTGACCCTTCAACGTATTGAGTGAAAGTTCTTAACTTGAACCTTAGGTTTATTGAGACGATAAGTATTATTGGCTCAACTCATAGGCATGTTGAACCAAGGAATCGGACTTGACCCACCCATGGGTTTGCTGGATCAGGAAAATTTACTTGCTCCATTATTAGGCTTGGTGCACCAAAAGTGTTTGTTTTGTTCAACCCCTAGGCTTTTTGAGTCAATAAAACTTTAGGGATTAACTTGACTATTAGAGCTTATGAGCCATTATGCTAGCTCTTCCTTTTGGTTTATTAGGTAACAGTGCCGACTCAACTTTTAGGCCTATTGAATTGGCAAGGTGATGATGCAATACTAAAGCTTGTTGAACCATCATACATATATGTTGATTTGACCACAAGAGCTTATTAAATTGACATGCTACCTTTGTCTTTAGGCTTATGAGCTTGGGTTGTGAATTCAACTCAGCTTCTTGAACCGGCAATGTGATTGATTTGTTCTTGAACTTATCAGACCATCATATAATTGTCAACATGGCTAATGGAGCTTATTGAGTCGACGTTTTAGCTCGACTCTTAAATTTGTGAATTGGGTGTCGATTCAACCCTTAGGCTAGTTGAATTGCCAGTCAAGCCGCTAACGAATATTCTTGAACTTCTTAAATCATTGTATGTATGCAAACTCTAACATTAGAGCTTTTTGAATTGACAGAGTAGCTCATCCCTCAGGCTTGTGACTAAAGTTGTTTGTTAGATCCTTATGCTCGTTGAACTATCAAAGAAGAGACAGCTTGGTCCTTAAACTTATTGAATTTGCACGTATATATCAACTTGGTTACTGAAGCTTGTCTAATTAACATGGTGACTCAGTTGTTAGGCTTTTGAATTAAGATAGTGCTAGTTTGGCCATTGTACTTGTTGAAATGTCAATTAGGCGACTAATTGATTCTTGAACTTGTTGAACTGCCATATATGCCTATCAACTTGTGTTCTAGAGTTTATTGAATTGATGCATCAACTCTACTTTTAGGCTTATAAGCTAGGAGGTTTCACTAGGTCGCCTTTTCTCTCTTGTTGAATTGATAAGGAAAGTGCTTAGCTTAAGATTTATTGAATCATAAAATGTGAATGTCAACACAATGATTAGAGCTTGTTGAATTAAACCGATAGTTTGTCCTTTAGGCTTATGATTGAGTTGTTTCACCAATTCTGCATTGAATCTTGTTGAAATGGGACTTGTTACTCAAGCTTGATCCTTGTACTTGTTGGGTTTTAGATTCGTTTAGTAACTTGACAATTGAAGCTTGTTGAATCATTGTAGTAGTTCAACCCATATACTTTGTGAGCTAATAGAGTTTAGATGGCTTTACCTTTGGTTTTATTGTTTTGAGATTATATATGAGCTTTGCCACAAGATTTATTTAGATTGGAGCATTTATAGAAACTAGAGTGGTAGAGCTTGGGGAATCCTCTACTTTTGGTTTTGTATGTTAAGGGATCTAGCCAACTTTTATAAAGTTCAAAGAGGCAAAGATATCAGATCAGGATGCAAGGGATCTAGCCAACTTTTATAAAGTTCAAAGAGGCAAAGATATCAGATCAGGATGCAAGGAAGAGTGACTCATGATACATATAGAGACCCTCCATGGACATTACTACACCTGAGGGTGTCAATTTAGGCCCTCTCTTGGGATGACAAAGCAAGTCGATTTTGTTGCCATTATGAGCATTCTTATTTGATCTTGAAGGTCATTAGTTAACTTATGAACTTCTAATCACTAAGAATGGATAAACATTCGCCTCCAATCTCGAGAAGGATTTATATAAACATTTGCATCAAGCTGGGAAATTTCAAAAGAGCCCTCATTTACCCTTTAGTTTTACAAGTCAATAGTAGTTTGACTTGATCGATCCTAGGGCTTGTGGAATTAGTTGAAACCTTGCTCGATGAGTTGTTGAGTTGCTCATGCATGAGAATTGACTCAATTGCTAGCTTGTTAAGCTAATGTGTATAACTCAGCCTTTAGGTATGTTGAGCTGAAGCAGTCTTGCTAATTTGGTTTTTGGGCTTGTCGAATTGACATGAAATTAGAACTATTACTTAGGATTGTTGTGCAGAATAAGTGATGTAGAACCATATGGCAAGTTAGAGATGGGGACATTGATTTGAGGAATTAAAAGACTTGCCAACATAGGAATTTTAATTAAGGAAGGATTTTGAATTGACTCCTAATTAAAAATTCAAATTAGCCTGATTTGAGGAGGCTTCCTTAAATAACTTATCTTATTTTAGGAAGGAATTTCAAATTCAAATAGATTGAAATCTGAAATTAAGAAATTTCCTAAATTAAGATTCACCCAATACGGAAGGTAATGAATAGCCAATTTGAAATTATGGAGGCAATGGAAAGAGAGATTTAAATTTGAATCTTCTCCAAATAAAAGAAAGAGGGAAGGTGGGCCGGCCCCTTAATGGGGACTTAATTGGATGATTAAAAGGGGTTGCCAAGTTAGAAAATTTAAATTAGGAAAGGATATTTTAAATCAACTCCCATTTAAATTCAAAGAGACATAATTTGAGGGACTTTCCTAATATAGGTTTCCTCCATTAGGAAATAAAATTCAAATTCAAATTTATTTAAATATGAATTTAGATAGTTTCCAAAATTAAAGGGAGCTATTTTAGGAAAGGGTTTGAATGTTGAATTTTGAATTTGGAGCCAAAGAGAGGGGGTGTTGCTTTGGGAATGGGATTGGGGCCGGCGGTTGTTTGATGTTCAATCTTGGCCTTGGGTGGAAGGTCTCGGCCAAGGAAGGAAATGAAAGAGGGGGAGGGGGGGGGGGATTGGCGGCTAGGGTTAGAGAGGGGAGGGATGTTGGTTAAGGGTTTGGGACAAGGTGGTCGTCGGTTTGGGATGAGGGCAGAGGGCTGGGTGGGTCTCGGTCAAGGGAGAAAGAGGGAGTTAGGGGCGGCGACTAGAAGAAAGAAGAAGAGAAATTAGAGATGAAGATAAACCACGAGCCCGGACGCTTCTTGCGGCTGATGGGTAATACTTTGCCCTCACCTAGAAACTTCAAACCACTAGTCCAGACGCTTCCTGTGACTGGTGGGTAGTATGTTTCCCTCACATAGAGACTTCACCTCTCATAAGAACTCTCAAAACTCTTAAGAACAAAAGTGCAGAATTTTCTCTTAATAATCATCCATTAACCTCAAATGATGAGGATGAGGCTTTAAATAGCCAACATATAATGAAGGAAGACAAAAAAAGACAAGCATGCCCCTAGGGCTTACATAGGACTACTTCCTCAAGTGAGGGTAAAAACGAAAAAATACATAAATAATTCAAAATACAAATAATAACTTAAAATAAAATGGGGCGATCGTGGCTGTCGATCTTCGACTCCTATAAACTTTCACGGTCGGATGTCCTTATCATTTTCCCGGGGTGGAAAAGAGCTCGACTCAGTCGAGTACGCATCCCGGGTGCGCAACCATGCTCTGATACCAAACTGATGTAGAACCATATGGCAAGTTAGAGATGGGGACATTGATTTGAGGAATTAAAAGATTTGCCAACATAGGAATTTTAATTAAGGAAGGATTTTGAATTGACTCCTAATTAAAAATTCAAATTAGCTTGATTTGAGGAGGCTTCCTTAAATAACTTATCTTATTTCAGGAAGGAATTTCAAATTCAAATAGATTGAAATATGAAATTAAGAAATTTCCTAAATTAAGATTCACCCAATACGGAAGGTAATGAATAGCCAATTTGAATTTATGGAGGCAATGGAAAGAGAGATTTAAATTTGAATCTTCTCCAAATAAAGGAAAGAGGGAGGTGGGGTGGGCCGGCCCCTTAATGGGGACTTAATTGGATTATTAAAAAGGGTTGCTAAGTTAGGAAATTTAAATTAGGAAATGATATTTTAAATCAACTCCCATTTAAATTCAAAGAGACATAATTTGAGAGACTTTCCTAATATAAGTTTCCTCCATTAGGAAATAAAATTCAAATTCAAATTTATTTAAATATGAATTTAGATAGTTTCCAAAAATAAAGGGAGCTATTTTAGGAAAGAGTTTGAATGTTGAATTTTGAATTTGGAGCCAAAGGGAGGGGGTGTTGGTCGACGGCTTTGGGAATGGGATTGGGGCCGGCGGTTGTTTGATGTTCAATCTTGGCCTTGGGTGGAAGGTTTCGGCCAAGGAAGGAAATGAAAAGAGGGGGGGGGGTGGCGACTAGGGTTGGAGAGGGGAGGGAGGTTGGTTAAGGGTTTGGGACAAGGTGGTCGGCGGTTTGGGATGAGGGCAGAGGGCTGGGTGGGTCTCGGTCAAGGGAGAAAGAGGGAGTTAGGGGCGGCGGTTAGAAGAAAGAAGAAGAGAAATTAGAGAAGAAGATAAATCACGAGCCCGGACGCTTCCTGCGGCTGATGGGTAATACTTTGCCCTAACCTAGAGACTTCAAACCACGAGCCCAGATGCTTCCTGTGGCTGGTGGGTAGTACGTTTTCCTCACATAGGGACTTCACCTCTCATAAGAACTCTCAAAACTCTTAAGAACAAAAGTGCATAATTTTCTCTTAATAATCATCCATTAACCTCAAATGATGAGGAGGAGGCGTTAAATAGCCAACATACAATGAAGGAAAACAAAAAACGACAAGCATGCCCCTAGGGCTTACATAGGACTACTCCCTCAAGTGAGGGTAAAAACAAAAAAATGCATAAATAATTCAAAATATAAATAATAACTTAAAATAAAATGGGGCGATCGTGACCGTCGATCTTCGACTCCTATAAACTTTCACGGTCGGATGTCCTCATATAAGTGTTGTGTTTGGTTATCTGACCATTTTTCTTGATTTGACTTATGACTACCAATTGGCTTGTTGACTTGTAAGAATATTTATATTTTTAACTATTAGGGCCGTATGAATTTTGTTTTATGACCCTAACACTAGAGCTTGCAAACTCCATCCTTCATCCAAGGTATACAATGAACACACTTTGCTAATGCCATAGGGCTTTAAATCATATGTCCAAGGAGCTTGATTAGTAGCCATTCGTTCTTCCTCTTTAATCATTCTAAGCACACCAGAGTGAAAATGTGCATTGAAGACATGCTTTTGAGGTTGGCTTTAAGTTTACTGCATAGATTTTCATATTTTTGCTTGATGGAGTGGTTTAGAGTCGCAAAACATAGCCATCAATAGGCTCTCATGTGTGATAGGACTATTAGTTGTCCTTGAGTTTAATGTTAACTTGAAATAGCTTATTTTATACGCATGCAAGAGTTTGGTTGGTTTGGTGAGTGAGCCTAAACTAGCCCGAGTTTTTCATTGTTGAGCTTAGTACCATGGGAGTTTGCCCGAAATTGCTATTTGATTGATTGATTTGTTAGCATGAGAGTTATATATACTTGGTTGCTTTAATATTTTTACAAGCATAATGACTAGCTTGTTCGTTTCGGTTGGGGCATATTTTTAAATGAAGACTTATAGGTGAGACTTATAACCTCAAGGGTGAGAAAAATTTGAAAGTTGGATGGCTTTGGTGTGGTGTATGGTTTATTATGCCTATTTGGGTGATGACTTTCCAAGACCCTTAGATTGAAGTGGGAATCAGAACAATTCGATTTAGCTTTTAGCCTATATGCCGGATCAGCCAAGACTACACCTTGTAGATTTTGAATTGTGCCTTGGCACAAATATTGAGATGATGGTTAGAGTATGACCCATGGATCATCTGAGATACATGGAAATCAGATTTAGATCTTGGGTCCACCTAATCAATAAGGGGTTCAATCATCTCGATGTTTGTGAATTACTTGTATTTGACCCATTAAACTAGTGTTTGGCCCATTTGTTAACTAATTGTTCGAATATGAACACAATGTTTAGGCTTGCTTTCTTGTTAAAACTCGTTAGGAAATATTTTATTAAATGTAAATATCTACATATATTTGGTGCAAACAATGCAAAAAATAAATTGTGGTGTAGTGGTTATGTATGGAGTTAGGTGTTCTCCATGTATGATGAGGTCTTAAAATTGATTCTTTCTTATCTTTCTTTTTAAAAGAGAAGCATAAAATTAAGTAAAGTGTTGTAGAGATGAGGATGCTCAGGTGAATGAGTGGTTTTACATTTAGAGACATAATGTGAAATAAGTATATACGTGAAAAGATTGGAGTAGCTCCAGTGGCAGATAAGATTAGAGAGAGCTGCCATAGATGGTTTGGTCACATAAAACTTTGGCCTTCCGATGACCTAGTTAGGAGAGTAGATGTATTAGATTTTGACCTATTATAGGAAAGGTAGAGGTAGATCTAAAAAAATTTGATTACAAAGTATTAGAAATGACCTTTTTTTACACATCTCGCCTTATCTTGTTGGTTGAGAGCTTTGGCTTCCAACTAAGAGGTCTTGAGTTCGAGTCTTTGTGTATGCGATGTGTGCGTGAGTTTGTCTTAAATGGCCTAAATGTCCCAAAAAAAATAGAATTGATCTTTTTTATTATATTTAAATGAGAATTTGACTCTTAATAGGACACAATAGCAAAAAAAAAAAAAAAGATTTATGTAGCCAACCCCATGTAATAGGATGAAGGCTTGATGTTGTTGTTGTATCTTTCTTTTTAATCAAAAAAATGAAAATCCTTATTTAGATTGGTATGTTAAAACTCGATAAGCAATCAAGCCCTTATTTCCTTCTCTTAAAATCATTTGTAGTGGGCTAAAAGAATCCAGAAAATTAACAAAGATCGCCAGTTTAGTTATGATATATGCATAATTAATTTACAAGGTTAATTGGGCTCTTAACAAATTATCAAGCTTAAGTTTTGAGATTATGGTCTTAATCATACCAATTAATTAATCAGGCCCAATTTAGCCTTTCTTTTAAGATTAGGCTCCAATTAACTTTATAATCCCTAACTAATAAGCCAAACTAGTTAATCCCATTTTTTGGGATACAAGCAATGGCTAGTTTGGAAGGTTTGGCTGGTCTTCCAAGAGGATAGCTGTAAAAATCATTTGCATATATCAAGTTGAGTTTTAATTATAAAAGTCACCCTCTTTAGCCGTATTCATATATTTGGGATAAGTCTTATGAATTCTTCTTCATCTTTGGTTCATTTGACGCCTTATGTGGTGTTGGTTTATGCGAATCTTTTGAACAATTTTTAGATTCTTAATTTTAGTCTCCTCCTTCTTTTTCCTTTTCATTTCACATAAAGTCATCCTCTTGCCTTGTCGGTGCAATCTTCTATTCTAAGTTTAAACCACCTTAGTTTATGAATGATTCTTTATATTTGATTCATATGACGCCTTTTGCGGTGTTAGTCTATGTGAATCTTTTGAGCAGCTTTTAGTATCTTAAGTTTGGTGTACTCTTTTTAATCCCTTTTCCTTACACATAAAGTCACCCCCTTGCCTTGTTGGTGCAATCTTCTATTCTCAGTTTAAACAACCTTAGTTGCTAGTATATTTTTAATTACAGTGAGCAGTCGAAAAACTCAAACTTGAGGCTGATAGCACATGTTAGATATGGTTTCTTGTTATAATTATGTTTAAGCTAGCCTTTCAGCTACCGGAAATCCTCTTAGGGTGGAAACTTTTCTCATGAAAGGCTATTATTTTGAGTGTTTTGAAATTTTTTCTTAACTTGTCTTAAAGAAAGGTTTAATGTAGGATTGCAAATGAATAGAGCTGAGCAGAAGCTTACTCGAGCTTGTGCTCTTTTTTTGTAATCATGTTCGAGATCGAGTTAGAGCTCAATTCGAGTATTTTTTGTGGTGTTCAAACTCAATTAATTTAAACTTATGGTAGTTTGAGCTTGGTTTTGCTTGTCTTGTTAGATTTGAATGAGCCTTATCGAACCTAGTAACAAGCAATATTATCGAGCAACTTGTTAGTTAACCAAATGGGCAGTCAACTGAACTTAAAAAAGAGTTTTTCATTGGATGACTACTAAATAAATAAAAATTTTAGCGAGTACAAATAAGCAATTTGTGTTTAACTGTTTATGAATAAAAGTAATCTATATTGAAAAAGAACAAGAATCCCTTATAGTCACATTTTAAATCCTTAAATGTTTATAGAGCCTCAATCGACTTTGTTCCTGAGCTGTTCAAGCTTGTTTATTTTGTTAATTGAGTATTTACAGAAGTATTCAAGTTTGTTTGGTTAGTTAATTAAATGATCATGAACAAGCTCTAATCGAGTCGAGCCACAGTAATTTGTCAAGTATATTGATTCATTTGTAGTCTTATGTTTTACATGATTGACTAAATATTTTGATTTATAGGATACGTGGACATAATACAAACCCAATTAACAGTCAAGTAGAGCAAAAAGGTTATGATGGAAAGCATGTTATCAATGCTCTTATTAAATTATGATTATCTTCTTTTCTCGTGCTTTAATATTTGTAATTATTATGGTCTTAACTGCCTTGACAAAGTGTTAGTATTGGCCTTTAAACTATATGATTGAGATTATAGAATAAAAATAAGTTTTATTTTGTAACTTTTCCTACTAAATTAGCAATTTAAAAGAAAGTGGTGGATGAAGGTGGCTGTGTGATATAATTTTATGTATTAAAGTGTGGTCCATGCATAACCTGTTTCTTTTCTATCTGGTGTTTTGCTTTTGATTTCTTTTCTGTCTGCCATTCTGATATCGCTGATGCCATCTTTTCATATCTGCAACTTTACCTGTTAGTAATTATTTAAGCATAGGAAGTAAAAATGTCAAGGAATTTGGGAGATGAAACCTCTCAAATTGATACCAAGGAGTTAATACCTATTTTTAACTTTCATCATCTGTGCCTTCTCCCATGCATCGGCAACTGTTTCTTTGTTACTTAGTTCATTTGAATTACTTTCCCAATTCTTATACCCGTAAGAAAAGCCTGTAAGTTTTGTGCTTGATGGAGCTTCTGACCCCACCATAGTGACTTTTTCAATTGGAAGCCTGTCAGTGCCATTTTCACCGCTATTCTTTTCAGTTAAAGTTTGCATCTTCTTAACAATTGTGGAGGAATCTGATTCTTTCTCAGCATTACTGTGTCTACGACTATAGCTTTCTATCGCTGCTCTTTCCACCTCCACTGATACAGTGTCATCTGACACTTTGAAGTTATTTCTTAAGTTAAAATTAACACAATTTTAAATATCTTGATGTAAAATAATACATATTTTGTACGCATATGCATGCATTGTAATTTATTTATTGTAAATCTATTAGGTCTATGAGCACATTAATTTCTTCTAGCAAACATGGCTGAATCGTTGCACATGCAAACGCCTATATTTGCTTGGATGTCTATTCAATCTCTAATATTTTAATACGTATTCTCTGAATTTATTCTGTGTTTAGTAGTTATAATCTTCAGTGATTGTACTTAAAATCAAATTGATCAGTTTCCTATTATTTCAAAAATGGACTGAACTGTATTTTCTAAAACTTGGAATTCGTACTCAACTTGTGGGATCCAGATTGGTTAGGATTCTCATGGTCACAATTGCTAAGAGGAGCTGGTTTGTCGAGTGGTGGCAGCAACCACCTGACATTGGAAGAAATTATCTATGTTAACAAAATCTAATGCAATTTACTAATTTTAGTTTTTTTTCCCTGCTTTTTTTTTTCTTTTGATTCCGATCTGAGGTGGGTGCTCTACATAGAACCAATAAATATTTAAGAATGAATGCATTCCCCAATGTGTGAGTAGGTATATGAGAATGATAATGCAAAAGAAGAGATAAGATTTGAGAGAGATGAAAGAAGGGGAAGGTTGAGGAGAACAAGCCAAGTGTAAGATGAAGTTACTTTGCTGGGTGGAGAGAAGCCAAAGCACCATGTATGGCTGTGAAGTTGAAATTGTGGGTTTTACTGGGAGGGAGGGAGGGAGGGAGGGAGAGAGAGAGAGCCATCATTTTCAGCTTTATGGTGAATGCTGTAGCAAGCAGGTTTGATGTGCATAGGATTGTGTGCATATTCTAATTGACCAAAATGCTGTTTCTTTGCTAACATTTTCCATGTAGCATCATGTTATTTGCCTATGCCAATTGTTTGATTTATCAACATCTTTATATAACCATTTCATAAATGATTTAAGTCCAACTTCGATGACATTTAGACGTGCATGCATTCAACTTAATACCAGAACTTGAAACAAAAGGGTCGAACACATTTGCAGATTTCATCTTAAATGGTAGAATTTTTAAATTGTATATCATGAAATCAAATTGATGCTAGGCTGCTCAGTTAGTAAAAGAATTGAAGTTGATATATATATTAACCTCTGTGTTGCTCGTCTTCTTTTGCTTCTGTACCAATCTGCCATTTAAATGGACATTTGAAACTTGTTCTGTTTGTTTGCTCTTCAAATTTGCTTTTGGTTTTGGCCACAGAATTTCCCAATTCTTCAGCTGTTTTTTTCTGTTTCAAAGAATCTTCTTCTTCTTCCAATGTGGTCATGGCCTAGGCAGTTGCCGCAACAACAGCCTCATATTCCCCATTATTGGGCCGCTCTATGTTGTTCATTACGCCTGCTATAAATTGTTCTTTTTGAGACCTGCATAAGGTGATCATTCGGTTGAGTTCTAGAGCATATTTAATGATTACAGCTGCATTAATTATATGATTTAGGTAGAGTATTTTGAGCTTGCCTTAAATTTCATCATTTATGTGGATTTCATAGATGCCTTCCATTTGGACAGAAGAACTGTTTAGAAATTCCTTTCTGTTTTTCCTTGTTGGGCATGCTAACACTCTTGGTTCTCTTTTAATTATTTCCTCTTGCATTTCTATGGATTTATTTTTGTTTGGGTGCTTTCAAAATTTGCGCCCGGCCTTTGCTGAGAGAGTTTTAGGATGTTTAGGGTCAAACTTTCAGAAGTCAGATTTGATTTAAGATATGATACTACCTAGAGCTTTTTCCCTTATTCATAAGAGCTATATGATTTGGTTCCTGGTTTCTCATAGACGTTATCATCTTTGGTTAATTACCCTTCTCGATCATAGGAGAGAACTTTAGAGTGTTGACTAAAAAAAGGATGAATGAATGAAATAGAGAAATTATAAACATATATGAAACGAAATACCTGCCTCCGAGTCGGGTCCCACCTCACGTGGTTTGTTTCCAAACGAAGCAACTCTCCGTTCAAAAGAAGATAATTGCTCGCTCATTTCCTTAAAACGACTGGTAGGAGCGATCAGAGGATTCACTCGGACTCCTCCCTCGTTCATCTCTCGGTATCGCATGCAATAGAGAAAGCTGACCCCTAACGCCTCCGCCCTCTTCCGCCCGTTCCGCCCGACCGTCCCTAGTTGACGCCTCCACACACCCAAATCCTTCGACTCCAACGTTGCTGTTCGACTTCATTGCTTCGCAGGAGGCGTTTAGTGTTCGCCTTTCATCTTCTCTTTTTGTTGGTGCTGTTCAGCTTCGTTGCTTTGCGGGAGGAATAGAGATTGCACGAGTCGCTTCTTCTGCCCCTTAGTCGCTGTTCGGCTCCGTCATAAGAGGTGTAGAGATTACAAGAGTTGTTTCTTCGACTCCTTTGTTGCAGTTCGACTTAGCTTCTTCAGCCAAATCACCACCCGACATCCTTAATGAGTGGCCTAGCCGACCCGATCGGGCTCCTCCATCCCTCTCTTTTTATGATATAATATATATTATATTATATATAATATTATATGATATTATGCATATACATATAATAAGAATGATATAAAATGAATAAAATAAAAAATGATTTTTAAAACAGGTGTCGAAGACCTCGCGCCATCGACTTTAAGTCCGGCTGAGATGGTTTAAAATTCAAAGACCCGTGCCATTAATCTTAGATCTGGGCGGATGGTTTTAAAATTTGAAGACCCCGGGCCGTCGTATCTTAGATCCGACCTGGAAGAACTTGAATCGAAGACCCTACGTCGTCGACCTTAGGTCCGGGTAAGAAGAAATTATGGTAGATGCCGTCCCAATTTCACCCGGTGGGGAGGGGATGCCATGAGGTTGTCGAAATTTCTCTGGAAATTACAGAATCTTTCCTTGGAGCATTTTGGAGAGCAAATTCAATTAACCAATTGATTAATTTCAATAAAATTAATTGTAAAGATTAGTTAATTGGAATTAATTAATTAAAGAGCAGTTAATTAATTGGAACTAATAAATTGAGATTAATTAAATAAATTTGAAATTAATCAATTAATTAATTGGAATTAATTAATAAAAATTAACTAATTAATTAAATTTAATTAATTAAAACTAATTAATTAATTGAGGTTAATTAATTGAAACTAAGTGATTAGTTAAAATTAATTAATTAGTTAATTAAAATTGATTAATTTAAAAAATATTTAATTAATCAAAATCAATTAGTGAAAATTAATTAATTTTGATTGACGAAATTAATTTAATTAAAATCTATGAGTTTTAAAAAATTCGAGAGTTTTAAATATCCAAGAGTTTTAAAAATTCGAGAGTTACTTAAAAGTTCAAGAGCAATGAAATTTAAAATTGTCGTATTGGTTAATTATTTAATTACTCAAATGAGAAATTTTAAATAAAATGCAGCAAAAAGAAAGGGGGGGGGGAAGATTGTTTTTTACTAATTGATATATATAATCTCTGTACAAACAAAAGCTCTCTCAAACTCTTCAAACTCTCATACAAATTGTACAAGCTCTCCAAACAACAGTTCTCCAACTCAACAACTCTCATACTCTCCATAGAACTCTCCAAAGTCTCTCCTGTACGTGCTCCAGCAGCTATCTATGAGCTCTATCTTTTGCAACTGCAAGCCCCAGCTACTGTAACTACTGGCTACGAACACTTGTAAACAAGCAAATGAAGAATAAGTACATCATAAATAAATCAAATGAATGCTGGAAAATTAGTAAATCTAAGCTACTGCAGGTAGAATAAAATACTGGAAGCGTGTAAAAAGCAATATAATCGTGCTAAAGTAGAGTAACGGACTACTGCAGTAAGAAGAAGCTACAAGCACAGAACAACTGAAACTGTTGGCAAGTGTCAAAACCACAGTTTGGTGTAAAACATTGGTGTCTAATCTCTCAAAAACACTGGTGTTAAACCTCTCAAAAACACTGGTGTCAATTCAACAAACACATAATCAAACTCAAATTCATTGGCAGCCTTGTTTATAAGAATTAGGTTGTAAGACCCATCCCTTGACCACTTCTAATAGAAGTCGTAAGTCCGACCTCCGAGGGAAATGTTTAGGTGATAACACAACCCTAGACCCCTCACTCTGGCATCCTTGTCTATAGGGCTTGGTTGTAAGACCCACAACTTGGGCCACTTAGCTTACCGGGCTAGGTCGTAAGATCAATCATTAGGCAATTTCTAAGGAAGCAATAGGACTTACCCAACCAAAATCTTCGGGCTACCCTTAGTAGACACCTTAAGTCCCACTAATTGGGTTACTTTCTAATGAAAGCCATAAGTCCCTACCCAAATCTAATCACAAAGATGTTTTTTGTTGAAAAAATCAAGGCAAAAAGTCTCAGGAGAGAGTTTCATCTTTAAATAATACTTTGAAATACAATAATTATGATATTAAACCCATTTTGAAAGCATGTGAAATTTCTATCGTAAATTCCTCTGCAAAACACATAAAAGCGTTGACAGTTATTCAAACTAATGGGCATCCTAGTCTATAGGATTAGGTTGTAAGACCTGTTATTGGGCAACTTCTAAGTGAAGTCGTAAGACTCACATTTTAGGAAAATTGTTAAATAAATTGCAATGATCCTAAACCCTAAACAATTAAATTCAAATTCATGAGCATCCTAGTTTATAGGAATAGGTTGTAAGACCCGCCAACGGGCAACTTCTAAGGAAAGTAATAAGCCCTATATTTTAGGAAAATTACTAAATAAATTGCAATAACCCTAAAATCCAAACAATTAAATTCAAATTCATGGGCATCTTAGTCTAAAGGATTAAATTGTAAGACCCGCTTTCAGGCAACTTCCTAAGGAAAGTCATAACACATACCCCAAATCCCAAATAAAATTCTCGGGCAGCCTTGCTATAGAGTTAGGTTGTAAGACCCATCTTTAGGCAACTCATAAATAGAGTCCTAAGCCTCACTCCAAATTAAACCTACGGGTTACTTTCTATGAAAGTCATAAGTTCCGACCCAAATTCAAACACTCTGGCTACTTCCAAAAGAAGTCGTAAGACCCGCTTCAATTCAAACTCCTGGGTCACTTCTAAACGAAGTCATAAATCCCAAACTCAATTAACTTCTGAGTATTCTAATAGATGTAAACCTAAAATCCAAATAAAAATAAAACAAAAAAAAATCAAATCTAGTCACCTTAGTCTACTCGGGATCCCTGAGAGGAGGCAACCCATGACTGCTAATTAGATTCCCTGTACATTATGGTCAATGATTGTTAGTGTTGGTAGACTGAAACCTATTGTATACCCGGGATGATAGAACAATGTGATCTTGATCAGGTTTACCTCCATTTTTTCTTATAATTGAGACTAAAATACCTAAAAATTATTCATCCTTAATCGAGAGTTCTCTCTTACGCGTTAAGAAGGATAATTAATTATGAGTGCTTGTGCTCATGAGAAGTAAGGGCCCCAGTTCTAATTAAACCCTGATATTACCTTCAGGGGAAATCTGGTTAATTGCAATCTGATTTAAAGGACATGGAATCCTACAGCTATAAAGCGGGATTCATGCATTCGTGCTGTTTTTTTAAGCCAACATCGAGTAAGATTAATTGTTAGAAAACATTAAGTGCTCAATGTATAATAGCAGCAATTTTATATAAGTTTTGGAATTTATCACCTTTCATTCAAAGTGAATGGGGAATGATGACAAGGATTTATGCTTTTGGCATCACAAGTTACCATAGTCCCTAATTGGTTTAGTTAGGAGAGGTAGTCGAACCAACTTGATCGAAGGATCCTTATTAGCAATCATGAGTTGCTTCTTCTTAGGGACCCTTATAGGCCTAGGGTGAATGCTTGTGTAAGGGAATAAATTTGAGTTGACCTTAACTAAAAGAATGTTTTATGCCCTAGTATATCATTATTTAAAAGTTTTTTTTTGTCTATAGGGAACTTGCCGGCACTAGCCATTATCGTAGTTTAATGGTTTTATTTTACAATAAAATTACTCAATTAGAGAGCTCAGGTCATAGTTGTTTGACTGTGGTGTCATTTGGCGAGAAAACTTTCAATTAGAGGATACGTGTTACGTCTTTATTGGTAAAGAGGCCGTTTGAGAATGAATCATAGGAATACGCTCAAAATGACATTTGTTCTTTGTGAACTAAAGTTATTATCAAATTTATCATCATCAACAAACAGTTGCAAATGATGGATAGATTTTGCTTTAAGTTCTATGGGTACTATATTTCATTTGAGTATTTTAACTTTTGTGAATTTTATTGATATTATTGTATTTTGCTTGAATTCAAGACCAAAATAGTTTGCACGAGGATTTGAGGGGGACTTTGTAAATAGAGTTCCCTCCAATTGAGATTTACTTTTAGCACACAATGTTGAACCTTTTCAACTCTATTCGCTTGCTAATAGAGGTTTTGGTTTGAGTGTTAACTTTGCGAGCTACCATATGAGCGATGAAACTTAGTGTTTGTCTTTTTAAATGAATTTCTTTTGCAAAAGGTACAAAAACCTCATGCAAATTTAAAAATTAATTTGTGTAGCGTTTTCAGACATTACGTTCTTGTTCGAGCACATGCAAACATTTTAGCATTTCGAAAGAGATTTCAAGGTTAAAATTAATTGTGAAATACCATTTTAGAATCCCTGTGTGTATCTTTTAAAGTCTTGTTAAGTCCAAATTATTATAGCATCCCAGCTCCTCCCTTGCATAAGGGGGAATTTCCTATAGTCTAGGCCTAGCCACCATTCCAAAATGATGTCTATAGTCGGTGTCCAGTGGTACTGTGATGAAAATTTTCAAACCCGCCATGCCAAAAAAGGTGTGTAAGAAGTACCTGCACAAGCGACTTTGCAACAACATATAAATTTCTCTGTTATGCTAAAAAAGCACGTACAAGGTTTTCCCACTGCGTCATGAGCGTCACTTAAGAGTTTTCCTCACAACACTAAGAAAAGGGTGTGCGAGTTTCGTTCATCAAGCCAAATGAATCGCAAACTATGTTTTAGTTATTTAACTTCTGCATCGTACATCGTTAACAAGTTTCCCACCACGCCAAGAAAAATGTGTTCAAGTTCCGATTGTCGAGCGAAACGCATTGCCAACAGGATTTTAGGAGATTTTGGCTTGTTGCATTTTATACATGAGCACATGAAGGATATGATGAAATCGATGTGAACGACGTGGGCTTGCGAAGATGAATACAACACTTTCTTTTTATGGTATTTTATGTTTTCTAATTTTTTTTGTGCGAGAAAGATTAGAGAGAGTCGCCTTAGATGGTTTGGTTACATCAAACGGCGGCCTTCTGATGACCTGGTTAGGAAAGTAGATGTATTAGATTTGACTTATGTTAAGAAGGGTTGAGGTAGACCTAAAAAGACTTGGTTAGAAAATATTAGAAATGACCATTCTTTATTAGATTTAATTGAGAATTTAACTTTTAATAGAGCACAATGGAGAAAAATGATTCATTGAGCTGACCCCACATGGTGGGATAAAAGCTTGATGTTGTTGTTGTTGTTGTTGTTGAGAAAGAGAGATCAGAAGAGAGGAAATGAGGAGAGAGGAATAAGACTTTCTCTCTCTATTTGGATAGAGAAAGTGAGGGGAGAGATGCTAAAGACAAAAATTTCTCTCTATTTAGTGAGAATAATTTATTGTAGAGAGAGAAAGTGGGAGGGAGAGGGAGGTGGTGAGGTTTTTGGAGTGAGAAATAAAGAGCGGTTGAGAGATACATTTCTCCTTGTTTACATAAAGAAAGGGAGAGAGTGAGATATAAGGTTAGAAGATTTTTTAGAGTAAGACAAAGGTTCAAAGTAAGTGGGGACTGGGGAGAGAGGTTGAGAGAAAGGGAGAGGTTGAGGTAGGCTGGGCAGTTGGCTGATAGCAGTTGAGTTGCAGGCAGTGTGGAGGGGGCTAGGATGGTAGTGGCGTGTGGCAAGTAGAGGATAGGGGTGGTTAGAGAAGCAAACTTGGTTTGGGGGCATCAGTTAGAGGGAGGGCGGTGGTTGTGCGCAAGCAGACGAAAGGGGAAGGTTAGAGGGTTCACGTGTGTGACATAGAATGAGAAGGTCGATACGTTTTTGCTCAGGGTGGTTGTTTGACAAAAAATGAGGCCGTGAGGAAAAGAGTTTAGGTTAGGTTTGTTTATTATTTAGTTTTTATTTTCTAGTTTTTGTCCTTTTCAATATTTTTATTTTACATTTAAAAAATGTCCTTTTCTATACCGAAAGGACAATGTATGTAATTATTATTTTTTTATTAAATTTGATTTTTTTATTAGATTTAAATGAGAATTTGCTCTTAATAGGATATAATAGAGAAAAAGAATTCATGCAGTCAACCCATGTAGTTTTGTTGTTGTAGTAGCAAAAGGACAAGAGTACAGAGGTAACTGTAATGCACAGATGTGGATACAGCGACATCGACACGACACAGACATAGACACGAGACACGTCAATTATTAAAAATATAGGATACATAAACGAGCTGGATATAGTATTATAACTTTTAAATCTTAAAAATAGCGTATAGAAATTGAGTAAGCAAAATATTAAGAATAATTGAGAAATAATAAATCATTTAACTAAGATCTGTGCTTAAAATGATTAATATTAAGATGTTGAGAGTTGGTCATCGATGTCGTGTTTCAAGCATCGAGAGGATAGATGACAATGCTATCAAGTGTTGGGCATTGAGCGTCTATGTCAAGACAGTGTCGGTCTATGTTGAGATGATGTTGGTCAAAGATGAGATGTCGAGACAATGTTGGGGCATGATTGTGGGAGTAGAAATTGCTAGTGTCAAACTTTGATTTTCATATGATTTTGAAGCATTGATGTTGTGACAGCGCCGGACGTTGATGTTGTGATGAAATCGTGCGTTATTGTGAAACTCTAGCTGCGATCTGCATATAGAAATGAAAATGGTATGTTCGGGGAATAGGGTATTGAGTGCGTGCACTTGATTTGGGGTTTTTGAGAGGAAATAAAAAAAATAAGCTTTTATTTTTTAATAAATAAAATTTTGAAATATAAGAAATTATTTTAAAATTTATTCATAAAATTTTTATGACACCCGTGTCAGACATGCAATGTCCAATTTAGTTTTAATATTTTTTTTAATTGGACACATCTTCGGCATGTCCGATAGGTGTTGGACACTGCATACCTTATTGAGGAGAAATGTCGGTGCATTATATAGATATGTAATAAAGATTTTTTTTTATTTTTTTTAAAATGACAATTTGCTCTTAATAAGATATAATAGAGAGAAGGGATTCAAGTAGTTGACCCGCATAGTTTTGTTGTTGTAGTAGTAGCAAAAGGACAAGAGTACAGGTAACTATTATGCATAGACACGGATACAATGACACGGACACGACACAGACACAGGCCACGCCAATTATTTAAAATATAGTATACATAAACAGGTTGGATATGGTATTATAATTTTTAAATCTTAAAAATAGCGTATAGAAATTGAGTAAGCAGAATATTAAGAATAATTGAGAAATAATAAATCATTTAACTAAGATTTGTGCTTAAAATGATTAATCTTAAGATGTCAAGAGTTGGACATCGATGTCGTGTTTCAAGCGTCGAGAGGGTAGACGACAATGCTATCAAGAGTCGGGTATCGAGCGTTGATGTCAAGACAGCGTTGGTCGTCTATGTTGAGATGATGTTGGTAAAAAATAAGATGTCGAGACGACGTTAGGGCGTGATTGTGAGAGCAGAAATTGCTAGTGTCAAACTTTGATTTTCAGTTGATTTTGAAACATTGATGTTGTGACAACATCGAACGTCGATGTTGTAATGACATCGTGCGTTGTTGTGAAAGTGAAACCCTAGCTACGATATGTAGATAGAAATGAAAATGGTATGTTTGGGTAATAGGGTATTGATTACAGATACTTGATTTGGGGTTTTTTAGAGGAAATAAAAAATTAAGTTTTTATTTTTTAATAAATAAAAATTTGAAATATAAGAAATTATATTAAATTTTTTTATAAAATATTAAAGACACGCGTGTCAGACATACAATGTCCAATTTATTTTTAATAAATTTTTAATTGAACACGTCTTAGGCAGTTAGGCGTGTCTGATAAGTGTCGGACACTGTATACTTCATTGAGAAGTGTCGGTGCATTATAGACAGGTAATAAAGATTTTTTGATTTTTTTTATTTTCTATATATATATATATATATATATATATATATATATATATATATATGATAATTTTATATTCAAAATTAAATTTTAATAATAATCATAATAATTAATATAAATTTATCTTAATCACCAGTGGCGGAGCCAGAAATTTTATTCAGAGGGGCCTAAATTAAAATAATTCTTTTTGCCGTCTTATTTGGAAGGGTGGAATACATTAAAATAATTTCATTTGCCATCTCATTACCAGATCCAAGAGGAGAATGTATATAACATGACCCTTAGAGTTTATAAGACATAAATATATGCCATAGGCGGTCTTCGTTTGGGGGCGAGAGAGGAGTGAAAGGGAAAAATGAAAGCCGTGCCCGAGGTCGTGAGTCGCGAGTTGCGCGAGAGAGAAGCAATGGGGAAAAAGAACTATTGATGCTTTTCATATGTCCAAAAAAAGATGTTGGTGGCTTCTTTGAATTAATAAATAATTTTAAAAGGAAGAATTACAAAAATTAGAGCAGGTTTCCTCATTGGTGAACTTGTTGCTATTTTAAGCCACTAAAACAATCAACTTTAAGCCCCTTTAGGCTTTTAGTTTTAGCTTTAGCCAAATCTTTTAGAGGAGATCTCATCAACTAAAATCAATTTTTATTGTTTTATCTGCAATGGAAAGTCATTCCTCCCTCTCTCTTTCAATATTTTACCCCATTAGTCTCTATCTCTCTACAGCTGAAGCATTGCATGGTCCGATTAAAAGGTGGATTGAAGATTTGAAATGGGAAAAGACTATAATAATGCTGACAAGGGGTTCTTATAAGTTTTTTTTTTAGGGGGGGCACGTGCCCCCCCTTGCCCTCCCCCTCCCTCCGCCCATGTTAATCACGTATTGATTTGTTCGCTGAGCTTTCATTGCTTGGGCACGTCAACTTCCGTCTTCATTTCATTCCCGTGGGTGTATTTTTTTCATCTCTCATGCATGAATCTGAGCAATATGGGTGTTCTTTTCTAAGACGTTCCATACGCAATGGCATGATACGTTTCGCAAGCGGATGATGTTCGGGTGATTTTAGCGCAACGTCGAGGTGTTTCGAACCTTTTTCACTCCACATCACGTCAGTTGGTTGAAGTTTTGTCGCATTTGCTTCAATCGATTGTTAAACACATATTGAGGTCAACATGGTTTTCTAGCATTAGTTTTAGAAATTCTAGCTAACATAGGGTTCGTTTGGGATGACTTATTTACTGCTTCTTAAAGCAGCTTTTTAGTACAAAAATTTTAATCTTTGTACTAAAAAGCTGTTTTAAGAAGTAGCAAAAAAGTTGTCCCAAACGAAGCTATAGTAACTGTGTTTTGAGGCCACGATTTTGAAGATTAAGAATTTTAGGACTACGAACATAGAAAATGTGGAATTGGCAAGTTTACTTCACAGTTTTGTTTCCTCATGTCAGTATAAATCAAGAACCCTTGCTAAGTCAGGAAAATAAAAGAAAGAGATCACGAACTTGAAAAAGATTCAATCCTCACACTACTATAAAAATATCACTTTCTTTGGAATTGGGTAGTTGCACTCTTGATTCATATTTGAATGATTCACACATCCAATGGGCACACGATTAAAATTGGAATACGAAATTTTGTTAAAATAATTGCCATCTATTTACATGCCTCAGGTCCGTTATTATAGATTTCTCAACGCTAAGTAGCATGGCAGCATTAAATCAGTACGCAGGTCCACAGGGTCCAAAATTCAAATCTTAGTTATTACGGATATGTATTAAAACCGAGCATCCAATACATAATATAACTCGCACTGTTAACCATTCGTGAAGGTTATGGTGTACTGGAAACTTCAAAATTGGGTGTGAATATAAGTCGAGCTTAAAGCCATCCTGTGAAGGCTTCACTGAATCATAAATAGTGTTAAAATAAATTCGCGTACAGAAAATCCTCATCTAGAACTATAGATAATGAAAAAACTTAGAATCATTCTCTTCAACGGTAAGATGACTTGCAGGTGTCAAAATCTGCTGTTGTACGAATAAATTGTTATAAGTTACAGGAATAAGACCATCAATGAGTAGGAATAATCCTAATAATGAGCACAGGCCACATATGCCAAACACATCTTTTAAAGATTGTTTTAATCTGAATCAAGCCGGAGTACAGAACCACATGCACCAACTAATACTATGGAATCAAGTTAATAGGGAATACATCCAATTTTCATAGTCATTTATCATAGGCATGTCTAAAACACTTAAAATCGAAACTACAATCTAAAATAAAACTATTAAAATAAATTTACTCGTATCAAGTATTTGTGAGCTCCGAAAATTCAGCCCTGGCCTCCCCCGCTTGCTTTTCGAGGGAGTTTTAATGGATTTAGTTCCGGGATAAATTTTAGAAGGCATATGAGTTTGTAGATAAGACACTACCCAGAGATTTTGCCCTCATTTTGCGAGGACTTTATGATCTGAGTTCTGGTTTCCTATAGGCGCAAGCCCCTATAGTTAATTACCCCTCCCGATAACAAGAGAGAACGTTCGATTAAGGCTAGTCGTCGATCCGATACGTAGAGATACGCGTTATCTGGCATATAGTAGCAGCATGGGCTTCGGTTGTGGAGAATTAGATATTTAAAATTAGAAATTTCCACCATCTTGCACTTAAAGCGGATGGTGGGGAATGGATGATGGACCCGATAAAGATCCCATGGTTCTGTCGTCCCGGGCCATCGTGGTCCCTGGTTTATTTAGTCAGAGGAGGTAGTCGACTCAACATGACAGAAGGATCTTTGTCGACAGCCATGGGTTGCTTCGTCCAAGGGTACCTTGTAGACTTGGGGGGAGTATTTGCCTAAGGGGACAAATTTGAATCCACCTTAGCTAACAAAGGGTTTTGTGCCCTATCGATTATATCCTATTGATTCATATCTCAAGGATTTGATGCCACTAAGGAATGTATTGGCTCTGGCTATAACCGTTATCCTGTGGTGCCATTTGGCGGCAAAATCACTCGGTTCAGAGGGCCCTGGGTCATAACCATTTATCATGCAGTGCCATTTGACGGCGAAACTGCCAGTCAGAGGACACGTGCCATTAGCTCCATGTAAGCTAAATTAAATTTTAATTTGTCCACCTCGGCAAACTGTTGCGGAGGGTGGATGAATTTTATGCTTTAAGTAGTGTGATGGATTATTTTAATTTTAAATATCCTAGACTTGGATGATTTTAGGTATTTGGGTGACATTTTGAATGGATTTGAAGGTGTAGAGTATTTAGAATTAACCCCTCCGGTAGAGATATATGTTCAACACGGCCATCATTGGGGTATATGGGGTCATTCATGGATTGAACTGTGGGGTCATTCATGGATTGAACCTTGTCGACTCTGTCAAGCTGTCGACAAAGGATCAAGTTTTGGAGGCTTTATGCCTTCATTGAGGAATTTCTTTTGTTATAGACCTTGAAGGCTTAATATGAACTACAAAATAAATATTCTGGTCGATCTCACGACCGTATACTTGTTTTATGGTTCGAGCCGTGTCGACTCCTATCTACCCGCATAGAAGGATCGGGCTCGAATTCGAGTTTATTTTCTAACCCGCGCAGCATTCCTAGACGTCACATGTGTGCTCATAACACGCTCGCCGAGGCCCATGCGAGTATTTGGGGGCATTTTATAATTATTTACTGAACATTCTCGACTCCTATGTACCCGCTTAGGAGGATCAGGTTCAAATTTATTGGCCTACGTAGCATCCCTAGACTTCACGTGTGTTCCTACAACACGCTCGCTGGGTCCCATACGGGTTTATGATTGTATTTGCCCCTTTTGTGTACCTATGTGTATACAAATTACAGTGCATGTGCGGGGGCATTTTGAAATGTTTGCTGGTGCTTGGTTGTGCGAGTAACCACCATTTGAATGCAGCGTTCTATTTGAATGATCGTACACGCCTTTTGTTCGCTTGTAAGGATGTTGTGGATTTGGTGGCGTGGCGTCGTGTTGTACTGGTTATCTGTTTGTTCTGTCCTCTTGTAAGGATGTTGCGGATCCGGTGGCGTGGCGTCGTGTTGTACTGGTTATCTGTTTGTTTCGTACAGGTAGACTGTCGTGCACTATTTGTTGCTTTCTGTAGGTAGCTTGTTGTGCACTAACGAGTCTCCTACTATCGGTTGTATATGCTTGCATCTATTGCAGTTTCTTTCAAATTTGCCCGCAGACAACATGTTGAATGTATAATGGGCCTCCTTCAATGACTCATAAGTAATTATATTTGCTGTTGTCATTTAACATTTTGTTCGTAGCTGACTTTTTGTGTATACAACGTGCCTTTTGCAAATGTCCGTAGGTATTTGCATCTGTTATACATCATCTGTTTCTGCCTGCAAAGGACCAGTATATTTGACTTATGTTGAATTATTGTCGATGATGTAGATGTCAAGAGATTTATCATATGCTCTTCATATTCTACTTGTGAACATCTCATGTTGCATATTGATTGCTATGACTTGCAGAGGTTCATTGCTTTTATTTGATAATCACTCACTACGGGAATGCCTCAAAATCTACTATAAATATTTCATCGTTACTCGTAGGTAAATGACTTTATGCATGATGGGCCTCTTGCAGTGGCTCATAGGAACCTGCATTTGCTGCATTTCTTCTACATCTTATTTGTAGATAGGATATTGGGTGTATAACGAGCTTCATATGGTAGTTCAAAGGTACTCACATTTGTTGCATTCCACCTAGCTTTGCTTGTTAGGGATCGGTGTATTTGATTGACGTTGCATGGGGGTTGATTGCAAGTCGCTAGTTATCGTCCATAAATGGGCTACTGTATGATTGAGGAACCTGTTATAGTGGTTCGTAGGAACTCACAAGAGTTACATCGAACGTTACAAATCCGTTATCGCCTTTGAAGGTAGCTTGTGGCCTGTATAGTAGGTTTGTGCATCGATGCTTGTATCTCAGCTGGCATGATAACTCTCTGACGTTTTACTGGAGGTTCTGTGTGATTTATTGTAGGCATATCGCTGCATTCGACCCTTGTAAATAAATCGTCAATCAGTTCTTGAATTCATTGCATGCTCCCTTACTGTTGTCCATAGAAGTTTATAAATTTTCTGTAGTCGCTTGTAAGCAGGACGTTATATACCCTACGAGTTCATGTTTATCCCTTCAAGCAGAATCCTCTGCTTATTACAAGTCTCCTTTGTTGATGTTTTACATTTATTGGCGGATGATTTTATGCATGACTAGCCTCTTAGAGTGACTTTGATACGCCGGTTTAGGCTGAACCAGCCCAACCGGCTCAGCAAGTGTACAGGAGCGGAAACAGTCCGCCTCCTCTATTTTTTCGCCCAATGGGTGGGTCCCACCCATCCAATTGATTTCAAAGTGAATAGGAGGGGGGAGGCTAGGGCTTTGGGAGGGAAAATAGATTAGGAAAGCTTTTGTATTAAAGTGCATGAGAGGATTAGGGGGGATTATGTTTTGATTGAGGAGAATTAGGATTTTTTGGAGGCTTGAGCTCTAGACAATCTTGTCTAGAGATTTGGGAGAGACGATCCTCCTCTCGAATTGAGGATCCATTGTATCTTGCTTTGAGTTTTGCTTTGCTTAGTTTCCACTATCGCAACCTATCGTTTCTAAATTAATTTGTCCGGATTTTCTTGTTTTCTCGCTGTTTTGAACCAATTATTGCTAGGGTTGTTTGCGAACTCAAGTAGATCCGATAGGATTACTTGCGATCAAGTATTTTCTATCAGACTTGTAAGGGTTCATATGCATTTCAAACATGTCACAATTGCTTGCAAATGATATGTTGTATGCATGTATGTGTTCAGGAAGGACCGACCGCACTTATAATACCTTTATTATTGCTGTTTGTAGGAATTATTGTATTCTCTTGCATTATATATCAATTGCTGTCATTCGTATGCATGGAGAGTTCGTTTCCCACTTGCTTGTTTGCATGATGACATTGGCTATAAATATATTACTGCATTCCTCACATTTCTCTTGAATGCATTCATCGAAGCCTTCTTGAGTGTATTTTGTAGCATGTTTGTCAACCTCGTTGTTTATGAACAAGCTAGCATACTTGCCCAAGGTCAAATGACGTTGGTCACTTGCAAATGAATGATGCTGGCAATTGCAGGCTTGCAATTATAAATTTATACTGATTGTTACCTGTGGTGAGTTCTATTTGCTTGAAGTCTTGTCTGCTACAAGTTTTATGTTTGTTTAGAAGCTCCTTATCCACCATAAGCTTCATTTGTATTTAACTTGTAGAAGTTATCACTTTAATTTGGACATTTAAGTATGATTCATTTTTATGATTCAAGTTCAAACTTAGATTGTCTGTTCCAATTGTTCAAATCAAATTAAGTATAGTTTATTGTCCTTTGATCGAGCCTGGGCTCATGCCCATTGTACTTGGTTAACTTGAGTTTGAGTTCTTTGTTGCCTTATTATTTGATTCGGGTTTGGTTCAAGCTCAGTCCATTTGAGTTCAAGTTTTGATTTGAGCTTAAGTCCAAGCTTAGTTCATTTAAGTTCTATTTAAGTTCCTTGTGGTCCTTTGAGTTCAATCATTTGCATTTGATCCAAATCAAGTCCCCTGTATTTGTTGAAAAATCCGACAGCATCCCGGCGTCTCCCTCGTTTAGTGGAAACTACGGGAAACTGGGCCTCCCGTCACGCTGGAGAAAAGCATGTATGGTAGGTGTCCTTGGACACCGCGGCCGTAAAGTCTTCAATCCCACCACGCTAGAGAAATGCGTGTATGGGTCTTCGGTACCTGTTTAAAATGCGCAGTTGTATATTTTTCCCCGCCCTCTAGAGAAAAGCGTGTACAGGGCTTACCCGCCTCGCCGTAGGCATCGCACCGGGTTCCCTTCCCACTACGCTAGAGAAAAGGGTGTATGGGCGATTTTCTGGGTCGACACGAACATCAAATGCGGGGTTTTAAGTTTAGGGAGTCATACTTGCACTGAGGAACATCGTTGGAGGTGCTGATGTTGACTCGTGGATCGAGGCAAGAGAGGTAGACATTCTTCTCTTTGTATTTTTTATGCATTAATTTTAATTAATTATAATTAAAGATTATTAATAATGATTAAATATAATTAAAATAATTAATTATAATTAATTAATTAATAATAATTAACTATAATGAATGATTATTAATAATAATTAAAGATAATTAATATAATTATTTTTAATTAATTTTAATTAAGTATAATTAATGATTATTAATAATAATTAAATGTAATTAAATATAATTAATTATAAGTAATTTTTAATTAATTACATTTAATGATTATTAATAATAATCAAATATAATTAAAAAATAATTAATTTTAATTAGTTAGAAAAGTAGGATTTGAATAGGGTTAGAGCAGGATTTGTATCAGGATTTAGGAGCTGCTTGGTAACATGATTTATGTAGGATTTGAGCAGGTTTTACACTAAATCCTGCCAAGTGGGATTTAAACACCCTGTAAATCTCAAGGCAGAGTAAATCCTCCGTTTCCCTCTTGGTGTTGCCCTAAGGGCCTGTTTGGCAACAGGATCTATGCAGGATTTGGCCAAAGAAGTGCTCGAAAGGGAGAAAGTTACCTTCACAGTGAGCGGGCTCCCATCGTGGTTCCGATCAAAATGTCATAACTTCCAGTTCAACAGCAAGGGAACGTCGTCAAAGGGGCGAAGTTGAACAACAGCGAAGGAGCCGAAGAAGCATGTGCGAGGATGAAAGTTTCCTCCACCGCCGGCGAGCTCGCATTGTTGCTTCTGATCAAATGTCGTAACTTCTGACTCAACTGGAAGGGAACGCCGTCAGAGGAGCAAAGTTGATCGGCGACGAAGGATCCGAAGTCGAACAGTAGCAAAGGAGGTGAAGAAGGCTAGGGGTTTGTGGCTAGGGAGATCGGGATAGAACTGGAGTTTGGAGGAGGTTTGTGAGGTCTGAGAGGCTTTCGGTTGCGAGGTGTGCGAGTGGGAAGAAGGGAAGAGGAAAAGCTTGCGATGTATGGATCGGAGGTTTGGGGACAGAGGAAATGCGAGAGGCCTCTTGCATGAGGCTTTCGGGCGTCGTTTTAATGATGCGAAGGAAGGAGAATCGAGGCGTCGTTTTGCACGCGAGATGACATCTCGACGCCATTAGCAGGGGATAAGTACGGGAATTCAGCGGATTTGGCTACAGTATGGCAGAGGTAATCATTTTGAGCTTTTTTTTATTTTTTATTTTTGTTGTCTTATGCTTCAGAGGTCAACATTATTCAATCAACATTCTCACCAAATGTGAACATATAAATCTCCATCTACCCAACTTAAAAGTATTAGAAGTGATGTATGAGTCCAAAAGTTAGTAGGAATAAGCCCAAATGTGAGGATTGGTTGCATAGGTCAAAATGCAGTATTTAAACCTTGATTTAATACGAACCAAGTTCAAATTCGTGCCAAATCACATCAATTTATGGAGATCACATTCTGTATTATATTATCATTGGATTGTAGTACTTAGTAATTGAATTATTAGAGATCACATTCCATTGTCGAAGTTTTTCATCACAGCTATTTATTTATGTATATAAGTTATTAGTATTTCAGTTGAGTGTGAATACACAGATCTCCATGAAGTATTAAATTAGTTTTTTCAGGGGATTCAAACTCTTGGTCTCTTCTTTGATCGACCTCGTTTTTCCAAGAGCAACTACCCCTAATTCATTTAAGGCTATCTATTTACTTAAAGATTGAGTTTAATTTTGTAATATTTTAAATCGATCTTTGGAACTATGTTTGATACTAGTGTTTTGAGTTTTAGCAGGCATCAGGCTTTCGTTATTAACTATCTAATATTCCATTAATAAGGTTAGCTCGGTTAGGATAAGTTTTTAAGCCGAACTCAAACTCCCAATGTGTTGACTTTTTTTTTTTCTGAATTTGAAAGCTTTGATACAATTCTCCATTCTTTGATTTGCCATATTCCATCTACTGAGGCAATAAGGATAATGTAATTATTCTATCATGGCTTACTAAATTCCTTGGTTGTAGATTTATTTATTCAGCTAGCTTCCTAAGCGGGTGTGAAAACAAAACTGAAACAGTTGTTACTTATATTCACTACTATTTTTACATGCTTTTCAATCCTACTGTGATTAGTTCTGGAAATACCTGCTTTAAAAAAAAAAAAAAAGAACTACAGAATCTGCCTGATTTGGAGAACTGTAAAGTAGTCTGCTTTTACTTGATATCCACTTCTGCAGACCAGCGAGCAAGAGCTTGATATCAGGACATAAATACATTTTCAGCGGATTTGATGACTAAAAGCATTGGCAGGTACCCTTATTCATGTACAACGCTTGATAACATAGCTTACTTGTAATGAGAGCAAGAAAGAGTTGAGTGGGTTAAGCAACGTGATGTGCCTTACATGTATTGCAATTCTAAATTTGTATGTGGGAAACTGCTGGTTTAAGCAAAAGGTTCTATTTTACCAATGTTTAAAGGCTTCTGAGATCTCTCTTTTTAAATTGCTTGTGTTGTTACTTCGCTTTAAAGTTAATGCGCCAACCTTGTCTGTTTCTTGTGTTCAATTAGAGTTAAGAGGTTCTGCTAAGAAAGTTTTGCCGCCAATAAGAAATTCCTTTGTTCTTTGGTTCATTTTTGCTTGCACATATCGGTTTGCACTCTTTTGGTGATTGAATGAAGGATAACTGTGATGGATGTAGTATATCTCAAGTTAGAGAAGTTTTTGTATAATTATAAATTATATATGCACATATACATATATTTATATTTATATGAATATACATATGAATACGTAGTGACATGAATATTCTATAATTTATATATGAATTTCAATTAGAGTTTATCTTCATCAATAAATCATATTCAGACTGATAAGCTAACAATCCAAACATAAATAAAAAGTTTTAGCTCATTTGCCTAATGAGCTAAGCTGAATAATATTTGAGTTCGTTCAAACTCAGCTTGTTTATAATCCTTCACAGGGTTTTTAATATGTGTTGTTTTTTTATATGTATAAAATACGTATAATTCCTTGGAGGCCAGTAGGCTTCAAGATTGACTGTGGTTCTTTGGTTGGTTTGCATCAGTGTGGATATCCGGACTAAATTGGGGGCTCAAGAAGGGGTTTGAGCGCCTTGGCTGCGAGCCACGTTAGGTTTCGCCACTAACTAGAAATCTAGTTCAAACTTAATCTTGAGTTGAGTGAACTCGAATCATCATCTTAGGAAATCAAGAATATAAAGATGGATTCAGTGAGCTGTGGTGGCTGAGCTAGAGAAAGAATGGGAAGCAGGGGAGAGAGCACTGGAGTTTTAAGATTTTTCTTTATAATCCAGCTTGTAAAATGTCTTAAATCTTGCATTCGTATATATGACATAAATTACTTTCAATTATTTGGCTCACATGATGTGTTAAACCTGGGTTTGCTAAATAAGCTAGGTTCAGAAGTCACTTATCAAGCTTAGTTCACTAGCTAGCTCAAGCCTTTTATCAAGGTCCAAACCCCTTGGCTGAAGAATTGGATTTCTAAGAAATATTGCAGAGGTTGTTTGGTTGCAAGTACTTAGGATCTTGATGTATTTCAAATGCATTGTAAATTAGATTATACTATATTTTAATTTTTTGAAGTTTGGTTGATACTATAAAATAAAATCGTGAAGTTTATTTTTAATATTTGGTTGAATGTGAAGTAAAAGTAAATCTAGAGCTTGGGCATAATCTTTGGCAAGGATGACACCGATGTAGATTGCTAACAAGAGCAGGTCTTAAACCTGATTCTTAGGCGGATAGCTTGTGGTGCTAATTTTACGTGAAATGATGCGCGGGTGTGACGACAAATTTGGGCATCAACGCAAGGTACACAAGGTGCTGGAGCCTGGAGGTCACAAGGTTAGCCAAACATCGTTAGCAAGGTCCTCAAGGTGCTGGAGCCGGTTGTGCAATTGCTCACGATATGCCTAGTTCAATTAAATCGGGCAAATTTAGAATTTATTGAAAATGGCATAATAGGGGTATTCTAAGTTTCTCTAAATATTGTTTTTAGATTTATTTTATTTCCAATCGAATACCAAAACTTTCAAAACAGATGCATTTACTTTATTTTGTAATAAATTCAAACAAGTAACTATTAAGAAAGATATTTTCACATATGAAACAATAAATTCTTCCATTGCTACACGTTTCATCAGCCGTTTCTTTAAACTTCATTGAATGATATTCACCAATCAAACACATGAAAATTTCCAGATATATTCACCAATCAAACAAATGAAAATTTTACAAATTCATAATTAGCTGTATCTGCAAATCATTGCGTAGGGACACAAGCATGAGCTTCAAAGTTTGGAAAGACAACAAATGCAATGGACATGGGGGCTATTGATATGGGTTCAGTAACTGCAACAAACACTGGTCTTAGTTCTGGAATATCTCCAGATTCTGTAATCTGCAGAGGACTGCCATTGAGAAGCATTATCCTGCTTAGATAGTCTCCATCCTTAGCAGTTAAATGATATTCTTCCCTTCTTGGAGATCCATCTGAAACTCTTCTTCCAATCCATGACACCGTTCTCTTCAAATTATGGGCAAAAGAACCATCCTTTCGAATGCCTTTCTCCGCAAGATCGACATTCAGATCATTGTGGACCGTTGTGTTAAATGTTGCAGATTTGCTAAAATTGATCAAGAGCAAGGAGACACCTGACTGCAATGCATGTGACAAGAAACATAATAAGTTTTACCTGTAAGCGATTCTTCACAAGTTACAGGTTTACTTTAAAATTCTCATTTTATATATTTTATGTGAGAATATGGTGATTTTATTGAACAATAATAATATGGAAGTCGACGCTTACTTTAGATTTTCTGCAATGAGCATATGCTTTTATGAATGGAGAACCATTAATATCAATAGCAAGAACACCTTTACCCATGAGCTGATGCCAAAGTAGTGCACTGGTGTCAAGTAAAAAAGAAGAAATTTTTTCTGAATCTCGCTGCATAAATTTATTTAAAAACCATCCAAATTCAATACATTAATAGTTTTCGAGTTCTTGCCTGTAGTAATCAGGATTTGGTACGAATGTTTCTTTGTCAAGGAGGCCATAATTGCCACCAATCAATGCTTGTCTACAATAAACCTTTGTGTTGTACTTTGATGCCATTCCTAGTTGATCTAAGTACCTGAGTAAAATGGTTCGGAAGTTTGCAACTAAGTAAAGTTCCTCAAATTTGACTGGATTTCAGATTTTCAGCCCCAGATGATTTAAGTGAAATAAAAAATAAAAAAATCAAACACAAACTATTCAAATAGGTATTTTAGACTAGTAAGAAGGTAAAGAAACCAGCTACCAAAAGCTATTTAGGAAGGTGTTGGAGACTTGAGGACTGCCACTGTTGTAGACACCACCTGCTTCACCAACCCAGGCAGATGACCAAGGTCCATGTTCCTGTAAGGTGAGCTGAACAGCTCTGAATGTATCTGCAAAGCCACTTAAATAATTTGGATCTTTAATTCTGTCTGCAATATTAGGATCATCACCTGAAATAAGATGAATTTGAAGTCATTATACCTACAAATTTTCAAGAAGTTTCTGCATCCATATGAAACTATAGTACAATTTCTTTTTCTTGCCTAGTTTATATCATTATGGATTACTTGACATAGGGAGAATGGAGGAGAAAAATTGTGAAACATTAGACTTATGGGAGGAAAACAAATGAATAGCTTTGATGGAAAAGTCACATTATAAGTTCCAGTTAGGCCTGCCATCATCCAAGATAATCATGAGGGACAGCTCAAACCTCTAGTATTTCGTGAATTTAATTGCAAACTCATTCACTCTGGCATATGCAAAGCCTCGAATTCATGACTTCTTAGTTGAAGCCTGAGATTCCAATCATTAGGCTAAGATGGGGTGCATGGCTTAATTTGTTTTGACGGAAGTATTTAGAAGTGGTTGGAACTTGGAACTCAATTCTAGAACCGAGTTCAAGTATTTATTTAATGGAAAATAAATAAATGTGAGTTCAATGGCGGAGCTAAGGGGGCTTGCCGCCTGTGGGGGCTCATGCACCGCCCCCTCCCCCCCCCAAAGAAAAAATATATAATTATTTTTTTACTTTATATTTTTATTGTTATTAATTTTTTATTAAAAATTGAATATAATTAATCACATTTATTCTTTTGTTCATCCCTTTATAGTTCTGATTTTTATATGAAAATAAATTACAGTCTCACGCATGAATGAAAATTTTAAGGGAATATCTAAAAAATCTAATTTATGCTCCCATTAGAAAAAATTTGTAACTTTGTCACATAGTTGAGTTCTTATTTTATAATTCACCTTCATAAATATAAGATGTTAGATTAAATTATGGGGGCTTAGAAGGTAATTTTACTTTAGATTTTGCATATAGCAATAATAATAGTAATATTAATAATATTAACATAAATTTTGTGGATGAATTGTTGCAAATTGTATGCAAAGTATTGATAGAATTTCCCTTTTTCATATGCAAAAGAATTGAAAAACAATCCTATAAACTTGATGATTTAAACTATGGCAAAAAGGAAAATCTAAATTATTTAGTCCATATAAATTATCCTCACCTCCACCCAGATTGTATATATGATGTGTCAAGGCATTGAGAACATTAGGCCCAGAAGCCTCAAGAAGCTGAGCATACCACTCTGGATCATTAAAGAACCCTCCAGGTGCTACCAGGAATGGCTTTGACTTGGAATTTCTATACAGATCACTAAGTATAGTTTTCAGGAAAATTAAATCTTTGGCATACTGTTCTGCATCAACACTTGCGCCTATTCCATGTCCACTCAACTCATTTCCTGAATCATTTGAAAAAATGATTACATAGGATTTCTACATTAAGTAGATTGAAACATAGAAGAGAATTGACATTTCTTTTTGGATTTGTTTAGCAAATTTAGGCTTCGTTTGGGACAACTTTCTTACTGTTTTCTAAAGCAGCTTTCTAGTATAAAATTTTTTTGAAAAGTTGTTTTAGAAAATAATAAGAAAGCTGCTCCAAACAAAGCCTTAATCACATTACACATGCACAGCCTAACGCTAGCGCTCGATCCAGGGTCATGGTGTGGAAGTTGAAACTCTCCAACCACTGAGCCACAGGCTGAACTATTATAGTATCATTTAGTTATTACCACCTAGAATAAGATAATCTGGAAGTGACTTACCAAACTCCCATGTAGTGACGGGATATCCCTTGGAAATTGTGTATTGTATGAAATCGTGAGCATTGCTCGAGTTCCAGGGACCTTGCCAAACACCCTCACTGCTTTGATGTCTCCCTTGAAGAGCATTCAGACCAAATATAGCTATTGCCCTGTGATTACAGACTAGTTATTTTGTGTGAATATTAATAGAAACAGTCAGCTTTTATGCTGTACACAGAATGAATTTGAAAAAAATCAACATGATTTGACTAAAAGAAATTGTAGATTGTTTTTTTCTATATATTATTAACATATGAATGCATGTTGGACTGCGAATAATTTTCGATCAAAGTTGGCTCAAATCAAGATTGAATCGAATGACTTGAACCAACTTTGTGCTAGATTCGGATGAACTCGAAATCTGATCATTACCAGAAACTAATTATGTTTTAGGCTTCGTTTGGGGCGGCTTTCTTATTGCTTCTTAAAGCATTTTTTTAGTACAAAAATTAAATTTTTTCTGCTAGAAAGTTACTTTAAGAAGCAGTAAGAAAGTCGTCCCAAACGAAGCCTTAAATTCATGAACTCAGACTTTTGCAATGTGACTTCACCAACTTTAAAAAAGAAATTTGGCTTTGAAGCAATCATCTCCAATAAATGAATTGGATATTACAGGCCACTATGCTTTCCTTCTCGCTTGAACTTCTAATATATTTTGGCAAAAAACTTCCTAGATTAATGAAGATAAACAAAAAAAATGAAGGAACAACAACTGGAATTTTACAACACTTACCCTGTCTTCTGGAATAAATGGTTCAGCTCATCCCATTTTTCCATGCTCAAACATCCTGCTGAGAAGCCAAAAAGCCCAGAATCCGACACAGAAAATGGAACACAATTTGGTTTGAAAATTCCCACATCATAAACGATTCGATCTTGCAAAGTTCCTCCAACTCTTACTCGCAGAGGATTAAATGCTAAAATTCATCAAACAATAAAATATTTTGTGAGATATAAAGCGCAATACTCAAGAAACCAACAATTCTCACAACTTAGTAATCTTTATCAAAACCTTAAGAAGAAACTTCATGTCTAAAACATATCATTCCACTCTATAATCAGGTTAGTTTGATTATGATTATGATTATGATATGTGTGGAGAGTTCGACTTCGGTTGAGACAGTTTCTATCTTTTTACTTTTGTTATCGAAAGCTATTTTCTCAAAAGTTGTTTTTCTAAATGTCAAACTTTGAAAAAAAGCATATCAAATGAACACTATTATTTGTTGATTATTGCTACCACAAAAGACAATCCCAAATAAAGTATAATTTGAGGAATTACTTAGGTTCCATGCAAATCCTTTGAGATTTAATTTATGCTGAACAGTGATTCATTTTCTTTAAAGCATGATAGTTTTCGCCTTTTGAGATTTCACTCGAGTTTTTTAGGCCAATTTTCAATCATTCATTTGTCCTCGAGCTCAGTGAGAATTGGAGGGCTAGGGTTCTAGTGATGTCACACTTAACGAGGAGCTTGCCGCAAAATTCCGGCAATGGATAGCAATAATGATGTTGGGAAGGTTAGTGGAAAGCAATTTAACACTAGATACAAGAGCTAACATCATCTCAAGTCTACATGAGTGGTCTAGCTTTATCAAACATGTCTCTCATTTTAGTATAAATTTAGGGTTACTTTCAAGTGTTTCATGAAATAAATAAATTGTGGCAATAAGACCTAAATGAAGGTGGATGATACTGTTAATTTACCCTCATGATAATTTGATCATAACAGTCAAGAACCACAATTATCACAAGAAATACAACAAACGATCGAGCAATCAATGAGAAACACATACCTTTAATAGCCGCCGATAGGTATGGATTATTCAAATCCTAAGGGAACACAAAAAACAAGAATGATTTCTGGTTTTATATTTCTTTAAGTAATTCAAATGGGAAACTGACATGATCTTAAATTCTTTCTGAAAATTTTCAAAATCTTACCAAATTTAGAACAGAAGCATTTCCCCATGGGCAATCCTTATAATCACATTTCTGAGGTGGCCACCAATCAATGGTGGCACATATGAAACTATCATCAGTTTCAGCCACTGTAACAGATCCCTGGATAATAATTGTTACATTTGCATTGTCTTGAGAAAAAATCACAGGAAGAGAGTAGAGGAACAGAAGCAATAAAAGCTTTAACACCATGTCAGTAGCTCTGATTCTTGCCTAAAGAATCTGAAAATTTTGCAATAAAATTATAAGTATTCCTTCTTTAAAATAACACAATGAAATGGATATCAGCTTCTAAGAATAAAACAAAATATATAATATTTAAAAATAGTACCAACCAATTTGCTGGTTTTCTATCTGCAGAATAAACTGTAATAATTTGGTTTTAAAAGTAGACAATTCCAGTTAGCATAAAGGAGGGAAGCAATCCCTGTATTTATATTGTGAAAGATTATTTGGGGAAGTTGAGTTGAAGGTTCTTCAGTTTCTTGTCAGTAGAGACAAAAAAAAGAATTTTTGTGAACAAAGCAACCAATCAAATTACCGGAAGAATAAACTAATGAGGTGATTTATAGATTCAAAACACGAGCAGCTGAGGACTTAATCTTAACCTGTAAACAGATATTGCATTTGCTTAAGTTCTAATGAGAAAATTTGTTCTCCAATGCAGGAAGAGTTCAAATTTGCATGGCTGAAGGCTGATCAACTATGTAGCAAGAATCCATCTTCTTTAGGTATGTGAATTAAACTAAGATTACTCGAAAAAAAAGGATAATTTTTCTTCTACTCAAATCATGATCAAATTGAAAAGTCAACTAAAAAGTTGAGTATGGATAGGATCAAATTTGAATTGAGCTGAGTTTGAATGGAATCGAGCTGACTCGAGATTGGATCAAAATGTATATGCATTAATAGATTTACACATATACTAATGCGAGTACTTCAATTTTACTTAAAGCGCGCGCGACACATAGATTTGTAAATATATACATATATTATTGATTCAAATAGAGCTTGAATCAATGTTATTGAGTCATATCTTAGTCGAATTGAGCCAACCTATAACAATGTTTAACTCAGATCAGTAAACACAGGATCAAATCAAGTAACTTCAAGCTTCTCTTGTGTTGCGGTTGAATCGGTTCAAGATAGGATTGCTAACAACACTAGTACTCTAGCTTTCATAAAAATATCAAACAACATCCATTAACTTCATTGACCTAGTCACAAAACAAAGTGAGTTTTCTTCTCATCTTCCTATGGAACTCCAATGTCATCAGATAATCAATAGCATAAAAACTGAGAAGGTCAATAAAAGGCTTGCCGTGTTGCATGAAATAAAACTATTATATCTTCATATCAATGACATAATTAGAATTTTACAAGAAGTGGAACAAAATGGCTGACCCCAAACCTTAGGAGTATTTCAGTATAATTTAAAGAGAAAACTTTCATATTATACATATCTACATAGAGCATCTCTGAAATCTAGAGGGAGTAAGAGCTAGGTAAGCCCTCCCTACTTCCACCATTACCCCAAACATGAGCTATCCCTAAAGCCAATTCATATGCTCTCATAAAGTCATCCATAAGTTACATGGTGCAAAATTGTGATATTCTAAACAAAATTTTCATACTAATCATCAAAAACATTCAGTGGTTATTGCACAAAACCGATTATTGGCAGTAACAAGAGAGGGATTCAGCAGAACACTATCAATAGACTCTGATAGAGTCATCTATCTGATAATTTCCTACAAATCATACCTCCTTTTCACACCAAACAAAACCTGAACATTCTCCCTATCAGAAAAGACAAAAAAAATGTATAGCTTTCAGCACAAAAGATTCAGTCATATCAGAATGATTCAAACTCAAGAGAGCATAAACAATCTTCCAAAGCAGTTGCCACCACGAAAAGAACGCTACTTTAACCAAAAGCTCACATGTTTAAAAAAGAAGGAATTGGAAGAGATCTAAACGACAGAAACCAGGAAGCTCGTTGCAGAGAAATGGCGCTGTAGCGACAAAAATGAGGGCATTGCCGACCCAATTCCATGGCTTTATATCAACGTAGAGAGCATCGAAGGGGGAAGAAAGGGATTCGAGGAAGGCGGCTTTGTGGGGTTTCTCCACCTGCGCCAGATTCTTCTTATTCTTGAGATGCTTGTTCTCAGAACTCATCACAAAACCTGTAGCTTTCTTTTCTTAGGAGCTTTGGATCCTTCTTTTCATGGCAAATCGCACCCCACCTTCACCAAAACAAAAAAAAAAAAAATATTTTTTAATGAAGAGCGCACTAACTATAACTTTGTTAGTTCTAGTAATTTTTTATGTGTTTGAGCTTATGATTGACAGCAGACAAAGCTTCAAACTTGAGGAAAGGTACGGTAGAAGAAAAGTATTTTAATATCTCATTTTATGCATATTTTTTATCATAAATTTAAAATAATTTAAATTTTAAATAATTAAAAAAATAAATTTTAAATAATTATATATATCAATGTCATTAGTCCAATAAAGATGTTATGTTAATTTATTTATGATCAAATTGACAAAAATAATTTTTATAAATTATTTTTAATTGTTTTAAAAGTTACATTTTTTATTATTATATCAAAAAGTTACAAACATGTACAATTATTTATGCAAAGAGCTATCATCATATTCCTCCTATAACAAAAAAAAAAAAGGGAAGGAGACTATTTTTATCACTATATTTTCCATACAAAATTACTATTTTTAAAGTAAAATGTGTACAAAAATCTGCATTTTTGTTACAGTGTCAGGGAGTGTGTTGGAAGATTTTTAGATGGAAGCAAAGCGAAAACACAAGGCCTTGGTTGCCAAAGGCTGGCGTGGAAGCTTTGTCAGAAGTGGTTGAGTAGGTCAATGTTGTCTCCTTCTATGATAATAGACTACAGGAAACAGTCATTATCGGCAGATAAAATCCGTCGGTAAAGTGAAAAATGTGCCGGAAAAAATAGGTTTCCGGCGAATTTCCGACGGAAAACTCTCCGACGGCAAAACGCGCGCCGGAAAAATATTTCCGTCGTATTTTTTGCGCCGCAAGGATTTCCGGTGGACAACCGGCGGATATGTTTGACAACCCGATGCCTTTTTTTGCCTCCGTGTTCCGGTGAAAAAGTCGCCGGAATTACCGGCGGATATTCCGCCGCAAAAAAGTGATGCCGATTTTTACCGTCGGATATCACCGTCGAACTATCCGTCGGAAGTTCCATCGCATATTACGCCGGAAATGTCGTCATATCGTATTTCTGACACATATACCGGCGGATAATCCGCCGGAAACCTGTAGCGGAATATCTTGAAGTCGAGGGCACGGGCCGATATATTGAAATTACCGGCGTATTTTCCGGCGGACAATCCGCCGGCCCACTTACCGGCGGCCTATCCGCCGGTAATACTTCATCGGGTTTTAATTAGCCCGGCGGTAAATCCGCCGGAATATCTGCAGGATATTACCGGCGGAATATGCGTCGGTATATTGAAAACACCGGCGCAATTCCGGCGGTTCAACCGCCGGAAAGTTACCGACGCTATTTCCGCCGGAAAGGCCGCCGTAAAGTTACCGGCGGAGAAATCCGTCGTTGATTCCGGCGTAATTATATTCGCCAGAAATTCCGCCGGCATTTCATTATTTTCCTGTAGTGATACCCTTAGGTTTCGTTTGGGAAGGCTTTCTCATTGCTTCTTAAAGCAACTTTTTAGTATAAAAATTTTAAAAAGTTACTTTAAGAAGCAATAAGAAAGTCGTTCCAAACAAAATATTAGTCTCATACATCCAAAATTAGAAGATAATTAGCAATGTAAACGTTGACACCGTAGCCTCTTATCTCTCTTGCATGCGGCTTGAAGCCACACACAAGGGAAATGTGGCATGGACTAGTTAATCCAGTCTAAGCCAATCCAATTCAGACCAATTTGTCTAGCCCAAACACTTATCTTGCTCAATATCAGGCATTCTTAAGCTCATTGGATTCATTAAGTCTCTCGTCACTATCTTTACATTCTTAGAAGCTTCTTTGGTCTTTCATTAGCCTTTTTTTTTTCAATGAAATCATATTTCAAATCAACTCTTTAAGATTATGTGATGAATTATTCAATAATTTTTCAATCACACCTATAACAATGACTTATATCTTTTAAATTTATTATGAATTTTTTATTTTAGCAATGTTATATTTCCTAATTTACAACTATTTTTTTTTCTTAATAAATTTACTTGGTGTAATTCAAATCTTTTTTTTTTTTTTTTGCAATTTTTCAATTTATCTAATTTGACATTGAACCTTATATTCTCACATTTGTTAACAAAAATGAACTAAAAATACTTCTATTTTGGCTTTGCAAAACTAAGCTTTTTTTAGATAATAATTAATTTAAATGTAAAGACTCATTAAATCGCTTATAAATAGAAAAAAAAAATTAATTCATAAATAAATAGCTGAATAGTTTATTTAATAAATTAATCAGCAATAAAAAATAATTATAACATTTATTTAGAATATTAATGAATTTTAATTTTAATAAAATAAAAATAAAAAAATAATTCCAAATTGCCCTAATGAATCCATTTTGATGCTCCCTTAAAACATTCATAGATTTTTTATGTAATAAATATATTAAAGAAATGTGTTCGCTTCTGTGATAGAAAAGTTTATTATAATTTTATGAAACTGTCCTGTATGCCAACTTTTTTTTAAATTTTTTTAACAAAAAAATTTAGTTCAAAAATACCTGTAAGCCAACTTGATTATTTCAAACTAGATATTTTATGAGGTTTTGTTTTGACAATTTCATCATAAATAATCATAATCAAACAAAGAATTTAGAATTCTTAAAATAGTACCTATGATATTTCATAGAGGTTTTATATATAGGAACTGAGTTATAATATATCAGAAAATTTGTTTGATTTAGTATGAATCTCGATTTATATTGAAATTAGAAAGTTCTAGAATTAAATTTAGGATCATTCGAATTCCAATTTTTTTATAATACTTGTAGTCGAACTAAATATATCAAAGAGACGGACCTAATGACCGAAAGTGATTTGATTCGAGTCTGAATAAGCTTGGATCATGTGCATCATTTGATCTCTAGCTATTTCATGCTTATGGTCAAATCGAGCTTCTTAACAAGATGAGTGATCTGAATTTCGGCTATTTTAAGGATAATGCATTTCCCATAAATTATAAATAGAACTTCATTATCAACCTTAAAGGGGTTTGGACTGAGACTGGAGATCATAGATGTCTGATGAATCCTATAACTCCTCTATCTTTGAGCCGCCGCAACCCAGCCATTGCCATTATCACTACTCCTCGATCACCACCATCGACATCGATGGCCCGACCACCAACGTCGGGTTGCCACCAACCAATCACTACCATCAGACTGCCACCCGACCACCACCAACTTCATCACCCATCATTGTCACCAACATTGACACACACTATTGCGTATAAAACTGATACACGCCATCACTATAAACATTGATGCTTGTCAACTTCATTGTCCACCATCACAACCAATATCAACATTCGTCATTGCCATAAGATTGTTGTGCACTATCAACACTAACACCAACACCTACAAACTTCATCACCCATTATCACTACCAATGTCAATTCACAGCATTATGGATTAGGCCGATGTATACCATCAATACCAACATTGATGCCCACCTTCTTAGTTATTCGTCATTGTGACCAACGTCGATGCATGTCATCGCCTATAAGGCCTAGTTAATAAACATCATCTCCTATGAGCTCAAAGCACGTTGTCAGTAACAATATTGATGCTTGGCAACTTTGTCGATCACCATCACTATAAACTCGCAATTTTAAATAAAAAAGTACAAATTCTACTGTTAGATGAAAATGGTTTTGATCTCAATATTATTAAGAGCATAGTTTATAGTGACTTCTTATTAAATTTTATCCTCATTCAAATTTTATTCGAGCATTATTCAAATCAATTTTGATTGTGAATCTGTGATTGCATTAGCCAATTTTTACTGGCAAATGATATAGAAAGAGAAAAAAGAAAAAAAACTGTGGGCTACTCTGTCGAACCAAAAGTTCTCCTGTACCAAAGTTATATGCAAAATTTCTCTTGCAGAAAGTAACTGTTAATTCTCTTCACTGTCAAAGGGAAGCAATATGCTCCCCAAAACAAGAAGAAAAAAATCACCCTCCTCATCTAATAATCAGCAATTTCTAGTTTACAACATGAAATAACATATTCCTTGTATATATATTGCATTGCTGGAGCTAAGCAACAGGCTGTAAGATATGACAATTTCTTATGAACTCATTGGAGTAGTTGACATGCTTTGTCCAAAATGGTTGAAGGTACCTGTAACCTATGTCTAGCCATGGCTTGCACTGGCCATTGTAGTGGATGACAGCAGAGTTTCTCACCTTATTTAAGTTTGTCTTCTCCTGGTAACCCAAGCCTAGCATGTGCCATGATGAATCGATAGGATGCACGTGTCCGCGAAATGCGATTAGAGCTGGAGGCAGCGTTCCGAGCTTCCAAATGGTCAAATTCGAGTTCACATTCTACAAAGGAGGAGATGAGCAAAAAATAAAATTAGTTTGTCATCGAAAAGAACTTCATTTTGAAGAATAGTACTAATATGAACTCGTGTGAGAGTTTGTTGGTTTAGTTGATAAAGATCTTGAAATTTGTTGTTAAGGTCTTGAGCTCAAATCTCATCTATATGGCCTGACTTACTATTTAAAGACTTGCAACTTAGTCAATCACAAGAATCTTGAGACTAATTTGTTCTATGAGTGAGGATGGAAAGAATTTATATTAGTATCAAGTTTTTATGTTAAAGAATGTTCTATGAAAGTGCAAGGAAAGTGAACATCATATATGAAAATTTTGTTTTTTTAACAGGATGGAAGATAAAATTTTAAGTTAATAATGGCAACAAAGCCTCCTGTGAGTATTCTAAGTTTGTAAGTGTGTGGGCATCAACTGGATAATTAACAAAATAACAGAGTTAATCATCACTAGCAACTTAACGCTTGATCGAGCGAAGAAGAAGAGAAGAAGATGAGAACAAGAAAAGCAGGAAAGGGGTTTTACTTTACCAAAAGTTTCTCAAAAATGAAATATGCCCCTTACCCTACTCGGTAGGAGAACATATTCCCACTACCAATAGCAAAACAAAAAGTAATAAAGCTTAATTAAGGTAATTAAGTATTGCTACTATAATTAAGCAGCCATTTATGTATAATTGTGAATAAAAATCAAGGCAAACTTGTCTTCACATTCATGCCATTTTCATAACACCTAACTATATAATACTGTCATATATTGATACAACACTGTCACATACAATAGTAATGTGCGTTTGATTAGTCAAAAGGTAAGGAAGAATTCATGGCATATGGAAAGAAAATCATGTTGTTTGAAACAAAACATGAAGCACGAATATACCTGACTATTTTCCATTAGAATTTCAAATAACTTCCTAATAAAGTATGAGAAGACAAAAAAAATTTAAGCATTACCTCTTTTAGCCAATGGTGGTAAGTTTCTCTGATTTGTGTTTTCCTCCATGAATTCAAGTCAAAGATATTCATTCCATAGGCCCATGCACATTCGTCGGGGTCCAAGTTTTTCGATACCAAAGGATGAGAGAAGTTAAAGTATGTTCTAAAACGCTTAGACATAACCCAGCCGTCGTCACCTTTACAAGTTTCAACAGCACCATTTACTTTTCCAAAAAGATCAATATCCCACAGTGGGATCAAGTCGCGCTGAACAACGACATCATCATCAAGAAAGACCACCTTGTTCAGCTCGGGGAAGAGCTGTTTGCATGAATTTTAGACAAAAAAGTTATTAATATGTGGCATAAGTATGGTTTACAGTTTTTCATGAAATTTGATAAATTTGGCAGTAAAAAGATGCAATTAGAGACCGTTTGGAACAGTTTTTCATGGCTTTGCCTTTGATATAGCAATAACAATACTGTTTGACTAAACCTCTCTTGCTACTTTTTAATAAAATATTAGGTGCACATAACTATTTACAGCCAAAAAATACGCGAGTATAATAATAATAAGAAAGTTAATCCAACTTTTTCAGTTGGGAAAAAAATTATAATATCCACAAAAGTTTACAAAAAATCTATTTTCACTAAAACAGTCATACAACATAACAATGGCTTTTGTAGCCACCCAAAATGGATCCTTAGCTTGGGTAGAAAGAGACTCGGTAAAAGTGAGGGTATATTTGACAATTGTTTTGAAAAAATTGCTTTCAAGATAGCTGTCAAAGTTCTGCTTAGCTACAACTTCTTAACTATTTTTCAAAAATTTCCATGATGAGAAATAGCTTCTTACAACAAGATTTGTTAGTGTGATAACTAAAAAAAATTGTTGTAAGACTTTCTAAAAATTGAAAAGGCTATAACACTTCCAAAAAATTTTCTCATAATAATTCTATAATTATTTTTACAGACAACTGCAATTGCCCCAAATACACCTTGAGTCTAAATTTGGTTCTACAAACTGTCACTAATAGGCATTGAGATGTATTCCTCCAAATTCAGAAGTAATACTATTACTTTCAGAACAGGATTTTGAACTACCATATATATATACTTTCTTTCTGACAGTAAACTAATGACATGCATTAGTAAGAATGGATCAAAATGTCATATTAACCAGTACTTCTACATTTTCTCCTCCTAGAAACCCTTTTCCAAAGTAAGATATACCATTATTGCTCCGAATTACAGTTCCTTTTGAAACCTTCAATTATGCTCAGATTCAAATTCTAAAAAGTACCTTTTTAACTTCCACAAAGACAACATATAACTTGTCTATGTTGATTCAATTACCTCGGGAAGATAAATGCGAAGATGATTGAGCAAAGAAATATATTTCGGGCTCTTAGCTTGCAAATTTGAAGCAAAAACTCTTGGATTATCGCTTGCTTGGATGCCTGAGACAGGATTTCCATGATAATGATTTCTTACACCATGGTGACTCTCTATAGCTTGCAGCACAGGCACATTTTCTTTTGTCAGCCACTCAAACTGGTGAACACTTTTCACCTCAACAATGGCTGGAGAAACAGGATTCAAAGCAAACCATGAGTGCATTCCTGGATATGTCTTCTTGTCAGTGATAACATGAAAGACGATCATTTGAGGATTCAGTGAAGACCTGACTGTTGAGCCAACCACAACAGAAGCTGCTAGAATGTTATCAGTAGCTACAATGAAATGGTAGCATGAGTTATCAAAGAGAAGGGGCAAATCTTCACGGGAAGGCAATTGTTTCCTTGCGAGTGCATTGGTAGAATATTCATCTGTCAACCTTAAGGAAAGACAATGGAGGCCTTTTGGAATAGAAATTGCGGCAAAATGTTTATGCAACTGTTCTGACAATCTTGATTTCTTTACTTCCCTGTCCATATTTTCCATCTGCAAGACAGAAGTTCAAGTAATTGAACTTAAAGCTCTTTGAAGAACATGAAGGGGCTGTTTGGTTACAAGTAGGAATTAACTAGGATTTAGTTGATCGAAAAATCCAGATTTAGTAAATCTTAAGTGGATTAAAACCTTAAAATTGTTTGAGATGAATATTATTAAATCTTGCTAAATCGTGATAAATCGTTTGACAATTGGATTCACTATTTAAGATATGTAATACAGAGAAACCCTAAAATCCACTAAATTATGTGAATAAAGGGATTTAACAAAATCCTAAATTTAACAAATAATAAGGCAGAAATTAGATTTATCAAACAGTAAGCAGTTCCAAGTTTTCATCTGTTGAAGGCTTGCCAGGAATGCACAAAATAACCATTTCTAGAGCTCTAGAGGAAACAAAAACCACCTCCATATAGTCCACGTATAGTACAATCTACCAAGTGATTAAATACTTTTTCTATTGAATTATATTCAAGGAAAATTATCTTATAAAGGCAAAGTCAAGCAAGCATCAACCAATAAATCCACACAATATACTATGTGATGAATGAAAAAAAAAAATTTTTGAACAACGGAAACAAAGAAAAAGTATAGTTAGTCACATACTGTGCCCTTCAGCATGATTGCAAATGTCTTTGCATCATAGTGGTTATGTTTCATTTCAGAAAGAAACTCGCTAAATGATTCTGGAAATTTTATGCCTGGTGGGATTTCCACAGCATTTGCTTGATCTATTAGTTTATATAAATCTCTCATAAGTCTCTGCAAAAATGAAGCAATATTCACTGGTCATGAGCTTATGTTATTTCCTTGAAACAAATAGATTCAAACAACATTAATGTAAATATTTAATAATAGACTGCATGAAAATTAAACAAAAGGGGCAGAAGTCTCTTTAGAGTACCATTGAATCATCATCACCAGTACCAAGAAATCTTGGACCCAGCCTCCTTCCCAAACAAACTGCAACAGAAAATAAAATTGGTTAGGCCAAACCCTCAGCAAACAATAATTAGTAGTAGTGACAAAGGGCAAAAAAAAACAGAAAAAAGACATCTATTATGCCACCACTCGATGCATAAAAAAATAATTGCAGCATTTTAGCAATGCTTGTGTGTGAAAAAGTACCATAATAAAAATAAAACTTTAAGAAAATGGATAATAACAATATGCAGGGGCGAAAACAGCCATTCTTTTTAAGGTGAGAAAACTCATTATATAAATAATTAAATATAAAATATATAAAATATATATGACACAATTCAAGACAAAATTGTATATATCATTATAATTGATGAATTGAGTAATGCTTACAGGCTTCTCAATCTATTTTGTATTTTTAATAATGTTGCATTACTATTTTCAATTATTTATTTCGAATTCTATCCATCTCGTTGACATCATATCTACAAATCGAAGGTCAAAGTCCTGGGTAAGTAAGAAGACTGTCATTATAAATCTCTTCCAATTCTTTCCTCTTCAAATATTGATCAATTTACTAAATCCTAAACATAGAAAAAACTCTAAATTTAACGTAAATAATTGGGAATCTCTAACCGAATATCTATAACATGAACATTTTGCTTACAAAGCAGACAAATATAAAAAAAGTACTGCATTTAGAATAGAGAGTATGTTAGCTCCCGGTAAGAGAGACAAATAGGGAAGAATGAGTGAGGCGTGTTTTAAATTAATACAGCACCTAAAATACATTAAGCAAAGTACTTAAGCAGCTAAGGAAAAACCATAGAAGACCCAAAAGCTTCCTCATGAAGATATGAAGAGGTAAGAACTTTCAGATGATAACCATTTACTAGATGTAGGTTTAGATTGCAGAAGGGCCAAGAAAAACTCAAAATAGTCAAAACTTTGAATTAAGGTTTCGTTTGAGACGGCTTTTTTATTACTTCTTAAAACAGCTTTTTGGTTTAAAAATTAAAATTTTTATACTAGAAAGCTGTTTTAAGAAGCAGTAAAAAAGTCGTCCCAAACGAAGCCTAAGTCACAGAATTATTGCTTTTACCATCCACTATAATCTGTAAAATTGATACCTAAGCCATAAAGGAGAAATTACAAGTATATTACAGTTAGATATGCACTAATGTATTAATTGTTTCTTTGATCCAAATGTGTTGCTAAAGTGCTTCTGTAACAATATGAAGTAAAATCATCATACTTCAACATAAAAATCCGAGCTATTTCATAAATCAGTTCATATGCTCATGAAGTCATTAAAAAGGTGAAATTTGAAAATAGCAATACTTCTCATATCAAACAAACTGGCTTTTCAGAAAGTTTTTTTTTCCCCATATTTAACTTTTGAATAAAAGCTTATAATCCAGAGTAAAGAAGAAGAAATGAGAAATCATGAGAACTAAAGAAGTAATACAGATATACCATTCAATATGAATTCAGTTACAATAGAAAAACTTGAGCTAACAAGCCAGAGTCGTACAAAAATATATAAGAGCCAGAAATTTGAACTGGTTTCTGATTGTCAAAAAAACGAAAGATGGTATCCAATTTAGAAGTGTTACTAGAATATATTCTCATAGGGAAGAATTGAATATTATGACCAAATCAGACTGAATGCAGCCAAAATTTGCAATAAGCTTACACTGTAAACTCAACCTTCTTCCAAAAGCACAATTGAAGTTAAATTCTGAAAACTTTGAGGATAGGAACTCAATAACAAATGTAACAAACAGAAATGAAAGAAACGGAAAATAGTAAAAAGGGTAGACGCCTTATAAGAGAATTCAAATCGGTACATCCTCCAATCCAAATATACAGTTTCCCCCTCATCCCAAGATCAATCAATCCAGCAAGAGTAAAAATCCAATCATCCAAAACCAAATCCATTATACCAAATCGACAATCCCCTGCTTTGGATCCATCATGAGATAGATAGATAGAGAAAGAGAAAAGGAAGCTTACCGAAGGAGGAACAGTTATTGACACCCTCAAGGGTTATGAGAGCGGTGAGGATGAAGACGAATGGGAGTAAGAGAGCAAGAATCAGGACGATGTGGAAGATCCGATAAGAGATATGGCGAGCGGAGACCTTGACCTTCATCAAATCAAATAACCCATTGTTGCTCGTCGATATAGTGATGCTTCTCATGCTCTGCGACAACCTAATCTGCATCGTAGGAGCCAACGCCGCCACGGATTCAGCTCTTCAGCTCTCGTCGTCGTGTTCTCGACGGCGACGGTGACAGCGGCTGCGGCTGCGGCGGCGTTACTATAAATTCCCGAGAAGCTCGATTCGATCACCATAGGAGGTCTTCGGCGGCGACTCCGGATCGGCTTGCATCAGAGGCCGGAAAGCGGAGCTGTAGATTCAAGCTGGAAACTTTTTCGCCGATTCGATTCAAAGATTTCGGTTTTTGACTTTTCTGATCCCTCCCTCCCTCACACTCTCTTCCTGGAGAAATTATTCTGTCCGGATTCCGGATGTAGAGCTACCTCCGGACGCCAGTAGAATAGTTACACGTGTTATGCTTACGTGGATGTCCCCTAACCCGATCCGGTCCAAATCATGAGACTAGAAGCCCGACCACTCCAAACATTAAATTTAGAGTTGGTGCTTATTTTTTCAGTATTTCAGGCGCGAATCACCGTAACATATATTATTCCATTAGGGCAAAATAAGAAGAATGCCGATGAAGATGGAGATTGAGGAGGATGTTTCTCTTTACGAGCAGACGATATTCTCACAGGGCGTGGAGGCTGAAAATCGGTACGCAGACGTCCATGAAGCGAGCTCCCACGAAGCAGAACAGTTAAACAAAGCGCAACCATAGGGAAAGTTCAGCTTATCGGTAAAGTTCGCCACCTTCCATGTTTTCTTTACAGCAATGTAGCCATTATGTATGTTTGACCGCTTTTATTGTTGTCATTATGTTGTTCCCTGTATCTCTACTGTTGTTTGCCTGCCTTTTGGTCGAGTTGGTTGAGGTGGCCGTTTGGCTATATCTCCTATTTCTACTAGCATGAATGGTCCTTTATTATTGTTTTGACCTAATTTATTACTCTCTTTATTACTGGTTTGACCATCTTCTCTATATAAGCTTGTTCGCAGTTCACTTCTTCCTTGCCTTGTAATGGAATGCGGTGTGCGTATAAGATGCGTACGATCTGCGTATTAGGAGCGTATTAGCTGCGTATAATATGCGTATTAACTGCGTATTTGCAACTACACAGCGAATACGCAGCAATCCCACTATCCGGTGAACGAGCATTTCCGCCTCTTCGTGGAATTCCAGTGCTGATGGTTTAGCAAAACTGAGTGCCTAAATCTTCAGCACAGGAATTGCCATGAAGAGGCGCATTGCATTATATGGGGAGACCTGATAGTCAAGATCTGCTGTGTATTCGCTTTGTTGTTGCACTATGCAGCAAATTATTGTAATTGAGTATATATGAGGGAACATTTTAGCTCTTTCAAGCAGTAGTGAGCTGAATGTACCTTATACACCTTGTAAATGGTATTTACTGCAGCAATGGTTATTTTTTGAGTATTTTTTGCGCTTTTTATGCGTATTTACTGCATTCTTGTTGCACATTATCAGCATATTTGTTGCGTATTTTATGCGTATTAGTTGCGCTATTTATGCTATTTGTTGCGCATTTTCTGCGTATTTGTTGCACATTTTCTGCGTATTTATTGCGTATTTATTGCTTATTTATCAGGACGTTTATGCTAATGAGAAAGAGGCATACGAGGCTTACTGTAATTATGGCCATAATCTTGGATTTAGTGTTCGTAAGGATCATCACAGTTTCTGGCCAAATTCCAGAAAAATAAAATCCAAAGACTTTGTTTGTTCAAAAGCGGGTTTCAAGAAGATGCCTGATCTTAATATCCAAATGAAATATCGAAAATCAGACACCCGAACTGGTTGTCCAGCTATGATTAGGTTTTCTGTTGATGAAGCTGGATATTGGAAGATGAAAAAATTTATTGAAAACCACAATCATGATTTGCCAAGGGCAGAAGACCGGCATCTACTTAGATCATGCAGGAATGTGTGCGATGAAAAAGCTTCAGTTCTTAAATCAATGACATAAGCAGGGATAAGAACCATTGATGCATTTTCCTTCCTTGCTAATGAAGTTGGAGGTGTACAGAATATTGGATTCACTAAGAGGGATGCGTACAACTTAATTCAAAAAATGAAAAGAGAAAAGATTGAATTTGGGGACACTAATACTTTGATTAAGTTATTTAAAGAACGTCAAGTCGATGACAACATGTTCGCTTGGGATGTCCAAATTGATGAATTTGATAGAATGTTAAATTTTTTTTGGGTAGATGGGATTGGTAGGATAGATTATGACTGCTTTGGTGATGTGGTAATTTTTGATACAAGTTATAGGCTTAATAAGTATAATTTGATATGCGCATCATTTGTCGGGGTCAATAATCAGTGGCAAAATATTTTGCTTGGGGTGGCCTTCTTGTCAGAAGAGACGATTGAATCATTTACGTGGCTGTTTACAACTTTTGTGCGAGTGATGGGTGATAAACATCCAAAAACAATATTTACGGATCAAGACCAGGCAATGGCTAGGGCCATAGAAGTTGCATTTCCTCACAGTCGCCATAGACTATGCCAATGACATATCAGTAAAAAGGCTCCATCAAAAGTATCGTGCTACAATAGCAACAACAAAGTCAAAGGCCTCTTCCATAAGCGTTTGAGCAAATGTGAATCTGAGGAGGAGTTTGAGAATACATGGACTGAAATGATCATATAAGGGAACCTCCACGATCATGTTTGGTTGGAGGATCTTTATAGAATAAGGAATAAGTGGTCAACAGCATTCAATAAGGATTGTTTTAACATGGGCATTCTATCCACACAGCGTAGTGAGTCTACTAATAATGTGTGTCATGGCATTTCTAAGCCCACTAGTTCTATAACTGATTGTTTTCTGGGTTTAGAGTTGTTGATGAAGAATTGGCACAAGAATGAACAGGATGAGGATTACAAATGCAGCCACTCCGAAATAGAACCTGTAATAAAAAGTTGCCAACTATTAAAGCAAGCTGCTCAATTTTATTCAAGGAAATTATATAGTTTTTTTGAACAAGAATTTTTACAGGGTGTGGGTGTAATGAATATAGAGTTTGTATCCTGTGATTCTTCAAAATTTTTCATCTCTGGCACAGAGAGAAAGCATCATTCGAACCCTTGGGTTGTTGATTATGATTCACAGAATGGAAACATTCAATGCTCTTGCATGAAGTTTGAAACGATGGGTTTACTGTGTTCTCACTGCATGAGAGTACTGAGGCAGTTGGATATTGTGAAAATTCCCGAGAAATACCTACTAAAGCGATGGTCAGCAAGAGCTCGATAAGATATATATTCAGGCCTAAATTTGAAAGGATCTTCTCAGAATAATTCTGAAGCTAGTAGTGGATTCATATTCAGAAATCATATCAGCAGGTTTGCATATGAAATGAGCACACGAGCGCAGCTGAATGAGGAGGCTGAAAAATACATGTTGTCTGTGATGAAGGATATGTCCAAAAATATCGATTTGATTGTTTATGGGAAGAGAAAGAACAACAAGTTTGCACAGTGTGGCATTGCAAAACTGAAAGATCCTGTAAAGCGTAGGCCTAAAGGCATATCGAATGCTAGGCTGAAAAGCCACTGGGAAAAGAAGACGAAGAGTATGATTTCACTTGCTGACATTTATTTTGTGTATATTATGACATATTCTAAATAATTTCATTAACAGGGAAACCATCCGTGAAGAAAAACACAAATGGCCTACAGCCAAGTCAGCCATCAGAGTGTAATTTCACAAGCATTCCAGAGTGCTTCACCGAGGAATTCATAAATGGCGTACAGTCCAGTCAGCCATCAGAGTGTAATTTCACAAGCATGCCAGAGTGCTGGGCCGATGAATTCATGAATGGCCTACAGCCAAGTCAGCCATCATAGTGTAATTTCACAAGAATGCCAGAGCGCTTCACCGATGAATTCATATCCAGCATACCGTCCAGTCAGGCATCATTAAAGCAGTGTACTTTCACGAGTGCATCCGACTGCTTCACCGAAGAATTCATATCCAGCATGCCATCCAGTCAGGCATCAGTAAAGCAGTGTAGTTTCACAAGCATGCCCGAGTGCTTCACCGAGGAATTCAATACCAGCATACCGTCCACTCAGGCATCAGTAAAGAGAAAACAGCGTAATTTCACAAGTATTCCAGAATGCTTCACAGAGGAATACATAAAAGGTGTACCCTCGAAAAAACCATCAACTAGGTACCTGAAGATGATGATGGATATCATTAAATCAGAGAAATAAATGTAATAAGTTTATTCAGAGAAATAAATGTATTGAATGTGTACTGTAGGCGTATTGAATGCGTACATGTGTGCGTACGACATGCGTACTTAGTGCGTATTGATTGCGTGCTTCGTGCGCATTGAATGCGTATTTATTGTGTATTGAATGCGTACTTTGTGCGTATTGAATGCGTGCTTTGTGCGTACTGCATGCGTATTGTATACGTACTGATTGCGTATTGTATGAGTAACTTGAATAAATATTTACTTTTTTTCTACTGTATTGAGCAATTTAAGTAATCTCAATGTGGGGGCCCGTGACATGAGCAATAATTTTTGTTAGCAATGGACTAACGCGTGGCAGATATGGTTATAATCTCAATATGGGGGCCGTGACATGAGCAATAATTTTAGTTAGCAATGGACTGACGCGTGGCAGATTTGGTTGGGAGGGTTGCTTGAATTTTAATGAGCATTTACTGATGTTTTATTCCTTACTGTTCTTCAATAGTGTAATTTTCCCTATATAAGGAAGACGGGAACGCTTGGCTTACTCATACTCATGATTATGCAAACAGAAGTAATGGAGCCTAGACCGAAGGTAAGTTTTTTTACTTCAGGTTTAAGGCTGCTGTTGGTTCGTGAATATTTTGAGGATGAGGATTAACTAAGTTGATTGCGAGATCGTAAGATAAACAAAACTAGTTAACCCTTATCCTCAAAAGATTCACCAATTAACAGCAGCATTAGACTTAGTTCTGAAGTGAAAAAACTTTCCTTCTGTCTAAGGCTCCATTACTTCTGTATGCGTAATCATGTTTACACCGAGATCTCCTTGATCCCTACCTCTAATATTTCTTTGTTTGAATTTTTTTCATAGATTGTACATAGGTTCTCTTGTAATTATTATGTTCTTTTAATTTGTAATTGTAATATTTATATGAAGTAATGATATTATCTCATTAATTCATTAATTAAATATATTTCCAATGCGTATATATTGAGTATATATTGCGTGTGAACTGCGTTCCGTATACGTATTGACTGCGTAATGCCTCAAAGGAAGAAAATTGTTCCACGAAGAAAATGACTGCGTACATTGTGCGGACACCGTGCGTATTCAATCCACCACTAAGCCTTTAAAATTTAAAATTGCAAGTTGAGGGTTTCTGCATACATTGTGCGTACATAGTGCGACTGAGCCGCGTACAAGCTGCGTATTTCATGCGTATTTTTTATAAACGTGCTTATGTAAAGATTTTTTGTTCTATTTTCATGAAACAATGATTTATGACGCATCACAAACCGCTAAGCCTTCATAACTCTATAAAACTAAACCCTCAACCCATTTCCCTATTCCCTAGGACTATTGCCTACATAACATCATGCACTTCCCAAAGATTTGTGTCAAATCTTAAGGAAACCTCAAATCACATTCCGTAAACACTCAACAAACATTGTAAATAATATTTTTAAATGATTAATAATGTGAGGCATTATGCATCATTCACTTATTTGATTAAATTGATTAAATTCAAAATTGCAAGAAGAAAATGACTGCGTACATGGTGCGTACACGTTGCGCATCTAAAGCATACCGAATGCGTATTTAATGCGTATTTTTTATAAACGTGCTTATGTAAAGTTTTTTTATTCTATTTCCATGAGACAAAAGGTAATTATGTTATTATGTATTGTAAACAATGATTCATGACGCATCACAAACCGCTAAGCCTTCATGACTCTATAAAACTAATCCCTCAACCCATTTCCCTATTCCCTAGGACTATTGCCTACATAATATCATGCACTTCCCAAAGATTTGTATTAAACCTTAAGGAAATCTCAAATCACATTCCGTAAACACTCAACAAACATTGTAAATAATATTTTTAAATGATTAATAATGTGAGGCATTATGCATCATTCACTTATTTGATTAAATTGATTAAATTCAAAATTGCAAGAAGAAAATGACTGTGTACATGGTGCGTACACGTTGCGCATCTAAAGCGTACCGAATGCGTATTTTTTATAAACGTGCTTATGTAAAATTTTTTTATTCTATTTCCATGAGATAAAAGGTAATTATGTTATTATGTATTGTAAACAATGATTCATGACGCATCACAAACCGCTAAGCCTTCATGACTCTATAAAACTAAACCCTCAACCCATTTTTCTATTCCCTAGGACTATTGCCTACATAACATCATGCACTTCTCAAAGATTTATGTCAAACCTTAAGGAAACCTCAAATCACATTCCGTAAACACTCAACAAACATTGTAAATAATATTTTTAAATGATTAATAATGTGAGGCATTATGCATCATTCACTTATTTGATTAAATTGATTAAATTCAAAATTGCAAGAAGAAAATGACTGCGTACATGGTGCGTACACGTTGCGCATCTAAAGCGTACCGAATGCGTATTTCATGCGTATTTTTTATAAACGTGCTTATGTAAAGTTTTTTTATTCTATTTCCATGAGACAAAAGGTAATTATGTTATTATGTATTGTAAACAATGATTCATGACGCATCACAAACCGCTAAGCCTTCATGACTCTATAAAACTAAACCCTCAACCCATTTCCCTATTCCCTAGGACTATTGCCTACATAACATCATGCACTTCCCAAAGATTTGTGTCAAACCTTAAGGAAACCTCAAATCACATTCCGTAAACACTCAACAAATATTGTAAATAATATTTTTAAATGATTAATAATGTGAGGCATTATGCATCATTCACTTATTTGATTAAATTGATTAAATTCAAAATTGTAAGAAGAAAATGACTGCGTATATGGTGCGTACACGTTGCGCATCTAAAGCGTACCGAATGCGTATTTCATGCGTATTTTTTATAAACGTGCTTATGTAAAGTTTTTTATTCTATTTCCATGAGACAAAAGGTAATTATGTTATTATGTATTGTAAACAATGATTCATGACGCATCACAAACCGCTAAGCCTTCATGACTCTATAAAACTAAACCCTCAACCCATTTCTCTATTCCCTAGGACTATTGCCTACATAACATCATGCACTTCCCAAAAAATTGTGTCAAACCTTAAGGAAACCTCAAATCACATTCCGTAAACACTCAACAAATATTGTAAATAATATTTTTAAATGATTAATAATGTGAGGTATTATGCATCATTCACTTATTTGATTAAATTGATTAAATTCAAAATTGCAAGAAGAAAATGACTGCGTACATGGTGCGTACACGTTGCGCATCTAAAGCGTACCGAATGCGTATTTAATGCGTATTTTTTATAAACGTGCTTATGTAAAGTTTTTTTATTCTATTTCCATGAGACAAAAGGCTTTATTCAAAAAAATATGTTAAATTTAAATTTGCAAGTTGAGGGTTTCTGCGTACATTGTGCGTACATAGTGCGTCGGAGCCGCATACCGACTGCCTACGTAATGCGTATTTATAAATACCATAAAAATGAAAGTTTTGTTTTTTTGGAAATATGAGTTAATTTTGGGAGGCACAAAAAGAATAGCCATTATGATATACAAATGAATATATGCACAAAAATATATACAATTACAGACCATGAAAAGAGTTAATTGTTCATTTTAATGATGCACATAACAATGCGTATGCAAATTCAGCCCTATATTTTGGCATATTAGCCTGCCAATCTTTACTTTCAGTCCAGTTCGTGTTGTTTTGAAGAATAATATTTTTCATGTATTTGCAAACAAACATTCCACAATCCACATTGTTCGTCTGCGTTGGCGCGCCCTTCATACTCTTAAACTTCCACTTTCTGATGTCATTTGGAAAAGCTTTTTTCAAGTCCCTATACAGGCTTCTAATCTGAACAAAATATCGAATAGAATTTAGTTCACTGTTAAATTAGAAACTTTAAGTAGTTGATTGGATACTTACTATCTTTTGAGCAATATTTTTATGGATGGGGTTGGGCACAGAATCGTAAAATTCCCACTTTTCTTCATTCAGAAACCCAACGATAAGGGTCCAGTGAGAACCGTCAATAATAGGATGAAGTAGAATTTCACTTGACTTCACAGAATTAGAATTTATGTGATCGATAAACAATTTTGAATTTCGATCATTCTGCTTGTAATGCTGCAGAAATTAAATATAAGAAATTAAAACTAAAACAGCTAAAATTATTATATATAAATGATGCATGCATACTAACCCAATACATTGGCGAGATGTATAGAAATTTATGGTACTTCTCCGGCCAAAGATTACTCATCTCATGTAATAAAATGGCGAAGGAATCTACATGATCATTGTCAAGGTAACTATCGGATAATATTTCGTCAAGGCTCCGTCGAGAAATTACTATGTTCCCAGCAGAAAATATTGTATCACTCCTGCAAAAAATAAGCAGTACTTACGCAGTTAATAAGCAATAATTACACATTATATACGCATCAAATAAGCAGTAATTACGCACACAATACGCATCTCATACGCAATCATTACGCACACAATAAGCATCTGATACACAATCATTACGCATACAATACGCATCTAATACGCAATCATTACACATACTATACGCATGACATACGCATAACAACAAAATCAGAAATGCAGTTATGGCATAGTGAGAATCTGTACATGTCAGTAAAAACCCTAATTCTTTCATTCAGAAATTGTCTCTTCTCAGAACTCAACATCTATATGCCAATGTACTCCAATTTTTCAGGTGCAAGGGTAGGAGTTATTATAACTTCCTCAACCATGATTGGTTCTATTTGGGATAGTTCTTTTGGGACTGGTTCTTCTGGGATTGGTTTGTTTTGGGATGGTTCTGGTTGGGAAGGTTCTTTTTGGGATGGTTATTTTTGGGAAGGTTCTTTCTGGGATGGTTCTTTTTGGATTTCTTCTTTTGGGGATGGTTCTTTTACACCCTCTGAATTTAATTTCTGCTTCTTGTATACTCTTTGAATTTTTATAATACTCTCTTCATCGGCTTTGTTCTCCTCCTTGGCTGAGCCTTGAGTCTTTGTATGTTCTGAAGATATATTTTTTTTTCCACTGGCTGCTTGCATGATGAGGAGGAGGGAGCAGGATGTTGCTCAGGGTAGGCCTTGCCGTGAGTAATGCTGTTCATCTTGTATTCAATTAAATCTACTCTCTGTACTATTTCCTGAACCTTCTTGTTCATCCTATCTTCAAATTCATGAAATAGTTCAGTACAGGTCTCCCGAACTATTCTCATTATTTTATCTTGAAGATAAGATGATGGGGTTTCGGTTTGGGGTTGCTGGGGAGATTGGGGTTGGGGTTGCTGGGCAGATTGGGGGGGGGATAAGCTGTTCAGGAGTGGAAGTGTGGTCGGGAGAATGATGGCTTGGTGGATATTTCTGGATGCCCAGTAGATTAGCTTCCTCCTGGGTAACTCCCTGGATGTAACCAAAAATCTGTGAAAAAATAAATTGTTAGCAAATCACATCTCTCAACTAATAATTAATTTTCTTCATGACATATCTGCATAGGTACCTGTCGTTTCTTTAAATTAACAAATAACTTGGTGGTCTTCTCAGTATTATATACAATGTCATCGGGCCATCGAAGAAAACGGGGCCTTTTGTCAGGGTACATAGGGGAATGAATGGAAGTGTGCTCCAGGAACCAAACCAGCATAAGATCAAAGTTAATTTTAGCAAATAAATTAGTCAAATTAAATGTTAAATTAGAATGATATTAGCACTCACAATTAGCAAAGGCACAAAACCACTGATGTAACCAGCTGGCTTGTTGTTTGAAATCTTCGTAGATACATTATTAAACTCTTCAACCAAACATTCCCTAATGGCCCATGCCCAGTTAATTGATAAGAACTCATCAACATTATTTGATATTGTATGTAAAAATTTAGGGGTTCTAAAATTACTAAGTTGGAAAAATAAATTTGAACATAAATACAAAATAAATATTTTGAACATAGTCTCTGGAGGGCTATGTCTGTTCAACTCTAGCATTTCCAGCTTTATATCTTTTGAGGTGACTCCAACTGGTGGCAAGTTAAGCCAGAAAATCTCTGCACCTCTGTTTGGCAGACCAGTGAGTAGGGCGACTTCATCAACAGAAAAAAGGTATAACCTGACCCTTTATCATAAAACATTCTTTCGAAATATCCCACATTGTCATCAGCTGGTAAATAAGTGGGGCATTTTGCTCGAATGCAGGAAATTGAAGAAATTGGTAGATATTTAATCTCTTCAATTTGTCCTCAACTTCTAGAGGAATTATCTCAGCAAACTTGTGGCAGATTGTTCGGAAAGTTGAAACGTAGCAACGATAAGAGATGGGTGTTGACCTCGTTTTTTATTTCGATTTGCCCTCGAGCGCGTTTGAGCGAGCCTCGTCAAGCTCGACTCGATCCGAATCAGCGTCAATTCGAGTTTGTTTTTATTGAGTTAATTTGGTCGAGCTCGAGTTAGCCCGAATCAAGTCGAATTAGGTTTGGTTTAAACCTGATTTTGATTTAATCAATCCAACTCAATGCCAGTTAGATTTCATTTGACTTTCTAAGTTTTTTTGAATCCATTTCTAAATCGGGAAATCGAGCGAATGGCCCGATCTTGCTTTGAGCTGGCGTGCTCTACATTGTCGGTCAGAAACCCTGCAATCCGGAGATTTTTTTTTTCTGCGGCTCGAGCAGGTATCGGGCAGGGGGTCTCGATTCAAGGGGGATTTTCTCGCAAGACCTCCGGCTCGGACTCCGGTTCTCCCTTCGGTTGGCGCGGCCAGACTTCTCTGCTAAAAAGCTCAGAGGCGGAACTCCCTCCTCCGGATCTCTCGTTCGCGAAGCCTAGGAGCGGCCGAATCCCCCTTCCTTCGTCGCTCCCTATACGCCGGAGCCAGCCTCCCGCGACCCCTTCGTTTCCTTCTGGATTGGACGAGACCCGAGCCCCATTCCTTCCCTCTCTCTCTCTCGTTTCCCTGGTTCGCACCCTCAGCCCTAGCCGGCTGATCTCCTTAAGGCAGCAGGACCCGAAGCCCCCTCCCATTCCCTCCCTGTTCTCGAGCCCTAGGCGGAACCGACCCAGCCTCGACGGCCTTGCCCTAGCCTAACTCGACATCGGTTTCCTTCCATTTGCAAGGTGAGTTTCTTCCTTTTCTTCTCCTACTTCTTCTTCTTCTCATTCTTGTTCTCCCATTCCTTCTTCTCCTCCTCCTCCCTTTCTCCCTTTTCTCCTTCCTCCTCTCAACAGATTTTATCCCTTCATAATGGATGTTACTACTATCTGTACATAATTATGGGAATAGTCCAAGACTCAAGTGATTCAGTTAAGCCTGTTTATGGAAGTGAAGGAATACATCACAGATTTGTTTTCTATGTTTATGTGTTGCCTCTTGCAATGTTCTTCTATCACTTCTGTTTGGGAAATGAGTATTGCATATTATATTGGGATTCAATGTTGTTTGTTATATTATGACATTATTTTTTTTTTATGAAGTTCTTGAGATTAATGAGCATATTAATTCATATGTTTAAAAATATATATATGCTTAACAAATAGAGAAGTATGTTTGCTTTTAAATTTTATTGTCATTTGCATTATTTGAGAGATCCCCTTTACAACATACTTTCCAATTATGGTTGGTTGTAGTGTCCAAATTTATTCATACATTGGTAAAGTGAAGAGGGGATTGAGGCTAACGTTTGTGTGATGCATCAACATAAATCATCTCCTCCTGGTCTATATTTTATTTTCATGACCTTTTCTTAGATCTTTGAAGTTGATGGCTGCATTGTTCTTTTCTTTTAGCCACACTCTCCTTTTCTTGTAATGGTTTTGACGGCAAAGGAACGATGAAGGATGGAATGATGAACTTTTGTTTATAATCCTTTTTTGGGTTTTCTCAACTATGAGAGACTTCTTTTGATTTATTTGAACATTGCCGATGGTTGGTTTTCATAAGTCTATTGATGCCTACACATGCTTTTGATAGCAGGATGGATGTAGTGCTTGCATCCTTTATGAGTTTAAGATTGGAAAGATCTTTTCATATGTTTGTTGGCATGTAGCATGGAAGTCGGGAACTCTTTATAAAGCAATCATGTGTCTTACGGATTCAAAGCGATTTTGATTACCAAAAGCATGTTTAGCTATAAGAGTTCATACCTCTATGCTTTCTTCGAATTTGTCCCTCCCCTGTTTGCTTGAATTCTATATGAAAAGTGGGGTTAGCAATTGTATTGTTGGAACATTCTCTTGAAGCTTGGGCAGAACAGATTACATCAAACCATTTGCTAGCAATTGTGTTTCAATTCTAAACTTCAGGTGGATTGGTTACTATTTTGTTTAGCACGAAGAGGCATGATTTTCATTCTCAAAGTGTATGCGGTTTCATTGTGATGGCTTTGTTGAAAATATGATAAGTGGTGTGGCATATGTTTAGTAGTTGTGTTTTGACATCGAACAAGTTAGTTGCTTGTTGCTTGATTTGGAGGAATATAATTTTGGCTATCATCTTCATACATTACGGTTTCACTAAGACAGCTTTGGTGGAGATATGAAGGAAGATTTGGTATTCGTTTAAAACTCCATTTTATGAGCTCCAAAGTCTATTTCCCTATATTTCTTTAGTCATTTAGTGATCATGAATCTGGGAAGAATATCTTGCACTGCCTCATGTTGTATGTTCATTTTGGAAAGAAGAATGTTGAAATGTCTCTTTGTATAAGTGAAGTATGGTTGCTTGAAATACTTCTTGTTAGTAGTAGTGGATTTTGGAGGTACCCTTATGCTTGTTTTGAGTTTAAATTCTTCTCTATTCCTTTGAGATTCATGTGAAAGTTATGTTGGCAACTATGATTCGGAAATATTTACACATTTCATGTTTTGAAGTTGGGTCTTAGTGGCATTGTTGAATTTCCAATATTAAGGGGATGACTTGGTATGAGAATATAGTTTCTTTCATTCCCAAATGTGCATGACTCCTTTATGATGGCTTTTGGTGGAAATGTGAAAGCTGATTTGGCATATGATTAATAGTTCTACTCGTAAGTTTCAAACGTATATTTTCTATGTTTCATCAATCATGAGTTGATTGGGAGAGGAGTTGAGATATTTTGCAAAATCTTTCCTATGCATTCATAATTCATTGTAGTGAAAGTAAGTATAAGGTGATTTGTAGTGTTTCATATGATTATTTGAGATGAAAGTTGTCTTGTTCCTTTATATGCTGTTTGAACTATTTTCTCTAAATTTTGGAGAGTAAGTTGGCATCAAACCCTTCTTCATGTGATTGCATATTTGATAGGAATATTAAATTTCAAGCTTTTATCAAAATTAGTTGTTTTATTGTTTGGCATAAATAGATATGGTTTCATATCCTCAAATGTGTATGATGCCGTTATGATCATTTTGTTGGGAGTATGAGAGGTATTTTCACATATGTTTTCTTTTGCGATTTTCAAAGCCATTCCCTCTATGCTCCCTTAGTTGCTTGTGGCTATGAATACTTTTGGAGAGAAGTGTGTTATATTAAGATGTCTCCTTGCATGAATAGTAGTATAGTTATTTGGAAGGTTTCTTTTAAATGTTGGGGGCATACTTAGTCATAAAGAGTTAATGGATTTCGAAGTGCTTTCATGCTTTCTCGAGTTTGGCTTTCTTCTTCACTTGTTTGAATTTTATGTAAAGTTGTGTTAGTAATTTTGTTGAAAAGTTTTTATGGATTTACCCCACACAAAAAAATAAGAGCACTCAATGTCTTGTGTTGGAAAGACTTTTTATGGATTTCTTATGGAGAGAATTTGGGTCACTTTGCTTATGAAGTTTTACAATTGTTACTTTGGGATTGACATTATTTTCATGCATGGTTTTGTGTTGGAGATTCTTTAAATTCTTTTTGGGATAAAGTGGTATTTCTAAGAGCTCTTTGATGTATTTTCTTTTTAGAATGAAGGGATATTTAGTGCATGAATTGTCCCTCTCTTGTTAGTATTTATGTCTAAAGTTGAGTTTGGGTTGAATATGGAAATGAAAGTTGCTTGTTTATGTTTTAGTTTTGGGAGCTTGTTTTCCCCTTCGCCACTTTGGGTTTCGTATAGGATATAGTGTAAGTTATTGAGTCGGAGTTTCTTGAGTGCTTTGTTTGGAATGTGGGAACAGCAAAGGGCGCCAAAACACCTTCTCCTCTATTCGTATTGTATCGAATTGGGGTGAAGGTTGTTTTAGAGGCATACTCGACTTCAAAGGGGTATGCCCAATAATAAAATGCCTACATTCCTTTTATCATTTTTTTTTAATTTTTATTCCTTCCTTTTGACATTTTGTCGCCTTTCTTTTTACTTCTCTACTCTCTACTATTATTCAACTTATTATTTTATGTTATTCCTGAATTCTTAAATTTATTGATATATGTACGAATGTCCGAAGGGTTAGAAAAGAACCTCCTTTTGTCCCTTATAACATTAGTGACACATAAGGACAAAAATTAAGGACCGAGTCTTAGATAACATAGACTTAGAATGCATGCTCCCTCATAGGATAGAGACACCGAAACATAAACTTAGTGACACATTTTCCTAGGTTTGTTGTGCCTTAATTCATTAATAATCAACCAACGAAACCTCTCTTAACCAATAATAGATCGCTTAATCTACTTTTCTTTTAATTTATAACAAACTAAAATAATTCAACAAAATTGGTTACTACTGGGTAACCCAGGCCTACGAGGCTATTAAGTTAGCCCCAAGGAGGGTGAAATAAACCTCACGGCCTCGGTGAGCAACAAAGGTAGTAATCAATCAAACACTAAAATAAAATCTTTAAAATTAATTCTAAAATATTAATACTTATACTTAAACTAAAGTTTCCCCTTAGCCTCCAACAAATTAAAACATAAGCAACTTTAGCTTAATCATCCTACATAGGACATACCCATAACCACACGGCCTGTTACACACACCTAGGCTTGTTTGTTAGGACACGACTCCTAGTTCTAGGTTAGGCCGATGTTTTGTTTTATTATTTGATGCCAATTACCCCTGCCAAATTAGAGAACCCCTGCATTGTTTTATATTTTAGCAATAATATGTGTATGTTTTATAAATGTGAATATTAAATTTGCTGTTAGTCACATTTTCATTTACCTGCATTTATTTTCTGAATGGCATCTACGCTCATTTGTGTATTTTTCTTTTATCTTGTCTTGCGAGGTACACTGGGCTACGCATGATCAAGAATCAATAAATGATTCGCTCGCTTAAAGCTATTAAGTGGCTGCGCCACAATCTTGCAAGGTTGATAATCAATGGATAGCTCGCTTGCTTGGAATTTTTAAGTGGCTGCGCCACAGTGAGGTATAATCTCTGCAACTTGTAAAGAAAATTTCTAATTATGTATCGAAACTGCTACACTCCACACACATCTTGTTATTAGCTTTTAGTTTAATACATATTCTAGCATGTTTAGGTAGTTAGCCATAGGTTAGTGCACTAACGAAGCTTTGGCCCTATAGGCCAAAGCTTGCCCCCCCCCCTTCTGTGAGCCCTAGAGACCCTTCTGGTCACCTTAGGCCTGTAGTGTAGGCCCACCTATTTGTGCCATGGGCACCGTTGTTTTCCCACACGAAGTGGGCACCGTTAGGATGTTCCATTTTCTCTTGGTTTTGGGTATGATACCCCCCACCTTTTGTGAGCCTTAGAGACCATTAGGGTCATTTAGGCCTGTAGTGTAGGCCACCTACTTGTACCATGTGCATCGTTATTTTCCCACATGAAGTGGGCACCGCTAGGATGATTTTCTATTGTGATGTGATGAGGATACCTTGCCTGGAGGGTATCCTTGGTGTGTTTATTTATTTATTTTCTGTACTCTGAATGTCATGCATGCATTCTTATACACTTTACTCCACAGTGCACTCCATCTATATACATGCATTACATTAGCATTACTCGAATGTAAATGTCACATTGTCTCTTAGTAATCTTTAGAACACTTTCACTTATGCATCCGTCTCATGCATCATATATGACGCTAGATAGATTTGTTTGCATATTATAGAGTCCCTGATTTAAATCTCTGAACTAAAAATTCTTGATTCCTTAGGATAGAGCCTCCTTATCTTACATACATGTAGGACGATTGATTGTGTTTAGGATGTTAGCTGGCAGCTCACTTCAGGCAAGCATAAGCCCAGATTGTACACCCCTCAATGTGTTTCTTTTCATCTTTGATGAATTCTGAGTCTGTCATTTCTTTTAGGATAGTAATCTGATTTTTGATCTTTTAAACTCAAAATTTTAATCATATCTTTATACATTTAAAAATATTTAATCACCATTAAGGATAAAGAGAAGAGTTTATCACCTTTGGAATATAACTTAGGAACTTTTTCTGTACACCAAATTAAGAAGAGAATAATACATCGTCCCTAATCGAGAGTTTTCTTAGGCCAAGGCCTAAGGTGTAATTAACCACGGGGGCTTGCGCCCGTGGGAGACTGATCCCCATATCAAATAAATCCCATTCGAGCTGATGTATCGAATGGGGGAAATCTCGTGACCTTTTGGGTCATATATATTATTATCCATCGAGGTGTGTAGGCGAAAGCCGCTATCCTCTATGGCTAATCGTATGTATGACTCCATCTGCTCTTCCATTGGCCTGCTTGGGTAGAGTGTAAAGGCCTACGATCGTTTTGTCCTACGGGATAGTGCGATCGTACCCTTTGTATTCTGTTCCACACAAGCAGAATCCTTTCGGAGACCCACAGATTTCTGGCGACCACTGTGGGACAAGTTTCTCTCTCCATCTTTGGATGCTGTATTATTTTTTTCTGTAGGTATTCCTAATTTGGTGCCTAGTTTGAGTTCCTCCTTTCTATTCCACTCTCTTCTCTTCATGCTTAATGAAGTTAGATGTTTTCAATGTATAAAGATTTAATTAAAATTTTGAGTTTATTAGATCTTTGTCCTTAATTGTCAAATTCAAATCCAGATCAATCTGTTTCTATCCTTCTTACTCAAATCAAGTTTTCAATTTCAATCAATTCTTAGTTGGAATTCTCTTAGGCTTAATCTTGACTTATATCATTTCAAATGAAAGTTCATATTCTATTTTTGATTACATGATTCATATACTTGACATAAACTCTACTCTCCATCATCTCTCTAATTTCAGCCTTTTAGATTGGGTCTTGATTCATATCAGTCTAAATAAGAATCCAGATTCTATCTTTAATGGTGGGATCCTTAAATTTGACATATTCAAAGTTTTCAAAATGGAAAATTAATTTGAGAAAAGTTTGAGGGTTTCAAATAAAAGATAAACTTTTGAGAAAATTTTTCTTAGAGAGTATGTGACTTATTTTTCTTAATGAAAATTTACCCCTATTTTATTTAAAATATGAAGTGTTGTTGGTTGACTCCTTTAAACACTTAGAGAAGAAAATTTTTGATGATCTATGAAAGAGTATGTCTCCTCCCGCCCATTCCTTGTATTGGGTGATTCTCATTTTTGAATTAAAATCTATGTCAAATTGAAATTGGGCATAGAAATGAAAATTTTCTCCATTATCTTGCAATTTTCTATCTTGTAGGCATCTTTTGCATACCAATGAATCTACCTTATAATTTTCTTAATCAGGTTGTTCACCTTTATCATAAGATCGAGTTTGTTTTGTGAACTTGCCTTCCTTACATAAGAGAGTGAGTTTTCTTCTCTTATATTTGGAAGATAATTTCACAACTGAGAAATCTTTTTTTAGAGATTTAGAAAGGAAGTCAATTATAAAAATGAAAAGATGCGCAAAGTGCGCCAAAAATGAAAAGATGCGCAAAGTGCGCCAAAAATGAAAAGATGCGCAAAGTGCGCCAAATTTGAAAGATACACAAAGTGTATCAAAAAAGTGAAAGGATGTACAAAGTACATCAAAATTAAGAAAGAGGCACAAAATGAGCCCAAAATGAATAAGTAATTGACTTCCCTTTCTTGTAAATCTTTAAATCTCAAAAAACTCATATGTCTTTTGATATTTTTGATACCTGAGTTTGAAAATCATGACTTTGGATTCATCATTATGCAATGATATTCTATAAGATATAAGATATTTTTCATGCAAGAAGGTTGAAGAAGATTTAATTTCTTTCTCTAATTTAAATCTCTTTTGAGTTAGATTTCAATTCAAAAATTTCATGTCTAAGGGGGAGAACCCAGTTTGGCTTGTAGGGAGCTTGACTTGGGTTAGCAAATTTTAAATCCCTAATCTTTTTGGGTTTAGATGGAGCCAACTAACTTCTTACTGAATTTTCAAATTTGGTCCCATTTGTCATTTTTGACTGGGTTCATATAATCAAGAGGTAAATTTTTTCATTCTTAAAAATAATGCTCCTACTCTTTGATTAAATTTCTACTCTTTAAAAAAAATATATGAATCAAACTTATCCCAATTAATTGGTGAGTATTTAACAACTCTTAGTGTTTCTACTATTGAGTATGTTTAAATATTCACCTTATCCTTTTGAAAATTCATGCATGAAAATTTTTGAATCCCAACATTTGATTATATCTTATTCTTATGGACTGATGTGATCCTTTCCCCGATTGCACTCTCTTTTTGAATCCTGGTTGTTTTGAGTCATGGTTGTTTTGCTTAGAAATGACCATTTGGTGTGCATTTATTCTCTTGATATTCTATATGCCGCCATTTCTTGTTTGGGAGTCACCCTCCCATTCAAGTTATTGATTTTGTCCACTTGTTTGGGAGTCACTCTCCCATTCAAGTTGTTGAGTTTTGTTCACTTGTTTGGGAGCCACTATCCCATTCAAGTTGTTGGTTTTTGTTCACTTATTTGGGAGCCACTATCCCATTCAAGTTGTTAGTTTTGTCTACTTGTTTGGGAGCCACCCTCCCATTCAAGTTATTGAGTTTTGTCCGCTTGTTTGGGAGCCACTCTCCCATTCAAGTTGCTGGTTTTGTCCACTTGTTTGGGAGCCACCCTCCCATTCAAGTTGTTGTTTTTTTTTTTTTGTTCACTTGTTTGGGAGCCACTATCCCATTCAAGTCATCTCTCTTTGCTCACTTGTTTGGGGATCCGCTATCTCATTCAAGTTGTTGGTTTTTATCCACTTGTTTGGGAGTCACTCTCCTATTCAAGTTGTTGAGTTTTCTCACTTGTTTGGGAGCTACCCTCCCATTCAGGTTGTTGGTTTTATCCACTTGTTTGGGATCCACTATCTCATTCAAGTTATTGAGTTTTATCCACTTGTTTGGGAGTCACTCTTCTATTCAAGTTGTTGAGTTTTCTCACTTGTTTGGGAGCCACCCTCCCATTCAGGTTGTTAGTTTTGTCCACTTGTTTGGGATCCACTATCCCATTCAAGTTATTGAGTTTTGTCCACTTGTTTGGGAGTCACTCTCCTATTCAAGTTGTTGAGTTTTCTCACTTGTTTGGGAGCCACCCTCCCATTCAGGTTGTTAGTTTTGTCCACTTGTTTGGGATCCACTATCCCATTCAAGTTATTGAGTTTTGTCCACTTGTTTGGGAGTCACTCTCCTATTCAAGTTGTTGAGTTTTTTCACTTGTTTGGGAGCCACCCTCCCATTCAGGTTGTTGGTTTTGTCCACTTGTTTGGGATCCACTATCCCATTCAAGTTATTGAGTTTTGTCCACTTGTTTGGGAGTCACTCTCCTATTCAAGTTGTTGAGTTTTCTCACTTGTTTGGGATCCACCCTCCCATTCAGGTTGTTGGTTTTGTCCACTTGTTTGGGATCCACTATCCCATTCAAGTTATTGAGTTTTGTCCACTTGTTTGGGATCCACTATCCCATTCAAGCTGTTGAGTTTTATTCACTTGTTTGGGATCCACTATCCCATTCAAGTTATTGAGTTTTGTTCACTTGTTTGGGTGTCACCATCCCATTCAAGTCATCTCTCTTTCCCCACTTGTTTGGGAGTCACCATCCCATTCAAGTTGTTGAGCTTTGTCCACTTGTTTGGGATCCACTATCCTATTCAAGTTATTATTTTGGTTCACTTGTTTGGGAGTCACTCTCCCATTCAAGTCCTGATTATATTTCTTAGTTAGGTTCATTCCCTTGATCTTTCTATATGTGATTATTATGTTCTTCCTCATATTGATGTCATGACATCGTTTCCCTGATTTTGCATAAGAATACTCATCTTCTTTCCATATTGGTGCTCCTCTACGGACAGACCCGTATGGGGTGTTTTCCCTTCGATGTTACTTTTGGGATTCCCTTGTTCAGGAAGTCCCTTTTGTCACTCCTTTCACTCTTTGTTTTGTCATTTCGAATATGGTCAGGCAAACATTGAGTTTCTCCCATTCACTGTTTCGATCTGGTCAGGTGAATATGGGATCTTTACCCGCCCTTCTATTCTGCTGTTTCGATCTGGTCAGGCAGACAGTTGATTCTTTTCTTCCTTGCTCTTACTCACTGTTTCGATCTGGTCAGGTGAGTATTGGGCTGTCCTCATTCACTATTGCGAATATGGTCAGGTGAATGTTGGACCTTTCTTTTCTTTTGCACTGCTGTTGCGAATAGGGTCAGGCAGGCATTAGACTTTTGGGGAAGCTCTTTGTTCGCTGTTGCGAATATGGTCAAGTGGACATTGAGCTATTCTCATTCGCTGTTGCGAATATGGTCAGGCGAATGTTGAATTCACCCCCTTTCTCTTTTCACCCTTTGTCTCGCTGTTGCGAATGTGGTCAGGCGAACATTGGGTAGTCCTCGTCACCGTTGTGAATATGGTCAGGTGAATGTTGGACTCTTTCTCTTTTATCCTGCTGTTGCGAATATGGTCAGGCAGACATTAGACTTCTGGGAAGCTTGTTACATATCATTTTCGAATTTGGTCAGGTGTGTGATGAGTTGTTCTTTATCCACTGTTTTCGAATACAGGTCAGGTGGATATCGAACTGTTTTTCATTCGTCATTTTTGAATTTGGTCAGACGAATGCTGAACTTCCCCTTTTGGTTGGGTGCCCGACAGAGTCCCTGGGAGGCATACTTCACCACCTCTTCATTCCCCCTGTTTTCATTTCCTGCTTGGGAGTTGTTGAGTTTTCTTCACTCTTTGTTTCGCCGTTTTTGAATTTGGTCAGGCAAACATTGAGTCGTCCCATTCACCGTTTTCGAATTTGGTCAGGTGAGTGTTGGACTCTTTCTCTTTTGTCCCGCCGTTTTTGAATTTGGTCAGGCGGACATTAGATCCTGGGACGCTCTTTACACTCCATTTTCGAATTTGGTCAGGTGTGTATTGAGTTGGTTCTTTATTCACCGTTTTCGAATTTGGTCAGGTGGATATTGAACGATTCTCATTCGTCGTTTTCAAATTTGGTTAGACAAATGTTGAATTCCCCTTTCTCTTTCACTCTTTATTTCACCGTTTTCAAATTTGGTCAGGCAAACATTGAGTCGTCCCATTCACCGTTTTCGAATTTGGTCAAGTGAGTGTTGGACTTTTTCTCTTTTGTCCCGCCGTTTTTGAATTTGGTCAGGCGGACATTAGATCCTGGGATGCTCTTTACACTCTGTTTTCGAATTTGGTCAGGTGTGTATTGAGTAGGTCCTTTATTCACCGTTTTCGAATTTGGTCAGGTGGATATTGAACTATTCTCATTCGTCGTTTTCGAATTTGGTCAGACGAATGTTGGACTCCCTTCTCCCTTCACTCTTTGTTCTGCCATTTTCGAATTCGGTCAGGCGAACATCGAGTTATCCCCATTCGCCGTTTTCGAATATGGTCAGGTGGATGTGGGACTCCCTTCTCCTTTCTCTATTCTGCTGTTGCGATGTGGTCAGGTAGATAGATGATTTCATTATTTTCTTGGATTATTCTTTCTCCTTGCTTTCCCTTTATTGTTACTCTCTGTTATTTGCTATGATTTTGAAATTGTTGTTGGACTCTTTCCTCGCTCCATCTTAGACATTTGTTCTAGGTGATCATCGAGTGTCCCTTGTCCTTTCCCACCCTCGACCTCCGGTCGAGTGGTTGTTGACTTTTTGGAGTGATTGTTCACTTCCCTAGTGGCTGTTGAGTTTGCTAGTGGTTGTTTACTTTCGTGGTGGTTGTTCATTTTCCTAGTGGTTCACTTTTCTAGTGGTTGTTGAGTTACTTTCCTTACTCCTTCTCACTGTTTCGATCTGGTCAGGTGAGCTTCGAGTAGTTCTTGTTCGTCGTTTCGATTTGGTCAGGCGAGCGCTGGGTTTCTTTCTCTTTTCCTTCTCTCCCACCATGCCTGCATGATTGTATGATCATTGCATAACTGGTTGATTGGTTGAATGTGTGTGTGGTCATTGCTCGATTGTGTGGTTATGAGATTGATTACTCATTGCATGATTGTAGGATGATCATTGTATGTTGGATTGCTTGTTGTACGATTGAGTGATTGTTGGATATTTAAGTTTGTTGCATGATCATATGATTGTTGCATGATTCGATGATAGTGTGATCACGTAATCATCGCATAGTTTTATGATCATTGTGTGATTATTGCATGATCACTTGCTTGCTAGCATACTATTTGATGTGATTAGATGATTATGACTTATTTATCATATGATTGTGTGGTTACTATGTGATCGCATGATTGAAATATGATTAAATTATTGCTATATGATTAGTTGAATGTAGCGTGGTTATGTGATGTTTGTCTAATTATATAATATTATAATTTGGTGGTGTGATTATTTGATCGTATGATTATGTGATTGATGCATGGTTGCATGAGCATTGTGTGACTGTGTGATCATAGCATGGTGGGATGCTTTTTGTATGATTGTTGTGTGATTGTATGTTCCTTAATCCCTATTAGTTGGTTGTAGGATTGCATCTTTCTAGTGAGTCTAGGGTTGCATCTTCCTAGTGAGTCTAGGGTTGCATCTTCCTAGTGAGTCTCATTCGTTGGTTGTTGGGTTGTACCTTCTTAGGGCTAAGGAGGTCAACGCCAACACGTACGGTTCACTTATCAGTCACCGCACCTGTTGGGGTTGTGTTTGTTGACCTCGTTTTTTATTTCGATTTGCCCTCGAGCGCGTTTGAGCGAGCCTCGTCAAGCTCGACTCGATCCGAATCAGCGTCAATTCGAGTTTGTTTTTATTGAGTTAATTTGGTCGAGCTCGAGTTAGCCCGAATCAAGTCGAATTAGGTTTGGTTTAAACCTGATTTTGATTTAATCAATCCAACTCGATGCCAGTTAGATTTCATTTGACTTTCTAAGTTTTTTTGAATCCATTTCTAAATCGGGAAATCGAGCGAATGGCCCGATCTTGCTTTGAGCTGGCGTGCTCTACATTGTCGGTCAGAAACCCTGCAATCCTGAGATTTTTTTTTTCTGCGGCTCGAGCAGGTATCGGGCAGGGGGTCTCGATTCAAGGGGGATTTTCTCGCAAGACCTCCGGCTCGGACTCCGGTTCTCCCTTCGGTTGGCGCGGCCAGACTTCTCTGCTAAAAAGCTCAGAGGCGGAACTCCCTCCTCCGGATCTCTCGTTCGCGAAGCCTAGGAGCGGCCGAATCCCCCTTCCTTCGTCGCTCCCTATACGCCGGAGCCAGCCTCCCGCGACCCCTTCGTTTCCTTCTGGATTGGACGAGACCCGAGCCCCATTCCTTCCCCCTCTCTCTCTCGTTTCCCTGGTTCGCACCCTCAGCCCTAGCCGACTGATCTCCTTAAGGCAGCAGGACCCGAAGCCCCCTCCCATTCTCTCCCTGTTCTCGAGCCCTAGGCGGAACCGACCCAGCCTCGACGGCCTTGCCCTAGCCTAACTCGACACCGGTTTCCTTCCATTTGCAAGGTGAGTTTCTTCCTTTTCTTTTCCTACTTCTTCTTCTTCTCATTCTTGTTCTCCCATTCCTTCTTCTCCTCCTCCTCCCTTTCTCCCTTTTCTCCTTCCTCCTCTCAACAGATTTTATCCCTTCATAATGGATGTTACTACTATCTGTACATAATTATGGGAATAGTCCAAGACTCAAGTGATTCAGTTAAGCCTATTTATGGAAGTGAAGGAATACATCACAGATTTGTTTTCTATGATTATGCGTTGCCTCTTGCAATGTTCTTCTATCACTTCTGTTTGGGAAATGAGTATTGCATATTATATTGGGATTCAATGTTGTTTGTTATATTATGACATTATTTTTTTTTTATGAAGTTCTTGAGATTAATGAGCATATTAATTCATATGTTTAAAAATATATATATGCTTAACAAATAGAGAAGTATGTTTGCTTTTAAATTTTATTGTCATTTGCATTATTTGAGAGATCCCCTTTACAACATACTTTCCAATTATGGTTGGTTGTAGTGTCCAAATTTATTCATACATTGGTAAAGTGAAGAGGGGATTGAGGCTAACGTTTGTGTGATGCATCAACATAAATCATCTCCTCCTGGTCTATATTTTATTTTCATGACCTTTTCTTAGATCTTTGAAGTTGATGGCTGCATTGTTCTTTTCTTTTAGCCACACTCTCCTTTTCTTGTAATGGTTTTGACGGCAAAGGAACGATGAAGGATGGAATGATGAACTTTTGTTTATAATCCTTTTTTGGGTTTTCTCAACTATGAGAGACTTCTTTTGATTTATTTGAACATTGCCGATGGTTGGTTTTCATAAGTCTATTGATGCCTACACATGCTTTTGATAGCAGGATGGATGTAGTGCTTGCATCCTTTATGAGTTTAAGATTGGAAAGATCTTTTCATATGTTTGTTGGCATGTAGCATGGAAGTCGGGAACTCTTTATAAAGCAATCATGTGTCTTACGGATTCAAAGCGATTTTGATTACCAAAAGCATGTTTAGCTATAAGAGTTCATACCTCTATGCTTTCTTCGAATTTGTCCCTCCCCTGTTTGCTTGAATTCTATATGAAAAGTGGGGTTAGCAATTGTATTGTTGGAACATTCTCTTGAAGCTTGGGCAGAACAGATTACATCAAACCATTTGCTAGCAATTGTGTTTCAATTCTAAACTTCAGGTGGATTGGTTACTATTTTGTTTAGCACGAAGAGGCATGATTTTCATTCTCAAAGTGTATGCGGTTTCATTGTGATGGCTTTGTTGAAAATATGATAAGTGGTGTGGCATATGTTTAGTAGTTGTGTTTTGACATCGAACAAGTTAGTTGCTTGTTGCTTGATTTGGAGGAATATAATTTTGGCTATCATCTTCATACATTACGGTTTCACTAAGACAGCTTTGGTGGAGATATGAAGGAAGATTTGGTATTCGTTTAAAACTCCATTTTATGAGCTCCAAAGTCTATTTCCCTATATTTCTTTAGTCATTTAGTGATCATGAATCTGGGAAGAATATCTTGCACTGCCTCATGTTGTATGTTCATTTTGGAAAGAAGAATGTTGAAATGTCTCTTTGTATAAGTGAAGTATGGTTGCTTGAAATACTTCTTGTTAGTAGTAGTGGATTTTGGAGGTACCCTTATGCTTGTTTTGAGTTTAAATTCTTCTCTATTCCTTTGAGATTCATGTGAAAGTTATGTTGGCAACTATGATTCGAAAATATTTACACATTTCATGTTTTGAAGTTGGGTCTTAGTGGCATTGTTGAATTTCCAATATTAAGGGGATGACTTGGTATGAGAATATAGTTTCTTTCATTCCCAAATGTGCATGACTCCTTTATGATGGCTTTTGGTGGAAATGTGAAAGCTGATTTGGCATATGATTAATAGTTCTACTCGTAAGTTTCAAACGTATATTTTCTATGTTTCATCAATATGAGTTGATTGGGAGAGGAGTTGAGATATTTTGCAAAATCTTTCCTATGCATTCATAATTCATTGTAGTGAAAGTAAGTATAAGGTGATTTGTAGTGTTTCATATGATTATTTGAGATGAAAGTTGTCTTGTTCCTTTATATGCTGTTTGAACTACTTTCTCTAAATTTTGGAGAGTAAGTTGGCATCAAATCCTTCTTCATGTGATTGCATATTTGATAGGAATATTAAATTTCAAGCTTTTATCAAAATTGGTTGTTTTATTGTTTGGCATAAATAGATATGGTTTCATATCCTCAAATGTGTATGATGCCGTTATGATCGTTTTGTTGGGAGTATGAGAGGTATTTTCACATATGTTTTCTTTTGCGATTTTCAAAGCCATTCCCTCTATGCTCCCTTAGTTGCTTGTGGCTATGAATACTTTTGGAGAGAAGTGTGTTATATTAAGATGTCTCCTTGCATGAATAGTAGTATAGTTATTTGGAAGGTTTCTTTTAAATGTTGGGGGCATACTTAGTCATAAAGAGTTAATGGATTTCGAAGTGCTTTCATGCTTTCTCGAGTTTGGCTTTCTTCTTCACTTGTTTGAATTTTATGTAAAGTTGTGTTAGTAATTTTGTTGAAAAGTTTTTATGGATTTACCCCACACAAAAAAATAAGAGCACTCAATGTCTTGTGTTGGAAAGACTTTTTATGGATTTCTTATGGAGAGAATTTGGGTCACTTTGCTTATGAAGTTTTACAATTGTTACTTTGGGATTGACATTATTTTCATGCATGGTTTTGTGTTGGAGATTCTTTAAATTCTTTTTGGGATAAAGTGGTATTTCTAAGAGCTCTTTGATGTATTTTCTTTTTAGAATGAAGGGATATTTAGTGCATGAATTGTCCCTCTCTTGTTAGTATTTATGTCTAAAGTTGAGTTTGGGTTGAATATGGAAATGAAAGTTGCTTGTTTATGTTTTAGTTTTGGGAGCTTGTTTTCCCCTTCGCCACTTTGGGTTTCGTATAGGATATAGTGTAAGTTATTGAGTCGGAGTTTCTTGAGTGCTTTGTTTGGAACGTGGGAACAGTAAAGGGCGCCAAAACACCTTCTCCTCTATTCGTATTGTATCGAATTGGGGTGAATGTTATTTTAGAGGCATACTCGACTTTAAAGGGGTATGCCCAATAATAAAATGCCTACATTCCTTTTATCATTTTTTTTTAATTTTTATTCCTTCCTTTTGACATTTTGTCGCCTTTCTTTTTACTTCTCTTCTCTCTACTATTATTCAACTTATTATTTTATGTTATTCCTGAATTCCTAAATTTATTGATATATGTACGAATGTCCGAAGGGTTAGAAAAGAACCTCCTTTTGTCCCTTATAACATTAGTGACACATAAGGACAAAAATTAAGGACCGAGTCTTAGATAACATAGACTTAGGGTGCATGCTCCCTCATAGGATAGAGACATCGAAACATAAACTTAGTGACACATTTTCCTAGATTTGTTGTGCCTTAATTCATTAATAATCAACCAACGAAACCTCTCTTAACCAATAATAGATCGCTTAATCTACTTTTCTTTTAATTTATAACAAACTAAAATAATTCAACAAAATTGGTTACTACTGGGTAACCCAGGCCTACGAGGCTATTAAGTTAGCCCCAAGGAGGGTGAAATAAACCTCACGGCCTCGGTGAGCAACAAAGGTAGTAATCAATCAAACACTAAAATAAAATCTTTAAAATTAATTCTAAAACATTAATACTTATACTTAAACTAAAGTTTCCCCTTAGCCTCCAACAAATTAAAACATAAGCAACTTTAGCTTAATCATCCTACATAGGACATACCCAAAACCACACGGCCTGTTACACACACCTAGGCTTGTTTGTTAGGACACGACTCCTAGTTCTAGGTTAGGCCGATGTTTTGTTTTATTATTTGATGCCAATTACCCCTGCCAAATTAGAGAACCCCTGTATTGTTTTATATTTTAGCAATAATATGTGTATGTTTTATAAATGTGAATATTAAATTTGCTGTTAGTCACATTTTCATTTACCTGCATTTATTTTCTGAATGGCATCTATGCTCATTTGTGTATTTTTCTTTTATCTTGTCTTGCGAGGTACACTGGGCTACGCATGATCAAGAATCAATAAATGATTCGCTCGCTTAAAGCTATTAAGTGGCTGCGCCACAATCTTGCAAGGTTGATAATCAATGGATAGCTCGCTTGCTTGGAATTTTTAAGTGGCTGCGCCACAGTCAGGTATAATCTCTGTAACTTGTAAAGAAAATTTCTAATTATGTATCGAAACTGCTACACTCCACACACATCTTGTTATTAGCTTTTAGTTTAATACATATTCTAGCATGTTTAGGTAGTTGGCCATAGGTTAGTGCACTAACGAAGCTTTGGCCCTATAGGACAAAGCTTGCCCCCCCTTCTGTGAGCCCTAGAGACCCTTCTGGTCACCTTAGGCCTAGGGGTGCCAATATTTGACACGACCCGAAAACCCGACTCGAACCCGACTCGAAAATTTCGGGTTTGGGTCAACCCGAACCCGAAACGGGTCGGGTTCGGGTTCAACAATTCGACCCGCTTCAAAAATTGGGTCGGGTTCGGGTTGACCCTTTGACCCGAAATTGACACGAATTTCACCCGAAAACCCATTTTTGACCCGGCAACCCGAGATTGACCCGTTTTCGACCCGTTTTTGACCCGAAAAGCGGATATTGACCCGTTTTTTGACCCGAAAACTTGCATTTTTTTAGTCGGCTCCGGGTCATTCGGGTCGTGTCAGGTTGACCCGGACCCGAAGCGGGTCGGGTTCGGGTCGGAAAAACCGACCCGTTTGCAAAAACGGGTCGGGTTCGGGTTGACCCGAATAGTGTCAGGTCAGTTTCGGGTTCGACCCGAACCCGACCCGTGACCCGAAATTGACACCCCTACTTAGGCCTGTAGTGTAGGCCCACCTATTTGTGCCATGGGCACCGTTGTTTTCCCACACGAAGTGGGCACCGTTAGGATGTTCCATTTTCTCTTGGTTTTGGATATGATACCCCCCACCTTTTGTGAGCCTTAGATACCATTGTTGACCTCGTTTTTATCTTGATTTGCCCTCGAGCACGTTTGATCAAGCCTCGTCAAGCTCGATTCGATCTTAATCGGCGTCAATTCGAGTTTGCTTTTATTGAGTTAATTTGGTCGAGTCGAGCCCGAGTTGAGCCCGAGCTAACCCAGGTTTGGTCAAATTAGGTCCGATCTGAGCCTAATTTCAGCCCAATATGCCCAATTTAATTGCAATTGAGCCCTAATTGACTTTCTAATACATTTGAATCTTGTTCCTGAATCGAGAAATGGATCAACGGTCCCGATTTGATCGAAACCCGAAATCTGCCGTTGCCGGGCACCTCGATCGCGTGCTATCCTCATTTAGGGAAATATTAAGGGAGATTTCGAGAGAGGAAGGGGGGGCAGAGTCCATTTCCGTGCTTAGAAGAAACGGAAAGACGTCCCTCGAGAGGTAGAAGGCGAACGGCCCGCCCGAGACAAGAGAGGGAGACATTCTGACCTCTTCGCTCTCTCGCGGCTCCCTCTCGTCTCTCTCGGTTCGCACACCCCAGGCAAGCAGGCGGAAAGCTCCGCCCCCCTCCTCTCCAGAGACTTCCCATTCTCGCGTTCCCTCCATGGGCCCTGGCTCTCTGTTCGCAGGGGCCAAGCCGAAGCCTCCGCCCCTCTCCCCCGTTCGGACATCCCAGGCGGAACCCTCTCCCTCTCTCGGTCTCTCCCTGTGTTCGCAAACCAGGCAGAAGACCTCCGCTTCCTGGCTCTCTCTCTCTCGGTTCGCCAAAGGCCCAGGCGGAGTCCCCCTGATCTCCTGATTCGCAAACCCTCAAACGAAGTCGGATCCCATTCGCGAGGCCCGTCCGACTCCCCTCTAGGACCGAACCCACAGCCGGCTTTCTCCATCCCGTTCGTAGTCTGCCCTACCCAATCCGAGCAGATTTCATTAAACTGCAGATAAAAAAACTATGTGTGGGATGATAGCATGGTTTTAGATGGATTGTTTTGTGCCAACTCTCATGTGGCGTATGCTAGGTGTTTGACTGAATATCCCAAAGGTATCATTTTCTTCATCTTTTCACTGTCTTGGATATCATCTATGCAAGGTTTTGATGTAAGAATAAAATAGAATATGCATACGACGTTTTTTTTTTTTTTTTTCTTTCCTTTCTTGGTGTTATGATGATTATGATGATTTAGATTTTAGCTATAAATTTCACAAGGCTGTTATCGAATATCTTTATATCTTCTATGGTGATGATGTAGTGTGTTTGGGATGGTTCAGAGCTTCTTTGGCAACTGCACAAGTATAGTTACCATGAGGATTCATGCAATAGTTATTGGCGGAATGTTTCTGGACGTTCTTTACTTTGTGACATCCACAATCATATGAGTTTTTCTTATATATATATATATTAGAAATTTGCACGAGATCATAAGCATGAGAATTTCTTTGTATCCCCATTAGTTGTATTTGTTCTATAAATAGCAATTGGTTGAAGTTGGTTTACTTTTTTGCGTCATCCAGTTCAGAGTTTATCTTCATAAAAGTGAGTCTTGTTGGAGAGATTATACGCATGTTTAATTTGTATTTAATATTAGAAAATAGTTTGTTTGAATGTGTGAATGAGTGTGTCTCATGCTGCGAGTTCGTATCTAGGCATTTGAAGAAGGTCTTTTGGATAATTGTGTTGAGAGCTTATGAGTTGTTGGAAGTGGTTTGCCCTGTCCTGTTTCATGCTCCTAATGGATTTGCAACGTTATATGTTATGACACAAAGCATGTTTATAAGTTCATATTAGAGCTTCTTTCAAACTTTCAATGGCATATAACATGGAATTTGGAAATTCATTGGAAAGTGATCACATGTCTCATAGACTTAAAGTTATGTTATTTGTGATATCAGAGGCTTATTTAGCTATAAGGAATTATTGGATTTTGAATTGCCATTGTGCCTTCTCAAATCTCATTTCTTCTTCATTTACTTGAATTTCATATTAAGATAGTATTGGCAATTGTTGGAAGGTTTTTATGGTGTATTGTGTTTCAATTTTGAGCATACTTTAGATTTAACATGAAGTGATTTGGTTGTGATGGAAAGTGATTCATGCACAAATAAGCAAACTTTATGAAATTCCAGGATTTTTCTTCCCTCTTGCTATTAGGAATGACAATGAAATGTTCTTCTTGAGACTATATTTCTACCTTAAAACCTTGGGAATTCAAAATGCATGTTTTCCTTGAAAAGAAGTATAATGGTCCTTGATCTCTTGAGCTATATTTTGTTACAAGTTCTTGAGTTATTGAGCTTTGATTTACTAAGTGGAGTAGGGCTATTTTTCCTCTTTCCCATATGATGATGTTGATATTGAATTCTTGGCAAGTAATGGTTGTGTATTTGATATTAAAAGTGGAAACTGTGAGTATTGTTGCAAATTTCCATATGCTTCATGTTTCAATTTTGGGAGTGTATAGCTTAAATGTAAGCTTGTATGCTTCATGATTGGGTAGTTTTCTTTAAAGTTTTTTTTTTTGAAAAGAAGTTTGTTGCGTTTGTTTCTTTCGTGCGATTTTGCATAGATATTCAAGTTGAAATATGATTTTGGTATATCGTTATACATTCGGCATGAGAACAAGCTTGTGATTATGAGTTGGAAGCTTTCTTAGGCTATTTAAGATCATATGGTGTAGAGGTCAGAAGTTTGTTAAAGAGCATTTATGCATTTTTCTCTCTCAACGGTAAGCATTAGTAAGGCTTTCACGAAATATTTTGGAAAGAAGTTGTGGGCACTTGTGTTGAAATGTTACCATAGTGCCTTGCGTTTCAGATAAGAATTTTGTTTAAGATAAATTTAATATTTTGTTGAAGTGGTTAGAATGATCTCTCAAGTTCTTGGAAAGAATGAAATGTTTTTTTTTGAATTGCCCTTTTTAGCTTTTGGATTCCATTTAGATGATATTGTTGGGTTGGAACATGGGCATGTCTAGATCTCTCTTTATTTGTTTGAGCTTTGTGTAAGAAGCATGTGGCCAATTATGTGTAAATGTCTCTTGAGCTTTGGAGGATAAATTTACATCAGAACTCTTTCTCATAATTGCAATTAAGTTGAGATTCAACATCACACAAATTATTTATTTGTTGCTTGATCTGGAGAAATATAACTTGGGTTTTCATCTTTATACATGTATAGTTTCGTTAAGATAGCTTTGGTGGGAATATGAAGGAAAATTTGGTATTTGTTTAAAACATCATCTATGAATTCTAAAGTCTGGTCTCCAGCATTCCTTTTGGTCTTTTAGTGATCATGAGTCCTGAGAAGGCTATCTTGCATTATTTCATGTTGCATGTTCACTTTGGGAATGAAATATGTTGGTAAGTGGTTTATTTAAAGAACCGCTTCGCTGTTGGGCATAAAAAAATATAATCCTCATTCTCATAACTATAGTAGAAGTGTAAGAAATGGTTTGATGTATGTTCAAAGCTTCATTTGTGAATTTAAAAGCATCTCCCTATGTTCTGTTGGTAACTTGGTATTGTGAGTTTCCTTTTGGAAGGTGATTTGTATTGCTTGATGCTATGTTTTGTAGAAGAAGCGTGATAGTATATGCCTTTGCATTTGCATGGAGAAGTAAGTGTTTACTTAGGAGTATTTTGTGAGTGTTGGAAGCTTCATGAAAAACTTTGTGAATTGTTTTGTACTAAGAAGTTTTGTGATATGCTTTATGAATGCTTTATAATGGCAAGCTTTACGAACTTTTCCTGTTGGATATTTTTTTTTCATGGATTTACCCCACACCAAAATAAAAGCACTCAATTGTTTTGTGTCAGAAAAGACTTTTTATGGACTTCTTATGAAGAGAATTTGGGTCACCTTGTTTATGAAGTTTTACAATTGTTACTTTGGGATTGACATTATTTCCATGCATGGTTTTGTGTTGGAGATTATTTAAGTTCTTTTTGGGATAAAGTGGTATTTATAAGAGCTCTCTAATGTCTTTCTTTTTTTTTTAGAATGAAGTGATGTTTAGTGTATGAATTGTCTCTCTTGTTAGTATTTATTTCTAAAGTTGAGTTTGGATTGAATGTGAAATGAAAGTTGCTTGTTTATGTGCTAGTTTTGGGAGCTTGTTTTCCCCTTCGCCACTTAGGGTTTCGTATAGGATATAGTGTAAGTTATTGAGTCGGATTTTCTTGGGTGCTTTGTTTGGAACGTGGGGACAGCAAAGGGCGCCAAAACACCTTCTCCTCTATTCGTATTGTATCGAATTGGGGTGAAGGTCGTTTTAGAGGCATACTTGACTTCAAAGGGGTATGCCCAATAATAAAACGCCTACATTCCTTTTATCATTTTTGATTTCCATTCCTTCCTTTTGACATTTTATTATCTTTCTCTTTACTTCTCTCCTCTCTACTGCTATTCTACTTACTATCTTATTTTATTCATAGATTCTTAAGTTTATTGATATATGTATGGATGTCCAAAGGGTTAGAAAAGAACTTCCTTTTATCCCCTATAACACTAGTGACACCTAGGGACAAAAATTAAGAATCGAGTCTTAGATAACATAGACTTAGGGTGCATGCTCCTTATAGGATAGAGACATCAAAACATAAACTTAGCGACACATTTTCCTAGGTTTGTTGTGCCTTAATTAATTAATAATCAACCAACAAAATCTCCCTTAACCAATAATAGATTGCTTAATCTACTTTTCTTTTAATTTATAACAAACTAAAATAATTCAACAAAATTGGTTACTACTGGGTAACCCAGGCCTACGAGGCTATTAAGTTAGCCCCAAGGAGGGTGAAATAAACCTCACGGCCTCGGTGAGCAACAAAGGTAGTAATCAATCAAACACTAAGATAAAATCTTTAAAATTAATCCTAAGACATTAATACTTATATGTAAATTAAAGCATCCCTTTACCTTCAACAAATCAAATTACAAACAACTTTAGCTAAGTCATCCTATATAGGACATATCCAAAACCACACAGCCTGTTACACACACCTAGGCTTGTTTGTTAGGACACGACTTCTAGTCCTGGGTTAGGCCGATATTTTGTTTTATTATTTGATGCCAATTACCCCTGCCAAATTAGAGAACCCCTGCATTGTTTTATATTTTAACAATAATATGTATATGTTTTATAAATGTGAATATTAAATTTGCTGTTAGTCACATTTTCATTTACCTGCATTTATTTTCTGAATGGCATCTACGCTCATTTGTGTATTTTTCTTTTATCTTGTCTTGCGAGGTACACTGGGCTACGCATGATCAAGAATCAATAAATAATTCACTCGCTTAAAGCTATTAAGTGGCTGCGCCACAATCTTGCAAGGTTGATAATCAATGGATAGCTCGCTTGCTTGGAATTTTTAAGTGGCTGCGCCACGGTCAGGTATAATCTCTGTAACTTGTAAAGAAAATTTCTAATTATGTATCGAAACTGCTACACGCCACACACATTTTGTTATTAGTTTTTAGAGTAATACATATTCTAGCATGTTTAGGTAGTTGGCCATAGGTTAGTGCACTAACAAAGCTTTGGCACTATAGGCCAAAGCTTGCCCCCCTTCTGTGAGCCCTAGAGACCCTTCTGGTCACCTTAGGCCTGTAGTGTAGGCCCACCTATTTGTGCCATAGGCATTGTTGTTTTCCCACACGAAGTGGGCACCGTTAGGATGTTCCATTTTCTCTTGGTTTTGGGTATGATACCCCCCACCTTCTGTGAGCCTTAGAGACCATTAGGGTCATTTAGGCCTGTAGTGTAGGCCACCTACTTGTGCCATGTGCATCGTTATTTTCCCACACGAAGTGGGCACCGCTAGGATGATTTTCTATTGTGATGTGATGAGGATACCTTGCCTGGAGGGTATCCTTAGTGTGTTTATTTATTTATTTTCTGTACTCTGAATGTCATGCATGCATTTTTATACACTTTACTCCACAGTGCACTTCACCTACATACATGCATTGCATTAGCATTACTCAAATAAAAATATTACATTATCTTTCAGTAGTCTTTAGAATACTCTTACTTATGCATTTGTCTCATGCATCATATACAGCGCTAGGTATATTCTATTGCATATTATGAAGTCCTTGATTTAAACCTCTGAACTAAAAAATTCTTGATTCCTTAGGATAGAGCCTCCTTATCTTGCATACATGTAGGGCGATTGATTGTGTTTAGGATGTTAGCTGGCAGCTCACTCCAGGCAAGCATAAGCCCAGATTGTACACCCCTCAATGTATTTCTTTTCAACTTTGATGAATTCTGAGTCTGTCATTTCTCTTAGGATAGTAATTGATTTTTGATCTTTTAAACTCAAAATTTTTATCATATCTTTATACGTTTAAAAAAATATTTAATCACCACTAAGGATAAAGAGAAGAGTTTATCACCTTTGGAATATAACTTAGGAACTTTTTCTGTACACCAAATTAAGAAGAGAATAATACGTCGTCCCTAATCGAGAGTTTTCTTAGGCCAAGGCCTAAGATGTAATTAACCACGGGGGCTTACGCCCGTGGGAGACTGATCCCCATATCAAATAAACCCCATTTGAGCTGATGTATCGAATGGGGGAAATCTCGTGATATTTTGGGTCATATATATTATTATCCATCGAGGTGTGTAGGCGAAAGCCGCTATCCTCTATGGTTAATTGTATGTATGACTCCATCTGCTCTTCCATTGGCCTGCTTGGGTAGAGTGTAAAGGCCTACGATCATTTTGTCCTACGGGATAGTGCGGTCGTACCCTTTACATTCTGTTCCCCACGAGCAGAATCCTTTCGGAGACCCACAGATTTCTGGCGACCACGGTGGGACAAGTTTCTCTCTCCATCTTTGGATGCTGTATTATTTTCTTCTGTAGGTATTCCTAATTTGGTGCCTAGTTTGAGTTCCTCCTTTCTATTCCACTCTCTTCTCTTCATTCGTAATGAAGATTAGATCTTTTTAATGTATAAAGATTTAATTAAAATTTTGAGTTTATTAGATGTTTATCCTTAATCTTCAAATTTAAATCCAGATCAATTTATTTTAATTCTCCTTACTCAAATCAAGTTTTCAATTTCAATCAATTCTTAGTTGGAATTCTCTTAGGCTCAATATTGATTTATATCATTTCAAATGAAAGTTCATATCCTATTCTTGATTATAGAGCTTATATACTTGACATGTCATTTAGTCTCCATCATCTCTCTTGTAGATTTGATCTTGACTTATATCAGTCTAATTAAGAATCTAATTTTTATTTTTAATGATGGGATCCTTAAATTTGATATGTAAAATATTCAAAAGAAAAGTTAATTTGAGAAAAGTTTGAGGGTTTCAAATATAAGATAAACTTTTGAAGGAATTTTTTTTAGAGAGTATGTGACTTATTTTTCATAATGAAAATTTACCTCTATTTTTTAAAAAAAAATATAAGATGTTGGTTGACTCCTTTAAATACTTAAAGAAAATTTTTGATGATCCGTAGAAGAGTATGTCTTCTCCCTCTCATTCCTTATGTGGGGTGATTCTCATTTTTGAACTAAAATCTATGTCAAATTGAAATTGGACATAGAAATAAAAATTTTCTCCATCATCTTGCAATTTTCTATCTTGTAGGCATCTTTTGCATGTTAATGAATCTACTCTATAATTTTCTTAATCATGTTGTTCATCTTTATCATAGGATCGAGTTTGTTTTGTGAATTTTTCTTCCTTACATAAGAGAGTGAGTTTTCTTCTCTTATGTTTGGAAGATAATTTTACAACTGAGAAATTTGTTTTAGAGATTTAGAAAGGAAGTCAATTACAAAAATGAAAAGATGCGCAAAGTGCGCCAAAAATGAAAAGATGCGCAAAGTGCGCCAAAAATGAAAAGATGCGCAAAGTGCGCCAAATTTGAAAGATGCACAAAGTGTATCAAAAGTGAAAGGATGTACAAAGTACATCAAAATTAAGAAAGAGGCACAAAATGAGCCCAAAATGAATAAGTAAATGATTTCCCTTTCTGGTAAATCTTTAAATCTCAGAAAACTCATGTGTCTTTTGATATTTTTGATACCTGAGTTTGAAAATCATGACTTTGGATTAATCATTATGCAAAGATATTCTATAAGATATGAGATATTTTTTTCATGCAAGAAGATTGAAGAAGATTCAATTTCTTTCTCTAATTTAAATCTCTTTTGAGTTAGATTTCAATTCAAAAATTTCATATCTAAGGGAGAGAGCCCAGTTTAGCTTGTAGGGAACTTGACTTGGGTTAACGAATTTTAAATCCCTAACCTTTTTGAGTTTAGATGGAGTCAACTCACTTCTTACTGAATTTTTAAATTTGATCCCACATGTTATTTGACCGGGTCAAAGTAATCAAGAGGTAAATCTTTCATTCTTAAAAATAATGCTCACACTCTTTGATTAAATTTCTACTCTTTAAAAATATGTGAATCAAACTTATCTCAATTAATTGGTGAGTATTTAATATCTTTTAGTGTTTCTACTATTGAGTATGTGTAAATATTCACCTTATCTTTTTGAAAATTCATGCATGAAAATTTTTGAATCCCAACATTTGATTATATCTTATTCTTATGGACTGATGTGATCATTTCCCTGATTGCACTCTTTTTGTCTTTTGAATCCTGGTTGTTTTGAGTTATGGTTGTTTTGCTTAGAAATAATCATCTGGCGTGCATTTATTCTTTTGATATTCTATATGCCGCCATTTCTTGTTTGGGAGTCACTTTCCCATTCAAGTTGTTGAGTTTTTTTCCACTTGTTTGGGAGTCACTCTCCCATTCAGGTTGTTGGGTTTGTCCACTTGTTTGGGATCCACTATCCCATTCAAGTTGTTGAGTTTTGTTCACTTGTTTGGGTGCCACTATCCCACTCAAGTCATCTCTCTTTGTTCGCTTGTTTGGGAATCACTATCCCACTCAAGCTCTTGAGTTTTGTCCACTTGTTTGGGAGCCACTATCTCATTCAAGTTGTTGGTTTTTGTTCACTTGTTTGGGAGTCACCATCCCATTCAAGTCGTCTCTCTTTGCCCACTTGTTTGGGAGTCACCATCCCATTCAAGTTGTTAAGTTTTGTCCACTTGTTTGGGATCCACTATCCCATTCAAGTTGTTGTTTTGGTTCACTTGTTTGGGTGTCACTCTCCCATTCAAGTCTTGATTCTATTTCTCTGTTAGGTTCTTTCCCTTGATCTTTCTATATGTGATTGTTATGTTCTTTCTCATATTGATATCATCATATCTTTTCCTTGATTTTGCATGAATATTCGCCTTCCTTTCATATCGTTGCTCCTCTATGGACAGGCCCGTGTGGTACTTTTTTTTTTCATATATTCCTGTGAGCAGTAGGTTCATTTCTCTACTTTTGCCTTCCTCTTCTGATCACCTCGGATGTATGCTTGGGTGATCATTGTCTTTTCGCTTTATCCTACCGACAGACCTATGGTCGGGTAGGAACTCTGCTGTTTCGGGGGCTATGGCCGAGCAGAGGTGCTTTCTTTCTTTCGTATCACCGACAGACCTATGGTCGGGTGATTGTCCTGCTTTCTACTTTATCCTACCGACAGACCTATGGCCGGGTAGGGACTCTGCTGTTTCGGGGCCTATGGCCGAGCAGAGGTGTTTCCTCTCCTCTTCACCGACAGACCTATGGTCGGGTGATTGTTCAGTTTTCGCTTTATCCTACCGACGGACCTATGGTCGGGTAGGAACTCTATTGTTTCGGGGCCTCTGGCCGAGTAGAGATGCTTTCTTTCCTTCGCTTCACCGACAGACCTATGGCCGGGTGATTGTCGAGTTTCCCTTTGTTCTACCGACAGACCTATGGTCGGGTAGAGACTTTGCTGTCGGGCCTATGGCCGAGCAGAGGTGGATCCTTTCCTCTTCATCCTATCGACAGACCTATGGCCGGATAGATGTTGAGCTTCCCGTTTTGTCCCACCGACAGACCTATGGCCGGGTGGACATCGGGCTTTCTGGTTGGTTGCCCGACAGAGTCCCTGGGTGGCATACTTCACCACCTCTTCATTCCCCCCTGTTTCCTTTTTTTTTGTTAGGGGGTTGTTGAGTCTCTGCTTTATCCTACCGACAGACCTATGGCCGGGTAGGGACTTCGCTGTTTCGTGGCCTTTGGCCGGGTGAAGGTGCTTTTCCTTCTACTCTTTGTATCATCGACAGACCTATGGTCGGGTGATTATTGAGTTTCCACTTTATCCTACCGACAGACCTATGGCCGGGTAGGGACTTCGCTGTTTCGTGGCCTTTGGCCGGGTGAAGGTGCTTTTCCTTCTACTCTTTGTATCATCGACAGACCTATGGTCGGGTGATTATTGAGTTTCCACTTTATCCTACCGACAGACCTATGGCCGGGTAGGGACTTCGCTGTTTCGTGGCCTTTGGCCGGGTGAAGGTGCTTTTCCTTCTACTCTTTGTATCATCGACAGACCTATGGTCGGGTGATTATTGAGTTTCCACTTTATCCTACCGACAGACCTATGGCCGGGTAGGGACTTCGCTGTTTCGTGGCCTTTGGCCGGGTGAAGGTGCTTTTCCTTCTACTCTTTGTATCATCGACAGACCTATGGTCGGGTGATTATTGAGTTTTCGCTTTATCCTACCGACAGACCTATGGCTGGGTAGGGACTTCACTGTTTCGTGGCCTATGGCCGAGTGAGGGTGCTTCCCTTCCTCTTCACCGACAGACCTATGGTCGGGTGATTGCTCAGTTTCTGCTTTATCCTACCGACAGACCTATGGCCGGGTAGGGACTTCGCTGTTTCGTGGCCTATGGCCGAGTGAGGGTACTTTCTTCCTCTTCACTTCACCGTCAGACTCATGGTCGGGTGATCCTTGAGTGTTCCTTTCCTCTTCACTTCACTGTGGGCTTGTACGCCAGGTGGTTGTTGAGTGTTTTGCTTGTCTTTCTTCACTGTCGGATCTGCAGTCTAGTGGTTTTTGACCCTCCTAGTGGTTGTTGAGTTTTTCTAGTGGTTGTCGACTTTCTGAGGGGTTGTTGAGTGTTCCTAGTGGTTGTTGAGTTTTTCTAGTGGTTGTTGAGTCTTCCTTATCCTTCCTCTCCGTCAGATTTTCGGTCAGGTTGTTGAGTTTCCTTTGGCTCCTTCTCACTATTTTGAGCTGGTCAGGTGAGTTTCGAGTAGTCCTTGTTCACTGTTTTGATCCCGGTCAAGTGAGTGTTAGGTTTCTTTCTCTCTTTTGTCCCACCATGCTTGCATGATTGTGTGAGCATTGCACGTCTGCATGGTTGATTGAATGAGTGTGTGGTCATTGCATAATTGTGTGATCACTGCATGATTATATGGTTGTTATGTGATTTAGTGATTGTTATTTGATTAGATGGTTATGACATGATTATATAATGGTTGTATTATGTATGATTATTACATGATGTGACGATCATTATATGTTTGGATGATTATCGCATGTATGTGATTTATGCTTTCTTGAGTGATGATTAGATGATCGTGGAATGATCATTACATGTTGGATTATTTATTATACGATTGAGTGATTACTGTGTTTATTGCATGAATGCATGATCACTGCCTGGTTGAATAATTATTGCATCGTTATGTGGGCAATATTGGGTGATCATCTTATGATTGGTCGATTATTGCATGTGTTAGATGATTATTATATGATCTATGGATATTGTTCGATTGTATGATATTGCATGGTTTATGAATTATGGCATACGTATGTGAAAATTATGTGATTATATAATTATTGAATGATCTAATGATCATTACATGATTGCATGCTTGGGTGACCATTGTATGATTGTGTGAGCATAACATGGTGGGATATTTATTGTATGATTTTTGTGTGATTGTATGTTTCTCAATTCCTATTAGTTGGTTGTAGGATTGCATTTTCCTAGTGAGTCTAGGGTTGCATCTTCCTAGTGAGTCTAGGGTTGCATCTTCCTAGTGAGTCTCATTCGTTGGTTGTTGGGTTGTACCATCTTAGGGTTAAGGAGGTCAACGCCAACACGTACGGTTCACTTATCATTCACCGCACATGTTGGGGTTGTGTTTGTTGACCTCGTTTTTATCTTGATTTGCCCTCGAGCACGTTTGATCGAGCCTCGTCAAGCTCGATTCGATCTTAATCGGCGTCAATTCGAGTTTGCTTTTATTGAGTTAATTTGGTCGAGTCGAGCCCGAGTTGAGCCCGAGCTAACCCAGGTTTGGTCAAATTAGGTCCGATCTGAGCCTAATTTCAGCCCAATATGCCCAATTTAATTGCAATTGAGCCCTAATTGACTTTCTAATACATTTGAATCTTGTTCCTGAATCGAGAAATGGATCAACGGTCCCGATTTGATCGAAACCCGAAATCTGCCGTTGCCGGGCACCTCGATCGCGTGCTATCCTCATTTAGGGAAATATTAAGGGAGATTTCGAGAGAGGAAGGGGGGCAGAGTCCATTTCCGTGCTTAGAAGAAACGGAAAGACGTCCCTCGAGAGGTAGAAGGCGAACGGCCCGCCCGAGACAAGAGAGGGAGACATTCTGACCTCTTCGCTCTCTCGCGGCTCCCTCTCGTCTCTCTCGGTTCGCACACCCCAGGCAAGCAGGCGGAAAGCTCCGCCCCCCTCCTCTCCAGAGACTTCCCATTCTCGCGTTCCCTCCATGGGCCCTGGCTCTCTGTTCGCAGGGGCCAAGCCGAAGCCTCCGCCCCTCTCCCCCGTTCGGACATCCCAGGCGGAACCCTCTCCCTCTCTCGGTCTCTCCCTGTGTTCGCAAACCAGGCAGAAGACCTCCGCTTCCTGGCTCTCTCTCTCTCGGTTCGCCAAAGGCCCAGGCGGAGTCCCCCTGATCTCCTGATTCGCAAACCCTCAAACGAAGTCGGATCCCATTCGCGAGGCCCGTCCGACTCCCCTCTAGGACCGAACCCACAGCCGGCTTTCTCCATCCCGTTCGTAGTCTGCCCTACCCAATCCGAGCAGATTTCATTAAACTGCAGATAAAAAAACTATGTGTGGGATGATAGCATGGTTTTAGATGGATTGTTTTGTGCCAACTCTCATGTGGCGTATGCTAGGTGTTTGACTGAATATCCCAAAGGTATCATTTTCTTCATCTTTTCACTGTCTTGGATATCATCTATGCAAGGTTTTGATGTAAGAATAAAATAGAATATGCATACGACGTTTTTTTTTTTTTTTTTTCTTTCCTTTCTTGGTGTTATGATGATTATGATGATTTAGATTTTAGCTATAAATTTCACAAGGCTGTTATCGAATATCTTTATATCTTCTATGGTGATGATGTAGTGTGTTTGGGATGGTTCAGAGCTTCTTTGGCAACTGCACAAGTATAGTTACCATGAGGATTCATGCAATAGTTATTGGCGGAATGTTTCTGGACGTTCTTTACTTTGTGACATCCACAATCATATGAGTTTTTCTTATATATATATATATATTAGAAATTTGCACGAGATCATAAGCATGAGAATTTCTTTGTATCCCCATTAGTTGTATTTGTTCTATAAATAGCAATTGGTTGAAGTTGGTTTACTTTTTTGCGTCATCCAGTTCAGAGTTTATCTTCATAAAAGTGAGTCTTGTTGGAGAGATTATACGCATGTTTAATTTGTATTTAATATTAGAAAATAGTTTGTTTGAATGTGTGAATGAGTGTGTCTCATGCTGCGAGTTCGTATCTAGGCATTTGAAGAAGGTCTTTTGGATAATTGTGTTGAGAGCTTATGAGTTGTTGGAAGTGGTTTGCCCTGTCCTGTTTCATGCTCCTAATGGATTTGCAACGTTATATGTTATGACACAAAGCATGTTTATAAGTTCATATTAGAGCTTCTTTCAAACTTTCAATGGCATATAACATGGAATTTGGAAATTCATTGGAAAGTGATCACATGTCTCATAGACTTAAAGTTATGTTATTTGTGATATCAGAGGCTTATTTAGCTATAAGGAATTATTGGATTTTGAATTGCCATTGTGCCTTCTCAAATCTCATTTCTTCTTCATTTACTTGAATTTCATATTAAGATAGTATTGGCAATTGTTGGAAGGTTTTTATGGTGTATTGTGTTTCAATTTTGAGCATACTTTAGATTTAACATGAAGTGATTTGGTTGTGATGGAAAGTGATTCATGCACAAATAAGCAAACTTTATGAAATTCCAGGATTTTTCTTCCCTCTTGCTATTAGGAATGACAATGAAATGTTCTTCTTGAGACTATATTTCTACCTTAAAACCTTGGGAATTCAAAATGCATGTTTTCCTTGAAAAGAAGTATAATGGTCCTTGATCTCTTGAGCTATATTTTGTTACAAGTTCTTGAGTTATTGAGCTTTGATTTACTAAGTGGAGTAGGGCTATTTTTCCTCTTTCCGATATGATGATGTTGATATTGAATTCTTGGCAAGTAATGGTTGTGTATTTGATATTAAAAGTGGAAACTGTGAGTATTGTTGCAAATTTCCATATGCTTCATGTTTCAATTTTGGGAGTGTATAGCTTAAATGTAAGCTTGTATGCTTCATGATTGGGTAGTTTTCTTTAAAGTTTTTTTTTTGAAAAGAAGTTTGTTGCGTTTGTTTCTTTCGTGCGATTTTGCATAGATATTCAAGTTGAAATATGATTTTGGTATATCGTTATACATTCGGCATGAGAACAAGCTTGTGATTATGAGTTGGAAGCTTTCTTAGGCTATTTAAGATCATATGGTGTAGAGGTCAGAAGTTTGTTAAAGAGCATTTATGCATTTTTCTCTCTCAACGGTAAGCATTAGTAAGGCTTTCACGAAATATTTTGGAAAGAAGTTGTGGGCACTTGTGTTGAAATGTTACCATAGTGCCTTGCGTTTCAGATAAGAATTTTGTTTAAGATAAATTTAATATTTTGTTGAAGTGGTTAGAATGATCTCTCAAGTTCTTGGAAAGAATGAAATGTTTTTTTTTGAATTGCCCTTTTTAGCTTTTGGATTCCATTTAGATGATATTGTTGGGTTGGAACATGGGCATGTCTAGATCTCTCTTTATTTGTTTGAGCTTTGTGTAAGAAGCATGTGGCCAATTATGTGTAAATGTCTCTTGAGCTTTGGAGGATAAATTTACATCAGAACTCTTTCTCATAATTGCAATTAAGTTGAGATTCAACATCACACAAATTATTTATTTGTTGCTTGATCTGGAGAAATATAACTTGGGTTTTCATCTTTATACATGTATAGTTTCGTTAAGATAGCTTTGGTGGGAATATGAAGGAAAATTTGGTATTTGTTTAAAACATCATCTATGAATTCTAAAGTCTGGTCTCCAGCATTCCTTTTGGTCTTTTAGTGATCATGAGTCCTGAGAAGGCTATCTTGCATTATTTCATGTTGCATGTTCACTTTGGGAATGAAATATGTTGGTAAGTGGTTTATTTAAAGAACCGCTTCGCTGTTGGGCATAAAAAAATATAATCCTCATTCTCATAACTATAGTAGAAGTGTAAGAAATGGTTTGATGTATGTTCAAAGCTTCATTTGTGAATTTAAAAGCATCTCCCTATGTTCTGTTGGTAACTTGGTATTGTGAGTTTCCTTTTGGAAGGTGATTTGTATTGCTTGATGCTATGTTTTGTAGAAGAAGCGTGATAGTATATGCCTTTGCATTTGCATGGAGAAGTAAGTGTTTACTTAGGAGTATTTTGTGAGTGTTGGAAGCTTCATGAAAAACTTTGTGAATTGTTTTGTACTAAGAAGTTTTGTGATATGCTTTATGAATGCTTTATAATGGCAAGCTTTACGAACTTTTCCTGTTGGATATTTTTTTTTCATGGATTTACCCCACACCAAAATAAAAGCACTCAATTGTTTTGTGTCAGAAAAGACTTTTTATGGACTTCTTATGAAGAGAATTTGGGTCACCTTGTTTATGAAGTTTTACAATTGTTACTTTGGGATTGACATTATTTCCATGCATGGTTTTGTGTTGGAGATTATTTAAGTTCTTTTTGGGATAAAGTGGTATTTATAAGAGCTCTCTAATGTCTTTCTTTTTTTTTAGAATGAAGTGATGTTTAGTGTATGAATTATCTCTCTTGTTAGTATTTATTTCTAAAGTTGAGTTTGGATTGAATGTGAAATGAAAGTTGCTTGTTTATGTGCTAGTTTTGGGAGCTTGTTTTCCCCTTCGCCACTTAGGGTTTCGTATAGGATATAGTGTAAGTTATTGAGTCGGATTTTCTTGGGTGCTTTGTTTGGAACGTGGGGACAGCAAAGGGCGCCAAAACACCTTCTCCTCTATTCGTATTGTATCGAATTGGGGTGAAGGTCGTTTTAGAGGCATACTTGACTTCAAAGGGGTATGCCCAATAATAAAACGCCTACATTCCTTTTATCATTTTTGATTTCCATTCCTTCCTTTTGACATTTTATTATCTTTCTCTTTACTTCTCTCCTCTCTACTGCTATTCTACTTACTATCTTATTTTATTCATAGATTCTTAAGTTTATTGATATATGTATGGATGTCCAAAGGGTTAGAAAAGAACTTCCTTTTATCCCCTATAACACTAGTGACACCTAGGGACAAAAATTAAGAATCGAGTCTTAGATAACATAGACTTAGGGTGCATGCTCCTTATAGGATAGAGACATCAAAACATAAACTTAGCGACACATTTTCCTAGGTTTGTTGTGCCTTAATTAATTAATAATCAACCAACAAAATCTCCCTTAACCAATAATAGATTGCTTAATCTACTTTTCTTTTAATTTATAACAAACTAAAATAATTCAACAAAATTGGTTACTACTGGGTAACCCAGGCCTACGAGGCTATTAAGTTAGCCCCAAGGAGGGTGAAATAAACCTCACGGCCTCGGTGAGCAACAAAGGTAGTAATCAATCAAACACTAAGATAAAATCTTTAAAATTAATCCTAAGACATTAATACTTATATGTAAATTAAAGCATCCCTTTACCTTCAACAAATCAAATTACAAACAACTTTAGCTAAGTCATCCTATATAGGACATATCCAAAACCACACAGCCTGTTACACACACCTAAGCTTGTTTGTTAGGACACGACTTCTAGTCCTGGGTTAGGCCGATATTTTGTTTTATTATTTGATGCCAATTACCCCTGCCAAATTAGAGAACCCCTGCATTGTTTTATATTTTAGCAATAATATGTGTATGTTTTATAAATGTGAATATTAAATTTGCTGTTAGTCACATTTTCATTTACCTGCATTTATTTTCTGAATGGCATCTACGCTCATTTGTGTATTTTTCTTTTATCTTGTCTTGCGAGGTACACTGGGCTACGCATGATCAAGAATCAATAAATAATTCACTCGCTTAAAGCTATTAAGTGGCTGCGCCACAATCTTGCAAGGTTGATAATCAATGGATAGCTCGCTTGCTTGGAATTTTTAAGTAGCTGCGCCACGGTCAGGTATAATCTCTGCAACTTGTAAAGAAAATTTCTAATTATGTATCGAAACTGCTACACGCCACACACATTTTGTTATTAGTTTTTAGAGTAATACATATTCTAGCATGTTTAGGTAGTTGGCCATAGGTTAGTGCACTAACGAAGCTTTGGCACTATAGGCCAAAGCTTGCCCCCCTTCTGTGAGCCCTAGAGACCCTTCTGGTCACCTTAGGCCTGTAGTGTAGGCCCACCTATTTGTGCCATAGGCATTGTTGTTTTCCCACACGAAGTGGGCACCGTTAGGATGTTCCATTTTCTCTTGGTTTTGGGTATGATACCCCCCACCTTCTGTGAGCCTTAGAGACCATTAGGGTCATTAGGCCTGTAGTGTAGGCCACCTACTTGTGCCATGTGCATCGTTATTTTCCCACACGAAGTGGGCACCGCTAGGATGATTTTCTATTGTGATGTGATGAGGATACCTTGCCTGGAGGGTATCCTTGGTGTGTTTATTTATTTATTTTCTGTACTCTGAATGTCATGCATGCATTTTTATACACTTTACTCCACAGTGCACTTCACCTACATACATGCATTGCATTAGCATTACTCAAATAAAAATATTACATTATCTTTCAGTAGTCTTTAGAATACTCTTACTTATGCATTTGTCTCATGCATCATATACAGCGCTAGGTATATTCTATTGCATATTATGAAGTCCTTGATTTAAACCTCTGAACTAAAAAATTCTTGATTCCTTAGGATAGAGCCTCCTTATCTTGCATACATGTAGGGCGATTGATTGTGTTTAGGATGTTAGCTGGCAGCTCACTCCAGGCAAGCATAAGCCCAGATTGTACACCCCTCAATGTATTTCTTTTCAACTTTGATGAATTCTGAGTCTGTCATTTCTCTTAGGATAGTAATTGATTTTTGATCTTTTAAACTCAAAATTTTTATCATATCTTTATACGTTTAAAAAAATATTTAATCACCACTAAGGATAAAGAGAAGAGTTTATCACCTTTGGAATATAACTTAGGAACTTTTTCTGTACACCAAATTAAGAAGAGAATAATACGTCGTCCCTAATCGAGAGTTTTCTTAGGCCAAGGCCTAAGATGTAATTAACCACGGGGGCTTGCGCCCGTGGGAGACTGATCCCCATATCAAATAAACCCCATTTGAGCTGATGTATCGAATGGGGGAAATCTCGTGATATTTTGGGTCATATATATTATTATCCATCGAGGTGTGTAGGCGAAAGCCGCTATCCTCTATGGTTAATTATATGTATGACTCCATCTGCTCTTCCATTGGCCTGCTTGGGTAGAGTGTAAAGGCCTACGATCATTTTGTCCTACGGGATAGTGCGGTCGTACCCTTTACATTCTGTTCCCCACGAGCAGAATCCTTTCGGAGACCCACAACCATTAGGGTCATTTAAGCCTGTAGTATAGGCCACCTACTTGTGCCATGTGCATCGTTGTTTTCCCACACGAAGTGGGCACCGCTAGGATGATTTTCTATTGTGATGTGATGAGGATACCTTGCCTGGAGGGTATCCTTGGTGTGTTTATTTATTTATTTTCTGTACTCTGAATGTCATGCATGCATTCTTATACACTTTATTCCACAGTGCACTCCATCTACATACATGCATTACATTAGCATTACTCGAATGTAAATGTCACATTGTCTCTTAGTAATCTTTAGAACACTTTCACTTATGCATCCGTCTCATGCATCATATATGACGCTAGATAGATTTGTTTGCATATTACAGAGTCCCTGATTTAAATCTCTGAACTAAAAATTCTTGATTCCTTAGGATAGAGCCTCCTTATCTTACATACATGTAGGACGATTGATTGTGTTTAGGATGTTAGCTGGCAGCTCACTCCAGGCAAGCATAAGCCCAGATTGTACACCCCTCAATGTGTTTCTTTTCATCTTTGATGAATTCTGAGTCTGTTATTTCTTTTAGGATAGTAATCTGATTTTTGATCTTTTAAACTCAAAATTTTAATCATATCTTTATACATTTAAAAATATTTAATCACCATTAAGGATAAAGAGAAGAGTTTATCACCTTTGGAATATAACTTAGGAACTTTTTCTGTACACCAAATTAAGAAGAGAATAATACATCGTCCCTAATCGAGAGTTTTCTTAGGCCAAGGCCTAAGGTGTAATTAACCACGGGGGCTTGCGCCCGTGGGAGACTGATCCCCACATCAAATAAACCCCATTCGAGCTGATGTATCGAATGGGGGAAATCTCGTGACCTTTTGGGTCATATATATTATTATACATCGAGGTGTGTAGGCGAAAGCCGCTATCCTCTATGGCTAATCGTATGTATGACTCCATCTGCTCTTCCATTGGCCTGCTTGGGTAGAGTGTAAAGGCCTACGATCGTTTTGTCCTACGGGATAGTGCGGTCATACCCTTTGTATTCTGTTCCACATAAGTAGAATCCTTCCGGAGACCCACAATGGGACGTACGTAAATCTGTGAAAATGAAGAAAAAAATTGAAATAAGATACACATATGGCACGCACTAAATACGCATCAAATACGCATATCATACGCATTATATACGCAGTACATACGCAAATATTACGCATATAATACGCATATGGTACGCATTAAATACACATTAAATACGCATTATATGCGCATTAAATACGCATTAAATACGCAGATTTACGAATAAATCACTCATAAAAAATTTGCAGAAGGAATATACGCAGAAGATAGGTAGAAAACACGCATTATTTATATTTAAAGCACGATAATATAAGAAATAAATATTCTTCCTTCCCTATCGTAATATTTTCTTTGGTTTTTATGGTTTTAAGTTTTATAGTAATTATATTAAAATGTTAGAATGTTAGGGTAAATACATTTTTTTCTGCGTATAAAAACATTAATCTGTTCTACGCAATAAAAACGCAAAGAATGCCCTAAAACAACCTACTGTTGTACGCAATAAAAAAGCAGAGAATAGAAAAAAACAAACCTTTTTTTCCTAGGTGACTCCTCCATTTGTTTCTGCTTCATTTGTTTCTTCTCCACCATTTGTTTCTTCTCCATTTGAGCAGAGTATGATGCCGGAGAATTGCGAATGGCAGAAATTCGAAACTGAACAGGCGGAAATGTGAAAATTTTCCGCCATTTTACTTTTTAACATTTATTTCAGGTTCGGGTGGGCGGGTGTCCTCCTCCGGTCGGGCTGACAAGACAGTTAAATTAGTATCGGGCCGTAAGTGGACGTCCACGTAAGCATAACACGCGTAACTATTCTACTGACGTCCGGAGGTAGCTCTACATCCGGAATCCGGACAGAATAATTTCTCCTCTTCCTGGCTCCTCGGCTTGATCAATTTAAAAAAAAAAAACATGAAAAACAATGAAATTTATGGCAAAAAATAAATAAAAAATGCTGTTTTGTTGATACTATAAGACGAGAACAAGTCTAAAGATTGCTCTTTTGGACAATTTGGCCTCTTAAGGTTTCGAAAAAATTAATAACTGTGATTGATTATTATAAGGTTTTAACGGATTAAGAATTTGGAATCTGTTTTGCTCGGTTTTATTTAACCAACTTTTAAAAGTCTCAACTTTTAATGATTTTTTTTTTAGTCTAAAGGTGGGAAAGAAGACCTTTCGATCATCATTTAGCAATCAAAATAATTTGTACATTGTGATGACACTTGTCAAGCAACGAATACAAAATATCAAAATATTTTGATACTAAATATTTCATGCTATTTTTTTTAATTAGAAGAGATTTAATCAAAAATTATGAGAATTTGAATTCATTTTACAAATAAAACCTCCCTGATGTTATTTTATATTTTATTTAAATATCCTATAATTTATATTAAGCATATTCTAATTTAAAATAGCTATTATTTGTGAACATATATTATATTATATTATGATAATTTAATTTTTTTAATATTTCATACTAGGATTCAACAAATTTAATTGAAAGTTTTTTTAAATTTGAAATTTATTAGAGAAAATATCATGGGTAGAAAGGTAATTCTTTTATAATTTTTTTAATAAAATATTCATATAAGTGAAAAATAGAAAAAAAATTTTATCTAATTTAAAAAAATCAATCTCTTGGGAGTCAACCTAACTTGAATAGTAGTTTAGAGCAATTATATATATAATACTTAAATTTTAATTATTTATAAAATTATTATATTCATATCTTTATTTTTTTAATTTCACTAAAATATTGAAATTCACTTTGATATTTTCATTATTTTTTTTTATTTTTATCATATTCTTAACTATGTATAAATATAAGAATTATATATATAATTTATTTATTTATAAATAGATAAGATTTGTATGATATGCATATAATTTTGAATATTTAGGGGAAAACTTTGCAATTTTCGAAATGCTAAGGTTGCAAATGGAAATAAGCTTATATATATCTTAGGAAGTATAGGACGATTCTTCCCCAACTTCCCAACTTCAGCCATGGCGGCATCGGCATCGGCATCAGCGATGGTGGTCCCGTCGAGAGCCGAAGTGCTACGTCTATTCCGGTCACTTCTTCGCACTGCTTCCAAGTTCTCCGACTTCAACATCAGGGAGTACACGAGGAGAAGGACAATCGATGGCTTCCGCGAGAACCACCACCTCTCCGATCCGGCCTCCGTCGCCGCTGCCTTCGCTGACGGAAATTCACAGCTTGACATCGCAAGGAGGCAAGTGCTGGTATACTCCCTTTACGCGCCCAAGGTTAAGAACGTCATGGAAATCAAGTACAAGTGAATGTTAAACCCTTTGAGGTAGTTCTAATTTTCTTTTCACGAATACCATAATCCTGTTAAGTGGAACTAGACGCGCGTATTCAATTGGTTCTTCTTTTCATACCTTGCGTTATTTTGTCAGTTGAATGGATGGGTATATTGGCTTTGATCTGGAACATCTGTTAGGGTTCCTTTGATTCAAAAAGGTTCAGAAAGGTATTCGCTAGGCTGATAACACTAACGCCATGAACTACTTTCCTACCACCAACAATCACTGGTTTGCGTGCTAAGTTAGAGAAGCTTTTACTCCACCCCAAGTGACTCCTATTGTTGTGCCCATCTATATGCCACACAAACAGACGTTGATGCTCAGTTTGTTCAGGTTAATGCGCAACTTTCCCTCTTAACCCATAACCCTGGGGCTGTTTGGTAGAATCTAGGATTTCATTTAAGTAGTATTTCGTAAATCCTCTAAATCCGGATTTACGAAATCCTGGGGGGGGGGTTAAATCATGAAAACTGTTTGGCAATATTCATGATAAATCCTATGTGACTGTTTGGCTTTTCTATTCAAGATTTAGGGAGGTTGAAAGATTTGGGCGGAGTTTCTTCCTTCCCGCGCCAATAGAACCAGAGGATTTCGGAAATCCACCGAACGAGAGGATTTCGGAAATCCGGATTTACGACGAAAAGGCAGAATTTTCCGTGTACGGCGTCTTTCATTTTCCGTGAGATTTGGTTTTGCATTTTAGGCCGTTTGGCTGGATTTCGCCTCAAATTCGACCTAAAGCCGCATACTAAACAGCCCCTTAGAGTTGGAATCGAGATGTTCTCCCTTATCATCGCCCAATTATTACTCTTCCCTTCATCTCCTCAGATAAGTGGAAACAACCCATCCCACCTTCATAGAATGCAATTGGTTTGCAGAACTCCTTACGATGATTGTTGCACCTTTCCTCTAATCCTTGAAATCTTGGTTGAGCATATCCTTGTAAATATTAAGGCTCTCATCCCGTTGGCTTCAAGGGTGATATTGATCCTGTAAAGCACCTAAATGTCTTCACGAATGCTTTCTTGCTCTATGATGCTATCTTGCTCTATGATGTGTTTGATGCACTCAAGTCCAAGATGTTTCCCAACACCTTCAAACTTTGGGAGGTGGCATTCCAAGTTGCCATCTTCTAGCATGTCTTTATTTGAAGAGTTATCTTTTCTTTTCCTCTTCCAATTATCCGCCTCTCGTCATTCACTGATGACCTCCCAAATACTCTTATGTATCAAGTAGAGAGGAGTTGTTTCATGAGTATGTAACAGACTTTAACAAGATAACTCTGAAGGCCATTGACTGCGACTCGTTGGTGGCCAAAATTATTGTGATTCTCAAACTTTGTGAGAAATTGTTAAAGTTCTCTGTCTCTAAGTACCTTCTAAAATTGTTGAAGAAATTAATTAGAGTTTTGAGCACTTGCCTCATAGTCCACCTCACGCCTCATTTAGAGAAGAAGAGATCATCCTACCAACCACTTGCTCCTTCCCGAGAAGAGGCATGATACAACTGATTTCTTCATTTGGGGTGGTCCACTTTGACTACCATGATCATTGTGGTCAAGTCACCCTTCATCCTACACATTGCCATCATTCAAAGGATATTCAACTTCCTTCTCTCAACAACCTCATCTTTGCGATCATGGCGGCCATAGAGAATCAAAAGTGCTTTAAGTGACCATTGCTAATGAAGAGGTTGGGGAAAAAGATCAAATAAAAATAAGTTATACCCATATCATGAAGATCACAATCATGACATTGATTATTAACGTATCTAGAAAGTTTTATTGAAGTTGATCAAAAAGGGGCCTAAAGGAGTTTTTGTTTCGCATTACTCCAACCAGAAAATTTAGGCCGAGTCAAGTGGATTGAGTGGAATGCCATCATTGGTGGAGCCAACGCAGAAGCAACTTGTCGATCAAGTACTATGAGGTAAATATATTTTCTTCCACACAATTAATTTCCTTTTGAGATGATGATCTCACACCATTTTAAACATTTATGATGACATCATAGTATTTAAAACTATCATAAATCACTAGGAGGTAACTCAATCAATGTTTTGCCCTTGGAACTTGCTAAGAGGATAGAACCCATTAATAAGAACTCTAGACATGTTGATGGTCCTTTGCACGGTCTCAAGTGATAGGTGCATTTTGAAGGGTCTAATCACCCTTAAAGTGATCTGATAATTGTCATGCCACTTGCTAGATAGATTTCGTAGTCTTCCACTCTCCTTTTTCTTACAACATCATTTTTACCACCCTTTGTTGAATAGTTTCAAAGCCATAGTGTCCACTTCACTTGCCACCTTGCTGTTAAATTCCTTACGCTGATTGGAATTGATTGCTACCATTTGTGCTTCCAATCGTAGAAGTCTTAAATGCACACCATTAAAGATGACTTTACATCCATTGAGAGCATTGTTGAAGAGAGTCGATCCAACCTTCAACCTATAGAAAGTGTGGAAGAATTCCCTAATTTTGAAGTTGATGTCACCAAGGAGGGGGTAACATCAGAATTAGTTACTCTAAAGGGAAGTTATCATCATAAGTCATCTCTCAACTTTAGAATAGTCTTGATGTATTTCCTCGAGAGCCCTATAAGATGCATAGAGTAGATATAAATATCATGCACTATCGCCTGTGCATTTGACCACGAAATAAAACTAGTAAGCAAATTAAGAGAAATTTCTCAGATGACTTGATGGAAGTTGGCATCACATGATGACAGTAATGTCAGATTCATCTGATTAGTCCATTATTCAGAGTAGGTTCCTAACATCATTAAGATGAAGAAATCTAATGAAAAGTGAAAGATGCATGTGGATTTCAGGAAGTAGAATAACACATGCTTTGAATATTTCTATCCTCTAACGACTCGAGCATATGCTACCCTATACTGAGGTTTTTGACATCTACAATTATCACATATTAAAATATATCCTAAAGATAAAGAGAAGACCAATTTTATCAATGACATTCTAGTTGAGCGAAAGAATGTTGTTAACCACCTAAATGACCTCTCTGAAGCCCTTTCTATCTACTTTGGTGCACTCTCTAGGAAGTTTATGGGATATTTTATTTCTCTTTGAGACATTAAAATAAACCCCAACAATGTCTAAACAATCCTTAAGGTCTCATCAATAAAGTCAATTATGACATTCAAAACCTTATTGAGAAGCTGGTTAGTCGTAGTTGGTTTCCTAGTTTGTTTATTGAATACTCGACAAAAATGCACAATTATGTAAGGCCTTTAAGAAGAGCAACGCTTTTAGATGGAGCTTCGAGTGAGAACAAGCCATCCAATACCTCAAATATTATCCAACGTTTTGTTTGATTCTTAGCAACCCCAAAAAAGACAAGCCATTGCTATTATGCATTGGAACTCATGAATTGTGATAACTTCAATCTCATTCAAGAGGAAAGTGAAAAGTAGTACGGGATTATTTTTTGTGAGCAAAAATTTAAGTGCCTTAGAGTTGAACTATCCGACATTAGATAGGTTGGTTTTATCTTTGGTTACAATACGCAACACCTCTTCCCCTACATATACTCTTAATTAAGGTGTTCACCGGTAAACCATTTAAGCAAATTCTTCAAAAGCTTGCGTCATTGATTGGATTAATGGGATGGTTTTATTAAGCTTAATGATTTCAAGATTAAATAACTTAAGGATTGAGTTTGTAGCCTAGTTCTCCCATCCTAATATCTAGCTTGAAGATGTTAAACAAAATGTGAAGAAGAGTTGACATAAGTTTTGCATACGAATGGTGCATATGGGGAGAAAAATAATAGAGTTGTCGTAGTATTGAGAAGACCCCGCCCCGCCCCGCCCCGCCCCGCCCCGCCCCGCCCCGCCCCCCCGCTATATATATAGCAAGTATAATGGAGTTTTGGTTTATACCGATCTAAAATTACCTCACTTAAGATGCTTTATCGCACCACTGAGATGATGCTCATGCTCTCTGCTATAAAGCTACATGATGGTTCGCATTGGATGATGATCTCCACAATAAGTCATACTTTGGCTTCTACTTGAAATGTTTGCATCTAAAAGAAGTTAGAGAAGCATCTAAAGAACTATACTCAAGGGGGCTCCACATAGGATTTATTGATATAGTAAATAGCCATTGCTTGTTTCCATCTTTTTTGTAAGGATCGAGCTAACTATCTCATTGCCCACATCAAGATAAAAGTGCAAGTTTCATTGGGTTGTGGGCTATGAAGAAGAGTTGCTGAAGAAAGTAAAGATTTCCATTGTGTGAATATTTTGTGACATTTCTCTGTCTTTTGAATTTTTTTTTTTGCACTTCTCAATGCTTTAAGGAATGGAGAACACTTGTCTTTATATTTTGAGATCAGCAATTTAGGTATAATACTCACCCCACAAGTTGACACTGAGGAAATAAGAATGAAGAATGACTAACCAACAAAGACAGAAGAACACCCTCAAATTCCTCAATCCTACTAAAACTCCTTACAAACTAACGAATAATTCTTTTTAAATCAAATACCAAATTAGAGTTGGAGAAAACTGAAGTTGATAAAAGAAAAATCAAATTTTGATAGCTTTGATAACATTGATAAATGACTTAGCAGCAGAAAATTAGGATTTCTTTTAAGACGTTTGTTGGATGGTAGTGCTTGTCATCTTCCAAGAACAGGTAGAGTAATTGGTTTGCAGCCAATGGTTGTTAGGAATTCCTCTGGAGAATTGTATCGGCACCTGAATAGGCTTCAATTGGATCCAAGATTGATTTCTTGACTACAAGAAAGTTGTCCCTGCAGGAATTTAAAAAAAAACTAGCACATTTCTGTTATAATGTTAAAATTCAGCAAGAAATTAAAATTATGGCCACCAAGAACCTTATAGGGCTTCTTGCATTTTCTTTTGGATTTTTCTTGAAGATTTCCAAGGCAGCTAACCCGTAAATGTCCATGGAAGGACGTTTCTTGCTGGAACGTTTAGCTGAACACCCCCCCCCCCCCCCCCCCCCCCCCCAATAGTGAACAGTTGGGGGCCTGGGCAGGTATCCAATCTTGATGGTGGAAGAGAGCAACGGCAGTGGGAGATTGATTTTGGTGTCCCAAACTCCACCACAAACCCTCACTTCCTTTCCTCTCAAGCTTAGGGGAAATCCACCCCAAGGAATGAGATTTCTCCCTCCCTTTTAGATTTTCAAAATCTGAAATGAAAACAATCCAACTCCTTTTCCAAAAGAAATGAAAGGTATTTATAGACCTCAAGGCTTAAAAGAGAATTTACCACCCCACCTCAACTTAAGTACAACAACAACAACAACATCAAGCCTTTATCCCACTACGTGGGGTCGGCTACATGAATCCTTTTTCTCCATTGTGTCCTGTTAAAAGTCAAATTCTCGTTTAAATCTAATAGAGAAAGATCATTTCTAATATTTTCTAACCAAGTCTTTTTAGGTCTACCTCTACCTTTCTTAACATAAGTCAAATCTAAGACCTCTACTTTCCTATCCGGGTCATCGGGAGGCCGCCGTTTTATGTGATCTAACCATCTAAGGCGACTCTCTCTAATCTTATCTTCCACTGGTGCTACTCCAACCTTTTCACGAATATGCTCATTTCGTATCCTATCTCTAAGGGTAAAGTCACTCATCCACCTGAGCATCCTCATCTCTGCAACACTTAACTTAGAATTATGCTTCTCTTTTAATGATCAACATTCGGCACCATAAAGCATTGCAGGTCCCACCTCAACTTAAGTAATTAATAAAAATGACAAAAGAAAATAAAGCTAAAAAAATAAAAACAGCCCTAAAAATAAAAACAATTTCAAATATAACATTATCACAAGTTATCAAACTTTTTGGTGGCAATACTATCAATATTACTTGCACTTTGTCAGGATTCACTTTGAGGCTTTTTGGAGTGAGAAGGAAGCCCATAAACTTTTATGATCATACTCCAAAGATGCATTTGACAGGATTGAGCTGCGTATGGTACTTTTTAAGAATTGCAGTGTCTCCTTGAGGTCAACGCCATAAGAATTGCAAATTTCTCCTTGAGGTCAACGACATGCTACTTTGGGGCTTTACTTTTCATGAACAAATCGTCAGCATAAAATTTAATATTTCGACCCTTTTTCTCTTTGAAAATATTGTCCATCATGCACAGTTAAGTTGCTCTATCTTTCTTCAGGTCGAATCGTTATGATAGTCTAAAAAAGCATTGAGAAAACTCATTATAGAAAAATTTTATGCTATATTGCCACCAAAAAGTTTGAAGACAAGAGCATCAATTCACAAGCGTGCAATTGTCCTCCTAGTAGGCTTGATTCATATTTGTAAAGTCAATGCACATCCACTAGTTCTTATAAAATTTTTGGACCATGATAACGTTGTAGATCACGTCTAGGTGCTGAACTTCTCAAATGAAGTCAACCTCTAACAGTAGCTACACATTGAAACAAATTGGATGATGAGGATATCAGGACTTGGAGAGTTTATCAGAGGCGGGGCCGACGATCTATGGCCACGATCGCTCCGATCTATTTTTGATTATTATATTTGATGTATTATGTTATTATGTTTCATGAGTTATTGTATTTTTTTTCTGTTTATGCCCTCGCTTAAGGGCCTTATACTGTGCATGCCCTAGGGGCGATTGCGTCTTTATATTTTCTTTATTGCTTAGGCTATTTAAAGCCTTCCCCTCTTCATGTGAGGGCGAAGGAATGAATGAATTATTTGAAAATTTCTGCAATCTTGTGTTTGTATGAGAGCTTGAGAGCTTGGAGAGAAATCCCTATGAGAGGGTAACGGATCACCCACCAACCTTGGAAGCGTCTGGGTTCATGGCTCTTTTCTTCCCTACGTTTTCTTCTCTCCCTCCTTCCCCTCCTAGTCGTCGGCCTAGTGCTTCCAACCACCATAGCCGCCGGCCTTCCAAGCCATGTCCCTCATCGCCGGCCAATAAAAACAACCACCACCTCTCCAAGCCACCACCCACCTAATTCCCTCCACTTCTTTTGGCCGAACCCATCCCCTCCACACCCAACCGACCACCCAACCCCCTACCCAAACCGTCAGCCAGCATCCTAACCCTAGCCGCCGCCGCCCCTTGCCCCTCCCTAATCTCCACAATCCAAATCCCTACTTGAATACCTTCCATAAATGACCACTCTTAAATTAGGAAAGCCTAATTTCAGATTTCAAAATAATTTGAATTTGAAAATTCTTTCCTAACTAGGAGAATCTATTTAAGGAAAGTTTCTAAATTAAATCCTATTTGAATTTCAAATTAGATTAGATTTAATTAAATCTTTCCTAATCCCTAAATCCAAAACAAGAAACCCCAAATCTCTTCCCACAATTCCCTCCCATCCTCTTGAAGCCGCCGGCCCCTCTCTCCTACCCGCTGTCCCCTCTCTCTCCACAATAATCCCTCACCCTTTTACACCTCAATCAAAGCTGTCACAAAGGATAATTTTCCTTTCCCTTCCCGTTACTTGACTTCAAACTTTCAAACCCTTTTCCCTCCAAGACAAAATCTGAAATCTATTCTCAGATTTTTGAAAGAAGGGATTCTCTCCACCTTCCACTCAACTTCTCTACACATCATGAAGTCGACCACGATCAAGGTCTAGTCGACGTCTCCAAGTCGCCATTCTTTGACGTCAATCCGGAGATCGACCACACAGTAGAAGAGTACGTGGAGAGAATCGTTTTCCAGCTTGCTACCGCCATCGAAGAACAGATTTCTCCCATCCAGTGGATGATTACTTCGAAGCCTTGATAAAGGTAAACTAATCTTCCAAATCCCGTATTTACCTAGTTTATTTTTCCAATTGTGGTTTAATTGATTCATGAAGATCATGATGATTATCCTCCGCTAAAGCTTAGTACTCTAGATAATTGAGTGAGGGATCCTTGCATAGTGACTAATCTTATTGTTAGCATAGGGATCTCTTGTTGAAAATCGTTCATGTATGCAACGTTAGATTAATTGACTGTTTTACGATCTTAACTCCTATGCATGTGATTTAGCCTAAGCTTGTTTTACCGCTCTTTGTGTTTTATCTCGTCGTTTAAAAGTCACTATAAAGATATAATTATTTTGCTCTATAAATATTAAGCGTGCAAATTCCTTAATCAATTCATCTTCTCATTTATGTTCTGCATCATTGGATTTACTAGAGTGGCACGACTTGGAGAATTGTCTTTTTGGCTGGTTGAGTCAATTTCTTGATGTTCAAATGGTAACAAGTGACATTTAGGTCAAATATTGGCAATTGGGTGTGGAATAGGCAAAAATGTTGATGTTAGGCTACATGCCATCAAAGAGTTGAACTCGATAATTTGAATCAAAAGAAGCGTTGATGTGCAAGTGTGACTTGGATCATCATCAGAAATGGCATCTTCAATTTCTTCTAAAATTTTCCAAACGCACCAAATTTCATGTACTTATAAGATCTTTGTAATATGAATCAACAATGAATTAGGTGATGATGATTGTAACAATAACATGAATTCGATTTCTAGTAGGTGCAACTAACTGTAATTGTTTAAAGTAATGTATGCCTCTTGAAATAATGGCAAGTGAAATAGATCAAGAATCTTAGATTTTTTGTTTGAAACATTGTATTATGTTGAATAATATTATCTAGCTTGGGCATTATTGGACATAAGCTTTGTCTTAATCATAGATAATATATTAGTGTGAACCTTATTGGTAGTCTGAAATTTAGTTTCTCATAACTCAGAATTATCCTTTGTCATAAAAAAGAGTTGTCTCATTATAAACATGTTCGTAAGGATCACCTTATAAAGTTCATCATTAGTTAACTCTATCATCAAAAAATATCTTCACAAGAATCAACATTATAAAGTTCATCATCAATAATATCTATCATCATAACATCTTTGTACGGACCATCATCACATCTCGAGGGATCAAATGGTGGATGAAGTTAGGTTATTGTTGTTGGTGATCAAGTGATTTAGCCAATAATTTTTGTGAAGGTAAGTAGATGAGACTAAAATCACAATGTAGTTAGCACTTATGCTTAAGTTGGTTTACTGCACAATGGAACTCGTCGAATGATTTGTTAAGATGACCCCAAGGATTTTCTTAGATATATCACCATAGGTAAGTGAATAATAGGAATTACAGTCATCATGGAAAATATCAACATCCACGAGTGCAATTTTCTTGAGGTATAACATAATGTTGATTTTCATAATATGATAACTGTCTTTTATTTATTATAGAAGATGGCATTGAGACTTCAATAGTGAAGTGACTTGATGGAGTTTCTATTGATCAATGATACCATTGCGAATAGATTAACAAGGAGATTGGCATTAAAGCTCATCACTAGTAAAGAGACGAGGGAATTGCATAGGTGGAAACTCTTTAGCGGCCTAGTCGATTGGTTGATGAAAACTGCAGCAGTATTGGTGGTTGAAGGAGACTGTTGACATGGCCTTGACAACGGACAATGATTGGATGTCACAATGTTGTACTTTGCAAAGGAGCTGTGATGAGATGAAGCAAGGGTACAATTAGGAAGGCCATAGTCATTTAGGAGTTACGGGCTAAAGAGCAACATAGGTTAACAAGGAGGATGGAAAGCTTGATTGTGGATATAAGCGGGAGCAATTGCAGCTTTCAAATCACAGCTAGGAGTGAGTAAAACATAGAATGGTGTAAAAAATTGTTCCTGTGATGCGGGATTTGTTTGTAGAGTAAGAAGTGGCAAGTGAGAGAGCGAGTGCATGATTGACAGGAGATCAAATGCATGCAATGATGTGCATGTAAGGTAGGTGAGACATACCATAGCTGTGGAATCGTGACATTTAGGTCATAAGTTATTGATATTATAGGTATATGTGGAATTTGGGATGATTTATGACTCTGCATTTTAAGTTCACAAAAAGGGTAGGAGTGAGGATGTGTCTGAATGACCGTGGACAATCATTCAAGGAGGCAATAATATGGTTTAACAGGATGGTGACTTGTTTGATTATGGCTTGAAATGAGTTTTGTAGGTGAAAATGGGTTTAAAGTTTATGTAAGATGTTTAACAAATGTAGAATGGGAGACAATGCACAAACTAGGAAGTTAAGATTGATGTAAATCAATAGTAGAATTTAGGATATTTGCCCTAATGTGAAATTGATAGAGTGGGAGAGGGCAGGAGGAACTATAATGTACACAAGTTAGAACAATCCTACATAACTTGGATAAAAAAAGCACTCAACTGGCCTCTCAAAATAATTTTTGTTAATTATTAAACTAATAATAATCAATTACAAGCCATGAGCTCTTAATTATAGAAATAGGATTATATGGATAAGGCAATATTTTAAATTCAAAATCAAATCTAATATTAACTAGAAATTAAACTCAAACATAACATCATCGAAAAGAATTTAATTGTACCTAATAAAATAAATATAAGAGAAATTCGGCTATAACTAAAAAATAAGTCTAAAAAGGCTTGAAAACTTGTCCGAGTCAGCTTTGTTGTAGTCTAGTGCAACTTCTTCTGATTGGCTTGTGAAAGTTTGATCTTTTTACCATAAATTACTTGATTTATATAGCATCATTAGCTCCTCATAATCAGTTCATAATCTCATTGTCATATTTCTTTCATTAGATCTTTTTTTTTTGGAACGGGGGTATCTACCCGCTGCCACTACAAAAGGAGCGCTTGACGGCGTAACTAATCCCTCGGCAGAATCTAGCGAGGCCACCCACCGGCATCGGGCCCACACTTGCTTTACCCCACTGAAGAGGGAGGGGGGGTTCCCAACCGTGCTTGCCCACCAACCATACTAAGCCTCGGTGGGTACATTATAAATAATATTGGTTCTCCTTTAGTTGATAAATTAGGTTTAATGAAACTTTTATCCAGTAAGCCTTGTGATGAGGACATCAGGCCATGGAGAGTCTACCGTAGGAGAGGCCAACGATCTACGGCCATGATTGAGTCGTTAAATTTCTAGTTTTTGTTGTTTGTAAGAGACTTATTTATGTTATTAGTTTGTTCCCTGTTTGCCCCTCTTAGTTGTTTATGTTGTGGTTGTTATTGAGAGGTATTGTTGTCTTTCATTTATTTCATGTTTTGCCCTTTACTTATATGATGTGTCATAGGCATTGTTGTCTTTTGGTTATTCCCTTTGTTTGGGCCTATATATATGACTCCACCCCCTCATGTAATGTTTTGATGTTTATGTTATAAAATTCTGATTTTGTGTGATCTTGTTCTCTTGGAGAATTGAGAGCGTGAGCGTGTGAAGTCCTTGGAGAAGGCAAAGCATCACCCAACAGCCTTTGTGCTCTTGGTTTTTATCTAGCCGAACGCCCAACCCTCATCTCCTGCACCAGCCGAGCGTCTCCCACCTCCACTGGCAGCCCCTACAGTCCACAAAATTCTGCCTCACCACCAACAGCAAATGCCCTTTCATCTTCTCTTGTGATCCTTAATATTCCAACATTAAATGCACTTGAACCCTTGGTATTCCCAAGCATAATTAATGTGGAAATCAATTCAGATTTTCATTTAATTTGTGGGATTTCCAAACCACCTTTCCATCTTCCCAAGCAACCCTCATTAAGTTTTAACTTTTCCCCTTCCAAAGCCAAACATTAATTCCCCACTTACCCATGCACAATTAATTACAATTCAAAGCTTGTAATTAATTGGTCAAACTTTTCTTAATTACTTTTCCCTAATCCCTAGCCTACCCACTCCTCTTCTCATTTGCTGCCATTAATTCCCAAGCAATTCCCTAAGCTCCACTTAATGTCGCCTTGACTACCTTCCCCTTTCCGCCTTGACTACCTTCCCCTTTCCCAAGCTGGCCAACCCCTTCCCCTTCCCTCTTCCACTTGATTTCTTCTCTAAGTGACTACTTTTCTCTCCCATATCAGCCACACTCAAAGGAGAAAACAGTGAGCATTCACATTTAAATTCTGCCAACATCAAGGAGGAATCCCATAGAAATCTGAAAGCATTTTGCATGAGAAGCAAGTATATGAAGATAGCCATCAAGGAGCCCAACTACGTTATTATTAGGCTAAGTATCTGAACCATTCTCCTTAATTATTCTCCTCTTAGCCAGATGCTTGGTTAGCCTTCCTTCTTGGTAACATCGTTGCAAAATTTGTTATTTTATTCGCTCTTAATTCTACTTAAATTTGAGAGAAAAGACCTCACTTGTATTGTCCTTTGTTGAATGTTGTGCTTGTGTCGATTTACATGAGTTATGTCTCACTTATCTTATCCTTTTCAATGTCCAGCCATTGCATGCAAGTGTTCAAATAACTTCACATATTTCTAATTCGAATAGCCTACCGTTCTTACTGTTTTGCAAAGTTTATGTTGCTGCGTTTTAATTAATTCTAGCAATAAATCTCTCTTTGCAGGACTTGATCATTCAGTCCTGCACCATTTGGTATCAGAGCATGGTTATTGCATGCATGTGGTAGAATTTCATCCTAAGTTTGCATTAACAGCTCTTAGTTTAATTTTCAGCATAGCATTTCATCGAAGTACACTTGTATGCTCATCTACATCTTGTTCACATAAAAAATATGCATGTTAAACTTCATCCTAAGTTGAGTATAGTGCAGGTCTAAGTGCTGCCCCTTAGACTACCACTTGGTTGCCTATCTAAAGTGATCCTAGGAATTTTCTTCAAGCTTCGTTTGCTGTCCAAACTATTTCAGCACCTTCTTCGCTAGTATTAGGTGAGTTTTCAACCTAATTGTGTGCTACCCCTTCACCCCTTTCCTATTCCGTACACCGCCTACATTTCCCAATGACCCCGAACAATTTCAACGAACCTTAGATGTCATAATGGGCCAAATGGGTGTGTTAATTCAAGTTGTGAGAGAAAGCCAGGCAACTATGGCTGAATTACAACTCACAACAGTAGAAAGATTTGATAATCTAGAAAGGGCTAGAAGTATGCCTTCACTTTACACTCCAACTAGACTCCCTTCAGTCGTTGGTGATGACACGAACCTCCATGAGGAACTGCCCCATGTTCCCCCACCCCAACGACAACCCGCTAATGACCAATATCCTCCTCCTGATGATAATCCTGTTTTTGGTCATGGAGTGCACCAAGCACGTGGTGATCACCCTCGTGAACACCGTCGTGTCCATCCTGATTGGCTGTACCGTGAACAACATCGTGGTCATAATCCCATGTATGACCCTGATGCTCCTTTGCTGAAAAATATGAAAGTAGATGCTCCTACGTTTGATGGAAACTTGGATCCCCAAAATTTTCTAGATTGGCTTAAGGGTATGGATAGTTTCTTCAAATTGTACAACATCTCAGAGGAAAAGAAAGTGAGATTTGCAGAAATGAAACTGATCGGGAGAGCTAGTCAATTTTGGACCAACTTAGAAAACCTTAGGGAATCCCGAGGAGAGTATCCTATAACTGATTGGAGAGCAATGAAGAGAGAACTAAGGCAGAAATACCTCCCACCTTATTTCTCGAGACTCTTGGATAGGTGGAATAGATTGACTCAGGGCAACAAATCCGTAAAGGATTACATTACATCATTCGATGGGTTCATGATCTGTTGCAGTGGTGAAACCACCTCCACTCCTACACAAATCCTATCCATGTTCCGTGCTGGTTTGCGTGAGGATCTCCGCAACAAACTATTTGCTAGAAACATCACCACCTTGGAGAGTGCCTATAGCGTTGTTTTGGATTTGAAAGAGTCTAGGCCACATCCCCCTACTCGTCATACTGAGTATAGACCCCCATTCAAACATCCTACTGGATCGGCCCCACATACCCCATCTCCTCGACTAACCACTAGCTACCCTAATCGACCTTCCTCTATCACACCCCAGAGTCGACCTGAATTGAAAGGCAAATCTCCTATGATAGATTCACCCAAGACCCATCCTGGAACTAAATGTTTTAGATGCCATGGGTATGGCCATATTGCTTCACAGTGTTCTAGTCCTCACCAGGTTACTATTATTGAAGAGAATGTGGATGATGACACTGAAGATGAACTGATTTTGTTCACCAAGTAGATGATGAAAGTGAATATTTTGAGGATGTGGGTGACACTGAGGTCATCTAATGCATTCAAAGATTTGATCCATCTCCCCCCTTTGTAATGAGATGTGCGTTATCTCAACCCCGTTCTATTGATGACTGGTGTAGGACAACCATTTTTCACACCTACACCAAGATACAACAACAACAACAACATCAAGCCTTTATCCCACTACGTGGGGTCGGCTACATGAATCCTTTTTCTCCATTGTGTTCTGTTAAAAGTCAAATTCTTGTTTAAATCTAATAAAGAAAGATTATTTCTAATATTTTCTAACCAAGTCTTTTTAGGTCTACCTCTACCTTTCTTAACATAAGTCAAATCTAAGACCTCTACTTTCCTAATCGGGTCATCGGGAGGCCGTCGTTTTATGTGACCAAACCATCTAAGGCAACCTCTCTAATCTTATCTTCCACTGGAGCTACTCCAACCTTTTCACGAATATGCTCATTTCGTATCCTATCTCTAAGGGTAAAGCCACTCATCCACCTGAGCATCCTCATCTCTGCAACACTTAACTTAGAATTATGCTTCTCTTTTAATGGCCAACATTCGGCACCATAAAGCATTGCAGGTCTCACCACCATCTTATAGAATTTTCCCTTAAGTTTGAGGGGTACTTTTCTATCACACAATAAGCCCGATGTATTCCTCCACTTCAACCATCCAACTTGGATTCTGCTGATAATATCCCCATCTATTTCACCATCACTCTAAATAATAGATCCAAGATATCTAAAACGTGTACTCTTATTAATGACTTGATCGCCCAAAGTCACAATCCCTTCACTAAGTCTATTATTACTAAAATTATACTCCATATATTCTGTTTTAGATCTACTCAAGCAACAACCTTTAGACTGTAAGGTTGCCCTCCACAATTCTAGTTTACCTTCAACTCCCTCTCTAGTCATCATTGATAGCGGTAGCTGCATCAATGCTGTCTCTTCCAGCATTGTGACCCGCTTAGCCTTATCTACTGTTCCACACCCCAACCCTTATAAGGTAGCATTGGCTTCATTCCACTTCTTTGGAAGTGAAAGAACGAAGTCGCATACCCATCTCCTTTTCTGAATATAAAGAGAACGTTTGGTGTGATATCCTTACCATGGATGTTGGACAAATTATCTTAGGCCGCCCTTGGCTTTTTGATAATGATGTCCTAATTTATGATCGTTCAAATATCTGTATGTTTGAACATGCTGGCAAGAAAATCAAGCTTATGCCAAGTCAGCCTAGGCCAAAGGATGATCCTAAGTCCATGCCCATTAAACCCAACAAAGGATTGAACCTTGTATCTGCCAAGGTTTTGGATTCATGTGTGTGTCAAGGTGCTCCCCTGTATGCACTAGTTGGACATGAGATTGCTCAGGACTCTGTTAGTCCTATCCCTTAGGAAGTCAAGCCTATACTTCAGGATTTTGCTGATGTTTTCCCTGAGGATCTCCCCAACCAATTACCTCCATTACGGGACATACAACATGCCATTGATCTAGTCCCAGGTGCATCTCTCCCAAATATACCTCACTATCGCATGAACCCTACTGAGCATGCTGAACTCCTGAAGCAAGTTGATGAACTCCTACAACGTGGATTCATTAAGAAGAGTTTGAGTCATTGTGCGGTACCTACCCTTCTTACTCCCAAGAAGGATGGTACATGGCGGATGTGTGTGGATAGTCGTGCCATTAATAAAATTACTATTAAATATCGATTCTCTATCCCACAATTAGATGACATGTTGGATATGATGTGGTGCAGGACTAAATGATAAAGTCCCGCAAAGAGAGATTTCTTGCTAGAATTAATTAAAACGCAGCAACATAAATTTTGCAAAACAGTAAGAACGGTAGGTTATTTGAATTAGAAGCATGTGAAGTTATTTGAACACTTGCATGCAATGGCTGGACATTGCAAAGGATAAGATAATTGAGACATAACTCATGTAAATCGGCACAAGCACAACATTCAACAAAAAACAATGCAAGTGAGGTCCTTTCTCTCAAATTTAAGTAGAACTAAGAGCGGATAAAATAACAAACTTGCAACGATGTTACCAAGAAGGAAGGCTAACTAAATATCTGGCTAAGAGGAGAATAATTAAGGAGAATGGTTCAGATTCTTAGCTTAATAATAACGTAGTTGGGCTCCTTGATGGCTATCTTCATATACTTGCTTCTCATGCAAAATGCTTTCAGATTTCTATAGGACCATATTCCTCCTTGATGTTGGCAGAATTTAAATGTGAATGCTCACTATTTTCTCCTTTGAGTGTGGCTGATATGGGAGAGAAAAGTAGTCACTTGGAGAAGAAATGAAGTGGAAGATGGAAGGCGAAGGGGTCAGCCAGCTTGGGAAAGGGGAAGGTAGTCAAGGCGACATTAAGTGGAGCTTAGGGAATTGCTTGGGAATTAATGGCAGCACATGGGAAGAGGAGTGGGTAGGCCAGGGACTAGGGAAAAGTAATTAAGGGAAGTTTGACCAATTAATTACAAGCTTTGAATTATAATTAATTGTGCATGGGTAAGTAAGGAATTAATGTTTGGCTTTGGAAAGGGGAAAAGTTAAAACTTAATGACGGTTGCTTGGGAAGATGGAAAGGTGGTTTGGAAATCCCACAAATTAAATGAAAATTTGAATTGATTTCCACATTAATTATGCTTGGGAATACTAAGGGTTCAAGTGCATTTAATGTTGGAATATTAAGGATCTCAAGAGAAGATGAAAGGGCATTTGTTGTTGGTGGTGAGGCAGAATTTTGTGGACTGTAGGGGCTGCCAGTGGAGGTGGGAGTCGCTCGACTGGTGCGGGAGATGGAGGTTGGGCGTTCGGCTAGATAAAAACCAAGAGCGCAAAGGCTGTTGGGTGATGCTTTGCCTTCTCCAAGGACTTCTCACGCTTACACTCTCAATTCTCCAAGAGAACACGATCACACAAAATCAAAATTTTATAACATAAACATCAAAACATTACATGAGGGGGTGGAGCCATATATATAGGCCCAAACAAAGGGAATAATCAAAAGACAACAATGCCCATGACACATCACATAAGTAGAGGGCAAAATAGGAAATAAATGAAAGACAACAATACCCCTCAATAACAACCACAACATAAACAACTAAGAGGGGCAAAACAGGGAACAAACTAATAACATAAATAGGTCTCTTACAAACAACAAAAACTAGAAATATAACGACTCAATCATGGTCGTAGATCGTCGGCCTCTCCTACGGTAGACTCTCCATGGCCCGATGTCCTCATCATTCTCCCGGGGTGGGAGAAAATTCGACCCTGTCGAGTCAGCAGTGCGTGAACTCTCGTACATCTCCAATAAGCCTGGATCAATCTTCTGCAGCTCCTCTCTATTAAGCCAAGTATCTTCCATCTCCGGTTAATTCTTCCATCTAACTAGATAGTATCTTCCATCTCCGGTTTATTCTTCCATCTAACTAGATATCTATGTTGTCCTCCATCCTTGGTAGAGGTGATTTCATCATTCAAGATAGTGTCAATTTTATCCGCTTGGGTTGATGTGGGTAATTTTAGAAGTGGAGGTAGGCTAGGGTGCTCATTGGGTGGGTTCACACAAGGCTCAATAAATGGATTTGGTGGGTTTAAATCAAGGCTCTCATAAGCTACTAGATCCTCTATGTTGAAGGAGGGACTTATGCCAAATTCTGGTGGGAGATCCACCACATAAGCGTTGTCATTAATCTTCTTTATCACCTTGAATGGTCCAGCACTATTAGCATGTAATTTTCTAATAGTCCCTTTCGGGAACCTTTTTGGACGAATCCGAACCATCACATAGTCCCCAATTTCAAATGTCTTGAATCGTTTCTTACTATCAGCTTGAAGTTTATAGGTTGCATTGCTTTGATTAATTTTAGTAGAAATATCTTTATGCAATTCATGCAGATGGGATGCAGATGCAGATGTATGAGTTAATGCAGACTCAGACGCTCTAATTATAGGATTCTTGAGAATAAAATCAATATGCTTCCTAGATGTGAATTTTGATATTATTTTCAGGGGACTCAAATGTTCAAAACCTTGATTATCTGACTCAGAATTGTAGTGGGATTCATAAAATCATCTTCCCCAAGGGTCTTAAATTCGGAATCCAGATTCTTTTGGAATTCATAACTCGTGTCATTCACTTCAATTGGAGGGGCAATCTTCTTAAATGCTTCCAACATCAAATCATCAGAACAGCTTATACTATCTCCATCAGTGTGAGTGGTAATCTCTTTATATCCATCTGATATCAAATCAGATAAACGTGAACCCTTAGCATGAGAGTCATTGGGTTCGGGATCTAGATCAATTATGGGTGTCGGAGGTTTATGAGGTGTAGGTGGACTGGGTCTAAGTTTGATTGTAAAACCTCTATGATTAAACGCGCAGATGTTTGAGCGACCAAAGATCATGACATCATTGTCGTAAAGCCAAGGGCGTCCTAAGACAATATGCCCCACATCCATGTTAATCACGTCACACCAGACATTTTCTCGATATTCAAAAAATGTAAGGGGGATAAGGCTTTGCTCTTTTATAGTTATGGCTGACGAATTTACCCAAAAGACGTCGTACAGGTTGGGGTGTGGGGTTACAGGTAGTTTAAGGGTTTTAATCATCCAGTAAGAGACCGCGTTAATGCAACTACCACTGTCAATAACAACTTCACAATCCTCATTCAATAGTTTCATGTAAGTGCGAAAAATTGAGGTCCGTTTCCAATCACTAATAGTCTTAGGGAGACATAGGTCAGATTTCACAACACATAGTGGGAGACTCAACTCTCTGGTTGGATTGTATGATATCAGTATCATCCGTATTCTCTTCAAAAAGTTCAATATCAACCTTAAGCGTGTCATGACGAAGATCGGGAGAGGGTGGGCTGGTAGAGTGAGGTGATGAACTAATGGTGGAAGTAGTCATCTTGTTTTTTTCTAAACTTGGAACATCCAGATCAATGATGTGGTCTTGACTGCAGTGGTGTCCACGGATTGGCCCAACAGAAGAGGCAGGGTGGTGTTTCAGATGAAGATCACTAGGTGTCGGTAGCACTCCTTGATTAGAAACAGATATATGAGTGGGGGTAGTATGTCGGGCAGGCTTAGGGGTAAACACAGAGGTAGGGGAGTGAGTAACTGCCACTAAGTGAGGACTAGGAGTCACTATATCAGAATGGAGTGTAAAAGGTGAGTAGGATTGACTTTTACGTGTAGGGTTCTTGAGAGTGCAATACCCAAAAGTCTGATAAACAGGTGGTGACCTAATCTTAGAATCAGAGGGTTGGTCACAAGTAGAGGGAAGATATCTTAATTTAAATTCTCGTCTCATGTCTTTCCAATCAGAATTAGAATATTCACCACGAGACTCTTTATGAACTTCCAAGCTCATCCAAAATTGACGAGCACGACCATTCAGGCGAGATTTAGCAATGCTAACTTGTTGGGACTCAGGAATACCACGTGCTTCAAAATAGTCCTCTAATTGTCTAACTCATTCCTTAAAGTAGTAAGGGTTCGAAGAACCATCAAAGGTAGGCAGACAGTTATGCGATTCCAAGTGAGGTCGTTGCGGCTTGGGCTCAGTACTAGGTTGATAAACGTAGTGGGTAATCTTCCGACTAATATGATTGGCAGAATGGGACACATACCTAGAGTGGGGGAAGTCAACATGTTTCTCCTTCATGGCTTTAGTTAGATAGCCCACTGTATTAACTAGGTCATCTAACTTCTTTTGAAGTCCAATCTGGTGTATTGGGAAATGCTAAGTGATACCTAATGATAATTGGGTGTAAGGGACAGCACTCTAAAAGGAGAAAACACAATTATGACATGCTATAAGGTGCATGAAATGAAAGGACAGCAAAACAACTTGAAATAAAATTTATAAATGAGATGCAATGCATGCAAACAAACTAAGGGATGGTTAGGTAAACTCCTAGGATAACTTCTAGTATATGTAACACATGCTAACCATTCTCTGATACCAGATGGTGCAGGACTGAATGATCAAGTCCCGCAAAGAGAGATTTCTTACTAGAATTAATTAAAACGCAGCAACATAAACTTTGCAAAATAGAAAGAACGGTAGGCTATTTGAATTAGAAACATGTGAAGTTATTTGAACACTTGCATGCAATGGCTGGACATTACAAAGGATAAGATAATTGAGACATAACTCATGTAAATCGGCAAAGCACAACATTCAACAAAGAACAATGCAAGTGAGATCCTTTTTCTCAAATTTAAGTAGAACTAAGAGCGGATAAAGTAACAAACTTGCAACAATGTTACCAAGAAGGAAGGCTAACCAAGCATCTGGCTAAGAGGAGAATAATTAAGGAGAATGGTTCAGATACTTAGCTTAATAATAACGTAGTTGGGCTCCTTGATGGCTATCTTCATATGCTTGCTTTTCATGCAAAATACTTTCAGATTTCTATGGGATTCCTCCTTGATGTTGGCAGAATTTAAATGTGAATGCTCACTGTTTTCTCCTTTGAGTGTGGCTGATATGGGAGAGAAAAGTAGTCACTTGGAGAAGAAATGAAGTGGAAGAGGGAAGGGGAAGGGGTCGGCCAGCTTGGGAAAGGGGAAGGTAGTCAAGGCGACATTAAGTGGAGCTTAGGGAATTGCTTGGGAATTAATGACAGCACATGGGAAGAGGAGTGGGTAGGCTAGGGATTAAGGAAAAGTAATTAAGGGAAGTTTGGCCAATTAATTACAAGTTTTGAATTGTAATTAATTGTGCATGGATAAGTAGGGAATTAATGTTTGGCTTTGAAAAGGGGAAAAGTTAAAACTTAATGACGGTTGCTTGGGAAGATGGAAAGGTGGTTTGAAAATCCCACAAATTAATGAAGGTTGCTTGGGAAGATGGAAAGGTGGTTTGGAAATCCCACAAATTAAATAAAAATCTGAATTGATTTCCACATTAATTATGCTTGGGAATACCAAGGATTCAAGTGCATTTAGTGTTGGAATATTAGAGGTCATAAGAGAAGATGAAAGGGCATTTGCTGTTGGTGGTGACGCAGAATTTGTGGACTGTAGGGGCTGCTAGTGGAGGTGGGAGTCGCTCGGCTAGTGCGGGAGATGGAGGTTGGGTGTTCGGCTAGATAAAAACTAAGAGCCCAACGGCTGTTGGGTGATGCTTTGCCTTCTCCAAGGACTTCTCACGCTCACACTCTCAATTCTCCAAGAGAATAAGATCACACAAAAATAGAATTTTATAACATAAATATCAAAACATTACATGAGGGGATGGAGCCATATATATAGGCCCAAACAAAGAGAATAACCAAAAGACAATAATTCCCATGACACATCACATAAGTAGAGAGCAAAACAGGAAATAAATGAAAGACAACAATACCCCTCAATAACAACCACAACATAAACAACTAAGAGGGGCAAAATAGGGAACAAACTAATAACATAAATAAGTCTCTTACAAACAACAAAAATTAGAAATATAACGACTCAATCATGCCCGTAGATCGTCGGCCTCTCCTACGGTAGACTCTCCATGGCCCGATGTCCTCATCATGATGTCTGGAGCCACCATTTTCTCCAAAATTGACATGAAAAGTGGCTATCATTAGATTAGGATCCGCCCAGGAGATGAGTGGAAAATTTCTTTTAAAACCAAAGATGGTTTGTTTGAATGGCTTGTTATACCGTTTGGGTTGAGCAATGCCCCAAGCACTTTCATGAGGATGATGATCCAAGTTCTTAGGCCATTTATGGGGAAATTTGTAGTTGTGTACTTCGACGACATCCTCATTTACAGTCAGTCTATTGACCTACACTTAGGCCATATTCGACAAGCATGTGATGTCTTGATGTCAATCCTAAGAAATGTGTCTTCCTCACAGACCAGGTCATATTCTTGGGCTTTATAGTTCATCCCATGGGATTTCTACAGATCCCGAGAAAGTAAAAGCTATAGTTGATTGGCCTATCCCTAAGAATATTCGGGAAGTTCATAGCTTTCATGGCTTAGCTACCTTTTACAGGAGGTTTATTAGAAACTTCAGCACCATAGTCTCCCCTATCACTGATTGCCTTAAGAAGGGAGAGTTCCATTGGTTTGCGGCTGCCACCAAGGCTTTTGAGGATGTTAAGAGAAAATTGGTAGAAGCCCCTATGATGAGATTACCTGACTTTTCTCAAGTCTTTGAAGTATCTTGTGATGCCTTTGCAGTTGGTATTGGTGGAGTTCTCTCCAAAGGAGGTCACCTTATCGCTTATTTTAGTGAGAAGTTGAATGATATTCGACAGTGATACTCCACATATGACAAAGAATTTTATGCTGTCATTCAATCCTTAAGATATTAGCGACACTATCTACTCCCACAAGAATTTGTTATCTTTTCAGACCATGAAGCCTTAAGATATATTAATTCCTAAAAGAAATTGAACACGTGTCGTGGTAGGTGGGTGGAATTTCTCTAGGAATATACCTATACACTTAGACACAAGGCAGGAGTAGAAAACCGAGCAGCTGATGCCCTTAGTCGTCGTCTGATGACTCTTACTGAGGTGAGAGCTGAAGTTATAGGATTTGAACAACTAAAAAAAATGACTATGTTGACTGCCCCGATTTTGGAAAGATTTCTTCCATTCTCACCTCTTCTGGTGAACGTGTCGTAGATGATTATATCCTTGAGGATGGATATCTATTCCGGGCCTAGAAGCTCTTCATCCCTACTACTTAGCTGAGAGAGTTCTTAGTATGGGAGCTTCATGCTGGTGGTCTAGCTAGTTAATTTGGTAGGGATAAGACTATTGAGGCCGTAGCATATCGGTTCTTTTGGCCTAGTCTACAGCGGGACGTTGCTAGGTTAGTTAGTAGGTGTCACTCTTGCCAACTAGCCAAACACAGAAAGCAAAACACTGGACTATGCACTCCTCTACCTATCCCTTTTTGTCCTTGGCAAGATGTTAGTATGGACTTTATTCTTGGATTGCTAAAGATCATTTGTAAAAATGGTGCCATCTGTGTGGTTGTGGACAGATTTTCAAAAATGGCTCATTTCTTACCCTGCTCTAAAACTTCTGATGATTCAGCTATAGCAAAATTGTACTTCAACGAGATTGTTAGACTGCATGGTTTACCCAAAACAATTGTGTCCGATAGGGATGTGAAATTCACTAGTTACTTTTGGAAAACCCTATGAATGAATATGGGAACAAAAATTCAATTTTCTACTGCTTTTCACCTACAAACGGATGGTCAGACTGAAGTAGTAAATAGGAGCCTAGGAAATCTCCTTAGAACATTAGTGGGTGAACATATAAGAGACTGGGATTTTAAATTGCCTATTGATGAATTTGCCTACAATAATTCTGTGAACCACACCACGAGCCTAAGTCCTTCTGAAATAGTTTATGGTTTTAAACCTAGGCAGCCCATAGATTTGATCCCTATGAATCTTATGTCCATAGTTAGATAGTCTGCATCTACATTTGCATCCCATCTGCATGAATTGCATAAAGAGATTTCTACTAGAATTAATCAAAGCAATGCAACCTATAAACTTCAAGCTGATAGTAAGAAACGATTCAGGACATTTTAAATTGGGGACTATGTAATGGTTCAGATTCGTCTAGAAAGGTTCCCGAAAGGGACTATTAGAAAACTGCATGCTAAGAGTGCCGGACCATTCAAGGTGATAAAAAAGATTAATGACAACGCTTATGTGGTGGATCTCCCACCAGAATTTGGCATAAGTCCCTCCTTCAACATAGAGGATCTAGTAGCTTATGAGGGCCTTGATTTTAATCCACCAAATCCGTTTATTGAGCATTGTGTGAACCCACCCAGTGAGCACCCTAGCATATCTCCACTTCCAAAATTACCCACATCAAACCAAGCAGATAAAATTGACACTATCTTGAATGATGAAATCATCTCTACCAAGGATGGAGGACAACATAGATATCTAGTTAGATGGAAGAATAAACCGGAGACGAAAGATACTTGGCTTAATAGAGAAGAGCTGCAGAAGATTGATCCAGACTTATTGGAGATGTACGAGAGTTCACGTACTGCTGACTCGACATGGTCGAGTTTTCTCCCACCCCAGGAGAATGATGAGGACATCGGGCCATGGAGAGTCTACCGTAGGAGAGGCCGACGATCTACGGCCATGATTGAGTCATTATATTTCTAGTTTTTGTAGTTTGCAAGATACTTATTTATGTTATTAGTTTGTTCCCTATTTTGCCCCTTTTAGTTGTTTATGTTGTGGTTGTTAGTGAGGGGTATTGTTATCTTTCATTTATTTTCTGTTTTGCCCTCTACTTATGTGATGTGTCATGAGCATTGTTATCTTTTGGTTATTCCCTTTGTTTGGGCCTATATATATGGTTCCACCCCTCATGTAATGTTTTGATGTTTATGTTATAAAATTCTGATTTTGTGTGATCTTGTTCTCTTGGAGAATTGAGAGCGTGAGCATATGAAGTCCTTGGAGAAGGCAAAGCATCACCCAACAGCCTTTAGGCTCTTGGTTTTTATCTAGCCGAACGCCCAACCCCCATCTCCTGCACCAGTCGAGCGTCTCCCACCTCCACTGGCAGCCCCTACAATTCACAAAATTCTTCCTCACCACCAACAACAAATGTCCTTTCATCTTCTCTTGTGATCTTTAATATTCCAACATTAAATGCACTTGAACCCTTGGTATTCCCAAGAATAATTAATGTGGAAATCAATTCAGATTTTCATTTAATTTGTGGGATTTCCAAACCACATTTCTATCTTCCCAAGCAACCCTCATTAAGTTTCAACTTTTCCCCTTCCAAAGCCAAATATTAATTCCCCACTTACCTATGCACAATTAATTACAATTTAAAGCTTATAATTAATTAGTCAAACTTCCCTTAATTACTTTTCCCTAATTCCTAGCCTACCCACTCCTCTTCCCATGTGCTGCCATTAATTCCCAAGCAATTCCCTAAGCTCCACTTAATGTCGCCTTGACTACCTTCCCCTTTCCCCCTTCCCTCTTCCCTCTTCCACTTCATTTCTTCTCCAAATGACTACTTTTCTCTCCCATATCAGCCACACTCAAAGGAGAAAACAGTGAGCATTCACATTTAAATTCTGCCAATATCAAGGAGGAATCTCATAGAAATCTGAAAGCATTTTGCATGAGAAGCAAGTATATGAAGATAGCCATCAAGGAGCCCAACTACGTTATTATTAGGCTAAGTATCTGAATCATTCTCCTTAATTATTCTCCTCTTAGCCAGATGCTTGGTTAGCCTTCCTTCTTGGTAACATCGTTGCAAAGTTTGTTATTTTATCCGCTCTTAGTTCTACTTAAATTTGAGAGAAAAGACATCACTTGCATTGTCCTTTGTTGAATGTTGTGCTTGTGCCGATTTACATGAGTTATGTCTCAATTATCTTATCATTTGCAATGTTCGGCCATTACATGCAAGTGTTCAAGTAACTTCACATGTTTCTAATTCAAATAGCCTACCGTTCTTACTATTTTGCAAAGTTTATTATGTTGCGTTTTAATTAATTCTAGCACGAAATCTCTCTTTGCAAGACTTGATCATTCAGTCCTGCACCACCTTGCTACTAAACTTTTAATTTATTTAGTTTCTTGCTTGTAATTCTATATAACAATTTGTAATTTCTTTCATGAAAAAGTAACCAAAGAGCCTCCACAACATCAAAGCATAAGTCTGCTTATGTGAACCATTTGCAATAAATTCATGTCATTGTTCAGTAGAGAAGACATAAGTTGCCATTGCAAATCTATTCTTGTCTGATATTAAGATTATGCTTTGAATCATTAGTTTTTACAGCAAATTATTCTATAGGAACCTCATTAGCATTTTCAATCATGAGTAAGAATGTCTGAGATGCTACTAATCTGCATAATTCATGGCGCTTGCAGGTGAACGCAATGTAAATCTGAGTTGTACTTCTTTTTGAGTTGAAACGGCAGAGAATTTTATCGAGGAAAAAATTAGGTCAGAATATTCTGATATAATTTGTATTAGAATGGAGTTGATCATTGGATCTATATTAAGATTAGTGCAATATAAATTATGTTTATTAGCACCGAATCTCAAAGCAGATCTAATGATTTTAAAGTTTGTTCTAATACAATTTATATCATATTATTTTGATATAAATTTTTTGTTTTGTCACAAGTGCAACTCCGAGATGATTGCTCAAACTTGTAAAGAAAAGTTTATGCATAAATGTGTGCATCAAAAGCCTGTGTGTTTTTAAGCGACTCTCTCTAATCTTATCTGCCATTGGAGCTACTCCAACCTTTTTACGTATATGCTCGTTTTTCATTCTATCTCTAAGAGTAAAGACACTCATCCACCTGAGCATCCTCATGTTTTTTTTTAATGGCCAACATTCTACACCATAAAGCATCGCAGGTCTCACCACTATCTTATAGAATTTTCTCTTAAGTTTGAAGGGTACATTTCCATCACACAACAGGCCCGATGTATTCCTCCACTTCAACCATCCAACTTGAATTCTAATAATAATATCCTCATTTATTTCATCATCACTTTGGACAATAGACCTGAGATATCTAAAGCGTGTACTTTATTAATAACTTGGTCACAGTCCCTCATTAGATTTATTACTATTAAAATTATATTTCATCTATTATATTCGCAATGTGATAAAATGTAACTAAATTGGTTTTTTTTTTTTTTTTTTGAGATTTTTAGGTTAATATAATATAAAATTTAATTGATTATTTATGAATTATTACAAAAATTTTACTTTGAATGCTATATATAGTATTGCGTCAAATTCCTTATACTAATAGAAAATATCCACATCTATATATGATAATGAACGTGGCCTTCTTTTTAAAGATTAAAGATGAAAATTTTAAAGATTTTTGTAAGATTTTTTCTTTTATAGAGAATATTAATGAAGTTGATCATTATGTTGAACAGAAAATAATAAAATTTGAAAAAATTTATATAAAATGTGAAGGCTTTAGATGGCATAATAAAAGTTATAATATAATTAAATATTTCATTAATAGGGGGTACCAATTTTTAAATAAATGCATTTTTTCCTCTCCATTAATTTCTCTCTCCATCCATTTTTTAGAAAAATAATTAATTATTTTTTAAAATAAAATAAATTTCTTACCAACTATAATAAATATATAGGTATATGATCTCACTGGAATATAATTTTAAATTATTAATATTTGATATGTACTTGTAAAAAATTAAAAATGCAAATTTTAATATAATATTTAAATTGAAATTTTTTAAAAAAATTTAAATTAATGACCCATATGGTCTTTGATTTCAACATGCTTATGATCAAGATATATATGGACTATACATGCGGTTAACCATTCAATTAAAAACTCATTGAGCAAATTTCTTTGTGATTAAATTCTACAAAAAATATTTTTTGTGATCATTTATTGATTTGATCTTAAAATTTTGGTGATGAGTAAATGTATGTCATTTTTTATATTTTATTCATCACAAAAATAATTATAATAATTTTAAATTCATTTTAATTTAATTTAAATGATAAAAATTTAATAAACTATGCATAATTTCTATATATATCATGAATTATTTTGCAATTTAATTGCATAATTTCACATATATTTTCTACATCTCATATAAAAAATTTGATTTCAAGAAAACTTTTATTATTTTTTCAAATAATTTCAAAAATGATACAAACCACTATCAAGAAATATAAAGGAAAAAAAAAGAGATTCAGAGTTTCAGACCAAAGATGTCCACATTCTCTCTCTACCTCTCTCAGTTATGGAGCGGATTGGGGCCGGTCGGCACGTCTCTCTTCTCTTCTCCGTACTCTCCCGACGGCGGCCGAAGGCACCAAGAAGGTGGCGGTGGCGGTGGCGGTGGCGCCGGCAAAGAAAGGAAGATGCTTTTGCTCCATCCAGGGCAGGCAGGATTCCGCAGAGAAAGGCGGCGGCCGGCGTATGCGGAATTCTCCGGCGAGGTGGCGGAGAGATGATAGAGAAAGGTTGGGAAGAAGGGGAGGATGGCGAGGAATAGGAGAAGTCGGCGGCTTTCTTTCATGGATATATAGATATCAAGTTAAAGACTGTTTAGTGAGAGAGAGAGACGGCGCGAGCGGTGGGGAAGAAAGAATGGTAATAGGCAAAAGATGAAATGAGACGTATGGTTCTGTACTTCTGTGAGCAAAGCGAGCGGAGAAAAATAGAAGATTATGTTGCCCATTATGTAGCGTGAAGTTTGACTCTATTATTTATTAATACAATGAACAATTGTCTCGGGTGAGTGATTGCGAGAGGTTGTTGGCTTCGGTTTGGTTTGTAGCAGTTTTTTATCCTTATTTTTTTATGCTTTAAACAAAATTAATTAAAGAGTTATTTTAAAAAGCAGCAAGAAAATTATCCCAAGCTTCGCTTTGGATAGCTTTCTTACTGTTTTCTGAAATAACTTTTTAGTACAAAAAATTTTTGAATTGATTTTTTCTACTAGAAAGTTATTTGAGAAAGCAGTAAGAAAGCTATCTCAAAAACGAAGCTTTAGTAAATGAAATTGCTACCTCTCGATAAGTGTAGGCAAGTTTCTCCTATTAGTTGGGCAAGTGGCTCCTTTGACTAGAGTGAGTGAGCCTCTGATTGAGGCAGTGACGATTCGAGCTGAGGTGAGTAGCCCCCCTAACTAGAGGCAATGGTTCCTAGTAGTTGTGTCTTGATCCTCGATGAATTCACTTATTTTTCTCAGCTTCTCTAAACCCCCATTTTGGGATATACAAGATGGATGAACCATTACTTCAGATACTATAAAAGCAAGGTGATGATTGATATCCATTTACACATAATCTCAAGTAAATCATAGTCATTATGAAGGCTATCAAAGTGATCAAATGATTACAATCAGAAATTATGAAGTTTAGGATATTATCCTCAAAACTTAGATGATGGCCGATGGAGAACATTAGAAGCGGGTTATCAACTTAATCATTCTCTATATAGGAGAAGATGTCAAATGATGAAGAAGACGAGCATTGAATATGTGTAGTTTAAATATATTAAATATTACTAACAACTGGTGTTTAGTGGAGGACAATGATTGGTGTTAGTTGACAACAGATGATATGCATCGATGTCGGTGTTAGACTTCAATCGTCAACTGATGGCCAACATCTGGCGACATCCGACGATTGTTGCTAGGCGACAAGCCAATTGAGGGTGGTGGTGGGCACGTGATGATGAACGATGATGATCAATAAATAGTCAAGATGTCAATCATCGATGACCCTTGTTTAAGTTATGGTGAGTGGCTTATAATGATATGCCAAGAAGAGCTATGAAATTCTCTAAGAATCTTATATTTCTCTTTACTACAAATCATCCCTTGATGTGTAAGAACAACTTATTCATAAATTTTTCTTAATTTTCGACATTATAACAAATTCAAATAGATTTTATCACAACGAGTCCAGTTCTACACGCAGGAAGTAAAAATACAAGGAAGAAGCAAACTTGTGGATCAGAGCCACGGCCTCAACGGTCACCGAGAATCTTCTCTCAAAGCTTTGCAATTACGTGCCTTTCTCTTTTCCTTCTTCTCTCACCACATATTCTCTTAGATTCCTTTGGTTCTTCTCTTCCTCCCTCCATCGCCCTCAACTTGCTCGATGAAAAGTGCTAACTAGCTTCTTAGTTATTGTTATAAGCCAGGTTCCACTTGCGTATCATCATTACTCCATCGTCCATGGAGGTGATGCAGCTTGCTTCCACTCACGTCATCTCTTCCTTCCGCCGTGCTCCACGCCACTGTAAAGCCTCTGCTTCCACCTCCTCGCAGCTTCCTTCTCCTTCCATCCGCCGCCCGGAGGTAGACCGGCGATCCACGTGGAGTAGTGCTAGTGCTAGTGTTTATTCGCCGGTGCCGTCGAGATCGAGGGAGGATGGTGCTGTCGTTGGTTCAGGTGCTGATGAGCTCGAGCTGTTCCTTGATCTGGTGCCGCCGAGGATGAGGAGAGGCTTGGCGCGCCATGGTGAGGTGAGGGAGCTGATTGAGGTCGTCATGGATCTTGGGAGGAAGCCGATCGCGCGATTTCCGTCGGGGGATTGGATTGTTTCCGACGAGCCTGTTAAACTTGTGGATTTACGGCACGCCATAGGCAAGGTAGTGGGACTATAAAGATCACCACTTTCTTCTTCTACTGACGAGTTTGTTGAGATATGAGATTGTTTGGCTGCTTAATTTGTAGGTGGGAGACTTTTCTGTTGACAATCGTTCGGGAGTTGATCATTCTTTGCACCGAATCAGTGCGATTCGGAACCGTAAGAAGGACATAATTGGGCTGACTTGTCGAGTTGGACGAGCTGTTTCTGGGAGTGCGGAGATGGTGCGTGATTTAGTTGAGGGTGAAGGTTCCATCTTGGTCATAGGCCCCCCTGGAGTTGGCAAGACTACTTTGATCAGGTTTTCAGCTTCCTTTTATAGTATTCATTCCTATGTCCAATGCATGCAGTTATGGATAGACAATTTGTTATCTTCAAGCGTCTTGTTCTATGGCATTGAAACTTAGTTGCAAGTTATCTCAAGCAAGAGCTGATTAGGATTTTCACCATTTAAATGGTATTATGGACCTTCAGACACCTTCAGTCTTACGTGAATAATGAACGATGAGGCACCAATTACATCAATTTTCAGGATAAAAATCATTTTAATTAATCTCTTACACTCTCTCTCTCCCTGCGCAATCCATAACGCATAAGTTGGGATTGCCAGGAAGATGACTAGATCAGGGAAGGGAGTCATGGGGCGTAGATCCTTTACAGTGGAGGTTAACCCCTTCGCAGTTGGGCTATGCACTTTCAACGGTTGGGTTTGATTCCATCAACTTTTTAAATTAACACCTTCGATTACCTTGGAATCAAAGCTAGACGCCAAAAGTGCATTGCATTGCTGGAATGGTGTTGCACTGTGAAATTAACCCAGAACAGTAGAGGATCTGCACCCGGTAGTCAATAGTTTTGCGTAAGTTCATATATAACATTTCAATCTTTATTATTTACAAAACCACCATCCTTTTAATCCTATTTTGTCAATTATCACACAAAAAATCAAAATTTACAACAAAATTCAAACTGTATCTTTTGCTTCTGCTAAATTTCCAATGATTTAATGCAAGCAAATACGGATAACTTCAATAGTTCCAAAAAAAAAACATGATGTCAGTTTTGTAAATAAGGAACATTTTGTGATGTTACGTGTAAATATCTTTTACAAAAATTATTATCTCTGTGTAAATAATTATTTCATCAAAGTTCGAGTCTTTTGGCTATGAAAATTGCTAAATGGTAAAATTATCTTACTCCCTGCATGATAGAGAAGTCAATCAATTTCAAATGGTGAGAGCCTAAAAAGTTAACATTAATCCATGGGTACTTGTTGATTTGAATTGCAACAAAGCATTGCTCTGAATTTTTTAGAGGGGAATGACATTTAGGTTTTGTTTGGGATGGCTTTCTTATTACTTTATAAAGTAGCTTTCTAGTATAAAATTTTTTAGTTTAAAAATTTTTTATTCTGAAAAGCTGTTTTAGAAAGTTGTAAAAAAAGCTATCCCAAATGAAGTCTTAAACACATTGAATCCAAAGCAGTTGAAGTCGGTTGGTTTCAATTAGCTTACTTGTGGAGGCTTCAACTTTTATTTTATGCTCAGTGCATCCTTCTTCTTAACTTAATCTTTGTATGTTATTTTTGTAATTTTTTTTGTTGAGTTAGTAATAATATTCTATGAAACTTCATAAATTAACTAGCTTGACTTTTTATAAATTTCTTCTGATATGTTTCCTTAATCCCCTTGTTTGTAGCTGAAATGGTCTGAACTATATTTTTGCAGGGAAATAGCTAGAGTGCTGGCTGATGAGCACTTGAAACGTGTTGTCATAGTGGACACATCCAATGAGATTGGAGGTGATGGGGATGTACCTCACTCTGGAATAGGACGGGCTCGCAGAATGCAAGTTCCTGATGTTAATATGCAGCATAATGTAAGTCATTTCCAGTACATATGAGTTTCATTAACACTGTTTACAGTGCTTTCATTACTATTACACCTTAAGATCTTCAGCATTGTCGGGCTGCTAGCTGCTGAAACAATTAGCTTTGTGTTGATCTTTATGTAAAATTTAAATGATGCCTATGCAGGTTATGATTGAAGCAGTTGAAAATCATATGCCACAAGTTATTATAATTGATGAAATTGGAACTGAGCTTGAAGCAATGGCTGCAAGTACCATTGCCCAGAGAGGTGTCCAGCTTGTTGGCACAGCCCATGGTGTTACAATAGAGAGCATCATAAAGAATCCATGTTTACAGGTTCTGGTTGGAGGCATCGAGGTAGATATACCTTGCCAGTTTAAGTTTAACCATCTCATTGGAACTCTTGGTTATCTATCAATACAATTTTTCTAAATTTTAGCCATCTGCTAGTCATCTTTTTATCCATTCCCATGAAAAGCGCTCCCATCGCATGGGTTCCATTGAGTAGCATGTTGACTTCACCTTGCGAATTAACACAGTCTTTTCATAGCTTCTTTTTTTTTCCTCAAATTCCTTTTGCAGAGTATTTTAACTGCTGAAATAAAAATGTATTCACAATGTTCCATCATTTAACTATTAGAGAAAGGATAGGTAAATAGCATGTTAAATAAGATTTTCATACGGCTGATGGTAATTCTCAAGTGTCTCTTCATCCAGAGTGTTACACTTGGTGATGAAGAGGCAAAAAGAAGGAAAGTGCAGAAAACAATACTTGAGAGGAAAGGCCCTCCTGCTTTTACCTGCGCAGTGGAAATAGTATCAAAGAATGAGTGCAGAGTTCATCACAAATTGGAAGCCACTGTGGATGCTATTCTTGCCGGTAAATATACTTGGTTAAATAGATGGTAGTGCATAGAGTCTTAGAGTTACTTGGCTTCAGTATCTCGTCCATATAATACTTCATATTTTTGTGGAAACAGGTAAATCCCCTCTGTTTGAAGTGCGAAAGCTGGAACCTAAGCCTAATGAATCTAGGGACCCGGCTCCAGTTATTGATAAGAGTTTCAAAGATCAAGCACCTGTCACCAGTACCCTGGATGAGGATTCAGAGAAAAATACTGTGCAAGCATCCGCAGCTGTTTCAAGACGTAATAAGCATGGAAGCAATACTAAATCAGATTTGAGCAATCCTATACGTGTATATATTTACAAGGTAAATACTCAAATTTTAATAGTTACTAGCAACATTTAAAAAAAATCTTCAGGTAGCTTTATTTGACACTGGTCTATTAGTTTCTTGCAAGAGGGAAGTAAATGCTGGGCACTGAGTTATTGGATTTTCATTGAATTAAATCCTGGAATCCATGCTCGTTTTTATTCATATATGAGGTACAACTTGCTTCTAATAATAACACAATTAAATCACTATGTTCACCCCTGCCCAGGTCAATCAAATTGTCAATCAATTTCAAATCTTCATAATCCATATTGTTCCATCCTTTCGGTTTACAAAATTGAATGTCATAGTTTGCACTTGAGAATAAATAGCAAACCCTTTTGTTAATCCGTATAGACCAAATAATAATGGCTTATTCCTCATTCTCTGGACATGGACACTAGGAGGGCCAAGCTGGCGCTGGGCTTAGTAAGAATAGGCAAACCTTTCCTGCCTAGCATTGCCTAAGAAACATGGCCTACCACACATGCCTATGCTCCATCGCTAACAGGTGCACCTTCTGCGAAAGTGCACTAGTTAGATAATTTTAACTGGTCTTGTTTAGCAAACGGGAGGACAGTTGTGCTAATTTGAAGCTGCATATGAGTTCAATTGTATTTCAAAAGACAAGATTCAACACCTGAGCTTTGTAATAAATCTCACAATTATTAACACCAAAGCTGAAGTCATATCATGGGCGCTTGTTGCATGCATATGCAAATGTTGGGGGTGGGTGGTAAAACACTGTAGCGAAACAAACAAGAAAGGTAAAAGCAGCGGAAATAAAAGAACACCAGGATTTAATATGGAAAAATTCGAAATTAGGAAAAAAATACGGAGCCACACCATACCAAAAAAATCAATTATGAAAATATGGGAGAATTAGTATAAATCTCTCTTCTCTCTCACTCTCTCATTGCTTCCATTCTCTCTTACACCGTTCTTACACATGAACAAACAAAGAGATATAAAAACAACCGTCAAGGGATATCACCCTTAAGAAAAATGAGAAAGAAAAACTGTCCAGCAAACCTCACAGTGTCGCCGTGCCTATTTGGAGCATCGCGGCGCTCAATGCTCTGTCTCCAGTCTGTCTAACAGCGTCGCAGCACCGAGATATGGAGCTCTGTAGCGCTCCACTCTCTGCTAGCTATGCAGCACCGAGGTGCTCAAGTACACAATGCGAGCGCTCAGGTATACTACTCTGAGCCGTTGTACTACAACAACATCATCAAGTCTTTATCCCACTATGTGAGGTTGGCTACATGAATCCTTTTTCATTTAGATCTATGCTGGGCCGGTGTACTGGAAAAAAAAAAAAAAGGTGTTGAGCTCCCAAACTCACCCAGATAAATAGAACAATATATATCAAGTAATTGAGCTAGGAAGCATGTCTAATGTCCTCACTTGTCCAAGCCTTGAAAAGACACTTTGCTGCCTTTTATTGCTTTTTTTGAATGTCTTATTAAGTTTAACCAGCCATGCAGGATTGACAGGTGTTAGGTTTCTTCTTTTATCATTTTTAAGCATGGATATTTCATGGTGGCAGTCTCTTTTAGAACCTCTTGATGATAGTGTCTACCATACATGCCTTTTCATGCCATGCTTATGCTAAGAAGGTTGCTTCCTCTAGGACATGATGAATCATCATTGCTAATGTTCATATCAGTCTAGATTAAGATATGCTAGCTTTTAAAATAATGCTTCAAAACTATTTCCATGATGCATGTTAGTGACTCCACTAGTTTATTCTTTCAATGATAAGAAAGTATCAAACCAATGCAAAAGGCTCCACTTTTGTTTCAGCGAATAGGTGGTTTCTATGATTTGAACTCATCACCTACTGGTCACAAAGGAGGAATCTAACAATCATAGTTATGCATGTTCCCTAGTTTACCCTTGATGGTGTTGAGGGGAAGGAGATTCCATATTTATTAGAGAACTCCTCATTTAATAATGGGGGGTGAGTACAACATGAGAAGGTACAATGAAATAAACCTATGTCATTTCCTATATATGAAGCACCTTCCTAATAGGAAAATTGTCACACTAACACTCCTCAAGATGGAGCATATATATTAATTAGTTCCAGTTAATTTTCATAACAAGAGAAGGGAAGAGGTCCCCGAGTTTTTATAAAGATATCGGTTACTTATTCTAAATTGGAGATATGTGGAGTGCCAATTTTGCTAGAAGTACAACATCCTGAATAAAATTAGAATCAACATCAATATGTTTGGTTCTTTCATGCAACACAAGATTTCTGATATTGTAGACAGCATCACGATTATCACAGTTTCTTACCATAGTTGTGTAACAGTCAATATGTTAGAAGGCGGAGACGTAAGGTATGGCATTTTAATTTATCCCTAAGAAAGTATTTGCTGGTGGGTTGTTACACGAACACACCCAAATATTTTTGGTGTCGGAGGAAAAGCAATTTGGTCAAGATAATGAAATGTAGATGGGAAAAAGATTATCTCAAAGAGGAGAGAAGATACGGTTGAATTGTATAACGGGCTATCAAAATTGCATCTCTTTAGAACAAACGGGGCACTTTCGTATGAAACATTAAGCAAATGATGATTTTTGCATTAAATAACACTATTTTGTTGAGTTGTTTAAGAACAAGAGGTTTGATAATAATATTATTGTTAGTGTATAAAAGTGCAAAATTGAGATTGCATAAATCTTGAAGCATTATAAATGTATAAAGTTTTGATGAACAGAAAAATTGAATTTTTGTCTCTTAAGAAAAATTCTGGAAAAACTTGAAGGGCTTTTGACCAATTTTTGAGCAGATAGATCTAAGTAGCTATGAGCAAGTCGTTAATGAATGCTGTAGATTATCATAATTTAATGATTCAGGACGTGACTGGCATCCCAAAAGTTTGAGTGGACTAACTCAAAAGGAAAAGTTAGGCGAATAGTTGTAAAAGATGAAACTGACATTTTATAGTATTTTTATCTAACTCGCATGGAACTTAAAGAGAGACGATAATACAAGTGAAATCCCGAAGTCCTACGGGAGGAGGATGACTCAAAATCAACAAGGCCATTGATATGAAGTAATAGCGGAAGAGAGTTCGGATGGGACATAGATTGCAAGTAGTATGGTCAACTTCAACATCTCCACAAATCATATTCCTCCTGTTTTAGATCCGAAAGATTCAATGTGTGGGATAGAAAGTTACAAAATATTTATGATTCTCTATAAGACAATGAATAGATGTAGATTGATACTACATCATGGGAAACATAAAATATCTAATAGAGATAGATTTAGGAGAATGATCCATGTCATCTTCATAGATAGTAGAGGGTAAACATTAACAACAATTACAAGTTATTATGAAGATCTGATAAGAACCTAACCTACTCGAAACCATTTGAAATCTAAAGAATGGTTTTTATTTTAGAAGATGATGGTTTATTTTGAAAATTTTGAGAACCATGCACATTAATTATTTGATTCTAAAAATTGGCAAATTTGAACCAAATCGAACCATGCTCACCCCTACTAACCCTCCATCTTAGAATATGGTTATATATGCTTTAAAAATAATATAAGAAATTTTACATCACAGAGGCAAGCACTCGAGTGCCTAAGGCCTACACCAAGGTGCTATAATCTTTGGTGATGCCTTAGTGATGGTGCCCGCCTAAGAGATATTTGAGGTGTTGGAGTCTTACCTCGCCTCGCCTCGCCTAACATTACATTGATTTACAGTAGAAAAATGAGCATAACTTCCCAAGCCACAATGAAATAAATATATACCATTCACTTTAAATGGATTATCTTTCTGATGAAATTTCCTATGCTATTTGTAAACTGTTTTTGCTGCAAATGTCAAAAGCAATTAGCTAATTAACCCTGAAATTAGCCTTTTTTTTTCATTGAACTGTATCCAAATAATTTTTGTGATTTAGACATTATCTGCGATGGAACTAATAACTTGAATTCTTCTTTTTTTTCTGTTTTCCTCAATCTTTTGCTAGATTTTGGAAGCTGATCTATTACAAGTAGCAAAAGTAATGGGTCTTGAGGATAAGATAGATGTCACTGATGACATTGGCACAGCCAATGTGGTTGTTGTATCAAGTTCTGAAATGAAGGAGAACCCCTGGATACGTAGTGTGGCAAAATATCATCAATTACCAGTTTTTGTGATTAAGGTAATTCATTTTGTTGTGACCGATAGTGTCACTTGTCAAATGCCCAGTTCATATTGTATATCTTGATCTTTATTACAGGAAAATACAATGGCCCAAATGGTAAAAGCAGTTAGAATGGTTCTTGGGGTGAACTCATTTGGATCTACTACAAAAATACCATTGGATCATGGAGAAAACATTGAGATTGAAGATGACGCACCGAAGAGAAAACCTACGTTAGAGGAGATTGATGCCTTGGAGGTATTGTGGTTTTTTTCTTTGCTCATATGTTCACTTTCTCACCTATTAGTTGTTCTACACTTAGAGCATTTTCAATTGTTTGGCATGCTTTATATTTATTAATCGAGCCCTTTTTGAAGGATATAAAAGAAGAACTGAAAAAAGATGGCTTCGAATGCATTTGCCGCAGAAAACACTAGATAAATTCATTGGCCCTAACTAACAAAGTTGAAATAGAGTTAGTCTGCTATGAATAATATTTCCTTCTAACATTGTAGACTACTTTTGGGTCTTCCTCCTTGGTAAAGCTTGAAATTGAAATAGGAAAATTGTTTTGGTCCGCCACCCACCCAATGTTATGGGGAGAGACAAGCCAAAACTATTAGTTAACGTTGAAACGGATGGCCATTACCTTGGCGTCATCAGTTATTTATATCTTCAGTGCAGGCAGAAGAGATTCCCTATACAACATGCCCAAGGTAACTAATGCAAAAAGTAAATCATGAGTAACTATTGATCTCGGATCTGTTGAGGCAATCTTGCTTGTCAGAACGAATTCCAGTTGTAGTGAATTGCTGCTAGGTAATCAAACCTTATAGGCTAATATTACATATTTGAATGTCTTTCCATCAGATGACAACTATACCATTTGTATCAAACTGGCAGCTAATAAGGATGATAGGCTTCTTCACACGTGGAATGTTGTTTGTTTGGTACAGTAATCTTCTTTGTATGCACTAAAGATAGAACAAGCATCTTTTGCTAGTGTAGATAAAAAGTTAGGGACATCTTTACCCAGAAAGAATACTTCTGGAAGTCCTTAAAATGTTTTGGCATAACCTGTTCACTTGAGCAGAAAATTTTAATGAAATGTGGAAAAGTCTATCACCGAATTGTAATTGCAGTTTCGTGTTTTGAGATCAACAAAATGTCAAAGAGAACCTGAGATGAATACAAAGTTAGTATTGAGTGGTTGTCCAGGATGCAGAAGGCTTCCATTCTTCTATTGTTCTTGAAATTGTGCAATTATCTGTCTTCATGACTTCCTGAAGCTGTCAACAATGTTGAACAGAAAAGGCGGCAGTAATGATTGCCATACCTTCATATCCAATGCAGTTAGTCCATTTATATCATGCTTTGAGTAAAGCTTTGTGAGTTGTCTCCTTATTCGGACTCAAAATTTCCACAACTGTTATTTCTTATGTCTCATTTGGCTGCTTGTCAATTAAAAATAAATTTTGCAAAATGATGATTTTATTTTCACTCATTTTGACTGTGAAAATGAAATCATTGCATTTGAAGAGTTGTAGAGGAGGGTTTGCAGAATTTAGAAGCAATTTTGAATTTTGATCACATTCAACCTAATGTTGGACTTAATTAATATGATATTTTTTAGAATGTGTTTCTAATTTCAAACAATCAAATGTGCCCTTAATTCACATCTGATTTTCATTTTGTTTTTAGTGTCTTGAATGCCTTTTTGCATCAAGCTGTAAGACAAATTATCAAAACAGAAAGACTCTTGACCTGAGATACATGACATTTGATTATAAATATAAAACAAAAGTTCTAAAATTCAAAATAATAGTCAAAGTCACTATTTGTTCTTAGACAATTGCATTGTTTTGTATTTCTGATTGCATATCCTTTTATTTTGATCATTTTTCTTGTCCTCCTGATGCATTATATATATTAAGAGCTCCAGACAGTTTTTTTCCCTAACCACCGAGTTTTTCTCTACATCATTATCATCTCTACTGGTTCCTTGTGCTTTTGGCAGGAAGTTCGAATGGCTATCGAATACATCGTAATACCAGGGGGAGAGCCGGTGGAACTCCTTCCTAGATGCTCAGAAATAATAGCTCGGCAATTAAAGCTTGTGGAGAGCTACCAACTCGCGGCTGAGAAGTCGGGCACAGAGTTAAATTCAAGGCTGCAGATTCTTCCAATGAAAATAAGCAAGAAGGGTTCCTCTACAAGAAGATGTTCTGAATCCCATCTGAGAAAGCAAGCAAAAATTGACTCCTTAACCAGTGGGAATTCAGGTACAAGTTTCTCTAGGCTTCCCTTTTTACCCAAATATTCATGAATCCATGATTTGCATATGAGTTGTAGGCTATATTCTTTACATATATTGTATGTACAGTAATGTAAATGTTCTGAATGTAAAACATATTCATTCTTTTAGTAATAATATACAATCACAAGTTACATTAGTTGCCATGAAATTGGCTTAATTCTTCTTCTTTTGTCAGAAAATCATTTGTGTTTAAGTGGTTTAAATGGTTTAAAACTCATATTTATATATAATCATTCAAGTTTCATCATTTTTATGATGCATTTTCTATTTGCAACAATGAACCTTGAGCATGAAATGTCCAAAAGGTGGCATATAGACACTTTACACCAACTATTTGCCAAAATGTCAACCTTGCTAGTTTAGTATGTAAAGCAAGGCCCTTGATTCATTTATGCTTTTCGCCGATTTTTGTGGTAAGGAAAAATAGCCAATAAAAATTTTAATTTTATTTGGACGAAAATTTTGGGCCGATTTTCCGTCATTTTTTATCAAAATTTATTGTAGAAAAGCTACACCGAGAAAAAAAACATGGTAGAAATTAGAAAATTTTTGGGTCAGGATATCCTGATCAAGATCGATATCAAAATTGTTAGATTTATTTTGAGATGACTACAATATATTACAAGCATCTCATAATATATCCAATAATTTTAAGATTTATATTGATCGAAATTCTTATCAGGATGTTATTTTTTTAATGAAAATTATGGCTGAGAAAACAGCTTTTGAAAAGCTCTGATGGCAAAAAATAAAAAGAACATAAGCTGTACCAAATAAAACTTAAATCAATAGCTTTTGCAACAAGGATGCAAATACTGAAGGATTATTGCGTGATTGAAGTTGGTTAGGGATAGATCAATTCTGTACACTCTCAGTATTGTATATTAAGGATTTGTTTGGGATGACTTTCTTACTGTCTTGTAAATCTGCTCTTTATTACAAAAATTTTTTGAAAGTAAGAAAAAAATAGTGATCTAAAGTCGTCCCAAACGCAGGCTAAATTGTTAATTTTGTAAGAAAATAATGTTTGAGGGCTTTTAGAAACTTGTTTCAAGTGTTCAGAGGATATTTTTGCATTTCTATATACTGCAGCAGGTGCAGAATGTAAAATACTAAGGATTTGTCTAATTTGAAGGAATTGGAGTGAATGAAGCTGTATTTTAAGATGTCATTATTATTAAATTTAAAATACATGCACTCTCACTTTTTCTCCAATTTTGCTAGTTTAAGCACCTAATTGTTCTTGTATTTAATATGTTATATTCAATTAAAATTTTTCATAATCTCATTTATTATTCTCAAAGATATGCTCATAAATTCTATAAATAAAATTTATTAACATTAATCATTTTAATCTAATAATTCTCAGTTATAATTTTTCATCATTTTCAAAAATAAAATTTCACAAAATATACCTTGAACTTCTCATTTAAAAAATTGTTCATGCCCTAGCTCGCACATAAGTAACTTCCTCCTTCAGTAGCTTGCTCGTAGGTGCCAACTCCCTTCTCCTTTTCTCTCTCTCTCGATCTCACCCCGTCTTCCTCTCCGTTGTCTTCAAACGACGAAGCAACCCGCGAATCAAAAAAGTTCCTTTTTCTTCTTATCGGCTGCCTTTCAGTCCCTTTTGTTTGTTTGATTCCACAGGAGTGAGCAAAACGTAATTATTCTCCACGTAGTGTTGTTACTTTTCGCATCCAAACGTATACCCTTGCTCGGTTTCGTAATTCGACCCCGTCAGAATCTCCCGCGCTCACGGTTTGGCCAGTCGACCCGCTTGCTTCGCGCGTTCTGCTCATCTGTTTTCATTTAGGGTCGGTTCGCTTGAACCGGAAAAACCCGATTCTTACGGTGAAGGTTTTTTTTTATTATTACAGTGAAGGTTAATAGTAAGGAAACAAGGGATAATGTATCTACTAATTTATTTAAAATTATGCCTAATATCTTAATACTTGAATACAAGCATAAAATTTGTGACTGCAAGAATAATTCAACTTTTCGCTAAAGTAGACAATTGGGAGACTTGGACTAAGGTTTCGTTTGGGACAACTTTTTTACTATTTTCTAAAATAACATTTTAGTACAAAATTTTTTAATTTAAAAAAATTGTACTAAAAAAATATTTTAAAAAACAGAAAGAAAGTTATCACAAACAAAACCTAAGAATGTTAACAATGTCAATATCAAAGACATCACAATGTATCCAAAAAGCTTTTGCAAAATTGAGTAGTTTTAAAATAGGTGTTGCAATCATTAGTATCTCTATATATTTAAATGCTTTGGCAATAGATGGTGTACAACTAAACTTTTATTGTCTTCAAAGATCTGTCAAATGGGCTACAAAAGTACTGAAACTCTCAATGTATTGTCTATAGAATATAACTAATCCATGAAAACTCTAAATATCAAATAGAGAAGTAAGGGTCAACTAATGAAGTACTGCTTTAATTTTTTGGGATCTGGTTCTAAGTCCTTTACAATACACAATAAAGGCAAAAAAAGACTTTTTTTTTTTTGGGGGGGGGGGGGGGGGGGAATTTGGGCAGAGCCCATATATTAAATTTCGCAAAATACAAAATGAAATAAAGAAAACTATATCGGAAGCTCCACAAAAAGGAGTAGCCAGCTCAAAAGCATAAAAACCTATAAAGAAAAAACCAGTCCTAACAAAACTTGTGAAGCAGATTACCTAAGAGTGTAAGCCCAAAGACTACAACAACAGGAACAAAAACCGAAAGCTGAACTAGCAGCAGCCAAAAAAAATCCTGCATAACCGCGGAAGCCAAGATTCAGTGAGGTTCAAGCCAGACGAATTCATACTATGGGGACGGTTGTAACCCCTAGTAGCCAGTCGGCATTCCAAGGGGTTGCCTGTGTGAGGGAACACATCATTGTCCATGGCTAAAAACTTCCCAACAGGCAAAACAGCAGCAACAACATAATGTAATCATATTGAAAAATAGGAGCCTGCCAGAAATCGGATGGCCTTATAAGAAAAGCCATAAGCCTTTCAGAATCTTTCCACTTGCAAATCTTGGAGAAAACAACTTTCTTAATAGTGATAGAAATGGTAGAATAACTACTCAAAGGGTCCCCAAATCTTCTTTCATTTCTTTCCTTCCAGATAAAATAGATAGTGCAACTAGTGATGAGAAAGTAAAGGTTTTTAACAGCAAGCTCTTGTTCATTTATCCATTCCAATAGTTGCAATATCGTGGGTCTGAGGAGTAGAGTACAAGAACCCGGCAACAGTTTAGACAAAATAGAAAAAGAGTAATTGCATTAAAAAAAAAGTGTTATATGCTTTCGTTTGCAGCGTGACACAGATAGCAAGTGGGATCAACATGAATATTTCTTTTGAGTAATGCATCAGCTGTTTTAAGACCCACTACTAACAATAGCCAAGAAAAAATAGAGTATCTCAAAACATAGTATTTATGCCATATTAGATTAGACCAAAAGCATTGAGGATAATCTTTATAAAATTCCTTAACAAATTGTCCAAATAAACCTTCAGCCGAATTTCCCCATGTTAAGCAAGTAACCAAGCAGTCATATATGGGATTTGTTATGATAGCATTAACAACCGATATAGGCATTGTATTAGGCAGGTTCCAATTGTTACCTGAGATAAAATCCCTAATAAGAGCTTTAGGACCATGGTTTTGAACAAGAACATTACCATCAGAGATATCGGCAAGGGAAAAGCCATCACACCAAGGGTCCCATATCAGAGAAATGGGGGAAGAAGGGGTGATCCTAAACTTGAAGGAATTCCTTACCAAAGCAGCAGATTTGCTTATGGCTTTCCAGAAGCAAGAGGCATGACGTGGAGCTGGGTGCCAGGGGAGGTGTAACTATGAATAAGCCAAGAAGATAAAGGTGAATGACAATTATATATTCTACTTATCACAGAGCAGTTGAAAGCAAATTGGAGTGCAGCTAATGAAGGCAGACCTAAACCACCATTAGCTTTAGGTTTACAAACATTGATCCAGGAAACTAGATGCAACTTCCTAACAACAGCAATATTATCAAAAAACAGGAAGCTGGATGAAGTCTTCTTTATAAATTTAATAACAATTTTAGGTATAATCGATCCCCTAATCCAATAAGCAATAGAGTTCAGAATAGTAAATTTGAGGTATTGCAATCGACCTGCAAACGAAAGAAGATTAGCTTTCCAACCAATCATTTTCTTAGAGATACCATCCATCAGCGGCAGAAAATTAACTACAATTATCCTTTTAAAAGAGAGAGGAATTCCCAAATATGTGATGTTGGTACTGATATTTGATGGAGAGAGCCAAATGAATAACATCTTGGTTGTGAATACATTTAGGTATCATGACATAACTTTTCTCAAAGTTAACATGTAAGCCAGATGCATTAGCAAAAATATTAAGGATTTGTGTTAAATTGTTGCAATTGTGAACCTCAGGTTTTCCAAAAATCAACAAGTCATCTGCATATAAGAGATGAGACATTTTGAAATCATCTATATTAATACCAATAAAACCTCCTTCATCTAACAGTGCAGAGAGCGCATCCATAACTATACAAAAGAGGTAGGGACTAAGAAGACACCCTTGCCTAAGGCCAGCGGATGAAGAAAAGAATCCCTCAAGAGCTCCATTTATCACAAATAGAGAAGTTAACATAAAAATGCAAGCTTTAATCCATTGAATGAAAGTATTAGGGAAACCTTTCTGCACCAGTCTAGCAAGCAGGAAGTCCCTAGAAACCGTGTCAAAAGCTTTGTGAATATCTAACTTAGCACAGAAATAGCTATGGCCTCCCCTATGATGTGCCAAAGAGAGAAACTCATTAGCAAGTATGATATTGTTCATTGAGGCTCTTGCTTTTACAAATCCAGCTTGGTTGTCTTTGACGATCAAAGGCATAATGGGTTTGAGTCGGTTAGCTACAAATTTAGCTATAATCTTGTAGAAGATATTACATAGAGCTATAGGCCTAAAGTCTGAAAAAGAGCTAGCGTGTTTGGATTTAGTGATGAGGGCAAGTGCTGTAGCCTTTACCCCTTTTGGAAGATAACCTTTAGTAAAAAAGGATATGATTGCCTTGCATACACTCGGAATAATGTGCCATCCCGATTTGTAAAAAAGTAAATTGAAACCATCCGGCCCTAGGGCATAGGAAGAAGCCCCAGAGAAAACAACAAGTTTAATATCTTCATCCGAGACATATTGAGTGAGGGATTGGGGCATAGAGGCTGTTAAGCAATTCCTAACAATAAAAGTGTCCATATTGTTATGTGTAGGGGGAGTTGGGTTATAAAGAGATTCAAAGTGGTTAATAATAGAGCTGATGACCTCATATCTGGTGGAATGAGGAATGGTGGAAGCTAAATTCATAACCACTTTGTTGCTACTTTGTCTACTACAAATTTTAGCATATAAAAACTTCAGATCATCCTCTCCTTGGGTAAGCCATTTGGCTTCAGCTCCTTGAAAAATCCAAGAGGCTAACATATTAGTGAACTCAGCAATTTGGGTATTGATACCTTTGAGAGAGCCATGCATTTAAGGGGTCTACATTGATCCTGCCAAGGCACTCCGATTGCAACTTATGAAGGCCATCAAGATGAGCTTGAATGATGTTTGAGTTAGCCTGGTCTTTCTTTTTGATTTCACCTTTTAATAGCCTAAGTTTCTTACAAAAATCAAGAACTGGATTTCCGGTGGTAGAACTAGAGAAAACCTCAAGAACAATTGCCTAATACTTATCTAATTTGGTCCAAAAGTTCTTAAAAAGAAATATGTGTTTTTGATTCTTGCAAGATACCATAGTGCAGAATAATTGGACAGTTGTCAGAGCAAGACGGGCTTTGGAAGGAGCAGAAAGAGCTTGGAAAAGCACTCAACCAATCCTCATTCATAAGGGAACAATCCAGTTTAATATGAATAGGATTATCTAGGCGTTGATTAAACCAAGTGTAGTGGCTTCCAACTGATTGTAGATCCTTCAGGCTAGCATAAAAAATTATGGAGTTTAAATCCCAAAGGTTATTATATGAAAGCATAACTCCACCTGCCTTTTCATGCGCAAAACGACAGCAATTGAAATCTCCCATAAGAATCCAAGGAATAATGTTGGCTGGCACTAGCTGTCTAATTTGATCCCATAAAGCTAACCTATTATAAAAGCTGTTAGAAGCATAAATGACAGAAAGGTGGAAAGAGGAGAACTCCTAGAAAAAATTGTGCCAGAAATAACCTGAGAAGAGATAATAGTAGGTGAGAATTTCAACTTATTTGGATTCCACTTGACACATATACAGCCAGGCTTTGAGAGGTCAAAATTATTGCAGCTATCCTCTATTGCAAAAATAGAGTGAGAAAGACTGAAAAAGGGGTCCCAAAGAGCATAAGCATGAATCTTATTCTACAACAAACATAACATGTCCAAATTATGTGAATTAACCAAACGTCTACCGCTTACCACCTTATCAGGGCTATTGAATCCCCTGATATTCCATGCCGCTAATGATGGCACAGTCATTAAGATTTGGAATGTTGAGGAGGTTTTCGACCTTCCCCCCTGGAAGATTTTTTGAGCATCGCTTGGTTTGTAAGGTGTTGAGTGTGATATGTGTTATTAGAGTCATCTGCAACTACTGTAGAAGCAACATCTTGGATATCCTCTTGCTGTTGAAGAATATCAAACTTGTTTGGAAAAAGCACTCCAGGTTATTTGGTCAAGATAGGGATGTGAGTAGTGCTGGTGGTTAATGAATTATCATCTTCAGTAGGGGAATTAAGGTTTGGGATATTGGAGAAGGAGTTATCTATATGCTTAGTTGGAGGAATATGGGCTACCGTATAGGTCTGGGGAGGGAGGGGATTAGTTGTTGCCTGCATGGGAGGTATAAGGGTTGCTGTGTGGCTAGATGTTGGGGGTGGGGGGTTCGCCACTCGTATGTAACCTTCAAGCTGAACACATCACCATCCAAGGATATAGGGATTTCTTCTGGGTATTTGGCCTCACATTCCACCTGAACATATACTCTAGCGAAAGTAAGACACGTCTTTTTAGCAGTCAACGAGTCCACAACCAAAGGAATACCCACTTTGCTCGCTATCCTGGAGATGCCTTTTAGAGTTCCAGCAAGCCAAAGGAAAGTCATGTATTTTTATCCAGATTGGGACTTAGGAGAAATTTTCTCTCTTAGGGCGGAAGCGGGGGTGCCATTTTTGCAGGATGAAAGGTTTCCCAAGAAGAAATCAAACCCCTCTTGACCACAACATTTCATAATCCTCTATGGAAGTGAAACGCAACAGAAAGAAACCATCACTTAAGGATAGTAACTGAAACGAACCTTTGAGCGGCCAAGTTTTTCAAATGGAACCAAGCAATGCTTCGTAGAAAGGCCTCCTTCCTATGGAGTAGCCAACCAGACATAAGCTCCAGTCTTGAGCTCCTTTGGACAACTTTTCCCCAGTAAAAGGAATAGTTTTGGGTTTATAAGGGTAGTATGAGAGGGGAAGATTTCCGGATGGAGATTCAGATGGGTCAAAAATGCTTGACCAGTTGCGATGAGAGGGTGGGCAAGCCCCCACCACAATAGATGTTAGAGGGGGAAAATCAGAGGAGAAAGATTGATGATCCATGAAAAGGGACGAGAAGCCTCCGACAGAGCTAGAGGAGGAAGGAGATGGAAGGCGGTAACCAGTCGGCCAAGGAGAAAAAACCCTAGCAGAGAGCTACCGCGCTATCTTAAAAAAAAGACAATTTTGACAAATATAACTTTTTATCCCTTAGAGAATACTTGATGCAAATAATCAAAATGTTCAATCTTGATCAAAGTATAAATTAATATATCAATAAAGAATACTATTATAAATTTGCTAATTATTGACCGTATCTAATTCATCAAACTAATAAAGGTGATAAGTGTCTTAAATAATCTAGTTGTACTGATATGCGCCAATTTCTTATGAGTTTTCCCCAATGCCTAAAAATTATAAAAAATTTAGTGTAATCAAAAAACAATAATATATATTTTATGGCGAATACGATTTTCAAATTTGACTTATAATTACACCTGAAATAATTTATTTATCTGGGTCAAAATATAAGCTATTACATTAATTCTGCTTGATCCTAAAGTTAAAAACTCAAGTTGGGAATATAGACTATAAATCTGGACAAAATTATGATGTTCATGGCCAACCTTCACAAAGAATGAGCACAAACATCTTAAGATTCAAAAGCATTAAAAAAAAAAACAAGCCATGAGAATTTCAAATTAAAATATGAATTATAGTTTAAAAGACAATCTTTAAATAGGGGGAAGGAGTTAACAATTTCAATCGTTTATATATATGTCATATCAAGTGAATGTTCTATGCATGTCATATGGTACTAATACATGTATATCATGTTCCTATCAAATACAGCTTATCATGTATCAGTCTTATCACTAATATCAATCTTTTTCGTCTTGTTATATACATGTATTAGTCATGTTCTATATCATAGTTATCTCTTATTATATTATATTACTTATGTAATTTATCATGTATAATCATATCATATATATATGTAAGCATGACATGACATATGGCTAGCTGTGTTATTTTTTGTATCAAGTCCTATAGGCCAACACTATACGAATCAATCTTAATCATATCAGTCATATTACTAAGAATCAGTCTTATATCACATATCATAAGTCAGACGACTTTCATGTAAGAAGTTGTCATTTCATGTCCATCAGCGTATCTTATCATATCAATCAATCTCCTTATACCTTCATTTTTATATTTTTTTTAGGATCACACTATAAACCTTATTTAAAAAAAGCTCATCGGCTCACCCTCATCTACAGGATAATATGACTCCAGCCAACCTGAATCAATCAATTATTTTTATTTTTACACCTATTCCATATCACATATAATATAATAACAATATCATGAGCATATCATATATAATGATCATAACATGTGAATTTATTCAATATACTCATCAATATGCATGTTGTATGCTAAATATATATTTGACTAAATGAATAATAAATTTATGCATATCATGTATCTCATATCCAAATATAGTATAATAACTTTAGATCATCTTATATCCAAATAATACTATATATATTTTAATTAAAATGACATATATACAAAATTAATCGGTAAAATCTCAATATAAACCAGCGAAAATGCTCATAATGATGATATTTATCACTTTCAAAAGCTATATAGTTGAAGTTTGCTAAAATGAGAAGTATTATATTTTTATCAATTTCAACATGAAGAAAATAGACAAAATAAAAAGCATAAAAAATAAAGGTAGGGTTAATGTTAGCTATCATGATTATAATATTTTTCGTAACTAGGAGGACGAATGGAAATGCCCCAGAGCAAGCTTTCTCTCTCCTTTCTCTCCCCTTTCTCCCCTCTCCTCTCCTCTCCTCTCCTCTCCGCTCACCCAACATGCATATGAAATGGGAGGGGAAGGCTTAGGGTGAGGGATTTAGAAAATACATTTTGATATTTTTACTTTTAAAAAATATTTTTCTAACCCAATAGCGTGGCCCCTCAAGACCCAGCGCTACTGCGCTCCCAGCGCTACTGCGCTTACTTAAATTCTAGAAAACTAGAGAACTTGGCCAATTTTTAGGAATTTAGAGAAATTAAATTTGTAGCTATTACATGACATGTTTTTTGAAGACCACTTATCATGGCAAGATGAGGAATATGTAGGGATGTTAATATTTGACCCGAATCGAAAATCCAACCTGAAAATTTTGGGTTCGGGTTAGGGATTTCGACCCATTTGTAAAACTGAGTCGGATTCGGGTTGACCCGGAAACCTGAAATCAACCAAATTTGACCCGTTTATAATTGATTTAGGAGGATTTTAGAAGATCGTTATGAAATAAGTAAATATTATTTACAAAAAATAATAAAATATGTTGCCTAAACTGAATTAAGCTTGGTTTATTTTAAATTAATTAAAGTAAATCTTACCTTAATTCGATTTAGGTTTAAATAAATTGAATTAAATAAAAATATTTTTGTAAAACATACCCAAAGCGGGTCGGGTTTGGGTCCAAAAAACCGACCCGTTTGCAAAAATGGTTCGGGTGCGAGTCGAGTTAAAAAGTGTCGGGTCATATTTGGGTTCGACCTGAACCCGACCAAAACCCGATTTTGATAGCCCTGGGAATATGGTATAGAGCCATTTTGATATTACAAAAAAAATCCCAAATAACCCTAAGGTGACCACATGATTCCTCTTGGATAACCAGACCAAGAAACGACAATTATTAGCATGTCATAGCAAAAAGGTAGAAATTTTTAGAGCTCAAGGAGAGTTGTGGTTAGAGTGGCGGAAGAAAATTTTCAGTTTGAAGTGCTTAAAATGTTTTATTTTTTGTAGCAATCCAAGGGGTTGGTTTATTTTTGGGCATGCTGCGTTTGCTTTGGTCTTTTTTTTTCGGACACATTTGACACAATGTCATAACCTTGTTCAGAGATATTTTTATTGGTATTGATCCAGATTTGGATGTAGGTAGGTGATATAGTAAACACCAATAAAGATAAAAACACTCATAGTTATATTCAATCAAGTCCCACAAAATGTATACAAGATTCACAAAAAACTCTTATTTGTCCAAACGAAATACGAATGCACAATATTGTTTTTATTCCTCTTTTTGTTTTATTGAATGAAAAAAAAAAAAAAACAATTACCCCTTCTCCATTTACAAAACTTTCTTATATAAAAGAAAAAAATAGAAAATTTATAAACAAATGACTAATTCTTATAAGTTCTATCTTGACATCTCACTTGCATCTGACATCATCCTCCCCATGGGGAATGAGAATTGCTATCAAATCTTTCATGTTTTGCTCTAAATCATTGTCACATAAAAGGAATAAGATGCTTAATATTAAGGCTATTAGATGTATGAATGTTAGGTAGTAGCTAGAGATGATAAACATTGGGAATAATTCTCCCTATAATTTCAATAGGACCAAATTTTCAAGCTACCAACTTGTTGAACTCATGAGGTAAGAATCGATGCTTGGTGAGGACCGCCCAACCAAAGTCGTCAAGTTATGATGTTCATTTCCAAGTGATGATGTTCATTATTTTAGTATCAGTGCATGCCTTATATATTTTGTTTATTGTGATACACAACAATATCAAGCCGTTATCCCACTACATGGGGTAGACTCCATGAATCATTTTTCTCCGTTGTGTCATGTTAAGAGTCAAATTCTCATTTAAATCTAACAAAGAAAGGTCATTTCTAATATTGTCTAACCAAGTCTTTTTAGGTTTATCTCTACCTTTCTTAAGATAGGTCAAATCTAATATATCTAAAATCCTAATAGGGTCATCAGAAGGCCATCGTTTTATATGACCAAACCATCTAAGGTGACTCTCTCTAATCTTATCTATCACTGGAGCTACTCCAGCCTTTTCAAGGATATGCTCGTTTCGTATCCTAATGGATATGTGTAGTTCAACAACGAACCACTCAGCTAACTCATATAGCAAAATCAAATTTGATAGATGAATAAAATAAAATGAACGATGTCAAAAAAGACCGTAGATCAGTAGATGATTTGAAAATGACTAGAGCTGATGTTGTATTAATAACATCATTATGTGCAAACACGTGAAAAAAATTTAATAAAACATTTTATCATTTAATTTTTTTTCAAAATTTTATTCAATTTTTAATCATTTTAAAAAGAATAAAACATTTGAAAAAAATGGACAAAGCAATCACTCCATCACCCGGTGTAAAAGATTGGACCCAATGGATGTAGGCCGAACCCAGCCATCCACATGACTGGCCAATGGGTTACTAGATATATACCCCTCTCAATTGTACCTGTTCAGGTCTCTATGCTTGTGGTCTCGGACTTTTCTAGGGTTTCTTTTGCGTTCCAGTAAGGTTTTGAGGGGGGCTTGGCTACTGGTGGATGCGATGTCTGGGAAGGAGGAGGGTCGTATCTTTGTCGGGGGCTTGTCGTGGGATGTAACGGAACGGCAACTTGAGTCTACATTTAGCCGATTCGGCAAGGTGCTGGATGTGCTGGTAATGGGGAAGGATTTTACTTTTGCATTATGAAGTTGTACATCTGTTTATCCAGTTAAATAGTTTTGTTATAGGGATTTCTGAATCTGATAGACCTAAGAGCGTATAAAATGGTTGAGCTGTTTTAGACTTTGGAACTGTTTTTGGTTTTCACTGTGTTATCTCCGTGCTTGAATTTTGATGGCTGATAAAATTCGTTCAAACAGATGGATATTCCCTTACTTTCTGTATTAGATGTTTTATCCTAACCTATCGTTCTCTCTTAGTTGCCTTCTGATGAGGTCGAAATTTTGATGCTCTACTTGAATATTATAGTAAGTGCTGGTTTGGTTGAATGTAGGATTCTGAAAAGCGGAATTTGATAAATCTTTATTTGAGTAGGATTTAATAAGCTTTAGTGAATCCTGATGGGTTTTGGTTGCTCAGATCTTATATCCAACCAAATCTCTAGATTGTTTGGTGGCAGATGGGAATATTTGGGGATTTAAAGAGGTTTAGTAAATCCTGATGAAGCAAATCTCATAAATCTTAGACCCTGTTTGGATACAAGTAGGATTTAACTCTTTAAGGGATTAAAACTTTAAAACTGTTTGGCATGAGAACTGGTAATTATTTCTATATCCTGATAAGTTGTTTGCTATTTGTTTCTGGATTTAAGAGAGGGAGGGGTCCTTTAATCCTGTGAATGATGGGATTTAACAAATTTTATTCAACTAAAAACAGGTTTAAATAATATTTATCAAAATATTCTGATTTAAAGTCCCCAAAAAATTATTTAGCATGATTTAAGATAAATCTTGAATAAATGCTGTCTAAAATAGGATACCAAATATGTATAAATACGATAAATCTTGATTTAATCTAATATTTATCCAATCCTACCAAATCCAGCATTTATTTCTGGCAGGATTTAGAAGTTCCTTTTCAAGTATTTGGTAGGATTTAGAAGTTCCTTTTCAGGTATTTGGTAGGATTTAACATAAATCCTTCCCAAATCCTACATGAAGTTGCTGACCATTAAATGTGCTGTTTTCCGTCAGTCTTTTTCCATTCCCGAACAAATTTGAAAGTACCTTGCTGTTGCAAAGCTGTGTTTATATATCTTTTGTCTAACTTTGTGCTAGAGGATTGTATTGATTTTAATCAAAGATTAATTTAACCAAAACTTATGGCCATTCATATTCTAGCTCATTGCAGTTTTATTCTGTTACTAGTACCAAACATAATTATTTATGTTGCTATTTGGCACACTAGGATGGCCTCCTGGGATTCTTTGGCATTATATTTTGGATCTCAGTACACTCAACATCTTGTCTTACAATAAATGGTTGTGCAGAAAAGCAGTGCAGAGCTTGAAATGAAAGACAAATTTGTTGCAGTGGCTATATTTTTCATTTGGTTTAAGATGTAGTTTTGTGATATGTTACTATTCAGTAGCTCTTCCATTGCCTGCCTATGATAGCGCTTGAATTTACTGTCGACTACTGTTGGTGGCTTTGATGATAATTCATTATTTGAAATTAGGGTTTTGGGTTAAGTTTGAATGCCATGTGAAAGTGCTCACTCTCATAGGATTGGAGTAGACCTTTTTGATAAGCCAGCTATCATTTTAAAGATTATTTTACCTTACAATGACCTTAAGGTGATTTAGATGTTGCTTCATTGACAAGCAAACTTATTGGATCATTTGTTTGAGAGCCATTTTCAAAGCTTCTTGGACAAATATGTTGAAGTCAGTGGTGAGAAGAATCATGATCGAGGGGCAGGGTTAGCATGCACATTCCTTAATTCCAAATTTAGCATGATTTCTGCAAAAGAATTTGTTTGGAAGTCTATTTACCCAAAGGTTCATCTAACGGTCTGCTGAGCATCAGCCTAAGACTGGCACCAATGGCACCAAAATATTTACTTGTACTATTTTTAAAGTGCTTGAATTTTGAAATTGCTGCAAAAGAGTAGTTTTCTGCTTGCTCCTTTTGGATGATGTGGTTGAGGTTGAAGACGATCTGCTGACATTCAATGTAGGAGTGGTACCAAGGGGTTTGCATGATGTCGTTCTCTTTATGATTTTAATAGTATCCTTTGCATAGTGGCTAGCATGTTCAGTCGTTGACTAACATGATTGTTTCAGTTTTTGATTGCTTGGTTTGCTAAGAATGTATCAGTTGCGAGTCCTGATTGCACTGTGAATTTTTTTGACCACTTTTGCTCAACTCTTCTGGTTCGTATCATGAATTAGCATTTCTTTGAAATTCTTATTATCGGTGTCAGATTTATCATAACCAGCTGTGCATGCTGAGGTTGATCTTTTCCATGGTGAAATTTGCAATGGTATCAGTACAGAATTCGTTTTATGTGAAAGATGCTGTTGAGATTGATATCCATATTGGAGGCTGTTCTTGTTGTGAAGTTGCTATTATCAGATATCATCTCTTAGACGGAGCCCAAGTCTCATGAGCCTTGCTCGTCACTTTGGCAATTATCTTTTTTCTACATCAAGTCATTATTTCTGTAGTTTTTTGGTTGGTAGCAGGAATGCCGTCAGTTGACCTATTGATTGTTTGTGTCCTGATAGGTTTGTTGAAGAGCCCTGACATAGGACTTTAGATGTATTCTATTGTAGCTTTTAATATATTTTGTCAGCCTTTTGTAGTATGTTGTCATTTACTTTGTCGGCCAAATAGATCACGGAATTCTGTTCTTGCAAAGTATCAACTTCAGTTTTTCTTACAGAAGTCAAATACAAGTTTTACTAATCTTGGCCGGTATATAAGTATCTATATTTGTTTGGTGATTCAGTTGGCAGTATTATGAGGATTATAATGTGATTCTTCTGCTGATTTGTATGTTTATCAGTTTTTGGGCTACTTGAGCAGTGACAGGGGAAAGTTATCTGATTTTTCTACTATGTATAGTGACTGAGTTGCTGCTCTGGAGGTTTGATTTACTGATTGCAGTGTTGGCTCAGTACCTGATCAGTTTGTTTTGCTCTAGTATGGATTATGTATTAACATCCTTCAACCATATTATAAATGAAAAAAAAAACTGTGTTATTTATGATGTTGGTTGATGTAATTATTGTTGATTACACTAATCAATGGGCAAACATTTAGAAACAGACCGTAGAGGCTTCGGAATATCAACCAGATGTGATTTGAATTTGTTGTTATTTTAAGTTATTCATATAAGCTGTGTTGCGACTGTTGTGTGGGAGATATTTTTGGGCTTTGGACTTATCAGTATTAACCTTCATGCAATGAGTAAAAGAATTTTGCCAGCAAAGTGTGCTTGAATTTGACTGGATGGCGTGATTAGGAATGAATGATGGACAAGCTTGTGAATCTGCATTTTTCATTGACAGTGGTAGTAGAGATAAAGGTATGATCCACTCTTCCCGAAGATGTTTAATTTTTACCTCTATGCAATTGAGCTTTGCATTCACCCATCAAGTTGCATTCACCCATGAAGTTGCATGCACTTTGGCAGTTTTGGACATTGGACAATCTGCATTTTGACCATCTTTTTTTTTCTAAGGAGAAGAAATATTTAGTATGTTTAGCTCCCTATTCATCAGCCCACTTTTGGCATGTTCTCTTGCGTTTATAAAAAAAGTGACTTGTTTGAAAGAAATTGTATGTTCTATTGACATTCAATATTAAAGGTCACGTTGTGCGATGGGCAAGCCTTTGAAGTTTATGTTAAAAAGGTATCCTTGTTTTTTTGTTAGATTTGTTTCAAGAACTTAAGTGGGGTGATCGTGGAGCACCAGTTCAGTTTCATTCGTTGTGACGCTAGATATTATGAATTCAAATGTTAGAAAGAACCTCTATGCAATGCAAGGGTAATGTTGCATGCATAAATCCCTCAGGCCCCATATAAATGGGAGTTTCATGCATTGGTCATTCCATTTGCTATCAAGTTTGTGTCAAAAGATGAAGTACACACAATGTTGGGTAAATTGCCTGTAGATCCTTTTATTTTGATCTGAGCGTTATGTTTTATGACCCGAAGTACAGCTTTTTGTTTTGTATCCATCAACAAAATAGGTTTCTCTCATTCGTAATTGTGATAAACGGTTGAAGTCTTGATAAACACATATTTAGGTAATCTGTTTTATACCTTGCAAATTGTTATCTTCTTTATTTCTTGCAAATAATAGCCTTAGCAGCGTGAAAAGGCCTGCGATGGTTGATTTATAGACAATAACTCTTGCTGGAGTTGTGTTGTGGTGCTGAATTGGGCATTTGATGCTTCCGACATTTGTGCTACTTGATTTTGTTGAATCACTGAGACATTTTGGTGCTAGCTAACATTTGGGAGTAAGTCATGTAAGAACGCTACCAACTCTTATATTATTTCTGTATTCACTTATGTTGATTTCTGCATGTGATGCTATTAATTTATGCAAGCCTTCTTTCATTTTTTTGTCCTACGCTTATTATGCTTGTTCTATCAATTTGCCTTAATGGTTTATCTTTTTTTTTTTCCGTTTTGCATGCCAAAACCAACTAAAGTGTAGTGATATGTGATTTAGAGAGATCTCACTGATTTTTTTACTTAACTCTTTTTATGCTTTTTTATGCTGTTTGTTGAGGGCTTTTGATAGCAAAGTTTGTTTGGATAAAAGTGATCAATTGAAGTTTTCAGTCTTACGTTGTATTAAGCTTCTACGGTATTAATCTATTTATTCAGTTTAAGGGAAAATTGCTTTGTGCATTAGATTGTTTGAAGGACGAAGCTTTTGCCGTTATACTTCTGACTGAATCTGCTTTGATTTGTGAGTCATTGTTTCATGAAATTTCCATGAAGGTAACCGTGCATTGCTTGTTGGGTATTGCTTCTCTAAATTTATTGGGTCTCCATGGATATTATTTGCTTATTTTCATCAGGGCCTTAGCCTGTTGATGTTTATTTACTATATTATCTCTTTGCCTTAAACTTGCATTTCGAGTAAAAGCTCAAAATAGTCCCCCCGACTATTGATATATGTCTAATTTAGTCCTAGAGTTTCACATTGCTCCAATTTAGTCCCTCAACTATTAAAAATTGAGTCAATTTAGTCCCAAAAAGCTAAAATAAGAGTTAAGGTTAACTCCAAAGTTAAATATGAAGGATATTTTAGGTATTACAAGTGGATATGAGATTACATTGCTTATATTGTTCAATTTCATCATTTAATAAATTATAGTACATATTCAATCAACTATATAATAAGGGTGAATAAATAGTATAATATTTTTTAAAATTAAAATCTAACATGATAAAAATTACAATTTCATATCATTTAAATATAATAAAAATATCACAAGTCAATTTCATACCATTTAGTATATTAATAATTCAAATTTAATTTGTGTTTAATTTTAATTTACATTTTAAGGAAAAGTTACTTATTATCAAATTTTTAATTGCTGTCAATAAGTTACAATTACAAAAATAATATAATTAGAAAATAATTTAATTATGAAATAACTTATTAATTTTAATTTTGATTGTATTTTAAATTATTTATGAGTTAATTAGTAATTATTAGTTTTAATTATCATTATCAACTAACCATTATAAGTAATATAATTAAGATCTAAGTTATTTATCAATTAATCTAAGTAAATTATTTATTAATTACATCATATTCTTAATTAATTTTAATTAAAATAGTTAAACTAAATTAATTTGTTCATATGTTATATTTCTATGGAAATGCTTGTTCTACTGTCTTGCTATAGCCATAGGTTTGCTTTTCCTCTTCTTCAACTATTCATTGCTCTTCGAGTTCGCTAGCTTCGCGTGAGAGGTAGAGTTTTGAATGAGTCACTAAATAACTTCTTCGCCTCCTTCGACGACGTTCCTTCCTGTCGGATCCAAAGTTATACCTCCTCCCCGTTCTTCTGTAGGATCAGAAGCAATGCCAGGAGCTTGCTCGTTGTGATGGTAGCCATCTTTCTTCATGTAGCCAAACATCCTTACAGGGTGTCTCGCTTGCAGTGAGTCTTCTATCTCGCAGCTGCACATGAATGCATAATGCGAATTGAAGCACACCGAAGCGCGTCTCACTCGCGGCCTGCTCGCTCATGTCGCCTTGTTTGTAGCTTCTCCCTCGCACAATTCGATCACTAGGGCTTATAGCAAGAAGGCGAACAAGCATGGAACAAGTAATTTTACCTAAATGCCTAGAAAGAAGCGAAGCTCTAGCTTTTTTTCGTTAATTTAAACAACAAATTTAACCTAAGGACCATATTGGATAATTTTTAATAGTTGAGGGATCAAATTGGGACAATATGAAACTTTGAGGCTAATTTGAGCATTTATCAATAGTCGGGGAACTATTTCGAGCTTTTACTCATAACTTATCAATCCATTTTTACCATTACTTAGTGGGCGAAGTTGTAATTTTGTTACTTTAACATGACGAGTATGTTCAATGCTTAATAAGTTATTTTTTCCATAATAGGCAGATTTCCTGTGTTTTGTGCTTAATAAGTTATTTTTTCCATATTATACTCTAGTGCTTATTAGAAATACTCCTTGGGATGTCTAACTTTGAATTGTCAAGAATAAATGTCAATTAAAACTTAAGTTTAATTATTTAAACTTCTAAATAATTTAGCTTTTTCATTTTGAATTTCACTAACAGACGTCTTGTATTTTTCTAAGATTTCGTTTGGACGGCTTTTTTATTGCTTTCTAAAGCAACTTTCTAGTATAAAAAATTTTAGAATTAAAAATTTTTGTACTAAAAAGCTGCATTAAAAACAGTAAGAAAGCCGTCCCAAAAAAAGCCTAAGTTTTACACCATTCACTATAACTACTGAAATGGCATGCCACTAAATTGTTTGCATCCTGAATGCTCCTTTGTATTATTTTTATTTCCAGTATATGTATAGAATGTGTCTTAAGGTCTCATTTGGATGGATTGAAAATTCACAAATGAAATATTGTAATTTTGAAACCAACTCAACATTTCTGGGCGGAAGCAAATTAGTTATGGACTTGAAATGTAATATTTGTTTGGAAGCATTTTCAATATATTTTGGTGTGATTTCATTTTCATTTATATTGCGTGGAAATGAAACCCTTACATATATGCTATTTGCTTGCTTGAAGCTAAAAAAAATGTTTTTGAAAATGATAAATTTATTTTATTCTGTCATTTAGTTTGGTGCACTTTGATATTGATGATTTGAAAATCTTTCGTTCACATTCAAGGCTCCTTAAATGTGTGCTTGAAGCTAGAAAAAAAATGTTTTTTGAAAATGATAAATTTGTTTTATTCTGTCGTTTAGTTGGGGCAATTTGATATTGATGATTTGAATCTCTTCCGTGCACATTCAAGGTTCCTTAAATGTGGGGATTTTTTTTTCTTCCATAGATAGGATGAGTGTAAACAAAATAATCATCTTTTAAAACATGCTTACTATTTACAATCGATCAAATGTGCCCTTGGGAGGTCAATGGAGTTTTAAACAAACGTTGGTTTCTAATTATGGAACAAAGGGATGGAATTAAACTAATTCATCTTTATATAACACTTGCTTTGCATTTGCAGGAATCCAAATGGTTCTGACTGTAGGGTAAAACATTGGTAAAAGTAAATTGTCGATCTTTTAAATTTGGCTGCAGGTGTTTGCAATCTAATTTTGATTTTTTACATCAATGTAAAATTTGTCATCCATTTTTATGACCATTCCAATAACATGGAAAATCCATTAAAACAAAACTTCTTTATGTGATGATATATATTTTTATATTTTGCACTAACGAGCTTTCTGCCTAAATTCAACTTTACTGATATGTCTGCATCTAGTATGTGTGTGTAGCATAAGCATGTGGATGTAAAAAAAAAAAAAAAACAGGCATATATAGCGTGCATCTTTCCCATTGAATATATCTTCATTGCTTGTAATGCTCTTATCTATTATATGGTTTTTATCATCAATAAATTTATGAAATATGTATGCTGCGAGTACTGTTGTTTCATAAAGAATTTTAAATACATATTGGACTTTCTTATTAACGATTAACGTCATGTTTATTTCAGAAATACATGCATGATTTACGTTGCTTCAAGCATATGTTTTCAGATTGTTGAGGTGGGTATGGAATCCATTTTAAAAATCTTACATTTTTAAGTGTCTGAGAAGGCTGTCGCCCTCTTGACTACCTGGGATTGACAGTCTTCGATACAAAACTTTTGTCATCTATGTTCTTTTATATTCCATTTGCTTGGTTGGTGCTACTTGCATGCTTCTTGTGGAATGAGCATGTAGCCTTTCATTAGGACATCTCTTGTCAACTAGAATGTACAGGGAACTGTTTCTGAGACCTTTTAAAAAATAATAGTTAGATTATATACTATGTTGCACGTCACTTTTGATCCTTTCTTTGCATTGTTTTAGTCTTTCTTTTTCTTATGTGGTTTAGACATTCGTTTTTTGTTGTTTATGTTTTGCTTTGTTATTGAAGCAACTTTTAAAATTCAGCAAGCACTGCAAAGGAGTTGTTTATCATCCACATTTTCCACAATAAGTTTCAAATTTTTGGACGCAGTTGAAAATTTAATACAATGTAAATTTGTTTAATGCCCAATTCTTCAGTCTTCTATTACAAAAATTTTGATATTCTTGTTATTTTCTTTGATATTTAGGGAATAAACACACTTCATTTTACTGAACATTTGTTATTTGCATCATTAGCAATAATCTTTGCAGTAAATTGCAAATAATTTTTCTTTGTAATTCGCACAGTGATCTCTCTCACCTCTCTTCTGGCATGCAAAAAAATAAAAGTAAAAAACAAAAACAGAAACCAGTTTTTTTAGCTGATCATGATGATGATGCTTTGTAGATTATGGTGGAAAGGGATACAGGGCGACCTCGTGGATTTGGATTTGTGACTTTTTCTGATAAACGTGCGGTGGAGGCTGCTATTAGGGAGATGCACAACAAGGAATTTGGTGGTCGGCAAATATCAGTCAACAAGGCCGAGCCAAAGGTTTCTTCGGATGATACAGGTTATGGCTATGGTGGTGGCAGTTATTCATCTGGTGGCCGGGGAGGTTATCGGGGAAATGCTGATGATTCACTACCAGTTGGCCGGTCCGAGTGCTTCAAGTGCGGACGTCTAGGCCATTGGGCTCGCGAATGCACTTCTGGTGGTGGGGGAAGATTCTCGTCTCGTTCCCGGATCAGTGGAGGCAGCGACAGCCGTGGAGACAGGTTTGGAGGTGGAGATCGTTACAACGAACGTTATGCCAATGATAGGCATGATGGAGCCCGCCACGATGGTGGGCGACACGATGGAACTCGTTTTGGAGACCGTGACCGTTTCGACGGCAAAGATAGCAGATACAATGGTGGTCGTGATCGCTATTCCGGTGATCGTTATTCGCCTGCTGGTGACAGGTATGGCAGTGGACCTGACAGGTACCCATCCAATGGATACAACAAAGAAAGGAGCTTTGACAGAGATGGAGGGGGCCGTGGTGGTGGCAGCAGTGACAGGTATGATGGTGGTGGACCTACGCGATATAACAGTAGCGGTAGCTATCGAGAGAGGCCTGGGCCATATGATCGACCCAGCAAAGCCAGTCGTCCTTCATCCTTCGATGACCGGTACTAAATCCCTCTTATGTTTCGTGACCGCCGTGCCTGCTTTTACTTACATTTTTGTTATGGGCTAGCCGTACCTGGACTTGCAGTAGTTAATCTATGCTTGTAGGTGGCTCCAAAACTTCTGTTTAGTAGCAGAAAAGATGTCTGCAATCTCAAGCAATTACTATGGATTTTGCTCATTATTTTGATTTGTTTCTGCTATAATAGCCTATTATCTCAGATCAATTAATGCCATTGGAGAACATTTAGCTTCTGAATCTGATATAAGAATGTTTCAATCTGTTTATCTACTCATTCTCTGATTCCAAGCTTTCTAAGTACAGTTTTGATGTTTATTTGTGATGAACAAGGCATGGGAGCCTCTCTCTGTACGAAGATCATATTTTTATGCTTGCAAAGCTTGAAATGAAATTTGAGGCTTGTGTATATTGATTATTTATAAAATTAAGCATATATTTGCAATTATTTTCTTAACTTAGGATATAATTTAACTACTTAAAATAGTCTCTTGTCATGCTTTGAGAGTCCTATTATGTGGCATTCTTTTCATAATTTTTTGTGTTATGCAATGCCATTGCTGATTGCTGAGTGGGACGATTTTTTTACTGCTTTAATATAAAAATTTAAAATTTTATACCGAAAAGTTGTTTTAAGTAGTAAAAAAGCCGTCCCAAACGAAGCCTTAAGCTCCATTTGGGATGGTTTTCTTGCTGCTTAAATAATTTTTTAAGCTACAATAAGAAGCAGTAAGAAAGCAGTCCCAAATGAAGCCTTAGGTTCATTTATGATAATTTTCTTATTATTTTTTACACACATATTTGTAAAATGCTTTTGTTTTTTTGTGGGGAAAATAGTAATATACTTTTGATAAGATGATCATTATATTTTTAATTATCTAAAAATTTTTGAAAGCTATTTTAAAAAAAATTGAACGTGTTTTTGATAAAAAAAATAAGCTATACTCCTTAAAAATAAGCTATGAATAAAAATGAATTAGCATTAAGTATGTTTAATATGGCCAAATACAACATTTATATTTTAAATAATATTGTTTTTTTAACTATCAGATCAACATTAAATTTATTATATTTAAATAAAATATGTTACATTTTAATGAAATATTTTTTTTATGAAAACAGTTTATTTTAAATTAAAAGTTTAATATTGGGTATAAAAGTTAATTGAATAAGTAGGTCTATTAATTTTTTATTCTAATATAATATCTTTTCTCTATAAATGCTATTATATGAATGTAAAATATTATGTTTGAATTATGGGAGTAAACGAGTCGAGTATCTGTTCAATCGAGTTAAATTTTGTTTATCTCTTGGTGAGCTGGTTTGGCTCATTTGAAAACTATCAGGCTCGAGTTTGACTTATTTACTCGAGCTCATTAAGAAAGCTCGAACTTGACTCGCGAAATAATTTAAAATATTTAGTATTTATTTTATTATATTATTTAAAGATTAGATTTTAAATATATTTTAATTTAGATGAGCGGTTCGTCAAGCTTATGAGTTGAGCCTATCTGAGCTCGAGTTCATATAATATACGAGATTGATCAAACTCGTGGCTCGATAAGCTGAACTCGTGAGCTCATTAACTAGTTGAGTTTGAGCTGGCTCAGGAGGTGACTCGGCTCATTTACAGCTCTAATTTGAATTGTACATCTTATAATTTAATAACATTTTATATATATTAAATAAAAAATTGATATCTATAATAATAATAATAATATGCTGCAAAAATTTGAGATATTGCATTAGCAAAAACTTATAGTTTGATGTTTAAATTATTTAAATATACATATAAAGATTAAATACGTAATAATATATTATATAAATAATTAATATAAAATTATTTTAAAAATGTTTTAAATTAAAAGTTAATATAAATTAATTTTTAGGATAAAATAAGATATAATTTTAATTATTGACATTTTATTCGTACAACATTGTATAGAATTGTAACAGTACCAATCAGTTTTCAGCCATACAAAGTTAAATACACGGTAGAGAAACCGTCATGGCTTATAAATCTACTCTCGTTATTGGATAGGATCGTAGTCCAGTTTAGAAGCTTGCACTCTTATAACCTACCTGTTATCGCCATTCTCTCCGTCTTTTCCACTGCATCACTCTCTTCTCCCTCGCTCTCTCTTCTGATCTTTCTCTCTGGCAGCCACTTCTAGAGCTCGGCAATGGCGGTCAAGGGGAAGGGGAAGCAGATAGCTGGAAAGTCTCCGGCATCCTCTGCATCTTCTTCCGGGAAGAGAAAGCGCAGTCGCGCGGACGGAGAGAGTTCCGGTGCTCCTCCGAAGAAGAAGCCCTCCGGCGTGCTCCAGTTCGTCGATGATGCTGCTGCGGATGCAGATTTTGAAGGAGAGGAAGAAGAAGATGATCTCGATTGGGAAATCGATGACGATTTCGATTTTGGTATTTGGTTGCATTCCCTAGGGTTCTACTGCTGACGCTTTCTTTAAATCGGCGGCGATCTACTTCATCTTGTTTTTATGTTGTCTGACATGCATGTTGATGTAAAGGTTGGACGTTTTAGGGTTCTTGCTGGCATGGAGGACTTTGTTGGAGTGGTTGGTGGATGTAGTTGTTCTTTAGGTTTGAATGTGGATCATATGCTAATGCCTGCATGGTTTAGGTACCCATGGCCTAAATTGTGGATGTCAATGACGGTTGTAACTTAATACTGCTTACATAGCTTGATTATAACTTCCTTATTTGTAGATTACCAGATGCTGGAAGTTTCTTTTGCTTGGGATATATAGATGATTTGTAGCTTAGAGTTTTTTTTCTGCTCTGTCACTGTTTGTATGTTGACTTGAGAAACTTCATGCATCTAGCTTCGTTTTGATTCAGAGATATACTTAACTAAGAGTTTTTTCTAATTTATGGTTCTTTCTGATAAATATTAAATTTCAATCCGTTCGCTTGGTCCTTGTACATGATAAAAGTAAAAGCTGGGAAGTGGGGGCTATTGCTGTACTCGGTCCATTTTTGTCTATTATGTTCATTTGGGTATCCATGTGTTGTTTCGAACACTGGGATTTTCTGTTTTGGAATTTGCAATGCTTTGGGTTATTAAGGTTTATTTACTGGCATAATCTTCCTTGCAAATTTTCTTCTGGTTTTTAATTCTGTGAAACTGCTTTGTTTTTGTTTGTTAACTTGGAATTTAGAAAGATCTTTATCATTTTAAATAACATTTGTGGTGTTATTTGCCTATTTTGTTGGATAGGCAGCTGCTATTTAGCATGAAATTATTTGCCTATCTTTATCAAATGTTGTTTGCATTAAATCCCTGTCATGATTTGCTGATGGACACAGATTTAGATGGAGTGAAGAAAGATGCCTTTATGGATTTTTTTATTTTTTTATTTTATTGCATGAGTTTAGTCTTTATGTGTATCCTATGAATTTTTTTTGCAGATTAGAGCAGGTGCATTGCTTTGCTACTTACCTATGTTTTTTCCACGTCTAAGTTTATTCCATCTGTTTTGTGTGTGCAGAATTGTGTATATGTCGAAATAGTTTATAGCAACCCTTGGGGTTATTTGCTTTGAAATGATTTGGGGAAATTTAAATGCATTTTACTTAACAATTTCATTTGTGTCTTTTCTTTCATTGGCTTTACCTAAGAAATGTGTATAAATGCATTTTTCCATTAGCAATTTCATACCCAACAATAAAAAAAATCCAGTTATCACTCTGAGTCACAAGTGCTATTTTCATAGAGGAATAAATGAATTTCTCATCAGCCAAACAATGAACAAAAAAAAAAAAGACACGTTTCTCCTCAAACAAACTTGTTGAAAACTAATTTTAACTGAATCCCTTTATTATTTCCATTTATATTTCCCCATTCTCAGTTCCTTTTATGCAAATAGAGCCTAAGTCTTTGGTCTTTTTGGTCACTAATAATTGTGAAAACTCTTTGGTGTATTGCTTTTGGATTAAATACCTGTCTATTTAATTGATAAGTTGATCTAACATGTAAAATGTTGTTTTGAAATTATGTTGAATCCTACTTTTCAGAGTCAGGCACGCAGTTTTAAATTTTCTATTATCTTAATTAAAAAAAGTTTCTTGGTTTGTTTACTTATAGGTAATTCTCGATATAATAAATTTTGCCGCATCTATTTAACCTTTCCTGATTTGCATCGTAATATTTTTCTTTTCTTTTTTGTATTTTCCAATGTGCAAGTTTTTACATGCTTTAGGCACAAATATAATATTGTACAATGTGGTCAGTGATTATGAGTGAACTTGTTTTGTGTTATACTCTGCCTGGGTCGACAAATTTATTGTAGTGGATTTATCTGATGTCTGATTGTCTTTTATGGGCAGAGTTACCTGACATTGGTGCAAAAGAGGTAAAGAATGTGACAAGAGGACCTGGAAAATCCAGTCCAGTCCCTTTTTTTATCAAGGAGGAAGAGATGAATGATGACGAGCTTGAAGAAGCTATCAAGGAGCGGTACCGTGGTTCAGGATTTGTTTCATTTGATGAGGATGTTAAAGAGTGTGATCAGTCTTTATTTGCAGCTCATGCTACAAAAGATCTCTCTGTTTGGCGGGTTAAATGCATGGTTTGGACTGTCTAAACCTTTGAATATTCTCCAATATTCTCTCATTTGTTTTAAATGTTGTACTGACTCTCCTTGGGTTTTATTTATTGTAGATGGGGCGAGAAAGGCAAGCTGCCTTTTGCTTAATGCAGAAATTTGTGGACTTGCAAAAAATTGGAAAGAAGCTGCAGATTTTTTCAGTATTTGCTCTTGATCATGTTAAAGGTTTTTTTTATGTTGAAGCTGACAGAGCCTGCAATGTTTTTGAGGTAATCATGCTGTCATTTATTTACCGGTTGTTCAAGTCTTAACGTTTATCTTTTATTCCATGTTTAGCTATTGTTGGCTGCATTTTGTTGCTTGCTTGATCTTATGGACCACAATAAGCAGGTGGATATACCATAACATGATGATCATTTAGGGAGGCATCATTATTAGCTTTTAATCAGTTGTTTGCAATAAACTTAAATCCATGGTCTGAAATATAATTCAAAGAAGTCATCGTATTCTGCTTGGTTTCTTTTGATAACAGTTTGATCATGCCAATGCTAGTTTATTCACGTTAACTTTATTGTAGTCTTCCGCATGAAACCTCTTTTGGGCCCAAAAGGCCTATTGTTTGACAATAAAGTCTGCCTTTTAAACTCATTTTAATGTCTATGATCACATATGTAATTTGTCGGACAAAGTATGGTAGTACAGTAAAATACACACATGGTGTTGGACAACTCTCACAAAATAAGCATTTATTTTGCATGAGCGTAGTGTTGTATATGCAGATGTCAAAGCTATACAGGTGTGCATGCAACATGCTCAGAAGTTTGTTTCCCATTTGATGCTTGAACTTCTGAAATTATTGTTTTTGGCTAGAGCAAATATTCATACTCTTCCTTTTGGCTGGTGATCATTGCTTAAGCCCCTTTAGATTGATGTTTGCTCTCCTAGTTTTTACTTCTATTTCTTTAGATTATAACTTAAATCTCTTCTCTTTTTGTTTGTTGTATCCTATTGAAAATTTTAGAACTTTGGCTGACTATAGCAATACATTCTTTAACTCCTTTGTACCTTTCGCATTTTAATAACAGGCTTAGACATTTGTGAGGACAAAATGTGCCATAGACTAGAATTAGCACAAGAGTTAAGCTATTGGCATGGTAACAATTTGGCCGAATGAACAATGAATGAGGATTCAACAAGCTGACCTGACCCCGATTTGTTGGTATGAGGCTAATGATGGTGATTGTGATAATGATGATCTTCAGGAGTGTATACTTACAGCTGAAGCCCAGCTTAGCAGTCATCTTTTAAGAAATAATATAGCGTACACAAAGAAGCGTGCATGTTAAAATGGATAGTGCCTCATTACTTAATATGCTATCATTAGAGTTATTGTCCATCCTTGATGACTTATGCAAGGAGGGGTATGGAGCCTATCGGCTTTTCCTTTTCTGAGGGAATAGGGTGAAGTTTCACCTCTAAATCTTAAAATCTTTAATTTTGAGACCTTATCCATTCTAGTAGTAGCTGTGTAAATTTTTCTGTCAGGCATCAATAGTGAATTGGCGGTTTAACTTATTCAATTGTTAAGGCTTTCCATTCAATTTTCTTCTTATGAAGAAATTCAGAATTTTCATTTCCTTTTTCTTCCGAATATTCTTCTTTATCATGTACAAGACTTGATAGTAATTATTTAAGACCCTTTTCCATATAGCTACTCACTTTATACGTAATCTATGATTTCTAATACCTGTCTATGCGTTAGCAAACTCTTATCTAGCCAATGCTGTTGTTGATGAATAGTGATCATGTGCTGTTTATATTACATGAAACTATATATACGTCTATGATGTAAACAACGTTTAATGGCAATAGTTTTTCACTTCAGGCGTGCAACGGGCTGTGCATTCTGTACCCAAGTAGAATAGAGCTTGTCCCAAGGAATGAAGCCCCTAATTTACTTTCTATTCAGAGGAAGGCATGTGGGATCTTTAAGGGTATGTGGGTTCGAATGAAGAATGGGAAGTATAAGGGTGATCTTGCGGAGGTAACATAATATTTGAGCTCATTCAATTGATTTCTTGTTTTTTCCTGTACATTTCATTTCACATCTTCACCTGCTTCTCTGCAATTTCACGGATATTATTTCATTTCAACAGGTAGTGTTAGTGAATGATGCAAAGAAAAGGGTAACCATCAAATTGGTCCCTAGAATTGATCTTCAAGCAATTTCCAAAAAATTTGTGAGTTTAATTTAGCAGTTTTCTGCCTCTTTGCTCACTATAGTTTTGTTCATTTGGGTCCAGATTTTATTTTCTGTGCTTTTTCATGTGATACTAATTTCTGCTAACGTTAACTAGATAGATTTTGTTATTAAATATGGTTTATTTTGAGATTATTTTATTATCATTATGTGTTTTGTTAAATGTCGTTGGCATGATATTAGGGCTATATCTTAAGCTGCCTGAAATTTAAAGTTTGGTCAAATTTGAATGTGCATAAATCTTCACCTTTAATATTTAAGTCATATGGGGTTGTTTTCCTTAAAGAGATTATTTGTCCATTACTTATTTTACCATTTTTTTCTCTTTATCATTTAATCATATAGGAGAATATTATAAATCATTTTTACTATTTCTTAGGGCGCAATTTGGCATCTTAACATTTTCATTATTTGCTTCATATCATTCATATGAATTGCTTGATTTGAATAAAGTGATTTACAAATAATTAACATTTAATTATGGCAATGATAATTATGTTTTAGATGTACATAAGAAATATGTGAAATTTCAACTATAATATATGATCGGCGTGTCTAAATTCAAAAAGGTTTCCTACGAGAGCCTTTAAGAAATAACTACAAAATGTGAGATTATATAATGTTTTGCAAGATATTGAGCCTATGCTTGCAAGCTGAAAATCCTAGGAAGAATATGATAAGCCGGTTTTACCTGAACCGGCCCAGCCGGCCCAAGGGCCGGTTCAGGTCTATAGGAGGCGGAATTCATCCGCCTCCTTCCTTGCTTGTCCGCCCAAAGGGGTGGGTCCCACCCACTAAAACCAAATTCAAACCAAGGAGGAGGGGGCGGCTAAGGCATTGGGAGGGAAATCTAATTAGGAAACTTCTTGTATTAAAGTGGATGAGGGGATTAGGGAGAATTATGTTTTGTTTGATTGAAATTAGGGTTTCCTTGGAGGTTTGGGCTCTAGACGATTTTGTCTAGAGATTTGGGAGAGACGATCCTCCTCTCGAATTGAGGATCTCTTGTATCTTGCTTTTGCATTTGCTTTGCTTTATTTTCAAGTCGCAATCTATCGTTCCTAGTTTGATTTACTCCAATTTATTGTGTTTTTCCCGCTGTTTTTATCAATTTTGCTTAGGGTTGCTTGCGAACTCAAGTAGATCCGGTAGGATCACTTGCGAACTCAAGTATTTCCTATCAAATTGGTATCAGAGCAAGTCTTGGGACCGGTGGAGGGCTGATTTCGGAAAATTCCTGCAGCAGATTTTTGGCCGGAAAGAGGGGAAGTTGCTGTTTTTTGACTTCAAAAATCAGATTTCGTGAATCTGCAAACTCCGGATTGCGATGGCGGCCAAAAAAGTGGATGCTTTGGAAGAAAGGATCGAAGGGGAGATGAATCAAATCAAGGAAACCGTGGAGGAAAGGATGTCTTCCATGGAAGGACAAGTGGCCGATCTACGGGATATGATGAAGAAGATGTTGGAATTCCAAACCCAAACGGCTGCATCTGAGGCAAAGGGCCCCGAAGCGAAAAACACCAAATCTGAAATCCGTAAGGAGGAAGAAGAGGTGGAAATCGTGGAAGGGGGAAGAGGAAGACCCCATCTAGAGCCTTTCCAGAGGGAGGAGAGAGGAGGGAGATACGGAGAGAGACAAGGGTATGGAGGGGTGGAGCCAAGAGGTGCGGAGTGGGAGCACCGAAGGATACTATGGCCGTCGAGGTGCTGATTTTGAAGACAGAAGGAGGGATTTCGAAGGGGGTTTGGGACATGGTAGAGCAAGGGAGGATCGGGAGACATGGGGGGGCTCGAGCACATGGGAGAGGGGAAATTATGGAGGCTTATGGGGACATGGTGGGGATCAGAAGGTGAGGAAGCTAAAGATGCCCATATTCGAAGGAGAGGATGCTTATGGGTGGATTTACAAGGTGGAGCGATACTTCGCCGTTAATGGGCTGACAGAGGAGGAAAAGCTGACAGCAGCGGGCTTGTGCTTGGAAGGAAAAGCCCTGTCCTAGTATCAGTGGAGAGACCAAAGGAGGGCTATCAGGACCTGGAGAGAATTCAAGGATTGCATCATAGAACGTTTCCAAACCGATCGGGGAGGGGATTTCTATGAGCAGTTCTTTGCTCTGACACAGGAGGGATCTGTAGCTGACTACCGGGAGCGATTTGAGCACTTAGCCAGCAGGGTGGAGCGACTCTCGGATACAGTACTGGAGGGAAATTTCATGAAGGGGTTGAAGGCGGAGATCCGAGCAGCAGTGAAGGTGCTGATGCCCCGCGACTTGGGGGAGGCTATGAAGTTAGCCCAGCTGGTGGAGAATCAGAGAAATCTGGAGAGGGGGGCTAGGAGTAGCAGCACCGGAGGAACTTATCGGATGACGACCACCCATCTAGCACCGAAATTCCTTGCAACAGGGGGGAATCGAGAAACCACCAAGGAGAGGACAGGAGGAGGTGGAAGCGGGGGAAATTTTAAGCGGCTGACAGAGAAGGAGATGTAGGAGAAGAGAGCTAAGGGGTTGTGCTTTGGGCAGTAGCATATCGGCTGAAGCTACCACCAACGGCTACTATACATCCGGTTTTTCATGTATCACAGTTGAGAAAGGCTCTTGGCGACTACACAGCCAACCCCGAGTTACTGGCGACACTCACGGAGGATTTAGAGGTGATCTTGGAACCCTTAGAGCTGATGGGGGTTCGCCAGAAAGAAGATGGAACTAAGGAAGTGTTGATCCAGTGGAAGAACCTTCCTGACTACGAGGCCACGTGGGAACCATATGAGAGGGTGAAACATCAGTTTCCTTGTTTTCACCTTGAGGACAAGGTGATTCTTTGGGAGGGCGGAATTGATAAGCCGGTTTTACCTGAACCGGCCCAAGGGCCGGTTTAGGTCTATAGGAGGCGGAATTCATCCGCCTCCTTCCTTGCTTGTCCGCCCAAAGGGGTGGGTCCCACCCACTAAAACCAAATTCAAACCAAGGAGGAGGGGGCGGCTAAGGCATTGGGAGGGAAATCTAATTAGGAAACTTCTTGTATTAAAGGGGATGAGGGGATTAGGGAGAATTATGTTTTGTTTGATTGAAATTAGGGTTTCCTTGGAGGTTTGGGCTCTAGACGATTTTGTCTAGAGATTTGGGAGAGACGATCCTCCTCTCGAATTGAGGATCTCTTGTATCTTGCTTTTGCATTTGCTTTGCTTTATTTCCAAGTCGCAATCTATCGTTCCTAGTTTGATTTGCTCCAAATTATTGTGTTTTTCCCGCTGTTTTTATGAATTTTGCTTAGGGTTGCTTGCGAACTCAAGTAGATCCGGTAGGATTACTTGCGAACTCAAGTATTTCCTATCAGAATAATCATCAGTCATGTTTTCAGGGCATCTTATTTGACGTCATTTGATGAACTTTTTGCTTGTGCCTTGGATTCTTCTCTCATTATATCCAGCATTTTATCAAATGGATTTACTTTTTTTGTTCAAGAAGATAACTTTAATGTAAGGATTATGTTCTCTACTGATGATGGTATCTCAAGTTTCTTGTGCCATTGTATGGCAAGATTTTTTATGAATTAACTTGCAGGAGCACAATAGTGTTTTAGATATGCTTGACATATATCAAATAATTAATTTATTAGAGCTTTTTTTTAGGTTTGACATAATGATGAAAATATATTTTCATTGGGAATGCATTTCACATGTATTGTTTCTTAGTTTTTTCTCCCAATTTCTATATACTATAAGAACATGCGTTGTCTTATATGAATTGGATGTTCTACATAGTAATTTGAAATGTATGTTAGGTTTAACTCTTGACTACATGATTTCAACTCAGCCAATGGAATTTCAGACAATACTCAATGGTTTGAATCTCCTCTTACTCATTGCTATTGTAACTCCACTATGTAGTTGTTGTCCCTGTGTTTACCACTACCATTTTCTCTATTGTTGTGACGGTTTTACTTAATGTTTGATATTCCTTTGCTTACCAATAGTTGCCCGCATGTTCTCCCACAATTAGCCCCTTTAGGGATTGTATATCTACATCCGCCTTTGCGTTCCTTCTCTAGTTGGATTTTGTTTTGCTATATTCAAACTTTCTTCTTGTAGCTTGCCTTGCACATTGAGTCAATGTGCCACCTTCTTCAATTGCCACTTGTTATACCCAACAACATTTACATGCTTGCCTTTCTACAGCCTCCCTATTTCGTAAATTGATTATGATTTTGCTAGTGGAATTTGTGGAGAATTTCAGGATTCTTGCTAAATGTATTGGTTAGCATTGAACGTGTAGTTGTGAGATATTGACATATTTTGTTACGCTTTTTTTTTTTTAAATATTGGGCTCTTTATAGGCTATAAATAGGGTCTCGAAGACAAAATTTTCTCTTTAGTGAATATTGAAATATAATTTTAATTTTTTCTCCCTCATATTGCGTGTGCTTATTGGATGTGTATTCTTAGAGTGCTATATAAGTGTGGCAACTTATACGACATGTGGTCTGGTTCTTTCCTTGGGGTGATTTCTATCCCTATACTTACCTTTAAAATTGTTTGGCCATTAGTGTTCTGTGGAAATTGAAATTATGTCATGTAAGATATTATTCTCCATAAAAAAAAGAAATAAAAAAGAAAAGAAAAGGAAACAAAATAGCATGCTCAAACCTCTCATACTTGTCTCCAAACTTGTGGCCCTAGCTTGTAGAGCAAATCTCCCCCTCTACAATCTCCCTGCCACAAAAGAAAAAAAAAACCCTCTCACTAAGACACTTACACTCCCCACTCGCCAGCTCTCTCTCATACCTCCCTTATACACTAACTTCTCTCATTATCATTCTCTTTCTCCTCCCGTGATTGATCATCTCTTCTTTCTCTCGCAAAAAATCTCTTGCCTTTGCTCTAGCTCTATTTGATTGACAACACATCTATATGCCTTGACGTCTCCTTATGCGGCAACAACACTCGCTCGCCTTATTATAGTGAATGTCTTCTTGTTCACTCTTCTCTAGCAACACCCATTAGCTCGCTCTTTCCTAGCATCTCCCTCCTCAAGTGTCCTCACCCTTCTCCAGTGATCGCATTCATGTGCTTTGCTTTCGTTCTCCAGCTCTCCCTCTATGCTTTATGCTCCAAACTCACTCGCCTTCTCACCCTCTACCTTGCATGAACTCTAGCTGTGAGCGCTCAACCCTCACTTGAGCATGTTCCCGAGGCAACTCGACCTTTCCAATGGCCCAATCTCTCCACTCGCTCTCACTTTCAGTCACAACAAGGCTCCCTTGCTCGCCAACGCTACATGTTTTCCTAAAACTAACAACTCTCCTCTAGTGAACGCTCACTTTCTCATGCAAGAACTAATAGCACTGGTGACTACAATTATAACCTTCTAGAAACTTACCTCTCTCTCTCTCTCTCTAATAGCACTGGTGACTACAATTATAACCTTCTAGAAACTTACCTCTCTCTCCCCGCCCCCCCCCCCCCCCCCCCCCCCCTGCCCCATGGTGTGAATTGTGCCTCACCTTATTATGGTATATGCTAGGCTGATCATCATAGCCTTTCACACAATTTAAATCATGCCTTCGTATGACATTTTGTCAGGGCCTTCTTGACACGAGGAGATGTTTGTTTACAAAGTCAACTAATGCATCTCTTAAACTTCCATTGTGTGATTTGTGCTTCACCCCACTATCACATATGTTGGCGTGAGCCTTCTAGCCTTTCATATAATGTAAATTGCGACTCAGCCCACTATGGAATCTTTCAGGGGATCCTAGCAGCCTTCTTGATAATTCCCTTCATAATGAGATGGATGCTATGGGCTAAAAGCAGTTATGAGGATTAATTTCTTTTTGATGGTAAATGAAGCACTAGACTGTTGACAAGCATGTTACCAACCTATATATGTATGATGTTCTCAAACTGTTAGTATCACCCAATCATTTTCCATTCAATTAAATTCAAATCCTACTCAATTAAATTCAAATAGAAATGTGAAAATTAAGCCTAAGAAACTTCCTTAAGCAAGATCTCTCCTTTAAGTATGAGGGGCAATTAACAATGAAAGTCCTCATTTCCCTTTTACGCTCGCAAAATGTTGATTCTGAAAGAAAGACACTTGTGGAGATATGAGATTGATTGAAAGATCTACATTGCTATGAGTATTATCTTGGTAACTAGCTTGTCTTTCGGATACTTCTCTGGTTTGTACCCATCCTGCATGGGTGCAATGTTGAGGCGATAGTTTTGTTAAATCAACTGAAATATTTAAATGCTAACAATTATTTAGTTTGTATTGATGCATGCAAAATGCAAATTATAGTCGTATAATATACTAAATGGTTATCTTGTTTGGTTAGCTACATGAATGATAGTTTTTACATGAATTTTTTTATTTTCTTCTTTTGTATATGAACTAAGCCAGCATTTTTTTTTCCATCTTAATCTAATCATATCCATGCTTTGTTATTTAATATTTAATCTGATGCATCTCAAAGTTCAATGAGAAATAAACTGCTTTTTTCCCCTATTTTCCCTTAATAATAGGGTAAGGCATCCATCTTTAAGCATACTTTTCGGTAATATCATTCGGGTATCTGATTTATCTATTACATCAAAAGTACATTTGAGATTGGATGACTATTTTTTCTATTAATCATGTTTATATTCTTCAAGGGTGGGGGCACATCTCTGAAGGCTGCTGCTATACCAGCCCCACGACTGATAAGCTCCCATGAACTAGAGTACTGTTATATGTTCCCTTTTGTTTTGATTCCTTTTGCTTGGACACCTGATGCAAGTCTTCTCATTGGCATTTCTGAATCTTGTCATTCAACAGAGACTTCAGACCTCATATAGAGGTTAGGCGTGATCGTGAAACTGGAGAGATTTTTGAGGTCCTTGATGGCTTGATGCTTAAAGATGGTTACCTATATAAAAAGGTATCCATGGGTTCACTAATTCACTGGGGTGTTCAACCTACAAGTGATGAACTTATGAAGTTTGAGGAGTTGGATAAAGATGAAGTTAAAGATGTAGGCTGGCTTTCAAGTATTTATAAAGCGCGAATGAACAAGAAGTTACCTGAAACATCCCATCAGAAGAATGGAGAAAAATATAATCAGAAGGATGGAGAAAAATCTAATCCGAAGGTTGGAGAAAAATCTAATCAGAAGGATGCAGATAAACAGATAAATGGTTTTGATATAGATGATCTCGTGCTATTTGGGTTAGTCATTTTCTGTAATTTGCAGGGGTTGCTGATTAAGAAGTAATGTGTTAATCAGTACTCTTTTGTTTCATGTTTTTGCTTGCAGGAAGAAAAGCTGTGGTATAATAATAGACAAGGAAAATGACACCTTCAAGGTAGCTAGATTGACCAATATGTTTCTTTTGTGTTTCTGTAGGGAATTTCTGATAATATTTATTTCCTCAGGTTTTGAAAGGTGACGTGAATGGCTCTGAGGTCGTGAGTATTAATATTCGAGTAATAAAGAAAATATGTGTGGATAAAGTTTTCACAGCAACGGATCGCTTCATGAAGACAATATCTATCGATGATGTTGTGAAGGTTTCTGAGGGGCCTCTAGAGGTAGCTTATGATGTTGTGTGCTTGTTTGCTTCCCCTTCATATTATTGCTTTCTTCTGTTTTGCTTGATGACTATTATTTTTAAGCTGTTGCCTTTAGCTAATGACATTTTATGAGGAGTAATTTTAACTTAACCCATTTTATGGATTTGGGACTTCTCTCCATTGTTTCTCTATTTCTGAATTTTGGTTGACAGTTTGCGCATGATCAAGCTTGAGAGGTTGATACTTTCTAATTAAGTAAATGACCAAAATTATCCCTAGGCTTTTTTAGTTCGTCTATATTATTTCTCGATTTTTTAGGCGTTCAATTTAATCCCTCAGCTTATCAAATATCATCAATTTTGCCATTTCTTTGGACAACATTCTATTGATGGAATCCATCCATGAGGCTAGGACCATGAACCTATTTTAGCCCAAGTTAGGGGTGGCTCAAAATCGAATTGATTGAAATTAAAGTGGATCGAGAATGGATTGTGGATAAATTAAAATTGAATTTGAGGCGGCTCAATTATGAGGTAGCTCATTTTGATTTTGAGCTAACTCAAAATTAAATTTAAAAAACAAAAATTCTATAAAAACATCATTTAACATGAAATTTATGATTTATACCTTCAATTTACCAAAAATACTATATATATAAATTGAGATATGAAAAATAAATTGATAAGTTAGATATAATTTGATTTGCAAATTTTAGACTAATTATTACAGTCCAAATATCAATCATACTTCTAATTAAACCCATTATCATTTGTAGTACATTGTACTTCTAGTTATACAATATCAATCCACACAAGCAATAAGCTAAGTTTGCAATATAGGTCTTCCAAATCCAGGTCCAGGTATACATTTTTCCCTTCTATGTGAAATCTTAAAGTTTATGAAACTTCAATTTTTAAGAAAAGGAAGTTGTTTTAATTAAAAAAATTATTACATAAATATTATGATATTAATTCGTAATTATAGTGCCCTTAGGAAATTAAGATAATTGATGTTGTGGGATGACATTTAAAAAATTAAAATTGCAATAATATAGCTATCTTTAACAAACCAAAGCCATTCTCCACCCTCTAGCAAAGTTGAAATACGGCAAGGCAACAAATGTCATGATAGATCCCAAGCTCTTAGCAATAGCATGGAAACAAAGTCAAAACACAACAGTAACTAGTAAGGATAGTAAATTAGCCAATATAAGAAACTCCATCATCCTAAACAAATCTCAGCAAGTAGCAAATTGATATTAGAGAGGAATGTGGCCTTGAAGATTCATTGGCCAAACGATTGTAAATTATCCTTTCACAAAATTCCACTTGCCATTGTACTTTTCATTTCACGCCTTCAGCTTATCTCATTTAATTTTCATCATCAAGCATATAATCCAACATCTAAATGGAAATATAACATTTAATTAATGGCAATTTCTAATTAACAACAAGCAATTATGAAGAAATTAGCATTCAAAGTAGTAACTACTATTGTCCCAATTTTGATATAGTCAACTCTAGTTGATGATTGAAGTACGAATAATAAAATGAGAAACATTCAGTCACAAAACTAATAAGCAATAATGTAGTAAAAGCAAGATATTATGGCAAGGTAACTTGCTTGAGTTTAAACTGGTATAAATAGTAACAATCTTGACTAACCATTCATGGGTCTTAAGTACATAAAAGAACTACTCTTTTGAATGTTGGATTTAATAGTCAAATTTTCAGGAACACTAACTGAGAAGTTCTCTTTGACCAGAATGCCACACTGAAATAGAAATTAGATTAATTTTTTCTTGTGACGATGTTAAATATTATAGATGTGTTGCGATAAGAATTTGATAAGGTGATCAGGAACCTTACTATTGGTTCTTTTGATGTGTTGTAAACTTGTCAAACCCAATTTTCAGCATAAATCAGTGCATAAAGTGTTTCTATTGAAATAGAGCTTTTATATTCACCATGGACATGATCATTGACATTGAATCTATTGTTGTGATGAGTATGGTGAAAGCATTTTTTTCAGTTTTGGAAGAGTTTTGTACTTTATGAATAACATTTTTCATTATTCTAATATATCAAATTCATAATCTTTGCACTTGGTACAAGCTCCATCAAAGTACTCTTTCAAGTCAGATTTTTGGGCTATTGAAGCTACACTAGAGTCTCTGATCATACAACCAACAACAACATCAATGAAACCAAGGCTGTTTTGCCGTTTCATTGATGTGCCAGCTTGAGTCGTAGATGCTTCATTAATGTCCCTCCCAACATGATGCTTCTCGACAACATAAAATGAATAGATTTCATAAAAATTTGTTTTGCGCTTTCAAGCTTCTCGGTGACAATTGAAACATTATAAATTTGTGGATGATAATAAATTTGATGCAAAACACTTTTACCCAAGGGTTTAAGAGTAAGCAAGTGATAGAACAAGCTAACCAATATTTATCAAATTTAACTTTCATGATGTTTGCCATATTAGAAGTAAAAGTAATGATAGACATGCATTCCCTATCCTAAGTATTCATCAAAATTAAGTGGGAAGAAGTTTATTATTATAGTGTAACTTGTACCTGAAATTTTTCCTTCATGTCCTTAGCATTTGGATAAACTAATTTTGCTTCTTTTCCCTATCATCTACTTTACTGTTATGATTAGTCTTAAAATGCTTATTTCTATGATATGTGATACTACTTTTTGTTTTACGTATGACTTGGCACAAGAATTATACTTTCATTTTTCAATAGTTTTTTCTTTTTTCTACACGGAAGTTTGATTGAAATGCTTCCACACTTTTGATCAACCTTTTTCCCTCATCTCCTCTATAAAAGTAACTCTCCCACACTTTCACTCAAAGTAGTTATATTGTTTGTTGAAGGTAACTTAGACTAATGCTAAATTGATGTTGAGCAGGTAAACATTGCTTCCAAGAGTAATTGTATGATTGAAGTTAATAATTCCTCATCTAAAGGATTAAAGACAACGAGAAATTGAAGGACTAAATGAAACAGAAAAGTTATGGGTATTGATTACGTTTCTCATAATAGAGTCATGCAAGCAAAATGCAAATGAAACTAAACTTCGAAAATAGAAATGTATGATGTGTCTCATAGCATATCTCGGGAGCAGGAATCATGGATGTTGAGTTAGCATTTTGCTAGAAAAAATAATCACAATCAACTTGTATCTCGATCAACTAGCAAACCTATATATAAATAATTACATAATGCATCTAGATCTCAGGCTCTCAACTTCTCATTAATAGGAATCATTGCAACGAATTAGCAAATGTATGATGTATCTCAAGAACAGGAATTATTATAGCAAAATAAAGAATCAATTTGTATCACAAGAACTAAAATGCAGAGACCATGTATGGACTTGTCATAATAGTTTTTAAAACTAGGTATACTAAGGCAGAGGTGCACACAAAGCAAATTCCTATTAAGCTAAACCCCGCTAGCGATGACAAATGGTTGCCGACCACATTACTGACAAGTGAGGCAAGAAAATAAGAGTGAAGAAATAATAAGAAATTTATTACAAAACATATTAAGAGTGATTCGGCCGACCCCAAGCGGTCAGATAAAGAATTGTTATTGTTATTGTTGTACATTTAGGAGTGATTCGAGTACTCGAGCAACCAAATTTAAAACAATGGCAAATAGAGATTCAAGTGTATTGTGACGAGTACACTTGTTAGTTTTTGTCTCCTTGATGGGGAGAAGTACATGGGGTATAAAGATAAAATGGCACTTATACTCGATAATGTCTCGAAGAGGAGATTGTCAAAGAGAAGAGAGTAAGATTTAGTTTTTTTCAAGACGTAAGGAGAAAAGAGAGCCGAAGTTGCGGGAAATGAGATGAGTGGGTGGATCAAGCTTGGGCTACGATAGTGTAATATAGGATGAGGCCTTAAGAGTGAGTGTTTTGATCTGAGCCATTCAAGTTTGGTTAAAAGAAAAATGGCTAAGAAAATTTTGAGGATTGAAGGTTTGGAACCCAAACCTCTCGATTTCACCATAACATGGCATATAGGCCACTTAGCCTACCAAAATTTCTATCAATATATGGTTATACTAAATTATATATAAAGTTATAACTAGTTTTATTTTCAAAATATTAATTTTCGATTTGATTTTGACCTATGGCTCAAAATCAGTTTGAAAATAAGTTTGATCCAAAATTTTGGCTCATGGCTTGGCTCCTTGTTTTGAGCTTGAGCTCAATCTAAGTAAAAAATCAAATTGATTTTTTAGCTATCAGCGATATTCTAGCTAAACTCTTGGCCTTACAAGTTGATTTGTTTTTAGCTTAGATTCAATAAGTTGAGGTGCAATATTGAATAGTTCGAAAAGTTTGGACTAAAATGGATACGCCTAAAATCTCCAGGGACCTTTTTGGTTTCTTCTTACTAATATTCTGAAGAATATCAATATAATCTTATTCCGACAATGAAGTTGCAAACTTTTCCCAATCATTTTCATTGTATTGCTTCAGAATTCATTTGTTTACTACCACCATGTGTGCATTATAGTGCGCTTCTATTCAGTTACAGTTTAGATTCATTTGGCAAATCAATAGATGAATTTCCATTAATTTAGGTTAAAGTTTGTGAAAGCTCAAGTTGTGTCCATGATTTTTTTTCTTCTGAACACTATTGGTTTTCCTGTTTACTTCTCTGAAGTGTTTTTGCGCAGACTTTCCAATCTTTTTGCATTGATAAATTTGCCTTATGTTGTTAACCTGATTATATATACTATCTTAATTTGCTCTTTTTTCAGGGTAGAGAGGGAATTGTTAGACACATGTACAAAGGTGTTCTTTTTATATATGATGAATGCCAAAGCGAAAACAATGGGTTCTTTTGTGCCAATTCAGGGATATGTGATCTAGTGAAGAAATCACGGGATCTTGGTGGTGGAAAATTGGTATTATTTTCTAAATCAGTTGTTGTGGTTTTGGTGGAGGGTCACTATTATCTTATGCTGTTCTGTTTCGGCAGAGTACCAGAGCAGGTCCCTCATTTGCTCAGTCGCCAATCAGATTGTCCGAGCAGGATGACAATTCTCAGAGCTGTATGCATTATAGTGTTTGCGTAAATACTAAAATGTCTTATTAATGAGCTTCTAATTTATAATTGGCAAATCAGTTTCCAGAAATCAACAAAGCAATTCCCATGGAACTTTCTCTGTCGGACAGACATTGAGAATTCGCAAAGGGCCACTAAAAGGTTATCTTTGCCGTGTTATTCGGATGCGCCGTGCTGATATCACAGTCAAACTTGATTCTCTTGGGAAGCTTCTTACAGGTTCATTTGCCCCAAAAATACATTATTTCAAACTTTGCTCTCTTTTTTGTTCAATTTATAGTTTGGTACATATGTGCAGTTGATGAAAAGTTGCTATCTTTACCAAATTCAAAGAGGTATTTTGTGGCACTTGCTTTTTGATTAAACATGCTTAGTCGTTGTACCTTCTCATCGATTGATATATTTTAATCATTATACTGTTAAGATTTCATATTTCTGATGCTTTGCTAAGCTGGAATTTTTGTAGGGATGATGCTACTGCCATGCAATGCAACATGTTTGGATCTCAAGAAGAGCAATCGACAGGTGGGTTCTTATTATGTAAATTTACCTTCTGATGTGGTAGAAATGGAGTTCCTGTTCAGATGTTATTTAGCTAAAGCGCATTTTGCTTGAAATTTTTTATGCATTCTCCTTTTGTATTTCTTGAAAAGTTAAAAGAACTTTCCTTTACTACTGAGAATACTTGATGAGTATAACTTCAGCAAGTGTTATCCTTTGGCAGATCCTTCTCACACAAAATTTAAATCTTCTTGAACAATTCTTTGGGGTGTAAATCCATTGGAATTATGATTGTGAACGTAAATATGGACGTGTATTGGAATCTAAATTCATTGTCTATGAATTACAAAAATATGTGGCACCTGTAGAAAGCCTTGAAATTTTATAATGATTTTTTATAATGATTTTTTTCCTGTAAAATAATCTTTGGATATTTTAGTGTAGGGGCTTTGAAAAATGGGAGTAACCTGTTTGTAGTAATAGTTTATATTGTTGGCTAGATGGTTATTTTTCCAATGCAAATATCCTTTTTCTTTTCTTCCTGTCAAAGGGAATTAATATTCAATTCTAATCCAGAAAATTCTATATCTGATTCTGAAGAAATTTACTGTAATAACATATTTTATTATTGGTTCTATGATAATCAGTTAATTAAATCCAAAAAACTAAAACAGTGATGCATATCAAATTTGATTGGTATTATTATTTTTATGCTAATTCTGTATGTTTGTATGAATATTGTCCAATTTTGTGATGTTTTTATCTTGGTGCTATTGGATACGTTCTCAATGTTTAAGATGGCTTGCTGGATGCGGGAGGAGGATTAGGGATGGATAACTTTGAGTTTAATGCTGGGATGTCATCATTTGGAAGGTACATACTAGAATTTTACATGGTTCAAGCTTCTTGCATGGAATCCATGCATTTTATTTATGTTATCCAAATAATTGTTTACTACTCTCATTTTAAATTTTAATGTTTCAAATGTTGCTGTAAGCTATGCCCTCTCTGTTTGTAGCTTATGAAGGTTGATGCATTACTTTCTGCAAATTCAGTAATAAACAAGCAATTATGTGATTACTGGAACGAGGCCATTAACACTAAATCCTGAGAGATTTTGTTTCCATATGATAAAATTAAGGACGTGAGACTTAATTGATCATGTTTTGAGAAATCCTGCATTTTCTTAGTTCTTCCATGTGTACTGCAGGGACTCCTGGAATACACCTTCCTGTTCCAGCTTCTCATTTCCTAGGGAAAATGATAGCAAAGGTGTGATATATCATTTAATGATTTAAAGAATTTTGTTATGCCTAGTTTTATCACAAGTTCTCCAAGTACTCTTTTTTTGGATGAGTAATGCTTGTGCGCTCACAGATTGCCTTAAAATATTGTTCAGGTTTGTTTACCGTTAGGTTGCTTTTACATGTAACATAAGCACAATGGAGTATGGCTTATATTGTTTTTCTAGAAAAGCCGTATTATTATTAGTCAATGGGGACATGTATGAATGCAGTCTTTAATGAAAAAAAAAAAAAAGAGGAGTATAGGAACTAGGACTTGAGTCTATTATATGTGAATAGTTCATTCTTCAATAAATTGCCCTCTTGCTTTCATTATTGTTTGAACCTAAAATCCATATTGCTGACTTCAATCTTTGTTTTCTATTTTTATGGATTTCACATAAAAATAGTCATTTCTCCTTGAGAGATGATTTAAAGACAAATAACTTCATTTAGGTATCATTATCCTGGTGATTTTTTGCTTCGGTTCTTGTTGAATTGATGAATTAGACAAAGGATGAGGGAGCATGATGGGAATGGAGGAATGAGGGTCTGAGTACGAATATCTTTTTGATAGGCCTTGCATAACCTATACAACAACATATTGGAATTTATAATGTCGAATGAGTAGAGAACGGCATTTTAAGATACCTTTAGAGTTTTTTGTTGCACCACTCTGATCTGAACTCATCAGTTAAATCAAGTTCAACAGAAGTTTTCATTAAGTATCATCTGTAATTAATTGGATTAAAATACACTTAATAGGAACTCACCTTCAACCATAGCGACTAAACACAATATCATATTCATTTTTCTTGTTAGCTATTATCATGACTAATAACCTGAATTGAATACCACAACAACAACACATCAAGCATTTATCCCAATACGAGGGGTCGGCTACATGAATCCTTTTTCTCAGTTGTGTTCTGTTAAGAGTTAAATGCTCATTTAAATCTAATAAAGCAAGGTCATTTCTAATATTTTCTAACCAAGTCTTTTTAGGTCTACCGCAACCTTTCTTAAAATAAGTCAAATCTAATACATCTACTGTCCTAACCGGTTCATCGAAAGGCCACCGTTTTATTTGACCAAACCATCTAAGGCGACTCACTCTAATATTCTTTTCCACAGGAGCTACTCCAAATTTTTCACATATATGCTTGTTTCGTATGCTATTTCTAAGAGTAAAGCCACTCATCCACCTGAGCATCCTCATCTTTGCAACACATAACTTAATATTATGCTTCTCTTTTAATGGCCAACATTCTGCACCATAAAGCATTGCAGGTCTCAACACCATTTTATAGAATTTTCCCATAATTTGGAGGGGGACTTTTCTATCACACAACAAGCCCGATGCATTCCTCCACTTCAACCATCTAACTTGAATTCTATTAATCATATCCCCGTCTATTTCACCATCACTCTGAACAATAGACCCAAGATATCTAAAACGTGTACTCTTATTAATGACTTGATTGTCCAAAGTCACAATTCCCCCACTAGATCTATTATTACTAAAATTATACTTCATATATTCAGTTTTAGATATACTCAAATGAAAATCTTGAAACTTTAAGGTTGACCTCCATAATTCAAGTTTTTACCTTCAACTCCTGCTCTAGTCTTATCAGCAAGAAGAATATCATCAGTAAAAAGCATACACGAGGGTACAACCTCTTGCAAATGTCTAGTAGGAACATCCATGACTAAAGCAAAAAGATATGGGCTTAAGGTTGACCCTTGATGTACTCCAACTGAAATAGGAAAATACTTGGTCAAACCATCTTGTATTTGAACACAAGTAACAACTCCTGCATACATAACCTTAATGACTTGAATATAAGCATTATTAACCCCTTTCTTTTTTAAAACTCTCCGTAGCATTTCTCGTGGAACTTTATTATATGCTTTCACTAAATCAATAAATATCATATGTAGATACTACTTATTCTCTTTGTACTTCTCTATCAAACCTCTCAATAAATGTACAGCTTCCTTAGTAGACCTTCCCGGCATGAATCCAAATTGATTTGAGAAACATTAGTATCCTGTCGCAACCTATACTCCATAACTCTCTCCCATAGTTTTAAAGTATGACATGTTAACTTAATTCCTTTATAATTTGCACAATCCTGTGCATCACTTTTATTCTTAAAAATTGGAATCAACACACTCATTCTCCACTCATCCGACATCTTTTTAGTCTTCAAAATAATATTAAAATGTTTAGTAAGCCACGAAATTCTTTCATCACCTAAGCATTTCCACACTTCTATTGGAATATCATCAGGTCCAACAACTTTTCCACACTTCATTTTTTTTTAGCCTCTCTAACTTCGATTTTACTGATACGTCGAGGAGAACCAAAAATCTTTATTTTTATTTAGGATGTTAAGGTCACTAATGTTAATTGTATTATCAGAATCTTCATTGAAAAGTTTAGCAAAATATTTTATCAATCTTTGTTTAATATCATCTTCTAATAAAAGCACTTTTTGATCATCATCCTTAATGCACTTCACTTGAACTAAATCTTTGCTGCTTTTATATCTTTGTTTAACTAACTTATACATATATCTTTCGTTCTCTTTAGTATCTAATATGTTATATAAATCATTAAAAGCTAAAATATTTGCATTACAAATTAATTTTTTAGACTCCTTATTGGCCTCTTTATATATTTTCCTGTTTTCAAAGTTTTTACATCTAAATCAATTTTTATAACAAAGCTTCTTATTTTTAATCTTTTCTTTCACATTTTGATTCCACCACTAACTATTTTTACTATTAGCTTTTCCCTTTGATACTCCAAGCACATCATTTGCAACATTATTAATATCACTAGCTACTTTTTCTCACATAACATTAGCTTCCTAATACAACAACGACAACATCAAGCCTTTGTCCCGCTACGTGGGGTCGGCTACATGAACCCTTTTTCTCCATTGTGTCTTGTTAAAAGACAAATGCACAGACAAAATTTTAAGATATAGAATATTACTATCAAAAAAAAAATTATTAGTGTTCTTTAAATGCCCCCATCTAATTCTAGAATAAAATTTGACTTTATTTTTAATATTTTGTCCCTTTATCTTAGAGTTCAAAATTAATAAGCGATGTTGGGTACATAAACTTTCACTTAGAATAACTTTATAATCTTTGCAATCTAGATGATTTATTTTTTTCTTATAAGAAAATAATTAATCTAAGTTTTCTTATATCCATTCTTATAACTGATGATATGCCCATCTCTTTTCTTAAATTAGGTATTAGCAATTATAAAATCATAAGTTATAGCACAATCTAATATTATATTATCACCTTCATTAGTCGCTCCAACCCATAGCCATTGTGAATCGCTTTTAAATTCATCTACCTCTCTACCAACATGTCCATTTAAATCTCCAATAAAAACTCTTTGTCAAGAGGTATCTTTTGTAATAATTCTTCTAAGTCATTTTAAGTTTTTAATTTTGAACACATATTCAAACCTACTTGAGGAGCATGAGCACTTATAATATTAATAATCTTAGCATCAACAATAATCTTTAAAGCTATGATTCTATCTCCAATTCTATTAATTCTATAACATTATCCTTCAAACTCTTATCTATAATCACACCTATACCATTTATATTACAACTCCTACCAGAATATCATAGTTTAAATCCTAAACTATCAATCTCTTTAGCCTTCTCTTCAACTCATTTAATTTCTTGAATGTATAGAATATTTACTAGTTTAAATCTATTGAACAAAAAAAAAACTATAATTACTTGGGATATGCTTTATGAATCCTCTAATTATTTTTCTTGTGTCACATGCAGTGCTAACTCTACCATGCCAAATTTCTAGTGTATCTTTGTTAACCGTTTTTCTTTTAGTTATTTAAAATTAATACTATCTACTTGTTTTGATGCCGCATCTTCAACCTTTTGTTTTTGATGTTCAAACAACCTTATTCTATTTTGCATGTACAATTTTATGATCTATAGATGTTATTAGCACCATCAACTTAAATATTAATGACTTTTTATTGATAACACTCGATGCAGTATAGTTGATTTGATTACAATTTTATAAATTTTATAATGTTTGACACTGGGGTTTGTAATGCAAATCTAATCTGCAATTCAAAGTTATGCTGTAGACTTTGAATTTATGCCAATTTTTCAATCTAACTTCATGTCTCATGAATAATAGAGTTTTTCAAATGAATCGTTCATCTGTAAAGTTAGAGATTCAGTCATAAGTTTCCCCATACAAAATAATTTGCCGAACTGCAACAAGAGAATAATGATAATTAACATGATATTTTTATTAAGTTTGGGTTCATTAAATCAATGACAGTTCTGCAACCTTTGTTTCTCATCCACCAAAACTGGCTAAATGTACTCCCCATCTATGCTGCTTTACCAAACACTCCCTTTGAGTGTTGCTTCCACTCATCTTGGTAAAACACACCTTAAATGGCTTTTAAGGAACAAACACCATCCCGCATGGTAGCTTGCTATATATTGCCATACACATTCCCTTTGAGTGGTCCTTCTACTCGCCACAAGCTTTTGGGGAGCAAAAACAACAGTGTTCCCACAAAAGGAATTGTGTAACAGAATCAGCTAGCTGTAAACTCCATATTATCGATCTCTCAACTTCAAATACTCTTCTACCTTGCTAATCACTTAATCCATGATTTTTTTTGGCTAATCGCCAACAAGAAAAGTGCTTAAAGTAACTTGGCATGTCTATGAGTTTACAAGTTCCTGACTCTAATTTCACATCTTCTCTAAGGGGTTGTTTGGTTTGAAGGAAAATGGGGGTAAAATATTCCAAAAACAGGAGATTTGAGAATATTGCTATTTGATTTGAAGTAAAACAAATGCAGTGTAAAGTTTTAGTGCATATAGAATTTACCATCTAGTTCAATTTTGATGTATTTGGAATTCTAAGATTTGGGCAAGTTACAAATATATCATAAATTCATTGTCATTGCTGTTGCCTATGACCACGACATCCACCTTCAGTCACTAGCTATTGATTGCCTCCACCTTCAGTCGTCGTCGGTCACTATTGTTATCACTTGCCGCCGGTCACTGCTACTGCCACCTGTTGCCAATCTTCGCCGTTGCTGGCTACTGCCCTCCTTAGGCCATCGCTAGCCTCCTTCGGCCACCGCCAGCCTCCACTGACCACCGCTACTACCAAAGCCCACCACCTCCGGTCACTATCATTGCCAGTGACCTTCTGCCTTTGACCTCCATCGTCATTGTTGGCCACCAACCGCCACTCTTTTCAGATTTTATATTGCATTTATTTTACTTCAAGCTAAACAAAAAAAAGTAATCTCATGCATTTCTTTTACATTCATCCAAACAACTCCAATGTATTCTTTTTACACAACATTTTTTTTACGCAGCATTCCTTTTACCCAACATTTCTTTTTCTGGCAACCAAACAGCCCCTTATTTCATGATTCCTCTCTTAGAATATTTGCTGATACAATCGATCAAATTGTTGAGTAAAGTCAATCAGGAGAGTAAAATGAAAGAAATGCCAAATTAGTGATGCGAGTAGAGAGTATATCCAACAAATGTAAATAAAATAATGATAAAGTTTAGGTGTGAATTAATTAGGTACTCATGGACTTTTATTAATAATTGGAGAGGTTTGGAACTACTTAAGTCACTTTAGACATTTTCTAAAATCTCTTTGTCCTTTTTAAAAATCATTTAAAATTCGCAATAATTGTAAAATTGTGGTTCTTTGTTAAGAAAGCGTAGATAAATTTACGTTAAGAATTTTAAATTACTGTGTTTAATAATTTTAATAATTAATTTAGTGGATAAATTTATTAGAGAATCATAAATATATTTATAAATTACTGTGTTAGTGGTTTTAAATATTTAAAGGTAGTTCCCATTTGTTTGGGTGGGTATAATAAGCCCTTTGGATGTTTTATAGCTTGCTTTATTGCCTAATTTCCTTTGTTAGAATTACAAAAAATGCTTAGTAAGCCATCCAACATGTTAATGTCATTAAAATATGTTTAATTGATACTTTACAGTACTTGGGTGTGATATCATACCTTAGGGTGGTGTTCTCACACTATGGAGTATTAGGACCTTAAGATAAAATAATTCATTTTAGTGTGAACTATGTTTATCTTTTTGTTCATTTAATATGGTCATTTAATTACTTTAATGTCCTTATACATAGGATCTTGTTCTTGGAGTGGGTTATCCACTTATCCCCACTCATTTGGTTCCTTATAACAAATCATCTCTCTAAACATAGAATTTAGAACTTAAGGACGAGTGACCCCTCTCCCCCAATTTTTCATGACATCAAATCTCTTCTAGAACTAAGTTCTAGGACCTTTCTGTCACATAATCTACCTTATGCATGGATTCAACATAAAAGAAATTTATTATGACATCTGTATACATAGATGCGATTAATTGAAAAAATGAATCTAAATAGTTGCTCAAAGCTATGTATAAATCTTAAATTAAAGAAATTTTCTATAAATTACCTATATAAAGTGTATTTTAATAGGTTGTGGAAACCTATTCATCGGCCTAAAATGAAAAATTGCTGCAAAACACTTGTATGTAGGTGAATGCAACCTAAAAAATGATTCTAAAGGATTGTACACGCCTATGTGCACACCTAAAATAGAAACTTTCTTACAAAACGCCCTACATTGGTGTGTACAGTCTAAAAATAACTCCAAAGGGTTCTTCACACCTATAAACATACTTAATATACAAGAAATTTGCTCGAAACCTAAAAAAAATGATTACAAAGGGTCGTACACATCTATGTATAAAACTAAAATAAAAGTAATTTGCTATTAATTACTTTTAAATTAATGTGGAAAGCCAGGAAGGTGATTCAAAAGGATATACGCACTTATTTATAAACCTGAAATAGAAAACAAATGCTTCAAAATACTTACACATGGTGTGTATAGCCCAAAAATAACTTTAAATGATTGTACTGACCTTTAACGCCTAAAATAAAAATGAAAAAACTTTGCTAAAAAACACTTCTATTTAGATAGGTTTGTACATAAAAAGAATGTCTATAAGGGGTTGTGCACACCTATGTATGGTTTTAAAATAGAAAAAAAATTGCTATGAAATATTTGCACATAAGTGTGTACAACTTGAAAAAACGATTCTGAAGTTTGTACATATCTATTATAGACTTGAAATAGAAAACATTTGCTACAATACACCTGTTTAAAATGCGTACAACCTAAAAATGATCGTAAAAAAGCTGCGCACAACTATGTAAAGAATGAAAAATAGAAAAAAATTTGTTAAAAAACAGTTGTGCATAAGTGTGCACATCGCAAAGAAATATTCTTAAGGGTAGAATACACGTATGTAAATGCCCAAGTAGGGGAAAAAAAGCTACAAAATGCCTTGAAATATGTTATTTGTCAGATCCACTTCAGGAACTAAAGTGGTCTTCTCGTTTCAACATAGTATTATAGTTTTCATGAAATGCTTCGGTTAATTTTTAATTAAATTTACCCTCTAAAGAAAAGTAGAGGATTTATCATCAGCTTCTGCAATATTTCATATCTTTCAAACCTTGGTAGAAAATGGTATTGTGCTGATTGTTGGTCTGCCCTACGAAGATAGAGGTTGTAATACATTTCTTGGCTTTTTATGAATGGCTTTTTATTGTTTGTGGGCTTCGAAAATTCCATTGAATGCGCCCCCCGGCCTCCCCGTGCCTTCATGTGTCTTTTCTTGTTTGTTTATAATGACTACGGAGAGTTTTAATGAGATTATGTTCCGGGTGAATTTTCAAAAGGCATATTGGGTTTTAAGATAAGACACTACCCAGAGATTTCGCCCTCATTTTGTGAGGACTTTTTGATCTGAGTTTTGGTTTCCTATACGCGCAAGCCCCTATAGTTAATTACCCCTCCTGATAACAAGAGAGAACTTTCGATTAAGGCTAGTTATTAAAGCGGCCGTGTAGGTTATGAACCTATCATATAATAGTAGCAGTTTTAGGGTTTGAATTTTTAATTTAGGTTTTGAAGTTTAGGAATTTAAGGTTTATTACCATAAACTTAAAACTCGTGGTGGGGGGAATGAAGACGAGCCTGATCAAGATCCCATGGTTCTGTCGTCCCGGGCTGTCATGATCCCTAGTCTACTTAGTCAGAGGAGGTAGTCGACCCAACCTGACAGAAAGCACCTTGTCAGCAGCCATGGGTTGCTTCATCCAAGAATACCTTGTAGACCTGGGTTGGTGTTTGTTTAAGGGGATATATTAGAATCCACCTTAGCTAACAGAGGGCTTTATGCTTATCGAATATACCCTATGATTCATTACTCAAGGGTTTGAAGCCTTTAGGGAACATACGGGCTTTGGCTATTATCGTAATATAATGGTGCCATTTCACGGCAAAACCATCCGATCAGAGGGCACGTGCCACATCCCTGCTGGCAAGAGACTATTTAGGGATGAACCTTAGCGATACACCCGACACGCATTTGCTCTTTGTGAGCTGAGATTAATTTCAAATTTATCACCCCCAACAAACAGTTGCGGGAGGTGGATGAGTTTTAGTTTTAAGTTTTTAAGATGATAAATTTTATTTTAAGAATTTAGACTTTTGTTGGATTTGAGATTTGATCCCTCCGGTTGAGATTTTCGGTCAACACGGCCATCATCAGGGTGACTTTAAAGTCACTAGTATTTTTGTAGGAATTTGGGAGGGATTTTTGTAATTCGAGTCATGTCGACTCCAGTCCTTTCGAGGAGGAGGATGAAACTTGAATATAAACCTGCGCAGTATTCTCGGACATTGGCGTTTAGAAGTTTATTGCATTTGTCGGAGCACATGCGGGTTGTGTTTAGTTGGAAATAGAACTTTATATTATTGAGCATTTGATCATGCGCGGCATTCTCAGACATTGGCGTTTAGAAATTTATTGCATTTGTCAGAGCACATGCGGGATTTTATTTTATTTAATAGATTGGAGTTATTATAGAGATATAGCCTTCTGTCCGCTTGTACGAGTGTTGCGGATTCGGTGGCATATCTTAACTTGACTGTGATCTTCAGTGCTTCATAGTTATTATAATACTATCTACTAATCAACCCGTAGACATATATCTAAAACCACCTTCTTCAATCTTGTTAGAAGAGCTAAGGTTACTAGTAGTAGCTCGAATTTACCTTAAAGAAGAGGAGATTTTTTCTAGACTCCTTAGATTTATTTAAAAAAATAGGAGAACCCTCGCCTTGACTTCTTTTTTTCAAAGTCATATATTTTGTTAGTATTATTGCTTCGTAATTCTTCCAAATTCTATTTAAACATTTCCATGGCTAGGTATACTACCCCTTGCATACAATGATCCTTTAAATGTTTAAGGTTTATTGCAATAACTTTTGAAGCATCTTGTGTCACACCTCATGTGTGCAAATGTATGATTTCAATTTGACTAAGAGGTTAAGAGGTGCATCAAACCTATATGTTTTTTGGAAACTTAATCCTTCGACTTATAAGAGTATATCAAATGCTAGGATGAATATATGTATATGACTAAGAAGAATGGATCTATATTTGGGAGGGTTGTCTTTTGATTGTGGAAGAGATTGTAATTCTCCAATCCTTGGATGAGTAATCCTCTACAAGAGGAGTTATAAGAGAAGGATTATAACTCCGCCCCCAAAGGAATTACATGCGTGGAATTTCAAAGTGATTTGAAATGTATATGTGTGTTGGATTCGAGATTACACTTGTTCTTTTAAGTGTGGTTCCCATTATTTCATCATTTTTTTATTTAATTAAAATTATACACAATTAATTAAAGTGACAAATTGATGGTGTGGGGGTCCAATTTTGCTTAATTAAAATTTCGACAGTCTTCCAGCATCCACTCCCCGGCGCCGGGGGGTAAGGAGGGCATTTGCCCTTTTGGCTCAACTCGACAGGAGCGAATCAACGGCAAGGAGATTAGGAGAGTGAATCGATCCCAAAAAGAGTCTTCAACAATCCTTGTTGTGCACGACGTGTTGATTTGAGCAATTTTAATTTAATTAAATTTAAAAAAATATTTTTTTTTATTTCCCCTCGAAAATTCGGCAGCCTTCCGGCCCCCCCTCCCCTTGCGGGGAGGTTGGGGAGGGCACTTGCCCTTTTGGCTCGACTCAGCCGGAGCGAATCAACGGCGAGGAGATTGAGAGAGCGATCGAGTTCATTAGTGTCTGCGCTCCCTCAGTCGGATTAGATCGACGACCGAGGGCTTCGGGGGACCGTATCAACCCCGGGACTTCCTTCAAAATCTTCAATTGCTTTTGTATCTATTTAAAAATGCTCTCTTTTCTCTCCATCTCTCTCACTCTTTTTTTAAATTAAATATATAATATTACATATATATTATAACAGAGAGGAGGGGAGCCCGATCGAGCATGAGTCGGAGACCAGGGAGGCAGGGGCTCGGGCATGGGTCGCGGGAGGCTGGAGGTCAGAGATGGAGGAGGCAAGTCGGCGGTTGGGTCGGCGGTGGAGGCAGGAGCCGGTCCGGCGGATAGGTAGTTGGAGGTCGGCTAGGGCACAGCTATGGTCAAGCGCAGAAGGCAGTTGGATCGGCGTTCGCTGGAATGGAGACGGCGAGCCGGCGGATGCAGAGGTGGTCGAGGTCGGATCGGAGGCAGAGCGCTGAAGCGGGGCGGGGCTTTTGGTCGGAGGCGAGCCGATGGTCGCGGCTCTAGGGCACGTCGTGTGCTGGCGTCGATCGGAGACGGCAGGAGTTGGGTCGGCTTCTGCTGCAGATCCCCGAACCAAAGCGCAGGTATCGTCCCAAAATCTTCCTCTCTGTGTGCGTGTTCCATCCGAATGAGAGGAGTCATTTTTGTGTCGAGAGAGGCGGTTGTGGGGAGCGGTTTGGTGAGATCGTGTATGGGTCGTGGGTGGTTTGCTAGCAGTTACAGTCAACATTGTTCATAATAAAGAAATTTTCTAGAGAGAATTTTATTTACTTTCTGAAATCTTAGAACGTAGAAGTTATATCCTTGGTGTAGCCAAAAGTTCAAGTGCATTGGTTAGTGTGTTCGTTTGGTTTTTGTTCTTAGTTCCATACAGTTTGCCGACTTTTCTAGTTGTTTTCTGCTGTTTATACATCTTTTCAAAAATTTCACAGATCAAAATCAAATAGCTGACCCGTGGGGAAGCAAACTGTCTTCTTGGAATGGAGGTGATTCTAATTTTTGAAAAAAATTCTTGCTGGTCTATATGCAAATGATATATTTATATTTTAGCTTAGGCACTTTGTTTGATTCAGATCAAGAACAAGGACCTGCAAATAGGGGTAAAGCACCGAGCGTGAGTGCAGAGCAGAGCTCATGGAATAAAGTGGAAAGTGGAGAGAAAGGTGCTGATGCTAAGTGCAAAAATGATGTAGATGCCTGGAACAAGGCTTCTACTAAAGTAGAAACTTCAACCAGTGGCTGGCCAAATGATACACCCGTTCAGAAAACAGGACAAACCTGGTGTTCAAATGGTAACAAAATGCAAATTGAAGAAAACTTCCTAAACTGAGGTATATTCATTTGGGTGGATGAACTGGTGATAATCAACATACTCATCATTATGTTAGGTGATGGTGATGGCGATGGCTTTGATAGTGCAGCTCACACAGCTGTTGAAGGTGTTAGTGATGCTGTTGGATGGAGCAAAGCTAAGTTCTCTACCCCTGATTCTGGAAAAGGCCGGATCTTGGGTAAAGCAATAAAACCATACATACTCTTTGACAGATTGAATGTCTAAACGCTGTTCTTAGCACAGCTATTAACAAATGCAGGTGAAGATAGTTGGAACAAAGCAGCATCCAAGCCCCCCATATTAAGCGATACTGAAACTATTGGATGGGAACAGACTAAACTTCCTAGTTCAGATGCTGGTGGAAGCTGGAATACGAATGGTACCTTTTGAGTCCAATAAATATTAAATTTCTTTAGGTGGTATTTGTGATTTGCATGATATGGTAGCATATCTTTAATGCTGAATTGCTGACAGTTTTTGCAAGAGAAGCAAATGATAACTCTTTTATCTTGTTTGAAAAAAACAAATGCTTGCAGGTGCCACTGCTGACTGGAAGAAAGACACTAGTGGAAAGGACAGAGCAGATGGTTTTAGCGGGCAATCAGGTAATTGGGCTTCTCCAAAGAGTGTTGGAGGTGATAATCAAGATTCATGGAGCATCAATGAAAAAGGTTTTGTTGGAAATAATGAGGATGGCTGGGGCAAATCTGCTGCCTCTCAAGAGATAAAACCAGTTGCTAAGAGTACATGGCAAACCTCTTTCAATAGCTCAGTGCAAAGTAAAACATGTAAAACCCCATCTGCAGATGAGAATCAAGCTTCTGATTGGGGTGCGTCTTCACTCGAACGATCAAGTCAAACAAGCAGTTGGGACAAAGAAAAAACTGCTCCAGGTCATATTGGAGTTGTGAAATCTGAACATGAAGAAATAGGAGGCTGGAAGAAAGCTACAGAAGGAAAACAAGCTGATGGCTGTGCTGCTTCTGCTATGCATGCAGGAACTTCATCAGTTGAAGAAGGAAGTCAATCAAACAGTTGGGGCAAACTCAAAAGTCTTCCAAGTTCCAGTGGTTGGGAGAAATCTACTGAAACAGTTAGAAGCTGGAAGACAACCACAGATAGTAGACAAGCAGCTGGTTGGGGTTCTACTTCAATGCCTTTAGCAACACCTTCAGTTGAACATGAAAGTCAAACAAATAGTTGGGACAAACAAAGCGCTTCTCCTAGCTTTGACGGATTGCAGAAATTTAAACAAGCAGATGCAACTGTAAAAGAAGGTTGGAAGAAAGATGGATTCTCTAGTGAAGGTCAAATAGACGGATGGAATAAAGAGAAATCATCTGACAGGGACCAGGCATCTGACTGGAACAAGGCAGGAAATGCAGAAGTTGGAAAAGATGTATTGACAGATAGCTGGGACAAAGCAAAGAGTTCTGAAGGACGTGGTTTTGGTCAAGAAAGTCAAGGACATTGGAAGGCAGGAGGTGGTTGGCATAATGACCATCATGATCCTAACTTTGGCAAATCAAAAGATTCTGATTCGGGTCAAGGGTCAGGTTGGTCACAAGGGCATTTCAATAATGAAAGTGGTAATAATTGGGGTCATGGCAATAGATGGGATCAGCAGAGGGATTTTGATGGAGGAAGAGGATCTAGCAGGGGTAGAGGAAGGGGCAGATATGGGGGGAGGGGAGGTAGAAATGAAGATAATTTCGAGAAACCAGGTGACTCTGATGGGGGTTGGAGATTTGGTAGGGGTAGAGGTCGTGGTCGAAATGGAGCTGGTGGTTACAGTAGAGATAACTCTGATACAAGAGAGTTTGGTCGAGGTAGAGGGCATGGTCACCGAGGGCAAGGTCGTCAGGGGCAATTTGAATCATCTGATTGGAGAAACAGACAAGAAAGATTTGATGGAGGCTTTTCTAATAAGCCTTCAAGTTGGGGCAATACTGACGGTGGTAATGACGGGTGTAAATCAACAGACGGACATTCAGCTGCAGGAATGGATGAAAAGGTTGGTTGGAACAGTGGGAACTCATATGGTGGTGGTAGTAGACCTGGCTGGGGAACTGATCCTCAGGATGCTGGTGGAAATACAAATGACACCAATGTGGATAATGCTTCCAGCTGGAGCAAAGATGTAGACACTGGTAAACAGATAGATAACTGGAGCAAGTTAACTAGAAGTAATGATAATTGGAACACTCCTAAAACCTCTGATACTAAACCTTCTAGCTGGAACCAAACAATCATTGATACTGCCAAAGGTGATGCCACTTCAAGTCAATCAACTGATTGGAAAATGAACACACCAAATTCTCCAGATGTTTCATTTGTGGATTGGGCTCATGGCCTTCCTGTAACCAAAGGAGGTACTACAAATGATGACAAATGGACTAGTGCAAAATCCAGCACTGGCGACCATTGTGATACATCATCAGGGAATTTAAAGTCAAATAATTGGTGCGAAACAGCTACACTGAACAAAGAAAATGAAGCTGGTGACAATCAAGGTGGCTGGACTAGTAAGAAAGTAGACACTCAGGCAAGCCAAACATCTTCTGAGAATGAAAACAACTGGGGGAAATGCAAGGAACCTTGCTCTGGTAGCACAGCTGATGGCTCTGGGAATCTGGGGAGTTCAAAAGATTGGGGTAATAAGAACTTGGCCAACTTGGATTCACGTTCTAGTGTATGGGATTCCAAGAAAGAACCAACTTCTAGCCATGGTAATTGGGATGCAAAGGATTCTTCTGGCGACCAGTCATCTGATTGGAACAATGGCGGGGGAAACAAATGGAGCAAGCAAAGTGGTGGTCAGGGTAAGTCGGAAAGTTGGAATCGTGGGTCAGATTTTGGTAGGGGTGGTGGAAAAGGGAGGGATAACTCATTTTCTAGAGGTCGGGGTCTCGGAAGGAATTCAGGTGGGCGTCATTCCTATGGTTGGAACGGTAGTGATGACTCTGGTAAAGAGGGTAATGATGGGGGTCAAGCATTTAAAACTGGGGGGAGCTGGAGCAGGGGACATGGCACCTTTGAAGGTGAAAAGGAGAGTTGGAATAGTGGGGGGAATGCTGAAAAGGGCTCATGGGGCAGTTGGAAATCTGGAGAAAGTCCTACTCGTCAAGTGCAGGGTTCTGGGTGGGCAGCTTCAGCTTCTGCGTCTGTTAGCATGGTTGAGAGATCGTCAGCTGATGCCTCCCAGAATCTGGGGAGTTCAAAAGATTGGCCTGATAACAGCAACTCAGCGGACTGTAATCTGCGTTCTAGTGCATGGGGTTCCAAGCAAGAACCAACGTCAACCCAAGGTAATTGGGGTGGAAACGATTCTTCTGGCAATCAGGCATCTGATTGGGACAATGATGGGGGGAACAAATGGAACAAACAAAGTGGAAGCCAAGGTAAGTCGGAAAGTTGGAGTCGTGGATCTTTTGGTAGGGGTGGTGCTGGTTCTTTTGGTAGGGGTGGTAGAAGAGGGAGGGATAACTCATTTTCTAGTAGAGGTCGAGGTCCCGGGCGAAATTATGGCAGCTGTGGTTCTAGTAAAGAAGGTACTGATGGTTGGCAAGCATTTAATTCGAACCAAGAATTCAAAACTGGGGGGAGCTGGAACAGGGGAAATGGCACCTTAGAAGGTGAAAAGGGCAGTTGGAATAGTGGAGGGAATACCGAAAAGGCCTCGTGGGGCAGCTTGAAATCTGAAGCTGGTCTAGCCAAGCCCGGGTGGGAAGGTGACAGCAGCAAAAGCAGTTGGGATTCACCAACTGGTATTGGCAGCAATATGGCATCTGGTTGGGAATCTGCTTCAGCGAAAGATCTGGTAACTGAACAAAGTGGTCAGCAGAAGAACAATCCTTGGGGTTCTGCAAATGTTAGTAAAATGGGGCAGGGATCTAGCTGTAATAATGAGAAATCTACATGGGACTCTGGATCTTCAGATGAAAAGCAGAAGAATCATTTATCTGAAACTGGCCATGTTGGATCTTGGGATGCAAAAAATGCGCCAAGCGAGGATGAAAATTCAAACAAACCACAATCCTGGAATGTGAAAGGATCAGGTTGGAGTTCAGAACCTGGAGCTGCTGAAGGGTCTCTCCCAGTTCAAGCAGAGGCTCCTAAATGGCAAACTAGTAGGAGTACCACTACAGATTCTTCCAGTAAGGATGCTTTCCAGGAAGGCGGAGATCAGAGAAATTGTTGGGGGAAAGCAGACAATTCTGGCAATGGAGGAGCAAATTCAGGCTGGTAATGAGCTGCTGATAATGTGGGCTTTACGCGCATGCAGAAAAGTCTTTGTAAATATGGTAAATGTTTCGTCCACTTCCAAAGATTGGTGATCTTTTCTGCTCTCGCAAGTGGCATAAATGCTTTAGACTTTTTTTTTGTTTAGTCACTCTACACCATGATTTTGGCTTCCTTCATATGTTATTGACTGATGTTTATGTTCTCAGCTTTGTTCGTTAGCATGTATTATTTAGCTTGATGACATCCCTAGTTCATTCTTCTAAAAAGAATGGTAACTTATATCCGTTATTTTAGTTAGAGCTGTCAAAAAAATTTATTGTTTGTGTTTGACCGTTTGTAAAATAGAGCTGTCAAAAAAATATGTTATTTGGGTTTGGCCATAAGGAGTCTAAGAAAGCAATATGCGATGCAAATATTTTAGTTTTTAATGATTTATATAATATATTAGATACTAAGGAGGATGAAAGATATATGTATAAGATAATCAAACAAAGGGATAGAAGTTGTAAGGATTTAGTTCAATGAAGTGTTTTAAGGATGAAGATTAAAATGTTTTGTTATTAGAAGAGGATATTCAACAAATGTGGATGAGATATTTTGCTAAACTTTTCAATACAGATTTGTAAGAATACGATTGACTTTAGTGAACCTTAGCACACTAAATGAAAATAAAGATTTTTATTTTATTTGACATATTGGTAAAATTGAAGTTAGATAGGCTTTAAAGAAACTGAAGTGTGGAAAAGCTGTTGGACCTAATGATATTTCAATAGAGGTGTGGAAATGCTTAGGAGATTGGTCCAGCTCTGCTCTTGCGAACAGAGGCGGAGGTTTCGCCTCCTGTACAAGCCGCAGATGCTGACTAAGCAGATTGGGAAGGTTTTTTGAGGGAATTGGGAGGGAAAATTCGAATGTAGGAATTGTTTAGAGATTTTCTTTTGAATTGTATGCATTAAATAGTTTATTTTCCTAGGGTTAGGGCATCTTGAATTTTGCTGAAATTTGAGATCTCTTAGGTTTAGGTTTCCTTTGGGCTCTAGTGGTGTCTAGAGATTTGGGAGAGATCGATTCTCCTCTGGAATAGATGATCAATTGTATCTTGGTATTTTTCGTTTCTATTTCATCAAATAATACAAATTATTTACTGTTATTGTGGTTTTGTGTGGATTTTTGTGGAGAATTCTCGCTGTTTTTTGAAGATTGATAGGAAATACTTGAGATCTACAAGTGTTTCCTATCAAATTGATATCAGAGTGTTTTCTTGGGCGGAAAAATAAGATATCGTGGCTGTTTTTACAATTAGAGCCTATATCCAATTAATGACAGCAAAGAAGATGAAGGTATTGGAAGGCGAGATGAAGCAGAGTGATGGTGAAATTGATGGGGATATTATTAGTAGAATTCAAGTTTGATGGTTGAAGTGGAGGAATGCACCGGGCTTGTTGTATGATAGAAAAATCCCCCTCAAACTTAAAAGGAAAATTCTATAAGATGTTGGTGAGACCTGCAATTCTTTATCCTTTGTATAGCCCGTGGGCCATCGCCACTGTCGGCCACCACTGTTGACGGTTGGCGCCACCACCATCACCACCGTTGTTGTCATGCTGGCCACCACCATCGCCACCTTTCTCATTGGCCGTAATTATTTTTAGACTTTACACTACATTTATTATTTCAAACCAAAAATAATAATAATAATAATTCACTTGTATTTACTTTAAATTCATCCAAACAATTCTAAAATATTTTTTTTACACTATTCTTTTTATACTACATTTTTTTTACACTATATTCTTTTTACACTATATTTTTTTTACACTGCATTCTTTTTACACTGCATTCTTTTTTTAGCCAACTAAATAGCCCCTAAGCTTTATACACATCTATCGATCTATCTATTTATCTATCGCATAATTCTTTTGGGAAGACCTTAGCCTTGACTTTGTTTTAGGTCTTCCCCCAACAAAAAGCGGTACCAAATTTGGTACGTTGGTTGCTGATCATTTCTTAACGACGGCATTTGTAGGCTCTTTCCTTGTAGCATTGCTACTTGTAAGTTCTTTCCTCGTAAGGTGAACATAGCTGTTCTCTTCAATTATCGCCCTCCTGGCAATGAATATACATAGCCGAATAAGATAAACGTGCACAAACATCACATACGTAAGCTTTGAATCAAAGATCTTTTGATTGATAGTTAAAGCTCCCAACAGATCAAGATGAGCTGCATCGTTCACCAATTGGGCTTAATATTTAGCTCAAGTTAGATTAGTTTTTGCAACCTCATTTATTGAGTGAGTCAAATATGGATAAAATTTTGTTAAATTATGTTTGATTATATATATATATATATATATATATATATATATGTATTCTTGATGATATTTATTTTTTTAATTTATATATGATTTTTAAGTGTATTTTATATTCTTAAATAGATTGTTTTGGTGGCGAATAAATAAGTTGGATGAAAAGAGACAGCAGTTGAGGTGAGTATTACTCTATTAGTATTTTAATATGTTTGTTTATTTTATTAAGTTTTGTTCCAATATAATTTGAGTTTTAAAATCTTATTTGAATTATTATGGTTTAATCAAGTTTTAGTTGTAATTGAGTTTTAATCACATTTCATTAGTTTGTAAGATAATGATGATTGAATTTTAAAACATACAAGTTTATTATTAATCATAAATGCTTGAGGATTGGCTAAAACTTATTCAGCATTATTTTCTTCTTTTTAAACTTAAATGTCAATGAATACAACATCATCATCAAGCATGAATTTTTTTTTTTTTTCCATTGTCCTGTTAAAAGTGAAATTTTTGTTTAAATCTAATAAAAAAAGATCTTTGCTAATATTTTCTAACCAATTATTTTTAGGTCTACCTAACTAATACGTCTATTGTCCTAATCGGCTCGTCAGAAGGCCATCGTTTTATGTGATCAAACTATCTAAGGCGACTCTCTCTACTCTTATCTTTCACTGGAGCTACTCTAATATTTTCATGTATATGCTCATCTCATATCTTGTCTAAAGGTAAATCCACTTATCCACCTGAGCATCCTCATCTCTGCAACATTTAACTTAGTACTATGTTTCTCTTTTAATGGCTAACATTCTGCACCATAAAGCATTGCAAGTCTCACCACCAACTTATAGAATTTTCCCTTAAGTTTGAGGGGGGGGGCTTTTATATCGCACAACAAGCCCAATGCATTCCTCCACTTCAACTATCCAACTTGAATTCTATTGATAATACCCCCATCTATTTCACCATCACTTTGAACAATAAATTCAAGATATTTAAAATATGTACTCTTATTAATGACTTGATAGTCCAAAGTCAAAATCTCTTCACTATATCTATTACTATTAAAATTATAATTCATATATTCAATTTTAAATGTTGATGAATAATCATTGTTATATTTACAATATTAATTCCTATTTTTTGAAGCACAAACTTTTTTACGCATTATTGGTTAGCAGCTGTATATTTATAAAACTTAAAATATTATATACATAATTCCTATATTTTTTTAGCGTTCTCATATTTCACCTTAAGCTGCTATGAAAAGCAAAACAATCTATATACATAATAAGATTGTCAAATTTTATTTTAAACAAAAATACTTTTAAATGCTATCTTTTACTTTAAGAAGAGTAGTTTTAAAATTGTAAAATTATAGTCAAATCAAGCGGCTCGACATGACGAATCCAACAAACTCAAGATCGTCAAATTCTAACATCATCAAAGCATTTAAATATCTAATAAACAATCCACGATCAAGAGAATCAACATCGACTATCCATTCAAACCACTCTCAACTTACCCTTGATCTCTCTCCTATTTACTAATCATACCACTCTAAAAAAATTATAAATAGACCCCTCAATTTTTCATGAGAAGCAACAAAGAGAAGTGAAAAAAAATTAGAGATTTCTCTTGCAATGATCAAATTTTAAAAAAAATTTATCATGTAATATAATTTTCATGAATAAAAAAGATTGAAATACCTAACCAAAGCTCAAAACATTTGAACAAATTTCCATATAGATATCTCAATAGATTCAATAAACAATATAATAATGCATCAGCACACATTTTACATTCAAATGAGTTCTTGATATCAAATTTTTATTCTGAAACGAGAGCAAAGATAAGGTGGGCTATAATTTATTCAACTACAAACAACTCAAATTTGATAGTCCACCAACTTGCTATTTAATAATACAGAATTGAAAAGTCAGATGACAAAGCTTTACTTTAGATGGAGAGTACACTGTGTTGGTCGAATCCTTTTCCTTTTCTCATCTTCATATAACTGAAATAGGATGATAAAAATAAATAATATTTGAAGGACAAGTAAAGGATAAAAAGTTGTCTGGATATCAAAATAAAATTTAAAAAAAAATCATTATATTTGCTAAAATATTAATATTTTGAAGTATAATGGCCTTATGAGATGGCTGGAAAAGTGAAGCTTACCACTTGTGGGGGGAAGCGGGGAAGCTGAACTCTCTTAGAACCGTCAGCCAAACGCTTTAGTGAAAATTGATTCTCTACAGCAGTAAACTCATTGAGAACCTGGAAAATGTTTTTGTTATTTCAAAATGCAAAGAATGGAAAATTTGAAATTGCTTCAATATCTCTATGTTGAGAAATAGAAGAATCTTATTCAAACGCACAGGAGAAAAAAAAAAGAAGATCAAAGCTTTGAAACACAAATTTTTTACATGTGCAATCAATATATATATATATATAGTTTTAATATTCTAATAGATTTGATTGCAAAAAATCATTTCTAACCACAAAAATTTCTAAAAAATTTATTATAGTAACACACAACTTCAAATATTTGAAATTATGAAATGAGCAAAATTCATTTTAGCAAAGAGATTGAGCAACTCGACATGGGTACAAGATTTGGATGATTTGGAACTGGCTGTATTATTTCTACCAATTTTACCTTTTGAAAGCACACAGAAAGCTCTACTTAGATTCGAAAGGGAAGGCTGGTAGATTTCTAAGCCCGTTAGGAACATTATTTACAGTTTTATCAATCAGATAAAATGGTTGGCTAAACTGTGTTTGACTTGATGATGATGAGATTTAACCTTCTTCCACCTTTATTCATGTTTGATTTAACCTTCTTCCATCTTAACCTCGAAGGGTATCATTCATTATTCTCCTTTATTCAGACGAATCTTAGAGTAAAAAGTCATAAATGTAGTTGATGGAGTGATCAAAATTTGATAGTCATTTAGTGATGACATTAAAAAAGAATTCTTCGTTGGTTGGTCAACAAAAGCTATTAATAGGTCGAAAGTGACAGCAAAATCAAAGATCTTCTCAAAAGAAAATAGATAATTGTCACAGCAACTAGTAACAAACAAGACAGTCCGACATAAGCAGTAACAAGCTTCCCTTGACCTCCAATGAGAAAAGTGATAAAAGCAAATATGTTCAAATTTCCCATAAGAGAGAGAGTATAAAAAATATTAATGAAATAAAAGCAAGAAGATATTTAAGAGTATATATTTGTATTCTATTTTTTTTACTCTAACCTAGTGAACATTTATCCATCTATGAAATCTCATCAAATCTCTTCAATCACATAAACTCTCGTCTTCTTTTTCCAATGTTCTTACATGTTAGCTTTTCATTCATATGATCATCATTGCTCTCATAAGCACATTTTCCCTAACTCTTATCTTCTATGCTCGTAAAACCGTCAAAAAATTTCCTTAGGCATGCTCTATTTTTTCCATTTCTACAGAGGATTACTTCAATGTTTTATGACAAATATTGTGTTTTAAAAATCGAAGTAGCTAAAGGAAATGCACACCTGATTCCGGATTGCTCCAATTAGCATGTCTTGACATCCAGAAGCATGAACATTTCCCAAGTTTGGGCACTGAAGCAACAATCTCTCTACAGTGGAAGCAAAGTTAAACAACAGCTGTTATCAAGTCTCCTCAAATAACGACAGCACACATTCATGGTTTAGAAATTAGCATTTATTAATCACTCTTACCAGGATGCAAATTTGTACAAGAATTAAGATTAAGTTCAACAAGTTTTGGACAGTTGAGATATAGAGCCTGCAATATTAATGCATACTTAAAAAGAGAGCAAGAAAAGAATATACTATAGTAAAAAGAAATTGGACATACATCTAACCCTGAGCAGCCCCATAAGCTAATTTTCTTTAAACACTCATGTTTGATTAACAGCTTCTGATGCATAGAATTTGGCTTTTTAGCAAGAAAACGTTGGTATCTTCTACTTTCTGAAGCCTCTTCATCAATGTCAATCATGCTATCTTGAGGATGTTGATCATCGCAACTAGAATCACAGATACTCATTCCACAGTCCATTAATGTAAGAAGTGGCAATTGGGCTGTGGCAAATTGAATTCCACCTGAAATTGTTCAATCATATTAATAAGCTCTCTAGGAAAAAATATGGAGTTAGCATATGCTTGACTTAAAGATGATTACTAGAAGTTATGTTTGGACAAAGAGCAAGGCGGAGCGTGGACAACGTTCTAGGCAATGCATTGCATATCATTCCAACACCATTATCAGTAATGCTTGACCTGAAAGAAGCACAACCAATAATTAGATATTCAATATTTACAAGTTCACATAGGAAGATACAAGTGTGAAGCTGTTAATTACAAATAACAAATAGTGAAGCCGTAGTTTGCCTGATAAGTTGAACTAATGAGACAAAAATAGCTCATACTGAGCTTGACTATCGTCTCAAGCCATTTAATAATAGAGTGCTCGTGGAAAGAACAATGGAACATACCCACTCAAATCAAGCAATTCAAGATTTGTGTAACATGCAATTATTGAGGCCACCGATGCATCTGTGATTCGAGAACCAAGAATCAGAGACAGCATGCGCAAACCCCTGGAGGAATCAGCAGCCTTCAGTTAGTTGGCAATAGGAATACAATTTAAATGTGCAATATCGGATGCTTTCAACATAAATTAAGATAGCTTTTTGCACTGATGGGTCAGAACTCGTTGATACTACCATGTCAGTTTCACAAGTATTGATCACATATATTTACAATGTTTAAGCATTGATGAGATTGAATTCCCATTAATTCAAGAAAATGATTGAAAGAACAAGCCAAACTGAACATGAGTGAACGCATACCTAATATTTGCATCTGACAAAGCACGTACAGCATCATTACAAAGTAGTGCTGATGCGATATGAATGTTTCTTAAACTTGGACACCCACGCCCAAGAGAATCCATCATGTTAACCAGATCGGTAGAATCATTTGTTTTCTGAATAAAACTTAAAGAAAGCTCTTTAAGATTTGGGCAGTGTAAAGCCTATGAAAAAAATATTATTTGGTTAGTACATGGAAAGGCAAGTCAGCATGCTAGCTAGACAGGATCATGAATATGCCTAATAGATACCATTCTAGATATGCAATAAAGGTCTGAAAGCCATAGCGTTGACAAACTGGCGGAACTGATGTTCAAAAAACCTAGATTGGAACATCCTGAAACTTTAAGAACTGAAAGACTCCGTTTTTCGGCAACAAAGCGACCTAGCTCATCCCTGTTTGAAAAGCAGCATTAAAACAAAGAGCAAATAAGAAAAAAATTATTGCATTCCAAAACTAATGATAAATGAACTTGGAGGAACAACTAGGAAAAGGTAATTTGACTAGAATATCAATAATAAAAGGTTATATTAAAGTAGTGTATTTCCCCAAATCAAGAAGCATAGTATTATCAGCAGTATGAAATGTATCATTGAAAATAGAACATCAGGGATCAAATGAATTACATTAATATATTCAACTCATCATGTTACCAAAAAGTATATACAACTTTTGATTCTTGATAAGACTGTGCAGGCCTGGTGATACGCGTTCTTGCGTGAAGGCCATCCATGAAAGTGAATACCACAAACCACAAACCCATATAACGGGAATTTCCATACAAAGAAATTCATTGTAAGATAGACATAATTAGTTGGTTTTCAATCGTAGAAATGCTGCAAGATTTATCTGAATGGACCTTAACATCATGTAAAAAAAATTTTGACAAAATTACACAACATCAAAGCCGTTCCAATGTCCATTATTCCTGCAAGGGGTATAAGTGATGATAAAAACAAAAACAAAAAACTGAAATTTTTTAATAAAATGTGCTGGTGCAGGATGAATGCCAATCATCACAATCAAAAACTAACAGTTCTTAAACATATAAATGCAACATATTTCTCAAATAAGTAAGCCTATGTATTAAAAAGGCTTCATATTTTCAAAATTAATGGTCACATTACAATACTTAAAAAGTGTTAGTGTGATACCCAGTTATTCGGTTGACTGCATTTTTTGTAAGACTGATCTCAAGGCATTCCAAGTTGGGACATGCGAATGCAACACAAGCTAATACTGTTGAATCAGCATCACTGCACCAAAAGACATGGGCATTTATTATCAACAGAGTTTGTTTACGGGATTTTCATAACACATCAGACCATGCACATAAAATAATAAACGTCAAACTTCACAAACATCAGAGAACTATTTGGTTGTTTATGAATAGAACATTTTGGGCTAAAAGCAACTATTTTAAATACATCCATTTAGTGTGTGAAAACAAAACAACATTTGAGGTGTTTGTGGAATCTAAAAACTCGTGATGATTTCAACGTATATGTACTCAAAAGATAAAATTTAGTAATTTCTATCATTTTTAACCAGTCTTATTCATTAACTAAGAAGAAAATGAGATCTAAACGAAGATCTGCCAATTTGAACCCCTAATCCTAACATTAATTAAGCTCACTGCATTTGTAAACACCTTAAAACCTTATCCAACATAGGGTAAATGGATACAACTCGACCTACTTTTGGATCTGTTAATAAATCACCAGATCCAAGCATATCCAATACGGGGAGCAAGAATGAATGGAAAACTGAGGATTAAAACCCACAAAATAGGGAATTCAAAGAAATGTCCGAGTGTAATCATATAATGGTACTTCCATACTTACCGCCACTAAAAATAAAGTCAATAAGGGTGGATTTTGCTAAAGCGTGAGGACTAAATCAAATAAACCAAAAACATTTTGGTATATGTTTGTTGAAGATGAAATCTAACGACACATGAAGAGGCTTTGCTGCAGAGAAAGATCGGGAAAATTCTAGCAGCCTAACCCTAGTCGTTGATCAAGCGAAGAAAAACAAGGAAAACAGAAGTGGAAAATGCACTGAATATAAGTTCGACAGAACAGAAATCCTTTCCCTGCTTGCTTCCATTGATTTCATCATACATAATCTTCATAAATTCTAGATCTGCAATTAACAAATTCCACGACAGCAATCATTTCTCCTCATGGTTCGATTAAGTTCTACTCAGTTACTTATTTTCAATTAATTATTAAGGTTATGCTCCATCTTCCTTCATTAGATATGTCTCAAATTAAAAATAAGATCCACGGTGTTTTCACAATTTTTATCCGGAATTCCGCAAAAAAACCCCAACCTCGGCCAATCAATCCGATCAAGTTCGACTCCAAACCTTTCCATAATTAACGAGAGCCGAGCGAGGTTAGCACACTTGTGAAGCACCGATCCCACAAACCCGATCTGCGAAACCCTAACCCTAATCTCATCTGCGGAGATCCACACCCTCCTCACGCACTCCCTCCACCCCCTGCACACCAGCGCCGACCCCATCAACTCCTTCAGAGACAACCGTCGAAGCACCTTCGCCAGGCACGACTCCGGCAGAGCCAAACCCCCACCAACCTCCACCATCTCCTCCTCCTCATCCTCTTCCGTCAACTCCATCCCCGCCGCCTCCGGCAGCGGCGTGGTCACCTCGGCCTCCTCCTCATCAAAGGAGAGCGCGCGGCGTAGGCGGTGATCGGAGCGCGGGGGAAGAGCTGCGGCAGGAGAAGAGGAGCAGATATGTCCCTTCTTCGGCAGGCCGCATCGCCCGCAGTTGTAATTACCACGCTTCTTTGCCGGACCTCTCCGGGGTGGATCGGTACCGCCGGTTAAGGTGGCGGCTGATGGGTGCATCGTTGCGGCTAGGGTTTGGGGAGTTGAGGGAGAGCCGAGCAGAGAACGAGAGAGAGAAAGAGAGAGAGAGACGTGTAGGAAGATATAGTAAAAATCGATGTGGAGAATAGTAGAAGAAGCGGGAGATTAGAGTTCCTTTCGCGCCATTTTTTCCCTCCGACGATAGGGGGTGACGAGAGAAAAGAGAAATTACGATATTGCCATTGGCTTCGTAATGTGTGGCCCCACCACGTGGATCCCACCCAGTGTGCGTTTTGATTTTTGTTGTCCACACTGTCCAATAGGGTGATGACGGGAGGTAGGAGAGATGGGATGGCAGCCGTTCATTGGTGGTAGGCATCAAGATTCTAAATTTATGACCCTATTTTTTACTATTTTTTAAATTATTATTTTATTTGTTTAATTTATTGAAGTTTAAAGGCCGTTTAAAATAAATACAATATAAATTAAATATTTTGATCTTGTTTGATTGGCTATAAAGTAAATGAAGGCTTTTTTTCTGCTTGATTGGATTTATGCAGAGTAAAGTCAAATCTTACATGGTTATACTTTGAGCAAAGAATTCATTACATGTGTGACCCTGATGACCGCGCCCTTTTATTGAGATTAAATGCAGCTATGAGCTGGACTTTTGTGGGAACATAGAGAAGCTTGCCATCAGGGGATGACTCAAGTGCTCAATCTGATAGATCGCCTCATTGAACGCCTTTGTCTACCCATCTCCAACTCCACCAAAATCCACAAACGATGTCATTTTCGCCCGCATCTTCATCGACACGATTTCCCCAACCGAATGTCTCGTATTACATCGCCAACCCGCCTTCGATCAAAATGGCATGATTTCTGATTGAACCGGAAAGGAACGTCGTTGAAGTAGTTATTGCGAAGTCGAACAGCCATGATGGAGCTGAAGAATCGACCCCTAACGCCAAGCAACGAAGTCGAATGACAATGGACAAATAGAGAAGATGAAAAAGCACACCCTGAATGCCTCCGAAGATGTCGTGCCTTCCGATCCAATAAGAAGGAAACGTCATCAGAGTGATGTTGAGTAGCAACGAAGGAGACGAAGAATCGATTGGTGCATAACTCTACCTCGCACCAAGCAGGAGGAAGGCACGAAGATGTGTTCGACGATGGTTATGTCGCGGGAGGAAGAAAAGAAGATTTCTTCCCATATGTTGCTCTCTCTCGACTACGTGAATTCATTTTTCACTCGATTTTATGCGGATTTACTTTATGCTAAAAATAAGGTAAAGCAGAAAGTTTACTCGGTGTCCCACCAAACACCCAAAAGTGAAAAAGCAAAGCATTAACTATGCTTTGCATTTACTTTTTCATCAACCATATAGCTCTTTATAAGATTTTCTTTTATGCAACCCTAAACCCTAAATTAAAACTTCGTGAGATTCCAGTGAGCTCTATAGCAAGTAGGGGCTCATAGTTAAGGCTTAGAGTTGTGTAATTAACCAGTTATAAAAATGAAGTTTAACATTATCATTTTTATGAAGTTATGCCATGATTTTACAATGATTTCATACATAAGATTGAGTCATTAAGATGTCTGTGATATAAGTTGTTAATTTGTTTGTTTTAAATTACATGACGACTCGCCCGATGTAGCTCATTTTTATGGATTTAAGTTATCATTGGGCTGATTGATACTTATTGGGTAAGCTATAGTTGAGCGAGGTTTAACAAGGTACCTTAATAATGGCAAATATTTTACCAAGCAAATTTATGGTTGTATAAAGTTTGATCAATCAAACTTAATGATCCTTTAGGTTAAGGTTTATGGAGATAGACTCATATTGCATTTTGAGACCTAGCCTAACCACTTTCTCTCTCTATAGTTGTCAATATGGATCCATTTCAGTACAATAGTCCTTTAGATTTATCGTTATTTAGATCATTCCAAAATTAAAGAATTTTTGCAGTTTAAGAGAGTTGAATTTAAAGTGATGCACGCTGTTTGTTTATTGTGAATAACAAAGTTTGTTATGAGCAGCACAAAAAATTCAATATCTTCTCAAGTTTTTAGATTTTGTTTGTATTTTTTTTTTACTATAAAGGTGTTTAGTAGTATTTTGTGAATTTTACTCCTTTTTGTAATGGGATTTATTGTATAGCATTTCTATATTTGAGATATAAGGATATAAGGTATTAAGGGTAAGTGGTTTTGGGGTTTTGAGGCGAACCTCTGGATGGAACCTTGAGAGTTGATAGGGCAAATAAATTCAATTCCCCGCATTTATTGAGATTTGATGAAAACATATTTATCATCAAGAATTCTTAACAAGGGCTTTTGACTATAACTTGATTTAATCCATAAAGTTTTATCATTATTTTTGGCTAGCTATGAAAATATATTAGCAACTTAATAATAGTCCACCCTAATCAATTTAGCCTTTATACCCATTTGATCATAAGCTTACTATCATGTAGCCGTTTCATATTTTTAACGAGATTGACCAAAGCATTTCATATTATTGATCATTCCCTTCTTTATAAATATAGATTTTTTTTGGTCGGGAGATAGACTTGGTTGGTATATATTCCTAACATAAGGGATATTACTGGGGTATATGTGAGGGTGTCTATTTGGGCCTGTAGATTGGGTTCAAACCTAACTCAAAATTAATATGACACCAATTCAATCAGCTTGAACCCAACCCGTTAATTAAACGGGTATAAAATTTCAACCAAAACCAACCCACCTTGTTATGACACAAGAGAACATTTAAGTTGCGATTGGTTTGTATTACCCTATCCTGAAATGAACATAAATATCCAAATTGGACAAAACAACTAACAAAATATAATAATAATAATTTTATGCATTTTTCATGAAAAATAATAATCAATAGTGAAGGCATTTTCTTGGGTTAACCCAAGTATGAACTCATCATGATTCTTTTATGGGCTGACCTAAACTCTTTTTTTTATACAAGTTCGAGTTGAGTTTTCATGTCAAGTCCAATATTTACAACCTTCGGAGTAATTTATTTCATGGAGCTTGTAGGATAGGGGATGTGTGCCTTAGTATTTCATAGAGATGATATTCCCTTCAATTACAATAAAATACATGTTTTACTACTAATTAGAAGGGGCAATTAGTAGGCTTTATTTAACTTTGAACTAATAACGAAATATGTTGGTGCTGACATATTGATTGAAGTATTTTTAGAGGTGGGAAGTTACATGATAGGGCGACTTAAAATGGCTATGTAATTTGAATTTTAATGCGAGCCTTCTAGTAATTTAGACGTTATAGTTATAATAAATTGGCTTAGGTGAACTGTGTAGATGGATATACTCCATGAGTCTTCTTGTTCGAAATCTAAAGATTTGAAGTAGCAAGTACGTAAAGCGATCCACTAGGAGAAGTTTGGTTTATTAGCATAGAGCATGTGTTGCTATGGGTTATAATATAGTTACTTGGATTAGAGGCTATTTAAGCAACCAAATGTATCGATCATAGCAAGGCTTCGTTTGGTTATTTGGTACTTTTGTAAAAGGGAGTTATAAGAATTCATCGGTTCAGAGAAAGGAGTTTTCTAATGGAGAAACATATATAAAAGGTTTTTTCAAAACAACAGAAAAATGAAAAGAATGGTGTTATTGGGAACGAGGTTTGACGAACCAAACAGTAAAGAAAAATAAATTTTACCGTTTTAAAAAGGAATAAGCACAAAAAACATCCAATCAAACTAGGCCTAAAACGGTGATGAGGAGCTATGGGCCAAACAAATCAGTGGCATTTGTTGTAGTAAGATTTTATTAAATTGTCAATCATGTGCCCGATATTTATGTAATCAAATTTGCATTACAATTAAAATAACAACTCATAGTGCAAATATCATAAAAAAGACAATATTTTTTCATAATATAACACAACATTTCATCAAACATTGTACCATTCATCAAACTTAGAAGAAAATATCATAAACCCTAAGTTCTCAAATAAATACACATACATTTTTTGTTTTCAAAGCGACAATCCAGACTCCTCATCCTCTTCTAATGTGCTTGTATAAACAAAGAAGAGCGCCCATATAAGCCCAAATACTCCAAGCAATATCCAAGCAAGTAAATTGTTGCTCACTCCCAAACTCAATCCTGTCCCCTCTGTGCTCATCCTCTCATCCACCAGCGCAAGCGCAGGCCCTGTTGCACCGATCATACTTGTCGCCACCATCGCCGCCATTGACGTGTTAACTTTCTTGTTCGTCGTCGGCTTCCCCTCAGATGAGCACCGAATAGCTCCTCCTCGAGTTCGAATTTGTGGCAACCCTGAGAACATTGTAACAAGAAATCCTTATTTCAGATAGTTAAAATTTGAATTCCGACGAACTGTTTGACTATCTGTTTCAGAATATGAGATTTGTGAAAGAAAAAAAAAACTTTTAGTTCATTAAATTATCTAATAATAATACTTCATTAAAATCCTATTAAAAAAGGATACTGAAAGTTAGGAGTTAACCTATGATGGGAGAAGTGAAGGCCACGGCCGAGACCTTGCGGCTGACGACATGACGAGGGACGATCGGGGCGGCGACGGCGGCGGTGACGGCGGCCATCTTTAGTAATTCTAGAGGAAGAGAGGAACAAAGTGCGAGTAATTGTGTTGTTTGGTGAGATGAAAGAGGAGATATGAAGGCTGTTTATTTTGGGTAGCAAGGTGATGGAAGAGAGAGCTTGTGGCTAAGAATTGTCTTCAACGGATGAGGAATCCATTAATAGCCAATGAAAGCATGACACCTGTGACGTGTCATCCAGGTGGATATGGACATTGTGAGATTATTATAAAATTAGCACAGACTATAATTTAAATTTCATGATATAAGATGTTTTTTAAGAGCCCTAATAGCGTTTAATTAATATATAATTAGATCAAAAATTAAGAACAATTTTCTAATTAAAGCATGATTACGTTCTAATTCATCAGCTTTGTTATTAAATAAGTACTAATTACATATATTAAGTAATTTTTATATAATTAATTTTAAATTATCAGTTATTAACCTAAATAAAACTAATTATTCTATAATTAGTCTATTTAAATGTCATAGCCTAAGAAAGATATATATAAGAAAGCCATAAATTATTTTTTAATTAAATATATCATTATTATATGGTTAATAAATTAGTGAATTATTTAGTTAGTTAGCTTAATTAACTCTAATTAATATTTTATTTATATATTTAATTTTGAGTTTAAATTAATTATGCTTATAGCTTAAAATAGTTTTAATGAATTAATTACTTATAATCCAAAGTGATTAATTACTGGATGATTGAGAAACAAGAGGTTCATGCACGAATTTCCAAAAATCAATAGATCTATTGATTAGTTAATACATATTCTGATTAAACTTTTATAGTAATTTATTTATTTAAATTAGTATATTAAATAGCTAACTAATTAACTATTATATTTTAATTTTCTAAAAATAAATATAATTTCTATAAAAATATCTTCCAAAGAATATTACGAGGTGCACCATTCACATATCTATTGATTTTTGGAAATTCGTGCAAGGTCCTCTTGTTTCCCCATCACTCAATTTTCTGGAAAAAAAAAATATTGTGATATCACCTTAAATATTTTATTTGTCACTAAGTTATTTTTTTAATGTATTTGTATATCTTATATTTAAATTTTTATATTTATTTATATATAATTTAAATAATTAAATAACATTCAAAAATAAAAAATGTGTTTTTTTAGTAAATTAATATTATTAATTAATATGGTTTATAATTATGAAACACCCATTTTATTAATTTGGATGATCCTAAAAATGATTGACTTTGATTTGATATTAATATTAAATAAAAATAATTTCAATTACACTAATCTAAAAATAAATTTAAATTTATTATAATAAAATTTATTTGAGGATATTTTCTCATAATTATTCATCAAAATTTTCTTCAGTGGCTACAAGAGTGGTGAAAGAAAATTTTTTAATGAAAGTACATAAATTAATTAAATATTTTTTAAGGATATAATTGAATGCTTATTATTATATTTATTATTGGTATATAATCAAAAAATTATCTTAGTCGGGCATAAATCTCAAAGCAAAATCAAGTTAGAAACTTAAAAAATTAAATTCGAGATCATCTGAACTCCGATTTTGGCAAACTAACAGTCAAACTGAACGTCTCGGCAATACTAACCCAATGACGCCAAATTCGACTCAATACGAGCCCAAATAGGTCCAAATCAAAGACCCAAAGCTCATTTGGAAGGTTCAAATCATAATTTGGATTACCAAATGGTTTCCAAACGTGACATGCTTATAGTCAAATCAAGCGGCTCGACGACGTGAATCCAACGAGCTCATGATTGCCAAATTCTAATATCATTAAGACATTCAAATGTCCGGTAAATAGTCCATAATCAAAGGATTCAACATCAGTCGTCCATTCAAATCACTCCTAATTTACCCTTGATTTTCCTCATATTTACTGGTCATGCCACTCTCAGAAAACTATAAATAGACCCCTCATTTCTCATGGAAGAGGGGTCGGAGCAAGGAAAGGGGGCCAAGCAAGAAGAGGAGGAGAAGGAAGAGAGCTCTCTTGCCACCAAACTCCTCCACGACCACCGCCGGACTTCAGCCTGGCCACTAACTGTCGCTGGACTTCCTCCCGGTCGCCTACTAACACCGGACTTCTACCAGACGCCGGACTTCCACCTGGCCGCCGACTAATGCCGGATTTCTACCCGACGCTGGATTTCCGTCTATTGTCGAACTTCTATCCGATGCCGGACTTCTGATCGTCGCTTGACTTCTGCCCTTCGCCGGACTTTCATCAGACTTCTATCCGACGTCGAACTTTCGTCCATCTCTGGACTTCCACCAATCTCCGAACATTTCTACCCGTAGTCGGACTTCTACCCGACGCGAGACTTTTGTTCATCGCCAGACTTCTGCCCGTCGCTGGACTTTCGTCGGACTTCTTGTGAAACCCTTTCAACAAAATATATGATAAAAGAATATTTGAAAATTTAGATTGGTTTGTATAGCTTGTTGAGCTATTGTAGCTCACTGTGGTTTTACTTCTGATTTTCAAGATCTGGTAAGGGAAAAGAGATTGTGGACTAGTAGTTCACAATCAGATATGAGATCATAGGTATTTTGCACTTTTGATTTTTGTGCAGTCATGACTAGTTAAATTTTTAGTTCTGTAGCTCTTGCCTGTAGCCATATACTGTAGTGCAGATATTTATTTTGATGAATGAAAGAAACTTTATGAATGAGTTTTTTAGTATTTGAATAGTTTAGTAGTTTTGTAGTTTGTCATTTATTTCAATGAGTATTGGCAGAAAATTTGAAATAATTCCAAAACTAGCTCTTGCGGTTTGCCTATCACAACTTAACACGATAGGATCTATCCTGGTCGGGTTGGATTGTGACACTTCTACCTGACACCGGATTTCCATCCATCGTCGGACTTCCACTCGACAATCAATTGACGTCGGACTTCTGCTTGGGACGCTGAACTTCTGCTCGGCCACCAACTGATGCTGGACTTATGCCCGGCCACCGATTGACTCCGGACTTATGACGACCACCGACTGATGCTGAACTTCCGCCCGTCGCAGGATTTTTGCTAGTCATCGGACTTTCGTCGGATTTCCGCCCGACACCGGACTTTCTTCGGATGTCAGACTTCCTTCCGACGCCAGACTTTCGCCCAATATCGGACTTTCATCAGACTTATACCCAACATCAGACTTCTGTCCATCGTCGAACTTCTGCCCGTCGTTGGACTTTCGTTTGACTTCTATCCGATGCCAGACTTTTGTCTATCGCCGGACTTCTGCCTAACGCTAGACTTCTATCCATCACCAGACTTCTGCTCGCCATCAGACTTTCGCCTGTCGCCAGACTTCTGCCAGTCACCAAATTTCAGTTGGACTTCTATCCAATGCCAAACTTCCATCCATCTTCAGACTTTTGTCTGATGACGGACTTCCGTCCATCACCATACTTCTGACCTTCATTGTCAGAATATGGTTCTTTCGACCTCCGTCACCAGACAACGGTCTTTCTGACCACTGTCATTTGCCGACTACGGTCCTTCCAACCTCCATCGTCACACAACGTTCCTTTCGACCTCTATCACTAGACTACCATTTTTCTGACCTTCATCGCCCATCAACGATGGTTCGTTCGACCTTTGTCGCCAGATAATGGTCCTTCCGACCTTTGTCGCATGCCGATTACGGTCCTTCCGACCACCGTCACCCGAATACAGTCTTTCTGACCTCCGTCACCCGTCGACTATGGTCCTGCCAACCAAACGAACATATCAATACTGATTCTTCCAATTTCCACCATGTAATGCATTCTATATGATGTATATTTGTTACATCAAGCTAACGATTTCCCTCCAATGAAGGGCCTCATTTGTAATCAACTGAAAATACTAGTATATTCATTCAAACTAGGCTAGGCCCCACAGTTCTTCCCATTTTCAGGATTTTTTACGTAAAAATATTGGCTTCTTTTACAAATATCGCACCATATCTTTTTATCTGATTGTGTGCTGGATCTTCGTATAAAGCTAAGAAGTTAGACTAAATTAAGCTAACTATTCTATAATCAGCATATTTAATTTACGGAGGTCGGAGGGACCGTAGTTGGTGGGCGACAGAGGTCTGAGGGACAGTAGTCGGTGGGCGACAGTGGTCGAACGGACGGTAATCGACGGGCGATGGGTTGTGGGCAACCACGCAATGGTCTGACAAAGATCAACTGTCAGGCGGTGGTCCGATGACAGTCGGTGCCAAGCAGTAGTCCGGCTGTTCACGCGCCCTAGATGGTGCGCAAGTTCGTGGGTACTATTATTATTATATAATTTATTATCAAGTTATTTACTCTAATGAACTCTAATTAATTAATTGTATTAAATATATCATTATTATCAAGTTAATTATTGAGTCAGTTAGTTATCTTAATTAACTCTAATTAATCTATAATTTATATATTCAATCTTTAATGAGAATTCATAATTATTTCCCAAAAAAAAAATTCATAATTATGGACTAAATTAGTTTTAATTAATTAATTAATTGATTGTTGATCAATTACTTAAATAATTAACTTTTATATCCTAAATATGTATACTTAAATCATAATTACATATACATAAGGAGAAATACTCCTACAAAAATGTCCATAAAATATTTTTATGAACCCATTGCCAGCCTTGGATGACGGATCAATAGATCTCATAACCGGATCTACTGATTAGTTATTACATATTTTGATCAAACTTTAATAATAATTTATTTATTTAAAGTAGTATATTAAATAACTAACTAATTAATTATTATATTTTTATTTTCTAAAAATAAATATAATTACTATAAACATATCTCCCAAGGAATATTACGGGATCCACCATTCATATATCTATTGATTTTTGGAAATTCGTGCAAGGTCCTTTGTTTCCCCATCACCCAATTTTTTGAAAAAAAGAAAAAAAAAAGAAAAAGAAAAAAAAAAAAAATATATATATATATATTGTGATAACCTTAAATATTTTATTTTCCACTAAAAAATTTTTTATGTATGTGCATATCTTAGATTTAAATTCATTTATTTATTTTTATATAATTTAAATATTTAAATAACATTCAAAATATAAAAAAGGTATTTTTTAATAAATTAATATTATTAATTAATTTGATTTATAGTTATGAAACACCCATTTTATTAATTAGGATGATCCTAAAAATTATTGATTTTAATTTGAGATTAATATTAAATAAAAATAATTTCTATTACATTAATCTAAAAATAAATTTAAATTTATTATAATAAAATTTATATCAGGATATTTTCTCATAATTATTTTTCAAAATTTTCTTCAGTGGCTACAATAGTGGAGAAAGAAAATTTTTTAATGAAAGTTCATAAATTAATTAAATATTTTTTAAGAATATAACTGAATGTTTATTATTAAATTTATTGATATATATTTATTATAGATATTTAAATAATTATATTACTAATTATTAATTAAGTGCTTAGTAGAATAAAGTGGCATATTAATAATTATAAGGAATTAAACTAATAATTAATAAGAAAGTTGCAGTGATGTAAAAGTCTAGATTTGTATTTTTTATTTTAATTTTAATATTTTTGTTAATAATATCATGTAAAAATAATAATAAATTATACCTTACTTTACTTATTAAAAGTTTAAATAATTTACAAAAAAAGGAATATTTATTTCATTTGAAATATATTTTATTTATTTTTAAATTATTGGAGTTAAAAATGCAATAATATTACCATAAGATGCTATACATATTAATCATAAATTTACATTTGAACAATTGAAAAGAAAAATATTTTTAAATTTAAATAAACATATTTCGGTAAATAATTCCAAAAACAACCCTTTTTTACAAATAAACCGCCGCAACACAACCGGCTGGTCCGGTTCAATAAACCCAACCAAACCGCCAGCGCACGTTAGCGCCATTCTCTGTGATACGTACGAGAAAAGCCAATTCTCCGGGTCGGAAACACGCTATTTAAAGCGCTAACACGCCAAAACAAACTTCCACGGTTGTCTACTCCTTCGATCCTTCGCGTTCTTGCCGCGAGAATCCCTCTTCCGCCCACTAAATCTCGCCGGCAACCCTATCCTCTCCGGGGATCATTTCGCCGGCGGCATGTAAACCCTCTTACTCACCCAATCAATCTCTACAATCAGATATTCGCCGAAGGATCCCCTTTCTCGGACGTCAATGCTGATCGCAGAGCTCTCAGGAAGCCGCGGGGAGCTGGCATGCAGGGAGATTTATAGTCTTTCGTTCCGCGAGGGATTCTGAGCTTGGTCAGTGATAGCAATCGACGTTGGAAGTGTGAGGTGCGGTGATGTCTAACGCAGAAGAGTCGATTGGTCCACCGCAGGAGGTTAGGGTGCAAAGGAAGCTACTATTAGCGTGCATGACTTGTCCCCTGTGCCACAAGCTCCTTAGGGATGCCACCGCCATTTCGGAATGCCTTCATACGTGTGAGTCCCTTCTTTGGATCCCAAATCTTGGCTTTTCCTGACGTTATGATTGTGTTTCTAGTACGACGTGGATTGATCTTGATTTTGCGTTTCCTTAGTTCTGTTTATGGGGTTCTTCTCATTCAATGGACTGGATCTGGAGCCTTCGTATTTCTTGGGTTTGGGAGGTCGTTGTTGGCTGCTGACGTATAAAAAGAGGATCTTTGTCGTTGTTGCAATCGTGCAGTTCGGGATTTTTTATTTTTTTTAATGTTTCTATGCAGAGAAAGACGACGCTTTATTGTTTCTCACAGCACCAATGCTGTTTATCGTATTTTTCTTCTTTGATCCTATTCAGAGGCAACAGATGTTGGTGGTTTTGTTTTATTCTGGCCTCTGACTGCTTATTGAAACTAAGAAGTTTATATAAATGAAATGATGCTTTTTTTTACTTTAATTCTGCTTATATAGTTAATTTTCTTTTCGTTAAGCCTCGTGCTATAGGGTATATGGTACAGTAGTGTACTGGAACATAACTTTTCAGTGTAAAATCCTAACAAACTTATTCTCTGCTTCTCCTTCTTTGCTCGCATTATGCCAAATTGACATCAGAGCAATACACGCGACCAACGACGATGTTCGGGCTTGGGACTCCATTGGCTAAGCTACGGGAAATCTTGAAATGAATGTAGTTTGGTCTTTATTCCAAGTTGTGAATTTTGCTTACTAGGCAGAATTCAAGCAAAACTGAGCTCTTAAATCGGGGTTTGCTTGGCAAGGACTTGGTGAACATGCAACAAACATGGGAAAATGAACTACATCTAACACTAGAATGAACTTCCTTCTATCCCAATCAGCCAACAACCTTTCGGCTGCTGACAACTACAATCAGGATACTCTCTATTACAAATCAGGGCTGTCCAAATGTTTTAGATGTTTTCAACCAAGTTATCATTTTAATAAGTGTCTTAACTGACTTCAACTTCAACAAATGGAGGGTGAAGGAGAGGAAAAGAATAAGCAACTCCTCTTGTTATCACCGTTGAGTTTGAAGACCTTGTGGGGGATGACGGAGAAGCTATGCCCTGTATGATGGAAATGGTTTTGTTGGCACCCGGACAATCGACAACTAATCAAGTACTTTTTTGAACAAGATGCACCAAAAAAGATAGGGTATTTAGCTTGTTAGTTGATTGCCGATGCATTGAAAACATCATTACACTTCAAGACCGCCAAACATCCACATCCATACAAGATTAAATGGGTTTGTAAGAGAATTGAAGTTATGGTAATTGATTTGTGTAAGTTTTCTTTTTTCTATTAGAAAAAAAATTGTTTTTGAAGCTTTTTGTGTCGTTTTAGACATAGATGTTTGTCCCATCATTTTGGGATCACCTTGACAGTATGATATGGGTGCAAGGTATGATTGCTATGCCAACATATATGTCTTAGAGTGAATTAACAAGAAGATTTTATTATTACTGATTACGCATTCTCCAAGTTTACTCCATTGGAAAAAGGTAGGTTTACCACTATTTCTTGTTCTCAGTTGTTAACTAAATATAGAGAGGGTTGTAGAACGTATGTGATGATGTTAGTTGAAGTAGGTTATAATGGCGAGTAGCCAGTAACAACAATAATTCTTCACCAAAGTGTACAAGACCTGCTACGACAATTTAAAAACCTCACCCCTAAGAACTTCTGGAACAACTACCTCCCATGCAAACAATACAACATCAAAAAGATTTCCATGCAAACAATACGACATCAAAAAGATTTCGTTCTAGGTTCTTATTTGCCAAATTTATCAGATTACAAGATGAGCTCAAAGGAGCATGAGATTCTTCAAGAAATTTTTGATGATCTTTTAAAAAGGCAACTCATTAGACATAGTTTGAGTCCTTGCGCTATGCTGTCATTAGCTATGCTAAAAGGAGATGAAAAAAGGTGTATGTGTATTGATAACCGTGCAATCAACAAAATCATAAATGAATATCGCTTTGCTGTGTTGCAACTAGAAGACCTACTGCAGAACCTTCACGAGTTCGCTACATTCTCGAAACTTGACTTCCACAGTGGGTGTTATCAAATACGCATATAATTGGGTGATAAATAGAATTTATCTTTTAAAATATAGGACTATTTGGGTGGAGAGTCATGCCATGCATGTTCGTGCAATTCACCATGCAAGTTCCTGCGATTGATGAATGGGGTATTCGAACTATTCTTTGCTGAATTAACTGTTGCTTACTTTGATGATATTTTAGTTTATAATTCATCATTAGAATACCACTTGCATCATCTAAAAGAAATATTCATAACCTTACGGAAACAACATCTTTATCTCAATTTGGCCAAATGAGAATTGACTATAAACATTGTGTATCTTTTGGGGTTTATTGTGAGTGAATGAGGCATTGAGGTTGGCCTGAGCAATGTTGCTACTATCTGGTTCTGGCTGACACCCACAACCCTTACAATGGTTCATAGCTTCTAAGAACTCACGAATTTTTACTGGTGTTTATCAAATGGTTTTGTGTGATCATGACACTAATTATGAACTTTCTAAAAAATATTTACATGGGAAATGGAATTGCAATCAAGCTTCAAATCCATAGAGATGTGCCTTTGTTTAGCTCTTGTGTTAGGTTGATTGCAACATCCAAGTTAATGCGGATGTGTTCGCTGTCAACATAGGAATTATTTTATGCTAGGAGGGAGGGTTGGTTGAATTCTTTAATGAAAAACTGAGTTCTACTAGGGAACAATGGTCGATGTACAAGAAAGAAATGTATGTTATAGTTCGACCCCTAAAACAATGAGAACTCTACTTGTTGCACCAAGAGTTTGTGTTATTTAGTGCACATCAATAATTTCAGTTTTTTTAGCACAAAAGAATTTGAGTCGGATGCACGTCTGATGAGTGATGTTTCTATAAAGTTTAGCTTTGTATTTAAGCACAAGGAACAATAACATAATCAAGTGGCGAATGCACCTAGTAGAAGGGAAAGCGGAACTATATAGTCCATGATCACTGGAATGGAATCTCTAAACGAACAATATGCTATGGAGTCTGACTTTGCCGATGTTTGGTCTGACTGTCAGAATAGAGAACCATCCAACAATTACTCTTTGCCTAAGGGTGAAATAGGTGGAGGAATTCCGGCTCCTGTACGCTTGATCCGACCGCCCAAGTACTGCAGAGCTGTTTAGGATGGTTTTTGAAGGGATTTATGAGGGAAATTTCAAAGTAGGGGTTGTTTAGAGATTTCCTTTTGGATTGTATGCATTAAATAGTTTGTTTTCCTAGGGTTAGGGCATCTTGAATTTGGCTGAAATTTGAGATCTCTTAGGTTTTTGGGCTCTAGTGGCGTCTAGAGATTTGGGAGAGATAGTTCCTCCTCTCGAATAGAGGATCAATTGTATCTTGTTATTTTCCTTCTGTTTGTTTGATTATTCCAATAAAACTACTATTTTTCTGGTTTTTCATTTGGATTGGTTGATCGCTCTCGCTATTTTTGTCAAGATCGTTAGGTTTTACTTGAGATCTTCAAGTGTTTCCTAATAAATTGGTATCAGAGCAGATTTTAGGACTGTTTGGGGGATTTTTTTGAGAAAATTAGCGGCTGATTGTTAGCCGGAGGGGGTTGTTTTGCTGTTTTTTGGAATCGAGATTCAGATTTTTAGTCCAACAAAAATTCGGGTATCGATGGCGACTAAGAAAGTGGATGCGTTGGAGGAACGCCTCGAAGGGGAGATCGGAAAAATGAAATTTGAAATTTCAGATCTACAAACTCAAGTTTCAAATTTAAAAAAAGAAATTTCAGTCATCCATGATAAGATCGGTTCAAAATTTTCCTTCCTGGGGGAGATGTTGAAGAAAGTGCTCGGGGGCCAAAACAAAAAAAAAAAATGTCGTCGGAGGTGAGAGAAGTCACCGACAGCCAGGGAAGTGGAGAAAATCCTAAGCCAATCATACGAAGGGAGGATAAGGAGGTGAAGATTTTAGAAGAAACAGAAAAAGGCCTCCCCTAGGGCGTATTCCCAGGGAGGAGTCCGGTAGAGAGTATGTGGAGAGGCGTGAGGGGGTTGGGCATGAGTGGATTTGAAAGAAGAGGGGCTGAATTTTAAAGGCAAGGACTTGATTATGATCGAAGAGGTATCGAATTTGAAAGGAGAGGGGTTGAATATGATCGAATGGGTGTTGAATTTTGAAGGGAGAAGATGAGCTTGGGATGAAAGGTTTGGGTGTGAGCGTAGGAAGGATGATTGACACAATTGGGGGGAACCACCCTCTTGGGGAATGAGAAATTTTGGAGGAAGCAGGGTTGACGGAGGAGATCTGAGAGTGAGAAAATTGAATATGCCTATTTTTGAGGGAGAGGATGCACATGGGTGGATCTACAGGGTGGAAAGGTACTTTACTTTCAAAAGGTTGATGGATGAGGAGAAACTGATGGCAACAGGCCTATGTTTAGAATGAAAGGCTTTGGCTTGGTACCAGTGGAGGGACATGCGGCGACCCATACGGAGTTGGAGGGAGTTCAAAGATTGCCTGTTAGAATGATTCCGAACCAGCAGAGGAGGAGACTTCTACGAGTAGTTCTTCACTTTGACATAAGCTGATTCAATGATATAGTACCGAGAGATGTTCGAGTACCTTGCTAGCCGATTAGACCGTCTTTCTGAGACATTGCTAGAGGGGAACTTCATGAAAGAACTGAAACCAGAGATCTGGGCGGCAGTCAGAGTGATGTGGCCTCGTGACTTGGGAGAGGCTATGGAGCTAGCTCTGTTGGTGGAGGATCAGAGGCACTGGAGAGAGAAACGAGAGGCAACAGCTCAGTAGGCTCGTACATGATGACCACAACCTTATTGACATCCAAGGAGCCAACACTGGATACTCTTCAGGGGACTTCAAAGGAAAAGATTGCAGGAGGTCCTGCAGACCTGGGGACAACTTCAAGAAGCTAAAAAAAAATGGACTTACAGGAGAAAATGGCGAAGGGGCTCTGTTTCAGATGTGACGAGAGGTATACGCCAGAGCACAGGTGTAAGGACCAAACTCTTCAAGTTCTTACCATTTGTGATGTAGAAGGAATAGAGGATGATCTTGTCTTTTCACCTTGCAGACAAGGTGGGTCTTTGGGAGGAGAGTATTGTTAGACCGGTCCAATCGGTCTCGTGCAAAATAGGCGGAGGAGTTCCGCCTCCTGTATGCCCGATCCGATCGCCCAAGCACCGTAGAGCTGTTTAGGAAGGTTTTTGAAGGGAGTTAGGAGGGAAATTTCAAAGTAGGGGTTGTTTAGAGATTTCCTTTTGGATTGTATGCATTAACTAGTTTGTTTTCCTAGGGTTAGGGCATCTTGAATTTGGCTGAAATTTGAAATCTCTTAGGTTTTTGGGCTCTAGCGCCGTCTAGAGATTTGGGAGAGATAGATCCTCCTCTCGAGTAGAGGATCAATTGTATCTTGTTATTTTCCTTCCGTTTGTTTGATTATTCCAATAAAAACTACTGTTTTTCTGGTTTTTCTTTTGGATTGGTTGATTGTTCTCGCTGTTTTTGTCAAGATCGTTAGGTTTTACTTGAGATCTTCAAGTGTTTCCTAACAGGTTGGTGGCTCATATAGAACAAGAACAAACACTTAATTTGCTATAGTTCAATTTTTTTTTGGTTATGTTGCCTTGCAATGTGTGCTTATTGTGAAGAAATGCTATATTTGCCAAACTGACAGAGGCAACACCAAATATATAGGACTTTACACTCCTTTACTAGTCCACAACTCTATTTGGAAAGATCCAAGTCTGAATTTTGTACTTGGGTTGCCCAAAACTTAACATGGCATGGGCTTGATCATGGTGGTTGTTGATCAGTTCTCTAAGAGTCGCTTTCATCCCTTGTAAGAAGACATTTGATGCTTCAAATCTGGCTAAATTGTTCTTTCGGGAAAATGTTTGCCTACATAGTCTACCTCAAAGTTTAAACTTTGGACGAGACATGAAGTTTGTTAGCCATTTATGATATGTGGAGCTTATAAACTGTTCTTTAACAAATATGATTTGATGTCTTGCAGATGATCATTATAAGAAGTGGTATGGGGTCCTTGGCCAAGCTAAGTTTGCCTATAACCCCATGATGAATCCATAGACAAGAAGATGACCTTTCAGCGTTCTTTATACAAAACAACCAAATCATACTGTAGACCTTGCGGTTCTGCCCAAATCATAGAACAAGTTGGCTGCAGAAATGGCCATTAATTTTGAAAATATGCTCTAAGAAGTCAATGCTAACTTATTGAAAGAAAAAAAAAATATATAAAGATGAAGGTGATTGTCATCCAATCGAAAGGTGTTTAAGGTGACTTAGTTATGGTTTACTTAACGGAAGAAGCAATTTCCTGTGGGAACATATTCAAACTCAAGCCACACAAATTGGTTCCCTTAGGTTGCTATGCGCATTAACAACAATGCATATAGCATCACATTGCCACCTGACTTAAATATTTTTCCCACCTTCAATGTTGTGTATTTATATGCCTATCACGCCCATATGATGGATCATCACAAATTTTTGAACTGGAGTTGAGTTCTTTTGAAGCGAGGGAATCTAGATGTAGCACTTTGGTTCTCTGTGTGGTTAAAGTGTCCTTTTGTTAATATTTAGCTTATTACTTTTATGTTGCTTATATTAGCTTAAGTATAGTTAATTTGCTTTCTGTCAATCCTAGTGGTATGGGGTACATAGTACAGTGTATTGGAACAAAACTTCTCCGATTATACTCGAGTAAAAATCCTAACAGAACTATTCTGTGCTTCTCCTTCTTTGCTTGCGTTGTGACAAAAGATGCTTTTGTTTCAGATTCATTTAGTATCATAAGAACGTATTGATAGTTGTTTCTTGCTTATTTCTATATGTTAGACATGTTCTTTATGCATGATTTGAATGAGGTTGCATGGAAGTAAGGGTTTATTTTTTTTATCATCATCATTATTATCATTGTTATTATTATTATTGATATTATTTTTATCATTATTATTATTTTCATTGTATTAAAACAGTTATTTTTGTTATTTTCATGATGATATACACATATTTGAATTAGTTTGCAGAAAATGCATTTTCGACAATCTAGCTGATGAAGATGCTGATTGCTGTCCTATATGTAACATTGATTTGGGCTGCGTTCCATTAGAGAAGCTAAGGTGAGTTTCCAATAGTGTTTTCCATTTTGCCATTTTTCACCATCGGGCTATTGTTGGTCAATCTACTATTGTTATAGAAAGAATACTTACATTGCTTTGTGCCAAAGAGGTTTGTTTATAGATCACTTTCCAGATTTATTTATTTTTTGAGAAACTTGTATCTAGTTCTTCTAGATTTATGCTGTGCTGCCATATTTTATCTTTTAAGTTTTAACGACCCTTCTTGTTGAATGAGGCCTGTCAATTTTGTTAAGAGGATACATTTGTGTGTTTTAAGTGTGAAATCTTCCACTAACAGCTTATTACAAATGTTCCGACTGACAAACTTGTTTATTGCACCAATTGTCTGTTTATAATGCTTTCCAGATTTATGAATATTCATCTTACCAAGGAATGCCTCGACATAACCATGTTGCAGCATATCATAACAATTTGATCACTTTGTTTATATTTTTGTTTTCTAAAGGTTATTGTTTAAAATTTTAAGTTGGCCAAACATCGTTCATGTCTTGCAAAGGATTCTTTGTTTCCAGTATGTTATCCCACCGAACCTCTTTATCAATTTCAAACGACGCATAATGTATTAATGGTGCAAGAAGATGTTGTGTGTTCATGGATAAATACTTATCTACATGCATCCATGATTTTTGTTTTGTCGTTAAAAACCTGAAATTGATTCAGAACTTTAAGAATCAAAAGGAGCTAATCTTATAGCTGAAGGGACCTGCGTAGTCAACCAAAGGGGTGACTTCCAAAAGCATAAAAGCATTTCACCATGTTTATTTTGTGAAAATTTCTAATGACTTTGTTAGCTAGGAAGATGATAGGTCGGTTCATCTAGAACCAACCCAGCCGGCCCCACCTGGGCCGGCAATGGTCTATAGGAGGCGGTTCAAACTGCCTCCCTTGGTTGCTGCCTAGCATAGGGGCCCACACCCTATTTGAATTAATTAATCTATTTTGGGAAATGTGGTGGGGGAAAGGAGGTTTGAATTAATTTATTTGAATTAATCTATTTTGGGAAAGGAGGTGGGAGAAAGGAGGTTTGAATTAATTTATTTTGGAAAAGGAGGTGGACGGCTAAGGCTATAAATAGGCATAAGGGAGGGTTAGGGCATGCTTTTGGTTATTGTTCTCTTGTAGTCCCTTTGACGTCTTGGGCTCTAGACTCTTGTCTAGAGATTTGGGAGAGACGATCCTCCTCTCGAATAGAGGATCAATTGTATTTTTCTTTGTGTTTTGTTTGAATGTCTTTTCTATAATAAAAGTTACTATTTTTATGGGTTTTCTTCATCGTTCTTGTGTTCTTTTTACTGTATTCTCCAATTATTGGTAGGGTTGCTTGCGAACTCAAGTATTTCCAGTTCGGGTTACTTGTGAACTCAAGTATTTCCTATCATTTACCATTTAGGGTTACTTGCGAACTCAAGTATTACGGTTTCAAGCCCCATGAAAGTGACCAAAACATTTAGGTAACTTATTGTCTTTTTCTTCTTCAACTTCCCTCAAATCAGTTACCTAAACTTTTAAATTTCCTATTTCAATTTGTTTATCTTGCAAAAATTACTTATTCATTTAATTTTACATTATATGTACTTTTTGGTGATGCATTGCTTCTGAGTGTCCAAAACATTACGGATCACATACATCATACTACAAATTTGATTGTGGGAAACTCAAGGGAAATCCCTTCCCTGTACATACATCCCTTGAATTATTTCACGTTTATGGGGCTTGAAACCCATTTTTGTGAGAATAGCGATGACTTTATATGTAGAAAAAGTAGAAAAATAGAAAAACTTTGAATTTTATTGCTTGCTCCTATAAAAAAGTGTGAAAAAAATATATAAATGGAAATAAATCGATGCTATTTACAATAAAGGAAAAAAAGTTCCAAGGAGGAGCCGGCGGCTAGAAGAAGAAGAGGAGATATTTGAATTGCAATCTAAGGTCGTAAGAAAATTGATCCAATGATTTAAACCTTTAATCCATGTATGTGGGCTCTGAAAATTTACGCCCCAACCTCTCCTCTTTAAGGAGAGTTTTAACGAATTAAGTTCCGAGATAAATTTTCAGAAGGTAGATTGGATTTGAAATAAGACACTACCTAGAGATTTCGCCCTCATTTTGCGAGGACTTTGGATCTGAGTTCAGGTTTCCTATAGGCGCAAGCCCCTATAGTTAATTACCCCTCCCAATAACTAGAGAGAACTTTCGATTGAGGCTAGTCGTCAAAACAGATACGTAGAGAATACGTTATATCTGGTGTATAGTAGCAACATGGGTTTGGGTATTTGAAAATTTGATATTTAAAATTAGAAATGCACCACCTTGTACTTAAAGCGGATGGTGGGGGGAGTGATGATGGACCCGATCAAGATCCCATGGTTCCGTTGTCCCGGGTCATCATGGTCCCTGGTCTACTTAGTCAGAGGAGATAGTCGATCCAACCTGACAGAAGGATCCTTGTCGGAAGCTATGGGTTGCGTTGTCCTAGGGTATACTGTAGATCTGGGATGAGTATTTGCCTAAGGGAACAAATTTGGATCTACCTTAGCTAACAGAAGGCTTTATGCCCTATCGATTATATCCTATTGATTCATATCTCAAGGATTTGACACCATTGGGGAATATACGGGCTATTCCCGTAACCATAATATAGTGGAGTCATTTGACCAAACCACTAGGTCAGAGGGTCACAGTCGTAATCGTTAACCACGTGGAGCCGTTTGGCCAAACCACAGGTTCTTTGCAGAGCCATCATACCAAATCATCGATTAGAGGACCAATGACACATCCTTACTGGCAGAAGACGGATTGAGAATGAATCCTAGTGATATTCTTAACCAGATATTAGCTCTTTGTGAGCTAAAATAGTTTTCAGATTTGTCCACATCGACAAACTGTTGCAGAGGGTGGATGGCTTTTGCTTTAAGCATTTGATTGTTGATTTCAATTTTAAATATTTTGAATTTTGGTATTTTTGGAATTTTGAGTTTTTATGGACATTTGGGAATTTAGGAGGCATTTTTAGATGTTTGAGGTCCCCTCCGGTTGAGATCTTCTGTTAATACGGCCATCATCGGGATATTTATGGGCCTATTTTATTTTGTTGATTGAAACTTATTGACTATGTCAACTTACCGACAGAGGATCAGGTTCATCGCTGGCTTTATGCCTTTGTTAATGAATTTTCTTGGTTGTAGACCTTGAAGGCCAAATATGAATGTATAAAATAAATATCCCGGTCGACATCATAATCGTATATTTGTTTGATAGTTTGAGCCGTGTCGACTCCTATCTACTCGCATAGAAGGATCATGCTCGAACTTAAATTTATCATTTGACTCGCGCAACATCCTCAGACGTCACGTGTGTACCCATAGCACATTCGTCGGGGCCCATGCGGGTGCTTAGGGGGCATTTTTGTAATTATATGTTGAACCTTATCGACTCTGTCTAATTGCTTACAAAGGATCGGGTTCGTTGCCGGCCTTATGTCTTTACTAGTAAATTTTCTTGTTATAAACCTTGGAGGCTTAATATGAATGTATAAAAATAAATATCTCGGTCGACGTCATGATCGTATATTTGTTTGATAGTTTGAGCCCTTGTCGATTCCTATATACTAGCATAGTAGGATCAGGCTCGAACTTGGATTTATCATTTCTTGATCCGCACAATATCCTCAGACGTCACGTGTGTAAATACTACACGATCGTCGGGGCCCATGAGGGTATATGATTACATATGTATTTTCTTGTATTATGTTTGTATACTTGCATGTATATTTATGCTTTCATTTGCATATTAATGCGCTTGCATGTGCATTTTCGTATTTGTGTGTATACATGTTGTAATGTATGTGTGGGGGTATTTTTGAAATATTTGGTGCTAATCAGCTGTGCGGGAAACCGTCATTTGAATGCAGCGTTCTATTTGGGAGCTTGCATACACCTTCTGCCCGCTTGTATATATGCTGCGGATCCGGTGGCGTCATAAGTGTGAGTTACATTTGTCATATTCCCTTCATATTGCGCTTGTGGATAGCGGTTTGTGTATGTGATAGGTCTCGTACAGTGATTCGTAGGAGTTTGCATTTGTCATTAATCTCTCTCTACATGTTGAATGTGGGCATCTTTGCAATAATCACATGCTAGTCACCATGGCTTGTAGAGATCTAGTGTACTCGCTTGCATATTGGCATTGGCTACAGGGCATCGCAATATTCTTGCTACAACGCTTTGTAGATGCTTTGTATGTGCTGCAGATATGTCGCCTTTGATCGTAGATGATACATAGAGTGTATACATGTGTTCATAGAGGGCCAGCCATCCTCACAATATGTCCATTGTTGTTGAAGGTAGGGACTACTGTATCCTCTTGTATGACTTGTGTGAAAACTATACATCGATTGCCGTTGTTTGCATGCAGTTCACAGTACTATTTGGGAGCTTTGTACACTTGTTTGCAAGGTCAAATAGGCTTGCTTGTATTTTGATGTTAATTGCAAGGCGTTGCTGTGTTCATCACGACTTTCTTATTCATATCTATAAGATATCCGTCGCATCGATTGTATGCCACCTGCTATCACCCATGGAAGGGTTATGAGTTGACAAGCATTGATTTTGAGCAGGTCATGGCGTACATGATGACTTCTTTACTTTTGTTTGTGAATGAAGTATTGTGTATGTCACGAATCTCCTAGCACCTCAGCTGTTTGTATTCATTACAACTCTTCTAATGTTGCTTGCAAATATATTGCATTCCTTGTATATGGCTGTCGATGTGTTATCATGTTCATTGTACATTCACTATTGCCACTCAGAAATGATATGTTAGGTGTGTTGTAGGTCTTTTGCCGTCACATACTACACACACGAATGTTTCTTGATAGTGTTTGCATTTCAATTATCATGATGGTTCTTTGACATTCATTGGAGATTTCATATCATAGCTTATGGGTAGAGCTCTTGTTGATTTCCCTTTGCAAGCAAGTTGTAGTTGGAATTTTTTCCATCACGGGTCCTGTGTTTGCTCATTGATGTTCATTTAATTGTTTTGAACCATCATTTATCATTGCATCTTTATTTTTATTGTGCATTTATTATTCATTCAAGTCTTGTTTCCTGCGGTTCATATTCTTCAAGTCCCCTGTCCACTGAAAAAATCAGGCAGCCTCCCGACATCTCCCCTGTTTAGGAAAAATTTCAGGAGTCTTATCCTGCCTGCCACGTCAAGAAAGATGTGCACGGTCAATATCGGGTGACAGTGTGGCCGTAGTCTTCAACCCCACCATGCCAAGAAAGGCGTGCATGGGTCTTCAGGGATACCTGTTCGAAAATACACAATTCTTTCCCCGTTGGCACTGAGGCACGTACATGGGTACTTAGATTTTGTCCAGCCATGCTAAAAAAAGCATGCACAAGGCTTGCCCGCCTCGCCGTACCGGGTTCCCTTCCACCACACTAAGAAAAACATGCATAGGAGGTTCCTCGGTGTGCCGTAAACATCGAGAACGAGACTTTGGAGGTTTTTGAGTTGAGAGTACATCATACCTGAGCGAACGAGGTCGACGGTAGCGATGACGATGATGAGGAGAATTCATGAAGATTGAGATAAAAAATATCTTCTTTTTCCTTTTTCTTTCTTCCTTTCTTTCTCTTCTTTTTTCCCTTGAGTTTTCTTCCTCTCTCTTTTTTTGTCTCTTCTTTTTTTTTAAAGCAATAACAATAATAATAAACGGGATAGTATTAATAAAAAGCTAATATTATTTAATAATACTAATTAATAATAATGACTAATAGTAGTAACAATAAAAAAGAAAGTTGTTGTGTGGTGATTTGGAGTTTGAGGGCTGTTGGTGATTGTTGTAGTGTAGAGTGGATGAGGTGAGGGCTCAGTTCAGTCGTGTGCAAGCATATTTGCTGAAGGTGAAGCTCGGGTGATGTGTTCGGGCAGTAGGTCAGAAGTATTGGAGTGGAAATTAATAGTGAATAGAGGGTTAAGTGGGCTATTGGAGGAGCACGTGACTATGAGGAGTCTTTCACAGCTGCAGGGGGTGTTGGATCGGGTGTAAGAAGAAGAGATCGAAGGCCTAGTGAGGTGCGATCAGTGCCATAGATGGATTCGAGATTTCGTGTGGGAAGCTTAGATCGGGAAGATCGGAAGGCTGAGGGTTAGTTTGGGACTCGGAGGAGGGGGCTTTGATCAGGATTCAACGGGAGGTGGCGTGTAAATGACGGAGGAGGTGTCGCATGAAGCGCGGTCGAACACAGGCGTAAAGGATCGCGTGGGTAGTGGGAAGAGGAACTGGAGGCTGGGATCGAGTGGAGAAGGCGGGATCTGGGCGACTGGAGTGCGGTTCGGACCTGGGGTTGAAGGAGGTAGAAGCTAACGAAAGGTTGGGCCTTGGAGGTGGGTCGACTAGGCGAGGTAGTTACAGGTCGTGGGTTTGGAGTGGAGAAGACAGAGAAGGGTATTGGTGACTTGCGGCTTCGATTGAGGGAGGAAGGGTCGAGTGCTTGAGGTGTTCGTATGGGGAAGAAGGTCGAAAGATGAGGTATGCAGGTGGAGATTCGGTTGCTGTAGGGAAGAACGAGAGGAAGCTTGCGGAAGAGGGAGCTCGTGAGCGGGACAGACGTCGAACAGGAACCGAAGGCTCTTTTCATTTTTTCTTTTAACGAGAGCGGGAGCAGAGCGAGTGCGGGATCGAGACGAAGCATGCGTAAATGGACAAATGCGGCCCCGTTTGCAGAGATCCGAGCAGGATTTGAGTAAGGATTCGGGATGGGCTTCGACAGGTTTTTTAATATATATATATATATATATTTTATAATATGAGTGTAGGTCAACGATGTAGAAAAGATCCCTACCAAGATTGATTGACTTGTGGGTCTCACAATTATTCAGCACTCCCCCTCAAATTGAATGGTGTATATTTACCATTCCAAGTTTGTTTACAAGATTTTCGAACATGGAGTTGCAGAGTCCTTTGGGGAGAATATTTGCAAGTTGATTTTTTGTTGATGCATACGAAATGCAAATCAACTTGCTTTTAGGTTTGTCTTTTATAAAATTTCTATCAATCTCTATATGCTTGGTACAATCATGTCGTATTAGATTATGAGCAATGTTGATTGCAAATTTATTATTATAGTATATCTTTATTGTCCCTTCCAATTTGATTTTTAAATATTCAAACATGGTTTTTATCCAAAGAAGCTTGTAGATTCTTTAGGCAATGACTTTAAATTCAAATTTGACACTATTTCTTAAAACAATAGATTATTTTTTTCTCCTCCATGTTATGAGGTTTCCTTCCAAAAAAATATACTGTATCTAGTTGTGTATTTTCTTTCTATTGGTGATACTACATAGTCTACATTATTATACCATTGAATTTATAAAGTATCCTGCTTTTTTATAGAGATTTATTAGGATTTAATTTAAGGTATCTAAGATTTCTATAAGCAGCTTGAAGTTGCGATACTTTGGGATTGTGCATGAATCGATTGATGAGACTCACGACAAATGCGATGTTTGGATGGGTGTGAGATAGATATATCATTTTTCCAACTAATATTTGATATTTTCCCATATCTACTTCATTTACTTACTCGTTGACATCCAATTTTTTATCTGGTTCAATTGGAGCTTCATAAGATTTGCAATCGATCATTTTTGTTTTTTTTAGTAGATTCAAGACATACATATGTTGAGAGAGATTTTTTTTTTTTGGGTTATGATTGAACAACTTTTATTACCAAAAAGTATTTGAGTTTGTCCAACTTTTTTATCTCAATTTCTTTAGCAAGCTTTTTATTGAGAGGTTCGTTTTTTTCTATTTTTATCATATGTGAAAATTATATCATCAAGATATACGATAATAATTGAGATTTTATTATTAATGAGTGTTTTATGAAAAAGGTTTGTTCTTCTTTACTTTGTATCTAGCTTCAATCATGACTTTTTTTAATTTATTAACCCATGCTATGACTTTCATGAATATGTTGTACCATGCTCTCAGAGATAAGGTCAAATAGAGCCTTTTGTAATTTGAACAAATTGTTCTTTGGGAAAGAACTATTAAATCCAGGCGGTAGATTCATATAGAATTCTTTTTCAACATCCCTATGTAGGAAAGCATTCTTTATATCATAGTACGACATAGACCAACCTCAATTGGTTGTAAGAGAATTAAGATGTTTATTGTATTCATTTTTGGTAATAGGAGCAAAAGTTACTTAATAATCAATTTTATATGATTGAGTATATTGTTTGTCTATCAATCTTGCTTTATATCGTTTCAGGCTTTCATCTATTCTATTTTTTATTGAAAAAATCCAACACGATTTTCTTCTTTTTTGGTAGTTCAACGATCTTCCAAATGTAAATTTTTTCAGAGCATTCATCTTTTCTCTAATGGCATCCTTCCATTTCTTCTTTTCAAGTGCCTTAAGTAGAGTTTGTGGTATTGGAATGAAATTAGAGCTGATATTTATAAGAAAAACTTTATAGGTAGGAGAAAATTTAAAAAAATGTGTATTGGAAAATGGGATTAGAGGAGATTATAGTGATCATTATTACTTGATAACGATTTTGAGTTTTGAGCTTGCTAAAGATTTTAGTTGAGTTTATTTCTTTTTGTATAAACTTGAAGGGATATAATGACTGAATTTTTTGGAGTTTGTATTGTAGGAATGTCACGATGAAAGATAGAAGTTTTATCAAACTTATCTTCCAGTTGATAATTTTACCCCTAAATATGAGTTTAATTGAAAAAATTTTCTTTTCATTAAAGGTTACATCTTTTGAAGAATTTTTTGATGGTAGGATAATAACACTTTAAGTGGTGGAAAACTCTATAAATACATTTGAGGGTTTTAGGATAAAATTTACCCTTGTTGTTTGTGAATATGGATATAGACAATGCACCCAAAGATTTTTAGAAGAATTTTTGAGAGGAAGTTATTTGTAGGGAAAAATTCAAGTAGGTAGTTTATAGAACTTTTGAGCCAATCATTCTTGAGGTTATCCTATTGATTAGGCATATGGAAGCTAGGTTGCTTCTATCAAGTATCTTTTTGACTCTTGATTCTCGAAGAAAAAGTTTTTGGTGATTCCAAAAAAGACTTTCTATTGGGGAGAATAATGCAGTTTGAAATCCTCACGAGTATCATCAGTTTGAAATATCTTGACGTTAGCATTGGATTATTTTTGTATAATGTAATTAAAAATGGACAGAATAGTGCAGAAATTAGATTTTTATTTGATAAGATATTTTCATGTCATACGAATGCAATCATCAATGAAGGTGTGACAAATCCTGTAGCTTCAAAAATATTAGAGATTTTGGAAGGTCTCCAAATATCAGAGTGAACAATTAGAAGAGTAGTAGAGGATTTATAATCACTTTCAGGAAAAAAATATGTTGGGGATGAGGAGTAAAACACCACAACGACGAAACAAGCAAGAAAGTAAAAGTAGCAGAAAGTAAACGACATCAGGATTTAATGTGGAAAAATCCAGAATAAAAAAAAAATCACGGAGCTACACCACACCAAGAAATTTACTATAAAAATTGGGAGAAATAAGTACAGATATCTCTTCTTTCTCACTCTCTCCTTACTTCTCTTATCACATGCACCGTTCTCTATGTTTTGACACGCTCAAAATATAAGAGAATGTCATGTAAATAACCCCAAGGGACGCAACCCTTCAAAAAAATGAGAAACAAAACCGTCCAGACTATCTCGTAGCGTTGCTGCGCCATTTTAGAGCGCTGCGGTGCTTGAACCTCTGTTTTGATATTGCTGCGGCGCTCTGCTATCTGTTATTCATCCCTAAGGCGCTCGGGTACGTAGCACCGAGGCATTGTATGGAAAAAAATTTCCATGTACGAAGCACCCGAACCCAAGCAAAGGATAAACCTTCCACACCCCCCAGCAAGCACGACAAACTTGAGGTTCGAGGCAACATAGCTGCCCGATTGATCAACACAATCAGATTCCACACATAATAAAAATAACTCGATGTTTGGTAATTTCATAAGTCTCGTAATGAAAAAATTTTCATCTTTAAATTAAAAAAAAGAAGAAGCATACATTGAAAAATGGATTCCATAACCTATAATGATGTTTGCATATGGCTTATGTATTGAGAGTGGTTATGAAGGAACATGACAAGTGATTTTCATCTCCAAGAAGTTATTGTCCATTTTTTAGCTCGCCCAATTATCTTCCCAATAGTGAGGTCGTGGAATACATAATGATTAGTGAAAAATATTACATTGGAGTTATGATTTTTAGTTATTTTATGAATTGATAGAAGATTTACTGCAAATTGAGGAACATGCAGTACATTACTAAGGCTAAATGTAGAGGAAATTGAAATATTTTCTTGGCAGTTGTTAAGGAACCATTGACCATTTTTATATTTCTATTGTTATGGCAGAGTTTAAAGGTTTAAAAAAAGGCTGACAAAATTGGTCATGTAGTTAATGGCGCTTAAATCTGAGATCCACATGTGAGTAAAATTATTTAAGGCACTGAAAACATAAGAATTACAAGTCATATCATTTTGATCTAGAAAGTATAATTCCGATGATTTTGTAGAGAGTTAAGTTTCTGAGTTTGTCTTTTTTTTTTTTTTGAATTAAGCCCTTTTAATTTCACAAGACAAGCTTGCCATTTTTGGTGGATTTTTATTTTTAATTTCCACAATAGCCTAGGAGTTTTTCCTGGAGTTTTCAACAATTTTCTTTGATTGTGTCATTTTTTTTTGCAATAGTTGCATCATAGATTGCCTTTGGAAGAAGGCTTTTGTCTTTCTTTATATAAAGAATCTATAGTAGTTAATTTGTTACCTTGGGTTCGATAATTGTCATGATAAATATTTCGGAGATCGAAGTGTCGAGCGTTATCGTCTGTCTTCCATCTTTAGCTTGTATGAGAGAAAAAAATTTCATTTAGTGATGGTAGATTTTCTCGGCTTAAGATTTGAACATGAGCTTGGTCAAAGTTATTATTGAGTCTTGCAAGAAACTCAAATGCTTCTCTTTCTATAAATTACTTGAGAATTATCGCATCATTGCAGCATGTTATCTTGAGATTTAAGTAATAATCCAATTCAAGACAATAAACCTTTTTTTGCATTAATGTGCTAAATGATAGGAATTTGGCCTTGTTTGGCTATTGAAATCTTACTTTTGATCTTGTAGATGAGGGCAACATTCTTCACTTTTGAATACATTTGTTTAACGACATCTCAAACTTTCATTTATAGTAGGAGGAACATATATGGTCCAATGATTTCAGGCATCATGGTATTCCATAACGATGCCATGATCATGGAATCTGTTTTATCCCAAACTACACACTTTGGGTTTTTCGGATCCAAAGAAGGATCCACAAGGTGATGGATATTCTCGTTCTTTTCAGAAAGGTTTTTATGATTTATGACAATTTTAAATAGTTTATCTTGTTCAAGTGATATGAGGCTTGTAGCCCTTGTAGTTCTCTCTTAGTATGATTTCCATCATTCATGATAGTTGGGTCATTGCAAGGGAAATTAAAGAAATCAAACATAATGAATAGAAGGAAGAATCCCGATAAAAAAGAAAAAGAATAAAGGTAAGAAAAAACCCTAAACTCGCTCTAATATCATATAAAAAAGTAGAAAAGTAAAAAAAAAAGCTTAATTTTGTGAAAGTATGAAAGCATATATTGATTTCTCCAAAAATCTTACAATGAAAATAAATCAACGCTACTTACAAAAAAGGAAAAAAAGTTCCCAAAAGAGGCCGATGGTTAGAAGAGGAAGAGGTACATGGATTTTAATCTAAGAGTCATAAGAGGATCGATCTAATGGCTAAAACTCTTTATCTGTGTGCTTATGGATTCCAATCAAGATTGGTTGACTTCTAGGTCCCACGATCATTTAACACTTTATTTTATGCATAACACAATTACCAAAAAAAGCCTTTGTTTGCATATTGTTCAGAAAAAAAAATGGAAAATGTCATTTTTTTCTGCACTGAAATATTATCAATACCGAAGTTCACTTATTCTGGTTTGAGGCTGCTATTTCATTTTTTATTTAAGCAATGTGATATTAAACTTCATGCAGGCCTGATCACAACCTAGAAGATATCAGAACAAAGATTTTCCCCTATAAAAGGAGAAAGGTTAACGCTCCAGAAGTTTTACCTTTGATGACATTGCCTATTAGAAGAAAGGAAAGATCTCTATCTTCATTAGTGGTTGATACTCCTCGAATAGGAACTCAAACAGGATTGCTAGGAAGAAGAACAAAAGCAGCAGCGAGAAAGGCTTCCACACTACGAGGATTAAGTCCTTTAACTGATGAACATGCAAAGAAAGATGGTGATAATAGTGAGCATCTTACAAACAACTTCAGCTCACCAGAGTCACTGAGCAAAATGTCTCATTGTAGAAGGCAGGTAAGTTAGAAAGGCATATGCCGAATGAGACAGTCTTTCAGCATGTAGTATATCATTTTTCCTATGTAATAGAAAGCTATTTACCAATTATAAGACCAATGTCTGCTAACTTTACAGAATTCTTCAAATGGGGTAACATCTAACCATACACCCAGTAATGATAGCCAGAATAGCAGGGAAATTTTTGTTGATAAATCCAGCCTGCAAGCTCAAGTTATTATTAAGGCTGAGAAAACAATTGGGTTTGCCAGTGATGGCTACGAACATAAAGTGAAGGTTCGGTCACATCCAAGCAAACCTAAATTTCAAGATGCCAAGAATAGCAACGCTTCAGCATGTTCAGCGGCAGTCAAAGCTAGAAGAATGCATGATGTTATTCGGAAAAGGAAAGTTCTTAGGCCTTCAGCTCAAGCAGTGCTTGATGCTGCTGATGTGGGATCTGAAAGGCGGATCAGTCCAATTTGGCTTTCTTTAGTTTCCTTACCTGAAGGGTTAGAAATTATTCCTTTCTCTTGAAGCATCAATAAACTCATGTAAATGGTATTTTTTTTTAAATTAATTTGATTTCTTATTGGCATAAACTTACCACAGGGAAGGAGATACAACGTTGCCTCAAATATCTGCATCGTATTTAAGAATCAGGTGAGTTATGTATATCCCAGACATTTAGATTCTTCAGATTTTAATTTATGCAGTTTGATGCTCTACTTCTATTGCCATACACACACACACAAGCCCGCACGCACATAATGCAAAACTATTTATGCCTATTAGGGGTATAAACGAAACGAGTCGAGTCGAGCTTGAGTTATGCCTAACTCGAGCTCGACTTGTCAGCCAAATCGTGAGCTCGAGCTCGAAAGGCGAGCTAGAGCTCGGCTTGTGGAAATAAAAACGAGCTCACGAGTAGCTCGTGAGACCACGGAAAAGCCAGCTCACCTGATACTGCCGGATTGGAAGAAAGCATGCCGCCGAAGAAGAAGAATGTGTTGTCGTTGCTCACGTTTGGCCGCTGAACTCCTGAGCTGGCTATTGCGTGAGAAGAAGATGGTTATTTTTTAATTTTTTTTTTTAAAACCAGTGAAAGATATGCTTTTTTTTTACCTTTACTTTTTGGAAAAAAAGTTACAGCCTTATTAATGCATAGCAGCTTTTTCCTTGAAAATATAAACTATTTTCAAATGGTAGCTATACTTTTTTGAGAATAGGCGAATAGCTAGTTGATTTTCTTAATGGCAGTCAGATGATGATTTAATTGGGGTAAAAATTTTATTTACAGATTTGTTTAAAATTTTTTTTGATTAGTTATATAATTATGAGTCAGCTTGCGAGCTTTCAAGCCGAGCCTCATCAGGCTTGAACTCGAGCTCATTTAATAAACGATCTCGAGTTTCAGCTCGAGCATAAGCTTGGCTCACGAGCTCGTTATCGAGTCGAGCTCGAGCCGGCTCGGCTCACTTATACCTCTAATGCATATTATTTTCGTGAAACCTCTGCATCTTGCGTCTAGTTTTTGACTCTTTTTTCATTTTTATAGAATTAAAAAAAATAAAAACATCAACATAAATCCAAAGAAAAATCATCATATAACATCTCAGAAAAAAAAATCTTGAATTAGGAAATTCCAAGCATCAAGAACATGACAGGTCCAAGGAAATCTTTTATCAAAGTTACTGAAACAAAAGAAGAAAATGCTATTGAAGAAGATCATGCAAGATTAGAAATGAAAAAGGTTAATGAAAGAGGCAGCAACAAAATAATATATCTGCAAAAAGGAAATGCGATGTAATGTAACTATATTTTTTTCTTAAAAAATATTTATCTTTTTAATTATGATGGATTAAACGCTTAAATCTGCAACAATGAAACTATCAGGGGATTCTGTTTTCTACAGTTCAACTGATAAGTAAAAAAAAAAAAAGATATATTCTCGGGTCAATGTGATGAAATAAATCTGGACGAAATGTTGATTCAAAAGGGTCTTGCTCTTATAAAATTGATAAGGGCCATTGATTACTGAATTAGCTTGTCTATAAGACGAAGATGTCTTAAGGTATAGAGTTCACTAATATAAGCCTAGGATCCAATGTGCAAAATACACATTAAAGTTTATATGTTGCAGTTTCTCAGCTCTTAGTTTAGGTTAAGGTTAATCTCTTTTGATGTAAAAACAGTAAACACAGTCAATTTACTACAAACTATAATTAGAAGTCATCAAAATTTGAAAATTGTCAAGAAATCTAAAATCGAATAAAAACTATGCAATGACCTAAGATTCACACCGTAAAAAGGAAATGTAACATGCAACAAATTTGGCTAAATATCAAGCATATCACAAAATATTTATATGAAAAGAACAACAATATGTCACTAATTAGAACATTCTATTATATAGTAGAACATAGATATAAATGTGGATCAGATTTTTTTTTTTTTGGTGATATGTGATTACATGATGGTATCATAACCAGCTATGTTTTATGAATCTGATTGGTGAGTAATAAAGAATTCTCTAGACGAAATGAGTTTGATTGACTTATTATGATGAAGGTATGGTATGACTAATATATTAGGAATGTAAAATGTCTATATTAAAGCAATTATGGAAGTGGAACTTATAAAAATAATGTGATAGAAAATAAATTTAGGCGGCTTGGGAAATATAAAGGCGAGAAGAAGATGAAGTAATAAGACATGAGATAGAATGATAGAATGATGTAGTACAAGAAATTAGTTTTAGATCACTTTAGTATATTTTAATATATTTTTCAATTTTATTAAGAATTTTGAATTTATTAGATTTATTTTGAATTAATTTAGAATGAATGACCTTTTTGAATAATCTTAGATTTGAATTTAATTTATTTAGGATTATATTTAATTTTGGGTAGGAATATATTTGATTTCAAATTATTGGGTCTTACATTTATAATCTTAAGCTGCAGCACATGCACTAATTAAGCTATATTATTTGACAAAAGCCCAATCGGCCATAGACTAATTACAAGTAGTCAAATTAGGCCATAATAGAATTGGATCGAGTATGTTTTCAAGTTTTGTTAGGCCCACTTCTATTTATGGTAGAATTTCTCTATTTTTTAATTTGAATTTATTTTATTAGGTTATTTATCTTTTTTTGGATAATAGTAGGTTTAAATTGAATGTTTGTTAGGACTCATATGATTAGATTTGCTTTCAAATATTTGTTTATCCTTTTAACCCATTTTTTTTAAATAGGGACCCATTATTTGTAATTTAATTATTATTGATGGATTCATGCCAGATAGGTCTACTATGGAAGCCATACATTTTTTGAGAGGTTTGATGGAGAAATATAGAGAGAATAAGGAGGGTCTACATATGATATTTATTGATTTAGAGAAAGCATATGATAAAGTTCCAAGAGAAGTGCTATGGAGAGTTCTTGAAAAGAAAGGAGTTAATTACGCTTATATTCAAATCATTAAAGATATGTATGCAGGAGCTATTACTTGTGTTCAAACACAAGGTGGTTTGACAAAGTATTTTCCTATTTCGGTTGGATTACATCAAGGATCAGCCTTAAGCCCATATCTTTTTGCTTTAGTCTTGGATGTTCTCACTTGACATTTGCAAGAGGATGTATCTTGGTGTATGCTTTTTGTCGATGATATTCTTCTTATTGATAAGACTAGAGAGGGAGTTGAAGGTAAACTTGAATTATGGAGGTCAACCTTAAAGTCTAAAGGTTTTCGCTTGAGTAGATCTAAAACGGAATATATGGAGTGTAATTTTAGTAGTAATAGACATAGTGAGGGGATTGTGACTTTGGGCGATCAAGTCATTAATAAGAGTACACATTTTAGATATCTTGGATCTATTGTTCAAAGTGATGAGCAAATAGATGGGGATATTATTAGCAAAATTCAAGTTGGATGGTTGAAGTGGAGGAATGCATCGGGCTTGTTGTGTGATAGAAAATTCCCTCTCAAACTTAAGGCAAAATTCTATAAGATGGTGGTGAGACCTGCAATGCTTTATGGTGCCGAATGTTGGCCATTAAAAGAGAAGCATTATACTAAGTTAAGTGTTGTAGAGATGAGGATGCTCAGGTGCATGAGTGGCTTTACCCTTAGAGATAGAATACGAAATGAGCATATATGTGAAAAGGTTGGAGTAGCTCCAGTGGAAGATAAGATTAGAGAGAGTCGCCTTAGATGGTTTGGTCACATAAAACGGCGGCTTTCCGATGACCCGGTTAAGAAAGTAGAGGTATTAGATTTGACTTATGTTAAGAAAGATAGAGGTAACCTAAAAAGACTTGGTTAGAAAATATTAGAAATGATCTTTCTTTATTAGATTTAAACGAGAATTTGACTTTTAACAGGACACAATGGAGAAAAAGGTTTCATGTAGGATTCATGTAGCCGACCCTACATAGTGGGACAAAGGCTTGATGTTGTTGCTGTTGGATGATGAGTGAATTGATTATTTATGAGGCCAGTTGAGTTACCATGAGATCTAAGTTTTGTACGCTGGTTGCTCCAAGTTGTGTACATAGAGGTATTTCTCTCCCACTCTCCATCAATTTTGGTATCAGAGCCTTGCATGCATAGTTGCATCCATGCTTCACTTGCTACCCTTTATTTCAACTATAATCCCAAACCCAATCTTGCAGCCGCAAATCATACCCCTTCTTGCGGCAAAGCTGCAATACTTAAAAAATTGTAAGTAACAACCACGTAGAATACACTCTCGAGCCTACTTAATTGCTTTCTCTTTAATATGTGCACCCTTTGATCAGGAAATTAGTGACTGGGAATGTGCATGGAAACATGCTGAGATGATTTGGAAGATGAGAAGGAGGCGTTAGAGAGGATTGCTAAGTTGTAAAGAAGAACCCAAGAAGATTGTTGTGTGCTACCAAGAGGAATTAATGAGGGTGAGATAACTTTGAAAAAGTCTCAAGAAGATACCAGAGAGTCAAATGCTACCACATAAATGCTTGTTACCAAGCAATTATGATGCTAGTCTGACATTGACGGTCCATAAAATTAGCATAGAAATCGATGTTTTCTATTTATTAATCATGATTTTTTGTGGCCAATTCAGTTCCAAATTCGACAACATAGTAACATACCTAGCAATTAATATTTTTCAAGTGTTGTTGACATTATATATATATATATATATATATATATATATATATATATATCTCCAAATTAACATATCTGAGAGTCAAATCCTAGAGAGGAGATTGTTCCTATTCCAGAGAGAGACTTATGGAGTTAGTGGGCAGGGGATTCAAGAAAGCATTGTCTTACTCTTTGTATTGTTTCATAGTTCCTCCATTAATGAAGCTTTATGCATTTCTTGCTCCAGAAATAAGATTCTAGATTAACTGCTCTTTGTGCCCATTTACTTAACGTGTTAGGCTGATCTCTTTTTGGTGTCCAGTGGTGGCAAAAAATGGAATTTCCCTCTATCTCACTCGTGTATTCCTTCACGTAGATGTTTCACACGTGTCACGTGCATTGTTATGCACACCTACTTTTGAAGCCATTGCTTGCAAGAAATGTTACTCTTGCTCTCATGTCCTAATTCCATTTCCCAACACAACTCACCAACAGGTAACATTCCCTTGCAACATAATGACTTCAACTATTCCCATGATTCCACCTTGTCACAAAATTAACTCATTTGATATTGCACTTGACTCCGTCGTTGACCACTCATCGTCAAGGTTCACAGCTACCGATAATTACTTTACTTTGGATTCCTTTTTTATCTAACCAAACTCCAAATTGTCAAAACCCCTGCATTTGGAATACTTTGCACCCTAAAGTATTCCAACCAAACAACCCCTTAGTAGAGATGAAAGGAGTTCTATGATAAAATTACTTGCCACTCCACCATAGAAGGCATCTTATTGAGTTTCCATAGAATTGTTGGTAAGGTACTCACTAATTACCCTAATCAATGCGAGGACTTAATATTAAGGTGTGAGATTTTACAATTGATTGTCATATTTTTCAGGAGACTTTGTCCTGATATAAGGTTAGAAGTGCACCTATACTGTTCTGATAACTTTGAGGATGCCTACTACATGGATTTTGAGTTAGAAGAATTCCATCACACTTTTTCTCCCCAGTCTAGTTTTAATAAGCTGGCAACTATTTCTACTTAGGTTTGAAACTCTAAATTTCAACCTAAGTTGACCACTACCCTAGTATATGATCAAGGCTTGGTTTCTAAGTCCTACTCTACACAATAATGTGAGAATGTACTGTAGGTAGACCAATCAAAACTTGGGCGATCACTTGCTTTAAATGTCACCAAAGGGGTAATGCCGTCAAGTGATGGCCTTAAATTGGACATGCATTGGTATCTTCCTGATGCAGGCCACTTGCAATGATAAGAGATGCAAATTAATTATTGATGGTGGTAGTTCCGTAAATGTTATCTCGATGGTAGCTTTGTTTAGATTTGATTTAAAATCGGATCAACACCTTACGCTTTTCCATGTGGCTTGGGTGAACCTGACACTACTTGTTACTAAGTTTTGTCCTGTTCATATCAAGATGAGTAGTTAAAAGGGAAGATTTTATGTAATGCACTTTCCATGAATGTTGCACGCAAACATTTAGGCCACCCTTGACTTTATGATATGAAAGTTAAACACGATGTGTAAGAAAATACTTATGGCTTTAAGTTTGATGACACCTCTATTCATTTATTTTCTGTTAAGATTATTAAGTATTCTCTAAACATCCAAACAAGTTTAAATCTGATACAAGGATTACTCTTAGTCAAGCCCCTAAGTCTACACTACACCTTTTGCCTGCAATTCAGTTGATTACCAAGGTTTAAACAATATCTTTGAGTTTGAATAGATCTTCTAAGATCATAGATATTATTGCATTTGAGTCCACTAAACAATATGAGGATTCAAAATAAGACAATTTCATTCTCCACTTTTAGTTTGTTATTTTGTGGTAAAAAGACCTTCCAAAGAACTATTTTGGAGCCCCCCGTACTATTCATGTTGGTCACACATGAGATTTTCCCTTTTGTTTTTGAGGATCACATTTTATGAAAATTTCATGACATTACTCTTGATGAACTGCTTGATGAGTTCCTCTCATGAGAGATATTTAACCCGTCAAAGATTTCATACTGAGTTCATAGTTACCTAATTTATCACACTATATGATGAATACTATAGAGCATGCATGGTTCAAATGTGAAGTCGATGAACTAGTGCAAAAAGGATTTCTAAAAATGGAGGTGGCAATTAGGAAAATAAGGAGAAACAATGCAAAGAAAAAAAAGATAGAACTGCGAGCCTTGGACTCTTCCGAAGGCTAACGGGTGATACGATGCCCTTCACCAAGGGACTTCCAGCCACGAGCCCGGACCCATCCTGCGGCTGGTGGAAACCACGATTCCCTCCATAGAGATTCTCACTAACATTCTCCCCAAGAATAAAAGTGCTCAAAATTTTTTTTTTATTAAAATTCTATCATACCTAATACAAGAGCAAGGGCCTTTATATATAGGCCTTAAAATAAAAAAAAAATTAAAAAGACAACTTTGCCCCTTGGGCTTACATAAGACACGACTCTTAAATAAGGGTAAAAATGAAAAATGCATAATTAAAAAAATACAATTAATAAACTAAGATAAAAATGGAGTGATCTCGGCCGTCAATCTTCGTCTCTTCCTTTGATTAACATCCACCGTCGGATGTCCGCATCACCATCTGAGCTTACATTTGCTGTCAACCGTGTTTGATTGCACATAACACATGGTCAGCCAGTATTGGCTGCACGTTGGTCAGATGACTAGATAATGCTTGACATCCATATCAATATTTCATCACCTGGATGACAATATTTGCAGATATCATAAAGATAAATTTATGCTTCAACTGGGCATTGCATGATGGCGAGCAACTAGAGCAGCTTTTGAATTCTGCTCGCAATCATATTTGTAGCCACAATATATTTTAATGTTCCAGTTTACAAGATTTGCCATGTGTTTGAGCTTCCGGGACTTTGCGTTATTTGTTTTGTTATCTTGGAGTTCAGAGTTACTTTTATTTCCTAACGAGGGATATTTTTGTATCCTTCATGGAATTTTAAGAAGTCGTTTGTGTTATTTTTGAGTTTTGTTTAAATGATTTCTAATTTTTTGCTACCCTAAAGTTCATTCTAAGATTTTGTGAATCTATCGTCATTCGCAGTTATTCAAAGAGCCTTATGATATAGCAAATATCCTTTTTGTCTTTCACATGCTCTTTCTATATCCTTTTCCTGTGTTCTCAATCACCTGCTGCTAGGCATACGGAATCTGTGTAGGTGCTTCTTCCTTTATCGAATTGATTTGCTTCAGTGTGACATTATTTGGTCGTGCTCGATCTGTAATGTTTGTTTGTGCAATTAAACTTGCTAATGGTATGGTATGTAGCTCCGTTCTGTGAACACTTGGGATAAATTGCGAAGAAAAAGTAATTTATTTAGAAAACCTGTTAATTTTAGTAGCTCTGCCATGATTTATTCGAGGTCTATAATAACTTGATTAACACATCCAACGTACATTGATCAGTGCTCTCTCTCTCTTTGTTTTTTTTCTTCTGAAATATCTTGCTCACTCACATGGAAATCTTATAAGTTACTCAATACTCTGGATGCAGGGAAGGAAATTTACCTGTTACTTTTCTCCAAAAGTACCTTGTAAAGAAGCTTAATCTTGCAAGTGAGGCTGAGGTGAGCTAACTTTTTTTGTTTTGTTTAAATAACACTTCTTAGTTCATACCTTATCTGACTTATTAAATAGTTGATGTCTTTAACCTAAAAAATCAGATACTAACTTTTGCAGTATTTTTTTAATGATTAATGAAACTGTGAATATTTTTATGTTACATAACTTCATTTTAATTATGAATATGTTGTTTGGTTTGTCTCACCTTCATTTCGGGAATATTTTACTGTAGTGTAAAAGGAGAAATAATGTAGAACGATGGGAGGGTGGGGAAAATAAAAATAAAAGATCTGAAATTCAATTTCAGATTTCCTTTAATTAAGGGATTTGAATTTGAAATTCAAATAAGATGGAGGGAAGGATAAGAAGTAGTTAATTATTTTTCTAATTGGATTCCTTAACAAGGAAGAAAATAATTAAAATAGGGAGAGAGAGGGGCCGGCCAAGAGAGAGGGAAGGAGGAGGTGTCTAGGTTCAATGAATGTGGCTCAAGCATTAATTGGGATTGGGAATTAAATCTAAAATTAATTTCAGATGGGGAGTAATTGGAGGAGGTTTCTTAAAGTAGAACTTATTAAATAGAAAAGTTTTTTAAATTCAAAATTTATTTGAATTCAAATTGAATAACTTTCCAAATTAACAAATAGCTAATTTAGAAAAGAATCTTAATTCAATTAAGATTGAAATTTGAATTTGAAATCTGTCCAAATTGAATACACCACATATGAAAAGGGATTAATTTGGGGATTTGAAGATTTGGAGGCAAAGAGAGGCACTATGGTCTGCGGTCAAGTGAGGGCTAGGGTTTGGTAGTGGCGGCTAGGAGGAAAGGAAGGTTTTGGGCGGTTTTGATAGGGAAGGAAGGATCCTTGAGGTCGGTGGTGGTGGGACTTATGGCTGGCGGGTGGAGGAGAACGAAGGGGTGGTGGTGTTCGGTTTAGAGAGTGGGAGGGAAGAGGGAAGCTTGGCCGGCGACTATGGAGAGGGTATGGCCGGCGGTCAAGGGAGAAGGAGAAAAGGAGTTTAGGGAAAGAAAAATAAAACCGTGAGCCCGGACACTTCCTGCGGCTGACGGGTGATGCGTTGCCCTTCACCAAGGAACTTCAAGCCACGAGCCCGGACCCATCCTGCGGCTGGTGGATACTACGATTTCCTCCCATAGGGATCTCACCAAAGTTCTCCCCAAAGAACAAGAGTGCAAATTTTTTTTTTTAATTGAAACTCCATCATACCAATACAATAGCAAGGGCTTCTATATATAGGCCTCAAAAATAAAAAAAGACTAAAATAAAACAAACATGCCCCTAGTGCTTACATAAGACTAGACCCTTAAGTAAGTAAAAACGTAAAATAAAAAATTACACATAAACATTTTAAGATAACGTGGGACGATCACGGCCGTTGATCTTCAGTTCCTCCTTGGGTAGGCATGGACAGTTGGCTGTCCGCATCATTCTCCTGGGGTGGAAAAGAGCTCCCTCCGTCGAGTTCGCGTCCCGGGTGAGCAACCATGCTCTGATACCAAATTGATGTAGAACGATGGGAGGGTGGGGGAAAATAAAAATAAAAGATCTGAAATTCAATTTCAGATTTCCCTTAATTAAGGGATTTGAATTTGAAATTCAAATAAGATTGAGGGAAGGATAAGAAGTGGTTAATTATTTTCCTAATTGGATTCTTTAACAAGGAAGGAAATAATTAAAATAGGGAGAGAAAGGGGCCTGCCAAGAGAGAGGGAAGGAGGAGGTGTCTAGGTTCAATGAATGTGGCTCAAGCATTAATTGGGATTGGGAATTAAATCTGAAATTAATTTCCAATGGGGAGTAATTGGAGGAGGTTTCCTAAAGTAGAACTTATTAAATAGGAAAGTTTTTGAAATTCAAAATTTATTTGAATTCAAATTGAATAACTTTCCAAATTAACAAATAGCTAATTTAGGAAAGAATCTCAATTCAATTAAGATTGAAATTTGAATTTGAAATCTATCCAAATTGAATACACCACATATGGAAAGGGATTAATTTGGGGATTTGAAGATTTTGAGGCAAAGAGAGGCACTATGGCCGGCGGTCAAGTGAGGGCTAGGGTTTGATAGTGGCGGCTAGGAGGAAAGGAAGGTTTTGGGGCCAAAGGAGGAGGGGGAGAGATGTCCACATTCGATGTATATGGCCCAAAGCATTAAATAATATTTGAAATTAAAATCTAAAATTGATTTCAGATTTAGAGGAATTAGGGGAAGACTTCCAAAAATAGATTTGTTAATCCGGAAAGATTTTGAAATTCAAATCTCTTTGAATTTAAATTAAGAACTTTCCAAGTTAACAATAGGTTAATTTAGGAAAGTAATAAAGAGGCTATTTTGGAATTCAAAATTCAAAATTTGTGGGGGAGGGGTCGACAGCTAGAGGGAGGGGCTGGTTAGGCCGGCGGTTAGGGGAGAAGGGCTGGTGGTGGAGATTGGAGCCCTAGGATTAGGTGGTGTAAGGAGGTCGGCGGTTAAAAGAAAACGGAGGGTGGTGGCCGACTGTTGGAGGAGGGGAAGAGGGAAGCTTGGCCAGCGGCTATGGAGGGATTTTGGCCGGCGGTCAAGGGAGAAGGAGAAAGGAAGTTTAGAGAAAGAAAGATAAACCATGAGCCTAGACGCTTCCTGCGACTGATGGGTGCTACGTTGCGCTCACCTAGGGACTTCAAACCATGAGCTCAGACGCTTCCTACGGCTGGTGGGTATTGCATTTCCCTCACATAGGGATTTCCACTCTCCCAAGAACTCTCATAGCTCCTAGAACAAAGTGCTGAAAATTTTTTTATTAATCATCCATTAACCATTAAAAGAAGAAGAGGGGCTATAAATAGCCCAAGATACAATAACAAAACAAAAGACAAAAGTGCCCCCTGGGGTCACAAGCACCTACTCCCTCAAGTGACGGTAAAAATGAAAAAATACATAAATAAATCAAAAATAAATTGTTGACCTTTATATAATACAAAAAAAGAGGATATACGCATACCTCTGTTGCTAAACCGACTGCCCATCCCAAAATCCTGCTGAAGATTTCGCTGCTACAGTGCCAGTTCTGCAATTCAGCGCCGAACGACAGTTGCCCATCCCTCGCGTGCGTAGCTACCCTGATCCTGCCTCTGTGTTTGCCTATAAAATGAGAGCCAAATGGCTCTCTATCGGACGACTTCCCGCAAGCCTCACGACCCGAGCGTCTCTCCAGGAGTTTCGCAAGCCTCCCCTGACCTCATCTCCTCCTCGCAATCGAAGCCTACCCGACCTCTCAGTTTTCCCGATCCTCACAGAGAGAGAGAGAGAGAGAGAGAGAGAGAGCTTCTTCCTCATACCTCCCCTCCAAGCCGAACTCCACAGCCCGACCTCTATCTATTGCCGACCGATCCACCTAACCGAAGCCCTAGATCGGCCTACCTCCTTCAACCTCCTCGGCTGCTGCTCGACTTCGCCCCTCCAGAGACGTTCCTTCCTGTTCGATCGGAAGTTGCGACATTTTGATGGAAGCAACGACGGGAGACTCGCACGCTGTGAAGGTAACGATCTCCCTTTCACACGCTACTTCGGCTGAATCCCATATATCAAAAAGGAAACAGAGGATTTACTCTGTTGAGGGGTTTAATGACAAGTTAATAGGATTTATCATAAGTCCGGCTCAAATCCTGTATAAATCTTATTAAATTTGTGTATATGTTTGAATTAATTGTAGTTAATTGAATTTAATTATAATTAGTTAATTTTAATTAATTAATTATTATTATAAATTAATTAAATTTAATTATGATTCATTATTTTTAATTATAATTAGTTACTAATTAATCATAATTAATTGAATTTAATTATGATTATTTATTTTTAATTATAATTAATTATTAATTAATCATAAAGTAATTATAATTAAATATAATTAAATATAATAATTATTTTAATAGTAATTAATTATTATTAATTATAACTAATTATTATTAAAATTAGTTATAATTGATTAAAACAACAAAAGAAAAGAGAGTGCTTTCTCTCGCCTCGATCCACGTACAAACATCACCTCGACGATTGCAAAGGTATAACCCCTCAACCCTAAAACTCTGAGAACCTATTTTCGAGGCTTACACCGTGACAAAACAACCACCTATACACGCTTTTCTTAGCGTGGTAGGAGGAAGTTCATCGCGATGTTTGCAACGAAATGGGTAATCACTCAAAATCCCGTTATCGACGTTCATGTCGAGTCGGCAAACCGCTATACACCTTTTCTTAAGCGTGGTGGGAAGGGAACCAGGTGCGACACCTACGGCGAGGTGGGTAGGCCCTATGCACGCTTTTCTTAGCGTGGTGGGGACAATCTTAAGTACCCGTACGCGGCTCTGTACTTGCGGGGAATTAACTGCTCTTCTTTTCAGGTACATTTAAAGACCCATACACGCTTTCTTAAGCGTGGTGGGGATTGAAGACTTTACACGGCCGCGGTGTCCTCGAAAGAGGGCACCTACCATACACGTTTTTCTTAGCGTGGTGGGAAAGGCCCAGTTTTCTCGTAGTTTCTCCTAAACAGGGGAGACGTCGGGAGGCTGCCGAAATTTCGGGTGAACAGAAGACCACACTTGGACATAATTTGAACTTAAAAGAACAAAAGGACTTGGACCTCATTTGGACATTGAATTTGAACATGGAATGTGTTGCAAATCTGGTTTTGATGATGACAAACATGTCTCTATTGTGTTTTACTTGGCTAACCCGTTTCAGGCACAAAAGATCACGAGCAACTCAAGCTAACTCAAGATCGGGTCCAAGTGTGTCTAAGTGTACTATTTTTCTTTTTCTTGAGTCAGTTGTAATGTAACTGATCCCCTAGCTAAGTAACCTTGCACACACACACTCAGGGGGAGAGCTTGAGTGAATTAGAGTTTCTGTTCAAATTTTTGTTCAGATCGTCTTGGACGATAGTCACATCGTCCTGGACGATCAAGTAAAAACAGAAACCCTAATTAGGGCGACCAAGTTAAGAGGGTCTGATTAAGCAGATCGTCCTGGACGATCTTTGGATCGTACGGGACGATATGCTCAAATCAGAAATTCTTAGCCGCCAGATTAAGTTAGGCAAGTTTTTATTTTAAGATATTTGGTCTGATCGTCCCGGACGATACGTGTATCGTCCTGGACGATTCAGTACAATCATGCCTAAATTAATCTGGTAATTAAGGAAAGCAATTTATATTTGATTGATACGATCATATCGTCCTGGACAATCGCAGGATCGTCCAGGACAATCATGATCATCTAGTGCATTTCAGCTGTACGACCCGAACTGTGTATAGGACGATTTGGGCACTTTTTGAACTAATCGTACAGGACGATCTCCTTATCGTCCTGGACAATCAAGTCATTTTTTGGTCGTCCAACACAACTTTCTCTGGACGACCCGAGCTATCTTCTGGACGATATTCCTCGATTTACACTATTCGTCCCGGACGATCGCAGGATCGTATGGGACGATATGAACAATTTTTTCTACTGATCGTCCAGAAGAGCCAGATCGTCCAGGCTGAAATAGCTGATTTTGAACTGATTGTACAGGACGATCTATCGATCGTCTTGGACGATCTTGGCCGACAAGTTGAGATTTAGGGCAAATTTTAAGCCCTCCTATAAAAGATCTTTTTCTTTCAGCAAGAAAGATCTTTTGCCGCTTTCCTTTCCAGAGAAACCATAGAGAGAGAGAGTTTGGGAGAGGGAGAGAGGATCTTGTGAGGGGGAGTTCGTGAGGGGTTCACGAAGGTTGCTCCAAGCAAGGATCAGAGTCGTCTTCTCCGCTCGTCGTCTTTCGTCGTGTCGGTGTTCTCTGTGAGAGGATCGTCCGCAAGAAGATCCGAGGTTCTTTGCCTGCTTCAGGAGAAAGCAAAAGGAGGTTGCGTTCTCTGCCTCACCGTGTGGTGGAAAGGAGGTTTTTGTACATGCTTCTCCGCCTTGCTGTGGGAGCAAAAGGAGAGACACTTTGAGTTAGTGCAATACCCGGAGGGGAGGCTCCGGGGAGTGGACGTAGGTCAAGTTGACCGAACCACTATAAAATTCGGTGTGTTCATTCTAATTACTTTCTGCACTTTTATTTTTCTCTGATTAACTGCTTTGGTAAAATTGTGTTCAATCTTTTCGTTTGATTGTTTTATTCGTTTCCGCTGCAAATCATCGAAAAGTTTTTGCTGTTGCTCTCAAATTTTTAAATAACCAATTCACCCCCCCTCTTGGTTAGCCTCGGGACTAGTTCATCAGGGCTTAACATCCCTTACGAACTATCAGAATGAACTAAGCTCAAAGTTGAATAAATGAACAAAAGTCTTAAATCAAATTTGACTAAGAAAGGTTGAACTTGATTGATCACAAAGGCTTGAACCAATCTTAAGACTTCAAAAGACTTGAACAAAACTTTGGATACAAAGAACTTGGACCTGAAGTAAAGCTAGACTTTGAACCAAACTTGAATAGCAAGAACTTGAATCAATTTTGGACAATAGGAAACTCAAGTATGAACCAGATTTCAAAAGAGCTTGAACTTTGAATTCGATGTGACTACAGGGGACTTGCAAATTTGAATATGACGTAGGAAGGCTCGGACTTGACTTGAACATCAAATGAACGGAAGTGGAAAAGAACTAAAACTTGAACGAGTACAGAAGACTCATTTTAGACAAGATTTGGACAACTCCAGCTTAGGCTTGGACTCACATTCAGGTAAATGAAAAGAGTTTTGACTCAACTTGAATCTAAAAGAGAATTACAAGAGATCATGCTATAACTTGAAATCAAGTGGGCTAAGTGCAAAGGAGCGAAATACTGGACCGATATATCAACACATGCAAACAATAATAGTTGATATGTAAAGAAAGCAGTAATTCCTTTACCAATACATGCAAGCAACATATGGTGACCTACCTACGAGTAGATGTGAACATATTACAATAGATACTATCATTTGCAAGCAACATTAGAAAGTCTACATCATCTGCGACTTGCCTACAAAATGATAGCAGAAGCCCCAAAACATACAACGGATGCAGCTCATCTATAAATAAACTAAAAAGGTCGTAGAGAGAATAGCAAGTATGCCACTAATGCCAGCTAGTTTGTGAGAATTATGTGTGCTGCCTACATGTATGAAAGGGAGTATCCAACGAATGTGATTTATCTACAAGCATGAATCAAGGAATTTGCAAGCAACAGCAGTCAATTATGAAATATATAAGTATCATCAACTTGCAACAGTTAAAGACCTGCTATACAAGTAAGAGTTAACTTGTAGGCCGAAGAGGCGATGAAAGTAACAATCTCGTGCAGTCAACAGACCACCTGTGAATGGTGGGGTGGACACGATACAGGAGCAATGGTTCTCATAGCAATCCTTACGAAGTTGAAAGTACTGTACTTGCAAATAACAATAACAAGTTACAGAATGCAGAGGTGTATTCTATATATGTCAATGAAATCCCCGATGCAAACAACATTACCTGTTGATTGAAAAAGACAACATTGGAAATTGATAGTGAAGGACTCATCATTACAATCAAGTACAATCAAACTCACCTGAGATTGGTGAAAGGTGGATATGATGCAAGTACAACGATTCTCCTATAAGCACATTTAGGAGATTGTAGTGAACATGAATATCCCTTGCAAGCAGTGGTAAATGATATAATATTTGTGGATAGCAACAGTGGGTATATCATAAGTATAGTGAACTCCTTATGGAAACAAATACACACATCTGTAAACAACCTTGAAAGATCTGCAATACATACAATCATAACCCGCATGGGCCCCGACGAGCGTGTATTGGTACATACGTGAGGTCTAAGGATGCTGCGCGGGTCAATAAGTGAATTCAAGTTCGAGCCCGATCGTTCTATCCAGGTAGATAGGAGTCGACACGGCTTGAACTATTAAACGAATATACGGCCGCGGGGTCGACTGAGATATTTGTTTTATACGTTCATATTAGGCCTTCAAGGCCTATAATCAAGAGAATTCACTTACAAAGGTATAAAGCCTAAGAAACCTGATCCTTTATCGACAACCCGATAGAGTCGACAAGGCTCAACCCACAAATACAAATGTCCCCAAAGTCACCCCGATGATGGCCGTGTTGATTGTATATCTCAACCGGAGGGGTTGATTTCAAATACTATATATCTCCAAAACCACTCAAATTTTCCCAAAGTATCCAAAACTCTAGAAAATTCTCAAAATCATCAAAAATCTAAATCTCCCAAGAACTCTAAAATCCAATAATATTTAAAATTTAAATTCAACTATCAAAACACTTAAAGCAAAACACATCCACCCTCCGTAACAGTTTGCCGAGGTGGCTAAGTTAAAATTTACTTCAGCTCATATAGAGCTAATGCCTATTCGAAAATATCACTAGGATCCATTCTCAAATAATCTCCTGCCAGCAAGGACATGATATGAATCCTATAACCGGCAGTTTCGCCGCCAAATGGCACTGCAGGATAAACAGTTATGACTCGGGGCCCTCTGAACCAAGTGGTTGCCGCCAAATGGCACCATTATATTATGGTTATTGCCAGAGCCCGTATGCTCCCCAATGGTATCAAATCCTTGAGACATGAATCAATAGGATATGATCGATAGGGCACAAAACCCTCTGTTAGCTAAGGTGGATTCAAATTTGTCCCCTTAGGCAAATATTCACCCCAGATCTACAAGGTACTCTTGGACGAAGCAACCCATGGCTGCCGACAAGGATCCTTCTGTCAGGTTGGGTTGACTACCTCCTCTGACTAAGTAGACCAGGGACCACGATGGCCCAGGACGACGGAACCATGGGATCTTGATCGGGTCTATCACCAATTCCCCCACCATCTGCTTTAAGTGCAATATGGTGAAATTTCCAATTTTAAATGTCAAATCTTCCAACCTTTCAAATTCTCAATCCATGCTGCTACTATGCCAGATACACGTATTTCCTACGTATCTGATCTACGACTAGCCTTAATCGAAAGTTCTCTCTCGTGACCGGGAGGGGTAATTAACTATAGGGGCTTGCGCATATAGGAAACCAGAACTCAGATCATAAAGTCCTCGCAAAATGAGGGCGAAATCTCTGGGTAGTGTCTTATTTACAAATCCATCTGCATTCCAAAATTTACCCCGGAACTTAAATTTGTTAAAACTCCCCCCGAAGAAAAGCAAAGCGGTTGAAGGCCTGAGCCGAATTTTCGGAGCTCACATAAATGTAAAATAAAAAATTACACATAAAAATTTTAAGATAACGTGGGACGATCACGGCCGTTGATCTTCAGTTCCTCCTTGGGTAGGCATGGACGGTTGGATGTCCGCATCAAGAACAAAAGTGAGATCATTTTTCCTTTAAGTTCTATAATTGGATTATTCATCTCAACTAAGAAAAGAAGTTGTGCAACATTGCACTGAGTCCCCCATGCTATTGTTTTTCATGTTTGACTATCCCTGCTTTACCATGGCGCTTAGTTGGACGTTAGGGTACAGCTTTCTCAATCTGATCTTGTTCTATTATTAATGTGAGCTACACAATAACCATCAACTCACCAATGTAACCCACCTTTGTGACTGCTTACCCATAAGAGGGCTGGAAAATCGGTATTTAATAGCACTTCTGCTTCAATACAATAAGCTATTGGTTTGGTCTGTAACCCACCTTTGTGACTGCTTCATACCATGTTTTATGCTGTCAATCTGCTCCACATTTAGTTCGAGTTAGATATATACCAGATTTGAGAATGAATCTTATGTTCTCTCAAGTGCTCTCAATATTGTAGAATATAGGTTCTCTAGTAATACTAAGGATGCTTTGGCTATCTTGTAGGCAAATAGAGTTGGACTCTATATGTTGCTTACTGCGACATTGAATTTTGGTGCGTCGGATTCAACTACTTTCAACTTTGGTGAAATATCACAATTTGGGGAAACAAAAAATAGATTGCTTTTAGAGTGTAGGAAAAAATCTAGAATAAATGAAGCCATAAGTTGAGGAAGAGAATTTTGGAAATGATTAGGAGGAACCAATTTTTGTGGCATAATTTGTCTAGTGATAGGTCATAACATTGCAACATTCAAGACAAGGAGATGGCTACTTCAAGGGTATGCAAATTTAGGCTTCGTTTGTGACAGCTTTGTATAGCTTCGTAAAACGGCTTTCTAGTATAAAATTTTCTAATTCAAGAAAATTTTGTACTAAAAAACTGTTTTAGAAAGTAACAAAAAAGCTATCTCAAACGAAACCTTAGTGGCAGATCATGATCATGTTCAATGGTACCAGAATCAAGTCCTTATATACTACCTAGGTATCTCGTAGGCACTCACCTTAAGCAACGTTTAAGTGACGAGATTGCATGGTGTTGAGCAATTTGGGACTTTGGGAGCTTAAATTGCTCGACTTCGAGTGAAATCATGGATGGGATTTAAGTGTTGCCATATTATTGAGTTAATCGGGAGATTGGCTAGGTATTGACTCAATATCATACATTAATCATATGGTGAGGTAAGTTTCAAGCTTTTTCTGTAAAAGAAATTGAAAAATAAGTAGGGTGATTTGTTAGTTTGTTAATTCAATATTCATGCATGAATCACATGGTGATATAGGTTTCAAGCTTCTTTCATGAAAATTTTAAAAATCGGTGTGGTTTGTTATGTATTTATATAATATCCATACATGAATTATATAATGTAATGCATAAATAATTAATCAAAATTTATATTCAACTAATCTCAAAATAAATCCTATGACGTATAGATCCCAAAATTTTTCCACCCAAACTTCCTAAATATTAAAATCTCATATGCACTTCTATGAATCCTACAATTGCAGGTGGAAATAGCGTGCAGAGGTCAGCCAGTGAATCCTGCATTGTCACTGCAGGACCTTACAGATCAATGGCTTAGCCAAGGACCATCACAAAGAATTCAGTCTTCAGTTGGCACTTCAGCTAAGGAATTTGTAATGGTACTGACCTATAGCCAGAAGCCTGTGCCACCCTAAGCTTTTTCTAATTTATTTATTATTTATTTATTTTTTATAGGCAAAAGGTTAACCTTTCAGGAGATTTTCATTAATGGGATTTTCTAAATTACCCTAATTTTTTTTTTCACCCTTTAATTAATGGCTGAATTCAGCTTGATGGAGTATGTCACAAGCAGGGCTCACTAGATTTGCATATTTATAGATTTGCTGCTGTGTTCTGTATTGATATTTTGCTATTTTAGTGAAATATGCAGATATTGATCTATTCTGTAACCATGATTTCTTCTTCTTTTTCTTTTAATACAAACTGTTATCATCTTTGAAAAGCATAAAAGAAATAAAATAATGCACTAATGACTAAGCCCATTGATGAAATGAGCTTAAGCTGACTTGTCTGACTCTCACTTGTAGTCCTATTTTGTTCATTTATGGATAAACTATTTAAATGTTATCTCAAAAATATTTATTTAAGATGAGTATAATACCCTACCGAGCTTAGCTGGATTGGTGGGCAAACATAGTTGAAAACCCCTCAACCAATGTTCGAATCCCCTTTAATGCGACGCGACCTCTTAAGTGAGGAGAAGAGAAAATAGTTGAAGGTCCTAAATCTATGGGACTGGTTGCTGGTAAGCTCGCAGATGGATTAGTTACCCTATCATGTGCCTTCTAGGAGAGTGAGAACGGGTAGATACTCATTCTAAAAAAAAAAGAGTATAATATATAAATATTATATTTATCTCAAAAATAATTTAACAATTATAAAAATTCTTGCTCAGAATTTTTACATTTATATAATCAACACAAATGATTTTGCAAATCTAAAAAAAATTTAGTGCCTAGTATCTCAAACATCTAAATACCCAATATATTACAAAGCAAATAAATTGTTCCAAACAAATAGATCATGTTAGCATCATTATAATACAACCAGAAAACCAAAGCATCCAATTGTTTCATTCTCTTAAATATAATTTTTCATAAGAAAATGTCTATGTATGATTAATCTTCTTCCAAGTTAATGGAATCCTTAAACTTTCCATAAAGAACTTTCTTTAGATGAGCCATTTGAGCAAGAACTGATTCCTTCTCTTCTTCAAGCTTCTCCAGTTCTTTGCTGGAATTTTCTTTCATAATCTCCAGCTTGCTCTCTACTTGTTCCCTTGGCATGTGGGCAAAAATCTCCCCAATCTGGAACCTCACAATATCCTCATCTGAAAGGATCAGTTCATTGCTGGCATCCTCCAAGCTCTCATTATTTTCCTGAAAATAAGAGCCATGAACATTGCATCAACTTCCAAATTCTTTTGAACTTGCTCAGTCAAAGGGGTTAGAAATTTGGGAATAAAGATGTCCAAAAAGCTCATCGTTAATGAATAATTCATGCTTGGCTCGCTAAGAAGTTTGTATGTCATTCTCTTATTCTTAGTGAGGATATTTTTGACTATTTTTATTAGTGCTTTGTTGAAGGCACTTGATTTATAAATTAATGAATACCACTAATCAATTTTATAGCCCAAATTCGTAGTCCATCCCAATTTTACATTAAACTCTTATTCAAAATTTACACATGTTTTTAGTCTCACGTCGTATGGGAATTTTAAGTAGTTGTCTTTGTATAATGTAAGCACAAATTGCTAGCAACAAATCAAGCTGTGTGATGTGACAATTATATATTCTTATTAAATTTACTTGCATATGCCTTTAAATGAATATTTAAATTAAAAAAGTTTAATAAAATATAAATATATTATTAAAAATGTATTAAAATAAAATATAATATTCGTAGAATCGACCGATTCAACAAAATCGGGATTGGTTCGATGGATTTCTGGTTGAACGGACAATTCAAACCGGTTCAATGCAAATTCGATTTTCAAACTTGACCGGATTGACAACTTAGCTGGTTCACAGTAGAACCAATTAAACCGACTGGTCCGCTTCAATTTTCAAAAGATTAGACAAATGTATACCGCACTACCTTTGTTTTAATTGTGTGACTAATGATTCAAGAATGATGAGCCTATAAAGATTGGACGAAAGGCTTCCTCTAATCGTCCTGATCTTTTGCCATGAAGGCTTCCTATTGTGATACTGAAGCTTCTTCAGACTATTGATATTCTTAAGTAATTTTTAGCTCATCTTGTCGATCTTCATAAATGATTTGTGATGCAAGGTGAGGAACAACCAGAGTTGTATCATGTTGGTCTAAATTTGACGAACCCTCTAGCACTCAACAAATGTGGATTCTAATCAACATAAACTCACCGTTCATGCTTGTCATTTCTTTAGCCAATTTAACTAGGGAATCTGTCTTACTATTTTGAGCTCGAGAGACTCAAGCTAGTGTGACATCCTAAATTTGTTTCACAACCTCAAGAAATTGTTTACGATAATTGGCCAATTCAATCTTACTAATTCTATATATACCTAATACTTGATCTATAACAAACCAAGAAACGTAAGAAAAATTAAGGTTTTGGAACCCTAACTAATTACAATTTCGAGACCCACCACGAAAGCCTTGTATTTAATTGCGTTATTGGTTCAAGGCACAATTATTGAATGAATATCTCATTATGCCTCCATCAAGTGTTATAAAAATAAAACTAATGACAATTTGGGGCTTCAGAAGGTTTGGAGGTTGGGCGGACTTAATTGACGATGCTCTATTAAAATACATCTCCCAAATCAACTGTTTTTTCTTTTTCTTGAATAAGCAGAATCTACTCATTAGGTAGATCGCCATTGAGCATTGAATTTGTAGAAACGGATTTACAGTGAGAACATTTGCTATGATTTTCCCTTTTCACTGCTTTTTAAGGAACATAAGCGATGTCAAATTAGATGAGGATGATTGCCTATCTAGTGAGACGATCGATCAATGCTAGCTTGTCATCAAGAACTGCAGTGGACTGACTTTTAAAATTAAGTCGACTTTGTGAGAGCAAAAATCAATGCCAAGTAATACTTCTCAATCGAAGAAGATTGAATTTGCGCTCCTGGTAATATTTAGCTCATGAAATAGACAATATTTTCCTTGCCTTCCTCATTATATTGCACCAACAATTAGGGGTGTCAATTTCGGGTCACGGGTCGGGTTGAACCCGGAACTGACCCGGCACTATTCGGGTCAACCCGAACCTGACCTGTTTTTACAAACGGGTCAATTTTTCGGACCCGAACCCGACTCGTGATGACGTTTGACTTCGCTCCTTAGATGATTTCCAGCCAGATCAGAAGTAATAACCTTTTGATCGGAAGCAACGACGGGAGTTCGCTCGCTGGCCGACTCCCCGCTCCTTCATTGTTGTTCGACTTCGCTCCTTCGACAACGTTCCCTTGCGATCGGATCGGAAGTTACAACCTTTTGATCAGAAGAAACGACGGGAGTTCGCTCGCTATGAAGGCGTTGAAGCTCCTTCATTGCAGTTCGACTTCGCTCCTTGGACAACGTTCCATTCCGATCGGATCGGAAGTTACAACCTTTTGATCGAAAGAAACGACGGGAGTTCACTCGCTGTGAAGGCATTGAAGCTCCTTCATTGCAGTTCGACTTCGCTCCTTGGACGACGTTCCCTTCTGATCGGATCGGAAGTTACAACCTTTTGATCAGAAGCAACGACGGGAGTTCGCTCGCTGTGAAGCTCCTTCAATGCAGTTCGACTTCACTCCTTGGACGACGTTCCCTTCCTATCGGATCGAAAGTTACAACCTTTTGATCAGAAGCAACGACGGGAGTTCGCTCAGCTCCTTCATTGATGTTCGACTTCGCTCCTTGGACGACGTTCCCTTCCAGTCGGATCGAAAGTTACAACCTTTTGATCGGAAGCAACGACGGGAGTTCGCTCGCTATGAAGCTAACTTTCTCCCTTTCGTGCGCTTCTTCGGGTCAAAACCGGGTTAGTGTCGGGTTTCCGGGTCAATCCGAAGCCGACCCGGAATTTGAAACGGGTTGAAAATCAGGACCCGAACCCAAAATTTTCGTCTCGGGTTCGAGTTGGGTTTTTGGGTTGTGTCAATTTTTGACACCCCTGCCAACAATGATGCTCTGAGGAACTCTTTCACAAAATAAGACGCTTTCCCGAGATCAACAGAGCAAGCACGGGCTTACTTACCAAACTTTTTTGAAGTTGTTGAAGGCTTCCTATCATTCTTTGTATCATTTGAAAGGAGCATTCTTTTTCAACAAGTTTCCAAATGGTTGATATCTACATGATAGATTTGACATACAACTTCAAAAGAATATAAGCTACATTCACAAAGAGTGAAGTTGGCAAATAATTTTGGTTGTGGCATTTTAACGATCGCTTCAGTTTATTAGGGATCAATCTGAATTCATATATAACAATGTATACAAGAAATTTTTCTAAGAAAACACCAAAAACACACTTAAGGAGGTTTATTTTAAGATCAAAATTTCTAAACCTCTCAAATACGATTCTCAAGTCATCAACATGATCTTTGTAATATATGCTTTTGATGACAAGACAACCTTTCGAAGAATCAACTCATCAAAGATACATGTCATAACCATTTGATAGGTAGTCTTAGCATTCTTCAAACTGAAGAACATGATCGTATAATAGAATATGTCGATAGGCATCCTGAATAACATGTGCATTTCATCCTTAAGAACCATTTTGATTTGATCATAATCTAACTATATATCCATAAATGATAATATTTCATAGTTGGAAGTATTATCAATTAGGAGTTCTGATACAAGTAGCGGAAAGTTGTCTTTCGGGCATGTCTTATTGAGATCTTGGAAGTTAATGCAAATGTGAATTTAACAATTCTTCTTCTTTACTATAAGAATATTGGCAATCCAATCGGACCTATTTTTTCTCGGACGAAACCATCTTCTATGAGTTTTTTTTATTTTTGTCATCACATGTTCTTCTATTTCTAGCCTCATTTGGCTTAGAGCTTATTTAACAAGTACTGAATATAACTTGAGAGTTAATATATGAACTACCACTTCAAAGGATAAGGCATGCATCTTAGCATATGTTAAGACAAAAAGTCCCTGAATTTACAGAGTAAAACACTTCCCCACTATTGCATAACATACATTTTTATAAGGACATTTAGTTATAAAAATTTTTAGGCCTTTTGTAGTATTATTATCGTTTCTTTGTGATGCATGTGGACACTTTTGATTTCATCATTTGATGATCTTGACATTAACTCCTTATGTAAGTGTCATTTTTTGAATTCTTGTGATATACCTTAGCATTCTTGTAGGCATTATCTCTCCAACCTTGAGACATTGGAGGAACCAATCAAATTTCTCATCACGGTATTCCCTGGATTTATATAATAAACTTCTTAGTCCACCCCTTTCAGATAAAGGAGCAACATAAAATATTTTTAGCTCTTTAGCATTATGAACCTCACAAGGAGTAATCTCTCTAGAATGTTATGGAGGGAGACGCATAACTATGAATGTATATTTTGAAATCTACAAGCCATTCATTATCCTCGAAAGAATACACTGTACCATGCTTGCTTAAGTAGATTCACAATCATAGATGGAATGAGTTTTTTGCTTTCATTTTTCTTTTAGCCAAGGGTTTTTCTTTGAGTTTGATTGGGATGTCATCATCTTCTTTCATGTCACTTCCTAAGTGAGGAATGACTCTCTTTGGCTTGGATGAGTTACTAATTGTTTTAGGAATAACCGGTGTTGTCTTCTTTCTTCTTACTTCTTCCAACCTCTTTTTTGAATTGCTTTGTAGTCTTGGAGATTAATGCTATGTCTTCAAAAGGTTTTGTTAATTATAGCTTATTTGAAAACAAATATTTCACATTTTCATAAATTCTCACAAATGGACTGCAAAGGATTGTATATCACTTGAACTTGAACTCTTCTCCATCTCTGAAGTACTTCATACATTAGTGTAGAGTTGTCAAAAAAATATCATATCCATGGAGCTACGATTAACCAAAGAGAGCCTTGAATAAAGTGTTTGCATCGACCACATGAAATTTGGTTTCCATATAAAACTTTTCAAATCTGAGAGGGTAAATGAATGATCCCATAATTTTCTCTCTCTCATTAAAGCCGCACACTATCAATTTATCTTGCCCGAGATGTTGAACATTAAGGGACAATGATCTTAATGCTCACATGCTCACAATCATTCAACATCTCTAATTTTCTCTCTTTCATTAAAGCCACACACTATCAATTTATCATCACTTTCTGTTGTGACATACAAGAGCAATTATGCCCTATTATCCCAAGAATAAGATCTTCTTAGGAGAATATGAAGACCGACTCATTCTGGGCTCGTAGAATCTTAGGCAGGCATTTCTTAGCGAAATATGATTTGTATCTCTCCAAATCTTTGAGAGCTTGAATCAAAATCTTATGGAAGTCCTTTGGCATTAAGAGAGATTCATATACATTGAGTTGTGCTAGTATCTTCCTTAGAGTAGATAGGATAAAATATTCATCTATTTAAAGTGGATTTCTTTTAGTGATATTTGGGAATGATTTCTTTGTTGATGGCTATATCCTTCTCATTATCTTTGCTTGATGATCCCTTCTTTGGTGGAAGTGGCATTACTTTGTCACTCCTCAGGTGTGCTTGAATCGCTTCATTTGAAACAAATTCATCCGATAAAGCACTTTTGTCAAAGTCAACCATCACCGCTTCATAAGATTTAGCAAAGGGTTCAAAGTTGATATCCAACCTCATGCACTTCATTTGCAAGGCCATCTAGGGATCTGACTCATTCCCCCAGGGAAGCATAAAATTTTTTCTAAGCTGTTGTCCATTTGTAATACCATCAGCCCAAACTCAAATGTTACTTCCTCAAAATGCCCTTCTTTTACTGATATAGCACCTTTGATTCATCTCCATAGATCATTTTTTATGAAGCCAATGCCACTTGACTCATGTTGAGAGTTTCAGGATGAGCTCGTTGAATTAGAGATCCAATGGAAACACCACTTGGAGATTCAAATCCAAGAAGAGGGCAAACCATAGAGGTTGAGGCAATCTATATGGTGTGGCATGATAATTCGCCCCTCATGAGAGTATGTCAACGACACCACGAGATTGGATCTACTGTTACTGGAACTACCATCCCTCATGAAGAACAAGAATAATATGTTCAAGCAAATATCCAGATTCCTTCTTAGAAGATGAATGAGAAGATGAACAGGAGGAGAATCCTTTATATGCTAACACTACCACATTAACACAGGCGCATAAACAAGTTCAACACTAAATAAAAAAAAAGGATAAAGAAATCTCTAAATTGAATGCCAAGATGATTGAGATTATGGCGCAAATGGGAAATGATGACGTAGTTGATACATAAGAGCATCGCTACAAGCCTTGCTCCTCCCCTCTCATTAACCAATAAGCCACAAGTAGTTCTCCCGCCAACCTGCCAATCAACCCAACACTTAAAGCTTTTGGAGTGCGGAGTGCTCTTGAAGGGAGAAATGAAACAAGTCTGATAGTGCTCCAGCCCACTTAACTTGCAGTAAATAAATCTAAGCCTCTAATGGCCACCCAGCTCAAATCTCTCATTACGCAGCTTGCCATAATAACTTAACCACACACACAGAAATATATATATATATATTGCCTTTGTTATATGCTCCTCTGAGCAGAGAAAAAAAATGCAAAGAAATACAATTGGATTGATTTCAACATCACTGATAATTTGTCTAGCTTTTAACATACCAAGTAATAAAAAAAATGAAGAAAATGATTAGTTACAAAAGCATTAAGCAGGAGCAAGACTTTGACACATAAATCGTACTTAACTTTGAAAAGGAACTTTTAAATGGATTATTGCCGCCTCACCAATTAACCTTTACTTTCCGAGAAAAAAACAAGTGATTGAGTATGTCAGTATCAAATATTAGGCCATCAAACCTTTGCTACAAGGAAAATTTGGTTCCTAACTCATAACCTAAAAGAGTCTTCAGAGTTGTTTAATGGATGACACGTAGCTTGTGCATGCCCATTTCATCCATCCAACAGCCCTAAAAATTTCTTTTGATTTTTTTTCTTTCTCTGAATGAACATACAAATGACATCTAGATTCAACTTTCAAAAAAAAAAAGGCATCTAGACATTACACCTAGCCTATTTTCAGTCACTATACTGAAGAGTGATTTTTTACTCACCAACCACTCAGGATGAGCCCCAGCAAATTTTCAGATGATCATGTCAATACATATCCGTTCATACCAAGAAAAAAAGGCACATAAAAACCAAGGCAATCTGAATTCAATTGAAATCCCACTTGCTAATGTTAGGGTGAAAAATGTAACACAGAGTTAGGATTGAGTTAATGGCTCATTATGGGCACTGATAGTTCATAGGTAGTTAGTGCTTATTAGTTATTAGATTGTTAGTAGGTGTTTAATGAGTTATTAAGAGTCCTTGTAGACATGGATTTATTTAAGTAATTTTGCTAGATCGTTTAATTATTTAGGTGTCTTAAATTTTTTCTTTTATTTCACTTGAATTTCTTTTTCCTGTTTTCTTATTTCTTTTAAATAGGGGTAGTTTGGTAATTGGTGGCCTTTTTGGCCTTAGGCTGCCTATAAATACTTTTTTTTTCTCTGAAAGGGGAGATTTTTTGTTTTAGTTCAATTTCAAGATATCTGAAAAAGGAGGGAGAATTCCCATCCTTGGAGTGGACTTCCCCTAAATCTTGAGAGGAGAGAGACAGAAGGTGTGTAGCGGAGTTCGGATTTCGCCAAAATCATGCCCGTAGCCTCTTTTTGCAATTTCAGCCAACTGTCTTGTGTACAAGACAACAAAATGTTGCCAATTACATTAAAGCCAGCCCCCGATTCATCTCTAGCCAGAGTAGGGTTTCCCCTGAGCTCAGATTCATCCAGCCACCAACGACCATATTTGCTGGCCTTCCCATCCATCCCTAGGTCTGTCCAAGGAAACATCCAACAATTGTCCTCTTGGCAACTTCTGACAAGACCTGCCTCTTCCCTAGGTGATGCCAACAAGCAGGAAAGCAGTCCAGGTATCAAGAACTCCAAGAAACATCTAAGCTGGATGCAGGGAGGTCATTTGGACTACACCAAGCCTAGACCGGGTCTCTGTTGTCTAATTTTCTCCTTCCTAATACCTTCTTTCACCTTGAGCAGCTATCTACTGATTTGTTTTCTTTTCTCTGTTTCAAGAAACAGTACCAACCTCCTCTGGTTGTTTCCCTTACTGTTTTTCCTTCCAGAAATTAGGGATAGCTGTTTTTGGCTACAACAAGGGTTGCATGGCAGCAGGCCAAGAAATTCATTAGGAAATTGCAGATCTACAATCGCATAGAATTTTTTTCATTGAAAAAAATTCTATATCTCCTGATTTATTTGATGTTGTTCTATTTCTTTTTATATCTCTAGTTCTTTGTTTGATTTTAAAGAGTTTTAGTCATTGGTTATTAAGGTCTCATGTTGGGTTTGGAAAATTCAATTGGAGGGTTGTTCTTTTTGAATTTTTATGGTTTTTTGAGCAATCTTGTTTCCCAACTATTTCCTCGGTGTCATTTGTTTATAAAAGTATTCCCCTTTGAAAAATTTGGGCATACAAATGAATGAATTGAGCCAAGCTATGGCGCGCTCTCTTCCCCAAGAATATTGGAGTTGTGGGCACCTTTGATTTTCCCGTTAGCTTCTTCATTTTGCTAATAGGATTGTAACAACTACCTATAATACTTGGTTTCCCCAAAAGAACTTTAGCTCTCATGTATCATGCCTAAACTTAATTTCATAATAAATACCACCTAACTGCTGAAGCAGATTTCTCTTGTATTGTTACTGCTAATTTAGCAAGTCCTAAATCTGAGCTCAAAGGGAAACCCTACTCTAGCAGTTAGAAAAGTGTACTATGCTATTCATGTTGCGAATCTGGATTCAAGAACTATAATTTTGATGATAGCATACCTTTTTGTTTCTGTTTGAGTGTCTAACATTTCAGATTCACAAGATCAATTGCAATTCAAGCAAGCTCAAGATCGAGTCAATCCGTTTGTGTTCTCAGGTTCAATGTAATTTTTCATCTTTTTTTAGTCAAGTGTAATGTAACGGATCCCCAAGCTAAGTAACCTTGCACACACACTCAAGAGGAGAGTTTTAGTGAGTTAGAGTTTCTATTCAAATTTTGTTCAAATCGTCCTGAACGATATTCACATCGTCCTAGACGATTCATTGAAAACAGAAACCTTAATTAGGGCAATCATGCTAAGTCGGTCTAATTAAGCAGATCGTCCTAGACAATACACCCATCGTACAGGACGATATGCTCAAATCAGAAATTCTCAGCCGCCAGACTAAGTTAGGCAAGTTTTTATTTTTAGAGACTTGGTCTAATCGTCTCAGACGATACGTGTATCGTCCTGGACGATCCATTATAATCATGCCTAAATTAGTCAGGTGATTAAGAAAAGTAATTAAGGTTTGAGTGATTCGATCATATCGTCCTGGACGATCAATTGGAAATCCTGACCGTCCAGAGCATTTCACCTGCACGACCCGAACAATCCTCTGAACGATATTCTCGATTTTGAACTAATTGCACGGGACGATAAAAATATCGTTCGAGACGATCATGCCATTTTGTAATCGTCCAGCATGGTTTGACTGTACGACCCGAGGAATCTGCTGGACGATTTTGGTCTTTTTGAACTAATCGTACAGGACGATATACGTATCGTTCTGGACGATCAAGTCATTTTCTTCAGATCGTCCAGGCTTTTCTCCTGGACGTCTCGAGCTGTCTTCTGGACGATATTCTTGGTTTGAACTAATCGTCCCAGACGATCACAGAATCGTCCCGAACGATATGAACAGAATTGTCTTCTAATCGTCCAGAAGAACCAGATTGTCCAGACCAAAAGGGACTGATTTACACTGATCGTACAGGATGATCTAAGGATCGTCCAGAACGATATTTGACGACCAATTGAAATTTAAGGCAATTTATGAGCCCTACTATTTAAGATCTCTTGTCTTCTATCATTGAGATCTTTTACCGTTGTCCTTTCCTGTGAGAGACTTGAGAAGGAGAGAGAGAGCTTGGGAGAGAGAGAGAAGATCTTGTGAGGGAAAGTTTGTGAGGTGTTCACAAAGGTTGCTCCAAGCAAGGATCTAAGTCATCTTCTCCGGTCGTCGTCTCTTGTCCTTGGTGTCTCTGTGGAAGGATCGTTTGCAAGAAGATCAAGGTTCTCTGCCTACTTCAGGTGGAAGCGAAAGGACTCCAGGTTCTCTGCCTACTTCAGGAGGAAGCGAAAGGAGTCCGGGTTCTCTGCCTCACCGGGCTGGTGGAAAGGAGTTTTGTACAGGCTTCTCCGCCTTGCTGTGGGAGCAGAAGGAGAGTCACTTAGTGTTAGTGCAATACCCGGAGGGGAGGCTCCAGGGAGTGGACGTAGGTCAAGTTGACCGAACCACTATAAAATATGGTGTGTTCTTTCTGATTATTTTTCGCACTTATTTTTCTGTTGATGATTGTGATTATTATTTTGTTATTGTTGAATATCTGCACATCATCGTGAAACTGTAAACGTTTTAAAACATTCAAAAAGATTTTTTAAATCATTTTTGCTCACGAATTTTTAAAATTACCAATTCAACCACCACCCCCCCCCCCTCCCTCTTGGTTAGCCTTGGGCTAATTTATAAGGGCTTAACATCCCTAACGAATTTTCAATTCACAGTACAAACTTGAAGCTAAAGTGGTGTATATAAATGATTGAGTCAAAATATACAAAGTATTGTTTAAGTAAATAGGAACTTTCTCAATGTGCATGTAAGTGCCACTTCGGCTAATATTAGAAAATTTGTTATTTCATATGAAAACAAAAGATGTCCATACTCATTATGTGCATGTTAAGAATCTGGAATTATAGAATTTTGTATAATACACTGAAAATTTTAAAAAGGATGCACTCTGTAATGATGAGGGGCCATTAATTATTCTTTGCTTAAGTACGTTCCTCCGCATATTTTCAACACATGAACATGAAAGAAAAGCAAAAATTTGGTGTTGCAGGGTCAGTCCAACCCTGTTGAAGCTACGGAATACACAGAATGTTTACATTCATGATAAAATCTTATCTGGCAGGATAATTTCTACCATGCTCTAATAACATAAGACAGGACAATTATTGCTGAAGACATGTCTAGAAAATCATGTATGATTTTGATGAAACTAACGTCATGGTGCAGTTCCCTGTGGTAAGAACAAGGTTGAGCTTAAATTTGCCTCCTAGTACATACAATTGAGCTAGCAATAAGAGCCACATCAATCCTTTCCAAGAAAATCACATCCAGACACAGATGCCAATCTCATAGCACTATCCCAGAGTCGGCCTCACCTAAGTCCTAGGAATAATATATTCCGGAAACATTTCTAAATATAAATAGAGACCGATTGCTTCAGGGTTGAGTCAAACCATACCTTAGCGATTTTGATCTCGTCCTCGAGCTCGTGGAACCTATTATTCAGTCTGCCAAACTTGTTGATGTTCAGCTGATCCTCCCACGTCACTTCGACCTCCGATCCCGAACCCTTTTGCTTGTACCATTAAGAAATCGGGAATTCAACCATCCAGAAAGCGATTCACAACAAGATCGACGGAAAGGTTTAAGGGATCTAGTTTTCCAGGGATTACCTGCTGCATTTTGGAATGTACTCTAAGTCGCTTCGGTTCTTCTCGATTTCTTCGTCTACGTGGAAGCTACGGTCTCTCTCCCGTACGAAGACAGCTTGAGCGATGATTAGGAGAGTTGGATTACGTCTACGCCGGCCGGTTCAGAAAGAGGCTGCGGCTCTGACAGAGCAGGCGGCAGCGTCGGACGGAGGCGGCTGGCGAAATATCGCGAAATGGCGAGGGTGACGAGGAGGAAGCGGAAGCGGCGGTGATGGCTGGGACAGTCGTCAGCGATTAGGTTAGGGGAATTTCACTTTATATACTCACAGGTAATAGAGAGAGTTCATTTGGATTGAATCATTGAATTTTGAATTATCTTCAATAAGGATCCCTATTGTCTTGTACTTAAAAGATTATTCATTAATAAAAGAGGAATTTATATATATATATATTATTTTATTTCATATTATTTATATATTTAATACTTAAAATTTTAATATTATATTCTTATCACTCATATAAAATTTTAATATTAAATAGATCATTCATATATTTTATTCTTATCACTCATATCACCCTATAAACATTAATATTTCATTTCATGCACCCATATTTATTTTATGAATGATAGGCACGTAATATTAAAATTTTAAGTATTATATATATATATATATATATATATATATATATATAATATTTTAAAATCATTTTGTTCATAATAATTATCTAACACCAAATGTAATGATTTAATTTTTTAAATATTTATTTCTAAACAATTATTAAATGAATTTTGATAGATTTAATAATTGGGAAAATACTTTTCTGCCCTTTATTCAATAGGATTCTCTCAACCAGTTAAACTGATTTTGTAGTCTCTCCATTGTTATTTTAAATTCTAAGCATTTTTTTTATCATTCTAATTTGCATGGAATATTTGTCATTAATGCTTAAATTAATATAAAATTACATTAGTGATTTTTTTGCATTTTTATTAAATATAATTAGTACTAAAACCTAATATAAATACTCTTACTATTGTATGTTGAATACATTACATCAAATATGAAATTAGGATGAAAATTAATTTGCAATTACATTCTTAATGAATCCAAAATTATGAGCATTAATGATTTTGTCATTTTGAATTGTAAATATTGATTAATTATTTTTAATTCCTATAAAAATTTGGCACTCAATTCAATCCATTTAATTAGCCAAGTTTTGGATTGCCAAATAATTCTAAATATTAAGAAAGCCTTTTAGAAGCAAATGAGATTTTTTCAAATAAAAATTTTATTATAAAATGATGTTAAAATAAATAAATAATTTTATTTGAAAATTAAAATATCAAAATCTAAGTAGATAGAGAATGATCACTCTTTCTTGAACTTAGGACTAATTATCATATCCTAAGTGAAATATTAATTTTTTTTTTACTGAAACATCCTATATTGTAAAAATAGATCAATTTTGAATATTTTTTTAATAAAAAATTATGTCAAAATATTTTCCTCAAAAACACATCAAAATGAACTTTAAAACCGTCCGATATATGTTGAGATTGGTGCTATTCATGATATTACATACAACACCAATCTTAATCTTAATGTAAATAAAATTTCTTTGAATTAAATTTATTCTATCATGATTTTTTTATAAAAAATGTTAATTAAATAATATTATTCTTTGAATTGTAATGTTATTTAAATGTACTGCTATTTAATATATTAATTTTTTGAGACTCATCCTAAGCAAATTTTTTTCCCAATTCAAACAGTTAAAGCAGAAGGACGAACAAACTGGAGACAAAAGTTCTATATAAGTAGAGGAAGCAGAGATTCAATGTTAAATTGTGGCAAACGAAGCAGAGAAATGGAAGGCATTTTGTTGATCAACAAATCATTAGCTGAATTACAGATATAGAGTTTGCTGCTAACCTAGTTTTGTCTCTTGCCACCAGAGCTTTCAGGATCCCAACCAGAAGTATCCCAGCTGCAGATTCTCTGCTGAAGATGCTCCAAGCTGGCCACCCGTTGCATGGATGGTGGTCTTCCCATAGCACCATGGCCGGCGTCGCCGTCCGGAGAACCAGCAGGTGTATTCTCTGGAAGGCAGTTGTTGATTCCCTGGAGCGTTGCAGGCGCGAAGAAGCGGCTCGGGTCATCCTGTATGGAAACAGCAGCATCAGAAGTTACTTCGGACGGGCTGCCGGTGAAAGGAATGCTGACTGATGAAATGTCTGACATGGTTGGGAACATAGGACTTATGCCAGTTACTCTCTTCACTGTGTCCTCAGCCATCTTTACCTGAACAAACATGGAATAATCTGATTTATATGTGAAAGATTCAGTTTGGTATGAAGGAATTGAAAGAGGGGAAGGGGAAAAACCGAAAAAGTAAGAGAAAATGGAAGTGGAGTATAATATAGAAGTAATTAGACAGATGTACACAAGTGCTTAAGGGGCCAACATAACCATGTGGAACATCCATCATATCTTCCCTTCCGCTAGTACCAATGGGATACTCTCGTAGTGAATGTTAGTCCACATGAAAGCTTCTTTGTTTTTCTGGATAATTGAGGGCATCCAATGCGGAGCATATGGGACGAAATTTTTCCGTCGACCAACGAGCCACTGCTCGATCCGCATGAAGGTTTCTAGAACATGAAATTCTTAATGTTCCTGACAGAAGTTCTCATCAAGATCATGAAATCTATACAATCTATCATGCCTAGCATTGTATTTTCAGGCTTACCATTCCGTTAAGTATGCGAGTAGATTGTTAATTATTTAACAAATTGTCTATGGATAAACAATATGATCCAAATAACTTCCATTGTTTTATTAGAGGAGAAGTGGATATAGGTAACCTCAGTTCATAAGATTTGTAATATATACAATAGGTACATATTGTCACCAAAAAATCATCATCAATTGAAGAAACACCCGAGATAGGAAAGAAGATAGAGGTAGATTCAATTTTTAATTCATCATTAATTGATTCAATAATAAATAAATAAATAAAAAAGATATCCTACTTATAGAAATAGGATTTGGAAGATAAAGATCAAATCAAATTGAATTCAAAACTAATCCTAAATAGTTCAAAGCAAATTAATGCTGTTTTCAAATTAAAATGAATTAAAATATATACGGTGACTAATTGTTTAGGGTTTAGGTTCTCTTGGGTCTGAAAAACTCTCCTCTTACAGAGTTGCATAGAAGGCCATTGTTAAGAAGTATGGTGTCCCTGATGGAGGTGGTGGTGCAATTAATTCATGTACACCATTCTACACATCTTTAAAGATAAAGAAGAGATAACACCAACAAATGCGCACAACACAAATCCTTACTACTAAATGGAGCGGTAAACAAAGGTGTTGCAACTAGTAGGCTGCTCACAAACTAATGAAAGATTGAAATTGAATGAAAAAATAGCATTGGGCATGTCCGATATAGGGATACAGAGATATCAAGAATGCAAACACTGAACATATGAAGTAGTGTGAAAATAAGTTAAGCCGAGTGAGGGCATGATCGTTTTGACCGCAGCAGAGTGGCTGAACAAGAAAGTGATGGATCATACGACGAATTGTACGATGTGAACACAATAAAAAAAAGGATAACGCATGGGCTTTTGAATGGTCATGAATGGGTTCTAAAAGAATAAAGTGATAGGAAATAGTCGTAGAAACAGAAAGCGATTGCTAAAATCAGAATTTCAGCAATCTCGTCAAGCAGATTTTGAGAATTTAATGGAGGAAAACTAGAAAAACACTCTTAGGCTTTGTTTGTGACGGCTTTCTAATATAAAAAATAAAATTTTTGTATTAAAAAGTTGCTTTAAAAAGCAATAAGAAAGCCGTCCCAAACGAAGCCTTAATTGAATAGTAGATGAAAGAAAATAGCAAAATACAATTGATCCTCAATTCGAGAGGAGGATCTATCTCTCCCAAATCTCTAGACGTCGTCGCTAAGGCCCAAGAACATAAAAAAACCACCCAAAATTCAGAAAACTCAAGATAATCCTAACTCTAATTCCAACCTCCTACATAAAGCATACAAAATAACTCCCAAAAGGACTAAATAGCCCTCCTAATTCAACTTTCCCTCATAATCCCTCCTTCTCTCTCTCTATTTAAGCCGTGGGCCCCACAGGAGGGAGGTGGAACCCACCAAGGGCGGAAACAGCAGGCTTACGCCTGCTGTATACTAGGGGCCGGCCCAAGTGTTAGGCTGGCTAGACCGGTCCCTCCTGGACCGGACTATCACAAAGCGTGCTCAAGATCTCGAGCAAATGGAGCAGACTACAAATGAAAAAGAATACGTGTGAATCACAATGCAGATGAATAAAAATGAAGCATGGAGAAATTGAGATTAAATTAAGTGTCACATCACGTACATGAATCACAATGTAGAATCATAAGTTTAGATAGAGTAGGGGGGTATGAGATCATGAATGATAGAACTCGTTCAAATCAAAGAAAGGCAGTAAGAAGAAAGAGACTCGAGAGAAAAGAAAATAAGAGGAATATTCAATCTGGAACAAAGACAAATCATAGATACCCCATTTTTAAAAATATGATTTATAAGATCAGAACAAGTAAATTGAATCAAATTTAATCTTATCTAATCCTAAAAAATTCAAAGTTCAAACCAAATATCATTAAAAAAAATTTAATGCTAATTTTAAATTAAAATATAGGTTAAAATTCTAATAAAATAAAATAATATTAAACCTAATTTTGTGCGATGCATAAAAAACCAACAAACATAAAGAACTTTCTAGACTAATTAGAATCTAGTTTCTCAAAGTAGAACGAGAAACAACCAACAAAATAAGAGGAAAGAACAATAACAAGATATACTATATTACCATATATCTGGTTAGCACAAGTGGCTATTCAGTCATTGGGTCTTGTCGATCAAATCAATCAAAATTAAACCAATCAAACCACGTGTCTTAAAACATTTTTCTTCGATCTAAATTGAAATTTATGGAGAACTGTGGTTATGTTACACCTTTGGGTTCTTGTTGGAAATGTTCAGATTCTTTGAACTACAAATGATCATGCTGTGTGCATCTAAACTATTGAGTAAAACTAGCATGACAAGACCTACATCAATGATGAAGTTGATATAAATCTTGAAAGCATCTCTTCAACACACTTCCACCCTTGTATACTCATGGTACGTTATAGCAGGCCACCTATAATTGCTAATCAAGCTCTGTGAATATTACGAACCGAATCCCATCAACATTGGCAAGTTGGGTTCACCGGTAAACTCAAAATAATGGAACAATGAAATCTTAATCCGATTTCCTCCATCTCCACAACCATTCCCCATGCAATTAAATTCAATACCAAGTCCTAGAGCCAAAATCTAAAGCAACGCCTTAATTGATATTGCTCTCCTATGAGCAGAAGGGGTAACTTACTATTGAGGATCCTAGTAGAAAATCTCTATCTAAAATCCAAAAAATCCCTGATCTAAAGTAAGGGAAACTATGGTTTGAAAAGCTAATCTACCTCAATAGAGACTTCTATCAAGCCCCCTCTTACACATCAAGAAGGCTTGAGGAATGGATGATTTTTCCTGAGTGATCATTAAATTCAAGTTGTCTTCCTTCAGGAACCTTTAAAATTTTAAAAAGAGAAAGATAAAGTTGTAATTTTATAATGCATTGAAACTAACGTCTATAAAATAGAAATTTTGAGATGTTTTAGCATTAATCCAATCTTCAGTGTTTTATTTAACCTTATTTCATAACCATATTGCTGATTCTTTGCATGCACCGCTTTTTTCATCTCCTTGTGATTTACATGCAACATCTTGTCAAACAATTCTACCTAATCTATTCCTAAAGCTATTTTATAATGAAATTGTGTTCATTACTAATTGTGGATTCCATATATATTTCGTGCACTTGTGAGATAGACCTATATGTTTTTTTTTTTGAAAGTTAGATGGACCTATTTGTTGGATTACATCAGAAAGCGCAATATGTGTATGGATTTGCTTAATGAACATCAAATGCTAAATTTATTAGAGTTGAAAAGCCGAACCATTTGATGAGGGTATGTAGCTACCACTCCATTCATTTCTTGGAGCCATCGGATATGTGGGTTTTAGTAGTGCGCAACTATCAGCAACTATAGTGCGAAATATTTGGTGTGGATGTTGTAGAGAGCATTTCTTGACCATCCTTGTACCTCAATGAGTTTATTAAGGGATTTTTTTTAAATGCTGGATTAAGTTGTACAATTATTCTTTGGGCATGTGTGGAAGAATTCATCGAAACAATAATTATGAGTTTGACAACTTGGGGAAAAGTTGTAGATAAAAATCTATAAATACATTATTTGAGGCATTTAAACATTCATTTTTTTATCAATAAAATTTCTTCTTTCCACTTCGAACCTCACGAGTGCCTATTGGATGTAATATTGCTTCAATTATAATATAAGTACGATAAACAATTTCAAGGGAAAGACATTTTCTTCCATCAGCATGAGGCCAAAATTTTCTATATTATGATGCCTTTTTTTATCTATTTTCTTCTAAAATGTTAGTTATTAGTGTAGCAAGAGTTCTAATTTTGGCCAACCACAGTTGGGATTTCAATTACAGTAATTTTTTTTGTTCATTGGTTTTCCGGAGTTAGAATTTCTCGTTTATTTCTTTGAGTCACAGTTAGAATTTCTCATTGATTTCCTTGAATTTAAGTGATCATTACATTATTGTTTTGGATAAATTTCACATATTGAGTTTAAACCAAAAAAAAGAATTTTTTATATATTTAATGGTCTTTTGTCTATAAATCCTAATTTCTTGTCTGACCAATATCCACAACATCATCCTAATTGCATTAAAATCCCTAGACCAGCAAGCGTCCTACATCATGAAGACTGCAAAATCTAACAGGAAGCCCTATTAATGCAGCATTTTAGCCGTTAGATAAGGTCGCACTTCAGAGTTCAACATTTTTAATGATCTTTGGTCTACAAATCCTAATTTCTTGACTGATCACTCCACAAGATCATCTAATTATTGCATTAAAATTCCTAGACCAACAGACGTCCTACATCATGAAGAATACAAAATCTAACATGTAGCCCTATTAATAGGGTATGTTAGCCGTTAGATGAGATCGCACTCCTAAGTTCAACATTTTTCAAACTTAAAAACGAACAAACACTAGAAATTTTCATTTGCGTAAGGAAAATGGTGAAAGTATTAAAACTCAAACATTAATAAAGCCATCCAGAACCTCTAAAATGAACCTAAGTTATTTGGAAATTTGACAAAAAAAAAACGCAAATTTATCATCCTCAACATCCACAAGTGGAAAGAAATATAAATAATACAAAAAATGATAACACAGCAAAGTAAAGAAGCTCAGTGTACTATCATGAATCGCATGTGTGTTACCTTAGCTCTCAACGTCTCAACATCTGCTTTAAGGATTCTATTGTCCACAGCAGCCTCATTGTACTTCTGGTTTACATCAGTGAGACGCTTCATTAGCGTTGAGTTTTCAACTCTTAATTGTGAAACCTATGCAGCATGAGTCACTTTTAGTTAATGCAGAATAATTATTCATAGAAGATAAAGAGCAATCACAAAATTCAAAATTTATAAAAAATTATTAGATCAAACCTGTGTCTCAAGCTCACTTAAATGCGCTTGTTTTCTTCTTCTAGAACGCCTGGCAGACTCCCGATTTGAAAGCATCCTAATAATAAGTAAAAAAATCAATGCCCAGCAAGACAGACAGATTTGTTAGCTAACTACGGATATTCGTTCCATAAATGCTAATATGGAAGCGGATTCAAACAATAATGCAGATATGCAGCAAAATATAGAAATTTAATATAGGTGCCACAAAAAGCTTTGCATATGTTAAAATAGCACCAAAATTTTCACGTTGATCAACCAACCCAGCTGAATAAGTGGCACTTTGCTGAAGAGCATGATAAATGGTACAAGCCATACAGCACTTCAAAACGTAGATAGACCAAAATCATGCAAAGCAACGTTATCAATGGCTATGCAACAGGCACAGAAAAACATCACTTGAATGCACTGCATGCAAAACCATATATATATATATATATATATATATATATATTACAACAACCCTTGCTTGAAATTTCCAGCTTAAAGCAAATAGCTATATTTACCGTAGAATTTAGAGAATTGTGGTATCCTTCTTTTAGTATTGAACATGTGAGATTACATAACTATCATTGACAGAGAAATTTTACCATTTCTTCGTACCTCGAAAATGTATATGTTCTCATCAAATATGCCGAGTCGGAAGGTTTTATTTGTACACATTAAAAATTTGAGCTAAAATCTGGATCTCGGGGTCAAACTATAGAACGTAAATGCCATATGTACCTCCTAAAACGCTTTGCATCAGAAGGGTCCATATTTTCAGCTGTCTCTGCTTCCCCATCAAACTCATCATCATCAGACTGCTCTCTTGAAGATCCACTAGTTCCTGTTCTACCCTGAGAAAAACCTGAATTCTGCTTAAGGGGCATGGCTGGAACTACACCTGTCCCAACACCTGCATAAATAACTTAGCAACAAACCCTACTACAACAGATGCAAAAGCAATAAAGAGCATCTGCCATCTGAATGTATCACGAAAAATGGTAACAGCATAAAGATCAGATGAACTAAAGTAGCTATATAATGCACCAGGCAGATAATGCTACGCATGGCAAATAATGCTACGCATAGCAGATAAAGCAACTGTAAGATAACTAAACAGTTGAAAAAAAAAAAAAAAATTCAGTTCATTAAAAAACTTCACATATGCTTCTTTACCAGAAATTAGATCCTGAGCCAGCAATAGATTGCCACGAACAACTCCCCACTCCACCAACCCACCCCAACCTCCCACCTTGCCCCAAAAAAAACCCTAGGTGCATCCCATTCTCGGCTTGATCTCACATCTCTCAGCACCTCCGCTCACTTGTTGCCCTCAAGACCTAAGTCGCACTCTCTTCCTTTCACTCAACACCACTTTCACTCACACTGAGCTCTCTCTCATGTGTTCCCTTACTCCCTTGCAACTCCAATGCCCAACGCCTCTCCCACTCACTCCCTGCACCTCAACTCCTAGAGATGTGCCTCCCACATGCAAATCTTTCCAGCTCTAGCATGCTTCATGCCACTCCCAGCGACCCTTCTATGTCACACTGCCAACATATGTTTCTTTCCTAAAGCCTAGCCTTTGGTCTGCCTAGTGATTCAACTCCATATTCTTTTCTCTGGCAATGCCAAACATGCAATCAGACTCCTATTCCAATAAAAGCACGGCTTTCAAAAAACTTCGAGTTCTACAACCACTATCACTCAACCTTGCCACCTAACCTTAGCACTTGGATACATTGGCTCAGCAAGCATGAGTTTATTTGGCTTATTCACTTGATCTCACACTAGGTGACACCTTTACACAAAAATGCAATAATAAAAAAGTTTAAAGAACACTTGATCCTTGATTTGGTTAGATTGAAGGACTGTCTATGTATGATCTGGTTCATATGAAGACCATCAATCATTGATTTTTTATCCAACTAGGGTTGAAGACCATCATCCATGTCATTGATCTTCGATCCGACTATAGTTTGAAAACCTCCGCATCGTCAATCTTTGAACTAGCTAGGGTTGTCTTTCTTTTTTGATCTTTGATTTGGATCCAATGAGTGATATAATTCTCTTTGGCAATGTTTAAAATTGCGTAATCGGGTATTGAGGCGTTTTTCATTCGTGAGGCGAGGCGTAAGCCTCAAGGCGTTTTGAGGCGTAAGCCTCAAAATCAAAAAATTGCGTAAACATAAAATGATAAATTTTTTATATACTACTGAGTAAATAATATAAAATATAATGAGTAAATAATATAAAACATAAAAAAGGCACAAGATATGAAGTGAAATCAAAATATCCCAATAATAAGACAACATGAAATATACTCAAAACAAACCCCTAAACATAATGCTTCACTTATTGTAAGAGTAATTTTGAAGTTCTGCTTATTTTTAAAGTTCGTAAGTGATTTGTATTGTAAAATTTTCAGTGATATGTATTACAGAAACTATGTGAGAAATGATTTTTTTTAATTTTAAGAGGCGGACGCCTCTAAAACATGAGGCGAGGCGCACCTCAAGGTGTGCCTTAGTGAACTTGAGGAGTACACCTCAATACCAGCTCTCATTGTATAGGCTTTGAGGCTTAAAAGTTTAAAATTGCATTGAGGCGCGCCTCTTATTGCGCAATTTTAAACCATAGGTCGAGGCAGTCGAGAGGAAGTTGTTGTGGCTCGGGGTTGCATTAAGGCGTGATTTGTTTGGGGCTTTAGTTTAGGATTTAGGTAAGTTTTAACAAAAAAAAATATAAGTAGGGTGAGGCGTACCGCCTCACGCCAGCGAGGCGAGGCGCTTCTCAAGGCGGGGTTCAACCAAGTTAAGGCGCAAGCCTCATAAAAAGGTTCAAGGCGTAAGCCTTAAGGCGTTTTTCAGTGGAATTGCGCAAAGGCGGGCCTCAAGGCGAGCCTCATATTGCGCAATTTTAAACAATGCTCTTTGGGCATATGACTGAAAAGCCAATGGTGGTTATAAAACTACTAACAGATAATGAATATAGTGGTCGTTTCACGATTCAAGTGTAATTGACATGTTTAATACTTTTATCCGGTCATCAGAAGAGGGATAAATTTCCTTATTTCATCTGAATCATGTGCACATAAAAAACCAGACATGTGCGCAAATAAGTTAAAGAAGAAAAAAGTTGTGTGGGGGCACGGCCATAGCTTATGGAAAAAAAATTCTTTTCAATTGACTAATTAGCATGTAAAGAATTCATAATTAAGTCAAATAATATAGATTAATGAGGAACATCATTGGAGTACCCTTGTCATGTCCTTAAGAAAATTGCAAACAAAATAATTTCAAAGGAAGTGACCAATGTCCATTGCTAATAGATGAGTTAACATCAATCTCAAAAGCACTTCTTTGACGCCCCTACATTTCTAACCCAGTTTTCTTGGGATACCTAAATGGAGGAAAATCATAGTTATTAATCAAGCTCCTTGGATGATACAGCTCATAGTCTGCGAAACATTCTCACGAAGCTCTTATTGTTATTATGGCAGTCGAAGTTAATTTGTCATCCTTGATAAATTAGGATGGTTGATGGACGGATGGTTGCTTTGAACACATAGTGGATATATATATATATATATATATATATATATATATATATATATATAGTAAAAGATTGGACGGTCTCATTTTAAAGATTGGACGATCCCTCGAAATAGTTGAGGATCATTTTGATACTTTTCTTCTTTTTTTTTTTTTTTTTGACTAACAACTATTAAGTCATTTCATTTTTATTTAAAATGTATTCGAATATATACACTACTTAAAGAATTAGTTCAGTTTAATATGCTCCTCGACTATTTAGTGGATCCGAGGGAAATCTAGTAATTGCCAAGATTACTCTTGGGCTTCCGAGAAACTTCCTTACATGATGGCTCACATAGTTGGTTGACATTAATATTCATATGTTTCAGAGAAGAACAAAGGACCAATAAAAGTTTTTTACGTCCAAAAGTTGTATATTTTAAAACAATCACTAAACAACTCGTATCATGTTGCAGATACCAGAAAATGTGTACTGTTGCTAGCGTACCTTTGACTAGAGCTTCAGATCCCACTGGTAAAGAATCTGACAAGTGTGGGCTGTTGTCAGCTAAAGAAGAATCCTGAAGCAATATGCCAGAACCCTGTAAAAAGAACCGAAGTTATAGCACAGCCCACATTCGACACCCCGCACTGGAGCATACTAACCAAAGGCAAAAATAGTGAACAAGAAACGTCATGAAATAAGATAAGGAAAAAAAACCCAGGGGAAGGAGCAGTTACCGTAACAAAGTAGAACTATATATAATTGTATATAATTGTTGGAAATCTGAAAATATACACTTTGCATGCGTTGACACAAACAAGCTGACGATCTGAGCCGTGTCTTTGGTTTTTTTCTTTTAATACAGTTTCACGATGTACTAGTTTATTTTGGCATAAGCATGCTTATGATGATGATCCCTATAGAGATCAAGTTATGTTCTCTAATGTATATGATACGTCAGGGGGCCTACCTTGTGGGGCCCAGGAGAGTTAATATTCACTATATTTTTTTTTTTTTAAGAAACCATGGGAGAAATAATTAGGAAAGTTTATTTAGGGAAAGATGACTGATTTGAATTAGATTTAGGAGGGAATTAGGAAGGCTTTATTAAGAGAAAGAGGCTGATTTGGGGGCTGATTTAGATGAAATCAATTAGGAGATGTTTCCTAATTAAAGAGGGTATATTTGGGGGCTGATTTGGAGGGGGTTAATTAGAAAATATTTCCTAATTGAATAGGGCTGATTTGGGGGGAATTAATTAGGAATTGTTTCCTAATTGAAGAAGACAGATTTAGAGGCTGATTTGAGGACTGATTTGGGAAAAAAAATAATTAAGGAAATATAGCATGTAAGATAAAAATGTGCTCATAAGAGAATGGTAGATCACATGTAAGATAAAAACGTTATCTTCCACTTCAAACTTAACAAGAAGATTTGTAAGATTCAAATGAACCTTGTTGTAGAAATTCAAATGCTCTTGCAAAAAAGCACTTTCCATCACGCGGAATGCAAATAATCATTGCTTCAGATAGAATTATTAGCGCCAAAATCTTCATGCTGCGAGATTTCAAGCCTTCCTACATATCCTGAGCAATACTCTGATATGTTACATTCTGAATAACTTCGCTTCTTAAACATTAGGATGCTCAAATTGAAGGCCTTCTTATTCATCTCCTTTTTCTCCTTGTATGTAAGTAGGGAATTATCCTCCTTTAAAGACTTAAGCAATTACTCCATGGGCAAAGACCCTGTCATCATCATTTTAAAAATTATAAAATTACTATTTATTATAGTGTTGGTGGAAGACTTCTATTCAGTGGAGGGCACTACGACCTAGGTGAAATCAAGCTTTAATGCCAATTGAATAAATATCAAAAGGACCAAATCACTTTCCTTAAGAGCGCCAAAGAGAGAAATGGGATCAACCTAGGACAAAGAAAAATAGCAACACAAAGTATGATAGGAAATAAACAACTAACCACATAGACAAGAACAACAAAATGTACATAGTTCAGCCAAAAATAACTAGTATCCATGAGGCAAGGAGGCATAACTAATTCAGCATCAAAAAGTTTAAAAGAGAATAAAATAAGAGCAGCAATATATATACCAAACACTCTTCTCTAAAATCTAGGAAAGGGGAGAAAGGAACAGATCTAACCAAACTAAAAGGAACATTTCAGATAAAATATAAGAGAATAACAACTCCTCTCAACAAATCACCACAAGAACCAAGGATCTTCCTCCTTAGATATCATGCCTTATAATCTCGAATGAAGACGCACCTGATTGCTCCTTTGCTGCACTTTTGATCTTCATCCACTCTATTTTGAAATCTTTTTATTATTGCCACAAATAGATGAGCAAGAAAAATCTTTCATCTCCTTAACTCTCACTCACTCGCATCTCACTCACTTGCTCACTCCCTTTCTATAGTTCATTAGCATGCACAAAGTCGCCAAGATTAGAAACTAATCTTAAAGAGAGACTAAGCCCTTACGGATTTGATATAACTCCTAGCATACTCATTGGATGATTCAAAATATACAAAAGCAATAGTTTCCATTTACATATTTATTACGGAGAAACGAAATATTGAAATAAAAATCTTGATAGATAGTAGACACAAAATACAAACATATTTAAATTCAAGCACCCGTCTCTCAAAAAAAAATTACACAACCCAAGACCCCAGCTTATTAAACAGATGATTCACCACCCCACCATAGGTAAGAAATATGGTTTTTGCTTGTTGCGTAATAACTTTCTCATGAAAACAATGTTAGATAGCGCCCATTGTGACTAAGGTTAGGGGTTCTAATGGAACCAACAACCCTCTTAGATACAAGTAATGTCAGATAAAAGCACTGAAGAAAACCTTGCTAGCTTCGTCATATATTGATACGATGTAAACCCAACAAATTAAGTGTTATCGGTAGGGCTTCTCCTTTCTATAAACTTGATTGAAAACATGCAATCAAAAGTTTAATTTACAAAACAAACTCAGACTCTGTCCCAATACAGACTACTTGCGTGGCAGCAACAGATTTAGAAAGAGAAGGTTACCCAAATAATAAAAGTTTGTGGAGCAACAGGAGGCGCTTGCAGCACAGTGGCCGCAAAGTAACACTAACAGGACCATGAGGCAATTGCATGATTGTATTGCTAGATTGCTAAAGGAAGCTATAAAAAGCGTAGCAAATTTTAGAAGCGTAGCAAATTTTAGAGGAAGCAATTTGTTCTACTTCTATTAGAGGTTTCTTCCATTTCTCACAAATTTAGATATCAACAAACTTCTGCTTATTTCAATATCCCCACTAGACAGAAAAAAAAAATGATGCAGCCAGACAAGTTTCTCTTTCCTGACAAATTGAAGTATGAAAACAGAAACAAAAGAAAATAAAAACAATAAATCAATCTTTTTTGGGGGGAAAGTCACAGAATCAGCGTTACCCATGACTTCGCAACAGCAGCACAGTACATATCAAGCTTTTGCTTCAGATAAGCCGCATACTCTTCTGGATCAGTATTAGCCGACGGCTCACTTTGCAAAGACTGCGCAACAACCAACGGACGAGATCCCTTAATCTCAACCACCTCATCTTCTCCCCGCGCCACTCTTCCCTCATCCTTCCTAACCGACGAAGGATCAAAGGACGATACCGAATCATTGCAGATCGGACTAGATTTCGGATCCCGATTAGGGTGAGGCCTCTGATAGGAATCTGGGCTCGGCTCGTTCAAAACAGATGTTGACGAGGTTTTCTGGACTGCCACCTCTTCCAAAAACTTCTCAAATTCCCACTCTGACGGACTCCGATTCATCAAGCTACGATCCATGCCCACCGGAGACGGCGCCCAAAAGGGGCCTGACATCTCCTCCACCGAGAAATCCCTATCCATGTTCTCTCTCTAGAATTCCAACTACGTAATAGAAATTCTCACTTCTTCCCGATTGCTCGGAAAAATCTCTCCCCTCCGCTGAGAAGAAGAAGAAGAAGAAAAGGGAAGGAAGGAAAGCGAGAGCCATGGACTTTATCCGGCCTGTCCAGTCAGTGGTCAGCAAATTGGAAGGAAAACGGATGTTTTTCCGACAAGTCCGTCATTTTTGTCTTATTTACATTGGATGGGCAACTCTCCGGAAATTATTCTTTGCGGTCGAAGGCTTCGTATATTATATTTATGTTATGCGTATATTGTGTGTTTTTATTATATATTTATATATTATTTAATGAGTATTATTGATTTGTTATTTATTTATTATGTATTTATAAATATATAGTAAATATGTATAATATATACATAGTATAGACATAGTATACGCATAGCATACTTATAGCATACGTAACTTCCAAACGATCATCTACATTCGGACTCCGCATAGAATAATTTCTCCTCTAACAGTTCATAATTAAATGTATAGAGCAACGAGCCCAATTTTTAAATTTAAGCTCATATACTATAAAAAATTAAATTTACATTTAGCTAGAAATGACTCATTGGTGGCACATTGAAAACCCTAGATTCCGATTTTGATTCCGATTTATATAACCATAGCTCGAAAGGAATTGCCATCTCACAAACTCCCTTTCTTCTACAGATGTTGGCCGACCTCTCAATTCATTCTCAAACAAGCTCACATCTTGACTTTGTCTATTTGTCTTCTCCAACTCTCATTACAACTTCATCCTCTTTGTCTGATCGTTGCCTTTTGAGAGAGCTATCATCATGCTTTGCCGCCCTCATCTATAGCAAGCTATCATCATGACTTTGATAACTTGTCTTCTCCAGCAAGCTCTTGTTGCAACTTATTTGATATTCGTCTAGTTGATGTCTTCTTCCTTGAATGAGTTCTCATAAAGGCTTTCCCACTTCTCTCTACCTCGAACTCACAAGCCAACTTGTGAGCCCATCGTTATTGTGACGGGTCAAGCTCGAGCTTCAATTCTAGCCAGTGATTTTGTAGGCAAGCTAAGATTGAGTTAAACACATGTCTAGGTTTGCTCGACTTGTTTACACCTCTAATAGATTGTGAGCATTTATGAACATTACTCATGAATTATTTATTTGGTAATATTCTCTTGGGAAATATTCTTACTCAATTTTTTTCAATTTGGAGAAAAAAAATCATATAACCAGCCCCACGTAGTGGGATGACAGCTTGATGTTGTTCCAGGAATCATAAAAACCATAAAAGCGCCTAAAACTCAAGCTTCGTTTGGGACAACTTTCTTATTATTTTCTAAAACAGCTTTCTAATGCAAAAACTTCTAGTTCAAGAAATTTTCGTACTAAAAATTTATTTTAGAAAATAGTAAGACAGTTGTCCCAAACAAAATTTTAGATATAATAAACTTTGAATATATCCATTAAAAATAAAACAAGAAATATATATATATATATTCTACGTTACTTTCAGATACAAAGCTCAACTCTTTACAGCTTACTGTGACTCAAGCCCATTGTATAAAGTTGCAGAAACAAACAAGTTGAAATAGCTTCTAAAGGAGAGTTTTAGGTTGCAAAAAACAGCTCTATAGGAGAGCATAAGGCTTCGTTTGGGACAACTTGTTTACTGCTTTCTAAAATAATTTCCTAGTACAAAAAAATTTTGAACTGAATTTTTTTGTACTAAAAAGCTGCTTTAGAAAGCAACAAAAAAACCATCCCAAACAAAGCCTAAGATAATCAAAATAACATTTTTCATAATCCAAACTTCAACCTCAGCTGGAATTTCTCATTTAGTTCTTCAATGGAGGAGGCCATTTTGGTACCATCTCTTAAGCTTTGAAACCACCATGCCATTAGCTCATCCTGCAATTTTTTTAATGGAAGAATATCAAATATCTTTCAGTAAAATAAATGGAGCTGAAGATGCAAGAAGAGGAGAAAAGCAAGATTTTGATGTGTTGTTAGAAAAAAAAATTTACAGAGAACAGAGCTAAATACCTTTTGGGACAAATCAAATATAGTTAATCTAGGCTTATGGTCAGTGTTAGAAACTCGAAAATGATACAATTATAGAGGAATGAAAGTGTTAATATTGAAAAATTAGGCCCAAAGCTAGTTTCTAGTTAAGGGAAATGAAGGCAAGCTCCTTCAAGGAGAAGACGAACGGAAAGCAGATGAACGGAAAGCCCTTCCCTCGTCGTGAATCTCGCCGCTGGTGACATGCAAATAGGGCTGCAACCGAGTCAAGCCGGCTCGCGAGCAGACTCGAGCTCAACTTGGTAACAGGCTCGACGAGTCGAGCTCAAATGTGATTTCGAGCTCGACAGCTTATTGAGCTCGAGCTCGAAGGGATGTCTGCTTGACTCATCAGCTCGTCGAGCGGCTCGCGAAGGTGACTGGGCAGGAAAACGGAGATCTCAATTCTCAATCGAGCGGGCTGATGCGACGATTCAAATGTTGGGCGGGAAAACCAAATAGACGGAGCTTGGGACGACGACGGACTTGCTTGGGATGACGAGACCCGACGGTGGACATGATGATGGATCTTGGCGGCGGAGCTAGGGGTGTCAATTTATGGTCACGGGTCGGGGTCGGGGTCGGGGTCGAACCCGAAAGTGACACGGCACTATTCGGATCAACCCGAACCCGACCCGAATGACCCGGTGCCAACAAAAAACTACTAGCTTTCGGGTCCAAAACGGGTCAATCTCCTCTTTTCGGGTCAAAATCGGGTTGTCGGGTTAAAAAAATGGGTTTTTGGGTCAAAACAGGTCAACTGGTCAACCCGAACCCGACTCGATTTTTGAAACGGGTCAAATTGTTGAACCCGAACCCGACCCGTTTTGGGTTCGGGACAACCCAAACCCGAAATTTTCGGGTCGGATTCGAGTTGGGTTTTCGGGTCGGGTCCAGTATTGACACCCCTAGGGGGAGCCTCAGGACGATGATGGACGAGCTCGGGACAACAAATCTCGACGGTGGACGTGATGACGACCCCGGGGATGATGGATCTCGATGGAGGAACATCGGGACGATGATGAACGAGCTTGGGATGACCGATCTTGACGACGGGCACGATGACGAGCTCGGGATGATGGATCTCGATGCAGAGGGACAATGACGATCAAGCTCGGGATGACTGATGTCGATGGCGAATGCGATGACAAGCAAATACAACGACAACGAACCTTGGGACGACGACGAGACTACTCGGGAGTCGGAACAAAGCTCAAACGCGGAGCTTGAGACGGAGCTCAACGAGCTGCTCGACATGAGATGAGTTGAGCTCGAGCTCGATATTTGGCATGCGAGCTCGACTCGAACACCCCCTAGTTCGAGCTCGACTCAACTCGTTTTAACCCCTACGTGCAAACGATGAAGAATCACTTGGGGATTGTAAAGGGAGTTGCGAAGAGCTAAAATGTAAATAAGAGATAAAGCCAAGAGGGAGAGAGAACGTGTATATCCTTGAATGAAGGTTTTGATCCCTTTGGCTAATTCAAACTCTAAGAGTCAAACAGAGGGAGAGGATCTATTTGGAAACATTTTAGGATACATAACACTTGTCGCCATGTGGTTAGGAGGTATAGAATCAAAACATGCCAAGGATGGTGAATTGTAAATGCAATTTCATCTTTTCATGGAGATGAGTGACCACCTAGCCATTAAAAACTAATCTGTAGATTAAGCTAAGCTTAGGAAGTATTTAAGGAGGTTTTGGAATCATTTACAACATGTTAGAAAGGTTGCAATGGAGGGAATGGGCTTGGTTTAGGTGATTTGATGATTTAACCCCTCTTTGGCCCTTTATTGATCATTTGACTAGTCAAAGGGGACAAAGGTGCTAAGGTGGATTTTGGCAAACCTGGAAATGCTGGTGGGATGAATTGAAGGGAATTTAAACAATGGTGTAAGGGTTTATATTGAGAGTTGACCATGAAGGCTCTTTTGAAGGCTTGTTTGAAAAGTTTGACCAGTCAACTAGTCAAGGAGGATGAGGTGGATCTTTAGAAAGATTAGCTTACTATTGAAGTGGCTTGGAGGAGGTTTGAAGTAAAGGGTTTAGTGTATAAGTAATAGAGTTTATGCAAGGTAGAGTTTGACCAAATATTTTGAGTTGATTAAGTCAAACTCATCAAAGTTGACTCATGAAAATATAGGAAATGTTTAGACCATGCCCCGGATGGATATTGAGGGTTTGATGAGATTTGGCAAGCTTAATTTGATTGAATGCATCTGGTTGACCCTATTTGACCAATTACAGGAATAGTTGACAAAGTCAACTAATGACTTGGTCAGGATGACCAATCAGGTCCATTTCATTAGGAATAGTGATTGTAGAAGTCTCGTGAAAAATAAAAGTGATTTAAAGCTTGATTAGAAGTGATGAGAGTGTAAATAATCAATTGAGCTAGCTCAATTGGGTCAAATTGTATTAATCACTAGTCCAGGAGCCAATGATGATTAACTTGATGTATGAAGTTCCTAGTGAAGTGATTTGAACCATAATTGGAGTCAAGGTGTCAATGCACTGTGTCAGGCAGTGCACTGAGCCACCTGGCGGCAGTGTAGGTGTCACAACCCGACCCGATATCGCAGAGGTCATATCGTGTTCGATTGTGCCAAGACTGACCCCAAGCTCTGGTTCGAGAAATACTGAATAAAACTTCCAATTTAATACTACACAAATCACTATTAAATGTAATATAAAGTGAAGGCTATTGAATCTCAATATGATTTTTTGTATATCATCCAAAACATATATAATCTAAAATCTATTTACAACAGTGCTTGACAACAAAGAACATAACAAAAAAAATAAAAGTCAAGCCTGCAAAAATCAAAACTATTAAAATATACCTACAACACAGATCAGAGCCTACTATCTCAACTACTCAGCTCGCTCCTTATCCTTACCCGGGCCTAAACAAAAATTAATAACAACAATCAAAAGAACTGAGATCACTGTGATGAATTATATACTGAAATTAAATATAATTAAATAAATATTAAAATAAAATGAATTATAAGCAAATACTTCATAACAGAATTCCATCTCGGTAGCACATTGGCTCCGGCATAACAACACTTAGGTAATAAATCTCACAGGCATAATAGAATCCCACCTAGGCCGCTCAGTGGCACCGGCATAACAGAATCACATCTCAATCGCCCATTGGCGCCGGCATAATAGAATCCCAGCTCGGTCGCCCACTGGTGCCGGCATAATAGAATCCCACCTCGGTCGCCCACTGATGCCAACTAACAGAATTCCACCTCGGTCACCCACTGACACCAGTATCACATCACAACACTTCACAACACTTCACAACATATTTTTTAATGCATTTTATTAATTAAATCATAAGTGGACTAAATTAAAAAAACTTCAAAATATTTCAACAGTAAACAACAAAAATACTACTAAGTAAAAAATTTACAATTTCTAAACATAACCAAATTATCACAAATTGTATAAAATATCATTCTAAAACTTTAATTGAACTGAAGCACTATTTTTATATGTCAAAATAAATTTTTGAGTAGGCAAATGTTGCTATTTTTTTCAAAATAACCCAGCAAAAACTTTTTAAAACATACTAAAACTATTCGTAATCACAATCTTTACAACATATAAAAAGTTACATGGTGAAAGTTTTACTAAAATAAAATTATCGTCTTTCTTCGATAATGAAAATACAAATTTGATCAAAAAATATAAAATTATTGAAATCTGAAATAGGCAAAATGTAACCTATCTCGAGACGAGCAAATTTCTCAATTGGGCCGATGGACAAGAATTGCTCTATGACAACCAAAACATAGCTTCTCTCTTTCTCTCTCCTCTTTTTCTTCTCATTTCAAACAAAATGTTCTCTATTAACCGAATGAAATGGATAAAAGGCATTTAAATAACTTTAAACTTAAAGTGACTTAAGATATTTATAAAATAATATTATTATATTATTATTTTAATAAATTTTCAGTATAAAATTCATAGAAATTCTTTTAGGGGTTCTAAAATTTATAGAAAAATATTCATAAATTAACTTATTTTATTTAAAAAATTATGATGAGATTGATTTGCAAAATGGACATATGATGGTCTCAAAACCCCCACTTGTACCATTAGGGGTTAATTTCTTAAGAAATTTTACTGGTGCCCAAAAATTATAAAAAAATTAGAAAAACTAAAACACAATAATAGAGATGTTATGGAGAAGATGGTTTATAATTTGGGCTTATAATGACTCTTGAATAAATTCTTAACTATTGCAGGTCAAAATGCAGTTTTAAAAAAATTGAGTTATAACAATCCACCCACCTTAAAAAAATATCGTCCTCGACATTCTCAAATCAAAATACATCAAAATAAATCTGGGTAAAGTTGTCTCATCTCAGATTTCTTCTCCTAAGTAGCCTCTCTGGCGATCATATGCTTCCACTGCACCTTGACCATAAGAATTTGTTTGCTTCATAACTTTCTTACATCATATACCAAAATCATATATGGCTCTTCTCTGTAGTGTAGGTTCGGATGAACCTCCACATCATCAATAGATAATCTCTTTCCATAATCAGTACACATTTTCTTAGAGAAGATACATAAAATATATTATGTGTATCGGACATATGATCATGTAATAATAACTTGTATGCAAAATTACCGATCCTCTCAACAATCTCAAAAGGTTCAATATACCTTGGACTTAACTTATTGATTCTTCCAAATCTACTGACATCTTTCATCGGACTAACTTTGACATAAACAAAATCACCAACATGAAATTCCACCAACCTGTATTTCTGATCATAATATTTCTTCTGCTTATCCTATGTAGCTCTCAATCTTTCTCTGATCAGCTAAATTTTTGTTATAGTGTCATTCACAAATGTTGATCCTATTATATGTTTGTCACCCATCTCTATCAAAGATAAATGTGTCATGCACTTCCTACCATACATGACTTTATAAGGAGCCATGCCAATGCTAGACTGATAATTATTATTATATGTAAACTTTATCAGTGGGATATGATCCTCCCAACTGTCGCTAAAGTCTAAAACACAGAGTCTCAAAATATTATCTAGTACCGAATAGTCCTTTCAAATTGTCCATATGTCTACGGATGAAAAGTTGTACTGAAATGCAATTTTGTACCCAGACCCTGTTTAATGCCTCTCTATAATTTGGAGATAAACCATCCATCATGATCGAATACAATCATCTTCGGCATACCATGCAATCTAATAATATCTCTGACATATATCTGTGTCAATCTGCCTACTGAATCAGTCTATCGGATCGGAATAAATTGTGCTGACTTCGTCAAATAATCAACAACAACCCAAATGGAATCATGTCCCTACCTCGATCTGGGAAAACTCATAGCAAAGTCCATCGTCACCTCCTCCTATTTCCACTCAGGCATATGTAATGACTGTAGAAGATCACCTGGTCGATGATGCTCTGTCTTTACTAACTGACATGCCTCACACTTTGAAACAAACTCAGCTATATCTTTCTTCAATCGAGGCCACCAGAACATACCTTTTAAATTTATATACATCTTGCTACTTTCTAGATGAATAATCTAACCCGAGTAATGTGCCTTATGTAGGATCTCATCTCTTAGATCACCAACTGAATGAATCCATAATATATTTTTGTTGATAATGACTCCAAAATTAGATAAAGAGAGCTCAAGTTTCTCAACAACCTTTATTTGATAATTTAACTTTAGATACTCTGTATATGACTTCTGAGCTTTTTGAATTATTTCCTGTAGAGTAGGCTGAATAATCATCTGAGCTAACAAATTTGGGTCTGTATCAATAAATACTACCTCTATCTCCAATTTCTCCAAATCTCAAATAAGAAAGTCTTCAGAAGTAACTAATGAAAGAGAAATACCTGAAGACTTTCTACTCAAAGTATTTGCTACAGCATTCGTTGAAAGTTCGATAGGGATGTTAAGCCCTAGTGAACTAGTCCCGAGGCTAACCAAGAGGGGGGGTGAATTGGTTATTTAAAAATTTCACGATAACTACAAAAATCTTTTCGATACTTAGCAGCGGAAACAAGTAAACAATAACGAAAAGATCAACCAACGATATTCACCCAAGCAGTTTATATTCAAAAGTAAAATGCAAAACTGAATAAAAAAAAGCAAACCAGATTTTATAGTGGTTCGGTCAACTTGACCTACGTCCACTCCCCGGAGCCTCCCCTCCGGGTATTGCACTAAACGAAAGTGACTCTCCTTTTGCTCCCACAGCAAGGTGGAGAAGCCTGTACAAAACACCTCCTTTTCACCACACGGTGAGGCAGAGAACCCGACCTCCTTTCGCTTCCTCCTGAAGCAGGCAGAGAACCTTCGAACTCCTTTTGCTTCCACCTGAAGCGGGCAGAGAACCCACGAACTCCTTTCGCTTCCTCCTGAAGCGGGCAGAGAACCCGGATCTTCTTGCGAACGATCCTCCCACGAAGAACACCGACTAGACGACAGACGACGAGCGGAGAAGACGACTCTGATCCGTGCTTGGAGCAACCTTAGTGAATCCCTCACTAACTCCCCCTCACAAGATCTCTTCTCTCTCTCCCAACTCTCTCTCTCTCTAGGATTTCTCAGGGAAGGAAGGCAGCAAAAGATTTTTCTAAAAGTTGGAAAAAGTTCTTTTAAAGGAGGGCTTAAAATTTGCCCTAAATCTCAACTGGTCGGCTACTATCGTCCAGGACGATCGGTATATCGTCCTGTACGATCAGTTCAAATTCAGCTGATTCAGCCTGGACGATCTGGCTCTTCTGGACGATCAGTAGAAAAAGTTGTTCATATCGTCCCGTACGATACTACGATCGTCCGGGACGATTAGTGCAAATTGAGGAAAATCGTCCAGAAGACAGTTCGGGTCGTCCAGAGAAATCTGTGCTGGACGACCAAAAAATGACTTAATCGTCCAGGACGATTGAGACATCGTCCTGTACGATTAGTTCAAAAAGGCCCAAAATCGTCCTGAACACAGTTCGGGTCGTACAGCTGAAATGCACAAGACGATCACGATCGTCCAGGACGATGTGATCGTATCAATTAAATATTAATTGCTTTCCTTAATTACCAGACTAATTTAGGCATGATTGTAGTGCATCGTCCAGGACGATACACGTATCGTCAGGGACGATCAGACCAAAATACTTAAAATAAAACTTGCCTAACTTAATCTGGCGGCTGGAAATTTCTGATTTGAGCATATCGTCCCGTACGATCCATAGATTGTCCAGGACGATCTGCTTAATCAGACCCTCTTAACTCAGTCGCCCTAATTAGGGTTTCTGTTTTAACTGGATCGTCCAGGACGATGCTACTATCGTCCAGGACGATCTGAACAAAATTTTAACAGAAACTCTAATTCACTCAATCTCTCTCCCTGAGTGTGTGTGTGCAAGGTTACTTAGCTAGGGAATCAGTTACATTACAATTGACTCAATAAAAGAAAAAATCATACATTTGACACACTTGGACCCGATCTTGAGTTGGCTTGAGTAGCTTGCGGTCTTTTGTGCCTGAAACTGATTAGCCAAGAAAAACACACTAGAAACATGTTTGTCATCATCAAAACCAGATTTGCAACATTCGTCTTACTATGACAAGAAGATATAGACACACTGCTCAAATATAAAAGAATGGCTAGCACCATAATCGAATAAAATATGACAAGAAGATATAGAAATATAAGTCGTACCTATCATAATATATGGGGACTCGCTAGCCTCTTGCTGCGTCAGACTATAAATTTGTGGATGCACTGGGGTCAATGTAATAGAACTATCTGTACCTCGCAAACCTCTAGAAGGCTAACCTCCTCATATCGTACCAACATCCCGGCTAGATGGTACTACCCTCAGCCTACCTACTGTCGACTGTGTAGAGCCTCTGAAATCATATCATCTATCAAAACTACCTTGTGGACACTCAACAATCCTATGTCCAAACTAACCATAATGAAAAACCTGCCTAATGCTCTCTAACACTAACTACTATGCCTTCTACCACACTACTGACATAATGGGGCCTCACTCACTGAACCCCTAGAACTAACAACACTACCTCTATCTAATCAAGAAGAAATTGTTATTGGCTATCCCCTCATTCTGAATTTAATAGGTCCAAATCTGCTCTTCTTCCCAGAATGGCTACTGCTATTTGTCTCACTGCTAAACCTCTTCATGCTTGCAATCCATCGTTATTGTACTACTACCAAATTGGTCTCTATCCGCTTGGCTCTCTCGACCAACTGAGCAAAGTCTATGATATCCTGTGCCAACAGTGGCTGCCTTAAAGCATCTCAGAGTCCCTTCAAAAATTGGTAACACTACTCCTCATAAGTGCCAACTAACTGTGGAGCATACCTGGAGAGAACAGTAAACTCTGCCTCATACTACATCACTAACATGCTCCCCTGAATCAACTTCAAAAAGAGCTTTGTAATTATCTCTTAGCAGACGGAGGCACAAAGCATATCTTAAATGTCTCAGCAAACTCCTTTCAAGTAATTAGGGTATTTGCACGACCCTAAAACTTCTCTCTTTGTTGGCCCAACCACCAGCGCTCTGCCTCACCATCAAATAAAAATGCAGCTACGACTCTCCTATCAGAAGGACAACACATCACATCCAAAGTCTTCTCTATCCTCAACTACTCTAGGCTTCATAACACCTGAAAGTTTAAGAGATTATAATCTCATGATATTCAGTAAATATCTATCCACGTCATAGATCGGGTACCAACAACCCGTGTGTGAACCTCACCAACTAGATGTGCTACCATACCTGCAATCTAAGAAATTACCTCAGAACTGATCAAAGGAGCTATACCTTAAACTTGAGCTGCCTGACTAGAACTCCGACCATTGATCATATCTGGATCTAGCTGAGGTGTATTGGCCATCTCAAAGTATATAACTAAATACTATACATGTATATGAAAAAAATAAATAAAATGAGCACCCAAAACTACCCAGAATAATCTCATACGCTTCTACAGATTAAATCTTATGGCTCTATTACAAATCACTTCTCCAGCCTATGCTCTGATACAAAAAAGCTTGTCATAACCCGACCCAATATCACACAGGTCATATCATGTCCGATTGTGGCAAGACTAACCCCAAGATTTGGTTGGAGAAATATTGAAATAAAACTTTTAATTTATACATTACACAGAGCCCCTCTATTGAATGCAATATAAAGCGGAAGACTACTAAATCTCAATATGATTTTTCTATATATAATCCAAAATATATATAATCTGAAATTTATTTATAATAGTGCTTGGCAACAGAGAGCACAAAAAAAAAAAAAAAGCCAAGCTTGCAAAAATCAAAATTAATAAAATATATCTACATCACAGATCAGAGCCAGCTATCATAACTACTCAGCTCGCTCCTTACCCCTCCCCAAGCCTAAAAATAAAAGCAAAAATATGAATGAGCTAACACGGCTCAGTAGGCTATTGTAACCTAAAATATAAATCAATAACAAAAATCAAAAGAACTGAGATCACTGTGATGAATCATATGCTGAAATTAAATATAATTAAATAAATACTGAAATAAAAAAATTACTAAAATAAAAAATATAAAAAACTTATCACAACCCGATCCGATATGATCCGATATCGTACAGGTCATACCGTATCTGATTATGGCAAGACTGACCCCATGATCTGATTGGAAAAATACTGAAATAAAACTTTCAATTTATATACTACATAGAGCCACTATTGAATGCAATATAAAGCAGAAGACTACTGAATCTCAATATTATTTTTCTATATATCATCCAAAATATCTATAATCTAAAATTTATTTACAACAGTACCTGGCAATAGAAAGCACAACAAAAAATAAAAGCGAAGCCTGCAAAAATCAAAACTAATAATATATACCTACAACACATATCAGAGCCTGCTATCTCAACTACTCAACTTGCTCCTTACCCCTCCCCGGGCCTAAAAATAAAAGCAAAAGTAAGAATGAGCTAACACGGCTCAGTAGGCTATCGTAACCTAAAACAGAAATCAATAACAAAAACCAAAAGAACTGAGGTCACTGTGATGAATCATATATTAAAATTAAATACAATTAAATAAATATTGAAATAAACTAAATTATAAATAAATACTTCATAACAGAATCTCACCTCGGTAGCTCATTGACTCATGCATAATAATACTTAGGTAACAAAATCTCACCGGTATAATAGAATCTCACCTCGGTCGCCCACTAGAGCTGGCATAATAGAATCCCACCTTGGCCGCCCAGTGGCACCGGCATAACAGAATCCCACCTCGGTCTCCCACTGACGCCAGCATAACAGAATCCCACCTTGGTCGCCCACTGGCACCGGCGTAACAAAATCCCACCTCGGTCGCCCACTGGCTCCGGTATCACATCACAACATTTCACAATATATTTTTCAATATATTTTATTAATTAAAGCATGATTGGACTGAATTCAAAATTTGACAAAATTTTCCAACAGTAGATAACAGAAATATAATTGAGTAAAAATTTATAATTTTCAAATATAACCAAATAATCACAAATTATGTAAAATATCATTCTGAAGCTTTAATTGATCTGAAGAAGTATTTTTAGATGTCAAAATAAATGTCTAAGTAGGCAAAAATTGCTGCTTTTTGAAAATCACCCGACAAAAAATTTCTAGAATATACTCAAAATATTCGTAATCATAATCTCTACAACATATAAAAAGTTACGCGGTGAAAGTTTTACCAAAACAAAGTTATCGTCATTTTTTGGTAATAAAAATACAAATTTGATCAAAAAATATCAAAAACATAAAATTATTGAAATCTGAAATAGGCAAAACGTAACCTACCTCGAGACGAGCAAATTTCTCAACTCGACCGATGGATGAAAATCGCTCTATAACAACCAAAACCTAGCTTCTCTCTTTCTTTCTTCTCTTTTTCTTCTCATTTCAAACAAAAACTTCTCCGTCAACCGAATGAAATAAATAAAAGGTATTTAAATAACTTTAAACTTAAAGTAACTTAAGATATTTATAAAATAATATTATAATATTTTTATTTTAATAAATTTTAGTATAAAATTTATAGAAATTCTATTAGGAATTCTAAAATTTATTGAAAAATATCCATAAATTAACTTATTTTATTTAGAAAAATCAGGTGAAATTGGTTTGCAAAATGGATACCTAACGGTCTCAAAACCTCCACTTGTACCGTCAGGTGCTAATTTCTTAAGAAATTTTAATGGTGCTAAAAAAATTTTATGAAAAAATTAGGAAAACTAAAACACAATAATATAGATGTTATGGAGAAGACGATTTATGATTTGGGCTTATAACGACTCCTGAATAAATTCTTGACTATTGTAGGTTAAAATGCAGTTTTCAAATTTTTGAGTTACAACAGTAGGATTGTAATTGCAAGTGATTGATTCTTGAAATTTGGTTGAATGATTGGTTATAGATTAAATGCTGGATTTGATGATTACTTGATTGCTAGATAATTGAGATAATTGATTGTTCGTTGATTGAAGCTTTGATTGTATAGTTGATTGGTTGATTGTATAAATGTATACATTATTGACTGATTATAGGGGCTATGATTGATTGATAGATTGACAGGCTGGATGATTGAAATATTAACTAGAGATTGGATGTATGATGATTGAATGCTGGAAATATTGATTGTAGATTTGATTGTTGGCTGGATGATTGACGGTTGTATTGTTGCCAATCATGGGATTAACAATCAAAAGTCTGGATAGGTCCAGATGACCTCATACAAAAATAAGGTTAACAATTATATTTTAAGAATCAAATCGTATTAATTATAATATTAACAGCCAGCCTTCCTTGCTTGCATGCAGATGTCATATTATCTTGGATCAGTCATATTATTTTCTCTATGTAAGTCAATATCATGCACGAAGACAATAGTCTTTGAAATGTAAGAAAATCTATAAATTATGCACTAACTTCATAAAATCATAACTATTAATCTATTATATGAAATTCTATAATATTACAGTCAAAATGCTCGTGAGAATCATATCTATCATATATAAAAAATTACGTTGTGAAAGCTCGAAAAATTAGGAGAAAATACATTTTTAACAATTTTGGTATGATTAAAATTGTAGAAATCAAAACTATGAAAAATATGAGTAAAAATTTATTCACTTGCATCAATTAGAATAAAATCTATAACAGAAGTAATGAACAAAATTGTCCCGAAGAACTTCCTCTCTCTCCTCTTATCTCCCCCATTCTCTTCTTCTCCTCCTTAGCTCCTTCTTTGGCAAGAAATAAAATGAGGGAGGAGGAGGAATAGTGTTGAAGAAGGGTATTCGACATTAAATATATATAAAAAATCATTTTATTGTCTGTTTTCGCGGCACCCATTTGTCATAGTGTTACAGTGCCACCTCAGTGTTGTTGCACCAATTTTTTTTTTTTAAGTCTGAGAGCCCAACACCGCGTCGATGCTTTCTCAGTGCTTCCAAGCGCTGTTGTGCTCGCAAGCACAATGCCGCAATGCTCCAGTTCATAATTTTCAATTTTAAAAAAAATATATTTCATGGCATTTGGGGTTATTAAAAAATGTTCAATAAGTATTCTATTTTATAAGTAATATGACATTTTACTGGTAATTCCTACATCATTTGAATATTGCATTAAATATATAAATTAATTAATGTTGCGTTGCATTGCATTTTGCATTACATGGCATTGGAGATGTTTGGTTTTGAAATGTTGAAAAGTGTATTATCTGTTATATTACAAGGGCCCTAAATGTACTCTTCTGACCCTATATGCCTGATGCATATGTGGAATTATGTTTCCACTTGCTATATACAGGTGTGGTAGGTAAATGGAGACATAAATATAAGTGAAGTAATAAGCAAACATTATAACATGTGCATTATAATTATTGCATTTCATATACTAATATGTTAATGAATTAAATGTAAGAAATATCTTGAAATGTGCATTAGCAAACTCCTGAACCTTTATATGAATTCTGTTGGGCAAGTAAAAGTGGAAGTGATGTGCATGTGAATATCTAAGAATAAGTATTTTGTACTGCATCTGAAAACTTTTGTGAATGTAGTTATGTGGTTATGAAAGTATAAGTGTTAGCTCTGAGATAAAGTATATTCTGGAACCCCCGGTAAATTTATGTGTTACTTATACTTTAATTATTTTCGTAAGTCCTTATATTTTCTTTTAATTAATTGCTTTTAAATATTTGTATTGAATATTGATATGTGTGATGGGTAAGGGAGAGAGTTTAGTGAGCTAGTTGAGCTTGCTTTATTTCTTTTAACATTTTAGGAAAACGGAAGGGCCTAATTGAGTAGAGGAGTGAAGAAACATGCTTCTGAAGTCTAGTGCTTGAGGTACTGTTTTTTTTTTGTATTCCAGTCTGTTGTTTTGATGTTGCTCTAGATCATGTATTTATGTCTTGATAAAACGAAAGTTAATTATGCTGTTTTTACATTTGAAAATTTAGTAGCTATAGTTGTTGTTATTGTTAGGTGAGTTAACTAATTATAGACTCAAGTAAATCCAATTCTTTCATTAGATCTTAGGGCATCAGAACTTGTTTGCATTACTAATTTGCTATGCACTAATCAAAATTATGGGTTTTTTAATTTATTACAGGCATAACATTTCTTGTAATAATCTAAAATTTATAAATAAGAGTTGAAGAGACATATTTTGGACTTCATATTATTTGGACGATGTTGGGAGTATTTGCAAAAATATAATGCTTTGTGCTCACTTTTCATACTCACTATATTTTTTCTAACGGTTAGTGTTTGCACTTAGCCGATTAGAATTCTCCAACTAATTCTGACCAATGCAATCCCAGTTTGAGTGCCATTACTCACTATTTCTCTCACTTAGTTCTCTAGCTTTAATCCACTAATAATCCGATAGTAAATTTGGATATCATCAACCATTAAATTTAGACTCAACTCATCATCTATAGTTGAGGTGTCAATATTTGACACGACTCGAACACCACCAGAAAATTTTAGATATGTGTCAACTAGTTTGGAAAACGGATCGAATTCGAGTTTCATAGTCCGACCCATTTGCAATTTTCGGGTTGGATTTTGGGTTAACCCGAAATCCTGAAAGCAACTTGAACTTATCGCTCGCGCTCGTCCATCACGATTGTTGATCGCATACGCTTGCTGGTTGCACTCGCCAGTTCGATTACTCGCTCTCCCTTAACATGGTCATCAGGCCAGGTTGAATCAGGTTAGAGGCGTGTTAGGTTCAGGTTTGAGTTTGTGACCCATTTAACTAATCGGATCCAGTTATCTGTAGGCCAGTTAGTTTCTGATTGGATCCAAACTCAACCTGAATACTTATTTTGACACCCCTAATGTATAGTATGCAACAAAAGAGAGAGCCCATAGTGGTTCCAAATTTGGGTGTAAATGAGTCGAGTCGAGCTCGAGTCACACCTTACTTGCACTTGATTAATTAATAGAGTTCGAGCGGTACTCTACGAGTTCGAACAAACTCGTTTATTATGAAAGAAATAAAATGATTATGATTCAAACAATTATTACAATAAAATAATTATAAATCAGAACAAAATAATAAAATAATCACTTTAAATCATAAAATAAAACATAAAATTTAAATATTTTTAACAAATATGTACTTAAAATCATAAATATTTATATATTTTAAGAGAATTTTATATTAATATTATTTAAACGAGTTGTCTCGTGAGCTGATGACTCAAATCAAAGCTAGTTTAAAATTGCCTCCTGAGCTCACCATTGGCTCTCACACCCCTCATTCCGAATCAATCATGGATCGGGTTGGGTCGGGTCTGGTCAACACAGCGATGGCGCAGGAAATCGGCGGGAAACAATTGGCAGCTAGGGTTTTTTAACAGTTTGGTTTCGCCATTAGACACGAGAAATCGCCGGAGGTGTCTCAATTCCTTGTTCAGAATGCTGTGGGTTGACAAGTACAGGCCCAGGGTCCTCGACAAGATAACCGTCCATGAAGAAACTGCGCAAAACCTAAAGAAGCTGGTCATATTTCGCGGGTTCTCTTTGTTTTCGATCGAAATATAGGTTTTTTTTTGCTTTTCTATGAGCTAAGCATCTTTGTTTTAATTTTTCCGTCGTCATATTTATAGGTTTCGGAGCAGGACTGCCCGCATCTTCTGTTTTACGGGCCACCAGGATCGGGGAAAAAGACTATGGTCATGGCCCTACTCAAGGAAATGTTTGGCGCTTCCGCCGAAAAGGTTTGCCGCAACCTCATTCTGTTTTTGAATTTGTTTGTTTTGTGCTCACTCGATTTATTTATATACTAATTTTTCTATTGCAGGTGAAGTTAGAGCAGAAGGCATGGAAGATTAATGTAAGCCTTTAACCGTCATGAAAAGGCACCGTTTTTTTTTTCCTTAACTTTTTTTTTTGTGGTATGTGCGTGCAGTAATTCTGCTAAGAATATTTGAGCACTTGAATATTGCTTCTAGTCCTTCTCAGACCTCGTTCTTTTTGCAGGGAAATGCAATGGTTACTTTTCCTGGCATGGTTTAGCTTATTGAATTTTAGGAGATATTGTTTTCTTTAACATCTTTGTCATCATCATCATTAGGCTTATCCCAATTGTTTGGGGCTGGCTTTATGAATCCTTTCTTTTCATTTTATAGATTTTGAGTGTTGTCTCAGGTAATGAATCTATTATTCATAAATCATTTTGAATAAATTATGGCCATATAACATTAAGCTTATAGTACTTCGAGATTAATTTTATCCACTCACATGGTAGATACATTTTCTGTCCAATGTTCTATATGTTCAAATATCTTAAGTCTATTTTCAATTAACTCATTTTCGATAGCTGCCACTTCTTCCTCATTAATCCTTCATTATTTTTTCCATACATTCAGCTTAATATATATAGACCTATTTTGTCGCTTGAAGTTTGATTAAAATGTTATGAAAAATGACGAATTTACTAGATTCTATTGTTTGACCATTTGGTCGGATGTACTTAGAAATCAATAGTGATTTTAAACTCTACAAAAACCTCTATACTCCTCAATACAATGATTTCATTTTCATAGAAAGTTAGCAAAAAATAAACTAGCAAAAATAAACGAGCAAAAATGATCTCATTGTAATTTTACTAGGTTTTTTCTATTTGCAAAGAAACTAAATGAGTCCTTACAGAAAACCAGAACTTTCATGACACTTTGGCATGCATTCAAGTGAACAAGAAAGCTCCTCACACCTGCAGGTAATATTGAGCTGTTCATTCTTTTGTAGGCTGGAACACGGACTATAGAATTGGAATTGGCCATGCTAGCAAGTACCCATCACGTGGAGCTGAATCCCAGTGATGCAGGTTTCCAGGATAGATATATTGTTCAAGAAATCATCAAGGAAATGGCAAAAAATAGGCCCATTGATTCAAAAGGCAAAAAAGGATTTAAAGGTATGATCGTCCAATCTAATAAATGCTAACTTTGCTTTGTCCTTAGCATACGCTTTTCCTCTGTCTGCTCTCCCTGGTCCAAATGATACCCAATTGCTCACACCTCGAATCCTAACCAAGCACCATTTCATCAATGGCTGTTAGTCTACATACAATTTTTTGAATGAGTAGGATTTTTGAGAATTATGTATTTTGTGAATTTCTCTGTTAACTGCTCAAATTTGGGAATTTTGATGATTCTCCTGTGAACTTTATGAATTTTAGTGAATTGACATGGCATCCATGAAGAATTTTTTATGCTAGGAAATGCTGTATAAAAACAAAGGTCAACTTGAAAGTCGCATCGTGAAAGATAAAAATGTCATAGCTACTAATGATTTCATTTATCCTTTTTCTTTAGTATATGAAAGTAGGTATACTGATTGGAGGGTTGCATTTATGATGACTCGATACAAGCTTTTGTCTACAATTTAGTTTTTAATTAATTATTTGATCTTGCATTCATTGAAGCCATTCATTTATTAGGTTTTCATACTTTCAATTGTTCAACCTTTCGTAAATTGTAAGAAATTGCTGCTCATACACGGATGTTGCTTGCTCCTACATCTGCTAATATATTTACACATGCATTGACTTTCTGATACTTAACATGGATTTTACAAGGAAACCTTTTACATGGGCACTTTTTTCATCTATCCATTTTATTTAAATTTCAATCGTTTGTAAGAGTTGGTTTTTGGTTGTTATTAATTTATTTTTAAATCTTTTGATAATACATGAGCAACAATGGATGAGCTATCATCTTAAACGATTTCTCAACTTAATCATGATTCATGGTTTGTGAAAACAAAGGTGTGCTTTTACTTGCTTGTGAACGATTAATTCATCCTTCATACAAGTATTTGCACCAATTTTTGTATTCTGAAACCTTTTTCTCACGAAGTTTTTTGCCTGACTTCCTTTCTCTTTCATGATCACCTTGTTGATCTATAGTATTCTTGGGACCCCTATTGCCTACTCATTAATCCACATGCTATTGTTATTATTTTGTAATTATTATTCTATCTATTTAGTAATCCATGGACTATTATGATTTTTATATAATTATTACTCTTTGATTTTATATGTTTTCTATTAAAATCTTTGCTAGGTTGTATAATTACGATATAAATCTTGGAATCAAATACTTAATCTATTAATTCTAATTTTTTTTTTCATGGTATTAGAGTTGTAGGCTTTTTCTCTTCCATGTATTTTCAACTTTCAGCACTGTATTACAATAATCTCGCGGTTTTCATTACTGCACTCTCTTCCTTTCCTCTTATTTTTTATAACTACAATTTTTATAGTTCCATTGCCACAATCATTTCCCTTTATTGTGATTTGCAGCCTTTTCCGTTGAATTGCCGTAAACTACTCTCATTAAAGGTGTCAATTCGGGTTGGCAGGTTGGGTTCTTAGGTTTGATCCAAAGTTGACCTGACCTGAATATGTTTGACCTAAACTAGAACCTGACCTATTTATCATACGGGTTAAAATGTTCGCCATGACTCGATTTGAACCTATCGAACCCGAATTATATTCATTGGACCCATTTTTGTTAATGTATCATGCATTTAACCCTAATTGAATTGTTTAACTTAAACGCAAATGATAATCAAGTCAATTACAGGTTTTGGGAAAGCCCGATCCTAATCCCAAAATTAATTGTTTAAGATTTCAAATCAAAACCCGACTTAAATATTAATCGGGTCAACTGAACTTTAATTTTTGAGTTAGTTTTGAGTCGGATTGTTGTGTTGGGTCATTTATAGGCATTGCAGCAGCCTTCATTGATGCATTTCTTTCCTTGTTTCTTTTTTCTTGTGGACAAAATCATTATTTTCCTTTTCATGGATAACACTAATAATGTCCATGCACCCTTGGTCTTAGGTTCTCTTGAAATTGAGGGTTGCAAACTTGCAATTTAAATATAATGAGAGAGTTACAAAAAGTTCATTCAAGATATCGGTTGAATGAAAGGAGCTATCTAAGCTGGTCAAGATTGGTTCGCAAGTTTTTAAAGGAAAGAAAATCGAGCCATTTGTAATGCACAAAAAGATAAAAAAGGCTTGGTAGGAGTGCCTGAGAAACATCTACAACAAGTGAATAGCTTGTTTACATTTTCACCAAAGGATTATTTGGGGCAGCCTTTTAGAAATGACCAGGCAAGTTTGGAATGGATGGCAACTATTCATTTGCTTGAGGGGGAGTGTGAAATGCCGACATAATTTGCTCTAGCTGAGACCCACATCAGCAAGACTTCTTCCCTCTTTCCTTTATCTTTTCGCTGCCACCTCATTGATCAATGGATCCCTACTGCCCGTTCATCAATTGATGGACTATTGTAATTATTCTGTTATCGTACTTATTCTATTATTATTATTTCATATACTCATCAATTATAACTCTTATGTAATTCTTGTTCCTTGATTTGTATATTTTCTATTAGAAGCTCCCCTAGAATTATATAAGTACTACATAAATATTAGATAAAGTACTCAACAAATAATCTCAATTTTTTTCATGTATCAAGAACACTTTTGGATCAAAATGGATTTTCAATTCCAGGCTTTGTTGATACAGCCTGCTTAAGGATTTTTTTTTCTTTCTACAAAGTATTCTTGGATGTTTATATTCATGTCCTTAGAGCTACACATGGTTCCATTTAAGAATTTGAACTTTAGCGATAGTTACATGTGTTTAGGTTGGAATCTCTACAATGCTGTGTAAGTGGCATGCTTTGAGATGTGAAATCATGGATATTGCGATCACAATAAGTTTGTGATGCTTTGAATGATTTTATTTTCTTTTTTTTATAACATGAATCAACATGATCATGCCAGGTATTATTTATAGTACTCTGTATTTTGGATATGTTTCCTTGAAAATTAGACATGTACTAACTCCTTTTATTCACTCAGTTTTGGTGTTGAATGAAGTAGACAAGCTTTCAAAAGAGGCACAACATTCTCTCAGAAGAACTATGGAGAAATATAGTTCATCCTGCAGGTTAATCTTATGCTGCAATAGCTCTTCTAGGGTGACCGAGGCTATTAGATCTCGCTGTCTAAATGTGCGTCTCAATGCACCGAGTGCTGAACAGGTTGGTGTGGCTGGATTGGGTTTCTTGTATAAGTTATCTTTCAACGTCTGTATCAGTGATGACTTTTCACCTAATAAATGATACTCGTGAGCCCTTGAGCATGCATATTCTTTTACTGGGATCATTAATGTTGTTTGTTTTGATTGGTTTGTCACAATTATTTGATTCATGTACATGTTTGAAATGTTTTATTGCTCGCTTTTATCTTTTGTGTGGATTATTTATTCTATTAATTTCTTGTTTACTTATTTTTAGTCCAAAACAAACTTATATCATTTGCTTCCTTTGGACGAGTTGTATTACTGATGGGTCAAATGATACCATTCAGTAAATATCCGATTCATACTATTCTTTGGAGGTGGATGTTTTTTTTTAAAGATAATGATATAGCGCATGGCATTTAAGCATGTAAATATAATGCAGGATGGCGAATCTTTGACAGTGCACAGCTAGAAGGAAATTATCCCCATAGTCTTCCACGTTTATATTTCAAAGTGATCTGTTGTTAGAGTGTAATTGACTTATCACTTAGCTTATGTAGCATTTACAAGTCTATGTATTAGCATTTTACACCAGCATTCTTTCCATGTGATTATTCCACTTGTTGTTATTATAGTCTTCTATCCTAACATCGTTCCCTAGTTGTTTATTTCTCATTGCTGATATAACAACTCAAAACCATGCTACACGATTTGTTTAAATATTGTAGAATTGTAAGGTTTTTATTCTTTATTTTCACCTTATTTCTTCAATTAGTTTTAAGTGGCACTATTTTGAACTTTCTGGAAGGACTGAATTAAAACTATGCCATCATTGCTCATCTTTCTATTTGGGCGACCATTTGATGAACTTGCCTTCCAACCTTTGCGACTCTAAATAGTTGCAGAAGATTGAAATCTGTACGTGCTGTGTGCTTGCAAACTGGTGTAGATCTGTTATTGGCATGCTTAGCTGGAATCAGTAATTTTGGTTAGCTTGATTTATAGCCTTGAACATGAAAGTTTGCTAGTAGATAGAGTTTTTTGTGAAATTGTATGCTCGCCTTATTGCTCTTTTATAAACTATTGCTTTTCTTATGGTACATCAGGGAGATTTGCAGGGCAACTCTTTTTCTTTATCATCTAAAGTTAAGCTTATGAATTTGTTGCATCCTTACGCTTTATTTGTTGATTGGTGCTATTTCTGCACTTTGTTGTCTGACAACAAAGTAAGCTATTGATGCTATTATGGGGCTGAACTAGTACTTTGTGAGTGTGTTGCTCATGATTGTGACGCCATGAAAGAGATGCAAGTGCAGTGTAGCACTTTACGATGGATTTTGAAAAACATAGCGTTTAATATTATAGATTATTAGATTTTTTTGGATGCGAGATTGCTTATTTGGTAGGTAGCACGTGAAGCAATTGATTTGACATTTAGGTCTTGAAGGCTGGGAGAGGTCGCCTATGCTATATCGAAAGAACGGATGCTAGAATTGTGCTGAAGTATTTAAATTGCAAGACAAGTCTGCAGGTTTAGATATGATTGTAAGGTTTTCCACATTCCTATGTATTAGTTTTTCTATTTAGTCTATATTATATACATATTTCCCTTCCACACAAGAATTGAAACTGTATTGTATATACATTTCCCTTCCACACAAGAATTGAAACTGTATTGTATATACATTTCCCTTCCACACAAGAATTGAAACTGTATTGTATATACATTTCCCTTCCACACAAGAATTGAAAGAAAGGATGACAAAATGTATGCTACTTCCCATATACTGGCGACATAAATTGAGTTTTATCGATTCAGTATCTGGCATAACCTTCTTATTGCATTCCTTTGATGTTCCCTCTGATAAATTGGCGCACTTTCTTTGTAGCTCCTGTTTTTGTCCCCTAGGTTCTCTCATTTTCTAGCCTTATTTTGTTTCATTTTCATACTATAGTGTCTGTTTCTTCCTGATTGAGAAATTTCTTGATATGCTATACGCATCATGTTTTTTAAATTTTAGCTTGTTTTAAATCCTGATCTCCTTCTTCTGATGACACTTTATAATATATTTTTTTTCATATTATGATTAATTTAAACATAGGATAAGTTAGGAAAAATAACTGAAATGTTATCGGTCAATACAAATTGTTTTCTATGGCTGCGTTTGTTGATTTGGAAGTCTTTGTAAGTGGGACAACAGTGACTGACTATTTCTGAATTTATTTTGCTTTGATTTATTTATATTGTTGTTAGTGCACTTATAGTGCTAGCATTATTGTGTAATTTCTGTGTAGGTTCTCATTGGAATGAATGAATAGGTATAACCATTCTTCTGACATTCTGTCCATCAGATTATTGAAGTTTTAGAGTTAATTGCCAAAAAGGAAAGCCTACAGCTTCCACCGGGATTTGCTGCACGTATAGCTGCACAATCAAATCGAAGTTTGAGAAGAGCAATCTTAGCCTTTGAGACCTGTCGAGTGCAGCAGTAAGCTCAACAGAAACCAAATTATCAACTTTTTTTTTTCCATGTTCTTCTCTTTTGTGGCATGCCTGGTGTAGGTAGTTCATCTTATTTGCAAAGATGATTTTGGTTTTAGATATCCATTCACAGTGAACCAAGCAATTCCACCAATGGACTGGGAACAGTATGTCTCGGAAATATGTTCTGACATAATGAAGGAGCAGAGCCCTAAAAGGTTTGGAACTGAATTTTTCTTGCTTATTATTTTGTTTTTGATAATTCATCAAGACTAAAACATTGACTAATCTACATCAAACTATGGTGTGAATCGTGTGATTATGATATTCAGTTGCAGTCATAATGCTGTATTACTTGTAATAAGTTAATTTTTCAGCTTATTCAAGGCATCGACTGCTAGTATTGTGCATTCAATGGCCATCGCAATGGACCCAATGGCTATATTTTAAGGTATCTGAAATAGTGTAAGATTAGATGACGAGGAAGAGGTGTTCTTCGGTAAAATTTCTCATTATAACTAGTTTTGGAGACATTTTATTTGGTATTAAGTAGCACATACGTCAAGACGATTCTTGATGTTTTGTGAGCTGTAGCATGCTAGAAGATCAGCATTTTCTTTCAACTGACCTCATGATGCCTTAAAATATTGGCCATTATTAATTTCTCATTCTTAGGTAATTTTTGACATTTTAATCGATTGATTTAAATCATGTTTCTACGTTAAAAAATCTTTTGATGTGATCATTGTATTTTATGCCGGGAATATTAAAAGATGACTTCTCAAGTTGTAGGATGGGCTGCTTTCCACCTAATTTCTCTCTAGAAGTTAATTCTTCAATCTAAATATTTCTAGGTTATTTCAAGTACGTGGAAAAATATATGAGCTGCTTGTTAACTGCATTCCTCCTGAAATCATCCTAAAGGTGATTAACTTCTGCTTCTGATTTTATGTATCCTATTAAAAGAATGATATCATTTTAAAGGAGAAATTTTAAAAGTGGGCACTGTTAAACTTTATTTTATGTAATTTGAAAAAAAAAAGAGTTCACCAAAGTTGACTTTTGGAATGGCGACTGGCTTGGTCGTACCTGCCACGGTGGACTCTCGTGCGAAACGGGAAGTTGGCTGATGAAGCACGGGCGACTGGTCATGTGTAATTATTTTTAAATTGCTGAATTCATCTGGGTGTGAATTAGTTTGTGTGAAGGTTCAAACATATAAGTGCAAAGATTAAATATTAACAAAAAAAAAAATACAAAACAAATCCATACAACCACAAAGTTTCATACACCATACTAACTCAAATCAACATTGATTTCTTCAAAAAAAAAATCCACACATCCAGCAACATGCACATTTTCCCCTCACGGTACCTTCATTTTCACAAAATAAAAAGGTTTTAAAAACCAGACCGATCGGTTCAACCGGATGAATCGGGAACCAGCTGGATAACCGGTCCGGTTGACCTTGTAAACCGTTATAGCGTCGAACCGTTAAAAAACCAGAAGAACCGTCGGTTGAACTGTAAAACCGACAAACCGGACGATTTTGAATGAACCAGATGGTTCAAAATCGCATGTAAAAGGAGCCGTGGATTGCAAAATCAACGGCCGACAATCATCGAACTCGAGGAATTTTGAACCGTACAACCTAATATGCTCAATATCCATATGCAGTTGCTTTGTTTCCTCCCAGGTCGTGATCGCTCCTCTGTTTGACTCTTCACCTCTTTTGTCTTCGTTTGCATATAGCTGTAGAAGGTTGAAATTGAGCTTCAGTCAGCTTCCGTCTTCATTAGCTTTCAGTCATTTGCGTATATCCATACCCGCAGTTTTGAGTTTCCTCCCGTAGCTGAAGAACACCTCCAGTCCTCTCAGTTCGAGACAATCGCAGGTTCGTTCTTTTTAGCCGCAAGTTCTTATTCCTTCATTAGCTTTATTCAATTTTGGTATGATCAGATTATGTTTTATTTTGATTCCATTGTTTGTTCTCCAAATTTATAATTTATGCCTTCACTTCTAATATTTATGGATATAAATGCATGTGAAAATCTCCATCTCTATCATTTGACTAGGTATTCAAAAGTTAACTGGATCTAAGTAGTTTTTTCATGTCCGAAGCATTCCTCTGAATACAAATTTTTTTTCTTACGTATAGGAAAATTTATAAGATGCAAAATAATAGTTTGCGATCTTAACTTTGCAAGAAAAATTACTTAGAATCAACTCTGAATGATGCTCAAGAAGCAGCTTAATGCACTCAAGGTGTTTGTGCAAATGCCTCCTTAATTTTTCTAAAAATTGTTTAGTTAGATTGTCATATCATTATCGGTCTAAATTTATAGAATTATGAGGTTTAGGATATTAATTTCATTAATTTTTAATAATATTATTATATTAATTTTATTAATTTTTAATAATTATGAAATTGTTCTGTTCATACCTTTGTTCTGATTTTTTTTTGTTTTAATTTTATGGAGGAAGATTCATTGAACATAGTTTTTGAGAAGTCAATAGAAAAACACAAGCAAGCTCCATCACAACTAAAGAAGTGGATGTATTACAACTCATCTGAAATTTGAAAAATGAAGGAAACTTTTTATTTGAGATAGTCATAAGCAAAATTAGTAGATGTTGAAAGGGCAAAAATGACACAAAAATGCTAGTATAAGTGGTGTAGTTTGGGGATTTATATTTTCTATGAAAATTTCAATACAAATATTTCTCATTGCTCAAAGAAGATTTTATAAGTCTAAGAGCCCAATAGAATTCAAATAAAATCCAATAAGCTACAATCCAAAGATAGAAAGAAAGAATATTCATAGAGAATTTAAAGTTTAAAACTTTATGCATGAGTTTTTATTGAGTGATAGGTGAATAAACATGTCTTGAGCATTAGATGTAAGAGATCATATGTCATATCGTGAAGGATGATAGCAACATAATAGATAACGGGTATAGAGTGTCATTTATGCTAATTTTATGAAAATTTGTTAATATACATTGGATCATTACTATAATAAAAAATGAATAGTTGCATTTCTTTTTAAAATAGTCATGATTTAAAAAGAATTTTTGTGGATTGCGGATGTGCGTGTCTATCAATTTTCCCATCTTTAACTATGATTGCAGAAAGTATTGGAAGTATTAAAGGAAGTTCTAAGAACAATTACATTTTACTGTTCTACCTCTAATCACCTTGATGCCTACATTATCATCAACCTATTTGATAAAAGCATGATTCTCATATCTATCAACACTAGCATATGAATTGAACTTACACCCCTCTAACTAATTGTCATGGTTCTTGAAATTACAAGTTTTTTCCTGTTAATTTGTGCTAAAGCTCTCTAATCGTATCTTCAGCTTAATATTAATAATGGATCAACAAAACAATCAACCTGCAACTTCAACTCAAAATGTATGGGAGAAGATATATATCGCTTGGAACTATTTTACTGAGTGTAAAATTGCTGATGGTAGGAAGCAATACAAATATCTTTATTGTGGAATGATTTATAAGGGTGGAAGCATTAATAGGATGAAGCAACATCCGATAGGGATTAAAGATAACATTGTTTCTTGTAAGAAGGTGCCACATGGCATCCAATATTAAATACAACAGAATTTGAATTAAATATCAAAGATAAAATAACAAGCACAAGAAGACCTGTCGCAAAGTGTTGATTTGTTTAATGATGATCCATTTGAGGAAGAGAGAGGCTCATGTTTAGTAACAAAATCACAAAGTTCTGATACATATGGTAATGAGATTGATAAAGGAAGAGAAAAATTGATGAAATTGATAATTTTTTCACCTAGAATAAAACCAGGATCTCAACAATCTCTGAAAAATATAATGACATCTAAGGATGCAGTGCACCGGCTGATTTAGCAGTTGCTAGGTGGTTTTATGACAGTTGCATTCCATTTAATGCTATCAATTCATTTTTTGCACAAAAGGCTATTGATGTAATTGCTGTAATAGGATCTGATTACAAATTACCCTTTTACTATAGATTGAGAGTGAATCTATTACAAGATTCTAAAGAGTAATATAAGTTAATTAAATTTTATAGAAGAACATGGAAAGAAATTAGTTGTACATTGATGGTTGATTGTTGGACAAATATAAAGAGTAGGACATTGATAAATTTTCTTGTTTATTATCCTCGTGAAGTTTCATTTGTATCTGATATCATTAAAGATGTCACAACATTATATTCACTATTCATTGATATTGTTGAATCGGTATGTCAAGAGAACATAAGTTCGTTTTGTGATAGATAATGCAACAAATTATAAGAAAGTTGGTGAGTTATTGCATGAAAGATTTGAAAATATATATTGGCCGCCTTGCGCTGCACATTGCATAAGCCTCATTCTGAAAGCTATTGAAAGCATGCCTTATATCACGAAACTTGCAAGAAAAGCTTCAAAAATTATAATTTTTATTTATAATCATGCTTTCATATTGGTTTGGTTAATGGAAAGAGCAGGTTGGACATAATTTGTAAGACTATGAGTAACTAGATTTACAATAACATTCATTACCTTATGAGGTGTGCATGACCATAAACATGATTTACAATCATTCATCACCAACAATACTTACACCGATTAAAAGTTATGTAAGATAATGAAGGGGAAAGAGACAGCCTCAATTATTTTGGATGCAAGATTTTGGAATGACAGTTTAATAATTTCTAAATTATCAGAGCCTCTAATTAGGTTGTTAATAATTATTGATGCAGATGAAAAGTTATCTATTGGATACTTTTATGATGGTATGCACAAAGCTGGAAAAACAATGAAGGTCATATTTAGAAATAATAAAAGAATGTACAAGCTCTTCACTAGTATCATAAAGAGAAAATGAGATAATCAGCTAAGGTAAGTGATACATTCAGCAGCTTATTTTCTCAATCCTCATTTTTAATATGACAAGAAAATTTATTGCAACAAGTCCGAAGTTATGCAAGGTCTAATAGAATTCATTGACAATAAAGATATATGTGCTAAATCATCTTTGGCAATAAATGATGTGATGCTATTTCATGATAATTTAAAAAGTTTTGGAAAGTCAATTGTATTAACATTGGCAAAAGAAATGTAACCTGGTAAGATGATAAAATTTTGATATTTCATTTTAATATTTACGTAAATTATGATGCTTTTGTTTACAATAAATATATTTGAACAAACTAATGCATGTTTATTGATTAGTAGATGAATGGTGGAAGATGTTCAGCTCTAGTGCATTAAACCTATAGAAAGTGATTTAAAATTCTTAGTCAGACATCATCTTCATCAGGCTGTGAGAGGAATTGGAGTGCATTTGAGCAGATTCATACAAAAAGACGAAATCATCTTGAGCACCAAAGGCCAAATGATTTAGTATATGTTCGTTACAATCTCAATTTAAGAAATATGTACTATTTAAAACTACTTTAAATATCTTGTTAAATAGTGATGCATATCTTATTATTAAATTTTTTTTATAATAATTATATAGGTTGCAGGTTTAAAAAAGAAATTATTTTTTGGACTACATAAGTATTGAACTTATTAACTTTTGAATCCTTGATTATGAGCCAACTCCAAAATTGCATTTAGAAGACTTGGAGACGAAAATTTATAAAGATGATGCAATTCTTATAGATATAGAATTAAACATAATATCAAATGGACTAACCCCAAGTACGATTGTAGATTAACTTTTATCTTTTGAGTGTAATATAAAATATAGACTTATTATTTCACATTAATGATTTGCAGATAAAGATAACTTAGTTAATATATTTGATGAAGATGACGTATCATGAGAGGATTCAGAAGCATTTGAGATGCAAAATTTTGGTGAAGGAGGGTTTGAGAATTCATAATTTGATCACACAAATTTCAAGTTTAGTGGATGATTATTAAATTTATTAGGAGTGTTTTGAGCTTTGAGTTTTTTATGTAAACTGATAGAAACAATTGAATGTTAATTATTATTTTTTTGTCTTTATGGTATTAATTTCTGACTTTATTATCTCCATGAGTTTTGAATTTTTCTTATCAGTTAGTATAAAGTGTTATAATCTTATTATAAATTATAAAGAAGTATGTTATATGTTGTCTATTTTATATATTTATTAATTGTCTAGTTTGTCATATATTTTAATTCATTTTCTTTTGTTCATTTCGGTTTTTGATAGTTTCACATGTTAGAGAAAAAGAATTGAAGATTGTATGCATTTCTCAACACGCAATGCACAATAGAGCTCGACAAAAAGTATGCATTTCTCTCCTAATGCAATGTTATTTGGTCATCCTATGTGGGAACTGGGAGCTGCGGGATGGCTAGACCATTTCGTGTAGGAACCTGGAGCCACAAGGTGTGTCATTTGGTGAGTTATTTACTTATTTATGAAATATTTATTTATATTTTATTGATTTGATTTCAGATTTATATTATATATTATTTATTTATGTTTTATAGACTTAATTAATGTCATATTTAGGTTCTTTGATTAGTTTGACATAAAAATAGAATGTAGAGTGAATGTATTAGAGAAAAAATTCTCATTTATTTTATAATTTTTAATAATATTATTATTTATTATGTCATCCGGTTCAACCCTGGTTCGACCGATCGAACCGTGAAGTCATCCAGTTCAACCCTGGTTCGACCTATCGAACCGTGAACCTCTCATTCTTTCGGTTCATTGTTCGGTCTGATTTTTAAAACCTTGCAAAATAACACATTTATACATACTATCTACAAGTTTCGTCGTAGAGAAAATGAAAAAAAAAACAAAGCTTAAAATATCAAAGTTTTGAAAATTGGACCTGACAATGAACCGGAAGGAGAGGTTTATGGTAACGGTCGAACCGCGGTTGAATTTGATGACGTAATAAATAATAATGTTATTAAAAATTATAAAATGAATAAATTTTTTTTTTCTAATATATTCACTCTACATTTTATTTTTATATCAAACTAATCAAAGAACCTAAATATGACATCAATTAAGCTTATAAAATAGAAACAAATAACACATAATATAAATGTGGCTTTAAGTAAGTCAATAAAACATAAACAAGTATTTCATAAATAAATAACTAACCAAACGACATATCTTATGGCTCCAGGTTCCCACACAAGGTGGTCAAACCATCCCTCGGCTTCCGGTTCCCGCACAAGATGATCAAATAATATTGCATTGGGGGAGAAATGCATACCTTTTGTTGAGCTCTATTGTGCATTGGGTGTTGAGGAATTGCATACCATCTTTAGCTCTCTTTAGTATGTGAAACTATTAAAAAATGAAATGAACAAAAGAAAATGAGTTAAAATATATGACAAAATAGACAATTAAGAAATATATAAAATATACAATATATAACATACATCTTCATAATTTATGGCAAGATTGTGATATTTTATACTAACTGATAAGAAAAACTAAAAACTCATAGAGATAATAAAGTCAGAAATTAATAACATAGAAACAAAAAACAATAATTGCATTCAATTATTTATATTAGTTTACATAAAAAACTCAAAACTCAAAAAACTCTTAGGGAATCTAATAATTATCTACTAAATTTGTATGATCAAATGATGAATTTTCAAACCCTCCTTCACCAAAATCCTGCATCCCAAACGCTTCTAAATTCTTATGTGGTATGTCATCTTCATCAAATATATTAGTTAAGTTGTCTTCATCTGCGAACCATTAATGTAATATAATAAGTCTATATTTTATATTACACTCAAAAGATATAAGTTAATTTATAATCGTACTTGGGGTTGATCCAGTTGATGTTATGTTTGGTTCTATATCTATAGAAATTGTATCATCTTTATAAATTTTCGTCTCCAAGTCTTTTAGATGCAATTCTGGAGTTGGCTTATCATCAAGGATCTAAAAGTCAACAAATTTAATACTTGTATAGTCCAAAAGATTATAACTTCTTTTTCTAAGCTACAACCTACATAATTATTATTAAAATTTTTAATAATAAGATGTGCATCATTATTTAAAAAGATATTTAAAGTAGTTTCAAATAGTACCTATTTCTTAAATTGATATTGTAATGAATATTAGATCATTTAGCATTTGACGCTCAAGATGATTTTGTCTTTTGTCTCTTTTTGTATGAATCTGCTCAAACACATTTCAATTCCTCTCATAGCCTGATTAAGATGATGCCTGATTAAGAATTCTAATAGTCACTTTCTATAAGTTTGGTGTACTAGAGCCAAACATCTTCCACTATTCTTTTATAAATCAATAAATATGTATTGATTTGTTTAAATATATTTATTGTAAATCAAAGCATCATAATTTACGTAAATATTAAAATAAAATATCAAAATGTTATCATCTTACCAGGTTGTATTTCTTTGGCCAATATTAATGCAATTGGCTTCCCAAAATTTTCTAAATTATCACGAAATAGCCTCACCTCATTCATTGCCAAAGATAATTTAGCACATATATCTTTATTGCCAATCAATTTTGTTAGACATTGTATAACTTCAGGCTTGTTGCATTAATTTTTCTCGTCATACTGAAAATGAAGGTTGAGAAAATAAGCTGTTGAATGTATCACTTATCTTAGCTGATTATCCCATCTTCTCTTTATGATACTAGTGAATGATTTGCATTTTCTTTTACTGTTTTTAAACATGACCTTCATTGTTTTTCCTTTGTACATATCATCATAAAGATATCTAAGAGATGACTTTTCATCTGCATCAACAATTCTTAATAACCTAATTAGAGGTTCTGATAATTTAGAAATTATTAAACTGTCATTTCAAAATCTTGCATCCAAAATAATTGAAGCTGTCTCTTTCCCCTTCATTGTCTTACATAACTTTGAATCAGTGTAAGCTTTGTTGATGATCAATGCTTGCAAATTATGCTTATGGTCATGCACACTTCGTAAGGTAATGAATGTTATTACAAATCTAGTTACTCTTGGTCTTACAATTTCTGTCCAAACTGCTCTTTTTCTTAACCAAGCTAATATGAAAGCATGATTATAAATAAAAATTATAATATTTGAAGTTTTTCTTGCAAGTTCCGTAATATAAGACATGCTTTCAATATCTTTCAAAATGAGGTTTATGCAATGTGCAGCACAAGGCGACCAATATGTATTTTCAAAATTTTCATGTAAAAACTCACAAATTTTCTTATAATTTGCTACATTATCTGTCACAAAATGAACTATGTTATTTTTATATACCCATTCAACAATATCAGTGAATAGTGAACATAATATTGTGACATCTTTAATGATATCAAATACATCTACTGATTTTAGAAATGAAACTTCATGAGGACAATAAATAAGAAAATTTATCAATATCCTACTCCTTGTATTTGTGCAACAATTAGTCATCAATGTATAACCAATTTCTTTCCATGTTCTTCTATAAGATTCAATTAATAATTTGCATTCCTCTTTAGCATTTCGTAATAGATTCACTTTCAATCTGTAGTAAGAGGGTAATTTGTAACCAGGTCTTATTACAGTAATTGCATCAATAGCCCTTTGTGCAAAAAGTGAATTGATAGTATTAAATGGAATGTAGCTGCCATAAAATCACCTAGCAACTACCAAATTAGCACGGTGCATTGCATCTTTAGATGTCATTACACTTTTCAGAGATAGTTGAGGTCCTAGTTTTATTTTAGGTGCAAAAAAATTATCAATTTTATCAAATTTTCTTTTCCTTTATCAATCCCTTTACCATGCGTGTCAAAACTTTATGATTTTGTGACTGAACATGTGCCCCTCTCTTTCTCAACTGGATCATTACTAAACAGATCAACACTTTGTGATAGGTCTTCTTATGCTTGTTATTTTCTTTTTGCTATTTCATTTAAATTCTATTGCATCTGATATCGGATGTTATGTAATTCTTGCAAGAAGCAATGTTACCTTTAATCCTTGCCAAATGTTGCTTCATCCTATTAATGCTTACACCTTTATAAGTTAATCCACAATGTTGACATTTATATTGCTTCCTACCATCAGCAGTTTTACACTTAGCAAAATGGTTCCAAGCGATATATGTTCTCCCATACGCTTTGAGTTGAAGGTGCAAGTTGATTGTTTTGTTGATCCATTGTTAATATTAAGCTGAAGATTAGGTTAGAGAGTTTTATTATAAATTAACAGAAAAAAATTGTAACTTCAAGAACCATAATATTTAGTTAGAGGGGTGTAAGTTCAATTCATATGCTAGTGTTGATAGAAATGAGAATCATGCTTTTATCAAATAGGTTGATGATAGTGTGGACATCAAGGTGATCAGAGGTAGAAGAGTAAAATATAATTGTTCTTAGAACTTCTTCTAATACTTCCAATACTTTTTGCAATCATAGTTAAAGATGAGAAAATTGATTGACACGCACATCCGCAATTCACACAAGTTCCTTTTGAATCAAAACCATTTCAAAAAGAAATGTAACTATCCATTTTTTTATAGTAATGATCTAATGTATATTAACAAATTTTTACAAAATTAGCATAAATGACTCTCTACACTCGCTATCTATTATGTTGCTTTCACTCTTCACTATATGACATCTGATCTCTTACATCTAGTGCTCAAGAATACGCTTATTCACCTATCAGTCTATGAAAACTCATGCATAAAGTTTTAAACTTTAGATTTTCTATGGATATTCTTTCTTTCTTTGGATTGAAGCTTATTGGATTTTATTTGAATTCTATTGTGCTCTTAGACTAATAAAATCTTTTTTGAGCAATGAGAAACATTTGTATTGAAATTTTCATTGAAATTACAAATCTCCAAACTACACTACTTACACTAGAATTTTTGTCATTTTTTCCCTTTCAACATCTACTAATTTTGCTCATGAGTATCTTAAATAATGTTTCCTTTATTTTTCAAATTTTAGATGAGTTGTAATACATCCACTTCTTTGATTGCGATGGAGCTTGCTTGTATTTTCCTATTGACTTCTCAAAAACTATGTTAAATGGATCTTCCTTCATAAAATTTAACCCAAAAAATAAAATAAATTAACAGAACAAAGGTATGAATATAAAAATTTCATAATTATCAAAAATTAATAAAATTAATATAACAATATTATTAAAAATTAATGAAATTAATATCCTAAACTTCGTAATTTTATGAATTTAGACCCATAATGATATGACAATCTAACTAAATAATTTTGAGAAAAACTAAGGAGACATATACAAAAACACCTTGGCGGCATTGAGCTGCTTCTTGAGTATCATTCAGGGTTGACTCCAAGGAATTTTTCTTGCAAAGTTAAGATCACAAATGATTTTTTTGCATCTTATAAACTCCCCTAAAAGCAAGAAAAAAGTTTTTGTTTAGAGGAATGCTTCGGACATGCAAAAACTATTTGGATCCATTTAACTTTTGAACACCTAGTCAAATAATAGTGATGGAGATTTTCACATGCATTTATATCCATAAATATTAGAGGTGAAGGCATATATTATAAATTTGGAGAACAAACAATTGAATCAAAATAAAACATAATCTGATCACACCAAAATTGAATAAAGCTAATGAAGGAATAAGAACCTGCGGCTAAAAAGAACAAACTTGTGATTGTCTCAAACTGAGAGGACTGGAGGTGTTCTTCGGCAATAGGAGGAAACTTGAAATTGCAGCTATGACTATACGCAAATGACTAAAGGCGAATGACTAAATGCCAATGAAGATGGAAGCCGACTGAAGCTCAATTTCAACCTTCTATTGGCTATATGCAAACGAAGGCGGAAGAGGTGAAGAGTCGAACAGAGGAGCGATTGCGACCTGGGAGGAAACAAAGCAACTGCGTATGCGTATTGAGCAGATTAGGGTTATATTGTTCAAAATTCCTCACATTCGATGATTGTCGACCGTTGATTTTGCAATCTATAGCTCCTTTTATACGCGATTTTGAACCGTCCGGTTCGTTCAAAATCGCCTGGTTTGCCGGTTTTACGGTTCTTCCGGTTTTTTAACGTTTCGATGCTAGAGCGGTTTACAGGGTCAACCAGACCGGGTAGCCGACTGGTTCCCGATTGAACCGGCCGGTTCGGTTCGGTTTTCAAAACCTTCTAAAATACTACCAAAATAAACTAAAAGACCAAAAGAAATTACTTTCCCACAAGTTCTACTACCCGACAGTCGGATCTCGAGCTTGCAGTGAACAAACTGAAGCAAGTTGAACGAACTGCGAAGGAAGAAGGATGGGTTACGGGCTGGCATTTATATATATATAAGTGTAGCCAGTCGCCCATTATGGATGAGTCAGCAAAAAAAAAGGCACGCTGGCAGGCCAGTCGCCGTTCCAAACGCCAACTTTGGCAAATCCTTTTTTTTTATAAATCTTGGCGAATTACATAAAATAAAGTTTAACGGTGCCAACTTTTAAAATTTGTCCAATTTTAAAGGTTTGAACGGATCATTCTAGTTTCTTCTCTATAAAAATCTTGATTGAAATCTCTTGTTAAATTTTGGCAGAAGTTATTGTCAGAGTTATTGAAGAAGCTAGACTCGGAGTTAAAACATGAAGTTTGTCACTGGGCTGCATACTATGTAAGTATGCAACATTCAATGTTAATAAGCTTGATGGAGGGATTAAACAAATTCTTTTCTTTCATAGGGATCAAAATGAATATGAGGTTTAATTGTTTACATTATTACATCAATGATTTTTAATTGCTTTCAAGTATTTTGACATCATGCCAGAAATATAGTGATGATTGTTTCTATTTTAGTTTCGCATTGCCATTTCATAGTGTTGCAAATAAGTATATTTTGATCTGTCTTGTATATGCAAGTCTAATGGTGGTTCTTTAGGTTTATGAAGCAATATATCTTTTTGCGTTATCATGATATAAAATTTAGTTATGATAATAGTGCAAAATCCAAAATTTAAGTTTACTATAATAATCCAATAATGTTTACATAGAATTATTTAGTTGGTTCAAATTTATATTATTTATCAAAATGGTGTTCTTTATTGCTACTAATAGGAGCGCTGCATTTGATTTATTCCTAGATGAAGGGTGCTTTATCTCAGAGACATAATCAAATTTCAAGTTGGTGCCTAATTATACGTTTATTGTGGGGAAATAGACCACGTTTTAGTCATCTAAGGTCTACTTAGGTTTGCTTTGAGCTATTGGTTTCAATAGGTTCTGATTGTGACAAGTTTTCTCTATTTTTCTTATAGGAAAAATAGAAAACTTCATGACAATAGGTGCCTATTGAAGCTTTTTTTATTAGGTGTTATGGGTTAATTCATCCAAGGAGCTTCCCACCACCACAACAATAACAACAAATAAGAAGTCTTTATCTCACTATGCGGGGATCCAAGGAGCTTCCCAAGACTTAAAAAATACCTTTTGATCTTGAGTTTACTCAATGATGGTTATGGAATTACTTTATGATTATTGTGCTTTGGTACATTTCTTGGAATTTGATTTGACCCACTGAGAAGTACTCGAAACAAGGGGCATTGAAATAAAGCTACATGACTCATCTTGTTCCTTCTTGTTCATGGATTTAAGAGCCGACTATAAGTCTCTTAATTGAGATTTCAGCTCATGGACCTTGACTTAATAAACATTAGGGCCCATTAAAATGACTTGGATTCAAGGCATATCTCTTAGCCTTCTAAAGCCTTATGAAATTCTAGGCTGCCGGGGGTATCATTTTGATGTAAATCTTGAGAATATTATATGATTAATAACAAGAAGAGTGATTATTATCCTATAAGTTTTACAATATAATCTTGAGAAAAATATCAAAGCTTGGATCCATGGAACATTTTGATTGGAAACTGCTGCCTGACCTTATAAAAATGAGTTATGTTGGAGGAAAAGTTAAGAGGTTGAGACCTTGTTATGTTATCAGGTGTACTTTTCTAGCTGGTTAGCTTTCGTGATTTTGGGGTACAGATCAAGGTGCAAGATGAATCTTCATCTATGTTCTTTCCACCTTTTCAAATTCTGTTTTTTTTTTTCAAATTAAATTCTGTATCATTATGTTGATGGTGTGACTTTTTAATATGTTTTTGCAGGAACATAGGATGCGGCTTGGTCAGAAGGCTATATTTCATATAGAAGGTGATTAATTTGCAAAACTAAATGAATCATTGTCATCATTTGTCTTTTCACTAACTCTTCAAAGATTCTAAAATTTTCCCATTATTTTGTGATTATGAGTTAACAATTCCTGCTTGCTAAATTTAAAAATTCTAATGATTGCTGAGAAACGACCCTGACAAGGTTATATTGTAAAACTCCTATTCTAATGAATAATGTCTACTTTATGTTCCTTAAGAGATTATTTTACAGATTATTGCCACACTCTTTTTAGCTGTATTTATTTTTATTTTTTTAGATATTTAAGCTTTACAATCATATTAAACTTTCAAAAATTCTAACTGTTTCACAACAGCTTTACAATTATCTTACAAATATGTTAGGATTTTGAACACTAAAAATTAACAAACAAACAGTAAATTTGAGCAAGCAAACCAAATAGGCCCTTAGTTAAAATTTTAACTCTCTTTTGTTAGGCTTCATTTGGAACAATTTTATATCACTATTTTTTTCTGGTTTCAAGATATTTTTTTAACTAAAAATCAATTTTACAAAGCAATAAGAAAGCCGTCCCAAACAAAAACCTTAGTGTTGTTTCCCATCCAATTTTTTCAACCTCACACAAGTTTTATTTTTTGTGCTATAAATATATTGCAGCTTTTGTGGCCAAGTTCATGAGCATCTACAAGGCATTTCTGATAGCAACATTCGGCTAGAAGAGATCAAAGCAGGCTCATTTGAAATTTTATACCGCTGAGACTTTCTGGTATTCATTCGTATTAATTATTATTTAAATATCAATTCAATAGTTACATTGAATTCATCTCATTCCGTATCATGAATCTATTTTGCAGCTAAAACTTGGTTCGCGGCCACAGCCATTGCTTGGATGGAATTAATCTCATATAAATATTTGGTTAAGTTGCCTGACTTTGTAAAAGAAAATTTTACTGTACTCTCTCTCTCTCTCTCTCTCTCTCTCTCTAAATTTTGCCCAGTATTGAATGTAAGATTGGCTTTTTGTTCAGCTAGACTGTTAAATATGTTAAGGGTGGTAGCCAAGTAAAATAATCTGTTGGTTCAGTTTTATCAGTTTGGCTTTGTTATGATTTGCAATATTGCATAAATTAATGGTGATTTTGAAGAGAGTAGAATCTGCTTATACTGATGTGATGTATACTGAGTAATTAAACGAAGCAAATTGATTCAACTTGAACGAAGTCAATTGAATAATTTATTGACTTTGCTACATTATATTGAAATTTGAATTGATTGGCTCTGCTTAAGCTGAATATTACCTATGATATATTCATTAAAGCAAATTGTCTTTTCAAGTCATGTTGAGGAGAAATTATTTTGTGCGGACACTGGACAGTCCGGAGGCAAAATAGAAAGCACCTCATCACTCGGTACATAGTTGCGGTACAAAGCAAAAAGTGACGTGTGTTTTGATTTGCTTCCGGATGGCATTCGTATCCGCACAGAATTGAGAGGGATAAGCTTCACTTGAATTAATCCATATATACTGCGTAGGGCATTTCCAACAGAAAAAAATGAGTTTTCCACTCCAAAATGTAACAACTCATCTCCAATTGAATTTCATTTAATAACAGCAGAAAAAATATTCTCTGTATAATCTCTCCAACTGAAAAAAAAGTGTTTGTAAATAATGCAATGCCACACCTTGTGAAAATGTGTTGAATCTCACATTTGGTTGGAACTTGCAACAGATGGTAAATGCTTATTTGATGTTCGGTTGGAGATGGCCTAAAGTTGAAGCCCCAAACGGAAGCTATTGTTTTTGGAAATATATGGATATATGGATTAATTCAAGAGACGCATTTAATCCACGAATTGTGTGATCAGATAGCTAAAATATGATAATTGAAAAAAAAAAAAAGAAAGAATGGCAAATTTGTTTCTATTTCAAAATTATTATACTACCTTTCACACTCTGCCTTGTTACAATCCACAGTATAACAATATGTTAAAATTCAAAACACCAAGCTATAGTCTGCAACCAGCTGAAAAAATTTCAGAAACCTATTAGATGAGTACTTCTCTACACGCTATGGTCAAACTTGCTGGAAGATCTAATAAAATAACCTACAAAATGTAAATCAGCACCTAACCTACAAAACGTGCAGCATGAATCTACAAATTAATAAAAAACCATTAGTGTAGATAAAAAAAGAATCATGAGGTTACTTTCACTCGGAGAAGAAGATCATGAATGATACCAAGAACATCTGTTCCATTTCCATTCTAATCTTCTGGATCCATTTCTTCATCTTGTTCGCTGGGCCGAGTCATTTCTCCACTGTTTCCATCACCTGAGTCTTCTTCCTGCTGCTCAAAATAGGGCTCCAGTTCAGGAAGGTCTTCGCTTTCATCTTTAATGTCAGTGGAATCTGGAACCACTAATTGGAGACCTCGCGACAACCACTCGGGGCATGTTTCCTCGTCGCCATATAGGATTCGGCCGCTGGAACCAATTACAGGATTTGGTACTTCTGATGGCTTTGATGCTGATCTGCAGGAGCATTCCGGCAGGGGATGTGAAATGAATGAATTTGGTTTTGATTTCTCGGCCGCCGATATCAAGCCATTGATGCCAAGACTATCATTTAGATGCTGGCGCACCAAGATTGTCCAGTTTTGTTTTGGGTGATACTGCTTGTCCTTGATGTTGTCTATTAGGTTGACAATAGTTTTCCTGTTACAAATAATTAGTTCTAGCTATGAATGTGGTAGAGATCAGTTAAAAAGAAACATTTTTCTCTGACCACACACTTTTTGAAAAGAAAAAAAAAAGATGTGAATGAAGAATCCAAAAACAAGCCACGCCTTTCATGCCTAGGGTTGTGAAAAATATATAAATAAAATAAAATAAAAAAAAAGCTCATTTGCCATGTTTGATTGTGTTTGATTTGATAATTAGCTTAAATTTGAAAGATCTTTTCGAGCTCGTCTATTTAATGAACCAAATACGAACAATACATTGTTTGATAGTATTAAAAAGCTGCTTTAAAAAACAGTAAGAAAGCCGTCTCAAATGAATACTTAATTTATCTTTTTGGGCATTTATAAGCATGAATCCAATACGTTCAAATTAAAATTGCCCATCAGAAAAATACTTGAGAAACATATTATGAAATGAAAGCAAAGAAAACAGCGAATGGCTTTCAAAACACATAGATACAAAAATCAAATCTTAGCATAAAAGAATTGAAGGTTTAAGTTTTTTCAGTAGTACCTGTCGGGGCGAAATGTTCGAGAAGCTGACATTTGGTACAAACGATGGCCCATAACTAGACTTGAAAAATCAGGCCAACCACTCCCGTCGTTGTGAAATCCCGGAAAGAATACATCAGCTTCAACAGAAACATAATAATCAATAGCATTCCATATCATCCTGTGTGCTTGCATCCTCGTATCCATTAGTGAAGGGTCTGGTTCAGTGTCATTTTCTGCAATCCAACCATACCAGCCTTCCTTCTCATGCTGATAGAAAGGCCTACCAGGAGGTGGAGGAAGAGGTCTTGGTCGACGCCCAGCTCTATTCCACTCTCTGATAAGTTGTTCCTTGGTTTTCTGTGGTGGAGGATTAGGGAGACGTGAAGGAATAGGAGATTCTGCCCGCAATAGAATGGACAACTCTTTTTTACTACACAACAAGGTGCGGTCGACCAAATTTGTGTACATGGCACGCAAAGGTATGAGAGTCCTTTGGCCACCAAATGTCTCGGCACCAGCCAAATATATCACTGTGTCTGAAGGATATCCCATTGCCCTAAGGAGAAGGCCAACCTGAAAATTGTGGTGAAAAATTCTAAGTCATTGATTCAATCAGCAAGCACTGAAAAAACTTTATAGACACTGTTTTAGAAAATGTAAAAATAAAAACGATCTGAGAATATAAATTAAGCTCCATAACTTGACATTTACTTTCACGCACGTAAATATTATACGGCGGACAACTGATTACAGGAAATAAATAAAAAAAATGTTAAGTTATGGAGCTTAATTTTTAACTTACGAAGAAAATGCGCTACACATGATTGATAATGAAATCATAGTAAAATTTGAAACAGTGGCAATGGGACAAAGCCATCAATTAGGTGAACATGTATAAAGTTTTGTGTTTTTTGAGTTGATCTTTTTTTCCATATTCTATTTTTTTGCTATTAATCATTTTGCCTATTTACCTAATATCGTTTATTAGTTTTAGATTTTAAGATGAAGGGGCAGAATATGAAAAATTTAGTAAAACATTGTTTTAAGATTAGATGAGGGCTTTTAAAAAAACACTAATAAAAATATTTTTGAGATTAATATTTTGTTTGTGCATGAGGAAGTGAATGTTATATGGGATAAAGTAGCTAGTAATATTAAAATATTGCAAATGATGTGCTTAGAGTTTCAAAAGGAAAATCTCCTAATAAAAAAAATAGTTGGTGGTGGAATCAAAATGTGCAAGAAAAGATAAAAAATAAGAAGCTTTGTTATAATAATTAGTTTAGATATAAAAATATTAAAAATTGGGAAAGATATAAAGTTGCCCGTAAGGAGTCTAAGAAAGCAACTGCGATGCAAAGACTTTAGCTTTTAATAATTTATATAATAGATTAGATACTGAAGAGGACGAAAGATATATGTATAAGCTAGCCAAATAAAGAGATAGGAGTAGTAAGGATTTAGTTTAAGTGAAGTGCATTAAGGATGAAGATCAAAAAGTGTTTTTTTTAGAAGAGGATATTCAACAAAGGTGGATAAGATATTTTGCTAAGCTTTTCAATGAAGATTGTGAGAATACGATTGACTTTATTGACCTTAGCACTCTAAATGAAAATAGAGATTTTTATTTTTATGGCCATATTAGTAAAACTGAAGTTAGAGAGGCTTTAAAGTAAATGAAGTGTGAAAAAACTAGTGGACCTGATGATATTCCAATAAAGGTGTGGAATGCTTAGGAGATGATGGCTTACTAAACTTTTTAATATTATTTTGAAGACTAAAAAGATGCCAAATGAGTGGAGAATGAGTGTGTTGATTCCTATTTTTAAGAATAAAGGTGATGCACAAGATTGTGCGAATTATAGAAGAATTAAGTTGATGTGTCATACTTTAAAACTTTGGGAGAGAGTTATGGAGCATAAGTTATGACGTGATACTAATGTTTCTCAAAATCAATTTGGATTCATGCCGGGTAGGTCTACTATGGAAGCTATTCATTTATTGAGAGGGTTGATGGAGAAGTTTAGGAATAGTAACAATCACTCTCAAAATCTTTGAGTGCCAACGAAAAACAGTAGTTTAAATTCACCTCTTCAGGCATAAGCGGGCATAATCCCTTCCTTTTCTGAGCCATAGAATCCATACTCAGATTTCCATGAATAATCCCATGCTTGATCATCTGCTTCCTTCTATATTGTAAGAGTTCAGTATGAACATCCTAGACAGAATTGGATAATTAACTATCAATGGGATGAGCTGATGACAAAAACATTTTCACTATATATATATCAGCAGATGAAAACAACATTCCATGAAAGTATAGAGAACTGGTAAGGGCAAGAAAACACAAAAATTACCACATGCAAAAATGTTGACATCATGAACTTAATCTAAGCTGATGACTAAAGGCAGCATTCAACTGGTAATATTATACCAATATCTGTGAGGTATAGACCTGAAAAAGATCAGAACAACCATGAAACGCAAGGACATCTCTTGTAAGACCTGGATGGAATGCTAGATATGGACGACCAGAAGCCCTTAACCTGCAAAAGAATTTTCCAACTATCGTGATCGCCAATAACAGAAGATTACTTATATTGACTAATTTTCAATTCATACATGTTCAGAACAAATACACCATGTAGCTTGCGTCAGAAATATCACAGATGTAGCCTAATTTAAATAGAAGATTAATCTTTATTAACAGGTATCAGTTCAAACTTTCGAATTAAAACTTTGCACATTATTCAACTTGCCAACTAACAATGGAGAGAACAGTGACCACAGGATCACAGTGGAGATAACTTCACTATTTCTCCAATTTCAACCTCCCCAAGCTAAATTTATTGCGTAAGTTATTTTATTTGTAGTTACATATGATGTCTACGCACAAGCTAGATGAATAGAACTACCTCGCTACCATCAGGTTTCCAAGTGCTCGGATTTCTGGACGAAATTGTAGAGCATGAAAAGCAACTCTGCATCGAAGTCTCTGATACTCATCCATGTCCTTCGGAAGGATAGACTACACAGGTTGCAGGATAGTAAGAATTCTAAATATAACGTTACTTTACAAAGCAGTCAGCTAACATAAAAACGAGCGATATAATGATCGGAAATAAACTAAGCAATGCAGGTTTGCAAGGATTGCAAAAGATGATCAGATAATGCGGGGTACCCACTGTTGTTATTACTTAGTATAAATACTTAGTCATATGCCCATTTTAAAATGGCAGAAAAAGCAATACCATGATGCAAAATCATTTTCTCACCATACATGCTTAAACAGGACTGATCAAAGCTAACCCTGGCCTCTTAAAAACAAAGACGATCAACATGCAATCTTTCAGCTGCCTGCCTATTGAAAACATTTAGAATCGTTCTTCTTATTATCGCTACTATTCTATATGGATTAAATTATTCTACCGAATCCAAGCATATGTTCCCCCCTTCCCTATTCACTATGACATTCCCACATTTGGGTTTTGTTCAGATCCCTAGGCTTCCACATGCGTTCCTTCATTCATGTATGTCCCTCTGAAAGCTTCCATATATGCATTCCCCAACACTCTATATGTACATTTGAGCATACTTTTCCACCAGCTAGGGAGTCAACAAGGCTAAAATTGGGCAGCAAGACTTGATCACTTCTCAGATGATTAGTAGAACTGAATATAGCTCATGCCGATTTCTAGATTTCACCAAATAGAACTAGTTAGGTTCTTATTTTGGCTGCAAACTAGGGCTTTGTTTTCTAATTTTATATTGTTACTATGTTGTTGATGCCACCTAAAATCACCACTACTCTTACAAAGATGAATAAGCAGTTCTGCAAGTGTGTTACTCGTTATCATGAAGCCATAGAGAAGGTCCATGCGCATAACAATAGATTTTATTGTACGTCTCCGTACAAATCAAATTTATATGATGCTGAAATTTCAAAAGTAAAGCCACTGAGGCATGGGCTCCTCAACCAATTCACGCCTAGAAGAATTTTGGCTAAAATGTAAAGAGGCATTTTAATCTACTAATTGCAATATCATTAAATAGTGGCAATTAACAATATATTAACTTTTTCCTACAAACCATTGCCTTGCAAAGAAGGCAAACAATTAAATTCCCTTAAAAAATTTTCCCACATCAAATATTTGACAAGATTGATGCAAATGGATAAATAATGTTGGTGAGCATGTCTAAATTATTTGAAAATTGATGATTGGAATAAACAACATTCAAATATTTCCTAGGTGACTATAAAGGTTCTTTTATAAATTTTGGAACTTTCCAATAAATTAGATTGGGCAAATACTCAAGAGTACATTGGCGCTGTTAATGATTTAGTTATCAAAACATATCTAAACGCATTTAGATTTGGACACATGCATAGTTTGCAAGCAGGTTAATTCAAATAGGAAAGGTTTCCATCATGCACATGGCTAACAGCTAGGCAAAAGACCGTAAGAGCTGAAAATAATACGATTGAAATTTCAAGTTTGCATGCGGGCAGTCATGTTTAAATAAGTCTTAAAAGCAATGCAAGTTAGAAGAGGTGGATACCAATGGAGAAAAATTATAATTCAGAGAACCAGTTGTATGTCGGATGGATCATGGATGCTTAATTTTTCCATGTTGAATTTTTTATTTTAAAAAGTGGATATCCAGTCCATGTTTAAAACTTTTCACCCTCGTTTCCTGAACACCCCACTTAAGTTATCACGAACGTTGTGCTAAGCAGATTTCAACTATGAACAGAGTAACAGTCATGATTGTTTACTTAAAAAATCGAACCAGGAACTTAAACATTCAAGGCTATGTATCTGAAATGATTCTGGACCAGTTTAGACTATACTTTAAACTACTTTTAGGATTTGGCGACTGATTGTGTACTCATATATACAGCTCTATGCCAGTGACAATTTATGCTTTGTATTTCTATGCAGAGGCAATAGATCAAAATTTCATAGCCACCCATGCGTATGTAGATTTTGTAATAAAGAAACCTTCCGAAGGTTTGTAATTTGTAGAACCAGAACAATGATTAAGAAACAAAGGAAACAAAAAGTTATTCATGTATAGTGTGAAATATAACTTTTCTGTCAAAATCATACCTCAAGGCATCCACCATCAGCAATTAACAAGCCAACAACCTTTGAAAGTTTCAATTTAGGCAATACTTCCTTAATATAAAAGCTAGGAGAAGCAGAGTATCTGATAGAAAAAGTTGGATACTTCTTGATTTTCCTCTCTCGCTTTAGATTATCGGGTAAGCTCTTCAATATAACTACATCATTTGACAGTGCAGCTATGAACTGCTCCTCATTGTAGACATATGAAAAACTTTTGAACTTGGAACTGCAGTAAGTAAAGAAAAAGGGAAGGGATTAGGAGCGGAAGAGTGTTATTGGGACCAAGGCACTAAAAATCACACAAACATTAATTTTAATGTGCTTTTGACACAAGTATTTGGTATAAAACCTGATGCCTTTAGACTGTAGACTTTCTTGAATCTCAGGAATGATAAGTGTTGCATTTAACATTCTTGAAACAACAACCAGATCACAGATCTAATAATAATAAAAAATATAATACGTTATAGCCAAACATTCATAAAAAAAACTGTAACAATCTCAAATAGTAACTTACCGAAGATCTAACATGATCAAATCCACCATAAATCTTTGCATACAAAAACCCATTATGATCTCTTGGTACTGCACCAAACAATGGAATAGTGAAGTTACTAAACAAGATCAACAATTCAAGGTAGAAATATGGTTACGTTCTAAGAACTTGTATTTGTGAACATTGGTCCGAATTTAATAGATTCTGATATCCTGCTAAGTTATTTTAAATTCTAAATATACTTTAATAATTGATAATGCTCATTGATTGAGTTATTTCAATAGAATAAAAAATGCATAAAAAATCCAAAGAGGCACTCAAGCTCTCGTGAGTGAGAGCCCAAGAATTTATTCTGAGATAGATTGGATTCATTCAACCACCTAACATTGATCAGCCTTTATTGTGAGGTTTGAGATTTGTTATGGGCACAAGTCCTATAATAATTGCCTCACCTAAAGGGGAGAGCTGTTTTGATTAAGGATGGTCATTTGATTGTATAATAATGATACTCACTTGATAGTAATGCCATTCCATTTACACCCAGTACATTGAAGTTTCGAGAGAAAATGGAGCCAAGGATGGTAATGCATAACAAAGATACATTTTCAAGCACATACGGCGAGCATTCATCCAGAGTCAAATTGGAATATCAAGTGCTTATTCTAAAATCCTAACTCAAGGGTATTGATTAAATGATGGGAACATCAAGATCATGAAAAGTAGGCATCAATCATTATTCAATGGTAATAGTTATGAAGGCTTCATTCATAGCATGTTTCAAGATTGGTCAACTCATATACACACCAACTCATGTGGTCGGTCCCACCTCAAGTAAAACAAACATGATAGCACATTTTAAGACAAAAGAGGGCTGCACGACTTCGATCGGTCCCTACACAAGTCAAAATTTTTCATATTGTTATTGATTAACTATACGCATATAAAATCTCTTCAATTTTTGTCCTTGCCTCTTATACATAGGTAGCAAAGTAACATCCCTCAGTTTTCATTCTTCCACATCTACCATATTAATCATCATACATAACCTCCAATTCATATCCAGAAAGAAAGCTACATTCACTTGCATTCACAACCCTTCCATATGCCATTAATCCGATATCAGAGATAGATTTCTAGGATACCAATGCAAATGTCTGGTTGGTGACTTTTCTTTCTTTAGTCCTTTCGTAAATGTATGGTTCTTTTGTGATTCTTTGGTGAGATCAAAACAACAATCCTAACCTCTCATGTCAGCTTGAAATACTTTGGTGAGAATTAAAAGACAGATAAAAGTATCATAATGGTTCCCCAACTATCTATGAAGGACCAAAATGATCTGAGACTATGTAAAAGTCCCAATTTAATATCAAATTTTTTAAACACAAATCAAAATAGTCATGCCATCCAAACTAACAAATATTGGAGTTAATGCTAATAAAAATGTGGATATTTTTGGAATATATTTTAATCTTTTGAAATTTTTATTAAATATAATTTTATAAATCTTATCTAGTTGTTCAATATCTCATATTAAAAAAATAGAAATACATTACTATCTATCGTTATTCGGGAAGTTTCACTTGTTTTTATTCATTATTGCTTGGAGGGAGTCTTTGCACCTCTTCTATGCTTCTAGGGGTGACTCTTCGTCCACTCCTCTTCGTGTCTTTTGATTGGGGAAATTTCATTGAGCAAGGAAACCTATGCAATAGTCATGTGTGTTCAGCTCCTAAGAGAGATAGCATCACTACTAGTCCCTTCTTTGACCCTGCACAGTAGTCCCACTCGTCACCTGTTAGGGGAAAGCAATGCTTGCTCCTTCTTGTTTTGCGCTTGCCTCTCCATCTCAGGCTAAGATAAATGTAATAAGAAAAAAAAATTAAAAACAAGAATTTTTAATCTTATCTGTCACAAGAGCTACTCCAACCTTTTCACGGATATGCTCGCTTCGTATCAGTCTCTAAGAGTAAATCCACTCATCCATCTAAGCATCCTCATCTCAACAAAGCTTAACTTAATATTATGCTTCTCTTTTAATGGACAACATTCTGCGCCATAAAACATTGCAGATCTCACCACTATCTTATAAAATTTTCTCTTAAGTTTGAGTGATACTTTTCTATCACACAACAAACCCAAAGCATCCTCCACTTCAACCATCCAACTTGAATTCTACTAATAATATCCCCATCTATTTCACCACTATCTTTGGGATAGGTCTTATGACTTCTCTTAGGAAGTTGCCTGAAAGCGGGTCTTACAACTTAATCTTTTAAATTAAGATGCCCATCAGTTTGAATTGGATTGTTTGGGGTTTAGGATCATTGCAATTTATTTAGCAATTTTTCTAAAATGTGGGTTTTACGACTTCGCTTAAAAGTTGTCCGTTGGCGGGTCTTACAACCTAATCCTATAGACTAAGATGCCCACTAGTTTGAAGTGGATTGTTTGGGGTTTAGGATCATTACAACTTATTTAGCGATTTCCTAAATTATAGGGCTTATGACTTCCCTTAGAAGTTGCTCGTTGGTGGGTCTTACAATCTAATCCTATAGACTAGGATGCTCGGGTGAGGGGTCTAGGGTTGTGTTATCACCTAAACATTTCACTCAGAGGTTGGCGTTACGGCCTCCATTAGAAGTGGAAAGAGGATGGGTCTTATAACCTAGTTCTTATAAACAAGGCTACCTGAGAATTTAATTGTGTGTTTGTTGAGTTGACACCAGTTGTTTGACACCAGACTTTGGTTTTGACAATTGCCAGTGGTTTTAGTTATTGTGACACTAGTGTTTTGCTACAGTACTTTGCTACACCAGTGTTTTTACTACAGTATTTTTCTTCTTGCTGCTTGGTAGCTTTTTTCAGTACCAGTAGTCTCCTCTTTTTCTGCTTTAGCATTTAATTTGATATTTATTCAATTGTGATGCTTAATGAATTTAATTTATTTGTTGCAAGAGCTCGTGCTACTTTGAAGCTTTGTCCAGAAATACTGGGGAGTTTGTAGAGTTGCGTTGGAGAGTTATTGAGTTGGAGTGTTGTTTGGAGAGTTTGAGTTTGTTGCTTGGAGAGTCTTAAGAGTTGAGCTGTTTGTACAAGGTTGGGTTGTATATGTCAAATAGTGGAAAATATTCTCCCCCCCTCCATTTTATTTATTGCATTTTTTTTATTTAACAAAGAACTCAATTTTGATTAATTAATTTAATTAATCAAAAGTCTCAAAATTTTTTAAATAACAGCTATCGGATTTTGAACAACTCACGGATTTTAATTAAATCAATTTCATCAATAAAAAATTAATTAATATTCACTAACTAATTTTGATTAATTAAATAATTTTTTAAATTAATCAATTTTAATTAACTAATTAATTTTGATTAATTAATTCTAACTAATTAATTATTTTTAATTAATTAATTTTAACTAATCACTTAGGTTCAATTAATTAACCTCAATTAATTAATTAGTTCTAATTAATTAATTAATTATAATTAATTAATTTCATTTCAATCAACTAATTTTTAAAATTAATTTTATTGAAATTAATCAATTGGTTAATTTAATTTGCTCTCCACAATGCTCGAAGAAAAGATTCTGTAATTTTCTGGGAAATTTTGGCAGCCTCCCGACGTCCCCTCCCCACCAGGGGAAATCAGGATGACATCTATCGTAATTTCTTCCTACCCAGACCTAAGGTTGACGACGTAAGGTCTTCGATTCAAGTTCTTCCTGGCCGGATCTAAGATACGATGGCCCGGGGTCTTCAAATTTAAAAACCATCAGCCCAGATCTAAGATCGATGGCGCGGGTCTTCAAATTTTAAAACCATCCCGGTCGGACCTAAGGTACAACGGCGTGGAATCTTCGTTTTGAACATTCCTGGCCGGACCTAAAGTTGACGACACATATCTTCAACACCTGTTTGAAAATCTTATCCTCTCTTCTTTCTTTTTTTTATTATATATATAATATTATATTATTTTTAATTATATATAACATATATAATATATTATAATATAATACATAACATTATATTATCATATTATATATAATATAAGAGAGAGGGAGAGAAGTCTGATCGGGCATGGATCAGAGACGGAAGTCACGCACGGGAGCAGGGATCAGGCCGACGGCTAGGTCGATGGCGGGTCAGGCGTCTGCCGGCGAGCAGAAGTCGGTGGGTGCAGGATGCTTGCGGCGAAGTCGGGCCTAGAGGCAGAGACGGCAAGCAAACCAGTCGGATCGGCTTCAGGCTTGGAGAAGTCGCAATCAATGGCTGGAGTTGTGAATTCGGCGTAGGTAGGAGGCTTGGAGGCCGACGACTGGTATTCGGTCGTCTAGGGCACAGCGACGTCGGATGAACAGAGAAGGTAGAGGGGGTGGGAAGGTCGGGTGAAACGAGCGAACGGGAGGCGAAGAGAAGGATTCAATGAAACTGCAATTATGAGTCCCTCTCTCTCTCTCTCTCTCTCTCTCTCTCTCTCTCTCTCTCTCTCTCTCTTTTATTGAGTAAATCGTTGAATGACGGTTATTGAAATGAAGAGCGACGTCGTTTGGCGAGGTGGGGCCGAACCGGAATCTTGAAGAGAAGCATCTCTTCAAATTTTTTTTCTTTCCATTCATTTTCGTTCATTTTTTTGTTAGTCAACAATTATCTTTTTGAAACAGAAAAAAGTAGTTGAGGAAAAACAATACATCTTGTTAAAAAATTCTAATGACTTAAAATATGTTGAATTTTGAAATAACTAATTAAATGATAATTTTCAAGTAAACAAAAAACTTATTTAAATTAAAATCAAGATTTTAATATTAATTTAACTAATTTGCAATAGCAGGTCCAATGCCTGGGACTATTTGCTAGCTAAAATAAATGACATGTCAGTAAACAACCCATCCCAACGTCGAAGTAATCCACATCTCATAAAAGGATGATAATATTCTGTCAGAAATAGGTCAGTGTTGCACTTTTTTTATGAGAATGTTCACTAACGAGGCATCCAACTGTATGTCAGTTTCGGTCAAGGTAGTTGAGATAGTCACAAATTATTGGACAACGGTCACCAAAAAAAGCCATCGATAGCTGGATCAGCATGAATAGATTGGATTTACCTGAATAAAAAGTACGTGCTTTAAATTAAGTTGCAAATTTCAAATATAACTACCTGGATAAACGTTTCTAGGATTAGCACATGGTTGCAGAGCTTCCAAAGATTGCACAGAGCCCCACAGCTTTCTATGTCTAAACTTCTGCAATGCATAGTGCAGATATTAGCATGCAGTTTGCAAAAGATCATTAGGTGCATAAGGTGAATCTTCTCTATTTTTGCTTCAATTTAGCAAGTTTGTCTTGTTTAAGTAGAATGCTGAGAACAGATACATGAAAGTAACAATCTAACTCTAAGCAAGTAGACGAGTACCTGACCAATTTGGTAAATTCCATCTGCGGTTGGTATGTGTTGTATGATTTCCCCAGCTGAGTAATTTACGACGAGAAGATGTCCCAGCAGCGACACCACAGAAAAGGAAATCCCCACTAGGGCAAATAACTTGAATTTGTTTTTGACAGCCATCTTAGATTCTCATCCATGTTTCAAATTCTATGCAAAGATCCAAACGCCATTCTGAACAGACAAAGATAAACATTATTTTCAGAAATAGACAATGATGGTAATGGCCTAAATGTCTGATATTCTTCAGGTATCAGAAGAATGTGCACTTTATTGTAGCTGATTCAAAGGAATGCTTGACCTTGTGAGATTGTTAATGGTGATTCTTTCACATGTGCATCTTGTAGTTGTGATAAGAGTTTCGTGGTCATTATGAATGACAACCCCAAGCCTGGCTTTGCAAGTGTAGTAGTGCGCTATCAACATTGGCCTTGATGCATCTAGGGGGGGGGGTGGGGCTAAGTGGTGTTCCAATTGTAAAACCTGCAAAATGCCATTTTAGGCTTCGCACGCTTTTCGATACGTCGCGACGAACTTTAAATGAAAATTTCAAAGTCGTCGGAATTCGACGCAATTAATTTTATAAAATAGAGCGCAAAATTCTGAACAAAATGATATATAGAACCCATATCAGATTTTAAGTATTTTGAGAGTTAAAATTTCCGGAAAGCTCAATATAACGACTTTGCCCTTGAGGTCATTTAAGTAGAAATAACTTAAGTGAGGGCACCTTGGACCTTAGACAATTGAGATGAACATTCCACTCTAAATAGGGGACCGAAATATTTCGGTCCCCCATTTCTCTCGTGCGGCCCGAACCGAGCGGAGAGGCGGACAAGGGGAGGCGACGGGAGCGCTTCGACGGCAGCCTAGGGGCGGTTTCCGGCGGCGGTTTGTGAGGAGGATTGTAGGGAAGACTAAGAGAAGGCTAAGGTAAGTTCTTTGCAAGAGTTTTCTCTAAAGGGGGAAAACTAGGGTTTTGAGAAAAATCAAGTTTTCTTTAAGATAAGATTAGAGAAGGTTAGGGGATGTTTTTAAACCCAAATATGAGTTGATTTCATGAAAAAAAATGTGAATTTAGAAAATCTAGGGTTTTCTCAAATTTTTTTTTCTTTCAAAATTTCATTGTAAGGAAGTTTCCTAGTGACATTAAGGAGCCTCTAATAGAAAAATAATGCATGTTTGTGAAGAAATTTTTTGAGGTTGGAAATTAGGGTTTTTCCCTAATTGTGAAATTTTTGAGCTTGAGAGTTTCCTTTAGGTTTAGAAAGACCATTAAAAGCAAATTTAGGACTTTTACATCAAAAATCAACTTTCCTATTTTTGGTATTTAAAGAATTCCGAAAATAAACTATAAATTTTAATTTTTAAAATGCTAATTGAGTGAAGAAAATGGTGTATGCTTGAATAGAATTTTAGGAATGTGACTCTTCTATAAAAAAAAATAGGAATTAAATAAAGCCATGAAATGATAAAGGGATTAGGTTGGAAGCATGAACATGAATTAGGGAGGGGTTCTTTAGTACTATAGCATAAGGGTATAGAGAATTTATGTGAGGATTAGTAATTTTTACTTGATGTGTATGTTTCTTTTAGGTGTTGATCGCGTGGAAAGAGAGGTTCGTAAGGTTATTTGGCAGAGCACATTGTATTGAGATAGGTAAAATGAAGTTCGTTTAAATTTAGAAAAGTCTCTAAATGCAATCATGTGGAATGATATCTTCTAAATGCAACTTGTACTTTCATATGTGACTTAGCATGTTACTACATAAATGCTTTTGAATATATGGTACAAATGCAAATCTCTTATGTAATGATGGTAAGAAATATTAAACTCATGTTTCTTTTATATGTGATGCTCATGTCTCCTTACATGTAAAACATTGGTGATCATCTCTCTTTTCTTATGGAATCATGCAATCATGTAATGTCATATGAAAATGTTAGATCATATACATGAGTGGCATGTTAAAACTCTTTTTATGAAATGATAGATAATGCTTGCATGTGCATGATGATGCGGAAGTATCAAATGGTAAAGGGCTCTTCGGAGCAAATGGTAAAGGGCTCTTCGGAGCAAATGGTAAAGGTGTTCTTCGGAACCAATGGTAAATGGCTCTTCGGAGCAAATGGTAAAGGGGTTCTTCAGAACCAAATGGCCAATTAAAAATGTACCTGATCAGTACAAATGATACTTCCGTTACGGTTGATTAAAATTATGCATTATGCTATATGATTAAGAGGCATCATTCGCATCATGAAAATAAAATATGGAATGTATAACGGAAATGGTTGTAAGCTTATGCAAAGAAAGAGACTTATGTGATGATTTAAAGACATGCTAGTTAAATGTTATGACACGCTTATTGTTCATTTACTTAGAAGCATTGACATACATGTTACATCTTTTCCTTGCCTCTGAATTTAATTGAATAACATTTTTACCTACTGAGTTGTGACTCACCCTACTTATGGGGCACTTTTCAGGAGGATCTGATAAAGGATAAATGACGGATAGACCACCCCTCACGTACCGTCGTAGGGAGACGACGGGCGGCAGGTTTTGTTTTGGGTTATTCTTTTTGATGCTCTTGTTAGATGGATGTAGGATGAATTGTAAAGAAAGTTTTATGGACACTTTTTGTATTTTGTACATCTATGTTTTAAAGATGATATCATTGAATGATATATGAATGAAAAAGAAGAGAAAAATTTTATTTGGAACTCTATAGTGGCTCTTTCTTTATATTCGGAGACATGTTGATTATGTTATGAATGGTTGTTTTTAGTTTTCTTCTGTCCGACCTCCGTTCCCGCCTCGCCTATGCGAGCTCACCGGGCCGGGTCGTGACACCAATGCTCTTCAAAAGGATATTTTGACACTTGTGTGATGGTCTCAAGAATGATTGCTGACATTCTAGTGGGTGTGTTGTGGGGTTTGTAATGTTTCTTTGAGTTTCTAGTTCTCCAATGTTGGTAAGCAACACAACTATATAATCACAAAATCTATAAAATATCCTTCAACCCCTTATAGTGGACAAGAAACGATCAACATCTTCTTTGCTATTGTAGCCCCCAAGACATAGAATCGTGTTTGTCGGGCTCTATGGTAGAAGCTGGAATTCATCGGGAAAGCATTGCGTAGGAATCTTCACCAAAAAATTTGTTCTCTAGGGTGAAACTTCAACTTATTAAGCCAAAAATTCTATTAGGGGGTGATGAGGACATAGACAGACATTTTCGACAGGTTTATCGGCCTAGGAATCGTAGATCGACGGTTACAATTCACAGTCTTTATTTTTATGCATTTATGGATTATGTTATGTTTGTTTGCTAGTTCTGTTTGTACCCTTTTATTTGAGTCTATTAGAGTTGTAGCCCAAGGGGCATTTGAGTCTTTTCTTTATGTTATTTCAGGCCTATATATTGAGGCCTCATCTTTTGTAATGCGATGATGATTATTGAAATAAAATTCAGCTTTTGTCACGATCTCTTTGTGAGTTCTAGAGAGTGGTGGTGAAGCCGAGGAGAGGCTAACGGAGTACCCAAGAGCTCACCCCTCACAGGCGGGTGAGCTCACCCCCCAACCCCATCGACCTCCCTTGGCTACCCAACCGCCGGTCACCACCCAATCAGCCGCCGGCCCCCCTCCCCTCTACCCATCCTCCCTAATCCCTACCCAAGCTGCCGACCCCCTCTTGCCCAAATTTGAAATTCAAATTCCTTTGGTCATTAATTACCTTCCTAAAATAAGTTCTAGTTAATTAGGAAAGTTACCTAATTGGATTTCAATTAAAGTTTGGAATTCAAATACTTTCCTAATACTAAAACTTAAATTTGGAAACCTCCCTTTTAAAATAAATCTGAGATTAAATTCAGATTTGATTTTAAATATTTAATTATTTCTTGGGGCCCACATACTTAACATAATACCCTCTCTCCTATCTCTCTACTTGGCCGGCCCCTCCCCTAGACCTCTCTCTCCAATTTAAATAATAGCTCCCAATTAAACTCCCCTAATCACCTCCTAATGCCGCCGCCCCCTCTCCCATAACCCCTCCCTTCCACTTCAATTCTTTCCATTTGAATTTGAAATCAAATTCAAATTCTTTCCCTCCAATTTCACTTAATCTGAAATTAATTTCAGATTTCTAATAATTCTCCCTAACCCTAACCTAAACCTAGCCGCCCCCTCTCTCCATCTCCTCCTACCCGAGACCCCCACCCTCCCCTCTCTCCATCTCTACTCACAAAGCGCCGGCCACCATCATCTCCCCGAAGCGAAGAGAGTTTGTCCATGGATGACGGATCCCGAAGTTGACCATGGCTTCGCTTATGATGAATATGGACAAATAGACATACTACAATCGTCGTTCTTTGATCCGGGATTCGGTTTCGATTTCACCGTGGAAGAATATGTAGAGCGCATTCTCTACACATTGGCGGACGTTGTCGAAGAACAATTAGAATACGCACCTTGGCAAATCACCGGACGATATACGCCTCCTCCCCCACCGCCGACCCCCTTCTCTTGGATCAAAGCCATTCGTGTTGCTACCGTCATAGTGGCATCGCTCAGTGTTCTGAAGGCTTCTCTCTGTTAAAGCTTTACAACGAGTGTCTTTGGCTCCATCTTCCTAGTGGTAATCTCCTTCCTCGTATGGTTCGTCTTTCTCCGCTAAAGCCTAACAGTGAAAGAGTGAGAAGGTGCTCAAGGTGAATTTCTCGTTATTAAGTGTTGGATTTTTGTATGAGCATATAACATTTACTATTATCTTTGGATTATTGATTGAATTGTTTGGTTAATCTCAAGAGCTCTTCTTTGCCTAAGCAAGTCAAATATTTTGAATTCCGGAATATGTCTTTATTGCAAGCAACAATTTTATATTGACACATTTTGATCAATCACTCATTTTAATTTCTCAAGTAACTCCTATAAGTTTCACATCATCTTGGTGCACGGAAAGAGAGCATCATAAGCAATAAAGGTCAGAGATTTGCTGATTGGAGCATATATAAGATCTAGCTGGTCAGACTCTAGGTCGTGAGTAAGCTATCACCAAAGCAAGCTTTCAACTACTCAATATCCATCGTACCATTGCTAACGAGCAGGTCAGAGACGTGCATGGAGTTGAGCCGATCACTGTTGATGAACATTGGCCATTTTTCCAGAGGGAAATCCTAGATCCATGTTTGGGTGGCATCGTTGACAGCAGTACCACAGGGCAATCTTCAAGCAAATATCCCATGAGGGCTTATGCTACCATCAACAATAATATTCTAGCTTTTGGAATTGCTTTTTTTTGGGTTAGCAACCCATATTTCAAAGTCGTATTGTTCACGCATACATTTTTTATGAATGATTTTGGGTTTGAAAGAAAGCTCCATGCCAGCCTAGCCCAAGACAGGCTTTGCCACTTTGAGGTGTGGAAGCCTAATCCATTGAATCTTCGAGGCTTGCATACAACGTTCCAATTAATATAGTGAATTCTTAGTTGGGTGGGGCTTCTATTCCATAAAAAGTTTCTACACTATCAATGAGGACGCCGCAAGGCACAATTCTATGAGTGAGGAGGTATGGTTGGAGTGCCAATGGTATAATACCCGAAATTTTGTCAAAAAATGTAAGCATAAAATTTACCCCATTTTATCATACCCCCATAAAACATCAAGCCTATTTTCATTCAATTTTATTTTTAATTTCGATTAATTTGATATATAGAAGTGTATTAAAATACAAGCCTAATAATATATATATATATATACATTTAATAATATATAGATCTTCCATTAACAGTTAATTGATTTTATAATACTGTAGCGTTCAACTTAATTAACTTTCCATGTAGCAATTCCCCTTAGGTAAACATGCAGGGGACTGATTAAATAGGTGCACGAATTATGTGGCTGGTATCAGGGGGGATGGCTTAGTGGAATTAAAGTATATTAAAATATACTTAGTGGGAAATGCCTTAGTTAACTTAAGCCTATTCCATTCCATCCTCTAACCCGTCAATTGTTTTCTGGAGGCCAAAGCATTCCGCAAGAAGGGGGCAAGCAGGGAGCAAGCTGTTGCGGCTGGTTTCTTAAAAATGTAAGAAGAGATGATGGTTTGGGAGAGGGAAAGGAAATAATTGATGTTGTTGTTTGCTGAAAACAACGCTTAAATCAGATAATGAAATATATGAATGATTTGTTAAATTTAATATTGCTAAAATCAGGGGCTGTTTGTTGAATTCAGTAGTGGCTAATTGCTGAATACAGGAAGGAAAATAGAAAAGAAAGGAAGGGAAGCAGGGGAAAGAGGTTTAGAAGAGGAAAGAGAATTTTGGGTTGAATGAGGAAAATTGTAATTGAGATAATTTATAAGATATTCATATTACATGTTTTATTTTATTTGAAAGCATGTATAAATGAAGAAATTTATGTTTTAGGTTGTATATAAGAGGAAAGGAGGTCAGAGTAAGGTAGGAAAATAAATTCACCTGACTACTCAAGAGAACGAGGTGAGATACCCAAACTGTGGTATAGGAAATAGTAACACTTTATATAATTATGACCGTATTTTTATATAATTATGATAGTATTATTTCCAATTTTCTTATGTATTTAGTAAGTGGTTCATCAAGTATTTACTACAATAGCATTTTTATGATTGTTATGAAAATGTGAAGCATATTAAAAGGATAAATGAAAAAGGCTAATAAGATAAGTCGTATATGAAGAATAGCCCCGCATAAGTAAAGGCGAAAGGCTTGATACGATAAGCCTTAGGGAAGCCATACAGAAGATATCCTACACTCTCTCGATTCTAAAAGTTGGGAATTCGAACACAACCTTAAATGAGAGAGCGACTTTAAATTCTAAAAATTGATAATGCTGACCCAATCTTGAATTAAAGAGTTGTAAGTGTGGAAAAGCCTATAGTCATTATATGACTTGCCTAATATACTGAACAGTAAATAGAATAGGAAATAATATTTTGTACAGCTTTTGCTTATTATAAAAATTCCCACAATGTTTTCAATTGAGTGCAAACATATTTTTTATTTCTTTTACTATGTTTGTGTATTTTATTAAGCTTTGCACATTAAAAATGGTTGTACTGCAGGAAAGAAGAAAGAACCAGTGGGGCACTAGGCAGGAAGGTTGGCTGCATTTTTTATGTACATATATTTTGGGTGTATATAGAGAACAAAGTAGAAGCTGTACAGATAAACTTTTGGGTATGCAAATGCTATTTAAAGGTTTAGTAAGCTCTGTATTTTATTTGAAGTGTTTTAAATATGCTTCAAGTTATGAATTATTGATTAGTGGATGTGTTAGATAAACTGGATAAGCTATTTCCTACTCACCTGATCTTGATAGAAGTATTTCAAGATGAGTGTTAGTAAGAGATAGGTATGTTCAGATTCTTCTTCTCTATTACACTCCATATTGACTGTAGGAGAGTTAAAATAAGGTGTGACAAATAAGGAGAAATTGATGAGGATGGATTTACTAACCGAAGCAAGATGACGAGTCCCCCAATAGTTATAATTCTTCTTGGCCCAAAATGAGGTCACAGAAGTTCCTCTTGAGAAGCTTAAGCATCGGTAATTTGATTTCCAAATAATCAAACTCATCGACCTTTCGAAAACCCAACATTCAAATAATGTGATTTTTTTTGCCAAAGAGATGTAACTCTACTAAATAAAATTATAGATTTTTCAGTATTGACCCGTTCTCCGGAGCACATACAATAATCATGGAGGATGGATTTAATTTCTTTAGTTCCAAGCATTGAAGCCTCAACAACAAGGAGATATCATAAACATAAACAATATGTGAAACTTTGGTACCACCATTAATGATGGCCACACCCCTAGTGCAAAGCCATTAACAAGACCTCAGAGCACAAAATAAATAGATAGGGTGACAACAAACAATATTGCCAAAAGCCACGCTCTGCTCTTGTCCAATTGGACCTCTGCCCATTAATCAATAAGGTAAAAGTAGGTTGTTAGACACAATGCATGGTCCATTGCATGAATCTATTCAGGAACCCAAACTCAGCAAGCACCTTTTGGGGAGTTAGCCAACTCATGCAGTTATAGGCTTACTTCGTATCAATTTTGATATCCATAAGGCCTATGGTGAAAGTAGAGTGCTGAAACTTATTAATTATTTCCTGTGCAATGAGACTATGGTTGGAAATAGATCTTTGGGGGATGAAAGCACCCTGCTCCTAAAAAATGAGGCAAGGGAGAAGCCTCTTAAGCTTATTGACCAAAACTTTAGCCATCACCTTATATATAGTCTATCATAGACTAATGGGCCTGAATTTGGAAAGAGAATATGAATGATCGGTATTGGGGATAAGCACTACAAGCGTTTCTTTCCAACTGAGCAGCATTTCACAAGTGATGAAGAATTCCCCTGCACAGACTTCAGTATTCACCATGCTCCAATTTTTTTAAAGAAAGTGGTTGTAAAACCATCCATATATGGTGAGTGATACATTCCCAAAGTTAGAACGGCTTCCCATATCTCAAACTTAATGACATTAGAATCAAGCTGTTCAATGGCCTTGGAGTTGATGGAAGGTTTGTCCTCAAAAAATGGCAAGTTGGCAAAGTGGACCTCTCTCTCTTTCCATTCGGTGACAAAGTTGAAGAACTCTTGATGAATAATGCCCGTGTCTTCAGAATATTCACCATTATTCATTTTTATTTGGTTAGCTTTGTTGCTTTGTCTTCTAAAAGAGGCAGCAGTGTGAAAAAAAAATAGTATTTACATCACCTTCTTGAATCCATCTAACCTTGGCATGTTGTTTCCACCATGTATTGATCCTGGCCATGGTAGAATTAAGCTTCTTAACCTTAATCCATAGGTCAATCTCCTGCTCACGATTAAGGCCAAGAAGGGAGCACTCAATCATTTGAACCTTCACAATCTCTTTCTCCAACAAAGATTTGAGAGTGCCAAGCTCCTTCATTTTGTTTTTACTCCAATGAAATAGGGCTTTTAGAGTTCTGGAGCACTTTCTCTGAAGGATGTCAGATGAAGAGTCAGCGTCTCTTCTTCCATTTCTCCCAAGAAATCGTCCAAGCCATAGAGTAGGAAAGCCACGTGTCTTCAAAGTGCATCCATCTAGTGGGAGCAGAAGAGATCGTCTGGTTCATCTTGAAGAGGATGGGACAGTGGTTGGAGGCAAGTATCATAAGTTGCCTCATAGTAGCAAAAGGCAACAGGTCAAATGCAATAGAGTTGATGAAGAATCTATCAAGACAGACCCAAATTTTTTTATTTCCCTGCTTGTTGTTACACTAAATGTATTTCGGCCCGCTAAACTCCAACTCATGTAAGTCACAAGCAGCCATAAAGTCCTCAAGATCTTGGATCCCCAGAGAGTAAATAAATCCTTTTCCACACCTCGTATCTCTAAAAGAGAATGCAATTGAAGTCGCCGGAGACAGTTCGCTCATCTTAAGACTAAAATCCACGATCCATATGAAGCCGTAGTAGAGCTTCTCTCACCTTCCTTTTCAAGTTCACACTCCAGCAGTCCTTTTGTTTGAGATCTGAAGCAGCATTGGTAGTGATTTCCGGAGTTGCAATTGTTGTCCTAATCAAGGTAGTACCGTTCTCAGCATCAGAAATGGAGTTCAGATTGGTTGTTGTTCCAGCAGAGGGGCTATAGTTTGTGAATTCCTTCCGAGAACAAGAATGACTGATTTGCTCATTAGCAGTTGTTCCAACTAAGGGATTGCAGTTTGTTAATGCATGATGAGGCCAAGAATTGCAGTTGCAAATATGCTTGCTTCCCGACTGCCGTGCTCGCGACTGCTGCTCTTGAATTTTTAAAGAGGAACATTGCCTAGCCTTATGGCCGATAAAGCCACACTTGAAGCATAAGTGAGAAATGCCTTTGTCTTCAACTGCTCGAAAGAACCTATTATGTAGGACTTGCACCCAAGCCCTAGTATGCAAATTTTTATATAGGTCCACCCGAACACGGAACGCCGCCATTCACCAGTTTGAGCATCAATCCAATCATTGAAGTGATTCTAGCAAATATTCTTGGTATCCCAATACATAAGGGTGGGAATCAGATACATATTGGTGATGTAAAACCTTTAAGAGGCATTGACGAGAAGGTGGAGGTCCACTTGTCTATGCTAATAAAATGTCCGACAACAGTCCACAACCAGCCCATTAGCACTGCATCCTGGGCTTCACTACATTCAAAGATGCATATGAAACAATCTGAGTCAACCGAGATGAACGGGAAGTCTCCCAGATGCGCCCACTTCTTCTTGAGCTCAATACTAAGAAATTATTTTTCTCTCGAGCAATTTTCCAACTATAGCTTTTTTAGTTTCTCTAAGTTTTCTTGGATTGCTTCCTGGTTTAGAGAGTCTGTGATCCCATTTGCAGCTAGAAAATTAGCTTTATTGACTGATTCAAGGCTGATAAATCCAGATTGTTCCCAAGCCTTACGAACTTTATTCAAGTTATAAGTTGTTGTTAATTTGGTTTGTGATTGAGATCATGTAGCACTTAAACTATTATAGTTTGCTATCATCAATGGGGCGTTTTGTCAAATGCATTGTAGGCGTTGAACAGGAGATAACGGATCTTGAATGGCGGAATTAATGGCCATTCTACATATATCCAAATTGTAACCATCAACAATAATTTCAGTGGTACATGTGACGTGCAAACTTGTGTACATCAAAAACTCCTTTCAAAGCTCTATTTGTGATTTCATTGCCCTCAGTGATTTTTAACGCAAGAACCTGAGTGTCTTAGACCATAGAGAGCATTCGAATTACTGAGGTTCCTTCAGAGAGAGGTGGTTGTTCAACCTCCATTGTGTGCTCCCCATCAAGTTGTGCTAACCGCCCGTGTTTTCTTCTTCAGTAGAAGTCAAATTACACCTACTTACTCAACCACTCCTACTCCCCATTGTGTTGTTTCGAGCTTTAACAACTTCTCCAATTACACCCTTTGACGAGCAACAAGCCTCCCATGTCTTTCGCACTTAGAGCCACTTATTCTCCACCTTACCTAGCCTTCAGCCCTTTGGTGTCAATTGATCCCCTACACTATGATAGACCAGTCCAGCCAGTCGAATCAGGACCGGTCCAGATTTACAGGAGGCGGGAACAGGGGAAGTTCCGCCCCCATCTCTGCCGCCCCTTGATAGTGGGGTCCACAAGCTTAATTAGGGGGAATTAATGGGAGATTTAGGAGGGAAAATTCAAATAGAATGGGCTATTTTGGGATTTACCTAATTATTGTATGCTTAAATATATTTTGATGGCTAAGGGTAGGTTTTCATCTCTGTTTTTGCTGAAATTTTCTGGTTCTTAGTTCTTGTTTGGGCTCTAGCGGCATCTAGAGATTTGGGAGAGCCAGATCTACCTCTTCAATAGAAGATCCATTGCATCTTGTTTGTCTTCTTCCGTATTTCATCAATCTAAAGGCTATTTAGATATTTTGGCTCCAAGATTCTTCTCTATCTCCTGTTCTATATTGCTGAAATTTCAATTTCAGCCATCAATTTTTGCACTTGTTTCCTATCAAATTTGGTATCATAGCATCTATTCGGGGTACCTATGGCCGGGAGAAAGATGGAAGTATTGAACGGAGAGATGGGATAATTAAAATCAGATTTTGTGGAGAAGATTTCTGAATTTGAAAATCAGTTTTCAGCCGTCCATGAAAAGATGGATGGGAAGTTTGCCGTTATGGAGGAAATATTGAAGAAGTTGCTTGAGGCTCAACCCAAGACGACGACATCGGAGGCAAAGGAAGCTATTAGCAGCCAAGGAAATGTTGAAAACCCTAATCCACTAAAGAGAGGGGGAAAACCCAGTGCTGGAGATTTTGGAGGGGGAAGATGGGATGCTTCCCCTAAAGCCTATTTCTAGGGAGGAGATGAGAAGTAGGTATGAAATAATGGGTGCTAATTTTGTAAGATGAGGGGTTGATTTTGAGCGTAGGGGTGAGGATTGGGGCAAAAGGAGAGGTGATTTTGACGAAGGGTTTGGGTACAAGCACAGAAGGGAGGATTAGGACACTTGGGGAGCACCACCCCTTCATGGAATAGAAGGCTATGGAGGATTCAGGGGGAAAGGAGGTGATCCGAGGATGAGAAAGCTGAAGATGTCCATCTTTGAGGGAGATTATACACACGGGTGGATCTGCAAGGTGGAGAGGTATTTCACCATCAACGGCTTCATGGAGGAGGAGAGGCTGAAGGTAGCTGACCTATGTTTGGAAGGGAAGGCCTTGGCTTGGTACAAGTGGAGGGACATGTGACGACCCATACGGAGCTGAAGGGAGTTCAAGGATTGCTTGTTGCAATGTTTCCAAATCAGCATGGGAGGTGACTTCTACGAGCAGTTTTTTGCCCTGACACAAGATGGTTCGGTGGTAGAGTACCGGGAGAGGTTCGAGTACCTTGCTAGCCGACTGGATCGCCTTTCTGAGCGGTGTTAGAGGGTAACTTCATGAAGGGACTCAAACTAAAGATCTGGGCAGCAGTTAGAGTGATGAGGCCTCATACTTGGAAGAGGCTATAGAGCTAGCGCAGTTAGTGGAGGACAAGAAGCACCTGGAAAGTGAGTCCAAAGGCAACAGTTCAGGAGGCTCATACAGGATGACCAACTGTGCACGTTCTTAGCTCCCAAGGGGCCAACACCGGGAAGCCTTCATGAGGCCCCAAAGGAGAAGCCTGTAAGAGGGGGATTCAGGAGAAATTTCAAGAAGCTCACCGAGGAGTTGTAGGAGAATCAGGCGAAGGGATTATGCTTCAGATGTGATGAGAGGTACATGCCGGGGCACAGGTGTAAGGACCAAACTCTTCAGGTTCTCACCGTCTGTGATGATGAGGAAGCTGAGGAGGGAGGTGAGAATAAGGCAGTGGTAGAAGAGGAGGAAGAGCTGCATCTTAACATGGCCGAAGTCTTCTTAAACTCAGTGGTGGGGTTCACCCTAAATCACACCATGAAAGTGAAAGGAGAAATAGCAAACATAGAGGTGGTGGTGTTGATGGGGCTACCCACAATTTTATCTTCAATCAGGTTGTTGATCAAATGTGGGTGAAATTGGTGGACACTGAGAGTTATGGAGTGATGATGGGCACTAAGAAGGTAGATATAGGTAAAGGAGTGTATAGGGGAGTTGTGCTGACTATACAGGGGGTTCAGGTGTAACAGTCCAAACTCAACTATCGAGATATTGTCCGCTTTGGCCTAAGGGCCTCACGGTCTTGTACTGTTGATGTAACTTCCCAGGAGGTCACCCATCCCAAAAATTTTCCGAGTTGAGCACGCTTAACTGCATAGTTTCTTAAATAAAATTCCAACCATTACACTAAAAGGCATCTCGATGTTTAAGAATTTAGCTTCTCTTATTTAAGGGGTTTCATAATCTCCTCCACTTAAGTAAATAACGTCCTCATTAGCATCTTTATCCCATAATCATCTACCATATAGATAAGATTTTAGATGTGACCCCTACAAGTTCAAGTGGTGGCTCCCACTACATAGCACTTTGTCCCATACAGGGTTCAAGAGGTGGCTCCCATGACATAACACTTTGTCTTGTATAGCACTTAATTCCCATCTTCCAGCTAGTGTATTGCTCTGATACCATTTGAAATAGCACAAACTCTTAACTATCGAGATATTATCCGCTTTGGCCTAAGGACCTCACGATTTTGACCTGTTGGTGTAACTCCCCAGGAGGTCACCCATCCCAAGATTTCTTCGGGATGAGCGTGCTTAACTACAGAGTTTCCTAATAAAATTCAGACCATTACACCAAAAGGCGCCTCGATATTTAAGAGTTTAGTTTCTTTTACTTAATGGGTTTCACATCAGGTGAGGGAGGATTTTCTCCCATTGGAGTTAGGAAGCACTGATGTCATCCTGAGGATGTAGTGGTTGCAGATCTTGAGAGATACCAAGGTCAATTTGGGAGCACTGACAATGGAGCTAGTGGTGGAAGGAAGAAGAGTAGTGATCCGGGGAGATGCAGGGTTGTCCAAGGCTATGGTGTCTCTCAAAATCATGGTTAGGACCATACAGGAGGTGGGAGGAGGATTTCTGATAGAACTGTAAAGCTTAGAGGGGATCAGACTAGAGAAAGGGGGGACATTGTTCTTTCTGTATAGCCACTCATACAACAGTTTAGTGAAGTCTTCCAGCCATCTCAAGGCTGACCACCACCGAGGGAGCAGGAACATGCCATCACCCTAAGGGAGGGAGTGTCACCGATTAGTGTCCGACCATACTGTTACCCTCAGATTAAGAAGGAAGATATTGAAAAGCTAATTCAGGAGATGTTAGAGACGGGGATTATCAAACCAAATGTAAGTCCCTTTTCTAGCCCAGTCTTACTGGTCAAGAAGAAGGACAGGAGCTGAAGATTCAGCGTGGGTTACTGGGCTCTAAATAAGAAAACTGTGCTGGACAAGTTTACCATATTGATGATCGATGAGCAAATGGATGAGTTGTGTGGAGCAGTGGTGTTCACCAAAGTGGATATGAAGTCTGGCTACCATTAAATTAGGATGAGTGAGGAGGATGTCCCAAAGATTGCTCTTAGGACATATGAGGGGAATTACGAGTTCTTAGTGATGTCACTCGGACTCACAAACGCCCTTGTCACTTTCCAGCCGCTCATGAATAGGGTGCTCAAACCATATCTCTGAAAGTTCATACTGATTTTCTTTGATGACATACTGGTGTATAGCAGGTCAATAGAGGAGCACTTGAAGCATGTGAGGGTGGTCTTGGAAGTGTTACAGAAGCATCAATTTTGGGCCAATCTGAAGAACTGATGCTTTGCATAGGCCAGTGTGGAGTACTTGGGGCACGTGGTCTCTCAGGAGGGGGTGGGAAAGCTGAGGGGCTTCCTAGGTTTGACGGGACACTACAAGAAATTTGTGAGAAGATACAGCACTATAGCCTAGCTGTTAATAGAGCAACTAAAGAAGGATAACTTCTTATGGGGGGAGACAGCTACACAGGACTTTGAGAGATTAAAGAAAGCCATGACCATAGTACCAATTTTGGCCCTATCGAATTTCAGTCAGTTTTTGTGGTGGAGACGAATGCATCAGGATATGGGTTGGGGGCCGTGCTCATGCAGAATCACAGACCCATAGCCTGCTTCAACAAAATGTTAACAGCCAGAGCAAGATTGAAATCAGTCTATGAGAGGGAATTGATGGTAATTATGTTAGCCATTCAGAAGTGGCAACCATACTTGTTAGGTTGACATTTCATTGTCAAGACGGACCAGAGGAGCTTGTAGTTTCTTTTGGAGCAGAGAATGGTGACAGAGGAGCATCAGAGAGGTTTAACAAAGCTATTAGGCTATGATTTCAAGATTCATTATACGCTAGGATTGGAGAACAAGGCGTGTATGTCTTGTCCAGATGTATGGGAGAGCTCCAAGAGTTGGCTATGTTGATACCATTGATGTTGGATTGGGGAGCTATCAAAGAGGAGAGTATGCAGGATGATGAGTTGGGAAAAATTAGAGCAGATCTTCTGAAGGAAGAGAATAGTCACCCGGGCTACTCTCCAGAGGGGGAGAGACTACCAGGGGAGGTTTGTCATGCCTCGGACCTTAGTTCATATCCCACAGCTGCTGAAAGAGTTCCACGGGAGCGTAGTTGGAGGTAACTCGGGTGTGCAGAAGACATACAGGAGACTGGGAACAGAGCTATATTGAAAGGGGATGCATAAGGATGTGGAAGAGATGGTGGCTCGATGTGAGGTGTGCCAGCGGAACAAGTACATGACCATGGCTCCTGGGGGATTACTTCAACCCCTAGCTCTATCGAACAGAGTGTGGGAGGAGGTCACCATGAACTTTATTGATGGGTTACCTTGCTCTGAATGGTTAATAGTGATTCTGGTGGTAGTTGACAAATTGAGCAAGTACACTCACTTCATCCCCCTACAACACTCTTATACAACAGTGACAGTAGCGGCTGCATTCATCAGGGAGGTGGTCAGGCTATATGGGATATCGGAATCTATAGTATCTGATAGATATAAGGTATTCCTTAATCATTTTTGGAGGGAGTTGTTCAAGCTACAAGGGATAATGCTAAAGAGGAGCACCACTTACCACTCCCAGAAAGATGTGCAGACAGAAGTGATGAACAGAAGCTTGGAGACATACCTGCGATGTTTTGCTTCAAAAATAGCTAGGGGTATGAACCAAGTAGCTAGCTTGGGGCAGAATACTAGTACAACACTTCATACCACTTGGCCTCCCAGATGATTCCCTTTAAGGTGTTGTACGGAAGAGACTCTCCCCACTTGGTATATTTGGGCAGAGTCGCACACTAATATCTTCATTAGAGTGATACTTGGAGGAAAGGGATAAGGTGCTGGAGGAGTTAAAAAGATATCTGCTGAGGGCTTATCAAATTATAAAGAAACAGTTGGATGGACATAGGAAAAATATTAAGTTTGCCATTGGGGATAGGGTATTCTTAAAGCTGTGATCCTACAGACAGAGAATAGTAGCCAACAAAAGGAATGAGAAGCTAGACCCGAGGTACTTTGGCTCTTATGAGGTATTGGAGAGAATTGGAACAGTGGCTTATCGCTTGAAGTTACCTCTGACTGCTTCCATACACCAAGTGTTCCACGTATCACAGTTGAGAAGAGTTGTGAGGGATCATGCAGCTAGTTCAGAATTACCACGGATGCTGACACAAGATCTGGTGGTGGTTTTGGAACTATTGGAGCCTAAAGAGGGATGTCAGGGAGAGGGAGAGCCCAAGGAAGTGTTGATTAAGTGGAAGAACTTGTCTGACTATGATGCCACTTGGGAGTCATATGAGAGGGTGATGCATCAGTTTCCCTCATTCCACCTTGAGGACAATGTGGCTCTTTGAGAGAGGAGTATTGATAGACCGGTCCAACCAGGATTGGTCCAGATTTACAGGAGGCGGAACAGGGGAAGTTCCGCCCCCATCTCTGTCGCCCCTTGATAGTGGCGTCCACAAGCTTAATTAAGGGGAATTAAGGGGAATTTAAAAGAGAAAATTCAAATAAAATGAGTTGTTTTGGGATTTATCTAATTATTATATGCTTAAGTATGTTTTGGTGGCTAAGGTTAGGTTTTCATCTCTGTTTTTGCTAAAAAAATTTGGTTCTTAGTTCTTGTTTGGGCTCTAGCGATGTCTAGAGATTTGGGAGAGCTGGTTCTTCCGCTCTAATAGAAGATTCACTGTATCTTGTTTGTCTTCTTCTGTATTTCATCAATCTAAAGGCTATTTAGATGTTTTGGCCGCAAGATTATTCTCGATCTCCGGTTCTATATTATTGAAATTTCAATTTCAGCCATCAATTTCTGCACTTGTTTCCTATCACACTAGTTTCTTTGTCTTCGCCTCCACCTCTATGAAGATTTAGTGTGGAACTGACACAAATATCAAATCCTTCAACGATCACTCATTTACGCTACTGCCTCACGCTCATGCAAAATCCCACTCGCTCGCTATTATATCGCAAGCGTGTTTGTCCAATATTCACTTTCCCTCATCAATGCCTTGCTATCCCAGGGATTGTGCTCTACTTTGCATTGCTCGTAGAATCCCTTGAGATCGCCCTCAATTATGCATGCTTGCGCTAGGCATCGACAAACCCAACAATGAAGTAGCAAGAACAAGAGTTTCTCTAGTCGGTCCCATTGTCGACCACATAATCCCCAACTTACATAAAGCCCAATAATGTTATTGTGAGATTGAGTGATATTCGTCTAACAAACTCGAGACTTCTTCTCGACAACCCGCCCACTTGCCCAAGATTTCTCTCGCCTGACCTTGGGCGATTTTTTTTTATCTGTTGTTCAATCTACATTTAGTTGAGGATTTTTTCTTCACCCACTACCAAGCTACTACTCTCACTAGCACATAACGCCTTTGGATCTCCTAGTTTTTATGTCTCTGATTGATTAAAGGCTTTGCCTTAGACTTGTCTTGGTTCAATAAACTATGATTTGTCTTGCTTTCATGTTCAATAATCCCATGAGGATCCTATGAAGATCCCTTAAGGATTATTTGAAGATCTTGTGAGGATCCTATGTCTCATGATGATTCCATCACCTCGAGTCTCGATAAAGGTTAGCTCAATATCAATCTCTCAATTGCTCTCAATTTTCCCGGATAACATTTCAAAAAGTTGTAAATAGTTGTTGGCTTGGATCTCATGCACTATACAAACTCTCCATGCTCCTTGTTGTAGCATTGTGAGTTTATGGGAGGTTATTAGAATTATTAGGTTATTATATTAATATTATCATATATGCTTAATATTTATTTGAATTTTACAATATTAATTTGTGTAATATATCCTCGTTATGAAAGATATTCTTCTTTATTGTAGTTTCCTTATAATTCTATTTTTTTGCATTCATATATCATGTTTGTACTAACATTAACATCAATCAAGTAAACATTTAGCCCTTTCTATTTTCTATCGGATCAAAAGTCTACTTCAAGATAATTTGCTTTTGTGGGTGACAATCTAGTGTCCTGAAAAAAGTATAAGGCATATTGGTGTGGCTAGATCTAATTTTGAAGTTAAATATAGGGTCATGGCTCATTATGCTTGCAAAATAAAGTGTATTAAAACCTCAATAGAATAATTGGCTTCCATGTTATACAACCTATGATCGTTAGCTGTGATAATCAAACAGTTATATACATTGCAAACAATCATATTGAAGTTAATTCTCACTTTATATAAATAAATGTAGTCCTATAGAAGAAGATCAAAACTTCACACATAAAAAGCAATTAACTGATGTCATTATCATAGCTCTAGGACATTTTCATTTTTTCCAATCTTTGTAAAAAGTTTGAACTTATTGATACATGTGCTCTAGTTTGAAGAAGAGTGTTATAATATGAAAATGTTATTACATTATTATTAGATCCCCATAATTTAGGATATTCTCCTCCTTATTATCTTTCTTCTATATTCCTCTCATTTACCTATATATAGTCACCACAATTAAGTTGATAACATACAAAAAATAGTTTTCCTCTTTGCCAGGAACAAAGAAAGCATTTAATGTCTTCACTGTTTTCATACTTTTTGGAAGTACAGTTGAATTCTCTTCTATTTAAATTTTCATTTCCTCAGTATATAACTTAAGTTTTTGTGCCATATATCATTTCTTGAGAACGCCAAATGTCAGCTTTGCACGTCTTTGGAAGCTTTTGAAAATAGGTTCACAGTAAAGTAGAACAGATGTGCAACCAAACTATTGTTTGTCTGAGAATCTAAGCTTTGTCATCCGTTGTTAGGGGTACCAAAAATGAAGCGCGCTAGAAATCCTCTAAAACACGCATATCAGGACAAAAAAATGATGGGAAAGCATTAGACGAATTCAAACAGAATTCAGCAATAAATCGGAAACATATTACTTGTAACATTAAAAAATAACATCATTAGACAATAATACATGATGTTGACTGTTGTCATGTAATGGAGTAATGAAGAAAATCATTAACCTTGTTATCCTATATGACGCAGCCAAAGTAGTTGAAGAAGAGCTTATTTAGTTCTCATGGGTCATTTGCGTAATTTTTTTTTTTTTTGGTCGCGTTAGTATATAAGGCCTATTGGCCACAGTTCCAGGCGGTTTTTGTAGAAAATTAATGCCAATACGGGTGAAATAAGTTGCTGAGAAGGAAATTTATCCTTTGTTGGCTTTTCTTGGTTCTTTAGCCAAGATCGTGTTCAATTATTCTCCTGTTTTTCTTCTACTCTGACTGTTTTTAGATCGGGTCTGCATCACTATAACTGACGTGTAGCAGTAAGAAAAAAAATCTTAAAAAGCATGGAGGGAGTGTTTGCCATCCTATTTTAGGCAGAGTTTAAATAAGAATAAGCTTACATACTGCCAATTAGAGTTTAAAATACTTCAAATCTTACAAGTTAGATAAATTTCATTTTCAACTTCGTTAATGATTAAACCTAAAATTTACTAAATCTCATAATTCATAGAATTTACCATATTAAAGGATTTATGGCGCTCATAAATATTAAATCCTCACATAAATAGAAAAAGTTGAGGTCTTAATCCCCTCAAAATTACTAAATCTGGACAAGCAGGATTTCCTAAATCCTATTTGAGTTAATTCCTAATTGTAGCCATACATTCTGTCGGTTGAGAGCTTTGATGTGTCTGAGTTTATCCTAATTGGCTCAAAAGTCCAAAAAAAATCATCTGGGTGGGTAGCGTTTGCAGCAAGATCATCACACAAATATACTGACCTGGAAATGCTGGACACGCTGATCTGAGAGGAGAAAGGGAGCGTCGAGTTCCAGCACCCCTCCCTTCCGATCCCTCTCTACCTTCTTCTCCGGAAGCAGAAACAGTAGCCGAAAGCAGGTAAATGCCGGTGCACAGCAGAATCAGGCAATCTTTCTCTCTCTCGATTTTCTTGAGTCTCTATCTCTCTCTATCGATCGAGCGCACGAAGGATTCCGCCGCGGAAAGATATCGGAATCATTTCGCCGGTGATGAAATTTGCGAAGGAGACTGCTCGGGCAGCGACGGTCGCTCGACTTGATCGTACAAAAAGGCTAACTCATAGGCTTCGTTAAACAAAAGCCTATATTTTCGTGTTTTTGCTTTCATAATTTTTAAAATGTAAAGAAAATTTCAAATTTTACTTTATATATGCCCTTATAATAGCGAAAATTTAAAAAAAATCATTATTTAATTTTTTGAGAAAATATATTCAAATGTAAAGTTTATTTTAAAATACTTCCAAAATTTCATCATTGGCATCCATTTGACATTTTTTTACTCAAAAATGAATGCCTATCAAGTTCTATATTTCTTCATTTATCAAGTATTTTAGCATATATATGTTGACCTCATTTTTGTATAAGGTCACTGAGACCTACCTGGGTCTTCCTATAGTGACCTAATGATTGAGGGATGTCCACCACTCAATCATATAAGTCCCATTTAGGACCCAATTTAATCCTATTCACTCGGGCAGCGAGGGTCGCTCGACTTGATCGTACAAAAAGGCTAACTCATAGGCTTTGTTAAACAAAAGCCTATATTTTCATGTTTTTGCTTTCATAATTTTTAAAATGTAAAGGAAATTTCAAATTTTACTTTATATATGCCCTTATAATAGCGAAAATTTTATAAAAAAATCATTATTTAATTTTTTGAGAAAATATATTCAAATGTAAAGTTTATTTTAAAATACTTCCAAATTTTCATCATTGGCATCCATTTGACATTTTTTTACTAAAAAATGAATGCCTATCAAGTTCTATATTTCTTCATTTATCAAGTATTTTAGCATATATATGTTGACCTCATTTTTGTATGAGGTCACTGGGACCTACCTAGGTCTTCCTATAGTGACCTAATGATTGAGGGATGTCCACCACTCAATCATATAGGTCCCATTTAGGACCCAATTCAATCCTATTCAAATTCAAACTCCACCCTCCAAGTTCAAGTTTCACTCCAATCCTAATCAACCCCTTGATCAACCATCAATCACACTCCAACCCCATCCAATCATCAATAATCATCTCTTTGATTGTTAATGACATGAATAAGTCATTTCCAACTATCCAAATCAAAAATCCAATCCAATTTCAAAATCCCAAACCAAATCCAAGGGCTAAGGACTAAGGTCCTAAAACCCTTTATAGGAGAATTTTCAGATCCCTTGAAACCCAATCTGATGACCTCTAATTTAGGGTCTATCAATTGCATATTGCTTAGGCATGTTCCTAGGGGTCGATCATCCAAATTTGAGCTCAATCAAACACTTCTAGCCCCTCAAACTAAATCTTTTCTCAAATGCTGCAAAACATTCAAATATTTACAACATATGCCACTGGACTTACCATCCAGTGGAATTGGACTTTGGGACCCTTTCCAAACTCTCCAATCATATTCATTACCTTTGTTATGACTTGTTGACCAGTAAACTACAATTTCCCAGACCCAATTTGGCCCAGGATTGACCAGGGGTCAAAATGACCAAAATGCCCTTTAAAGATATTTTTGATCTTTTCCCCAAAAATTCAACATCACCTTCTCATATCAACCTTCAAAATCTACCCCAATGGATCCTAAATATTATTAGGAACACATTGGGCCAAAACTCACATTTAGGTTTGACCTGGTTAACCAAGTCAACCCTGGTTGACCAAAATGCCCTTAAGGGATTTAAACACTCATTTCCAACCAAATGATCTCACCAATATATGAAAGCATCTCCATTGATCTCAAAACACTCATTTGAACATTTTAGCCCAATGATCGCTCCAGAAAAATCTTTTTAAATTCTAGGTTATGAACTCCGCTCTCACGAACATAGGGTTCCCTTTAATTTTTTTCCAGAGGTAGATTGAGTTTAATATTTAACCAGATTTCCCCTGAGGGTAGTATCAGAGTTTATTTAGATCTAGGTTCTACTTCCTATGAGCGCAAGCCCTCATAGTTAATTACCCCTCCTAACGCATTAGAAGAGCACTCTCGATTAAGGATGAAATACACTTAGCTTCTTGTAAGAAATGTGGGAATGTGCAACAGAGTTTTAGAGTTTTGAATTTAGTTATGGGGAGATGAAGGTACACCCAATCAAGATCCCATGGTTTTGTCGTCCCGGGTATACCGTCGGTTCAATCTACAAACACTAACAATCATGGATTGTAGTGCCCAGGGAATCTGATTAGCAGTCATGGGTTGCCTCCTCTCAGGGATCCCGAATAGACTGAAGTGGAGATGTGTGAATTTTAGTTTATTTTAGTTTGGGTTGGGGCTTATAGCTTCCTTAGAAGTTGCACGTTAGTTTGTTTAGTTTGGGGCTTACGGCTCCAATTAGGAGTTGCCCGATGATGGGTCTTACAACCTAGCCCTTATAGACTAGGATGCCTGGGAGATCTGAGTTTTAGATTTAGGGTCGTTCATTTAGAAGTTCCCTAACACGTGGGTCTTACTGCTTCGCTTAGAAGTAGCTCAGATGGTGGGTCTTACAGCTTAGTCTTATAGGCTAAGATGCCCAGGGTAGGGGTTAGGTCATTTTCACCTAAATATTTCCCCTCAGAGGTTGGACTTACGGCTTCTATTAGAAGTGGCCAAATTTGATTAATTCACTTAATAAATATATATTTAGTAAAGAAATTATCTATAGGAATTACTGCTTCTATTAGAAGTAACCTATAGGACTTAGTTTAGTGGGACTGTGGCCAAATTTGGAGTTTGTTTCAATTTCGCCAACCGTTATCCGGTTATTCACTGGCTGTCTTTGTGGTTGATTCTGCCCCCCAGTGGGACGAGTTTCTTCTCGGGTAGGTGGATTCCCAATAAACTGTCGAAGATATCCCTGACGGATGAGTCTTTCAATCTCCTCCTTAAGTTGCCTACAGGATTCAGTAGTGTGGCCACGACTACGATGAAAGTGGCAGTACTGATCTTAGTTTCCTGTATTCGGCTTCAAAGGATGTGGCCACTTCACTTTGTCCTGATTTTGAATCGCCATCAACACATTTGCTCGAGATGTGTTGAGCGGAGTGTACTCCTTCTCCCGTCGGGGTTCTCGTCGTGGCAGTGGGGGTTTAGGAGGTAGATTGCTCTTCCCTTACTTTTTCCGTTGTGATGAAGAATTGTCCATTTCGAGTGCTCCCTTGTGCTTTCCAGTGGGTTGCTCGAACTGTTTTCTGTGAGCATTTATTGCCTCATCTGCTGATATCTGTGCTTCCACACGATGGATCAGATCGGCATATGAGTGAGCAGTATCGCGCATGAGTGCCGAATAGAAGGGGCCAGGACGAAGTCCTCCAAGAAAGACCCCTCTGAGCAATTCTGGGTTTACTCCTGGGATTTGTCGAGCCTCAATAGAAAACCGCTGAAAGTACTCTTTCAATGATTCTCCCTCATTCTGACGAATCCCAGAAAGGTGAGAAGAATCCTTAGCAATTCTTCGGTTGGCTACGAACTGTTCGACAAATACTTTGGCCAATTTGACAAATGTGGGGATCGTTCCGGCTGGGAGTGAATAGAACCATGTTCGAGCTTGTCCTTTAAGAGTAGCAGGGAAAACCTGGCAAAGGAGTGCATCTGAAGCTCGTTGAATATGCATGATGGTCCTGTAATGGTCGATGTGCTCGTACGGGTCGGATGTCCCATCGTAGGATTCAATGCTTGGCAGCTTAAAGCCAGCCGGAATAGGGTGTTGAAGAATGGCTTCTGCCAGGGGTGACGACTCCTGGAAGTCCCACTGACGAAGAGGTTGCCTTATGCCTCATGTAGGGAATTCCTCCCGGACTAATCGTCGCAGTTCGTGGCGTAGGGCATTGCGAGGGAGCTCAGCAATATGAGGTTGGGCTAGCTCCCCAGGGAGGTCTTGAGGAAGGCGAGATTGCTGACTTACGTGTGGAGGATGGGTAGAACTTGCTGTATCAGCCAGTTCGTTCTCCTGACGTGACTGCGAACGCCTCCTGGGTGGAGGAAGAGGATTCTCAGCCTGAAGATGTTCAATATGAACAGCTTCGACACGGGGTGGATCTCGAGGGAGAAGAATCTCCTCCTGAGGTGCTAGGGTCGGCTGTCGAGTCTCTCGCAAGAGTTGTAGGATCTCGTTTTGAGATTCTTCCATCTTTCGAATTCTCTCTTCTAGGGAGGGTCCTGAGGTCCCCTCTCCAGGTGCGTTTTGCCCCCCGGGGAATAAAGATGCAGATATCGAATGTCTATGATTCATAGACTGATTTCTGGATTGATGAGAATGAGAGCGGGAAGCTCCTATGAGGCGACTGCTACGCCTGTTGACCATCGTAGCAATACTTGAAGTTGTGGGATAAGTTTCCCATAGATGGCGCCAAACTGTTGCAGACTCAAATATACGCGACGATAGATTTTAATTTTCCGTCTCAGCGTTGTACGTATATTCAGCACACAAACAGAATTGAAATAGTAACACCAGGATTTTTACGTGGAAAACCCTGGAAAGGGAAAAAACCACGGGGCCACGCCCAGTTGAAAGAGTTCCACTAGTATCGTTTGAAGTACACGAGGCTGATCCGTCCTTTAAATTCAGGACGATCAGATTACAATGAGTATCAGTTACAAGGACAAGCAGAGTTTCGACGTCGCTTGAATGTCCGGCAGAATTCCGGCGTCACTTGGAAAGAAGTCCGGCGTCACTCGGGCGTCGGGTAGAATTCCGGCGTCGGGCAGAATTCCGACGTTGCTCCTGTGTCGGGCAGAGCTCTGGCGTCCCTCGGGCGTCTGGTGGTGCTTCGGTGGAGTTCCGGCGGTGTTCCGGTGGAGTTCCGGCGGTGTTCCGGCGGAGTTCCGGCGGTGTTCCGGCGGAGTTCCGGCGGTGTTCCGGCGGAGTTCCGGCGGTGGTCGAGGAGGAGCTGTTCCCTCCTAGGCTTCTCTTCTCTTCTTCTCTTCTTGGCTTCTTGGCTTCTTGGCTTCTTGGCTTCTTGGCTTCTTGGCTTCTTGGCTTGGGTCCCCTCTTAAGAGAAATGAGGGGCTATTTATAGTTTTTTTGGAGTGGCATAGCCCGTAAATATGTGAGGGATCAGGGGCAAATAGGGAGTGATCCGGATGAATGGCCGATATTGAATCCCTTGATCGTGAACCGTTTATCAAGCATTTGAAGGTCTTAATGATATCAGAATTCTACGACCTTGGGCTCGTTGGATTCGTCTCGTCGAGCCGCTCGATTCGACTATAAGCTCGCCAAAATCGGAGACCGTTTGGTAACTCAAATAGCTGTTTGATGCTTCCAACAGCGCTTCGGGTACTTGATTTGGACTCACTTGGGCTCGGATTGAGTCGAATTTGGTGTCGTTGGATTCGTATTTCCGAGACGCTCAGTTTGACTATAAATTTGCTGAAATCGGAGTTTAAATGGTCTCCGAAATAATTTTTGAAGTTTCCAACTTGAGTTTTTCCTCGAGATTCGTGCCCGATCAAGATGATTTTTTGACGATATATCAAGATCATTTTTTTTTCAAAATTCACCTAAGTAAAAAAATTTCGAGGAAATTTCGGCAGCCTCCCGGCGTTCCCTCCCCGGCGCCGGGAGGTAAGGAGAGCATTTGCCCTTTTGGCTCGACTCGACTAGATCAAATCAACGGCGAGGAGATTGGGTCTTTAAATCTTCAATCCCTCGGTCGGATTAGCTCGACGACCGAGGGCTTCGGGGGACCGTATCAACCCCGGGACTTCCTTCAATTCTTGTAATTTGATGACGATGCGCGTTAGCTTTCTGCTTTGCTTGTAAATAATTATAACATTATATAATATTATACAATTTTACATAATCATAATAATTATATATAATTGTAACAGTATATAACTATTATATAGTATTATATAATTGTTATATAATACTGTATCTTTGTTGTTTCAAGAGAACAGAGATCGGTCTTCAACGCATATAGAGGAATTGAGTACGTAAGAGGAGAAATCCACTTGGGCTGCTTCACGCAAAGAGGCAGAACTTGGGCCTTCTTTATTTTTTTTTTGCATAGAGTCAGGTCCTGCTTGGTTCGCTCGGCTTGCAAAGAGAGACGAGGGTCGGCTTAGAGCTTTGGCTTCGTTCGCGTAGAGGAAGGAAGCCGGCGGATGGAGGGCCCGAGGGAGGAAGGGAAATGGATGGCTCGACGGAGCAATCTCTTCGCCAGAGAGCAAAAGCCGAGATTCCGATCCACCAGAGAGCATATGTCTGCGTAAAAAAAAAATCATTTCTCGTTTCTCCATCATCTTATATCAAATGCCTGCAGTTAATTTGAACGAATGGAGGACGTCGTGGGCAACGTGCTGCAGCAGTTATTCCTTCCAATTTATTTTTCTTCTTTCTGTGTGTGTGTGTGTGTGTGTATATATATATATATATATATATATATATATATATATACACATTAGGAGACAAAACCAACGTGTCTCCTAATTATTCCGTTCAGATTCGTTACTTTGCAAATTGAAAACCACGTCAACTAAATCCCATATTCCACTGATATAACCAGCCATTCCATTCCTCTCCATTTTTTTATTAATTAACTTTAGCAATGCCATCATATAACGTCATCATATTATGATAAAGAAAGTGTTCCAGCATTTCTTGCTTTGGGGTTACACTTCTAATTGGATGATATTTAGATATATTTTTATATTCAAGGCTTATGAAGGCTTTATGCAAAAAAAATTAAAAAAAAAAATAATAAGATCTACGCTTGATATCAACATTCCACCATGTCCCTTAATCATAACTGCCTTTTTATTGGAAACGTCTGCAGCACAATGTATTTAAATTTGGATGATATCACAAATTATTTAGTTGTGAATTTGAGTGGTCAAATTATCTGTCAATAGATTTAGATATGTCCTTGAGAAATCATGCTAATATTTTAATCTCTGAACATGACAGATATTTAAATGTAGGAAAAGCCATCCTCACACATATGCTTTCTAAGATTCCATGTTATATATATAACATAGGAAGAACTAATAGAATTAAAATCCTCATAATATTATATAGTTCTATTAGCTGTTGACAAAAGAAAGGTCGCTCCGTCCATAATGATATTTTATTTATAATTCATCGTCATTTAGAAATAAAATTTTCTTTCAAAAAAGGATGATTAATCATCTTCTTTCTTTCTCAATCCCACATTTTCTTTGATATTAAGCCTCAATCATAATTGAAAATTTTGCATGTTTTTGGAGTTGCTATCTACTGAATTTCAATAGAAATGCAATCAAATCACAATTGTTTGCTTTTGGACCCTACATCCTTTTGGTTTATATCTATGAGTTTGATTCTTTCTTCACTCCTCTTTTTTTTTTTCCTCAAACTCCATTGCCAAATAGAGATGTTAGGTTGAATTTTGTGGATGGCATTGAAGATATCTACTAACATAGCTGGATCTTGATTTCAAATTGCTTAAGAGCATTATTTGCTTTGCAATCTTAGGACCACAATCTAGTAGGATTTTTCTCCAAACACTTTTGGCATTGAAATCTCTTTGAAGTTTGTGATCAATTACTAAATTGAAAGGCATTAAAACTTATTTTCTGAATTATCCTCAACTGAATATATCAACTGAACATTGGAAGGAATCATTTGCTTGTTGGATTGTCTTTTGACCTTTAATTCATCTGTTCCAAAGAATATTAGAACCATGCCTTTGCTTTTTTTTTTTCTCGACGTTAATTCCACCATTTTATTAAATTGCAATTTTATTGAATTTCAACAAATTACCTCCCAACAAATTTGTTGTGTAATTTTTTACACAATGAATTTGTTGTAATGTCCATATATTATTTGACATTTTGTCTCAATCCCTTTAGATTGATCCAAGCAGCTCAACCCTTAGGTTTGTGAGCATGCAAAATTTAGAGATTCGACCCTTAAGCTTATTGAACCTGTTTGTAATTTCAACCATTTAGATAGGTTGATGAAAATAGCTCGACCCTTAGGTTTGTGAGCATAAAAGATTTAGAGGTTTATCCCTTGGACTTATTGAACCTTTAGATTATATTTCTCAACCTTTTAGGCAGATTGACGAAGATATAGCTCGACCCTTAGGTTTGTGAGCATAAAAGATTAAGAGGTTCGGCCCTTAGGCTTATTGAACCTTTTAAAATTAGCTCGACCCTTAAGTTTGTGAGCATAAAAGATTAAGAGGTCCGGCCCTTAGGCTTATTGAACCTTTTGAAATTAGCTCGACCCTTAGGTTTATGAGCATAAAATTTTAGCAGTTAACTATAATGATAAATCATTAAGTCAATATGCCGTTTCATGATTCCCTTATGTTATCTGATAAAGGGATATTTTTATACAAATTGCCTCATATCTTTGTAGGAGGGTGTAAAAGATATCTCCTGCATTTCAGAAGGATATATATAAATTGCCTCCTATATTTCAGGAGGGTGTATGTCAAGTGACCCTTGCATTATTAGGGGCCATGTAAATTTATATCCTATATCACAGGAATATACGGGGGTCATCTCCTGTTGTTATAGGAAAAATTAAATATTATCTCCTGCCTTTCAGGAAGATATATAAATTGCCTCTTGTATTACAGGGGGAATTGTAAATTTGTATCCTGCCTTGCAGGAACATGCATAAATCATCTCCTATTATTATAGGAAAGATTAAATATCATTTCCTGTCTTGTAGGGAGATATATATAAATTGCATCCTGTATTACAGAAGAAATTTTTATCATAATATCTTGTCAATTGGGAGATTATGTGTAATATTTCTTTAAATATTGGCCATTAATTGGTGGCATAGGCCTTTGACCAGAAATATCTATAAGTTGATAGGCTCCTCCTTCATATACCTTTTTGATAATGAAGGAACCCTCCCATACTGGGTTAAACTTACCACCGATGTGACGGTGGGGAATTATAGGCCTTTTGCGAACTAGTACAAGTTTGCCTTCCTTAAAGCTACTAGGACGGACCATTTGATCGTGAGCCCTAGTCATTCGTGCTTTATAAATTTCTAGATTTTGTTGGACTTGAAGCCTAGTTTCATCTAGAGCTTCAAGTTCTTCTAATCGTAGAAAATTATTTTCTTCTTGAGTCAATTTGTATTTCATAGCAATACGCAGTGACGGTAATTCCACCTCAAGAGATAGTATAGCCTCTGTTCCGAAGACTAGGGAATATGGAGTAGCTTGTGTCGCAGTCTTATAGGTTGTGCGATATGCCCATAAGGCTTCTGTTAGTTTATCGTGCCATTCCCTCTTATTTTTAGAGAGAATTTTCTTGAGCACCAAAGTCTTATTAAATGCTTCGGCCAAACCATTGGCTCTCGGGTTATATATCGATGAATAACGCCAGTCTATTTTATGACGTTCAATAAATCGATAAATTTTGGCACTTTTAAAAGTGGTACCATTGTCCGATATGATTTGACGTGGTACACCAAAACGATAGATAATGTTATCCCGAAAGAATTTCATTACATTGTCTGCTTTAACTTCTCTTAGGGGAATTGCTTCAGCCCATTTTGAGAAGTAATCCGTGGCAGCGAGGATGAACCGATGTCCTAAAGAAGAGGATGGCTCTATAGGACCAATTATATCAGTACCCCAACTTTCAAATGGCCACGATGCTACTGTAGGATGTAGCGGGTTAGGTGGTCGATGTATAACATCGAAATGCACCTGACATTTATAGCATTTCTTAGCATAACTAAGACAATCCTTGACCATGCTAGGCCAATAATATCCCATACATTTGATTTTAATTTTCATTTTTGGTCCGGACTGGTGTGCACCACACAATCCTTCATGGACTTCAGTTATGACTTTCTGGGATTCATCAGGTCCCAAACATCGTAGCCATATTTGGTCAAATAATCTACGATATAGTGTGTCATTTACGTAAGCATATCTTAACGCTCTTTTAGATATTTGTGAGGCAGTAGATTTATCCTCCGGTAATCTACCCTCTTTGAAATAGGTAAGAAATGGTTCACTCCAATCATTCTCATCTGATATATATAGGCTCTCAGGTGTTTCTTTTCCTTCGTTGTCTTGTAAGGAGGCCGGAGCTAATACATGTCTATTTTGGATAGTTATAATGATTGGTTCCTCTTGAGAATTTGTCATTTCTTTAGCTAACTTTGCCAACGCATCAGCTTTACCATTTTCACCACGTGTAACCCTAGTCAGGGTTACCTCAGGGATTTGCTCTAAAAGTTTCAGAGCATGTTCACGATACGGGATTAGCTCGAGCTTATTGATTTTAAAAGCACCTGCTATTTGCTTAATTATGAGTTGAGAATCTCCATATATATGGAGTTTCTGAATTTGCATATTAATAGCAAGCTCAAGACCCGCAATTAAAGCTTCATATTCAGCTTCATTGTTAGTACGAGGTTCTATTAAGCTATATGAGTATCGCAGTATACCGCCTTGTGGGGTTACGAATATAAGGCCGATGCCCACCTGAACTATTGGGAGTTTAGGCGGTCGGGCTGGTTTTATTGATGAAGCTCCATCAAAATAGAGCTCCCATTCTCGTAGATGTATTCTCTCTTCCACTTTGAGTATCTGCTCGTCTGGCAGCTCGTCATTAAGTGGAGAACATACATGTAAAGGATGGGCAGCTAGAAAGTCTGCTAGCGCCTGTCCTTTAACAGCCTTTTGTGGCATATATGTTATATCGAATTGCATTAGCAATACGGTCCATCTAGCTAGACGACCCGTCAGAGTGGGTCTAGTCATTAAAAACTTTAATGGATCAACTTTAGAAATTAATGTTATCTTATGAGATAACATATAGTGTCGCAATTTTTGCGTAGCAAAATTTAATGCTAAACACTATTTTTCAATTGGCAAATATTTTGATTCAGCCCCTATTAGTCGGCGACTAATGTAGTAAAGGGCATTTTCTTTGCCATCGACATTATCTTGTGCTAGCAATGCTCCGAGCGATTCCTCCAAGGCTGCTGTATACAAAATTAGGGGTTTACCCAGAATAGGAGCAGCAAGGATTGGAGGATTCAACAGGTATTGCTTTATGCTATTAAACGCCTCCTGACAAGCCTCGTCCCACACGAAAGGAGTATCTTTCTTCATTAATTGTGCGAAGGGTTGGCATCTACCCAAGAGATTAGATATAAATCTCCGAATATATGCCAATCTTCCTTGTAATGAACGAAGTTGTCTTAGGGTTTTCGGAGGTGGCATTTCCACTATCGCTTGAATTTTATCGGGATCAATTTCTATCCCTCTATGGCGTACAATAAATCTGAGAAATTTTCCGGATGACACACCAAAAGCACATTTAAGCAGATTCATTTTCAAATTAAATTTGTGAATCCTTTCAAATACAATTTTGAGATCATCTACATGCTCAAATTGATCTTTACTTTTTACAACTAAATCATCAACATAGCATTCCACATACTTATGGATAAGATCATCAAAGATGCGGGTCATCGTCCTTTGATAGGTGGCCCCGGCATTCTTCAATCCAAATGGCATAACCTTGTAGCAGTATATACCTATAGGAGTTCGAAAGGCAGTATGCTTTTCATCGTCTGGATCCATTTTAATCTGGTTATAGCCCGACGATCCATCCATAAATGAGAACATATCGTGGTTCGACGTATTATCGACCATAAGTTCTGCATTAGGAAGTGGAAAGTCATCCTTTGGACACGCCTTATTCAGGTCCCGATAATCAATACATATACGAATTTGGCCATTTTTCTTCTTGACTGGGACGATATTGGCAATCCAGTCAGCATATTTTTCTTCTCGGATAAAGCCAGCTTCGATGAGCTTTTTAGTTTCAGTGATGACTTGCTCTTCAATCTCAAGTCGCATTCGCCTAGGTGCCTGTTTGATAGGCTGTATTTTGTTGCTGATGGAGAATTTATGCACTGCCACCTCTGGTGATAAACCAGGCATTTCAGTGTAGTTCCATGCGAAACAATCTTTATACTCAAGAAGCAATATTTTTAGCTCTTCTGCTTTATCGTGCGAAAGATTCGCACTAATAAAGGTTGGCTTTGGCTCTTTTTCTGTACCCAAATTTATCTCTTTGAGTTCATCAACTGTAGCCTGACCACCTTCTTCAAATTCTTTTGGAGCCTCTTTCAGATCTACTATTAGATCTTCAGCTTGATTTTCAGGTTCAGGCGGTCCCTCCTCCTTATCCATTATGTTGTAGGAGGTTTCGTACGTTAGACGCAGATGTTGGGGGTACTCAAGATAATGGTAGGATGCTGCTCGTGTGAGACATGACTGTCGAGCATATCCAAGCCCCCATGTTGTAGACAAACCATTGCCAATAGGCCTTTATGCATGCTCGTTATGCCAAAGTTCTCTAAAATAACGGGCTCGTTTGTTCGTTTGCACGAAGAAGATATTTTTCTCCATGAGTTTTCTCATAATGGGTGAAGGATATTGAGAATAATTATCCACATATCTTCGTGGTCCCATTCATCTTCGTACTCTATTTCATGAGCAGCATGATGCGGTATCACCTTTGATTTGTAGAAAAGGGATCCACGTTCATTGAGACCTCTCTTGGGGGGACATAGAAAGTTTTTAATATTCCTATATTCGTGTTTGATGAGGTCGTCAGTGTTTTGGAATGCTCCGCCGGCATATATACTATTTTGATGATATTTGTAGATATCTGCTCTTTAGATATCGTTATCATCAAAATTGACATATTTTTTAATTTCTGAGATACAGAACTGGGTCCTGGATCCCCTTCCTCTTGTGATTCCACAGTACTCTTAGGCTGATAAAGGAATTCTTCTTCTTCCTCCATACTTGGTTTGCTCGAGCACTGTACTTTATTTGCGTGATTAGCTTTTTATCAAAAGGGACAGCTGCAAGCTCATTCTTTCTTTTCCCTATGATTAAGGGTTTAAAAGTTTTAGAGATATCATCGTCCTCCTCGGTATCACTACCGAGGTGCGGCACCGAGCTGATTTGCTTCACTTTAATCTTTCCCTTATCTTTGGGCTTTTCTTTATCCGACGTGGTGGCCTGAATTTTCGGAAGAACGTTGTCTTTTGGCTTTTGTGCTATAAAATACTTGGCATCATCATAAATTTTGACTTCGTGTACCAAGAACGGTTGCTCATCACCATCAATGCAATGTTCTTCATTATCTCGATTATACTTCATGCATTGATGAAGTGTTGAAGGCACTATGCCATACTCATGGAGCCACGGTCTTCCGAGAAGTGCCTTATATGATGTATTGGAATCTATTACGTGGAATCTTGCCTCTGTATGTAGCTCTCCAAAGCTTAGAGGTAAGACCACGGATCCCAGGGTTCTTTGGCCTTGTTCATTAAATCCTTGTAGGAACACTGTGCTTTTGGTTAGGTATTGAACATCCAGGGCCAATCCTTTGAGCGTTCTGAGGCTCATTAGATTGACAGAGGAACCTGGATCAATCAAAATTCTATTAATTTCTACGTTGTTACTCTCTGTAGTGACATAGAGTGGTCGATTATGATCTACCGTTTCTAGGAGTAGATCATTATCGCAGAAAGTAACTATAGCGGTGTTCTATGTATATAAAGCTTCTTTTAGAGTTTGCTCGGCAAATAAGCCCTCATACTGCTCAGGATTTTGTAAGGCCTTGATGAGTGTGTCCCTAAGGTCCTTGGACATTAGAAGGGCATCGTATATACTCAGCAATACAGGCAGCTTACAAAGATGAGACAAGATATTGTAATCCACATTCGCGTTGACCACTTTAGGCTCTGGTGGATCTTGCGGCATAGCCGCTTGATTGAGCTGGATATTCTTGTCCTACTCTTTTTCCTTCTTCTAGGGTGGAGGAAGAATTTGTTTTCCACTTCTCAGCTGAATTTGTGTCACTTCTTCGGATGAATCATCTTCAGCATGGGAGTCTTCCTTATTTGCCACTTCTTCAGCTTCTTCAGAATTCGAGCTGCTTCTGAGTTTTGGACATTTATTTTTAAGAGTTATTTTACTCTTATTTTTCTTATCTGGAAAACATAGTTCTTCCTCTGAGTCCGTAAACGGTGATGCCGTACGACACGTTTCTTTAGGACCGACTTTTAAATTGGTCTTTTGAAGACTGAAAGGTCCACCTCGGCCTCTCCCATTTCTTCCACCTCTTTGGCTTATAACTCGACAAGTTTCTCTTAGAATACTCGTCTCTTCTTCAGATTCTGAATCGAGGTGTAAGTTTGCCATGTAATCTTTTAATATGATGGGTCGCCTAGGAGGTTGCTGGTATTCATCGATAGAATCGATGTACCGCTGAATTTCGGTCTTCTATTTTGACAATCTCTTCTTCTTTCTTCTTTAAGATCTGGATGTAGAAGCCTTTCCCCCTTGGTCCTTGTAATATTTCAAGGGTTTCTTTCTAGTTGATGTAGAATCCTCCTTAGACGACTTCTTCAAGCGGAGGAGTCTTGGATCCACTTCTAGTTCTAAAGCGTTCTTTCGACGAATGCCCTCAATGGACAAAAGGACTTTCATCATTTGTTTGGATTTTTTCGATATGTAGGTTTCCCAACCTCCTTTATCTTGTTGGGGTTCTTTTCCTACATTTTCCTGATAAGAGCTGGAAGAAATGACATTGGTCTTCTCCTTCTTTGGATTAACCAATACACTATCTGACAGTGTAAGCTCACCACTCTGATAGTTTCTTTCTACCCAATCTTTGAATATAAAACAATCTTCAATCGAGTGACTAATGATTCGATGGTATGGATAATAATTCGGATCATTAATCATGCCGGCCTGTTCTGGTCGGCGAGACTCTGGTAGTTGTAGGCCGATCTTGAGAGCATGTCGGAAGATTTTGCCAGTACATTCTCTTTTAAAAGAGTACGGCTTATTGATTTTATCCTGTAAGGAAGGGACTGCCGGCTTTTCCTTCGTCTGTTTTGTCATCTTAGGCGTAGCCATTTCTCCTTTCTCCTTTTTATCAGGAGGAGAAGTAAACATAGTATTTACTTCATCCCGTTTTGAATCATAAATTCTGGGTTGTTTGCCTTTATTAGATGGATTGCTATTGTAGTTGTAGGCGATGCCCCTAGGCTTGGGTAGCCTTTAGAACTTAGCTACGCGATCTAATAATTCTTGAAAGGTATTGATCGTGGCCATTGCTAAGTAAGGAGCCATATGGTCGTCAATATTTCCAAGAAGGAGTTCTACAGCATGTTTCTCGGTCAATTGCTGCTCACATCTCATGCTAAGATTCCTCCACCTTGTGATATATTTGGTAATGAACTCATCCTTCTTTCTTCTTTCAAGAGCAAGATCTGCAATCGTCACCTTCTTTGTGGCACCGGCGAACCTTTTAACGAACATCGTTTCAAGCTCGGCGAATGTCTTAATCGAGTCATTTGGTAACTTGGCATACCATTCAAAAGCCGTACCTGTAAGGCTGCTAACAAATTGACGCAGAAACAAGACATCATTTCCTCCAGTGTTACCGCATGTAGCCTTGAAGTGGGCCAAATGTTGTCTAGGATTTTCTGTGCCAGAAAATGTTTTGAACTAAGGTACCATGTATCATTTAGGATATTTTACGTGGTCGTATTCCATGGGATACGGGCGGCCAGTACCAACTAAAGCTTCAGCAGTTTCAGCGGCAATAACTGCTTTCACTTTTTGATTGATAAGATTTTCAATTTGGGTTTTGCTGACTATTTCCTCTTCTTTGAGCGCTGTCAGCATTGGCTCTAGTACCTCTGCTTCTTGGTTAGGCACATCTAGATTAGGAGGAGCGGCCTGAATACCTGAAGTACCCACATTCTCTTGGGGGTTTACAGGTTGTGTTCTGCCAAGCGCGGTCGCTAAACCAAGTTGCCCAAGCAATTCTTTCATCATAAAGTTCATCTCATCCAGAAGAACATTTAATTGAGCAATCTCCTGGTCTTTTTCCCGCCGGAGAGATTGCATTTCTTGTTGCAGTTTTATTACAGCTTCGCTAGCCTCCTCTTCCTCCACCTCTTCTGATTGGGGAGGTGTCGTATTTGTAGGCATTACTTATTCTTGCATACCCCGAATTTGTTCTTTATTTTGGGGGTTTGCAGCTGCATTCCGGCGAGTCTACATTCTCTGGTTAGGCTGCTCGGAAGTATGGCTAACCACCCGAATGGTTTCAACGTCCATAGGTTCAACCTCTTTTGTTTTCCCACCATACTCATCATCTAGAGAAGCTTTTTCATCCCAATGATCGACATTGCAGTCATCTCCGACCTCATATTCTTCTTCTGACCGATTCCGACGCCTCCAATGGATTATGGGAGAGTCAGGGTTGCCTTCGTACATAACAGCCTTTCCCTTATCAGCTAGGGTAGGCTTGGCAGGAGATTTCTTATCAGAATGTGACGTTTGATCACCATTCTTCGGCAATATTTTATGAGCCTGGCTCTCATAATTGTCCTTCAATATATTCTTTTGTTTGGGCTCTTTTGGTACTCAAACTCGCTGGTTCTTTGCAGCGATCATCGAATAATTTGCCCTAGGTGTAGGGAGATATCGGTTATTAGGACCGACAAGTTCCTTTGCAGGACTCGACCTGTAATATGGTCGAAGGGGTCTTTGTCTGTAGCCTTCGTGGTGTAGACTACCGTGGGATTTTCTCACTTGCCTTCTTTCAAATCCTAGATGCTGTCCAGGCTCCATAGTTCTCGGATTAAGGAAATGAGGAAGGCCCCTATTACTTCCTCGATAAGGTTTCTTTGAAACCTCATTCTTCCAAGAATTTCTCGAAGTTGGAACGACACTTTCGTTCAACAACTTCTTCCAGTTTCGTATCAAATTCTTATTCTTCACAGCCTTCAGTAGCTTGTGAAGACAGGAGGAGACTGTTTCTCTCTTTTCCGGCAGCAATTGTTGGTTAGAAGTCTCCCAGAAAGACTTCTTTAGCTCACCCCGAGCATTGTTGCGTTTCGCCCATCTCAATGGCTCGAAGCCATTGCAAATGGGTATGTTTGCCTCCGGTTGAGGCAATGGCTCCTGATTTGGGGTTGGGATATTTGTCCACCTGCTTGCTCTGAGTCGAGCATTGGCTTTTCTTTTGGCTTTTCTTGACAATTTGACACCAGAAGTAGAGGCTTCAGCATCATGCCTCCCAGGAGCAAAAATAGTTTCCTTAAGAACTTCAGTTTCGTTCCTCTTCAAATTGGCCGTATTAATGACAACAGATTTCAGCTTAGGCTCGTGAGCCTTTCTTTTGGCCAATGGGAGCACCTTGTTATTGATGTTAGATGCCCTAGTGTTGAACTTCTCATAGTGAACAGCAGATCTGTTCACATTTTGGCCGGAAGAATTAGCAGTGATTTGTTTTGATCTAGGCTTAAGATCCTCCTTTTTGGCCAGAGGGATTGCAGTAGGTGCAACTGACAATCTTGAGAATACAGAAGGTCTGAGTGCAACAATATTCTCAATCATTATCTCCCTGGTTGGTGCAATTTCACCAGGAAGGAACTTGAATACTTCGAAAATAGTTCCGAATTGCAGTGTGGCACCAGATCTACCAGTATCTATCACGGTCTGGGGGAATTGGACACGCGATCCCTCCCCGAGCTTGATAGTCATCATACTTTTAACAGGCGACATTTCAGTAACCTGTAATAGAACTTGCAGGGATTAGAGTTAACCTGACTTCTGTTGCACAAGAAAATATGACTTTATGAAAAAGCATATATATATGTATATATTTCATCCAGAGATGGAGAGAGAAGTAATCCCCAGTGGAGTCGCCAGAAATCTGATCGCTCCAGAAAAATCTTTTTAAATTCTAGGTTATGAACCCCGCTCTCACGAACATAGGGTTCCCTTTAATTTTTTTCCAGAGGTAGATTGAGTTTAATATTTAACCAGATTTTCCCTGAGGGTAGTATCAGGGTTTATTTAGATCTAGGTTCTACTTCCTATGAGCGCAAGCCCTTATAGTTAATTACCCCTCCTAACCAGGGAATCTGATTAGCAGTCATGGGTTGCCTCCTCTCAGGGATCCCGAATAGACTGAAGTGGAGATGTGTGAATTTTAGTTTATTTTAGTTTGGGTTGGGGCTTATAGCTTCCTTAGAAGTTGCACGTTAGTTTGTTTAGTTTGGGGCTTACGGCTCCAATTAGGAGTTGCCCGATGATGGGTCTTACAACCTAGCCCTTATAGACTAGGATGCCTGGGAGATCTGAGTTTTAGATTTAGGGTCGTTCATTTAGAAGTTCCCTAACACGTGGGTCTTACTGCTTCGCTTAGAAGTAGCTCAGATGGTGGGTCTTACAGCTTAGTCTTATAGGCTAAGATGCCCAGGGTAGGGGTTAGGTCATTTTCACCTAAATATTTCCCCTCAGAGGTTGGACTTACGGCTTCTATTAGAAGTGGCCAAATTTGATTAATTCACTTAATAAATATATATTTAGTAAAGAAATTATCTATAGGAATTACTGCTTCTATTAGAAGTAACCTATAGGACTTAGTTTAGTGGGACTGTATCTTTGCACACTTCCCCACCTCGACACTACTTTTAGTGTTTTGTAGCAATTCTACTACAGTAGTCTGTTGCTTTGCTTTCAGCACAATTTGTTTTGCTTGCAATAGTTAGTTTACTACTTTCAGCATTAGTTATATATATAATTTTTTTTTCGATGCGCTAACTTTTGCTTGTTTGCCTGCAGGTGCTCGTAGCTTACAGATTAAAAAGTTCTCATGTAGCTACAGGAGCTTGTTTGTTGGAGAGTTGCTTGTGAGTTTTTTGTGTTTGACAGCTGTTGGAGAGCTGTTTGAGTTGCTCGGTAGTTTGTACATATATTGGATAGTGGAAAACATATAATCTTATGTTTTTATGCTTTGGCATGTTTTGATTTTAGTTTAATTATTTCAATTAGATGTGTTAATTAATTAATTGAGTTTTTATTTTTAATTAAATTTGATTTACAATTTAACATTAATCATTTAGTTTATTCAAAAATTTGAAATTTTTTTTTCAAATGTATTATTTTTAAATTACTTAGTTATTTAAACAAAGTCAGTTGCTTAATTAATTAAGTTATTTTGAAAGGTTTAGAATTTAATTAAATCTATCTTTTAATTAAGCTTCAATTTTATTTTTTTAGTCAAATTTCTGATTTTAAATAAATTTTTAAATTGATTTAAAGTTTTGGGTTTAATTGAGTTTCAATTAATTAGTTAAATTATTTAATTAAGTTATCAAAAAGTTTGCAAATTAATTTTTTTGTTCAATTTCAATTAATTAATTTAAGTTAAAATTGGTTTAAATTAGAAGTTAGTTAACAATTGTAAGTTAAACTTTTAAATCAATTCGTTAGTTTTCAATTAAATTTTGAATTCTAATTTTATTTTTCAAAAATTAATTATTATTTTTATTAATTGGTAAATTGAGTTAAATTATCAATTAGTTCAGATTGATTAGTTCAATAGATTGAAGTTTAATTTTAATTTAAATTAGTATATATTTTGATAAAAATTATTTATTTACATATTTATGATTAAATGCTTTCCAATTTTCCCAGAATAGTACAAGTTCGATATTTTCGAAGAAATTTTGGCAGCCTCCCGGCGTCCCCTCCCCGGCGCCGGGAGGTAAGGAGGGCATTCGCCCCTTTTAATTCGCCCGGCCAGAAAGATAATCGACGGTCGAGGGCTTCGGGACGTTGTTAGGTCCCGGAAATGATCTTCAGAGGCTTCGATTTGCTGATTATTATTTATCGATTGCGATTATTAGTTGCCGGTGGTCGCCGATGGTTGCCGATTGGTTGCCGGTTGTTGCCAATTGGTTGCCGATCATTGCCGATGGTTGCCAGTCTTTGCCGATCATTGCCGATTGAGACGATTGCGAGCCTCTACTATATACTTTGTTTTATCGATATTAATATTCATATCAATGTTGATATTGATATTATTATAATATAACTATTCTAATAACCTTGTATATAATTATCTTTTAATATTCTTCTCTGCTTACTGTTTTAAAACAAGAAGCAGGAAAACTATATTTTGTTCAGTAATAGATAGGAAGGCATTCTCTGTTTGGCAGATGCAGAGAAGTCGGCTACTTGACTTAGCCCGTTCAGGTGTATGTAGGCGGATGGAAAAAAATTGCAGGACAAGGGTTGAATTTAGGTGATTATAAAATTAACCAAATCAATTCATTATTTACTTAATTCAATTTAACAAGCAAATTAGTTCAATTAATTTTAAATTAGATCAATTTTTTTTTTCAAAATTCACCTAAGTAAAAAAATTTCGAGGAAATTTCGGCAGCCTCCCAGCGTCCCCTCCTCGGCGCCGGGAGGTAAGGAGAGCATTTGCCCTTTTGGCTCGACTCGACCGGATCAAATCAACGGCGAGGAGATTGGGTCTTTAAGTCTTCAATCCCTCGGTCGGATTAGCTCGACGACCGAGGGCTTCGGGGGACCGTATCAACCCCGGGACTTCCTTCAATTCTTGTAATTTAATGACGATGCGCATTAGCTTTCTGCTTTGCTTGTAAATAATTATAACATTATATAATATTATACAATTTTACATAATCATAATAATTATATATAATTGTAACAGTATATAATTATTATATAGTATTATATAATTGTTATATAACACTGTATCTTTGTTGTTTCAAGAGAACAGAGATCGATCTTCAACGCATACAGAGGAATTGAGTACGTAAGAGGAGAAATCCACTTGGGCTGCTTCACGCGAAGAGGCAGAACTTGGGCCTTCTTCATTTTATTTTTGTTTTGCACAGAGTCAGGTCCTGCTTGGTTCGCTCGGCTTGCAAAGAGAGACGAGGGTCGGCTTAGAGCTTTGGCTTCGTTCGCGTAGAGGAAGGAAGCCGGCGGATGGAGGGCCCGAGGGAGGAAGGGAAATGGATGGCTCGACGGAGCAATCTCTTCGCCAGAGAGCAAAAGCCGAGATTCTGATCCACCAGAGAGTATATGTCTGTGTAAAAAAAAAAATCATTTCTCGTTTCTCCATCATCTTATATCAAATGCCTGCAGTTAATTTGAACGAATGGAGGACGTCGTGGGCAACGTGCTGCAGCAGTTATTCCTTCCAATTTATTTTTCTTCTTTCTGTGTGTGTGTGTATATATATATATATACATTAGGAGACAAAACCAACGTGTCTCCTAATTATTCTGTTCAGATTCGTTGCTTTGCAAATTGAAAACCACGTCAACTAAATCCCACATTTCACTGATATAACCAGCCATTCCATTCCTCTCCATTTTTTTATTAATTAACTTTAGCAATGCCATCATATAACGTCATCATATTATGACAAAGAAAGTGTTCCAGCATTTCTGGCTTTGGGGTTACACTTCTAATTGGATGATATTTAGATATATTTTTCTATTCAAAGCTTATGAAGGCTTTATGCAAAAAAAATTTTAAAAAAAAAAATTAAATAAGATCTACGCTTGATATCAACATTCCACCATGTCCCTTAATCATAACTGCCTTTTTATTGGAAACGTCTGCAGCACAATGTATTTAAATTTGGATGATATCACAAATTATTTAGTTGTGAATTTGAGTGGTCAAATTATCTGTCAATAGATTTAGATATGTCCTTGAGAAATCATGCTAATATTTTAATCTCTGAACATGACAGATATTTAAATGTAGGAAAAGCCATCCTCACACATATGCTTTCTAAGATTCTGTGTTATATATATAACACAGGAAGAACTAATAGAATTAAAATCCTCATAATAAAATTTTTTTTATGAGAAAATATATATATATATATATATATATATATATATATATATATATATATATATATATATATATATATATATATATATATATATTATAGTTCTATTAGCTGTTGAGGAAAGAACGGTCGCTCCGTCCACAATGATATTTTATTTATAATTCATCGTCATTTAGAAATAAAATTTTATTTCAAAAAAGGATGATTAATCATCTTCTTTCTTTCTCAATCCTACATTTTCTTTGATATTAAGCCTCAATCATAATTGAAAATTTTAAATGTTTTTGGAGTTGCTATCTACTGAATTTCAATAGAAATGCAATCAAATCACAATTGTTTGCTTTTGGACCCTACATCCTTTTGGTTTATATCTATGAGTTTGATTCTTTCTTCGCTCCTCATTTTTTTTTCCCTCAAACTCCATTGCCAAATAGAGATGTTAGGTTGAATTTTGTGGATGGCATTGAAGATATCTACTAACATAGCTGGATCTTGATTTCAAATTGCTTAAGAGCATTATTTGCTTTGCAATCTTAGGACCACAATCTAGTAGGATTTTTCTCCAAACACTTTTGGCATTGAAATCTCTTTGAAGTTTGTGATCAATTACTAAATTGAAAGGCATTAAAACTTATTTTCTGAATTATCCTTAACTGAACATTGGAAGGAATCATTTGCTTGTTGGATTGTCTTTTGACCTTTAATTCATCTGTTCCAAAGAATATTAGAACCATGCCTTTGCTTTTTTTTTTCTCGACGTTAATTCCACCATTTTATTAAATTGCAATTTTATTGAATTTCAACACCCAAACTCAACCCATGGTTTGACCAGGTTGACCAAGTCAGCCATGGTTGGCCAAATCAACCCCTTAAAATCATTCAATTGGACATCATTGACATGTCCAAAGCTTTTTAAGTCAAGCTCCCCCTTGGTTTGACTTGGTCAACCCATTTGGAGGGGTCAAAACCCTCTCCAACCCCTTTGAACCCATGAGAAATAGCTAAATTATGGCCACATCACCATGCCACCTTAGCAAACATTTATCTCAATCCAAAACCAGCTTAAACCTACTATAAAATGGACAATTTTTCTTTCTTAAGAGGCCCTAAGCCAACCCCCTAAACTAAGCCAAGCATTGGTCCATCCAAATGAGGGAAAAGGTATGATCCCATTTCCCATGGACCAAGGGAGGTCATACTCACCACCAACCCTATTTCTTAGCTTTGGGTAGCTTAGGGGACACTTGGCACTCATCTATACCCTTCCTAATTCAATCTAAGCCATCCACTCAAAATCAAGGGATTTAGGAAGGGGGAAACTTGACCTAAGGCATCATCCTTGCTCACTTTCACCTAAGCTCCCACTCTAACAGCCTCCAATCTTCCTAGAGCCTTCCCCATCCTCTCCATCCATCTTCAAAGCTTTTCCAAGCTTCTTCCCACCATTTTCAAGCCTCAAATCACTATTTTAGTGAGGAGAGAGCATTCTAGAGAGAAAAAGATTATTTTTCTTCACAATGTTTGATCCAGCTAGATCCAGTTATTGGTGTCTTCATAAAAGTTGTAAAGGATCACTGTAACTTTCCAATGAGCCCAAGATCTAAAAAATCTGACGATTGGATTGTAAGTTATACTCATTTTAAGTTTAAATTTCAATTTAAAACTGCTCAAAAAATTCATTGCATTGGGTCTCCAAACTCTAGGCAATGAAAGCTTATGTTCCCATGAGCCTACGTTTCAAATTTCATTAAACTTTGACGAGTATTTTGAAAGTTATGAGCATTTCAATTTTCTAGTTCATTTTAAACTAAAACGGCCTAGATCGATCTCAGCCGTCCAATCTTCCTTCTTTTTTGATCGGACGGCCCAGGGTTAGTGATGGCACAGATAGGTGGCTGATAAACAGTGTGCCACATGTTGAAATGTTACGCGCCGCCGCCGTTTTGGCGCCAATCATTGGCGCCGACTATTAATGGATTTAAAAAAACTCAAAAAAATAGTCATAACTTTCAAAATTCAAAGTAAATTTATTTATCCACCAAATTAAGTATTTTTAGGCTCGTTAGAAAGATAATTTAGTCTAGTATTTATTAAAATTAAGTTTGAATTGATTTGATTATTGGATTGTGAGATATTCCTATTTCTTTGAAATTAATTTTTTCTAATTTTCTCATAATCCAGTAGTCAATTGGGCCCCAAATTTTGGTGGAAGGTATTTGGGTATCTTAGACATGCACTATAATTTTCTTAGGATCAGATACTCATTGAATTACTGTGATGTGAATTTTTAAAGCAAAGGTCCATTTTGGATCCAAAATTTTAAAAATTCATAACTCTTCCAATCATTAGAATTAGGATGCATATTTTCTGTGGTGTGATTGCATATATCCCACGATTAGCTACATAAAATTTTAAGCCCAATTGAACCTTAGTGACACCCAGGGAAAATAATTAGAAAAATGTCTAGAAAATTTTAAAAATTTTTAGGGAGTTATGCACACATCGAATAGGGGTGAAACTTGAACACAGTAAACTTAGTAACATTTTTCCTAATAAGTTTAAATTTCATTGAAATTGGGGTTCATTATGATAGAAAATTAAACATGTTAAGTTTCAGCCAAAAAATTTGAAAAAAATATAATAAATCCAAATTAAGTCCAAAAATAGTAAATAATATCTCAAATTGATCATCATTTGATCCTCTATCTAGAAAAAATAAAAGCCCCTTGACTGGATCCCTAATTCAACTTTAATTTAATTTTTAATGAAAATTGATAATTAATTAAATTAATTATTTAAAAATAATTAAAAACTCTAAAAAAGATTCCAAACACTTGGAAACACCTCTTTGGGTCATTTCTAATCTTTGGAGGTGATTACATGAAGTTTGGAGTTGATTTGGATCAAAATGATCAAAACCTTCCTGATTAAGCAATTTTAAAATTTAAATAATTAAGGAAACTTTGAAAATTCATAACTAATTAAGAAAAATCTAAATTGAACAAACTTAGTGTAATTCAACTCCAATTAAAGTCTAGTATTTTCTTAAAATGTCAAACCTTCAAAATCTCGTCAAAGTTAAAAAGTCAACTTTTTGGTCAATCGTAGTTTAAATTTATGCCCAAACTTTAAAAAATCATAATTTTTCATAAAAAACTCCAAATTGAGTGTGCTAATAATCTAACTACTCATCATAAGGTCTAATATTTATTAAAAATTTGAAATCTTTAAAACCAACTTTAAATTAAAAAAGTCAATTTTTGGCCCCCTTAATTAACATAATTAAATGATTCCAATAATTCCAAAAAATTTAATAATTCATTAAAATTCTAAAAAACTTTAATTTGATTAATAAAACACTCAACCAACACTCAAATACTTAACAACCACTCCAAATATGAAGTTTATCGGATGGATTACTCAGGACTGCGAGGCTACGTGTCCTAAGGAGACCTAGTTCCTCGAGCCTGGTGGCACAACGCCACGAACCTGTTGATGAAAAATATAAACTAATTTATCTTCTAAAATTAGTAATTAATTAAATTAATTAAGACTAATCAACCCTTAATTTTTAACTAACTAAATTAACTCAATCAACCTCGATTGCTACTGGATAACCCAAGCCTACGAGGCTATTAACTTAGCCCCAAGGAAGGTGAAATAAACTTCACGGTCTCGGTGAGCAACAAAGGTAGCAATCATTTAATAATTAAAATACATCCAAATCAAACTTTAAGATATTAATACTTAAACTCAAACATAAAGTTCTACTCAACCTTTAACAAACTCGGACTCTAGATAATTCCAACAAATAACCCAGTTTAGGATCTATCACAGCCATACGACCTTCTACACACACTTTAGATGGTTTGCTAAGATAACTCACTCTAGATCTAGGCTAGGCGGGTGTTTACTTTTCTACTGTGTGCCTGGTTTTTTGAGTTTTCATTGTATGTTGTGATTGAAAATTAATTGATATGTTTGTTTACTTTTTTTACTACACTCTATGAATTGATTGATGGGTGATTAAATTACCCTTATGTTAGGAATGATCTGAATGCTCACTGAATTTTTTGCAGATAACCATGCTCATGCAGGGTAATAAAGGGGGCTAAATAATTATAAATATAAATATTACATGTGCTTCAGCTGCTTAGCCCCCAAATAAAAAGATAATGGCCAAGTGTGTTTACTTTTCTACATATATATATATATATATATATATATATATATATATATATATATATATATATATATATATATATATATATATATATATATATATATATATATATATATATATATAATTGTTTGAGATGTGTTTTGATATTTAACTGCCTAGGATAATCTTGCATGAGAGTCTAGAATTTTTATTTTTATATTAATATAATTCTTCTGAAATGTTAAGTGTTGTGAAAGTGCACCTTCGACTTGGGATAAATAGATCTAAAGGTTGGATTCCAAAGAGGAAGGGATACCTCTTTGGGGGATAGTCCTTATTCATTTGGAACTCTAAATTTGGATCACTTTACTACTGAAAGTAGGAAAAAGTAGCCTTTTCCTCGAGGAAAGAGTTCTCTTTTCCATTTGGGTATTCAGCCACAAAAAATCTAAGGAGTTCGAAGAGGAGAAGACCGAGGAGTTGAAGATAGAGAGTATCCCATTCAAAGTCACTTGCGTCTGTGTTAGGATTAGAATCCGGGTTGTGGTTAGTGGTGCCTGGCCACTTTTAATTTCTACAGACCCTGAGTTATAATAAGAGGGCAGTTTGTCTATGGATATTTATTTAATTAATTTGATTAGTTAATGTATTTTATTTGATTTGATTACGTATAAGATTGCCTATTTTTTCTAATTTTTTTGCGATTGCATGTCATTCTTTTTTATTTAGCTTGGATTTGACTGGAGGCTCATAAAGGTACAAAAAATTCTTTTACTTAAACTTTAATAAAAAAATTTAAGATAACATAGAAACTCTAACGCTTTTAAGAAGTAAGCTCGGGTCGCCGAGAGTTCCCATAGCATGTTGCTGCATTTTCTCTCCATTTATTAGGCACCTTATCGCCTGCGGGTTCTAGCAGACCACCTGGCCTATGATGGTGCAGATCTGTCAAGGGGAGTCTGTACACTCTAGGATAAAAATTATTTTTAAGCTTTTTTAAAAACTACTTCATTCCAATTTAATGCATTTAATCGAGTCAATCAGCATGCATTGTATTAAAAATTAATTTAAAAGTAAGTCTAAATCTTTAATTATATTTGCTCTAGCATTTTTATCCAACATTAATCAAGGGGCCACTTAGGGTAATCTCTAGATGTCGGCTCCAACTCCTCAAAATTTTAATAATCACATCCTACCACTCTTATATTAAATGACTGGACTCATGGATTTTAATCGCCTAGGTGGTTAGTTGGCTCCTAAATCCAGGCCGGGGTAAGTCCAGATTTTATATTGCATTAGTTAGGTTCGGACTGCTGTGCTCCAGTGTCCAAATTTAGATTTAGGATCTGAGGCAGCTTTTGAATCATAAGACCCTAACCTTCAGGATTATAATCCCAAACTTATAATAAATCGATCAACTCAAACTAAACATTCTCTCTACCTAAAATTTAAAGCCCAACACTTAGATTAGGTCGGGGCACTTCTGAATTATTTCAGAATTCCAAAGTGTCTCCTACCCTTCCTTCTTTAATTTCTAAATAACTGCTCAAACATGATCCAATCCATATTTATGTTTCAAACTCGCTTCTTTGGTATCACTCCTAGGAAATCTCTAAACAGAATTTCTTCCGTTATTCTTGATATGTCATCGAAAAATTATCTTGATTGGGCACAAATCTCGAAGCAAAAACACAAGTTAGAAACTTCAAAAATTAATTCGGAGACCATTTAAACTCCGATTTCAGCAAGCTTATAGTCGAACTGAGCGTCTCGGAAATACGAACCCAACGACACCAAATTCGACTCAATCTGAGCCCAAATGAGTCCAAATCAAGTACCCGAAGTGCTGTTGAAAACTTCAAACAGCAATTTGAGTTACCAAACGGTCTCCGATTTTGATGAGCTTATAATCGAATCGAGCGGCTCGACGAGACGAATCCAACGAGCCCAAGATCGTAGAATTCTGATACCGTTAAGACCATAAAATGCTCATGAAACGATTCATGATCAAGGGATTCAATATCAGCCGTTCATCCGGATCACTCCTTATTTGCCCCTGATCCCTCATCTATTTACGGGCTATGCCACTCCAAAAAAACTATAAATAGCCCCTCATTTCTCTTAAGAAAGGACCTAAGCCAAGAAGAGAAGAGGAGACGAAGAAGAGAAGAGAAGTCTAGGAGGGAATAACTCCTCCTCGACCACCGCCGGAACACCACCGGGACCTCGCCGGAACATCGCCGGAACACCGCCGGGCGCCCGAAGCATGTCGGAGCTCGGCCCGACGCTAGAATAACATCGTAATTCTGCCCAACTTTCAAGTGATGCCGGAATTCTGCCGGACACCCGAGTGACGTCAGAACTCTGGTGGGCCTTGTAATCAACTTTCAATACTCATTGTAATCTGATCTTCCTGAATTTCAAAGATGAATCAGTCTCATGTATTTCAAACAACACTAGTGAAACTCTTTCAACTGGGCGTGGCCCCGTAGTTTTTTCCCTTTCTAGGGTTTTCCATGTAAAAATCCTGGTGTTACTATTTCAATTCTGTTTGTATACTGGATATACGTACAATACTGAGATAGAAATTTAAACTCTATCGCCACGTGTATTTGAGTCCGTAACAGTTTGGCGCCGTCTGTGGGAACCTCATCCTACAACTTCAAGTATTGCTACGATGGTCAACAGGCGCAGCAGTCGTATCATTGGAGCTTCTCGCTCCAACTCCCACCAGTCCAAAAATTAGTCTATAAATCATAGACGCCCGATATATACCTCTTTCTACCCCGGGGGGCAAAACACACCTGGAGAAGGGACCTCAGGACCCTCCCTAGAAGAGAGAATTTGAAAAATGGAAGAATCTCAAAATGAGATCCTACAACTCCTGCGAGAGACTCGACAACCGACCCTAGCACCTCAAGAGGAGGTTCTTCTCCCTCGAGATCCACCATGTGTTGAAGCTGTTCAAATCGAACATCTTCAAGCTGAGATTCCTCTTCCTCCACCCAGGAGGCGTTCGCAGTCACATCAAGATAACGAACTGGCTGATATAGCAAGTTCTACCCATCCTCCGCACATAGGTCGGCAATCTCGCCTTCCTCAAGACCTCCCTGAGGAGTTAGCCCAACCTCACATTGCTGAGCTCCCTCGCAAAGCCCTACGCCAAGAACTACGATGATTGGTCCGAGAGGAGTTCCCTATAGGAGGCGTAAGGTAACCTCTTCGTCAGTGGGACTTCCAGGAGTCGTCACCCCTGACGGAAGCGATTCTTCAACACCCTATTCCGGCTGGCTTTAAGCTGCCAAGCATTGAATCCTACGATGGGACATCCGACCCGTACGAGCACATCGATCATTACAGGACCATCATGCATATTCAACGAGCCTCATACGCACTCCTTTGTCAGGTTTTCTCTGCCACTCTTAAAGGACAAGCTCGAACATGGTTCTATTCACTTCCAGCCGGAACGGTCCCCACATTTATCAAATTGGCCAAAGTATTTGTCGAACAATTTGTAGCCAACCGAAGAAATGCTAAGGATTCTTTTCACCTTTTTGGGATCCGTCAAAATGAGGGAGAATCGTTGAAAGAGTACTTTCAACGGTTTTCTATCGAGGCTCGATAAATTCCAGGAGTGGACCCAGAATTGCTCAGAGGGGTCTTTCTTGGAGGCCTTCGTCCTAGCCCCTTCTATTCGGCACTCATGCGTGATACTGTTCATTCATATGCCGATCTGATCCATCGTGTGAAAGCGCAGATATCTGCATATGAGGCAATAAACGCTCATAGAAAATAGTTCGAGCAACCCAATGGGAAGCGCAAGGGAGCACCCGAGATGGATAATCCATCATCACAATGGAAAAAGTAAGGGAAGAGTCATCTACCTCCTAGACCCCCATTACCATGACGAGAACCTCGATAGGAGAAGGAGTACACTCCGCTCAACACATCTGGAGCAAATGTGTTAATGGCGATTCAAGATCAGGACAAAGTGAAGTGGCCGCATCCTTTGAAGCCTAATACAGGAAACTAAGATCAGTACTGCCACTTTCATCATAGTCGTGGCCATACTACTGAATCCTGTAGGCAAGTTAGGGAAGAGATTGAAAGACTCATCCGTCAGGGCTATCTTCGACAGTTTATTGGGAATCCACCTACCCGAGAAGAAGCTCATCCCACTGGGGGGCAGAATCAACCACAAAGACAACCAGTGAATAACCAGATAACAGTTGGCGAAATTGAAACAATCGTCGGAGGCCCCTTATTATCCGACCAAGTCTTTCTAACTGTGGAAGAAAACCCAACTCCAAAAAAGGCTCGTATCGATCATTCCATCACATTTGATGATTCTGAGCTGGAAGGAGTAAAAACCCCCCATCAAGATCCGCTTGTCATTAACGCAGGCATAGGTGACCCGTGTTACAATATCAAAAGAATTCTTGTGGACAACGGAAGCTCCGTAGATGTCTTGTTCTACTCTACTTTTCTCAACATGAGTCTCTCAAGAGAAAAACTTTAACCTTATGCAGGTCCTTTATATGGATTTGATAATCGACCTGTACGAGCAGAAGGTATAATCAATCTCCCGGTAGTACTTGGAGAATTTCCTCGACAGACTACACACTCCATTCAATTCATCGTGGTGAAGTCAGAATCAGCTTATAACGCTATCTTCGGGAGGCCACTCCAGTCAATTTTTGGGATCATCACCTCCATCCCTCACCTCAAGCTGAAGTTCCATACCCCATTAGGAGTCGGTGTAGTATACGGAGATCAACAAATAGCACAAACCTGCTATCTTAGGTAGATCAAGCCTCGTCCAATAGTTACCCTAAGCATCGAGGACTTTGATCTGCGGAGTGAAGATATTCCTCAGAGAGCTTCCCCTGTGGAAGACCTTACTACTGTATCTATATCTGAAGAGCATCCTTCAATGATAGTGCGAATTGGATCGCTTCTCTTAGATGATGAGAAGAAAAACTTTACAGATTTTCTACGAGAAAATTAGGATATTTTTGCATGGAGTCCAGCAGATATGCCTGGAATTGACCCCGAAGTGATCATTCATTCCCTCAAAGTCAATCCAACGTGTAAACCGATTATCCAGAAGAAACGAAACTTTGCACCAGATCGCCAGCAAGCAATTGAACAAGAAGTAGATAAACTTTTAGAAGCTGGATTCATACGAGAGGTGCACTATCCTACTTAGTTAGCAAATATTGTCATGGTACGGAAGGGGAGTGGAGCATGGAGAATGTGTATAGATTACACTGATCTCAACAAAGCTTGCCCAAAAGATAGTTTTTCGCTCCCTCGCATTGACCAATTAGTTGATACCACCTCTGGTCATCAGATGTTGAGCTTTATGGATGCCTACTCCAGCTACAATCAAATAAAAATGAATCCTGCTGATGAAGAAGCAACAGCTTTTCAAACAGACAAAAGATTGTACTGCTACTGGGTGATGCCCTTGAGGCTCAAAAATGCTGGAGCAACCTATCAGCGCCTCATGAATAAGGTTTTCAAAAGCCTTATTGGACGTACTATGGAGGTCTACGTAGACGATATGTTGGTAAAAAGTCTTGAGAAATCTCAACATATCTCTGACCTGCAACAATATTTCCACTTATTAAAACATTATAATATGCGACTCAACCCTGCTAAATATGCTTTTGGAGTCGCTTCTAGAAAGTTTTTGAGGTTTATGGTGACCCATAGAGGAATCGAAGCTAATCCAAATAAGATCAAGGCACTAAGAGACATGGTGCTGCTAAAGAACATCAAGGAGGTCCAAAGGCTGAATGGGAGAATTGCGGCACTATCTCGTTTCCTGGCACGTTCAGGAGACAAATATCTGCCCTTCTTCAAGATACTTAGAGGTGCTCGTAGCTCCGGGTTCCAATGGACAGATGAATGTCAAGAAGCCTTCGAACAATTACGAAAGTATTTGGCATCCCCGCCACTACTTTCTAAACCAATACCATGAGAGAGATTGTATTTGTATATGGTTGTATTTGTCAAAGTCATTAGTTCAGTCCTGGTCCGAGAAGAAAATATTGTACAATGTCCTATCTACTATGTCATCAAGATTTTATCTGAAATAGAGGGACGTTAGCCTTTAGCAGATAAGACAACGTTGGCATTAATTTATTCCGCCAGAAAACTACGCCCTTACTTTCAAGCCCATTCAATTGGGGTTTACACAAATCTGCCACTAAAAAGCATTCTGCAAAAGCCAGAAGCATCGGGCAGGCTCGTTAAGTGGTCTGTAGAACTAGGAGAATTTAATATCCACTACCTGCCTAGGCCTGATATTAAATCTCAATCACTAGCAGATTTTATAGTTGAATGCACCATCTCGGCATCTGATATACAATCGAGTGCTTCACCTTCTTCTCCATGCTAGACGTTGTACATCGATGGAGCTTCAGGAAGTTTCTGGGCTGAAATTTTATTAATCTCTCCACAGAAAGTTACCCTTGAGTACGGGCTTCGACTCAAGTTCCCAGCAACCAACAACATAGCAGAATACGAGGCCCTTATTGCCGGATTAAGACTAGCAATTGACTGTGAGGTTCAGAACTTAATAGTCCACACTGATTCACAACTAGTCACCTCTCAAGTGGAGGGGGAGTTTGATATTTATTACCCACAACTGACTCAATATTGTAGCATTGTGAAGCTACTCTTGGCCCGTATAGGAGAGCATCAAATCATACATATCCTCCGAGAACAAAATGCGAGAGCAGACGCTCTTTCAAAACTTGTTACATCAACAACATGAGACATTTATAAGAGAAGGTGTATCGAGGAGATCCACTTTCCAAGCATTCAAGGTCCGTGGGTCATACAATCAATTTATGAGCCAAGAGAGATGTCTTGGATCGAACCCATCTTATCTTTTCTTAAAGATGGGGTGTACCTGAAGAACCCATGACTGTAATACGACTCCAGAGACAAGACGCAAATTTTACCATTATTGGCAACGAGTTGTATAAGCGCTCCTTCACTGGGCCGTACCTCAAGTGTCTCCCACCATCAGAAGCTGATTACGCACTTTGAGAAGTTCATTCAGGAGTATGTAGAGAACATTTGGGAGGAAGAGCGTTAGCTTACAAGATTATGAGACATGGACTTTATTGGCCTACAATGAAACATGACGCACTTGAGTTTACACAAAAGTGCGAAAACTGTCAACTGCATTCCAACCTCACTCATACACCCGCTCTGGAGCTTGCATCACTTCAAAGCCCCTGGCCTTTTGCCCAATGGGGAATTGATATGATGGGACCTTTTCCTATAGCCACTGGACAATAAAAATTCATTATTTTGGTTGTAGATTATTTCACCAAATGGGTGGAGGCAGAACCTTTAGCGAAGATTACTGAAATAAATGCCAAGCAATTCTTATGGAAGAACATAATATGTCGCTTTGGCATTCCTGCGAAAGTCGTCACTAATAACGGGACACAGTTCACCGGGAAGATCTTTACATCTTTTTGTAAGGATTTTCATATTCAGCTCGTTCACACAGCTGTTGCCCATCCTCAAGCTAATGGGTAAACAGAGGTTATAAATCGAACAATTCTGAAAGGGCTGAAGACACGCCTGGGGAAGGCTGGGGGGCAATGGGCCGAAGAACTCCCCAATGTCCTCTGGGCTTATCGGACCACCGCCAGAACTCCTACAGGGGAAACCCCATATAACCTTTGCTTTGGTACAGAAGCAGTCATACCATTTAATATCGAAGTTCCTAGCCATAGAGTTCAGACTTTTAACTTCAATAACAACGAGGAGAGGCTTAGAGCAAATTTGGATCTCCTCCCAGAAATAAGAGCTGAAGCCTCACTCAGAACAACTGCATACCACCAAAGGATCGCCCGTCACTACAATCGAAGAGTGAAACCTCACCCTATCACTATTGGGGACTTAGTACTACGAAGCATTGAAGCCGCTGGAAAAGGCCCTCAGCGTAATAAGCTCTCCCCCCTCTGGGAGGGTCCTTATTTGGTAGCGGCTATGGTCAAGCCTGGAACCTTCAAATTGAAGGATGCTTGTGGAAAAATGCTTCCCCGAACTTGGAACGTGGGCAACCTTCGTAAATACTATCAGTATGAGTTGATACTACTATTTGTCTATGTATTATATTTGTCTTGCATTTTATCTTCTCCTGTAGTCGTGTTATGTGTCTTTAAAAGTTTTTCATACATCCCTTATGTGTTGATTATAGAAGAACTTTTTTCTTATATCTCTAAGTTGTTCTGGGAAACTGCTATCTTATATTACAAAGTAATGTGATATTCACTTTGTCGTGCTATTGTCTCTTCTCTCCAAACTCTTTTTTTGTGATTCGAGAAATACACAATCTATATTATATCTCAATCACTGAATGATCAATCCCATGGCGATTTGATCCGACCTCTTCCGCACAGGTTAATGTCATCAAGCAAAGGCTTTGACTAACAACCTCGGATATGTCAAATATCCTACGAGGATATCTTGGATATCAAAATTATTTGATGATCAATCCCAAAGGGGCTTGATCTAACCTTTTCCGGACAGGTTAATGTCACCAAGCAAATGCTTTCACTAATAACCCCGGATAGGTCAAAACCTTTAAAAAAGGACATCTCATATTTGCTCAAGTCAAAAAGAGCTCACTAAAATACTCTCATCCAAACTGAAGTAAAACTAAGTGAATTTCATTTGCATGTGAGAAAAGAATATCAACAACTTCTTTATATATCACTGAACATCGAGTACACCAAATAGAAATATCAACATCGAGCATACATACAATCACTAGAAAAAAAGCAAAGAGATACAAAACAACATTAAAGACATCCTACAGAATCTCAAAATCATCCTCGTCCTCCTCCAAGGCAAAAGCTCACTGCAACTCACTCTCCAACTCTTCACCACCAGAGTCTGAAGAAGCATCACCAGAAGCCTGGCTAGGAGTCAACCCCTCGATCTCCGCTCCAGTCATGCGATGTACTGTACGTACACCCTTCATAAATCCCCTGATGAAGCCATCATCTACGCACTCTGCCTCCACATCATAAATATGACTGCGAGCTGCCTGAATGTGGTCTTCAATGATGATCTTGAAAGTATGAGATTTCTTGAACTCTTCAATAACTGCAAACGGTAACTGCTGGGCCTCCTTCTCGGACAGTACACTCTGAAGCCTCTCATTCTCAGTCTCAAGGACTTGCTGAGTCTTTTCCTGCTGCTTGATCGTCGCCTGTGCCTCCACCAACTCTATATGCAAATGATCTATCCGTTCATTCTGAGAAGAGGCTGAAGTGATCTTGTTGGCTAACTCTACTCTACACCCCTTAAGCTGATCCTCCACCACCTTCATCTCCTTCACTTTGCTATCATATTTCTTCTTGTACTCTCCCTGAAGGTATTTAACCTTCACAAACTCTTTGTTCCAATCATTCAGAGTCTTGGTCATCTCGAGCTTGAAATCAGAATACTGAGACAAGAGTATATCAGAAATATATTCCTTAAGAAATATAAAAAAGAGGAAGAAGTAAAAGAGAACTCACCAACTCCTCAGCCCCCCGGCGGCCAATGCACTGATGGTTCAACACATCTTCTGGAATGTATGACTTGGATGGAGAAACTCGAGGACCTTTACTAACAACTGTCAAAACTTCCTCACTCCCTGGTCGCTTTGAGTGGTTCTTTTGGGGAACCACTTCTAGAACTCTAGCAGACTTCTTCAACATTTGAGCATGTGACCTCCCTGCTTGAGTAGATAATCCAACCTTGAACAAGTACTCTTCATCTATGTATCTACTCAAGTAACGCACCTCGTAGTGTAGAGCGTCTAAATCAGGGAGCTTGAGTATCCTCAACAAATCTTCTGCTCCAATATGAAGGGGGACGGGTAACTCTTTCAACTTTCCCCAATTCTCCTGAAGAGCCCAATCATTCTGCACATAAAAAAAATTACTGATCCAACCTTTCGAGGGGTCTCGAGTGCGGATGTCCAACCACTTGGACCTGAAAGAAATGCATCCCTGTGTGTCGCTAAAGAGACGCCCCATCCGAGAAAGGCACTCTGAGGAAAGTACCACTCCACGGTCTCTAAAAAGCACGATTAGGCCCATCACGATCGACATGGCTCTGTAGGAAAATTGAGATAAGCATACACCACAAATCGTCAGAATATCGATCAGTTCAGAAGAAGGAAGAAATCGCAGTCCCGCTCGTAAACTAAATTCATACACCGTCACATATCCCGGGGGAGGGAAGCAGGCACGATCAGATCTGGCCGGCACCTTCATCACCAAATCATTAGAAAAATAAAATTTTTTCCTAAACGAGATGAAAGAGTCCTCAGTGATGGTGGAAATCACATCGTCAGCCTTCGGTGCCTTTTAGATTCTCTTTGAGACTTAAGATCGTTGGGCTGGATGATCTTTTGAAGGATTTTTAGAGGATGCAGGGTCACCCATTCCGCTTCCTTTACTAAAGAGGGGCGCAAATCTAGGTAGGGAAAATCACCTACGAAAGACTGCGGAAAGCCTCTAAAGTAGGAAGAAAAAAGGAGGAAAACGGGGGAGGTAGAGAGGAAACCTCTAACTTCTGCGCAAAGGGAGGGGTGCCGAGTCGAGTAGGGAAATTCACCTACTCAAAAATGGCGGAAGGCCTCAAAATGCCAAAAGCTAGAATCAGAAAGGAAGAAGGTGCGAGTTCTTCCTAGGCCCTAGGGGGTCTATTTATAGTATTTTTAAGGGGGGGAGGATTCCAAAATGTTATTAAATTCCCTAAATTTTTTTCAAATTTTTTGGAATTTTTTCGAAATTTTTTGGGCCCTACCACTTTAAAAAACAATTAAAAAAAATCGGCCGGCGGTTTCCTAACCGCCGGCCAACCAGCGCGGCCAGGCGCGATTAGCCGCGCAAGGGGGCCCAGGCGTAGGCCCAGGTGGGTCGCGGGCGGGCTGCTGCGCGGGCCCAAGCGGGCCTCAGGCGCGCCGCTGGCGGCGGCTGCCGGTTCGGCCACCTACGTGTTACCGGGCTCCGATTTTGGGCCCGGACGGTCCAAATTGGACGTTTTTGGGGTCCCCTGACACGTTTTTTGACATTCCGGACTCAATTTTGACACTTTTGGAGCTCAACGAGGCCTCTACAATCAAGTTTGAGCAAAATAATATCTTTTTGAACGCAATTTTTGCGATTCGACTAATGTAAACGGTCAGAACAAGTATTTTCGAACTCCCGGAGCTTCGACGTCTGAAAATAGGGGGGCAACTGATATGTCATCGAAAAATTATCTTGATTGGGCACAAATCTCGAAGCAAAAACACAAGTTGGAAACTTCAAAAATTAATTCAGAAACCATTTAAACTCTGATTTCAGCAAGCTTATAGTCGAACTGAGCGTCTCAAAAATACGAACCCAACAACACCAAATTCGACTCAATCCGAGCCCAAATCAGTCCAAATCAAGTACCCGAAGCGCTGTTGGAAACTTTGAACAGCAATTTGAGTTACCAAACGGTCTCCGATTTTGACGAGCTTATAATCGAATCGAGCGGCTCGACGAGACGAATCCAATGAGCCCAAGATCGCAGAATTCTGATACCATTAAGACCTTAAAATGCTCAATAAATGGTTTACGATCAAGGGATTCAATATCAGCCGTTCATCCGGATCACTCCTTATTTGCCCCTGATCCCTCATCTATTTACGGGCTATGCCACTCCAGAAAAACTATAAATAGCCCCTCATTTCTCTTAAGAAAGGACCTAAGCCAAGAAGAGAAGAGGAGAAGAAGAAGAGAAGAGAAGTCTAGGAGGGAATAGCTCCTCCTCGACCACCGCCGGGACTCCGCCGTACACCACCGAAACACCACCGGGACCTCGTCGGAACATCGCCGGAACACCGTCGGGCGCCCGAAGCACGCTGGAGCTCAGCCCGAAGCCAGAATAACGTCGTAATTTTTCCCAACTTTCAAGTAACGCCGAAATTCTGCCGGACACCCGAGTGACGTCAGAACTCTGCTGGGCCTTGTAATCAACTTTCAATACTCATTGTAATCTGATCTTCCTGAATTTCAAGGACGAATCAGTCTCCTGTATTTCAAACAACACTAGTAGAACTCTTTCAACTGGGCGTGGCCCCGTGATTTTTTTCCTTTCCAGGGTTTTCCACGTAAAAATCCTGGTGTTACTATTTCAATTCTGTTTGTGTACTGGATATACGTACAACGCTGAGATGGATATTTAAACTCTATCACCGTGTATATTTGAGTCCGCAATAATTCTAATCAAGAATTTTCATAAGGAGTTCAACCTCCATATGATATAATTAACTACGAGAGCTTACGCTCGTAGGAGATTTAGAACCCACATCTGATTTTCAAAATTAATTTTTAAAACTCAATTAGTCTTCCTTGGGAAAATTAAATTATTGACGATTGTTATCGTTATGTTCGAACGATTGTTAACGAATGATATATTCTTCATTCGGGGAGATATACCTTTTGTTAAAATAAATTTGAATATGAAATTAACGATTACTTCCCTTGATTATCGTAGCCCGATATTTGACTGAACTTTATTTTGACCCTTCGGGGCCATACGATGTTCTCTCTTAAATTTGGTTACAATATTCAAGACGGGATTTATAATTCTAAATCTGAACTCCATCCTAAAATTTTATCTCCACCTCCCGAGGTGGTATACTTTTTCTGATGGGATGTTCGATTTTAGAATTAGAACTCAACATCAATTTTAAAATTCCTCAAAGAAGATTAAATTTTTCAAAATCTGCTTTCAAACATCGTTATATATATATATATATATATATATATATATATATATATATATATATATATATATATATATATATATATATATATAATTTTTTAAGGTTTTCATGTAAAGTATAAATTAGGTCATTTTTATGGAGCTCTAACTCAGAGTTAGATAGACTAACGAATGTGATGTCATATTCAATCCTTGTTCTAATAATGATCGAACACTATTTTTAACACATGTTCTAATAAGGATTGAAAAAGCTCTTTAATACTATATCTAACTTTGAGTTAGTGTTGTTTGAATACATGTTTGTGTATTATTCAAATAATATTGTTTGAAAATAACTCAAAACTTATTCGTACGCATTAAATCATGTTTTATCCTGTAGATGATAATAGGTCATACTTCTTGCTACCTGTGGACTAAGATTCTATGGAGAGAAGGTAATGAAGTTTGAGTACGAAGAAAAGAGGGGAGATGGGCCTAAGAGAGTATTAATCTAGACAAAAATTTTATTATCCAAGCCAGAGGTATAGGAGTAGTGAAAGCGAGAGCTCTGCACAGTAAAACTTAAGCTAAGAAAGGAAAAAATTATAAAATATCTCTCTTTAGACTTCTCTATATATGGTCATGGTTCTCTGGTCATGTTTTCTCGTGTTTAGCCTTCTTCATTTTCTATTTTTCCTTTTTTTGCTTTTTTTTTCTATGCTCCCCCTATTTGTAAGGTTTGGAGAATATGGGGTATGTATGGGATATAGTATTTGTCATATTAGTCCTTCATGTAGCTCGGTTATCTATGCCGAGTGAAGCGGTAATCTTCATGAGAGGGGACACAAGTGGTGAGGAGCTCGTAGATGGAATCGTCGTTGGTAGAGAGTCGGTCTAAGGTTCCCCCATTGAGGTGAGAAGGGGCGAGTAGCGTCTAAAGGTGGTTGGGAGATTGGACCAACGTAAGGTTTGAAGTTAGTATGAGGTCACCCCATTGAGGTAAGAGGGGCCGAGTAGCATTCTAAGAGATGTTACTAGAGGCAATGTGTGGTGTTAGCTAGTTGATAAATCTTGTGTGGGAGGCTTGAATCTGTCCAAGATGAATAAAGATTTGTCTAACTAAGAGATAAACTTCTAAGGTCACCCTCCCCTTGGGGGGATGAATTCCTGGAAGATATGATTGGTGTTGGTTCGTCGTGCTCCAGTGTCCACCTCCTTCCCAACTCTTGAGTGAGTCCCTCAAATTAACTGTTTCGAGAGAGGAGTGGATCCTCCTTCCGCTCGACCTGAACATAACATATAAGACACATACAAATGGGTACCTACACAAGTAGTCATGGGTGTACATTTAGTTTCCTAATTTATGAGATCCTTTGAATATTAGATGTTGAAAAAGTTTGAATAAATGTAAAACCAAAAAGGATAGCATGAGTAAATGCAAATTTACAATCCTGAATTCTTTACAAATGTTGAGGTTCATTTTTCCTCGGAGATCGAACGACCCCATCATCTAACTTCTATAGATACCAGCTTTGGGATGAGATGGATGCTTGCCTTTACTTTCCAACAGCGAGCCTTGCTTGAATTTGGTGCTGGATCATTCCTCGCTCCTTGGCATTCAAACTTCCCGAAAAGCTACTTACATGAGAGCACGAGTGGTCTTCAGCATGAAGGCTGCAAATACATAGGAGGCTACATCGATTAGGCTTGTTGTTAGAGAAAAGGTGTGTGTCTGTGGACTTGATAGATGTAACAACAGGTTCCCTGTTAAATAAATAATAATAATAAATAAAACATGCTCCCTATTGAAGAGAACGAGAGCTGATGTCGGAGAGCTAATTGTCATTGTGGATGATCAATTTTTAGATCTTATTGCGATGATGAATGAGATGCTTGTTTCTATTGTCCCAATGGCAGGAGGCATGACCGGTGAATGTAAAGGTACCAACGATGAGAAAATCATCATTTTCTTTCTGGAAGCATGCAGGGAAGCGCGAGTGAAGTCCCTTTGAAGAAGGCGAGTGTGCCATAACAAGAGGCAATCGCTGAAGAGACTGTTGTCGTAGCTGAGAGGGATGCTGAAGTGGTCGCTGAGGAGTAAGCTACAAACAAGGTACTTGAGTAGTCGTTGGCTTCTTTTTTGTATACCTTGTTTACTAATCATGCATTTCCCCTGGAGTAAATTTTGTTGGACAAAATTATTGGGAGGCTAACGACCACACCCTAGAGTTAACAATCAAGTCCAAGGGTTTATACAAGCTTGAGGTTGTTGAAGAAAGAACTATTGTAGCAGACGATGCCGACTTGAGAGAGGCGATGCCGACTTGTTAATATGGGGTTATATGTTCGATGGAGGCCGAGTTGCCCTTGCTGCTTAGCCAAACAACCCAGACCAAGCATGAGGGATTCACCAGGGTGCTCAGTACATCGTGAAGTACCTTGATCAGATGGGAGGACTAACATTGAGTGTCACGCCCTAAAATCTAATGGAAAATAATTTTGTTTCATTTCTCTTTATTATTTTTTCAACTCATTCTATTCATTTTTTTCTCAGTTAATAACAAATAATCATTCATTTACAATCAAATTAATTTAACATTCAGAACTTATAAATTACATTAAAGAAATAAATATTAGTATAAAATATTATTATATTTCTGTAGTTAATATTTATATATATTATATAGTCAGGGTCAAAAATAATATGTATAATAATCATTACATGCTACAAAAGAATATACATAAAATAAAGTCGAAACATCATTACTGCTAAGCCTCAAACTATAGGTTTTTACCTTTATCTGAAATCATATAAAAATACAAAATGAGCATAAAAGCTCAATAATTAACTAAAATCTTACATATGAAATCAATGCAAGGTAAAAGAAATATAGTACGATGTAAATTATGTAAGGAAGTCATTGCATCAATATATGCTATATGTTTGCCACCTATGTCAATTTATCAGTTCCATTACACATCACATCTCGTTCAACCAATCATGTTATTTTAATCTTACAATTAGGCTTATTTAATCTGTCAATCTTATCATTTATTCAATTACTTCAGTTAGTCAGTTATCTGTAAAGTAATTGTATTAATTTTTTTAGCATGTTTTGGTATTATATATATATATATATATATATATATATATATATATATATATATATATATATATTCTTTCATTTATCACATTCAAATAAGGGTATCTTGCTTCTGCCCTTATAACTCCCAATCAATCGTCCCTTATAACTCTCAATAAGTGAAACTCCTTTTAACTCTCAATCAATGAATTGGTGGATCAGTCGCCCCGACTCCTTATAACTCTCAATCAGTCTTCAGCTTCTTATAACTCCCATTAATAAATCAATGAATCTTGAGGGTATCACATTGGTTATCATATCATATGTATATGATATAAAATAATACATCATTTCTATTAGATTAATATCAGTTCAATAAATTATTTCAATACAACTTAATCACGTCAATTATTTTAGCACAAATTATATTTTGGTATTTTCATATCAAATCACAACACATTACCTTTCGACCCCGTTTTCTCAGTATGCATTTTCCTACTACTTTTATATATAAATTTTTATACACATATTTAACTGATAAAAATATAATAAAATTATTTTAAATTATTTAGAATGATCAAATCTATAACATATCAAAAGTTATATGGCAAAAGCTTATGAAATCAAGACATAATGCATCTTTGACATATTTAGAATAGATAAAATCCATAGAAATTAAAACATCAAAAATAAAAGTAAGAATATAATTAATTATAATGATTCAAACACTTTTTATAATGGAAGCAGTGGATAGAAAGTCCCAGAGAGCTTCCTCTCTCTTCTTCTCTCTCCTCTCCCTCTCCCTTCTCCCTTCCCTTTCAAAGCTAGCCACGCAAGAATTAATGAGGGAGAGGTGGCAGTGGTAGAGCTTTTAATATTTATAATTTAGAATAAAACAATATATAAAAATAATATTAGTGGTCTAGTGTCACAGCGCTTCGACCTAGTATCGCATGTTGAATCCAAAATTACTATAGAATATAGACTCCAATATCGCGTCAATGATTTTTAGCATCACTGCACTCAAAGGCTAATGCCTCAGCACTCATAATCTCAGCACCGTAGTGCTCCAATTCAAATATTTTATTTTAAAATATATTTTTATATTTTGGGTTGTTACAATCTACCCACCTTTAAAAAATATCGTCCTCAAAAATTTTATATCAGTCAGTCAGAGGGAGAGCATTTTTAAAATAAAATTGAATCTATAATATGTCAAACCAAAATTGATTTGAAAATAAAAATTTATATCATATATAAATCACTTAGGAAATCATCAAAAAATTCAGCGTATAAAAATAAAATAAATCATATCAGTTACATCTTCAAGCACTTCAAGTACCTCCTTTACTGACTCCAACTATCTAATTATACTATGAGCATATCACTATCCATGTCCAGGCAATGAGCATTCTTCCATTCGGTGCCCATAATCATCTCGCACCAAAATATTATACTGTCACTCTATAGCAGAGTCCCACATGTCTCCTCCCACACCAAATACATGGCAGAGTGACATGTGCTCCGATCATCTTGTTAACCATTTTCTTACTACTTTCACTAATTTCTTATAGCTCTATCCAGATTATTTTACTAGTTTATCACTCATCATTTGAGTGATCTTATAAGTAAATTTTATCATATTTTTAGATATTACTAAAAAGGTTTCAGTATCAGATTCATACATCTTGCCTTGCAGTTCTATTTGCCTGATCAAGAAATAAATCTTAAATACAAAATAAATCCTTCAAATAAAATTAGCAAATACAAAATAAATTATTCAAAACAAAATAAATCTATGTTTGCCTTTAATCAATAATTAATGCAATCGTTAATACAACTCTGATTACAATCAAATTCCTCTACCAACTATTGCTCTGATACCAATTTTTTTCATGCCCTAAGATCTAATATGGAAGAATTTATTTTCTCCTATTTATTATATATTTAACTCATTCTATTCATTTTTTTTCAGTTAACAATCAATAATCATTCATTTACAATCAGATCAATTTGATATCCATAGCTGATTACTTATATTAAAAAAATAAATAATAACATAAAAACATCATTAGATTTTTATAGTTTACATTTACATCCTATAGCTAGGGGCCAAAATAATATGTACAATAGCCATTATAGGCTATAAAAGAATATACATAAAGTAAAAAAAACTTAAAATATAGCTGAAATATCATTATTGTTCTTAAACTATAAGTTCCTTATCTTTATCTAAAATCATATAAAATCACATAATGAGCATAAAAACTCATCAATTAATTAATACAAAGAAAAATAGAAATAATATGTTGTAAATCAAGTAAGAAAGTCAATGCATCAATATATGTTATTTGTACTAGTCACATATGTCAATTTACTAGTTCCATTACACATCACATCTTATTCCACCAATCATTCTATCTTTATCTTTCAATCAGTCAATCTTATCATTCATTCAATTACTTTAGTTAGTTAATTATATGTACAGTAATTGTATCAATATTTTTAGTAAGTGTCAGTACTATCTATTAAATATATGTATTCTTTCATTTATTATATATTCAGATGTAGGTATCTTGATCTTGCCCTTATAACTCTCAATCACTCGCCCCTTATAACTCCAAATCAGTGAACTCCTTATAACTCTCACTCAGTGAATCATGTGGATCAGTCGCTTCGATTCCTTATAATTCTCAAGCAGTCACCAGCTCCTTATGACTCTCATTAGCGAATTAATAAATCTTAAGGGTATCACGGGGGGTTATTATATCATATATATTCGATATCAATCAATACATCATTTCTATCAAATTAGCATCAATTTAGTAAATCATTTCAATATATTTTATCACATTAATTATTTCAGCACAAATCACATTTCAGTATTTTTATATCAAATAACCACACATTCTCTTTCAACCCATTTTCACAGTATACCTTTTTTTACAGATCATTCTATATAGAAATTCATATACACATATTTAACCAGTGAAAAAGTAATAAAATCATATTAAATTATTTATAATGATCAAATCTATAACATATCAAAAGTTACATGATAAAAATGTATGAAATAAGGAGATAACACATCTTTGATAGATTTAAGAGAGATAAAATTTGTAGAAATCAAAACTGTCAAAAATAAAAGTAATAATATAGTTATTTATAACGATCAAAATACTTTTTATAATAGAAGCGATGGACAAAAAAGCCCTGGAGAGCTTCCTCTCTCTTATTTTCTCTCCGCTCCCTCTCCCTCTCCCTTCTCCCTTTCCTTCTCGAGCAAGCCATGCAAGAATGAGAGAGAGGTGGCAGCGCTGATGCTTTTAATATTTAGGATTTAGAATAAAATAATATGTAAAAAGTCTAGATTTTCATGCATGCACTCAAACCTCTAAACTCCGTTTCAAAACTATCTCAAACACTCACATACACACATAACACTCACAGACACATGCACAAGGTATGAATGCAAAAAATTTTTATTTATTATTTTAACAAAACCAGGTCATAACAGGTATAATTGCATCTTAATTCATTGAGTATTATAATAAGCAGTCATCGGGGCATATGCATGCATCATGTTTTATATTGATTGCATACAAGTTGCATGTAAGCAAAGTATAAGTTTAAATGCAAGTTTATGTTATTAATATGTGCAAGTAAGTGAAAGTTCATGTGATTGATATGTATAAGTTCAATAAATGATCAAGCATATATTAATTATAAATTCATATGTTGTTCTTTATATGTTTAAGAATATGTGCATGTCATTTTTCACAAGTTGCATTGCAAGCTCATTTAATAATGTATACTAATAATCATGTTTAAAATCAATTCGTGGTCCAAGTTAACATTACTAATGTTGATGCCCAAGTTCAAGTAATGTACAAGTTATACTCAAGTTAATGTTCAAGTTAACCTTATCTAATTATTATGTTACCTAATTCAATTATAAAACCTTATTGTTTACTCTTACAATGTTTAATTTCATTAAAGAACATTAAATACTTTAGTAAGGTTCAGAATGCCTACTAAGAAATATGGTTTGCTCACTCTTTACATTCATGTACTATTTTGAGGATAGGTAAAGATATGATTGAGTGGAGTGAAAGTCAATAAGGTCAAGTAAAGAGTTCAATAAGAAGGTATTTTTTTTAGTCCAGCCATCTATATTTTGATGTATATAAGACTTGTACTAGATTATTTATATATAATTCTTTTTGGAAGAATATATCTAATTGAATGTTGATGAATGTTTATATTATTCTTTTACAATTAGAATATTTAGTTGGCTCTGGTATGTTATGTATTAAGGATGAGATAATTACGATTAGGTTTCAATTCTTCTCTTAAACATTAGGCATGATGTTGAGTATCTTTAAAAACACAAAAAAGATCTAGCTCGTATAAGAGAAACATGTTAAATGCTCAAACTTAAAGTTTAAGAATACTATATGAGCTAAAAATTTTAATAAAGAGTTTAAATTGTTACAACCTAATCCAACACAATAGAATTTGGGGTTGTGATAGGCAAATCCCAAGATCTAATTTTTAATTTTTTTTAGATTTTCTTTCAATATACCTTTAAAATAAACTACAGACTACAGAGCTACTAAAAACATCTAGAGTATTATAAATATACTCATCCATAAAATCTTTTTTTACTTCATCAAAATGTGTATATAGAGTCTACACTACAGTACATGACTACATATTAGATAGCATAGCATAATATTTAATAGCTAATCATGACTGTACAAAAATTAAAATAGTGAAATACATATAAACTTAAATCAAATTATGAAAGTGCTAATCAATCAGCTTATTCTCCTTCCCATATCCTAAAAACTAGAAGTAAAACTACAATGAGCTATAACAGCTTAATAGGCCACACAAAGTGATCTAAATTTCTAAAAAATTTTATTAAATATCTTTTAGAATATTTAAAAGTAGTTAAATATAATATAATAAATCATTGTATTATACTAAGAAGGGTAATAAGAACATAGCAGTTATCCAAAGATTCAAATAATAAAACTAAGCAGTTAAATAAACTAAAATTCATATAACATAATAATTCATATCAAATATTCCCAGTTTCAGATAGAATCTCAAAGGATTCTGGCCCCTTATAACTCCATTTGTGATTATAGTGGCTAAACATACTAGTAGGCACTAGAATATAATATATTTGTCACCAGAATATACTTTATAGGCACAAGAATATTATCGATCATAAATAGAATCTCAAAGGATTCTGACCACTTATATCTCCAACAGACATTTTCATTTCAAAATTCACATAACTCAGTCATATTAGTCATATAACAATATATTTTATCACATGCTAGCAATTGAAGCATAATTAAGACTATGTCAGAATTACATGTTTTCTATAACAGTAAACAACACAAAATCTTACTAAGCAAAAATACACATTTTCAAAAAATAACCAAATTATCAGAGATCATGTAGAACACAATTTTAAGATTTTAATTGTACTATAATATTATTTTTTATAGTCTAGATTATTTTTTATTTGATAAAATGTATAAATGCTAAAATATCGGATATGAAATTTTCAAAAAATATTTAGTGTTCACAATCTCAATCTCTATAACATATAAAAAATTATACGGTGAAAATTTTATCAATGCAAAGTTATACCCATATTTTTGTAACAAAAATAAAAAATTAGATAAAAACTTAGTATTTTTAAGAATTGAGATGGATATAGTATGACCTATCTCAAGATGAATAAATTTTCAATTGAGTCTACATGGAAAAATTACTCTAAGATCTAAAAAATCTGGCTTTATTTTTCTCTCACCTCTCATTTTCCTTCTCTTGTTCTGCGTTAATCGAAATGGGAAGGGATTTTAAAAAAATATTTAAGTTGAGAGGAAAAGAAGATTTAATAACAAAGGATATAATTGTAATTATACTAATTGTTCAACTTTAAGCCTAAAATTCTCTTATAACTTCAAATCTAAAGATTCAAATATTATAAAAAAAAATATTCATAAATTAGCAAAATATGTCCAAAATATTTTGGTGAAATCAGTTTGTAAAATGGACACCTATCGATCCCAAAAATCCCACTTATACAGACAAGTACTAATTTCCTAAGAAATTACACCAATGTCCAAAAATTAGAAAAAAATTAGTATAATTAAAATACAATAATATATATATTATGGCGAAGATGGATTATGATTTAGACTTATAATGACTCATAAAATAATTTTTTACTATTGTAGGTCAAAACTAATTTTTTAAATTTTAAAGGTTACTACATAAATTGTTATTGCTTCAATAAGCATGTAAATGCATCAAAAACTACTTAAACACACTACTCAAATGCACAAAAAATCATGTGAGTGCACAAATGCATCACATAAGTACATCAAAAGAAGTGTAAGTGGATCATGCAAGCGCAATAAGAAATGTGCAAGTGCGTCATGCAAGTAAACCAAGAAATATATAAGTGTGTCCGCTTGTACTCCTATACATATATTGAATGTATAAATTTAAAGAGCGAATGTTGATCTTTTTGGAGTAGGGGTTCTTTAAAAATATTATTCAAAATAAAAAATAATGTGAATCTAAAGTTTGTCGTATAAAAAAAAGTACAATCCACAATAACCCTTAAAGTTTAAAGATATATTTTGACTTACAACAGTTAAAAATTATTTCAGGAGTCATTATAAGTCCAAATCACAAACCATCTTCACTATAACATAGATATTATTGTGTTTTAATTATACTATCCTTCTTTAATTTTTGGGGATTGCTGCAATTTCTTAAAAAATTGAGATATGTCTATACAAGTGGGGTTTTTTGAATCATTAAGTATTCATTTTGTAAAAAGATTTCACTACAGCATTCTAAATATGCTTAATTAATTTATGAATACTTTTTTATAATTTTTTAATCCCTAGATTTAAACTTATAAACTGATTTTATGCTAAAAAGCTAAATAATTTGCATAATTACCTATATGTCCTTTAATTATTTTATTATAAAAAATATTTATTTCAACTTAAGAATTTCATTTCCCCATTTCAGTTAATAGAGAAATAAAGGAAGAAAAAGAGAGAAAAATATATGATAGAGAAAAGAAAAGCTAGGATTTGAAAGTCGTAGAGTCATTTTTTTCAGTCAATCCAGTAGAAAAGTTTATCCGGATCGAGGTAGGTCACACTATATATGCCTATCTCATTTTTTAAAAATATAAAATTTTTATTGAATATTTTGATTAAATTTTTATTTTTGTTACCGAAAAAATGGGATAGCTTTGCAATAGTAAAATTTTTACCGTATAACTTTTTATATGTTATATAGATTGAGATTTTGAACAGTTTGAATATTTCCTAAAAATTTTATACCAGGGATTTTAGATTTTATACTATTTTTATCAAACCTTAAATAATTTGGACTCTTAAAAATAATATTATAGTACAATTAAAGTCTTAAAATGATGTTCTGCAAGATCTTTGATAATTTGATTATTTGTTAAAAATATGTATTTTTGCTTAATAGGGTTTTTGTTTCCTACCATTAAGGTATTTTGGTAATTTTTGGAATATGTTTATTTATGCATAAATTACTGCAATACATGAAATATCTGTCTAATTGGTTGAAATTGGTGATTCTATAAATATTTAAAAGGGTGGAGGAAGAAAGTTTTATTTGAGTAATATATATGCATTCTGCTTCAAAGTTATTAAATTATGTATGTTGCTCATAGTTCGTGAACTCTGTCAATTACTTAGAGTTATTGAACTCTGTCTATTGGGATGCATAAGCGTCAGAGTTATCAAACTCTATTTGTTGGGTGGAATATACGAAGTGCTTGTATATTTTATCTAAAATTATGATAACAACATTTATTTCTCTGCTCAATTTTATTTTTAATACTCAATGAATGTTTAATAAATAAAATAATTTGAAATTTTAGATGGGTTGAAATATGGCCTACTGAGCTCTGGTAGCTCACAGATGTTTTGCTTCATTTTTTTAAGGTCTGGGAAGGGGAAGGCTTCAATTGAGTAGTTGTTCAAATCTGTCCTGAGATTGTATATGTATTTTTTGTTTTGATTTTTGTAGTCATGGCTAGCTTTTGTTATGCTCTTTTTAGTATTTTATCACCTATAGCAATGTATTGCATTGTATATATATTTCGATGATGAAATAAAAAAGATTTTGAGGATGAGTTTAGCATTTTGAATGTTTTTAGTAGCTTTATAGTTTGTTGTTTATTTTAAGATGTATATTGAAAGATTTTTTTTTTACAAAACTAGATCTTTAGATTTGCATGTCACAACTCAACACAATAAGACATGTCCAATCGGTGGGCTTGTCTTGTTGGAATGTGACACAATCACCCCAAAAAGCATGATAATTTTTAAATATCATGAACTCTTTCAAAGTTAAATTAACCAACATATAAATATGCTCCATAGTGGGCCGCTTTACCTACGCCACCAACTTCTAAGCCCACGTGTTAAGTATGATCATCCTTCCCACAAATATTGGAGTTGACAAGACTTAAAACCCCATTGAGAATGCTCAAGCAATAAGTTTTGAACATGTTGTGATGAAAGAATCATTTTAAATATTATTCTCATTTTAATTAAGAAAATATCTGCTCCATGTCGGTTATGTTGCCTACAAGATATCATTTAATTGTTAATCAAGTATGTATTTGCGAGTTTGAAATCTTAGATAGGAAGTTGGAGTCTAAGTTAATTGTGCTACCCTTGAATGAGTTCGATGTCATCCTGGGTAAGTGGGTATAGATTATTGAGTCAACATGGAGAGCATATTGATTGTAGTCGAAAAATGGTGTTATTATGTTTGGATTGTGAGATATATGATGCTAGAGGTTTATTATCTACCTTGATATCAGTTTTGCAATTTAATATATTATGAAAAAGGTTATTTTCATATTTCTTGCATATGTTACAAATGGAAGTAAGTTTTTTCGAATGATTAATGACTCTCATTATAATATCCGTCATCATATACATGTAATTTTCTATAATTAATCATCAATTTTATTATAACTAATCAATGATTTAAGTTAATTAGAGATTATAAGTGAAAGGGGCTAGAGAAAAACCAAGATTTGGGATTTAAGAGGTGAAAATTCAAGTTTGGATATTGCTCTGCGAGCACTATGGCACCAGGGTTATCGATGCCCCGTCATGGGAGGGCTCATGAAAACTGGAACAAAATCATGTGAGCTCTCATGAAAACTGGGAAAAAAATAAGTTTGGGAAAGCATTGTGATACCGAGAAATGTAATCGCAGTGCTAGGTCTCAGGTGAGCATATTATGGGAGAATCTGAAAGATTCTCTAAGGGCGCTACGGTGCTTGAAATTGGGCACCACGATGCAAGATCAAATTAGTGCTTTTTTAAAATAATAAATATCTAAAATCACTTAGCCATTTTCCACTATCTCAACAACCTTGCCAGAGAACAAAGGGGAGGAGATAGGAGAAAGAGAAAGAGAAGGAGAGGGATTTAGAGGCCAAAGTGCAAGATTCGTCCATCGAGCCAGTTTAGGGAATTGTAGCTCGAGGTAGACTCTCGAACCCCTGCATTTGAGTTTAATTTCAATAAGTTTATAATGATTTATGGACAAAAATAAATTTTTCTAGGCTTTAAGAAGTTTTCACAGCATAATTTTTTACATGTTGTACACTTTGTTCAAAATGTTTTAATTATAAGAATCGACTTTTTGGTAGTTGATTTTTCTGATATAATTTTTTGAGTATATTATTGAATTAAGACTTTTCTAGCAAATAAAGTAGTCATATAAAAGTCTTGAAATATTCACGAGAATGTTCTTTTGAAGTTAAAAATAAAAAAAGAAAAGGTTCAGTGTAGTATGTTTTATAAGTAATGTAGTTATTATTGACAATTCATGCATTTCCTGAATATTACATTGATTACTATTACATTGCATATGTACTATGCACTACATAGCATTAGGAGATAGTTTGTTCTAAAGTGATGAAAAGTGCACTCCAAGATATGTTGCAAGGGCTCTAAATGTTTTCTTCCTATCCCATCTACCTGATGCATATGTAGGAGAGATTATGACCCCATTTGCTGGAAGCAAGTGTGGAAGGTTAAGTAACATTGTAAGTGCTTTTCTGGCCCTACTTGTTAGATGCAGTTATGGAAGGTAAAGGGGTGCATAAATAGAAGTGGAGTTATAAGCATGTATTTGAACATGTGCATTGTAATCATTGCATTTTATATGTTAATGTTTTAAATGAATTAAACTTAAGAAATGTTTTAAATATGTATTAGTGAATTTTACACCTCTGTATGAATTATGTAAATGAAAGTGGACGTGAAATGCGAGTGAGCCTCTAAGAATAGGTATTCTATATGATAACTATAAGCCATCTGGAAAAGTGATTATGTGGTTATAGAAGTATATGTGCTAGTTCGGAGACCAGATATACATTGAAAACTTTAGTAAATTCAGGTTTATTTATCTTTTAAGTTTTAATTATTTCACAAATTTAATAGTTTTGTTTAATTATTTATTTTTAGATAATTGCATTAAATATAATTTGTGTGAGGGGTGGAGGAGGGAGTCTACTGGGCTAGTTGGGCTCCTTCTGTATTTTTTAAATGATTCAGGCAAAGGAAATGACCCAATACAATAAATCTAATTTAGTGGTGATTCTATGAGTTTGGAGTATCAGTACTATGGTTTTGTAATCTAACACTTATTTTGTTCATGCACAAACTTCTGTGATCTAAATTATTGTAAGTATGTTTTTTGAGTAAATGAAAAATGTTGATATTACTATGATGATTGAAATGTTGGTGACCCTAGTTGTTATTAATGGTGGATGAGATAAATTAATCTTAAGTTTAGGTAAGTCAACTCCTTCCATTAGATATTAGGGCATTACACTAATGTGAGTTCTCTAATATGTTTTTTGAGAAGTTAGTGAGTTTACCTTTAGAGAGAGATGTGGAATTTTATATTGAAGTAGTCCCTAATATGCCTTCGATTTTGAAGAATCTTTATAGAATGACACCCAAGGAATTGTAAGAGCTGAGGGTTCAGTTGCAAGAAATGTTAGATAGAGAATTTATTCGACCTAATATATCTTCGTGGGATACACCAATATTATTTGTCAACATTTAAATAAGTTTCCAATAAACATTTCAAAAAATTATTTAATTGACATATCAATATCTTTATGCTCAAAATATTATCTCAACATGAATTTTAATATTAAATTTCTTATTTAATATAATGCATAACTCTTATAAAAATCCCCACATATCTAGTAAGGGACCCTAAAAATGAACCATAATTTTTTTTCTAGTTTTATTTGAATTGTGTACAAAAGCTTCTTCAAAACACGGCTTGTGAGGGATCCACGCCCAAAAATCTCCAAAGACGATATCGAAGAGGCGAAATCGCAGATGGCTTCTTCTCTAATGGCTTCCTTTTCCTCTCTACCCGCCAAGTCTTGTCTTCCTTCCCACGCCTCGCTGGCCTCTTCTAGTTCTGTCTTCATCAGCAGCGGCGGAAGGGCCTTTGCGCCGCCGGCGAATCTCCGCCTCTTGGCTCGTCGGAGGAGGACCGGCGGTGGCCAAAGATCCCGGGGGCTCGACTGCCGCTGCCTATTTGGGCTCGGCGTGCCGGAGCTTGTCGTCATCGCCGGCGTCGCCGCGCTTGTCTTTGGTCCAAAGAAGCTGCCAGAAATCGGCCGGAGTATTGGGAAGACTGTGAAAAGTTTCCAGCAGGTATGAGTAGTTGTTCGTATCTTCTGTTCAAAATGTATTAGCAGGCCCAAGCTCTGATCGGGATGTTTCGGCTTTGAATTTCTATTTTGAAACTTCTGTCCACCTGGAGCTTTGCATTTGAATGATCAGGGGCAGTAGGAGAGTTAGGGATGATTTAGCTCAGGTGTTTCTTTCTATAGATCTGGTGCTTACTACTTGTTGATGCTTGAATTATTACTGTTGTTTTTTTGGTTCGGCGCATATTATTATTGAATTGCAACAAAGTAGTTTGAAGGGCTGCTTGGCTACAAGTAGGATTTCACTCAAGTTGCATTTGGTAAATCTAGATTTTGCAAGTCTTGAGAGTATCAAAACATGAAAACTTTTTCATGACTTTCTTAAAATCTTGCTAAATACTAATAATTTGTTTGGTTATTTGTTTCATAATTTAAAATTTGCGAGAGGAAGAAATCTTTAAATTCATTAATTACTGTAAATGATAGTATTTAACAAAGCATGGATTTAACCAATAACATAGGTGAAACAAAATATATGAAAACATAAAGATTTAAAGTTCCTTAAAAGCTATTTGGCAGGGTTTAAGCTAACTCTTCTTTAAATTATACCTAAAATAGACAATCAAACAATCCCTTAATCAGATTTTTTTCTAGTACAGTAGATGTATATTTGGATGAAATACATATGGGGTTTTTGTTGATGGTAGGCCATTAACTTGTGTAATTTGGTCTATTTGGTTCTTAAGGAGTTTATTGTCTTTTTAAGAAATTGAAAAAATTGGTGTTATGGAGTTTTCTTGTCAAAGCAAGTCTACTTTCTCCGATCAAAATGTGGGTAAGAATTCTTGTGATAACAAATTGACGTGTCCAATGAGGTGTTTTATGGAATACACATTACATCAGGAGAAGCATAGCAAATGCTTTTAGTGTTGAGGAGTCGGCCTTTTTTTTAGCAATGTGATATTATGAGGGCTAGCCATCAAAGTTATATACCATTAAGTTAATATTTTTGTTGTAGATTTGCAAATTAAGTGGCCAGATAATTCATAAGATTTGTTGATGTTTATTGGTTTATTTAATCAACCTGATAGGCTTTACTCTGATATAACAACCCCTTAGATTCAATAATTTTGGAAAAAAGGAGCAATGGGACCTTTTATTGTTCTCATCTCCATGGCATTATATTTGTCATCCGCATACTTTGCTCCACTTGTATTTGCGATGTAGCTTCATTAAAAATTTACAATGTGCCACTCCCATCCTTATCCTAATTTGCTTGACAACTCCTCAAAATCACATTGTCTTCCCTAGCCATGTTCCCTTTTGATAAGGCCTACCTTACTCCATACTATGATTTTGTACAAATGCTTAAATCCCATAGTTGCTTTTCCTTTGATTTAAATATACCAAGGGAGGCTAGTGTCCAATCTTCTCAATGAATAGGATCACAAGGGGAGCAATTGGAATATGTGATATGTGAGGAATTAGATGCACTTAGAGGTTAAATTACAATCAAATGAAGAGTAAAATATAATATGCCCAAGATAAATATTAATCAAACAAGGAAATAACAAGAGTGGTTACTTCTTATTAGTAACTAGGGTTTTGCAATATTTTTCAATGGGACTTGTAAGAATTAGTCTACCCATAGTGAGAGGAAGAGAGTTTGAATACAACATTTACTTAGTAAACATGAAGAATGTTTACTAATTAAAGAGGAGTTAGGGTTTAACAAAATCTCAAGAGCTTTAATGGCTTACTCCTTTCACAAAACTCTTTTCTTGTATGCCCTTTCCTCATTGATCATCCTTTATACCTCCTTGTTTTCTGACTTCTTGGCTTGGAGGAGAGGAGGGGGAAGTCTCAGAGAGGGTGGCAAACTAGCAGTTAGGATTTTTGAGGGACGATTTATTTCTTGATTGATGATAAAAATAACTATAATGGGCCCCTATTTATAATCATAGAGGGTCAATTTAAAAAACAAAAGAAGAAAAAATATACAATAATTCCAAAATGCAACAATTATATCATATCCAAACCTAAATTCATGGAAAACAATTTTAGCATTCTCTTTATCCAAGCATGTATATTGAGAGGGATTTTTTTGGAGAGAATTCAATTTATTCCTTTCTTTTTTTTCATTCTACTAATTTCCATCCCTTCCGTATTCCATGATGTTTGAATTTTGACTTGGTCTACTAGCCATAAAACGCCCTCCCTTGATAGGGCTGGATGGTGGAGCCTTCTCGTCTCTTGGAAGGTTCTGAAGTCTCATTGAAGTTTTGCAATCGTTATTTAGTTACAATTATTTAAGCTTTTTAGAAGGTTTTCCTATTTTTCAAGAAGGTTTTCCTATTTTTCAAGAAGGTTCTAGAAGCATCTTACAAAATGTTATAGATGCTTGTTAGAACCTCTGAGTCATGGCTCCCCATGCGCTCAATTTGCTCTTGAAAATAGCTGTAGGTGAGGAAACTTGTTTTCTCCATTTTAAGGTTTAGGATTTTTGGGAAAAAGAGTTCAATTTAGAGAAGTAAAAACAAGCCATGTATTTAGTTCGTTAGAGATCATATCATTTATTTTGTTTACTACGTTGAATCATTTTCGATAATGATATTGCTTTTACAAATACTAAAATTAATAGATTTATTTATTGTTATAATATTTGGCGATACTCCACCATTTACCAACTAATGATTTTGCTGAAGCTTTTAATAAAACTTTGATTCAATTAATCAAGAAACTCCACCATTTACTATGATCTTATTTCCTTGATTGCCTATTCTTGCTTCGTAACCTTGAATGCTTCCTTAAGCCCTCTCCCTGTAATAGTTTTAGTTTTAGCATTCCTTCCTATGATGTTGTACTCTTGTAGTGGTCCCTTCTATATTACATTTAAATCATCTATAATAGGAATAACCTTGCTCATAAGCATCACGAAGCAAAGAAGGTTCAAACAACCTCAAATGCAGAATTATTTCCTTAATTACAGAAGAAATGTTCATATGTGTAGAAATGTGTAGCCTATAATTATTATTTTCTGATATATTAAGGATCTTTAAAGGCCTAGATCTGGTTTATTTTAATTTATTTCCTCTCCTGTCAGTCTATCAATTCCTAGATGTAGTCATAAAAAATCTCCTTATTGAAAAGTGTTGGAAACATTACACTTGTCGTGTTATGTCTAATATTTTCTTGAGACATTTGCAAGCTTCCCTGCATCTCTTAAGGTCTTCCTAAATGTCTTCATATTGCTATTTAGGAAGATTTGAGCTTTCTTCACCTCATGCTTCTCATTGTTCCTTTACCCAAACCAATAGGGAATTCAAGTTTAAGAGGACTTTATGGTAAATTTTCAAAACAAATCTCAAATGGTAATTTCATCATTGATCCATGAATTGCTCTTTTGTAAGAAGAATGCATGTCTTGGATATTATCTGATGTGAAACATATATGGAAACAGGAATTGCTTAGGAATTAATAACAAGTTGTCAAGCTTTGCTAAATTTAAACTCAATGTTTCACCAAGATAAGAATCTAGGATTTCTTAGTTGCAGTTGTGCTTTGGCATGCGGTTACAAGAAAGATTAACAAGACAATTTTAAAATATGAACAAAAAAATCGTAGTAACACCAGATGCAAAATAACAAAATCCACCTTTTAACAGATAGAAAGTTCACCTCGAGTTCCCCTCACTTTCACTCTTGATGGTGGAGTCAGTAGGAGAATAATTTCAGCAAGCCTAGGGATGCCACCAACAGAAAGAGAACGCTTACAGTCTTGCTCAACGAAAAGTTAGCCAGAGGAGAAGAAGTTGGTGGATGTCCGATGATTTGCCACTGTCTGGAGAGTTGGTATTCTTCAATAGCAGACGTCAAGGTGAAAATGATGTGGTCGACGTAGTCGTAGACGGTGTTGTCGATCTCCAAGTTGAGGTTAAAGAAAGGAGACCGGAGAATATCCACTCGTCCTTGAAGATTATACACGAAGCCGTTGTCTCTTTCAAGATAGGCCATTCATGGAGAGGAGGCCGGTTTGCAGAGCTTAACCCTTGGAGGTGTATGAAGCAGCGGAGAAGAGAAGCAAAGAGGGAAGTGGAGAGTGGGGAATTTCGGCTAAGGATAAAGGGTGAGGCCTCTTGGATTTTGGCTTTTAGATTAGGTGGAGGGGAAGTAATCAATTAAAATCTGAATTTAATTTCAAGTTTTAGTAAGTGGAAAAGGAGGGAATGTTTGAAATTCAAAAGAATTAACTAGGCGAGATTGGAGAGAGGGGCCGACGGCTTAAGAGAGGATTTAATGGACTTAATTAATGGAGAGGGGAATTAATTGGAGAGAGAAAAGGAAAGGGAGGGGGCTGGCTAAGGGAGGAGGGGGAAAATGTGTCCACATTCGATGTATGTGGACCCTTGCATTAATTGTTGATTGGAGAATTAAATCTGAATTAATTTCAGATTTTAGGTGATTAAGGGATCCCCAAAATAGGTGTAGGCTACTTAGGAAGGAATTTAAAATTCAAATTCATTTGAATTTGGATTTGAAAACTTTCCAAATAAGAGTTGGGCTAATTTAGGAAAGTAGTAATGGTGTAATTGAAGGGGAATCAAGAGGGTGGGGATGGGTAGGCCGGCGGCTATGGGTCAAGTTGGGCAGGACGACGGCTAGGGGAGGCTAGGGGAGACAAGGTGGATCTTGGATTCGGTGGGAGAGGGCTCAGTGGTGGGGGCTTGGGCCGTGGGTTGGGTGGGAGAGGGGAGGCCGACGATGGAGGAGATGGAGGGGGAATTTGACAGGCGGTTTGGGATGGAGATGGGAGGATTGGCCGGCGGGTTGGGAGGAAAAATAGGGGGAGGGGTCGGTGGTGGGGAAAGAGAGGAAGGGGAGAAGAAAATAACAACGGATACGAACCGCGAGCCCGAACTCTACCGGCGGCTGACGGGTGATGCTTGGCCCTCTCCTAGGGTTCTCTCTTCTCTTAAGAGCTCACAAGAAACTAAGGACCCAAAAGCTGAAATTTTCATTGATCAATCATCATCCCTCATAGAATAGTGAAGACCTCTATATATAGGTCTCAAAATAAGAAAAATAAAAGACTCTAATGCCCTCAGGGATACAACATAAAAGAAATCTCTCACAGGGGTACAATGGTAAAAACTGAAATATATAAAAAAGAGATATATAAATGCATCATAAATAGAGACTCTAAATCGTAGCCGTCGATCTACGATTCCTCTGATGGTAGATGCGTCGAAATCTCCTGCTAATGTCCTCATCATTATCACCCCTTGTCTTAGGATGTTTGGCATTGTATTCTTATAGATACCATAGTTTTTTCACGGCCTCTGTCTGATCTTGTGTTTATGGTTTTAAGGCACTCTTCTTCAATTTGTTGTCCATCATGCTCTATATTGCTTTCAAGAATTGGCTACAAAACTTGTTGTTCTTGTTAGAAATGATGAATGCTGGTAATCCTTGCTTCCACACATATTGGGAAAATAGCTTTGCATCTTCTACTTGGGTGATTGTTTTCTTAGAAGAACGAAGTATGTCATCTTGCTAAATCAATCCACTACAATCAATATGTAATTAAATCTTTGTTGGTCTTAGAAAGCCCTCTAAGGAAATTTATAGAGATTTTTTTCTCAGGATCAACCTAGTTCTTGAGAAGGAATATACAAGCTCACTTTTGGGGGGACAATTTCGAAGCGTTGCATGGGATCCAACCCCTCAAGAACTACTTTCCATTAAGTGCATCTTGGACCAGTTGACACATCTTCTTCTCATGTAATGTTTTCTTTATTCGAATGCGTCCTAGTATTCTTGAGAAGTGAGCCTCCTGAATATAGTTGATTAGATCAGCCCCATGTGATGTATGCACAATTAATGGCCATGATAATGGAGACCATCTTTCAAAATGAAGGGAATCAACTTGCCTTACCTCAAGACTTGGAGTTTCTATTATAACTTAGGACAAATCAAGTATTTCACCTCATACTGATCATGTTGTACATGCAAGATTTACATATCCCAAAATAAATAAGAATGGTTGAAAATAAAGGTAGCCATGACAATATATGTCAACCATTTGTTCTGGACGCTCTACTTGCATTTGTTCACCATGTTGACTTGTTGTGGAATGTCATTTATTGTGCAGTGCAATTAGCTACGTCCCATAGACTTGATAGTTTTTGTGAGCTCCCTATAATATCTCAGGATGATAAAAATAAGTTTACTGTCTCGGATGAAAATAGATCCAATAGCATTACTTAACGCATTCGTTTCCAATTAAAAATGTGTTTGTAAATTAAGAAGTGCTAAGATTGGTTCTTCATTTATCTTTTTTTCTCAGCAGTTGAAAAGAATCCTTCTCGTGCTCCTCGCAAGTGAATTTCTTTCCAGCCCTAGTGACGAGATGAAGCGGGGAAGCTAATGGTGAGAAGTGGTGGTAGATTTCCTGACATATTGGCAAGCACCCATGAAGCTTGTTCCTTTAGATATAATGCTAGGCACCGGCCATTCTTGCTGGAGTCAACTTTTAATATGCTACCTCTAACTATAAACTCTAGATAGACAAGTCTAACACTATAGATTTGAGGTTTAGTATAAGTCATGAGTTTTTAATAGGGAAAAAAACTTGTTCTAAGTGATGACAGTTCTCTTCTCAAAGAGCTATTATATGCTTAAGATGTTGCCTAATTATATAATAACAAAATAGTTTACTAGAGGTCTGAGACATCTTTTATCAATTGCATTGGCCAGATCATTACAAAGATGGAAGGGCATCTGATGGACCGGCCGATTTGATTAGGAAAGAATTAGGAAGTTTCCTAATCAAGGAGGAACTATTTATGAAGGTTCTTAATCAAAAGGGAATTGTTTAGGAAAATTTTTAATTACAATTGAGAGGAAATTATTTAGGGCAAGAGATTTAATTTGAATTCAAAATCTAAGAGAGAATTATTTAGGGAAAGGGAGGAGGAATCAAGGGGGAATTGTTTAGGAAAGTTTTAATTACAATTGGGAGGGAATTATTTATGGCAAGAGATCTAATTTAAATTCAAATATAAGAGGGAATTATTTAGGAAAATGGGGCCGATTTGAGAGGAAATTAGGAAGCCTATTTAAGACTAACAATAGGGTGATTTCAGGGGGTGTTTTGGGAGTTTGCTGAATTTAGTTTAATCTTAGTTTAGTTGGGCTCTAGCTGGTGGCTAGGGATTTGGGAGAGCCGGATCTTCCTCTCCAATTAAAGATTCAATTGTATCTTGCATTTATCTTTATAGTTCTTTCAATAAAAAAAATTTTGGGGCGTTCTTCCCAATTTTTCGTTTTTCATCCACTATTTTTTATGAAAGTGCATCCACTTCCTATTAAATTGGTATCAAAGCCTAGATCCGAGCACATATGGCGAGAAGAAAGGTAGAAGTGTTGAAAAGGGAGATTGGACAATTGAAATTTGATTTTGTAGAAAAGATTTTAGGTTTCGAAAAGCAATTTTCTACCATCCATGAGAAGACCGATGAGAAATTTGCCAGCATGGAGGAGATGATAAAGAAGCTGCTTTAGGGCCAAACCAAACTGACAACATCGGAGGTGAGAGCATCGTTGACCAGATAAGGAAATGGGAGAAACCCTAATATAGGGATAATGAGGGAGAATCAGGAGGTGGAAATTTTGGGGGAAGAAGAGGAGATGCCATTTTTGGAACCACTTTCAAGGAGAGGAAATGGTGGAGTAAAATTTTTGGTGGAGCTGTAGAGTTTGGAAGGAAAAGAAGATGGGGAGAAGATAGAAGCACCTGACATGGTTTAGCCACTCCTACAAGAATATCGAGAGGTGTTCCAGCCAGTTCAGGGGTTGCTTCCTTCTCGGGAACACGCGCATGCTATCATTTGGAAGGACGGAGTCTCACATATCAGCATTCGTCCGTATCATTCTCCCTAACTCTAGAAGGATGAGATGGAGAGATTGATCAGGGAGATGTGCTATTAGTCAAGTGCTTCAACTATAGTTTCCTTCGTTCCACCTTGAGAGCAATGTGGCACTTTGGGAGGGGAGTATTGATGGACCAGACTACTTGATTGGGAGGGAATTAGAAAGTTTCTTAATCAAGAGGAAACTATTTAGGAAGATTCTTAATCAAAGAGAAATTATTTAGTAAATTTTTTAATTAAAATTGAGAGAGAATTATTTAGGGCAAGAGACTAATTTGAATTCAAAATCTAAGAGGGGATTATTTAGGGAAAGGGAGGAGGAATCAAGGGGAATTGTTTAGGAAAATTTTAATTATAATTGGGAGAGAATTATTTAGGGCAAGAGATTTAATTTGAATTCAAATATGAGAGGGAATTATTCAGGAAAAGGGGGCTGATTTGAGAGGGAATTAGGGAGACTATTTAAGACTAACAATATGGTGATTTGAGGGGATGTTTTGAGAGTTTGTTGAATTTAGTTTAATCTTATATTATTTGGGCTCTAGCCGATGGCTAGGGAATTGGGATAGCCGGATCTTCCTCTACAATTGAAGATCTAATTGTATCTTGCATTTCTCTTTATAGTTCTCCCAATAAAAATTGTTTTGGGGCTTTCTTCCCAATTTTTGTGTTTCATCCGCTGATTTTTTTGAAAAAGTGTATCCACTTCCTATCAACATCATCACTAATTACGCAAAGATCCCTTGGCAAGCGTGGAATACAATCTTCCATCTTTTTCCTCCTCTCACACCCATATTTGACTATAACCTGATTTCAAGTCTAGTTAAGAGAAATATTTGGTTCTTTGCAATTAATTTATTATATTCTTCATCTTAATTAATGGTACTTGTTTTATTCGGTGATCTTGTAAGCATTCATCTTTCTTTAGAACTAGAACGATGAGTGATCTACAAACTAATCTAAATGGCTTATCACTCCACAATTTTCTTTTGTTGCCCCTCGATTTCATCATTGTTTGCCGAGGACTGACAATGTAGCACTTGATTTATTAGTGCATATGATACTTATTTGACGAGTATAATTATTGTTATACCCTATTGGGATGCAAGTTTTTCCTGTCAAAACCTCTTCGAGTAGCTCTGCAAAAGCTGTTTAATCTCCTGATTTTCTATAAAGTTTAGCATGGCAAAAATATAAGATCTCTTGTAGGAAGTGGTACAAAACTAGGACAAATATGCAACATCCTTTTTTTGCTGGCCTAATAGGTACAAAATAAAGCTTAAAGGAACGGGGTGTTTTTTCAAGCATATATATATATATATATATACAACTAAAGGAATAATAATCTCACAAGTGACTTTTTCTATAAAATGCTCCATGATTACGTACCTAAAGGTACATTATTGTGTAGCCTTATACGCCACTCCTTTTTATAATCCATCCCAATGAACGAGTTGAATGTGTACATGTTTCCAGCCTAAGTTTTTCATTAATGCTATGACAATTAAATTCTTTTCACACACAAGGTCAAAAAATAGATGATACAAAAGTCATTTTCATCTGCACATTTAGTTGCAAGAGATCCTCCTTGGCTTGTTTACACAAGGTGTGTCAACATTTTCTTCGTACTAATTTTATTTTTTAGTAATATGTCATTAACTTAATTAATACTTGTTCATTAAGGGTGGGACTGGAACAGTGGCTAAGTTGCTTCTAATTTAATCCAGAGGTTCCAAGTTTAAGTCATCGAAACAATCTCTACAAATGCTGGGGTGATGGGGTAAGGGTATGTGCAAAAATTCCTAACCAGAAAGTTGGTTGTTTTTATTTTAGGTGGGTCTGAAAATTGGACGGAAAGCAAAGTATATGCATTGGATAAACCATCTGCCAGCAGCATATTAGAATATATTTACTTTAAGTATTGTGATAGGAAATACTTGAGTTCGCAAGTAATCCTAAGGGAATACTTGAGTTCGCAAGCAAACCTAACTCAAAAGGAAGAGCAAACAGCAGATTTTCTACTGTTGACAGCAGGAAAACAACCCAAAACCAGAGAAAACAGAGGAAAAACTGAAATAAAACCAAGCAAATACTTGTATTCCACTAGTAGACGAATAAAAATAGGGAACGATACAAGGATCTTCAATTCGAGAGGAAGATTAACTCTCCAAAATCTCTAGACAAGGTTGTCTAGAGCCCAAACCTCCAAGAACCCTAATTCCTCTCCAAAACATAGCATCACCTCCCCCAATCCTCTCTTCCCTTCTAATACAAAAGCTTTCCTAATTAATTTCCCTCCCAAAGCCCTAGCCGCCCCCTCCTATGTGATTTTCAAATTGATTAAGTGGGTGGGACCCACCCAATTGGGCGGAACATAGGGGAGGAGGCGGACTGGTTCTGCCTCCTGTAGGTGAGCTGGACCGGTCCCCCCGGGCCGGTTGAGCCGGTTCCAATTGAACTGGCGTAACAATACCGCCCTCCCAAAGAATCACCTTGTCCTCAAGGTGGAAATCTGGAAACTGATGTTTCACCCTCTCGTATGGCTCCCACGTGGCCTCGTAGTCCGGAAGATTCTTCCACTTGATCAACACTTCCTTTGTCCCCTCCTCTTTCTGGCAAACCCCCATCAGTTCGAAGGGTTCCAGAACCACCTCTAAATCCTCAATAAGTGTCGGCGGTAACTCGGGGTTGGCTGTATATTCCCCAATAGCCTCTCAACTGTGATATATGAAAAACCGGATGTATAGTCGCCGTGGGTGGTAGTTTCAGCCGATATGCTACTGCCCCAATCTTCTCCAGCACTTCATAAGGCCCAAAGTACTTTGGAGCCAGCTTCTCATTCCTCCTGTTAGCGACTGTCTTCTGTCTATAGGGTCGGAGCTTCAAGAACACCCTCTCCCCCACTTCAAATTGGATGTCCCTCCTATGTCCGTCAGCTTGTTTCTTCATAATCTGTTGAGCTCTCAGTAGATGTCTCTTCAACTCCTTGAGTACTCTATCCCTTTCCTCCAAATATTTTTCAACTGACGAAACTGGAGTACTACTACTCCCAAAGTGCACCAGGTGGGGAGGATCCCGTCCATACAACACCTTGAATGGGGTCATCTGGGAAGCCGAGTGAAACGAGGTGTTGTACCAGTACTCCGCCCATGATAGCCACCTGACCCATAGCTTGGGTGTCTCTGACACAAAGCATCTCAAGTAAGTTTCCAGACTCCTGTTGATTACTTCCGTTTGGCCATCTGTCTGTGGGTGGTAAGCTGTGCTCCTCTTCAGAATTGTCCCTTGTAACCTGAACAACTCCCTCCAAAAGTGACCGAGGAACACCTTATCTCTATCTGATACTATCGCATCTGGTACTCCATGCAATCTGACCACTTCTCTGATGAAAGCTGACGCCACTGTCATCGCTGTGTAAGGGTGTCGGAGGGGGATGAAATGAGCATACTTGCTCAATCTATCCACCACCACTAGGATCACCGTGAAACCTTCTGAACGGGGCAGCCCGTCAATGAAGTCCATGGATATCTCCTCCCATACGCATCCCGGTAGAGCCAACGGCTGTAGTAGTCCTCCTGGTGACATAGCCATGTATTTGTTCTTCTGACAGATCTCACATCTGGCTACCATCTCCTCTACATCTTTGTGCATCCCCTTCCAGTACAACTCTGAAGCTAGCCTTCTGTATGTCTTCTGCACTCCTGAATGGCCCCCTATAGCGCTTCCATGAAACTCCTGGAGCAAGTTCGGGATGTGGATCGAGGTTCGAGGCATCACAAACCTCCCTTGATATAGCAGTCTGTTCCCCTCCAATGAGTACCCTAGGTGGCTACCCTCTTCCTTCAGCAGATCTGCCCTGATCTTCCCCAAAGCCTCATCTCTAGCACTTTCTTCTCTGATAGCCTCCCAATCAAGCATCAAAGGGACAGATAGTGTCACTGTCTGCAGCTCCCCCATACACCTGGACAAGGCATCTGCTGCCTTATTCTCCACTCCTGGTCTATACTGAATCTCAAAATCGTACCCCAGTAACTTGGACAGCCACCTCTGATGTTCCTCTGTCACCATTCGCTGCTCCAGTAGGTATTTCAAACTCCGCTGATCTGTCCTAACTATGAAATGTCTCCCAAGTAGGTAGGGTCGCCACTTCTAGATGGCTAAAACGATGGCCATTAATTCTCTCTCATAAACTGACTTCAGCCTGGCTCAAGCCGTCAATACCTGGCTGAAATAGGCAACGGGCCTACGACTCTGCATAAGTATGGCTCTCAACCCGTATCCGGACGCATCCGTCTCCACTATGAAGATCTGAGTAAAATATGGCAAGGCTAGGACCGGCACCGTAGTCATAGCCTTCTTCAAACTCTCAAATGCTGATGTGGCCGCCTCCCCCCATAGGAACCCATCCTTCTTTAACTGCTTAGTGAGTGGCCATGCTATGATGCTGTATCCCTTGACAAACCTTTTGTAGTAACCTGTTAGTCTTAGAAATCCCCTCAGCTCCTTTAGATTTCTTGGCACTGGCCACTTTAACATGGCCTCAATTTTAGACTGATCTGTTGCCACTCATTCTTTTGATACAACATGGCCCAAATACTCTACACTGGCATGTGCAAAGCAGCACTTCTTCAAGTTGGCCCTCAACTGGTGCTCCTGCTGCACTTCTAATACTTTTTTTAGATGCTCCCAATGTTCTTCTTCCGTCCTGCTGTAGACTAGAATGTCGTCGAAGAATACCAGTACAAATCATCGTAGATAAGGTTTGAAAACCCTATTCATCAGTGCCTGGAAAGTGGCTGGAGCATTAGTGAGGCCAAAGGGCATCACCAGGAACTCATAGTGTCCCTCATGAGTTCGAAAAGCAGTTTTAGGCACATCCTCCTTCTTCATCCGGATCTGATGGTATCCTGATTTCAAGTCTATCTTGCTGAAGATCACCGTCCCACTCAATTCATCCAACAGCTCATCAATCACGGGGATAAGAAACTTATCCGGTACAGTTTCCTTATTGAGTGCCCTATAGTCCACACAGAATCGCCAACTGCCGTCTTTTTTCTTCACCAATAGCACTGGACTAGAGAAAGGACTGACGCTCGGTCTAATGATGCTGGCCTCCAACATTTCTCTAATCAGCTTTTCAATCTCATCTTTCTGAAACTGGGGGTAGCGATAAGGTCGTACGCTGATGGGTGATACTCTCTCCTTCAGAATGATGGCGTGCTCCTGCTCCCTCTGCGGTGGCAATCCCTGAGGCGGCTGAAATACCTCATGGAACTGCTGAATCAAAGGCTGTACAGAGAGGGGTATGTCCCCTCCTTCTTCCAATCTAGCTCCCTCCAAACTGTGTAGCTCCACCAAGTATCCTCCGCCCACCAACTGTATGTCCCTCACCATAGTTTTAAGAGAAACCATGGATTTGGATAGCCCCGCATCTCCCTTAATCACCACATTTCTTCCATCAACCGTCAACTCCATCGTGAGTGCTCCTCAATTCACTCTGGTGTCTCCCAAAGTCTGCAACCATTTCATCCCCAGGATGATATCTGTACTCCCAAGTTCCAGTGGAAGAAAATCTTCCCTCACTTGAATCCCCTGGATGGTCAGTAGCACTCCTCTGCAAATCCCCTGGCCTTTCTCCACCTACCCCGTACCCATCATCACCCCGTAACTACCGGTATCCACCAATTTCACGCCCAGTTGGTCGACGACCTGAGTGGAAATAAAATTATGGGTGGCCCCACTATCAATCAATACCACTACTGCTCTGTCCTCTATCTCCCCCTTCACTTTCATGGTATGATTCGTAGTGAATCCGACCACTGAGTTCAGGGAAACCTCAGCAAGATCCAAATGCAGCTTCTCTTCGTCCTCCTCCACTATCCCACTCTCTCCTCCCTCTTCAATTTGCTCGTCATCACAGACGATGAGAACCTGAAGAGTTCGGTCCTTACACCTATGCCCTGGCATGTACTTCTCATCACACCGGAAACACAACCCCTTGGCCCTCTTCTCCTGTACCTCCTTTTCAGTTAGTTTTTTAAAATTTCCCCCAGGCCCTCCTCCTCCAGACTTCTCCCTTGGTACCTCTCGTGACCTCCCGGTACGGCTCCTTTGGGAGCTAGAAAGGTAGTCGTCATCCTGTAGGACCCCTCGGAACTACGGCCTCGAGCCTCCCTCTCCAGATGCTTCTGGCCCTCGACCAGCTATGCCAAATCTATGGCTTCCCCCAGGTCGTGTGGTCTCATCACTCTAACAGCTGCTCTGATCTCGGGTTTGAGCCCCTTCATGAAGTTCCCCTCGAGCACGGTCTCAGAAAGGCGATCTAGTCTGCTAGCTAGGTACTCAAATCGATCACGGAACTCTGCCACCGTCCCCTTCTGCTTCAGGGCAAAGAATTGCTCGTAGAAGTCTCCTCCCCTACTAGTTCGGAAACGCGCTAACAGACAGTCCTTGAACTCCCTCTAGCTTCGAATAGGTCGCCTCATGTCTCGCCACTGGTACCGCGCCAGTGCCTTCCCCTCCAAGCACAGTCCTGCCGCTGTCAGTTTCTCCTCCTCCGTCAACCCGTTGACGGCAAAATATCGCTCCACCTTATAAATCCAGCCATGACCGTCCTCGCCCTCAAAGATGGGTATCTTCAGTTTCCTTACCTTTGGATCTCCTCCGTACCCTCGGTATCCTCCATAACCTCCCACCCCTCGAAGGGGAGGTGCTCCCCAAGTGTCCCGATCGTCCCTCCGATGATTGTACCCAAACCCTTCCTCATATTCTCCTCTTCTCCCTTCAAAATCAGCACCCCTGCGATGCATTTCTTCCCTCCTTCCTACAAAATCAGCACCCTTTCGTTCGTACCCCTGGCTCATCTCCTCTCTAGAGAACGGTTCTAGATGCGGCATGTCGTCCTCCCCCTCAAGGATCTCCACCTCCGGATTTTTCCTCCCCCGAGACGGGTTCGGATTTCCTCCTATGCCATGGCCGTCGGTGGTCTCTTTTACTTCTGATGTCGCCGGGTTTGTCTTCATCTCCATTAATTTCTTCAACATCTCCTCCACAACGGTGAACTTTCCTTCCAACCTTTCATTGTTGGATGTGATTTGATTTTGAAAATCAAAAAATTTTCCCTCCAAATTTGATTTCAATTGTCCGATTTCGCCCTCCAAGACTTCCACCTTCTTCCCGGCCATCTTTCCTTCACGAATCACAAGGATTTCTCTTTCGGATGCCCAAAAGTTTGCTGAAATTTCTGGATTTCAGCCGCCGATGGTCCCAAAAACGACGCTCTGATACCGATTTGATAGGAAATACTTGAGTTCGCAAGTAACCCTAAGGGAATACTTGAGTTCGCAAGCAAACCTAACTCAAAAGGAAGAGCAAACAGCAGATTTTCTGCTGTTGACAGCAGGAAAACAACCCAAAACCAGAGAAAACAGAGGAAAAACTGAAATAAAACCAAGCAAACACTTGTATTCCACTAGTAGACGAATAAAAACAGGGAACGATACAAGGATCTTCAATTCGAGAGGAAGATTAACTCTCCAAAATCTCTAGACAAGGTTGTCTAGAGCCCAAACCTCCAAGAACCCTAATTCCTCTCCAAAACATACCATCACCTCCCCCAATCCTCTCTTCCCTTCTAATACAAAACCTTTCCTAATTAGTTTCCCTCCCAAAGCCCTAGCCACACCCTCCTATGTGATTTTCAAATTGATTAAGTGGGTGGGACCCACCCAATTGGGCGGAACATAGGGGAGGAGGCGGACTGGTTCCGCCTCCTGTAAGTGAGCTGGACCGGCCCCCCCTGGGCCGGTTGAGCCGGTTCCAATTGAACCGGCGTAACATATTGGTTATTGATGCATGTTAGATTCGTTCCTTTCAAGCATCTGGTCACAATAATGTGAGGCTAGGAAGAGAAGCAAGTTATAACCGAGGTGAAAATGATAACTTGTAAAATGGAAGGAGAAATTTACTGAAGACCACTTTGTTTCAAGTGAATGACTTTTAGCATTTTTTAATGATTTCCATCGCCTTCCACTTTGATGGAACTTCGAATATTTAACATATCAACTATTTTGTCTTCCAAAGTTAAAAACACCAAATAAATTTATGTTTTCCTTCAAATATTGTTGTCTGCAGCTTCATTTGGAGCAACTGCTATACATTTAGTAATTTTGAAAGAGAAATCCTTATTTAATCTGTTTACTGCTGCTCTTTCATTTAGCTCCCAAAAACATGACATATGTAAATTTCCCTGCTACTTCAAATACTGATATCTTATTTAAAAAAATATTGTTGATTTAAAGGGCTTGGGTAAATCTCCAATTGGCATGAAGATGCGAGGTTTTTGTCTGAGAGATCATCTTGAATCAACTTACTTGGAGAACATATAATTCATGAAATTATCTTGATAAATCATACAACTCACTCCTTGTGCATCATGTTCTAATATTTTTGAAGCTTTCTTACCGTTGTTCGAAATCAGTTCTTGATAAGGAAGATGTGGAATTTATTTTCTTCTGCGGTTCCTAGCATGTAGATTCTCTGATCTCTAGCGCATCTCTAGTATCTTCGGTTTGCAAACAATGTATGCCATACTTGTATTTTTTGCTTTCATGACATGTAAAATTGATTTCTCAGAGAATTTAATGATTTAAGTGTGCAAATACCTATTCAAGTCCCCTTTGAATTTTCCCTGTTATTTGCTCCATTCATATACTTTATTTGTCGTCATTTTTTTAGACCTTGTAGTCTATAGTTGAAGGTTCTAACTTCCACCAATGTGTATGACAGTACAAGGAATATTTTAGATACAAACATTGAAGACATGTTCACATGCCGTTAAGAATTTAAATGGTTTGAGGATATATACCTTGTCGTTGCCTTCTAGTTTCTCTTTGGATGATTGAAACCTTATTTAGTAAATTGGTGTATTATATCCATATAATACCCAATATGTACGAGTTATTCACGAAACTATTTTTTGTCATCTTTCAACAAGTATGGATAACACACAATTATAACCTTAAAAGCTCAAACTATAAAATACATTTTATGAATTATACTCCCATATGTTGAGAAATTATTCATTGTCTTATTTCAAGATATTAATGATAAATTTAATTAAAATAAATTTAACAATTTAAATTCAGATTAATTAATCTTCATTTTCTAATATAAATTCTAAAATACGATCTTTATGTTACACATGTATTAATGCTCATTTAATATCTATCCCATAATTTATTTTGCTAAGAATAAAACTATAATTTGTCCTTTCGTGCCAAAGGGTATAAAACGAGTCGAGTCAAGCTTAAGTACCTACTAACTAGCAAAAGCTCAAACTCGAGCCGGATTAACAACGGGCTCAAACTTGACTTGTGAATTCAAGGTCCCCAAAATTTTGAATTGCGACAATAACTTGTTGACATTAACAAGAGGCGACGAGAGAAGCAGACTCACGAGCAGATTCAACTCACTTACACATCTAATTGGGAGCAAACCCCCTGTTTGTGCACTCATTATCCATAGAAGTTGAACCCCAACCCTCTCTTTCTCAAAGGCTCCATTGAACCTTTGATTAATATGTGCGCCAAACATGGCATAAAGAGAGGGAGTGATAGAAGTGTAGGGGGCAAGCTAGTCATCATTATTATCATCTTTAAAATAGTCACAACCCTTTGGAAACGGTTTTATAAATCCACATTCTCAATTCATGTTGTCCGGTGTTGCATGAGGTATTAAACTTATTATGTGACTATTTGTATAACTTCTATCAGTGTGATCTTTTTTATTTTATTTCCTTTCCTTTTTAATCCATTTCTTAGGATTTCTAGTGAGATGTGGCTAAAGAAATTTATGCAAAATCTTCCCGTATTTGTTGAAGAATCTAAATATAAAATGTTTATATTATATATAATCACATAAAATATTTCTCAATTTTGGTGGGCAAGAGGCCACCCCAACCTACCAGGATTCCCCCACACATATCATAGTCATATAAAGCCACTATTTTATTTATAACTTCTGACAAATATTTCTCACTACTAAATTACTTCCAGGCGGCAAAGGAGTTTGAGACTGAGCTGAAAAAGGAACCTGAAGAGGGAACTCAACCCCCTCCTCCTGAGAACCCTAATGCTTCAGTAGAGAATCTGGGAGCTGCTAAAAGTGAAGATGATAAAAAGGAGCTTGAAGCTTCAGGTACAAAGGAGAGCACTTGAAATAAGGATTCTTCATATATCTTCTGTTTATTTGTTGTTTTAAGTGTAGATTGCAGTATCTCTTTGCCTAGCAATAATGTAGGATATATGCATTTTTTATTTTGGAGACTCTTTGGTTCCCTACCAAGTGTAGTATCTGCTCAATATTAACCAAATTGTGTGATTCATGTGTTAATGCATTTTTTGGCACACTAAATACAGGATAAAGGATTTTTAGGCCAATGGTAAGTTTATGGGGTATTCATAAATGGACAGTTTAGTCTCTTGATTATTCAAAATTGATCCAAAATAATTTATTTGAGATTAAATTAAGATCAATTTTGTGCAATCGATGTACTATATTATGATCAACTTTATATCATAATTATAATATAATGGAGTATTTTCAATCATTTTTGTATAGTCGAGAGATTAAGGTTTCGTTTGAGACTGTTTTTTTATTGTTTCTTAAAATAACTTTTTCGTTTAAAAAAATTAAAAATTTGTACTAGAAAGTTGTTTTAAGAAGCAGAAAGAAAAACGTCCCAGATGAAGCCTAAATTGGAGCAGCTTGCCACTCTAAGATTAAGGCTTCATTTGCGTCGGCTTTTTTATGGCTTCTTAAAGCAGCTTTCTAGTACAAAAATTTAATTTTTGTACTAGAAAGCTACTTTAAGCAGTAAAAAAGCCATGTTAAACAAAGCCTAAATTGTCGACATACGAATATATATTTATATATATAATCATTGATATAACCATCTTTGTAAAGGTGCTGTGTATGCCTTATTTTTCATCTTTATTCATCAATTATTTATATATATTCATCTAATTTGTGCATCTTTTACCTCCATTTAATGCTGCTAAATTTTCTCAAGCATATATTCCTTCACTTTTTCTCAAGCTCAACTTTTCATCCTTATAAATAATTCTCACCATCTCATTTCTTATTTGTTTATCAAATTTTTTTATTCTTAATTTTTTAATTTTATGGTTGTCATCTAGACCTAAGGTTTTAGATTCATTCATTTTATTAGAGCTAATAAACTTTATTTTATTAGATCAATTTATAAAATATTTCATGATTTTATTCTTTTTTTCTCTTAAAAAAAGAACTCCTTAGAATTCTCATTTAATATTTATTAAATGGGTTTTTTTTTATTTTTTTATTGATATCTTCATCTTATTATCTTCATTTGCATTAAACAACTTGTCAAAATCCTTTCTATCCTTTTCTTTTAGTTTAGCTCTTCTATGCATCTCAATTTTTTCCAGGGATTTGAATATCTAATAATTAAATTTTAATATTTATTTATAGAACAGTAAAATCTTTTACTATAATATAAATATATTACTAATATTAATTTTTTAAAATTTATTTTATATAATTTAAGTGATTATAATGATCAAGAAATTAGAATTGAATATTTTTTAAATAAAATTCCAGACTTAACCCTTCATTTGATTATCACTATGAAGTGGTATATTTAAGACACCCAAAGAAATTTTATCACTTTTTTATTAAAATGTTTTTTTAGTATTATATGAACACTTTATTTACACAAAATATATAAATTTAATAATTCGTTTTAATGTTTTTGAGTATTTTTTGTGAAATTTCAAAATCAACCCTCATACCTTTATATTTCATCCAATCATCAAATCATAAATGTGATAGATTCCATCATTCTTTAAATATATTCTTTCAAAAAAAAAATTGCATGCTACCATTCAAGCCTAAAATGCAAATCTACAAACAAAATAGACCTAAAAAAGATTAAAAAAAATGTAATCATAACATGTAAGAATTGGAGATTTTACATAAAAAACCCTATTTGAATTATTTGCAAGGCATATTATATTGCTTATAACAAAATCAAGTTTAAGGTGAATAAAAAAATATTTGATTTGTAATATACTAATACCTAAAATTTACATATTTACATGAATAGCATTGAAAAAACCTTTATTTATAACAATACCAATCAATTTTTAAAGAGCAAAAAGAGTCTCACCTCACTTTTGCTTCTATTAAACTCTCAATGAAATTATATTGACACATAAATAAATCTATTTGATTTTTTTTTTACTTGGATATCAAACATTTAAATAAAAAAATATTTAAATTCATGGCACAATTTTTCTCACAGAATAGAACAACAAAAAAAGATTCATATAACCGATCCCACGATAAAAACTTGGTTGTTGTAGGTGATGCAATTTCCCCTTAAAAACAAATAATACACCATCAAGTGAATCACTAAAGCTAAGTTTTGAGAACAAAACATAAAAATTAAGAGGCTGATTCATCCTATCTTCAGTAGAGTTTAACAAAACAAATACCAAATATAATAACTTAATTTTACAAGTTCAACTCTAACTGTGGCAAACAAAAAGGGTGAAAATAATAAAACAAAACATTTAAAAAAAAAAGTCATTTAACATCAAAGTTCTTCACAGCCATCCCTTTCTAAGTAACCAAAACTTTCTTTGGAAGTGGATTCACCAAGTAAACACAAACCATCTTGGCAATAGGAACAGTTGGAGACATTAGACATACAGAGAGCTTAATCCTCATCCATGCCGGCAGGTTGATCTCTCTTTGGTCCACCAGCTTGCTTTGCCATTATAATCTGTCAAAAAGATGAGTATTGCAGTTAATGGGAGTCTATTTCTTTGTTGATTAGCTAACTAGTTGACACAATTTCAGATTATTCATTTTAAAAAGGTGGAAATTAATTTTGTTGAGAAGATAATATACATATAAATCTCCCAATATAAAAATGTGGAGCCACCCACCAAAGGAAGCCATTAATGCATGAGTCAGTCCTAGGAGTGTAAATGAGTCAAGCCAGATTCGAGGCATCGTTGGCTTGAGTTGACAAGTAGAGAGCTTAGTTTGTTAGATCATTAAGTTCAACTCACGAGAAATTCATCAAGCGGGTTTCTATGTGCACGTGGTTCGATCCTGCGGTTCATGTGAGTGCCGCAATTGGGAGGTGCGACTTAAGTCGCTCATTCGTGCGGAAACCGGGCGTGGGACACATTGGGCAGATGAGCCCGGGGCGCGGGATTGGACCACGCGCACAGGCCCGTGAACACGGAGAGGAGGCTAGGCCGATGGGTGGATACGCGCAGGGTGCAGTTGAAGTCGGACCACGTGAGCGTAGGCAGACACGGGCGCGGGGTGGATGGGCGTGAGGAGCTGTGCAGGACGCAGGGCTTTTGGTAGAGAGAGAGAGAGAGAGAGAGAGAGAGAGAGAGAGAGAGAGAGAGAGAGAGAGCTTAAGCTTGGGCTCGGGCTCCCAGGGTCGGATTTGTCGGGGTGGATGGACGGCGTTTGACTAAGTCTCGGTATGCCAATGAGGATTATAGCAAGACCAAGATGATTTTTTTTTTTAAATCTGGATCAAGGTGGAGAATGTTAGGAATTGATCCAGTTTTAGAATAGATTGCTATGTTCATTTTATCTTAATAAGCTCTATATATAGAGAGATTGTAATAGACTTTTACTCTCCAAGCCAAACAATAAAGATTTGTTCTGATCTCTCTCTCTCTCCCTTCCCTTTGCCTCTCAGATTCAAGAAGAGCTTTCCTCCTCAAGAAATCCCAACAGTTCATTTTCCCAAATAAAGATTGAGAGCAATTGTATATCAATAAACCTGTAGAGAAATATGATGGATGGAAAGAGATGCTAACCTGATCAACTCGCAGAACAGTACAAGCAGCATCAGACGCATATTTAAGAGCAAAAAACCTATTCAGAGGATAATGAAATTAGCAAAGATTCACCACAGCTGAAAGATATGATAAATAATAAGAAACCAATAGATATATAAAAATAGAATCATTCAGAGATATTACGTTAGCATGATCAAGCCTTTGAATTGTTAAAAACTTGGCTTCAAAGTAGACAACCAAAAACCAAGTACTAGATATATAGTGTGATTCTCCAAAATATAGATTCAATATGTTTGCACTTGCAACCACAAACAGTTATGAAATCTGCACAAGCATGCTCCCATTGTCTATAGATTCAAGCTTTATATGGGACAGCTTTTTTACTGCTATTATTGTGTAATAAAAATTAGTAAAAAGACGTCTGTTGGAATGAAAATTATGATCAATTGCTTCCAGAAGTTACTGTTTTTGATGACCCATAATAAAAATTGTGATTAAGAACTCAGATTAAAAAAAAAATTGTTGCAAAAGAAGAAAAGCATAAGTTACTCCAAACAAAACTTAAATAAAGATGAAAAATTACTTTCGTAAAATGAATAATTTCATATGAGAGAATTTTTTCTTCATATTAGGGCTACTTAATAATGCTTTCAAGGGAAATATGCAAAATGAGAGTGAATCATAAAAGACATCTGAAATATTATAAAGATGCTCACTTTGTGACATAGAGATCCCAAATACTCAGAGTAGAGACATCTTTACATACACCTTCCTCCAAGTCAATTCCCACTTTGGTGTTGCCAGCAGCATGTTCAGCGTAGAGCGAAGAAATGATCTCCATTGCGTTAAGCCCAGCATTGTCAGCCAGGATTCTAGGAACCATTTCAAAGCTTTCAGCAAACTTGGCAATGGCATATTGATCCAACCTAAAAAGGAAAAAAATGACTATCAGGGAGTAGCGTTCAATTTCTTGATTTACTAACTAGGTAGCATTCATGCTTCTGAGAAACATTGGAAGTTCCAAAAACGGTAGAAGTGACATTTTGAGATGTCAGTTGTATGAAAGGTAAATAACTTTTGCCTAATTTTCCCTCCTAAACCCCACATTGAATGGCTGAATCTAACTCCTTTATTGTTGTTTCCTCTTTCTTTTTGTTCCACATGTCCAAACCAAAGTAACCAATTTTGTACTCACCCTGAAAAGTTTGATTCCCTGCACACCACTTCCAACTTTTCTTACAACACTTCTTTCACATTCTATCCATCCTAGTAGACCAAAAATTCATCTAACATTCTAAAGTTCAATTATGTCAAAGCCAGTTCTCTGAAGCATACACATAGCCCAATCCTCAGAAGTCTTACAACCGCTTTATAATATCTTGCTTTCAAAGATTATTGTATTCTCATATCACAAGCACTTCTCAAGCTATACAAGTTTAAATATTTAGTCATATCCTCATCAGGAATAGTAGTAATCCTTTTGAATAAAAGATGCAAGAATCCTGGATATAAAATTCTGAGCAAGCACTTCTATCATATTGATCTACGTAGACCATTTCACACCCACTAACTTAACAAAAAAATTGACTTATATTGGCTTACTCTAATAGAGCTTTCTCATGGTCAATCAAGCATCAGCTCAGCCAACATCATTGCTTCATATGAAAGCATAAGGAGAATATCACTAGACATTGTGGTGCATTTCTTCAGGTTGAAGAACAACCTTTCATATGTTATTCATTGGTTGGATCAAATCTTCTTTTTCTTTTTTTTTTCCGACACAAGTGCCCTCATTATCATGAGAACCAAAGAACAGAATGCAACTCCCTCAGCAAAATCAGATTAATTAGATAATCACAGTATAGATAGAAGATTCACTGAATAGCAATAGAACAAACAATACTAAAAAGTTGATATTAATGTATGCACAAGAAATACTTGGACAAGAATCACTTCAAGCTTAAAAAGATGGAAAATAAAAAAGTTTCTTTGAAAACAAACGGAAAATAAGCCTACTCTAGAATACTTTTGAATGCTAAAAAGAATTTATAATTTAAATCTGAGATGATAACTTGGTCAACTAACGAGCCACAGAATGCTTGGCATAAAATCATAACTTCCATGACCTTGAATTGGAGAACTACATATCAATAAAGGGGGAAACTTTTAAATATAAACTTCTATCATTTTAAACGAGAGGGAATCGAGAAATACTTGGAAATGTTCAATAAAGAATTTGTAAGCGTGAAATGGCAGTGAAAAAAATACTTTTATGCTAAACTTCTACAAGTTTTACAAACATTAAGCGTTAGTAGTAAACAGACTTCAGAAGTTGTCCGAAGGAAGCTAATATCTCTTTAACGATGTTGATGGATTTGAAAATGCACTTCCATGGGACAGTTCAGCTCTGAGAGGGCATGTGATGTTTAAGCATGAAAAGAATTTCTGAAATTTTTATCCTTGAATTCTTAAGGATTTAGAATTTTGTACTGGGACAAAAAGCATTGAAAGGAACTAAAATCATACCATGCACTACTTGTTAGCTAAAATGCAAAATTTGCTACAAATTATTATAGCATATAAAAAGAGAAATGATCAAAATGGTCCATTGACTCTTTATGAAAGACTAAAATGATCCCCATCTATATTAAAGGACCATTTTGGTTCCTCGAGTCTTTAAAAATAAATCAAATAGTCCTATGGTGAGGCTATTTTGGTTTCTCTTTTTTAAAGAGTTGAGGGATCAAAATGATATTTTAATATAATTTAGGAGTATTTTGATCTTTCATAAAGAGTCAATAGACTATTTTGATCATTTTCTCCATATAAAAATGACTAACTCCATATTGATAATTAGAAAGGACAAAAATGTGTCAACTTTTAATATTATCAAATATTTAAAGAGCTATAACAAAGTTTACGAATACACTGTAAATAATAGACTGAAATAACATTATGACAACGAACTATAAGAAAATTAGGCAAACCAACAACAATAAATCAGATGAAACAACATGGTGGATATATATATAATTACGATGAGATAAGGGACCAATTAAAAGTATTGCTGCAATATAAAAATGCATGTAAATTAGACTTATGACCTCGTCCAGCACACCCCAAAAACGCATAGAGAAGTAAGATACATGAAACCAAGCCCAAATTGTTCATATGAGACTAATGATGATGATGAAAGCAAGAACCAAAAAGCCAAGCATGTTGTCATTTTCTTTAAATGTCTATTAAAGGAGGAAGAAATACCCAGTTTCCTTAAAGGAGAACTCCTTCAACTTCCTTGCTAATTCTATTTCAGTTGCTGCAGCCCCAGGGAGGATACGACTATCCCTACACATAGCCTGTCAAGTAAAAGATCATATTAACCTGCTAACACAAGAATGGCCTCAAATAGTGCCAATAATAAATAGGAACTACTAAATTCAGGCGAATATATATCCCATCTCACCACCACACAAGCGTGTAAAAAGACAAATATACCTTATATGTATTGACACCATCATCAACAGCCCTTTCAAGGTCGTCTAGTATACTATCTGTACTTCCACGTAAAACAACTGTAGCAACTGAGTTTCCACCTCCTTCATTTTTCACAATGGTCACCTATTACATGAGCCAAAAAGTAAGATTATACGGATAATGGTGAATACGGTAAATACAAAAGCAGAGCATGGTAAAAAAAATTATTTAAAATAATAAAATGTACCCGAACACCACCAATTTCTTCAACTGAGATAGAGTCAGCATAGCCCAGGTCGTCAGGATTTGGAGGGCCAAGTTTTAGCTGTGTTTATCATCAGAGCAATTACAGCAAGATGCAGAAAGTAAGAACCATGCAGTGGAAAGAAATAAGAGCAATAACTTACAAGAGCTACAGCACCAGTTGTGCGACAAAACCGCCTCAACTCAAATTTTGAACTGATTTTTAGAACCATAAGTCTGAAAGAAAAATAGGAAAGATAGCAATATTAATCACAAAATTTTAGTAGCCATCTCAAATTTATAATTGTTTGTAGCAAATTTGTGTACATTTCATATTGTCATGTATCTATCCTCAATGTCTATGCGTAACTTAAAACAAGCAAGTACAAATGCACATATACATGCTTCTTGTGTGTATATTTGCTACAACATGCTAAGTTAATATATATCTAATTAAATTATGCTGAGCATATTAGTCTTATCATACAACAAAGTTAAAGCATTGCACACAAAATCTTATCATAAATTTGAATAGCAAAAACTATTTAGGTTTACCATAAATTTCCATATACTTTTGTTGACCTTAGCATTTTTTTTTCTGCTTTAACTTTTGGGGAAAATAAAAATAATACTCAAAACACATGGCAGAGATCATCATCATTAGCCATATTCCAGTTTCCAACTAATTGGTGTCAGTTTCATGAATCCATTATTTTCATTCATTCAATGTTGAATATTGCATGAGAATGTTTAATCAATATTTTAATTACAACCGCAGTCATCTGGGGAAGCTGGAAGTCAGGTCAGAAAAAAAAGTTGGAGACCATATAAATGAAATAGCAAAAGCATATTCCCCAGATAGACTTATAATATGGGTTACTTGTACTAATGGAGGACAATTGTCAATAACAGCGATACAAATGATAAAGAAAACTCAATCTCTACAGTTTAAAAAAAAATCAGTTATGGGTGGTATCTCACCACAAATATAAGCTATGTTAGCCAGTTTACACAACAACTAAAACTGAGAATTGGGCTTAATCGTCTAATTCTAAGTTTTTCAAACCAGAACCAAACAAAAATGCGTACGTTAGGCTGATCTAACATGGCCAATTCAATAAAGTTTGGATCAATTTTCAGATCAAGTGGAAGCTATATGTCAACTTAGTAATTTAAAACTCAGAAAAAAAAAAAGCAAAACGGCTTGAGTATCTCCCGTGTCATGCTAAAGTTACAAAAGTAAGATCAAAATTCCACCTAGAAAATCAAACAGGTTGTGTAAACACTTGGAAAACAGTAAAGAAACATTTCCAAGCACGCTAATCATAATGCCTCCACAAAACTAATTCCTTGTGTTCGCAAAATCAAGAGGTCAATCAAACCTTAGAGATAATGTGAATTACCATGACAGAAGCCATTTACAAATTCAAATATGGATTTGTTTCATTCTAATACACCAAACCTGATTGGATCTTCCATCATTGAAAATATAAGTTATCAAAAATTCCAGTGTAAATTGTGTTGAATTGTCAAAGTGCTTTTAAGATTTTAGCCTAGAAGTGATTCAAATGGAAAAAGCAACTTGGAGAACTCAGCTTACTTGTAACGTTCACAGAAATGCAATGCCATCTCTCCTACAGCAGCCCCACTAACAACCACCTTGGCACCTGACTCCGCAACTGCTTTAATGAGCTCCTCAACTTTTGCTTCTTCAGTTTTTGCATAGTTCTCTAGCTGAAAATAGCGAATCAATGCTACAACTCGTCCAAAAACAAAATTGAGAAAAGAAACACCACAGCCTCTACTGCAAAATTTCATTGAAATGAAAATTCCCTATCAATTAGCAAATTATACACCCTATCTTTCCACAACATACGTGCAAAAAATATTCCTTCTCAAACTTTATCAACAGTAAATTAAATTAAAATAAATTAAACTTGTTAATTTACTCTTCAGAGAGACCGTTGGGGGGAAATTATCAACTTGTCCGAACGATTACACTACAAACACAGCCAAACAATATGCATAAGTACCTTCAGACTATCACCATAATCAAAACCATTAATTGCAGCAGTATCAGCATAAGCAATTGCATCCTACATCTCAATCAACATGGGCTGGCTTTAGATTTAAATGGTGTCACGTGAAGAATCCTATGGCTACTACTAGAGCTCATTATTTTGCAATCCCTCCAACTTAAGTTGATTCCATTCTTATTCCTTCGCCTAGGCTGCCTAGCTGGAACTCCTCACCATTGATCCGGTTCAGTAATTCTCCTTGTGGATAGCCACAAAATCTTAATTCAAATCAACTACCAGTCTAAAACCAAAAATCATCCCTGATAAGCTACCACAATGACCTCATAATGGGCGCTTCCCTGAAGTGCCTACTGAACTATATACAATCTGACAAATGTTCCTAATCCAGGTGGGTTCTTTCCTTTTCAACTCGAAGTTACATGCCCACTAATTAATGAATAGCACCTACTTTTTATGTGAATGACCTATACAACGGAACTGACTCACAAAAAGCATATTGTGATCAACCTTTGCTCCAATGCCTTATGTGACACCATCATCATATGGCTCCAAATGAACATCTATAATTCAAAATAAAAAAATAAAAAATAAAAAAAATTTAAATTTTTTTTAAAAAAATAGAAAAATTAAGTTTATACTCATTTCTCTAATTTAAATAAATTGAAATATTAAGCTTATAATCATTTCTCATGGAATTTTAAAATTAACCATCATTGAGTTATTCATATTTAAATCATGAAATAAGTTTCTAGGTCAGGCACACTTTCTACAGCTAAAATTTAGAGTATTCAAATATGCCAACAGAAAAATACATCATATATTTGACTTAAATCAACCATCATTTAAATTACAAAAGATAACAAAAAATTTGAAAATCTAGAATATTGACAGAGTTTACGACATATCTCTTAGCATCTTTAACATCCTACGGCTTTTTTTTCTTTTCTTTTGTTATGCTTTAAAACCAAGAATATCGAAGAGCTGACTAGCATGGGAAACATGCCGAGGAAGACTTCCATTGAGAGTGTATCTCCTCCATGGTTTCACAACCATTTGGGAAAAGCAACTGCAAAGCAGTTGGCTTCCCTCGAATAATAGCACTGCCATTTATTATTTCATAATTGGTATAACGCAACACAAATTTTTGCAAGCCTTATGCGATTGCTTGAAAATAGTTGAAATTTTTGTGCATTATCATTTTTTCAAACAAATAGACAACCTATCAACACTGTAGAAATAAGCACACCTGCTCAGCACTTTGAATGAGAACAGTTCCCTTTGTTTCGGTTGCAGACGTATCAACACCTCCCACAAATACAGCAATCTGAGCAGACAGATAAATGCATCAGGGTTTTACTCAGAAGAAATGAGGACTAAAGGCAAGAATATAGGTGTCACAAAAGCATCTCATATGGAAAAGAGCATTAAAAACAACAAAAAGATACCCAAAAACAAATATCAGCCTCATCATTTCATTTGATTTATCAATGTTCAACCAGTAACATAAACATTAAACATTGTATATGAAATCTGACAATATTCATGATCTTAATGAATCCTAAAGGAAGCTAGTCAAACAGATAAAGCTTTCGCAGTTAGTACTAGTACAAAAAAAAAGGGAGATACACCATCAAGTTCACGGAGAAGTAGATGTAAATGTCTAATATAGCTGAAGGAAATTTTAAAAAAAAAAAGAAAAAAGAAAGGTAACATATTCTGCAATCCCTCTCTCAATTGTTCAGCCGTAATATCTTCATACTTTACATTGCAAAGCCATAAGCTGCATCTTTATGGGCACTAAGAAGGTATGCCACCACCATGCACATAAAACTTGGATTGCATTTTTCTATAATTTTAAAGCCCAAAATGATTTATATAAATTGTATATTAAAAAATTGATTATATTAAATAGTTATATTAATATTTTATTATAAATAGCCTAAATATCTAATTCCACTATAATGCTTTATTAAAATCTTCTCTTTCCCTTAATGCATTCGTCAACAGAGAAGGGGTTGAGGGAATTTTAGAGAACTTTTGAGGAGAGAGAAAGGAAAAGTTAGGTTTTGGAGGTTACGGTGCTATTTTCGCCACTTGGTCTTGATTGGATAATTGCTCGTTTCGCTGTTAAGAATCGTTAAACTATTGCAGTTTTCAATAATTTTGTGTTTTTTATTTTTTTTATCAAATTTATATTTTTGTTACTGAAAAACGAGAATAATTTTGTATTGGTAAAACTTTCACCACATAACTTTTTGTATGTGATAGATCTCGTCAATATGAACATTTTGACTGTAACATATTGAATTTTTACTAGTTAAATTGAAATAAATGATTTTTTGAAATAAATGCATAGTGTACAAATTTGATAGATTTTTCTGTATTTATGTATTTCTGCATTTCATATACAATATTAACTTATATTGCATAGAGAATATAGCATTTGCATGTAAACAAGAAAAACTGACTGTTAACACTATAATGAGTATGAGTTGACTCTTAAAATATAATACCCTGTGCAAGATGGTGGGCCGACGAGCTTTCCTTTAAATAAAAAGTTGGTGGTGTAATCCTAGTTGTAGCCTGTAACTGATTGACTGAATTATGCTGACGAACAGAGGGTGACGACTCTTAATAATTATTGAAAGCTACATGTAATGATAATTGATTAATTAAACAAATGATAATTAATATAACTGATGACCAACTGAGAAGCAGTTGGGGTAGAGATGTTGAGAACACCACATTAAAGCTAAAAGTTATGCCTTGCTTTTCTATACTCATGATGATAGTACATTAAACTGATTAACAGACTTATAGCTCATTTTGACATTAATATTGATACCATATAGCGTAGCATACTGTTATGATTCATTGGGTGATTTGATAGTTGATAGATCTCTTTTGGCTTTATCGATCATATTAATTTTATTATTGATTTTTGAGATTTTTATTGCTCATATTAAATGATGATTGATATTGATTAACATACAAATTGATTCTTTTGCCTTGTATTGAAAGCAGTGATAGAATATTGATTACTTGTTGGGTTTTTATGCTCATTATGTAATTTTAAATGATTTCAGGTAAAGAGCTTGCAGCTTGAGGCTGTGTACTTATGCTAAGATTATTTTTTTGTCAGATTTTGGTTTATGTATTTTTGTAGCCAGTGTGACTATTATATATATATATATATATATATATATATATATATATATATATTATTTTAGACTTTGATTGTATATTATAATTATTAATAGTAATAATGTGAATTATATTTTTTATATTTTATTAATTTTCTTTAATGCAATTAATCAGCTATGGATATATATTAATCTGGTTCATAAATGAATAAATGTTGTATAAAAAAAAGAATAGAAAAGATGTTCTTCCATTTAGATCTTGGGCTGTGACAAAGTGGTATCAGAGCAATGGTTATTGGAATAATTTGCTTATAACCAAAGTTGTATTAATGATTGCATTATTTATTAATTAAAACTATTTAGAGCTTTATTTTGTTTTGAAGAATTTATTTTGTATTTGTTTATTTTGTTTTGAATGATTAAATTGGTATTTAAGATTTATTTATTGATCAGGCAAATGGACCAAAAAGGAAGACATCTAAATCTGCTACTGAAGTATAGAAAAGGACTTGTTCAGATTGGACGCAAATAGTTGGAATCTATGATAGAGGTTCCTGAAATGCCTCAAAATATGACTGGTACAATTTTATTTAATTTATTGCTTAATGCTTGAGTTTTATCTTTCAATAATTTTTTAATTCATTTATTTTATGATTTATATCTGATATAGATTCTTAAGTTTTGAACCAATTTGATTTCACATATTAAGATTTGATTTTGTTTTTATTTTGCATTATTTTAGTTTGTATTTCTCGTGAGAAATGTCGAGGGCGACATTTTTCTAAGGTGGGAAGATTATAATAACCTGTATTTTGACCCAAACAAATAATTTTTTAAGGAGTTATTTGAGTTATTTTAAGCCAAATTTGAAAATCATCTTTGCCATAACATTATATAGTTTAATTACATAAATTTTTTCATAATTTTTGGGCACTGATGACAATCCTTGAGAAATTGACACCTATCGGTATAAGTGAGGATTTTGGGATTGTTAGGTGTCCGTTTTGCAAACAGATTTTATAAATTTTATGAATATTTTTCTATAATTTTAATGTCCCAAAATGATTTACATGAATTTTATATTGAAAAATTGATTATATTAAATAGTTATATTAATTATATTAATACTTTATTACAAATAACCTAAATATCTAATTCCACTATAATGTTTTATTAAAATCTTCTCCTTTCCTTAATGCATTTGGCAACGAAGGAGTTGAGGGAATTTGAGAGAACTTTTGAGGAGAGAGAAAGGAAAAGTTAAGTTTTGAAGGTTATGGTGCGATTTTTGCCACTTAGTCCTATTGGGATAATTATTCGTCTCATTGTAAGGAATCGTTACCCTATTTCAATTTTCAATAATTTTGTATTTTTGATAATTTTTTGATCAAATTTTTATTTTTGTTATAAAAAACGAGGATAATTTTGTATTAATAAAACTTTCATCACATAACTTTTTGTATGTGATAGATCTTGTCAATATAAATATTTTAACTGTAACATATTAAATTTTTACCTATTAAATTGAAATATATGACTTTTTGAAATAAATGCATAATGTACAAATTTGATAGATTTTTCTGTATTTATACATTTTTACATTTCATACATAATATTGACTTACATTGCATAGAAAAGATAGCATTTACATGTAATCAAGAATGGCTAGTTGTTAATACTATAATGAATATGAGTTGGCTCTTAAAATATAATACCCTGCATAGGAGGGTGGGCCAACGGGCTTTCCTTAAAATAAAAGGACGGTGGTGTAATCATAGTTGTAGCTTGTAATTGATTGACTAAATTATGCCGACCGATAGAGGGTGACGACTCTTAATGATTTTTGAAAGCGCCTATAATGATAATTGAGTAATTAAACAAGTGATAATTAATATAACTAATGACCAATTGAGAAGCAGTTGGGGGTAAAGATATTGAAAACACCACATTAAAGCTGAAAGTCATGTTTTACTTTTCTATACTCATAATGATATTTATCTAATAGTATATTAAATTGATTGATAGTACATTGAATTAATTGACAGACTGATAGCTCATTTTTGCATTAAAATTGATACAACATAACATAGCATACTAATATGATTCATTGGATGATTTGATAGTTAATAGATCTCTTTTAGCTTTAATGATCATATTGATTTTATTGTTGATTTTTTAGATTTTTATTGCCTATATAAAGTGATGATTGATATTGACTAACATACATATTGATTATTTTGAATTGTATTGAAAGCAGTGATATTAATTTTTATGTCAGATTTTGGTTTATGCATTTTCGTAGCCAATGTGGCTATTGTATATATTATTTTAGAATGGTTGTAGATTGTAATTATTAACAATAGTAATATGAATTATATTTTTTGTATTTTATTAGTTTTCTTTAATGCAATTAATCAGCTCTGGATGTCTGTATTGATCTGGATGATAAATGAATGAATATTGTATAAAAAAATAGAGAAAAGAAAAGATATTCTTCCACTTAGATCTTGGGCTATGACAAAGAGCTGCCGCAGAAGACCTGTCATGTACACAATGTGTTATCTACAGGCAAATACAAAAAGAATTGTGCTAGCTGTTAGAGGAGATTCGTCAGTGCACAACAACTCATCTACAAGAAGCAACGGGCGACCCGTAGTGCGGTGCTACGAGCCGCCTACAAGCAATATTGAAAGATTCGTGTTGAGCACAATTCACATGCATGCAACAGCTAATGACTCTTGAATACATAGCGCTAGACCACAAGCAGCGATAAACGAAGCTTGCATTGCATGACAACCTATCTGCATGAAACAGCAAATGACCCGTAGCGCAACGATTCACTTGTAACAAGAAGCTGAGAATTTATAGTAAAAACTGTGGGCCATCGATAAACTGTGGTAGTAAATTTGCGGCGCCAGACTGTCGCACCAGATAAATCAATTTATTTGCAAGTAACAGGTAGAAGGCTCCTAATGCATCGTATAGCTCATATGCAAGTAAAAGTTCATTCCTGCAGGCTGAACGCAAAAGAAAATGACACCTGTGAATATGTGAACATGCAGATGAACACATGAGTGTGTATGTGAGCATGCAAATGTGTTGTATAAATCTACTACATTGCATATACACAACCATTATACAAATATATTATGCAAAATACATGCAAAAATATATACCCACATGGGCCTCAATAAGCATGTCATATGCGCACACGTGACGTCTAAGGATGCTGCGCGGGTCATGAAATGAATTTAAATTCAAGCCTAATCCTCTATCGGCAAATAGGCAAAGTCGACACGACTAGAATCATTAAACAAATGCATGGTCATAGTGTCGACCGAAGTATTTGGTTTTATGCATTCATATTAAACCTTCAAGGTCTCTTACAAAAAAAATTCACACATCAAAATGAATATCCCAAGTTTCGATATCCGCACAATAATTCCACTAATTAGGAGCTCAACCCGATCCTGTATTTGCAAGCAAATAGAGTCAACAAGGTCTAATGAATGAAATGATTATACCCAATCCAGATGATGGCCGTATTGACAAAAAATCTCAATTGGAGGGGAACCCAAACATTCAAATACCTCCAAATTCCGACAAAATACGTTCAATTGACTTTAACGTATTCATGAGCGATATTAGTGTTTAAAATTAAAATGAAAATCCAAAATACTTAAAGCAAAATACCCATCCACCCTCCGTAACAATTTGACAAAATAGACAAATTAGAAAATTACTTCAGCACATAAAGAGCGAATGTCTAGTTGAGAATATTACTAGGATTAATTCTCAAATCATCTATTGTTAGTAAAGATGTGGCATGTGTCCTCTAACTAGTGGTCTAACAGTCAAATGGCTTCACAGGTAAACGGTTATGATTGAGACCCTCTGACCAAGTGGTTTTGTCGTCAAATGACACCATTAAATTATGGTCATGGTCATAGCTCGTATGTTCCCCAACGGAGCTAAAATTTTGAGTAATAAATCAATATGATATGTTCGATAGGGCACAAAGTCCTTTGTTAGCTAAGGTGGACTCAAATCTGTCCCCTTAGCAAATATTCACCTTATATCTATAAGGTACCCTTGGACGAAGCAACCTATGGCTACCGATAGGGATCCTTCGGTCAGGTTAGGTTGACTACCTTCTCTAACTAAGTAGACTAGGGATCTTTAATACCCGGGAAGATGGAACCATGAGATTTTGATCGGATCTATAACCATTTCCCCCCCCCCCCCCCAATCTGCTTTAAGTGCAAGATGGTGAATTTCTAATTTTAAATACCTAAACATGCTGCTACTATATGCCAGATACTATATATTTGTTTGACGACCAGCCTTAATCAAAAGTTCTCATTCTTTACCAGGAGGGGTAATTAATTATAGGTGCTTGCGCCTATAGGAAACATGAACTCAGATCATAAAGTCCTCACAAAATGAGGGTGGAATCTTTGGGTAAGGTCTTAGTCAAAACTTAATATGCCTTTTGAAAATTTATCTCGAAACCTACTCTTTAAAACTCTCCTCGATGACCCGAAAAAAAAGGGGGGCGCAAAGAGGCTGGGGTGTGAATTTTCGCAGCCCACAGTCCTGACTGTGGATCTATTATTCACCCCCATAATCTCTTCTCAATAAACCCCTCCACTATTCATCCTACGTCTCATTATATGAGAGGGAGAAGCCGTAGTAGAAAACCTCAACAACATCTCAAACAACTTCTCATCTCCTCCAAAAAAGCTAACCCTACTCCTGCAGCCTCAAAACCTCCAAACCCGAAAAACAAATAAACCCACACAAGCTACTACCACTGAAAAACCTACCCCTTCTTTCTTTGATCAACTAACTCTGACTTTATTCTATCGGGGAACATTCGTAACCTAAATAACTTGATGGCTGACCCCCTCACCTCTTCAATGGGCTCCTTACTCTAATATTTATTTATAATTTCTCCATTTTAGCTGCCTAATTGGAGAACTATAAAGTTAAACTTTCTGAAACCCAAATCTGCCAGCCAAAAACCTTAACAGATAACCCTTCATCTTCAGCCGAAGCCAATAATTCCACTACCACCACTAAAATCCAAATGAACAATTTGAACCTTTGCCTCTTGGAATGTGGGAGGCTTTCAAGATCTTGATAAGGTTCTTAATGGTAAGAACCTTATCAGATCCTTCAATTTGGACTTTTTTATGTCTTGGAAGCTAAAATTAATATCACTTAAATTAGTGATCAATGGTTCTCTTCCACCTACTCCCTTTTCCCTAATGAGTGAAGCTACAACAACTTTTCCTTTTCTTAGCCTGATAGAATTTTAATTAAGTGGATTGTATCTAAACTGTCTTATACCCCTCTTAAATGGACTCTAAACTCATTCATGGAACTGTAAAAAGTGAATGGCCATTTGTTGTTTTCTTCATCAATTATTTAAGTTGCTAACTTCTCTTTTGATAGTGCTCAACTTTGAAAAGCCCAAAGGGACATTGGTAACTTGATCTCTTCTTCCTCATAGTCATTGCCTATTTTGGGGGATTTAATTGTTGTCACAATCAAAATGAAAAGAGTGATGATATTCTTATTCTCATCTCCAAATATTGGGATTTAATAGTACGATTTTTGATAATGGGCACATTGATATAGCCTATGTTGGGCTAAATTTCACTTGGTTCAACACAGGCTTGACTCCTATTCATAATTCATATTAAGCTTCTTAGTGGTTCTTGTTAATGAGTTGTGGCTTCATGAGTTTACTACTTATTACAAAGTTGATGGCTCCAAATGTTTAGACCACTCTCCATTTACCATCTTTACTGGTCAAGCACCCCCTAAATGACCATAGATTCTAATATAAAAATTATTTGAGTAAATTACCTCAATTTTTGGATGCTCTAAATTTAACTTTTTCTGAACCTCAGACTATTGACCCACCCAATAAACTCCCTCTACTCTAAGCTTAAAACCGTAAAGAACTCAATCAAAGCTAAGTGTTAGCAATCGTCTAACCATCTATCTGCAACTATTAAGAAGCTCGACAAGCAGCAAGTTGCTTGATTTGAGCTTCTTAATATTGATCCTAACTATCAGATGTTAAACTTAAGGAAAAAAACTCTGGGTGACAATCTTACCAATTCTTATGATGCCTTGCCTTCTTGGATTGTTCAAAGAGGACAAATTAATTAGCTTATCAAAGGAGAAGATGAACTAAAGTTTCTACATGGAAAATTGTAGAAAAATTTACAATTTCATCAGGAAACTTACCACCAATCAAGGAAGCTTCTCCAATCATTCTAACATTGCTGCCGCAAAATCTTTTGAACTCCTATCCTCCCTCCTCTAACCTCCCCCTACGCATTGGCAGAAAAATTCCCCACTATCTAATTCTCCTTCTTACAGATGCCATATTTAATACTGATATTGAGAAGGTGATCTTCACTACCTCCAAGAATTCATCTCCCAGCCCAGACAATTTCTCCTTTGATTTTTATGCCTCCACTTGGAAGGTTACTGGCAAGTATGGTTGCAGAGTAGTTCATCACTTCTTAATAAAAATTCTCTCTAAGAAAGTTAAAGCCACTGGTATATTCCTTATTCCTAAAACCCCCAATGCCGGGAACATCAAAGATTATAGGCCCATTTCATTATGTAATAACTTGTATAAAAGCATAACAAAAATTCTGGCCAAGAGATTCAAACTTAATATGCCCTTTATTATTGATCATTCTCAGATAGGCTTTATAAAAAATAGAATATCATTAGATAACATCCTCCTTGCCATGGATTTTTAGTTTGATTTTAAGTTGCTAAGAGGAATGGATGTTTTTGAGCCAAATTTGATGTTTTCAAAGCATTTGATACTATCCTTAGGGCATTTCTTGTCCATAGAATGAAACTTAAGGGATTCTCTAATAGATTTATTGGCTTAATCAAAGCTTGCATAGAAAACGTTCACTTCTCCATTTGTATCGATGGTAACATTGAGGGTTTCTTTAATTCCTCTTATGGGCTGATATAAGGATGCCCTCTCTCCCGCTACCTCTTTTGCATAGTAATGGATGCAATTTTTCCTTTTTTTGATAATATCATGCAAGATGGATCTTTATGTGGTCTTATAATAGAGAAGGTTAGCATTTCTCACTTGTTATATGCAGATGACCTCTTAGTTTTTGGTAAGGCCTCTCTTTCTATCATGCCTTCTCTAAAAAATATTTTAACATGATATATGGCCTCAATATAAACCCCTTTTAGAGCTCTATCATGTTTTATCACTACATTAACTATGGAGAATTATTTGATGTACTTAATCATTAGAGTAAATGCTTCCTTCTCATACTTTGGCATCCATATATTTATCAAAAGGCTTCATATGACTGATTTTCAATATCTATAGAATAAGGCTTCCTTATTATTTGATGGTAGGAAGTGCAAATCATTATCATTGGCTGGGAGGTTGCAGTTCCTAAAATTCACCAAGTCCAACATGATTGTTCACTAGCTTAGAGGGGCAATTTTACCTAAACTTGCATCAAGTATCTCAATAAAATATGTGCTTGGTTCCTTTTCTTAGAAATGACACCTTGTTTCTTGGAAAAATACTTGCAAACCTCTCCTTTATGACGGTTTAGGCATTCCTTACATTTTGGGTCTTATATAAGCTTACAACATTGCCTTTGTTTGGAGGGGTTTAGGTAAAGAAACTATTATCTAACTATAAGAAAAAATATATAATTCTCTTTGGAAAACAGGCAACTACAGCCCTTAAACTGGTGGAAACGATCAAAAGCACCATCTAAACAAATAGTTGCTCTTCTTGGTTTTAAAGTAATGGAGGCTTGTAACTTCTTATTTTATGATAAATCCATCGCCAATGTGGAGGCTAGTCTATAATTTCCCATTTGGTTTTCTTTAATTAATTGTTTCTGATTTTATTCACAATGGTGCATGAAATTTACTCATGATTATTCCCTGATAATTTAAAAGCTGCTATTTCTTCTATCCATTCACCTAGATGACTCCATCTATATCAAATGGGCTCGCAAGGCCAACCCCAGGAGTAAAATTTTTATTCAATCACAATATTATGGCATTGATGTTCCTACTTGGCGAAAGGAGGTTTGGCATAAACATAACTCTACTAGGTTTTCTGATACCGAACTAGAGGGACTCGACGAGTTACAGACAGAACATGAGCTATAAGAATCGCAGCTCACAAAAATACCCAAGAATGGCCACTGCATATGCTACTTGCAACACTCGAGGCAAAAATTACAAACATTCTTTACCAATATGCTCTTTAGAGTTTACAACCCCCCAATACCTCTAGAATCAATTCGTTTCTAATTATCTAAGGATAGATAAAAAGAATATGTATTAACTTAAATATATTCAAGCATACGAAAATACTAAATAATGCTAGATGAAGAGCAGTAAAGCTTAAATGTTCCAATTGATCCTTGCGGTTTAAAAATATAATAAAATACTATATACTGACTTATATATAATTAGAAAAAAAAACTATTTAATGTTATATTAAGAGCAGTAAATCTTAAAATGTCACAATTGATAATTTATTATTTTAAAGTACAATTAAATACTACGTACTAACTTATATACAAGCACAATAAAATAATAAATAATGCTAGATTAAGATAGAAAAGCTGATCATGTTCTAGCTGATTTTGTGTTGGCTTAGAAGTACAGTAAAATACTTCGTATTACCTAATATACAACTAAAATAAAATACTAAATAATGCTAGATTAAGAACAGTAAAGCTTAAAATGTTCCAACTGGTCCTTCACTGGTTTACAAAAAATTGAATAAAACAAAAGGAGATGTATTTGTGCGCATTGAAATCTTTTATTTCATATGACTATTAATAGAGGATTCAGTAAGAAAATGGGTGACTTATTTGTGTAAAAGGAATATTCTTTATTTACAAAGAAAAATAGAATTATGACAATGCAAATTAATTTTACCTTCAAATAAAATGAAATAAAAGCCTCATAATCAAACAATTTTCTGTATAGACAATTAGACTAAAATAAGTTATGATTCACATAATATTATTTCCCAAAGTGATTCACAAAAGCAGAGAAAGAAGATTTGCCTTCCCTTACTAGTAAGAGAAAGGCTTTCAACATTCTTTGTTTTTATAGAAGTACGATTGAATATTAAATTCTTTGAATAACTAAGAGATGTTGGAGCTCTGTGCAGAGGAGAGCAAAGTCCATTCATCCTTTGAATACTTTGTCTTGCCCTTGGATTCAAGCCAAACTCTTAGCTTTGCTTCCATGTCAACAGTTTCATTTAAAATTTCTTTCCTTCTAACTGAACCAAAATAGTTCACAATCTAACGAGAGCGAGCAACTAAGCTAACTGTGTGGACAGCCTCTAGATATGAACCAGGATTCTAAATCAGAAGTAAAAATTATAAACAACAAATCACATCACCATACATTACTTTGATGTACTATAACTTTGTAGAAGGATCAGTTACCCAATGATAGAAGGAGAAGATTATTTCTCTAAGATGACACAGTCATACTTTACCATTTATTACTTATTATTCTAAAATAAATAAATAAAATTCTTACAAGGCATACAATCATGAAAGCACGGTCACCTTCAAGTGAATCCTGCAATATCCTGTCAATTTGCTCTCTCTGAATGGAATTCTTGGTTCATTATTGTTCAAAGCATATATTACATTAGATAAAGCAAATAAACTCTGGTTGATCTTTGCACTTTCTTGAAGTCTAATCCATTTATTGCATGTTCTTCTATTATCTTCATTACCTGAAGAACAGGAGATTTTGATAAACAAGAATGATATTTCTTATAGATATTTAAATCAAATCTCACAAAAAAACTTAAGACCTGTTAAGTCAATAAGATTAAAATTTCTATTAACACTACCATCAAACAACAAGGTAAGAATTCTCTTTTTCTTCCTTCTACCTTACTCGATTTGAATCTTCGTATAATCTTTACCCCATTAATCTTCAGCCGAAATGAGTGCTACAAACTTGATTCATTCTTTGGACAAGAAGATCAGATTAATCTGATCTTTCAGAAGGAGGTTAGCTCAGTGATTCCAGGGATTTTTCATGAGCACAACGCTACAGTCTTCACCTATGGAGAAACAGGTAGTGGGAAAACGTATACCATGCATGGTACAGAGAATGAACTTGGCCTTATTCCCTAAGCCATATCAGTTATCTTGTCTTTAAGCAAGAGTATGAGGAGCTTAGTGGAAATTTCCTATTATGAAATGTATATGGATCGGTGCTACGATCTATTAGAACCCAAAGCGAAGGAGATAATGGCATTGGATGATAAGAATGGCAAGGTTCAGCTCAAGGGACTTTGTTTGGTAAGTGTTTCATGGTTTCATTGTTTTGAGAAATTGAAGAAAAACTTAATCTGTAATTGTTTTTCTCTCTCGACGTTCATAGGTTCATGTGTCCTCCATGGACGAGTTTTGCGAAATTTACTCCATTGGTGTCCAGAGAAGAAAGGTTGCTCATACTGGACTTAATGATGTATCTAGTCGTAGTCACGTTGTTCTTGTTATTGCAGTTCAAAATGGCGGTGTTAATGAAAATTTCAATCTTATTGGCTTAGCCGATCTTAAATTTTTTTGTGAGATTTGATTTAAATATTTATAAGAAATATTATTTCTTGTTTATCAAAACCTCGTGTTCTTCAGATAATGAAGATAATAGAAGAACGTGCAATAAAAGAATCAGAATTCAAGAAAGTGCAAAGATCAACTAGAGTTTATTTACTTTATCTAATATAATATATGCTTTGAACAACAATGAACCAAGAATTCAATTCAGAGAGAGCAAATTGACCAAGATATTGCAAGATTCACTTGGAGGAGACAGTTGTGCTTTCAAGATTGCATGCCTTGTAAAAACTTTATTTATTTATTTTAGAATAATAAATAATAAATAGTAAAGTATGACTATGCCATCTTAGAGAAACAATCTTCTCCTTCTATCATTAGGCAACATATCCTTCTATATAGCTCTAGTACGTGAAAGTAATGTATGGTGATGTGATTTGTTGTTTATAATTTTTTATTTCTGATTCAGAATCATGGTTCATATCAAGAGGCTGTCCACACAGTTAGCTTAGCTACTCGCTCTCGTCAGATTGTGAACTATTTTGGTTCAGTTAGAAGAAAAGAAATTCCAAACGAATCTGTTGACATGGAAGCAAAGCTAAGAGCTTGGCTTAACTCCAAGGGCAAGACAAAAAGTATTCAAAGGATAAATGGATTTTGCTCTCCTCTGCGCAAAACTCCAACATCTCTTAGTTATTCAAAGAATTTAATATTTAATCGTGCTTCTATAAAAGCAAAGAATGTTGAAAGCCTTTCTCTTACTAGTAAGGGAAGGTAAATCTTCTTTCTCTGCTTTTATGGATCACTTTGGGAAATAATATTATGTGAATCATAATTTATTTTAGTCTGATTGTTTATACAAAAAATTGTTTGATTCTGAGGCTTTTATTTCATCTTATGCGAAAGTAACATTCATTTGCATTGTCATAATTCTATTTTTCTTTGTAAATAAAGAATATTCCTTTTACACAAATAAATCACCCATTTTCTTACTGAATCCTCTATCAATAGTCATATGAAATAAAAGATTTCAGTACGCACAAATAAATCTCCTTTTGTTTTATTTAACTTTTTGTAAATCGGTGAATGACCAGTAGAAACATTCTAAGCTTTACTATTCTTAATCTAGCATTACTTAGTATTTTATTTTACTTGTATATTAGTCAGTACAAAGTATTTTAATGTACTTCTAAGCTAATACAGAATCGACTAAAACATGGTCAGCTTTACTATTCTTAATCTAGCACTATTTATTATTTTATTATGCTTGTATAGAAGTCAATACGTAGTATTTAATTATACTTCAAACTAGCAAATTATCAATTGTGACATTCTAAGATTTATTGCTCTTAATCTAACATTAAATAGCCTTTTATTCTAATTATGGGTAAGTCAGTACATAGTATTTTATTGTACTTTTAAACCGCAAGGATCAATTGGAACATTTAAGCTTTACTGCTCTTCATCTAGCATTATTTAATATTTTCGTATGCTTGAATATATTTAAGTTAATACATATTCTTTCTATCTATCCCTAGATAATTAGAAATGGATTGGATTCCAGAGGTATTAGGGGGGTTGTAAACTCTAAAGAGCATATTGGTAAGGGATGTTTGTAGCAGTATTTTATATTATAAATCACAAAATAACAGGCACCAAAAAATGCTTAATCAGAATGCAGCTACTAGAAATAGAGAATAAAAGAAAATGCATATGGCTTTGATGTGAAGACGGTTTGTAGAAGGTTTTAAGCATAAGCTTTTATTCAATCACAAAAGCAAGCCAACACAATATAATTGATGAATCTTCAAAGCCAATTACTATGTTTTGGCATGCAAGTGATGGCCAAATCATGGATTACCAAAGAGAAATTTCACCCAGGATATTCAAAAAGAATATATATTCAAAAAACATGAATCATATAATTTTCTATAAACACCTGTAGACAGTAAAATCTGAATCATTTTGTCACCTCAGAATATTTCATTGAACAAAGAGAACAATCCCATTAACTTTTTAGAACCAAGATTTTCCACTAACCATCACTATCAAAATCAACTAGTGATGCAGTTTTAGAAGTTGTTGAAACTAAACAAATTAAAATAAAAAGTCAAATTGCCCCGACGTTATAATCTAGAGATAGTAGATTCAAGTCACAGAAACAACCTCTCTGCAAATGTAAGGTGTGCGTCCACCTCTCCCAAGATCTTGCATTGGTGGAAGAATAAGATAACTACTGAAAATGCAATTTTGCATAACCATTGTGTTAATAGCTTTGCTTTAATTCAAAATTTCCTCTCCATTTAATTGCTAAACGTTGTCCAACAAAAACAAAAATTAAATCTTCAACTATTTTCTTAGCTTGACAACTAGATATGAGGGAAAAAAATTAAAAAAGTAATATTAACTTCATATCATTGAAGGAATGAATTAACTGCAGATAACAGTCGTTCCAGAACAGGAGAGGTAATCATGGAAGAAATAATACTTCAATAAACAGAGTCAAATAAAAATAAAAGGCATAAAATTATAAACAACACTGGCAAATATGGGTCAACATATGCATCCATGGGGCAATACAATTGTCTTATGTACCCCATAAGAACATATTATCTCTCACAACAATTCCATGCCTTCAACTAATACTCGACATCACCCCATTAACCATTGGAATTAACATTATTTAAGACGACAAACACTTTAAATGAAGATTACAAGATGCTACTCAAATGATTTAGGATAAAATCATCAATGTTTAACTTCCAATAATGAAAATGAAAGCTACTTAATTCTCAAATCTTTTGATCATTACCATCAATTTTCTCTTAAAAGTCCATGTTAGACCGGTCCAGCCGGTCCTACAGGACCGGCCCAGGTGCTAACAGAGGTAGAACCCTCCGCCTCCTGTACGCCCGATTCGACGCCCAAGCAACACAAAACAGTTTAGGAAGGTTTTTTGAGGGAGTTAGGAGGGAAATTTGATTGTATGGATTGTTCAGATATTACCTTTTGAATGGTATGCATTAAATAGTTTGTTTTATTAGGGTTAGAGCATCTTGAATTAGGCTGAAATTTGAGATCTCATAGGTTTTCTTCGGGCTCTAGCGGCGTCTAGAGATTTGGGAGAGATCGATCCTCCTCTCGAATAGAGGATCAATTGTATCTTGTTATTTTCTTCTGTAGTTTATTTTCTTGCAATAAAATTACTGTTTTTCACTGGTTTTCCATTGGAATCGTGGAGATTTCTCGTTGTTTTTGCTCTCTTGATAAGATTTACTTGAAATCTTCAAGTGTTTCCTATCAAATTGGTATCAGAGCAATTCCTGGACCACTGTGAGCTGATTTTTCTAAAAATTCAGCAGCAAATTTTTGGATCTTGCTGAATTTGGATTTAATATCCAGAATTTTTTATGGTGGCCAAGAAAGTTGATGCGTTGGAAGAACGATTTGAAGGGGAAATGAGCCAAATAAAAGCCACGATGGAAGATCGACCCTCGTTCGTAGAAGACAAGGTTTCATCCGTGGAAGAAAAGATGTCGTCAATGAAAGACAAATTCTCCGATCTTCATCTGATAGTGAAGAAGATCTTGGACAATCAAATTCAAACGGCGGCATTGGAGGCAAAGGGACCGATGGGAAGAACTATGAATTCTGATTTTTTCTAGAAGGGAAAGCGATGGAGAAAAATTGGAGGAGAAAGGGGGGAGGTATGTAGAGAGAGGTGGGAATAGAGAACATGGAGTAAGGGGGATTGGTTGCGAGAAAAAAGAGGGCAATTATGGTAGGAGGGGTGCTGAATTTGGAGAAAGGAGGGAAGAAAGTGAAGAGGGGTCTGAAGATGAATATGTAAGGGAAGATCGGGAGACGTGGGGAGAGCAAAGCACTTGGGAAAAAAGAAAGTATGGAGGAATACGAGGAAACGGGGGAGAGCCAAAGGTGAGGAAACTGAAGATGCCAATTTTTGAAGGGGAGGACGCTTATGCATGGATCTACAAGGTGGAGAGGTACTTCATCGTCAATGGGTTGACGGATGAGGAGAAACTGACAGCAGCAGGCCTATGTATAAAGGGGAAAACATTGTCGTGGTTCCAGTGGAGGGACCAAAGAAGACCTATACGGAGCTGGAGAGCATTCAATGACTATTTATTAGAACATTTTCAAACCAACGGGGGAGGGGACTTCTATGAGCAATTTTTTGCACTGGTGCAGGACGGATCAGTGGTAGAATATCGTGAGCGGTTCGAGCACCTAGCCAGTCGGGTGGAGCGATTGTCAGAGACTGCATTGGAGGAAAACTTCATGAAGGGGCTCAAGGTATAGATCAGAGCGTGGCGAAAGTCATGATGCCTCGTGACTTGGGAGAGGCCATGAAGTTGGCAAAGCTGGTGGAAAATCAGAAGAATCTAGAGAAGGGAGCCAGGAGCAGCAATTCAGGAGGCTCTTACAGGACGACGACCACTCTTCTAGCACCCAAGGGGCCTGCATCAGGCAAGATTAATGAGACTCCCAGGGAGAATCCAGCAGGAGGAGAAAGTGGGGGGAACTTCAAAAGACTGACGGAGAGGGAGATGCAGGAGAAGAGGGCGAAGGGACTATGCTTCAGATGTGATGAGAAGTATACTCCGGGGCACAAGTGTAGGGATCGAACTCTTCAGATTCTCACCGTCTGTGATGACGAGAAAACTGAGGAGGGAGGTAAGAGTATAGAGGAGAGAGACAGATGGAAGACAAGCTGCATCTGGACGTGATGGAGGTCTCCCTGAATTCAATGGTGGGATTCACTCTGAATCATACCATGAAGATGAAGGGGGAAATAGCAGAAGGGAGGTGGTGGTGTTGATTGACAGTAGGGCTACCTATAATTTCATCTCCAACCAGGTCGTGGACCAATTGGGGGTGACATTGGTGGATACAGGGTGTTATGGAGTGATGATGGGTACATGGAAGGTGAAGACGGGTCAAGGGATATGTGAGGGAGTAGTGTTGACCATACAGGGGGTTCAGGTGAGGGGGGTTTTCTCCCATTGGAGTTACGGAGCACTGATATCATCCTGGAAATAAAGTGGCTGCAGGGATACCAAGGTCAACTGGGGAGCATTGACAATGGAGCTGATGGTGGAAGGGAGAAGGGTAGTGATCAGGGGAGATGCATGGCTCACCAAAGCCATGATATCACTTAAAACCAATGTAAGAAGCATAGAGGAGGTGGGGGAAGGTTATCTGATGGAACTAAGTAGGCTGGAGGGGATCATAGTGGAGGAAGGTGGGGGCATTCCTCTTTCAGTACAGCCATTGATTTAGTAGTTCAGTGAGGTTTTTCAGCCGCCTCAGAGGTTGCCTCTTCCGCAGGAACACAAGCACGCTATCATCTTGAAGGGAGTAGTTTCACCTCTCAATGCTCATCCATATCATCATCCCCAAATCCAGAAGGATCAGATCGAAAGATTGATTAAGAAGATGCTAGAAGCAGGGATCATTCAACCCAGTATCAGTCCAGTGTTATTGATCAAGTGCTTTAGCAGCAGTTACCTTCGTTCCACCTTAGGGACAAGGTGGCACTTTGGGAGGGGAGTATTGTTAGACCGGTCCTACGGGACCGGCCCAGGCGCTAACAGAGGTGGAACCCTCCGCCTCCCGTACGCCTGATTCGACACAAAGCAACGCAAAACAGTTTAGGAAGGTTTTTTGAGGGAGTTAGGAGGGAAATTTGAATGTAGGGATTGTCTAGAGATTTCCTTTTGGATTGTATGCATTAAATAGTTTATTTTCCTAGGGTTAGGGCATCTCGAATTGGGCTGAAATTTGAGATCTCATGGGTTTTCTTTGGGCTCTAGCGACGTCTAGAGATTTGGGAGAGATCGATCCTCCTCTCGAATAGAGGATCAATTGTATCTTGTTATTTTCTTCCGTAGTTTGTTTTCTTGCAATAAAATTACTATTTTTCACTGGTTTTCCATTGGAATCGTGGAGATTTCTCGTTGTTTTTCACTCTTGATAGGATTTACATGAAATCTTCAAGTGTTTCCTATCATCCAAACATTCCACTATTTCAGACAAAAAAAATTTTAATGCACGCAACAGCACTGAACTTATTGCCTAATAACTAGTGAGAATAAAAACATGGTGTTGAAACAATATATACTACTGCTTTCAAGCATTTTAAACAGCTAATTCAATCACTTGAAACAACAACAACAACAACAACAATAACAAGCCTTTGTCCCACTACGTGGGGTCGGCAACATGAATCCTTTTTCTCCATTGTGTCCGGTTCAAAGTCAAATTCTCGTTTAAATCTAATAGAGAAAGATCATTTCTAATATTTTCTAACCAAGTCTTTTTAGGTCTACCTCTACCTTTCTTAACATAAGTCAAATCTAATACCTCTACTTTCCTAACTGGGTCATCGGAAGGCCGCCGTTTTATGTGACCAAACCATCTAAGGCGACTCTCTCTAATCTTATCCTCCACTGGAGCTACTCCAACCTTTTCACGTATATGCTCATGTCGTATCCTGTCTCTAAGAGTAAATCTACTCATCCACCTAAGCATCCTCATCTCCGCAACACATAACTTAGTATTATGCTTCTATTTTAATGGCCAACATTCTGCACCATAAAGCATTGCAGGTCTCACCACCATCTTATAGAATTTTCCCTTAAGTTTAAGGGGGACTTTTCTATCACACAACAAGCCCGATGCATTCCTCCACTTCAACCATCCAACTTGAATTCTACTGATAACATCCCCATCTATTTCACCATCACTCTGAACAATATATCCAAGATATCTACAACGTGTACTCTTATTAATGACTTGATCGCTCAAAGTCACAATCCCCTCACTAGGTCTATTACTGCTAAAATTACACTCCATATATTCAGTTTTAGATCTACTCAAGCGAAAACCTTTAGACTCTAAGGTTGATCTCCAGACTTCAAGTTTACCTTCAACTCCCTCTTTAGTCTTGTCAACAAGAAGAATATCATCAGCAAAAAGCATACACCAGGGTACATCCTCTTGTAAATGTCTAGTGAGAACATCCATGACTAACGCGAAAAGATATGGGCTTAAAGCTGATCCTTGATGTAATCCAACCGAAATAGGGAAATACTTGGTCAAACCACCTTGTGTTTGAACACAAGTAGTAGCTCCTTCATACATATCTTTAATGATTTGAATATAAGCATTATTAACTCATTTCTTTTCAAGAACTCTCCATAGCACTTCTCTTGGAACTTTATCATATGCTTTCTCTAAATCAATAAATATCATATGTAGATCCTCCTTATTCTCCCTATATTTCTCCATCAAACCTCTCAATAAATGTATGGCTTCCATAGTAGACCTACCAGGCATGAATCCAAATTGATTTTGAGAAACATTAGTATCACGCCGCAGCCTACGCTCCATAACTCGCTCTCATAGTTTTAAAGTGTGACACATTAACTTAATTCCTCTATAATTCGCACAATCTTGTGCATCACCTTTATTCTTATAAATAGGAATCAATACACTCATTCTCCACGCATCTGGCATCTTTTTAGTCTTCAAAATATTATTAAAAAGTTTAGTTAGCCAAGAAATTCCTTCATCTCCTAAGCATTTCCACATCTCTATTGGGATATCATCAGGTCCAACAGCTTTTCCACACTTCATTTTCTTTAAAGCCTCTCTAACTTCGGTTTTACTAATACGCCGATAAAAACAGAAATCTTTATTTTCATTTAGGATGCTAAGGTCACTAAAGTCAATTGTATTCCTACAATCTTCATTAAAAAGTTTATCAAAATATCTCATCCACCTTTGTTGAATATCATCTTCTAAGAAAAGTACTTTTTGATCTTCATCCTTAATACACTTCACTTGAATTAAATCCTTACTACTCCTATCTCTTTGTTTGGCTAGCTTATACATATATCTTTCTCCCTCCTTAGTATCTAATCTATTATATAAATCATTAAAAGCTAAGATCTTTGCATCACATATTGCTTTCTTAGAATCCTTACATGCATCTTTATATCTTTCCCAATTATCAGAATTTTTACATCTAAACCAATTTTTATAACAAATCTTCTTATTTTTTATCTTTTCTTGCACAATTGAATTCCACCACCAGCTATTTTTACTATTAGGGGCTTTTCCCTTTGATACTCCAAACACATCTTTAGCAATATTTTTAATATCACTAGCCACTTTTTCCCACATAACATTAGCATCCTCATGCACAAATAAAATCTTAGAATCTAAAATCTTACTCTCAAAAATATTTTTATTACTATTCTTTAAATGCCCCCATCTAATCCTAGAAAATCGCTTTACTTTATTTTTTATTTTCTGTCCTTTCATCTTAAAGTCTAAAACTAATAAGCGATGTTGGGTACATAAACTTTCACTCGGAATAACTTTACAATCTTTGCAATCTAAACGATCTACTTTTCTTATAAGAAAATAATCAATCTGAGTTTTACTATAACCATTCTTATAAGTGATGAGATGCTCATCTCTTTTCTTAAATAAGGTATTAGCAATTAAAAAATCATAAGCTAAAGAAAAATCTAGTATGGTCTTACCACCTTCATTAGTCATTCCAAACCCATATCAACCATGAATGCTTTTAAAATCATTTACCTCTCTACCAACATGTCCATTTAAATCTCCTCCAATAAAAATTTTTTCTTCGAGAGGTATCTTTTGAATTAATTCTTCTAAATCTTCCCAAAATTTTAATTTTGAACACATATCCAAACCTACTTGAGGAGCATAAGCACTTATAATATTAATAATCTTAGCATCAACAACAATCTTTAAAGCCATAATTCTATCTCCAATTCTATTAATATTTATAACATTATCCTTCAAACTCTTATCTATAATCACGCCTACACTATTTCTAGTACGACTCTTACCTGAATACCAAACTTTAAATCCTAAACTATCAATCTCCTTAGCCTTCTCTCCAACCCATTTAGTTTCCTGAATGCACAAAATATTTATCTTCCTATGAATCATAATATCTATTAATTCCATTAATCTTCCTGTAAGGGAACCTATATTCCAAGTTCCTATCCTAATATTAGTATCATGGACTAGCTTCTTTGCCCACATCCGTCCTTGATGTGGGAACCCTTGCCTATTTAACACTGCACCCGGGCGCCGATGCAGCGGCCCTTGCACACTTTTCACTGTATTCAGGCCATACAGTGCGTCGCTTCCAGGGAACGCCCTAGCATTAATACAATGTATTAAAGGATTCATGTCATGGTTATTCGACAAGTTTTACGCTGGCTGTCGACTACCTAATTCAATCACTTGAAAGCTCAAGAAAAATTGTCTTACATTCCAAATGACAAGAGTCTTACAAAGCTTGGATTGGCATGGTACACACATCATCCATTAAAGTAATAAAAAGTACATAACTTTTATGAAATAAAAATTAACATAGACATCACAATATAAAGAAACTACATTGACCTGCTAATAACTGGTGATAATAGAAACATGATGTTGAAACAATATATACTATTGCATCCAAGCATTTTAAGCAGCTAGTTCAATCACTTGAAAGCTCAAGAGAAATTGTCTTATATTCCAAATGGCAAATGAGTCTTGCGATGTTGGATTGGCCTGTTAACAAACCATCCATTAATAAAATAAATATATATGTTTTATTTTTAAAAAATGTAACTTAGACATCGTAATATAAAGAAACATTGTGAGTAAAGTGAATAGCAAAAAACAACACATTTGAGAAATTCCGACTCTCACTAAACTTTGCATTGGTGAAGCTTCACGCACTGGTTAGAATAGTTACAACCTTCCCAAAAGTTATCCTCGGAGAAAACAATCCGTTAGAAAAAAACCAAGCTCTCAGGAGGATAAAGATATCAAAAGATAAATTATGGAGTAGAAAGATGCTCAAATATAAGTCATTCAGAAAGGAAAAAAACTAGTAAAAAGTTATCACCTTTGCTTTTTCCACTTTTTTTATGCTCCCAGTGGCGTCATTTTTCAGGATCATTCCACGTACAACCGAGCAATTGTGCAGGCCACCACCAACTAGTTTCGCAACTCTCACATTATCCACATTGAAGTTTGCAGGATTCTTTGGACAAACTTGAATGCAGGCCTATCCATATGATAGAATCACCTATTAAATTATCCATGGGTAACAGCCAAATAAATCAGACAATATTGGAGTACAAAGACACTCACATCAGCAATTAGAGAGGATAAAATATCCTCTTGCCCAAACTGTTTGCTAGCAACCGCAGCTTTCATCCTAGAAACAACTTCATCCTTATTCCTGACGTCCATGGTATCTGATCCTTTCTCCACCAATTCATCTAGAATCTCTATTGTCTGAGCAAAAACGAATAATGTATAGAAGACATTAGGATTTAAATAAAAAAAAACATAATTAGTGAGAATCTCATGCTACAAAAAGTAGCGTAGAACCTTATTGATTGCTTTTGTATATCCACTAATAATTTCACTGGGATGCAGTCCCATGCGGATGAGCTCCTCCGCATTTTGCAGGATTTCCCCAGCAAATGATATTGTGAGATTAGCCCCATCTCCAATCTCCTCTTGTTGAGCTTTGCCCGCCAGCACCAATATCTTAGCCGCAGGATGTTGTACTTCAAGCTCATTTACAATTGTGGCAGCATCATTTGTGACAAAGAGCTTGTCAAGATGATTGATTACCATTTTGTTCATGCCTGCACAAAAGAAAATACGTAAAAAATGGAGCATTGCAGTCTTGCAGATAATTATGATGTAATTAATAAGGTGTGGGCTAATCCCATCAATAACAATTATAACTTCTAAGGCTTTTGGAAATTTATAGACATAGATATAGTTAACACACAAATTCACAAAGACTACAGAACTAATAAAACTAAGGCCCAAAATGAGCGTACAATGAGCTGAGTCAAAAGACTTCCCAACATCTCAAAAAGTGTCAAAATTAAATGATACCTTTGGTATAAATCATGTTGCAAAAGTTAGCATGAGGAAGAAAATTACATGACCAGCTTGAACATGCTCTAAAAGAAGCTCACACTTTCTAAAATACATAGAAAAGTAAAATAAATAAAAGTATGGAAAAGAGCTTTTGTAAATTCATGGACAATAATAAGACATTCGTAGAGTGCATCATAATTATTGCCAACAATGACAAGGATAACGCTGAAAACTTTTGAAATTTCATGAATGTGGCTGACAGACAAATTCAAATAGACCTATCATAATAAAACCAAGCCCGAGATTGATGCAAAATGAGCTAAATCAAAAGAGACACTGTCTAACATCACAAAAAGTTTCAAACTTCAATGTTACCTTCAGTACACAACATATTCATAAAATTCGGAAAAGGAAGGCCTTTACAACACTGCATTGAATAAGACTTTAAAGAACCTCACATTTTTCAAACAATGAAAAAAATATGTGCATGAAACTAAAAACAAAAAAAAACATGCCAACATCAACATGCGAGCATTTTCCAGCAGCTCAATAGATGAATAAAAAACAAATAAATACATTTTTAAAATTGAACCAAAAAAGAAAAATTAAAAAAAAACTTCTCCCGACTCTCCAAGCTCCATGCCTACACTATCAATGCATCCATAACCAAGTATCATCAAAAGATACAGGGGCGGAACCCCCATAAGGTCAGGGGGGGAATTGCCCCCCCTCAATTTTTTTTTTTTTAAATTGATTATATGATTTTGTAGTTAATTTGTCTCTTTTCGTTCATTTTTTATCTTTATTATAAGAGTTTTTAGGCAATTGCCCCCCCCTAAAAATTTTAAAATACTACGATCTTTAGGTAATTGCCCCCAGCAAATAGTAAAGAGAATTCATCGTTGAATTCCAAAAGTATCCTTCAAACTAAAATTTGTTCCGGGGGCGCTGCCCCCGGAAACCCCCGCAAGGGCGCTGCCCCTTGACCCCGCGACCTGACCGGGCAGGTCGAAACCCGCCGGGGGGCGCTGCCCCCTTGGACCCCGACATATATGCCTTATAAGTTTGCCCCTCCTGAAAATTAAGGCTAGTTCCGCCCCTGAAACGATACGGCTCGAAATTTCACAAAAATTTTCTTCAAAAAAGTCCCTCGGTTTATAATTAGGGGGTAAACACGCTGAAAGTCCCTTAAGCACGACATCCCAATACCCCTTTCAAAACCAAGATTGCACAATAAATCAATAACAAACGAAACAGTTCCCTTCCGTTCATTTCAATAATCCAACATAAACCAAACTACTCTCTCACGTTAACATGAAAATATGGCTACTTGCAATCTGATACGATAGCAACAAAAAAAAAAACAGATCGCTCATTGCGATGGCTAAGCTCCTACCGTTGGGACCAAGGGAAGTGCGGGTGATCAAAGATAGCTGCTTGCAGGCATCAATGTTCTTGAGCACGGCCTCGTCGAGCCCGGAGAAATGCTTGTGCCCTTCTTTGAGGAGCCCCTGGATTCCGTGAGGTTGCATGAGGAACACCATTTTCGACGGCTCTGGCCTGTGCGTGAAACGCGAAGCTTACAGGAGATTCTCCGGTGGAACGAAATGAGAACCCCGAGCAGACAGTGCGGAGTGTAAAACCCTAGCAACGAACGAACAAAATGACATCAACCGGAGAACGTATGAGCACCGCCTTCAAGGTCCGGTTTAAGCTCTAGCAAGACGATCCACCACAATAAGATCCGGTTTAAGCTTTTTTTATTTGGGAAATTTACGTACATACTATTTTATTTTATATTATTTATATATCTAATATTTAAATTTTTAATATTACATTTTTATTACTCATTTAAAATTTTAACATCAAATATAACTCCTATATTTCATTATCACCACACATACCACTCTATAAACTTTAATATTTCATTCCATGCACCCATTTTTACTCTATGGATGATAGCCATGTAATATTAAAATTTTAGGTGTTAGATATGTAAATAGCATGAAATAAAGCGGTATGTATGTAAAAATCCCTTTTTTTTTGTAAGGGAATTTACATGAATGGATACTATAAAGCATATAAACAATTCACCTTAGTATATGCTTAGATGCTTAGGCTACCAACTAAGAGGTCTTGGGTTCGAGTGTTGTATATGTGATGTGTGGTGAGTCTGCCTTAATTTGCTTAAATGTCCCAAAAAAAAAACTATAATGCATGTTATGTATAAGAACATAAAACATGTGCTGAATAATAAGTTTATAAGTACACATCAATACATATTATGTACATAATGCAAATTATGATCAAATTATGTTCATATTAGTGTCATATGTCATGTAGGGTGTCATATTATAACAATGTAGTCTATTTAACTAATTTCTTCATGCATACCATAATAAAATGCGTCTCTCATCGCACATTTATCATGCAAGTTAGGTGTTCATGTATCAATCACAGCAAATTAGGTATAATATCATATCAATAAAAATAATCAGGTTACATAATACACGAGAGTCGTCAACCACAGCCTATTGGCGCTCAAATCATATCATGTTCATACTTATATCTCTCATTATATATATGGTTCACATCACTGACCCAGTTTTAACAGCAAAATTCATTTTAAATATAAATTATAATAGTCAGCATATTTAATGTGCACATAATGCACATTATATATAGAATAATTAACATTTTAAAACATATACATTTATCTCAACTTATTAACAAAGCACATAAAAAATACATATAAATAATAGATTGCTGGGTTTATAAGAGAACCTAATGTACTAATTTCATCCATTTTATGTTAATATGATGCAACATAAATTTATCAAAACTCTATATTTATTTATATTACTCAAATTAGAATATATGTCACAAAAATAAGAAATATCCAACAAAAATTCAAAATGATCATGCCAATATGTGTAGAATTATTTGAACAATAACATATTGAAAGTTGTATGGTGAAAATTTTAAAAATATTAATATATTATAATTTTTATAATTTATGGCTAAATTAAAAAGAGAAATCACATTTTATACAAAAATAATAATTCTAGCATTTTGTAAAATAAGAATTTTCTTGTTTTAATTGTAAAATTTCTACAAAACCTTTTATACTTAGAAATATGGGCCTCTATAAATTGTTAAAAAAGTTAGTATAAAATAATACATTCTTTATAAAATACTCTATTGAAAATTGCTTGTAAAATGAATTCCAGATAATTCTAAAAAAACTTGCTTGTACCAATACATGTCAAATTTTTGAAAATTGTTAATTAAACAAGTAACCTTCTATTTTTCATACCTAATATATTCATAAAAATCAGGAAAAAATAGTTATAAGTATAGTTCATAGTGCTCTATAAGTTGATAAAATTCTTTATAATTTGGGCTTATAAAGAATTGAGAAAAACAAATTAAATATTGCATGTCAATTTTCAGCTTATAAATTATAATGGGATTTCATTACTATTTCTTGAAAATGTATATAAATTAAAAAACAATAAACTAACATGAGAATATGTTTTATATTGAATATTCACATTAATTAAAATATAAATTCATATAAATGTCTTCAAACCTAACAGACACTTGAGAGCATTAAAGTAAAATTTTGAATTGGAAAGCACTTATAATATATATGACAGCCTATATCTCCACCTATAAAGAGGGACTCAAAGTCTAACAAAAGCGTCTATTTCCCCTAAGAAAACCCCTTTTTAAAAAACTCTAACCTTAAGGCCTATCTCTATGTTATAAAATCGATATTCGCAAGATAACGTATAAGCCATGTTAGAGACTCTTCTTAGGATAAATTCCATTCACATAATCTTGAGTTAGTATGATTGAACATTTCCTTTAACTTTTGATCCTCGAATACTCTCTCTCAAAGTTTTAGGCTTGTAGCATTTCATCCTCCTACAAGCCTAAAACTTCAACATAAATGATACATAGCCAACAATCAACATAACAACTAATTAACTATCATACAACAACTTCACCAATAACTTAAGTGTAGCTCAAGTCATTCAACCCTTTCAATAAGAGTTTTATGATGACCACCTCCACATCTTACAATTTCAATAAATGATGTATCGATGAAATCCTAACATCCATCAATAACATTTTCAATTTCTTCATTGGTCCATCAATGTAACATTTTATTGATTTAGTTGAGGTATAACATACATCAACATCATAAAAATGTTTTCATTATTATTACCATCATTATCAAATTCCTCTTAATTGTTTATGATTGAATAATTGTTGGGCTTCTCATTGGTAGAGATGTAGACATGCTGAGCTTAAGCATGTTTTATCACCATTTGAGCTTGTTTGTTTGTTTTCACTCTAAGAATTCAAGCTATGTTAGAATATATCCAAAATTCCTATTTCACTTTGAGACTTATTAGGCTCACACTCAATGTTACATATTATGTAACTATTAGTTTATCTAAAGATTATTCATACATAAAAATAATATAACAAACCATACTTCATTTATCTTGAAACATACATAACACAAGTAAGGATATAAAGATGCATCAAGCTATTATTTAGTTGAGCATGATCAAACATAACACCGGTTGTGCTTGACATGTTAAGAAAATAATCTTAAAATATGCGGGCAAATATAATTTGATTGACAATAATCAAACACAAACTTCTCAGCAAGAGATATTTAAGTAAAATTGACCTTACGTAAATGTCTTATTATTTTTATAGCTACGTATTTAACATAAAAAACTCATCAATTTCTTAATATAATATTATCTCACACGAAACAAAAAGTGACGAGAAAGTCGCAAGTAGTTCTCAATTGGGAAGTGCATTCATATGAACATCAACATATATAGGTCCCTCATTCACAAAGAAGAGGAGAGAAAGTAATGATGCAATCTCACTAGAAAAAGCTATAGTTGCGACTGACAAATTTACAGTCATAACATGCTTAACTATGTAGAAGAAGAGAGGGAGCTGTGATGAGATATCACTGGAGGAGGCTATCAACTAGATTATGTGATGTGCGTGACAGTTTAGATACACTCAACAACAAAAAATGATTGCAAAAAATTTTTTAAGGCGCTGTACGGGACTATGGATCTATGAGAAGTTAATGATAAAATAAAAAGTGTGATCTTTTGATGTTACTGAAATAAATTGAATATGTTAAGAGTAAATAATAAAATTTGGGTGCTAAATATATAAATAAAATAATTTGGTGCGGTATTTGTTAAAAGTTATTTATGTCTTAAATAAATTGTATCTTAATCGCCCAAAAAAAAAAAAAATGAACGGCTATGATGTTAATAATCAGTTTGTGATCACATGGTTCAAATACGACCGCCGAAATGACTCTCCATACGACTCGACTGGTCTCGGGAAAATTATTAGGTCCGGACGCCAATAGAAACACGCCATGTGGCAAATTTTTTTTATTCTAAAACTTTGTTTTATGTCTTTTCAGCCCGATCGGCCCGACCCAACCCGAAGATGTTTCGAAATTTCGAATACAAAAAATCGCTCACGAAGAGTTTCTACACACAATATTTTCATTTCCATCGGTCGACCTGTTCTTCATTCGTTGGCATTTCCATTCTTGCAAGACATTCTTCCCGGCGGTAGACGACGACGGTTGAGAACTGCATTTTAGAAAAGGTAATGCTGCGCCTTTGTTGCGCTTTCGTTGCTCATAAGTTGCGTTTATGGTGCGCTTTTAAGTTTTATATTTATTGTTAGGATTTAGTGTTGATTTCATATATACTACTTTGTTCAATGTGATCTTAAAACGTTTATGAACCATATCTCAACCTTCTGCAGAAAAGAGGAAACCAGTAAAAAGCGAAAGCTTTAGTTGAGCTTTAGGTGCGCTTTAGGTTTGCTTTAGTTGCGCTTTAATTGCGTTTTAGTTGCGCTTTAGGTGCGCTTTAGGAGCTGCTACAAGCGCAACTAAAGAGTTTTAAATGCGCCTCAAAGCGCAACCAACGAGATTTAGTTGCGCTTCCTTTTTTTTCAGATGCCATATCAAAGGCCAGTAACTTCGCGATGCTATGTTACGACGTTCAGAAAAATTTGCGATGTATTTTTTGATATAAGTGATAATAAAGTTGAGCAAACCTTTCGAAATTTAAAAATTTATCAATTTCTGAAGTTTCCTGCGTTCCAGCAGTGCATACCACTACTATTTGAGATTCTAAAATTTTGGAATGCTAAAGATGAAGGCTTTGTTGTCAATGGTCATTTGCTTAAATTTACTTCTGATGAGGTTTCATTGTTGACAGGTCAGCTTTTGAATAAGGAATTTTTGAGATATTTTTATAGTTTAAATTTACTATATTTGGCTAATTAAACAAATATTTCTGACAGGTTTGCCTAACAGAGGTGAGAAAATAAAATGGAATGTTGATCCATTGACTGGACCTCTCTCAACCGATATAAAAACTGATATCACAAAATTAGATAGATTAACCGATAATGCTACTAAGATAAAGACCTTCATAATATTTTTGTTGTCTAATCTTTTTTTTCACTTAATAACCATAAAATCCCCAGAAGGCTCATATCTATATTAAATAATATAAATGAGTTCTCTTCAATTAATTGGGCTGCATGCATACGGAATTTCATGGTCAATGAATTCAATACAATTCTTGACAAGTTTGTAATGGAAAAACCATTGTGTTACATCAATGATTTTTTTTGCTCCTACTGGTAAGTCTCGTGTACTAAATTTATTTCATTTCATTAAGGTTTTGAATGTTAATTTATAATATTTTATGTGTGTTATTATACATATATGATTTTTGGAACACTTTGCCTGTAATAAACCATCCAATCCAGACTTAAGACCTCAGTTTTTGAGATGGGAGGGGAATACAGACATGTATTATACGTAAGACAGTGCTACAAAGTTATTTAAATTTTTGAAGAATAATGAGATAATTTTCAAGACCTAATTTTAATTGTTTAATTTATTGTTAGAAACTAAAGCGCAACTAAAGCGCTTTAGCTGCACTTTTATGCGCACCTAAAGCGCAACAAACCCTAAACTAAAGCCCAACTAAAGAGCTTTGGCTGCACTTTTATGTGCACCTAAAGCGCAACTAAAGCGCATATATGCGGACCAAGGATCTTGAGTTTAGAAGCTATATATTTGCTCTTTTAGGCGCAACGATAGCGCAACTAAAGCGCAAATAAAACGCAACTATAGCGCAACCTAAACTGATATTAGTTTTATCTTTTATGCAGATTTATCTTATTCTACATAATGTTACAGATGAAGAGGTAGAACAATTAGGGGCTGACTTGAATGCCCTTCGGAACCGGGATATCCGTCCAGATGTGTATCCCATCAAACTTCATTCACCAAAACCCAAAAAAATTCAGACCTCCCCACCTCCCTCTCCCCATTCTCCTCAAGTTGAACCACCTCAAAGCTCTCCTCGACCTCCTGCTGAACCACCTCTTACAACAGAATGGTCTAGTGTACAGAATAAACTTATGGAAGCAATACAGAAAATGTGCAATAGAATTGAAGATAATATGGGAAAAAGAAATGAACTATTTGAATATAATTTGAAAAAACTTCAAGCAACTGTAGATTCTTTGCAGTATAAATTTATCGACCATTTTACCCATTGTAATTATCATCCTATTAAATCCTCTCTATCTTCCTCTTCCTTAAATAACAAATCTGTAAATCCTTCTAAAACTTCTCCACCACCACCACCCCAACCACCCACAACAGAAGAAGCTCCACCACCACCCCAACCACCCACAACAGAAGCAGCTGCACCACCACCCCAACCACCCACAACAGAAGCTGCTCCACCACCACCCCAATAACCCATAATTGAAGCTGCTCCACCACCACCTCCTGCAGAAGATCCTCAAGCGATAGTGAAGTACGAGCCAAAAAAAAAAAAGAACCTGACACATTGGAGAACCCAAAGCCAAAACAGGATGTGATTTCCGTGGAGAAAATAGAGGTATTATCTCGACATGCTGAAATAAACATGGAATATCCCTGCAAGGTTTTCCTTACGTCAGAACAACAAGCATTCATGGATGACTGTTTCAAGAAGTTTAATAAAAAGTAAGTTTTATTATTCTTTACCTGCGGTTTACCTGCGCTTTACCTGCGCTTTACTTGCGCTTTACCTACGCTTTACCTGCACTTTACTTGCGCTTTACCTGCGCTTTACTTGTGCTTTTTGTTTTGCAGGGACGACATTATTTTTTAGTCTGGAAATATAGAAATAAATCGAGGTGATATTAATGACATTTTGACAAATAAGTATTTGGCTGATAACCATGTAGATGCATTTGCTTTTTTATTATCTGAAAAGAGAAGGATTCTACCAAAAGAATTTCAAAACTACATATACATTTCTCCACTGTATAGGGTTAGTAAAATTTACAGTCATCTTATATAGTTTTTTAATAACATTATTTTTGTCTAAGATTCTTTTTATGTTTAATTATTGCAGGCTTATAGAGGTTATAAACAAGATTTTCAAATCTTCATACAGTACATAAATCCGGATTCTGTTAGGGAAAACAAACTTATTGTTCAACATATTTGTTTCCAAGGTCATTGGGTACTAGTTGTAGGAAGGTTAAAAGATAAAGTATGGAAATTATATGATTCCTTACCCAATCCAGAACACAATGCAATTTGTACTGAAGTTGTGAGTTTAAAGCTTGACTTTATAAAACTGTTTTCTTCAATATCACCACACGAGTTTAAACCTTTTTTTTCAGATTAAACAAATTCATGAAGATAAAATAGGAGCCTTTCCAAGCGATATAACAACTTGGAAATTACAAACTGTCCGTGGAGTTCAAACTCAGTCAAACGATTATGACTGCGGAATTTTTGTATGTAAATATATGGAGAGAGAGTCGTACTTCGACAGAAAACGGACTGGGCTTCTTTAAAAGACTGGCAAAAATACATGCCAAAATTTAAGGCTGAACTTGGATATGCACTTTGTCTTACGACAAAGATGTAAAGCTGCATTTTTATAAATTTTGTACATTTGAAAGCTTTTATAGAATCTTCGTGTTGTAAATCTTGTACATATTAATGTTAATAAATATACCTTGTATTGTACATCTTGTAACTTTTACTGTTAATACATAGTTTATGCCTTCGTAACTCTTTAATTGAATTTACTCTCATAAAGTAAAGCGCAACTAAAGCACAAGTAAAGCGCATGTAAAGCACATTGCAGTACATTAAATAAATATCTATTATTAAAATTCAATATTATTACACTGAAAATCCAATATTATTACAACATTATTTTCACTGATCAGTGAATAATTAATATTATTACAATAAAAATTGATTAAATTCCAACTCTGAAGTAATGAAATCCATCATCAATCTGGTGTACTCAACACCTAGCTGGCCTGTTGGGTGGCCTGTCATATATTTCTCACTGAAACATTCAGGCATGCTTAAGAAGTTCATCTGTGTTGAGGAAGGATCTTCCATTATTTTTTCCTCCACCATAGGTTGCTTCTCTGTAAAAAACCACAGCTTTAGTCTTAGTTAAACAAAAAATAAATTTGACAGGTTATTAAAACTTACTTTTAGGCCGCTTCTTCTTTTCCCAATGGCTTTTTAGTCTTGCATTAGATATGCCTTTAGGTCTACGTTTTAGTGGATCTTTCAAATTTACACAGCCACCTTGGGATCTTGCAGCATATTTCTGATTTGTTTTCTTACCACCAAGAATTGAGTATAAGTTTTCAGCCATGTCTTTCATTGAAGCAAGAATAAACTCCTCTGCCTCCTCATTCCCTTGAGCTTCTGTACTCATCTGGTATACAAATCTGCTCACTTGGTTCCTGAATATTAATCCCCTACCACCTTCAAGGTTATTATTTCTTTTAGCATTGGCCAAGTTATCTGAATAAATATCTTTTCGAGCCATTGCTGACCATCGCAGTACTAGGTACTTCTCGGGGATTCTAGCAATATCCAACTGTCTCAAAACCCTCAAACTGTGAGAACACAACAATCCCATGGTAACATACTTATTGCAGGTAAATTGAATGTTACCTGCCGTTGCATCAAAGTTAACCACCCAAGGATGTTGTTATTCCTTAGTCTCTATGTAGTTGACTAGAAACTTTGAAGAATCAGTCGAGACGAAGTCTATGCTCATTCCTCCCACACCCTGTATAAATTCTTCCTCAAAAAATGAATATAGTTTTCTTGAGTAAAACCTTGCAGCTTGCTTTAATATTGAGCTGGTCCTTATCATAGGAACAATTTCAGACTAACTGCATTTGTACTACTCATCATGCTTATTTCGCCGCCAATTCATCAGTACCTTTTCTAACCCAAGAAAACAATCAGTTAATGAACTTGTTGGCTTAGAAATACCATGACACACATTATTAGTACACTCGCTATGCTGCGTGGATAAAATGCCCATGCTAAAATAATCCTTATTAAAAGCTGTTGACCACTTTCTCCTTATCTTATAAAGATCCTGCAACCATTCATGGTTCCTTTATCATTTCAGCCCATTCCTCCTAAAACACTTCCTCAGAATCACACTTCTTTATACACTTGTATAAGAGACCTCTGGCTTTATTATTGCTACTGAAGATAGGTACTTTTGATGGAACCTTCTTGAAGATTGCCATTGGAATAATCTATGACGAGTGTGAGATAAGGTATCTTCTATGGCCCTAGCCATAGCTTGGTCCTGATCAGTGAATATTGTTGTTGGATGTTTAGGGCCCATTATTCATACAAATATTTTAAACAACCATGTAAAACTTTCAATTGTTTCTTCTGACAAAAAAGCAACCCCTAACAAAATGTTCTGCCAATGATTGTTAACACCAACAAATGGTGTACATACAAAATTATACTTGTTGAGCCTGTAGCTAGTATCAAAAATCAACACATCTCCAAAATATTTATAATCTATCCTGCCTCTCCCATCAACCCAGAAAAAATTTAACAATCTATCATGCTCATCAATTTGAACATCCCATGCGAACATGTTGTCATCAACTTGTCGATCTTTAAATAATTGAATCAAAGAATTAGTGTCACCATTTTCAATCCTTGCTCTTTTCTCCTTCTGAATAATATTATAGGCACCCCTCTTAGAGAATCCAATATTCTCATATCCTCCAACTTCCTCTACAAGGTAGGCATATGCGTCAACGGTTGTAATTCCTGCATCTGTCATTGATTTTAGGACGAAAGCTTTTTCCTCAATAACATTCCTACATGATCTTAGAAGGTGTCGATCGGCAGGGCTAGCCAATTCATGGTTGTGGGATTCAATAAATCTTTTGACATGCCAGTAACCATCTTCATCAACAGTAAACCTCACCATAGAAGGACAACCGGTTCGAACATCTGATTTAGTAAATCTCTTTGTTGAATTAAGATTAATACTTCTCTTGAAACCAGCTTTTGAGCAGACAAAGTCCTTCGATTTTATCTTCCTAGAATTTGGATAGAAACTGTGATGATCCTTCCGCACGCTAAAGCCATTATCATGGGCATAAGTACAATAACATTCATATGCTTCTCTCTTGTCTTTATAAACAGCCTGAGATGATAACAAAACATCAGATCAGAAAGTGCAACTAAAGCGCAGGTAAAGCGCAACTAAAGCTCATCTTCTACAGCTTTCCCAAATCTAAAATCAATATTTTTCTTCTTCCTAAAATAACTAATTTTATCGATAAACAACAAGATCTCAGAGTTTATTAACTTTTCCACCTAAACACTAGACTGACTGCACAGCTTTGTTTACTTCTAAGAGCTTGTGCCTCTAATGACCGGAAACCATATAACCTTTTTCTACACAGCTAAACCCCTACAATTTTCTAGCTCGTATTTTCTTCATACAACTTGCGCTGAGATTGAAGGAAAACTTACCGAAATGTTGAAACCTGAGGAAGATCCAGCTAAGTTCACTTCCGATTCATTCATACTTCCGATTTCATGCACCCCTTCCCCCTCTCTCTTCGGTGAGCAATCCATCTCTTCTCTGTAAATTCTTAGCTCGTTTTTTCTTCAAAATCACGGGATTCTAAAATAGTAACATTAGATTGGGTCGGACCGATCGAGCTGAAAGAATAAAATTTTTTTGGCACATGTTGTGTGGATCCGACTGTGATAATCCACAGCTCCGACGAGCCATGGAATCCTAGCTCCCGCGAGGAAATGAGCTCCTATCTGCCCTTCTCCCCTCCTCCTTTTCTCTCATGCAAAGTCCGTACGAGAGCTCCGACGGTCTTATCGCCATGGAATGATTATCATGCTTGCAGATTCTGGCGGAAGAGGAGTTTCGTCTGTGCTTTGGAAGGGAAGCTCGAGGCCTCCTGGATCCAGTTGGATGGGAGCTCGGATGAAGACGGCTGTGGAGGATGGTCCGTCCGGGGATTCGATGCGTCAAATAGAACTGGTTGGGTTTTGATATTTTCCTTTTGGATATCACACGCCTTCAATTGTTGTTGTCGCTTGGAACTGTTCCCTTTGATATCGCTTGCTTGATTTGCAGGGTTATCGAGAGTTATTCTTGCTGGGATTGGGACATCGGCGGTGACAATCTTGTTGGCTGCCTTGGCGTATCGTTCTTGTTTGAGAAAAGGTTGCTTTTGTGCCTTTTTTGGTATGGGGCATTTGTTCATCAGACCAGTAGGAGTGCACTTACATTACTGCGTTGCTTGATGCCTTTTTTTAAAATCACTGAAGCCATACATTGTAACGTGGACAGTGCGAGCAAGAGAGAATGCGGCGAATAAAATTTTAGGCCAGAAGCCCTTCTGTTTATTCTATGCGAGCTACTTGCAGGAAAAAATTGGCGGAAGTTAAGCTTAACATTGCTTAAAATAGGATATGATTATATGAAACATCTCTGTTTGGTTACAAATATAGTACCAGGCAATTTTAATCAGTTTTGGTTACAAATATAGTACCAGGCAATTTTAATCAGTTTTCCTTGCTTCCAACTATCTCCAAAGTGATTAGGGTTTTCATTGAGGCTCCCACACTTTATTTGATATTTATACGGTGTTTTGGATCATGTTGCGAGATTATTCCCATTTGTCACTTCGATTCATGGATCTTTATCATGGGTATTGATCCTCACTTTTTCATTTTTTTCATTATCCTTAGGTTGGTCGAGTTTTAGTTGGCATGCTCACCTATTGTTTGCCACAACTACATATGGTGACATTGACCATATGAGTGTTAGATGGTTTCTACTGTGCAATAAACTAGGTACTATTGTTTGGGTACAACCACAATGATAGAAGCGCCCCTTACACTTTTTTCACAGTCTCTAGAATAGTTGTCCCTTGGGCCTCTAACTAAGTGGCTTGTAATCATTCCTCAAGTCATGATCAATTGCATATTCTTGTGGTTGTGCTACAATAGTTATAAAAAAGAAACCAAAGGTTGATTAGATTGGGTATGCTTTGTCATCCTATTGTGGATCACTTCTGTTATCTCCCAACCTTGTGCGTTTGGGTTCTTGGTCTCTATAGTATTTAAGATTTTTATCAGCAATATTCAAGCCTCCTTGGATCGGGAGTTTTGCTCATTTGAGTTCTTGGTGTATGATTGTTAGCTTGGAATCGAGTAATGTGCTTGAGTTCGCTTTATAGACCTAGATGGTCTTCCTGTTGATGTGATGCAAGGTGTCTTTTTGGATGCCATGTGAATAGTCTCTTGGAGAGGTGGAAAATTGTAACGGGTTGATATTGTCATCCACAAATACATAGCTGGACATTTGATGCATTGCAGAAAAATATAGCTAACAGAGCATGCTCTTCAATTTAAGATTCTACTGTTAGCATGTTTTTGAATAATTAATGGATCTAGAAAGAAATTGTATCACATTGAAATTCTTTCATTGAAAGACATTTTGTATACAGCTGTTGATATCTTGTGGCTTCATTCTCTTAATGATTGTCATGCTGTTGACCCTTGACCTCTTGTTGAAGTGGAAGAGCTACTGCTGTTTTTTCGTTTGCAGTAGTGAATATGCTATCATTTATTCATAGGAAGAGCAGTTAGATCAACGGCCCAGGAAAGATTTGTTGAGGATATGCTTGAATACAAAATTGTTGGAAGGCAATATTAATGATGTAGAACTACGTGCTTAAAATGAATGAAATAAGACTATTGCACGATTTCTTGTTTAGAACATTAATGATACAATCATTAGCCATTGAAGCGATAATATAAAACAAGAGAGGGGCACCTACGCTTAGGCCAAACAACTTGTTAAACACTTGGAAGATCAAATTAATCTAGAAAAGTAACAACATGGAAGTAAAAGCTTTCAACCAAAAATCCCTAATCTAACAATAAGATTAGAAACATGAGAGGTTAACTCCAACCCTACGTTTACTAGGCTTAGCAGAAATAGATGAACGAGATCGTCATGAATCAATTCAAATCACAAGAGTTAGCTAATCGACGAAAACACATGAGTAGGAGGATGAAGAAAACCTTTGCTCGACGTAGACAAGGCCGGAATCTTGCTACGAGTTAGCCATCCATACAAGAAGGGCTGTTTTGGCTCTACTAGAATGTTGAGTGGCAATGGGAGAATCCTCTGGATGTTGGACAGCAGTTGGAGAGCCTTTAGGTAGTGCCACAATGAAGGAAAACTTGCTGGAAATGGTGGACAGCCAGCTGTTCCTTGCTGGACAGCAGATTGAGTTGAATCCGGGTGGTAGGATGGTTTGATGCAGAAATTTCTGGCAGCAGTTGGGAAACAAGGAAGCCTGAAGTTGGAAGGGTTTGGAGGAGGATTGGGAAGAAGGAAACAGCCCAGGCGTATAGGGAAGGAAGTGGGAACGTGAGGGAAGAAATTGGAATTCTTTCCAAGTGAGGGAGGAAGGGTTTTTGGAAAGAATTAGGGAGGTGGGGGCTTGGGGGAATTTCGGCTGAAGGAGGTGGAGGGGAGTTTGAATTCTTTCCAAGGTGGGGAGGTGGCTTTTAGGAAACAATTCCTAATTCCCTCCTATAGGGGCCGGCGGCATTAATAGACTAGGAGATGATTGAGGGGGAGATTTGGGGTTTCTTAATTTGGGTTTAGGGGATTTGGAAAGATTTTATTTAATCCTTTTGAATTTTAAATTCAAATAGGATTAAATTAGGTAACTTTCCTAAAATAAATTTAGTAATTTAGGAAAGTACTAAAATTTTGAATTCAAATTAAATTCAAATTTCAAATGCCTTCCACATATACATCAAAGTATTTTAGGAAACCAAATTAGAGGGAGGGAGATGGGAGGGGCCGGCGGCTTGTGAGGGTGGGAGGGGAATTGGGTGGCCGGCGGGTGGGGGAGGAGAGAGAGTTGGTCGGTGGGGGAAGAGGGAAGGGGAAAGGAAGATAAAATATTAACTAACCACGAATCCGGACTCTTCCAAGATTGGTGGGTGATCCAATTCCCTCTCCAAGGGATCTCTCTCCAAGCTCTCAAGCTCTCATGCTCAAAAACAAAGTGCAGGAAATATTTTGTAATAATCATTCATTACCTGAAAAGAGAACAATGGGCTCATATATAGCCTCATACAATGACTCAAGAAAGTAAAAGACAGTAACGCCCTCAGGGCTTACAAACAACCTCCCTTAAGTAAGGGGTAAAATAGAAAATACTAAAAGCAAATACATCATGACATAATAATAGAGGAAATAAATAATACAACTCAAAAACAACTCAGAAATATATCGGCTCAATCGTGGCCGTAGATCGACGGCCACATCTCTGATAGACCTTCCATATTCTGATGTCCCCATCAATTAATATGTTAGAATTTATTCTTTGCAGGTTTGATTGTAATATTTCAATTGAGAGATTGCAGGAAAAAAAACATTAACCTTTATCTAAATATTCTAAATTGAATTAATGAAGTTTTGAATGTATTTTGATTATTTGATTCGGATGATCTTTTGGGATGTTTTTGTCGTCTGAGAAAATAAATCCTAAGAATTTATTTGAGGTGTTACATGAACATTAAGAGGATTTGTAATTTATTCTAAATGCAGCTTTCTACCGCAACAATTTGGAATATGGTTGATAATTGCCATGAAACTTAATTTGTGCTATGCCTTCTCTTTTGGAAGTATGTTATAGCAACCTTTTATATTTTGTGAGCAATGCAACACAAACATTTTTCTTATTTTATGCATTGAATTAGTTATGGTGACAACGGAGCTTTTGGTTTTAGCTTTATTTTCTTTTCTTAAAAAATTAGGTTAAAAAAAGGTTTTCCTTGAGGTATCATGTCTATACCTTTTGTTGTATAATGGGTATTCATACCGTTATAGATTTAATTCATGCTTAGTAACGAACATTTGCAGATTTCACATTCAAATAAGTGGTTCTTTCGATATTTCTTTGCCTTCGGGGATTTCAAAAGATATCCTTTATTTTCTGTTTGTTTTAATATGTATTTATACTAATGTCGATTTAATTAATACTTGTTAATAACTTTTGCAGGATTTAGACTCAAATTCGGTGCTCCATTAGGCATATTTCATAATCCTTTGGTGCCCTCTGCGATTTCAGAAGGAGCTGCCAACATTACAGAATCAGTTACACCAATTATTGATGTGGATCCAGTTGAAAGTATAGAATACAAATCTGGTCTTTTGAAGCATGAGAACAAAGTACCTGGTATGCATTTTGTTAACAATCTTATTTTATCACAGAGTAAAGTATCTCACTAGACTGACCTTTGGCTCCATTACCATTAGGGGCGTGAATGGGAATTTGAACTGTGTATGCCTTTGATGGGTTCGTACGTTTCATTTATTGTCAAGACAAACATGAGCAATGATCAAAGTTGTTAAAGTTCAAGAAATCTGGTTCAAGCTCGAATCTGTTATTATCATATTGAATACAAGCTAAGCATGAATAAGAAGTCAAATTATATTCAAAGAATAATAAGTCAAGTTAATAACCATTAAATGCATCCAAAAGCTTCTTAAATAATGGTTTTGATGGTGTGAGAAAATATTTCCAATTTTCATTGCTTTGAATCATTGAGCATCATAGATAATACACATTCTCCATGATTTTGTGCCATATTTTATGATTTTCGAAGGTGAAACATATAGCAAAAAGTTCTCTCTCTCTCTCTCTCTCTCTCTCTCTCTCTATATATATATATATATATATGTATGTATGTATGTACGTACGTATATATCCATCTATCTTAGGAGGAGGATTCAACTATTTTGATTTCACTTTAATGACTTTCCATGAAGATAAAAAATGTTCATTCTTTTTAGCATTAATAAAATTAGTTATATACACGTTTTCAATAATACAAAGTTCATTTGAATATTAAAACATTGATATTTTCTCAATGGATGGCACAAATAATGATACAGAAGGGTCGTTTGGAAGAAATTTTGAGATCACATTATTGGGTAGGAAGATCAAGTCATCAGGAGTTTACATGCGAAGGCATGTTGCTAATCAGACATCATAGGAGAGAGATCAAGGTCCTGAAAGTCAGGCCATTGTATCAAAATCTAGATTACCCTAGGATAAGGATGTGTTTTGAATTTTAAACTTATTGTGCATAAATTTGTATTTTGAATATCAAAATTTAGATAAAGTTTTCTTCATTTTTTGTAGTTAATATAGGAAGGATAAGATTATTCTTATTTTAAGTATGATATTCCTTGTAAATTGTGAAGTTAGTTTTGGGGAAGGTATGATTAGATTCAAATTAATTCTTGTTGCAAATTGCCTTGATTCCTGCAACTAAAGTAATCCATAATTTTCCCAATACTTCGCAACTGTTGCAGGGCATGATACTGTAGCAAGTTATTGTGGTAGGCCACAATTTGTAGAAAGTCACTACAACAGACAACGAGTATTGCTCTACGATGGTTTTTAGCGGACAATTAAACCTTGCTAGTTGTTGGAGGAACAATGGGTTTCGAGAGTAGATCGATTCTTGCGAATGAGGAAGAAAATAGCATTGCTTGCTGAATTTGAAGGAAACATAAGGGGGAAAATCCAAATTTATTCATAGTTCCTTTGGGAACCTTGCCTTTCATCATAAACAAACTTTCTATTGGTTTCAAAAGTCTTTTGCACATTTAGCTATATATCATAATTTGACAGTAGAGCAAAGTTTCATCCCATAGGAAATATCATGGTAAGATTAAGGGCTTGAAAAGAAATAAATGAAACCATGTAGAGAGAATTCAAGCACTGGAGGAGTTTCAAAGGAACAAGCCCCCATGATTAAGGATAATTAACAAACTCTCAATATTTAACTTGTAGTAGCAACATTTTAATTTGATAAAAATCAAATACATCATTGTTGGCTTAGAGCGAATGGTGAGGTAATGACGATGTACCCAATAAAATTCTCATGATTTAGTCATTTTGTATTATTATGGACTATGTTCTATGTAATCAACAAAGATAGTCGACCCTCTCGAACTAAGAATTATTGTCAAGAATCATATATTACATCGTCTGAGAGGACATTGTTGACTTAGGATGAATGTTTACGTAAGGGGCCAATTTTAAGTTGACATTGACTAACCGAGGGCTTTACGCCGTATTGTATGCATTTTATGAATCACAACTCATACATTGAGCCATTGGTGAATATTTGGGCTTTGGCTTTAACTTTAATATGTTGATGCCATTTTGCGGCAAATCACCCATTCAGAGGACACATGCCATGTTCCTACTTGCGTGCTTGAAATCCTTGAGAGTGATCTTATGGATACACTTGATATGACATGAGCTGCGGTCAAAATTAAGTTTGTCATCTTTAGTAGATCAATGTGGAGGATGGATGGTTTGGTGGCTGCTCTAAGCTTTGAGTGGCCGCTTATTGCTTGGTCATTTTGGATTTTGTAGATTTTTTCAATTTTATATTTTGTATGAGAGACCTAGATTTAGTGGAGTTCTCTGTGATTGTAAGGTCATTTTGAATACATCATTGCTAAGATTTGAGCCTAAAGTAATTTGTTTTGGGATTTGCGAGCATTTTTTATAATAGGATCCAACAATTTAGATTTTCTGTTAATAAGGCCATCTAAATTTCTTCAAAATAATTGTTTTTCTAGTAAAGAATTTGTTTTTGATAGTATTGATTTATTCAGTTGTAATGTGCTGCAAAAAAGCCCTTCATGGGGTATGGATCTTGCTTGAAGTATATGTTTTTATAGTTAAGAACTTAATTTTGATAGAATAGACTAATCTGGTTATAATGTGTGGCATCATAGGTGTAATTAGTATAATTGTAATTTGATACTTTGAATCTTTTAAACTTTGCCTCTTTTCTTGCAAAGGATCAGGCCATGGGTTTATATATCATTTAAGTTTTTTAAGCATACATGAAGTCCTTGTCGATTGCACCCCCGTATGTAAAAGGATTGGATCAAATAAGCTGAAACTTGTGGTTATGCTTTTGCAGTTGAAATGACCTCAAGAGTTTTAAACTTTCCATTTTTTGAAGTGATTTTTTTTTGTACGAGGCCTTGAGTGCCTGATGGGGACATCAGAGCTTGGAGAGTTTATCACCATAGATGTCGGAGATCTACGGCCTTGATTGAGTTTTTATATTTTTAGTTTTCATGTGTTGTAGGAGATTTATGTGGTGTTATTTATTTTATTACAGTTTTACCCTCACTTGAGGGAATTTTTGTGTTGTTTGGCCAAGGACCTTCTTGTCTTTTGTTCCTTTCATGTTTTTGGTGCCTATATATATAGCCCATTGTTCTCTTGTATGGATCATGAATATTTTGATATAAATTTCTGGTTATATGCTTTCTCTTCTCTTGGTAAGTTGAGTTTGTGTGTGAAGTCCTTTGGAAAAAGTTAAAGAAATACACAACAGCGTATGAACTCTTGGTTGATGTCGTCTTCCCTCTTTATCTCTTTTTCTCTCCTTCCCTAGTCGCCCAAACAACCCCCCAGCTGCAGTAACCTGCTGCCCTCAACCAACAACCACCTCTCTCTCTTCCTCTCTATCCGCCTCCACCTTCTCCCCAACACCCTTGACCCTTGGGCTTCCCAAATTCTAAAATTAATTCACATTAGTTGAGCATTTATCTCAATTAATTGTGACCTTTTGAGATCCGCATCCACTTTAGCTTTTTCCCTTCCCAAGTAACCCACATCAGCTCTTTTTCTTCCCCAAGCAGCCAACCCCACCTCTTCACCTCCCAAGTTGACTTTTCCCTTTTCCAAGCCAACTAATTCCCTTCCCAAGCAAGCCACATCAGCCCTCTCTCTTCCCCAAGCAACCAACCCCACCTCTTCACCTCCCAAGCTAATTTTTTCCTTTTCTAAGCCAACTAATTCCCTTCCCAAGCAAACCACATCAGCCCTTTCTCTTCCCCAAGCAACCAGCCCCCACCTCTTCACTTCCCAAGCTGACTTCTTCCTTTCCAAGCCATTAAAATAAGCCAAATCATATCTCCCCTCCTCCTCCCCATGCAGTCGGCCTAGTTCACCCCTCCAAACTAAAACCGTGAACTCTCCGCTTCGAAATCCTCATATAGCTGAAACTTTATTTTCCCTCCTCACTATTCTACCTCTCAAAGGAAACTTAGCTTCTACTAATGCAACAAGGACATTGATTCAACAAAGAGCAAAGATTTCAGGGGCAAGCCAAGGAGGAACTAGCCGTCATTTCATCAAGGACTCCATTCCCCCCATTCATGAGCTAAGTATCAAACCCTCCCCTTGTTCTCCATCTAACTAAATATTGGTCTTCTCATTTCATCTATAGTAGCATTATCTCATATATGTTAATTAATCCGTCAAGTTCTACTTAAATTTGAGCGAACATAAACTCTAACGACTAGTCCCTTAATTAAATAAGGGACTTGTGCCAATCCATGTTAGCTAGTCTAAATTGATTCACCTTTGTTATTGTTTAGCCTTTACTTGTTAGTTTCTTGCTTCACATGATCTAATAGTTCAAATTTTCTTACTGTTCTTAATGTTGTATGAAGTTTATTCTGCTGTCTTTGATGTTATCTTAGCATAAATCTTTATTTGCATGACTTATTTCGCTTAGTCCTGCATGATGGCCTTATGCAAATGTAAGACAATAGTTTTAGGGAGCTTCACGATTGAGTATCTAAATACCATTATATTATGATGCAATTTATTTGATTAGGTCACGAGGGGAAATTTAAATTCATTCTTTTTTCATGATTATTTTCAGGTTATTGTGTAAATGTTTGTTGGGGGGAGATGTATTGTCGACTCCAGTCATTGTGATGTAGAGGATTGAACTAGAAAGAGAACTTTAACCTTGCCCTATTGGCGGATGAGTTGTGGAATTTCTCTTACAACTTTCAAAATTTTTAGAGTTAGGGGCATATGCCTTGTCGATTTTAGCCTTATGTCATGGACGATTAAGCTTGAAAAGTGAGATTTATTATTTTGCCTCTTAGGTAATACAACCCACTCAAGTATGTACACACAACTAAATGAATTTGGGTTTGGATTTTAAGGCAAGATTGCGCTTTTTCTATAATGATACATATGTTTTTTAGTACAGTTGCCTGCTTTTGATGCAAGATAATATGAGCCTAAATTTTTTGATAGAGTGTGCACAAATTTCATTTATAGTTTATCTGATAGCATTTTGTCCGATATTACATCTTTCAAGAGCATGTTTACTAACTTAGTTTTGTTTGTTTGTGGATCTGATTGCAAGTATTGCAACAAAACTTTGTTGAGCACTTAAAGTATTGTTAGCTCGCTTGCATTCAATATTTGCATGTGTCAAGATAGGCTCCATAGGGATTATATTTCACCTATAATTAGAGGCACTGTGTTGGTCATTTGCTCAGTTAATTTCACTTCAGAGAGTTGGAGAAAGTTTCAGAGTCATCAAGAAGTCTCTGCTTGTACTCTTAAGGCAATGTTTTAAAAGAAATAAATGCATGGCCCTCATTGGACCAAAGGTTACAATAAATGAGCGTTCTGCCCTTTTTTGCTTTTGTTTTTATATTGAAATATAGTTAGTATTTTGACTAATTTTAACTTTTAATGAAGGAGAGTCTCAAATTAGCATGAGCCTAGCTGATTCAAATTTATGACATAGCCTGAGTAAACTAGTATATTAATAATAGCCTTCACTTAAGGATATATCATATCCATTACATACATGTCCATTGGTGTATCCTTCTTGTATTTGATACTTGACTACTAAAAATGCTTATGTTGAGAGGTCTAGTATGCTTAGACATGTTTAGTGGTAGCCCAAATCTAGACAGGACGTAAGTCCAGTTTGGTATTTTGATTTCGATTGTTGAAAAAGCTAGTTTCTTTCTTCTTATAGGCATCTTTCATTGATGTGAAAAAGTAAGCCTTACATTCCTTTTTCGAGCGCATAGAGTTTAGGGATCTATATTTCTTTTTTTGGCTCACAATCTATTAGATATTTTTGGACGGCACAATTCATTGTTGTTGATAAATAGCTTTATGTTGGATTGGGTTCACTTTCTTCTTAGTTAAGTAGACTAAATGTCTGATAATCTGGGTTGATGGATCCATGAAATTCTAATCGGATTGCGTTTTCTTTTTTCTTGGGATTCCTTACTTGCACCTTTGCTCCTTTTGGGCCCCATCATCCTTGATTTTAATTTAGATTTTATCTCGTGTAAACCCATATTAAATAAATTTGGAATGAAAGCATAATTCCTCATTCCTCAAGCTAGTGTTTCTTAAATAAGGATGTAATTAAACACACATGATTGCTCCTTTTTTAATCCAATAATAAAATAGATAAAGTCAGTCTGAATTTCATATTTCATTCAGGGGAAATTTAAATTTTCCTGGTTAATGTTTTACCAAGTAGTGTAAAATCTTGGTTGTTAGGCCTAAGTACTAATTTGGAATACCAAAAAGAAAACTTCTACTTGTATTTGACACATCTGTTATATTCTTAATGCAACCTGGCCTTTTTATGTGACTAAAATGCTCCTGTGTGATTTGGTTTGTTGAGCTACGTTCAATATTAACAAAAGAATTTTTTTCTTCAAAATTGATATTATTTTTTACCCTCTTTTTTTTTTCATATTACTTTTGTCTTTAAAATCTAAATGTTAGTTTTTTATGTGTTTGCTTCTGAAGAAAATAAACGCATTGTTGTCCCTGTTCCTGCTGATCCAACTCAACTGGAAGCTTTACATGTCCTTAAAATGTTAAAGGTATTCTTATGAGACATTCTTTTATCTTCTTTTAATGTTTGATGTTTGCCTGCTGAATTATGTAAATGCTTCATTGTTCAGAAAAAAAAGTTTATTTATTCATAACAATCGTTAGACTAATTATGGCTTATTGGAATTTTTTTCTTGTCCTTTATAAATCTTCTTTAGGAATTTTTGTTAGAAAATAATTCTGGGGGTTTGCCTACAAAAATTAAACATTTGCATTATCTAAATCATCATTATCATCTTCATTAGTCTTCTATCAATTATTTCCTTTTTATTCTCAATCCATTCTTGTTTAGTTTTGTTATAGATAGTGCTAATTACTGTTTAGGCAAGCTTTTATGACAACTTCATCCCAATTTCATTTGGCAAATTTCTTTCCTTTTCCTTCACATAAATACTAAATTCTCTTTGCCAGCGTAGCTTGCTCTCCATTGAACATGCCAAGCACTATGGGCATGTCTGTTTTTTGTTCTTATAAATGAGGATAACAAATGTTTGGTTAGTATTTTGTTTCTTATTTTTTTTGTTTTTAAAGATCAATCAAGATGCTTTTAAAAACGTTTAAAATTGACTTAAGGTTTTTTTTTATTATCTTCAAAACATGAATTCTCAACCACTTGATCTCCCTCTCCACACCGGCTAGCCCCGCACCCGCTAGTATTCAACCCCACATCCACCGTCAGCCAAGCCCGCACCCACTGATATTCAACCCCGCGTACACCGTTAGCCAAGCCCGCATCTCTCATTTGCCAGCATCATGCATGCAGCTGGCCAAACTTGCACTAAATCAATTTGTGTCTCCTTCTCGTGCACTAACACTTTTTGCCGCGACATCACTACTCTCTTCCTAACTACAAAATATATTGACTTATGTGATATTCAGTAAAAATAAAAATAACCTATATTTAAGATATAAGACATATTTATTTTATACCAAAACATAAATGAAAAAGGAAAAAAAAAAAAGAAAAATTGAAAATAAAAGTGGTTGCAAATGCCCCAGAAGTCTTTTAATTTAATCCTCATTACATGTTATTCCAGTAGTTTCTCTAATATGAAATTTCTCATTTGTCATTCATAATTTTACTTTATTTTCGCCACACTCAACTTATTTGTTAGTGATTTTGTGGCTCAACACTTCGATGCACCCAATAGATAGTCTAATTATAAATTTTTATAAAGTTTTATATTTAATTATCTATGATCTCCTCTTTTGTATGCGAATCTAGAGTTTTTATTTTGTTTTTCATTTTGAACACCTAATCTTAATTTTAGAAGTTGTACTATTATCTATATGCCTATTTGAATTAACTTAATATCTATCATGCACACATGAATGCATGCACACTCATGTAAAAATTTTTGTTGCATGCATGCACATTTACCTGTACACTTGCATTAACTTGTTTGCATGTTATACTGTTGGTTGGTACTTTCCTACTGATGGTGATGGTGATTGCCACTGGTTGCACTAATGATGGCATGGATGCATGATTGCACATCCTCACTTGCATGCGCACACTCATTGATGCATGCATGCAAGTATGCGACCAATGATGCCACTTGTCAAATATTAATAGCGGCCTTTACTGGTCATTGACATCTATTGCGGGATGTCTGTAGGGCATCACCGGACATTGAAGTCGAACGTGTTGGTTTGATTTTTTATAATTTGATTTATGTTTGATAGCTAATTTATATTGTCTAGTTTGATTTATTAATGTAGGGAATTAATCAATTTAAACTGTGAAATTAGTTTATTTGAAAATCCTTGCGAAAATATGAGCAAATAATTTTAAACAAACCAGTGGGTTCTTCCGTCATCGCAATTTAAGCCATAAAACGTACACCCCTGATGAAAGAAGTGGAACTGCATATTCTTTTTGATTATTGATTTTGGATAACTCTTTTATGGTACTCAGATCATTGACTATGATGCCAGCGCTGATGATTTATGCACCAGAAGGGAGTATGCAAGGTGGCTTGTTAAAGCAAACTGCATGCTTGAAAGGTATGAAGTAAATTTATTATCTATGAATTTTTATGGGTAACAAAGTTCTTTGGACTTTATTATAAATTCTTTCCAAATTTCCATATTTTCATGTACGTAAGATAGCAAGTGGTGCATGTGGTTACATGAAGGTTATACATAAAAAAAGTACTAATGACTACTATTGTTGGGTATGTGGCCTCAGCATGCGAAGATTGGGCATTTGATTAAAGAGCATTATAGCTCTTCCCGGAGTTACTTTCGACCTTAGTAGATTTATATGGTGTATGTTTCATTACAGGAAAACCAAACATAGGATAGTTCCAACGAATTTGATTGCTGGTTCAGTTTCCCCAGCATTTGATGATGTCAACGTCAATGACTCAGATTTTTGGTGCATTCAAGGTGAGTTGAGTAGCTGGATATTCTATTTAACTTCAATTTGGTCATATCCATGTTTATCTGATATAGCTTGTGTCAAAAGCGCTTGGAGAAGCTGGCATTGTTTCTAGCAGACTTTCTTCATCGAACCCCTCAAGTTTGTCAGATATTGAGAAATCAAATGAGGAAGAAAGATTTTACTTTTTCCCCAACAAGTACTTATTCTGAAGCATGCTATTTTTCACTTAAGGATTTTTAAATTAAGGAGATATTTGACTGCAGTGATGCTTATTTTTTTATTATTTCATTTCAGCTTCATATCACGCTTAGATCTGGTAAATTGGAGAGCTGTACTAGAATATTCAATCTCTTCTAACTTGAAGGAGAAGGTACAAGATGTTCACCTTTTCTTTTTGGTTCCTGACAAATCTAACAATGTTCTTCCATCTAATATATTCTAACTCTTTTTAAATGAAAAGGAAGGCCTAGTAAATTTGCTTTATGTGATTAGAATTTGATTTGTCATAGTATTTCTAAAGCTTGACTTTTTGCAGTCCAGATATCAAGGACCAAGCCACCTTTGTCGGATTTGAGTGCTCGTAACCTGGAACCACAACTGGTGATGGACTTACTATCTGGTGATGGGAGCATAGTTACAAGAACCTTTGGTATTGACTTTTTCTAGTTAGTAAATTCATAATGTGGCTTCCTTTTTTCCTGACTTAACTTTTTATTGATTATGGCAACAACTGCAGATTATTGTAAGTGCAGCACACTGAATTTGATGGATTAATAAATTATAATTTATTTATATTTCAAGCCCCAAATACATTTTTTATTGTAGCCAATTTTACCTATCTTTTTGTAGTCTTATTAATATTATAAACGACTGGAAACTATTGTGAATGTTGATACTTTGGAAGAAGCTGAGAAAGAATATAAAAACTAATGATTTGCTTGACTTTAGCTGCTTCAATGGGAGCTTAACCTGAGTCTCTGGCATATTTAGTTATCGTAATACATGTTCAGCGAGGCTTATTTTTATCAATTATTTATGTTTTTTTGTGAGTTCGATATTTTCATATTGAATAATTGGTACTAAATGCACTGATGCACTTTAAAATCTTTGGCCAGAACCCCATGGATAGATTTAGATTTAGCTAAGGTGCTTTTTGGGGCAGTACCTACTAGACAATTTATCATTTTTAGACAATTTTAAGCTTCATGTTGAGCTTGTCTTTGCAAATCTATTGATCATCTCTGTTATCCTTTTCCAATTAATTAGCCTCGGTTTTATAAATACTCTTTTTTTTTTTATTGAATGAGTTGCTAAACAAACATATGCTTAAAAATATTTTTGAACAATTCCATCCATGTTATCAGAGGTCTACTACTTCTTGTTTCATAATCTTTGAAATTAATTTTATTTGTCATGAAATGATCCATGTTATGCTCTTAATTGCATTTGTTCGAATCTTTTGAGTCTATTTTTTCACTATGTTATCTTCCATCAATGCAACACCCTCCATCTCTCTAAAATAACCATCTCTCTCTCTCTCTCTCTCTCTCTCTCTCTCTCTCTCTCTCTCTCTCTCTGTGTGTATATATATATATATATATGTTTTGCCCCACCTATATCTTAATATTCGCATTTTCATCATGCTAAAGTTGCTATCATCGCTTTTTTACTATCTGACACGCCAATCTATATTACATAGCCAGCATATTTGCAATATTATAAAATTCACCTTTAAGTCTCTATATAATCTCTTAGTGCATAATATGGCATGCCATTTATCCATTTTAACCTTCAATTTTTACGCTATGTTAAAGCAATCTTTGTCTTAAGCCTCTCTTCATTGTTTGTTAACATCATATGGAAGTGTATATAGACTACAAAGACTTAAGAAACGTTGCCCTTATCTTCTACTAAAGTTTTGGTGCTCATTCTTTTGCCTTTTTTTTTTTGTTTGGCATTTTACAGGTAATATTAGACGCCTGCAACCCGACAAACCTGTCACAAAGGCACAAGCAGCTGTTGCACTAACTGGTGGTAGAATGGCTGATGCAATTCGTGACGAACTTTCTAGACTGGAAGCAGAAGAGCTATCAAGATTAGCTGAAATGGAAGAAATCAGACTTGAGTTGATTCACAGTGGGGTAATAAAAAAACACTGGGAGGAGAAACTGAGTGAAGAGAAAATACTTACACTTCAGGTTGAAAGGGATCTAGAAAGTGCATTGTTTGACTTGGAGATTGAGAAAACAGCTGAAGATGACAGACTGGATGATTACATGAAAGCGAAAACAGCTTTAGAATGCGAGCGACAATTATTATCCAGTCTCAAGAAAGAAGTTGATGAAATGAACCAGAAGCTTGACAATGAAAGAGTGAGTTTTATGGCTGAGAAGCAGAATCTGGAGAGCCAGCTGAAAGATTTACAGGAAGGGAAAGATGCTGTCTTTGAAGCCAGATCAGCATTGGAAGCTGAGAAAGAGGCCGTTCAAATGCTTAGGTGAGTAAATTATATTTTCTTCCTGTTCTTCCTGTTCTAAGAATTTGGTAGAACTAGTAGTGGCTTCAATTCTTTCGTACAGTCCTTTGAGAATTTTCTTTGAGCATGCTTTGGACTTGGCTTTGTTTGGAATGTGATGGTTTACTCCTTAACTTTTAGGGATATTTAGGCACATAACACTAACATTTTTGTATTTACAAAATTAACACACATACTATTTTTTGAACTACCAAAGCTGTGAATTTGCACAGATTACAATCAAATCTATTAGAACATGAAAAAGCTGAAATTTTAGGTTTGGATATTCTTTTTACAATCCAATATTTGGTTGAGAATTTAGAAATATGAGGTAGGAGGGTCTTAATTTTGTCAAAATATGGGCATTATGTATGAAATTGTCCCTACTTTGAATACCAAAATAAGTTCATATTCAGAATTGTAGATAAACAAAATTGCTAATCTGTCTTGAAAGTAACTTTCAGTTACATCTCAAAATTTAACCATATTAATATCCATTTTTCCCTTTGATCATTATTAATAAATCCCGACCCCAATTTGGTTAGCACTGATTCTACAATTAATGAATTTATTTTAAGTGAAAGTAATATATTGCTAATCAATCAATCTTTAATAATTTTCATCCTGCATGTTCAAATTATTTAAGATTTCGTTTGGGACGGCTTTCTTACTGCTTCTTAAACCATATTTTTTACAAGAAAGCTGGTTTAAGAAGCAGTAAAAAAGCCGTTCCAAACGAAGCCTAAATCTATTGTTCGTCATTTTATCTTCGATAATTGTCACTCTCATCATCCAATATTATTACTCAGAAAAATCTCTTGATGATTTTGTAAAACTCACCCCTTATAGCGCAATGTTATTCAGGACCTGGGTGGAAGAAGAAGCCTGGCATATCAGATCTAGAGCCAGTGTTCTTGAGCAGGCAGTTCAGAGATGGAAAGTAACCGACACAGCACTGTTCTTCAAAGATGTACCTGTAAGTGAATGAGTACCTGTAAATCATATCAGTGCAGCTTAAATAACTCTTACTGGTGATTTGTGAAGAAGATAAGCCTTTCTTTAATAACTGCTGTCAAAACCTTCTGGTTTTTAGTAGAAATTTTTATCAGACGTGTATGAACATGAAGTGAACTTCCTCTTTTTTTTTTTCCTTTTTGTTTATCTTTTATATTTTTCCTTTTAGCATGCAGGAGTTATGAAGATATATATATATATATATATATATATATATATATATATATATAAATAAGATTTAAATTAAATTTATGCCAATTATGTTTGCCAGATATAAATATATTAAGCTTAAGCAAGTTTATGAAGTGAATGAATTTAAAAGCAAAGTTATTTTATATTTTGTACAATTTTATGTATGACATTCAATCATTTATATATTAAAACAATAGCCTTATTTTGATCAATTCTGCTCATATTTTATGGCCTAATATTTATTAAGGGTGAAGGAAACATTCTATATTCATGTATAAAATTAAAATCTGTGAAAATAAAATCAAAATTTGAAATTTTTTTCCTTGGAGCTCCATGGTATCGTGTAGGTGATGCTGTGGCATTGAGCTTTGTCTTTCTGTCAAAAAATTCAAAGCTATGGTGATAGGGCTGCATTGCAGCATTGTGCTCTCTAGTAGATAACATTACGATGCGATTGAGTTGAGCAGTGTGATGCCATGTTCAGATTTTATAAAAATATCATTTTCACCAAAATCTTATATTATCAATCCATTCCTTCACCCTTGGGCAGCCAACTAGAGAGAGGAGGAGGTTTATAGCAAGAGAAATTTAGGTTTTGGGTGACTCCGTCACTTCGGGTCATTTTTTGCTGTCAACCCAGTTCTAAAAATTATCCGGATCGAGGTAAGTTGCGTTTTGTCTATTTTAATTTTCAAAAATACGAAAATTTTAGGATTTTCTTAATTAAATTTACAATTTCGTAGTGTAAAAACGAGAATAATTCTGCACTCACTAAATTTTTACCATGTAATTTTTTGTATGTTACGGAGACAGCCATTCTGAACATTTAGATATTTTTTTGAAAAGTTTTTGCCAGTGTTTAAAAAATGAGTTATTTTATTCAGCTAAAAATAATTATGACCTAATAAAATAATGTTGTAGTATAATTAAAGCTTCAAAACAGTGTTCTGCATAATCCATGGTAATGTGATGATATTCTAAAACTGTGAAATTTTGCTCAATAGTTAATTTTGTTGCCTACCGATAAAATATTTTATGAAATTCTGAAATTAGTTAATTTACATTTATTTTATTACAATACAATTATACATGCTTATCTACTTGAAATATGTGATTTTGAGAAGGTCTAATGTGTGGTGAAAGTTCTGGTGCTTAATGTAAAATGAGTTATAAGGGTTTGAATTTCTGAATATCTTATATTTACTAAGCATTTAAGAGTCATAAGGGTATTTTTTTTGATAGCACAATGAGTTATAAAGGCATAAATTTTGATTTCTATTCTGATTGGAGGTATAAGAGTCTGACAAAAAATTGTTATTTTCAGCTCTGATATATGAAGTACTTATTTATTTACTTTTTAGTATGCATGCTGTTTTATTTCAGCTATCTACAATTAATATTATGCTTAATATGATAAATTTTGTATGAACTGTATTTATATTTAGTTAAATGCCTAATAAGCGAGTTATTGAAAATTTAGATCAGCATGTGTGACATACCGAGCTCGTTGAGTAGCTGAGTATTGAGGATCTAATCTGACCGAGTCTGTAAATGTATTTTTTTTGGAATTTTGTACAATCGTGATTAATTATTGAATTGTTTTATTTCAGTCTATAGCCGTATAATGCATTGTATAAATGATGTATATATATTTTGATGATGAATGAATTGAAAATAAATTGATGGATGAGTATTTCCTTCTATTTACTGTAAATGCTTAAAAGCTTTGTTGTTTGTTTTAATTTTTAAATTGAAGAAATTTAAAAGCCCCCAAAATTTAGATCTTGTACTCGGTTTATGAGAAGTTAACACGATATGATTTGTTCTGTATGTGGGTCATATTGGGTAGGGTTATGACCTAATGTTAGTCGGACGATCATAATTGGGTAACATTTTATGTGAGGACTATAGTCAAGGCAATGACGGTCAAAAGATCATAGTTGGACAACGATGATTAAAGAACTATTGTTAGGTGATTAAAGGTGTGAAGCCCTTTAAGTAAAAGAAGCTTAACTCATAAACATCGAGACATCTTTTAGTGTAATTGTTGAAAATTCATTAAGAAGCTCCGTAGTTAAGCGTGCTTATTCTGGAAAAATTCTGTGATGGGTGACCTATTAGGAAGTTACACCAACAGAACAAAGCCGTGAGGCCCTTAGGCCAAAGTGGACAATATCTCAATAATTAATATTTTGAGATGTTACAAGTGGTATCAGATCAATACACCAGCTGGAAGATGGAAACTAAATACCAAACAAGACAAAGTGTTATGCCATTGGAGTCACCTCTTACAACCCTATATGGATAAAGTGCTAAGTGGTGGGAGTCACCACTTGAACTTATAGGAGTCACCTCTAGAATTCTATTTGTATGATGGATGATTCTAGGATAAAGATGTTGACAAAGAGGCCAATTACTTAAGTGAGGGAGATTATGAAACCTCTTAAGTAAAATAAGCTAAACTCTTAAATATTGAGTCGCCTTTTAGTGTAATGGTTGTAATTTTATTAATAAACTCTGCAATTAAATGTGGTTATCTTGGAGAAATCTTTAGATGGGGACCTCCTAAGAAGTTACACAAATAAGATAAAACTGTGAGGCTCTTAAGCTAAAATGGGTAATATCTCAATATTTAAGAGTTTGAGCTATTACAAGTGATATCAGAGCAATACACAAGTTGAAAGACGGGAACTAAGTGTCATACAAGACAAAGTGCTACGTCATGGGAGCCACCTCTTGAACCCTATATGGGATAAAGTGTTAAGTGGTGGGAGTCGCCACTTGAAATTATAAGGGCCACCTCTAGAATCTGAGTTGCCTGGTGGATGATTATGTGATAAAGATACTGACGAGGACGTTAGTTACTTAAGTGGGGGAGAATGTGAAATCTTGTAAGTAAATGAAGCTAAACTATTAAACATCGAGATATTTTTTTGATGTAATTGTCAAAATTTCACTAAGAAATTCCATAGTTAAGTGTGTTTATTCCGGAGAAATCATAGGATAAATAACCTACTAAAAAGTTACATGAACAGGACAAAATCGTAAGGTCCTTAGGTCAATACGGACAATATCTCAATAGTAAAGAGTTTGGACTATTACAGAAGGTTCAACCACAACAATTGGGGATGGCTTGAGAATGATGTTTAGCTATAGTCTAATGTCGATAGTCCAATAGTGGTGCTCAATTAGATCTTCAACATTATTCAATCATTTAAGTTCTTCTGAGTTTCTAGTTAAGGTTTAAGGCCCCCTTTATATGTAGAGTACGTCCTATTTATAGATACTTCAGAATGACATTCCTTGTAAATATAACAAAAAGTTAGAAAATTCCATCAGATGATCCTTATTGAATCCCTCAATTATATATTGTTCATTCAATATTTAAGGGCCTTATTGTTGTCACAGTTAAACAATTTGGGGCTCATTGGATATATCTTATCTAGATGCTTGATTTAACTATAAACTTGTTAGGTTTGGAGATCTTTTAGTCTCCAATTAATGCCCATTTTCAATTACGCTTCAAATGCTTGATCTAGATTTATTTGGATTCAGAAGAGATCATTTTTTGTATCGTTAAGTTAGTCTTGCCAGTACGTTCAATTTATCTATAAGTTTATTGAAATCCATATTTGTATGATCCTAAATTTAATTCCCAAAATAAATATGCAACAAGATTCATATTCGATCAAATAGATTTTTTTACGGCTTATCAGTAATAAATAATATTCATATTGATATTTATGTCATTTGTTTATAATTATTTTATTTATAATTAAATAATTTATTGATTTAATATACAAAATAAATTAATATAATTTGTTCATTGATTTGAACTATTTTATTAAAATAAAAATAAATTATATATAACAAAAGTCAAAATTATAACTATTAAGACCTATTGGCTTCAATTTTTCTGTGCTCAACACGAAACCTGCCTCCTGATCTATTTAGATGAATCGGGTTCTGATGGTTCACTCGGTCTCCCTAATTCCATGACACTGTAGTAGAGAAGAACTCACATCGAAATCTGGAGGCTCAAATGTTCCCAAAAAACAAGAAAAATCTGGAGGCCGGCGAGGGATTAGGAGTTCCGAGGGCATGTAGTTGATTTTGATCTAGAGGAATAGAGAAACAATGAGTGCAAAAATGGCCGCGGCGGCGTTTCTATTAGCTTTCTTCGCCAGCCAGCCACTCCTGGCTCGGGCTGACGTCGTCACGGTCTCGGAGGCAAGACAACTACGGGAAGAGGTACGCCATGGGATCTTAGTTTTCAACCATTCTTCCATTTTGGGATTCAGAAATCGTGTTTTGGATCAAACGGTGATCCATGCTGTGTGAAGTTGTTGTTCTTGCAATTTGGGGTATACTATATTTGGAGGCTTAGGAGAGCTGTAGTGCTCGTTGTACTGTGATGCTTATAGAATGGAGGAAAAACGTGTGCTTGTGGTTTAGAGCAGGTCTATATAGGTGTTATGTTTGGCGCTGAGGATTTGCATTATGTGATAAGCTTGTGCTGTGGTTATGGTTTCGTGCTTTATACGACGACAAAGGTGGTTGGCTGGTACTTCAAGATTGAATTTTGATTAGGGCAATAGGAAAGGTGGTGAGTTTGTCTTTTTTGGTTCATCAAGATGGCTGAGAGATGAGGTTGGGGGGGGGGGGGGGGGGGGTGGGGAGGGGGGCGCGGTGGTGTTGTGTTATGCATACACACGGTGCAATCCTGAAAGTCGGGGAAGGAGAGCCTTTATAATGGATTACTTTGTTGACGGAAGTTTACACTCGGTTGGGACTGACTTTTAGTAAGTAGTAATAAGTTAAATGAGAGGAAGAATAAGGATCATATGATAATGCAAGTGGCTCAGTCGTATAATCCTACATCCATTCTCTAAGCAGTGAGCAATTTCACCAAGTTGAATTGAAAACAACAATTACAACCATCAGTCTCTTATCCTCTCTGTTACAAAGTTAAAAGAAAGAAAAGCGTACTCTTACCCGTAGAAATACACCCATTGCAACTCTTTTATAGTAGAAATAAATTCAGTATTATATTTGTGAGAAATAAGTTTATTTGTAACAAACAATTATCAGTGAAATACACTCATGGTAACTCTTTTCGAGAATTTAACTCTTAACCAATTACTGACACTTATGTTGAAACAAACTAGTTTTAGACGTTGCAATCAAGTGCCTAATCTTCAAATTGAATTTTAAAATAATTTGAACATAATTCTCTTTCTATTTTCAAGGTACGAGACATGTTTTATCATGCCTTTGATGGGTACATGCAACATGCTTTTCCACGTGATGAGCTAAGACCCTTAACTTGTCAAGGGGAAGATACACTTGGTGGTTATGCTTTAACTCTTGTAAGAAAGCCATCATTAATCATTTTATTTTGTCTAAATGAGTTCATTTTTTTTACTTTTGTTACGATTCATTTCCTTGAGCAGATTGACTCTTTGGACACATTGGCCTTACTTGGAGATCGTGAACGGTTTGGTTCTGCTGTCGAATGGATTGGTGAAAATGTTCGATTTGATATTGTGAGTATTAGGCTATTCTTTAATTTGTTTCATTAACATTATTATAATTACATTTTCTTACTTGTATTTTGTAATGTTTCTAGTTGCGCCTTTATAAATAAGAATTTGCTAAGTTATTGTGCATGGTTATTATTAAATCACTCTAACATAAAAAAAAAAAAAAAAATCACTCTAACATGGCCCTGTTGTGATAAATGAGGAAAGGGTCAAGGCTATTTAGGTTTTATTTTTACAAGATTGCCCATGTATGCTACACTCTTTACAGAGGGTTTGGCCTAGTGTAAAAGCTTGCATTTGGCTTGGAGTTTTAATCATATTGTATATAATATACACACACATGCCCACCCATTGAACCTATCATTTTAAGGTGGTTAAAGTTTGATCTAGTGTTTATTGGTTTAGCTTTTGGTATAGAACTTGATAGATGTTGTCTTTCTGATTTTTTTAGTGGTTTTTGGAATTATTAAATTACATTTCTTTGATTTGTTTATAATCTATGCTCTTATATATGTTTGTATGAATGTACTTATGTATGTATGCATGTGTGTTTTTGATCGTAATTTCACAATTTGAGATGAAGGAAAATGAAGCAATTTGATTTCTCTTGTTTGGTTTTCATTCAAAATGAACTGAATGGACTGACTTTTATTTGCGTGATTTGGTTATTCAATTTTGATTTATTATGGTTGCTTGGTTGGTTCGACTAGATGAACGTAAAACAATATTGATGGGAGTTAGTAGGTCTAATCAAATAAATGATTGGAACTAATTGTAGGGCTATCCATTTAAACTTGATGGGTCTTCTAAGGTGTTTAGTATGCCAACCATGTGCCATGTATGACATTTCATTTGAATGAATTTGTTAAAGGTGCTAATTAGCCTGCCTTTTTGTGTTTTTTTTTGAAACTTGTGCCTAGATTGATATTGGATGTGATAATTTTAAGCAGTTTTATAATATACTCTTTCCCTATTTCAATGTGCATTAAAGAGTATTTTTTACTGAAAGTTTGATAACATAATATCTTAATGGGTTACCTTGACACAGTACTGTTAGGACGCTTATTTTATTTCTTTTTCATAGTTTGACTTTTGAATTAGTTAAACAATTGAAACATCACATGACATTACATCAGAAAATTCTTTAGTAGTTTTGTTATCTTTTAGTTTTGTCTTTCATAGTGCATCTAAAGTGTGATTCTACTTGAAGTCCTAGAATATAATATCTTGAAGGGTCATGCACATGTAGGTTCCTCAAGTTTGGATGAACTAATGTGTAGCTCCATAATTTCAAGAGGTTTCCTGCATGCTCTTAGGGTTCCGAGGTATGTAACAGTTAGTTTCATTGATTAACATAAGTCCTTATTTTGACTAAAATGATCATAAGAAATTCTAGATATTCCAAATATTTGTTCAAAATGTAAACTATTCTAGGATGGAGAGGATGGGGTTTGTAGGAAGCTTTGATATATATGATGTAGATCTTTCCCTTGTTTTTTCCTGCGGTTGGTTGTTCTTTTTTGTTTTTTGTTTTTTGTTTTTGGCCAAAAAGAGCGTGTGAAGTTTTGAGCTTAAGGAGGGATTAGGTGGGGTGTGCATGTTTGCGGAGTATGTGAAGGGCTATGCATGGCAGAGTAGTATTTCTTGTTAAAGTGTTCATTCCCTTGAGGCATCCTGATGTAAAACCATGCAAGGAGTTCATAAGAATTAAATTTTTTTTATTTGGCAAAGTATTCCAAATGATAACTTATTATGATAACGTTCAAAGTGATTAAAGAACCTTAGTTTTCCACTTGCTTAGGCGAAGGAGTACATGTAAGATAACCAAATCTTGTTGGATAAAACAAAGGTAAAAGTAATACTACTTGCTTTTGAAACAACAATCCAAAATTTAATAATGAGAATTTCACCTCGAAGAACTAATCATTCGGCTAGACTAGGCTCGGTTTGGAGAAGATATTCCACACTAAAATTGAGATCACCACGAAGAAGACGGTTCCGACGATCTTTGCCAACGGAAAAGTAGCCAGGGGTGGAGGTGGTGGTGGATGGCCGACGATTATCCACGGGTTCGGACAGATGTATGCTTCAAGCGACAACGCCAATTGGTAGACGATGCGGTTGACGTAGTCTCCAACGTTGTCTTCGTTTCCAAAGTGCAACTCAAAGAAAGGTGACTCCAAGATGATCACCCTACCTTGTTCATCCATAACAAAACCATGATCGTGGTCGGGATCCGCCATGTGAGAACATCGGATGATCGTGGGAGAGATGTAGTGGAAGACTATCCGGTTAGAGAGGAAGAGGGAGGTGGGTGGCGGCTAGAGGGAAGAGAAGGTGGAGAGGGGCGGCTAGGGTTAGAGGAAAGGAGAAAGGTTTAGGAAATCTGAAATAAATTTCAGATTTAGGTGTTGGAGGGAACCAATTTTGAATGACAAATCAATTCCATCAATTAGGGTAATTAGAGGATTTAATGGGGAAGCCCATCATGGGGCCGGCGGCATGGAGAGAGGAAGAGGGGATTGGGGAGAGATTGTGTGGGGTTTCCAATTTGAGATTTTTAATTTGGGAAGAGAATAATTCAATCCAATTCAATTCAAAATCAAATTGAAACTAAATTTAAAACTTTCCTAATTTAGCTTGGTTAATTTAGGAAACTATTTGAAATTCAAAATTTGAATTTCAAATGAAGATAATTTATTTCCAAAACAGCCACAACTAAATTAAGGAAGAATTAATGATGAATTAACTCATCATCCAAGGGCTTTGGACAAGGAGGGGGGCGGCGGTAGGCTTGGGAGATGGAGAGGGTAGCCGGCCCAAGGGAGGAGGGGTGGAGGCCGGCAGGTTTTGAGTGGTGGCTCGGGTGGGGTGAAAGGGGGGAGGTGTTGGGGTGGTTGGCCGGTGGTGTGGGGAGGAAAAGAAGAACAGATGAAAGAAATAAAATAAAAGAACCACGAACCGAGGACTCTTCCACCGGTTGATGGGTATTCCGATTGCTCTCTCCTAGAGCTCTCTTTCTCTCCACTAGTGCTCCCACAAGATGAAGAATAAGATAAAGGGAAATTTTATAAATCATTCATCATCTCATACAATGCAAGGGGCCTCATATAAATAGGCCAAAAGAAAGAAAACAAAATACTAAAGTGCCCTCGGGCTACAACATCGACTCAACTCCTAGTAGGGGTACAATAGGAAAACTCAAAGCAAAATACATGAATAGAAAATACATCAAAAATATAAACTCTGAATCGTGGCCAACGATCTACGATTCTTCCGACGGTACACATGTCGGAATCTCGGGTCGATGTCCCCATCACATACCTATGTTTATTGGTTAACTACCCATTCCATATTGGCACAATGAAGTCAATGGTCTTGTTTCTTAATGCGATCCATATTTCTAACCCACCTAACATCTTCTACTTTTCTGTGGTGATTATAGCTCAAATAGTGAACTTGTCAATGTGAGTCGAACAAGTTGATTGAATGGGCTAATAATTGTTAGTGCTCCTAAACTCTTGGGAAATGTTCGGATCTTACTAAACCTTATACAAAGTAGGACGGTTAAGGGTTGATGATTACTAATGCAACCTACGATGAGATTTATTATCTCCTATTTTGAACAGAAATCATCGCTTTTAATATTAAAAAAGTAAGCATGCTTCTTTCAATCCAAAATATAATCCACTGGCTGCCAAAATATGAAATCCAAGGCAAAAATAATGAATAGAAACAACATGATAGCAGTGATTATTTTCATGAAGAAAACTAGCACATTCATTCTTCTCATAATTCCAATCACACATGTAACATCAATGAGTAAACAAATAATAATAAGAACATGGATAATAATCACCCATGGAGTTGGCACAGCTGGTCGAGGATCAGAAGCATCTGGAGAGGGGGGCTCTCGGCAGTAGCTTTGGGGGATTCTACAAGATGACTACTACCTTCCTAGCTCCCAAAGGAGCGGGACCAGGAGGACTACGAGAAGTACCAAAGGAGAAGTATGGAGGAGGTGGGCCTGGAGAAAACTTTAAGAAGCTGACAGAGAAGGAGATCCAGGAGAAGCGGGCTAAGGGGTTGTGTTTTCGGTGCGATGAGAAGTACATGCCAGGGCATAGGTGTAAGGACCGAACTCTTCAGGTTCTCACTGTCTGTGATGACGAGGAAGCTGAAGAGGGAGGTGGAAGCGGGCTAGAAACGGAAGAGGAGGAGAAGTTGCATTTGGATGTGGCGGAAGTCTCCCTAAACTCAGTAGTGGGGTTCACTCCGAATCACACTATGAAGGTGAAGGGAGAGATAGCTGATAGAGAGGTGATAGTGCTGATAGATAGTTGTGCTACCCACAATTTCATCTCCACCCAAATTGTTGAGCTTTTGAGGGTGAAACTTGTGGATACAGGAGGGTACGGGGTGATGATGGGCACCAGAAAGGTAGAAATGGGTAGAGGAGTTTGTACGGGAGTGGTGTTGACCATTCAGGGAATACAAGTGAGGGAGGATTTTCTTCCCTTAGAATTGGGGAGTACAGATGTGATTTTAGGGATGAAATGGCTGCAAACCTTGGGGGAGACCAAGGTGAACTGGGGAGCGCTGAGGATGGAACTGGTAGTGGGGGGAGGAGAATGGTGATCCAGGGAGATGCCGCCCTGTCTAGAACGGGGGTGTCTCTCAAGTTCATGATCCGAATCATCCAGGAGGTTGGGGGTGGATATTTGGTGGAACTGCAACGATTGGAGAGAGTCAGTGTGGGGGAAGAGGGAGATATTCCTTTTGCAGTGCAACCGGTCATACAACAATTCAAGGAGGTATTCCAGCCATCTCAAGGGTTACCACCTTCCAGAGAACAGGAGCATGCAATTCTACTAAAGGAGGGGGTGTCACCGATTAGTGTACGACCCTACCGCTACCCCCAAATTTAGAAGGACGAAATTGAGAAGCTAATTAGAGAGATGTTGGAGGCGAGAATCATCAGACCAAGTGTGAGTCCTTTCTCTAGCCCCGTATTACTGGTCAAAAAGAAGGATGGTAGCTGGAGGTTTTGTGTGGATTATAGAGCGTTGAATAAGGAGACTGTACCGGATAAATTTCCCATCCCCGTGATTGACGAGCTTTTGGATGAATTGTATGGAGCAGTGATATTCTCCAAACTGGACTTGAAGTCAGGGTACCATCAGATCCGGATGAGAGAGGAAGACATCTCTAAGACAGCGTTCCGGACACATGAGGGGCATTATGAGTTTCTGGTTATGCCTTTTGGGCTTACCAATGCCCCTGCTACGTTCCAGTCTCTGATGAATAGAGTGTTCCGACAGTATCTCCGAAAGTTTGTGCTGGTGTTTTTCGATGACATTTTGGTGTACAACAGAACTGAGGAGGAGCATCTGAAGCACTTGAAGCTAGTATTGGGAGTTCTACAGGAGCATCAGCTGAGAGCCAACCTGAAGAAGTGTTGCTTTGGCCAGACCAGTGTGGAGTACTTGGGTCACGTTGTATCCAAGGAAGGGGTGGCAGCTGATCAATCAAAGGTGGAGGCGATGCTGAGATGACCCCTACCTAAGAATCTGAAGGAATTGAGAGGATTCTTTGGGCTGACAGGATACTATAGGAGATTCGTTAAAGGGTGCAGTACTATGGCATGGCCACTAACAGAGCAGCTGAAGAAAGATGGATTCCTATGGGGAGAGGCAGCCACAGCAGCATTTGAGAAACTAAAGAAGGCTATGACCATGGTACCAGTTTTAGCTTTACTAGACTTCACTCAGACCTTCATAGTGGAGACAGATGCTTCAGGGTACGGATTGGGGGCAGTGCTCATGCAGAACCGGCGACCCATTGCCTATTTCAGCCAGGTATTGGCAGCCAGGGCCAGGCTGAAGTCAGTCTACGAAAGGGAGTTGATGGCTATTGTCTTAGCCATCCAGAAGTGGCGACCCTATCTGTTAGGTAGGCATTTCATTGTCAGAACAGATCAGAGGAGTCTGAAATACTTGTTGGAACAGCGGATGGTGACTGAAGAGCATCAGCGATGGCTGTCAAAATTGCTGGGGTATGATTTTGAAATTCAGTACAGACCAGGAGGGGAGAACAAGGCGGCTGATGTCTTGTCCAGATGTATGGGAGAACTATAGACTGTGGCTATGTCTGTTCCTTTGATGCTAGATTGGGAGGCCATTAAGGAGGAGAGCTCGAAGGATGAGGAGTTGGGAAAGATCAGGGCGGATCTATTGAGGGGAGGTGATAGCCACCTAGGGTACTCAGTAGAGGGGGATAGACTGCTATATCAAGGGAGGTTCATGATGCCCAGGACCTCAATCCACATCCCAAATATACTCCAGGAATTTCATGGGAGCGCGGTTGAGGGTCATTCAGGGGTGCAGAAGACCTACAGGAGGATTGCTGCTGAGCTTTATTGGAAGGGAATGCATAGAGATGTAGAGGAGATGGTGGCCAGGTGTGAGATTTGTCAGAGGAACAAGTACATGGCTATGTCACCAAGGGGACTACTACAGCCGTTGGCATTACCGGGACGGGTATGGGAGGAGATATCCATTGACTTCATAGATGGGCTGCCCCGTTCAGAAGGCTTCACGGTGATTCTGGTGGTGGTGGATAGATTGAGCAAGTATGCTCATTTTATTCCCCTCCGACATTCTTACACCGCGGTGACAGTGGCGTCCACTTTCATCAGGGAGGTGGTCATATTGCATGGGGTACCAGAGGCAATAGTGTCAGATAGAGATAAGGTATTCCTCAGTCATTTTTGGAGAGAGTTGTTCAGGTTATAGGGGACAGTGTTGAAGAGGAGTATCGCATATCACCCACAGACAGATGGCCAAACGGAGGTGGTCAATAGGAGCTTGGAGACCTACCTGAGATGCTTCGTGTCAGAGACACCCAAGCTGTGGGCCAAATGGCTATCCTGGGCGGAATATTAGTATAACACCTCATTTCACTCGGCTTCACAGATGACGCCATTCAAAGTATTGTATGGAAGGGACCCTTCTCACTTGGTGCACTTTGGGAGTAGCAGTACTCCAGTCTCTTCAGTGGAAGAGTATTTAGGAGAGAGAGATCGAGTGTTAGAAGAATTGAAACATCTACTGAGAGCACAACAAATCATGAAGAAATAGGCGGATTCACATAGGAGGGACATGCAATTTGAAGTGGGGGAGAAGATTTTCCTAAAATTACAACCCTACTGGCAGAGGACAGTAGCGAGAAGGAGGAATGAGAAATTGGCTCCAAGGTACTTCGGCCCCTATGAAGTGTTGGACAGCATTGGAGCAGTGATGTACCGACTGAAGCTTCCCCCATCAGCTATCATACACCCAGTTTTCCACATGTCTCAGTTGAGAAGAGCTATTGGGGAGCATCCAGTTAATATGGAGTTACCAGAGACACTGACTGAGGATTTGAAAGTGATATTAGAACCACTGGAGCTCTGAGGAGTCAGATCAGATAACAAGGGAGACAAGGAAGTGCTGATTGGATGGAAGGGTCTCCCCGAGTTCGATGCGATGTGGGAGCCATTTGCAAGAATTAAAGATCAGTTTTCCTCCTTTCACCTTGAGGACAAGGTGAATCTTTGGGAGGGGAGTAATGTTACGCCTTTGCCGGCCCAGGAGGGGCCGGCTGGACCGGTCCAGCCTGGACCGGTCCTGGTTTACTCCAGGCGGAGTCGCAAGCCACCAGGAGAGGGGGCGGAAGCCCCTGTGGGCCCCAGCAGGTTTTAAACACTAGTTTGAGAGGGAATTTTTGAATGGAAGGGCTGTTTAGGTATTTTGTAATTGTCCTTTGATTTTAATTAGGAGCTTAGGAGGGAATTAGGGTTTCTATCTTGAGATTGGCTAAATTTTGAGATCTTGTCTTGTGCTTGGGCTCTAGGCTTTGCTAGAGAGTTTTGGAGAGATTATCTTCTTGAATTGAAGATTATTGTATCGTTTGCTGTTTTTATCCATCCTCTAGTGGAATATAAGTCTTTGCTTGATGTCCTACAAATTCTCTCTCGTATTTCCACTGTTTTGCTGCTGTTTGGGCTGTTTTCCTGCTGTAAACAGCAACATCGTTGTTGTTGGAGCTTCAATTTGGGCTAGGATTGCTTGCGAACTCAAGTATTCCCTTAGGGTTACTTGCGAACTCAAGTATTTTCTATCAAAAGAAACAAAGATTTTAGCTACAATGCTTGGAACTGAGCAGCCCTATAGAAGAAATAGAAGGATACACACTTAGCTATAATGCAAACAATGGGAATAAAACATGGAAACAAAAGGAAATAACAGGAAAAGAATAGCGGGAACATAGGAGATGGAAGTAGAGGTGATAACGTTGCACTTTTACTGCAATTGACTCCCGGGACTGTAGTGCAATTCAGCAGGTGAGCTTGGTCCTATGGCATCATCAACTTCAGGAGGAAAATCTGCATCATTATAGGTCGAATTCTGGCTATGTAAAAACCTATGCGATTACATTTCGTTTATTTCATTTTGAATTTGCTGATGTTTTTGAAGTTGTGAAGATACACTTGCAAAAATTGCAAGTCCTAATGGAGCAAACAGTGAATTTCTGTTATGTTATAACTCTCAGAAATTAAGTAGATGGAGAGGTATTGGTTGCAAGAAGGTAATTAAATACTCAGAAGAAACACGTTAAATGAAACTAGTTAATTCTTTATAAGAAGGATGCAAACATAGTCGAGGCCTTTTTCAGCAATAATGGCAATATGTGATGATGCCATTTTGCCATATATAAAGAGCTCTGGGAAGGTTCCTTGTAGCAAGTTTTAACCACATCTATAGAATATTAAAACCTAATTATGATTGTTGTTATGAATGTATAGCTATAGGAATTGATGTTTTTTGGGAAAAAATATGATTCATTGTGTGTTCCATCATTTAGGCGCAAATAAAGAATTACTGATTTTTAAGAAAAGACATGACATTAGAAAGATATGACCATCTTAACATCTATACAATATTTCTAATTCAATTTAGCATAGCGGGTTGATGCAAACAAGCAATATTGAAACAATAGAGCGAATGTAATTAAATAATAACGTACAGTCATCCTTGCTGTTATTATGAGAATGAAGCAATTTCTTTATGAACAATATGCCCGTCAAGCAATAGCTTGAAGCAAATACGATCATCAAGATGAAGGAATCAAATTTCTAATAGAAGCAAAAGTTACATATGTGAACATATATTACTAAATGAAATAGAACTTGTAGAGGGAAGAAAGAAAAATTGATTTGTATGGGAGGATAATGAATCTGATCAGTTAGCAATTGAAGCAACACTAATTAATTATTTCTTTGTGCAATAGAAAGCAACCTTATATGTGATAATACTACAGAGCATAACTGCATAATCAGAAGATATTGCCATCTCTTGTACTATGCTAATCATATCCTCATATCGATTACTTTTGCAGCTAATCACAACCATCAGCCATCTATGGAATTTGTTAATCCTAGCCACTCGTTGCCTAATGAACTAACCTCTAAAAAGCGAATGCCTCTCTGCGTACAGCGTGTTATCAATGAGTACGATTTCCTACATACTTATTTCTCTACAATGTCTTCCATCTCTATTACTTAATCATGGTATCATAGCTTTCATGCCAATGACATTCTCTCAGTCTTAACCTATGCCTCTTTGTCGGTCCACTAATTAGTCTTCCCATCTATCACCCAACATCGGTCACTCAACCACAAATATAAGCAATATGTCCACTTAAACAACCCTCAACGTCAACCCCCCATCTCACCTGAACTTACTGATGGCTAACATTAAGGACATGAGAATCATCCATTGTGGATATCTCAACTACTCAAAGCATTTTGAGCCAATGGCTTCGTTGGACATCTCGATGGGTCAATCCCATGTCCAACAAAACAAATCACATAGGAAGACGACTCCATCCTTCCCAGCCCACATTACGCCACTTGAATTCTCATTGACCAATATCTGGCAGTGGCACTACTTGGTCATCTCCCCACTACTTCATCCCAACGTTTAAACTTTAGACTCATGTGTCAAAATTTGGCATTGTTGAAAGACAAAATGAACTCTATATATCCATGCAAGAGCAAACTATGATGCAATATTTCTCTACAATCAAGTCTAAGGTCAATTCCATAGCAACGGGCCAACGGCTGGCTCATCCCTCGATTTTGAGGACATCATCTTCTACACACTAAAAAGTTTGCCTCTCACATACCAGGCCTGCAAGACGATCATTCACACAAATCTACAACCTCTTAGCCTTTATGGCCTCCTCATTACTATGTGGCGAGGAAATAAACTTACAAACTGAAATAGCTCCTAAGCTTCATGCTGTCCACAATAAGTTGACCCTCTGCACTTGAAACAAGTTGACCCTTTGCACTTGTAACAAGCTGAAGCCGTGGACGTAGACTCTTCATTAATTCCTCTGGCAGAGGTAGAATAAATTTTTCTCGTCAAATAGATGGCTGCTGCCCCTCCTCAAGATAGAGAGGTACCAATCAGTCTTCACTGCCAACAATTTGTCAAATTTGTGGCAATATTGGCCACAAAACATCAAGTGCTGACACTGCCAAAATCTAAGTTATACTAGCTGCCCTCTAGCCACACATGCACGACAGACCTTCATCTCCTCCATCAACTTGGCACTGCACGACGGATCGATATCTTGACACCGGAGAAATATCACATACCACATCCGATCCTATTCATCTTTCATAACCCCAAGCCAATGGTCTGCAACATAACTCTTGGTGGTGGACACTCATTGCCCGTCTCTCATGCTAGTCACAACTTGCTACCTACACCAAACAATAAGCTCTTGCTTTCACAAATTCTTAATGTTTTAAATCTATCCTATAACCTTCTCTCCATACAACATCTGGCTAACGTTTGCTTCTACTAAATATCCTTTGATGCCAATGGTTACACAATAAAGCACTCAAAGTGATGTAGAACTAGGATGTCCTCATCACAAAGACTTACCAACTAATCCTTAAGAGACTTTGCCACAAAAGCCTGGATCCTATTCACTACTCTTCTGCATTGCTTATCCAAGCCACCAATCTAACCCTCTTCTCCGCACAATAATCAGAACTTATGGTATCAAAGGCTCGAACACCCCTCTACATCCACTATTTCTATTTTAGCTAAGAGTTGTCTAATAATATATATTCCTCCTCCGCTCATCGATGTTGTGTCAACTATCAAAAGTCATCATCCACCCTTCAATGATTCTCATTCTGATAGCTATAAATCCATTGAGTTAATTCACTCTAATATATGGCTTCCCCAACCATCTACTCCTGAGGATATAAATATCATATTTCATTTGTTGATGACTATTATCGCTTTCATTGGGTGTTTCCTAGTGCTAAAAATCTAACACAATTTTCATCTTTACAAAAATCTCACAATATGGTTACATGCGAATTCCCCAACTCAATTAAAATGTTTAGAACGAATGACGATGCTGAAATCCTCAATTCACATCTTGAACTCCTCTTAATATGAGGTATTCATCACCAATATAGTCTCGAACAAATGGTGTCACTGAACATAAACACCAAAATATCATTGAAACATCTGAACGCTCCAACTTGATGCGGCTCTTACCCATTCCTTTTGAGTTGATGCATGATTAAAAGGCTGCTTATCTCATCAATCAGCTACCCTCTCCCACTACCAATAAGAAGTCTCCCTATTAATTGCTTTACAATAAACAACCTACCTACTCCTACCTTAAAATTTCAGTTGCCAATGCTTTCCATGGCTAAGTCCTTAATCCATTGGTTGGTTGTCACCTCAATCCGTTATTTACATCTTTTTGTGCTACACTCCATTGCAGAAGGGCTACAAATGTCATGACCCATCTCAGGAAAAACCTACATATCCAACATGTACTCTTTAATGAGGCAAACTTTTTTTGCCAAGCATTATCCTTTCAATCGAACTTAAATTCTCCATCAATTGTTTTTTCTCCGCTGACCCTTATATTGTTCTCCAGCATCCATCATGCTCTGCACAACCTTCGAACACCAAATTGACATATCTTCTGGCATCTTGAGCAATACCAACATGCCTACAAAAACCAACACAGGTACATTTATCATACTAAATACCTCCACTCCAAACTCACTGTAATCATTTCCATCACCCATCTTGCTTCCAACCTCCTCCCCCATGATCACATAGTAACCTCCACACCCAACCATACAACAAATGACAACTTGGTCCCATACTAGATCACACAACTCAAATTGATCGTTAGCCTTCTTCATACCACCACAAACCCAAATCCAACCAACTATTCTTCATACCACCACAAACCCAAATCCAGCCAACTATTCTTCTACTATTAATGATCACAAATGGCAAAAAGTAGTTCTCAAGAATTCCAAACTTTGCTTGAATATGTTACATGAGATTTAGTTCCACAGTTCCCAACTTAGAACATATTAGGTTGTAAAGGTCTCAAGAATTCCAAGCTTTGCTTGAATATGTTACATGGGATTTAGTTCCACCATTCCCAACTTTGAGCATATTAGGCTGTAAAGGGACATTTCAAATTAAATACAACTCCAACTACACCACCCTCACATGCACAAGGCCTATCTTGTCGCATCAAGCTATAGGCAAGAGCATCGTATTGATTATGATGAAACATTCAACCTTGTTGCAATGACATCTGCCATTCGTTTTCTTCTCACCAAAGCTTCAACACATGTTTGGATAGTGAATCAACTAGATGTTTCCAATGCTACACAACAAACTAAATGTGACGGTTTACATGGCTCAATTACAAGGCTTCCAATACCCTCAATTAAACCATGTTTGTCTTCTCAAGAAAGCTATATACGATTTAAAGCAAGCTCCTTGCTAGAGGTTTGCTACATCTCTGGACATCTTCAATGACTTGGATTTACTCCTAGTATAGCCGATCTATCTCTATTCATTTACAAAAGCCATAAAGCCAAACTATACATTTTGATCCACGTTGACAACACCATATTCACTAGCACTGATTACATTGCCATATTTGATTTTTTTTTTCCAAAATCTTGAAGGTACATTCCATTTGCATAATTTTGGCACCCTTTCTCATTTCCTTGATATTCATGCAACCTCTATCCCCTACGCCATCCCTAATATAACTTAAATCTTCTCCACTGCTCATTTATGTTCGATTGAAAACCCCTCTTGAATTCTCTCACGACCAAATCTTTCTAACCTTGCATTCTACTCTTTGTTTTCACTGACCCGTTTCTATACCATCATCTTGTGAGATCAATATAATATCTGACCATCACTCCTTTTGATATATCCTTTTCCATCAATCACTTATGTCAACTTATGCACTACCCTTTTGGTTTTCTTTTTTGACAACTCAAACAAATATTTAGATATCTTAAAGAAACATGTCATTATGGGCTACCCATACACCGTGGCAACCTATATATCATAGCCTATTATGACCATATTGTGCTGGTGATCATCAAGATCCTAAATCTATAATGGGCTAATGCACCTTTCGTGGCTCGACCCTCATCTCTTGATGTGTAAGAAACAAAGTTTTATATCTCATTTTTTGCGGAAGCATAGTACCGAGCACTTTCTGTAGCTGTCACCAACATCATATTGCTTCATCGTAACCAAAGGAATTCGGCATTCTATTACCATAAGCAACTCCACTATACTAAGATACATATCGGGCCTTGCACTAGCCAATAATCCCGTTTCATGCCTGCACCAAGTACATAGAAATTAACCACCATTTCATTCATGACTGCTTCAAAATGAAAGAAATTTCAGTCCACGATGTCTCTACCCAAGATAAATTAGCAAACGTTGCCAGCATGGCTCTCCCAACTGCACGTTTCAATATTCTATGGGGAAAGTTGATGCTTCCATAGAGCCATCATCATATGGGGGGTTGATAATAGTATAATACTACAAAGTATAATAATCAGATAATTAGAAGGTACAACCACATATTGTATTGTGCCCATCACAACTACAGATTAGTAACTTATGCAGCTAATCACAACCATCAGTCATCTAAGGAATCTGCTAATCCTAGTCACTCATTGCGTAGCGCAGCTGTCTTTCTGTATGCAATGTGTAATAAATAAGAATACTATTTCCTGCATGCTCCTTCCTTTACAATGTAATCCATAATTGTTATTTCTTCACAATGGAGTTGATTTGAGAACATTGAGAGTTTAGTTTTGATTGTCATTGTTGGAAGAAATGATCATCATTTCTGTGCGGGCACTGATGAGACTTGACAACTCGAAGCTTTGAAAGATCAAATTAAACAATATTCAAGGTATCAGGACATTTTATCATATTGGGGAGCTTATCTTTCAATCCTGAAAACTTGGGATTGCTAACATTTCCATGTGCGTACTGGTTAAACGTGTGATATGGGCCTTGTGATAAATCAAATTGTTTGCAGTACAATTAAATGCAATATGATCTTTTGCTAGCTATTAATAATGATTTGTTTTTCCATCATTCATGCCATATTTAAAATACTTCTCCAGTCCTGTATTTTGTCAATTATACATCTATGTATATACAATTTATTTGTTTTATGTATTCACAGCATGCTTATTTTGTATGGTAATATTGCATTGCTTTTATGGCATTCATCAACATGTGCTGGCTAGGAACTTGTAAAAAAACTGGGTATCTTCTCATGGACATAAAAATTATTGTTGACATTTAGCATGCTTTCCTAGCACTGGTCTATTGTGTTCTGTTGGTAGAGTATTAAGCATTCATTCCCCATAATTGGGCCAATTGGGCTCTAGGGCCTTACAAATTATGCACCATAGACAAGAACTTACAAACTACATACAGCAGAAGAAAGGCATAATAGACTAGTAATGTCCAAAGTGGAGGAAGTTCTCCCTCTTATTTTACGAAAATGGGCCAAAATAGCCTTTGATATTACTTTAATCTCTCTAAATTTAAATTTTACAATGAATCATTTGTCTACTTTTTTTGTTGCTTACTGTACCTCTGTTTCATTTGTAATATATTGATTCACAATGTGCAGAACAAGACAGTTTCTGTGTTTGAGACAACAATCCGGGTTCTTGGTGGATTACTCTCTGCTCATCTTATTGCAAGTGATTATTCTACGGTATGATATTTTCTGTGACACAATTTCATCTGTTATGCACTAATCTAAGGTTGTATTTGTGTCAGTTATTCCATTATTTGGTTCTAAGTGAATTTCTTCCTTGTGTTACTGTTTTAATTTGCTGTAGTTTATCATATTTTCTGAACTATATTTATTCATCCTTATGAGTTTGATTCCACTCGTTTCTGTTAAAATTGCATATTGTGTTAATAGTATTGCTGTAGAAAAGATTTGACCTTAGCATATGTTGGTTTGGAAATGTGGGTGGCTGCTTATATACCTCAAACATGCCATAACTAATCCCAACATGAGATGACATGATAAACACTGTTCTGTCCATGAATCATGTATCCAGATTAACAAAAACCTCACTTGCACCATCTATTTAACTACTATATGTTCAATGAGTTGAGGCTTGTTATTTATGCTCTAATAAATAAAAGGAGCCTAGTTTCAGTATATATATCAAACGATGAACAGACTTGAGAACCCAGAAATTCAGGGGAGTCTACAGACTTGTTAAATTATGAAGGAAAAAGAAAAGCGTTTAATGACTGATTATTGTGAACGAACTTGTCAAACCTGCAACTGATATTAGTCGTTAATGTTTCTTTTATAGGCTTCTTTTATTGAATCCTAGTTGATAATGAACTTTGGAAATTGGCTTTACTTTCTACAGGGTATGAAAATCCAAAATTATGACGATGAGTTGCTTCATTTGGCTGAGGACTTGGCTCGAAGAATGTTACCTGCTTTTGAAACTCCTACAGGTTATTTGCTCATTCCTGCAGATTGACTATCTGCTATATATCATATTTGTTAATGAAGCATAGATCCCCATTCTTATCAATGCTATTATAATATTTTAATGGTATCCATGGCATGTGGTGATAATATTCATGGCATCATTAGTTCTTTTATTCTTATATTTGCTTCTTAGATTCGAGCAATAATGAAGCCATGGACAAACCAATTGAGTTTGGTGAAATTGTGAAAATAAGAATGAGATGAGTATGTGGTGAAATTAATCGAAGTAGGAGTAACTGATGGGGACATCAGATCAAACATCAGAGCATGGAAGGTTTATCAGCGACGTGGCAATCGATCTACGGCCACGATTGAGTCTTTGTATTCTTGAGTCTTATTATGTATTTGTTTGTTATTTGCTTTATTAGTTTTTATTTCCAATGTTACCCTTATTTAAGGGAGGTCGTATGTAAGCCCAAGAGGGCATTATCATATTTTACATTTGAGTCCTTTTGTATGAGGCTATAAATAGCCATATTGTCTCTTTTTGAGGGGAATGAATTATCATCAAGAAAATTTTCTGTATTCTACTTTGTTGTGAGAATTTGAGAGCTAAGGAGAAAGATCCCTAGGAGAGGGAGAATCGTGCATCACCCACCAACCTTGAAGAGTCGGGTTCGTGGCTTTATTATCTATCTCTTTCCCTTCTCCCCCTCCACCACCGCCGGCTCCACCTTCCCCCTCCTTCTCCCTCGGCCCAAGCTCCACCCGACATTTGAACCGCTGCCCCTTTTCCCCCCACCATCCCCTTCCCCTTCCCGTCGACGCCCCACCACCTCCACAACTGTCGGCCTACCCTCCCCACCAAGCCGCTGGCCCACCCCTTTTTTCCCTCTCTTTGAATTAGTTCTTAAAATCCCACTTTTCTTATTTATCCCATCCAATATTTGGAAAGAATTTGAATTAGAAATAATTCAAATTTGTCTTCCAAATCTTTCCTAATACTTGAACTTATTTTAGGAAAGGATCTTAATTGAATCAATTTATCCAAATCGGAATCAATTGATTAATACCCTTTCTTATTTCTCTAATCCTATTTTTGGAAAGGCCTTTAATTAAATCAATTCATTTAAAATATGAATTGATTGATTAATGATTGCCCTAACTCAAATACCTTGAATCTAGTCACATGCCCCACTCTCTCTCTCTCTCTTGGCCGAACCTCCCATGTCCCCACCTATTAATTTCTTTCCAAAATAAAGCTTTCTCCCATTGGAATTAAATCAAAGCCCCTGCTCTCTCTCCTACCCGCCCCCTCTCTCATCCTTTTCTCTCTTAATTATTTCCCAAAGTTGAGAGTTAATTAGAGGAATTAGAAATTGATTCACTTTCCCTCCAACCTTGCTCTTGAAAATCTGAACTAAATTAAACCCCTCCCCTCTTACCTTGGCCGGCCACCCTTTCATCCCTCCTCTTCCTTGGATTTTGGAGAAAGAAGCCTCTTCCCTCTCAAGGACACCAACAAGAACAGCAAGAAGACATTCTCACCTTCCCCAAGCAAGTCAAATGCATGGGTCCAGAAGTTGACTTCGGCTACGCCTACGACGAGCAAGACGTCCTTATTATTATGCACTCCACCTTCTTTGACGTCAATCCGAATATCGATCACACGGTGGAAGATTACGTGGAGCGCATCTTGGATTCTCTTGTTGAAGCCCTCGACGAGCAAATAAGCAACGCCCAGTGGATCGTCACCTCCGGCTCTAAATAAGGGTTAACTTCGACCCTTGTTCATTTATTTTTGAGTTCATTAACCTTGTAGGTGATGATGGAACCGCAAAGGATTGTGCTTCGCTAATCTCCGTTGCTTAGTAAACGTAGGACGTGAGTTAACTTTCTATGTACTATTCTCATTGTTAGAGAAGGGATCTTTGTTGAAAATTTACTTAATTTGCATGTCTTGAATTTTTATATTACTTGTGATAGTTCAAATCTTTCATGTAATTTGGCCTAAACGAAAGTGACCCTTCTTACGTTTTATTTTGTCGTTTGATTAACTAGTGGTAGAGGTAGAGGTAGACCTAAAAAGACTTGGTCAGAAAATATTAGAAATGATCTTTCTTTATTAGATTTAAACGAGAATTTGACTTGTAACAGGACACAATGGAGAAAAAGGATTCATGTAGCCGACCCCACGTAGTGGGATAAAGGCTTGATGTTGTTGTTGTTGTTGTTGTTTGATTAACTAGTAATTTTAATTGTTATGCTCTTTAAAATCGTGCAAGATCTTATTTATTCATTACAATGCATCGTAGTTCTGCTTCAATAACATTCTCATTTTACATATATAATGAAAATTATACATATGTAGGGAAATTGGTAATATTAGAGATGGAGAAAATGATCAAAATGGTCCCTTGACTTTTTATGAAGGATTAAAATGATCCTCAAGTATACAAAATGACCATTTTGGTCCCACAAGTCTTTAAAAATAAATCAAAATAGTCGCATTGTGGGACTATTTTGGTTCTTTAAGGAGTTGAGGGGTCAAAATGGTCCTTTAATATAGTTGAACTATTTTGATCTTTCATAAAGAGTCAAGGGACTATTTTAGTTCTTTTTTCATTAGAGATGGTAAGAGTGGCACTTTTTAGAGGTAAGATAGTAAAAAAATAAATTTATGTGATTTGGTCATTTATAACAAAGGGATAAAGATACAATGATAAGACATGTTGATAGAATTAATGTGAAAACAATATAAAAGAAAAGAGGTAGACTAAGATAATCTTGCTGGAAGTTATCGCAAAGGGCTTGCATAATTTATAGTGTTGGCACTTAATGTAGCATTTGACATGAATGATTGGAGGGAGGATATGATCCCTAATTAGTTGATGCAAGGTGGTGGCTGTGGCTACTACTATTGCTGCTACAACTGTTGCTACTGATGTCTTATTTTGAGATGACTCACTATCATTAGCCTTATGCGAACGATTTAGTGGGTTGGTTTTGTGTGTCCTTTACCATTCATCCTATTGAGTGTTACATGATATGCTACTCTAATTTATGCAAGTATATTTGCACAACTTATGGTCCCTATTACATTTATTCTATTTATTTTCCTTCCTATTGATTTTAATTTGATCATTTTCTCTTTCTTATTTGTGCTTATTTTTTTTTCTTGAATATACATGATTATGCATAGTTAATTTCTTTCCACTTGTGGGCCTGCATAAACTTTTCCATGACTTGTACCATGTTACATTTCTTAGCAGTGTATTTTCGCCGCAGAGTGAAGGCGAAGAGCTAAAATTTAGGCAATTTGGTTTTGGTGCAATCTGGCAAGTTTAGGCATTTTAAACGTGAATTTGGTGAAGTGATGTTGTTGTGGAAAAACCATGGACTAAATATTGTTATGCTTGAACACATGAATACATTGTTATTCGTATCATGCATTTTTGCGTCATCAGATTTGATAAACATGAGCATCCCACTGATTTTTCCTACTCTTTACTATTGGTATGTATATGCTCAATTGACCTGGAGCAACGATTAGGTTGATGCTATATGAAGGTCAGAGGTTTTAATACAGAAACAACTTTTCAACGCAGGGAGTAAGGCTGCCAACCCTTTTTTGACCCAGCATTGACGAGGTCCACATGTGCTCATATGATCTTTTTTAACTATGTATATGGATGTCTCCCTAGAACTTGCATTGATGGGAGCCAATGCATGGATTACAACCTTTATCCTATTATGTTTGTTTCTAAAAAATAAGAATTTTGCTTTAGATTTTATTAGCTTAAGTTTGAATTTAAGATAATGGATGGATGCAAAACAGAAGATTTATCAGGAAGATCGTGCAAGTCCCATTTTTTAAAGCAATCATCAAATAATTTGCTTTCTTTTATATGATAACATAGAATTTAGTGTTCAAGTCCCTGCAGATCCAACGTAAAAAAAAATACAGTGGATTATCTCTGAAGGCAGCCAGACGTTAGGTTATCATTATTTTTATTACATTTTGTGAATCTATCTCTCAACTTGCTCAAACATTTATTCTCTTGCTTTGACAATTTCCACTTTGTGCATTACAAATACAATTTTGGCCAAATTCCAACCGTTCTGCATTAGTACTTAAAAGTACAAATTTATTATTTTTCTTGTGTGGATTAAACCCTTGAAATCTCAAGATTTATTAGGTTTCTGTCTAACCCAATGTCTTTGATTAATATTTACTAGTTTGTTTTTCTACTTGAAGATGCTTATTTTCTTAACTTCTTGGGACTTTTTCAGCACGTCGTTTGTATGCAAAGATGGATACAGTGCTTCTTAAATCTTTATATTGTTGTATATGGAATACTTTATTTACTTTGCAATACTTTTTGGTAGGTTAATTGCCAATAGACGCTTATATTAGTCTTTATTAAGAAAATGATTGCTTCAAGTCGTTTGTGGATACTGATGGGATTATTTTTGGACTCTAGTGGAGGATATTCTATGTGGACATTTTCTTGATTTTTAAGGAAGTATGAAAGCTTATGATGGGGGTGTTTTTGATTTAATTATTGTGGAGCATCACGGGCCTATTCAGTGCACACATGCATAGCTTTTGGCGTCTTTTGAAACATTGAAACAGGGGGAGGGGCGGGGGTGGGGAGAGGGAGCGTTGTATTGAGAGAAGGTTCTATTCTTGCTATGTGATAAAATTCCTGAAACATTCTTTTAAGAATTTTGCCAATGATCTAATTAATTCTGCGGTATATTTTACAGGAATCCCATTTGGATCGGTCAATCTTTTACAGGGTGTCGATGAGCATGAAAGCCAGGCATGCTTCTAAATTTTTTGTGCTTTCTTCATTTCACTTGTCTTATTTCATTATTGATTTCTTATCTTCAGTAGTCTGCTTGAATCTATTATAAACCTGTAGTAAAATACTAGGTTTTTTCATATTTAATTTTGAGATTTCTTGTGTACTTTGCTTGAAGAATGTTCCAAATTTAATATTATATTTCTGCTCCAGCATTTCCTCAAAAATGGTGTGGCGTGAAGTTCTGATCTAGTATAAGGATTACTGATGAATATGTTTCTTTGCATGCATGCTTTATATCTTCTATTAGACTTGTTTATCCATCTATAATCATTACTTCATAACTTCTTATTATACATGGCTTTATTTTATTTTGTGCTGGCAAGGGTTTTCATATTTTAGTTGGTATTCTGGAGTTAAAACGCACCCTTGCATTGTTGATGCAATGAAATATCCTGTTAGTTGGTAGTGTTCAGGATTCATGCGCCAAAATCAATTTGAAGCTATTTTAACATTCAGTTTGAATGTTTTTAGATAACATCAACAGCTGGTGGTGGTACTTTGACATTGGAATTTGGAGTGCTGAGTCGCCTTACTAATAATCCTAGTAAGTTGTGTGAAATTAATTTTCTTTGCTGACAATATGTTTCTAACTCTTTTGCAACGACTTCAATTTCCTTTCTCAATTATTATTGTCTCCTCATTGAGAGTTTTAGTTATTATAGTTGGAGAAGGGGGACAAAGTGAATGGGCTCACCCCGGGCTATTCCCCAATAATGATGCCTTTCTATCATTCTTCATCATCTTATTCTTGATAGAGAAATTTTTTATTTTCAACAGATTTGAAATATTTTATGTTAGAATATGACATAAAAATAACATTTATTTTAAAGGACAAAAGTATTATTTCACTTTGAACTCAACAACAACATCAAGCTTTTATCCTGCTACGTGGGGTCGGCAACATAAATCCTTTTTCTTCATTATATCCTGTTAAGAGTCAAATTCTCATCCAAATGTAAAAAAAAATGTCATTTCTAATACTTTCTAACTAAGACTTTTTAGGTCTACCTCTACCTTTCTTTACATAGGCCAAATCTAATGCATGTACTCTTCTAATCATGTCATTGGAAGTCCGACGTTTTATGTGATTAAATCATATAAGGTGACTCTCTCTATTTTTATTTGCCATTGGAGCTACTCCAACCTTTTCGCGTATATACTCATTTCGCATTCCGTCTCTAAGAGTAAATCCACTCATCCACCTGAGCATCCTCATCTCTTCAACACTTAATTTTATGTTTCTCTTTTAATGACCAACATTCTGCGCCATACAACATTGCAGGTCTCACCATCATCTTATAGAATTTTCCTTTAAGTTTGAGGGGTACTTTTCTATCACAAAACGGGCCCGATGTATTCCTCCACTTCAACCATCTAACTTGAATCCTACTAATAATATCCCCATCTATTTCACCACCACTTTGAACAATAGACCCGAGATATCTATAAAACGTATACTTTTTTTAATGAATTGATCTCCCAAAGTCACAGTCCTCCCACTAGATCTGTTACTACTAAAATTACACTCAATGTATTTGATTTTAGGTCTACTCAAATGAAAACCTTTAGACTCTAAGGTTGACCTCCATAATTCAAGTTTTCCTTGAACTCCCTCTCTAGTATAATCAACAAGAATAATATCATCAGCAAAAAGCATACACTAGGGTATATCCTCTTGCAATTGTCTAGTAAGAACATCCATGATTAAAGCAAGAAGATATGGGCTTAAAGCTAATCTTTGTGTAATCCAACTGAAATGGGAAAATACTTGGTCAAACCACCTTGTGTTTGAACATAAGTAACAACAACATACATATCCTTAATGTCTTGAATATAAACATTATTAACTCCTTACTTTTCTAGAACTTTTCAAAGCACTTCTTTTGGAACTTTATCATATGCTTTCTCTAAATCAATAAATATCATATGAAGATCCTTCTTATTCTCTCTATGCTTCTCCATCAAATTTCTCAATAAATGTATATCTTCCATATTAGACCTACCCATCATGAATTCAAATTGATTTTGAGAAATATTAGTATCACGTCATAACCTATGCTCAATAACTCTCTCCCATAGTTTTAATGTATGACATATTAATTGAATTTCTCTATAATTCATACAATCTTGTGCATCACCTTTATTTTTAAAAATAGGAACCAATACATTCCTTCACTCATCTGACATCTTTTTAGTTTTCAAAATAATATTAAAATGTTTCGTAAGCCAAGATATTTCTTCATCTTCTAAACATTTTCACACCTCTATCGGAATATCATCAACTGTTTTTTCACACTTCATTTTCTTTAAAGTTTTTCTAACTTCAATTTTACTAATACGATGATAAAAATAAAAATTTTTATTTACATTTAGGGTGTTCACTAAAGTCAATTGTATTATCAAAATCTTCATTGAAAAACTTATCGAAATATCTCATCCACCCTTATTGAATTTTATCTTCTACAAAAACACTTTTTCGATTTTCATTTTAATGCACTTCACTTGAACTAAATACTTCTCCTATCTTTTTGCTTGATTAACTTATATATACATTTTTCGCCATCTGTAGTATTTAATCTCTTATATAAATTATAAAAAATTAAATTCTTTATGTCGCATATTGCTTTCTTAAACTCCTTATGGGCCCCCCTTTTTATCTTTCCTAATTTTTTGAGTTTTTACATCTAAACTAATTTTTATAACAAAGCTTTTTATTTTTGATCTTTTGTTGCATATTTTGATTCCACCATCAACTATTTTTATTATTAGGGCCTTTTTCTTTTGATACTCCAAGCACGTACATTAAAATATTTTTAATATCACTAGCTGCTTTTTTCCGCATAACATTAGATTCCTCATGCACAGTCAAAATCTTACGATTTTTTAAATCTACTCTAAAAAATATTTTTGCCCTCATTTAATTTTAGGGCAATATTTTACTCTATTTTTCATATTCCATGCCTTCACCTTAAAATCCAAAACTAATAAGAGATGCTGGGTGCATAAACTTTAACTGTGAATAACTTTATAATCTTTGCAATCTAAATAATCTATTTTTCTTATAAGAAAATAATTAATTTAAGTTTTACTAGATCCATTCTTATAAGATGATGATGAGATACTCATCTCTTTTTTAAATAATGTATTAGCAATTACAAAATCACAAGTTAGAGCAAAATCTAATATGATCTTACCACCTTGATTAATCTCTTCAAATTCATAGCCATCATGAATGCTTTTAAAATCTTCTACCACTCTACCAACATTGAATTGAATTTTGAACTTAATACTAAAAAATGCATTTTATTTTTCTATGCCATGAGATTTTTCTTTACACAATATAAATGATTGAATTGGATTAATTTTATATGGAGTGTAGGTGATGTAGAACGGAGGGGGGTGGGGAAAAGAAAAATAAAAAGATCTTAAATTTAATTTCAGATTTTCCTTAATTAAGGGATTTGAATTTGAAATTCAAATAAGATGGAGGGAAGGATAAGAAGTGGTTAATTATTCCCTTAATTGGATTCCTAAACAAGGAAGGAAATAATTAAAATAGGGAGAGAGAGAGGGAAGGAGGAGAAGTTGTCCACATTCAATGAATGTATCTAGGTTCAATGAACATGAAAATTGAAATTAATTCCAATTAATTTCAGATTGGGAGAGATTTGAGGGGATTTCCTAAAAGAGATTTACTAATTAGGAAAATTAATTTAAATCAAATTTAATTAGAAATTTAATTAGATCTATTTTAAGTAACTTTCTTAAAATAAGGATTCTTATTTAGGAAATAAATTCAAATTCAAAATTGTTTGAATTTTAAATTCAAATTTATTACCAAATTAAGAAGGCCAAAATAGGAGGGCTTTGAATGTAGGATGGAATTTGTGGAGCCAAGGGAAGAGGGAAGCTTGGCCGGCAGCTATGGAGGGGGTATGGCCGACGGTCAAGGGAGAAGGAGAAAAGAAGTTTAGGGAAAGAAAAATAAAACCGTGAGCCCGGACGCTTCCTGCGGCTGACGGGTGATGCGTTGCCCTTCACCAAGGGACTACAAGCCACGAGCCTGGACCCATCCTGTGGCTGGTGGATATTACGATTCCCTCCTATAGGAATCTCACCAAAGTCCTCCCAAGGAACAAGAGTGCAGAATAATTTTTTTTATTAAAACTCCATCATACCATTACAATAGCAAGAGTCTCTATATATAGGACTCAGAAATAAAATAAAATAAATAAGACGATCATGCCCCTAGGGCTTACATAAGACTAGAACCTTAAGGGTAAAAACGGAAAATGCATAATTAAAATAAAAATTACAAATAAAAATTTAAGATAACGTGGGACGATCACGGCCGTCGATCTTCGGCTTCTTGGATAGGCATGGAAGGTTGGATGTCCGCATCATTCTCTTTGGGTGGAAAAGAGCTCGACTCCGTCGAGTTTGCATCCCAAGTGAGCAACCATGCTCTGATACCAAACTGATGTAGAATGGAGGGGAGGTGGGGAAAATAAAAATAAAAAGATATGAAATTCAATTTCAGATTTCCCTTAATTAAGGGATTTGAATTTGAAATTCAAATAAGATAGAGGGAAGGATAATAAGTGGTTAATTATTCTCTTAATTGGATTCCTTAACAAGGAAGGGAATAATTAAAATAGGGAGAGAGAGAGGGGCCGATCAAGAGAGAGGGAAGGAGGAGAAGTTGTCCACATTCAATGAACATGAAAATTGGAATTAATTCCAATTAATTTCATATTGGGAGAGATTTGGGGGGATTTCCTAAAAGAGATTTACTAATTAGGAAAATTAATTTAAATCAAATTTAATTAGAAATTTAATTAGATCTAATTTAAGTAACTTTCCTAAAATAGGGATGCTTATTTAGGAAACAAATTCAAATTCAAAATTGTTTGAATTTTAAATTCAAATTTGTTACCAAATTAAGAAGGCCAAAATATGAAGGGCTTTGAATGCAGGATGAAATTTGTGGAGCCAAGGGAAGAGGGAAGCTTGGCCGGCAGCTATGGAGGGGGTATGGCCGACGGTCAAGGGAGAAGGAGAAAAGAAGTTTAGGGAAAGAAAAATAAAACCGTGAGCCCGGACGCTTCCTGCGGCTGACGGGTGATGCGTTGCCCTTCACCAAGGGGCTTCAAGCCACGAGCTCGGACTCATCCTCTGGCTGGTGGATACTACGATTCCCTCCCATAGGGATCTCACCAAAATCCTCCCAAGGAACAAGAGTGTAGAATAATTTCTTTTATTAAAATTCCATCATACCATTACAATAGCAAGGGCCTCTATATATAGGCCTCAAAAATAAAATAAAATAAATAAAACGATCATGCCCCTAGGGCTTACATATGACTAGACCCTTAAGTAAGGGTAAAAATGGAAAATGCATAATTAAAATAAAAATTACAAATAAAAATTTAAGATAATGTGGGATGATCACGGCCGTCGATCTTCGGCTCCTCGGATAGGCATGGACGGTTGGATGTCTGTATCATTCTGTCGGGGTGGAAAAGAGCTCGACTCCGTCGAGTTCGCATCCCAAGTGAGCAACTATGCTCTGATACCAAACTGATGTATAACGGAGGGGGTGGGGAAAATAAAAATAAAAATATTTGAAATTCAAATTTAGATTTCCCTTAATTAAGGGATTTGAATTTGAAATTTAAATAAGATGGAGGGAAGGATAAGAAGTGGTTAATTATTCCCTTAATTGGATTCCTTAACAAGGAAGGAAATAATTAAAATAGGGAGAGAGAGGGGTCGACCAAGAGAGAGGGAAGGAGGAGAAGTTGTCCACATTCAATGAATGCGTCTAGGTTCAATGAACATGAAAATTGGAATTAATTCCAATTAATTTCAGATTGGGAGAGATTTGGGGGGATTTCCCAAAAGAGATTTATTAATTAGGAAAATTAATTTAAATCAAATTTAATTAGATCTAATTTAAGTAACTTTCCTAAAATAGGGATTCTTATTTAGGAAACAAATTTAAATTCAAAATTGTTTAAATTTTAAATTCAAATTTGTTACCAAATTAAGAGGCCAAAATCGGAAGGGCTTTGAATGTAGGATGAAATTTGTGGAGCCAAGTGAAGAGGGAAGCTTGGTCGGCAGCTATGGAGGGGGTATGGCTGACGGTCAAGGGAGAAGGAGAAAAGATGTTTAGGGAAAGAAAAATAAAACCGTGAGCCCGGACGTTTCCTGCGGCTGATGGGTGATGCGCTGCCCTTCACCAAGGGACTTCAAGCCACGAGCCCGGACCCATCTTGTGGCTGGTGGATACTCCTCTTCCCTTGGCTCCACAAAGTCTATCCTGCATTCAAAACCCTTCCTATTTTGGCCTTTTTAATTTGGTAACAAATTTGAATTTAAAATTTAAATAATTTTGAATTTGAATTTGTTTCCTAAATAAGAATCCCTATTTTAGAAAAATTACTCAAATTAGATCTAATTAAATTTTTAATTAGATTTGATTTAAATTAATTTTTCTAATTAGTAAATCTCTTTTAGGAAACCCCCCAAATCTCTCCCATTCTGAAATTAATTGGAATTAATTTCAATTTTCATGTTTATTGAACTTAGACACATTCATTGAACGTGGACAACTTCTCCTTCTCTCTCTCTTTGTCGGCCCCTCTCTCTCCCTATTTTAATTATTTCCTTCCTTGTTAAGGAATCCAATTAAGGGAATAATTAACCACTTCTTATCTTTCCCTCCATCTTATTTGAATTTCAAATTCAAATTCCTTAATTAAGGGAAATCTGAAATTGAATTTCAAATTTTCTTTAATTTTATTCCCCCCCTCTGTTCTACATCAGTTGTTCTCCTTGTAAGTTGCTAGAGAAGTCTCTGTCATCACTACACCAACCTTCTTGCAGAAGCTGGAGCGAGCATGCACACACATTTTTGTGAATGGATATATGAAAATTACATATTGCAATTTATTCAAGATTTCTTTTGTCGTTAAACTTTCTGTGAATTTGCTATTAATTTTCTTAATTGATATTTTTAGTCATTGTTTAATAGTAATTTTACTGGATTATTTTCTGTCTGAATTTCTGATGTATCTGGCATAAAATTGCTGTCAACTTGGGTTTGTAGAGTTTGGAGCATCAATCAGGGAATTGTTTCTTTTAATTGCTTATTTTGGTTTAGGTCTGTTCGTCTTCATGCCAAGCGCACAAATTTCCAATATTTATTAGCCTTTTACATCTTCATATCGACTTAAACTATAAGTATGATTTTAGCTGGCAGGGTATTACGGGCTTAATTTTTCAGTGTGAAGAATGCTCAGGTCCAATATAACTAACTTATAAGCAAATCAGATTAAAATGCCAGATATTACTTATTGCTGTTGAACTTTTATATTGCTTTCTGCTGGTAGGGAGAGTAGAAAAAAATGGTGCATAGATGTTTAATGGAAAAAATCTTACGCCTAGCAATAATGCTTAACCATTTGTTTCCATTGCTAGTCTCTAAAAAGCATGCGTGATAGCATGCTTCAAGTGACATTTTCTCTAATTGAGCAATTTAGTATAAAAGGTACAGCTTCAAATGTTTTGCGATTTTTATTTGTTTTTGAATCCTATATATTAATGATATTTTTCTTTCAGTGTACGGGATAATCTTGTTTTTATTTTTAATTGATTTCCGATTTTTGACACATTGACTTGTGTACTGAAATAGAAGTGGTAGTATGATGAGGACATCACTACATGGAAAGTTTATCGGAGGCGTGGTCGTCGATCTACGGCCACGATCGAGTCATTATATTTTTGAGTCATGTCATGTATTTGTTTTCTTTCGTTAGTGTCATGTTATTTCTTTTCCGTTTTACCCTTAAGGGTGGTTGCTTGTTAGCCCGGAGGGCATTATGGTCTTTTGTTTTGAGTCCGTTGTTTGAGGCTATTTAAAGCCCTTTGATGTATATTCTAAGCTTAATGAATAATTATTATGAAATTTTCCTGCATTGGTGTTCTCTTTGATTGAGAGCTTGTGAGTTCCGTGGAAGAGCCTAGGAGAGGCTAAATCGTAGTACCCAACAGCGGCCTCCGGGAGCTCTTGGTTCTTTCCCCACCTCCTCCCTCTTTCTTCCCCCACTCGTCAGCCCAACTTCCCCTCCCTTACCCTAGCAGCCGTCGGCCTTTCCCCCCCCTCCCTCTCCTCCTAAAACCGAGCCCATGCTCTCCTCCTCCACCCCACGGCCCCACCCAAACTCCCTCTACCCGCCGGCCACCCAAGAAACACCCCACCCCCAAGTAAGCCGCCGGCTTTGCCCCTCCCCCCTTCTTAATTTGATTTCCTAAATTAGGTTGGTATTTAATTAGAAAGTATTTGAGATTCAAATTCAATTTGAACTTAACTCAATACTTCCCTAAATTATCCAACCTATTTAAGGAAAGTTGCCTAAATTGAATCCTATTTGAATTCAAATTTAAATAGGATTAAATCACATCTTTCCTAATACTATATCCTAAATTAAGTAACCCAAATCAAGCCCCCCAATCCCTCTCCCTCCTCATCAATGCCGCCGGCCCACACCGTTACCCGCCCCCTCTCTCTCTCCAATCCCCCATCCTTCCCTTTAATTCCTACCCTCTTTAGGAATTAACTCCTAGTTTCCTTTTCCCAATTTCCCTCCCAATCCAAATCTGAAATCAATTTCAGAATTTAGGATTATTCCTTCCCCAAACCCTAACCCTAATTCCACAAAATCTGAACCAATTTCTCTTCCCCTTCCCTACCTTGGCCGGCCACTTCCCCCACTCCTTCTCCACTTTATTCTCAAGGAAAACCCCAATCTCTTTGGGAAGAAGCAACAAGGGCAGCAAAGAAGTATTTCCAACAACTCAGCTCCCCTCCCAACACTATGAATGGAGATTCCCGAATGGAACTACGGATTGGTGCATGATAATCAAGGACAAGTCGACATCTTCCGGTCTCCTTTCTTTGATGTGGGTTTCGATTTCGATACCACCATTGAAGAGTACATTGATCGCATTCAAATTACCTTGGTTGACGTGATCGACGAACGAAGGTCAAAGGGACATTGGATCATCACCGTACGTCCGACTTTCGCCACCACTCTTACTACCTCTCCGCATTCCGTTGAAGGTTACATCGTTCACATCATAAATATCATCACCGGCTCTATTCTCAAACAAGTGGATAAAATCCGGAGGCGTGTCTCTCCTGAGTCACAATAAGGGTGAACTTCTTCTCCCTCTTCAATTATCTTTCTCTATTCACTAACCTTGTAGGTGATGAAGGAATCGCTAAAGATTAAGTCCGCTTAAAATGCCAAAGCTTAGTAAACGTAGGGTTTGAGTGCGTCTTTATTTGCTTCTTATCACATTGTTTATTTAGGGATATTGATTGAACGCCTACTACTTTGCACGTTGTTGATTTCCTAAGTTATTTAAGTGTCCATGTGTTTAGCAAAGTAGTTTGGCCTAAACGTAGGCACCCCTCTCTTGTTTTGTTGACGTTTTGGATTGCTAATGTTATAATTCTCGTTGTTTATTTCAAGTAATCGTGCAACTTACTTCTAAACATTGTAGTCTTGCATCATGGTAGTTTGACAGAATGAATCCTATCAGTGTAGTTTTTGTTTTACTGTAATAATTATATGACAATGCTCTTAATTTCCCTGTTGGATTTGTTACTGTAGTTAATGCTTTGAAGTAAAAGGTTTTTATGAATTTTTGGTTTTGGCCTTTAATCCGTAATCCTATCTATTATTTGGAATCATATCATTTTCTTTCTGAACAGTTAGGGTTTCATAGAGGTTCTGGCTGCATTTATAGGTGTGGGGTTTGTTCTCCTCCATAAAACCTTTATGTTATTATTGTCGTAATAGATATTGGATGGTTAATTTCTAGTTGTTAATATGCGATTTCTCTTAGGCTTTTTTTTTTGCTTAACGCAACTTTATTGTAAATATGATGGCTTATTGTTGTACAGCTGTTTTAATGTCAATGCTGTAAATTCAATTTTAGGCTTCCTTTAGTACAACTGCACTGTGACGTGCTTTTCTTGTGTTGTATGGATTAAGATTGTCGTACTCTTAAGTCTCTTACATAGAAACATGAGTTGCTCCATAGTCAGCCCATATACTCATTAAGTCATGTAGAAGGTGCACATGCAAAAAGGTTATTTTCGAAGCATATTGTCCATATTAGTCAGGATAACTTCTTGAAAAGTTAGGCAGCATGAAAGCAGAATCGAACAAAGCCTTAATAGCTCTTAATTTTCAATCATAAATTTTGCACGTGATGATTTGCATTAAAATTGTGATTCTATATGAAATGGCTAACGGTTATGCAATTTACCATCCGTTCTTCTATGGACAATTTTTTATGTGGGAAGTTCAGGTTATTTTCATTTTATTAGGGTTAGAAAATATTAGAAATGATCTTTCTCTATTAGATTTAAACGAGAATTTGACTTTGAACCGGACAAAATGGAGAAAAAGGATTCATGTTGCCGACCCCACGTAGTGGGACAAAGGCTTGTATTGTTGTTGTTTGTCATTTTGCAGTCAGTACTTCAATAATTATTTCTAAAATTATATCCTCACAGTTGGCTTGGGAAGCTTCTCATTTTCTTCTGTATGATAACAGTTCTGAAATTTTGTGTATGGCGACTAAATAATATGTTTAATGGAGCAATGCTAATAATGGGTCTATCATGCAGTTTTTGAACAAGTGACAAAGAATGCAGTTAGAGGAATCTGGGCAAGGCGATCAAAAATAAACCTTGTTGGTGCTCATATTAATGTATTTTCTGGTGAATGGACCCAAAAGGTAATAACGATTTGTCCGAGTATGATACTTACAAATATTTTTAAATATTAAATGTAGCTTAGGTCACTTTTCATGTGGCAGCTGAACATTCAAATAGAATATATAACACAAAATTTTTATTCGTAGAGGAAAAATGATGGGTAATAATCTTATGCTGACTTGTTAATGTAGCATCCTGTGAGTCCTCATGCTTTTTATTACATTTGGGGTTGTTGATATTTAGTGAGGAGATTGAAAGTTGAGGATGGACCTAGGCTTGAAGACAAACTAAAACTTACATCCAAACATACAAGCTTATGTAGGGTGATCCCTTCTGTCTCTCTCTCTCCCCTCCCCTCCCTCATTCCCTTGTCCTCTCTCACATTTGATTTTTTGGTTTGGTGTTCAGTGGGTGTATGGTGGAATAGGGATGGTTGGTGCGGAGAATGACTGGAGTGAAATGTCTTAACTGTTGGTAAATCAAACCTATTTCTCTATGACCTAGTATATACTGAGAGAGTGAGACTCCCCTCTCCCTCATGCTCTTAATTGCATGCTTTTTTAGTTGGGTGCATGGTGGGTGTATTAGGGAATTCGTTCTTGGGCGGAAGAATGAGTGGAATGAAATGATCTTTTTGTTGGTATGACACATATCCCTCTCTCTCTTTCTCTCTCTTTCTTTATTAATATGTGTGTGTGTGTGTGTATATATATATAAATCAAATTTTACATGAGAGGATCCAAAATTGATGAAAGAATGAAGTGAGTCTTCTTGCTACCTTTGGTGGTTCATAAGATAAGAAGGTGCCGTTTTCAACCAATTTTGTTAGAAGTACGTGTTAGGAGTGAAGTAAAACGATGTGTTGGCCTTGTGCATCTACTGCATATGAATTACAAGCTTGCTGCAAAGTGCATGTCACACCATTTTGTTGCTTCGTGTCGTAGTGCTATGCATTGAACTTTTGCTCCGAGCTAAGTTTTGGTTTAGATTTTATGGTTCAAATTAATATCTAGCTCAATAACCAAGTAAAATTACTTCTTATTGTGTGTTTTAGTAATTGAGTCGTCGTTCATCGGCTCTCCATTCTCTTTGTGGGAGCTTGCTACTTTTTGGTGTTTCTTCTCTTCACACTCACTCCCTTGTTGGTTGTTACAAGTTTTTCACTAGTTCTTGTTGTTGATGCTAGTAGTTTTTCACTCTCTTGCTTCTTTTAGAGAATGCTTCTTGATGCGTCATCTTCACAGTCTCTCTTGCTTCACGCTACATCCGCGTCCTAGTTTCTGGTTATTCTTTTAGTGTCATGAGTATATTCTTGATTTTTAAGTATTCTTATATCACTTTATTTTTTATATCTTTGATTCTCTTTTTTTTTTTTCCGAGCTTTCTGTTGACCTACGAACAGGCGACCGGTCCTCACACATCGACCCTCGATCACATGTCTCCACGATCGCTAGGAGTAACTGTCTGCTAAACCCGTATGAAATAGTGAAGAAACAGAGGAAGGTTTACGCGAATTTACGGGCAATTAAAAGATCGGGAACTCCAAGGCTCTCGGTTCTCTGGCTCTCATTCTCCCTGCGCATTGTCTGGCTCTCGCAATCCCACACACGACCACACGATTTCCCTGCCCTACTTCCTCCAGCGAACGACTGTCTGGCCCAGATTCGTTTGATCTCAACCGCCTACCATTCTGTCTTCAACATCGATAGCTTGTGACACTTTCGATCGGACCAGACCTCCCGACTCCACCCAGAGCCGACGAAACGCCTCGACTCCGACCTCGCCTTCGGCTTCGTCTCATGTGAACGAGACCTTGTTTGCCGTCCGCCTCCTCAAGTGAATCCGACTACGCCTACCGACTTGCAAACCTGATCGAACCTGCCGCGCCCAATTGCCGAGATCTACCTCCTTCTGCGAATGAAACCCACAGTTAGGGTCCGATCTGTCTGTTCGGCTTGCTCAAACAATTCAGCACAATCCGCCTCTCGGTTTCTTGAAATTTTGAGTAAAGAGGACGAAGAGGGATTTGTTGTTAATTAACTATTATTATTAATAGAATTATTATTAAAGAAAAGCAAATGGTATGATCCTTAAATCAGAAGCTACGATCGACAATTAGAAGAACTGAAGACCAATTCTGGGACTAAACAACATCCCGAAGCCCTCGACCGTTGATTCTCTTTCCGGCTAGGCGGACTAAAAAGGCGAGTTCCCTCCCCTACCTCCTCTCGATGGGGACGGGATGTCAAAATGCTGTCGAAATTTTCCCAAAATTATGATATTGGACTTGCACGGATCTTTGGAAAAAAAAGATGGAGAGCATTCAATTTACCAATTTAATGTGGAAATAATTAATGAACTGATGCACTATAATATTGAGTAACCTAATTAATCAACTAAAGTAATCAAATACTAATAAATTTAGTAATGGATTCAAAATAAACTATAAATGTTTAATAAATTAACTGAAATGAAAATTCAATTATTAAAAATTAATCAAAACTTTAATTGATTTAAACTAAACCAATTAATTTAACCAATCAACACAAAAATCTCTTAATTAACACCTTAAAAAATCAATCAAATTTAATAATTAACTGATTAAATAATAAGTCAAAATCTCTCCTTAATTAATTAATAATCTGACTGATTTCAAAATAATTTAATAATTTTAATTTATAAAATTGAAATTTGTTTAATTAATCAATTCTAATTAAAAATATTAAATCTAATCAAACAATTTAGTTGAAATTTAATTTAAACTAACATTTTAATCGAAACTTTAATTAATTTTAACTTAACAAAAAAAATCAATTAAATTAATGGAGCATTTAATTTTAAAATTTAATTAACAATTAAATTAAAACCAAACTTTAATCATGACTTTGAGCTAAAGCAAAATCAAAACTTTAATTAATTAATTTTAAATTATTAATTGAATTTAAACTTCCAACTTAATTAATTCAAACAAGAGAAATTTAAATTAATTAATTAACTTTAAAATAACATTTAAAATTTAAACAAATCGAAATCAAACTGAGCAATAAATTTTAATTTAAAATTTAAATCAAATTAATTGAGCAATCAATTTAAATAATTGAATAATTTTAAAATACATTTAATTAATGAGTCGAGCAATTGAAATTTAATCTAATTAATTAATGCAATTAAAATAAAATAAAATATAGGAAATAAATGTTTTCTACTATCCAACTTAAGTACAAACTACTAAACAACACAACACTAAAACCTACTCTTAACAAAACAAAACCATAGCTCTCCAACTAAGCAGCTCTCACAACAGCTCTCTAACAAATAAAACTCTCTCAGACTCTCAGCAATAGCCCCTGCAATTACCTATGAACTCTCTGAGCTGCTGCAAGTACGACTTACAAGCAAACAAATGTAGCTTTAATACAGTGTATTAAATGTAACTAGCACTGTAAAGTTACGGCTAAATAGAGCAAAACTAGTACTGGAAAGTAAAAAAAATAGCAAGTAAAGCTACTGTTAAAATAAAAAAGCCACGAACATTGCTACGGAACACTAAAACTGGTGTCTAGGCGGGGAACTGTGTAAAGCTATGTCTTTACTGATATGAGCCCTATTGGTTACTTCTAATAGGAGTAATAAATCCTATCGGCAATTATTTCACTAAGTATATATATTTATTAAATGAAGTAATAAATACCTGAAATTCATCCGACAACTTCTAATAGAAGCCGTAAGTTTGACTTCTGAGGAAAATGTCTAGGTAATAACATAACCCTAAACACCCCTCACACGAGCATCCTCGTCTATAGGACTAAGTTGTAAGACCCACTATTTGGGCTGCTTCTAATAGAAATTGTAAGACCTCAAATGCAAAAACTATATATTTGCTAAATCCCCGCTAACATGAAATTCACCCGGCAACTTCTAATAAAAGCCGTAAGTCTGACTTCTAAGAGAAATGTTTAGGTAATAACTTAACCCTAGACCCCTCTAACGGGTATCCTAGTCTATAGGGCTAGGTTGTAACACCCACTAGCGGGCCACTTAGCTTACAAAGCTAGGTCGTAAGACCCATCATCAGACAACTTCTAAATTCAGAAGTCATAAGACCTATCTAAACATAAAAAAAAATCACAGGCATCTTAATCTATAGGGCTAAGTTGTAAGACCTGCTATTTGGGCCACCTCTAATTGAGGCCATAAGACCCGTCATTAGGACTACTTTCAAATGAAAGCCGTAAGCCCCTACTCAAATCCAATCACATGAGCAACTTTTAAATGAAGCCATAAGTCTCTATCCAAATTAAATAACTAATATATATATATCAACCTCAGTCTACTCGGGATCCTTGAGAGGAGGCAACCTATGGCTGCTAATCAGATTCCCTGGACACTATAATCAATGGTCGTTAGTATTGGTAGACTGAATCCTACGGTATTCTCAGGATGACGGAACCATGGGATCTTGATCGGGTCTACCTTCATCCCCCACAATCAGGGTTTAGAACATTCACACACTGTTGCACACACATATTTGCACTTCATGCACATACTAAATATATTTCATCCTTAATCGAGAGTGCTCTTCTATGCGTTAGAAGGAGTAATTAACTATGAGGGCTTATGCTCATAGGAAGTAGAACCTAGATCTAAATAAACCTTGACACTACTCTCAGGGAAAATCTGATTAATTTAAATCCAATCTACCTCAGAAAAATAAGGACCTTAAGCTTGTGAGAGCGAGGTCCGTGCCTATTCTTCCTGAGGGAACACTTTCAAATATATTAAAATTGCTATCATTTAACATATTTATATACTCGCTAGAAAATATTGCCTGATGTGGTTTAAGTTTGATTAATTAAATAACTAGTATATGTACATAATATTATCTATATCTAAATGTAACTCATGAACGCTCTAAGTAGTAAATCTTTGATTTGCTTTGCGTTTTGTGCATTGAAGCAAAAAGGAACCCTTGTGCACCTCGTTGCTTTTAGTGTTTTTAAAATATTGTTTTCAATAACTGGGGATCCTTGCTTATGTGGAATGATATGTAACACGTCTGGCATTGTAGCGTGGTATTACATGCGAGGCATGTGAGTTCTACTTGGTGACACTACAGTCCCGAGTTACCATGTGATGATCACTTTTCTCCTTAAGCGGGCTTTGTGTGGACCATTATGTATGGCCTTAAAATCAAATGTTATGGTTTGGGCAAAGCATAATTTTGATTTCTTAATCATTTGATATGATCCACACATCTTTTGTTTGTTCAAAACTTTTCACCTTGAGTTCCTAAAGCTTTTTGGTCCTTATTGGTATGAAGTGAGGGAACACTGTTTGACCACATCTCAACTCTATGAATCCTCATTGTTCTTTGATGGCATGTTGATGATGACAAGGAGTTTCTTTTGTCCAAGTCCGAGTTGGTAAGATTTATATTCTTTTTATATAGCCTTGATGTAGCATATTTCTTGTTGTAGTCCATGTAGATGACAAAATGTGCTGAGATTAGACGCCCTTTTAAAATTTAGCTGTATTTTCATGTGAAACCTGCTCTGTCAGGCAATATTTGGGTATCGTTTATCATACTTATTGCTACCAGCTTCTACTTGAATAACTGAAGCAATTATAAGGTGTTTGAGTTGGGCAGTGAGAACAAAAAATCATGTTATAAGAATATAAAAAGCAGCATTCTATAGAACCATGGTTTATGTAACTTCCCAGAAAAATGCCTATAGATTAAAAATTTTCAATTAATTAATTAAATTAATTATGCACTAACTGAGAATAGGATACGTTATCATGTTGGTGTGAAATTCATAATAATATATTTTCTGGTCTTACAATAAACTCATATTGGTACCCAATTAATTTTAACCAACTAGCCACAATGGTTTGTATAAATGACTTGGCTAAGAATGGTCTTACTATATGCATATCTATCTAACGCCAACCATATATCGACATCACACTGATATGGATGGCTCTTTTGAGGCTATGCTTGTTTGGGCCTCCTTGCACATCCCATGAATGGTTTGTAGAAGTGACTTGGCTAGCCTAAGGTCTAAATGGGTCAGAAGATCGCCGCAAAAATCCAAGCCGACTATTGAGGCAAAGATTAGGAGCCTCCCCACTTACGCCAGGAAAGCGGGTATTAGGTGGTGTCGCCAGCCTAGGCTCTACAAGGACAACATTGATATGACAATGAAGAACTTTTATAAGGAGAATGGAGTCTGTTTTGTTGCATTTATACCTAAGGGAAGAGCTCATGGCATCACTCTCTTTAAAGTTAGTCTTATATTTCTCTTCTCTCTTGGAGGATATAGCGGTGGGAGAGGAGATCCTTTCACTCCCTTAGCAATGCGGGACTAAATGGGATGGGATAATTGCTTGAAGGATGGGGACAAGCAATAGCAAGTTTAGTCATGAAGCTAGCTGTTGCAAACACGCAAACAATGCATGCAGTGGCATTTGCAAAAATCATAACTTCATGACATGATACAACTTGCTAACAGTAGTTATGATTTATAGACTATAAAATATGGTTGCCAATTTTTGTGTCTGACCATTTTATCTAATTGGGCCTATGTGTATCGTAATTACAATCCATGTAATTATGATTATTGGCTAGCTCTATGAGCAGCATTTTGGCGTTGTTTTGGTCTTCTGTTTTTTTTTTGATGCTTTACCAAAAAGAAGACAGAAAAACATTCTCTTCATAGCCTGTTGATATGGAAGAAGAACTTATAACCTTTGTTATCCTTTTTTGTTGCTTTCTAGAGTCCACTCCCTATATGACGAGTAGGCCACTTGGCAGAAAGTTACTTCAGCATTGCACGCTATTTTGTTATGGATGCAATATACATGAGCATTTGACAGACATGCTTCACGGACATTTAAAAGTCGAAATTACTAATTGTCTTGACAGTCATAATCTTACGCAACTTAGTGTAACAATCAACTTTGCGCATCTGCTTTCTCTTATATTTGAAATACAAGGCTTTCATAACCAAATCACTACACTACAGGCTGCACAGTTTTGTCACCACAGCTCTTGCAATTTGATCGCGAACTATTGAAGCTGGTAGTCTTATGAATACTTGATTAAAAAAAAGAAATTTTGAATTATCTTTAAAATTATGCAAAAGCTGGGAATCACATATAATGTTAAATAATGTTTTTAGGTAACCACTCATCATAGGATCATTAACTGTGGTTGTAACTGATGTATTTGATCGTAATTTTGTTTGTGCAGGATGCTGGTATTGGTACAAGCATTGATTCTTTCTACGAGTACCTTTTAAAGGCAAGTAAAAAATATTTGCCATGTTATATCTTATGCTGGTAGGGTTGTGTATGCTTGTAAGTAGTAGTAGTTATTATTATTGTTTTCTGTTGCAAGGGTATCCTCCGATTGGGATCACAGAGCATTCATGTAAAATTTTTTAGCTATTAAGCATCTTCAGAATGTGATAAGGATACAATAAAATATGTATATAACTAGGATAAGATGTGTGTGGCATGTTGGCATAAATGAATGCTTATGTATCCACGTAGTTATTTTCTTAATGAAGGTTTAGCATATTGGAATAAGTTTAGTATATTGGAATGAGTATATTCTCTATATGCGAGACTTCTTCGGGGCACATTCAATTAGATTATGGCCTATTAATTATATGCCTTAGAAAATTATAAATCATAATCACATGGAGGAAGAGAGTCAAAGCATTGCAACTTATTATAATTGAACCACGAGTCACTATCAATCTAATGATAGTGAAGGGTTTTTCTTCTAGCAAGTAAATCAACAAGTCTTTAGCTCATATGACATGTATTTTACGCACTTCAAGCACATTTTGTTTGTATTTTTAGTATTTTGTCTGCATATCCAAATTTTAGTTTATTTTTAGAACCTTTATATCCGCATAACATATGTGATATGCATTGGTAGCGGTGTGCATTAATTTGAATCAAAATATCCAACCGAATTGGGTATATTTGGTTGGTTTGGTTCTGTTTTTTGTTTGGGAGTGAAGGTTACTTGAATTTCGGTTATTTGGTTTGTTTTTTTTTATTAGTTGAACATAAAAACGAAATGAAATTGAATAAATAGGCAAATAATGAAATAATAATGTATTAATCTAATTTTTGTGTTGCGTATAATTTGATTCGGTTCAAATGGTTTAATAAATTAGTTAACCTATCTGTCCAAATTGATCGAATGCCCACCCCTTTATTAAGATTTTAAATTTTTATTGTATCAAAACTAAACTGAATATGCTAAACTATACTGCGATTCAATTTGGTTTAGTTTTACTTATATTTGGCTGATTCAAATCAGCCTATAACTTGTTTTGGTATAATTGGTTTAACAAATCAATCAACCAATTCATCTGGATCGGTCAAATGCACATCCCATTGCATCAGTGTGTATCCATGCTAAGGGTGTGCATTTTGTTGGTTTGATTTAAGGCTGCAAATGAACCAACACGCATGCAAGATTGTGTCTTGATTTAGTTAAGGTTTGTTTATGATTGTTTAACTAACTAATCGAACAAGTTTGAATATGTTTTGATTGATAAACAAACAAGTTTGAACAGCTCGGTGTTCGATTCATTTATGACATGAGCTATATCATTTAAAGCTCATGAATAAGTTCATTAAGAAGTTCGATTAAAGCTTAATAATTTGTATATTTAAGAATTGATTATTAATTTATTTAGTATGTGATTATGCGGGAGTCTTTTTTTATATTAGCTTACTTTTTTTTGAGCACATGCCACTTATTTATGTTCGTTAAAATGCTTTTTTATTTAGCCGTTCACTTAATTAAAGTCTCATTCTAATGCTCAATAGACTGCTGGCTAGTAGGCTCGATAAGGTTTGCTCTGATAACTAATAAGCTGCTTGATAGCATTGCTCGTTAGTATACCCAATAACACTTATTTGATTAGCTAACAAGCTGAGCTCAAACCAAGCTCAAGCAACTATAATTTTAAACAAATCAAGCTTGAACACTACTATAAATACTTGAATCAAGATCCAGCTCAAGCTTTGTTTAGGCAAAGAAGCTCAAGCTCAACTTGGCTTGATTCATTTGCAGCCTTAATTTGATCCCTGTACTGGTCAAATAGATCAGTTTCGGCTTTGCTAGACTAGTCAATCACCAACATAAAACCCAAAATCAATTGATCAAAAACATCATATGGTTCAATTCAGTTTTTTTTTAATTGAATAAGTAAATGATATGAAAATATATCGTTAAGCAGCATTTCAATGTTTTGAATGATTAGATTTATGATGGCAATGGGCAAAACATTATATAAGTGTTATTAGGAATCTTTGATTTATAAAGCTAGCCATTGGAAAATACTTAACATTAGTAACTTTAATATATTAAGAATATAAAAATTGAAACTGAAATTGATTATCCTATAATGATTGCTTAAACATATATGATGGTTGCAACCAATTTACAAATTTAATTTGAGACTTGAATTTATATGTGAATCAAAATATGGAAATTCAACCTTTTTTTATCATAATGTTAAACTCAAAATTCTAAATCCTTAATTTTTTTTCCTTCTTTTTTTGGTGGACCGTGTTGCAACTAACATAATGGACTGGTGGATGTGATGTTAGACAGTGGCTGTTATTGGTGTAGGATGAGGGCTTTGGATGCAATAATGTGAAAAATATTAAATATAATAAAATAATTATTACAATAAGTAAATAGAGTACCTTAAGGGTTTATGATCTCACATCATAAAAATGGATCTGTAAAGGGGACTTGGAATTTATGTGGAGGGTATATCAAGTGAGAGGCCAAAGAGATTTGATTTTAGAAGAAATGACACCATGATCTCTTGAAACCTTAAATACAAAACAAACCTAATTTTCTTTTTTGGGAGAACTTATATTTATTAATTTCAAGTCTAACACCAATTGATATCAAGAACAAAGATTGTGGTTAACTTTGATACTTTGACTTGCTGAGGTCTTTGATTTCTGGAGAGAATGAAAAGCATTTCTATAACTTTATTCCATTATCAACCATCCTCAATACAACGAGAGGTCTACCATGCATAATCATAATTTTTTTATATATTATGTTGAAAATTAGAAAAGTATTTAACACTGTGAATTTTATTGCTTAATTCTGTGCAAAATGTGGGAGCATTAATAAACTTCTTCAAAAAACTTATATTTGAAATAAATTAAAGCTTAAAAAAAGAAAAAGCCCTCAAGTAGTCGGCAACTAGCATAAACAAGGAGGCACATGGATTGTAATCTAAGGGCCATAAGAGGATTAATCTAGTGCTAAAACCCTTAATCCATGTGCTTAAGAATTTTTGTCAAGATTAATTGACATGTGGGTCCTCATATCCTTCAATACCTCCCCTCCCCTCAAACAGAACGGTATAAATCTTCCATATCATGTTTGCTTATAATATTTTTGAATATGGGGTTGTATAGTCCTCTGGTAGAAATATGCCTATAAGTTGATTTTTTATTGACACATATTGAGTGCACATCAACCCACTTTTTAGTTTCTCTTTCATAAAATATTTATTTACCTCCATATGTTAGTTACGATCATGTTTTATTGGATTATGAGCAAATACTAATCATAGATTTATTGTCATAGTATATATTTCTTGGCCTTTCTCTTTTGATTTTTTAATCTCTCAAAATGTTTATAATCCATTGAAGCTTGCAAATTCCTTGGCCAATGACTCTAAATTTAGATTTTGGGTTAGATCTTGAAATGAAATGTTGTTTCTTACTCAATGTTATGAGATTTCCTCCCAAAATATGCAATATCCCGTCGTGGATCTTTTATATACTAGTGATCTTGCGTAGTTTACAATAGCATACCCTTCAATTTGTAATTTGTAAAGTATCCTGCTTTTAATGGAGAATTCATTTGCCAAAACTTGACTGAAGTTATCTGAGGGTTTTGTAAGTAGCTTGAAGGTAAGTCTCTTTGGGTTTTTGTATGAATTTACTGATATTGTTCACTGTAAATGCAATGTTTGGATGGTGTGAGATTGATAGATCATTTTTCTTTGATATTGTCTCATGTAAACTTCTCTTCTTCTTTCGTTTGCATTCAATTTTTGACCTAATTTAATAAGGGTTTCACAAGGTTTGCATTATGTCATTTGTTTTTTTAGTAGATCCATGATATAATTTTGTTGAGAGAGAATAAAATAACAACAACAACATCAAGCCTTTATCCCACTACGTGGGGTCGGTTACATGAATCCTTTTTCTCCATTGTGTCCTGTTAAAAGTCAAATTCTCGTTTAAATCTAATAAAGAAAGACCATTTCTAATATTTTCTAACCAAGTCTTTTTAGGTCTATCTCTACCTTTCTTAACATAAGTCAAATCTAATACCTCTACTTTCTTAATCGGGTCATCGGGAGGCCGCCATTTTATGTGATCAAACCATCTAAGGTGACTCTCTAATCTTATCTTCCACTGGAGGTACTCCAACCTTTTCACGTATATGCTCATTTTGAATCCTATCTCTAAGGGTAAAGCCACTCATCCACCTGAGCATCTTCATCTCTGCAACACTTAACTTAGTATTATGCTTCTCTTTTAATGGCCAACATTCGGCACCATACAGCATTGCAGGTCTCACCACCATCTTATAGAATTTTCCCTTAAGTTTGAGGGGTACTTTTCTATCACACAACAAGCCCGATGCATTCCTCCACTTCAACCATCCAACTTGAATTCTGCTGATAATATCCCCATCTATTTCACCATCACTCTGAACAATAGATCGAAGATATCTAAAACGTGTACTCTTATTAATGACTTGATCGCCCAAAGTTATAATCCCCTCACTAGGTCTATTACTACTAAAATTACACTCTATATATTCCGTTTTAGATCTACTCAAGCGAAAACCTTTAAAATCTAAGGTTGACCTCCACAATTCAAGTTTACCTTCAACTCCCTCTCTAGTCTTATCAACAAGAAGAATATCATCAGCAAAAAGCATACACCAAGGTACATCCTCTTGCAAATGTCTAGTGAGAACATCCATGGCCAAAGCAAAAAGATATGGGCTTAAGGCTGATCCTTGATGTTATCCAACCGAAATAGGGAAATACTTGGTTAAACCACCTTGTGTTTGAACACAAGTAATAGCTCCTGCATACATATCTTTAATGATTTGAATATAAGCGTTATTAACTCCTTTCTTTTCAAGAACTCTCCATAGCACTTCTCTTGGAACTTTATCATATGCTTTTTCTAAATCAATAAATATCATATGTAGATCTTCCTTATTCTCTCTATATTTCTCCATCAAACCTCTTAATAATGTATGGCTTCCATAGTAGACCTACCCGGCATGAATCCAAATTGATTTTGAGAAACATTAGTATCATGCCGCAACCTACGCTCTATAACTCGCTCCCATAGTTTTAAAGTATGACACATTAACTTAATTCTTCTGTAATTTGCACAATCTTGTGCATCACCTTTATTCTTAAAAATAGGGATTAACACATTCATTCTCCACTCATCTGGCATCTTTTTAGTCTTCAAAACAGTATTAAAAGTTTAGTAAGCCAAGAAATTCCTTCATCTCCTAAGCATTTCCACACCTCTATTGGAATATCATTAGGTCCAACAGCTTTTCCACCCTTCATTTTCTTTAAAGCTTCTCTAACTTCGGTTTTACTAATACGTCGATAAAAACAGAAATATTTATTTTTATTTAGGGAGCTAAGGTTACTACAGTCAATTATATTTTCACATTCTTCATTAAAAAGTTTAGCAAAATATCTCATCCACCTTTGTTGAATATCATCTTCTAAGAAAAGTACTTTTTGATCTTCATCTTTAATACAATTCACTTGAACTAAATCCTTACTACTCCTATCTCTTTGTTTAGCTAAATTATACATGTCTTTCTCTCTCCTTAGTATCTAATCTATTATAAAAATCACTAAAAGCTAAGCTCTTTGTATCGCATATTGCTTTCTTAGATTCCTTACGTGCCTCTTTATATATTTCCCAATTATCAGAATTTTTACAATTAAACCAATTTTTATAACAAATCTTTTTATTTTTAATCTTTTCTTGCACATTTGGATTCCACCACCAACTATTTTTACTATTAGAAGCTTTTCCCTTTGAAACTCCAAGCACATCTTTTGCAATAAAAAAATGATTGAAAAAAAAGGAATATGTCAAGGGAACATCTAAAAGCACCCTTAAGTTCTTGATCTCAAGCAATAATTGATGTGAAGAGGAAAAATCAATGAAAATAGTGAAGGTGATGGAGAAGAGAACCCTTGGTAAGGGAAATAAAATTGAATGGGAATAGAGTAGTCACAATGATCTTGACAAGTTCTTTATTAAAATGGCAAACTTGGTTTTAGTGAATTGGGGCGAGGAACATTTGGTTGGATGATGGATGCAATGTGTCCTACATGTTTGATGAAGTAGTAATGACTTGTTTGCTAATTTTGTTTCATCTCATAGTGACATAAAGTACAAAGGTTGTGCTCTATATCTCTCTACATTAGGAGAACACACTTGTTTGTGTGTTTAATAATGTTGAATGAAATAATGTCTTTCCATCATATTAATAAGGTATTGTAAATCAACCCTTTTTTAGATCTTGCGTCAACGGAAGCCTCATGCACAAGGTATGCCCTTTTTACAAACCCTAGTTGGGACAAGCCTGCGGCAATTACTGTTGATGATGAAGAACAATGCTACTTTATTCACGTTGTTTGGATATAACTTTCATGAAGCCATATTATTATGCTTGTTATTTTCCTTGTTGTTTCATTTACATCTCCCTTGTCATCTCAAATCCCTATGCAAGCCTAATCCCAATGTTTACATTTTCTTCTGTATGCCAATTAAAAAGTCGAAATGCAAATCTCAATTCACACTCTCTCCCTCTAACTCTCCATTTCTCCTTTCCTCCCTATTGTTTTGATTATTCTTTCTATCCTTCTTCCAAGGAACCACTTTAAATCTCTGGAATAGAGCCCACGTCTGAAGATTTCCTCTTTTATTTCCTTCTTTGCTTTTTTTTCCTTGTATCTATCCTTGTCTTCAATTCTTTGAGCCTCGACATTGCCCAAGTCTGTTTTATAACTTTATTTTGTTCATTTCTTTCATCCATTTCTTCTAAGAAACCCATTACCTCATGTCTATGCCCCTTATCTTGCATTCTTCCTTATTAAAACTGGATGTGGTGCTTCACACCAAGCATTCTCTTCTGTTTTCTTTTTGACTTGCCATTTCTTGGAAATCAAATTTTGTTCTTTAAGGATTAGATTATTTTTGTGATTTTTTTTTCAAAATAGCGCAATTTTTTCGTCAAAATAAAGATTGGCATACCTTATTCCGTCCTTTGATATCATAATCTTCATAAAATTAAAATTTTGGTGTATTACAGGCTTATTTGTTATTTGGGGATGATGAGTACCTGTTTATGTTCCAGGAAGCTTACAAGGCTGCTATGCATTATCTGTATCATGATCCTTGGTACTGTCATCTGTTATATTTATTTTAAAAAATTGTTTGAAATGATCTTTAGTACCTTTTAGTTTGTCTTTTATTTTATTCTAAATTTTGAAGTCAACCAAATGCTTTTTAGGTATGTTGAAGTGAATATGAACTCTGCTGTCACTGTTTGGCCATTGTTTAACAGCTTGCAGGCGTTCTGGCCTGGGCTTCAGGTTTCATTCACTGTTTTTCTAAAAATCACACGCTTGATTTCTTTCAGAAATATTTTATCTTCTTGTTTTTTAAGGTTTTGTATGGTGATATTGCTCCTGCGATACGGACGCATGCTGCTTTCTTTAGCGTATGGAAGAGATATGGATTCACTCCAGAGGGATTCAATCTTGCTTCATTCAGTATTCAGGTACTTATTTTAATGCTATTTCGTTTATATCTTAGAAAATAGTTTGGTTTACCTTGTTTGAAATTAAAACAATCCGGCAAATGTGGACTCCAAAAATTCAGCTCCGGCCTCCCCCGTTGTTTTTTCGGGGGAGTTTTAACGGAATTAAGTTCCGGGGCAAATTTTGGAAGACAGATGAGTTTGTAGATAAGACACTACCCAGAGATTTCGCCCTTATTTTGCGAGGACTTTATGATCTGAGTTATGGTTTCCTATAGGCGCAAGCCCCTATAGTTAATTACCCCTCCCGATAACGAGAGAGAACTTTCGATTAAGGCTAGTCGTCAATCAGATACGTAGATATACGCGTTATCTGGCATATAGTAGCAGCATGCGTTTGATATTGGAAGAGTTGATATTTAAAATTAAAGATGTCACCAACTTCTACTTAAAGCGGATGGTGGGGGAATGGATGATAGACCCGATTAAAATCCCATGGTTCCGTCGTTTCGGACCATCGTGGTCCCTGGTCTACTTAGTCAGAGGAGGCAGTCGACCCAACCTGACAGAAGGATCCTTGTCGACAGCCATGGGTTGCTTCGTCCAAGGGTACTTAGTAGACCTGGGGTGGGTATTTGCCTAAGGGGATAAATTTGAATCCACCTTAGCTAACAGAGGGCTTTGTGTCCTATCGATCATATCCTATTGATTCATTTCTCAAGGATTTGATGCCACTAAGGAACGTATTGACTCGGGCTATAACCGTTATCTCATGGTGCCATTTGGCAGCAAAACCACTCGGTTCAGAGGGCCCCGAGTCATAACCGTTTATCATGCGGTGCCATTTGGCGGCAAAATCGCCGGTTAGAGGACACGTACCACGTCCTGACTGGCAGAATATTATTTGAGAATGGATCCTAGTGACATTTTCTACTATGCATTAGCTCTATGTGGGTTAAAGTAAATTTCAATTTGCCCACCCCAGCAAACTGTTGCGGAGGGTGGATGGATTTTGCTTTAAGTGGTTTGATGGATTATTTCAATTTTAAATGTTTTTGGAGTTTGGTGTTTTGGATTTTGTGTGAGTTTGGAAGGCATTTTTGAATATTTGGAATTAACCCCTCCGGTTGAGATCTATGTTCAACATGGCCATCCTCGGGGTGTATGGGGAATTCCATTCATGGATTGAACCTTGTCGACTCTGCCGAGTTGTCGACAGAGGATCAGGTTTCATAGGCTTTATGCCTTTGTCGAGGAATTTCTTTTGTTATAGACCTTGAAGGCCTAATATGAATTATAAAATAAATATTCTGATTAATCTCGCGACTGCATACTTGTTTTATAGTTCGAGCCGTGTCGACTCCTATCTTCCTGCATAAAAGGATCGGGCTCAAATTTCAGTTTGTTTTCTGACTCGCGCAGTATCCTGGACGTCACGTGTGTATCAATAACACGCTCGCCGGGGCCCCTGCGGGTGTATATTTTTGTTAATGAATTTATTTTATTATAGACCTTGAAGGCCTAATATGAACGTATAAAACAGATATTTCGGCCGACACCGTGACCGTATATCTGTTTGATAGTTCGAGCCGTGTCGACTCCTATATATCCACATAGAAGGATAGAGCTCAAACTTGGGTTCATTTATTGACCCGCGCAGCATTTTTAGACATCACGTGTACCCAAAACACATTCATCGGAGCCCATATGGGTGTTTGGGGGGATTTTATAATTATTTGCTGAATCTTGTTGACTCCTATTTACCTGCTTAGGAGGATTGTGTTCAAATTTATTGACCCGTGCAGTATTCTGTGATCCGTACACGCTTTCTGTCCGCTTGTAGAGATGTTGTGGATCCGGTGGCCTGGCGTTGCACTATGGTCCTTTACCCATTTCATACATATAGATTGTCCTGCACTACTCGTTGCTTTCTGCAGGTAGATTGTAGTGCACTAACCAATCTCCTGCTTATATTCGTAGGTTCTTGCTCTTGCTGTAATTTTTTTCTGCTTTGCTTACCGACAACCTGTTGGATGTGAAACATGTTTCTTGCAGCGACCCATAAGCATTTGCATTAGTCGCCAATTGGTCGGCTTTTGCTCGTGAGGGATCTCTACATTTGGCCTTCATTGAATAACTGTTGAACTGATTAGGCTACATTCACCATCAACTTTATCATGCTTGCCAACTGATGAACTATTGTATTTGCTATGCATGTTGATTTTCAGTGTTTTGTATATAACCGTGGCCCCCACTTACTAATTAACCATTGCCATTTGAGGGGACATTGTAGCATTCACTATATGTCCCGATCGTATCGCACTTGTTTGTATATATTTTACTGTTGTTCATAAACACCCACGAGTCTCCTGTAGTCACTTGAGAATGGACTGTTGTCTGTGTTTACAAGCTATTTTATCCACTTGTATGCATTTCACTATTGTTCATGAACAATCACAAGTCTATTATAGTTGCTTTGCAAGGGATCGATATGCTTGTTTACACATCAACTTACACCCTTGTTCATGCTTATAATTATATTCATGACTTACGCATGCTTGTAGGAAACACTCTTCTTCAGTGATTTGGCGCGATGCGTATACTTTAATTAGGAGTCGTACTACCTGTGACACATAACAATGTGCCATTTTGTTTCTTTTTGAAGACAGACGTTCATGGGGCGTACGGGCCGTCTAACTTTAACAGCTGGCATGCATGTTACCTAAAGCACTTGTGCATCTTTGACTTGATGGACGATTCTCACTTTATCACGAAGGGTTTAACCGGAAAATTACCGGAGACATGCAGGGGTTCTTACATGTTTATAATTAATGTAAATACATTTTGTAGGGCAAGTAAATTTTTTTTTAACTTTTACTCCTCCCCTTTTTTTTAAAGATAATTACCGTCCTTATTCAGGTGTATTTATGCTCGTATTTCACTCACTGGTAAATACTCGAGGAATCCAAAGTCAGAACCTCGAAATGACATCTTAACATACTTTAAATATGAATCCTAAGTTGATGGGGCCCGTAGGTGTACTTTCCCTGTCTCTTAGCAATTGCATCCTAGACTGGCGGGGCTCTCAGGTGTACCTTCCCTGTCCTTTAGCAAAGGGATCCTAAGTTGCGGTGCCCGCAAATGATCTGAATTTCATATTATAAATAGGAGGGAGGTTTAGTTCATTTCTTTCACACTTAACTTCTATAAGGAGTGTTACTGGGTAGTCTAGGTGTGTGTAAGTCAAGAGTTAGGAGGAAGAAATTTGATTTCTACCTGTTGGTGAACGACTAATTCCCCTACGAGTTCAGTATAAGTTGTATTATGTTATAGTCTGGATTTCTTTTCATCTTACTTTTAGTATTGGGAATCTAGGGTGTCGAGTGTTTTAATTTTTTTTGTTAACTTAGAAGTTTAGGTGGATTTTGATTTCTTTAAAATTTTCTAAGTCATAAGTTTTGTTGAAAGTTTCGGCAGTATCCTGACATCGTCCCCATATAGGGGGCTGCATCGGGGTGTATAAAGCCTTTCCGCCTGCCAGAAAAGACAGTTATAGTAGGTGTCAAGTGACACCGCGGCCGCAGCCTCGTTCCCCGCTCGCTAATAAAAACAGTTACGAGGTCTTCAAGTATCTGTTTAAAATATAGTATTTTCCCGTCTAAAAAAAAGTAGTGACGGGTGCTTAAAATTTTTTTTATACATAATCAAATTTCCCCGCTCGCTAATAAAAATGGTCACGGGTACTTATGTTTCATGTATACGAATTTTCTCGCTCGCTAATAAAAGCGGTCACAGGTACTTATATTTCCTCGCTCGCTAATAAAAGCGATCACGAGTACTTATATTTCATGCATTAAAATTTAAAATACTAGTGTCAGGTTTATACCTTAGGTGAGCGGTGACCGAGGCAACAACAGCGAACATTAGCGACGAAGGGAAAACCTGCGATGCACAATTTAATATTTTTTCATTTATGTCATTTACTTAATTACATAATGCTTTATTTTAATTTAAAATAAGAGCTAGACAGAAAAGAGAGAGATTAGCTCTCTTTCTAGAGGGAGAAAGAGAGGGAAAGAGAGAAAAAGAGGGGTTTTAGTGCAAGAGGTGTAGGACACATAAGAGAATGGGGAATGACACTTAGAGAGAGAAAATCACACTCTAATTTTAGAGAGAGAAAGAGAGAGTGAGCTCTCTTTGTAGAGAAAGAGAGAGAAAGAGATAGATTTTGGTGGAAGAGATTTATGATGTGTAGGGGAGTGGAGGGTGACATTTAGAGAGAAAAATTCCTTTCTCCAATTTTAGAGAGAAAGAGAGAATGGATTTTTTTCTCTAGGAAGAGAGATATAAAGGAATGGTGCTGAAGGTGAGTATTTGGAGTGGATAGGGAGGCATTCATGAAGAAATTTCTCTTTCTAGAGAGAAAATTTTCTCTCTCTAGGCTAGAGAGAGAAAGTGGAGGGTGAAGGGGATTTTTGGTTGGGGGTGTGTAGAAGGTGTGTGGGAGTGTTTTTTGTGAAGGAATGTTGGTGGTTTGAAGGATGAATGTGAAGAAATCGAAGAATTAGGGTTTAGGGTTAGGGTATGTTTGGAGAAGAAAGTGGTGGAGGAAGAAGAAGAAGATAAAGGAGGAGGAAAGAAAGAGGAAGAGGAAGGAAAAGAAGAAGAAATGGATGAGAAAAATGGAGGGAGAAAGAATGAAAAAGAAAAATAGAGAAGAAGAAGAATGAATGAAGAATGGAGGAAGAAGAAGAAGAAGAAGAAGAGAGGAGAAGCATGGAGATTTTACCTTGGACCTTAGAGGAAGGAGGGAGGAGCTTGGAGGGCCAGCGGCTTTGGCGTCGTGGAATGAGAGGGGGGCGGTTTGGAGAGTGTGAGGGAGTTAGGTGAGATGAGGGTTTAAGTGTGTTTAAGGGTATTTTGGGGATTTTTTTATTCAGGATTTTTTTTTTAAATCTCTCTCTCCCTCTCTCTAAATTATTATTAATAATAATATGGCATAAAATTTTTTTTAATCGTGCATCGAGTCAGTCGCCATGTCATCGTCGTTTGTACATGTCGCCTCAATTTGCGCGCCCAAAATTAAAATTTTTGCCGATCGGTCACCCCAATCAATATGGGTGTCGATCTTAGCTGTTTCCGTTGCTTCAGATGCATCATCGTTGTCCGTTTCGCGAACGGAGGCGATTTTGGCGATTTTGGTTTTCGGTCGACACACGTCGGTGATTTATATGCAATTTTGAGCTTTTTCGCCTTTTGAAATTCACCTTGTGCGGTCGACTTGATCTTGACACTAGTATGGAGGTCAACAAATGCCCCCCAACAAGTATGGTGCACGCTTGAAGTGGACCATGTTTGTTGTAAACAGTTGACACCGTGGATCTCCAAAAGTTCTCTTTTTTTTGGATGTCAACGCAGGATAAGAGCGAAGTGTATAAAGTATTTTTATACTCCTTTTTTTCAGCCTGCCTTTCTTATGATTTCACCGTCTTTTTGCCAGGAAGATCTTCAACTGGAGCATATCGGAGGGTATGCCGTGAAGTGAGCCTAGTGAGGAGGCTATCTGGGCAATGATCGTCAGACACAATCCTCACGGGACTGCTGATATGGCTGATAGGTTGAAGCAACATGAGGAAATGCTAAGAGGTCGCAGCATCTATGACGAACTCTTCATGCGCTTGTCTTTACTGCCACGGTCTGAGCTCAACCCCACAGTCTACAGAGATCCTACGGAGTGGGTGACCACCGTCAGATTGAAGTGTGGAGACTATAATCTCTTGGAGAGTTCCATTGCTCTGGTGAGCTCCGGTATATGCGATATTTTGGAGCTAGTTACAGATATCATTGAGCAAGTTGGGCAATTTAGGTTATTGAGTCACCGACAATTATAACTGGCTACACATGAGTGGCCTAGGGATTCTCCAGTGGGGCAGCTCTCTAGACAAGGTTCAATCCTCAAACATAAATAACCCCATACACCCCAATGATGACCGTGTTGAATGCAAATCTCAACTGAAGGGGTCCACACAAATCATTTCAAATACCACCCGAATACCCACAAAATCCAAAAATCTCAAAATCATTCCAAAATTTTGATGTTTAAAATAGAAAATTCAACCATCAATAATTTAAAGCAAAATCCATCGACCTTTCGCAATAGTTTGCCGAGGTGGACAAGTTGAAAATAACCTCAGCTCACATAGAGTTAATGCCTGGTCGAGAATATCACTAGGATCCATTTTCAAACAATCTCCTGTCAGTAAATATGTGGTATGTGTCCTCTGACCGGCGGTTTTGCCTCCAAATGGCACCGCAAGTAAACGGTTATAACTTGGGGCCCTCTGAACCGAGTGGTTTTGCCGCTAAATGTCACCACTAAATTACGGTTATAGTCAGAGCAAATACGTTCCTTAGTGGCATCAAGTACTTGAGATATGAATCAATAGGATATAATTGATAGGGCACAAAGCTCTCTGTTAGCTAAGGTGGATTCAAATTTGTCCCCTTAGACAAACATCCACTCCAGGTCTATAAGGTATCCTTGGACGATGCAACCCATGACTGCTGACAAGGATCCTTCTGTCAGGTTGGGTCGACTACCTCCTCTGACTAAGTAGATCAGGGACCACGATGACCCGGGACGACGGAACCATGGGATCTTGATCGGGTCCATCATCCATTCCTCCACCATCCACTTTAAGTGCAAGATGGTGAAATTTTTAATTTTAAATATCAAATCTTCCAACCCTTCAAATACCCAAGTCCATGCTGCTACTATATGCTAGATAACACGCATCTCTACGTATCTGATTGACGACTAGCCTTCATCGAAAGTTCTCTCTCGTTATCGGGAGGGGTAATTAACTATAGGGGCTTTGCGCCTACAGGAAACCATAACTCAGATCATAAAGTCCTCGCAAAATGAGGGCGAAATCTCTGGGTAGTGTCTTATCTACAAACTCATTTGCCTTCCAAAATTTACCCCGGAACTTAATTTCGTTAAAACTCCCCTGAAAAGCAAGGGGGGAGGTCGGGGCCGAATTTTCGGAGCCCACAGCAAATTACTGTTCTGTTGTTTGTTTGGTAGACATGTTTTTTGATGTCATTCCATATTGATTGGGATAATTTTGATAATATTATTTAGAAAAAGTTTGGAACCAACTTAAAAGTCACTTCTAGGAGTTCAGTTTTCATGTTTCACTTTCCATGGCTCACCAAACTTTTCATCCAGGAAAGACGAGCTCTAAATTTGTTCACTTCGAGAACTATCTTTTACTAAATTATTAATTGTCAACTGGCTATTAATGGGAGAGCATAAGCTTATGTCCTCTTGCAGTTGTGCTTACGAGAACAATGTGCAGGCATTGCAAGTCCACTAATGAACTCCAGATTTTAGAGAATTTCTTAAAAATTTAAATCCATAAAGTAGAAATTGTCTTGTTTTGTGAACTAGATTATCTTTATTGTGTATTGCCACTTTGGTTAACCATGGCTTGCTTCAGTCTGGTCAGAGAAGCTATCCACTGCGCCCAGAGTTGATAGAAAGTACATATTGGTTATTCAAAGCTACAAGGGACTTTAGGTTCGTGCTCCTGTTATTTCTTTAGCTTTTTTTTTCTGCTATTATATTTTGTAAGACATGCTTTCCATATTTTGCTTACATGGCATTATTTAGTGGATATGCTTGTTGTCTCCATTAGCTAATTTTATTTCCATTTGCAATCTAACAAAAGCATTGAAGCAGTATTTTAATATTTTTATTTAGGGCTATAGATTGTCACAAGAATAGTAAGCAGAAACAAAAGAGATGTACAATGGCGGCCAATGTCAAGTCAGCCCGCCCGGACTCCATAGATCCCACGATAGTTGAACAGGCTCCACGTGAAAGCGCTCGTTACGGGCCATCTTAAATTCATCTATAGTAGGCTTAAAAACTTGATTATTGTTGAATTATGCATTCACTAATTAGGCTAACATTTGTCATTAATATGCAAATAATAATGTTAAATAAAAAAGTTAGCATAAATCTCAAAAGTCTCGTTAAACAGAGGGCCAACTAATGGATAAGAGCATAGTAAAGAAGAATTTTTACATGCAGTAAGGATTTGGGTTACTTGAACTGAAGCTCGAACACAGCATGAAAAAGGTTTTAAACCAGGAGTTTAGGATTGAGACTCAACTTGAAAATTCTTTAGCCAATTTCAAATTGATTCAAAACTCAAATGAGTTTGGTACTGCAAATAATATTACCACCTCTATTTTCTTAAAAAATGTCATTGCATAATTTAGTGAATGTGAAGATCGATGTGTGGTAAATTCAGCAAAATAGTGTAAAATAATATCATTAGGAGGTTGTTGGGTTAGTTGGAGACTTGGAGTAGATCCTATTAAGGAAAAGGTTGCACAAAACAAACATAGTTGATTTTAGCACGTATAATAGAAGATACACTAAAAATGTAGTTAGTCAATTCAACACGAAGGCCATCAAAAGGGGAAGGTGACATCGTGAGAGAACCTATAATGTTTACAAGATTACTTTTGAGCAGTAATGAAACTATAAGAACTTGCAGTTGCAACCTTCAAAAGCTGCAAGAATCAATTCCCTGGGAGTTTTCTATTAATCCAGTGGCAGAACAACTTGGTTAGTGGCAAAATTTTCCTTTGTTGTCATAAATTTTTTTGATTATCTCAAACCCAACCACCCTTGATCGGAGAGTATTGAGGAGAGGATGTCGCTGTTAACAACATCAACAAGTATGTTTTGAGCACCAAGTTTGTGCTTCAAGTTTTATTGGGAGAATGGATGGAATTCTGCTCACTTGGATGCTTATTTTTTGTGCTTTCTAGTTGTAAAGGTACTTGAGGGCTTTATGATTTGCAATAATATTTATTGGTAACACATTTCTAATATTTATTTACTGACAGTAGTTTCTAAATCAATTCCCTTGGAGTTAACTGTCACTTTATTAGAGATATGATTCTATCAAAGAAAATCGTCATTTCTTACGTTGCTAGTGAAGAATATTTGACTAAAATTTTTACGGAGGTTCTTAGACCTTTTAGTTATTCAAACCAATATAACAAGTTTCATTTAGTTGATAAATATAATCCAACTTGAGGAGGAATGTTAGCATAAGAATATATATATATATATATATATATATATATATATATATATATATAAATCCCTTAATGAAAGATTGGATTTCTAACAGTATAAATAACAATTTGATTATCATGGTTTAAAACCAAAGTCTTGGTTATTGGAAAACAAAATTTCTCAGGATTTTTTATTCACATCATTGCACAAACGAAGATTTATAGCCGTATATTTTGTTACAACATTAAACCTAACTGTAATTGTTTACTTTTTAGTCCTCTGGGCCATACGATTTCCATCAACTAAGATGCACTATCTAGAAGTTGGCTTACTTATCTCTAGCGTATCATGCATTATCAACATTTGCCTAGGCTTCAATCTTTAGATGTTTATTTCTTTGATAAATTAGTCATTTTTTCAAGAGATTTATTGACATATTTCATAGCATTCAAAATAGTCTTCCATTATTTTTAATTCGAATTTTTCTTTTGCTGAATGACAAAAAAGGTTATATTAGATATATTGATGATCAAGTAGATAAGCTTACAATGCAGACACCGATAGTGAGAAGTATCTTCAAAGATTTCTTCATTCTCACATGCATGCAGAGTATCTATGAGAGAGTTAGCAACTTAGCATGCTTGCATCCAAGAAGATTTGTTTCATCAAGAATTATTATAGCATATTTACTTTGAGGGAATGAGATATGTCTTTTTTACTATGTACGAACTCAATGCCAAGAAAGTACATTGGGCACCTCAATTTTTTTGGTTGCAAACATTTGAAGCTATTGCTTTATTTTAAAATTGTCTGAAGTTTCACTCCCACTAAGAAGAATATCATTGATATAAATAACACAAATCATTGTGCCAGAGGGAGTGCTTAATAAAGATAGAATAATCAATAGTATTGCTTCACAATTTAACATCGGCTAGTACCTTACAAAGCTTGTTGAATCATACATGAGGACTTTGTTTAAACCTATATATATAACTTTTTGAAACTTGCATATTTTGCTCTTCTCACGCCCTTGGGCTATGTACTTAGGAGCTTTTTTCAGATAAATAGCTTCAATAATGTCCCTATAAAAAATATTGATGATAATCAATTACGACATAGTCTCTTTGATTAATGTCAACAAAGAGAAGAAGAAGAATGTTATTGAGTAGAGTAACAGGGGAGGAGCTCTTGAAGTAGTCTATGTTAGGGTGTAAGTGAGTTGAGCTAACGTGTGAGAAGTCTTGAACTTGACTCGTTGATGGGATTGAAAGTTGAGCTTATTGAGTCCCCAACTCAAATTTTAGGCTTGTGTATTATACGAGCTTGAGCTTGAGCCAGCTTGCGAACTTGGCTAGAAACCCTTAATACAATTATTTTACTCCCACTTTGGTTAACCTAGTTAGCCGCCAATTTCACTATTAAAACACCGTTGGACCGTTGATGCCTTCTACAACAAACTCCCTCAGTGATTTCCTCCCCAGTAGACATGTCCATTCCTTCTACAGTGAACTCCAGTTGCAACATCTCGCTGTTTGGACCCATTGAGCCGTGGCACCTCCTCTAGCGAGCTCCAATTGCAACACCTTCTCCAGCGAACTCTAGCCATGACAACTCCCTTGAACTTTCGTTATTGTATCTTATTAGCAAGCTCCCATCATTCTTTCTCTAGCGAGTTCCCGTGCATGCCATTTTGATGTGTGCTCCAATGAGTTCATGAGCTCAAGCTTGCCGGATGAGCTCAACTTGAGCTGAAGCTCGAGTTCAAGCCTACCACTAGGCTGATGGGACAAACTTGAGTTAGCCTGACACAAGCTTGACTCGACTCGTTTATACTCTTAGTTTATGCTATAGATCTGTGTATTTCCTTTTGCATCCAATCGAGGCTTGTAGCATTCAATAGAGTCATCATCCAGCAACTTAGCGGTGCATGCCCAATGACATAAAATGGGTTTAACCTTAGGAGAAGTTATAACCAAATCCTACGAATGAAAGTTAATAAGAACACCTATTTAAACTTTGCATTGTATGCTTCCATTTATGTTGAGTAGAGCCTCCTAGTATGTCTTGGAAATATATATGTAGTAGACAAAGATAAAGAAAACAGACAAGAGGAAAGTGTTGTATGTTCAAAAGACCTAAAGGAGTGCAGTGGATGAACAGTATATTGCATTTTACGTTTTTGTGGCGCAATAAGCTGTGGATTCAAAGCTTAATTTTAAGCACATGCTCAATCATTTTAGAAGAGGTGGAGGGAGATGCTTTAATAGGAGGTCACCGAGGCCTATGAGTATAAACTTGCAAGTAAACTGGAGCAAAATCTGTTGCTATGAGTGGTAGAGGGACTGATAGAGGAGGCGTTGGTAGGAGATGAAGTGTGAGATGAATAAAGAAATTCCTCATAAAAGGCAGCATTGACAGAGACATGTTGTTAGCATGTGGATAGATCATAACATCAATAACCTTTTAAAGTACAAGAATAGCTTAAGAAGATACACAGGGTGCTTCAATGTGAGGGTTTATCGTGGTCTAGATGAACAGTATAAGATGAAAGAAGGTTTTCTGGGATTAAAAAATTAGAATGGAGTAGTACCACCCAGAACTATAGAGGTCACTGAATTAATTAAATAATAAGCTTTCTGTGCAACATGGCATCGGGGAGACCCGTGTTGTGCCAGGCAAAGCTTAAATATCATCATGTCCTGTTTGCTGCATGGTTTATTTGACCCTATCAGTGTTTACCTATAAAAATCTTGCACTAGATGAGGATTCAAAATAAATTTGGATGAAAGCCAGTTGAATTTGAGAGCTTGCACTTGCTAACTTCACCTATTTTCTTAAGGACGGTATTCCTCAGCCTTAACTGAAAATACTTTATTGATCGTGCATATCATGCTGAGTATTGATTAATTTATTTTCTGCCTTGAAGGAACATGATTTCTTGGGTCAAAACTCATAAGTACCGTTCTTTTAATTTTTATTGTTTCTCCATGTAGATACCTTGACGCTGGGAGAGATATGGTTGCAAGCCTTCAATATGGAGCCAGATGCCCTTGTGGTTATTGCCATATAGCAGACGTAGAGTCCCATAAACAGGATGACCACATGGAGAGCTTTTTTCTTGCAGAGACGGTTAGTTCTATTTTAATTCAGAGTATGTTCTAAATGCCTAGAGTAGAAAATATCATTTGGCACCTGACGTACATAAGGCTGACCAGTGCCAACTTATCCTTCTAGCAATGGTGGAACGTTGAAGGGGGTGAAAGGTTTTACACTATATTTAGGCGGAATAAAACTTCTATAATTATATAGCTGCTGTAGGATTTAAGGGTAGAACTTTCATACTATACATAGTTATCTGTAACCTTTTTAAAAAAAAAAAAAATTAAATTGAGTGAGAGCTACCTAGCACCTCCCTAGTTCTACCACTGCCTTTTATAAAGTCCTTTCATTAGAGATGTTTTATTTGTCTTGCGCATCTAATATCACTCTTTCTCAGGTCAAGTATCTCTGGCTTCTTTTTGATTTGGCTGCTGGGCCAGATAACATTGTTGAAAATGGGCCATATAAGTAAGAATTGCAAAACTTCTGATTTAGTTCATTTCTGTAGGAATTAACAAGAAATAGGGGACAGCTCTTTTTTTTAAAGGAAATCATTGTTGTAGGTATATATTTAACACAGAAGGCCATTTATTGCCTGCTACTGCTGAAATAGCTTTAGCAAATGAACATTGTTCCTATCTTGGAGCATTTTGTAGAGATGGCGGAGAGAGAGATGCTTTTACTGGAATATCTTCTAGCTACCAAGAAGCAAATGATACAAGAATCACTGATTCTTGGATGCAGCCTTCTTCCTCCCCATCAGAAGCAGAGAACTCCTTCACCACCTCAAGCTTTATTAAGGTAAGCCATTTCATCCAGTTCTAGCACTATGAAAATTAACGCTTTAAGAGTTCTGCGGGCAATAAAATTACTGTAGTTCATTAACTATGATTATCAGACCTCTTATTAGATTTTCAAGCTTGTAAATATGCCCATCTGAGAAAAAACAAAGTTTATTTTTTTTTAAAATCTGATCGATGCAAACTTTAATTCCTATTCAGCATTATTGTAAACCTTTGATTGAAAATTACTCGACCAAGTTTATAATAACTTATGTTTCTTATTTTTCTTTAGGGGATATTTGATCGGCTTTATTAGCGGGTTACTGCATTCCATTTCTCTGTTTTCAATTTTTTTGGTCTTTGACATGAATTGAAGGAATAAAAAAGTAATATCGAGATTTGAAAATTTTCAAAAATATGTTTCCCTCTATCTGAAAATCTCCAAATTATGCGATTTTCAAATCTTGCGCTTCACCTGTTTGTGATTTCCACCCATCACTTTCTCCATCAGTACCGCACGCCTCTGCCCTCTATTGCCATTGTTTGCACCACTGAGGCCATCCAAACTTGCCCTCTTTTCATATTTCAATGATTTGACATGCATCATTACAATATATATTCATTTAATTTGCATCCAATTCAAACATATTTTGAAAATATCCAATCGACCAATCCATTGAACTTTCTTAAAATCTCAGGGATTCTGCCCAGCATTAACACATGACCAAAAATTTGGCTTTTCATACACTGCGGACAAACATATCACTCACAATGTTGAGCCGGCCAACCAACATCAAAGTCATTCTGCGATCATGATATCTGAACCCCTAGTGATGCACTCGGCCGCCATTGATAAGAGTTATAGTAGTCAATATCCTGAAAATCCTCATAGAGATGAGGGCAGCTGAATCCAAGAGCCCAACGACATTTAGAGATAGAGAAGAATTCTTCAGCTGAGAAGGATTCCCAGCTTGTTAGAGAACAAATTCAAACAGAGTTGCCAACTTCCTCTGTTCAGTGACAAATTTCTGTATTTTCTACCAGTTCAGCTCCATTAGTGACCAGATCTGCCAAAGATGGATGAAAATTTTTCGCAAAACATAGCAACAAGTCTGAATCATGAGATTTGGAATTGTTGTCTCTGATTCTTGGCTCATAAACAAGTTCCAGATGTGATTGTCAGGTCACCCTTTGTGATGTGATACAGCCCAGAGATCATGGTGAGGATTCTTATTGTCTCAACTTCCATTGATGCTACAGTTATTTTCTTCTTCATTTTTCCTCATAGTTAAATTGTAACATTAATTAATTTGTACATTTAAGGTCGGCTTGTGACATAAATTTAATCTTTCATTGAGAAGTACAGTGAGGTCATTATTTAAATGACTATTGATTTTGGAAAATAATTCCTTTTCAATAAACAAAAATGTTCTTATCTATAGTTCATTCTATGCTCTATTTTGCTGTATAATGTAATTTTGGTTATCTTTTGCCATTTACAATATGCTTTAAAAAATTTAACTGTCTAATTGTTCTGATACAAAGTAAGATTTAATGCATTAAAAACTCTATATAATGCATATATATGTGATCTAATAATCTTATTTAGGTTTTGAGTAAGCAAATTGTGGAAATCTTAGGGTTCATTTGGGACGGTTGTAATTTTTTGAAGTGATTATGAAATAGTTGCGGGAAAAGAAATGTTTTTTGAAAGTTGTAAAAAATAGCTTCCTAGCACAAAAAACAATATTGAAAGTAGCAAAAAGACAACTGCCAAATAGAGATTGTGATTGCAGTTTGAAAATCAAACCAATAAGAAATCCGTTCCAAACGAAGCTTTATGTTTCGTTTGTGACCGTTTTCTTATTATTTTTTAAAATAATTTTTTAGCATAAAATTTTTAGATTTAAACGAGAATTTGACTTTTAACAGGACACAATGGAGAAAAAGGATTCGTATATCCGATCCCATGTAGTGGGATAAAGGCTTGATGTTGTTGTTGTTGTTGTTGTATAAAATTTTTTGAATTAAAAATTTTTGTACTTGAAAGCTGTTTTAAGAAAGCTGTCCCAAATAAAACATTAGTGATTTCAAATGGTGGTTTGATGGCATATCTGATAATGGGTTTGCTGCAATTATTGCCTTAGAGCTATTTTTCTTTCTAATTGTCGACATTTGAGAGTTAAAGAGCCAAAAGAGATTTGAAGATGTTCTAATTATTTAAGAAATTATTAGCTCGCAATCATATTCATATTTTGAGTAATCAATTCCATTAATTTAACAATCACATAAAAAATAATTAGATCTTAGATCCATTATTTTAAATATTTTTTATTAGAAATATATTTAATGTAATTTATTTTAATGAAGAAGAAAATATTTAGCTATCGAATATTTGTCACGAGCGTTCAAATTTTGTTCATTTATTTTTATTATAAAAATAATAATAAATTTGAATTCAAAGCAGCACAATGTGCTTTCAAAGGTTTTTTTTTTTTTTGAAAAAATGTTCTTTGAAGCTCATTTTAAATTAAAATAACCTCATCAAAATTGGTTTAAGTAACATTTAATTGAGATTTAGAAAAAAGAAATAATTAATAGAAAAAAGAAATAATTAATATAAAGAGCCTATATCACTATAAAATATACTTTTAAATGATATCACAATATTTTTTCCCCAGAAAATTGGATGACCGGGAAACAAGAGGATCGTGCACGAATTTCCAAAACATGAATAGATCTATTGATTAATTATTACATATTCCGATTAAAATTTTATAATTAATTAATTATTTTAAATTAGTATATTAAATAACTAACTAATTAACTATTATATTTTAATTTTCTAAAAAATAAATATAATTACTATAAAAATATGTCCCAAAGAATATCTCAATATTAATAAATAAATAGCCTTCTCAGATTTCGTTAAGGGAGAAAAGGCTGAAGATGAAGGATCCAGCAATGCAGCTTCTTCATTTCTTCGCGATCGTACTGAAGGCAGCGGCGGTGGCCTCTGCCGGAGGCGCTACCGGCGTGGGAGTTCCGGCTGGGCTTCCCGAACTTCAGTCGCCGGCAACGATAGCGATCCACATGGCGTTGCTAGAGCTTGACAGCTCAGCCAGAATCAAGGCTTCGCCTACTTGCTTGGCCTCCAGGTAAGGAAAAATTATTAGGTGCGGACACCGGACGTAGCTCTACGTCCGGACTCCACTAGAATAGCGCCACGTAGCGACCCGAAGACCCGGCGACCCGTTTCGCCGAGAAGTTCAAATGATGCACGTGCGATATTACTGAAGAATTACTCCGGTATTACTCGGTATTATCAAAGAATTACTCGGTATTACATATGAATTACCTAGGTATTACTCGGTATTACCTAGGAATTACTAGGTATTACCGAGAAGTTCAAATGATGCACGTGCGGTATTACTGAAGAATTACTCCGGTATTACTCGGTATTATCAAAGAATTACTCGGTATTACATATGAATTACCTAGGTATTACTCGGTATTACCTAGGAATTACTAGGTATTACCGAAGAATTACTCGGTATTACCTAGGTATTACTCGGTATTACCTAGGAATTACTCAGTATTACCAAAAATTACTCGGTATTACCAAAAATTACTCAGTATTACTTGGTATTACCAAAAAAATACTCGGTATTACCTAGGAATTAGTCAAAAAAGGGCAGGTTTTTTTAATTTTTTGCGTCCAATTCGGGTCGGGTCGTCGGGCCAAGCAGAAGTTGTCATAACATGTGCTAAATACGTGGCGCCGTTCTAGTGGAGTCCGGACGTAGAGCTACATCCGGTGTCCGCACCTAATAATTTTTCCCAGGTAAGGGATCCAGTATCTATTGATTTTTGGAAATTCGTGCAAGGTCCTCTTGTTTACCGGTTTTCCCATCATCCATTTTCTTGGAAAAAAATATTGTGATATCATATCACCTTAAATATTTTATTAGCCTCTCAACAATTTTTTTATGTATTTGGATATCTTATATTTAAATTTTTATATTTATTTATATATAAATTCCATATTTAAGTAACATTCAAATATAAAAAGGTGTTTTTTTCAATAAATTAATAATATTAATACTTTTAATTTGATTTATATTTATGAAACACCCATTTTATTAATTTGGATGATCCTAACATTTATTGGCTCACTTGAGATTATTATTAAATAAAAGGAATTTCTATTATACTAATCTAAAAATAAATTTAAATTTATTATCATAAAATTTGATATTTTCCCATAATTATTTTCTAAATTTTTCTTCAGTGGCTGCAACAGTGGAGCAAGAAATTTTTTTAATGAAAGTACATAAATTAATTAAATCTTTTTGAGGGATATAATTGAATGTTTATTATTGTATTTATTGATATATATTTATTATTTATAAAAACATTTTAGAATATAGGACAAATATTTTTATTTGGGACGGCTTTCTTACTACTTAAAATAATTTTTTAGTTAAAAATTAAAAATTTTATATTAAAAAACTGCCCCAAACAAAGATATCTAATGTAACCCTCAATTTTTTTTATTCATGACTGAAAGCTTTATTTTTTTAGTCAATTGAATATATATTAAATCTAAATTATGAATTTGATTATTATTTTTTTAAAGTGATATTAAAATAGTTGTTATTTGGAATGTATTTACCAAAATAATGAGTTTGATTTCTCCAAATCTAAATGCAAATGCTAACTAATTCCAACAATAATTCGAGGCCAGAATTCACATTAAGATGTTGACTAATTATATTATATATTATTTTAATAATTCTATTCAAATAATAATAATAATAATAATAATTGCATCTATTATATTAAAAGCTAAATTTATAAATTTATTTTTTTAATCAATCAAATAAAATAATTCATGATCAATCAATACTGTCATAAGAAAATAATTAGAAAAACAATGTTTATTTTATTTTAAAAAAATTTATTAGTAATATATTTAATGTAATTTTAAAAAATAATTGTGATGAAAATAATTTAGATGTAAATATGTCATTGGAGCTTAAAGGCTAGTAGAGCTCGCAAGGCCACTCAAGCCTCGTCTCCGACTTCCACCTGCCGAAGCTCTCGGCAGCCCAAATGGCGCTTCCCACGCTCTCTCAATTCAAATCTCCTTTCCACAATCTCTCCTTTTCTTCACCACGGCTAAAAGGACATGACCCTAACCATAGCTCTTCTTTTCTACATCGTCCCTCCTACAGTCGAAGGCCTACCGGCGCCGTCTCTCTTCAACCGCCACGCTTTGTCGGGGCCTCCGGCAATGGAGATTACCATCATGAGCGAAGCTCCCATGCCCGGCCGCCAGAGATCCCATGGAGCAAGGATATTGCTAACTCTGTCAACCTCATTGGAACCATCGGCACCTCGGTCCAAATAAAGCAACTCAGCAGTGGCAAGGTCCTAGCTTGGACTCGCCTCGGGTTCAAGAAGTCTTCCTCCGAGACTTCGTGGTAAATGTAGAAGATGATGGGAGAACACCCTTTAAATCTCTTTCTTTCGATCAATGCGTCCGTCAAAATGGCACCTTTTAAGGGATGCAAGCGACGCAGTTCTGTTGATCGACGAAATTCCTGACTAAATTTTTAAATCTTTTTTTTTTTTTGAGACATTGCAGGATCAATCTGATCTTCTGGGATGAGCTGGCTCATGTGGCCTTTCAACATATTGAGAAGGGCAATCAAGTGTATGTTTCAGGCCGTCTGGTGTCAGATACCACAGAGGGGGAAAACGATAAGCCTTTGGTTTTCTACAAGGTGTGATTTTGGTGCATTTTTCGTTTTAGATCCTAGCTTGAGATTGGCATACTGCTATTAGTTTATGTAGAGTGAATGACCTCATAATGTGGCAGGAGGTTGAGGAGTGTCTAACATGATAGGAAAAAATTTGATCAGGATATCTTTAGCTAAATCTAGCTTAAGATACATGAAATTCATTTGTGAAACGCAAGGTAGCTGATCATATTTTACATGTTAATCTCATCATACTTTATGTCTAACAAAACTATCTCTAACTGGCTTGATTGTTTTCTTATAGAATAGGAGATGTCTTGCAATTCTATAAAATTATCTTGCAGTTTAACAAGAAATGTCTTATTCTTGAGTTAATTTAGCTTAGGAAATCCTCATCCAAGTTTTTTCAAACAAGATATTTGGTCTTTCCAAACATGTCAAACTTGCCACCATGCCAAGCACCCGCTGAACATGTCATTTACTATGCATTCCAGCGATCTATTAACATGAAAATGACAATGTTATTTAAATACTTGATTGTTCTTTGATTTTCCTTGGTGATTCGTTTTCTCTATTTTTTGGCTAAGTTTTGTATTTTCATTGTAGGTTGTGGTTCAGCAGCTAAATTTTATTGAGAGGAGCATCCCACCAGTTTCATTGTATGAACAGGGCACTGAGTCCATGGATTCTGGTACTTGTTTTCATTATTCTAATTAATGTTTTGGAACTATTTATTTATTTTAATTGTCTGGGAATACAGGTCTGAAGAATGAAAATTATTCCGGCAACAATTTTGCTTCAGCTTCAGCAGAGGAGCTCTGGCAAGCTTTCTTTGCTAATCCTGTTGACTGGTGGGACAATAGAAAGAATAAGGTTCTCTTTTTCCCTTCTTGAACTCAACTTAGCAACTATTGCTGGTCAATTCATATGGAGAGAATATTGAATGGTTTCTCCTTCGTGCAGAGAAATTCCAGGTACCCAGACTTTAAGCACAAGCACACTGGTGAAGCTTTATGGATTGAAGGCAAGAACAACCCATCTTGGGTGAAGGGTCAGTTGGCTATATTAGATGAAAGGATGGGTTCTTTTCAACCTCATGGAGCAAACTCTGCTGTTTCTTTGCTTAATGGGAATGATTTTCTATCCTTCTAATTTTGCTTTAGTTACAGGCGATCCTAAGTTTGCACTGCTATTCAAAGCTTTTGTTTTGGCCCAAATCCCTTGTTTCTCTTGATTTTTTTTTTCAATAATGTTTTTGCTTATTTTGAGGAGTCATCTTGACTATTTTTCTTTGTCCGAATCCTAAACGTATATCAATTAGGTGCAGAGGCATCTCCTATAGTCATTTCTATGTCTGTTTCTTTGTATTTAGTGTTATATAACAAATGCTGAAAATAGTATATTTTTCTTCAGCCCTAAATTTCCTTTGACAAGAGAGGCAAAATGTTTCTAGTTGTCCGCAAACTAGGTGCATGATCAATTTATTTTAATTGAACTTAATACGAGACTTGCACCTGACAAACAAATGAAGCAGTACAGCTTGATCCTATTTCAACTACCCCTTGTTATGCTTTAGCATAATTTTCTCTTAGTACAATGTGGCAATACATAAGCTGTGTAAATCCTATTGATTCAGAAATTTGGTTGTTAACATTGATGTTTATTGGATTGTGCTGTCTATAGACATGAGTGATATTGCTCATTAATTCTTGTGACATTTAGTTTGCCATCCTTTAAGTGAAGCTATTCTAATTGAGATAACTTGAAAACTTTTTCAAAGAACTGATGGGAAAAAAAGAAGGAAAACAATTGGGAATGAATGATTGAGACGTGAACCATCATGGAGCTATCTGTTACGTGTGGAATTTGATTGTGTTGATCAATCTGGTTATTTTGTTATCTCGGACCTCAAAGCCTGTCATGTTCGCTGGGGGGTTTACCCCCTGCTTTTTTTTTTTCCATACAACGTCCTGACGTTACGCACCTGAGCGCCTCGGCGTTGTGTTCCTGAGCGCCCCAGCGCTGTGTTCCCGAGCGCCCCAGCGCTGAACGACAGAGAGTAGAGCGCCGCAGTGGTATAGATACGGCGCTGCAACGGTGCAAGACACGCCGCAGCGCCCCAAACTTGCGCTGCAGCGCTGCGAGGCAGACTGAACAGTTTTCTTTCTCATTTTTTTGAAGGGTTGCGTCCCTTGGGGTTATTTTACTTGGCTTTCTCTTGTATTTTGTGAGTGTAGATATTGAGAACGGTGCATGTGAGAAGAGAATGAGAGAGTGAGAGAAAAGAGAGATCTGTACTTATTTCTCCCAATTTTTATAGTGGATTTCTTGATGTGGTGTGGCTCCGTGATTTTTGAATTTTTTCACGTTAGATCTTGGTGTTCTTTACTTTTCCGCTGCTTTTATTTACTTGTTTCGTCATTGTGGTGTTTACTCCTCATCTCCCCAACACTATCTCAATGGGTGATCTATGTTCTGCATTAGGTCCTGACATCTTTATGAAGTGGGAAGAACCAAGGAAAATTTTCAAATTTTTTTAATCATCCAATTCACGCTAGCTTTTAGGGTGTTTAATGAGTTAAGCCAAACAACTCTGTGTTCAAGCTTGTTTATTTATTTTCTTAATAAAAGTGGAGCATTACAATGAAATTAAAGCTTATTTGTTTATTTATTTATTTATCAAGCTCAAGCTTTAATCAAGATTAATAAAATATATGTGAGATGCTATTTAACTTATAGCCTTTTTATCTAAAACAAATATGTATATAATTATTTATAAGAAGATCATATTAATCAATTACTGTAATTGTTTCATTTATTTGATCCAAAAATCACATGAACTATTTGATCCCAGTGGAACCATCAACTCTAATGCCAGTTGTTATGTAGTGAACCAAAAAGAGGCCAAGTTAGGTGAGATGCACTAGTGGCCAAATCCATTTTTTACCCAAAAACACAAGCCTTTGGATGGAGAAATTATTAGGTGCGGAGTCCGGACGGCGTCCAGAGGCAAATAAAAATGCGCCACGTCAGCAAAAAAAAATACCGAGCTGATACCGTTATGTACCGAGCAAAATATCGAGCGGTATTTTGCTCGGTACCAAACGGAACCAGACGGTTCTCCCGTCCGGTGTCCGCACAGAATAATCGCTCCTTTGGATGAGGGCTAATTACTTAAACTCTATATAGAAATTCTAATCTTAGTTTTAGACCTAATCAATTCTTATTCACTTTTCATCACAATTAGATTAAATTTTGGGGTGTCATTTGCATATGATGTCATAACAAATACTTTCCTACTTCTCACCACAATTAAGTAGGGTCATGATGTGTTGCTATTTTGGGATGCCCTAACACAAACTTTTCTCCATCTACCCTCAAATTTTCTCCTTCTCCACTCAACCTTTCACATCTAGATGTTTTCTACTGCTGAATTGTTGTCTTAGTGCCCTTGCAATACTTCCAATTATCTTTCTATTGCTTTTTTTGTATTGCTAAGTAAAGATCTCGAGAAGAAGGTAAAGTGACTGCCCACAGGGTTGTGAACTTAACGCTTTCATCTTCTATTAACTCTTAACCGTGCATCTCACATATTATGATTAGGTTTTTGTTGGATCCAAATTTATCCATGGATGACACCCGACCTTACTAGCAGTCAAACTCTATGATGGTTGACTTGGAACCAGTGTAAGAATAGAGAGAAAGCAATATAGTGGAGAAAATCTATAGTGAAATGCTCAAGGGATTCAAAATCTCACTCAATTAGAAGATGTTAAAATATACAAAAGATGCAAAAGATCTAAATGATAAGAAATGTTCATTTTTCACGCCTTATTTATAGGGATCTAAGTGTTACATTAAGAGAATAAAATTGCATTGACTTAAATGACTTTCAATACAAAATGTCCTAGACACATGTTGCCTCATGAGTAGTTGGAGAGGACAACGTTGAATGGCCTTCAACAATCTGACCCTAGGGCGAGTTTTGAATATATTCAAGCGACTATACTTGGATGAGTCCATAGGCGAGTGCTGAGATGAGGGCACTTGCGACTGGAGGGTTGGCTAAGGTTACCTGTGAATTGTATTGAAGGCCTCAAACTGCCTTAGAAAGGAGAGGCGAGTGAGTTGTTGTTGTGGGAAAGGAGAGATCTAGGTAGGATGGTCATAGCAAGACGAGCTGAAGGCCTCTTGAGTAGGCGCTTTCCTGTAGTTGAGCTGGATATATATGAGGGAGGATGCCTTCTCTGGAAGAGAGCAAGTGATCATGGCGCCTATCTTTTCATATGGTGGGTGCCGAGTTGCTTGCTTGGTGAGAAGCTTGAATTGCGCATCCCCCTCGAGGGATGACCTCACTTGGTAGGCCCATGTGAGTAGTGCATTTTGATCATTTGGGTGAGTTATTCTGTGCATTCCAGGCAAGTAGCTCTCTTTGACCATTGGGTGAGTTCCTTCATTGTGATCCATCGACTATTTGTAAGGTCCCGATGAAGGTATATGTGAGTATACAATATTAATGCTTGACTCATCCTGAATTAAGCTTAAATAAGTTGATTCTATGCCTTCATTTATCTAGATGAATTTCGCAAACAAACTTGATTGGATATTTAGGCTGTTTGATGGCCTATTTTAAATGAAGTAATTTAAAGGTAGTTGGCTTTGAGGACTAACTTGGTTTGATGTTAAGTATTTTAAATTGGTTGGATGTCTGTTATAGAATGGAGTTCAGTGAGTTCTTATTTTTGGAACTTATCATATAGATGAGAAGTGAATTTCAATTATGAGGACTTACATTTATTTTTGCATTTTGCCTATAAATTATGATATCATCCAACTTTATGCAACAAGGGTTACACCTTAATATAATGAAAGAATTGAAAGTTAAGAAGTGGATGCAAATAAAAATGAAAATGGGTATGAACGAAGAAATGTTAGAAGTTGAACTCACAAAAATTGAGTTTGTACAAACAAACATCAGTGAAATACCTATAAAATTCACTTTTAAAACTATTCTCAAATTTTTTTTTTCTTCAAATGCTTGTTTTGAAACAAATTGATCTGATTGTTTCTTTTAAGTATATTTGCTTCATTATTTTTGTTCTTAGATTTTAATACTAACCTTTCTTCCTCTTCAAAAATGATTTTTTTTTTTTTTTTGCATTGCAAAGGTAAGAATACTTCAATCTCTCTAGAATTGATATAGATGTGAGTTCCATATACTGATATATGCCCTTCATTAAGCAATGATGTCTGAATCTGGATAAAAATTTTGGTTCTGCAACATATTTCTTTTTCAGGGAATTGAAATTTATGAGAAATGATGTGGAACTATAACTGCAATCTAAATCATTCTGTAAGTGTTTTTGGCATCTTAGTTTGTTTTTTTCGTTTATGCTGTCTCATTCTTCAACAAATACATTATTCAATCTAATATCGCGCTAATTTGATTTGATCGAGGCCGTGCTTGCTGTTAGTCAGCTATTTGATTTCGATCTAAATCTAATTTGAATGAAAAGTTGATCAAAATTTTGAATGATCTTCAATCCTAGAATTAACTTCACAGCTCAACTCCCACATCTACATATGCACACAAAATAGCAGTTGTTGTGGTGCTGTTTTCTGTAGCTTTGAGGTTTCTTCCTCTGTGTTATTGGAGAAATTATTACGTGTGGAGTGACGGTGTTTGGACTCCAATTAAAGTAGACCACGTCGTCTGTATACTGTATACAATTTATACAAATGCTATGTACAAATTGTACAGTGTATGTACAGGTTGACGTGACCTATTTTGATTGGAGTCTGAATGTTTTATGTTAGGACTCCGCACGTAATAGTTCTCGTGTTATGAGTATTGCCTGTGATAAAGTAAGATGCCCAGCAGTTCCTGTAGCTACAATATGATAGTTTATATAAAGCTAGCATTGTAATTTTTATGTGCAATTATTATCTCTTTGTAACATTTTATAATTGCTCTTAATTGTTTGTGTAATTATAGATAGTAAAGGGTCTTTTGTCCTTAAGAATCAAAATATCATCATGAAATGCTGAAGCTATCCAAAGCTTTGTCTACATTTTTCCAAAATGTCATCATTTTGTTGGTAGAATCATAAGGGCTCATTGGTTGATACTCTCTTTTTTAGAAACTAAGTTCTTTTATCAAATAATTTCAATGCTTTTTCTAATAGCAAAAGGATCCAATGGGAGATTTTGTGATTTATTGCTCATCATTTTTTTATTTCTTGAAAAAATCTTATAAGAACAGCTTTTCTCAAAAAAATATTTTTTGAAAAATAGCTTAGCAATTTGAGAATTTACATATATACCATAGAATTTAATATATATGAGGAATTTTTATCCAGATAAGATGGGTCTGGTTTGCAAGTTGCAACAACTTTATGTTATCACAAATCAGATAAAAAAGCTAAAGCAATTGTTCCTTAAACTTGCTTTTGGTTGTCCCTTCATTTATTTTCATTGAACAGTAGAACAAGTTTTAGGGTGGTTGTTCTAATAATTATGAGAAAAAGTTGTGCTATGAAGAATAAAAGATTATTTTATTAATATAAAATAATTTTAAATATTACATTTTTTAAGTAGATAATTAATTATTGTTAAATTAAAATTAAGAAATTTTATTATAATTATATGATATATCATAATAACATCTATATTAGTATTCATTTCTCTTGAATTTTTTTGAATTTTTACATATGTAGTACTTAAATATTTTTGTTTATATATTATTTTAAAATTTAAATTATATCAGAAGTTTATACATAAAATGATATGTTTTATTTTAAATAAATTAGTATAAGTGGTATTTTTAATATTATATTCAGACTTTCGAGTGTTATATAAGTAAATATATAGATTTAAGTGTCATTCATAAGAATTTTGTGATATGTATATATATTTCTCCTTTTTATAAAATAAATTATTAGAATTCTTATAATAATTTAGGCTATAATTTTAATATAATTTAATTAAACTATGACCTACATTATAATTAGTATATTGTAACTAGTAATAAATGCAAAGCAAAACACAATTTATTCAGTCCAAACAACATGCACTTGCTCAATGGCAGTTATTGCTACCACAAAGCAGGAAAAAAAGCTTAGCCAAACAAGAATATGTGTCTAACCCCTTATTGTTTGAAAATAATTTGGTAGGATTCTCCTCATATATATATTACTAATCTTAAAACCAAAAAGCTAATTTTGTTTTATGAAGGCTTTGTTTGGGGTAGCTTTCTAAAGCAGCTTTTAAGTATAAAAATTTTTAGTTCAAAAATTTTTTTTTGACTAAAAAGTTATTGTAGAAAGTAGTAAAAAAGCCATCCCTAATAAAGTCAAAGTCTATCTTAACCTACTATTTGCAAATTTTAGCTCACAAAAAAATCCATATATTTGAGTCTTACGTATATAATTATGTATACATTTATGATTAAATGTCTGTTTCGGACGGTTGCAATTTTTTGTAAAAGTATTTGTAAAACTATTGTGGGATAAATAATTTTCTTAAAAGTTGCTGCAAAAAGTAATTTATTAGCACAAAAAACTTTGTGAAAGTATTGAGAAAGTAGTAGCCAAACATAAATTATTCTGTGCGGATACGGACGCCGTTCAGAGCTGAATCAGAATGCGCCACGTCACCCGGTACACAGCGGTATACCGTTGCAGTACACAGCAAACATGTGATGTGACGCATTCTAATTCGCCTCCGAACGGCGTCCGTATCCGTACAGAATGATTTCACCCCAAACAAACCCTAAATTTACTTGAATTAAGAAAAAAGAAGATGACAAAATGTTATTTTTTCTTGCTGCCCACCCCTAATTCTAGCTAGCTGTCATGAGTGTGACTTGCCCTTTCATGCATCTTATCTAATCCCATGCTTTTAAAAAGGTGCTATTAAAAGTAGAGAAAAAAAGAGATAAATTGGAAGTGATTGTCTCCGTTCTAAGTGAAGATGATGATGGCTCTTAAGATTCCATGGTTGGAAAGCAAAGGAGCCACTTGCAATATGGGTTATGTTACCACTTTATCATCCTTATAATATTTGGGGGGCATAATGTATTTGAATGTTTGTTGGCTCCATAATAATTTTTTACTCTATTTTTTATTAATAAAAATAAAAATAAAAATATCTTATAAATTTTATTTAAATTAATTTCATATTTAAAAATTAGAGCGTATATCATCTATATTATATTTTCTGAAGTAAAATAAATATATTTTCATGCACATGTTCTGACATGATTGAAGTTTTAAAGTATTATAGAAGTAAATACATAAATTTAGATATTAAATATATAAATATATGAAAATTATGTGATATTTATGTAAATCTACATAATTTTTTCATAATAATTTATGATTTTTTTATGCTATGAATAAGGAGAAATTATTAGGTGCGGACACCGGATGTAGAGATACGTTCGGACTCCAATAAAATGTTGAAACGTGTAGTGGACACGTGGATATTCAATTGGATTAATTTTTTACTTTATATATTTAATGTGTCCGCGGAACTTTAAGCAAAACGCATCAAAAGCGCAAGTAAAGTGCAAGTAAAGCGCAGTCAAAAAACGCAACAAAAGAGCAGTCAAAGCGCAACTAAAGTACAGATAAAGCGCAGAAAAAAAGTACAAAAAAGTGCAACTAAAGCGCACTCAACGTGTCACATTTTAAGTGGATGTCCGGACGTATCTCTACGTCCGAACTCCGCACCTAATAATTTCTCATGAATAAGAGAGAATTAGATTTAAAAAGATTCATTATGTGCATATGTAATTCTAAATACATTTCTAACATGTAGAGAAGCCATGGTAGGTAGCTTTCCATGGAAGGTTGATCAGGGGAGACAAGTTGATTGAAGTTTATTGAATGTGTACATGAATACACATGCATGTCATGTCAGTATGGTATGATAGTACATTGTTGTCTTAATTAAGTTTGGTATGGAACATGCATGGGTTTGCATCATGCATGCATGACGAGGGACCCATGTGAAATAAATGATGTGTTTAGTCCATGATGGCAAATAAATTGACTCATTTCAGTTTTGCTCTTGTGATGGCATTTTCATGAAATTTTAGGTAGGTTTTAGTCGGGTCTTGTCAGGTCAAGCTTAGGAGGTATTTGGATGGGTTTTGGGTCTCATCTATGTCCTAATATGACATGATTAAGATTAATAAAAAATTAATTTTTTTATTATATGTATTATTAGGCAATAGGCTAAATCTTATTATGACATGATTTGATTATAGAGAATTATGGTCATAATTTCACATGTCTACAAGATGCTATGTGCATTAGTGAATGACCTTATCTAAAAAAAAATTGGATTTGAGTTAACCCATTTAATTGCCACGTCAAATTCGGCTTGACCCACAAACTCAATTTTGACTCGAATGTGATCTGCTTAATAATTTTTTTCATTAAATTATTTTATAAATTGATATGTAGGTCTTATTTTTGATCAATTAATCTAAAATATATAATTGACAAATTATGAATCTTTTTTTAATCAAAATGGTTTATCAAGCCTGGTGGATCGGGTTTGAATCCGCCTTTTAACATGTTTGTTAAATGAGCCAGATTTGAGCTGATTAGATTAAAATCAGCTTAATCTTAGGACAGACCTGAATCCGACCCGTTTTACCCGTTTTGACACCGTTAATATTCTCAAATTTCCTTAATGAAAAACTACAAATATTGGGTATATGTATTGACCTAAATGATTATATAGTTTGGTTTAATCCTGCATTGGATCCTAATCTCCTACTAAGCCTCTATGAAGTTTGACCATGTGCATCACATGCCTGCTGTCGGATACTTTCTTAAATCTCATTAATTATTTGGAAAATTTCAGCATCAATTATTAATTTTATTTTTTTATTTTTCAAATTCAAATCAGTGTCTGTAACATCCATTAATAGTTTTATTCTGTATAGGTGTCAAAACGGGTCTACGAGTTTAAACAGTTTGATCCTAATTTGATCCGGTTTTGCAAATGGATCAGGATTGTCAACCCGGACCTAACCTGTGTGGGTTACCGGGTTGACCCGACACTACCCGAGGGGTGTTGTGAAGGCGGTCAGGCGGGCTAGACGAGGGCCGAGGCGGCGGCCAAGCTAAAGAGAATATAAACTACAGAAAATTTTTGTGATATCAGCTTGTGATCCATTTTTTTTTTTGTTAGGAGCATTTTAAAAATCATTACATATGATTTTAATTTTATTTCAGTAAAACAAAATTTATATTTTTTATTTTTATAATAATGTTGTTAGTTTTATATATTTTTTGTAAATATTTTTAGATTTTGTTTTAAATACAAGTATGAGATAATTATTATTATTTTTTGGCTTTCTCACTCTAAGAAAAAGAAATTTTCGTGCACATAAACAAAGTTTTTGCGACGGTTTCAACTGTCACAAAACTCTTGCAACGGTTCCAAAATTGCTACAAAATCATTAGGATCAGCATCCACTGCGAGAGTATTTCACAGTAGTTTTGCAAATGATGGGAAAGAGTGTTAAGTAGTTTTTTGATGGGGGTTTTAACCGCTGTAATTATGATCATGTAATGACTACTTTTTAAAAGAAGAAAGAAGCTCGATTTTATTTATTTAGGCTTCGTTTGGGGCGCCTTTCTAGCTGCTTCTTAAAACAACTTTTTAGTACAAAAATTTTAATTTTAATTTTTATACTAAAAAGTTGGAAAGCCGTCCCAAACAAGGCCTTAATCATACAAAATTTGATAAATAAAAATTTAAAGCACATAGAAAATATCATATAGATATTTCAGTCAAGGAAAAATATGACAATATTTTCTCTGTACAATTTCTTAGGAACAAAGTTCTCTTATGCTCACATATAACTAAGCATTAGCATAATATTACATTCAAAATTTAATAAAAAATAAATAAAGAAAACCAGAAGCTGATGCATCAGTTCTTCTCCTTTTCTCCTATCTCTTTGCCTTTTTTTCTCCAAAAAAAAAAAAAAAGAAAAACTTTAATTCATGAATTTGGGCTCAGCCCTTTGGCTTCAGATCCTCTCATTATCCTCAGCCTCTTGCAAGAAGAAATGAACATCCTGTAATTAACATAAAATTAATGAGCATAGGGAGCCTTTTTCAAAAATTTTTGTGATGAAAAATAATTTTTTGTAATCAGCTAACCCTAAGACTAAATTGTTCTGCTAAAATTTTTTCTGCTCTTTTTTCATTCTTTCTAAAAATCTTTAAGAAAAAAACCATGAATTTCTCTTTTTAAATCTTTTCTTTATGTGATCATTACCTCCATGGAACATCTCCAACAAGCATCCAATCTCCATCTTTATCTTCATACGCAACAGCATAATTCGATCCCCCGCCGCCCACAGTCACCGGTGAAAAATCTCCTAAATCATCAGAACTACAAATTAATCTTCATAATTTTATGGATTTATGATCTACAAATACAAATACATACAGATTTTTTCTTACCTGAGGTGAACCACTTGAACATGTCTTCCAAAGCCTCTCTAAGCAGTTCATAACTCTTATACAGCTTCAGATCAATCTTCCTCAAGTAGGGGGCACCATCCATACTAACTTTCACATATATGCCGCCTCCACCGCCGGCTGCCTCTGCCTCCGCCTTCCTCCCCTGAAAAACATTCTTCCGATTCGCCCGGATCGGTGGCCACCCGACTACTTGAGCCCTAAACAAAATCATTTACAGAAGGCACCGATATCATCTAAGCGACTACTCATTGATTAAAATCAATATGGAAAATCACACAATTAGACTTACTTTGAAGCAAGCCTAGCCTCCGTGCCTCTATCATCCTCCGAGATCTCGATCTTTGATCCACTCTGATTCTCGCCTCCCGTCTCCGTCATCAATCGCTTGCATCCACGCGCGGGGCGGTCAGGCGCCTCCTCATCGGCGCCGGGGAGCCCCAGCCTAAGCTCGGTAGCCCTCAGATTCTCCGTATCGATGATCATAACTGAAAGGAGAGGTGGAATGGAAGCCGGCGAGCATTGGTAAGCCAAAAGGTCTGCTTTATAGCTGAAAGGAGCGATAATGGAAACGGGACACGCACAGCTAAGGATGTTGGTGAGGAAGGAGACAGGCGTTAGGCCACTGCCGGTTTTTTATGTTGCAGGGTGGGCCGGCGGTTGGACTTTTTGGGCCGGAAAGGACCACCGAAGATTCCGTTGATTGCGGACTCGGAGGCTGCGGGCCGTCCGATTGGAACATGCCCATGTGACGGTTTGTGGGTTTATTTCGGGTTGAGAATTTTGACTTGTATTTCTCTTGTACCTGTGTAAGGAGTTGTTTAATGATGCTGATCGTGCAATGTGGACCGTCCGATTGTTTTCTGATAAAACATAATTTATTTAATAATAAAAATAAAATAAAATTGATGAGCTTATCTAAGAGCCACCCTATATTGGAATAAATGGAAACCAAATAATTTGTCGGACTTTGTAAAGTCATATCATGTAATTATTATCACACACGTGAGTTGGACCCATCAATTTCCACATTTTACTGAAATTTATGTGATTGTTTGGGTTTTTTAGAAAATCTCTTCAATAATATTTTGGAGATTTACATGCATACCATTTTATAATATAATATTTACGTATCTAATATTTAAAATTTTAATATTTCATGTCTATCATTCATAGACAACTTTAATATCAAATATGACAATCTTATATTTCATTCCTACCATCCATACCATCCTGTAAACTTTAATATTTTATTCCTTGCATTCATATTTGATCTATGGTGATAGACATAAAATATTAAAATTTTAGGTATTAAATATATAAATAGCATAATATAAAGTGGTATTTATGTAAATCCCCCTAATATTTTACTGAAAATTATGTGATTGTTTGGGTTTTTTTAGAAAATCTCTTCAATAATATTTTTGGGGATTTACATACATACCATTTTATAACATTCTATTTACATATCTAACATTCAAAACTTTAATATTTCATGCATATCATTCATAGACAACTTTAATATTAAATATGATAATCTTATATTTCATTTCTATCACCCATACCATCCTGTAAACTTTAATATTTGATCTGCGGTGATAGACATAAAATATTAAAGTTTTAGATATTAAATATGTAAATAACATAATATAAAGTGGTATTTATGTAAATCTCCCTAACATTTTATAGGAGTAGCATTTTTTTTTGCTTGAATTAAGAAAATAAATAAAGTTAGAAAAAGTAGTTTGATTTGATTCATTTTTATTGTATAATATATTTTTTGAAAACTTTATATTAGAAAAAGATTGAATTGAATTCCATCAATTTGATCACTTATTGTTGTGCTTAAATGATTTTGTTCTTTGTTGAATTTGAATCTAAAATTATTATTTTTAATCAAATAATTATTGTTTGATTTTGATATTTTTTAAATATTGAATCACTTTTTTGTTTGATTTTGATTCAATTATTGGGTTCAATTATTTTCATGGGGTTTATTTAATGCTATGCATGATTCATGATTTTGATAAAAAAAATGTTACAATTTGTATTTACAACTTTGTCAAAGACAACCATCAACAGTATAATATTTAAAATTATTTATGCAAAATTAAATTACACTGCACAATCATCATACTATTGATGAAACTAAACTATTAAAAAAAATAATTACATTTAATGAAGTTTTAAAAAAGATCAAATCAAATAAATAAAAAAAATCATGAATTTTCTTAATAATTTGCTCTTAGCTACTTTGAACCCACACGCTTTGCTTTTATGTTAACTAATTACAATTAAATCACTAATCTTTTGATAATCCATTGGGAATGAAAAGGAAAAGTTTTAATGACACCACTAATGAGAGAAGATAACACAAAGCAACTCCATTACTTTATTAGCTGTCTCCTAACTATCTTTTATGATTTTTCTAAACAAATTAATCAACTTTGTAAATGCTAACAGTGTTAATTATTTTATTCTTTCAAAATTATTTAAATTCAAGTTGGTAATGGTTGGGAGATTGTTGAGATTAAGGCTTCGTTTGGGACGGCTTTTTTGTTATTTTTTAAAGCAGTTTTTTAGTATAAAAATTAAAATATTTGTACTAAAAAACTACACTAAGAAGCAGCAAGAAAGTCGTCCCAAACAAAGCCTATGACTTCGTTTGAGATAGCTTTCTTAATGCTTTCAAAAATAACTTTTTAGTACACAAATTTTAAGTTCGAAAAATTTTTGTATTAAAAAATTATTTTAGACATCAATAAGAAAGCCGTCCCAAACAAAACTATAGTCTAATTTTTCTTATATTGCAAGTAGCTTCAAGAAAATATTTTTTTTTTCATATATATATGGAGGGTTAAATTTTTTTATTATTATAGAGAGGAGATTTTGAAAATGTATTTAGTTATTAATAAATATTTTTAAGCAGTATATTTTAATTTATATTATTTTTTCAAATAAATTATGTTGATTTTTCAATTCTCTTACTTTTAATATGGTAATATTTTGAGGGAAACGAGGAATTTATTTAATTGAAGTGGATAATTGATTTATACAAGACGAGACTTTTTTCCAATAATCTCTTGGACAAGAAGCTATCAAAGCTCGTAATTGGTGAATAGTTTATTATAATTATTTTTAAATAATAAAAAATATTATTATTTATAAAATATCATTAAAAATAAACCAATTATTACAAATATTGTGCCAGCTAATGACTCTTCCCTAAACTAAATTAAAATATATTAAATTAAAAAAAATAAAATATCAGAATATCTTTAAATCAAAATAAATCATTAATCCTAACCATCATTATGTATATATGCAAATATAGTTACAAAGTATTTTAGGAAAGATAATAAATAACTATCAACTAACTTGTAATATTATCTTCATTAATCTCAAAATAAATGCTATGATAAAAATTAATATATAATTTTTTCCATATCATTTAATGTATTTTCTTTAAAATTTGAGTCAAAATATATAACTAAATTTAAATGAAAATAGGTCTTAAAATTATTTAATTTATTTTAAAAATATAATACAAAAAATTCATTAAATTTATGTTATACTTATACTAAAAATTTTTCAAAATTTTAAAACCAATTAAAAAATCAATCAAAAAATAATCCCTAATTTCTTTCTCTGCATGGTGTCATACATGAGACCTTCCCCCTAAAAAATAAAAATAAAAATAAAAAAAATACATGAGACCTTCCCCCTCTTTCTCTCTCTCTAGAGATAGAGAGAGAATCTTTTCAAACTTCAAAATAAAGAGATTATTTTTATAATTTAAAAGATATTACAACAATACATATTTAGGTTTACTCTTGTCAGATCATAATTAAATTTTGATAAATAATCTCTCTATCTCTCTCTCTCTCTCTCTCTCTCTCTCTCTCTATATATATATATATATATATATATATATATATATATATATATATAATATGCAAATTAAATATCTCAACTGAAATTGCAAATCACCTTAATTTCTTGGCCTCAATTCCATAAGATCCAAATAAAAAGTACATTAGCAATAAGGTTCTAAACTTCACAAGATTTTGTCACGAGAATTCATAAACTGCATAAACCAAGGTGAAATAATACATAAATGCAACATTGGAAAATATTACAGTAATTTAAATGGATAAGCAAAAATTATTTTTGCAGAACTTTAGCTCGGGCTGTGAGTTCCTTCACACGATTTCTGAGTCGATCAGGATTGCAGAAGAAATCAACAAATACCTGCCTTTCCCATCCCACCTCATGTGGATGATGCTTCACAATCTGCAAGACCAAAAAACAATTTAATTTGAATTTTTTTTTTCTAATAAGTTATTAGGGTTTACTAGCTGCGGTTCGAGGTGGGGGTGAAAACGAGTTGAGTTCGAGCGAGTCGGCTTATGCTCGAAATGAAAGATTTAGCCACATTCAAGCCAAGCCAAAAGGAATTCATTTCGAGTAAATTTTCAAGATGATTTTTGCTTGAATTTATAATTATTATTATTTTAAATTAGCTATCAAGATTACTACTAATATATATACATATATTGTTTTATATAATCATGAATACATGTGTAGCATAAATATATAAAATATGTTTATGTAAGTATGTATTTATATGCATCTAATGCAAACGTGTGCGCGTACATATATCATATATCAAGTTTGTTTGAAGTGATTTGAACTAATTTCAAATAAATCCAACTTTTTGCAAGTCCACTCTAAGACTTAGGCTTCGTTTGGGACGACTTTCTTACTGCTTCTTAAAGCAGCTTCTTAGTACAAAAGTTTAAATGTTCATACTAGAAAGCTGCTTTAAGAAGCAGTAAAAAAGTCGTCCTAAATGAAACCTTAGGCTTGGTTTGTGACAGTTTTCCTACTGCTTTCTAGGACGGCTTCTTTTAGTGCAAAAATGTTTAATTCAAAAAAAATTTGTACTAAAAAGCTGTCCCAAATGAATCCTTAGTTTGAAACAGCTTTTTCGTTGCTTTCTAAAGCAACTTTCTAGTACAAATTTTTTTTGAGCAAACAAATTTTTGTAGTAAAAAGTTGCTTTAGAAAACAATAAAAAAACTGTCCCAAACGAAACCGAAGACAACTTATCCTAGCGTGATTCTTATGTGTATATATATAAGAGAGAGAGAGAGCTTCCAATTTGATAAATCAAATTTCAAACAGATTTGAAATAAATCGATTCAACTAGGGATTATATAGTGAGTTTTGAATTTCGGGCATAACTGTCAGCCCTAAAAATGTCCAGATGCGCTATCTTAAAGTAATGGCAGCCGTTTTATCTAAAACCTTAAAAAAAATTTGCTTACAGGAGACAATGAATCACGTGGTTGTTGACTTTTTTTAATATACCATATGAATATGTTCAATCAGGGGACAACGAATCACGCAGTTGCTGATTTGTTTTAATAAACTACCTGAATATCTTCATTATTAAATATTTATTGAGGAATAAAATTACCTCAGCTTTCTGTCGGTGTGCCTCTGTTACTTCTTCAACAGAAACAGAGAGATGAGAGTTCACCTTGTCCATTTCTTCCAGTTCTCGCATTAAAGGCTGAAATAAATACCAGAAAATTAGAGTTTGAACGCAAGAATTCAGGAGAAAAGCAAATGCAATTATGATATAATAACAAGGGAAGGAAAATAGTTTTAATTAATATTCTTAAAACATTAAAAAAATAAGAAAAAAAGAGTAACTATAAATACATTTAATTTTTTCTATAAATTGATGTTGATAGTATTTAGAGACAGTCGTCTTATAGTTGATTTGGTCACATAAAACGTCAGCCTTCCGATAACCCGATTAGGAGAATAGATTTGTTAAATTTGACCTATGTTAAAAAAGGTAGAGGTAGATCTAAGAAGATTTGATTAGAATGTATTAGAAATGATCTTTTCTTATTAAATTTAAATGAGAATTTGACACAATAGAGAAAAATGATTCATATAGCCGACCACTATATAGTGGGATAAAAGCTTTGTCCAGTGTTAAGGTTTTAAGCTGTCAAAATGCTTTGCCATATTGATAGTTAGAAATAAAAAAGAAGAAATGAATGAGGGCTATAGTTTATGAACAAAACATACAAAATACATAAAAGTGTCATAAGAAAAAAAATGTAGTTTAGCTTGAACATAGATAAATAAACAACTAAAAGGCTATAATTTGAATGGGAAACTTCACAGATTGCATAATGGCAGTATCTTGAACAAGAAATAAAAAATAAAAATGTAAAATGGGCTAAAACATGGGCTAGGGAGGAAAAAGTGCCGATTTCAAATCACATTGCTTTTACGAACCTTAGAGGAACAAGTTCAGAAAATAGGTTTTGAATAATTGAAAAAAAAGTGCAATCATAGTTATGCTGACAAAGGGCAGAACTGGAGAAGCATAGTCTATGACAACTCAACTGGAAAATCATGAAATTTCCTGATACTGAAAACTGATTAGATATAGGTAGGGCTGTCAACAATCCGATCTCAAGCTGATTTAACCCAACTAATGATTAGCACGAAGTCATTAGATCTGATTTCAAGCAAGCCATAGCATGCTGGATCTGATCACGATTTTCACTATACAGGACGTAGCTTCAATTCGAGCCAAATTCAAGTAAGAAAAATAGAGTCTCAACTACTTTTTGATCTCATGAGACAAATTCCTAGTCCACCATACAAAAGCATACATAAATAGATTTATGTATATAAATATATAAATGCATCCATACTTCAATTCAAATTTAACAACATACAAATATATGTAGGTATACGCATTCAAAGATGAATGCAAATACATTTGCATTCAATCTCGAGCTTGCTCAATCCAATCCAAGTTCAACTCAATTCTAGTTTTGTCCGAGCCGGGTTTGGCTTATAAGTCGGTTCATTGCTTTGATCCAAGTCAAAAACCTAGTTGATTTTCAACTAATTTTTTATCTTTGAGCTAAACTTACAACTCTACCAAGAACTAATCAAAAGATGAATTTTAGAGCAATCTCAGGTTGATCCCAGGAATTACGCCTGACATTGTTGTAAAAACAGTAAAATCGTGAACAGAAAGATATTTGTCAAACTTTTTCAAGGTTTCCATGCTATCAGCTGGACAAAGACTTGATAACATTCATAAAAAGTTGACAAAAAACACAACAAATATATAATTAACATATAATATACCCTAGGAGTTAATAATGGCTCTGCAGTTGTTGATGATGCAAATAAAAGCTGCTCCAAAACTTGAATAAGACTGCACCTGTAATGAAAAGAACAACAAAAATAAAAGCTCTTCTAGCATTTTGGCGAAAGAAAATGCAATCTTTGTATTTAAAGTTAAAAACAAACTCAATTCAACATGACGATTTCAGCAAGGGCTTACTCCAATAATAATAAGCTAAAAAACAATTTTTTTCTACAGAATGTTAATACTGGGAAAAGAGAAATGGGCCGTTGAAGTATATGTCGACCCGGTATAATTTAAATGATTAAAGAGTGCTTTAAAGAACATGCTCACAATTTTGACCTTGGTTCTAAAGAGCTAGATTTAAGGAGACTAGGAGTAAAGTAGTAACGAACCAACAAAAACATGTTAGCTATCAGAGCAGAGATTTTATGCTGCAAATCAGACATTTATTCATCTACTTTTTTTTCTGCAGGAAAAGAGGAATTTCTCTGATTCCTTGTATTGGCCAAAAGTCTAATCATTCTTTTACTATTGTGGTTATCATTACTAACAATGTTGATGTTTTGTTGATTTGATTTTGCAGGAAAAGAAAAGGCTGAGCTAATTTTAGATAGCATAATAACCTTTATATACGAAAAAGATCATTTTCTATAAGAATATAACACTACGAAGAAATTGAGAGTTCCCCAAACAGAAAGATCCCGAATATAAATGAACATAGGAGAATTAAGGAATTTAGTTGAATGCATATTTGATTGAGCATGAATTATTTAACGTATCTTTTTTTTATTGAACTATATTAACATAACTTTAATGATAACCCTTATTTAGCTTCATTTTTCCTCAAAGGCAAGTCGAACGTTGGCTTATAATATATAAAACCACTGGAACTCTTTTTGAATTAAGCATAATATAGTTCTTCCGTCATTTGAGGGATTAGAAGACTTAATCCCATCAAGGGATCTTTAGAATTCCTTCTAAGTTCCAACTAAAAAGCAACCATGACAATAAAATGAATTTCAAAAAATTGTTGCTCAAGTTAAAATGCAAAATGGTAGCAACAATATTTCAGATGCCACTTCTTTATCGAAGCCATGTGCATTAAATATTAGTGTTCTTGCACCATAATTCTAGAATTTAAATTAAAAAACTAGAAAACAGAATATATTCATGTAAAAGTACTAATTAAATTGGCATCAAGATAAGGAACTATTCACGACTTCAGATGTAAACGATAACTTGTTGAAGAAACCTACACTTCTCACATTTAGAAATGCTTACTAAAATATTGCGCAGGCAATAAAGACATTTATGTATTCATAAATTACATAGAAGGATGCACCTAATTTACCGGTGTCTGTTGTGGCGTTTGCATATATAGGTATGTGTCTTAAGTTACTTACAGTTCATTAATGCATCTTCTCCGGTCTTCAGGGAGAGAATTCTCAAGTTCTAACTGGAGAGAACGCAAATCAGATCTTACAGCTGAAATCTGCTGAATAATTCCATGGGCTGACACATAAGTTGGCAATGAAGCTGGAGAATCTATAAGGAAACAAAGATAACTTTATAAAGAAAAAACTTTAAAAAACATATTCCCAGCATTGAGCAAAACTACGTTCAGGATAGTACTCGAGTAAATACTGAGAAGATCACGGACACCATGGAGGAAAGTGTCACGATCATCAACTGCGCCTTGCTCTCGTACTTCTGAGGCTGCTTGAATTAAAGACCGACAATGGCCCTATGATAAAGATAAATATTTACAAAATAATAAAGAATAGAGTACAATGAAAATATCATAAGATTGACACAAGTGAACTGTAGTTAAAGTATAAATAGGGAGACTTTCAAATGACAGAATATTGGCACAGATGACCAATGCGCCACAGTAAGGAGAGGGAGAAAAAGTTAAGCCTCAATCTGACCTACAGAAAGATCACAATTTTCTGTCCATTAGATTTTAATTGTAAAACCTACAATGAAAATTAACGCCTTTGATCTTTAATCTATCCTAGAAGACAGCAAGTAACCAAAATTCTTGAGGTTCTGCGGTAGCATAGTCTGGCTTCAAGTTATGGAAAATCATGAAAGCCATGCCATAGAATTTAATCAAGCAATTAAAAAAAAAAGTCTTATCATCTTGCAAGATTTTTGAAAATAATAAACATTGGGTGTAGCCTGAGCAAGAGGCTTTCTTAAGGGTTATGGAAGGGGTTGATGTGTGTCGTGATAAAGCTGTCTAAACCTTGCATTGCAAAAAGATTACTTCCGTGATTCTTGCATTGCGTAGATACCTTTCATGACTTTAAATTGTGGACAAAAAAAATAAAACACTCAATTGTCTCAGTGTCCTAGTATAGTTACCCAACCTGGATCAGATAGGGACTGTGTTTGTGCACATACATGAATATTCTAGTTAAACCATTTCTTATATGTATGCATGTTTGATCAATGTGAAGCCCCTATAACTATGTCATGTTGCCATTCTAGTAAAATTTCTCTCCAGATGACTGTATATAGGATCTAGGATCATACAAGTAATTGTCTTATCCTACAGAAAGTAGCAAAATTTAAGTTTTATTTTGTTGCTTTGCTCTATTTTTTTAGTTTGATGCTTATTTATTTTATTTATAATTTAATTTAGTTATAATTTGATGTCATAGAACATAGGGATTTGCATATTCATGTGATATTTAAGGAGTAAAGAATTCTATTATGTGTTGATTTTGAAAAAAATGAGAAAGAATAAAAATATGGGAAAAAAAAATAACATTAGTGATGATTTTGAAAAAAAAAAGGAGAAACAAGAGTAATGCATTGCAATTTAATTTTTATTTCAGTTTCAATTTGATGCAAGTAAATTTTTTTAAAAAAAGTTACAAACGAGCTCAATAAACGGGTCAAGCTCGAGCTTTTTAAACGAGCTTAAGCTCAATAAACGAGCCTGAGCTCAATAAACGAGCCAAGCTGGAGCTTTTTAAATGAGCTCGAGTAATCGAGCCAAATTTGAGCTTGAGTCCAGGACGAAAAAACAACTCTTGAGCCAGGACATGAAAAAAAAAACTATTTTCTCTAGATAGAACAATAGTAAACTAGAATTTCAACTTTCTCCAAGGGTAGGTTAGTTAACCACGACATATAGATAAATGATATAAAAAAACAATGTTGCTCGTTGGAAGCTATAATAGACCCCCCAAAAAATCAATAATAACGCTACAACAAATCCAATAATCAGATATCGTCATACCAGGCGGCTATTGGCTGCAGATAGGTAGTTTTGCAATTCTGAGTCAATCACTTTAACCAAAGAATATGCACCAAGCATGGTTTTCTTTTCTATTTGACATGCTATTTTCAGGAAACGGTGTCTGGCAAGTTGATTAACCAGATGATTAATGTACTGCACAGAAAGATTCATCTGGTTAGTTGTAGAATTGCAATATCTCCAACTGATGCAATCATTTTCATAGTTCAAAATTTTTTTTCAAATGTTCTTGGCTGTAAACTTCGGAAAGATCACACACACACATAAGGTATTATATCATTCAAGTGGAATAGTTCAAATAAAATTGGTGGTTAATCGCTTATTTACATACAATTATGAAAGTCCCTGCATAAGACAAGTCCTGTCTAAACTTGAAACTAACTGTGGAAAAAAGAAAAGATCACTATGTAAAATTAATGCGGAGGATATGGAAGAAAAATGACTAAATTAAAAACGATATGGATAAAAGTTGTGCAAAGATTTGTACAAATAAATTTAACACATAATGCACACACAAAGATGAATGAGAGAGAGAATTAAACGGGGAAACAATCTTTGAGATAAGGCTACTTATAATCATCATGATGATGACTAGTCTACATCAGTGTATTAGTCGTTTCTTGTTTGAATGCGCAAAGTATTATTTAATATATGCATGGAAAGCACGAACTGGTATATGCGGGAAAAGGTAACTACTCTAAAAAAATTTTTAAATATAAAAAAACCTGAATGAGACCTCAACATTTTCTTCTTTTCAGCCCAATAAGTCATACAAGTTTTGTTCATGCAACTCACTATGTACTAAACATTCTTTCTATCAGTTAACAAGCATGCTACTCACCAATACAACTGACAGCAAAAATGCCAAGCCACACATCAAAAAGAGATTTTCGTTACATTGTTGGAACAAAATGAGATAGAAAACCTTAACTAATTTCATGCAGTCTAGAGACGCTAAGTTAGGCTAAAAATCACATGAATGAAAGTGGTTTCTCTTAAAAGTCAGTAACAGAGATGCATTTGAGCTAAACCTAATTCAGAGAGTAGAAAATTATGCCATTTATATGCTTGTCAAAGTGAATAGCCGTGTACCACAAAGCCTTCCTGAGATGTTGAAGTATGTGAGCTATTTATACAGATCTAAATCACAGGATATGAAGAGATACAGAAAATCCTAACCTTGGTAAACCAAATCAAAGGTACATCTTCAGGCAGAGCATGTTTACTAGTAGTTATTAGCATCACCATTATCAATCAAAATCACAATCATTAGCCTAACCTGTAATGCCCAGTTTAAATTGGCCGGTTCACTTGAACCGGCCAGCCCTAAATTATAACCTGCATGAGCAGGCCGAATGAAGCGGATGAAGCCGCTATTTAGATGCGACTTAAGTGGCCGCCACAAGCGTAGAAACGCCTCATGAACAGATCATTTCGCCGTTTTAAGTGAATAATTGCGTACGAAGGAGAAAACTAACGACTCCTCACACAAGATATATTCTATTCGCTCATTCCTGTAGAAGAAAATCACATGCGTGTCGAAGAGAAACGACAGAGAGGAAGAAGAAGGTGAATAAGAAAGATTTGATTCGTGATTCTTTTATTTCTATGAAATTATTTCGTAGAATTTTTATCTAAGCGGCGGAGAATATCTTCTGTAAAGGTCAAGGGAAGAAAATCTGAAGGAGAAAGAGGAAGCATTTCGATTTGGAAAGTTTCTTCACAAGAAAGTGTAAGTAAATTCCCTTTCTTATTCTTTTATTTTCGATTCGAATTGAGAGAAAGAAAATATTATAATTCTCTTAATTGAAGAGACATTATTGTTGTAGGAAGAATTGAATTACAACAAGCTTAAATCCGACAGTGAAAGAAGGAGATTTGTAAAGAAAGAAGGGAAATCTTGATGAGATAATTATTTCGATATAATAGAAATTTTGGGATGAAATGGAGCCATTTAATGTTATGATTAATGATGTTCAATTAGGTAAAAATTTCCTTTAAAAATGTTTGAAAATGTTTGAAATAATTTATGTTATCGTAAGGAGAGTAGGAATACTTGATATTACTTTGAAGATATAATTGAGTACTCTAAGTTAAAATTTTATATTAATTAAGATCTCATTCATGTTATTTGAACAGTGGAAGATCTTCATAATTGAGTTGAAACGAGTGTTCAAAAATTCATTGCAAAGCTTGAGGCTTGGAAGAAATCTAATCATTCATAATATTTAAAGTGGGCAATTACAGTTGTGTATAGAAATTTCATTATTTCATGTTTATTTCAATTCTGAAAAAAATGTCTTAAATAATTGTTTATTTATATTGAATGTCATTAAAAGGATGTTTATCAATTATCATATTAATATGAATGTATATGAAAATGTGAAATATATATATATATCTAAAATACAAGTAACGAAAAGACGAAGTGGATTTGGACATGTATATATTTGAAAATTTATATATGATGTAAGATATATGAAAGATTTATAATAAGTAAATGAAAGCATAAATGAAAAAGGGAAAAGATATATGCATGCAAATTATAGGAGTTCACCCCCTATGGTACTGGCTGGCGAAGCAATGTACCCGTGCACGTTAAATGAAAATGAAAAAGGAAATGATTGTACCTTTATTGGTACATTTAGACGGTGCTTCTATACTAATTGAAATGAAAAATAAATAAATGTCAAATGCTATGAAATATATATGAAATGTACAAAGAAATAAAAAATGAAATAGAAAATGATATGAAATATATATATATATACCAAATACGTATACTAAATGATATAATAATATACATATATCAAGTGTTATAGAAGTTTTAATAGTGTATAAGAAATAAAAAAAGAACATGCATTGCATCTTATATATGTTTGACGGTTATTTTAGCAATGGTAATTATCCACTGAGTTTACTATGTAAACTCAACTCATTAAACTAATATTTTCAGGTAAGTCTCCGGAAAAATAGAAATGACTAAAAGGGAGAAGTACGTCTATAGAAGACAACGTGCAAATGAAAACATGTAATATATGATTAATGTAAATATTTAGATTGAAAAATGGTATTAGTAGTTTTATGGTAATTCTATGATAGTGGCTCTTCAATTTTATTTGAAAAGTTAAATATAAATTATTTATGAAATTGAACGAAATGTTACATCCATATGACTTTTCGTTCCTGCCTTATTAATTCGAGTATTCGGGCTGAGTTGTGACAAAAGTGATATCAAAGCCCAATTAGGATATGAACCATACTGAAAGAGCCATTAGATTGATTATTGAAATTGATTTGATAATAAATTATGAATTTATAAAAAAATTTAATTATGTTTCAGTACTCAGAATCATCCTGAAGAACATTTAGAAAGAAAAGTGTCTAATGTTGCTGCTAACCCTGATGCACTGACATAAATGATGACAGATATGACTCAGTTGATTCAGGACTCAAGGAATCAACCATCAAGAAGTAATAGTGACAGTAGTATGACTATGGATAAGTACTTAAATCTGTTTCAGGATATGAGACCACTCTTATTTAAGGGAGTAGAATGACCAATTAAGGCAGAGAACTGATTGCTAAGGATTGAGAAGATTTTAGAGAAAATATTCTATCCATAGGAGAGAAAAGTCTCATTGACGACCTTTGTACTTGATGGTGAAGCTAAAAGGTGGTGGAGAGGTCAACATCAAGATAAATTTGGAGGAGTACCTAGCATACATATCAAGTTGGATGACTTTACTCAGGTGTTCAGAGCCTGATTTGTACCTCTTTTTGCGATAAGGCAGAAGCAGGATAAGTTTTTAAGATTAGTACAAAGAGATAGATTAAACATGCAGTATGAGGCTGAATTTATCACAATGTTCAGATATGCTCCTCAGTTAATACATACTGCAGAGGAAAAAATATCACCGATTTTTATCTGGATTTAAAAATGCAATCAGGCAGCCCCTTATTCCTCTGGGGATTGAAGATTATACTGTATTAGTGGATAGAGCTAGAAGGGTAGAAATGGACATGCAAAATACCCAAAGAAAATATGAGTTTTAGAAGAGGAAGAGTGGTGATGTTATCAATTTGTTAGATCTGTTGGATTGAATGTTTATGAAGCAACTACAACTTTAGAAGTATTGTTGCCCAATCGATCTAAAATGAATGTTAATAGTATATGTCAAATGGAATTCCAAATAAATGAGAGGAAATTCGAAGCAATCTTAAATGTACTACCATTGTAAGAATTTGATATGATCTTGGGAATGAATTGGTTATTAAATCACTTTGTAATTACAGACTGCAACAAAAAGATTGTAAGATTTAAATTCTTGGAGAAAAAGAATATAAATTTTATAGTGATGGAGAAATTTCTTCAATGATAATAACATTTATGAAAGCTTGCAAATTCGTATCTAAAGGGTGTCAGTATTTTCTTGTTCAAGGGATACAAATAAGGAAGTTAAAGAGTTGACGGATATACATGTAGTCAAAAATATCCAAAGGTGTTTCAAGATGATTTGGCGGGATTACCACCATAAAGAGAAATAAACTTCACTATTGATTTGATTCCGGGTTCAAAACCAGTGGCAAAAATACCCTACAGAATGACAGTTAAAGAATTACAAGAGTTAAAAAGTCAACTACAAGAGTTGTTAGATAAAGAGTTTATCAGAACAAGTTCCTCGCTATGGAGAGCTCCGGTATTGTTTGTAAAGAAGAAAGAGGGGAGCTTCAGAATGTGCATTAATTATAGAGAATTGAATAAGCTCATTGTTAAAAACAAATATCCATTATCCAGAATTGATGACATATTTGATCAACTAGAGGAAGACACTATTTTCTCTAAGATTGATTTGCATTTTGGGTATCATCAGCTACGCATTAAGGAGGATATAGCTAAAATTTCTTTCAAAATCAGATATGATCATTATGAATTTGTAGTAATGCTATTTTGAGTGACGAATGTTCCAGCTGTATTTATGAATTTGATGGACAAAATTTTCAAACCATTCCTGGACATTTTTGTAATTATATTTATAGATGATATCTTGATTTATTCAAGAAATGAAAAGAGTTATTCCACTCATCAGCATGCAATGTAGCAAACACTTAAGAAGAGTAAATTATATGCTAAGTTTTTTAAGTGTGAATTTTAGTTAAGCAGCATAATTTTTCTTGGGCATGTGATTAGTGGTGAAGGCATTTCTGTTGATCAGAATAAAATCTAAGCCATTGTAGAGTAGCCAAAGCCAACTACAGTTTCAGAAGTGAGGAGTTTTCTAGGTCTTGCGGGTTATTACAGGAGATTTGTCGAAAAATTTTCTTAGATTGCAATGCTGTTATCCAGATTAACTCAAAAGACAATAAAATTTTGAATGGAATGATCAGTGTGAAGCTGAAGAATTGCTTAATAACTGCCCCAATATTAACAATTCCATCAAGTTCAGAAGGATTCCAAATTTTTTGTGATACTTTAATGAGGGGACTTGGATATGTATTAATGCAACATGGTAGAGTGGTGGCATATGCTTCAAAACAATTGAAAGTTCATTAAAGAAACTATCCCACCCATGATTTGGAATTAGCAGCTGTGATTTTTGCACTCAAAATAATGAGACATTATCTATATGGAGTCAGATGTGAAGTGCTTATAGATCATAAGAGTCTCAAATATATTTTAAATCAAAAAGAGTTTAATCTAAGGCAGAGAAGATGATTAGAGCTTATCAAAGATTATGACATGGATATACAGTATCATCCTGAAAAGCTAAATGTAGTTGCAGATGCACTAAACAGAAAAACTTTTGGATATGCAAATTGGCTGATTACCCAGCAGGAGCAGATAAATAGAGATATGGAAAGACTAGAGATTTCAGTGGTCAATCATAAAGACACTAAAGACATGTTATTAAATCAGCTGATTATTCAATCTTTGAAGGATAGAGTATTCAATTCATTATCTCAAGATATAAAATTTCAAAAAGCCATAGAGAAAATACAAGCAGGACATTTAGAGAATTTTGTATTCGATGATGAAGGATTGTTAAAGTATAAAGGCAGAATGTGTATTCCAAATCCTGCAAATTTAAGGGAAGAAATATTGTAGTAAACTGACCTCTTTGGCTATGAAATTCATCCAGGCAGTACAAAGATGTATCAAAAACTGAGGGGGTTATTTTGGTGGCCAGGATTAAAAAGGATTGTTGCAGAATTTATGACATAATGTATTCCCTATCAAATAATTAAAGCTGAACATCAAAAGCCAGGTGGTTAACTACAACCATTACCGATACTTGGGTGGAAATGGACAGAAATTGTAATAGATTTTGTAATTGGATTACCCAGGTCAAGGCAGAGTTGGGATGCTATATGGGTTGTTATAGATAAATTAGCCAAGTCAGCTCACTTCTTACCGATTAAACAAACAGATTTTGTGGAGAAATTAGCAAAGATATATGTTGATGAAATTGTGAGATTGCATGAAATTTCAAAATTAATAGTCTCTGATAGAGATGCCCGATTCACTTTTAGATTGTGAAAGAAGATTCATGAATCTATGGGTACCAGATTGACTTTCAGTATAACATTTTATCCTCAAACAGATGGCCAATCAGAAAGAATAATTTAGACTTTAGAGGATTTACTGTAGTTATGTTTTTTGATTTTGATGAAAATTGAGAAATTCATATACCATTAATTGAATTTGCATACAATAACAGCTTTCGGTCTAGCATTGGAATAGCGTCATACAAAGCTCTTTATGGAAAGAAGTGCAGAACGCTGTTGTGTTGGGCAGAAACAGGTGAAAGAAAAATAGTTGATACTGAACTAATGGATGATGCTACCAATAAGATTAGGTTGATCAGACAGATTAAAGGCAGTGCAAGATAGACAAAAGAAATATTATGATGCAAAATACATGCCACTTGAGTTTGAAGTTGAGGAATTTATTTTCATTAAAGTCGGTCCAATAAAAAGTGTGCAGTAATTTGGAAAAAGAGAAAAATTGAGCTCACTATTCATTGGTCTTTTTGAAATTATTGAGAGGATTGGAAATATGGCTTATAGATTAGATCTACCAGTACATATGCAAGGGATACGCAATGTGTTTCATGTATCAGTACTTCGAAAGTATATATCAAATAAATTAAAAAGAATCCAGTCAAAAGCAATTAAATTGCAGCCTGATTTAAAGTATATTGAGGAACCCGAATGGATACTAGAATATGATATGAAGCAATTGAGAAATCGAGAAATACATTTTGTTAAGATTTTATGGAAGCATGGAATAGAAAGAGATGCCATTAGGGAGAAAGAAGCAGAAATGAAAGTTCAATATCCCCATCTATTCAGTCGAGGTATGTTTAATTATGCTTTTCATTTAAATTTCAAGGTCAAAATTTTATAAGGAGAGGAGATTGTAATGCCCTGTTTAAATTGGTTGGTTCAACTGAACCAGTCAGCCCTAAATTATAACCTGCACGAGCAAGCCGAACAAAGCAGACGAAGCCGCTATTTAGACGCGACCTGAGCGGCTACCGCGAGTGTAGAAACGCCTCCTGAAAGGATCGTTTCGTTGTTTTAAGTGGATAATCACGTACGAGGGAGAAAAATAACAACTCACACGAGATATCTTCTGTTCGCTCATTCCTGTAAGAGGAAATCATGTGCGTGTCGAAGGAAAATGACAGAGAGGAAGAAGGTGAATAAGAAAAATTTGATTCGTGATTCATTTATTCCTATGAAACTATTTTGTAGAATTTTTATCTAAGCGGTGGAGAATATCTTTTGTAAAGGTCAAGGGAAAAAAATCTGAAGGAGAAAGCAGAAGCATTTGGATTTGAAAAGTTTCTTCACAAGAAAGTATGTAAATTCCCTTTCTTATTCTTTTATTTTCTGTTCAAACTGGAAGAAAGGAAATTTTATAATTCTCTTAATTGAAAAGACATTATTGTTGTAGGAATAATTGAATTACAACAAGCTAAAATTCGGCAATGAAAGAAAGAGATTTGTAAAGAAGGAAGGGAAATCTTGATGAGGTAATTATTTTGATATAATAGAAATTTTGGAATGAATTAGAGTCATTTAATGTTATGATTAATGATGTTCAATTAGGTAAAAATTTCCTTTAGAAATGTTTGAAATAATTTATGTTATCATAAGGAGAGTAGGAATACTGATATTACTTTGAAGATATAATTGAGTACTCCAAGTTGAAATTTTATATTAATTAAGATCTCATTCATGTTATTTAAATAGTGAAAGATCTTAATAATTGAGTTGAAATGAGTGCTGAAAAATCCATAGCAAAGCTTGAGGTTTGGAAGGAATCTAATCATTCAAAATATTTAAAGTGGGTAATTACAGTTATGTATAGAAATTTCATTATTTCATGTTTATTTCAATTCTAAAAGAAATGTCTTAAATAATTTTTTATTTATATTGAATGTCGTTAAATGAAAAATGATGTTCATTTAAATATACATGTGAATGATAAAAATTTTGCTTTAAATTATTATGATAGTAAGGATGTTTATCAATTATCATGTTAATATGAATGTATATGAAAATGTGAAATATATATATATATATATATATATATATATATATATATATATATATATATATAATCGATCTAAAATACAAGTAATGGACAGAGGAAGTGGATTTGGACGTGTATATGTTTGAAAATATATATGTGATCTAAAATATATAAAGATATATGAAAGAATTATAATATGTAAATGAAAGCATAAATGAAAAAGGGAAAAGATATATGCATGCAAATTACAAGAGTTTATCCCCGTATAGTATTGACTGGGAAAGCAATACCGTGCATGTTAAATAAAAATGAAAAAGGAAATAATTGTACCGTTATTGATATATTTAGACGGTGCTCCTGTACTAATTGAAATGGAAAATGAATAAATATCACATGCTATGAAATATATATGATCTGAAATGTATAAAGACATAAATAAGAGAAATAGAAAATGATATGAAATGTATATATATACTAGATACGTATATTAAATGATATAAAAATATACATATATCAAGTGTTATATAAGTTTTAATATTATATAAGAAATGAGAAAAAGAACACGCATTGCATCTTATATGTTTGAAGGTTATTTTAGCAATGGTAATTATCCACTGAGTTTACTATGTAAACTCAACCCATTAAACTAACATTTTCAGATAAGTCTCCGGAGAAATATAAATGGCTGAAAGGGAGGAGTACGTCTATAGAAGACAGCGTGCAAATGAAAACAGGTAATATATGATTGATGTAAATATTTAGATTAAAAAATGGTATCAGTAGTTTTATGGTAATTCTGTGATAGTGACTCTTTAGTTTTATTTGAGAAGTTGAATATATATTGTTTATGAAATTGAATGAAATGTTACATCCGTCCGACTTTTCGTTCCCACCTCGTTAATTCGAATATCCGGGCCGGGACGTGACACAAATCACAATGATTTGGGACTGGCTCTACTAATACTCCACCTCCTTATCTTACTAAGTACTACACCAGCTGTTTAACACAAATTTGACACTTTGTTACATGGCATCTGGATCTTTGATCTACCAATTTTCCTTTCTAATAATTTCAATTAATTATATAAACCTTCCTTGGAAGGGCATCAGTTGCCTTTTATTGTAAATGTTTAAACCACCTAAATCTCTTTTACACTAACATAACTTTTGATAGATGGTACTCTATTAACTATCTAATATAATTATTTATCACTCAATCCTTCTAATCTCATCACACATTTATTTTAACAATCTCATTTTTGCAATACTTGACTACCAATAACTTTTTTAATGCCCCAAATTCTGATTCATATGATATAGCCACCATAATTACAATTATATAATATTAATCTTTTAAGTCTACGATATTCACTTATCTCATAGTTGTTTCTAAGACAATCCTATTTAAGCACCAAATTTTAAATTTAGAAGATGTCATAACATATATCTAAATCACTTTGCACTATAAATCCGATGGAAATATATGAAACTCATGTACCAACAGAACTTCTAGTAAAATTAACTAAATGCAATCTATTTAATGTCTCTGAATATATATATATATATATATATATATATATATATATATATATATATATATATATATATATATATATATCAAGCTCTCAGTTTTAGTTCCACTAATCTTGACCCTAATAGTTTCTAAAAATTTCCCTCAGTTGCGTTACCACTAAAAATGTTTTAGCTTCAAGTAGATTAAACAAGAACACAAGCATAAAAAATTTAAAATAATAATAGAAGCAAGTAAAACTAAGCTAGAGTATATTTCAACAACTAGGCATTTTGACTACAGAATGAACAGGAATTAAACAACATTTTCTATAATCTATGTCGCAGTTCACATTGAAATTTCTTTTTTTACAGTTAGAGCATTGGTCAAATTACTGAACAAACAGATTGAAAGTTCAAAACACAAAACTGCCATTTGAAGTTTAATACTTAGTTACTATTCAGCATAGTCTGTACCATCAGTCCATTGTTTAATATATATCTGAGATATTGGATGCCACTAAATTATTCAATATTTTAAAAATAGCTTCCATCAAGCATAGAAAGTTTCCACACGACACTTGCATGGTAAGGCTACATAGAATCTATGTAAGTCATTAAAACATTTAATTATGTGGAACAGATTCTGTAACAATAAACCAAAAAATATCCAAGACTTGTCTAGAACAGCAATTGTAATAATTAAAAAGGAAAGCACACCATTTTCTGCCGATTTATGTAGCACTCTTGTCGCATTACTTTTAAATCATAATCCCCTGTAAGCACAAAAAGGAAACACGGCGGGCTAGAGAACTTAAATTAGCATAAAAGCTCAATTTATTTGAATATTTGATAAAATGAACACACCCTGTAAAATGTAAGTATCTTGAAGTTGAGCAAGCTCTGAACATAGACGGGGAATAGTCTGCAAAAGAAATGACATAAATGTAAAAGAGTTGAAGTCCGAGCCTAATATGAACCAAATCAATGCAAATACACATTGCAATAGTTTATTCGATCATCTTTTTTAAAGATTCATTGCAGCATACCAGTTCTTGTCAAAGAAACTACAAAATAAAATTCTCCAAGAATTAAATGAGGAGAAAATCTATGCACTGAACTAAATAAAACCTACCTTAATTACAACAATAAACTAATCTCACAAGTCTGGTTCAATACATCTTTCCTTGACCAAACATGATCATAATTAGTAATTTATTCACAACTCTTGCAGCAGTCCCAAATGCAAATCCATAAATAGAGCTAGGAAAGCAGCTCTAGATTGAAGCGGCACCAAAAATCAACTCCTTCGCCGCAATAAAATTTGGAGATGTATGAAGGGTTAGGGTACTTGGTCAAATGTAGCATTCTTTGAAGGGCATTACCTAATGTAAGATTTGTGGTTTACAATATCCAAGATCAAGGAAATGCATTGAGGTTGATGGATCAAGGTCCAAAAGGTAAATATGATGTAGGACTAAGATGCTTTTAAATGAAAACAATAAGGATTAGCACGACTTCTTGAAGAAGGCAATCATTGATTAAAATTATTAGCAACTTGAAACAACAAAATAAAACAAGAAAGGGGTGCCTACGTTTAGGCCAAATTATTTGCTAAATACTTGAACAACAAATAACTTAGAAAATCACAACATGCAAAGTAATAAGCGTTCAATCATCATCCCTAAGTTAACAATGAAATCAGAAGCAAAGAAAGATGCACTCAAACCCTACGTTTACTAAGCTTTAGCATTTAAGCGGACGTAATCCTTTGCGGTTCCTTCATCACCTACAAGGTTAGTGAATAGAGAAAGATAATTGAAGAGGGAGAAGAAGTTCACCATTATTGTGATTCGGAAAAGAGTCGCCGCCGGATATTGTCCACTTGCTTGCTAATAGCACCGGTGAGGAGATGTAGGAGGTGAATGATGTAACCTTTGACTGAATACGAAGAAGTAGCCGGAGTGAGGGAGGTCATTGATCGGCCGGAGATGGTCCAACGTCCCTTTATCCTTTGCTCGTCGATCACGTCAACCAAGACAAGTTGAATGCGATCGATGTACTCTTCAACGGTGTCGTCGAAGTTGAAACCCACGTCAAAGAACGGAGACCGGATGATGTCGATTTGGTCTTGATTGTCATATACCAAGCCGTAGTCCCATTCGGGAACCTCCATTCATGTTGATTGTGAAAGAGAATGGTTGATGGTGATGTTCCTTTGCTGGCCTTGTTGGTTTCCCCCAAAAAATTAGTGGTTTTGTCTTGAAAATTAAGTAGAGGGAGGAGGGAGAAGGTGGACGGCCAAGTTGGGAATTGGGAGGAGGTGGGGCTTAGGTTTGGAGGAGTTAGGGTTAGGGTTTTGGGGAAGAGAGGATTCTAAAATCTGAAATTGATTTTAGAATAGGGTTTGGAGGGAATTAGGAATTAGAAATTTGAATTAATTCCTAAATGATGTGGGACTTAAAGTGGAAAGAGAGAGGGATTGGGGAGAGAGAGGGGCGGCGGCATAGAGAGAGAGGGGGCCGGCGGTTTCAATAGGGGAGAGGGGATTGGGGAAAGGCAATCAAGGGTTACTTATTTTGGGAAGGGAGATTTGGAAAGGTTTAATTAAATCCTATTTGAATTTAAATTCAATTTGGACTTAATATTATAAACTTCCCTAAAATAGAATGTGTAAATTAAGTAACAAATTCAAATTCAAATAGATTTGAATTGTGAATTAATTGGGTTACTTAAAAATTAATGGTTGTTGATAAAAGACATGCGAGCAAAGCCATGAATAAAAACGTTCCCATAGGTTCTCTCTAAAGTTGGTATTTCCCATCAAAGCATTGATTCAAGCATTTGTAATTTGAGGCATGTTTATTGGATACAAATTACTATTTGGGTCTTCTTCCAGGTACGTGAGATATAATGAACAGGTATGCATAATCTGCTTGCAATGGCCATGATTTGCTATATCAAACTGAAACATAGAACCTGAAAACATATGAGAACTAAATCCATCCATGGATGTCATATAACCATGATCTTTTGACGCAGCATCCTGAGCCTGGTACAGACTCAACAAGTGGAACACCACTCAAATAATCACCAAAATCTGCATCTTTAAATTCAGATGTTTGTGTGCTCCAGCCCAAATTACTAAGAAGATAAATTGATACGTGCAGAACTAACTACTGAACTAGTTTGGCCTCTTTGACATGTCATGTAAGAACCGGACCTGGCCGGTTCAACTGAACCGGCTAGTTATTAACAGAGGGGCGCAGGTCTCGCGAACAGAACAGGAGCAATCGCGAAACAGGCAGGGCCGGACGGCCGAACTCACGCGAAAAGGCTTGGGGAAGATTCGTTTCGCCATTTTTTCGCAGTCGATCGCCTTAGAGGGTAAGATTAAACAACTCCTTTTCATTCCTATTGTTATAGAAGCAGAGATTTGGGAGAAACGACGGTGAAAGAGAGGAATGATTTGAAAGAAAAGAAGGAAGAAGGTTTGTTTATTTTTTATATAAATTTGTTTCCTATTCTTCATCTAATTAGTAGAGATATTAAATTGAAAGTAAAGGAAGAGTTGGAAAGCGGAAAAGAGAAGTTTTTGAGAAAGAGGAAAGCATTCAGAAAATTTCTTTTCTTCCAAAAGTGGAATAAAGTAAATTATTATTTTGTCTGGTTTATATGAATTTATATTCTTAAATGCTAATTGAAGAAATCATTTTATGGTGGAGGAAGAAAGATTTACAAAGAAAAAAAAGAAAATTCGCGTTGAAGGTTTTCAGTGCAAGACGACTATCGGAAGAAGAAAGATTAAAGTGGGTAATTATATATGTATAAATTTTCACTATTTTATCTTCATTTCAAATATGAAAGCAGTAGTTCATATAATTGTTTATTTCTTTTGGAGAATATCATGAATGAGACAATGAAAATTTTAATGCATAGATTGAAAGAGAAATTGTTATAACTAAAAATGATTGAAGTACTATGAGAATATGAAAGTTTTTTAATATGTGAAAGAAAATACATGTACAGGAAATGGAAAATGAAGATAAAAAGTATACATATATAAGAATACAAATAAATAAATGTTAAAGAAATGATATAAACATAAATGAATCAAAGGAAAAGGAAAAAGGATATGCATGCAAATTTACAGGAGTTCACCCCCGTATGGCACTGGCTGGGGAAGCAATGTACCCGTGCACGTTAAAAAAAAATGGAAAATGAAATGGAATTGAAAATGGTTGTACCTTAATTTGTACATTTAGACGGTGCTTCTGTATAAATAGAAATGGTTATGAAAATGAATTAAATATCAAATCTGTTAAAGGAAGTGTTAAGTGGAAATGGACAATTATGATTGAATAAAATGACTTATGTAAATTATAGGATTGATAATGCATGAAAGATGTATGTATATGATTTTCATATTAAGAAAGGAAGAAGTATAAGAAGATGTATATTTTATGATTTATCTATTTTACTATTTTAAAATTGAAATTGATTACCCACTAAGTTTACATAGTAAACTCAACCCACCAAATCAATGTTTCAAGTAATTTCCAGAATTAAATGGCCGGAAGGGAAGAGTTTGTTTATAGAAGACGACGGAACAATGAAAATAGGTAAATTATGATTGTTGTAATTAGTAGCCTTGAAAAGTGAAATGATATATTTTATGAAATATTTTGTTATAGTGGCTCTTCAGTTGCTTTGAAAGACTTTATGTTAAAGTGATCATTGAAAAGAATGGAATGTTAATACCGTCCGACTTTTAGTTTCCGCCTCGTTAAGTCGAGCATCTGGACCGGATCGTGACATGTCAGACATATGCTGAATAACAAAGGGAGCTAGAACTAGCTTCCTCGTTTAAATAACTCATTTTAAGGTCCGGTCTTTGCAAAATTTCTCTACTAACACCATTGCATTGAAGTTTTTGACAATAGAACATTTGCTCATAATCTGATGGAAGAAATTGTCCCCACAACAGCTACTTTCTCTTAATCAAGCTTCAACATCACTACGGCCCTCATGATGATGGGCTTGGGTCAAATGTTCACCAAGCACCTGCTCAATCCTTTAGCTTATAATAACATATTTAACTTGCTTCTCTTGAGCAATATCCAAGCAGGTAAAGAGCTCTTCCACCTCCTGGTCCAAATCGAAGTAGTCTTTGATGTGTAGGTTACCATCAAAATAGGGAATATCATATTTGTTTTGGAAATCACCTTAGCTACCGCTATGTAGGGCACAGTGATGTGGGTGTGGCTCTAAGGAAATGGATAGCCTGCCCGAACAAGTGGAAGGAGCGAAATGACAATGGGGTAAGGCTTTTGCCGGTAGATTTAGGAAACTCTACTCACATCAGTTGGTCAGATAGACGGAGAGACCGCATATCTCATTTTACTGCAACGATGCTACCCATTTCTGTGGTATGGGTGCCAAATCTACAGGTGTGGTTGTCGAATAGGGGACAATGCAATTCTTGACGTGTTGGATCTCACACCACACCTCCCTAAAAAGATGTTGAAACCCATCATTTAGGACATACGGCTTCTGCTCATGGGTGGAGTAGGATTTTGGAGGGATGTACAACTACGAACGTTGTCGTGAACTGGGATGATGCCACCTTCCATCTTTGTAGTAAGCTCATACACCATTTGACGCAACACCAAGATCAATGAAGATAATGAAGGAAACGAGGAAAGGGATTTTCACTGTACAAAATATTTTCTCCCAAAATGCAAAATAATTCTCCTACTCTATTGTGGTGGGGATATATTCCAACTAACTTGTAATAGAAAGCAAAAAGTAAATACATTTAACAAAGGTAACTAAGTATTACTTAAACGCAATCAAGCAAACATTAAGTATATTATGCAAATAGCATAATAAATATAAAGCTACCGTAAAATAGTTGCATCATCTTCTGCCTTGATATCATCTCTCTTGCTTGCTTTTGGATCTTTAATTTTCAGAAAAAAAAAAAAAAAACTTCTAACATTAGAGAACTACTTTCATCTTCAGTTTTCTAAGAAACCTATTGTTCTGAATATGGCTACCGTTGAACGTGAGGTTTCTAGATTTGTTTTATTTCTAATCCTTTTCATTTTTGTATACAGCCTTTTCTTGTATTTAATCTTTTTATTTTAATGCGAAGGGGGTAATCCCCAGCTTATTCATCCAAAAAAGACAAAAAAGGATCCAAGGACTGTAGCCCTTTTCTTAAATATGCAGAACATGTCAAAATAGTTTTATCAAGAATGGAAACTTGATCAAATCAGAGGGCTGCGCAACTGTAAACAGAAACATAACTTTCAAATGAATACTTGACCCTACTTCAGTAAAATACAAAAAATCTCTCAGCAACTTGCTTGAAGCTTAATAAAACATATAGTGAGAACAAAAGCATGGCAGGATTGAAATGACACGAACTCAATACCTCAGAAAGGAATTTTTGCTCCTTGCGATGCAGACTAGAAAGTTCAGCAGCCAATTCAGAATGCTTTCTCCTAAATGATAAAAATATATATAGTTGTGATTACCTTGAGAACAGCTAGAGGTAAAATTTCTATATCGGTATTTTTATCAGAGTTTGAGACTCATCCAAGGAGTTTTTATTTTGCCATTTCCACTAGTTTAGACAGCTTTAACGTTTTATTTAACTTCTAAATTTAGTTAAATTATTTCAGGACGATAATATCCCATAATATTAACTTCAAATAGACTAACATTTCTATATTTTTCCGAAAGTAATTCAAAAAATAATAATATTAGAAAACATTTCATGCGAATGCTACTAATAAAATAAAAATTAGATTTTGAGAATACGTAGGAAAGAACCAGTAAATTCTTTTGATCTAGCAAAAGCTATTATTCGTTCATTCCCATTTTACAAGGGATAACAAAAAAAAACACACAATGGAACTGATTGGTTTGAACCGTGAATTGTCAATATCATCTTTGAAAGTGTTGCATAAAACAGGAAAGTAGAGGAAAAGCATATGTTTGTATCAAAAAAAATTTCCAGTATGGCATACAAAAATATAAAACAGAAACAGGAATGCAAACTAACTGGTGCTTTTCTTTAAATTTAAAAGGTAGTTAACTTATTTACTGATGCAGAGAAATAGTAGGTTGAGAGAAGAATAAAATGTGTATTCTCCCAGTGATTCTTTAACAGAAAGGATCAGAATATGCCACACATGATAAGAGTATAAAATCACTCTTCTGATTAGTCAGAAAGCAGCTCTTCATAACAAATGTTACAAGGGGCCACACATTCTGTTGTGGTTATAGAACTGCATAACCACTGAATTACGGATGGTTAACAACTAGAGCATTCAAGAAATGATTGAAGAGTAACCACTGAAATATAATTGTTTGCTTACAAAGCATTGAAAAACCCATGCATTCATGGTGCAGTCCCGTTTGAGATGAGAAAAACATAACCTCAAATATTATATTCACATTAATAAACATGGAACGAAACTATGGCAAATAATATCATCAAGAGTGAAAGATTGCATAGCGTGATGTCTATGGAAATCAAAAAGTTAACACGAAACCACAATGAACTGCTTGTAAACACCGTATAGTTTTGCAAGGAGAAAATTCACCTAAGAGATTGAATATCCTGATGAATGTGAGCTTCATCAGATGAAATTTGAGACTTGAGCATCAAGAGAATAGCTTGCTGCTTAGCATTCTCAACCTGGGCTTCTACCCATTGCCTTTCACTTGTTGCAAAGCTATTGACATAAGAAAACATGGTAAGCTAAACAAAATGTGATGGATAATAAGAAACTCTAGGAAGTTGAACCAAAAAAACTTGGAAAAAATAGCAGTATGAGTAATCTATCTAGAACTTTGACACCGGTGAAAAAAAATTATCAAATATCTACAATCATACTCTGCTGGAAATACCAAGTTTTCTTTTGCATGAACTCCATGAATAAAAGTGGTATTTTTTAACAAATGAGTTGATGTGCATAGCACATCGAACTTGCACGATACCTATTTATATAAATAAATTTATTTGTGAGCGTATTTTAGATGATGCCATTACCAACATCTAAATCACTTTGTATAATAAATCTGATGGAAATATATGAAACTCATGTACCAACAGATCTTCATACAGAGGGAGAGGGAACAGTAGTCTTGAAATCAAGTAGGTGATGAAGATCACTGAAGAACTTGTTTTATGCAGGATAAATATTTCTTTCTGCTCTTAGTTAGCTCAATTTTTTAATCGAGTCGACTCAATTTTATTAAAATCAAATTTCAACTCAATCTTCGACCCGAGTCACACAAGACAAATCGATTTAATTGAATATGACTAATTAATACTAATTCAACTCTTTTTTTTTGCTAAAGCTAGCTTGGATCGATTAATTTAATCAATCAATCCAATATATTCAAATATTTTGTTCAATTTTACACTAATTTCATTAATTTGAGTTGAATCAAGTCAAAATATGCCTTTTTTTTTATAGATATGAAATGACTCAAATCGAATTGAATCAAGTCAAATTATGTCGAATTAAATTAAATCAAGACGAATCCAGTAAAGTTGAGCTAAATCGAGCCAAATCGAGTATAATCGACTCAAATTGAGTTAAATTGGCTTACCAGGTTCAATTTTACCAAAATTGGGCAGCGCATATCTGATTTGGCTTCTTTTAAGCCTTCCAAAATCAGATAGATGCAGATTAGAGGGCAGAAATTGCATGCGAAGGGAAAATAGTACCCAGCCATAACTCTTTTTCCACGTTCTCTGCTCCTACCTACGGCTGAAAGTATCAAGGGTAATAAAATCACATCCTAGCCGCTCATCCCTAACAAAATGGGGGCCCGATCATCTTTTACTGCCATCCTGGTTGGTATATGCAAATGAAATCAAGAACGTTGGGAGGCATTTTTGTTTTGTTTTCAATTTTCCAAAGAGAGAAAGGAATGACTGGAGAGAAACAGAGCAGGGAGTTTTGGCACTTTTTTGTTTTCAATTTTCCAGATAAAAGCGAGGGCACCTGAAAGTAGGGAAGATGAAAGATGCATCTTTTTCTTCGTCTTGCTATTTTCTAGAAAGTAGCATTTTGGTTCTTCCTTCAATTTTTCAAACATTGCGAAAAATTTTCTTGCTATTCGGCTGAAAGAAGAAAGTCACATAATCCCTTCTTCCGGCAGCTCATCCAAAAAATGGAGAGGTTTTTTTTATTAGAGAAGGGAGGTAAAATACTATTCAACTGGGGTGAAATTGAAGCTGAATACTGTGAAGGCTTTTAGAGGCTACGAACTTTTCAGTTGTGATGATAGTGCTCAGCTGAAAGAAAAGAGGAGAGAAGAGATGGCTTGCATGGATTGTTGTCAAACATTTTAAGCAAACTTACGACCTCTTAGCTTGTTGTCCTACCTTTTTTTCTTCCTCATTCGCCAACCAACTCCGGTGAGATGGTCATAGAGACAACGTCCCAAGCAATCCGAACAGCAGCCTTGTCATTTCAATTATCTTCGTTTTATCTAAACGAAGGCACTACGGCCAAAAAACTATTGTGGATGTGTATAACGATTCCATCATGCCTTAGGACTGATTAAGAAGTCTTTGGGAACATGTTTTTATAGAAAACACTTGTTCTCCTCTTTGTTCAGATATAGAAATCCAATGATTTTCTATAGACTTCTCATTTGAGAACTCAAAGAAAAGGACAATGAAATGGTGGATTATTGACCACCAATGCATGAAATCGCATTCATATCAGAGTTATCCTTTCCCTACACCAAACCCTAGGTCATTTGTAGCCATTGAATCCCAATCGAATGACTAAGCACTTGACTAACACAAGTTGTATTGTATTTAGGGTTTAGATTATACAAAATTAATTTGAAAAAAATATTTCAAGCCTCTTTATGCTAGGGTTTTCATTTTCCTAATTTTTTGGAAAATCATTAAATATGTAAATTTAACTATGAATATTTGTGATACTAATTTGCAGTGTTTTATAGACCCTGAAAGGATCATAAATGATATTTATTTTATTGTGGAATTATTTAAAACTATTTATATATTCTTCAAACTAAATGGCTAAATGAAAAGACGAATAACCTATAGCTCTGAAAAAATTTTCTAAAAATCCAAAAATCATTCCATCCACTTCTAAGTTCATTAGATTATACCAAAATTAATCTTAAATCTCTCTTTAAGCCATAGAAATGGCACTTCACTACACAAACCTTAGGAGCCATCGAATCCAATCAGCCCTTAGACAAATCTAAGGATTTTTATGATTCAAATTGAACCAAATTCAACTTGAATCATCCTCATCTAGCCTATCTTTGATTGATGCCTTCTTGAACACCAATAGAGGTTTCCAGATAACCTCTAAAGTGTTCAAGAGAGTAAAAAGGACCTTTAGGGCCAAAACTTACATTCCCTTGACCTATTTGTCTGAGCCAAAATCAACAACTAGTTCTCCTATTTTTGGCATAAGATTCCAATCTGACCAACCACATTTGCTTAAACCAAAGTAAGCAAATGAACTTTCATCCTTGAACATAAAAGTTTTAGGATTCCTAATTTTCTCTTGGCTTATAAGTATAAGAAATTCTACAACCCTTAACCTAAAAGCTATGGGTTAAACTCCATTCTTCCTTAGCCTAAGAGCTACAGAAAATCCCATAACCCTTAGCCACAAAGCTATGGGTTAAATCTCATTTTCCTTTAACCTAAAAGCTATAGAAAATTTCATAACCTTTTAGCCTCAAAGCTATCGTGCATTATCATCTTCATTTGCTTAACTCAATCAAGCAAATGACCCCCTAGCTCTTGGCCCATTAGCCATTGCTTGTCCTATTTGACTCAAATTAAATAGAAGCCCTCTTTCCTTTGGCCTCAAAGTCTAGACCTACCTATTTGGCCCAATCAAATAATTGACTTCATGTTTCTTTTAATTTTTTTAAAAAAAATCAAATTGGTATGCCACTTTGGAAGCCTTTAGCTTGAAAATTTACTTAGATTTCTTTTAATGCAATGATATATCATTCCACCATAAAATGTGTAATACCTATAAAATTAGATCTTAAGATTACCATAAATGATAGACTTGTCTAAAAGTAAGTAGTGGTTATTCCATATATTCATCATAACCCTTTAAAATTAAATAAAAGCTTTAAGTAACAAATAACTTTAAGTGAAATCATATTTTTTATTTAATTTTCTATTTTAAAAGCGTTACATGGGTTTAACAGGTCATCCTTTCTAGACAGGATTTTAAGACTAGAGGTCGAGCTAACTTAACCTCAGGTAAGATTTCAAGTTCATAGGTCTCATGCATTTACTTAGATTTAGGTTCGAGCTACTAACTATCGATGATTCTCATCTTAGATCTAAGATTTGAATCAGATGTTCTCAGTTACATCGTAAGCCCACATTTTCTTAGGCATTTTTCAATCTACTGTTGTTGTAATCTAAGTCCTAATTTTATAAATAAAATTTATCAACTTTAACATAAATTTATCTCCAAATTTAAAGCTCAACATAAGATAATTTTGAGTATCTCTAAATTTCTCAGAATCAAGTACTCCTAAATTTTCTCATTTGGCTTCCATTCAAAAATTATTTAAGTTGATCCAATCACCTTTGAAATTCCAAATAACAAATATTTGACATGAATTTCTCAAAAATCATATAAAATGTTAGTCAATATTTTGATAAACAAATATACACCACTATTTTGATCAAAAAATTTCTCAAGGGATAAACATCTTTGGGATGTAATTAAGCATATGGGTTTGTCCTTATGGGTAACTTATACTCCCAAATAAAATAAATACCTTTCAATCAAATATATCTTGTAGGGGAAAATCTATAGGTATAAAAATAAAAATGCAAGTTTTAGTAGAGTCCATAGAAAAATAATATTTTTATCCCTCAACATAATATATTATTTCTTTATCATCCTTGATTACAAAACATTTAAAATCTGATGAAGATAGAAAAACTTCTCATTCACTCTTCCTAGTACCCACCATCCTTAGCGTCTCTCCGTTCTACTCTTTATCAGCTCACTATGGCTGCAATAAATTCCAAGCAGTTAGTGCTCACCATAGGGGCTAAGAGGTTCAAATGGGGAATAATGGTGCATAAGGAGAGAAGATATTTTTCTTATAAAAACTATTTATCTTCATTATTGCAAACTAACCAAATGTATTATTTAATCCTAGAACTTCTTGGGGTATGAGATTTCTAATACAAATATATAATATGCAAATAGAGCTTGATCAAATGAAACAATAAGCGATGCTTATTTTATATATCTCATAGGTGATATATACAATTCAATGAAAACAAAAACATGCAATTTTACCAGTAGGTAAACTATTTAATGTAAACAATAAATTACCTCTAAAGATGAAGAATAAAAAGAAATATGAATTCAATTTTCAATGAAATTTTTTATCTAATAAAATCAGCCATAAGAAAAATCATAGAAATCACAATAGTTAAGAAAACAAGTGTATAAATGAAACCAAATATATACAAAATCCAATTACATCAATCGCATTAAATCAATCGTTAATTATTGGAAAAAAAATGAAATAAAAAGAATAAACTACAAAGGAAGCCTCTCGCTTGATCAAAGAGATCATTTCTCCCAGATTGCTCAAGTCTCATACTTGAACAAAGATTAAAGTAATAAAAAGATTGAAGAAAACTTCACATTTAGAAAATTGAAATGTTATGCGATCCATGATGAGCATTAGTTGCAAAAATCCTAATGCCCATACAAGAAGTGATCCATAATGGTACAATCCTGGATAAGTAGAGATTGCAGGATGTTACAATCCCCAAATAGGATAAGTCGCAAGTTACTACAAGCACTGGTAAACCCAGCAGAAATGGGAAGCCACGGAGAAGCTATTCATATGGATAAGAAGCATGGGATCTACATTATTATTGAAATTCAATAAATTATTTGTGCATAAGACAATAGATTTAAACTATGTTAATGATCAACTTAGAAAAAGTGAAATTGACTAAAGAATATATTTCTTGAGTATGGTTAATGTTTTAAGTATCATTTAACCCCTAAGTTTCTAAAATTTTGTGCCTTTACCTAACACAGAACTAATTATCAACAATTTTATTTATTTAAGAACTTGATTAGGGAAGAAGGTCAACACTTTTTTTACTCTTCAGTAGTTTTGAATTGGAAGCACTTTAATAAGCCAATAATTAATAAAAGAATAAAGTAGAATTGTAATTTGATTTCAAGAGTATTTTTTGTTGGATTTATCCTCTGACCCTAATTATGCAAAACTAGGGTGTGCTTGTCGGACTTGTTTTGAGCTAGAGGTGTTGAGAGGGAACATGGACAAGAGCTAAAGACCTTCAGGTAGATACTCATGTTACATTGAATAACGAGTAGTCCATTAATTTGTTATGCGAGAGCACTCCCTCAACCTTTGTGTAGGATTCAACTTACTAAAATTTGCAATGAGATGTTCCATGCCCTTTTAACATGGGATCAGCATATTTGGATTGATAATCTGGGGTATAATGAGCATGTCATATTTGAGACATGTTCCATCTAACTGTTATAAATGCAAGTTGCTGTTTCGCTACAGTTGGTGTAAGCCTATTGATTTACATTGATTTTGATTAACCGAGCCAGGAAGAGCCGCAATTTTAGATAAAGTATTATAAGCACAAAAATAGTTATGACATTCCAACTGATACCCAAGGTGACCACGAGATAAAACAACATGTGAATATGAAATAATAATCCTGCAAGCTGTGACAAGACAATCTTTTTTAATAATAGTCCATTGTTGTATTTTTCATATATAATTTAATTTCTGTATACTTTCCTATCTTTCCATAACATTTGCATACGACATGCATCCTTAACACCTATCTCTTCAAGCAACTTTACATCCTAGGCTTGCAAAGAAAACCTAAGTCACAATGTCTATGCAGATTATACTCATCTAAGGGATTTTTTTTAATCCAATATTATAATTAGATGGCAAAATGAGTGCAATGAATGCAATTACAAAGAATTTTCATAGTGCAAAAAATCAAATACATAAAGCATAAAGTGACGGGGACATCGACCAGAGATTCCGACATATGTACCGTCGGAAGAATCGTAGATCGATGGCCACGATTCAGAGTTTATATTTTTGATGTATTTTCTATTCATGTATTTTGCTTTGAGTTTTCCTATTGTACCCCTACTAGGAGTTGAGTCTATGTTGTAGCCCGAGGGCACTTTAGTATTTTGTTTTCTTTCTTTTGGCCTTTTTATATGAGGCCCCTTGCATTGTATGATTTGATGAATGATTAATGAAAATTTCCTTTGTCTTCTTCTTCATCTTGTGTGAGCACTAGAGAGAAGGGAAAGAGAACTCAAGGTGAGAGCAAGCGAAATACCCATCAGTCGTTGGAAGAGTCCGCGACTCGTGGTTTCTTTTTATTTTCCTTTATTTCTCCTTTCCCCGCCTCCCACCCGCCGACTCCTCTTAGTCCTCCCACCGCCGGTCACCTCCCTACCTAAATCACCCCACAACTCCACCACCATAAACCCACCCGCCAACCAAACCCCACTTGGCCCAAACCCTAGCCGTCCCTTCCCCATTGCCGCCGGCCTCCCCACTTGCTCCCTTCAATTATGATGCTTTCAATCATCATAACTCCCTTCCTAAATTAGATCAATCAATTTAAGGAGAGAATTGATTCATTTGAATTTCAAATACCTTCCATATGTGAAAATCCAAATAAGGAAAGTTTTCAATCATGAATCCAATTTAAAATAAATTAAATTGGATCTCTTGTTTACTTTCCTAGTCTACAAAGACCTAATTGGAAACCCTTTAAAACCCTCCCATACTCTCCCTCCTCTCTCCTTGCCGCCGGCCCCATCATGGGCTTCCCCCATTAACTCCCCATTAAAGCTCTAATTACTAATTAATTTGAATTCAAATTCAAATTAAGTTCCCTCCAAAATCACTTAAAGCTGAAATTTATTTCAAATTTCATAATTTCCTTAATCCCTCCTCTAACCCTAGCCGCCCCTCTACCTTCTCCCTCATCAAGCCGCCGCCCACCCTCCTCCTCCTCTCTACCCAGAGACTCTTCTACTACGACCCCTCTACGAGCTCTCGATGTTCTCGCATGGCGGATCCCGACCATGATCATGGTTTTGTCGTGGATGAACAAGGTAGGGTGATCATCCTTGAATCACCTTTCTTTGAGTTGCACTTTGGAAACGAAGATACCGTTGAAGACTACGTCAATCACATCATCTACCAATTGGCGTTGTCACTTGAAGCTTACATCCGTCCGGGTCATTGGACGATCGTCGGTCATCCACCATCACCTCCACCTCCGGCTACTTCTTCGTTGGCAAAGATCTTCGACATCTTCTTCCTCGTGGCGATCTTGATTCTAGTGTGGAATATCTTCTCCCTCCCAAGCTTAGTCTAGATGAGTGGATAATTCCTCAAGGTGAAAACTCACATTATTAACTCATGGGTTGTTGATTAAGAGCAATTAGTATTACTACTACCTTTATTTTATCTACAAGATTTGGTCATTCTACATGTACTTCTTCGTCTAAGCAAGTGGAAAATTAAGATTCTTTAATCAACTTTGAATGTTATCATAATAAGCTAATAATTTGGAATTCTTTATCAATTGCAATCTTAATTCTTTATGAGCTCCTTGCATGGTTTTACATCATCTTGGTATCAGAGCATGGTTAGCATGCAATACATGTGCTAGATGCATCCTAGGATGCCTAAGCTAACTTGTCCTAAGCTGTTTGCATACATAATATCATCTAGATAATTTTATTTTCAATTTTCCGTTTGCTGTCCAGAAAATTCTGCACTAGTTTCTTCATTTTACATAAGCATACTCCATTGTTTAAGTGCTGCCATCCTCACCTTAACATCCCTAATAGTCTAGGCCACCTAGACAATTGGTTTAACTTGCTGTCCACTAATTTTCTGCACCTAGTAGTAGCCTTTGGGTGAGTTTTAGGTAGTGTTCACTTGCTGTCAATACTCTAGAACCCATCCAAAAAGCTTAGGCAACTCAGTCCTTCATATTAGTTGTTGTCCTGATCATTCCGGCATCATTTAGAAGTATGAAGGTTATTTTATCCTAGTGTCTAGTCGCTGTCCTCACCTCCTTTTTCCACCCTAGTACTCCCTAACACTTAGCCATGGATCCAGAACACATTCAAGCAACTCTAGACCTCATTGTGGGGCAACTGGGAACGGTTACACAACAAATTAGAAACACCCAAAACGACTTAGCTGACTTTAGGCGCCAAACTGGAGAGAGACTTGATAATATTGAGCGAATTGGACAGCCAGCGATCTACACCCCCTCTAAACCCCAATCTCCTTATGGGGATGATACCAGAACTGAGTATGGCCCTCCTAGAGACCACTACCGTCCCAATCATCGGCACAATAAGGAACCTGTAGGACGCGATACTCCCTGAAGAGACAACGACACCCAACTACTTAAGAACATCCGCATAGATGCCCCCTCTTTTGATGGCACTTTAGAACCCCAAGTCTTCCTAGATTGGATCAAGGGTATGGATAGTTATTTTAAGTGGTATAATATTTCGGAAGAAAGAAAGGTTCGATTTGCTGAAATGAAGTTGACTAGTAGGGCTAATCAATATTGGACGAACCTTGAACACATGCGCGAAACCTGAGGAGAATACCCCATTAATGATTGGAGGACTATGAAGCAAGAACTCAAAAACAAATACCTCCCACCCTCCTATTACCCTAGACTTTTGAACAGATGGAATAGATTAACTCAGGGTAGTAAACCTGTGAAAGATTACATCACCGCTTTCGATGATTTTATGATCCGTTGTAATGGCGAAGAGACTACTACCCCTGCACAACTTCTCTCTATGTTTAGAGTCGGATTAAGAGAAGATCTTCGGAATGAGCTTTTTGCCAGAGGAGTGAACACTTTGGAAGCCGCTTGTAGTCTTGTGCTAGATTTAGAAGAATCTAGAAACCACGCCCCTTCAAGGAACCAAGACCCTCGCCCCAACTCCTTCAAACCTTCAAATGGTCAAACTTTCAATAAACTCCCTAGACCTACTACAAGTCAGCCCACCCCTAGCCAAGCCCAACCTCGCCCTGATTATAAAGGAAAAACACCCGAACGAGAAACACCCAAGACCCCTGCTGGCACTAAATGTTTTCGATGCCATGGGTACGGACACATTGCCTCTCAATGTTCCAGTCCATTTAAAGTCACCATCATTGAGGAAGCCACTGAAGAAGAGGGTGAACCGGACGCTGAACTAGTTCATCATATTGACGACGACGATGAAATTTTCTATGAGGAAGATACTGTCGTGATCCACTACCTCCAAAAGATGGATCACCTTGACTTACAAGTCGTCAGGTGTGCCTTTTCACAGCCTAAGTTAAATGAAGACTGGCGGAGAACATCAATCTTTTACACTTTCACCAAGATCGGAGACAAGAACTGCAAAGTCATAATCGATAGTGGCAGTTGTATTAACGCTGTGTCATCTGCCATGATTTCTAAGTTTTAATTGAAAACCACCCCACACCCGAACCCCTATAAAGTCGCCTGGATCAACTCAACCGCTCTGGAAGTAAAAGAAAGGAGCCTCATTCCCGTTGAGTTCTGGGGTATCAAGAAAAGATTTGGTGCGATGTCCTAACTATGGATGTTGGGCATATCATACTAGGCTGCCCCTGGTTGTTCGATAATGATGTGCACATTTATGGACGATCAAACACCTGCGTGTTTGAGCACGGGGCAAGAAAATTAAACTCCTACTCACCCAACCTAAGTCCGCCAAGGAGGCTGTAAAACCCAACTCCCTTAAACCCAACTCAGGCCTGAACTTATTAACTGCTAAGGACTTGAATACTGAATTAGAGTCAGGATCTCCTCTTTACGCCTTAGTAGCTCGGGAAGTGAGTCCGAACCAAGAAGAACCTATCCCGAATGAAGTAAGACCTATTCTCGAGACTTTTGCTGACGTCTTCCCAGAAGACTTACCCCATAAATTACCGCCTCTGAGGGACATCCAACACGTTATTGACTTAGTACCCGGAGCCTCCCTACCCAACTTGCCCCACTACCGTATGAATCCTACTGAGCACGCTGAACTCAAGAAACAAGTCATTGAATTATTACAACGTGGATTTATTAAGGAGAGTCTTAGCCCTTGCGTCGTACCCGCCCTTCTCACCTCTAAGAAGGATGGAACTTGGAGGATGTGTGTTGATAGCCGTGTTATTAACAAGATCACTGTCAAATATCATTTCCCCATCCCTCGTCTAGACGACATGCTAGACATGATGACTGGAGCCACCCTATTCTCCAAAATTGACCTTAAAAGTGGCTACCATCAAATTAGGATACGTCCGGGAGACGAATGGAAGACCGCTTTTAAGACCAAAGAGGACCTATACGAATGGATTGTAATGCCTTTCGGTCTAAGCAATGCACCTAGTACATTCATGAGAGTAATGACCCAGGTCCTCAAACCTTTTCTAGGAAAGTTCGTAGTGGTCTACTTTGATGATATTCTGATCTATAGTCACTCGGTGGATCAACACTTAGATCACTTAGAACAAGTTTGCAAAGTCTTGAGAAGAGAACAGTTGTATGCTAACCCCAAGAAATGCACTTTCCTCACTGATCACGTAATCTTTCTTGGGTTTATCATATCATCCCAAGGCATATCCGCTGACCCAGAGAAAGTACGAGCGATAAATGAGTGGCCTGAACCAAGAAATATCAGGGATGTTAGGAGTTTTCACGGACTGGCCACCTTCTATCGAAGGTTTATCAGGAACTTTAGCACTATAGTAGCACCAATAACGGATTGCCTAAAGAAGGGAGAATTTAATTGGACCACTTCTGCTACCAAAGCATTTGAAGAGATCAATAGACGAATGGTAGAAGCCCCGGTCATGAGGCTGGCCGATTTTTTCAAAGTTTTTGAAGTAACTTGTGACGCCTCAGGAATTAGCATAGGTGGAGTCTTATCCCAAGAAGGACACCCGGTCGCTTATTTCAGCAAAAAGCTAAACGACATTAGGCAACGATACTCCACCTATGATAAAGAATTTTATGCCATTATTCAGTCACTCAGGTATTGGAGGCATTATCTTCTTCCCCAAGAATTTGTCATATTTTCGGACCATGAAGCCCTACGATACAAAAACTCCCAGAAGAAGTTAAATGCCCGACATGGCCGCTGGGTTGAGTTCTTACAAGATTATAACTACACCATACGACATAAAGCTGGAGTTGAAAACAAAGCACCTGATGCTTTGACTCGTCGTGTGACGGTTATTCATGACATGAGGACTGAAGTTATTGGTTTTGAACGTATCAAAGAGGATTATAAAGACTATTGTGATTTTAAAGAGACATATTCCCTACTTACAACGGGATAAGAGCAAGCCATTGACGATTTCCTTTTGGTAGACAGATACCTATTTAAGTCTAATAAACTCTGTATTCCCAGCACATCTCTTCGTGAATACCTTGTTTGCGAATTACATGCGGGTGGTCTCGCAGGATATTTCGGCCAAACCAAGACGATCGCGGCAATCGAAAACCGATTTTCCTGGCCAAGTCTTAAACGTGATGTGAGCAAATTAGTAAAAAGGTGTCATACCTGCCAATTAGCCAAGCAGAGAAAGCAAAACACGAGCCTCTACACTCTGCTCCCTGTACCTAATTCTCCCTGGCAAGACGTGAGTATGGATTTCGTTCTTGGATTACCCAAAACCATTAGAAAGCATGATTCTGTCTATGTGGTAGTCGATCGTTTTTCAAAGATGTCACACTTCATTCCTTGCTCTAAGACCTTCGATGCTTCCCACATTGCAAAACTTTACTTCAACGAGGTAGTTAGACTTCATAGCCTTCCCAAAACCATCGTATCGGACAGAGACGTTAAGTTCACTAGCTATTTTTGGAAGACTTTTTGGCACAATATGGGCACCAAACTCAATTCTCCACAGCTTTCCACCCACAAACGGACGGACAAACTGAAGTAGTGAATAGGAGTTTAAGCAACCTCCTAAGGACTTTGGTAGGAGAAAACATTCGGGATTGGGATTCCAAGCTACCTATAGCCGAGTTCGCCTACAACAACTCCGTGAATAGAACTACGGGTCTGAGTCCAGCTGAAATTGTGTTCGGATACCAACCTAGACAACCCATTGATCTAATCCCCGTAAGTCCAATAGGTAGAACGTCTAAGTCTGCATATGCATTTGCACACATCTCCAGGAGCTTCAAAAAGAAATTAAAAGAAGAATTGAACAAAGTAATTCCAATTATAAGCATATTGTTGATCACAAGAAAAGGCTTAAAGAATTCGAGGTTGGAGACTTTGTGATGGTACGGATCCGACCGGAGCGTTTTCCTCCGGGCTCCGTGAAGAAGTTGCATGCTAGAAGCGCCGGACCTTTTAAGATAATTTCAAAGATAAATAGTAATGCTTATGTGCTGGACCTTCCTAAAGGTTTTAACATCAACCCTACATTTAATATAAAAGATTTAGTAACCTTTGAGGGACCAGAATTGAACCCTGATAATCCACTTCAAAATGAGCCTTGTGTGACCCCACCTGGTGAGAGCCCTATCCTACCTCCACTACACAAATTACCTTATTTACCCAATACGGAGAAGATTGAAGCAATACTAGATGATGAGATCATTTCACAAAAGAAGGAGGTCGTCGAAGATACTTAGATCACTGGAGAGGGACAACGAAGACAGAGGACACATGAGTTGATCGAGAGGAGTTACAGAGCTTAGACCCAGATCTCCTAGAGATGTACGAGAGCTCCAGAGACACTTACTCGACGGAGTCGAGTTTCCTCCCACCTGGGGAGAATGATGGGGACATCGACCAGAGATTCCGACATGTGTACCATCGGAAGAATTGTAGATAGATGGCCACGATTTAGAGTTTATATTTTTGATGTATTTTCTATTCATGTATTTTGCTTTGAGTTTTCCTATTGTACCCCTACTAGAAGTTGAGTCTATGTTGTAACCCGTGGGCACTTTAGTATTTTATTTTCTTTCTTTTGGCATATTTATATGAGGCCCCTTGCATTGTATGATTTGATGAATGATTAATAAAAATTTCCTTTGTCTTCTTCATCATCTTGTGTGAGCACTAGAGAGAAGGGAAAGAGAGCTCAAGGTGAGAGCAAGCGAAATACCCATCAGTCGTTGGAAGAGTCCGTGACTTGTGGTTTCTTTTTATTTCCTTTTATTTCTCCTTTCCCCGCCTCCCACCCGCCGACTCCTCTTAGTCCTCCCACCGCCGGTCACCTCCCTACCTAAATCACCCCACAACTCCACCACCATAAACCCACCCGCCAACCAAACCCCACTCGGCCCAAACCCTAGCCGTCCCTTCCCCATTGCCGCCGGCCTCCCCACTTGCTCCCTTCAATTATGATGCTTTCAATCATCATAACTCCCTTCCTAAATTAGATCAATCAATTCAAGGAGAGAATTGATTCATTTGAAATTCAAATTTGAATTTCAAATACCTTCCATATGTGAAAATCCAAATAAGGAAAGTTTTCAATCATGAATCCAATTTAAAATAAATTAAATTGGATCTCTTATTTTCTTTCCTAGTCTACAAAGACCTAATTATAAACCCTTTAAAACCCTCCCATACTCTCCCTCCTCTCTCCTTGCCGCCGGCCCCATCATGGGCTTCCCCCATTAACTCCCCATTAAAGCTCTAATTACTAATTAATTTGAATTCAAATTCAAATTAAGTTCCCTTCAAAATCACTTAAAGCTGAAATTTATTTTAGATTTCATAATTTCCTTAATCCCTCCTCTAACCCTAGCCGCCCCTCTACCTTCTCCCTCATCAAGCCGCCGCCCACCCTCCTCCTCCTCTCTACCCGGAGACTCTTCTACTACGACCCCTCTACGAACTCTCGATGTTCTCACATGGCGGATACCGACCATGATCATGGTTTTGTCGTGGATGAACAAGGTAGGGTGATCATCCTTGAATCACTTTTCTTTGAGTTGCATTTTGGAAACGAAGATACCGTTGAAGACTACATCAATCGCATCATCTACCACTTGGCGTTGTCACTTGAAGCTTACATCCGTCCGGGTCATTGGACGATCGTCGGTCATCCACCATCACCTCCACCTCCGGCTACTTCTTTGTTGGCAAAGATCTTCAACATCTTCTTCCTCGTGGCGATCTTGTTTCTAGTGTGGAATATCTTCTCCCTCCCAAGCTTAGTCTAGCCGAGTGGATAATTCCTCAAGGTGAAAACTCACATTATTAACTCATGGGTTGTTGATTAAAAGCAATTAGTATTACTACTACCTTTGTTTTATCTACAAGATTTGGTCATTCTACATGTATTTCTTCGCCTAAGCAAGTGGAAAACTAAGATTCTTTAATCAACTTTGAATGTTATCATAATAAGCTAATAATTTGGAATACTTTATCAATTGCAATCTTAATTCTTTATGAGCTCCTTGCATGGTTTTACAGCATCTTGGTATCAAAAGATGAATCATCTAACAATATAGGAAAACATCAAAAAGGGAAAAAGAACTCATTCAAACTTTCTTGCTTAAAGCTAGGTGAAAATAGGAAATATGATTTTTTTAATTAAGGTCCTATCAAGTAAATAGGATTTAAAATCTACAATCCACCAGAACATCATCACTCTTAATGCTCCCAATAAAACTCTCGGGATCTAGAGCATCATGGTTAGCTATGTCTTCATTGCTAAAAGGGCGAGCAGAAACTTCTAGAACAGGCAAAATAAATTCCTCTTGTTCGTAGAAGAATTAGAGACAATTTTCATAAGGCTAGTGAGGGCAGGCATAATAGTCTCGGTATCCTGAAAAAATTCAACAGGTTTAAAATCCTAAAGATAGATCTGAACGAACGATGGAGTAGCACCAACTATTGTGGGAAAATGAAGGGTCTAAACATTTAAATGTCCCTATTGCACCTTGATTTGAAGTAAAATACCAAGAGAGGAAGACAAATATGAAAAGAGAAACAAAACTCACTTTAGAAATTTAAGACACCACTTTGGAGAACAAAATAGACTAGTTAAAATGACTCAATTCAATTTAGGAAAACCAACATCCAACAAACCTAAACAAAAGAAAGTTAACAAAAGAAACAAAATAAAAACAAACAACGCTATCCTCAGAACATCCGACAAGCGGACTCCTCACATATAACGAAAGTAGGAATATATTTAAAAATAATGCTTAGGCATGCAAACCGAGGGTCCACCACTGCAAAAGGGTCCAACGTCCTACCAAACTCCTCCAGCAAATGCCTCCAAAGCAGCCAACAAATCTTACCAACGGAGCCAGAAGAAAGATACAGGTGGAGTGGAACTTGCGTAGAGAAGAAAGAGGTTAGAAGCCCGAGAAGAAAGAGGAGAAGCTCGCAAGCTTTCCTAGAGGAGAAGGAGAATGGAACAAGCTCTCAAGCTTTTCCAAAGAAGAAACCCTCAGGTTTTTAACAACTTTGCTCACAATTTTTCAACAACCTTCCCATGGCAAAAGATCATCATATTTATAGGAAAGAAAGGGGAGCCAAATAGCCAACACACCTCCAACCAAAACCAATCAGGTTTTAGGAAAATGAAGGGCCAAAAGACACCACAGCAATCCCCAAATCAACACAAAAAACTGAACCAAAAAGCTATGGGAAACCCAGCCAACAGCCACAGAAAAGCCACTAGGAGAGGGACCCAAAGAGACCACAGAAAACGGGGAGAGAGGACCACGGGAGAAACAGCCAGGAAAAACCCGAAGAGCCAACACCACAAGGGGGGGCGGAACCAGCATCAAATGCCCAAACGTCAGCCACGGGAAACCCAACAGCCAGAAGAAACCGAGAAGGCACAAAGGGAAGGGAAGAGACACAAGTCCACTCCACAATAATGCGCATACCTTTTTGAATTTATTATGAGCTAACACCAAGTAGAACCCTCATTTTTAAGCTCAACACCAAGTAGCCAAGGCCCATTCCGAGAGCAACAAGCAGCCAAAGGACAAGAAAGACCCCAAAGCCAGCAAACCCAAGACATGCAAAGCCCAAGCATTTTTCTACCATGATCATGGGATGCCTTCCATCATTGGATAGCTTAAAAAACATAAAACAAAATATAAAACACAACTAATATTGTTCAAATTACATCAAAATAAAATAAGGCAAAAAAAATTTAAATGCATCACACCTAAATGTTCGATTTTCTTAGATCTGAATGAGCCTTGAAACAATTAGATAAATTTTGCCCAAAGATTTCACAGAAAGAATAATATTGGCTTATGTCTTCAAAGATCACTCTTTGCAAATATTCAAAAGACTTTGAGCCAATACATGCCCCCATTTCAAACGACTAAGTAATATTCATTTCAACCAAAACTCTGGCCAAAGATGGCCCCGAAAGTCAAGCAATATTAGCATCTACTTGCAAAGATTTACCAAAGATAGAAATAAAAAAGTATAAAGTAGATTGATTGAAAAAATATAAATTACGATAAGGAAAGTCAACTTAAGCAAATTGAGTAGGTACGTTAAAAATTGAGCCTGATTAATTTGCTGACGATAGATTCATAATAATATGTTAAGGATCAATAATCTCAACTAAATAGTTACTAACCCAATGTAGGCCCACTAATGAAAATTTGCAAATGACATCAACATTTGGAGAACCCAAAGAGAATTTGTCAATAATACAAAGATATTAGTCTAGCAAGTACAGTGATTTTTTCCTCAGAAAAAAATGAGCACATAATAGCCTTGATATGATGATAGTTGCTTATGATTTGGTGGAGCTTAGCCTTGATGAAAATGAAAAGGAAAGTAGACGAAAATAGAGGGCACAAATCCCATATCTGACGAAACACCCAAAATTTTTGTAAAAAATGAAAATTTCAAGTAACAAGAGACATGAGATCTGATAAAATGTGAGCAATCGAAGGAGCTTTCGAGACAAAGGAGCTTTTATGGTGGTGGAATTGGAGGAACCACCATGACCCAAGGAGCATCCAAGGAGAAAGGTTGTCACAATGGAATTAAGATCGAGGAGAGGGGAAGCCAGCAAGTACAATCCAAAAGAAAAGAAACAAGTGGCAAAGATCTAGAGTGGGGGAAGAAAACCAACTAGAGTGGAGAGCAACAGCCGATGAGAAAGGAGCGCAAGGGCACAGCATAAGGTGGCTCACCAAGAGCCATTAGGCTACAGCCCATGCAAGCTACCGAGATCATGCATGAAAGCACACAAGAACGAGACAAAGCAGAGGCAAACAAGTGTACAGTGAAGGCATATGGCATGTAGCAGCACGGTGCGTATACATGAATAGGACAAAATAGTTCAGGCAACACATGAGCATGCATTAAGTGTGCATGCGATGGTGGGTGATTTGAGTGTAGTTACTGGCGGCTAAGGCGTCGAGCACATGAGAGACATCCTCCAAATTAAGTGGATTTATGACCAACTCATAATTTATCATGTGGTCTATACTCATCTAACAGTTCTTCAATTAGGGCAAGAATATAGGGTTTATAGTTCACTTGGCAGTTGCAAATATGCTTTTTCCTAATCTTATTAATCTAATGATTCTAACCTTGCTTTGATTTAATAAAGAGAAAAGTTATGGTTAAGCTTCTAATATGCATAGATTTGCTTTAATAGTAAATTTATTACCAATACATAACAACTTCTGAAGTTTTTTTATAGATACATAATGCAAAACATCGTCTCTCCACTGTGGCTCTTAAGTTATATTGAGTAAGAAACTCCCTAATCATACCTGACATAGCAAAGGAGAACTACCTTTTAGACCTAAGGTGTGACAACAATCGCTTCTAGTTTCAGCTCAAAAGAATTAAAATTTTTATAATCATGTATAACGATTACAATATAAAGTTTGAAACATTTATACAAAAAACTCAAAAAACATTTTAACTCCTGCCACCGCTGCATGGATAAAAGAATTTTGTGGTTGAATGATTTATATATTTAAATTTGATATATTATCTAAAACTTGCACTTGTAGTTTTCTAAGATGCAACAATTTTTGCCACCTATAACCAAAAATTACAACTTTCTAAATTTATTTGCTTTGACCACAAAAAAAAACAAATGATTAGTGAAAAAACAGAAGATAGAATTTCTACATGGATCGCAATCGTTGCAATTCTGCCACCCGATGGTGCTGAATTTTTTCAGAATCTCCTGCAATGTTTAAGAAAAGAGTAAAAAATAATCAACCGTTGGCCAAGCTTCCAAATTATAAAAGATTGCACAAAAACAGCCAAGTGTTCGCGCTGAATTGAGCTGTTAGGTTATATTACATAGAAGTATCAACAGATATAAGATCATTCTGCTTGACAACCTCAATGAAACAAGAAATACACACAATACAAAGCATTTATCCCATTACATGGGGTCAGCAACATGAATCATTTTTCTCTGTTGTGTCCTATTAAGAGTCAAATTCTCATCAAATCTAACAAAAAAATGTCATTTCATAAGTACACATAATATGAAAATAAAAGCCGACTGATGTATTTTCATAGAACGATCAACTCTAACAACAAATTGAAAAAATAAAAGGCATCATGGAACTACTGACCGTGCAAATTTTTAGTCAACACAAAATTTAGATCAACTACTCAGTACACAAAAAAAAAAAAAGATGGCACTAAAGCATAAACAGAACTGCAGACAGTAAACAACAGGAGCTTATATAGCTACATTCACTGGTGTTATTAACGAAAGTTTCTGTTACTCTTAGTTTATATAGCTTCATTATATAGTGTATATGCTTAATTAACAGACTATGAGGGGCCTGCATGTAATAGAAAAAGTTTTTAAGGAGATTATAATGAGTTTTAGAAGGCTCATACCAATGTCCACTAGGAAAGTATGTAAAAACTTGCATGCAGCCATCACATTCAATTAAATATCATTTCATAGCACGTTGACTAACAATATGTGAAATTTAACATCACCTAAAGGACTACTAGCCAAACACGTAGCATGGGACTGATTAACCTAGACATTTTGATGAGGACATCAGATCATGGAAAGTATATCAGATATGTGGCCAACGATCTACAGCCACGATTGCACCGATCTATTTTTGAGTCATCATATGTATTCGTTTTATTTATTTGTTTTATGTATTTGTTTTATTAGCATTTCCCGTTTTACCCTTACTTAAGGGTTTCATCGTATGTAAGCCCTAGGGGCAATGTCGTATTTAGTTCTCTTTAATTGTAGGAGGCTATATTTAAGCCCCATATATTTCTTTTGAAGCTAATGAAGAATTATTACTAAAATTTCTGCTTGGTGTCTTGAGAGAGCTTGAGAGAAAGTTAGGGAGAAGGGAGCCTAGGAGAGGCCAAGTATAGTACCCAACAGACACCTTCGGTAAGCTCTTAGTTTTCCTATCTTCCCCTCTTGTCCCCTCCTTCATTCCCTTCCACCGCCGGCAAAGCCCCTCCCCATCTCCTCCTCCGCCCCACAGTCAGCCCCAACCCCCCCCCCCCCCCACACACACACACACCTCTTGCCCTACAACCCGCCAATCTCCCTCCCCATGACACCACCTAGCCGCCGGTCAAGGCCACCTGCCGCCCCTTCCTCCTCTCGGTTCCCCTCCCACCTCCATAAGCCGCCGACCCTCTCCAACCCAAGACCCAACCACCGGCCTCCCATCATCCCCCTTGGATCCCAAATTAAATCCTCCCATTAATACCTCCTATTTTGGCCTCTTGTATTTTAGGAAAGAATTTGAATTCAAATTCAAAATAATTTGAATTTCAAAAGCTTTCTAATTAAGCCTAGCCCCTTTAGGAAATAACCCCCAATCACCTTAAAATCTGAAATTCAATCTCAGATTTAATTCTCAATTACAAATTAATGCCATGGTCCACATTCATTGAATGTGGACATAATTCCCCCCCCCCCCCCCCTCTAGGCCGGCCCACCCCTCCCTCTTTCTCATTATTTCTTTCCATTAATGATCCCCTATCAAATCCCTAAATCAAGTCCAATTAGAATTCAAATTGGTTTTGATTTGATCAATTCATTCCTAATTGAAAGCCATTGATTAGGTAAGCCATTAATTCCCCCCACTAAATTCCTCTCTCCCTCCTAATGCCGCCGACCTACCTCCTCTCCCCCTCTCTCTACCCGCCGCCCTCTCTACCTTAGTTCCCTGAGTTAATTCCAAAGGAGGAAAAAACTTTAGGGAAACTCTTAACCCCACTACACCATACTCTCTCCCTCAAATTGATCCTTCAGAACCTTATTTCCCGGAGTTGAATTGCTGTCCAAAACTTCTGGACTGTTTCTGGTGGCTGCCTTGCCACCCGGAGATCATCGTGTGCTGTCCAGAAGCCTCAGTTTGCTGTCCAAAGAAACCAGTCCAAGGGAGCTTGCTGTCCACCCTCCAAAGATCATCAAATTACTGTCCTAAGGCCACTAGGAGTTGTGTGATGTGATAGGAAATACATGAGTTCACAAGCAATCCAGTAGGAAATACTTGAGTTCGCAAGCAACCCTAGCAATAATTGGTCCAAAACAGCGAGAAAAACAAGAAATCTGAGCAAATCAAACTAGGAACAATAGATTGCGATCGTGGAAAATAAAGCAAAGCAAAACTCAAAGCAAGATACAATCGATCCTAAATTCGAGAGGAGGATCGTCTCTGCCAAATCTCTAGACAAGAGAGTCTAGAGCCGAGTCCCCAAGAAATCCTAATTTCAATCAATCAAAACACAATCTTCCCCTAAACATCTCATGCTCTTTAATATCAAAACTTTCCTAATCTAATTTCCCACCTAAGCTCAAACCGCCCCCTCCTTTTTAATTTCAAATCCAAAAGCTTAGTGGGGCCCAACATGTGGGCGGGCACGGGATAGGGAGGCGGATGGTTTCCGCCTCCTGTAAACCTGAACCGGCCCTTGGGCCGGCTGGGCCAGTTCAGGGTGAACCGGCGTATCAATACCGTCCTCCCAAAGAATCACATTGTCCTCAAAGTGAAAACAAGAAAACTGACGTTTTGCCCTCTCGTATGGCTCCCATGTGGCCTCGTAATCAGGAAGGTTCTTCTATTTGATCAACACTTCCTTAGTCCCATCTTCTTTCTGGCGAACCCCCATCAACTCTAAGGGTTCCAGAATCACATCTAGATCCTCAGTAAGTGTCGTTGGCAACTCAGGGCTGGCTATATAGTCACCAATGGCCCTTCTCAGCTGAGATACATGAAAATCGGATGTATAGTCGCCATTGGTGGTAGTTTCGGCCGATATGCTACCACTCTGATCTTCTCCAGCACTTCATAAGGTCCAAAGTACCTCGGAGCAAGCTTCTCATTTCTCCTGTTGGCAACGGTCTTCTGTTTGTATGGTCGGAGCTTCAAGAACACCCTCTCCCCCACTTCTAGCTGGATGTCCTTCCTATGCCCATCAGCTTGTTTCTTCATAATCTGTTGAGCTTTCAGTAGATTCCTCTTCAACTCCTCTAGCGTTCTATCCCTCTCCTCCAAGTACTCCTCCACTGAAGAAACTGGAGTACTGCTGCTCCCAAAGTGCATCAAGTCAGGAGGATCACATCCGTATAGCACCTTGAATGGGGTCGTCTGAGAAGCAGAATGAAAGGATGTGTTGTACCAGTACTCAGCCCATGATAGCCACTTGACCCATAGCTTGGGTGTCTCCGACACTAAGCATCTCAGGTAAGTTTCTAAGGTCCTATTGACTACTTCCGTTTGGTCATCCGTCTGTGGGTGGTAAGTTGTGCTCCTCTTCAGAACTGTCCCTTGTAATCTGAACAACTCTCTCCAAAAGTGGCTGAGGAACACCTTATCCCTATCTGATACTATCGCCTCTAGTACTCCATGCAATCTGACCACCTTTCTGATGAAAGCTGATGCCACTATCACTGCGATGTAAGGGTGTCGGAGGGGGATGAAATAAGCATACTTGCTCAACCTTTCCACGACCACTAAAATCATCGTGAATCCTTCTGAACGGGGCAGCCCATCTATGAAGTACATGGATATCTCCTCCCATACTCATCCCGGTAGAGCCAACGACTATAATAGTCCTCCTGGTGACATAACCAGGTATTTGTTCCTTTGACAGATCTCACATCCGGCAACTATCTCCTCTACATCTTTATGCATCCCCTTCCAGTATAGCTCCGAAGCTAGGCTCCGATATGTCTTCTGCACGCCTGAATGGCCCCAAACAACGCTCCCATGAAACTCCTAGAGTAAATTTGGGATGTGGATTGAGGTCCGGGGCATCACAAACCTCCCCTGATATAGCAGTCTGTCCCCCTCCACTGAGTACCATGGGTGGCTACCCTCTCCCTTCAATAAATCTGCCCTGATCTTCCCCAAACCTTCATCTCTAACACTTTCTTTCCTGATGGCCTCCTAGTCAAGCATCAAAGGAAAAGATAGTGCCATGGTCTGCAGTTCCCCCATACATCTGGACAAGGCATCTGCCGCCTTGTTCTCCACCCCTGGCCTATAGTGAATCTCAAAATCGTACCCTAGCTACTTCGACAGTCACCTTTAATGCTCATCTGTCACCATCCGCTGTTCCAGCAGGTACTTCAAGCTCCTCTGGTCTGTCCTGACAAGGAAATGTCTCCCAAGTAGGTATGGCCGCCACTTCTGTATTGCCAAAATGATGGCCATTAATTCTCTCTCATAAACGGACTTCAGCCTGGCTCTAGCAGTCAACACCTGACTGAAATAGGCAATGGGCCTACGACTCTGCATGAGCACTACACCCAACCCGTATCCGGATGCATCTGTCTCCACAATGAAGGTCTGAGTGAAATCTGGCAAAGCTAGGACCGGTACCGTAGTCATCGCCTTCTTCAGGCTCTCAAATGCTGATGTGACCGCCTCCCTCCATAGGAAATCATCCTTCTTCAACTGCTTAGTGAGTGGCCATGTTATGGTGTTGTACTCATTTACAAACCTTCTGTAATAACATGTCAGTCCTAGAAATCCCCTCAGCTCCTTCAGATTTTTCTGCACTGGCCACTTTAACATTGCCTCAATTTTGGACTGATTTGCTGCCACCCCTTCTTTCGATACAACATGGCCCAAGTACTCTACACTGACTTGTGCGAAGCAGCATTTCTTCAAGTTGGCCCTCAGCTGGTGCTCCTACAGCAACTCTGTCTTGTTGTAGACCAGGATATCATCAAAGAATACCAATACAAATCGTCTGAGATAAGATTTGAAAACCTTATTCATAAGTGCCTGGAAAGTAGCGGGAGCATTGGTGAGGCCAAAAGGCATCACTAGGAACTCATAGTGTCCCTCATGAGTTCTAAAGGCCGTCTTGGGTACATCCTCCCTTCTTCATCCGGATCTAATGGTAACCTGATTTCAAGTCTATCTTGTAGAAGATCAATGTTCCACTCAATTCATCTAACAGCTCATCAATGACTGGTATAGAAAACTTGTCAGGTACAGTTTCCTTGTTGAGGGCTCTGTAGTCCACACAAAATCGCCAGCTGTCATCCTTCTTTTTCACCAATAGAACTGGACTAGAGAAGGGATTGATGCTAGGTCTGATGATTTCTGCCTCTAGCATCTCTCTAATCAACTTTTCGATTTCATCTTTTTGGAATTGAGGGTAGCGGTAGGGTCGCACACTAATGGGTGACACTCCCTCCCTCAACACGATGGCGTGCTCCTGCTCCCTCTGCGGTGGCAATCCCTGAGGCGGTTGAAATAACTGCTGAATCAACGGCTGTACAAAGAGGGGCATGTCCCCTCCCTCTTCCAATATAGCTCCCTCCAAACTGTGCAGCTCCATCAAGTATCCTCCGCCTGCCAATTGTATATCCCTCACCATAGTTTTAAGAGAAACCATGAATTTGGATAGCCCCGCATCTCCCGTAATCACCACCTTCCTTCCATCTACCATCAACTCCATCGTGAGTGCTCCCCAATTTACTTTGGTATCTCCCAAAGTCTGCAGCCATTTCATCCCCAGGATGACATCTGTACTCCCAAGCTCCAGTGGAAAAAAATCTTCCCTCACCTGAATCCCCTGGATGGTCAGTAACACTCCTCTACAAATCCCCTAGCCTTTCTCCACCTTCCCCATACCCACCATCACCCCGTAACTACCAGTATCCACCAATCTCACTCCCAGTTGGTCAACGACCTGAGTGGAAATGAAATTATGTGTGGCCCCACTATCAATCAGCACCACCACTGCCCTGTCCTCTATCTCCCCTTTCACTTTCATGATATGATTCGTAGTGAATCCGACCACTGAGTTCAAGAAAACCTCGGCCAGATCCAAATGCAGCTTCTCCTCCATCTCCTCCTTTGTCACCTCCTCACATCCCTCCTCAGTTTCCTCGTCATCGCAAACGGTGAGAACCTGAAGAGTTCGGTTCTTGCATCGATGCCCTGGCTTGTACTTTTCATCGCACCTGTTTAGCTCTCTTTTCCTGCATCTCTTTCTCTGTCAGTCGCTTGAAATTTCCCCCACTTCCACCTCCTCCTGTCCTCTCCTTGGTGGCCTCTCGACTCCCTCATGTTACAGGACCTTTAGGTGCTAGATGGGTGGTCGCCAACTTCATGGCCTCCCCTAAGTCACGGGGCATCAGAACCTTAATTGTTGCTCGAATCGCCGCCTTTAACCCCTTCATGAAGTTACTCTCCAATGCTATATCTGAGAGTCACTCCACCCTGCTAGCTAGGTGCTCAAATCGCTCCCTGTAGTCTGCTACTGATCCCTCCTAGGTCAGAGCAAAGAACTGCTCATAGAAATCTCCTCCCCGGTCGGTTTGTAAACATTCTATTATGCAGTCCTTGAATTCCCTCTAGTTCCTGATAAGCCTCCTCTGGTCTCTCCACTGATACCACGACAGGGCTTTTCCTTCCAAGCACAAGCCTGTTGTTGTCAGCTTCTCCTCCTCCATCAGCCCTTTGACGGCGAAGTATCACTCCACCTTATAAATCCACCCAAAAACATCTTCTCCTTCGAATATGGGCATCTTCAACTTCCTCACCTTTTGGTCGCTACCATTCCCCCTGATCCTTCCATAGTTTCCCCTCTCCCAAGTGCTCGACCCTCCCTAAGTTTCCCGGTCTTCCCTTGCCCTATCATAGCCCAATCCTCCTTCGAAATCCCCCCTTCTTTCTTCAAAATCAGCACATCGGCGGCCATAGTATCCCTCCTAGCGCTCCCCATATCCACCTCCCCTTTCTTCCCTCTGGACAAGCTCCATATGGGATCTTCTTCTTTCTCCTTCCATGATTTCCACCTCATCGTCCTCCCTACGAATTTCATAATTCGTACTTTTTCCTTCCACCCCTCTTGCCACAAAAGCCGTTATTTGGTTTTGAATTTCCAACATTTTCTTCATCATGTCCCAGAGATCGGCGACTTGTCCTTCCATGGAGAAAATCCTTTCCTCCACCGCTGTTTTGATTTGATTCATCTCCCCTTCAATCCTTTCCTCCAAAGCATCCACCTTTTTGGCCGCCATCACAATCCGGAGTTTGTAGATTCACAAAATCTGACTTTGGGCCTCCAAAAACAGCAATTTTTCCACTTTCCGGGCAAAAAATCACCGCTGAAATTTGCCGAAAACAGCCCTCCACCGTCCCAAGACTTGCTCTGATACCAATTTGATAGGAAATACTCGAGTTCGCAAGCAATCCAAGAGGAAATACTTGAGTTCGCAAGCAACCCTAGCAATAATTGGTCCAAAATAGCGAGAAAAACAAGAAATCTGAACAAATCAAACTAGGAACGATAGATTGCGATCGTGGAAAATAAAGCAAAGCAAAACTCAAAGCAAGATACAATCGATCCTCAATTCGAGAGGAGGATCGTCTCTCCCAAATCTCTAGACAAGAGAGTCTAGAGCCAAGTCCCCAAGAAATCCTAATTTCAATCAATCAAAACATAATCTTCCCCTAAACATCTCATGCTCTTTAATACCAAAACTTTCCTAATCTAATTTTCCTCCTAAGCCCAAACCGCCCCCTCCTTTTTAATTTCAAATCCAAAATCTTAGTGGGGCCCAACATGTGGGCGGGCACGGGATAGGAAGCGGATGGTTTCCGCCTCCTGTAAACCTGAACCGGCCCTTGGGATGGCTGGGCCGGTTCAGGGTGAACCGGCAAATCATGATGTTGTCCACTCCTTGTCCAACACCCAAACGACCACACCGGAGCTTCGTACCTTCTCTTCTTTGGGTAAACTCTTCCCCAACTCTTATATCTTCCTAGTTTATTGCTCATTTGTGGTTATATCTTGATTCATGAAGATCATGCTAATTTTCTCCGCTAAAACTTAATGAATTAGAGAGTTGAGTGAGAGGATTCTCATAGTGATTAAACTCATTATTAATCTAGGGATACATTGTTGAAAACCTCTCCGTATGCTATGTTTTGAACTGTTGATTGTTTGAGATCGTAACTGGATGTGTGTAGCTTATCCTAAATTGAAATCACCCCGCTTTTATGTTTTATTTCATCGTTTCAATCGCTTAAAGTTAATTCTTAATATTGTTTTCCACAAAGAAGCGTGCAAACTCTTAATATTCATTGTTGCATCATTTAGTTCTACATCACATTTGCATGCTAGAGAATTGGAAAGCAACAAAGAAAAGCATCAAATTTAGCATCAACGATTCTGCAAACTTAATTTTAGACTCACATCGTGCTGGAATAGGGAATCTAGTCTTTAATGAAGAATGGATAAGCTGGTTCAACGTACTTAATTTTAGGTTCATAAAAAAACCACAAAAATTAAAAAATAAAATAACAAGGATAAATTGAGAAACTCTTATATTAGAAAGATGATAGGAGTAATATCTGTTGAATATAGGTTAACTTTTGATGTGTATAATGAAAGATAGAAAATATACCAATAAGATGGCAGATAGCATTGATGTTTTGAAGGAATAGAAAGAAAAGGGCTACACTAGAAGTAACAAGGGCTAGAAATGGGCAAAATGATTCAAGTAAAATATGTTTAACAATTCATGAGCACATTTCAAGAACAAATAAAGAATGAGGATTCATAAAACTGCCCCAAGCAGTTGGGATAAGGATTTTGATTCTAAAGATGATGAGGTTTCAAGCAGATGCCATTATAGGAGCAAAATAATCAAGTATGACATTGAATGCAAATTTAGAAATAACTGATAATGGTGAGAAAACAAAGTATACCTCGTTTCAAGCAGGTAGTTATATCATCTAGGCTGACCCATGAACAATTAGACTTTCCCTCCTCAGCCACAAGTCGAAAAGGACCCTACTCAAAACAGAACAGAATAATACCATAAGAAGGTAGGTAAAACTAGTAAGTTGCATTACTTCCAGCCTTAAAAATCAATCAAAGAGTACTTTCTTCGTTGGTGTCGGACCAAGTTTTGGAAGAACAAAAATAATAATAATAAAAGATCACCAAGTGTGCAGTGACAAACAGTTTGACTATGATCTGAAATCACTGATTAAACCTCTTCCTCCTTTGCATTGTAGCAGAATGCAGACAGGAAATTTTTTTGTAATTAATACATGCTACATCATTTAGGAACCATGAAAATCAAGAAACTGATTCCTCTAAAACTTAGTTCATTCCTAACTTCCCGAGTCTTATTAGGTTATGCAATTTGCACATATTAGCAAATAAATTGGTCAAATCTAAATTTTTAATTCCGTCAAGCAACAGCAGCTTACTAATTAGGAACAATATGTAGCATCCATTGGTGGAGAGATTATTAGGCGGACTCAGCTCTAGTATCTATTTTTATACTCTTACTACTAATACATATCTGACAAACGCCAATAAAATTGTATGTCAAGCCACTTCCTTTCCGCATCCAACCTTTCACGTTTCAAACCTTTGTAATTTTCTCCATCATCAACACTTACCATCAATGATATTCAACAATTGCTTTTAATGTCACGACCCGGCCCAGATGCTCAACTTAATGAGGCGGAAACAAAAGTCGGACGGTAGGATCAAATCACATTAATTCATAAGTATTACAACATTTAAAACATCAACTTTACTCCTTTAATCTAAAGAGCCACTAAAAATTTCTTTTAATACTTAACATTTATCTCAGATCATAAAATACCTGTTATCATATGCACGTCGTCTTCTATAGACAAACTCTTCCCTTTCTGCCATTTCTAAATCTCTGAAAACTTACCTGAAACATTTAATTTTGTGGGTTGAGTTTACTAAGTAAACTCAGTGGTTAACTGTTAAACAATTATCATGCATAAAGTACACTATATATTAACGTTGATATATGTTCATTTCATTTGACCTTTGAAATACAATTCCTTTGACATTTGAAATATATATCCTTCCATTGATTCATTTGATTCCATCCTTCCATTGATTCATTTGATTTCATTCATTCCTTTATACATGCAATATCATATTCATTTATAGCATTTGCATTTAACATGTATTCCTTTTTCCATTTCTTTTATACAGGAGCACCGTCTAAATGTATCAAAGGTACAACTATTTCCATTTCATTTTCCTTTTCCATAATCTTTTCCTTATTTTACGTGCACGGGTACGTTGCTTCCCCAGCCAGTACCATATGGGGGTGAACTCCTGTAAGTTTTGAATGCATATCCTTTTCTCCTCTCATTTATTTTGAATTCTTTCATGTATTGTTCATTCATATATACTTTCTAATCATTCATATTTACTTTCTTAACGTATGCACATTTTCTTTCACATATTTATACTTGTACAATCATTTGCTTACTTTATATAATAGTTTCCAAAAATATATAAATCATGAGCCTTAAACAATTATAGACATGCTTCTTTCAAAATGAACTAGAAAATACAATAAAGAAAATTTCATAAATACCCACTTTATTTTCTCTTCCAAGAATTCTTGTTAAATCAAACTCCTGAAGCTTTCGATCTTCTCCCTTCCAAATCCCTAAAATCAAACAATAAAATTTTCATGACAAATTGACTTAACTAATAAAACTTAATAAAAATTTCAAGATAGAAATTTACTCATGCTCGAAATTTACTTATAAATTGGGAATTTTCTCAAAAAAATCCTTAATTCCTTCTTCCTCTACCAAAATTCTCTCTCTTTGTTTTCAATCCCTTCGTTTGCCTTAATGAAACACCCTCGCTATTTAGATGAAGAAATAGGAAAGGTTTATACAAAAATAGGAAAGAAAACAAACCTTCTTCTATTTCTTCTCTTAGCCGCTCCTCTTCAACAGGAATCCTCCCTCTCGTGATTTCTTCTAGTGCATTGAATGAAACGGGTTTTCTCTTAAGAGGAGTAGTTAATTCACTCCTACAAACGTGATCTTCGCTCAGAATCGCAAACCACCACTTCCAGGCTATCCCGTGCTCGCGATCGGCTCACCCAGGTCGCGGTATGTCCATCTTCGTCGTCCTGTTGAATCGGGATTTTAATATAAGCTGGCCGGTTCAGTTGAACCGACCCAGCTAAACCGGCCTTTACAATCACCCCTTCTTATAAAATTTCATCCTCAAAATTAATTTAAGTAATAAAACATACCTTTAATTGAAGAGATGAGGGTATTGACTTTTCATTTCAACTTCCTTTTCCCAGGTGGCATCTCTTTCGATTCCATGTTTCCATAACACTCTCACAAAAGGTATTGCTATATTCCTCAACTGTTTCACATCATATTCCAATATCCTTTCAGATTCTTCAACATATTTCAAATCAGATTGCAAATCAATTGATTGGACTAGATTCTCTTTGACTCATCTGACACATATTTCCTAAGCACTGATATATGAAACATATTATGAATTCCTTGCATATGCACTGGTAGATCCAATCTGTAAGCCATATTTTCAATCCTCTCTGTGATTTCAAAAGGGCCTATAAATCTTGGACTCAATTTTCCTATCTTCCCAAACCTTTGCACACTTTTCATTTAGCTTACTTTTAAAAAAAATATTCTCCCACTTCAAACTCAACTGATCTATGCTTTGCATCATAATACTTCTGTTGCCTGTCTTGAACTGCCTTTAGTCTATCTCTGATCAATCTGATTTTACTTGTAGCCTTATCTACCAGTTCAGTTCTAATTATTTTTCTTTCACATGTTTCTTCCCAACACAAGGGTGTTCTGCACTTTCTCCCATAAAGAGCCTCGTATGGTGTCATTTCAATACTAGATTGGAAACTATTATTATATACAAATTCAATCAACGGTATGTGAGTCTCCCAATTTCCTCCAGAATTTAATATGCACAACTGCAGTAAATCCTCCAAAGTCTTAATTGTCCTTTCCGATTACCCATCTGCCTGAGGATGAAATGTTGTACTAAAAGTTAATCTGGTGTCTATAGCTTCCTGAATTTTCCTCCATAATTTAGAAGTGAATCGGACATCTCTATCAGAAACTATTGATTTTGGAATTCCAAGAAATCTCACAATTTCATCCACATATATATTTGCCAACTTTTCCACTGGATCTGTCTGCTTGATTGGTAAGAAATGAGCTGACTTGGTTAGTATGTCTATAATAATCCATATTGCATCTCGACTCTGCCTTGACCTGGGTAATCCAATTACAAAATCCATTGCAATATCTTCCCATTTCCCCTTAGGTATAGGTAAAGGTTGTAGTTGACCACTTGTCTTTTGATGCTCTGCTTTAATCATCTGACAAGGAATACATTTTGCTATAAATTCTGCAACACTCCTCTTTAGTCCTGGCCACCAAAAAAATCCTCTCAATTCTTGATACATCTTTGTACTACCTGGATGAATTTCATAATTTGAGAGGTGAGCTTCTTTTAATATTACTTCTCTTAAATTTTCAACATTTGAAATACACATCCTGCCTTTATACTTTAGTAGTCCTTCCTCATCAATTACAAAGTCTTCTAACTGCCCTGTTTGCACTTTCCTTATGATCTCTAGAAATATTTCATCTTAAGACAATGAATTGAGCACTTTATCCTTCAAAATAGACTGAATTATCAGTTGATTTAATATCATATCTTTAGTCTCTTTCTGATTGACCACTGAAATCTCTAATTTTTTCATGTCTCTGATTACCTGTTCGTGCTGGGTGATTAGCCAATTTGCATTTCCAAGAGTTTTTCTGCTAAGTGTATCTGCAACTACATTTGTCTTTCTAGGATGATATTATATGTCCAAATCATAATCTTTAATGAGCTCTAACCACCTTCTCTGCCTCAAATTAAATTCTCTTTTATTGAAAATATACTTGAGGCTCTTATGATCTGTAAACACTTCGCATCTGACTCCATATAAATAATGTCTCCATATTTTGAATGCAAAAACTACAGCTGCCAATTCTAAATCATGAGTGGGGTAATTTCTTTCATGAGTTTTCAGTTGTCTTGAAGCATAAGCCACCACTCTATCATGCTGCATCAGTACACATCCAAGTCCTCTCAATGAAGCCTCACAGAAAATTTGGAACCCTTCTAAATCTGATGGAATTGTCAAAATCGGGGCAGTCATTAAACAATTCTTTAATTTCTGGAAAGCTTCTTTACACTAAACACTCCATTCAAATTTCATTGCTTTCTGAATTAATCTGGATAACGGCATTGCAATTTGAGAAAATCGCTCTATGAATCTTCTTTAATAACCAGCAAGACCCAGAAAACTCCTCACCTTTGAAACTGCCGTTGGTCGTGGCAAATCTAAAATGGCTTGAATTTTATTCTGATCAGCTGAAATTTCTTCACCACTAATCACATGCCCGAAGAAATTTACACTGTTCAACCAAAATTCACACTTTAAAAATTTAGCATATAACTTGTTCTCCTTAAGTGTTTGCAACACTGCCCGCAGATGAGTGGAATGGCTCTTTTCATCTCTTGAATAAATCAAGATATCATCAATGAACACAATTACAAATATGTCCAGGAATGGCTTAAAAATTCTGTTCATTAAATCCATGAATACAGCTGGTGCATTTGTTACTCCAAATGGTATTACCACAAACTCATAGTGGTCATATCTGGTTCTGAAAGCTGTCTTTGCTACATCTTCCTCGTTAATCCGTAGCTGATGGTATCCAGATCTCAAATCAATTTTAGAGAAAACTGTAGCTCCCTCTAGTTTATCAAAAAGATCATCAGTTATGGGCAATGGATATTTATTCTTAACAGTAAGCTTATTCAGTTCTCTGTAATCTATACACATTCTGAAGCTCCCATCTTTCTTCTTTACAAACAATACTGGAGCTCCCCATGATGAAGAACTTGATCTGATAAACCCTTTATCTAGTAATTCCTGTAACTAACTTTTCAGCTCCTGCAACTCTTTGACTGTCATGCTGTAAGGTGTCCTTGCTACTGGTTCTGAACCTGGTATCAATTCAATAGTGAAATCAATCTCTCTTTCTGGTGGTAATCCTGACAAATCATCTAGAAATACGTCTGGATATTCTTTGATTACAGGTATATCTTTCAATTATTTAACTTTCTTATTTGTATCATTTACTTGAGCAAGAAAACACTGACATCCTTTGGATATAATTTTGCATGCTTTCATATAAGTGATTATCATTAAAGCAATTCCTCTCTCTCCATAGAATTTTAACTCTCTTTCTCCAGGCAAATTAAATTTTATAATTTTTCTACTGCAGTCAATAATCACAAAATACTTTGATAACCAATCCATTCCCAGTATCATGTCAAATTCTTGCAATGGTAAAACATTTACTGTTGCTTCAAACTCTCTTTCATTTATTTTGAAAGTCACTTGACATACACCATTCACATTCATAAGAGATCCATTAGGCATTAAAACTTCCAAAATTACACTTGTCTCATAAACATTCAGTCCAACTGATTTAACAAATTCTTTTGAAATGAAGAAATGTGAAGCTCCTATATCAAACAAAATTTATACAGACTTTCCTTGCATCATGATTACACCTATAAAATTACAATAAAATAAAAATAGAACATAAACATACATTATTTCTTTAACAATTTCATAATACACATTTATTCATTTTTTATTTCTATCACCTGTAATCACTTCAGGTGATTCCTTAGCATCCTTTTGAGTCAGTGCATATACTCTAGGCATAGTATTCTATCGGCTTTGACTTGATCCTGGAGTAGAAGCAGCTAATTCTACTGTTCTTGGTCTTCCAAAATTCTTCTGAGATCCAGTATTCATTCTTGACTCTCCTGTTGGTCTTTGCCCCAAAGTAGGACAGTTCTTGACTACATGACCTAGTTGATGGCACCAGAAGTAAGTATTTATACCTAATAAATATTCTCCTTTATGTTGTCTTCCACACTTGTTGCAACTGTTTACACTAGAGCTATCACGCTACTGGACTTAGTTTTCTTCCAATTAAACTTCCCAGTTTGCGAAAGAGGTTTACTATGTAAATCCTGAGAAGTTCTCATAATCTCACCATTGTTCCTCTTCTGAAAATCACGTCTCCTTTGAGTGTTTTGCAGGTCCATTTCTATCCTCCTAGCTCTTTCCACCAGCACTGTATAATCTTCAATTCCAAATGGAACAAGAGGCTGTCTGATTGTATCCTTCAATCCAGATAAAAATCGATTACACTGTTCTTCTGCAGTATGGATTAAGTGAGGAGCATATCTGGATAATGTTATAAATTCAACTTTATATTGCATAACTGATTTATCTCCCTGCACCAGTCTCACAAATTTATCCTGCATTTGCCTCCTTACAGAAAGAGGCACGAACCAATCTCTGAACAGTTTTGTAAAATCATCCCACTTTATTTGCATGTCTTGAATCCGTCCAGATTTATTTTTATGTTGACCTCTCCACCACCTTTCTACTTCTCCATCAAGAGCAAAGACTGCCAAGGAGACTTTCCTCTCCTCTGGATAGAACATTCCTTCTAAAATCTTTTTAATTCTTAGCAACCAATTTTCAACTTCAATTGATCCCTCAACTCCCTTGAATAATGGTGGTCTCATATCTTGAAACAATTTGAGATATTTATCCATAGGAATTCCACCACCACTGTTATTTCCTGATGGTTGATTCCTTGAGTCCTGAATCAACTGAGCCATAGTTGTCATCATTTGTGTCAGTGCATCAGGATTAACATTAACATTAGGCACTGACCTTTCCACTTCTCTCTTGTTCAGAATCATTTTGATTCATGTTTTCAGTAAGATATACATTTTACATTAAATCGTTAAATCATTAATAATAATCCTAATGGCTCTTCCATTATGATTCATATTTTAATTGGTCTCTGATACCACTTTTATCATGACCCGGCCCGGATGCTCGATTTAACGAGGCGGGAACAAAAGTCGGGCGATAGGATCAAATCACATTAATTCATAAGTATTATAACATTTAAAACATCAACTTTTCTCCTTTAATCTGAAGAACCACTAAAAATTTCTTTTAATACTTAATATTTATCTCAAATCATAAATTACATGTTATCAGATGCACGTCGTCTTCTATAGACGAACTCTTCTCTTTTTGTCATTTCTAAATCTCTGAAGACTTACCTGAAACATTTAATTTCGTGGGTTGAGTTTACTAAGTAAACTCAGTGGTTAACTGTTAAACAACTATCATGCATAAAGTACACTATATATTAACGTTGATATATGTTCATTTCATTTGACCGTTGAAATATAATTCCTTTGACATTTGAAATATATATCCTTCCATTGATTCATTTGATTCCATCCTTCTATTGATTCATTTGATTTCATTCATTCATTTATACATACTATATCATATTCATTTATAGCATTTACATTTAACATGTATTCATTTTTCCATTTCTTTTATACAGGAGCACCGTCTAAATGTACCAAAGGTACAACCATTTTCATTTCATTTTTCTTTTTCATAACATTTTTCTTATTTTACGTGTACGGGTACATTGTTTCCCCAGCCAGTACCATACCGGGGTGAACTTCTGTAAGTTTTGCATGCATATCCTTTTCCCCTCTCATTTATTTTGAATTCTTTCATGTATTGTTCATTCATATATACTTTCTATTCATTCATATTTACTTTCTTAACGTATGCACATTTTCTTTCACATATTTATACTAGTACAATCATTTGCTTACTTTATATAATAGTTTTCAAAAAATATATAAATCATAAGCCTTAAACAATTATAGACATGCTTCTTTCAAAATGAACTAGAAAATACAATAAAGAAAATTTCATAAATACCCACTTTATTTTCTCTTCCAAGAATTCTTGTTAAATCAAACTCCTGAAGCTTTCGATCTTCTCCCTTCCAAATCCCTAAAATCAAACAATAAAATTTTCATGACAACTTGACTTAACTAATAAAACTTAATAAAAATTTCAAGATAGAAATTTACTCATGCTCGAAATTTACTTACAAATTAGGAATTTTCTCAAAAAAACCCTTAATTCCTTCTTCCTCTCCCAAAATTCTTTCTCTTTGTTTTCAATCCCTTCTTTTGCCTTAATGAAACACCCTCGTTGTTTAGATGAAGAAATAGGAAAGGTTTATACAAAGATAGGAAAGAAAATAAACCTTCTTCTATTTCTTCTCTCAGCTGCTCCTCTTCAACATTTATCCTCCCTCTTGTGATTTCTTCAAGTGAACCGAATGAAACGGGTTTTCTCTCATGAGGAGTAGTTAATTCACTCCTACGAACGCGATCCTTCGCTCAGAATCGCAAACCGCCACTTCCAGGCTATCTCGTGCTCGCGATCGGCTCGCCCAGGTCGTGGTCTGTCCGCCTTCGCCGTCCTGTTGAATCGGGATTTTAATATAAGTTGGCCGGTTAAGTTGAACCGGCCCAGCTAAACCGACCTTTACATTTAATGTCCTTCAATCTAGCTTATTTAGCTCAAAGTAGAGAAACATCAGCAAAAAACCTTCAATAAAAACCAAAAGTTTGATCCTTGCATATAGATGTTGTTTTGATGATACCAAAAATCAGAATAAGCTGATTCAGGTTGTTCTATTTGACAGAGACGGACCAGTTAAATAAGGCTTGAAAACGTGGGTTATTGAATGTTAGGGTTTCAACTTAGTTTTTGAAATTTTGCACCATAGTTACCGAGCCAACTTTATTGGTTCTATCCCAGCATTTGATCTCTCATACTCCTCTTTAAAACTATCGATTACGATGCACTAACACTTTATAATATCAAAGTGCACTGTCTGACAAATATAGGACATAACATACACCTAACCCATGTCCGACATGTCGAATCCCCCCACATGTGTCGAACCTGCCATTGATGAGTCTTGATAAATAAATAATAAATAAAAAAGGAAAATGTATTAGACACACATGTCGTGGGTTAATTGAAATAATAATGATGGGAATGGAGTATTTACAATAAGTAAAAGACTAAAAAAGGCATTTCTTTTCAAAAGGACAGCTAAAATATGCATTTAACAATTAATTTACATAAAATTCCTTTTTTAATATGATTATTTTTGTTTATTTTCTACAAGAACAAAATTAATTATTATTATTAAAATTTGATGAATATGAATTTTATGCTTATTTGATAAGTAAAATTATTATACAATGTTATTACATTGACGCATTTCTAATAATAGACATTTCATGTTGTTCATGTCCTCATGTTCATCTCAATACATCGTTGATTGCCATATGTCGATCGAATAGCAAACTGCCACTGCCAGCAGCGTCATCATCAACTCTTACAAATGCACCAGACTCACTAAGCAACCATCCTCAAGCAAATCTGACATTCCCCACTGTATGACATCTACTTGTCGATTTATATAAGAAAAGGGATGTAATTGGATGATTTGAAACAACAAGACTTCCTCCATGCTTCAAGGCAAACAAAATGAACTCAACTGCAATTTAAAGTCTTGTTATTCTAGGCATCAAGGTTTTGGTTATTGTTCGCTCAGGAAAATACAAGATGGACGCTTCAGGCACAAACCTCACTTACGCAAGCTTAAGGTCCCATTTTTCCTGAGTTAAATTGAATTTTAAGTTATCCATATCTCCCCTGAGGGTAGTGTTAGGGTTTATTTAGATATGGGTTCTATTTAATATGAGCGCAAGCCCTCATAGTTAATTACCCCTCCTAACTCGTAGAAGAGTACTCTCGATTAAAAATAAAATATATTTAGTTAGTGGCAAAAGTACAGATGTGTGTGCAACAGTGTGCGAATGTTCTAAACCATAATTATGGGGGATGAAGGTAAACCCGATCAAGATCACATGGTTCCGCATCTCGCGAATACCGTAGGTTTCAGTCTACCAATACAAGTGACCATTGATTGTAGTGTCCAGAGAATCTGATTAGCAGCAACTGATTGCCTACTCTCTGGGGTCCCAAGTAAACTGAAGTGGATATATATTAGTTACTTAGTTTGGGTAGGGACTTATAGCTCCATTTAGGAGTTGCCCATAGTTTAGATTTGAATTGGGTCTTACGACCCCGTTTAGGTGTTGCCCGTATGATTGGATTTTAGGTAGGGGCTTACGGCTTTCATTTGAAAGTAGCCCTAATGACGAGTCTTACGACATCCTTTGGACGTAGCCCGAATAGCGGGTCTTACAACTTAGTCCTATAGGCTAAGATGCTTAGTGGGTTTTGGATGTTAAGATAGATCTTATGGCTTCTAGATTTAGAAGTTACATGACGATTGGTCTTACGATCTAGCTGGATAAGCTATGTGGCCCGCTGATGGGTCTTACAACATAACCCTATAGACAAGGATGCCCGTTAGAGGGGTCTAAGATTATGTTATTACCTAGACATTTTCCCTTAAAAGACGGATTTATGGCTTTCATTGAAAGTGTCTCGAAAAATTTTAGATGTATATTATTTCACTTAATATATATATTTAATGAAATTGTTACCCGTAGGATTTACAACTTCTATTAGAAGTAACCTATAGGGCTCAGGTTAGCGATGACATAGCTTTGTGCACTTCACTCGCTTTACACCAGTATTAGCATTTTATTTTACATACAGTGGTAGTTTCTGGCATTCAGTAGTAGCTTTACTTTTCAGCGCCACTTTTGTTCTTTCTAGAACTAGTTTTACATCACCAGTTATATTTAGTACATTGTATTAATGTTATTAACGCTATATTTATTTGCTTGCAGGTAGATTGTACATACAGCAGTTTAGAGAGCACTCAGGTAACTGCGGTTGAGGCTACTGCTGGGGGCCAGACAGTGTGTTGAGAGTTAGTTTTGGAGAGCTCGTTGGAGAGCAACTAGAGAGCCGTTGTTAGAGAGCTCGTTGCTTGGAGTGCTTTGTTAGCTTATACTTAAGTTCTATTAATGGAAACATTGATTCTATGCTCTTTTAATTTTATTTGAATCTAATTGATTTAATTAATTAACTAAATGAATTTTTAATTAAAATTAAATATTCAATTCATTAGTTTTAAATTTCATACGTTAAATGTATTTTAAAATTATTTAATTATTTAAATTAAATTGATTGCTCAATTATTCCAATTTAATTAAAAGATTTTAATTTTAAATTTAAGTTTAGATTTCATTAAATGATATGAATTTTAATTAATTTTCAAATTTAGTTATTTAATTCCTCTTGTTTAATTTAATTAAGTTGGAGATTTAAACTTAATTAAATGATTTTTTAATTTTAAATTAATTAAATCAATTAAGGCTTCTAATTTTTATAAGTAAATTTTAAATTAATTAAAGTTAAATTTTGAATTGACTTTTCATTTCTCAATTAATCAATCAAATTTTAATTTTATGCAAAAATTAATGAACTTAGAGGTTAATTTTATTTTGAATTAACTGTTTATTTATATATTATATTAGATTAGTTGATTAATGTTAGATTTAAATTGATTCATATATTTTCTTTTAATCGATTAGATTTTAGTTACTCAAATTAATTTAATTAACGTAATGAATTAAATTTAGTTTAAATTCTAAATTATTTAGTTAATTTAAGTAAGTTAAAGTTTTATATTTTGATGTTTCATTTTAAGGTTAATTAATTGATCTAAATGACTGATTTCATTTTAGATTAATTAGCTTATTAATTAAATGGTTTAATTAGAAATTTTGTCATTTAATGTATTCAATATTGCAATTACTTTCAAATTAAATCAGTCAGTTGAACATTTTTCAATCTTCCAAAAAAAATTCGACCAAGTTCAATGTTTTTTTTGAAGAAATTTCGGCAATCTCCCGGCGTCCCATCCCCGCGAGGAGAGGTAGGGCAGGGCACTTGCCCTTTCAACCAGCACAGCCAGATAAGATTCAACGGCCAAGGGCTTCAGGACGTTGTTTGTTCCCGGAAATGGTCTTCGACTCCTCAAATATGTGATTGCAGTGCTTGATTTGACGATTGCAATGTAATTCATTATTACTGGTTGTAACAATAATTATTAGTAATATATATGTATATTAATAATAATAATAATAATAATAATAATATACAATACATTCTCACTTTTTTTCCTCCTTACATTTTAAGAAACAGGGCTAATAGTGTGGATTTGCTCGAACGCTTGCACAGGCGTGGATGCAAGCGGAAGATTTAGATCGAATCTCAAGGGCGACGGTGCTGAGCGTGTTCAGGTTTCATGTAACACCCCATAGTACTCCTTAACAGTACTGAGAGTATTACTAACATAAACATAACAATTTCATTATTGATCATACTATACTTTTGTACATTTGAAAATTCTTTATAAAACGTCCAACAGTTATCATACATCTCATCAATCAGAAACATCTAATAATTTAAAATTTCAACAAAGACAATGTTACAGAGCCACAAAGGAAATCAAATAAATCCTTCATTGGAATGTTTACATACTTCAATTTTAGACTCACAAACAAGGATAAATATTAGCATAAAATATGACATAAATTGCAAATTAATCTGCAACGATCTTTTCCTTTCTCTTTTTCCTGTAACAACAGCCAGTAAGAAGTGTACTGATGAGCTATGAGGCTCGATAAGTTATGCAAATTTAAATAACATTTAACTTGTATGATTATAAAATTCATAACATTGAAAACATAAATAAATTTATATTAAACTTGAGCAAACATCATAAAATCCCATTTGGCATTAATCTTTATTTTCTCTGAAATCTATATTGAATATCAATTTTATTCACTGGTGGTGGAATCCAATTGTGCAAGAAAAGATAAAAAATAAGAAGATTTATTATAAAAATTGGTTTAGATGTAAAAATTCTGATAATTGAAAAAGATATAAAGAGGCATGTAAGGATTCTAAGAAAGCAATATGTGATGCAAAGATCTTAGCTTTTAATGATTTATATAATAGATTAAATACTAAGGAGGGAGAAAGATATATGTATAAGCTAGCCAAACAAAGAGATAGGAGTAGGAAGGATTTAATTCAAGTGAAGTGTATTAAGAATGAAGATCAAAAAGTACTTTTCTTAAAAGATGATATTCAACAAAGGTGGATGAGATATTTTGATAAACTTTTTAATGAAGATTGTAAGAATACTATTGACTTTAGTGACCTTAGCACCCTAAATGAAAATAAAGATTTTTGTTTTTATTGGCATATTAGTAAAACCGAAGTTAGAGAGGCTTTAAAGAAAATGAAGTGTGGAAAAGCTGTTGGACCTGATGATATCCCAATAGAGATGTGGAAATGCTTAGGAGATAAAGGAATTTCTTGACTAACTAAACTTTTTAATACTATTTTGAAGACTAAAAATATGCCAGATGCGTGGAGAATGAGTGTATTGATTCCTATTTATAAGAATAAAGATGATGCACAAGATTGTGCGAATTATAGAGGAATTAAGTTAATGTGTCACACTTTAAAACTATGGGAGCGAGTTATGGAGCGTAGGTTGCGGTGTGATACTAATGTTTCTCAAAATCAATTTGGATTCATGCAGGGTAGGTCTACTATGGAAGCCATACATTTATTGAGAGGTTTGATGGAGAAATATAGGGAGAATAAGGAGGATCTACATATGATATTTATTGATTTAGAGAAAGCATATGATAAAGTTCCAAGAGAAGTGCTATGGAGAGTTCTTGAAAAGAAAGGAATTAATAATGCTTATATTCAAATCATTAAAGATAAGTATGAAGGAGCTATTACTTGTGTTCAAACACAAGGTGGTTTAACCAAGTATTTCCCTATTTCGGTTGGATTACATCAAGGATCAGCTTTAAGCCCATATCTTTTCGCGTTAGTCATGGATGTTCTCATTAGACATTTACAAGAGGATGTACCCTGGTGTATGTTTTTTGCTGATGATATTCTTCTTGTTGATAAGACTAGAGAGGGTGTTGAAGGTAAACTTGAAGTCTGGAGATCAACCTTAGAGTCTAAAGGTTTTTGCTTGAGTAGATCTAAAACTAAATATATGGAGTATAATTTTAGCAGTAATAGACCTAGTAAGGGGATTGTGACTTTGGGCGATCAAGTCATTAATAAGAGTACACGGTTTAGATATCTTGGATCTATTGTTCGGAGTGATAGTGAAATAGATGGGGATGTTATCAGTAGAATTCAAGTTGGATGGTTGAAGTGGAGGAATGCATCGGGCTTGTTGTGTGATAGAAAAGTTCCCCTCAAACTTAAGGGAAAATTCTATAAGATGGTGGTGAGACTTGCAATGCTTTATGGTGCAGAATGTTGGCCATTAAAAGAGAAGCACAATACTAAGTTATGTGTTGCGGAGATGAGGATGCTCAGGTGGATGAGTGGATTTACTCTTAGAGACAGGATACGAAATGAGCATATACGTGAAAAGGTTGGAGTAGCTCCAGTGGAGGATAAGATTAGAGAGAGTCGCCTTAGATGGTTTGATCACATAAAACGACGGCCTTCTGATGACCCAATTAGGAAAGTAGAGGTATTAGATTTGACTTATGTTAAGAAAGGTAGAGGTAGACCTAAAAAGACTTGGTTAGAAAATATTAGAAATGATCTTTCTTTATTAGATTTAAACGAGAATTTGACTTTGAACCGGACACAATGGAGAAAAAGGATTCATGTTACCGACCCCACGTAGTGGGACAAAGGCTTGATGTTGTTGTTGTTGTTGTTGTAAAAGATTTGGCTACCATTTCATAAAATTATTCAAGGGAGCCCAGGTAAACCTGGCATTATCGCCATTGAATTACATAGAGGTCCATTTTACCTCTTTAGGGGTCCATTTTGCCCCACCTACTATACAGGTATCATTTCTTTAGGGTCCTTTTTGTCCCATCTGCTATACAGGTATCATTTCTTTGGGATCCCTTTTGCCTCACCTGCTATACATGTATCATTTCTCTGAGGACCCTTTTGCCCCACTTACAATGTAATTTCATACATGGGAACCCTTTTATCCCACCTACATTTATAAGTTATACATCATCTGTAGTCAAACTTTACTTTAAATTGATATTCAATACTCTTTCCATAATCATAGATCATACTTATTTTGTTGCATGCTTTCATAATCATTTCTGTGATAACTTGTATACAATTAATATGCAGAAAATATACAAGGAAATTGACATCTTTCCAAAACATTATCTACTAGAAAAATATTTAGATGAACAGACAAAAGTTTCTTTTGAACTCACATGCTAAAATTTTATAGGCAGTTATTCATACTTGAAAACTTGGAGAAGAGCATCCTTAATCATCTAAATAACTTGTAATACGTATATTCCTTTAATTAAATTAATTACCAGTATATAAGTTTAAATTAACAAAAATTGTATTTAAAAATTTAATTTGTCGTACTTACCTCCTTGACGAGGTATCTCCTCCAATTCTCTACTTCGTATCCTTTTACGATTGTAAGTCACCTCGAAACTTTCTCTTTGCATATATGTATATGATGAATCCTAACATTACGATTGATATACACTTCTTAGAACTTTAAATTTATAGGATATAAAACAATAATCATAATTATCACAATTCTTACCTTCCTTCCAATATTATTATCTCCTACTATTTCTCTAAACTTTCTTTTGATTCATACTCCTCCAAATCGTTCCAAAGTTTATTGTTCACTATTTTCAAATCAGTTTACATACATATCAAATTATAATTCATCATCTCAATCTAAATCAAACATAAAAATCTTTGTAATAGATTTCTAATAACTTCATTTCCAATTACCTGAACTGTTAAATTTTTCTTCAGAAAATCCTTTAACACTAAGCCGCAAATTTGATACAGAAATCCATAAATTTTCTTTTTTCTTGCACTGCCACTATGTCGTGAATTGTTAGAGGATTTTTTGCTTTATGCGATGTTTTCTTCAGGCACTATACCGAGTGATGTGAAACCGTTAGAAATTGCATTAGAGATTATAAAAAAATTGATTAAGCTTGTAATATAAACTAATGTTTCACAAGATTGGATGCTTAGAATTCAAGACTATCAATAATGTAAGAGCAATCGAATATAATGTAGAGTAATAGTTACTTGAAAATAATTTCATCCATAAAGATAAATTTAAATGCTATAACAAGAAATCCCACACATAACAAATAGAAAAGTCACCTCGAAGTTCCCTCACGCTCATTTAGTAGGAATTAGCGGAAAAGAATCTTAGCAAACCAAACGATGCCACCAAAGCTAAGAAGACTCCTATGGTTGTAGCCCAACGAAAGTTCACCGGAGAAGGAGAGGATGCGGGTGGATGTCCAATGATTTGTCAAGATTCAGATGGTCGTTGTTCGTCGATAATGTCCGCCAAAGTGTCGAGGATGCGATTGACGTATTTCTCGATGGTGTAGTCAAAGCCAAATCCCGAATCAAAGAATGGTGATTGTAGAATATCTATTTGCTCATACTCGTCATATGCGAAGCCATGATCATACTCGGGATCCACCATCCATGGACAAGATCTCTTTGATTCTTGGAGACGATGGGTGGCCGGCAGCTTGTGAATAGAGAGAGAAGAGAGGGGTGGTGGTGGAGCTCTCAAGTAGGGAGGAAGAGAGGCGGGTAGGGTTTAGATTCGGTTTAGGGAAAAGTTTTAGAAATCTAAAATTAATTTCAGATTAAGTGGATTTGGAGGAAGGCGAATTTGAATTTAATTTCAAATTCAATTGGGTGGAGTTGAAGCAGAGAGAGAGAAGCAAAAAAAGGAAGGGGCTAGCAGTATTAGGAGGAAATTGGGGGAGGATTTAATTGGGATTGGGATTTGAATAGGAGAGAGAAAAGGCAAGGGAAGGGGCCGACCACATGAAGAAGGAATAGGGTGTCCAGGTTTGATGTACGTGGGCCAAGGGAATTAAATTTTGATTGGAATCAAATCTGAAATTAATCTCAAATTTGATTAATTTTAGGGAGGATTCCTAATTGAAATTTATTAGGAAGGGAATTATTTGAATTCAAATATTGAATTGACTTCAAATAAATGATCCTTCCTAATTGGGAAGATCATTTTAGGAAAGTACTTATGGATTTCGAATTTTGAATTTCAAAATTCTTGGAAGAGGGTTGGGGGGGAGGGCTAAGGGGTGGTGGTGGGGGCTTGAGGAGGGACGACCGGTGGTGGGGAAAACCTAGGGGCGGCGGCTAAGGGGAAGAGAGGGGTTCGGTCAGGGGATGCAAGCCGGCAGTGGGGTGGGTCGGGTGATTAAAACCGGCGGCTTGAGAAGAGGTGGATGGTGAGGTCGGCGGTGGGAGGAAGGGAAGAGTCGGACCACGAGCCTGGAGCACCTCCGCGGCTGGTGGGTATTTCTTTGCCCACACTTGGGACTTCAACACTCCAGAATTCACAAACTCTAGTGAAAGAAAATCTGAAATTTTTATTAAGTAATCATCATTCTCTCATACAAGATGAGGATCTAATATATAGGCCTCCAAGCAACTAGCAAAAAAGAAAGACAATAACGCCCTTAAGGCTACAACTCAAACACAAAAGATAAAGGGTACAATAGTTAAATTTAAATAAAAACAACATAATACAAAACATATATCAAAAATAAAGACTCCTAATCGTCGCCGTCAATCTGCGATGCTTCCAGTGATAAACATTCTGGAATCTCCTGCTGATATCCTCATCACCAAGTCCACAGAGAATGCTTGCACTAAGCCGAATCTTCCTACAGGACTGATGCTTTATGCGACTCCTTACAGAGCAAAACACTGCGCTGGCTTCATTTCTCTGCACCAAGACTTTCCCTAAACCGAACCTCTATACTACACTATGCTGCTATTCTTCATTCTCCCCAATGCTTTGTGTCATAATTCTCTACTATTGAAATGCTAAATTCCCTTCTCCTTCTCTATCACAGCAATTTCTAAAACCCCTTTTTCCACCACAGCCTTATCCGATTTTCCTTTTCACTCCCATAACTACCTTTTTCCTATGTATTGTTTGCATTGTTTGTTGTATGCGTGCCTTCCAAATCAGATAAGATATAAAAGAGTGGGGTCCACCGTGATAACTGATTTCCAAACTTCCCATTCAATATAAGCATCTATTCGGGATGTGTACATTATCTAATAGTGTTTAATTAATAATAATTTAACTGTTATAATAAAAGATAATTCAAATAAAAAAATCATTTTCTTTTACCTAAATTTCAGGATATTACATTTCAAGACCTGACCTGGACGAAGATCACGCTAGGTTACTCGCGTGCAGTGCGGCTTCGTGCAACTTCCGTATGCGAGTACCGCAATCAGGGTGGAAGGGCAAGGGGCGAAGCCTCTGGATTCGGGATCGAGCGCAGATGAGCAAACATGCAACGGACGCCGAGTCGGACGAGCAAATCGTGGGCTGTTCATTCACAAATGGAACCGGAGAGGTGAGGAAGAGGGCTCGGACGTGATGTTCTATCGAAGACACAGTTCAATCACGGGCCGAAGGAGACAGAGTGGTTGGATTGCCGATGAGAGCCAGTACGTCTTTTACGTGCGGCAAAATGGAGGCAAGGGTTGCTCGCGAGAGGACTTTTCACGAGAGAACTGAAAGTTCTGTAAGTAAGAGTAACCTTCTTTGATTTGCTTCTCTAATGTTTATACGAGCCATTCTCCCCTCCACGACGTGCACGTTCTATCCATTTCGATGACGAGCCTTATATATATATATATATATATATATATATATATATATATATATATATATATATATATATATATATATATATATTCGTTTTATTTAAACAATATAATAATTAAAAAAAACTGCTCGTCTACATCTGTCATAGTTGAAACCATGCCTTCTGTGCTCAAAATAGCTAAGATGGTAAATAATGAGCTTTCTGCCTGATAGATACCAGTAGTCAGCAATGTAAACATGTAAAGAATATTTCGAAAGCCAAACTGTAGAAGCTGCAAGGCAAAACCTCCTTATGTGAAGACCGAATGGAGTGTCGTGATTTTAGAACAGTCAACGGACTTTGATTTGTGAGGGGCCTATTTTATGCATGGGCTTTTGGATGTCTAAAAGGGAGGGCATGGATAAGATAAATTATTAGACTCACATGAAAACATGATTATATGAGATTAGTCTATATCATTGCATCCAGCTAGCATTCCAATGCACATCATGCCAGTCTAATGCATTGCGTCATCGAAGAGATGTTTTGAAAGTCATAATATAAATAAAACTGTTGTGAAAAGTCATGAGGAGGAGAGCTTCTTGCTCTTCTTGGATTGATAGAGGGAGAGGGAGAGAGGAGAATTACATTTCTATTATATACTTGTATTTTATTCGAACAGTTATGAACATAGATCTAATCTGATTCAAAAAAGTTTTTTGTTACTTCTTATAGACAAGGTCTCAAGTATTCAACCTTTACCAGCTTATTAGAATAATACAGTCCAAAACATTATTTTAAACATTTAATCATGCATGCTATAATAACTCCTATAGCCATGAAATTCTAAAGTATAACTATGTTTTATAGTCAAATAATGCTTCCTGCATCTATGTTTAGACTATAATATTGAAGAGGCAGATAAGCAAGCATAAATCCCGTATAATACTTAACAATATTTTAAACCAAGCATAAATGTTCAAGACCATTGGGCATGCAGTAAACTTTAAGAATTACATGTATGAGGCATACTCCAAGAGAATATTTTACGATTCAAAAGACTTTTAGGAGCATGGGTACAAAAACTGAGGCCAACAACGTGGTTCATGTAACTACATAAACAAATCTTCAGTTAAGACCATCAGCTCAACATCAAGGCATAGATTGGAGAAGCATAGGAGTTCCATTTCCCAATGGGTGCAATTAAAAAAAAATGCCAAAAGAGAATCAATAGAAAAGGCAGGGCAGCAATTTGGTTTACGGAAAGCGGAATGATGTCCTTGCTCTGCTGGTATTCTTGAAAAAAAAAAATTTGCACCTCAAACATTGAATTTGCTCATAATCTATTTCAAAGAATAATACCAAGCGAAGTTCAAAAAACTCACAAATTTATTGTGCCAACCCATTCAATAGTTACCCCATCATATAGCGTCTCATATCAAAGATTCCAAAAAGCTTCAAATTCTAGGGTTGGCCACAAAGCGTGACTACTGTTTGTTTTTTAGGAGAACATTCCCGAAAGTTTGTTTCGGACCACAAAAATCCACTTTATAGAGATAAAATTTGATAAAACCCTAGAGCAAGAACTCACACAAATTTTTGAGCAATAAAGTTGCTCGACCCTTGCTCTTCCTAATGCCTTCCTCGTCTTTGACGATCATCATTCCCGTGCGATCAATATGGGGCAAAATTTTCGTCTCTATCTCTGGCTAGCTATTCAAGGTTCGTAATGTTACATTTTTTGTTATATAATTTTGAAAAAAAGAATTCGCACTCCAAACCCTAAACCATAACGATGTTAGGCATCACATTACCTATCATGTTAGTATTTTTTAACGTGGATCTAACAATGCTTAAAGATGGTTCTAACAAGGCTCAATCAAGGTTCGAACATCATTCGAACAAGGTTCGATCAAAGTTCGAATAAGATTTGAACATGGTAAGAAAAAGATTTGGAGTGGAATAAGGTTCAAACAATAAATAAGAATTTGACCTTTTTATTAGATTTAAATGAGAATTTGACTCTTAACTAGACACAACGGAGTAGAAGGATTCATGTAGTCGACCCCATGTAGTGGGATAAAGGCTTGATATTATTGTCATTGTTGTTGTTGTTGTTGGAACAAGGTTCGAACAAGATTCGATTATTGTTTGAACAAGCTTTGAATATTATTCGATCATTATTTGAATATGATTCAAACTATATTATTTTGACCTAACTATCTCTTTTGGAACTAAATCATTTGAGGAGTTGTACTATGTATGCTCTAATCATACTTCTAGAGATGCATTACACTACTCAAGTCATAAATAGTGATGGGGATGCAATGCAGAAAATTGTTAGGCAATTTAAGGCTAATAAAATCATTGAGTTCAGCATTGGAGGCAATAACATTATATTTAACATTGTTGAATTTTGCACTTATCAGTATTTGACAAATGTGCAGCTAAATATCAAAGCCAAAGTGGCCCTTTTGGTAACAAGTCTGACATCCCCAATAGACTAACTCACCACCATGTCTTACTTGATGGGAATGGTTTGATTCCTAATGATCTTCAAAAGGTTGTAAATTCATTTTCCTTTGTGTAAGTTGTGCTAAAGGAATTTAATTCCAATATGACCCTTAAATTTGGCTTTTTTAATGACAACTTAGATATTAAAGGCGCACCACTGCAATTCTTTTAAAGTTATACAATATTGCGTACAATTCCACTGGGATCATTATTGTCAACTTCTTCTTTATATATGTTTTGTTATGGATGTTGTGTTGTGGATGTTGTGTTATAGATGTATTGTTATATCTCTTGCATTGTACTTATTGTATTGTTGTGAGAATTTGTTTTGGTGTTTCTCTTAACGGATTGCATACTTTATGATTGAGTACGGCATAAGAAAGACGATATATTACCCCAAAGGGCAAAAATATCGTTTCCTTATGGACTCAATGACAAAATTTACAATTTAACAGAGATTCCCCCGTTCAATGTTTGGTTGAACGGGGTTTATTTATTCTGGGGTACAGATGCCCCATAGGGGCAAGCCCCTATGGTTAATTACATCTCAAGTTTTGGTACTTGAGAAAACTTTTTATTAAATTAATGGTTTCCTCTTATTTTTGAGAGTCATCTAAATTTTGATCAAAGTTTGATTTTGATTTTGAAAATCCATGAAAATCTTGTTTGAAGGATTTTTAGCCCTTAAGGAATTTCAAGGAATAGAGGATTGATTTGAAATCGGATTTTTTTGGAATGAGGGCCAAAGGGAATGAAGTAGGAGCACTTGATTCTGAGGGAAACTCAGAGGTGCTCAAACTACCCTATGTTGGGCTTTATGTTTTAGAAATCTGATTTTTTTTTGTTCAAGTTGATATTTTCATTAGAAATTTGGGCCTTACATTCCAACAACACCTGTTGGAGGAATTGCCCGAGAGTTGAGGGCTTATATAGTGATTGGAATCAACCAATGCCTCAGACCCTAAAGCTAAGGTAAGGCCTACCGAGAGGTAGGGCCTCGAACCTAAATCTAACGGATGCAAAAGGACTTACAAGTTGTACCTCACAAGAGGCACAACCGACCCGACCCCTGGATTTATTGTCCTGCCTGGAGAGGACTACCAGCTAGACTCCTCCTAATCGTTTTTAAAACCATGCTTTCTGGTCTCAATGCATATGAAGAGTGGTGGGTAATTGTTGTTTAGGAAATAGGGCTTACAACTTGGCTTTGAGGCCAAGATGCCTAAGTAATGCGAGGCATGCAGAATGCTGACTCGGATGCAGATTTTTTTGTTATCTAATCCTTAAGTGAGGGCTTCTACATGTGACACTTTTTTTTTGGGCTATGCATGATTATTTTGATTTTGAAAAACTTGGCTCTTTGAAAGAGAGCCATGCAATTTTCTTTTTTGTTAGAAAATCGTGAAGCCTAAATTCATTTTGAGGTTGTTTATATTTTAATGGGTAGAAAACTTATTTTGTCCTAAGAGCCTACCGCATCACAGTCCAGGCCACACCCACACAAACAAGTGAATAAACTTAAGAAAAAGACATGCTTTTCTAATGCGCACAGTAAACAAGCAAACATATGCATATAAATCAAGTGCAGAAAAAGAAAATAATGTCCCAATTATTACAAATAGTTTTGGCAGCTGAGTTGCCTGCCATTATACAACCCAGTTAATTTTTACAGACTCTACTTGTGGGGTCTTTAAGCTTTGTCTTCCAGGTGGAGCTTTGGGCATCGCTTTCAAGAAGCACATCCTACTCGATCCACCTCTCCTTTGATTCAAACCCCCACAAGTTTTACATCCTAATCTAATCAAATACATTTTGAAAAAGAAAGACTATTGGCCACATCTTTTAGGGGGGGTTTTAAGCGGTACCTGTCATGCAAGCAATTTATTATTTATGATTTAAGCGCCCCCCCTTTTTAGACATGGCCACCTGCACAAAAACATATATATACATTTCTATGCTAACCACTTAAGGGCAAGTGCTCACACGCAGACAATCCAGAAGGCGTTCACACCACAACATCAACCACATGCGCACACAAAGAAAAATCCTAATCCTAGTATGCCTAAGGGGCTGTGCACCTAAGTGTGTGAGGGGTTCGTGTGGTATGTCACACTAAGGGTGTTTGGTTTTACTTTGGAATGAAGATGTTTGGTCTTTATCCAAGGGTGGTTTCACTTTAAGTTGTTTGTGACTTAAAGATTTTATTTGATTTTTGAATGTTTTATATTTATGAGGGTTATGAAGAACCCATAAAGCAACCACTTGCTTACTTTTGGGCAAGCCTGTTACTTATGAATCCTAAGATATAATGATGTAGGCATCCTACCTTTTGGGGGAGATGATTAATCATTATATCAAAAGGAATCTAGGTGATTTTTAGGTATTTTGGAGTTCTCTTAATGTTTGGAAAAGAGAATTACCTATCTAATAGGGTAAGATAGGTATGCCTAAGGGGTTTCACTTAGGGCTTGGTGAAATTCATCCAATAGAGTAGGGTGAACTTCAACAGATTGGATAATTCCTAAGGGACATCTATGTGTTTAACATTTTAAATGTCATAAGAGGAATCACTCAATTTGGGTTGAATGAAAGTGATAGCTTAGATTTTGGGTCTAAGAAAGGTGTCCAACATGTAGCTTTTAAGCTACATATGGAAGAATCTCCTTTAGCTTTTGGAGCTAAGAGGAGAAAGATAGGAATCCAACATTTAGCTTTTAGGCTAAATATAGGAGAACTCCCTCTAGCTTTTGGAACTAAAGAGAGGAGAAAATCTCCTACAACTTTGGAGTTGGAGGAGAGAGAGCCTATAGCTTTTGGGTAAGATATGACATCTTCTAAGGCTTTTGGGGCCTGTAGAAGTGAAGGAAGACTAGTAGCTTTGAAACTACAAATCAAAGAGTGTCTCCTTGAATTTTTATGTTCAAGGAGTAGAGTTCCATTTGCTTAATTTAGACTAAACAAATAGAGATGAGTCACTTATTGAATTTAGCTCAATAGGTGAGAAAGATTTATAACTTTGGGGTTACAAATCAAAAAGGGATTATCATTGAACTTTATGTTCAATGATGGGTATTTAATTTGTTAAATTTGGATTAAGCAAATATAAGAGGAAGATATGTAGTTTTGGCCTACACATCAAGAATTCTTTGGACTTTCGGGTGTCCAAAGAGAGGAATTCATTCACCTAATTTAGGTTAGGAGAATGAAAGAAAATTAAGATTTTGATTCATTTGTTTGATACAGTATTATTCGTTGAATTTGGTTCAACAAATAAATGATTTCGGATTGAACTACTTATTGATTTTGATTCAATAAATAGATGATTCGGAATAAGATTGATCCACTTAACATGAGTTGAGTGAATGAGACTTTCATACAACTCTTGAATTGTAGAAAGGAGAAGAGAATATGCAACTTTGGGTTGCAAGCTCCTAAAACCTCTTTGAGCATTTGGGGTTCAAAAAGGAGAATTCATTCTCCCAACTTGGGTTTGAGAGCATGAAGATGGATTTGGATGCTCTCCTACAATCTTGGCTTGTAGGAAAGAGAGAGGGAAATACAACTTAGAGGTTGCAAATAATAGGAATCCTTTGAACATTTGGTTGTTCAAAGGCAGACTGTTCATTCCTCCAATCGGGTTGGAGGGATGAAAGAGGGGATGTGCAACCTAGGAGTTGCAAATCATGGATCTCCTTTGAATATCGGATGTTCAAAGGGAGGAGATCATCTACCCAACTTGTATTGGGTAAATAAGAGAAGGTGATATGCAGATTTGGACTACATGCCACCATAGATTCTATTTGAACTTTTGGGTGTTCAAAGAGAGGAATTCATTCTTCCAAATTGGGTGGAAGGATGAAGTTCTCCACAATTTGGATTTGCGGAGAGGAAGAGAGAAAATGTAACATATGGATTGCAAGTTCATAGATGCTCCTTGAACATTTAATGTTCAAAGGGAGGTAACCACTCTCCTAAATTTGGGCTTAGGAGAATGAGGTGATTCCTACAACCTTTAGGTTGTGGAGAAAGATAAAGAGATACACAACTTACGGGTTGCATATGAGGGGATAAATCATTGAACCATGTGTTCAATGATACATGACCATTTACCATATTTGTGTTAGGTAAATGGAGAGAAGAGGTGTGCAACTTGGAAGTTGCAAGCTCATAAACATTCTTTGAGCATTTGGTGTTCAAAGAGGGGTGTACATTCTCTTAATTTTGAGTCTTAAGAGGATGAGATGATTTTCTACAACTTTTGAGTTGTGGAAGGGAGAAATAACAAGCAACTTATAGGTTGCATGTTGAAGGAAATCCCTTGAGCATTTAGTATTCAAGGAGAAGATAGATGTATGTTTGTTGATTTTGTGCTTCCAACAAACAAATGATAGAAGAACTTGGGATTTGGTTCCAAGTTGAAGGTCTCTTGGCATGCATTTAGGACTTTTAGGGAAATCCAAGTTAACATACACAAAGAGGGATATATGATTGTTCATTGATTTTTTTATCTCAACAAATAAGAGATGGATAGCTTAGAATTTGGTTCTAAGATCCAATGACTCATGTAATGTAACATTTGAAACCTTGAGGGGGTTTCAAGTATAATACATGGGGGGAGAGGGATGATTGTTTATTGACTTCTTGTGTCTCAACAAACAAGATGGAGAGAGCTTGGAATTTGGTTCCAAATTCAATGATTTATGACATGATACATATAGGATTTTAGGGGAACTAAACATATCATGCAAGAAAGGTTGAATTATGATTGTACGTCAATTTTGGTATTAACGAACAAATAAACACTCAAGATTCGGAAACCTCTATATGAATTTTGAGGTAACATATGGGGAGATGGTTTGTTGGTTTTATGTTCCAACAAAAGGGTGGGGGAACTTGGAAGTTGGTTCCAAGTTGCCAATGGTTCATGCGATCTAAAACTTAGAGCTTTGAGAATACTCCAAGCATTATGCATGAAAGAGGATTCCCCATTCTTCCATGAATGTTTTGGATTCATAGAAGGAGGAGATGTACACTTGGAAAGAATTCCCCTACATCTTTTTAGAGTGTTTTGGACTCATTTGGAGAAGAGAAGGATTGATCTCCTAGGGCTTTTAGAAGGATTCCTATGTCATTTTTGTCATGATTAGGAGACTTGGGAAATTGTTTGTTGATCTTGCGTTTCAACAAACAAGGTAGGGGAACCTGGAATTTGGCTCCAAGTTCAAATGATTCATGCATAAAACATTAGAGCTTTGAGAATGCCCAAAGTATTATGCATGAAGGAGGTGTCTATGTGAAAGATAGTTCCCTTACTCTTTTATGAATGTTTTGGATTCATTTGGAGAAAGGAAAACTCACTCCTACGACTTCTATGAAGCTTTTAAGATCAAATTGAGTATGATCTAAGAAGAACCTAAGAGCATGCACATGTAGGTTTGTCATTTGGGATAACACTGAATGCCTACATCATTTGTCATTGTGCTCTAACCTCTCAATTTGCAAATCATACTAATCATGCTTAGATAATTTCAAAGTATGGTGGAGTATGATCCATAGACCCTTGAATGTCATGGAATACACCGCCCCTTTGCTTCACAAGCGTTTGAAAATTAAATGAGCATGCTTATAGATTCGCAAACTTAAGTAAACAATGAGCTAGAAAAAGACCCACAATGTGCATTCGTTTGGGATATGAATGATGCAATTCTATTCATGCAAACTAACTTGACTAAGTATGCAAACGTTTAGATTGGGTGCTTTTGCGAATTGCTAGATTCTCTAAATTTGAAGAGATGTCAAAGATGTTCAATTAATCTACTCATCGTGGGATTTGAAATACAAACATAAATGTTCATGAAAGACCCATGACTTGTGAGGTTTATAAATTAATTGAAGCACATACTTAGACATTCAACAAATTTGGAGAAAATGACAAATGTCGTAGTAATGCAAACCTCCTATATCTTTAAGTTATTTTTGGCATAGCTTGTGATAAGAAGAAAGAGAGCATAACTTTCAATGTTCGGAAAGATCTACACCTCAACATTTGATTTTGGATCAAATGTAATCACATATCCTATGGTTTAGTTGTAGGCAATGGAGGAGATACGATATGAATGCTTTTACATGCATTGGGAGATTGCCGAACGCCAATCCGACAATCCTACGCGCATCGCTATCCCCTTTTGACTCTCACATGAGAGAAACTTGGCAAAAATCACTGGATTTTCCCAAATTTACAAAGAGGACAGCAAACATGGGTTTTGGGGAAGCAAGAAAATGAAGTTTCTAAGGACCTAGGGCTTGGGAACGTCAACCACACAACCATTGGCCTTGGGGGACCCTAGGTTTCACTAAGTTTTAGGTTGTACCTCGCCGGGTTGTCACGGCGCAAGCCACAATGCACTCGCCTAGCTAAAGGCGAGAAAGCGTGCTATCCAAGTGCTCCAATCCAAGCTCCGGGTTGCTGTCCAAGCGCCGTCAAAGGCTCCGACTGCTGTCCACGGCGTTTCGGAGGGAGAAAGCTGCTGTCCAAGCCTCTCCGGGTGTTCCCTTTGCTGTCCAAGGTGTTCCGGGGGAGGAAAACTGATGTCCAAGATGTTCCGGATTGCTGTCTTTGATGTTTGGGTGCTTTTGAAAGCAGATTTTGATGTCCAAAGTGTTTCAAATCGCTGTCCAGAACATTCTAACTGATGTTCTTGCTATCTCGAGGTCGCCGGAGTTGAAGAAGGAAAGAGTAGAAGCTTCCCACCTTCTCTAGTTGAAATAGAAACTCACTACAGCAGCCCCTTTGCTTCTGATTTTGAGAGATGGAGAAGAAAGACAGTAGCAAAGTCTCAAATCACCTCAGGTCTAGATGTAGAAAGATCCCTATGCGTAGGAGGAAGTCCTAAGTCACTCGATTCCCTTGCCTAGTTCGACTACAAGAAGTCCTAAGTCACTCGATTCCCTTTGGCTCAGACGCACGCATGGAAGCCGCACGCCCCCTCCTTTGGCTCAGACGCACGCATGGAAGCCGCACGCCCCCCCTCTCCTTCTCTCGGTTCTGATCGGGACAGATGGAAGAGCTGAGCGGCTCTTATCCTCACTCGGCTGGAAGGACCGCACGCGAGGGGGTGCGAACAGGGGGAGCTGGTTCCGCCTGGGAGGTTGGCGACGCAAGGCGGAGGGTTCCGCCTTTCCTTCTCCCGCTCTTGCTTGCGCTCGGGTTCGGACCAAACAGGGGAGCCGAATCACTCCCCCCTCTCTCCCTCTCGTGCTCTTAGAGGGGCACGCACAGCAGGGCAGCCGCCCACAATGCCCAATCAGGCATCTATATGCGTGAAACGAGGGAAATGGCAGAAATTGAATGGGATTTGAGATGAAATCTCAGCCCTTGATCAAGAAATTTGATTTGGGAAATTTAATTTAGCCCCAATTGATCAATTAGGACTGAAATTGAGTCTGAATCGAACTCGACCCGAACCAATTTGAGTCGGTTTGGGTCTGATTGGGTCCGATCGAGCTAATTTTGTGAAATTGGACTTGAATCGGCATCGAATTGCGTCGAAATTGGTTCGATGAGGCTCGATTTGAATTGATCTTGATCGATTTGATTTAATTTGATGAAATTGAGTTTAATTTGATTAAATTAAAACTCGATTTGGGTCAATTTATATTCAACGACGCTTGATTGAATTGATCGAGCATGATCGAGCCTAGTTGGGCTCGATCGGGGTCAGGTCGATGCGAAAATGTTCGTCAACATGTATTACACTGAGTGATACTATGATTATTTGTTATATCTCTTAAATTGTGTTTTGTAGTGTCAGAATGTTTGCTTTCATGAATTGCACTCTATTATATACATTTACCAAGTTGGAATCATATTCAAACAACGTTGAAACCATATTCAAACATTGCTCAAATCTTAATAAATCCATGTTTGAATCATATTCAAAACTTGTTTGAATCATGTTTGAATCTTATTCAATCCGTGTTTGAACCATGTTCGAGCCATGTTTAATCCATCAAACAAGGACCCAATCTTCATAGAATATGGTTCATACTTTGCTTAAACATTATTCGAACCTAGTTCAAATAAATGTCGGTCACAATAGACTTTAAATAAGTACTCCATAGTCAAAAGAGGGGTAACTTAGTCTGAAATGAACTTTCAAACACATTTCTCCAACAAAACAAACAAATGGATATTTCTCCATTTTCCACTAATTATGAGGCACAAAATGAAATTCCCCTAATATTAATAATAAGAATAAATTAGAACCAAAAAAGGAGAATAAAATAATAAAATTCCTCATTTACATATATATGATAAGAGAAAACTAGATCAGCAGAAATTTTTGGGCAAGAAAGATATAAAATTAGTAAACTAAAACCAATCTACAGAGAAAAATATGTGGAGTGAGCTAACGACCAAGTGAACCAAAAAAATTTCCTAAAACAAACTAACAAAATAGATGAGGTGAATAGGCAGCTATCGGTGTCATACTACACTAACCAAGCCAAAACAATTCAAATTTCTCAGAAAGACCAGCTATGAGTAAGACTACAATAACCAAACTGGAACAACTTTGTAAGGGACCAACAAGTTTCACTACCAGAGAAACATTCAGAATTTTAAGCCTAGATATTTATATAACAGTAGTGAATAAGAAGGAACTATGAAAGGTCTTGCCACCAATAATACAATGTTCTTTATTCCAAAGACAAATATCCAAGTGCAAGTTGAGACAATCAAGTGAACAATATTTGAGAAGTAAATGGTCAGATCAAGTACCTTATCAAATTGTTTGGAAAACCACTGGTTTAGTTCCTTGCCACAAGCTAGATCTCCGATTAGATAGGAATGGAAATCAGAGTATGCTAGAAAAACTGTGTTCTCTGCATGATGAAGGAAAGCATTCATGAGAACAAAAAGAATAATGGTCATATACTGAATGGTATGGGCTACCCATGTCAACCACACTATCAAGATGGTTGGCTAAAATTGCAAAAATTAAAAACCATAATTCTAAGAATATCATCCATACAATTGCTTTAAGCTTCCACAGATATGATATGCATAAAGAAAATGTACCATCCCCTTTATGATAGTGTGCCAATTCTTGCGCAGTTGAAGCAATCTTTCCCAGAACAGCATCCATCTTTAAACAAAAGAAAAAAAAGTCAGTATATAGAAATGCTTCTGAGTTAACTAGCACACTCACCAACCACCTTTAAACTTTTAAAAAAAAATTGTGAATGGCTGGTCAACTAAGAAATGGAAAGGTTTCACCTATGATGCCCAGACACGAACACAGCGACACGGTTACGACACGACATGGACATGTCAATTATTGAAAATATATGATACGGACTCGGGTTGGACACGATATTATAATTTTTATATTTTACAAATACTGTATAAAATTTGAATAAGTATAATATTAAAAATAATTTAGAAATAATAAATCATTTAACTATAATGTGTGCTTAAAATAATTAATATTAGAATGTCGAGAGTCGGGTATCAATTCCGTGTATCAAACATCGAGAGAGGAGACGACAATACGGTCGAGAGTCAAGCATTGATGTTATGCAGTAAGTATCGGACATCAATGTCGAGAGGGCATTTGTCATCTATGTTGAAAGGGCATTGGTTATTGATGTTAAGATGACGTCGGACAAAGATGAGCTGTCAAGTAGTGGGTGTAGAAATTGCTAGCGTCGAGCATCAATGTCAAGACAGTGTCATACTTTGATGTTGAGGTGATTTTAAAATGTCGACGTTGTAATGACGTAAGACGTCGATGTTTAGATGACATCGGACATTGTTGTGAAACTAAAGTTGCGACCCGCCAAAGAGAAAGAAAAATGAGAATATTCGATGAATGGGGTATTGAGTTTGAGCGATTAATTTGGTGTTGTGGAGAGGAAATAAAAATTTAAGTTTTTAATATTTTAAATAAATAAAATTTTTAAATACAAGAGATTATATTAAAAAAACATACAATATTTAAAATACGCGTGTCAGACATGTCTATCTAATTTGCATTTAATATTTTTTTAATCAAACATGTTTTCAACGTGTCCGACACATCAGAGGTGTGTCGGAAATGTGTCATGTCAAATACGTGTCTGACACTGCACGCCTCTTTGAGATGAAGTGTCGGTGCATCATAGGGTTTCACCAATAAAGAAGAATCAGGTAGCAAACCATTAATGTGAAAAGTAAATCTAAACAAATAGAGAATGTATATGTGATGCCGATATATGTATGCAGACGGATATTTTGGTTGTCAATAAATGCAGAAAGGTGTCCAGAAGAGGGACCACACAATCACTCACACACTCTCGAAATAGGCTTTTATCGTCCTAGAAGAAGATGCATCATTCACCTCTTGATTAAATTGTGATATTATGACCTTTAAATGCAAGATCAAAATCATCTATTTGCTTTAACATCATAAAAACTAATAGCATGCATAATTCCAAAAAAAAAGAATATTTCTCATCACTCGGTTACAACAAAATTTTTATAATAGACGGCTCTGATTGCACGATAAGATAATTGCAATTTCAACCTATAGAGCCTTTCAAAGGGATTGGAAACAAATACTTAGATTCTGGTTGATTTCTTACATGTATCTGAAACAAAAATTTGATTGGTGAAAAATATGGATAAACCTAGACTTTTAAAAGGGTTTCAAAATGTTGTTCAATTATTCTTCTATTTTGAATATATTGTTGAACTTAAATCATCAAAAAGTTTAATGAAATTCAATCCACATATAATTCGTATTATGTAAATCATAATTAACCTTATGAATTTGAGTTTGAAGATAACATAAAGTCGTAAATGCTAAATATAAAGATGGTACGAGAATAATCGCTCTTCTGCTAACTTTTCTAATGCTAGAAGAAAAATGATCTCTCCCCTCAATAAATTTTTTGAAGTAATGAACTTTAGATGTAACATCAAACTTTTACTCTCTTTAACATCACTGCAACTAAAAAAAATAAGATTTCAAGAACTTTTAACACTGCACTTCATTACAACTACTGATTCTAAGACCATTTAATCATCCATCAATCAAATATGCCAATATTATTTAAGGGATAATTTCATTGCATCAGAGGATAAATGTAACTTTCATTGTGTAGTCTTACAAATGGTTTGGACTAAGTACATGCATTATTGATAATATTTAGAGTGTATTTTACAATTTTGAGCTATAAGATACTGATAGGGTGGATACAATTTACTTGAAATCAGCGAACGGCGATAAGAAATTAGGAAGAAGAACACACCAAAGCTATTTTTATTGCAAGATATATGGAAGAAAATAGCCAGATACAGTTGGATCTTCAATTGGAGAGGAAAATCCGGCTCTCCTAAATCCCTAGCCGGCGGCTAGAGCCCTCACAACCTAAGAAATTCTAATTTCAGTAAACTCAAAACATGATACTGAAATCACCCTATTGTTACCCTTAAATAGGCTCCCCTGATTCCCTCCAAATCAAACACATTTTATTAAATAATTCCATCTCATATTTGAATTCAAATTAGATCACTTGCCCTAAAAAATTCTCTCCCTATTATAATTAAAACTTTCCTAAATAATTCCCCTTTGATTAAGAACATTCCTAAACAGCTCCCTATTGATTAGGAAACTTCCTAATTCCTTCCCAATCAACTCGATCGGCCCATCAGATACATAGGCAATAAATTTTCTATGTGAGATTATGTCTTTTAATCATCCTTGTTTTCATTACATGTTTTCTATGAGGTTCAACTTAAAATAACAGCCTTGTTTTCATTACATGTTTTCTATGAGGTTCAACTTAAAATAACATAACGAGAAGATAAAGATAGCCACTCATAGCTAGGAAAGCATGAGAAGGGAATCACAAAAAAATCTGATCAAGATCCCATAGTTGGGTAAACCTAACTTCTCATTTACCTTCGTCAACTTTGTTAAAGGAGGTGCATGACCTACCAGACAGGAGAATTCTAATCAAAAGCCATAGGATGCTTCATCCAAGGGCCTTCTAGAATAGAGGCAAAGCATATTGAAGGGCAGAATTCAAAGATCTTGGCTTCAAATATTCCCTGTTGAGAGTGCCGTATGACATGCAACTCATAGGCTCAAATATTGGGAACATCTGGACTTCGACCTTCACCCAATTAAAGTGATTCATGGCACATTTTAGACATGATTACTCAAAGAAAAGGATTTTGACAAGCCTTATTAATATAAGATTTGTTCTTAGTGTAGTTAGATGGGCACATCTAATATGGCACAACTACTTGTAAGTTTTAATCAAACTGGAATTTTTAACCAAATTTGAATTTTTTTAAATTGGTACGTGTTGAGGGTGGATTAGTGAATGGAGATCAATCTTGAGAATGGAACAATCGATTATTACCCAAACTTTTAAAATTAAAAAAAAAACTTTATTTTCATATTTTAGGAGTTGGATGGGTATGGTGGGGATTGGTATTTGAAATTGAAAGTTCTCTCCTATATAAATTTGCTTTGATTGGCCATCATTGAAAAGAAAACAGTTAATGCATAATAGGGCCTCCAGCTAAGATGCTCAAGACATATTGCAAGACTTAAGGAGTGGCAATGATAGCAATTACCCTCTAGTTAGGATGATTTATTCATGTACCTATGTCACGACCTGGCCCGGATGCTCGATTTAACAAGGCGGAAACTAAAGTCGGATGGTAGGATTAAATCATTTCAATTCATAAGCAATACAACATCAAATTTTCTCCATTTAACTGAAGAGCCACTAACAAAAAATTTCTTAAATACTTGACATTTATATAAATCTTAAATTACATGTTTTCAATTGCACGCCGTCTTCTATAGACGAACTCTTCTCTTTCGGCCATTTCTAAAATTTTGGAATCTTACCTAAAAACATTTATTTAATGGAATGAGTTTACAAAGTAAACTCAGTTGGTAACTATTAAAACACTTAACATGAAATAAAAAAATACAATACACATATAACCTTTAATATACATCTTATTCATTTTCCTTCCTTATCTTTAATTCATTCATTTCAGTCATTTATACGTATCAGATCACATTCCTTTATAACATTTATAAAGCTTTAATATTTATTCATTTTCCCATTAATTTGTACAGGAGCACCGTCTAAATGTACCGAAGATACAACCATTTTCATTTCCATTTTCTTTTCCATAATATTTTCCTTTTACGTGCACGGGTACGTTCCTTCCCACGCCAGTACCATACGGGGGTGAACTCCTGCAAGTTTGCATGCATATCCTTTTCCCTTTCTTTTTCATTTATTTATTAATTTTGATTCATTTTTATATATTATTTCTTCGTATGCATACTTTCTTAATACACATGTGTCATATATATTTATACATCCTTTTTCACATATACACACAATTTCATTCATGTCATTTCATTCCTTCATTTTCTATTGTAACAATATCTATATTCATTTATGCATTTAAACATACAGCATTTCACAGCGTTTCACACATAATAATTTCCAAAGAGAAGTAAAATTTTTCAAGCAAAACTATGATATAAAATACTATGTCATGTTCGAAAGAAAAATACAAATTATTAAAATTTTATAACTATAATTACCGACTTTAATCTTTCAAATTTTTTATCCTTGTCACAACCTCAGCTTCAATTCCCTTTCTTGTTGAATCCTACAGCTTGATTTTTTTCTTCTAAAATTACTAAATTAAACAATATAATTTTCAAAAAACAAATATGCTTTAAAATAAATCTAAGAAAATTCATGATGTAGGCAGGGGGGGTCTCCACATCATAAAAATTTCTTGTTGTTTGGGCTTGTTGGCTGTTCTCAGGTTTGGGCCTTGCTGCTTTGGTTTTGGGCTGGTTGGAGCTCGTGTTGATGTGTCTTTGGGCTGCTTGTTTACCTCATTCAATTTTGAGCTTATGGTTAGTTCATTATGAGCTGAAGTTTAGCTCATTTATTTAAGAATGGTGGTAGCTCATTAATGTGGAATTTTGGCCCTTCCCCTTCCCCTTGCTGCCTTCTCGTTTCCCCCTTGCACTCCTCGGTTTTCTCTGGGCTTTTGCTATTCTCGTGACATTCCTGGATGAATTTTGTGCCCTCTTTGCTCTGGTTCCTGTGTGGCTTTTCGGGTTCTTACCTGGTTGGCTTCCCGTGGCTTTGCTGGCTGGCTACCCGTGGTTTTGCCTCCTTGTTTGCTGTACCAAATTGGGGCTGTTGTTTTATGTGTCTTTTGGCCTTCTATTTCCCTATATTTAATAGGTTTAATTGTTGAGTTTAAGGGTTGTTTGGCTGCCCTCTTTTATATATATGTGGTGTTTTGTAATAGAAAAAAAAAAGTGTTATGTGGCTGATTTTTGGAAAAATATAAGAACCTGCGGGTTTCTTTAGGATAGCTTGCGAGCTATGCCTCCTCTCCCTCCCTTCTAGGAAAGCTTGCGAGCTTGTCCTCTCTTCTATCTTTCTTCTCGGGCTTCTAACCTCTTTCTTCTCTACGCAAGTTCCACCCCACCTGTATCTTTCGTCTTGATGAATTGAAAAGCAAGTTTAGGTATTTATTTTTTATGTCATAAGTTTGTAAGAGTTGTCTTTATAAAAGTTATATTTTGTTTAGATGTAATTTGTCTATTTTGGGTATTTTGTGTCATTTTCCATCCTAGTAAGTATATGTTTTTTCTAGCAAAAAAATTAGGGGCCTCCTAATTTTTTTGCTTACATCAATTCATGTGAAAGAAATTTTTTCTTACAACGAGGAAATTTTTCAAATCCCAAAATTTTCTTCTTTCTCCCTCAAAATTTCTTCTCCTCACTTCCGAATGTCTTCCTTATCTTCAAATTAAATGTTTCCACTAATTAGAGAAAGGATTAGGAAACAATTTATAAAAATTTAAAAAATAAACTTTTTTCCTCTTTCCCTCATCGTTCCTGTCCAAATTTATCACTCCTTTAACGGTGGGAATGAAAAGGAGTCGTTAATTCTTATCCCCAAACACGTTGGATTTCTAAAAATGGCGAATTGAAGTCTCAAAAACCTCCTTCGCAAGCGTTCGGTTCCGCCCAGTCGTCTGCCTCTGTCATTTCACGAATGGGGAGTGGTTACCCGGGGTTTTTTTTTTATTAAGGTTCGGCCGGTTTAGGTGAACCGGCCAAACCAAACCGATCTGCCACAACCTATCATTAGAATAGTCATAACCTTATGCACTAGTTAAAGTCAATGCCTTTCTACAAAGGGGCTTTGATTGATGGAAGGAGCATTAATTTTAATATACATAGAAGACAGAGACTATGATGAATCTCTCTCTAACTAAGATAATAATTTCGCTTGGCACATCATCAATAATCAATGCCCTTGGAGCTTCCTCATTAGATTTCAGTTACAGGTGATTTGATTGGTGGCCCTCGAACAAAAGAATTTCATTGATGAGTGCCAAAGAGACTGTGAAGATGCATCTGACAATCATGATTGCTTTGAGAATGACTCCCAAATAAGGACATTTTCTTTACAACCAGATGCAATCACATCAGCAAGAAGACGAGATGAAAGTACCCAATGACCTAAGTGCAACCCAATAGATTGTTCATTATTTGACAAGACTTTGCATTCAGTGTTATCTCCCACTATATGTCATTATGATAGAGCCATTGGTTCAAAAGAATATGGCGTTGGCGAGCAACAAGTATTTGATATTTAATAGGACATGTCTGCCTATAGGTGGACCCTTCTAATAATGATTTTCCATGATTGAAAAAATCCTTGGTGGCTTGTTCATAAGAATATCTACGATTTTTTTTTATATAGAGGCAGGTTTTATTTTTGATGATCCTCTATAATGACCTTTTTTTTATTAGATTTACGTGAGAATTTGATTCTTAATAGGACACAATGGGAAAAAAGAGTTCATGTAGTTGACCCCACATAATGGGATAAAGATGTTTTGTTGTTGTTGCCTCCAATATATTTCTAGTAAATATACCCATCATCCAATTATGATTTTTAATAAACCATATCCATAATCAGGGTGAAGGAATTTCATAATTGGTGATGAGACATGTTAGGTTCAGATGTTCAATCCAATTATAGGCTTCTTAAACAATCAGGAAGTTATCTTCAATTTGCGATGTTAAGGCTCGTAGAATTAGAGAAGCAATGAAACACCAGTTTAACCATTAGGTCTGTTAAGTAATGGCTAACCCCGCAATTGCTTCATTTGATTTGTCGGCGAGGAAGATTATTAATGACAAAACTCCAATCATCTTTATCTCACTTTACTCTAAACTGATGAGCTGGCCATTCTTTAACTTTTCATCTTGATTTACTGAGGCTTTACAAGCCTAGAGTTTTTCTTTGCCTGGTTATTAAAACTTTCTAATCAACTAAATAGATTTACCCATAAGAATTTTGCATTTTGAGCATCCGAGTTTCGTGGATGGTGAACCCTCTAGCCATGATATTTTGATAAGCTTGTTCAGCATTGAAGACTTCATAGCATTCAAAATCTTCCAGAAATTGAAATGAGGGCGATTGATAATGCAGGCCATTTTGGGAACCACTTGAGCTAGGATGTGTAATAATCAGGCCAATGTATAGGACTGTTCAGTATATTGCTTAATTTAACGTGGGGAGATTGGTAAAGCAAAAAATGTTGGAACCCCACTAGTTATGATATTCTAATAATCAAACCAAGCATTCAGGCATGTGATGTTTTTAAATAGATGTCTTTGTGATTGGGAACATGACCTTTGACAGTAACCCATCTCATTATGATATGCATTAACTAAATCATCATCACTTTGAGTGCCTCCATCATTGTTGGACGAACATAGGAGTTGAGCTTGCTTCATACTTTGAAATTCCCAAGATTTTAGATTGGTGTTGGCCTTGCTATCTTAGCGAGCAACATAGAGCCCAAGAGCTTTATATTCCTTGACGAGGATTAGCGTGTTGATAGGAAGAATGTGGCTGTGGATGCATGCTTTAGCTAAACATGGATCTTCGCACATATTTTTCTTACGTAGAAAAATAGAAAGATGAAAAAAAAAACTACATCGAATTTTTATTGTTTGATTCTGTAAAAAGTGTGGACATATAGATATATATATAGGAGAGGAAGGGGAGGCACATAAATGATAATTTAAAGGTTATAAGAGTACCGATCCAATGGTTAAAACCATTAAACTGTGTCCTCAAGAATCCTTACCAAGAATAGTTTACTTGTGTGTCCCATGATCTTTCAACATTTCCCCTCAAACTAAATAGTATAAATCCACCATTCCTAATTTGCTTACAATATTTTTGAATGTGATGTTGTAGAGTCCTTTCATGAGAATGTAAGAAAAATGATATCCTATTGGCACATATGGGATACAAATCAACCCACTTTCTAGTTTCTGTTTTATGAAATACATATCCATCTCCATATGTTGGTAAGATTGTATTGTAATAAATTTATGAGCAATGCTAATGACAAATTTATTGTCAAAGTATATCTTCAGTGACCCTTACCATTTGATGTTTAAATCTTCCAATATAATTTTGATCCATAAAAGCTCGCTAATTCATTGAGCAATGGATCTAAATTTGGATTCAACAAGACCATGAAAGTACGAAACAATAGTTTGTTTTTTGCACCTCCAATTTATTAAGAAACCTGCCTTCTATATAAAATTTTTTTGTCTTGGCCCGATTTAAGATTTCTAATGATTATATAAACAACTTGAAGGTGAGACTATTCAGGTCTATGCATAAATTGAGTGATGAGATTTATCATATATGTAATGTCCGGACATGTGTGAGATACATCAATTTTTCAACTAATCTTTAATATTATCTCATGTATATTTCTTTTCTTTCTTCATCTAAGTTCAATTTTTTTCTTAGTTCAGTTGGGGTTTCACAAGGTTTGTAATTAATTATTTTTATTTCTTTTAATAGATCTATGATATATCTTGATACAATGATATTCATTTTTCTAATTGAGTAAATTATATGGCCAAGAAGTATTTGAGCTCACCCAACACCTTGATCTCAAATTTTTCAACAAACTCTCTCTTAAGAGACTAATTTTCTCCATTTTCATCACCTCTAATAATTATATCGTCAATATACATAATGATAATTGAGACCTTATATCAATGGAGCATTTTATGAAGAAGGTATAATCCCCTTCATTTTATTTATATCCAGCTTCATTCATACTCTCGGAGATTGTTTAAGGACATTTAGATTTGTACAATTTATTCTTTGTAAAAGAACTATCAAATCCAGGTGGTGGATTCATATAGGCTCATTCTTCGACATCGTCATATAAAAAAACATTCTTTACATTATGTTATTACATGAACCATCCACAATTGGCTACACGAGAAATTAGTACGTGTATTGTATTCAATTTCGCAACAGGAGGGAAAGTTTATTAGTAGTCAAATCCATAGGATTGAGTATATCCTTTGGCAACCAATCTCAATTTACATCATTCCAATCTTTCATATGCTTTATATTTAATAGAAAAAATTCATTTGCATCATACAATTTTCTTCCATTTTGATAGTTCAATGATCTCCCAAATGTGATTTTTTTTAGCATTCATTTCTTCTCTCAGGGCATCCTTCCAATCCTTCTTTTCAAGTACCACTTGTGGTATTATAAGGGAAATGGAGCTTATGTTTGTAAAGAAGGTTTTATGTGTAGGAAGAAAGTGTCCGAATTTGTAGGAGTTTGTATTATTGGAATGTCAACGTGAAAGAGTTTTCATCAAATTTATCTTCAAGTTGAGAGTTCAACCATTGAAGATGAGTTAGGTTAAAAAAAATTTGCTTCTCATCAAAGATGACATCTTTTAAATTAAGGAATTTTTTGGTGATTATATCATAATACATATACCCTTTTTTAGTAGAAGAATATTCAATAAAGACACATTCAAGGACTCTAGGATCAAGCTTACACTAGTGTTATTTATGAATGTGGATGTAAGCAATGCACCCAAAGATTTTTGATAGAATTTTTGAGAGAGTTATTTAATACGTAAATAAATATTAGAACGTATTATTTTATTTAAAGTTTATATAGTAAAACTGATGCCGGACTAAATGCCTAACATGGATGAAGTAAGATTATTGCACGATTCTTTGATTAAAGCATTAAAGCACAATTACTAGAATATGAAACAATAAGATAAAACAAGAGAAGGGTGCCGGCGTTTAGGCCAAATCACTAGCTAAGCATTTGAACCCACAAAATAAATTAGAAACTCAATAATAAACATAAGGGTAGGTGTTCACTCAACATCCCTAATCTAACAATGAGATTAGAAAGCATAGAAAATCAACAACTCAAATCCTACGTTTACTAAGCTCAGGCAAAATTAAGCGGAGCGATTCCTTGCGCTTATGTCACCACCTACAAGGTTAGAGAACAAAGAGATAATTGAAAAGGGAAGAAGAGTCAACCCTTATGTGGAGGGAAGTCGTCGCCGAAAGAAACCCTTTGATTTGCCAAGGACGCCTTTGATGATTTGTAGAAGACGGTTGATGTAGCCGTGGAAGGGAAGCGGTGAAACAGGCGGAATGATGGTGGGTGTGAATCGGCCGACGATAGTCCACCGGCCTTTGAATCTTTGATCGTCGATTGTATCTACCAAGGGGATGTGGATCCGCTCGAAGTATTCCTCGACGGTGTTGTCGAAATCAAAGCCGACGTCGAAGAACGGGGAACGGAGGATGTCGATGTTGTCGTCGTCGTCAAGTACCAATCCGTAATCCCATGCGGGCACTTCCATTCATGTCGTTGGAAGAAAGAGAGATTGAGGACGATGTTGATTTGTTGTCCTTGAAGTTTCTTCACAAGGGATGGGAGGTTTCCTTTAAGAATCAAAGAGCGAGAAGGTGGGAGTGGTGGCCGGCCAAGGTATGGCTTTGGGAAGAGGATCTTAGCCTTGATTTGGGAGGAGTTAGGGTTAGGGCAAGAATTCTAAAATCTGAATTTAAATTTTAGAATTAGATGGGGGGGGATTTAGGAATTAAGTATTTGAATTAATTTCCAAGAGGGGAGGGCTTGATGTGGAAAGAGAGGGAGGTAATTGGGAGAGAGAGGGGCGGGTAGAGGGGTTGGGGCCGGCGGCATTAAGGAGAGGGGAGAGGGGATTTGGGAATTGATTTGGGTTTCCTTATTTAAGATATGAGCATTTAAGAAAGACTAATTAAATCCCTCTTAATTTAAAATTCAAAATAAGTTAAATTGGGAAACTTTCTTAAAATAGATTTGATATTTTAGGAAAGATTTTGAAAATCAAATCAAATAGATTTGAATTCCAAATTAATTCCAATTATAGTCAATCTAGTTTAGGGAATTAATCAATAAGGAAAGCCAAGGATCATGGGAGAGAGGGGGGCGGCGGCATGGAGGGGACGGTGGGGTGCTTGGCCATGAGGTGGGGTGTGGGTGGTAGGGAGGCTGGCGGGTAGGTGGGAGGGAGAGGTGGCCGGGTGATGGAGGGAGGGCTTTGGGCCGTGGGGTGGGGGTGGGGAAGGGGGGTGGCCGGCGGTGGGATTGGGAAATGAAGGGGCCGGCGGTGAAGAGAGGGGATGGGGGAAAAGAGAGCACTAGAGAAACCACGAACCCGACTCGTCGCAGTTGGTGGGTGATGCACAATCTCCCCCTCCTAGGGATCTTCTTCCAAAGCTCTCAACGCTCTATCTCACAACACAAGTGCAAGAACTTTTCTTATAATTCATTCATTAATTAAAGCAATACAATAGGGGCCTTTAAATAGCCTCAAACAAAAGACAAAACGAAAAGACAAACATGCCCTCTTGGGCTTACAAGCAAACCACCCTAAAATAAGGGTACAACGGTAAACGAACTAAAGGAAAACAATAACATAATAAAACTCAAAAATATAAAGACTCGATCGTGGCCGTAGATCGACGACCACGTCTCCGGTAGACTTTCCATGTGAAGATGTCCTCATCATTCTCCCGGGGTGGAAGAAAGCTCGACTCCGTCGAGTAAGTATCTCTGGTGCTATCATAAATTTCCAATGCATCAGGGTCCACTCGCTGTAGCTCCTCGCGATCCAACCAAGTATCCTCAGACTCGGGTTTGCCTCTCCACCTGATCAAATACCTACGCCGTCCACCTTCCCTTGTAGAGATGACTTCATCGCTTAGAATCGCGTCCACTTTCTCTGTCATAGGTGATTTAGGGATATCTGGGAGTGGGGGTAGGTTAGGGATCTCACAAGGTGGGTTCACACAAGGCTGCTGTAATAGTGGGTTTGGCGGATTGAAATCCGGACCTTCGTATGCCACTAAATCTTCTATGTTAAAGGAGGGATTGATGTTGAACTCAGCGGGGAGATCTACCACATAAGCATTATCGTTGATTTGCTTGATTATCTTGAATGGTCCAGCACTCTTAGCATGTAATTTCTTAACTGTTCCCTGCGGGAACCGTTCCGGACGAATCCGCACCATCACGAAGTCACCAACATCAAAAGTTTTAAATTTTCGTTTCAGATCAGCCTGTAATTTGTAATCATTATTGCTCTTTTCAATTTGTCGTGCAATTTCTTTATGAAGTTCATGCATATGTGATGCAAATGATGATGCAGACTCAGAGATCCTATACCTAGGGCACATGGGTATGAGATCTAACGGCTGCCTAGGTTTGAACCCATAAACAATTTCAGAAGGACTCAGGCCAGTGGTTCGGTTCACCGAATTATTATATGCAAACTCAGCAGTGGGTAAAACAGAATCCCAATCCTTAATATGCTCACCCACCAGAGACCGTAATAGATTCCCTAAGCTCCTATTAACTACCTCGGTCTGACCATCAGTCTGTGGATGAAAGGCAGTAGAAAATTGCAATTTAGTGTCTAATTTCATCCAAAGGGTTTTCCAAAAATAGCTAGTGAATTTCACATCTCTATCTGATACGATGGTTTTAGGGAGACCATGTAGACGGACGACCTCCTTGAAATAAAGCTTGGCAATATGAGAGGCGTCGGATGTCTTGGAGCAAGGTATGAAATGAGCCATTTTAGAAAATCTATCAACTATGACACAAATGGCATCATTTTTACGAAGAGTCTTAGGCAGGCCTAAAATGAAATCCATGCTGACATCCTGCCAAGGACAACTAGGGACAGGCAGCGGAGTGTAAAGCCCAGTGTTCTACTTTCGCTGTTTGGCTAACTGACAGGTGTGACATCGACTGACCATCCGACCGACATCTCTCTTCAAACTGGGCCAAAAGAAACGGTACTCCACGGCTTCTATCGTTTTGTCCCGTCCGAAGTGCCCCGCGAGGCCTCCGGCGTGGAGTTCCCAGACAAGGAATTCCCTAAGGGAGGTGCTAGGAATGCAAAGCTTTTGAGCTTTGAAAAGGTAACCATCCTCCAGAAGGAAGTCATCCACAAGGAGCGTGCTGCCTGTGGATAAGAGAGAGTAGGTCTCTTTGAAGTCGGGGCAGTCCAAATAATCCCTCTTTATTTGCTCGAAACCCACAACTTCAGTTTTCATTTCAGTGGCAGTCATCATACGACGACTGAGGGCATCAGCAGCTTTATTCTCAACTCCCGCCTTATGCCTAAGGGTATACGTATACTCCTGAAGGAACTCTACCCAACGACCGTGGCGCGCATTCAGTTTCTTTTGGGAGTTGATATAACGCAGAGCCTCGTGATCCGAGAAGATGACAAACTCTTGCGGGAGCAAGTAGTGTCGCCAATAGCGGAGGGATTGGATCACCGCATAGAATTCTTTGTCGTAAGTAGAATATTGCTGCCTAATGTCATTCAGCTTCTCGCTGAAGTAGGCTACTGGGTGACCCTCCTGGGATAGGACTCCTCCAATTCCAACTCCCGAAGAATCGCATGTCACTTCGAAGACTTTGGAGAAATCAGGGAGTCTCATCACTGGGGCTTCCACCATTTTCTTCTTAATCTCATCGAAAGCTCGGGTGGCGGCCGGGGTCCAGTGAAAATCACCCTTCTTAAGACAGTCAGTGATGGGAGAAACGATAGTGCTGAAATTTCGGATAAATCTTCTATAAAAGGTGGCCAACCCGTGGAAGCTGCGGACTTCCCGGATGTTCTGAGGAAGAGGCCATTCAATGATGGCTCTCACTTTCTCGGGGTCAGCAGAAACCCCTTGAGCTGACACGATAAATCCTCAAAAGATGACTCGATCGACAAGGAACGTACACTTCTTAGGATTCGCGTACAATTGTTCTTTCCTTAAGACCGAACAGACTTGCCTTAGGTGGTCCAGGTGTTGTTCAATAGAATGGCTATAGATAAGAATATCGTCGAAGTAGACAACGACAAACTTACCCATAAAAGGGCGTAACACCTGGGTCATGATTCTCATAAAGGTGCTCGGGGCATTACTCAACCCGAAAGGCATGACCAACCACTCGTATAGACCATCCTTGGTTTTGAAAGCAGTCTTCCACTCATCACCGGGTCGGATCCGGATCTGGTGGTATCCACTCTTGAGATCGATCTTGGAGAAGAGAGTGGCACCCATCATCATATCTAGCATATCATCTAATCTGGGAATAGGGAAACGATATTTGACGGTTATTTTATTGATAGCGCGGCTATCAACACACATTCTCCAAGTTCCTCCCTTCTTAGGAGTGAGAAGGGCGGGCACCGCGCAGGGGCTAAGACTCTCCTTAATGAAACCTCGCTGAAGTAGTTCATCGACCTGCTTCTTAAGCTCGGCATGCTCCGTGGGGTTCATGCGATAATGTGGCAGGTTAGGGAGGGCGGCTCCAGGGACTAAGTCTATTACGTGCTGAATGTCTCTAAGGGGAGGTAATTGATCCGGGAGATCTTCAGGGAAGACATCAGCAAACTGCCCTAAAATAGGTTGGACTTCCTGAGGCATAGGGTCATCAGATTCGGTGGGAATCTCACGACCCACTAATGCGTACAGAGGTGCGCCTCGGGTAATCTCAGAGTCTAGAACTTTAGCGGTGACTAGGTTTAATCCTTTCTTGGACTTGAGAGGGTGGGGTTTGGGTTCTTCCTTGACCCTGGGCTGCGATGGTACCAGCTTAATCATTTTACCTGCATGTTCAAACACGCAGGTGTTTGAACGCCCATAGATGTGGACATCATTATCAAAAATCCATGGTCGCCCTAACAGAATCTGTCCCACATCCATAATTAGAACATCGCACCACACATTCTCCTTATAAGTGGCAAAGGAGATAGGTACGAGACTTCGTTCTTTCACCTCCAAGGCAGTGGAGTTGACCCAAGCTACCTTATACGGATTGGGGTGAGGAACAGAAGAAAGACTTAATTTGGACACCATGCTGGAGGAGACAACATTTATGCAACTGCCACTATCTACGATGACTTTACAATTTTTATCTTTGATTTTGGTGTAGGTATGAAAGATAGAAGTCCTACGCCAGTCATCGGATGTAATGGGGTATGATAGTGCACATCTCACCACGCAGATGGGATGTGTCCAACTTCTGAAGGCAGTGAAGGGCGGCGGTGTCATTGTCCTCTTCGAAGAAGTCACCTTCTTCCTCTACTTGATGGACCTGCTCAACCTCGGGCTCAAAATCCTCCTCAGTAATTTCCTCAATGATAGAGACTTTGTAGGGACTGGAGCACTGAGAAGCGATATGCCCATACCCCTGACATCGAAAGCACTTGGTCCCGGGACTGGACCGAGGAGTATCTGGAGTGGGAGGTTTGTTTCTAAAATCAGGTCGGGGGTTTGGGTGACCCGTAGGTGGTCGGGTCACATTCCCAGGAGTGGGTCGTGCAGTGGTAGAGTGAGGAGTGGCACTACCGGAAGGCCTGTCGGAGGGTCTAGAGTCATGTGAACGGCTCGGGTGCTGGGAACGGGTCTCCTCTAAATCTAACACTAAACTGTAGGCGTTTTCCAGGGTAGTGACGTTCCGGGCAAATAACTCGTTACGAAGATCCTCTCGCAACCCAGTGCGAAACATAGACAAAATCTGCGCGGGGGTGGTAGAGGTCTCCCATTTGCATCGAATTAAGTAATCATCGAAGGAGGCGATGTACTCTTTGACTGGTTTATTTCCCTGGGTTAGCCTATTCCATCTATCCAATAACCTAGGGAAGTACGAGGGAGGCAAGTACTTCTGCTTAAGTTCACGTTTCATAAATGGCCAATCATTGATGGGGTAATCGTTCCTAGCCTCTCTAAGACTCTCTAAGTTTGACCAGAATTGGCTTGCCCTACCCGTGAGTTTCATTTCCGCAAAACTAACCTTCCTAGCTTCGGAAATATTATACCACTTGAAGAAACTGTCCATGCCTTTGACCCAGTCCAGGAAGAGCTGGGGATCGAGGGTGCCATCAAAGGTAGGAGCATCAACTATAATATTTTTCATAAGTGGTATATCAGGATCATGACGGGGATCATGTCCATAGTGTGGAGTGCGATGATTGGCACGATGTTGGCGCTCATCAGGGTAGGTGTCATCCCCATACATAGACGGTGGTCTGGAAGGGGTGTAGGGAATAGGGTGCTCCCGTGTACGCTCAAGTGTATCAAATCGTTCAGTGGTGTTCCTACGAAGTTCGGCTAGGTCGGCTTGATTTTCTTTGAGCTGCTGGCTAATGTTATTCATTTGACCTACCAACAAGTCCAAAGTCCTTCCAAGTTGTTCCGGGTCCATGCCTAGACACTAGGGGGCACTTAGGGTGAGTTGGGGTAAAAGGGCAGCACTTATTAGTGAAGAAAAACTTCCTCAAAAGTCACTAGATTGTGCAGAAATTACTTGGACAGCAAACTACTAAGGGGGAAATAAGCAACCTAGACAACTAGTGAGGTAGCTAGGTTAATGACAGCACTTGACCACTTGAGAAACAAGCTTAACAACCACTAAATGCATGCAGGAATGCAGTGGACAGCAATCAAAAATGTAAATAAATTATTTTAAATGACCATATGCATGCAACAATATTTAAAACTAGTTAAAACAACTCCTAGGAAGATGTCTAGCATGCAAAACTAGAGCAAACCATGCTCTGATACCAAATGATGCCGGACTAAATGCCTAACATGGATGAAGTAAGATTATTGCACGATTCTTTGATTAAAGCATTAAAGCACAATTACTAGAACATGAAACAATAAGATAAAACAAGAGAAGGGTGCCGTCGTTTAGGCCAAATCACTAGCTAAGCATTTGAACCCACAAGATAAATTAGAAACTCAATAATAAACATAAGGGTAGGTGTTCACTCAACATCCCTAATCTAACAATGAGATTAGAAAGCATAGAAAATCAACAACTCAAATCCTACGTTTACTAAGCTTAGGCAAAATTAAGCGGAGCGATTCCTTGCGCTTATGTCACCACCTACAAGGTTAGAGAACAAAGAGATAATTGAAAAGGGAAGAAGAGTCAACCCTTATGTGGAGGGAAGTCGTCGCCGAAAGAAACCCTTTGATTTGCCAAGGACGCCTTTGATGATTTGTAGAAGACGGTTGATGTAGCCGTGGAAGGGAAGCAGTGAAACAGCCGGAAGGATGGCGGGTGTGAATCGGCCGACGATAGTCCACCGGCCTTTGAATCTTTGATCGTCGATTGTATCTACCAAGGGGATGTGGATCCGCTCGAAGTATTCCTCGACGGTGTTGTCGAAATCAAAGCCGACGTCGAAGAACGGGGAACGGAGGATGTCGATGTTGTCGTCGTCGTCAAGTACCAATCCGTAATCCCATGCGGGCACTTCCATTCATGTCGTTGGAAGAAAGAGAGATTGAGGACGATGTTGATTTGTTGTCCTTGAAGTTTCTTCACAAGGGATGGGAGGTTTCCTTTGAGAATCAAAGAGCGAGAAGGTGGGAGTGGTGGCCGGTCAAGGTATGGCTTTGGGAAGAGGATCTTAGCCTTGATTTGGGAGGAGTTAGGGTTAGGGCAAGAATTCTAAAATCTGAATTTAAATTTTAGAATTAGATGGGGGGGGGGGATTTAGGAATTAAGTATTTGAATTAATTTCCAAGAGGGGAGGGCTTGATGTGGAAAGAGAGGGAGGTAATTGGGAGAGAGAGGGGCGGGTAGAGGGGTTGGGGCCGGCGGCATTAAGGAGAGGGGAGAGGGGATTTGGGAATTGATTTGGGTTTCCTTATTTAAGATATGAGCATTTAAGAAAGACTAATTAAATCCCTCTTAATTTAAAATTCAAAATAAGTTAAATTGGGAAACTTTCTTAAAATAGATTTGATATTTTAGGAAAGATTTTGAAAATCAAATCAAATAGATTTGAATTCCAAATTAATTCCAATTATAGTCAATCTAGTTTAGGGAATTAATCAATAAGGAAAGCCAAGGATCATGGGAGAGAGGGGGGCGGCGGCATGGAGGGGACGGTGGGGTGCTTGGCCGTGAGGTGGGGTGTGGGTGGTAGGGAGGCTGGCGGGTAGGTGGGAGGGAGAGGTGGCCGGGTGATGGAGGGAGGGCTTTGGGCCGTGGGGTGGGGGTGGGGAAGGGGGGGTGGCCGGCGGTGGGATTGGGAAATGAAGGGGCCGGCGGTGAAGAGAGGGGATGGGGGAAAAGAGAGCACTAGAGAAACCACGAACCCGACTCGTCGCGGTTGGTGGGTGATGCACAATCTCCCCCTCCTAGGGATCTTCTTCCAAAGCTCTCAACGCTCTATCTCACAACACAAGTGCAAGAACTTTTCTTATAATTCATTCATTAATTAAAGCAATACAATAGGGGCCTTTAAATAGCCTCAAACAAAAGACAAAACGAAAAGACAAACATGCCCTCTTGGGCTTACAAGCAAACCACCCTAAAATAAGGGTACAACGGTAAACGAACTAAAGGAAAACAATAACATAATAAAACTCAAAAATATAAAGACTCGATCGTGGCCGTAGATCGACGACCACGTCTCCGGTAGACTTTTCATGTGGAGATGTCCTCATCAAAAACTGATGAATATTGTGCATGCTTCTAAATAATTAATCATGATCTATTATGTGAAAATTGGAGTACAGTACATGTGTGTGATAGTCTAGACAAATTCATTTTCTACTAACTCGGTTCTAATAAGCATAATTCAAGATAAGTATTGGTGAAATACATATCTAATTGGACTATTCGTCTCTATTACACCTTCGGTTGACTAAGGGGATCACAACGAGGTGTGACATTTAAGATCCATTTAGAAATAAGTGAAATGCTTAGTTGTCATCTGACAAGTCTAAGTTAAAAAACAAAGATACTCATAGTTCAAGAAGAAAATAGAGGTGATTAATTCCCCTTTCAATAAAACAACGAGCACACACACAAATCCTCACGTAAATATGCACAAGCACGCAAAAGCCAACAAACAAGGTTCAGGCTCATAATTGAATAAAAACTATAACTTATAGAAATTTATTGAAACATCTCTTAAACTTTAGAAAGCTTACCTCTAAATTTCGAGCAGCAAGCTTCTCATCCAAAGCTGCAAGTTGTCCATTGACTGCAGCTACAGCAGCCACACGAGCCCTTTTCCCCTGGATGAGAGATGAAACTTGACCAGCTAGTAAAGAGAACTGAGATTTCTGTCGTTCAAGTTGCTTCTGCATTTCTAGAGCATCTTCTTTGTAAGCTGATTTTGCCTCCCTAACAAAATAGGCCAATGTTCAAAAAACCTAAATTGTTCACAAAAAAAAGGTAAAGTGACCATATTAAAAAGACATCTCTCTAATAGAATAAGCATAGCCGAAATACAGGCCAAAAAAAAACTCTTAAGTAAATAGACAAGAAAGACCAAATAAAGATTAGAAAAAGCAAGAGAATCAATGCGGAGTTCAAAGTCTATGGTCTTCATTAGAAATGCAAAACCTTTGCGGTGCATCGGTATTTTGCATTTTGATTGTGAATAGATGAGTGAGTTAGAGATTCTCTTCACATAGATTTTTAGGCATGCCTACAATGCGTAAAATTATTTTGGCTCCTTATTTCTATTTCAGTGCTTCCTAAGAGTTGGACTTATGATCACATTGAGCTCGTAAAATTTCCAAGAGGGTTAATTGAAATTGCAAAACTCATTACAAACCACTAAACTCAACGAACTCAAAAGATTTTTGTCTTTTGCATCTTTTCCTGATCTTGCAACTTGAATCTAGAATAAGCAGCGGTTTTTTAAGGTATGAGAGGCAGTCTATGGCATGAATACAAATTTCTTATTAGGGAGTGATAGGTATTCATCAATTTTGGGATTGTAACGCTTGATCAAATGTGAGACTTGAAACTCCTCTATAAGAGATAATCTCCTTGTTCTAACTTGAAACTAACGAGTATGTTTTTCTTATTATTTCTTCTCTATACTTCTTTCTTTATTTTGTGATTGGTATAAAAGTTATTGGTATCTTATTAAACAACGAAATCTCAACCGATTGCATGGCTTTCATGATCTCTATTTCTCCTAAATTTCTAACTGTAAATCAAGATTTTTTCATTAAACTTCGGTAATATCAATTCTCTATTACCCATTGTTACTGCTAATTAATTGTTGCGTTGGATACCTTGCTTCATAGCACAAATTGCACATTAACATTTCATCTCACCAAATTAATTTAGCATTGTTGACGAACATTTTCGCATCGGCGACTAGGCTCGATCATGCTTAATCAACTCAATTAAATGTCGTCGAGGCGAAATAGGACCCTAATTCGGTGAAATTAAATGTTAATTTCAACAAATTAAATTAAATTAAAATTAATTCGAACCCAATCAAGCCCCGGCGAGCCCAATTCGACGCGATTCGGCGCCGATTCGAGATCAATTTCGCAAAATTAACTCGATTGGAGCCAATCGGACCCAAATCAACCCAAACCGGTTCGGGTCGAGCCCAAATCGGACTCAAATTCAGCCCCGATTGATTGATTTTCGGCTGAATTTGCTTCCCAAATCAGAAATCAAAATCTAGAACTGAGATTTAATCTCAAATCTCACCCAATTTTATGTCAAATCCTGCAGCAAATCCACTCAAGTGGATATTCCTCTCGTTTCACGTATTAAGGAGGCCCGATTGGATACATTGAGCGGTGGCCTGGCTCTGTTCGCGTGTCTCCAAGAGGACGAGAGGGAGAGGGTAGCCACATTCGGCTCCCCCGTTGGTTTTCGTTCGGTCCGTCCCGAGAGAGAGCGAGCGAGAGAAGAGAGCGAGAGCAGGAGAGGGTGAGGCGGAGCCTTCCACTTGCGTCGCCAGCCTCCCAGGCGGAACCAGCCCCCCCCCCCCCCCCCCCCCCCCCCATTCGAGCTCCTTGTGCGGAAACCAGGCCCGACTCCGCCTGGACCTTTGGCCGAACCATCCAGCAGCTCCGTCTCTCTCATCCGCCGGATTTTTCGAAGTCTCAAGCTCTAGAACTGCTGTAGTTCTTTTCTACTGCCTTTAGGAAGAGGTGGGAGGCTTCTTCTTCCTTCCTTTCTCAATTCCGGCGAGTTCGTGGTGGTTGGAGGCTGATGGAAGTTTCCAAACAGCAAGGGAAGTCTTCCAAACTTCCCAAACAGCAGTTTGGAGGCTTGAGAGTGCCTTGGACGGCAGTTTCCCTCTTCCGGAACGTCTTGGACAGCAACGGCGACTTCCGGAGCGGCTTGGACAGCAATCTTGAAGCTTGGATAGCAGCTTGGACGGTCCTAGGAGCTTGGAGAGCACACTTTCTCGCCTTTAGCTAGGCGAGTGCATTGTGGTTTGCGCCGTGACAACCCGGCGAGGTAAAACCTAAAACTTAGTGAAACCTAGGGTCCCCCAAGGCCAATGGTTGTGTGGTTGACGTTCCCGAGCCTTAGGTCCATAGAAAATTTCATTTTTGTGCTCTCCCGAAACCCTTTGTTGGATGTCCACTCCGCAAGACAATGAAAATTTGTTGGTTTTCATTTGTTGATCCTCATGTGAGGATCCGAAGAGGATTTTAATACGTATGGGGGTGTTGGATTGGTATCCAACACCTCTCAAATGCATGATTTTGCATTCATAACGCATGCCTAGCCATCACCTACAAATGGGCCATAGGGTTTGATGAGCTCTTCATATCCCAAAATGAATGTCGAAACGTAGGATTCATTGCATTGTAAGTTGTGCTCTCTTTCCTCATATCATGTGTCATGACAAAATTGATGCACCAAATTTAGGAGAGTTTGCATGCATTGAAATTAATTACCTCTAGAGTTTTATTTAGTGTATGCTTCGAATTTAATTGATTTAGGCTCCTAGCTATGGTGAGACATAGGCCTTCAAAAGTCTATGTAGCAAATCTCACAATATGAATGATCAATTAAATTTATGTTTTGCATCACATGAAACTTGGAGTGTGGAGTGACGATCTTGAATTGATTGTTTGTTGAAGCAATTTAAGTATGTGAGGATTTTCATAAACTTGAATCTCACCCAAATTGCATGCACCCTTCTTTCAAGTACAAGTCATGGCAAAAGTCATATATGAGTTGCAAGAAGTGTGCATATGTTGAAGTTTGTGAACTCTAGTGAGATTTTGTGAGTGCTTGAATATGAATTTAATCAACTATTGGAAATATCAAATCATTGTGAGATCTCCCATAGACTTTCCAAAGCCTATGTTCTAGGTCCCACAAAATATATTGTTGATTAAGTTTATGTACAACATTGTGCAAAACCAAATGCTTGATTGCTCTCAAATTATCAAAACTTCTTAATTTGGAGAATCATCTACACATGCGTACTCTTAGGTTTCTCCTAGATCTTATCAAAATTGATATTTAGAATATTCCTAGAAGTTTCCAAATCCTCTAAATCATATCAAAATTGATTTAGGAAAATTCTCCTAGGCATTAGGAAATTGATATTTCTTTCTCCAAACAAATTCTAAACATTCATACAAACAATAGGAAAACCTTTTTCATGCATAATACTTTGGGCATTCTCAAGGTTCTAAGTGTTCTATGCATGAATCATTTGAACTTGGAGCCAAATCCCAAGTTCTCCCACCTTGTTTGTTGAAACACAAGAGCAACAAACCATCTCCCAAGTCTCCTAATCATGCCAAAGTGATTTGGGGATCTTTTCCAATACATTGGAAGCCTTCTAGTAGAGCCTCCTCTTCCTCATGCATGATAGTTTGGAGCATCTTAAAGCTCCAAATGTTTCATTGCATAAACCCTATAACCTTAGAATGAAAACCCTAGGTTCATTTTATTTTGCTTGTTGACATAAAATCAACGAACAATCACCTCCTTCATGCATGATTATTTGGAATTTCCCAAGACTCCAGAATGTATCATTGCATAAGTCATTTGAGCTTGAGGCCAAATCTCAAGCTCTTATATCTTGTTTGTTGGAGCACCAAACCAACAAATATTTCCCTCATATATAATATTTAAAGCTTCCTCAAGGCTTTAAATGTCTTATATGAGAATCATTGGAGCTTGGAACCAAACTCTAAGTCATCCACCTCTCTTGTTGAGACAAAATCAACAAAACATACACTTTCCTTTCATGCATGATGCTTGGAGTTTTCTCAAAACTTTAAGTGTTAGATTGTATGAATCCTAGCATACATTAGAAGCTTTCTAGTGTATCTCCTTCCCTTTCATATATGATTACTTGTAGCCTCCAAAGGCTCCAACCAATATCATTACATGGGTGTTGGACCTTAGATATAAATTCTAAGTCATCCACTCCTTGTTTCATACATAACCTTTGAAGCTTCTTCAAGGCCTCAAATACTTCATCGCATGACTCCTGACCTATCTTAGGAGCTATCACCCATCTTCATGTGTTGTATTATGGATTTCTCTAAGTCCTAAATGCATCAGGTTGTGAGTCTTTGAACTTAGAAGCAAAGTCTAAGTTTATCCTATCTCATTTGTTGGAGCAAGAAGCCAACATATGATTTTCCCCCTCATTTGCCTAGACTCAAATTAGGCAAATGCACGCTTCTCTTCGGACACCAAATGTCTAAAGAATTTTCTCCAAAGCTACAACCTCCAAGTTGTACTTTCCTTCCTCCTTCATTTGTTGAGACACAAAGTCAACAAGTGGATATCCCTCTTCTTTGCATGATAGCTTGAAGTCCTCCAAAATTTCAAGCATATCACTGCATGAATCTTGTGAGCTTGGAGTCAAATTTCAAGCTCTCATACTTTGTTTGTTGATGCACAAAATCAACAAATACACACCTATCACCTTTCCCTTCATGTATAATAACTTGAAGTTTCTCCAAAACTTCTAGTTATCATTACATGAGGTTATTGAACTTAGAACCAAACTCTAAGTTCTTTCTTTCAATTTGTTTGAACCTAAGGTTAACAATTGAACGTTCCGTTTAGACTTAGGACATAAATCCTAGTCTTCCTTCTCCATTTTACTTAACCTAGTTTAGGTGAATGATTCTCTTTCTTTGGATACCAAATATTCAAAGAATACTCATTAAATTTTGTAACTCTTAAGTCACATGCTCCTCCCCTCTTCCTACAACTCAAGAGTTGTAGGGAGTTCCTATCATTTACTTAATCCAAGTTAAGTAAATCAAGCATATATCATAATCCACTCACTTGTTGAACCAAAATCAACAAGTAATTTCGTTCCAAGCACATGAACCAAAGTCATGTTTCCAACCTATCCTTCCAACCCAGGTTGGAAGGGTAAGACCCTTTCTTTGAATACCAAAATGTCCAAAGAGCATCCAAGAATTTGCAGCTTCCAAGTTGTATCTTCCTCTCTTTCATCCCTCCAACCCAATTGGAGGAATGAACATTCTCCCTTTAAACAACCAAATGTTCAAGGATTTCTATGGGTTGCAACTTCTAAGTTGTATCTCCTTCATCATCTTCTATAAACCGAAATTATGGGAGAACATTCAAATCCTCCTTACACTCTCCTAAACTAAATTTAGGAGAATGTCCCTCCCTTCTCTTTGAATACCCCAAATGTTCAAGGAGGTTTTAAAGGTTTGCAACCCAAAGTTGAGTCTCCTTTCCTCTCTCTACAACTTAAAAATTGTAGAAATTCCGCTCATCCCACTAACCCAAGTTAAACGGGTGAATATTCCCCTCTTTGAACACAAACATGTTCAAAGAAATCTTTCCACTTTGCAACTTCCAAGTTGTATTTCCTCATTTCCTCTCTACAAACCAAAATTGTAGAGGAATTCTCTCTTTTCTACAACTCAAAAGTTGTATGAAACTCTCTTTTATTCAACCCATGTTGAGTGATTCAATCCTGTTCCAAATCACCTATTTGTTGAATCAAAATCAACTAGTAGTTCAATCCAAATCGTTTATTTGTTGAACCAAACTTCAACAAATAATTCTATATCAAGCAAGGAGTTAAGATCCTAGCTTTCTTTCATCCTCCTAATCCAAATTAGGTGGGTGAGTTCCTCTCTTTGGAGACTCAAAAGTCCGAGGAACCCTTGATGTGTAGCCCAAATCTACACATCATTTTCACATGCTTGCTTTATCTAAATTTAGCAAAACTAAACATTCATCATTGAATATAAAGTCTTATGATAATTCCTTTTGATTTGTAGTCCTAAAGCTGCAAATCTTCGTCACCTATTGAACCAAAATTAATAAGTGACTCATCTCTGTTTGTTTAATCTAAATTAAGCAAATGGAACTCCGCTCCTTGAACATAAAAAATTCAAGGAGACACTCTTTTGATTTATAGTTTCAAAGCTACTAATCTCCCTTCACTTCTATAGGCTCCCAAAAGCCTAAGAAGATTTCCTATCCTAGCCCAAAAGCTATAGGTTTCCTCTCCATTCTCCTCAGACCCTAAAGTTGTAGGAGATTTCCCCTCTCTTTAGCTCCAAAGCTAAAGGGAGTTCTCCAACACTTAGCCCAAAAGCTAAATGTTGAATCCCTACATTCTCCTCCTAGCTCCAAAAGCTAGGGAGAATCTTCCAACACTTTGCTCAAAAGCTAGTGTTGGACACCTTTTCTTCCCCTTCTTTAGCCTCAAAGGTAAAAGAAGCATCTTCATTCTCCCTCTAGCTTCAAAGGCTAGGGAGGATCTTCCAACACTTGGCTCAAAAGCTAGTGTTGGACACTTTTTCTTCCCCTTCTTTAGCCTCAAAGCTAAAAGAAGCATCTTCATTCTCCCTCTAGCTCCAAAGGCTAGGGAGGACTCTCCAACATCTGGCCCAAAGCTATATGTTGGACACCCTTCCCTTAGAATCAAACTCTAAGTGGAATACCCCTAGTGTGACATACCACAGAAGCCCTTCACACACTTAGGTGCACAGCCCCTTAGGCATACTAGGACTAGGATTTTTCTTTGTGTGCGCATGTGGTTGATTGTTGTGGTGTGATTGCCCGTTGAATTGTCTGTGATGTGGGCACTTGCCCTTAAGTGGTTAGCATAGGAATATATATATGTTTTCTTGTGCAGGTGGCCGTGTCCAAGAGGCGGTAAAATAAAAATAAATCATGATTATCTTAACGTTGTTTACTTACAGGAGCTGCTTAAAACCCCCCAAGAGGCATGGCCAATAGGGCAGAAGCAGGTGCTTGACACTCTAAGTGCTAGGCAAATTTTAGATGTGATGTGATATATTATATGAACTGCCTTCTCACTCTGTCTTGCAGGTTTGAGTCTTTTTCTTTTCAAAGTGTATTTGATAGAATTAGGATATAAAACTTGTGGGGTTTGGATCAAAAGAAGGAGAGGTGGATCAAATAGGATGTACTTCTTGGAGGTGATGCCCAAAGATCCATCTAGAAGATGAAGCTTGAAGACCCCACAAGTAGAGTCTGTAAAAATTAACTGGGTTGTATAATGGCAGGCAACTCAGCTGCCAAAACTGTTTGTAATAACTGGGACTCTTCTTACATTTTCTGCACTTGATTTATATAAATGCATGTGTTGTTTATTTACTGTGTGCGCACTAGAACAGCATGCTTTTTTTCCTAGGTTTCTTCTACTGTTTGTTTGGGAGTGGCCTGAACTCTGATACGGTAGGCTCTTAAGACAAAATTAAGATTTCTACCTATTAAGAAATTGAAATAATTTAAAAAAAAAATTTATTTAGGCTCCACACTTTTTCTAACAAAAAAACTTGCATGGCTCTCTTTCAAAGAGCCAAGTTTTCAAAATTTAAACTGATCATGCATAGCCCAAAAGAGTCACATGTAGAAGCCCTCACTTAAAGATTAGATAACAAAAAAAAATCTACATTTATGAGTCAACATTCTGCATACCTAGGCATCTTGGCCTCAAAGCCAAGTTGTAAGCCCTATTTCCTAAATAATAATTGTCCACTACTCTTCATATGCATTGAGACCAGAAAGCATGATTTTAAAAGCGATTAGGAGGAGTCTAGCTGGTAATCCTTTCCAGGCAGGACAAGAAATCCAGAGGTCGGGCTGGTTGTGCCTCTCGTGAGGTATAATTTGTAAGTCCTTTTGCATTCGTTAAATTTAGGTTCGCTAGATTTAGGTTGGGCTGGTTGTGCCTCTCGGTAGTCCTCAACATAGCTTTAGGGTCTGAGGCAGTAGTCGATTCCAATCACTATATAAGCCCTCAACTTTCGGGCAATTCCTCCGACAAGTGTTGTTGGAATATAAGCTCCAACCTTCTAATGAAAAATATCAACTTGAACAAAAATTAGACTTCTAAAATGTAAAGCCCAATTTAGGATAGTCTGAGTACCTCTAAGTTTTCCTCAGAATCAAGTACTCCTACATTCCTTCCCTTTGGCACTCATTCCAAAAAATTTAATTTCAAGTTGATCACTTCCTCCTTGAAACTCCTAAAGGATCAAAAATCCTTTAAATAAGACTTTCATGGATTTTCAAAAAAAATTTAAACTTTAGCCAATATCTAAATGACTTTAAAAAGAAAAAGAAAAGAGAAAACCACTAGTTTAATCAAAAGTTTTCTCAAGCCCCAAAACTTGAGATGTAATTATGAGCTGTACCCCAGGATAAACAAACCCCGTTCAACCAAACATTGAACGGGGGAATCTCTGTTGAATTGCAAATTTTGTTATTGAGTCCATAAGGAAACGATATTTTTACCCTTTGGGGTAATATGTCATCATTCTTATGCCGTACTCAATTATACAAAAATGCAATCCGTTAGAGGACAACAAAAAATTCTCCGACAAGCATCAAATCAAGATCTGCACTTAGACATAGAACTTAGAACGTCCTGCATCAAAAACAGCCGCAGCAACATTTACAACAAAAAAGTGATGCTTCAAAAAAGCTTTTTTGGGTAACTTCCCATAAATGGATAGATAACATCTTAATATTTTCAGCGGAAGTTCTTTTAGCATGGTCAAATGTGTTTTTTAGAAGAATCAAGTAACTCTTAATAGAAATCAGCTATGCAAAATACTTTGCTTTCAAAGTTGCCATTTTCTAATCAAACTTATAAGAACTGCTCTTGAGATCTGAATTCAGCTATGAAAGCTCCTAAGCCATAAGCCAATGCCTTCAGGCATATGATCCGGGTTCAACATCCCATATCTCTTCAATCGCCTGAAACTAGTACTAATGCATTGATCATGACATTTTGACTAATTTTTCCCAAAGCAGCTCATAATGAAAGGAAGCCATGAATTTTCAAAAATATATAAAAAAATCTGCCAAAATAGTTTATGAATGCTAAAGTCACAAAAACACTATAAGGTTCTTTTAGTTTAGTGTAAAGCCCCAGTTGCACGGATATTTCCTATAGTAATTCAAATGAGAGACCATCTAGAAATGTTTTATAGGCCTAAAGAGAGTCCATTTACATCCTAGAGTACAATTCTTGCCAACAATATTTCTGGACATCAGGCCATAAAAGTAAGACAACAAAAGAAAGAACATCACCTAATTTCTGTTAGTCTTTCTTCATTTCCGAACAAGGCTTCCTGATTGTCTTTCCTGCTTGAAAAGGCAGAAATGCTATCATAGGCAGAATCTAAATCCTCTCCCTGCAAAGATTTTGCAAAAATAAAAATAAGGATGAAAAACAAAAGGATGTCTAGCAAAATACACAAGAAAATGATATTTTCATTGACATGAGACAAACATCTCATGAAGAATTAGATTTATGTAAAAACTGACACGTATCATAAATCTTAACAAGAATGTTCAACATGAGACGTGCACTATTTATAATCCATCCTGGTGGCTTGGTGCAAAGGTAAACATGTTTGGTACAGGTATTTGCAACGATATATCCTAATCCTATAAGCTCGTCATGAATGCACTGGAATTTTTTTCATTTTGACATAAGATGTTAACAATTAAAAGCTGCAAATGTTTTATCATTGTTATAAACAATGTCTAGTCATTATTGTCTCATCCGTGTGACTTCTTCACCATTCATTCTTGTTAATAACTCTCAGTGGCATAACCATTTGTACTTCATCCTTCTTTTTATTAAAAAAGGTATCATAACAGCCTAATCTATAAATTCCTAAATACTGCTCTCTCTACAGTTCATCGTACAATAACAAGAATCATGCGAGAAAGCAAGCACCAGCCACTTCATAAAATTTATTTACCCTGTTCATTCATGATATAAGCATATCAAAAAGAACACCAATTTGCTCATATCCAGTCTAAAACCAATCAAGCTCTACTAAAGAGAAACATATCTCTAAAGAACCTGTGAGATTCTTGAATATGTGGTCAAAAACCAAGGTCACATTAGTTGGCTGTTGCAAAAACTTTGCTCAACTAGTTTTTTTTCCCCTTTTATTGTAATACCTACGTTTAAATTATTTTGAAAGAACATTTATTTGGGCATTGATTCATGGTAAATCAATCATATATTTGATGGGATTTAGTGTCTCTCACGGTGTAAGTTCTTGGCTATTAGGATTAAGAGTAAACTATCAGCACGGTAACCTATTGCTTGGTTTAAAGGCTGAATTGTTGCCACATCTCATCGTCATCATAAAAGATAGCATTAACCCCGTAATTCACAAGTTATGAATCCTTCTCAAATAATTCCAGTTTGGTACGGCATTAAGTCTAGCTTATGCAAGTCTATTTGCACAAGCCCCACCCAATGCACCTCACATCAATTCAACTCTCCCACCTAAATAGTACATCTTCTACCCACCTTTGTGCATGCCAAAAACCATAAAAGACTACTTTGAATATCTTCTCATCCATAAGTGCTGCTCACACTCTCTCTCAGATAACCATTTGTCACTTTCCCATTCCTAATTCTATCATGCATTCATCTTAAACTTCTAACTCCAGCAAAGCTCAACTAAATTGGTATTCATTTGTTGGACAAGACTATAATCTAAAAGTGTAAACAAGTCGACTCCAGTTCAATCCATCTCTAATTTGATCTTGACTTAACAAGCCAAGCTCGAGCTCAGGTCGAGTGAGCTCAAGCCAATCAAGAGTTGACCTATCTTCTCAAGAAATCGAGAAGATAATGTAAAATTGAGGAGCTATCATAGCAGAGAACCATTAAGAATAATAAATAAAGGGATGGAAATAAAGGAAACAGGGATGTTTAGTTTTTCATGATGTTAGATTTTAAAAAACTCTTAAATTCAAACATTTATAAGTATACTAGTTTAAATGCACATTGCTAGAATTTTAAAAATAAATGAAAATATAATAAAAATATGATTGTGCGGGACTATGATTGTAATAAAATATACAAAATCTCCTTTAAATTATATAAATTCATAATCACAAAATGATTTAAGAATTATTCAAGACAGAGTGCACATAATATATTCGTAATCTCTTTTGAATTTTGAAACAAAAAACAAAATTCTTTCATCTTTGAGAATGATGGTGAAAGGTTGTAATGATTGTCTATTTGTGATAGAAAAATGAATATATGAATATACATTTTATTGAATCTATGCAAATTAAGAAATAATTTTGGAGCATTTGTTGAGATGATACACCTATCTATCAAGTCATTATGATTCAAATTTTATTTTACTAAATTAGTTTGCAACTCAAATGATAGCTATTTTATTAAAAACAATAATCAAGGTAGAACTCGATTAAGTTGTGGGAGTACAAAGTATTCATTAGATATGTAGAAATTTAAATAGCTATTTAAGCATCTAGGTTGCATATGAAAAGATTAACAATGCACAATCTAAAAATCAGATTTTTCTCTCGATTATACATCAAGGACATAGATCTTCATGTTGATATTAATAATCATAGAGTTGAAAGTGGAGCTTGCAAGAATACGACAAAATCTCTTTAAATTTGACTAAAAGCATTAAAAAAAATTTGATTGTCAGAGTATACGAGTTATGTAGAAATGCAAAAGAAAAAATAATAGAATATTTGCAATAAATAAGAATTTTTTTTAATAAAATTGTTGCATGAAGCTGAAGTAGTGAAAAAGAGAGATACATGATAATATTTTTGCTCAAATACTTCTTCATGCTGACATTCATAATGTGTTTATTGAACATCGTTTGTCATTTTATATTAACCAATTATGACAAATAGTTTTTCTAAAGCCGTTATGCTAGCTACCTAAATTAGCAAAGCATTTGATATAAGTAGGAGAGATATAAATGCAACTAGAGAATTTATATTTATATATATATTGAATCTAATACATCACATATAAAATTCATATTTAAAATAAAATCTCATTCCATATCTTTGTCTCCATATGTAATATATAATGCAAGTTATAACAATTATTATTGGATTGTAATAGTTTAAATAGAAATGACTTTTAAAGAAAACAATCACATAAATAAATCTATAAAACACAAGCCTACTTCAAAAGAAGAATTCAAGAAATAAGTAGGCCAATAAATGAGATTGATAAACAATATGACACTCAAAATATAAAATAAAAGGGGAAGTTTTAAAATTAATATGAAAAAAGATTAAACCCATAAGGGATAAATTAAAACTAATTTCAATTTTGATCTAAAAGGATGACCCATTTGATTGTTTAACCATTAATAATAAATGTTGAAAAAAGGAAGCATTGGAAGACTAAAGCATGGATTAAATTTTTATAATCTATTTTTGCATACATTAAAATGTAATATTGAAATAACTAAGTGTGGATTAAAGAGTTTGAAAGTCTCATGTTTTATCTTCAAGACAAAAATATAGTTAAAATCTCCAACAAAAATAAAAAATGATTCATGTCACGAGCATTACTAATAATAGAGTCTAAAATCATATTTAAAGCAGCATTATAAATGTAAATGAAATTAAGGTAGAAAATTATATATATATATACATATTGCATGTTAATTAGAACCACTGAATTCTAATGGAATTGTTTAAAACTTTGGAATAGCTTTCATTAGATTCTCATTTAAAGAGAGAGTTGTCATGATATGTTCTTCCAACCCTTCAGAATGACAAATGGAAGCCTGCTTGAGCTCGAAAAGATTTACAAATCAAGAGTACAAAGCTCAATTAATTTAATCAATATTGAAAATCATGTTTATATGATAATCATTTTGAATAGCATGAAGAAAAATCACTTAATCAAGGCTATTAACAATCTAATCTATAGCTAATTTAACGCAAATTCAATATAAACTCAAAGTTATCCAATTTGATCTCGAGTTCAAATTATAGGCTAGTTTGATCTAAGTTCAATCTCAGCAAAAAATCAATTTAAGTATCAGATTATTTTTATTTTTCTTTAACTAATAGACATAGGCTCAACCTAGCAAATAAAGCTAAGCTATACTCGATATAAATGCATCAGTTACTAACTTCCATCATAATTTTACTGTGAAAGCCCCAAATATTTATAAATAAAAAAGAATATATATATCAACTATTTGCATAGAATCATCATTCATCATCAAATTAGATTTCAATGTTAATATCTTCAAATCCAAGATAGAAAACACTCTGATGTGAAATAATCAACAGGAATTGTGGGGATTATTAAGAAAATAATTTTGCAATACAATTACAAGTTAATGTTTCACTTAAAATTAAATTTTCAGTTTCTGTAGTTGAGGATTCGATTTGGTATGCAGGTACAAGTTCCGATTAACAGAATAGTCCAAAATAAAACCAAAAACTAGTAAAACTAAATATGCAAGTAACAAGAATCCGGCGCTTAACAAATAGAAATTTCACCTTAGAGTTTCCCTTTATACACTCTAGATAATAGGTTAGCGGAAGAGAAATTTCAACAATCTTATTGATGCCACAGAAAGGCAGAAAACACCTACGATCTTGATCAACAGTAAGTTGGCCGAAGTTGGAGAGACTGGTGGTTGTCCGGTGATCTTCCATTGTCCTGCAGGTTGTTGCTCATCGATGACTTCCATCAAACAAAAGAGAATACGATTAACGTACTCCTCGATGGTGTCGTCACTTCCAAATCCGAGATCGAAGAAAGGTGACTGAAAAATGTCGATTTGCCCTTGAGAATCGGAGGCGAACCCATGGTCAACTTCAGGATCGGCCATACATGAACATGGGAGGATTCTTTGTTGTGTGCCTTAGAGGGGGGGGGGGCGGTTAGTGGAAGGGGAAAGAAGGAGGAGCAGCGGCTTGGGGTTAGATGGGGTGAGGGAGGGGGCGGTTAGGGTTAGTGGGGATTTGGGGTTTTATTTTCACTTTAAAACTAATTACCAAAGAAGGTAATTAATTGAAACAATTAATGGGGTGGAGGTAAGAATTAGAATTCAAAAATTTGGAGCCAAGGAGGGGACCGACGGCATGCATAGGGAAAGGAGGAGATTGGGAGGGATTTAGGAGTTTCCTAATTCAATATTCTAAATTAGGGATGAAATAAAGATATACAATTTAATTTAAAATTAAATTAGATTCAAGTTTAGAAACTTTCCTAATTTAGTTTTCTTAATTTAGGAAACTATTTGAAATTCAAATTGAATTTCAAATTTAAATGAATCATTCCCCAAACTAATTATGCTAATTTTGGTAAGTGTTAATGATGATTAGAATCATTATTAAGGGAGGAAAAGGGGAAGGGGCCGACGGTGGGGCTTGGGCCGGGTAGGGCTGACGGCAAGGGCTTGTGGGTAGAAGGTGGCCGCCGGCTTAGGGTTGAGGGGAGGACTTGGCCGGCGGTTTGACGGGATAGAGGAGGAGGCCGGCGGGTAGGGTGGTGGATAGGGTAGACCGGTGGTGGAGGGAGGTGATGTGAAGGGAAAGAAGGAAACGATACACCGCGAGTCCTGGAATCCACCGGCGACTGACGGGTGATGTTTGGCCCTCTCCTAGGGTTTATTCTCTCAAGAACTCACAAAGAGATCAAGTAAACAAAAGCTGGAATTTTTATTCATCATCATTAACCTCATATAAAAACTAAAGCCTTAATATATAGGCCTCAAATAACTAGAAAGCAAAAGACTCCTATGCCCTTGGGCTACAACATGAAAGAAATCCCTCACAAGGGTACAACCGGAAAAACTGAAATATAAATAAAAGAATGATGTAAAACGAAGGGAGGGGGGGTCTTAATTTCAGGTTTTGAATTTTGAAATTATGAGGGAAACAATTCAAAATGCTGAACTTAATTTTAGGGGTGACAATTTCGGGTCACGGGTCGGGTTCGGGTCAAACTCGAAACTAACCCGACAATATTCGGGTCAACCCGAACCCGACCCGTTTTTGCAAACGGGTCGATTTTCCAGACCCGAACCTAACCCGCTTCGAGTCCAGGTCAACCCGACCCGACCAGAATGACCCGATGCCAACAAAAAACTGCTAGTTTTTTAGTCCAAAAACGAGTCAATCTCCGCTTTTCGGGTCAGAAACGGGTCAATCTCGGGTTGTCGGGTCAAAACAGGTCAATTTTGGGTCAACGAGTCAACCCAAATCCGACCCGATTTTTGAAACAGGTCGAATTGTTGAACCCGAACCCGACCCGTTTCGGGTTCGGGTCAACCCAAACCCGAAATTTTCGGTTCAGGTCGAGTTTTCGAGTCGGGTTCAATATTGACACCCCTAATTAATTTAGCCATAGAGGTGGAAGTAATTGGTGGAATTGAAGGCTTAATTGGGGGAGCATTAATAGGCCTATTAATTAGATGAGAGAGAGGAAGAGGGGGCAGAGTGTCCAGATTCGTTGAATGTGAAATTAGAATTGATTCCCAATTAATTTCAGATTTATCAAATCTTTGATTGAAGGAAAGCTTTCTAAAATTAAGCTAAATGATTTAGGAGAGAATTTGAAGTTTCAAATTCGTTTGAATTTTAAATTCAAAAACTTACCAAAATTAGAACAACTTAATTTAAGAAAGAATAAATTTTAGAGGGAAAGGGATTTGATTGAGAGCATTAATTGAGGGGAATTAATTAATATGTGAGTGAAAGGGGAGCCGGCCAAAGGAGGGGGAGAGATGTCCAAATTCGATGTATGGGGATCAAGCATTTAATGGGATTGGGGAAATAAATCTGAAATTAATTTCAAATTGGCAGTAATTGGAGGAGGCTCCCTAATGTAAAATTTATTAAATTGGAAATGTTTTGAAATTCAAATTTATTTGAACTCAAAATTGAATGACTTTCCAAATTAACAAAATCTAATTTAGGAAGGTAATCAAGAGGGAATTTGAAATTTGAAATTAAGGGTTTGTGATGGAGGGACCGGCGGGTTTGGGTAGAGGATGGGATGAAGCCGGCGGGATTGGAGAGAGAAAAAAAGGGGGGCGGTTTGGTGAAAGTAGGGAGAGGATGGAGATGGCAAATAGAAAAAACAAGGAGGAACACAGACAAAGGAACAAAAAGATAAAAGATAAACTGCGAGCCTTGGACTCTTCCAAAGACTGACGGGTGATACGTTGCCCTTCTCCAAGGGACTTCAAGCCATGAACCCAAACCCATCCTATAGCTGGTGGAAACTCCGATTTCCTCCCATAGGAATCTCACTAACGTTCTCTCCAAAGAACACAAGTGTAAACACAAAATTTAATTAATAATCCATCATCCCATTACACAAGCAAGGGCCTCTATATATAGGCCTAAGAAACTAGGGCTTACATAGGACGACCCTCTTAAGTAAGGATAAAAACGAAAAATTCATAATAAAAATAAAAATTACAAATAAAATTTAAGTAACGCAGGACGATCACGGCCGTCGATCTTCAGCTCCTCCTCAGATAGGCATGGATGGTTGGATGCCCGCATCAAAGAAAACATAAATAAGCATCATAAATAGAGACTATGAATCGTAGCCGTCGATCTACGATTCCGCCGATGGTAGGTACGTTGAAATCTCCTACTGATGTCCTCATCATTCTTCCTAGGTGGGAGAAGGCTCGACCCCGTTGAGTAAGCATCTCATGAACTCTCGTACAGCTCCAGAAGGTCGGGGTCCAATCCTTGTATCTCCTCATGATCCATCCACGTGTTCTCCGTCTCCGGTTTCCCTTTCCATTGAATCAAGTACCTTTGGCGCCCACAATCTTTAGTGGAGATGACTTTATCACCAAGTATTGCCTCCATTTTCTCTGTATTGGGTAAAGTAGGGATATTTGGGAGTGGAGGTAGGCTAGGGTTCTCACCCGGTAGGTTCACACAAGCCTCAATATTTAGTGGATTTGTAGGGTTAAAATATGGTCCCTCAAAGGTTACTAAATCTTCGATGTTAAACGTAGGATTAATGTTAAAACCTTCAGGGAGGTCTAGCACATAAGCATTACTATTGATTTTGGATAATATTTTGAAAGGTCCTGCGCTTCTAACATGTAACTTTTTAACAGTTCCTAGTGGGAACCGCTCCGGACAAATCCATACCATAACAAAATCTCCAACCTTGAATTCTTTAAATCTCTTCTTAAGATCCGCATTATGTTTATAATTGGCATTGCTTAATTCAATTTTCTTATTAATTTCCTTATGTAATTCCTGAAGATGTGATGCAAATGCAGATGCAGACTTAGAAGTTCTAGATCTATGACACATAGGGATCAAATATATGGGTTGTCTAGGTTGGTACCCGTACACAATCTCAGCGGAACTTAGACCTGCAGTCTGATTGACGGAATTGTCATAGGCAAACTCTACTGTAGGAAGTTTGGAATCCAAATCACGAATATGCTCACCTACTAGGGTCCTAAGGAGGTTACCTAGACTCCTGTTAACGACTTCTGTTTGACCACTCAAGCACCTAATTAGACTCACTTATAGTTCACTAAAAGGTGCAGGAAATGAATGGACAACAAACTAAAACAGTAAATTGACTTGTCTAGGCGATTAGGGAGGTTGTGGGGTTGAACAGCACTTAAACTTATGAGACAATGCACCTAAAGCTTGTTAAAATGCTGCTGAAAAGTAAAGGACAGCAAGAACAACTTGAAATAAAATTTATAAATGAGATGCTATACATGCAAACAAACTAAGGGATGGTTGAATAGACTCCTAGGATAACTTCTAGCATATGTGACGCATGTTAATCATGCTCTGATACCAAGATGATGTGAAACAATCAACAGGAATTGCGAGGATTATTAAGAAAATAATTTTGCAATACAATTACAAGTTAATGTTTCACTTAAAATTAGATTTTCAGTTTCCGTAGTTGAGGATTCGATTTGGTATGCAGTTACAAGGTTCGATTAACAGAATAGTCCAAAATAAAACCAAAAACTAGTAAAACTAAATATGTAAGTAACAAGAATCCGACGCTTAACAAATAAAAATTTCACCTTAGAGTTTCCCTTTATACAGTCTAGATAATAGGTTAGCGGAGAAGAAATGTCAACAATCTTATTAATTCCACAGAAAGACAGAAGAGGTTTACGGTCTTGATCAACGGTAAGTTGGCCGAAGTTGAAGAGATTGGTGGTTGTCTAGTGATCTTCCATTGTCCTGCAGGTTGTTGCTCGTCGGTGACTTCCGTCAAACAAAAGAGAATACGATCAACGTACTCCTCGATGGTGTCGTCACTTCCAAATTCGAGATCGAAGAAAGGTGACTGAAAAATGTCGATTTGCCCTTGAGAATCGGAGGCGAATTCATGGTCAACTTCAGGATCGGCCATACATGAACATGGGAGGATTCTTTGTTGTGTGCCTTGGAGGGGGGAGCGGTTAGTGGAAGGGGAAAGAAGGAGGAGCAGCGGCTTGGGGTTAGGTGGGGTGAGGGAGGGGGACGGTTAGGGTTATTGGGGATTTGGGGTTTTATTTTCACTTTAAAATTAATTACCGAAGAAGGTAATTAACTAAAAGAATTAATGGAGTGGAGGGAAGAATTAGAATTCAAAAGTTGAATTCAAAAATTTGGAGCCAAGGAGGGGGCCAGCGGCATGCATAGGGAAAGGAGGAGATTGGGAGGGATTTAGGAGTTTCCTAATTCAATATTCTAAATTAGTGATGAAATAAAGATATCCAATTTAATTTAAAATTAAATTAGATTCAAGTTTAGAAACTTTCCTAATTTAGTTTTCTTAATTTAGGAAACTATTTGAAATTCAAATTGAATTTCAAATTTAAATGAATCATTCCCCAAATTAATTATGCTAATTTAGGTAAGTGTTAATGATGATTGGAATCATCATTAAGGGAGGAAAAGGGGAAGGGGCTGACAGTGGGGCTTGGGCCGGGTAGGGCCGGCGGCAAGGGCTTGTGGGTAGAAGGTGGCCGCCGGCTTAGGGTTGAGGGGAGGACTTGGCCGGCGGTTTGACAGGACAGGGGAGGAGGACGGCGGGTAGGTTGGTGGATAGGGTAGACTGGTGGTGGAGGGGGTGGTCGGATGTGAAGGGAAAGAAGGAAACGAAACACCGCGAGTCCCGGAATCCACCGGCGGCTGACGGGTGATGCTTGGCCCTCTCCTAGGGTTTATTCTCTCAAGAACTCACAACGAAATCAAGCAAACAAAAGCTGGAATTTTCATTCATCATCATTAACCTCATACAAAGACTAAGGCCTTAATATATAGGCCTCAAATAACTAGAAAGCAAAAGACACATATGCCCTTGGGCTACAATATGAAAGAAATCCCTCACAGGGTGCAACCGGAAAAACTGAAATATAAATAAAAGAAAACATAAATAAGCATCATAAATAGAGACTATGAATCGTAGCCGTCGATCTACGATTCCTCCGATGGTAGGTGCGTCGAAATCTCCTGCTGATGTTCTCATCGCACTCATTCTATTCAAGATCGTTAAAAAAAGAGAATTCAAGTGTGTTGAATTGGAACCGTTGGAATTGAAGTAAATGGAAGCTTAAAGTGGAAACTTTCTATTTTGATGAAAATAAAGTGGACAAGGCTAAATTAAAACTTGTAATATTATGTCAGGTCTTTGGAGGTTTTGAAGTTACTAATTCTGAACTTTTTAATTTAGAAATAGGAACCTTTTGACATGTAAAAAAAACAGTGAAATAAAATCTTCATTTCAATCGAAAGAGGGAGCCCTTATATATGATCACTAAAAAAAGACATGCAAGAACATATTAGAAGAGATCGAGCAAAAAAAAGGCTATTCAAGTTCATAACAGTTAACCTGTGCACTGCTTTAATAACTAGATGCTTTTCCTCTGACATAAGGGATTGTATAATTATGCTACCAGGACTCCTTTATCAAACTCTATCATTTAAGAAAGTCAGCCTATTTCAAGCAAATATCAAAATTATCTCGAAATAGAAGGCACTTATGTTACATCGAGGAGGTAATGACAATGGATGCAAAGGGTTAACGGCAGGATTTACGGGATTTAGCGTGCAAGGAGAAAAAGATCCTTATCTTCACTGTGAACTTTCGTCGTGCCTTCCAATCCGATAGAAAAAATAGGTGAAATAGCTTCTTTATTGACTCGTATAAAACTCTTCTTCACGTGAAGCCAAAGAAGAAGCTCTCGTCGTGCCTTTTGATCCAACTGGAAGAACAGGGGAGGAAGCTTTTACCGATTCATTTAAATATCTTCTTCATGCAAAACCAAAGAAGAAATGGGAGAGTGGGGACGGGATCCTAATCTTACACTATTGGGATGCCAGGGAGGGGAAGAACAGTTCCGATATAGGAGGAGAAGCCAATGTCGAATGAAGATAAGAAGAGTGCGGAATAGTGCAGATGGTAAATTGTCGCTTGAATAAGTGCCTAATTAATACAAATACAATAAAAATGACAAGTTCCCCTAGTTTCTCAACAAGACATTTGATATTAGATAAAAGCAATAACAAAGATCGGTGAAAACAAACTCAACGATGATTTTTCCACAAACCTTAATATGGATTGAAGGGTCATTAGACTTAGGGAACTCGCGTAAGGAAGGAATCGAGAGCAAACTTTTCGGCTGTTGAAATATGAAGTGTGAAACTATAAGGTCTTATGTGGGCAAGAACTCGGGAACGGGTGAGGAGATAGACGAAGTTTGGCATTGGAGGTGAGAGTTGGGGGCTACTGGGTTTGGCAAGAAGGGTAGAGTCAGGAGTTGGAGGCGAAGGTCATGGGCTGCTGGTTTGATGGGTTAGGCGAGAGAAAAATGAATGAGGCGGGCTGTTGAGTTTGGCGAGAGAGAGGAGCATTGGGAGCGGGAAGAGGTGCTGTGTTCGGCATAACGAGAGCAGGTGCTGCGTTCGGCGAGAAGAGAATAACGAGAGCAGGTGCTGCTTTCGGTGAGAAGGAGAAGAACAAGGGTGGTGCTCCGTTCGACCACTTTTTTCCATTTTCTTGGAAATCGTTCAGCTACTGGTAGAAAATTAGAGGAAAAGAAGTGATTTTACGAAAGGATGAGATTGAATACGAAGAGTATTTAATTGTTAAGTAAAATGATTAAGAATAGAATTTAAGTTACAAAGGCATGGGATGTAATACGAAGAGTATTTAATTGTTAGGTAATTAATATATATTTAAGCATTAAGATATATATACATATATGTGTATGTATGTATGTATATATATAATTAAAATCAATGCTGATTTAATTAAGATCGAAATTTAAGTTTACAAAGTTCACAGTTAAGTAATATATATATATATATATATAGAATTGTTAATTATTCATAATATTATTTGATAAATAAAATGAAGGGCCACGATAATATTTGAAGAAATAAAATGAGAAGTCAGAATTTAATATAGAAGGAAACTCAAGGGGTTTTATAATAGTAGTATATATAGATGAAAAGGTTTTGGAGAAACAGTAGGTTTAATGGCATTAATAAGTTTATAAATGATTTGGAAAAAAAATTTGGAGGAACCGAAAAATAATGGATAGGAATAATCATAAATGAACAGCGCAGATTTATTTTAAGTTGAAATAAACGATCAGGATTTGTTGTGGGAAGAATCTCAAGCCACATTTATATAGTAGTATAGATATTACGTGAACTTGCTTATAGCGAATTGGCTCCCAACTCAACTCATTGGATTTATAAGCCCAACTCTAGAATTGTTTATCAATCCAAGCTCAAATTGGGTCAAGAAATAAGTCGACTCAATTACACCCCTACATAGATAATTACAACATAAACAATTTTAAAATTAATCGTAACTCACCCCATGATAGTTTCTTATCGCATAGTATTGTGAAGCACTTCTTTAATTAAATCAACCATCCTAAAATTAAAAAATTATGTCCTAAACAATTTCCCCATTCTATTATTAAAAATTTAAGGTTTTTAAACATATGTTATCTAGGCACCCCTTAATCTTACAAGTTACAACAAAGCTATTACATCGTACTTTATAATGCAAGCAACTCCAAAGGGCATATTTCTCTTAGGTGATTCACCGCAACAAGTTTAAGGCACAAAGGCAATGAGGTCATGTGATACATCAAAAGATAAATATTTTTTTAGAAAATTCTAATATTCTGAATTATTTCACTATTTCTTTTAATTTTAAGTTATTTAATTATTAGGATTATCTTTATTTTAAATTGTATAGGATTATTAGAAGTTTTTTGGATTTAAGTTATATTGGAATTCAACTTCATTTGGTCTTGTAACATTATTTTTATAAATAAGGGTTTTATGGATTGTAATTTATTATTGAACAATTGGATGAAGAAATGTGGAATGAATCATCCTTGCCCTTCTCTCTCTTCCCTCCTCTTATCTCCCACCTAACTAGCTCTCCTCCTAATATCTCTCTCCCAATTTCTAGTACTTCCCTCCGTATTGCTACAGTCAAACTAAAATACTGATCACTTATTTCTTCTCTCAAAGAAGCGCCCACCCCCCCCCCCCCCCCCCCCCCCCCCCCTTCTTTCTTCAATTCCCTCTTATGTAATGAGAAATCAAGCAAACCATAGGCATTGGAAGGATCAAGGAAGTATAAGTACATCAAGAAACTCGTCATTAAATTGGCATCGATAATTAAAGCTTGCATTACTCTTAGTATATGTTTTCTTCCCTTCCCTTTCAGACCTTTGAATTAGCATTTTGGGTTTTTCTCGCTTCAGCAGCGGCAGCCAGCAACAAGCATCTGTGGCAACACCAGCATTTCCTTGGTTCCTCGTTTTACATTGCCAAATCACAGTTTTATTCAACTATTAAAGCACTTCAGTTTGAGAATCCAAATGAGAAACAAGTTTTCTAAAGTTAGACGTAGTTTATTTTATACTATGCTCGCCTAATTCCACCCTAACTAAACGGAGCCTGCTCATCTTACTATTAAAGCAACTATATATATATATATATATATATATATATATAGCAATGAAAGAGCAAGGCACCTCGAGTAGCTTGCCCTCGTTCAGCAATTGCTCGTACCTGTGAACGGGATCAAGACAGAAAGCGTCAGAAAAATCAAATCAATAGACAAGCGAAATAGAAATTTCATGTAGAGAGCAAAGAAAACGATAAGCTGACAGTTTCATTCGCTTTAACCAGAAAAGACGAAGAACATTTCAAGAGGCACTAACTGGGAAAGCTCGGAAGGAGAGAGAACATTAGAAGGGCGGAGACTGGAGCATATCCAATCGAGTACTGGGGCAACCTCTTCGTACTGGAATGGCCACTCGAAGCTGTCCGGCTCGAAAGATCCATGGCCACCGATTCCCAGTTCGCCAAGCACAGAGCAAAGCCGTGCGCCGCTCATCTCCCTCAGTTGAGCGGCGCCAGCGAAGGCCGATGATGATGATCGGAGTAGGGGTAGGAGGAGAAGATCGAAAAGTGCCGGCCGTAGCCCGGGAGCGGTTCTCAGCGAAAAGAGAGTTTACCGCACGGTTTTACTCATTACTCGCGCTCGCTCATCTCCGCTCGAACAAATTAACTCTGAAAAGTTAATTTTAATAGGAGCGTTATTATAATACAAATAAAATTTTATTATAAGATTTTTTAGCGGACAAATAAAAATGGTGGTATATATTTTTATTTTGAGTTCATTCTATTCTATGCAAAATGAGCTAAGCCCATCATATATAAAATTAATTTAAAATGATTAAAATTCATATTATTATTCGAACTAAAGTATTTGTGTGAATGCATCTATATGAGTGAACCCATCCATGGGCATGAGAGAGAAAAGGGGATTTCATGGGCATGAGTGAACCCACCCATGGGGCATTGCAGCTTGTTTGGGCAGGCTTCGAGTGTATCTCCAACATATGAGAAGAAGAAGAGTCATGAGAGAACTCACTAGGAAAGCATCACAGAGCTATGGCATGTGAAGTAGTAAAGAAGTCTTGGAAGGCTTCGACAACACTGATGGAGTGTGAAGAAAATATGTTTCTCTATTATCCGCTTATCCTTCTTCATTTTAGTATTGGATGAGAGAAATAAAAATAGCTTGAAGCTTCCTTAATAAAAAAACTAACAAAGCTCTAATAATTATGATATAACCAAAATCCAAAGCCGACTGGCAAGACAAGCAAGCTCCAAAATTCCAAAGCTTAACAAAACCCTAGCTTCATAGAAATAACCAAACAAGCAAAACCACAGTAATGGGCTCGTGCAGGATTGAAAAGATCGGCGACATAAACAGTTTGAATAGATAAGCATTACCTTCAATCGGAGAATGATGAGGTCTTCACACCAATGAGCTCGTGCAGAATTGAAAGGATCAACGACCATTGAAGTAGAACTGGAAGTCAGCAGTCGTGCAGAGAACAACGTTACCAATAGCGAGTGCGAATAGGGAAGATTAGGGCGGAGTGAAGGTTGCGAAGACACCGAAAAGCTGAAGGCTGTGAAGATGTCGAACGACTGAAGGCTATGAAAATGTGGAAGGTTAGGAACGCTGAAGAGCAAAGTTGTAATTCACAAACCTTAGCGTGCGAAGCAACTCACATGCAAAGCTAAAATTTTGGATGGAAAAGGGGCAGGCACGCACGGACTAGGAATATCAGGGAAAAATATATTTTTGAAGTGGGGGGACAGAATTCCAAAATTGACCTTCATATTATTTTTTAGGGTGGCTATTTTCCCACCCTGACTTATATTGGGATCTGCCCCTATCGACGAATGTCTTTTCTAAACCAATCTTTGAAGCAAGGGTACATCCCAAGTTCAAGGTACCTCGCCTCAAAGCTTATTGAGGCAAAACTAATCCTATTGACCATGTTGTGACTTCCAAGTCTATGACTTCCCTCCTCGACATCAACAATGCACTCCAATGTCATCTCTTCTTCACTACTTTGAAAGATTCAACATTAAGATGGTTCACTTGTCTGCCTAGTAGGGTGATTACTTTTTTCACTAAGTTCAAGCAAATGTTCATTGCACAGTTTGTCGGTGCCCAAAGACCTTCCAAAAGCTAGTAGGTCCTACTAAATGTGAGATAAGAATCAAGAGAGTCACTAAGAAGCTTCATACTATGATTCTACAAAAAATGCTTGACATAAAAGACCTTGAGCCGACAGTTGCTCAAGCATCCATGATCTAGAGGCTCAAAGAAAGTCCCTTCCAATATGCACTAGGTCGCGGTAGCCAAAGATGTTGGCAAAATTATTGAAACTTTTCAACAGTCACGTCAACACCGAGGAGTACAATCGAGTGATTGAATCCTCCTTTGTGATGCCCCAAAATCTAATTTGGAAGAATTATTCTTTTATCTTTTAATAAATAACAACTAGAGTTATCTAATATCATCTATCAATAATAAATAGCAAAAATAAATTCTATAATTTAAAACATCAATGTACACATCTATATTCATTTCTAAAAATTATATACACTACTCAGGATATACACAATCATAGTACAACTACTTTATCCTGAGTACAAAAGAATAGCTAAAACAAAAAGAAATAGAACCTGACTAGCCTCACACTCCTACTCCTCTACCCTAATCTGAAATTATTTAACCATATATAATGATCTTAAAAAGCCCAGCTGATCACAAAAACCTACAACTGGATTCAAAGCAAGGCAAAGGAGCAATATGCATGTCAACAATCAAATCAAAGCAGTTACATTCATATGATTATTGAATCAGTGTATAAAAAGTAAATCTCAAATGCAGTAACAATAGTATCTATAAATAATAAAATAATATGGTACGCAAGCCAGTAAAGAAAGAAATCAGTACGAGTATCAAATCTATAAAGTCATCATCGTATCCGTAATATCAATCCGTACAAAAATTGTACAAAATATCTAATTAAAATATCAATAAAGACAGCCAAAATTAAATAAATGCAGTAAAATCATATAAGAATGTACACATGCTATTTAGGCCTCCTATATCACGTGCTCAATATATCACATACTTAGTATTAAGTACATTGAATCAATATTATCAAATAGTATCGGTATCCAGATCGGTAATAATAACAATCTAGTTACAGAAGCAGTAGAATAATGCAATAACAGTAAATTCGTGTAGTACTAATAAACTATATAATAATAAGAATAATGCCTAAAAATATGCATTTTAGTAGTCACACTAAACAAGTAAGAAGTCCTGGCTATGATGGTATTTCTTGTGTTAGTATCAATATTAGCAAACTGTTGGCTTAGTAAATAGAGTCGTCATTCTTTACCCGTCGGCACAGTAATAATCTCCTTATAACTCCCAACCACTGTTATAAGGAAATACTACAATAACAACACTATGGCAAATACAGTTCCGATTTGGAGTTATAATGACTCCAGAAAAAAAATTGTAAAGTCAAAATATGGGCTATTACATCCTTGACCATTCCACACCATGATCTCGTTATAAGGAAAAATATCCCCCCAGGGAAAACTAGAGAAAGAATTCAGTCTCAAGAGAAAAACAATCGAAGGTTAAGTCTCCAACACAGCCAACAACTCCCCAGTCCATACGAAGTACCCCTAAATATGAGATTTCGGGTAGCGGAAGCACCATCGATACTAAGAACCATGGAAGTATGTAGAGAGGTCATCCACCAACCTCTAGAATACTCAACTTATACTCCATTGAGGGTAGACATGGTAGAGCTTATTAAGGCCATCCAAAATAAGGAGTTATTCAGACGTCCTTCGCCTATACAGTTTGGTAGCGTCTGGGATACGTCACGATACTACATATTCCACAAGGATCATGGGCAAGAATGCTTAAAGAGTTCATGCTCTCTAATCTAGAGAGATGACCATGAAAGGCATAACCCATAGAAGGCACTAATGAGCAAAGACCGGCTTGATCAATTCTCATCACAGGGGTAGTTTCTGTAATCTTAGGCAGCGATTAAAGAAAGTCCCCCACACTTCCAAAGAACCTATGAATCACTAACGTTAACACTACATCGTGCTCCAAATCTAATGATGAAACGATAATCACCTTCAGTACCAGAGATGGGTCAATCAAGGGTGATCCCCACAGTGAAGCCATTATCATTATAGCCATAATAGCCAACTACCAGATTAGTAGCATTCTGATAGACATAAGAAGTTTTGTAAGTATAATCTTCAAGGCAGTCTTTGACATGATGAATATGCTCTCCTCTCAACTCATCAGTACTGTAGGATCCCTTTTTAGATTCTCAAGGGAACACATCCAAATTGAAGGAATAATGGCCCTACCAGTTACCTTAAGCGAAAGAAAACATCAGTATATCACCAAGTCAGATTTTGTCATAGTCAATTCTCTACTACTTACAATGCCAAATATGATAGGCCAATGTTGAACACCTTCAAAGTCGTGGTATCCACATACCTCATCGTCGTCAAGTTTTTGGCTAAAGGAAAAGAAGTCTCCATAAAGGAAACCTAGCCTAGTCATGTACCTACTACCAACAAGTAATAGGTATAGTTGATACCTCTGAAGAAATTCTGCTACTAGACATACTTCCTACAATGGAAAACATACCAGGAAGATCTATTAGAATCAATACCACTTTTAGCATATAACATCAAGATGAATTGATACAAACTATTTGCAACAACCTCAAATTGTTACCATAGATAGCTGACGAAATGCCCAACATTGACAGAGAAAGTATATGTCATCAGTTAAACATCCAAAGGGGCTACTGCCCCATCAAACATAAGATTAATTATCGCTCTACTCGCCGAGCCTATCCAACAAGAAGTTAAAAAATTAGTCACCATAAACATCATCAGAGAAGTCCAGTATCCAAATTTGATTTCCAACGTCGTGATGGTCAAAAAATTGACTGATAAATGGAGAATGTGTGCAGATTTCATTAAATATGAACTCATCATGCCCCAAGGATGACTATCTGCTTTGAAGGACTAATGCCCCAGTCAACTCTGTGGTAGGTTATCCCATCATCAGTTTCTTAGATGCTTTCTCAAGCTATCACCATATTAAAATGCATGTCGACAATAGTGATAAAATTGCATTCATCACAGTAGAAGGTCTGTACTACTACAAAGTTATGCCTTTCAAATTTAAAAATATCGGAGTGATTTATTGAAGAATGATGGATAAAGTTTCCAAAGAGAACAAAGATAAAAAATTTGAAGTCTAGGAGATGATCTTCTTGTCAGAAGCAAATCTCCAGACCAGCTGACCAGCACGTTAAAGATCTACAAGAGAATTTTCTCACTCTCAAAAAGTACACTATAAGACTCAATTCTCTGAAGTATACCTTCAGAGTAGGCTCAAAAAATTCTTAGGGTTCCTCCTCACACCCGAAGGAAACAAAGTCAAACGTAACAAGGTACAAACCATAATCAACATGAAGACGTCCAGAGCCATCAAAGGAGTCTAATGGCTCACTGATATGATCATCAGGCATAACTATTTTATCTCTAAAATGGGAGAGAGATGCATCCCTTTCTTCAAAACACTTAGGAGTGTAAAAAATTCTTTTATGTTGGTGACTGTCAAGCTGCTTTTCAGAAATTGAAGTGTCTCCTCATGTCACCTATGAGCTTGCAAAGCCATGACTAAGCAAAAAATTATTGCTATGTCTCAGAGTCAGCAAAGACGCTGTCAATTTTGTTCTTGTTGGAGAAGAAGAAAAAAATAATGGCATATATATTATGTCGACCACACACTCTGAGGTGCCGAATAAAGATACCCTGTCATGAAAAAGCTCGCATAGGCACTCATAAACTCGGTTAGAAGATTGTGACCTTACTTTTGGGTCCACTCCATTTAAGTGGCAACTAAGGGTGTCAATAACTAACATGACCCAATAATTCGACCCAAACCAGACCTAAAAAATCCAGGTTCGGGTCAACCCGTTAAAAAATGAGTCAGATTCAAGTCTAATTTCCAGACTCGTATATAATTTGGGTATGGTTTCGATAAACCTGTTAACCTAAAAGTGACCCAAACCTCACCCGCGTTAAGCACTTAAGCGGCATTAATTAATACCCACGGCTCCATTTGATAACCTTTCGCTGCTTTGCCTGATTGCCTCTAAGCTTGTTTTTAAGGTTTTTGGAATTTAGGATATCACTTTCACCCGCAGTTACAGCTCACTGGCATTCTCGTCTTCTCGACTTTTCATCTTCTCATTATTCATATTTCCTCTAGCACCAGCGATCATGCTTTCTGCCTTCCCCTATGGTCTGTAATCAGTATTTTCATGAATAACTTCAATTTTGTTATTTTGGATATTATTGTTTTCCGTTGAACCATTAGAACGTTTAAACGGATTTTTGATCCAACATCTACTCTTTAATTTTGCCACACTTTATCCATCTGGATTTGGTATTTGAAAGTGAAGTTGAAATGCATTTGGAGAATAGGGTTTTTTTATTTTACGATTTTAGATGTTTCACAGTTTTAGACTTTACTTATTGTGTTATTAGGGAGTTTGCTTATTTGTTATCTTGTACCCTTGTTGTTTGACATGTTCTTGATATGTAATATGTTGGTCTGCGGGTTAGGATATTAGGGTTTGCTGTTGCAACCTTTTTTATGTTGGTATGGACTCTGGAGAATATGGTTTTCTCTCAAGGCACAAAGCTATTGTGAAGTTGTTATGTTGGTTTTGACTCTAGAGCGGAGATTAGGGTTTGGCCATTATTTGATTGAAACAGGTTGTTTGAAAAGCTTAATTTTCTTTAGGGAAATTAAATTTCTAAAATTATGCATAATATATCATCTCAAAAGGTGAACATATCATTCCATAATAGGTTCGAATTAAAAAACTTTAGATTTACCCCAATTATTATTGTCAAACTAAGGGGAGACAACATATGATATCAAAGGATCAAAATAATGCTCTATCAAATGTTTCACTATGTTAATCTGAGTAAAAGGATCATTAATTTATAATCAAAGTTATGATTGTAATTGATATATATATCTGAGTAAAGAACATATCAATCATTTAAAAATAACGATAATGATCGTCAGGTTTGATTTTTTCAAAGATAATTAATTAAAGTTTTGAAATTTTTGATTTTGAAAACTTGATCTAGGTTTCTAAATCTTCTATGAGCGCAAACCTTCATAGTTAATTACCTCATGGAAAATCAGAGTTTCATAAGAATACTCTTGATTAAAATAGTGTATGAATTTTATTTAGAATTAAAAGTTTGATCTCAAAGGAGGTGAGGATTAGAAGTTTCAATCAGGAAGGGTTCATGATTGAACACTTATTTCTGGAGGTCAAAGGAGAAATGGTAGGTGTCTTGAGATTCTGAATCACTTCAGAAACACCCCAGCCTATCCTAAGTGTTGGGCTTGAATTTGATTGAAAGAGATTTAAATTTGAATGGTTGATTTTATTACAAAATTAAAACTGGATTCCTGGAGGTTGAGGTCCTATAGCCTAATCTTGCCTCAAAACCAAAGTCTAAAGTGGGCAATGAAAATCAATAGCCTGAACATAGCTAATGCAATGCAAATCTAGACTGATCCCGACCTGAATTGGGGAGCCAGCTAAATCATCTGAGCACTTTAAAACTATGAGTCCGATCTTTTATGTAAGAGTAGTAGTGACGTTATTTAAGATAGGTTTTTGAGAATAGGGCCGACATCTAAAGTAGTCCTTAAATTGGCCACTTAATATATGTTGGGTGATATGAAATTTAAAATAAAATGAAATTAAAGATTTAGATACTTTTTAATTGATTTCTAATGTAATGCATGCAAATTCACTCGCATGCTTAAATTTGAGATGAAGCAGTTTTAAAAATGCTTAAAAAATAATTTTATCCTAGAGATTGAAAAGATTTTCTTTGATAGATCTGCACCCTCATAGGTCAGGTGGTCTTCAAAAAGCCGCATGTAGGGAGGTGCCTAACAAATGGAAAGGAAATACAACAAGTATGCGTATAAGAACTCCTAGAGGTCCCGGGCTTACTTCTTAATATATTAGATTTCTATGTTATCTTAAATATTTTAAATTTAATTAAAGTATAAAATTTTAGCGATCCCTCACAAGCCTCCGATCGGATTTCAGGCTAATATAAAGATCGACATACAAGAGCACCAAAAAAATAACTAAAAGTATACAAATCCTATATCGCAATCAATAATAAAATCAATTAAATTAAAATTAAAATTAAAAATTTATGTGGCAAGTGCTACTTAATATTACAACCTAGAATTACTTGAAATTAAAGTGGCCGGGTACTACTGACAATAAACCCAGATTTCTAATCCTAAGACTCAAGTGACTTTGAGAATGGCCGGGTCTTCTCGTTCTTCACTTCTTCATACTTCTGCAGGTTCCTTGGATCGTCGGGTCCGTATATCCAAATGAAAAAGAACTCCCCCTCGAAAGGGGTGTTATTTTTTCTTTTTGAATATTTTAAGATCATTCTAATTTGGATATCCAAATGGAGAGAGACTCTCCCCTAAGAGATGTCCCTTCCTCTTTGGATTCCAAATTTGATGCTTAATATCTCATTTCAAATGTCACTTTACATGACTTAATTACAACTCAAATTTAAATCAAATATATTTGAATGTAAAAAGGAAAATCTAGACTCAACAAGCTGCAAGGTTATCCTAATAAATCAACACTAAATTTAACATCCTAAATAGTTATATATTAAAAACTTAAATGCTCAAATCACATCCACGTTGGCCAATGCTCTTTTAATTTAAAGGGAGACTTATCAATTTCTGAAGCATCTGCAGAAAATATCATTAATTTTAAAGTTTAATTTTTTTAGCCCCCTTTAATTTCAATGCCTTATATGAGCATGACCACCTCCATAAGATTGTATTAGTATTAATCGTCATGGGTAGATCTTAAACACAATCACTTACATCACAGATTGCATAAAATTAATTAAACAAATACATCAATCACTCAAGTCAATTAATATGAATTTTATTTTAATTAAATATTAATTTAATATTTAAATATTTAATTAATTAATTTTATTGAAATTACAAAATATATTTTAAATTAATTTAATTTCAAATTAAAATATTTTAAAATAATTATTTAATTAATTTAAACATTTAAAATAAGTGTCTCTTTAATTTCCCCTAAAGTTTTTTTAATCATTTAATTGAATAATATTTAATTAAACATTAATTAAATATCATTTAAGATATTTGAATAAAGTATTTTAAAATCAATTTAATTTCAAAATAATAATATTTTAAAATAAGTTTTAAATTTTAAATTTTTTAAAATAATTAATTCAATATTAAGTTAAATATTTATTAAACATTTAAATAATTAAAAAATACTTTAAATGCATTAATTATTCCAAATTAAACTTATTTTAAAATATCCAAATTATATTTTCTGATTAATTAAAATATTTTAAGTTAAACATTGAATTCTTGAAAGTATTTTAAGTAAAATTTAATTAAATATTAAAAATTAAATTTTTAAAACTATTTTAAATATATAATATATTTTAAAATAATTTTAATTTTAAGATAAAGGTTTAAAAGTTCTAGATATTTTGATATATTCTATGCTGATTTTGGATTAATACTTAATTTATAATAATTTTTTGAAATTTTTTATTAAAAATAGGTTTAAAACTTATTAAATTAAATTAAATTATAATCAGCGACGTCGATGGCGGCGAAAGGGCATACATCATGCTTTGATTGGCAGTGCGAAAACATCGGCCAATCATTGGTCGGCCCTGATTGGCGCCACCGATAATAATTGCGGAATCGTTAACCGCAGATGCGATTTACTTATCCGCGTCAGCATGCTCTCCCTACTGTCTGATCCCCACTGTTTTGGAATGAGCAGCTTAGATTAAGCAGACGGGAGATTGACCGCAGAGGCAAAGATGCGCTCGATCAAAGCTATAGAATGATGCAATCTGGACCGTCATAAAAACATACATTCAAAGAAGACTACGAATGACGCCCTAGAACAAATTTTTGCCTCGTTATCTCAATCCACATGATGAAATTCAATAAAATTTTAAACTTAGAATAACAATATGAACAGAAATTGTGTGGGGTTATTTCGCTATCTGAGAAGTGCTTAATATAAAGTTATTTAACGCTAAACTCCATGACCTAAATCTAATATTTTAAAGAATTTTCACCATTAGATCTTTGAAGTCTTGATTCAGTTAAGCTTGTGGATTATCCTCGTATAATCCTCCAGTTGAAATCACAGCCAAACTAACTATGGAATGACAGGATGGAAGCTTGGACGGACTTGAGCTTGAGTTCGTCAGAATTTGCTTGCCGGCGGAGTTTGACCGGTGGATCTGAGTGGAGAGATGTAAGGGAGTTGCTAGGGAACTCAAATGCACAGAGACTTGGGCTTGGGAAGGCTGGGGCGGAGAGATATGGCAGCTTGAGTGAATGAGGTCTTTTGGGAAGTTTTGCCCTATTCAACTATCCTTTGGGAATTTGGATGGCTGTGATAGCTTTGTCTTCATTCCCTGATGACTGCTAGGTGTCATGGGTAGATTGGAGCAGAGGACAATGACAAACCAAGGACATCCTATGTGTAAAGGTTATTTTGGCCTTATATGCATGTAGAAACAACCAGGGCTATTTGATCTGGATCTAAGGGCTAGGAAAGGTCTTAACAAGGTTCCAGAAGTTGATTAGGACAGCTGGAGGGTTTTTTAATTGAGTGGATTAATTTTAAGAGGTCATTTGACCATCTTCACCACTCTAAGCCCTTCCTTACCCTTTTATTGACTAAGTTGACTAGTCAACATTTAAGGAGGAGTGTTGAGGTGGCATGGGAAATGGGTTGAGCTGGCTTGGAGGGAGTTTAAGTGTTTACGGATTGGAACTTCAATATATTAAAGAGAACTTGAGGTGGTTTAACCAAGTATATTGAATTGACTTGGTCAACATGTCCATGACTTGACTCATGGTGAGTTTGGTAATATCTCAATGCATAAAAAAGGATGGATTAAAAGCTTAATGGGATTTGGTTAGATGCATATGGTAGTTTAATCCAAACACATATGTTTGACCAAAGTTCAAAATGTTGACTTAGTCAACCTATAGTGATATGACTCATGATAGGTCTAGTCATGTTTGAGCCATAGGTTGGAGATGGCTAGAAGGTTTGAAAGGCCTAAATTGATTGAAAGAGTTGGATTGAACCATTTGAAACTTTAATGAGCTAATGGGTCAACCTAGGTTGACTTGGTCAACCAGGTTGACCCAGGACCCAAGTTTGAGCTCAATAGATTTGAAATAATATTTGGAGACCAATGGAGGTGGTCCCAAAGACTAGGGAAGTCAAAGCAGTCAAAATGACTATTTGGATTATTAAGGGAATGTTTGGTCAACCAGGTTGACCCAAGACCTGGGTTTGGGTCCAACAGGTTTGATTTGATATGTAAAAATTATTGGAAGTGATTCCAAGTAATTTGGAGATCATTTAGTTTGAAATGACCATTCAAACCCATAAAGGGCATTTTGGTCATTTTGACCCCTTGTTAATTAGGGGTCAAATTGGGTCCACCAAAATACAATTTGATGCATAACAAATCACAATCAAGGGTCTGGATGTGATCATAGGAATTAGAGAAAGTTCCAATGTTAGGATCTACTGGGTGGCAGGTCTAGTGGCATAGACCATAAATATTTGAAGGTTTTACAACCTTTGGATTTTAATTCAGCTTATAGGGTTAGAAGGCTCATAATGAGCTCAAATTTAAAGGGTTACCTCTAGAGACATGTCATATCAATATGTAATTGATAGACTCTAAACCAGAGGTCATTTGAATGTGGTTTGAAGTGTTTAAAAATTTGCTGGAAAAGTCTTTCGGGAACTAAGCCTTTGGCTTTAAATTTTAGTTTGAATTTCTAGATTTGAACTGGATTTTAGATTTGAATGATTAGTGTTGAATTATCCAAATCATTTATGATAATTTGGATGATTACAAGTGATTGGATAGGGTTAAAGCTAGATCAAAGGCAAGATCAAGGTTTGAACTGGAGTTAAGATCATGATAGGTTTAAAGTCTGGGTAGGTTTGAGGTCTGGGTTAATTTAAGTTTGAGTTGAATTAAAATATGGATAAGCTTGAAGTCTGGGTTTGATTTTAATTTAGATTGATCTGGGATCTAAGATCAGAATTGATCCTAGGGTCTGGACTAACCTGGAGTCTGGAGTGATCTAAGATCTGAATTGATCCCATGGTCTGGATTGATCTAAGGTCTAGGTATATCCTAAGGCCTAAGAAGATCATAGAATATGGAGTCTAAAAAAATATTAGGGTATGGGAAGGTCCTAGGGTCTTGGAAGGTCCTAGGGTCTGGAGTCTATATTGATCCTAGGGTCTAGAGTAGATTCTACTGACCTCATACAAAAATGAGGTCAATAGCCATTTGTTGACTTACTCTTGTAAACTTGTTTTGTTGTTCTGGAATATGAAGATTAGGGTGTTCTGTTGTGTTTTTGATTTTTCTTATTATGTATTTGGCTATTTAAACTTTCCCTGTTGTGAAATCATGATGGCTATGTTATGTGTATACTAAGCTGCTCTGTTAGTGTGTTATTTATGTATACGATGTTTATGAGGATGATTTGCTTTTATGGTATAACAAATACATAATATCTTTAACCTTTAAACAACTTAGGAAAAAAATGCCTATTTAACGCACTCAGTTAGGTGTGAGACATGTAATATTTTTATTATTATTATGTGTGAGACAACAAGCAAAACAAGTTCACAAGAGTAAATCAATTAGGTGTGAGACAATAAACAATTATTAATTTATTATCATTGAACTCATGAAGATGGTGGGGAGACTTGCAATGTTTTTTTATGCATAATATTGGCCATTAAAAGAGAAGGATAAACGTATGAGGTAGTGTTGTTGTACTAATACTAATGGTGATGAGACCTACAATATTTTTGATGCACAATATTGGCAATTAAAAGCAAAGGATAAATGTATTATATATTATTTACTTGTTTAGTTACTATACTAGTACTAATGCTTGTTTAGTAGATTAAATATTTAAATTTATTATTGTGTATGTTAATTTGATAAAAATGTACATTCTTTGTGTTTAGATAGAGGATTCGAATACAGTTATTGCAAGTAATCTTTCTAAGCACAATAAGCAAGAGCCTATTGATAATGATGTAGAATTGTATAGTAATGAGTATAACAATGCTGACGCGGGGGAAATTGGTGATAATACAGTTAGAAATGAAGAAAGAAATTAAAAAAAAAAGGGGAGGTTCACCTCTACAGTCTGGGGACATTATGAAATGTTGCCACTCACAAAGGATGGCAAACAACGTTGCATATGTAAGAAATATGGGGCAACTTACTTATGTGATAGTAAAAATGGTACATGTAATCTAATATTTCACCTTTAAAACTGTAAGAAACATGACTCCCATGATATTGGATAGCTTATTCTTCAAAGTAACTCAAGTACTTCTATTTTTATGGTTGAAAATAAGTTTGATTATCATGAATTTCATAGCTTCTTTACCGCATGTATAGTTATGCATGATCTACCCCTTCAGTGTGTGGAATGGGCCGGTCTTAAAGCATTACTACAACATATTATGTTATGTTAACTCATCGCACATAGCTAGAAACCTTAACACAGGATTATGACTCCTTCGATGTAGAGGTAACTATGCCAAAAATGTCATAACTTGAGATATATTTGGATGAGCTCAAGCTGGATAGAATAGTGAGTTTGATATTTTATAATTTTGGAAAGTAAATCAATACAAATTTCCTTATGTCTCGAGAATGGCTCGTCATATTTTGTGCATTCCAATCTCTATTGTTGCATTGAAAGTGCTTTTAGCAATGGTGGTATACTTCTAGACCAATATCAACGTACATTAGAAGCATTGATTAACACAAACGATTGGTTGTATAATGAATAAGGTAATAAATTTATAATACTATACATCTAAGGTTTAATTTTGCTGTAATTTATATTTTAACTAAGTTAGTCTATTAACCTATGTTGATGTTTTGGTTATAGATACAAAAGACACTGAGCTTTATGCAGCGACAAATAACATCATGGGCTTAGGTTTCGAGGTAAATCAAATGGGAGATATGAATGACTCAGGGAATATAGCATCTTAAACATTAACTATAGATGGTGTGGAACAACTAATAGCTGTAATATGTATTTATAATGACTGTGTTGAACATATGGGAGATGTTGTTGCTGCCTACTGCTTGTTGTGCACCTGTGCAAATGGGAGCTGTGGTTGCTGCCTAACTGCCTGCTGTGCAGCACCTGTTTGTGCCTTATTTTTCTTTTTGTTGATTTTTGGACCTACTATTTATTTTTGCTTTTTTTACTTTATGTTTTCTATAACTATTTTGAGTTGTGTGCATCATCTGCATCTGCTTAAGTTGTGGGCTTTTTGGACGTGTAGCTACTGTACAGCATATGTTTGTTGCCTTTACTTTTTATACTTTTTGTAACTCTGTTGATTAGTGGGGCGTTCTAGTTTGGGGTTGTACGTGTTCCCTGATGGTTCTAGTTGGGTTTCATCTGTTCTTTCTGGTTTCTATTCTGCTGGGCTTATTTGGCTAGGTTGGTCTGGATATTATTGTAGTTAACTGGTTTTTTCTTGATTTATTTGACTGGGGGGATTTGTTTTTTTTTATTATTCTTCTGGTGTTGGTTGGAGAATTAGAGATGATGGGGTTATACTGGTTGTATGATTGGGTTTTATTGTGTGACACTGTGATTGGTTGGGATGGTATGTTTGTTGGGACTTCTGTTATTATGCAGTTTTTTTGTGCCCTTGTCTTTTGTTGATGGCATGAAGAACCTGGTGAAGCACGTGCTTCTATTTTTTCTGCTTCCTATTAATTTGTGGACATACTATTTCTTTTCTGCTTTATGTTGAGCTTGTGGGCTTTCAATATTTGTGGTTTGCGGTCTGTTGTTCTTTTAGTTATGAGGTACACATTATTGGATACTTACCTGATTAGTGATTAGTTCTGAATATTTTATATGGCTGTGTTGAAGAACCTAGTGAAGTTATACAATAGTAGCAATACAGAAATATAGATGCTACGAGGTTACAAATTTGGGAAAGGGGATTTCTTTGGCATAGTCCATGAGTAAATACTATTTAACTGAATAGATACAAAATTGATTAAATCCATATTCCCAAATTATAATCTTGGAGGGCTCATTTCTCAAAATTATTGCAAATGATGGTTCTTTGCTAGGTTCACTTTGAGTATGAGCCCTAACACAGTGAGGCTGTGGCTTTTATTAATTTTTTTGTTGTAGGTTCGTTGATGAGATGTTCAGATGCATGACTACACATGCAATTATTCAAAGTCATAAATTCAGCAAAGCAGTTGACCGGTTGTATTTATAAAATATAAATTGTAAAGTATTTTCTATTTTTAATTTCAAAAAGTTATAATGATTTTGTAATTTGTATTATATTTTTAAAATGTAAAGAGTTAATAAAATTGTAATTTTATTATTTACTGTTTCATTAAAATTTAAATTTCAAAATTTGTATATTTTTGGTATTTTTATTTTTTTATTTAAACAAATTGTATTGGCGGGTCGTGTCGACCTGGGTCGGGTTTAGCCGGGGTCCGATTTGGGTTCAGGAAGTGGACTCATATAGCTAAATGGGTCAGGTTTGGGTAAACCTATTTATCCCCAGGTCAGTTTGGGTTTGACCCAAACCCGACCTGTTGACCCGAATTGACACCCCTAGTGGTAATTGGTCATCCTCTCAAGGTCGTTCTCGCTAAACTTGATCGCTCAAGTTGACTTCTTAAATGGTCAGTCAAACTAAGTGAATTCTCCATCACATATAGACCAAGGACAGTCATCAAGGCCCAGACACTTGCTTATTTCCTCACAGATTGCACCAATCATAACACAAACTCAAAAATGACCCTACCTCATCGGACACTACACATGGATTATGCATCAGGTGAACAGGGGTTTAGAGTAGGCATCATCCTAAAAAGTTTCACTAGAATTATCATCACTCAATCTTTTAACTTTGAATTCTAAGTCACTAATAATCAAGTCGAGCATGAAGCTTTACTTGCAGGGTTATAATTTACTTCTAGATTAGTCGTCACCAGTTTATAAGTCTATCCAGATTCCCAACTCATGGTGAACCAAATAAACGATGAATATGAGGTTTGAAATGAATTGCTCTCTAAATACCTGCTTAAAGTAAAAATTAGAATAAACATGCTCGAATATTTTAAAATCACCCAAATTTTTAGAGATCAGAATCAACTCAATCACCTTCTTTCTAAACAAGAAAGTTTTAGCAGATGGCTAGTCATACGGGTCCCCACACCCACCATCATGGAAAAAGTAGTGCAAATGTTAAGTATAAAATATGTATTATTTATTATGTTAAAATTCAATAAAAATATGTATTTAGTTATATTTATGCAGAAAATATTCAGAATAAGGAAAAAATTCATTAGTATTGAACGAGCCCCGCAGCACACACAGATCCAACGACGCAGCATTGTGATCTGCAAATCCCAACGCCTATTTTAGATATTGCAGTGCCGGGCTCTTAGGAATTTAAGAAAAAATCAGCACGCCGGTGGATACAAAGTCAATGTCATAGTGCTTACTGTGCCATTGCAAAAGAAATTAGTACATAAATATTGGAAACTCAAGAAAAATAGTGCCAATGCACCGATCATTTTTGGCACTGCAGCATCGGATGGTGCTTTCAAGCACCGCAATGATCAACTTTGCAATGGTATGATAAAGAAGTTGGTAAATTGAAGAGTTATGCCGACCCGGCCAAAAGATGTGTCAGTTTAACTATTAACTGTGCCAGGTCAGCACAACCCCGCAACATAGTAAGTTTTACAGCACTGAGGTGTTAGTTCATTTAACAATGCTCGTACTTCGAGCACCACATTGGCTGAGGCTGTTTCTGTACTTATATAAATAGTTTTCCAATTATTTTGTTAGAGGAGTTCTATCATTTTAATGAAGTCTTGTACTATTGAGTGTCTTTCTTTCATTCTACCTTAGAACAAAGTCTAAGGAGGGCTAAAAAAGGGCAAGATACTTGTATTTGGAGATCATAGCCAATAGCGTATAATTTTTAATGTTGGAGGAAGAAGTGTGGAGAATATTAATTGATCCTTTCGAATGACATTTTTCTTTATTAATTCCCCTATATCTTTTTCTTGTATGAATAAAATGAACATGAGTTTACTTTTTATGTTATTCATGTCTGACTAAATCTCTAAGTTCTGGGCTAATGAAGTAAACGCATAGCAAATACCAATGTTGACTCTTATGCTTAAAATTAGTTTATAGATATTTTTAATATCTTATATCCTTAATTTAATGCATACAACGACCATGTATATGGTGAGAAATAATGGAACAAATAGGAGTATTGAAATCGAATGTTGGTATACCTAGATATAGAATGTTAAACCTTCTAGGTTTTATAGAGATATTATAATTATAAGGCTACACTGCAAGAAAACCTTGGTTTATAGGCGACATTTCCGACAGAATTATATCTGACTGTAAAAGCGGTTGTATAACCATCGGATATTCCACCGGTAACTTAGCGGCAAATTTTTCAGTAGATACACCGCCTAAAAATTACCAGCGGCCAATCAGCCAGCATGTCCGTCAGTGTTTGTAAGGCCGATGATAATATCTGACGAAAAATACATTGAAATTTACCGGCAAAATTTTTGACTGAAAATTCGTCGGCTTACTTAAACCTGGCAAAATAGTTCCGTTGGAAATATTTTTGGTGAAAAATTTGATGGAAAACCCATCGGAGAAGGCCCTATTTCCCTCCCGTAGTCGCCTTCCTTCTCATTTCACTCCTGCTCGCTTTGGTTTTCTTCCACTCGCGTCAATCGCCTCAGCCGAACGCCGCCTTCGTCGAGACCTCCATCGTCCAACATTTGCCGCCTATGTCGTCGACATTCGCTGCCTTAGTTGCCTAAAATTTGTCATAAGTTTATCTTGATTAGCCAATTTATTTTTGCTTTGGTCATGGATGTTCTCAATAGACATTTGCAGGAGATTGTACCATGGGGTATGCATTTTGTTGATTATATTCTTGTTGTTGATAAGACTAGAGAGGGAGTTGATGTGGATATTATTAATTGAATTCAAATTAGATGGTTAAAGTGGAGGAAGGCATTATGATTATTGTGCAGAGATGAGAATGCTCATGAGTGGCTTTACTCTTAGAGACAAGATACGGAATGAGCATATATGTGAAAATGTTGGAGAAGCTCCTATGGAAGATAAGATTAAAAAGAGTGAGAGATTTGTCTGAGATGGTTTGGTCACACAAAATGGCGGCCTCTCGATGACCTAGTTAGGAAAGTTGAGCTATTATATTTAACTTATGTTAAGAAAGGTAGAGGTATAAAAAATGGGAAGAGTCAGTAAATACAATGGAAATATATCCGGCGTAAACTGCATTTTTATACAGGTACCCCCTTGAGACCTATACATGCCTTTCTTGGCATGGTAGGATTGAAGACAACAGCCATAGTGTCACTTGAAACAGACTGTGCATATCTTTCTTGACGTGGCTTGCATGCTAAGACTCCTTAAATTTTTCTTAAATGGGGGAAACGCGGTAGGCAGCCAAAATTTTCATTGATAAGGGATCTGTGTGAAATAACACCATCTGATTTACAAATCGATTTGAATTCAATATATTTTCCTTTAACTAATTTTACTCCAATCTGTAATATATTCATATTATATACAGGCTAAACTCTTCATATTATTGATATTAAAAATTAAAAAAGTTTGATATATAATTGATTGACGAATGGATGAAAGATATTAATAAATGAGTTCATTGATAGGGTGAATTTTTTCATCTATACAGCCTGTCAACTGCCTAACTTCATCTCAGATGGAAAATTTTGTAGCCCATGTTCTAAATGTAAAAATCAAGCGCACCTAAAACCAGATGATGTAATTGTTGATCTATATCATAGAGGGTTCATACTATAATATTGGTATTGGAGTTCTCATGGTGAGTACCAGCCACATTTAAATTCTCGATGCGGCCTATTTATAAGTTCTAATATAGCTGAGAAAAAAAATTTCGACCTCTTACGGACTTAGTTCATGATGCAACTGGGCACAATTTGAATAATATATTGAAGAGTCACCAAATAAGAAGGCACATAATTTTTATGATTTGTTGCATTTTGCCCAACAACCAATATGGAAGGGGTGCACCACTCACTCAAAATTATCTGTTGATATGAAGATGTTAAGCATTAGGGCAGAATATAATGTCCCCTGTGAATATTTTAATTAATTCTTTGGGCTGCTTAAAGAAACTAACTCGGTAGATAATATAATTCCTACATATTTGTATTGGACTAAGAAGTTGGTTTCTAAACTTACTTTGACATATACAAAAATAGATTGTTATGTAAATGATGCATGTTATACTATAAAGATGATTTATCAAAGATTACATGCCGTCATTTTATTGCACCAAGATTTAAACCAAAGTCTGGGATGAAAAAAAAGCTGAAGGATATATCAGTTAGTATGATGTTTTACTTACCTATAATTCCTAGGATACAATGGCTATATGCATCCATGAGATCTATTGCATATATAAGATGACATATGAACACATCTCACAAGAAAGTGTTATTGCACATCCGTTAGAAGCAAAGGCCTGAAAATACTTTGATCATACACATCCCACCTTCGCCATAGAAATAAGAAATATAAGATTAGATTTATGTGTAGATGACTTTACTCTATTTAGCCAGTCTACTTCACCTTACTCATATTAGCCTATAATACTCACCCATTATAATCTTTCTCGATAATTATGTATATCTACTCATTACATGTTTCTGACACTAATCATTGTAGGACCAGATAATCTAAAAGTAAAAATTGATGTATTCTTACAACCATTAATCGATGATGTAAATTTATTATAGGAGGGAGCAAGTACATATAATATTTCTACTAAACAAAACTTCATAATGAGGGTAATATTACTTTGGACAATTGGTGACTTTCCTACGTATGATATGCTTTCAGGTTGAGACACTTTCGGTAAATTAGTTTGTCCATATTATATAGAATTTACAAAGTCATTAACTTTAAATTATGGAGGGAAGAACACTTGGTTCGACTGTCACTGCATATTTTTACCTATAGGTCATCCTTTCAAGCAAAATAAGGATGCCTTTATTAAAAATAAAATGAATATGTCACAGTCTCCTTCTAGATTTATTAGTGCAGAAATTTTTGAAAGAGTAAGGTTTATGCCCATGATAGTTGATTCTGTAACATTAGTTGATTACAAATTATCAGGGTATGGTGTCAACCACAATTGGACCAAGAAAAATATTTTTTTGGCTCTTGCCATATTGGAGAACAAACCTGATCAGACATAACTTGAATGTAATGCATATAGAGAAAAATATTTTTGTTAATATATTCAATATAATTATGGACATCAAAGATTAATCATAAGATAATATAAAAATAAGGATGGACTTAAAGGAGATTTGTAAAAAAAGTTTGAGTTAAAGGATAATGAAAATGAAAAATTTCTCAAACCTAAAGCTCAATTCACCTTGACTTTAGAGCTGAGACTAGCAGTTTGTGAATGGGTACAGATCTACGGGTACCTTATGAATATTCTTTCAATTTAAGTAGATGTGTTGACATAATATATGGGAGATTATTTAGATTGAAAAGTCATAACTGTCATATCTTCATGCAATGTCTACTACAAACTACCTTTAGTTTTTTGCCATGTCTAATTTTAAAGCCTTTGATCGAACTAAGTATGTTTTTCAAAGATTTATGCTCTTCAAAACTGAAAGCAGAGCACTTGATTCGTATGGAGCGTCATATTCTTTTTATTATGTATAAATTTTAGAAGATATTTTATACAATATTTTTTGACTCTATGGAGCATCTACCCGTGCATTTATTATATGATGCTACAGTATATGGATCTGTTCAATATCAGTTAATGTATCCTTTTGAGAGGTATTTAAGTAAACTTATGAAGGTTGTTAAGAATAAAGCACATCTTGAATGCTCAAATTATGAAGCATATCTAATGTACGAGATAATCCAATTTTGCTCATATTACTTTGACACAATGTCATAATCAACTAGGAGTATTGCATCTCAAAATTTGGGTCATGCAAATTCATATAAATCCTCAAATATATATGTATTCAATAGAAGTAGTGAAACTGCAGGTGCTAGCACCGTGCGCTATTTGACTGATAAAGAGATTAGAGTTATCACATTGTATGCCTTGCTTAACTGTGATGAAGTTGAGCCATATCTCGAGTAAGTATGCGTTAGCTTATTCATACATTTGTTCTCATAAAGTATAACTATTTAAATTTTGCAGGATTTTCAATAATGGTTTGAGTACATCAATAATAATAGAAGTCCAAAAGATAGTGGAAACAAAATTCTCATATTTGTTTAAAATTATGATCAATATTTTAACTATTTATTTCTACTAATTTGTCTTAATTAGTTAACACAGTAGTCAATAAATATGCCACTAATATACCAATATTTGATCAACCAATTAGGTGCTCACTTAAGGTATTAACTTACAGTATCAGGGACTACTGGATCTAGTTTGGGGACCAAATAAATTTATGAAATATTGGCTAACTTTTTTGGTTAATGGCTAAGATCTTGCTAATGATGCCAATTTTTTAATTAATGGCCAATTTTTTTCTATTAAGAAGAGCTTGTGTCAAATTTAAAAGATCTTGCTAACAATGTGTATAATCAAATTATAATTAATGAGAGTGAGTTATAGTTAGAGAAAGTAGATTTAAATATAGAGGAAAGTCATGAGGAATCTGATAGTGGTGAAGATGTTTCATATGGAAGTGAATTAATAAATGATGAGTAAACATAAGGTAAATATATTTAATAATTTTTGACAATCAGTTATAAATTGATAATTTATATTAATAATATGATTTGTTTTTAACAATATAATAATAGTTACTTCATTTATTTTATTATTACTCTACTTTAGTTATTTAATTATTGCTTTATTTTAAATTAAATGTTTGTTATAATTTATGTTGTTAATATTTCTTAAATTTTTTTGCAGATGGCTTTAGGTGATGATCCTGATCGAGGATTGATAAAAAATATGACTAGTGGCTCAGCCAGTAGGTCTGTACGCACTGAGGTGACCTCTTCATCTCAGCTTGTCACATAGAGTCAACCTAGCCAGCCTTTACCTACTCCTCTAGCCAGTAGGCCGCATTCTACTCACCAAACCCCTATTTTCCTTCATTATACACCAAATACAGTACTCCCTTCTACCCTTACTACCCCCACCTTCTCATGGAGGCCCTCCCACTTATTTATATCCATCATATGTCCCTCTATTCTATCCCCCACCACCCCCTCAACCATGTGCAGGTGGACCTTCCACCCAATTGTAATAGAGCAGATGTTAGAGGGGCGCATATTGATTGTGCCTAAGGGTACCACATATGTACTTACTATTTTATTAACATGCTACTAAAATTTTATAAATATTTTTTCACTAAACACATCTTCTGCAGGCTACAATTGTCAAAGCAGCCGACGCATAAAATACGGGACATTATACGGAGCAGGTATGATGCTCCTTATATTTTTTAAAAGAAAGTCCTAAAAGAAGTGCACAATATATGGTTCAGAGATTTTGAGGTTAGTTATTATAAAAATATATTATATATCATGTCTTTTTTAATTGAGCAAACAAAAATATTCTATGTTGTAAGTTTTTTAATGAAGAAAGAATTTTGAGAAGCGCGGGTCAACTCTCATGCAAGACATGATTATAGATATTAGAAAGTCAGGCAAGCAACTACTCTAGATTGGTGAGAGTGTATGGGGCAAGCTGACTAGTGCTTGGGCTAACTCAGATTATACCAAGAGGAGGGACCATAATAGAAATAATTGAGCTTTTGATGTTGGGGGCATGGGTAGTTCCTTCCATATTGGGGGCTCAGTTCCACATACTAAGTACAAGCGACGTTTGGTAGAAAATTTTAAAAGATTTTAATAATTTACTTACACGTGAATACTAATGTAGGTATATTGTAGAAAGAGGTACCGGGTAGAGAACCGACCGTTGTTGAGTTGCATAATCATACACACAAGTGGCAGGAGGACTAACAATAGGTTGATGAGTGAGTAATGAGAGCTTATGTGAGTACATAAGTTTAATATTTATTGTGTTATATGTACATTGTTTAATCTTATATTAACTTTTGTATGATGAGTATACACGGCCTTAAGAGGGCCAACTGGGAGCATGTGAGGGATCTTTTTTTTTTGGGGGGGGGGGGGATCAACAGATTATTCTAACTACCGTACTTGGTCGCAAGCTATAGATGGAATACAAAAATGCCGAGTTTAAGGTTTAGCCTCATAAGCCTACGCATATGAGGGGTAGACACCTAGTGGCTCCAGCTTCTCAACAAGTAGCCAGGAGATGTTGTATAGCCAACAGGTAGCTGCCCTTACAACTGAGTCAGAGTAAGTTAGGAAATCACAAGCTGACATATAGATGCAGATGTAGATACAACAAACTTAGTTGTTGTATGAGCTACAGAAATTGAGGGAGCAGTTTAGTGGAAAGCAGACAACATCAACAGAGGAGGAGATTGATTCTAATTATATGTTTTTTTGTTATTATTGGGCATTGCATTTATATGTTGGACATTTCATTTGCATGTTTAATTTTAAATTATATGGTTAATATTCAATGAACTTGGAATCAGGGGCGGATTTACCATGGGGGCCCTGGGGCACGGGCCCCACTAAATTTATAATTAATGTTTAATTAAATTTATTTATGACTACTTAATTACAATTAAAAGTATATTTTAAGCTTTTTTGTTCTACAATTCCCACCGCTCACTTCGTCTCCTTTCACGCGGACAGATCGAACCAAAAGAACCAGGCTTCACGTAACTGGGGAGCCGAAATGCTTAAATGCCTATGCTTTCTCATTCAAAAAACCTAGAGGCCGAAGCAGGTTTGTGACGGGAACCGAAACGCATCTGCTTTCTTATTTACGGTGGCTCTTCCGCTTGCAATGAGATGGCGAACAGTGACTACAATCGGTAGATTTTGTGTGGAAGATGAAGTTCTTATCTCTTTGGTACATTTGAGGAATCAAGGTACTGTTCTTTTGAGTTCTGATGTCATCAGTGTAAATAACTGTATAAAAATTAGATCTCGTCTCTTTGGGACATTTTAGGAATCAATTTATTATTCTTCTGCAATCGACACTTGACAAATTTCTTTTTTTTCATTGGAGATTTACGAGCAGAGCTGCTTTGAAGTACCTAAATCTGTAAGTATTGAGGGTTTTTCCTACAGATGATTTATTTTTTAAAGCTTGAAAGGCCTATGAAATTTTTAACATGAAGGGTTTTAGAAATTGGAAAAAAAATGATAGATTTCATATTCATGTTGGTAATATCAATAGTGCACATAATATTGTTAGGCGTACATATAAAAATTTAATAAATGAAGAAAGAGATATCATATTTGCTTTTGAACTGGTCAAAATCGTAAGATTATCATGCACGATTAAATGCAAGTGTTGATTGTGTACATTTCCTTTTGCAACAATGATTAACATGCGGTAGTGATGATGAATCAAAGGATTCAGAGAATCAAGGGAATTTTCTTGAACTTTTGCACTTTCTTGCTAACCATAATAGAGATATAAATAAAGTTATTTTAGATAACGCTCCTCAAAATAATAAACTAATTGCTCCAGCAATCTAGAAAGAAATCACAGAAGCTGCATCAATTAAGGTTTTAAATGTTATAATCAATGAATTACAAATGATATATTCGTGATTTTACATGATGAATCTCGTGATATATCAATTAAAGAATAAGTTGTTATTGCATTACGTTACGTTGATACACGAGGGTGTGTTTTTTAGCATTTTATTGAGATCGTTCATGATGGGGACACATAAGCTCTAACACTAAAGATGACTATTGAATCACTTTTTTGAAGTATGGGTTGAGTGTGGCATAACTGCATGTACAAGGTTATGACCAAGCAAGTAACATGCGAGGTGAGTTTAATGAACTAAAAATATTAATCATGAAAGAAAATTACTCAGCTTATTATGTGCATTGTTTTGTACACCAACTCTAATTAGCATTAGTTGCAGTCGTAAAAAATTATGTCCAAGTTGCTTCCTTCTTTAATATTGTGACTAGTTTGTTAAATATTATTGGTAGTTCCTGCATAAGAAAAGATATGCTAAGAGGAAAACATAATGACAAAATAATTGAGCAACTAGAAAGTGGAAGAGTTATAAAAGGTCGAGATTTAAATCAAGAAATTGCTCTTCAAAGACCAAGAGACACTTGTTGGGGTTCCCATTATAATTCAGTCATCAGTTTAATTCTTTTGTTTGGGTCTATAATAGAGGCTCTTAAGATATTGATACATGAGGGATCTAGTAGTGAGCAAAAAGGCAAAGCATATTCTCTACTTAAATTTATATAACTTTTGAATTTATTTTTAATTTGTATATGATGAAGACTATATTAGGAGTTACAAAATAAGTTATCATAAGTACTGCAAAGAAATGATCAAGATATTATAAATGCCATGACTTTGATAAAATTTTCTAAACAAGGACATCAAAATATGAGAAATAATGGGTGGGATATTTTGTTTAAAAAGTTGAATTATTTTACGAGAAGAGTAATATAAATATTTCAAACATGACTGATACATTTGTGATGCAAAGAAGATCAAGTCGTCGTACTAAAAGTATAACAAATAGTCATCATTTTCAAATCAAATTATTTACACTATTATAGATATGCAACTTCAAGTGCTCAACAAAAGTTTTGATGAAGTTAATAATAAATTACTTATGTGTGTGACATGTTTGAATCCATGTTAGTCATTTTCTGCTTTTGATAAAGAATGATTACTTTGCCTTGTAAAATTTTATCTGTCAAATTTTTCAAAAATGGATCTCATCATACTAGACAATCAAATTGAAAATTTTATTGTTGATATGAGATCGAATAATGTATTTATGAATTTAAAAAGACTTGGAGAACTTGCTCAGAAAATAGTAAAGACTAGGAAAAATGATATTTATCCTTTGGTGTTTTTATTTATAAAGCTTGCTCTTATATTACTAATTCTATAAGAACAGTTGAACGAGCATTTTTTGCAATGAATATTGTAAAGAATTGTTTACAGAATTGTATGGGAGACTCTTGGATAAATGACTGTTTACTTACTTATATTAAAAATGTTATATTTAATAATATTGACAATAACTTGATTTTACAATGTTTCAAAAAATAAAGACTCGACGGGAGAAATTATAAATGATAAATAAGAAAAAATCTCAAAATTTAGTGTTCTCAATTGTAAGTTTTTTGTTGCTTTATCATATATTTTATCTTTTTATAATGAATGTAATGATTTAAAAAAAAAAATTCAAACCGCCCATGCCGGTCCCAAGCCTGGATGAAAAATGTTGAGGGTTTTTTTTACTTGAATTATTTGTGCCCAACATGGAAAAAAATTCTAGCTATGCCCCTGCCTCCCCATTAGTTTCAAAATTGTTATAAGATTTATAAAGCTCTAATGAAAATAATTTAAAATCTTCTGCATGAAACAGCATATGCTTCCATACTTGTTAATGGGGAAGCATCAAAGAAATTGATGCAAAGTGAATAACATAAGTAGCAGTTATCCATACACAAAAATGTGTTCAAATAACAATAATATTATTACAGCTATCCATGCACATAAACTGTCCATATAACATTTTTAGATTATAATTAATCATTAAACAAGCATATAGCAAGAACAATGATATAAATCACTTAATAAAAATTTAACTTTGATTAGAAATATATTCAACAAGATGCAATTTACTGTCAAAATGAGTATTAAGTACACAACAATGGTATGTCAATCTCCTCATCCCCGTCTTCTTCCTGCAAAGTATATATATATATATATCACAACATGTTAGTGATAAAATAGTCATTAAAGAAATATTATGGAATAACAAACAAATCAATACCTTTATCTTACCCTTGAATCCCTAGTGGGCACGAACCTAGTTTGACCCGAATATCAAAGCTTGTATTGTTTCAACACCCAATTTAGAACGATACGTACATACAACTCTCTCTCCTATTGAGATGTGCTAATAAAAATTGATAAGATGTCTACAACAAATCTTGATTGCATGTGGTATTTTTTTCGTAGCTCTTGCATCAAGCAATAATATCGAATGTCCTACCAGTTGGACAAATTTCTATATCATCTTCTAGGTAATCATCTAAATCTAATTTTGCGGGTTTCTTACTAGTTTTTTAAATACATAAGTTGTAAAATAAAGCCACCCACTATATTTATTTGATCCACCTTGTTGAGCCATTCTTGAACTGCTACTTTCTCCTGCTGAAGCCTCCTTCCTTGATTTAAATGTCATCTGCCACTTTAACTTCTTCTTCAAAACATGTGATATATTGCTCATATAAATCATATAATAATGCACATACATATGAAATATTATGTGGACTCTCATCTCCATAAATCATGGCCTCATGGGATATGCAAACTCTATCACAAGAAATTTCATTCTTGGATCCAAAATAGCACCAAATGGCATAAAAGGTTATATTTGCCCCAATATTTGTCAAATTTTTCTTTCATTTTTTAGTCATGGCTCTAACAAAATCATCATGCGATATATTGAGCCATCATCTAGAACCCTCTTGATAGTGCATATCTAGGATAGAAATAAATTTTAAGTCTGATATTTAGTTCCTGAAATGATGTTTATTGCTTCATTAAAAAAACCAAGGACATCACAAACCTTCTCTATATTATTCCATTTCTCTTATGTATGACAATTGTTATAAGATCTCTCTCTCTCTCTCTCTCTCACTATACGAACCAAATGCTTCCTCAACTTAAGAACCACAATAAGCATGTTATAGGTTGAATTCCACCATGTTGGATAATCCATAGCTAGTTTTCTAGTTGGCAATTGCAACTACTGAACAACATCAGCAAATTGAAGCAATCTCCCTTCAAATGCATTAAAAAATCTAACCATGTCCCGAAATTTTTCTACTATGAACACAACACTTTTAATGTAATCTTTCACCATCAAATTTAATATATGGGCACAACATCAAACATGAAATATTTTTCATCCAAAAAATAATTTCTTCTATACACAATTGTCCTTTAGTAGTTTAATGGCCCGACCATTATTGGAAGCATTATCAACTGACAAGGTGAACACTTTATTCTTCAACCCTTATTCACTTAGTGACTTGTAAAAATTGTCAACACTCTCTGAAGTTGTGTGAGGAGACAAGTGAAGGAAACTTAACACACTTTTTACAACTTTCAATTAGAGTCTACATCAAAAAATACACAAATTTGTTGGTTTTTGGACTTCCAAATGTCTATGGTGAAACTAATTTTGTTTATACTTTTTAATGCATTATATAGTTTTTTTTCTCTTTCTCATATATTAACATAACATCACTACTAGCTGTTGCTCGTGAATATTTCAAAAAATAAGGCAACATTGATTTTAAAATAAGGTTAAAACCAAAATTTTCCACTACTGAAAATGACTTCTCATTAATCAAAATATAGTGTGCTATACTTTCTCTAACTTTAGAATTATCATAAGTAAAGGCAGTCATACTACCCCTCTTTTGAGAATTATCACCAACTGAAAAAATATCCTTAGCTTGGAAATGGAAAACTTTTTTGGTTTCTTATTAAACATATTATAGCAGTATAACAAACTAAATGTCATCTAAATTGTGTTGTTGACCTATATTTCCTATAGAAAGGTTCTTCTTCCAATGAATACATTCCCCATTCTTATGTCCATTAGGAAGTTTAACTTCCTTAAACTTATCCCAAACAGTTGTTGACTTCTTTTTTTTTTTTTTTATAATTTCTATAAGATTTGCATCTTCATTTTCATTACATGTTCCTACAATATCCCCTTCTATGCTCTTATTCTCCACCCACACAAGCATCATTTTCATTCAACACAATATTTGCCTCTGCATTAAAAGAGCGTACTTCATCAATAGTATCCAAATTTATTGGGTCACTAATATTATCTTTGATAAGTGGTTAAGGTGACATTCTAGAGTAGATAGAACAAATAATTTAACTTTAGCACTTATCATTTCATTAAGAAAATAGAAAAGACATCAACACAACTTATATTAACTCCTTCGATGCCCTAATTCATTAATTGCAAAGGTAAGCCAAACATAATCCACCAGTATGTAAGATAACAAGTGGGAAAACCCAATCCAATATGTAGATAGCACTGAAATGAATAATCCAGTAAGTTATATTCAATAAACACTAAGTTGAAAATTAATCAAAACCAAGTTGCAATAAATACAAGTTTTAATATTTAGGTTCATTTAAATGTCATCAAATTTATTTGCTGAAATAATATGTGAAAAAAATACCAAACATATATTTTACCCAAAAATATGAAATATCGAAAATTTTAAAACATAAAATGGCTAAGACATTTTGCAACTTCGGTAAATTATATATCAGTTTCAAGCCAAAATATGAAAGAAAAAAAATTTGTTCTCTAAATTATAACTCGCTAAACTTGCACATAGTGACATAATAAGTGCTCAACTAAATCAATCTTTTTTCAAACAACATTAATATATGTTCCAATAAAAATTAGTTTAAGAAAAATAAATATATTCCAAATAACAACAAAAAGAAAATCAATGGCTGCACCAAAAGCATGTTAAGTCTAGTGAGTCGATAATCAATATATGCACCAAAATCAATGGATGCTAATTAGGAAATAGAGGCAACTACAGAGGGCAAAATTCTTGATATCAAAGCCTCACATCCCTGTTTTCTCCAAGTACTAGATAAATCTGAATGAGCTGAATCCTTTCCACCTCCCTAAAACAAAAAAAAAAATCTAATAAATACCTAAGAACAAAGCAAAAAGAATGAAACTTGAATTTAGAATGAACCTGGAACAAAGAAAAAGGAATGAGAGGAGAGGTTATGCAGTTCCAACTACTGACACTTTGCCTTTCGCCTTTCACCCTTTTCCTTTCTTTGTTCAGTTCGCGAAGATGAGAACCTACGCAGTTTCAACTTCAATATTACCTCTTTACCTTTTGCCTTTCACCTTGCCTTTCATCGTTTAGTTGTCGGAGGAATGAGCGGCCGCGTATGTTTATACAAGAATGATGGAGCGGTTGAGCTCTACGGCTTTACCCTAGATTACTTAATCCATTGGTCTCACAATCACACATTAGTCCCACAATCCCTCCCACACTCCCACCTGTCTGATTCATCTGTATGTTTCATCTTTGCATACCAGCTTTTCGAGCCGCTCGACAAGCTGCTAGTTGATCAATATTATGATTAAACTCGGACTTGATTATTTCACTAGCTCAAAAAATTGCTCGAACTCTCGAAGCTCGATGAGCTCAGCTTGTGAGCTCGTTAATGAGTCAAGCTTGGACTAGCTCGGCTTACTTGCACCCTTAGTGTAATTTGTGCATTTTTTATTTTGTTAAAATTCAGTGAAAACATGTTATTTTAGTTATGTTTATGCAAAAAATGTTCATGAGAAGGCAAAAACTCATGAATATTGAATGAGCATTGCAACGCCTACAGATCTAGCTCTGTAGCATTGTCATCTACGGCACCCCAGCGCCTATTTTAGACATTATAGTTCGGCCTTTCAAGAATTTAAGAAAAAATCAGCATCACGATGGAGACATGGTTAGCGTCGCAGCGTCTCACAGTGCCACTACATTAAAAATCAGCACTGCATCACTAAAGTCATGAGAAAATAAGCGTCGAATCGCTGGTCATTTCAACACCACAGCATCGGATTGTGCTTTCACGCGCCATTGTGCTCAACTTTTGCTGCACCACGACCGATCAGTTACCAAAATGAAAGCAATGATGAATGAGGAACACACATGTAAACAAAATTTCTAATCTTGTGAAACCAAGGCTTCATTTGGAACAGCTTCCTTACTGCTTTCTAAAGCAGCTATTTTAGTACAAAAATGTCTTGAACTACAAAATTTTCTACTAAAAAGCTGCTTTAGAAAGTAGTATGAAAGCTGTCCCAAACTAAGCCTAAATTAAATTGAACTAAAACCTATTGGCTATAAATAAATTATAATTTCAAATGGATTCAATTGACCAAATCATCTAAAATAAGAAAAATCTAATCCGCATGTATATAGTTCGTTCTCCATGCATTTATTCATCTCCTTTGGTTATCATCATCAAGCACACAATCTTTCATCCATATTGCAATCAAACATGTAAATAAAATGACAAGAAATTATGGTTCTATAAGGAACATAAATTTGTGGATAATTGTAATTAATCCCAAACATTTTCATCATTTGGTCTAATATGCAAGCTATTCAGAATAGCTATAAACAAATGGCCCAATACTTATCAAAACTGACCTTCATATATGTTGCCATGTTTTACCGACCCCGGCAATAAAATTTCAAAAAATGGCCTCAAATATAACAAAACTGCTATGTGGGTAGTTTGGTTATATTGCCTCTTCTAGTTAGAGCTGGTATCATGCATTGCTAGTGCCCATGTAACTTGTTGTTTGGCTTGACTTCTCTCTCTGTCCACTTCAAATATTTCAGTGTACGCCTTTATGGAAAGTATGGAAATATAGAGTAGTTGGGTTCATTTACTTCATTAATATATTAAACCGTTGAGTGTTCAATAGTATGAGAGTGTACTCGTGAACAATTATTACCATGACAATGATACTTTTTTCTTGTTATGATCCTAAATAGTTGAGACACATAAAGGAGTTATTAATTTATTCTCTTATATGTCCCCAACTATCAGACTATAGAGTTTTTGTTACTTCTCACTAATATCCACTTCGCTATCATTGTTGGTTTTGAAATGTTAGCACATTTAAGAAGAGCCCCAATGCCAATGGTCATTAGCCAACACTCAGGCTCATAAAGAGAACTTAAAAAAGTAAAGGAAAACTATGAGAAGTGGAGATTGAGTTTGAGACATGCGAGTAAACAAAAAAAATAATCCTTATCGACTTAGAAACTACAATTGTCGATGCCAAAGAGGATAACAAGAAAGAGAAGCTGCAGCCTCATCATCATAGTAAGGAAGCAAAGACTAAAATAATGAGTGAAAGAGGGGATCGTGTTTATTCATTTAGTGAGGAGTATCACGGTAAATCATTGTTGTTGAACACTATAAAATGACTCACAATAACAAGAAGCAAAAGAACAAAAAAATAATATTTCAAACCAAAGCAAGGCAGAATAATTGAATAGTTTTGTATAGGATAATATTATATCCCTTAGAAAGCATTCATTGCTCATATAATTATCCAATATTTTAAAATATACATGAATAAAAATATATATTTAATAATAATAATTGAGCCAATCTTGAGTTGATCCAATCCGATCTACCAATGGCTTAAACTGACAAAAAAATTATGAATTGAACATTTTGTCATAGCTCAACTTAGTTGCTTGATCAAATAGCAAACCAATTCAAATTTCAAATCGATTTGAGCGATCTTCAATTTTTGGGTTGAACTCACATCCCTAGATGCACCCATAGAGCTTGTCATAACCCAAACTGACTAGGAAATATAGTTTCAGAATGTTTTTAATTCTCTTCAAATATTTATTTTAAATAAACTACAGACCACATAACTAATAAAACGTCCAAATACTAAAATAAACTCATACATATGATTTCTTTTCTTTCATCAAAATATATCTACAATACAATACATGGCTACATGCATAAGCTATATATTTGAATAATAAACTAGACATGACGATACAAAAAATAAAAATAGAGAAATACATATAAACTCATATCATATCATGAACTGTTAATCAATAAGTTCATTCTCTTTTTCAAATCCTAAAAACTAGAAGCAAAACCAGAGTGAGCTATAATAACTCAGCAGGCCACATAAACCAATATAAATTCCAAATTCTTTTATTAAACATTATGCTAAATATTTAAAAATAATTAAATACAGTCTAATAAATCACTGTACAGAGAAATATAATAAGAGCATAGTAGTTATCCAATTATTTAATTAATAATACTTAGCAGATAAATAAATTGTAATTTATATCATATTTTTCAGACCCAAACAGAATCTCAAGGGATTCTGGCCCTTTATGACTCCCTTTTGTGCTTATAGTATCATAATATGTTTGTAGGCACCAGAATATTCCCTGACACAGATAGAATTTTAACTGATTCTGGCCCTTTATCTTGCCGAGCAAATATAAATTAATCACGTATGCACATTTTCTTCATATTATAACAATTAAAGCATAATTGAGCATGTTTCAAAAATGTACAATTTTCTATAATGGTAGTCAACAGAAAACCTTATTAAGAAAAATGCACATTTTCAATAAATAATCAAATTATCATGGATTGTGTAAAATAATATTTTAAGGCTTTTATTGCACTATAGCACCATTTTTTAGAGTCCATATAATTTTCTATTTAATAAAAACCTTACAAATTAAAAAAACCCCCATTATAAAATATCCCTAAAATATTCATAATATTTATAAGCTTAATATCTATAACATATAAAGAGTTATGTTGTGAAAGTTTTACTTTTGCAAAGTTATCCATGTTTTTGACTAAGGGAAACAAAATTTTAATAAAAAAAATTGGTAAAAATTATGAATTTTTGAAAATTGAATGGTCATAATATGATTTACCTCGAGACAAACAAGTTTCTCAATTGGGCCGATGGACTAAATTGGCTCTTTGATCTCCAAACCCTAGTTTTATGTTTCTCCCTCCTCCCTTTTTCTCATCTTTCCCTTTTTTTTCCCTTTGTTAGTCGAAATCACCAAAAAAAATATGGGTTTCTTAAAAAGCTTTTAAGTGGATTAATATTTTATAATAAAATATTAAAAGATATTTAGGTAATAATTTTAATTTTTTTTATTTAGCTAAAAAATCATATAAATTCTTTATATCTCGAAATTCAGGAATAAAAAAATATAGAAAAAAATAGTCGCAATTGAAGGGCAACTAATGGTCTCAAAATTTTCGCTTGTACCGAAAAATACTAATTTCTTAAAAAATTTCACTTAAGTCCAAAAATTCTGAAAAAATTAGAGTAATTAAAACACTACACTATCTATGTTATGGCTAAAACGGTTTATGATTTGAACTTATCATGATTGCTAAAATAATTTTTGACTATTCTAGGTAAAAAAAAATCTCTTTAAAAAAATTAAGGGTTAGCACAGAGCCACTATTATATTCACTTTTATGTCCACAACATTATCTTAATCAACTCTTAAATTACTATCCAATACATTATCATGCAATATTGTGCAAACCGACCTTGCATCATTCTCATTTGTCGCCACTTCTTATATTTGTAGGAATACATTTGTTGTGGCAATAATATATAGTTGAGACCTTTTTGGAAAATTGACATATAAATGGGAGATTGATGTTCAATTACAATTGATATCTCTTAGAAGAAAAACAAAAGAATGTATTATGTGATTATTTATGATGAAAGAATTAATATTATGGATTATAGTCTGCTAAAATGATACGTTACCTTTAGCTTCAAACTAAATTGATTCTTATCCTTCATATAACTATGTATATAATACCTATACAATATCATGACTAATACTTATTAGAGCCATTAATCCTGTGCTTTGTTTCCTTTTAAAAATTTAACCAACTTCGCTATTTTCTTTTCTTATAGCATAAATTATTACTAAAATAAAATATTATAAGTAATCACATTACATTATATTTAAATTGAAAAATAGGATCCTCTAAATTCTTGGAAGTAAATACTATGTATGAGCACATAGAGTATGTTGCAATTTTTTTATTATCTAAAATAAAATATCTAAAATTCAAATTAGAATTATAATATCTGAAATAATAAAAAATATAATATTAATATATCTATAGTTGAAATTAAGAGAAAATATTTTTTATGTCAATATTTAGCTTTAAATTTTTATCTAAAAATTATAAAAATAACTATTTTATCATAAGTTTAATAGAATGATTGGTATTTTTTTGGTAAGGTGTACAAAATTAAAAATATTTAAAAATAAATTAGGAAAGAGACTTATGATATATTAGAAGATCAATTTCAAGAGTCCTTACAAATTGACAATATATATATAAGCGAAGCTTTGGAGATGCCCCAATTTCGTCGCTCTTCTCACGCTGAAGGCGTCGTCTCAAATCTCCTCTTTTCATCATCTTCTCCCCATCTTCTCTCTATATCTCGCTTTAGATTTCGAAGGAGGGTGGGGAGGGCTTTTCTTTTGAACCAGCCATCCATCCATCCATCCATTAACTGGCACTCAAACCGCGGCAGAGTCGCACGCATAGGTGCTCGATTTGGATCCTAGCCAAAACGCTTTTTCGATTTGAATTTTTTGGTTTTACTTCTCGGTGATTGTAACGGCCGCGTTTTCTTGTCGCCGATTCCCGTGTTCTGAAGCATGGTTTTTTTTTTTTTTTGGGATTTTGGTTTGCTTAGATTTCGTTCATCTGAGGATGATTTCGGATTTACGTTCTAATTGAGACCCAACACTTGTCTGGAGCTGAAGGAAGATTTTGAAGTTGAGTGGATCGATTTTCAGGGATTTGGTTTGTGACGTTGTTTTTTTCATTTAGCCCTTCACTGGTCTGAAACTGCAAGGAGCTTGGCTTTGCTGATATAGGGATTTCTGAAGTCTATTTGCGCGCAATTTGGTTTTTATATGGTTTCTTTGCTGAGCTGGGCGGGGAAGTTGGGATCTAGCTTCACCTATTTCAGTTTTCGATGTTTTTTAGCGGCTTTTCTTTTCTTTTGGGTTGAGTGGCTTGAGGCTGATTGGTTTTTGGTGCGTGCAGGCAAAGAAGGGGAGAATAATTAGTTTAATTTGAATAAAGTTGGTTTTAGTAATGGATGGGAGTTTCAATGAGGATTATGGAACGGGCGCTATGTCGACTCATGCGGAGGGCATGTCAGCTGGGCAGCGATGCCAATCCGTTGATTCTCTTGCAGAATGGCGTTCCAGCGAGCAATTGGATAATGGAACGCCTTCCACTTCACCCCCTTTTTGGGACACTGATGATGATGATTGTGGTATGTATTGGACTGTCTATTTTGTTACCTTGGTTCCTGATAAATTGTTCTGCTTGGGTAACATATTGATTAGCATAGTCTCCCTTGCCAAGGGATGAACATATGTGGGGATGGGATGCATCTACTTTTTTTAACGTAACTATTACTGTTTGTTGATCAAGGCTACATACGCCATGCTCACAAAATATTATCTTTATTTTTCACCTTTTAGGGTGTTTATAGAGGCTCTCAAACTGTTGTTATGGCCTTTTTTGGCCAACATTTTATTGTCTAATTATTTAAAACCTGACAGCTTACTGTTCATGTTGAGAGGTCATGTGGTTCTTTTCATTCCCACTCAAAAAGGAAAAGAATAATAACACTATAATACCTTTTTTTCCTGGAAAAAAGAGGTGGGTTGTGATTGATTTTTGTTGGCAATGGTACTATCAAAATTGTGGTGTTGGAATTATTGCTTAATTTAGATGGGCTTAGATGGGATCGCAAAAAAACATTGATAAATCTTAGGGAATCATAATTGATGATATTGACTAGCTAATGTCCTATATAATATATTTTTCTTTGTGTAGTTTGAAATTGTTGAATATCACCATTTCTTTCCATTTGATGGTGAGACTTGTTCATGCCTTAAGTTTTTTCTATCGAATTATTTTGGAGTAAGACAACTTCCTTTGACTTTAAGGACATTGGTTCATGCGATTTTTATTGGGCTGCATATGAAACTAAGAAGATGGAAATTTATTTTCCTATACAATTATGTTTTTGTTTCATACTGTTAGAGTTGGGCTTGATTAAACCTCCTTAAATGAGCATCAATTGTTTCATCCTCATTTATTAAGGTTAGAAGGGAGAGGATTGGAAAGCGCTACATCTTTATGGAATGGGCTTCATAGTACAAGTATATACATGCGTGTGTATATTTAAGAGAAGAGGACAATTAAAAAAAACAACATAGGAGAACAATAATAAATAATGTAAATTCCTTATGTAAATAGTTAGTATATATATGATAATTTAAAAATTGTTGCTCAGAGTTTGCAAGAGTGATGCAAGCAAAAAATTAGGAAAACCCTAATTTTTGCAAGCAAAAAATAAAGACTTCCTAGGTAAAAGAAAGATACATGAAATGCTCAAATTTAGACAAATTACATCAAAACAAAATAATGCAAAAATCTAAATGCATCAATTCCCCCTTGGTGGGAGAATCTCATCTCCTGATGAGAAAGCTTCACCAACTCTTTTATAAAGCTCCAAATTGCGATTTTTCAGATCAACAGCATCGATACAGGTACAGCCAGTTAATGGTCGATTGCTCCATTTGACCAATAACCTCTTGTGCTCACCATGTCTTGTTTTAGTGATTTTCATATTAACAACATCCTCAACTTTATCTTCTTTGTTCAAAACAGAAGTGGAAATTGGTAATGTTTCAACATCCACAGAATCACCTAAATTTCCTTCATACAAAGAAAGGTCAGAAACATTAAATATAGGAGAAGTTCCAACAGTAATAGGTAGATCCAAGAGATAGGCATTTGTGCCCAATTTTCGTAGAATTCGAAAAGGCCCGAATTTCTTTCTGCTTAGTTTACCAAAAGTACCAACAGGAAATCGTTGGCGACGAAAGTAAGCCATCACCATATCACCTTCTTTAAAAACAACTTCTCTCCGATGTTTATCTGCAGCAGCTTTGTATTTGACATTAGCTATACGGAGTTTTTCAAGAACTTGCTGTTGGACCGATTTGATATGATCAAAAGTTTCTAAAGCTTCAGCACTTACTTTGTTAGATACAGACAAACCATTCTTATCCAAAATATGAGGTATAGACTGACCATATAAAATTTCAAAGGGAGTTTTTCTAGTAGTTCTATTAACAGAATTATTATATGCATATTCAGCTTGGGGCAAAATTAAATCCCATTGAAAAGGTTTCTCACCAGCAAGGCATTTCAAAAGATTTCCCAAACTTCGATTGACAACTTCAGTTTGTCCATCGGTTTGAGGATGATAAGCACTACTAAACTGAAGAGAAGTTTTTAACTTAGCCCACAGAGTTCTCCAAAAGTGACTTAAAAATTTAGTATCCCTATCAGAAGTAAATGTACGAGGGACACCATGGAGACGAACAATCTCTTTAAAAAATAAATCAGCCACATGTGAAGCATCAGAAGTTTTTTTGCAAGGAATGAAATGAGCCATTTTACTAAAACGATCAACAACTACAAAAACAGAATCATATTTTCTTGCAGTAACCAGAAGTCCCAGAATAAAATCCATTGAAATATCATCCCAAGGTTTATTTGGAGTTGGTAGAGGAGTGTACAAACCAATATTTTGCGATGTTCCCTTAAAAGCCTGACAGATTTTGCATTGTTGCATTAACTTAGCAATTTGTTTTCTCATATGAGGCCATAAATACTTTTTCTCAACCATAGCAATAGTTTTCCCCTGACCAAAATGTCCACTCAAACCCCCCACTATGAAGTTCATGCACCAACTGTTCTCTTAAAATTTTTTTTGAAATACAAAGTCTAGAACCTTTAAACAAAAACACTTGGTGAATAATAAATTGACCAGATGGATCAGTTCCCGAAGTAAGACAAACTTCCCAAATATCTTTAAAATCAGAATCAGTAGCATATGTATCTTTTCAAAAATCAAAAGAAGAAATGGTTGGATAAACAGTTACCAACAAATGCGACCTCCTACTTAAAGCATCAGTTACCTTGTTTAGCACACTAGTTTTATGCTTGATATGAAAAGAATACTCTTGCGAGAGAGAAACCCATTTGGCATGTCGTTTGTTCAGATTTTTTTGTGAACCAAAAAATCTCAAAGCTTCGTGGTCAGTGTTCAAAACAAATTCTCTTTGAATTAAATAGCATCTCCAGAATTTCAAAGATTGAACAATAGCATAAAACTCCAAGTCATAAGTAGAATAATGAGATCGAACATCATTTAACTTTTCACTAAAATATGCAATAGGCTTTCCTTCCTGACTTAACACAACACCAATACCAGTATGCGAAGCATCACAATCAACTTCAAAAACTTTTTCAAAATTTGGCAGACTAAGAATTGGAGCTTGACTCATTTTTACTTTGATGATTTGAAAAGTTTTTTCAGCCTCAGGGGTCCATTTAAAGACTCCTTTTTTCAAACAATTAGTGATAGGAGCGATTACAGAACTAAAGTTTTTAATGAACCGACGATAGAAAGAAGTTAAACCATGAAAATCTCTTTCCTCACTGATATTTTTAGGAACAGGCCAGCTCTGTATTGCCTCAATTTTCACAGGATCAACTTTGATTCCCTTAGCAGACACAATGTAACCCAAGAATGTCAAACTTGAAGTCATAAAAGAACACTTCTTTAAATTGATATACAATTTTTGTTCCCTCAAAGTTTGCAAAATTTGTTTGACATGAAAACGATGTTCAGATGGATGAATGCTGTAAATCAGAATATCATCAAAATATACTACCACAAACTTTCCAATAAAAGGCCTCAAAACATGGTTCATTGTTCGCATAAAAGTACTTGGAGCATTTGACAAACCAAAAGGCATAACAAGCCATTCATACAAGCCCTCTTTGGTTTTAAAAGCAGTTTTCTATTTATCTCCAGGTCTAATTCTTATCTGATGATATTCACTTCTCAAATCAATTTTAGAAAAATTTTTGGCACCACTTAGCATATCTAACATGTCATCCAACCTAGGAATTGGAAACCTATACTTGATGGTTATTTTATTTATTGCACGACTATCCACACACATCCTCCAGGTTCCATCTTTCTTAGGAGTAAGCAAAGCAGGCACAGCACAAGGACTTAAACTTTCCTTTATTAAACACTTTCCTAACAGTTCAAACACTTGCTTATAAAGCTCTTTATGTTCATTTGGACTCATTCTGTAATGTGAAAGGTTAGACAATGTAGCCCCAGGAATTAAATCAATATGATGTTGAATGTCTCTCATTGGGGGTAAACCAGTTGGTAACTCATCAGGTGTTATATCAGAAAACTCATTAAGTAAAGGTTGTATTTCTTCAGGAATTTCAAAAGTTGGGTCAGTTTCTTTTCCAAGCACGAAATATGCCACATCAAATTGTGTTAATTCATTTGTGTTTAGAAGCAGCTCAGGAGTGGATGATTTTGCAGTTTTATTGTTTTTTGTTGATGGGTCAAAAATATTTCTTTGTGGAAAAAGAGTGAACTCCTTATTATCTTGAATTAAGGTATAGGTGTTTTTTTCCCCATTATGAATGGTTTTATGATCATACTGCCATGGACGACCCAAAAGAATATGACAAACTTCAAGAGGTACAACATCACAAACAATTTGATCCTTGTAAGCACCTCCAATTGTTAAATTCACAGTGCATTGCTTGGTTATAGGAACCTCACCCCCTTCTTTAAACCAAGATATTTTATACGACTTGACAAGTGGTTTTGTTTTCAGTTTAAGCTTCTCTACCATATGTTGTGACACAAAGTTTCCTGAGCTTCCACTATCAATCATTAAGGTACAAATTTTTCCCTCAACAGTACAGGTAGTCCTAAAGATGTTTCTTCTAAGTCACTTATCCCTTTTATCAATTTGAGCAGTTAAAACTTGTCGAATTACTAACAATGGTTCTCCTTTATCACCTTCCAAATTAAAATTTTCTATTTTAGCTTCATTTTCAGATTCAGTTTCGTTCTCTTCCTCTTCCTCTATTTCTTTCTCATTTTCTATGAAGTTATTTTGAGGAGGGTTATTTTTTCTGCAGGTAGCCGACAAATGACCATATAGACTACATTTGTAACAAGGCCCAACTAATTTAGGTTGTTCAGTAGGTTTAGATCTTATTACCCCTTTACCCTTATCCAGATTTTGACTTTCAAAAGATTTCATTCTTACCCCTGTTGTTCTACAGATGTTTGTGCAGATTGGGTTTTACCTTTCCCAATTTGATGTCGTTTGTATGTTTCAATTATTTTGTTACTTCCCCGTTGATGTTGTTTTTCAATTTTCAAAGCCATACGATAAGCTTCATCTAACTTAATGACATGATGCAAATTAAGTTGGTCCTGAATTGTCCATTTTAAACCATTAAGATATCTTGTGACAGTTTTCTCCTCAGATTCATCTCAATCATTTCTAGATTGCAATTTATAAAAATTTTCAGTGTATTCTTCTACAGTTTGATTTCCTTGACGCAGATTATTAAATTCTTGAAAGATAGTTCTTGAATGATCAGAAGGTAGAAATTTTCCTTTCATTTTTTTCATCCTTTCCCAATTTTGAATTTTTTCTTTACCTTACCTTAATCTGTTGTTTTGTAAGTTTTTCCACCATGTTAATGCATGTCCCGTTATTTTTAAACTTGCAAATTTGACTTTTCTATTATCCGGTATTTCTTTCCATTCAAAAAATTGATCCATTTTCTCTGCCCATTCTATGAATTGTTCGGGTTGTAATTTTCCTTCAAAATTGTGGACATCAATTTTAATTCCGTAGTCCTAGTTTCTGTCGCCTATTTTGATTTCTAGGTCCCTCATCCTCACTTTTAGAAGTTTGAACATTAGGATTTGCATTAGCATTGTTCACATTCAGATTTGCCATAATATTAGCCATGTTATTAATTTGTTGTTGTAAGTTCACTAATTGATCCATCATTTGTTGCCAATCTCCCCCTTGGTTATTTTGATTAGCCATAGATTTTAAGATGAGAAAAGATAACTCACACACTTCCCTAGGATATGCTAACCTAGGGCTCTGATACCAAAATTGATGCAAGCAAAAAATTAGGAAAACCCTAATTTTTGCAAGCAAAAAACAAAGACTTCCTAGGTAAAAAAAAGATACATGAAATGCTCAAATTTAGACAAATTATATCAAAACAAAATAATGCAAAAATCTAAATGCATCAAAGAGTCCCAAGAGGTGCGTGATCGATATATAAAATATAGTTTTGTGTGAACCGTACATACAAGTTGGCAACGAGATCTATGCCAAAAATGGCACGAATAAGGTTCTTAAATAGAGGTATCAATATTATTGGAGGGCATTAATGAAGAGTGTTGATAGATAATATTAATAGAGAGATATCAGTTGAGAGTGTCTATTGATTAAGAGCATCAATAGAGAGATATGAATGTCGAGTCTTGGCAAGAATATTGATAAAGAACTTTGACGGAGTGGCCAACGTAGAAAGGTCATAAGACATCAACATGATGAGTGCAAAGGTAAATCAAAGATGTGCAAATCTATAGGGAAGATAGCTAAGCATCTTAGTGTTTGCCAACAGAGATTTGAATCTCATAGAGGGAGAAGTTGGTAGAGCACATACGTGCTGCGTTTAGTGGTAAGTGTGAGAGCTGGCTCAAAGATATTGGATGCTCAAGAAGTGCGGCATCAATAAAAAGGTTCTTAGGGAAGATCTAGAGGATTCTGGGTTATGGATTTATTATCTTGTTAGGAGAGAGAGAATTAAAAATAACTATATTTTTACTTGGTTGTCTTCATAGTATAAGTATATATGTGCTTGCATATAGACAAGAGTAGAGAACAATTAAGAAAAATTCAATAAAAGAAAACATCTTCAATGAATAGAAATGTTATGGTAATGAATAGTGTAGATTATTGCCATAAATATTTAGCGTATGTGATAATTTATATATGATAGTAATTAAAAGATTCTCATAACACCAAATTGATGGGTCATCGAGATTCGCTGAGATTTCATACCCTTGACTGGTGTAAACACTTTATCTCCACTAATGTTGGTGGATTGATCAAGATTTTTACCTACTAAAAAGTAAAATGGATGTGCACATCATATTGAATACGAGTAAATTTTAGAGTTCCTTTGGCAAATTGATACCTTATTGAACCACCTCTCTAGAAATATATAGCAACAAAGGATGCTTTTACATCATAGGCATAGTGGAGGAAATAATTTTGGTCGATGTTTCCTTACCATGTTTTTGCGGTCCTATGAAAAATTAGATATGTTTATTTATCTCACATGCTTAGGTTCAAATATGCAAACATCATGAATTTGAATATTTATGTGTCTATTTGGCTTATTTTGTTCTGATGTCTTTAATCATTGTGATTCATTCATTAGTATTCATAAGTCACTGTTGAATTGAAACTTGAAGTACTGGAAATAGAAGAGCAAACTTATTCCTTGTGCAATTTTGAGTAATTATGCACCCATTGTACTGTGTTGGCTAATTATTCAAACTTTGCTAACAATTATATACAAGCATAAAAAGAAATCATTTTGTACATAATTAAGTTTTTGGTACACTCTATGTGAGCTTGAATAGTGATTTTTATGAAGCTTTGGGAAATGTGGTGTCAATATTGAATCTGGATATGTCATTACTTAGCTTAGTAGTCCATGAATGAAAAATGTTTTTGTGAAATTGAGTTTTATGTTATCTATTTCAGATTTTCTTTTCTTTGCTTGCTCAAGTAAAATACTTGCTATCCTAGGGTATTTCATTTTGATTTTTATCCATGTACTCCAATAAGTTATGGTGATTAGTCTACTCCTTTGTATTGTGTAATGCTAATTTTTTAGATGGAGTAAAAGTTCTCCAAAATTTAGTATTATATTCAGTTTATTAGCGTTCATCACTTGGATTTTTAATTCATGAATTATTACCAAGTCTCTCTTTGCCTTATGTGTGCAAGGTCTGATGATCTTTCATTTGTTATTGGCCTAAAAGTGTACATTAGTGGTTTCCCAAATTGTTTAGACCTTAGGGGGGGAATACATTAGTGAGTTGTAGTGGAGTGTAATAGAAGTTGAATACATTAAGCCAGAGAGGTTTGGAATTTGATAGCTTTTTTCATTAGGCTGGTGAAATGAGGGCTTTCTTGTAGTGGTCATTCTTATGGCATCTGAGAAAGGGGAGCTATCAATGACTAACCATATTTGAGCATGTTAAGTATGACATTTTTGACCCGCTTGTGTGCTAAACTTGACCTATAAGGAACTTATGCTTTTCTAACTTGTTGGTTGAAGCTAAAAAAATTGGCACTCTTTTTTTTGACTTTCAGGATCTTGGAGCTTGTATATTTAAGAATATCATTGCATAACTATATGGATGCTTTATTGAATGAGGATCTTCTCTTTGAGTTTGCCTTGCTATGTCTACTACTTGGGAAAACCTTCTTGGATTTGGGTCATTTGAACTCATTAAGTCAAATAAGCTTAAAAATTGATAGCTCTTGTCATCAAACTGATGAAATGTGGACTTTTTTGCATCCATTATTAACTTGACCTTATTTGAGCATGTTGAGTATGATCTTCTTGACCTGCTCGAGTCCTACTAGACTTAAGCTATGGATAATCTATGCTTTTCCAACTTGATTGGTTGAAGCTTGTAGACTTTGAAAGTCCTCTCACTTGGCCTTTAGGTGTTCCAAAAAAGCAACCTCATGCTTTTAAAAATTGCTTTGCATATGTTTTTCTTGAAGGCCAATCTTCATTTTTAGCTCATATAGCCTAATAAATTTGACATAACCATTTGGAATAATTATTTGAGAATCTTTGCATGAAGCACAAAATAAACTTATATATATATATATATATATATAAAGACATCCCTTAGCTTACGGGAGGATATCTAGCAGGCTTCGAATATAAAAAAATGCCTCGTCTTACGAGGGAACTTTCATGGTAACTTGGAAATATCAAATTCTTTAAATGAGAATTTGACTCTTAATAGGACACAATGTAGAAAAATGATTCATGTACTCGACCGCACGTAGTGGGATAAAGGCTTGATGTTGTTATTGTATATGTTTTGTACGAAAGTTAGCTTTTCTTTTTTTGCTTGTGTAACCATATGAGACTTGTTATCAATCATTATTGATTTATATTTTTGGGTTTGTCGGCATAAAGCATAATGTAAACCCAAGTGAATATAAAAATGTCCCTGCCTTGCATGAGGATTTTAGGTACAATATTTCTTAGTTGGATATCTATGTGCAATATTTCTTTAAGTTTCTACCACTAATTGGTGGTATGGGGTCTTGATCATTTAGATTGATAAGTTGATAGGCTCATTCTCGATATGTCTTCACAATAGCGCAGGGCTGAACGGGCCTGTTTGATTAGGCTTAAGATTTCCACCAATTTTTCAATGAGGAATGATTTGCTTTCTCAACATTGTACCAATTCCCCTTGGAATGTCGAAGATTCCTTTTGTTGGCTTTGAGAAATATCTTTTAAAGGTATTGAAGAACAGCCAAAGATATATATTGTTCACTTAAATTTGATGTCCTTTGTGTGTGTAGGGTTTTAATTTTTTTTGTTCAACTTGATTTATTCTATTTTGTGGAGCATGAGAGTTAATTGAAGTTTTATCATGTTGGCTTGAATTTCATGAACCCTTCACCCGTGGGAATGATGGTTAATTGAGGTTTCACCTTGCTAGCTCGATTTTGATGGCTCATCTGCTTGCGAGATTTATAAAATTTCTTCATTTGCATTTTGTTGATTTTATGGGGTATGATGGTTTATTGAAGTTTCACTTGCTAGCTTGAATATAACTTGCCATTTGCCTATGATGGTGTTGGACTTTCTTCAATTTAATTTTATCCATTTTGTAAAGAATTAGGGTTAGCTAAAGTTTCACCTTGCTGGCTTGAATGTTATGACCCTCCGCTTGCAGGGTTGTTATAAACTTTTCAACTAGATTACATTTATTTTGTGGAGAATGAAGGTTAATGGAAGTTTCATCCTATTGTCTTGGAAATTGACGTGCTCTCTGCTGTAGGTTTTGCAAAATTGCTGGCTCTAGAGCTTGATGAGTGTGGATTGTACTCAATACATACTTATCGTTAAGGTTTCCCATGGAAAGGCTTTGTGTTGTCCATGCGTTAGACATGCATTCCAAACTGATCTTGGATGTGTTCTACCATTTAGACAACTTTAGACAACTTTAATCTTTATGATATCGTCTTCTTCGTATTCTTATACCAGTACTTCTAAGGAACAAATCCTCTAAACTTCTAGCTCTATGTGGGGTGTAAACATGCTTTTGATTGGGGGATTGAGATTGGGACAAGCTTCCTTTTGGAAGGTTGAAGCTGGCTGGTGATGAGATTCATTGGAGGGCTCTTTTAAAATGTTGGCCTTCACGGGAATCATCAAAGGTAAGTTTTTGTTTTGGAACCCGCTTTTGATAGATTTTATTAATGGAAGATTTTTGGCAGTGCAAACCAGATGTTGCACATTTCATGTTTCCAATGATATTTTTAAATGAGGCTTTGGTCCCAAATTTATATTGTTTTTGCTGGGATCTTTAAGCGTCAGATTCTTGGACTTGAGGTCCAAGTGTCATGCCTTGATGTTGACCTTGTGTAGCTTACTTAGGTTTGTCTTTAGTTTTCACGACATATGACAGCTTTTTAGATGGAACTTTATGGCCTCTATAATGATAGGTCTTTCGTACTTATTGCTCATTATACTTTTTTTTTTCACCACTTTTTGAACTGCATGTACTCCTGTTGAAAAATTTTCATGCCCTTTCTTTTGAGTAGAGGCTTGGTGTTGCTCCTAGGCATAGACAGTTTGCTTTACATCACTACTACTATATCCCCTGTTACCCATTTTAAGCTTACGAGTTTATTCTGGGTAGTGGGTAGGAATATTCGCTGCTGGCTCAATAGTTTTCTTGTCCAACTAGCCGCCTAGGTTGTAACTATTTGGCATGTAGCTTGGTATTGTGCCTTCTTCTTTGCCTCCTAGATAGCTTTCCTTTAGATGATGAAGCATAGTCAACACGCTGTAAATGTTTTTATTGGCAGAATAGGCGTTTTACCAAGTACCATAAAGACCTTCCACCCAGCAACATTCCTCCTTATGGCCAGGGCTTCTACATGTGTTTATCCTTTAAAATATAGAGGTTCTCTTTTATGGAATTTCAACATCTTTGATTTCGATAGGCCTCATTTAATGTGTAGGCTAGTGTGCATGATGTTCATGTATTTTAGAGGGCCGTGGCCTCTTGACATAGTCTTAATATACAACAGTGGCCATGATAGCAGCAGTAGGGATTTTGAGAAAACCAAACTAGATCCAGTTTCTCTAGTGTTGATAGTTGCATAAGCTAGGCTGATTTGAGCACTGTGCCTTAAGTATACGGGGAAAGTAGTTGTTTGAAGGTCCATTCTTTTACCTCTCTTTCAAAATGTAGAAATACAATAGAATACTATATTAGTGTAAATGAATAGACGCCATGCAATAGTTACAGTAACTCAAATGTAAACTCAAAAGAAATTCAACATTGATAAATGAAAACCATTTTGGGATTTTTCTTTATCTACAAAAATTTGAAAATTTTAAGCTGGGCGTCGAGGGTAAATTCTTATTTTTTCATTTTGTTATAATTTAGCTACTACGATAGCTAATACGACTAGTTAAAGATCAAATGAGAACCTTTCTCAGTGGAGTTAACAAAAATCCATGGGCTCCTAGAATTTGTGCTCGGCTCTTCCAATGAAGATATTTGTCCGGGTTAAACTTTTCAGAAGACGGATTAGATTGTAGATAAGACATTGCACTGATATTTTTCCCTCATTTTGTGCAGGTTTTATGATTTCTTTTCAGATTTCACATGGGTGTAGGGCCTTATGATTAGTAGTCTGTCTCAGTGACTGGGGAGAACTTTTGATTAAAGCTAGTTGGTAGGCGCCAAGTGCTTAACATATGATTGCATCAATTTGAATTTAGAATTGAGAGAAATATAATGTTTTTTTTCTTCAAGTGAAGATTGGGGAAAAAATGACGAACCCGATCAAGATCTTTTGGTTCTTGTAATCCCGTGTTATTGTGGATCTTGGTTTATTTAGTCAGTGGTGATAGTCTTCTCAACCTGAATAAAGAAATATATTTGGTTGTCATGGGCTGCATTATCCAAGGGGACTTTCTAGATCATGGGCTGCTTACGAGAATAATTTGAACTTAATCTTACCAAAAAGAGGGGTGTTCATGCCTTAGCAAGTGCACTTTATGATTTACCACTTAGGAGATTTGGGCTATTAAGAAACTTGCTAACTCTGATCATGACTATAATTTAATTGTGTCATTTTGTGGTGAGCTAGCAGTTCATTTGTTATGGCAGCTTTTTGGCAAAATTCTAGTTAGTGGACATGTGCCATGCCCTTTACTTGCATGAAACTTTTGAGAGTGATCATAGATATACATTTGTTATGACATTACCTCGTTGTGAGTTTAGGTTTTCTTAAAGTTTTTACCTCCAGTAAACTATCACGGAGGGTGATGGATTTTTGCTCTTTGCTTTAAATGATAGATTTTGTTTGAAAAATTTGGGTTTTCTAAATATTTAGATTTTGTATTTTTATCATGATTTGGGCTCAACATAATTTATTTTAGGACTTGCTGTTTTTTTAAAAATGGAATCCACTCCAATTAAGATTTTCTGTCAACGTGACCACATCAAGGTATTTTGATGATTTTATTTTTATACTTTGAACCTTATTAACTCTGCTTGGTTGCTAGTTGAGGACTAGGTTTATAGTTCGTATACGATTTGAGTTTATAGGAATGTTTATTGTATTACAGACCTTAATGACTCTTCTCCCGTACGTAAAGGATTGGGTATGTGAATTGAACTCATGATTATACCATGATGCTATCAATAGTTTGCATTTTGAAAGAAAATTTTCTTGTTAAAGCATTGAGGGCTTTATGCAAACATAAAACAAAATATCTTTGTGAGATCACTATTAGATATTTGTTTGCAAACTTGATTCAAAAATCTCTTTCAATCAGTGTTATAGTAATTCATCTGGGGACTTAGTCTTGTCAACTTCTATCTTGAGGGCACAACGGATTGATCTTAAAACATGCGGGTCTTTTGACTTTGCTCTATAGATAGGACAACCCACTTGAGAGCATGTGTACATGCTAAGTTTGAATTTTTATATTGAAATATGTTTGAAATCTCAAAATATTTGTCTTTTATACATTTTTTGTTTGCACAATTTTTGACGCATTGTGATTGAGATGAAGTTCACCGCATTTGCGTATAAGACTTCAAATTATCCAAATTTTATGATTTATGCGAATGTTTTATCATTGGAATACGTGCAATGTTTCATTGAAATTTCTATAAATCATATTCTTTCATCTTGCATGAATGTATGGCCGATCAGGTTTTGAAAAGTAGAAGTTTTAATCGTTTACATGTTTCATGATTGAAATAAGTTTCATTTCTAAATGGCTAGATTTACATAAGGGCCCCATGGGGAATCAAGTTTCCTCTTATAATTGTGAAGGTGTTTGTAATTTATTTCAACCCATTCAGGTTCTTTTTCAATCCAAAGTTCTGAGAGTCCCAGAGAGTTCTGAGTGTTATGAGGAAGTTATGCTTGCGTTCTAAGGCGAATTGTTGTGTTCACCATAATTCCCCTGTAAATCATTTTGTTCAATTATGTATTTATTTTTTGTTCTTAGTTTGTAATTTTATTCTCATTTATTGATCTTCACAATTTTATTTTCAACCCATTTTTTGTCGCATTCATGTCCGAAGTCTTTTATTTTGCTTTATGTAGGTTTTTGTTAGTCAAAGTTTCGGTAACATTTTGGTATCACCCTACGGAGGGGCAATTATGAAATGCTAGGCCAGCCTACCATACCAAAAAAGCATATATAGGTGATGTAAACACCACAGCCTGGTATTCTACTCCACACCATAATAGACATACATGCGTCTTTATGCTTGCATAAAGATTTGCAAAGAATTTCATCTTTGCATTAAGCAAGACACGTGCTGCTTATTTTGGTAGCTTAGGTTTTATTCCTAATCGAGTCAAGAAGCATGTATCAGTATTTTCTCCTCACTATGCCAATATAGGTTTGTATGGGTCACCTGCACTAGAAAGTGCAATATGTGTGATATGGTTTCTCCTTTATGTCAAGAAAGATGCGTATGGATGCTTAAGCAATTCAACACGATTGTTTTACATTTTATACCTTTACACCAAGGGATTGTTGATGAAGGATGCGAGATGACACAAATTCTCTCTCTCACTCTCTACTTTTTTTTCCTTCTATTTCTTCTTTTCAATTTTCTTTGAGATAGAAAGAGAAAATGAGGAGAGGTAAAGACAGAAAGATGAGGCAAAGAGAATCGTGAGATGTAGAGGGGAAGGTGGGGTTAGATAGAGAAGGAAGGTGAGAATGAGAGTGAGAGAGAAAGAGAGTAGGACAAAAGATGGTGAGTGAGAGTTAGCAAGGGAAAGAGATAAGAAGAGAGAGAATGGAGAGATGAAGTGGTGGATGTGTTGGAGGTTTGTTGGCAATAGGATGACGAGTCCATTGTGAGATAAAGTTGGTTCAGCTTAGTTATGGTGAGACGTAGCTGTTGGCGAGATTGTCATTTGGAGGCTTAAATTCCTGATGCACTTAGCTTTAACATTTGGTGTATTTAAATTCATACATCTCACAAACTCTTTTTCTCCTTCATACATTGCCAGTTCCATGGAACCTTCTCTCAGCGAGCTTTGTTGCAACTTCATGGTGGTTTTTTTGTTGAGGTTTTTGGAATTTTGTAAATGTAGAGAGGGGATTGAGGAAGCTTTGTCAGCGAGCTCCAATTATGAGCTCCTTGTCTGATTCTTATGCTGTCGATCTTGAGGATGCCTACACTGGTGAGTTCCCATTACGAATTCCTTCGTCCTTCACAAGCAGTCGATCGCATTGAACCTTTTTTAGCAAGCTCCCAATCATCTTCCCCGCTTCTTATTCTTAGGATTTCAGAATTTCGATAGGAGCGACAAGAGAGAAATGAGAGTGGGAGAGAGTCAGGTGGAGAAAGTCGAGAGGGGGAGGAGAACGAGTTTTTGTTTTCATCTTTTTAATATGAGTTGATGGGATTTAGGTGCATTATTGATGGATGCGACATGCATAAGGCTAGGATTTTGGGGATTCGATAGAGGGGATTTGATTTGGATTTTGAAAATAAAAAAAAGAAGAAAATTAATATACGTATTATTCTCTCATAATTTTTTTGGTCTCTCATACATCTCGTATTTGTGTAATCGTCTTGCCCACATGTAGTTTTTTCTAAATTTTCTCTTGTGGTGACTTGGATATATAGATGCCTTTTTTGTCTATTTGTGATGTTTCAGACATTTTGGCGTAGTCAGTTTTGCAAAATAGGTGGCAATTAGCTGATTTTGATATGTGCGATGCGTCTAGATTCTGATTTACGTGAAGCTGCATCATTTGACATCGTTTTCCTTGTGTTCTATTTAATCGATTGCACTTGTTCTTTCTTGGTTGTCTCGATTATTTCAATGTTTCAGCGCAGTCCGTTTTTTGAAATGAGTGGTGTTTTGGTATTTTGATGCATGCAATGCATTTCAAACCAATTTCATGTGGCAATACGTTCGTTGTTTGCTGCTTTCATTGTATTTAATCGAATCAGATATTTGGATGCGTTCATAGGTAAACAATCTTAAGACATCTTGATGAGTAATCTTTTAATGATATTTCTATGATGAATGATTAGATTGATGCTGATTTTATTTTTTATTTTTGGTTTGTTGATTTATTAATTCATAAATCTGATCTTTCGGATATAGTTAAGTTGTATCAATAATTTAAGGAATTTATTAATGGCATACTTTTAAAGAAATTCAAAATTTAAAACTCAGTGTCTTGCCAATTCTGAAGGTACACAATTCATCACAATTGATATTTAAGTCTATTGGATTATTTTTCTTTAAATATATTGTTAGTCCACACACACTTATATATATGTATAGCATTTTCATTATTTGTCTTATATCATATCAGTCATTTGCATGATTTTCCTCGTGTGTATGAAACTTATTGTTGAATATGGTGTGTTAATTATGACAATTATAACTTTTTTCTTAGAATATGAGGTATGTAGTGTTTCAATCAGAGAATAAAGTAATGGTATTTTGAATCTACAGACGTTTCTTGGTGGACCTTCTAAAAGATTAAATGCTAGATAGGCATGATTAATTCAATTTAGGGGATCTCAAAACTTCCTCATTTACATCTTTAACACCTATATTTTACTATTTACATATATGGCATCCTTCTTAACATTGCTAACAGACTCACCGAATCTCGTTGGAGCTCATAAAACCTTCTACCTCGAAGCTCCGCCACCTGCTAACAAAACCTTGCCGCCGTTGCCCATCGTTGCCTTTTTCTATCAACATCAATAACGCGCCGCAATGCCTCATGTGAAATTTTCTTTGTAAATTTACATAGAACACTACTTCAAACAAATATACATCTTTTGTTCTTAAAGTTATAGTCGACGATGAGATTATGCTAACTATTGATGGTGGAATCTAAATATAATTTGTGAATTGGTATAGTCGACTTATATATGATGATTTGTAGATTTCATTATAAGTAATGCTAATAAATTAAAAGTCTGCAATGATCAATTAAATTTGTGCAATGCATTGAAGGTCATGCTTATAATGTTGTGGCATTAATCCAATTTTCAATTTATTTTATTAAACTTCATTCATGAACATGTTGCTAACACTTTAGATTCTTCTTTCCATCTCTTTATGAATTCACACCGAATCTAAACAAATATACAACTTTTGTTCTTGAAATTATATTGGAGGATGAGATTGTGTTAACTACTAACGGTGTATTCTAAAGATATTTTGTGCATTGGTATGGTGGACCTATATATGATTTATCGATATCATTACTGGAAGCACAATAATTTTGTCATGATTTATTGTTGAACATCAAATATTAAATTTGTCGAAGTAAACAAATTTTCATGTAAGGGAGATTGATATGGGACTATAGCCATATGCGACAACTGTAGCCTAAGCGGGTATTGTTGTGTATGTGCACTAGGTCTTGTCGTTGTTCTCTATGGTTCTTGTAGCTTGGCATTTCTATTACATAGTTTTTGGGATTGTTTTGTTTCTACTAGTGTTGTATTCGAGTTCCATGGTTGAAGGTTTGTGTGCTATCATGATTTCTTGCCATGAGTTCCATGGTTGAAGGTTTGTGTGCTATCATGATTTCTTGCATTGGTATTTCTCCATATAAACCTACACGTGAATTTTGGATTGTTTATCAAGGCCTGATTTCATGCTAAGCTTTCTGTTTTTAAATTTAAAACTTGGACTTGAGAAATCTATAAATAGATAACTTGGGACATGAAAGCAATGATTAAATTTGAACCCCAAGGATGTGAAAACTGGACTGGACATCGAACCCGAAGAATGTGAATTTCAAGGTTCAATGATTCTACTGGGGTTGAACAAGATGACATTATAAATATTAAAATTTTTAAATAAGATCTAAATAATATAAGAATGATGTAATAATATAATTTTGTGACTTGAAAATAAAGAAATTCATGTATAATATATTAAATTTAAATATCTTCAATCTTTAAATTTGATTTTTAATTTAAATTTAGTTTACTTATAAGCATTTAATTTAACATAAATTATTAGTAATTTATTTTACATATTTAGATATAATTTGTACATATAAATAATAATATTATATGACAAATTCATATTATAAAATTATATATAGAAATCATTCATGCGTATAATAAAATATATACAAATTAATTGTTTATAATGTATAATTAAATATATAAAAATTAAGTGGATAAAAAAATAATATTATCAACTAAAAAATAAATATTATTCATATTATAAAAGTTAATTAAAAAAATTGTTTAAAAATAAATAGTGTATTTGTTGTAAATATGAAAACTTCAGCTTAGCTATTTAGTCCCACATCACCAGGGAAATTTTACTTTGGATGGTTTATATAGCTTTTTTGTTTTGCATATGTTATGAACTCACATGGAGTGGTGGGGCCATGTGAGAATGCTTGGTTGGTGTTTTTTGGTAAATGATAATTATATGTATTTGATGCTAGTGATAAGGTTAGAATAGATTAAATTTAAATTAATTTATTAAGTTTAATATTATATTTTATATTCAGTTTATTAAATTAATCAATTTAATTATTTAAATATAAAAACACTTGAACCAGTCAATTTTAAAAAATCGCAACTTGTTTAATGGTTCACTTGTTGAACCGATGCTTCTAGCCGGTTTAGTCTGATTTGATGCAAAGCCAGTTTTTAAGGTGGATTGGGTCGGCCATCTGATCGGTTCATGGTTGAACTGGTCGATTTGGCCGGTTCTGTCCTATTTTTAAAACTATGAATTTTCACCTTCAATATTGTGTGTGTATGGGTGCTTGATTCGTCCGAGCGTGGTGTAAGTGAGATAAAATTTTTGGTGGACTCTTCTCCTTGTATTGTTATGGTGCTTCATTTTCCTTTATTCCTATTTCTTTCATTGTTCTTATTCTACTAAATATATTAATTTTGGCTTTGTGAGCTTTCTTTAATTTAGTCAGATTTATTATAATTGGGCTTTTAATAGCAATTTTAATTTTTGCGACTCATTAACTTTTTGGTTTTAATTTTAGCTTTTTTTTTATGATTTAATCAACCATTGAATTATCATTTGATTCAAAATCCTCGTATGTTTAGTTTATATCAAAATAAAGTGAATATTTGTTTAGTTAGTGGTCTTTGAAATTACGAATCTCAATTTTCTTTTCATGTTAAAATTTATCAGCAACTTTCCAATGTGGATCATAGTTTCTTTCCCCTTTTGAAATGATTTACTAACAATTATTGTTGTTTCAGGACCCAGACCTTCTGAGCTCTATGGGAAATTTACTTGGAAGATTGAAAATTATTCACAAATTAACAAACGTGAATTGCGAAGCGATGTCTTTGAAGTTGGCGGTTATAAGTGGTAAGTGTACTGCTAAATTTGATGTTCTTGCCAAAAGGGTCATCATTATTTTCTAGGCATGCACCGGTGTTTTTACATCATATATTAGCTTTCACATATTGTGCATGCAGCATGTGACATTTTATGATATTTAAATTAATGCAATTATGAGTTTGTGAAGCTTATAACTTGATTAAGATTTCTAAATCGTTTATCGGGTGTGAATGTGAGTTGTTATTGCCTATTAGGTAAGTGTGGTACTTTATAGTAGGTAGTGTAAATTATCAATAAAAATAACAAACTGGCACTGGGATAGAAATTGATGCGTGTTTCCATTTCAATTGTAATATTGCTTTCTAATAGAATCTTCTGTCATAGGAAAGTATTGATATAAGTTTAAATATATAATTACAAATGATTGAACTAGCCTGGCTAATTAGGAGTTGAATATCTTGTTGAGCAATATTTAATTGGCATTCCTTGTAACCGATTCTCTGAAACAAGGAAACCATGCTGATGTGTCTTGGCATTCAGCACCTGGGTACTTGTTTGTATGTGAATTCAATTCTATTTAAGACAGAATTTTCTTTTCTATACTGTTAAGCAATTCTTTGTTGGAAAATTATTTTACTGAGCTAGCTTCTATGGCACAATTTTGTAATTATTTTTACAAATTATTTTTCTGCATTTCTTTTGCAATTTTGGCACCTTTCATTGTAATTGTTCAATATTATTTATGAGGTTATATTGCTCAACTAGTTATTATTTCATGGCATCTTGTAGTTCAATGTTTCTAGAAGTCCTTAGTGAATATTTTTATTACTTGCAAGGCATCTATTGTATAGTTTGCTCTATTTTGATATTTTTTTACATTCCTTTTATCATAAGACATATATCAGCAAGTGTGTTGCAAGTGTATTCTTCGAACTAAGCATGTAACCTGTTTTATATCGATTTCTTCAATTTCTTTGCAGGTATATTTTAATATATCCACAGGGATGTGATGTCTGCAACCATCTATCTTTGTTTCTTTGTGTTGCTAATCATGACAAGCTTCTTCCTGGTCTGTGTTCTCTTTATTTATTTATTTATTTTTTTTTGGAAAAGTGCAATTTTTAATGTTTTCCTGTCTTTTTTTCTGTGAATTTGCTAACAGGATGGAGTCATTTTGCACAGTTTACAATATCTGTTGTAAATAAGGATCCAAACTTTTCCAAGTTCTCTGGTTAGTTGGATTGATTAGTAACCTCTGAAAACTTGATGCCTCTTGATAGTTTTTTCACATTTAGTTTTTTCAATAAATTGATTTTTATACTTGGATATGAGCTTGCTAGATACTTTGCACCGTTTCTGGAAAAAAGAGCATGACTGGGGTTGGAAAAAATTTATGGAACTCACTAAGGTGGAAGATGGATTTGTAAATAATGAGACTCTTCTCATCAAAGCTCAAGTTCAAGTAATTAGGTATCAGTTTATAAACTTGGGCCAACTATGCTATGTTTGATGTTCAATTACTTTCAGTATATTTAAAACATCAGCAAGTTCCACTTCTTGAAAAAATGTAGACGCAATTTTATATAGCTAGGTTATGTTTTGTAGATTCTTTGAGTAGTTGTCCTAGGGGAAACATGTGTGAACCATTTTGCTTTTAAATATTTTATTATCTTTCTTGCACGTTAAAGGAAAGTTTCTTAATTATATGTACATAGAAATCAATAACTCAGATAAGGGTATTTCTATATATATATATATTGCATGTTAAAAATGGGCTTTAATGTTGGTAGAGTTTGAATAGATAGATTGTTGTTGGAGAATTTTGTGTTCCTTTTAACGGATTGCATACTTTATGGTTGAGTACAGCATAAGAATGGCGATATATTACCCCGAAGGATAAAAATATCGTTTCCTTATGGACTCAATGACAAAATTTACAATTTAATAGAGATTCCCCCGTTCAATGTTTGGTTGAACGGGGTTTATTTATTCTGGGGTACAGATGCCCCATAGGGGCAAGCCCCTATAGTTAATTACATCTTAAGTTTTGGTACTTGAGAAAACTTTTGATTAAATTAGTGGTTTTCTCTTGTTTTTGAGAGTCATTTAGATTTTGATTAAAATTTGATTTTGATTTTGATTTTGAAAATCCATGAAAGTCTTGTTTGAAGGATTTTTGGTCCTTTAGGAATTTCAAAGAATAGAGGATCAATTTGGAATCGGATTCTTAGAATGAGAGCCAAAGGGAATGAAATAGGAGCACTTGATTCTGAGGGAAACTCAGAGGTGCTCAAACTATTCTATGTTGGGCTTTATGTTTTAGAGATCTTATTTTTGTTCAAGTTGATATTTTTCATTAGAAAGTTGGGGCTTACATTCCAACAACACTTGTTGGAGGAATTGCCCAAGAGTTGAGGGCTTATATAGTGATTGAAATCAACCTATTGCCTCAGACCCTAAAGCTAAAGTGAGGCCTACTGAGAGGTAGAGCCTCGAACCTAAATCTAACGGATGCAAAATGACTTACAAATTGTACCTCACAAGAGGCACAACCAGTCCGACCCCTGGATTTATTATCCTGCCTGAAAAGGACTACCAGCTAGACTCCTCCTAATCGCTTTTAAAACCATGCTTTCTGGTCTCAATGCATATGAAGAGTGGTAGGTAATTGTTGTTTAGGAAATATGACTTACAACTTGGCTTTGAGGCCAAGATGCCTGAGTATGCAAGGTATGCAGAATGCTGACTCGGATGCAGATTTTTTTGTTATCTAATCCTTAAGTGAGGGCTTCTACATGTGACTCTTTTTAGGCTATGCATGATTATTTTGATTTTGAAAACTTGGCTCTTTGAATGAGAGCCATACAATTTTCTTTTTGTTAGAAAATCGTGGAGCCTAAATTCATTTTTAGGTTGTTTATATTTTAATGGGTAGAAAACTTATTTTGTCCTAAGAGCCTACCGCATCATAGTCCAAGCCACACCCACACAAACAAGTGAATAAACCTAGGAAAAAGACATGCTTTTCTAGTGCGCACAGTAAACAAGCAAACATATGCATATATAAATCAAGTGCGGAAAAATAAAATAATGTCCCAATTATTACAAATAGTTTTGGCAGCTGAGTTGCCTGCCATTATATAACCCAGTTAATTTTTATAGACTCTACTTGTGAGGTCTTCAAGCTTCATCTTCTAGGTGGAGCTTTGGGCATCACTTCCAAGAAGCACATCCTACTCGATCCACCTCTCCTTTGATTGAAAACCCCCACAAGTTTTACATCATAATCTAATCAAATACATTTTGAAAAGAAAAAAGACTCAAACCTGCAAAATAGAGTCAGTAGGTAGTTTATATAATAACATCACATTCAAAATTTGCCTAGCACTTATAGTGCCAAGCATCTACTTCTACCCTATTGGCCACATCTTGGGGGGTTTTAAGCGATACCTGTCATGCAAGCAATTTATTATTTATGATTTAAGCATCCCCCCCTTTTTTAGACATGGCCACTTGTATAGAAAAATATGTATATATATATATATACTAACCACTTAAGGGCAAGTGCCCATACGCAGACAATCCAAAAGGCATTCACACCACAACATCAACCACATGCGCACACAAAGAAAAATCCTAATCCTAGTATGCCTAAGGGGCTGTGCACCTAAGTGTGTGAAGAGCTCGTGTGGTATGTCACACTTGGGGTATTCCACTTAGAGTTTGGATCTAAGGGAAGGGTGTCCAACATGAAGTTTTGGTCCAGATGTTGGAGAGTTTTCCTTAGCTTTTGGAGCTAGGGATAATAGATTGATGTTTCTTTTAGCTTTGAGGCTAAAGAAGAGGTGAATGTGTCCAACACATAGCTTTTGAGCTAAGTGTTGGGGGATCATTCTTAGCTTTTGGAGCTAAGAAAAGAAATTTGGGAACCCAACATATAGCTTTTGAGCTAAAGAGAGAAGGTTGATATTTCTTTTAGCTTTGGGGCTAAAGAAGAGGAGGGAAAGGTATCCAACACTTAGCTTTGGAGCTAAATGTTGGGAGATCCTCCCTAGCTTTTGGAGCTAAGAAGGGGATGTAGGAATCCAACATCTAACTTTTAGGCTAAATGTTGGAGAACTCCCTTTAGCTTTTTGGAGCCAAAGAGAGGGGAAATCTCCTATACCTTGGAAGTTGGAGGAGAGTAGAGAGAAAATCTATAGCTTTTGGGCTAAGATAGGAAATCTTCTAAAACTTTTGGAGCCTATAGAAGTGAAGGAAGATGGGTCACCTGTTTATTTTGGCTCAACAGGTATATGAGATTTACAACTTTGAGGTTACAAATCTATGGTATTTCCCCTTGAGTCTTTATATTCAAGAAGAGGGACTTCGTTTGCTTGATTTAGGTTAAGCAAATGATGTGATAAATCATTGAGTTTTTGGTTTTCAATGATAAAGATAGGTTTGCTAAGTTTAGGTAAGCAAACACAGAAGAAGACATGTATGTTTGGTCACAAGTCATGATTTCTTTGAACTTTTAGGTGTCCAAAGGAAGCTATTCATTCTCCTAACTTGGGTCAGGAGGATAAAGGAGAAAAGAGGTTAATATTCCTACATTGGGCATAGGAATATTAATCAACTTATACCCAACAAGAGAGTTTGTTGGATGCAAATTCTCAGGGAAGAGAGATTTCCTCTCAACCTTGGAGCTGAGGGAAATGGAACAAAACTCATAGCTTTGAGGCTAAAGAGTTAGAGAATTTTCTAGGACTTTTGGTATCTTAGAAAGGATAAATGACCCATAATTTTGGAACTACAAGTCAATGAACATTCATTGCTCATTCACCTAACTTGGGTTGGGTGAAAGGCAGACTTTCTATAACTTTTGGGTTATAGAAAGGAGAGAAGAAGTGTGTAATTTTAGGCTGCAAACTTATGAATGCTCTTTGAACATTTGAATGTTCAAAGAGAGGATATACAATCTCCCAATTTAGGTTTAGGAGAGTGAGGGAAAAGAAGATGCAACTTAGAAGTTGCAAACTCTTGAAAACTTCTTGAATATCTGACACTCAAAGAAGGATGCACACTCTCTTAATTTAGATTAGAAGAATGAGAAGACCTTCCTACAACCTTTGAGTTGTAGAAAGAGATGAAGAAATGCACAACTTATGAGTTACATATAGGAGGATAAATCATTGAACAATGTGTTCAATGATACATGATCATTTACCAAATTTGGGCTAGTAAATGGGAAGAAGAGATGTGCAACTTGGGGGTTGCAAGCTCATGAACGTCCTTTGAACATTTGGTGTTCAAAGAGGGATGTACATTCTCCTAATTTTGAGCCTTAGGAGAATGAGATTGTTTCCTTCAACTTTTGAGTTGTGGAAGGGAGAAACAACAAGCAACCTTTGGATTGCAAGTCAGAAGAAATTCCTTGAACAATTGATGTTCAAAGAGAGATGACCACTTAGTTTGGGCTAAGTAAAATGGAGAGAATTTCCTACAATTTTGAATCGTAGAAAATGGAGAGGGAGATGCAACCTAGAGATTGCAAACTGAAGGAGTTTCTTTGAGCATTTGGTATTCAAAGAAAGAATATTCATTCATACAATTTGAGTTGAGTGAATGAGGAGATGTTCTACACCTTTGGTTTGTAGAAGGTAGGAGAAGATGACAACTTACGAGTTGTGAATTGAAGATATTCTTTGGACATTTGGCGTCCAAAGAGGAATGTATATTTGCCTATTTTGAGTCTAGGCAAATGAAGGGGAAAATCATATGTTGGTTTCTTGCTCCAACAAATGAGATGGGATAAACTTAGACTTCGCTTCTACGTTTAAAGACTCATGACATGATGTATTTAGGATTTAGAGAAATCCATAATACAATACATGACAAAGATGGGTTGTATGGATTCGTTCGTTGATTTTATTACTCAACAAACGAAGGAAGGAGTTTAGGATTTAGCTCTAAGCTCCAAATGATTTACGCAATGATGCTTTTTTTGGAGACTTGAGAAGTCTCAAATAATCATGCATGAGGAGAAGATAGATGTATGTTTGTTGATTTTGTGCTTCCAACAAACAAAAGATAGAAGAACTTGGGATTTGGTTCCAAGTTGAAGGTCTCTTGGCATGCATTTAGGACTTTAGGGAAATCCAAGTTAATATACACAAGGAGGGATATATGATTGTTCATTGATTTTTATCTCAACAAAGAAGAGATGGATAGCTTAGAATTTGGTTCTAAGATCCAAAGACTCATGTAATGTAACATTTGAAACCTTGAGGGGGTTTCAAGTATAATACATGGGGGGGAGAGGGATGATTGTTTGTTGACTTCTTGTGTCTCAACAAACAAAATGGAGAGAGCTTGGAATTTGGTTCCAAACTCAAGGATTTGTGACATGATACATATAGGATTTTAGGGGAACTAAACATATCATGCAAGAAAGGTTGAATGATGATTGTACGTCGATTTTGGTATTAACGAACAAACAAACACTCAAGATTCGGAAACCTCTATATGAATTTTGAGGTAACATATGGGGAGATGGTTTGTTGGTTTTATGTTCCAACAGAAGGGTGGGGGAACTTGGAAGTTGGTTCCAAGTTGCCAATGGTTCATGCAATCTAAAACTTAGAGCTTTGAGAATGCTCCAAGCATTATGCATGAAAGAGGATTCCCCATTCTTCCATGAGTGTTTTGGATTCATAGAAGGAGGAGATGTACACTTGGAAAGAATTCCCCTACATCTTTTTAGAGTGTTTTGGACTCATTTGTAGAAGAGAAGGATTGATCTACTAGGGCTTTTAGAAGGATTCCTATGTCATTTTTGTCATGATTAGGAGACTTGGGAAATTGTTTGTTGATCTTGCGTTTCAACAAACAAGGTAGGGGAACCTGAAATTTGGCTCCAAGTTCAAATGATTCATGCATAAAACATTAGAGCTTTGAGAATGCCCAAAGTATTATGCATGAAGGAAGTGTATATGTGAAAGAGAGTTCCCTTACTCTTTTATGAATGTTTTGGATTCATTTGGAGAAAGGAAAACTCACTCCTACGACTTCTATGAAGCTTTTAAGATCAAATTGGGTATGATCTGAGGAGAACCTAAGAGCATGCACATGTAGGTTTGTCATTTGGGATAACACCGAAAGTTGTCATTGTGCTCTAACCTCTTAATTTGCAAACCATACTAATCATGCTTAGATAATTTCAAAGTATGGTGGAGTATGATCCATAGACCCTTGAATGTCATGGAATACACCGCCCTTTGCTTCACAAGCGTTTGAAAATTAAATGAGCATGCTTATAGATTCGCAAACTTAAGTAAACAGTGAGCTAGCAAAAGACCCACAATGTGCATTTGTTTGGGATATGAATGACGCAATTCTATTCATGCAAACTAACTTGACTAAGTATGCAAACGTTTAGATTGGGTGCTTTTGCAAATTGCATTCTCCAAATTTGAAGAGATGTCAAGGATGTTCAATTAATCTACTCATCGTGAGATTTGAGACACAAACATAAATGTTCATGAAAGACCCCATGACTTGTGAGGTTTATAAATTAATTGAAGCACATACTTAGACATTCAACAAATTTGGAGAAAATGACAAATATCGTAGTAATGCAAACCTCCTATATCTTTAAGCGAATTTTGGCATAACTTGTGATAAGAAGAAAGAGAGCATAACTTTCAATGTTCGGAAAGATCTAAACCTCAACATTTGATTTTGGATCAAATGTAATCACCTATCCTATGGTTTAGTTGTAGGCGATGGAGGAGATGCGATATGAATGCTTTTACATGCATTGGGAGATTGCCGAACGCCAATCCGACAATCTTACGCGCATCGCCATCTCCTTTTGACTCTCACATGAGAGAAACTTGGCAAAAATCACTGGATTTTCCTAAATTTACAAAGAGGACAGCAAACATGGGTTTTGGGGAAGCAAGAAAATGAAGTTTCTAAGGACCTAAGGCTTGGGAAGTGTCAACCACACATCACTTGGCCTTGGGGGACCCTAGGTTTCACTAAGTTTTCAGATTTTACCTCGCCGGGTTGTCACGGTGCAAACCACAATCCACTCGCCTTGTTACAAAGCGAGAAAGCAAGTGAAAGTTGCTGTCCAAGCCACTCCGGACTTTGCCGCTGCTGTCCAAGTGTTCCAAGTTCTGTCCAAGGCGCTCCCCAAGCTCCCAATGCTGTTTGGAAGCTTCCAAAAGCTTCCGAACTGCTGTCCAAGTGCTCCAGATGGTGAATTTGCTGTCCAAGGACGCTCCAAACAGCAGTTTCCACTGTTTGAAGGCCTTCGGATGCTGTGTACTTGCTGTCCAAGCTGTTCCGGATGTTCCCTTTGCTGTCCAAGGCGATCCGAATGTTGTGTAGTTGCTGTCCAAGCTGTTCCGGATGTTCCCTTTGCTGTCCAAGGCGATCCAGATGTTGTGTAGTTGCTGTCCAAGGTGTTCCGGATGTTCCCTTTGCTGTCCAAGGCGATCCGGATGGGGGTTTGCTGTCAAATTTTGCTCCAAACAGCAGTTTTCACTGTTTGAAAGCTTCCGGAAGTTGTCGCTTGCTGTCCAAGTGTTCCAAACAGTAGTTTTCACTGTTTGAAAGCCTCCGGATGCTGATTTCGTCGTCAAGAGGTCACCAGAGTTGATTTGGAAGGAAGTAGAGGCTTCCTACCTTCGCTTGGCTGCAACAAGGGCTGATTTCAGCACACCTTTGCCCTAGACCTTGGAGGAAAAGACCACCAACAGCAGCAAGAAGGAAGTTCTGCTCTTGATTTGAAGGAAGGAAACAATGGCAGCAAGAGAGAACTTTTTTTCAGCCCAAAGGAGGAGGAGACAGCAACTAGAGAACACAGAATCTCTTCTCCTTTCAGCTTTAGCTCCAAGAAACGCATGCAAGGAGGAGAGAAAAGGTTCAGCCACCCTCCCTCTCGGCTAGGTCACACGCTAGAGCCCCTTCGCCTCTTCTTCTCACCTGGACGGGCGCATGAACCGCAAGCAGAGAGCCGAGCGGCTCTCTATGTTCCGCTCCTACCTGGGACGAACGGAGGTAGGCTCCGCCTCTCCTCCTTCTCCCGCTCTTGCTTGCGCTCGGGTTCGGACGGACAGAACAAAAAAAAACCAGGGGGAGCCCAATGGCTCCCCGCTCCCTCTCACGCTCTCTTTGAGACCCACGCATGGAGCAGGCCACCGCCCAAATGCTCCAATCTGGAGCCCTAGATGCGTGAAACGAAGGAAATGGCAGAAATTGAATGGGATTTCAAGTGAAATCTCAGCCCTTGATCAAGAAATTTGATTTGGGAAATTTAATTTAGCCCCAATTGATCAATTAGGGCTGAAATTGAGTCCGAATTGGACTCGACCCGAACCGACCCAACCGATTTGGGTCGGTTCGGGTCCGATTGGATCCGATCAAGCCAATTTTGTGAAATTGGACTTGAATCGACGTCGAATTCCGTCGAATTTGGTTCGACGAGGCTCGATTTGGATTGATTTGATGTTAATTTAATTAAACGGATTTAATTAAATTAGATTTGGGATTAATTTGAGTTAATTGACGCTCGACGATGATCGATTTAGTCGATCGAGTCCACTCGGATTCGAATCGGCTTGATTGGGGCTGAGTTGATGTGAAAATATATGTCAACAATTGTCTTCAGCCTCATGGTATGTCTTGCGCACAATTAGTTAGAACAAAAAGTTCAATAGGTCAATCCAAGTATTTTTGTAAGTGTAAAGGGAAAATAAGAGTCATGCCCTGCCCAAATTGGCCTGAAAATTTGAGCACTATGCTGGCTACACATGGTGACTTTTTAACCATTTACAATTCAATATATATGACCCTAGCAATTACATCAATAATTAATATCCATCAAACCAATTTAAAGGTACTTAGTCCAAAAATCATACACAAATTCATCTACCAAATATAATAAAAACAAACTATTGTAACCACTCATTTCAGAAGGAATTTGCGCAGATAAATATAACATGCGCTAATAAAGAAGCCACATAAATTTTATCTTCTATTTGCTAACATCTTATGTCCAACTTTCGCTTATCCGCCATATTAATGGCTTTCTTAATCTTCAAAAATATGAACACATTTTTAAAAAGTAATAATATATAGTAGGGTGAGCAGGAAGCTCAGTATCTAGTGCTAAACTTAAGCATACATGTTAATATGGAAGAGGTCCAATTTCATAATCATTTATCCACTTTATCTATAAACAAGTATCTTCAATATCAATTAATTATAGTATTCATGAACCAATGCAACATGCACTAGTGAGATGTATTCCTCCATAATAAAATCCCAAGTTTAAATGATGATAGCTTATAATATAAAAAAAGTTGTATGCAATGATGTCTCATTTGTTATTAGGCATGCCCATCATCTCCGAATGAACTTGTCAGTTCCACGTGTTTGTCAGCTGTAATCGAACCCACTGATATGATAGTGATGGCTTGTTGCCTACTCTAATGAGCCATCGTCAGCAATATACATACCAATTTTACATATCAATTTATATAAATTATAATGAATGCTATCTCGTACAGTTCATCATCATTTTTAGTATCATCGATAAATTTATTAGGAAATATAATTCCACGTAATTAAAGTTTAAACTTATCTAACAAGAATTGTTACCTTGACTAAATATAATATCATGCAATTCACTAATTATAATAATTATAGTCTTCAATACATTCATATTTATATAGATAGGTTCTATTTACTTTGTACTATTGAAATTTTATTTAATCATGATATTCATATGAAAATCCCCACTGTTAGTATATGAAGTGTTCTTTTTCATTCTTAAATAATCATTTTCCGAAATATAACTATTAAAAACAAAATTTAAATTTTAAAAACTTTAGTCGTATTCCAAGCATGGAACATTTTAATTCATATTTTGATCACATTCAGAACTATACCTTCTCTCAGAATTTTGATTCTTGCTATACCTAAGATAATTATGCATAAAAGAATTTTAAGGAAATCTAGAGTTTAGGTCTACCTCAACTCCAAGCTATAGAAGCGGAGGATGGAAAAGCCAAGTACGAGTTCCCATTAATAGCAATCTAAAGTTAATGCATTGTTTGCTTCATCTTCCGTCTTCATTAGTCCTTTCCTTACTTGTTCTCTTGATCTCTCGCTCACTCAAGAAGAACAATTGAAGAAGAGGGAGAGAGGAAAGAATACAAAGCGGGGTTGAAGGATGGCTCCTCACCAAAATTGCATGTTGCTGATGATGGAACATTCTCCTCTTTCCCTCTCTCTCGATCTTATTGTTCTACACTCTTTTTCTCTAATTTACTTGCTTTCCTTTTTTTTTACTATTTGTTTAACTAATTTCTCGCCCTCGCTCTATATTATATTGCTTTGCCTTCTTGCGTTGCTCAACATTCCTCTGTCTATCAATCATGATCTTTCTCTCATCCCCCTTTGTAGTTCTCATTTGCCCCGACCTCATCTTGAACAAGGATTTAAAAGAAGGCTAGGGGTTGGTTTGCCTATCGCCTCAATTGAGGCGGTGGGGTGTAGGTCTAGTTGGGCCATGGGTCCACTCCTCCCATAAATTGTCATTATTTTTTTCCCATACAACTTACAATTTTATTTATAGTCTAACCAAGTTCAAGAAAAACTCCAAAAATTATTTATAACTATATAATTTAATGCCAAAATATTTCTAAATAACAATGACTTCAAAATTTTTCTTAACTGGTATTTATGAGTCATAAAAAATCCAAAAGTATAGTCTTTTATCAAAAAATATAACTATTTAAATAATTAAATTTATGAAATTTTATACTAATATTTTGAGTACTCAAGTTTTGACATTTTTCTCATCTTTTTAGAATTGCATCCTTGAAATATGACTTGCCAACCTTTTTTTCTTGAGCACTAATCCTGCATGCAAACACTCAATCATCTAAGGCAATGATTTAGATTTGTTGGCCTGAAAAAACTTTATCTTTAAAAAAAATTAAACATAAGCATGACAATAGGTTTAAGATGCTTGCCTTCCCAGTTACCCTATAAAATTAAAGTACAGGTTGCCATCGAACAAATACTTGCTCCTCGAGACAGCTATATCATATAATTGAAAATTAGCTTTTAGTTATCACATAATTCATGAGCATTTCAACCCAAACAGTCCATTAAACTAACAAAGACATTTTTAGTATGTAGATTGATGTAAACTCAATGAAATTGCTGAAGCTTTGCAATTATGTTACACAATTTGCAACTGATCATTGTGGTACAACACTTACATCAAATGAGGGTCTAAAAAGATGGGCTTGTAGTTGGGTCAATGGTGATAATTTTTTTTAAAACAAAATAAGATTTATTATCATTCAATAAAAAATGTACAACACAAAGCAATAACAAAGCATTGTTAGATCAAAAGAATTAAATAAAATATATCGACAATGCCAATGGAAGGAAAATCCCTAGGGGGCCTCATTAAAACCATCAAACTTTGGAGCCTATTATATTTTATAGAGTGATGATATGCTTTTTTGTTATTTTTTCCCTTCTAGCATAAAAAATTTAGAACTTTTTGTTTGTTAGCTTTTTTGTTCTAGAAATGCTAATATCAATGACAAAAAAAAGCTTGGATCGACTACATCCCTAACATCAAGAAGATCATCAGAAGAAAGAAGAAAAAAATCTGAGAGATTAGATCATTAATTATGAGAGTTCGCATTAGAGTTGGGCTAGCAACCTTGGAAGGCATTGATTCCGGGACAAGATCCAAAGTGATTCTAAGTTTTGAGTGCAAATCAAATTTGAAGTAGATTAAATTGCCGAGAAAAGGACCAAAATGGTTCCTAAATTCTTTGTGAGGGATCAAAATAGTCTCCAACTCTTTTCAGGGATCAATTTAGTTCCTTAGCTCTTTAAAATGAAACTTTTTTGATCCTAACATCTAGTGTTGGAGTTAATGGTGTCAAATGTAAGGGTATTTTAGTCATTTTAATTAAATATTTATTAAATGTAATTTTCAAGTAATTATAATTTTTCTAAAAAATGTTATTAAACGTTTCTTTAATAAAAAATTAATAATAATTTTAGTTTTAGTTTCAAAAATTTAGTTATATTTTATAAGATTTGACTTAGGTAAGGATTTTGTACACTTAATGAGCAAGAGCTAATTAATTAAAGCGTTATGATGACTCGAACAAAGAAATAAAATCGTTCATGATTTTGGTGCATTTGCAGACAGATCCGCCCCGTAAGCATTGTCGATGATTCTCTTGATTATTTTGGTTGGCCCCGCACTTTTGGCATGTAACTTCTTAACAATTCCTTGTGGGAACCGTTCTAGACGAATCCGCACCATCACTGAGTCACCAATTTCAAAAGTTTTAAATCTCTGTTTAAAATCAACAAGAAGCTTATAATTAATGTTGCTCTGCTCAATTTTGCGTGTAATTTCCTTTTGTAAATCATGCAAATGCAATGCAAATGTAGATGCAGACTCAGAAATCCTATACCTAGAACACATGGGTATGAGATCTATCGTCGGCCTAGGTGTGAACCCATAAACAGCTTTGGCGGGACTTAAACTAGTGGTACGGGTCATCGAATCAAGGTAGGTGAAATCTTCAAGTGTTTCCTATCAAATTAGTATCAGAGCAAGTCTTGGGACCGTTGATGGGCTATTTTTTGTGGGCCGGTGAAAGGAGAAATAGCTATTTTTTGAGGTCGAAATCCAGATTTTTGTATCTACAAAAAATTCGGGGATTGATGGCGGCCAAGAAAGTGGATGCGCTGCAAGGTATTGGAAGAAGCTCTTGGAAAATCAAATTCAAACGGCGGCATCGAATACAAAGGGGCTGGTGGGAAGAACAACAAATTCTAAATTTCGTAGGAGGCAAAATGATGTGGAGATCATGGAGGAGATGTTAAGAAGGCTCTTGGAGATGCAAACAAAAACTTCAAGAGTGATTCCGATGGCTAACCCTAACCAAGATTTGACCAAGATACCCTTGGCCGAATCGAAAGGAAAGGAGATCAGATAAGAGGAGTTTGATGAGGGGAGTTTCTTTCATAAAGAGCCACCTCCTGTGACTCCGATAAGGAGTGGATCATGATTTCTGGATGAGGGGACAACAAAGATGAAATCTTTTGATGGAGGCGGTAGGGCGGCCAACTACTATGAGAGGCATTTGGGGCAAGGGGAGCCACTCATCGGAGAAGGAGGGGGTTAAGAGCCATCTTCGAGGGCTCAGATAAAGGGCGGAATAGGGTTATCAGATGGGGGGACAGTCGGAAGGGCATTTCGTGGTGAAGGTGGTGGGGTGGCCGACTCCTTTGGGAGGTCTTTTGGGCAAGGGAGGTGGACAACTGAAGGAGGGGGACGGGCCGAACCATGGGGATCGGGTCATGGAAGGCGAAGGGACGGAAGGTGGATTGCCAACCTCGATACATGGGGGAAATATGGAGGGATCACGACAACCGCTACACTGGAAGAGGAAGAAGCTATGGGGGTGGTAGCGATCCTAGGGTGAGGAAGTGGAGGATGCCAGTATTTGAAAGGGGGGATGCTTAGGGGTGGGTGTGCCTGGTGGAGATGTATTTCATGGTGAATGGGTTGAATGAGGAGGAGAAGTTTACAGTTTCATGGCTATGTCTAGAGGGGAAAGCTTTAGGTTGGTTCCAGTGGACGATAACACGGCCACTAACAAAGCAGCTGAAGAAAGCTATCAACAACGTCCCATCCTTCCACCTTGAGGACAAGGTAGATCTTTGGGAGGGGAGTATTGTTAGACCACTCCAGCCGGTCCCTATGGGACCGGTTCATGCGAAACTGGTGGAGAGTTCCGCCTCCTATACGCAGGGGCCGACCGCCTAGTTCACCTATGAGCTGTTTAGGAAGATTTTTGAAGAGAGTTTAGGAGGGTAATTGAATGTTGGGACTGTTTAGAGATTTCCCTTAGAATTGTATGCATTAAATAGTTTGTTTTCCTATGGTTAGGGCATCTGGAATTTGGCTGAAATTTGGGATCTCTTAGGTTTGAGGTTTTGGGCTTTAGCGGCGTCTATAGATTGGGAGAGAATGATCCTCATCTCGAATAGAGGATCAATTGTACCTTGCTCTTTCCTTTCCGTGTTATTTGATTTCATGCAATAAAATTACTGTTTTGCTATTTTTCATTGGAGTTTGGAACCATTTTCTCGCTGTTTTCCCGAGATGGATAGGAATTATGTGAAATCTTCAAGTGTTTCCTATCATCAATCTAGTGGCAGAGCATGCCTTCCAGAAAATTTTTTGGGAATATACTATGCATATAAAGTGTGCTAGTGAAGTTTTAAGCTCTTTTCATAGTTTTGTTTATGCGATAAGTGAGGGAGTGCAAATCTGGAATGAGTTAGCCTTGTCCTTGATTAGCGGATTATGGCTTTCCCTCCTCATCGATCTGTCTTTTGTGTTTGTCTATATGCACCAAATGAAATCTAAAACTACTAAAGATACGAGGATGCAAATATAAGGAATGGGTTCATGAAGTTTTGCATACCCATATACAAAAGAGCTGATGGCATATGGTTGTGGACTGCTTTACCAAGCCTAATTATAATCGGTCATTCATGATTTTGTTTAATTGTTTTGGAACATATATTACATGTTTTTTCTCTTCCAAACCTATTATTCACCGCCAAATTTAGTAAATAGTTTTATAATTTGATATTTGATATAAAGTACTCTTTTTTTATCTCAAACTATATTTTTCAATGTCAAGAATGGTTTTGAAGCTGCTAGCTTTAGCTTCTATACGATGACTGCTTTCTTTGAATGACAATCTCATAATACCTTTCCTTAATTGAATCCGCTTCTGCATTTTGTTGTTTGAGGGAGAAAGCACACCGCCCCTTTCGTTGCCTTGACTACCAGTACAGAAGAGAATTACTTCGGGTATATCTATCAAATGTAGAGCAAATTTGTCGGCGCTTTTTTGAAGACAGGAAAAACAAACTCAATAAATTGATTGATGATAAAGTGAGATGGTCGAGGTAGATCCAGTCTCTTAAGTTTGATTTCACTTTATCTTCTGTTATTTCTTAAGTTTTGAGCTAAGAGTAGTTTTGCTTGTAAGTTCAGTTTTTTTAATGTCAGCTTAATGCTTGTTAAAGTATAATCCTTTGATTAAATATTCGTTTGTTGTTTTCAGTTTCTGTTCCTTCTGGTTCGGGATTGACCAAAATTCAAGACGATGCATATCAAGGGACAAGTTAGATACAGTATTGAGAGTAATTGTGAAACACTTTTTCGTAGAGAAGGAAGTTACTTCTACCTTAGTTATGGATTCCCTTTATAGTGGTCTGAAGGCTCTTGAATACCAAAGCGAGAATAAGAAAGAAAGAAAGAGGATAGAAATGGAGGAAACAGCTATTCCAATGGTTCGAGTTGATAAAGATATGTTTGTTTTGGCTGATGATGTCATATCATTGCTCAATAGGGTGGCATTAGAACCCTTGCCTGTAATGTCTTTGCCTCCTAAAGATGGAAAGGTTTCCCAGAATCGTACTAAGGTAAGATGACTTGTTGCTTCACTTTGGCATGGATTTTGTAGCATCTAGTTCTCTTGAACTCACATTTTACTAAATTTTTAGTTAAATTTGTCTGTTTAGTGATTGATGCGATAGGACTCTCAAACCTAGATTAACATTATTGCTTTTGCTTTTATATTTTGATAAGTCCTTTTCTTTTAATATGTCGGCACTTCTGGTGGCCTTGTTAGCTGTTTACTTTGTTTCTCTTTAGCCATAGATTGTTTAGCGTATTATCAAATGTTGCTGCTTCATGCAGTCTAATTTTACTAAATTTGTAGTTTGTTCTTTGTAGCTGTGATATAATTTCTCAGGAAATATAAGTCAGCAATCAATTAATCATAAGACAATGCACTACTTTCCTAAAATAATAAATTTAAAATAACTATCTATCACCCTCTTTTATTCCCTCCTTACCCCTTGCAAAATCTGTTTCTTTGCCCTGGGAAAAAGAATAGACGAAGGGATTTTAATCATGAGATGGGATATTGGAATTAAATTTATTCATAGTTATTTCAATCCATTAAGTCTTGAAATTATTTTTACTCTATTCGAGCAATTATGACTATCCATTAGATTCCAAGTTGCTTGGTCCGTATAAGTTGTTCTCCATAAGGATATTGCAAGGAGGGATGGTGATGCCGATTCTTCTTAAAGGGCTTGTTAATTGAGTCTTCATAATACTTCTCTATATTGTTCACCCATACACACCAAACTACATGCAAAAAGGTCAAAAATGGCGAATCAAGCAGCACGCGGGTTGGCGCGACGCATCACTTAAAGGGTCAAATGACCTCCGAATGCCAAACGGACTGCAACATTGCGATTAGAACGTCGAATTCTGCTAGGTCGAGGCCCCTCGCAGTCAAATCGGATGAGATCAGTCAAAAAGGATGGCCAACGCCTGAAATTAAAGCGCGACGCAGATCAAACGACGTCCGATCGACAAACAGATTTTATCATTGCATCCGGAATGTTGTCAATCTCTAAAAATTAAGTATTGTTTATTCAATTTGGAACATCTAGAATGGTGGCGCGGATCCCGAGGCAACAAAACGGATTTTGAGAAAAATCAACCTCGCCACTGCCCAAATGATGTCCGGTCGCGAAACGGATTTCGCCATTGCAATTGGAATATCGCAAATACTTAAAAACTATATTTTTTATGTTCAAATTGGATCATCCGGGTTGATGGCACGGATTTCGAGAAAAATCAGCCTCGCCGCTGTCCAAATGATATCCGGTCGCGAAACGGATTTCGCCATTGCGATCGGAACATCACAAATATTTCAAAACTACATTTTCTATGTTCAAATTGGATCATCTGGGTTGGTGACACGAATTTCGAGAAAAATCAGTCTCGTCGCTGTCCAAATGATTCCTGGTCGTGAAACGGGTTTCTCCATTGCGATCGGAATATCGCAAATACTTAAGAACTATATTTTCTATGTTCAAATTGGATTATCCGGGTTGGTGGCACGGATTTTGAGAAAAAATTAGCGTCGTCGCTGTCCAAATGATGTCCGATCGCGAAACAGGCTGCATCATTGCGATCGGATCATCGGTAATACCCTAAACGCATTATTAATTTGCCTAATTTTGATGTCCGGCGAAGTTGACACACAAAACGAGGCAACGTGCACAAATTTTTAAAAAAAAATTACACGCGAATCGAGGCGATTTGACTTTGCTAATGCAGTTCTGTCATTTGGAATTAATGCAGTGAATGATATTTCATTCATATGGCGATTAGCTTACAAAGGTTTTGGCAAAATCAGATGTCCAATTTTGGAAAAGTCAAATGTAAGAGCAAATCACATTAATGCAAACCTCAGACCTCGGATACCCTGCTACCAAATCCTAATGAAAATCTCGGCAAATCTCGCTGAATTCCCTGCGTTTTGCGTATAAATCCCACTGAAGCTGCCTCCACTTTGTCAATTCGCAAGGCACGACTGCAGGATGCCCGTCCAATAACCTTGCTGAAGTCTTCTCCACGCTGATAGCTCCTCTCCACTATACTAATCCTCCTCCATCCTCCAAATAGCCATACAAGCCTGGCCAACATCTCAGCCCATCCACAGCGAGCTACAGATCCAGGCCGGTTCTTCTCCCTTTACCTCTCCGTTCTCTTCTACCTCCAACCTCACGTGAGCCAGCCCCACTTCTATCCCAATAACTCGTCTCCTCCAGCAGCTCTCACTAGCCTCACATACCGAGCCACCTACGGAGATCCAGCAGCTCTTCCACATGCTTCACATCCCACAGCCAGAATACTTCCGTCAAACCTCGTCCCTGTTTGCGATCTGGCGTGGCCACCAGTCTCCAAAGCACGAACAATGCTCTGCTTGTTCGAAACTTCGACGCCTTCCTCCAGTTGAGCTCAACAAGCTGAAGCTTTCTCTTGCTGCAGCAGAAGCCCACTAACTAAAATCTGCATCCTTCTTGAGGAAGATCTAAACCTGCTCGGGAATCGTGCCGATGAAGATGCGGACGGAGACGATATCGCTTGTGGATTTCGCAGAAGGTGGAGGCAGTGGAGCAGACGGAAGAGAAGGTGGGCTTTATGGTAGAGTGAGTGGGGATGACAGCATCAGAAGAAAGAGAAATAGAGTTGCAGTGCAGCGAGTCTCAGATATGCAGTAGATTATCGTAAAACTTGCCAAACTTTGATCTTCAATTGCTAAGAGACTGCTATTAGTATAGTTCTTTATGTAAAGGAAATTAAATGTAGAAGCAGCCTCTATATGAGATCATATATTCATTCCAGAAATAGCAATTCTGGATGTACAATATCTCCTCGCAGAGGAAGTATATGACAAGAGAAGAGCAGGTTGGAGGCAATACTTCTGCTTTCTGAGCAGAGGCAGTAAAAGATGAAACAGTGCTGTGGTTTGAAGGTTGGCGGTGATGTCTGCAACTGCACCTGAATGAACCCGGATGACTAGTGGGAGAGCTCTTACTCTGAAGACAGAAACCTTAGAAGAATTAAATGAGTGGAAAACTGTATTAGAAGGTATTCGGGCGCAAGCATCTAGTGCAAACCAAGTAATGGGGCACAGTGGAATGTTTCTTAATGAAGTAGCTGACTCAATTGAAGCTTCAGTCGATATATGCAAGGATAAGCCTCCTACCACATCATCAGTCATTGGGAGGCCAGTTTTACTTGCTCTACAAGAGAATGATGTCTCTCCTTTCTTGGAGAAGGCCCTTAGGTTCATTGAAGAAACATGGAATTAAAGTTGAAGGCATCTTACATCAATTTGCTAATGTTGAAGAGGTAATGCACAGGGTTCAGGAATATGAGCAAGGAAAAATTGAGTTTGGTCCTGATGAAGATGCTCATGTTATTGGTGATTGCATTAAGCATGATCCCCTGTTTCAGCATCATGCTGTATGACTCTGGTTGATGCATATATTTATTCCGGCCTTGAGGTTGACTTATTCAGCATCAGGAGAAGAAGACTTAACCCGTGACCTTGGCTTTGGATTGCTGATGGATAACAGAGGATCTAATCAAACCATGACAATCCATGACATGGGCTACAGTGCAAAATGGAGCAACTCATCAAGGGTTGCTATATTGGAGATCTCTGTATCTCTCTATGTTGTTTGAACTTGTTTATCAAATCAGTGTTATTGCCCTGTCTTTGTTTCAGAAATCAAATTTGTTTTAAAAAAAAAGAAAATGAGAAAAAAAGAGAAAAGAAAAAATGTGTCATCTCGATTTTTGTGCCCTCCACTGACACCGTCGTCGCCCTTAAGAAAAGGTATAAATTTCTAACTTAAATCTCGTTCTCGACGCTAGTGACGAGCCGGTAAACCCCCTACGTGCTCACGTAGCGTAGTAGGGAGGGAAATTGGTGCGACGCTTGCGACGAGGTGGGTAATCCCAGGAGCGCTCATGTAGTGTGAGGGGGACCAAAAAATAAGTTCCCACACGTGGGGAAATCACTGCTGTGCTTTTTGCAACAGGTGCCCAAGACCCTTAGGCGCTCATGTAGCGTCTTAGGGATTGAAGAAAACACAGTTGTGGTGTCTACGGACATCTACCTGAAGCGCTCACGTAGCGTAGAGGGGAAGACTGCCTCTTGGTTTTTCCCCTAAACGGGGGAGACGCCAGGAGGCTGCCGAAATTTGGACCGAAGATGCAAAGACTTGAACTTTATTCGGACATTGATTTGAACAACAAAATGAATTGAATTCTAATTCAAATAAATGAGTAAAAGACTTAAATTAAATTTGACCAAGAAAAATTGAGCTTGAATGGTCACCAAGACTTGAACAATACTTGAATAGCAAGAGGCTTGAACTTTTAAAGACAGTAGGGAACTTGAACATGAACTAGCAATTTAAATAAATAGAAGACTTGTGGACTCAAATTCAAATGAGTACGGAGAGCTTGAACTTGCACTGTGGATATGCACTGGAACTTGGATTGAATGGCACCATGTAGAACTTGAACTTGCTTGGACAACGAAGGATATGATATGGTCTTAAATATATATAAATGCAAACAAATACTTGCAAGACTTGTAAATTGAGGAATTTGCCAACAATGATGAAATCATTAATAATACAATTAGATGATGTGATGCGCACAATGAATTGTTCATGAGGGGTACACTCATAAGCAAGATAGATGAATATAACTTCTCTACAAGAGGCATAGTGAACACATTAGCCCGCTTATGAGCGATGACGATGGCTAAGATGTGAAAGCAACAGCTCCCCTACAACTGACATCAGATGTCTCATAGATACAAATGACGGCCGCCACAAGTACTGAAAGACACACAAGCAAATGTAACAAATTATCAATCAATGCATATGGAGAGATTATTGATGAATGTAATCGATTCACCGATCAATGTTGATATATGTAAAAGGCGCTGAATCTACCTACAAACAATAATAGTAGAGATACTGCATGGATGGTGGATCCCTTACGAACAATAGAGATTGATGAACTTACAATGGATGTAACGAATTCCCTATAGACATCAATAGAAAAATAGTGACACATGTAACCTATCGCATATGAGCAATAAAGTTCCTTGCAAGCAATGCAACAGTCCACTAATCAACATGCATAAGGAGTTTGATGATAGATGCAGCCATTCATCAGTAAACATGCAAGGAGGAATCGACAACGAGTGCAACTTACCTGATGATTAGTATTAATCTGCAGATGAACACGCACATTCGCTTGCAGATGATAACACTGACAATTTTCTTGTGAATACACTCAAAGAGATTGAATGAAAGGCATTCGGCAAATAAAGAAATTGCTTTGCAACACTGTCTTGCGAATAACAAAGCTTAAGTTGATAATAGTCAGCATAACAATCATGCAAGAAGATGCGACATCTTCTACTACATCCATCTAAGAGTACTAACGAAGGGATATAGATGATAGAAGACACTGCAACTTGCTCACGAGTGGCTATAGAAGATCCATCATGCATAATACATGCAATAGATCTATGAATGGAAAATGAATATACCACGTTCAAGTAACGATAGTAGGGAAGCTGTAAGTATAGTGTCAACATATTATGAACATAGTGAGTTACTAGCGAATGTATGTGGCATATATCAGCAATGAATATAACTCACCTAGCAGTCAGCATCGACTTGCAAATGAACGATGCCTACAGTTGATAACATTCCCTATAGAGAAATACAGAAGTATGCAACTTTCACTGCAATATTCGTACAGACTGTAGTAGTGTGATGACCAATATCTACCTATCCCCTACAAGCAGAGGTAATTGGATATACAACAAGTGAAACGAAAGGATACAAGCATACGGTTCCTGCGGGCCGCTACAGAAGACTCGTTGTATGAATAATGTGTCAACCACAAGAAAACACAGAAAGGCTTCAGCAAATGCGAGTTCCTATGAACCACTGTAGTAGGTTCCTCAATCATGCAGCAGCCTATCTATGAATGATAGCCAACAACTTGTAACCAATCCCCATACAACGACAGTCAAATACATTGATCCATTGAAATCAAACATCGGGTGATATACAACAAGCGCAAGTGCCTACGTTCCTTTGCAGGAGGTCTGTTGTAAATTCAACACATCTTTGTGAGCGAATGTGAAAGAAATATGATGCAAGCATCTACAAATAAAAAACAGGAGATTCGTTGGTGCACTATAATTCATCTGCATAAAGCAATAAATAGTGCACGACAGTCTACCTGTACGAAACAAACAGATAATCAGTACAACATTACGCCACCGGATCTGCAACCTATATGCAAGCAGAAAGAAGGCGTGTACGAGCTTCCAAATAGAACCTTGCATTCAAACGAGGGTTTTCCTGCACAACTGAGCAGCGTCAAGTGTTTCTAAAAATGCCCCCGCACATGCACTGTAATATGTATACATATAGGTACACTAAAGGGGCAAGTATGATCATGAAACCTGCATGGGCCCCGGCGAGCGTGTTATAAATACACACGTGACGTCTAGGGATGCTGCGCTGGTTAATAAATTTGAACTCGATCCTCCTAAGCATGTAAATAGGAGTCAACAAGGTTCAACAAATAATTATAAAATACCCCCAAACACTCGCATGGGCCCCGGCGAGCGTGTTATTGGTACACACATGACGTCCATGGATGCTGCGCGGGTTAATAACTGAATTCAAGTTCGAGCCCGATCCTTCTATGTGGATAAATAGAAATCGACACGACTCGAACTATTAAATAAATATGCGGTTGCGAGGTCGACTGGGATATTTATTTTCATGCATTCATATTAGGCCTTCACGTCCTTCAACCAAAAAAATTCACTAACGAAGGCACAAAGCCTATGAAATCCGACCCTTTGTCGACAGCTCGACAGAGTCGATAAGGTCCAAAACACAAATGTTTTATAATGACCCTATATACCCCGATGATGGCCGTGTTGAATGCAAATCTCAACTGAAGGGGTCCACACAGATCATTTCAAAATACCACTCAAATACCTATAAAATCCAAAAATCATTCCAACTCCAAGATATTTAAAATTGAAATCCAACCATAAAACACTTAAAGCAGAATCCATCCACCCTTCGTAATAGTTTGTCGAGGTGGACAAATTCGAAGATAACTTCAGCTCACATAGAGCTAATGCCTGGTCGAAAATATCACTAGGATCCATTCTCAAATAATCTCATGCCAATAACGGCGTGGTACGTGTCCTCTAACCGACAGTTTCGCCGCCAAATGACACTGCAAGAAACGGTTATGACCCGGGGCCCTCTGAAACGAGTGGTTTTGCCGCCAAATGGCACCACGAGATAACAGTTATGGCTAGAGCCAATACGTTCCTTAGTAGCATCAAATCCTTGAGATATGAATCAATAGGATATCATCGATGGGGCATAAAGTCCTCTATTAGCTAAGGTGGATTCAAATTTGTCCCCTTAGACAAATACCCACCCCAGGTCTACATGGTACCCTTGGACGAAGCAACCCATGGCTGCCAACAAGGATCTTTCTATCAGGTTAGGTCGACTACCTCCTCTGACTAAGTAGACCAAAGACCATGATGGCCCGGGACGATGGAACCATGTGATCTTGATCGGGTCTATCATCCATTCCCCCACCATCCACTTTAAGTGCAAGATGGTGAAATTTCTATCTTAAATATCCAATTTTTCACAACCCAAACCCATGCTGCTACTATATGCCATATGCACGTATTCTCTACGTATCTGATTGATGACTAGCCTTAATCGAAAGTTTTCTCTCGTGATTGTGTGGGGTAATTAACTATAGGGGCTTGCGCCTATAGGAAACCAGAACTCAGATTATAAAGTCCTCGCAAAGTGAGGGTGAAATCTCTGAGTAGTGTCTTATCTACAAACTCATCTGCCTTCCAAAATTTACCCCAGAACTTAATCCGCCAAAACTCCCCCCGAAAAGCAAACTGGTGGAGGCCGGGGCCGAATTTTTGGAGCCCACATACATATTTTGGTTTAGCGACCTTTCTTCATCAGTTTTCTTTCTAGTAATCACCTTATATGACTTCAGTTTGATAGCTCCTTGCATTTTGTTGGGGCAATTGTCAGTTCTATTTCTATGACTGGTTGGATTGAAAATTTAGGAATTTCCTATTATTTTGTTAGTCTTTCGCTACTTTTTTCCTTTCCTAAGGCTGATTAGTGGACTTCTCTATAGAGCTTTATGAATATAAATAGGGGATTGAGGCATACACAAAGAAAAGAAAGTTACTTGAATAAAATTATGAGTGGGATGTGTTATTCCTTCTATTTTAAGGGTTTATTTGATCAAGTGATATACTTAAAAAATTTATGGGCTCCAAAAATTCATGCTTGGCTATGTTATAAAGATTGTGTTTCAGATTAAATTTTTAGAAGTCAAATTAGATTACAAGTAAGACACTATCTAGATATTTCGCCCTTGTTTTATGAGAAATTTATAATTTGGTTTCACGTTTTTCATAGGTGCAAGCTCTTATGGTTAACTTCCTTCCTTTGTGACTTGTGAGAACTTTTGATTAAGGCTAATCATTAGTTAGACACTAAATGCCCATAGTTATAGTAGTAACAAATTAGATTTTTGGTCGAAAATTTACCACTATTTGCTAAAAGCGAATGGCAGGGGAAAGGATGGTGAGTCATATAAAAATCCTATGATCACGTCATCCTGGGCTATTTTGGGCTCTGGTCTACTTAATCAATAAAGGTAGTCGACCCATCATGTTAGAAGAATCCTTGTTGATAGCTATGGATTGTGTCGTCCAACAGAATCTTGTAGACATAGGGTGGTTGTTTGTCTAAGTGGATACAATTAAGTTGAGCTTAGCTAATGGATATATTTTTGCTCTATGAAGTACACCCTATAATTCACCATTGAAAGGCATGTTAAGCTGTTTGGGAACTTATGGCCTCTAGTTGTGACCGTAATTTAATCATGTCATTTTTCAACATAACCATCAGATTATAGGTCCCCAGTTTAACCGTTTACCTGTGTTGCCATTTGACTACAAAATCATCATAAATAGAATACATGTTATGTCCTTATTGACGAGTGATCATTTGAGAGTGCATACAACGATACACTCGACAAACATTATTTTTTTGTGTGTTGAGGCTATTCTTAAAATTTTCACCCTCAACAAATAGTTGTGGAAGATGAATGATTATTGCTTAAAGTTTTTGGCAGTAAATTTTATTTGAATATTTTTTTATATTTTATAATTTTGTAAGATTTGTATATTTTAATAAAAATTGGGGCTCTGCAATAATTGTTTTTGGGTTTTGAGAACTTTTTGTAAATATGGTCACCTATGATTGAGAATTCCAATCAACGTTGTTATTGTCGAAATTTTGATCGCTTTTATTGTATTACTTCTCACCTTGTCAACTCTGACAATTTGCTTGCAAAGCATTGGGTTAGATTTGAGTTTGCTTTATTTGTTGTCTGTGCAACATCTTTAGACTTTAGGTTTGAACATTAAACGTGCTAGTTCTAGTTAAAGCACATACAAATGTTTATGAAAAAGGGGTTTGCAAATTTTAAAATGAATGTAGGTTTTGCAGAGCAATTGTGCACTCTTTAACTTGATAAAATTTCTAGGTCAATTTGTTTTTAGCCCGTGCAATATTATGATCTTCAGATTTATACATTAGCATATCTATAAGTGAATGTGCGGGTAAGCTTACTTTAATAACTTGATACTTCTTTTAGATATTGTGCACATCTTTTGGTGCATTTGCCTAGCTCATTTTTATGATTCACAATACACTTGTGTGCTTTTCGATGCGTTTTTATCATTATATAGTGCAGTTATACATTTTTCATTATATTTGCATATTGTATTTGCACACTTTTTAATGTACTTGCATGCTTTTATAGTATAGTAGCATGGTCTTTAGCATGCTTGCATTGCATACTTGCATGTTTTTGATGTATTTATATACTTTTGGAATAAGGGCACATTTTCCAACGTTAGTTGCACATTTCTTGGGATAATTCCATACTTCTCAAGTTGTTGAACAGTTGAGATGGTTGCATGCTTATTGATGTGTTTGTACGCTTGATGAGGCAATCGCACCCTTCTCAAGGCATCACGCTTGAATATAAAAATTGTATTGTGATAAATGCATACAACAACAACATCATCATCATGCCTTTGTCCCACTACGTGGGAATATTGGCACATTTATTGTGATAAATGCATGATTTAAAAATATCCAAAATTTGATTGTTTGTTCGAATGTTTGCTATTAAAGTGCATAAAGCTTCATTTGAGTTCTAAAAACACCGACTTTTGTCTTCTGTCAACTTACGCGCACGAGTTGTGGATTTGGTGGTGTTGAGGGAGAGTAGGGTTCTTTTAGGTGTTTTATGAAATGATGTAGTCTTAATATGGAAAAATTATTAGGTGCGGAGTCCGGACAGCGTCCAGAGGCAAATAAAAATGCGCCACGTCACCAAAAAAATGTACCGAGCTCGGTACCGTTCTGTACCGAGCATAATACCGCTCGGTATTATGCTCGGTGCCAAGCGGAACCGGATGGTTCTCCCGTCCGATGTCCGCACAGAATAATCGCTCCTTAATATGATTGTAACTATGTGTGGCGGGCCACATGTGGGAATTAGATTTCTTGTTGTAGTTAGAGGTTGTATAGCTTAGTTCATTTCATCACTTTTGAGATCATTATGCAGGTTCTTGAAAATTTTGAGGTGTTCAAGAGGGCTTTTGGAGTGTAGGGAGGTTTTGTTGTTGCTCGTAAGCGAGTTACTGTATTCTTGTGCAATTATTTAAGTTCATTGTAATTTTTCTATAAGTCTTTGTATTTTGTTCATTTCTTAATGTTTGTTCTTTTTAATGCAACTTTTATGTCATTTTAGGTGTTTTTTGTTTTTAATTTTGCTTTTAATTCTTTCATTTCACTGTATTCAAGCTCAGAGTGATTCTTTTGATTGCTCCTTGTGAGTTCATTTAGTATGAGTTTCGGCAGTATCCCGGTGTCTCTCTTGCGTATGGAAATATTCGGGGGTGCTAAACCTTCCCACCACGGTTAAAAAGCGTACATGATCACTGTTGTAGGACAAGTGACTGGGGTGCCTTCATATCCACTGTACCTAAAAAAGCATGCATATGCCTTTAACATTTGCATGAGAGAATGTGCAAAATTTTTCCATAATGTGCACAAGCACTTTAAGCACTAATTTTTCATGTGACATTAACAACGCACACAATTACTTAATTTTGATGTTCACACTATACCTTTGTACAAAGACGACAAATCGATTGGCTTTTTATATATTTTTTTCTTTCTTTTTTTGAAATCTTTCCTTTTTTTATCGGAACTCTCTTTTTTATTCTTTTTTGTTTTTTATTTTTTATTTTTATTCTTTTTTGTTTTTTCTTGAAAATGATATGGAGAGAGAGAGAGAGAGAGAGAGAGAGAGAGAGAGAGAGAGAGAGAGGTGTGAGAGATGCATAGGAAAAGAGAGAAGAGGAAAAGATAGAGAGAGAAATAAAGATTGTGAGAAAGAAAAAGATTGAGTGAAATAGAGAAAGAAAGATTGTGACTGATGAAGAGAGAGAGAGAGAGAGAAGTAGAAGAAGAAAAAGGGAGAGGTAAAGGGTGAGGAAGATGGAGTGAGAGAGGGAGAGAAATGCATAGAGAGAGGTTTTGTGAGATTGAAGGGGTTGTTTGGTGGTAGGATTTGAGTAGTGTTTGAGAAACAATTTACTTAAATCTCGTTAATTAACAAAAAAAGCAACATTAAATACTACAGAATCTTAGCATCTTATTTTTCCCTTCATTTTATCTTAAAGTTGCTCGTCAGGCGAACCCCTTTCTTTTTCACACGTGGTTGAGTTTTTGATGCTTTCTATTGTGAGCTCCCTTGCAACTCCCCCACTTTATTGCATGACACTGGATCTGTTGACACCTTTCTTCATCAAGCTCTCACACGACTTCTTAACTTCACTCACTATTGTTCCGATTGACATCTTCTCTCGTGAGTAGGGGTGTCAATTCGGGTCAACGGGTCGGGTTCGGGTCGAACCCGACTTGACCCGGCTGTAAACGGGTTGACCCTAACCCGACCCAGTTTTGCAAACGGGTCAGGTTTGTCAACCCGGACCCGACCCTCACGGGTTACCGGGTTGACATGACCTGACCCACGAATCTGCGGAGCCGAACGAATCCTGCGGAGCGGAAGCGCGGGTCCGCGGAGTCGTCTTCCGCCGAGTGACCGAGGGCTGAGGCTGCGGAGTGCCGGAGGCGAAGCGGAGCGGGTTCGCCGAGTGCGGAGCAGCGAGTGCGGCACTGCGACAGTGGAAGCGTTGCTATGTGGGCTGGACAAGCCGACGAGGGACGCCTGGACCGATGGGCGATGGACTCCACCTGATGCGGACGCGACTTGACGGGCAGCGCAGACCAGATCTGACGCGCGGATAACGAAACAGGTCAATTCGGGTTGACCCACAGGTTGTTGGGTCAACCCGAACCCGACCCGCTTTTCAAACGGGTCAGAAATCCTAACCCGGACCCGACCCGTTTCGCAAACGGGTTGACCCGAACCTGAATTTTTTCGGGTCGGGTCCGGGTCGGGTCCGGGTCGGGTCCGGGTCGGGTTTCGGGTCGTGTCAACTTTTGACACCCGTACTCGTGAGCTCCTGATAGAGCTTTCTTTTTTTATTTCAAGAGCCGCTGGTCTCGCTGTGTGCTCTGGGTGACTTCATGAACTCCTCTTCTTCTTCTTATGCTACTGGCATCATAAAAGGCATTCTCCAAAAAGCCATTGTCGTAACTTCCTCTTTTTATGTGATAGGAGTTTTGAAAATTTGGGTAGGAGAGGAAGTGGAGAAGATAGAGAGATAGGCATAAGTAGGGGAGTAGGCACGGGAGAGGCATTTAGCCTTGGTTAATAGGAGGAGACATTGGTGCTTGCACAAGAAAGGAGAGCTGTGGTGTTAGGTTTGAAAAGGAGAGACCGAACTAGAAAATGTGAGGCATAAGGCTGGGCTCGTGAGGAGAGAATGTCACACCCCTGATGACCCCTCTAGGTTGACCATAGTCAACAACAACAACAACAATAACATCAAGCCTTTATCCCACTATGTGGGGTCGGCTACATGAATCCTTTTAGTCCATTGTGTCTTATTAAAAGTCAAATTCTAATTTAAGTCTAATAAAGAAATGTCATTTCTAATATTTTCTAACCAAGTCTTTGTAGGTCTACCTCTACCTTTCTTAACATAGGCCAAATCCAATATATATACTTTTCTAACTGGGTCACTGGAAGGCCGCCATTTTATGTGACCAAACCATCTAAGGCAACCCTCTCTAATCTTATCTTCCACAGAAGCTACTCCAACCTTTTCATGTATATGCTCATTTTGTTTCCTGTCTCTAAGAGTAAAACTACTCATCCACCTGAGCATCCTCATCTCTACAACACTTAATAGTATGCTTCTCTTTGAATGGCCAACATTCAACACCATAAAGCTTTGTAAGTCTCACCACCATCTTATAGAATTTTCCCTTAAGTTTGAGGGGGACTTTTCTATCACACAACAAGCCCGATGCATTTCTCCACTTCAACCATCCAACTTGAACTCTACTAATAATATCGTCATCTATTTCACTATCACTCTGAACAGTAGATCCTAGATATCTAAAACGTGTACTTTTATTAATGACTTGATCGCCCAAAGTCACAATCCCTCCACTAGATCTATTACTACTAAAATTGCACTCAAAATATTCGGTTTTAGATCTAGTCAAATGAAAATCTTTAGACTCTAAGGTTGACCTCCATAATTCAAGTTTACCCAATCATATCAACAAGAAGAATATCATCAACGAAAAGCATACACCAGGGTACAACCTCTTGCAAATGTCTAGTGAGAACATCCATGACTAATGCAAAACATAGGGGGTTAAAGCTGATCCTTGATGTAATCCAACAACAGCAACAACAACAACAACAATATCAAGCCTTTATCCCACTATGTGGGGTCGGCTACATGAGTCCTTTTTCTTCATTGTGTCCTATTAAGAGTCAAATTCTCATTTAAGTCTAATAAAGAAAGGTCATTTCTAATATTTTCTAACCAAGTCTTTTTAGGTCTACCTTTACCTTTCTTAACATAATCCAAATCCAATATATATATACTTTCTTAACCGGGTCATCGGAAAGCCGCCGTTTTATGTGACCAAACAATCTTAGGCGACTCTCTCTAATCTTATCTTCCACTGGAGCTAGTCCAATCTTTTCACATATATGCTCATTTCATATCCTGTCTCTAAGAGTAAAGCCACTCATCCTTCTGAGCGTCCTCATCTCTGCAACACTTTACTTAATATTATGCTTCTCTTTTAATGGCCAACATTCTGCACCACAAAGCATTGCAGGTCTCATCACCATCTTACAGAATTTTTCCTTAAGTTTGAGGGGAACTTTTCTATCACATAACAAGCTCGATGCATTCCTCTACTTCAACCATCCAACTTGAATTCTACTAATAATATCCTCATCTATTTCACAATCACTTTGAACAATAGACCCACGATATCTAAAACGTGTACTCTTATTATTGATTTGATCGCCCAAAGTCATAATCCCCCCACCGGATCTATTGCTACTAAAATTACATTCCACATATTCAATTTTAGATCTACTCAAACGAAAACATTTAGACTCTAATGTTGGTCTCTATAATTCAAGTTTACCTCAACTCTCTCTATAGTCTTATTAACAAGAAGAATATCATTAACAAAAAGCATACATCAGGTTACAACCTCTTGCAAATGTCTAGTGATAACATCTATGACTAAAGAAAAACGATAAGAGCTTAAGGCTAATCCTTGATGTAATCCAATTGAAATAGGAAATTACTTTGTCAACCCACCTTCTGTTTGAACACAAGTAACAGCTCATGCATACATATATATGTGAGTAACTGTCATGAGAGGTATTTATGATATTTTGTTGGTTGTTGGTATAAGGGGCATTTGTTGGGAATCAACAAATAGTGGGTGTGTGCATGTAGAGAGATAGCGAAACCAATGAGAATTAAGAGTCACACATGTATAAGCGATTGGGTTATGCAATTTATAGGATTTAGGATGTAGCTTGGGGAAAGGGTGGTGATGCGAGATGGTTAAAAACTTATGGATACCCATGTTAGGGTTCATTTTTATGGAGAGGATCATTTAACTTGAGTTGGAACTGGCTTGCGAGAGAATTTTCTATGAGCTACGTTCTGTGTGAGGCATAATTAATATAGTGTTATTTTTAGATTGGATGGATAACTTGAAAGATTTCTTTGAAAATAACAATTAGTATGATTCTTAAAATGTTGAATATACTAAAAAAAATTTATGATGACTCTAATATTTTGCGAGATGTTATTGCTAAGATAAATTCTGTGTCTTGATATGAAACATTATTTAAAAACATTACTATTTGTTTAGTATAGAGATCCACTGCATAATCAAATTAAGAACTCTAAACAAAATAGCTATAAAGTTTTTGAGTGTTTCCTTTGGCTTGACAATTTTATCGTAAGCATTATTTGCCTGGAAATTATAAATTATTATGTTATCAATATATTGCTCCATTAAAAACTTTGGGCAAACAATTAAGCATCAGTAAAGCTTCAAGTGACCAATGATAATAGATGAGGCTTTCTGCAGCATCATAGTATGAGAAATATTTCATTTATCCTCATAGGAGGATTACTGTGCATTTGATTAATATTTTTTAAGAAAAAATTTGTACATATTGACATCATGCCTGTCTAAAACACACTAACTATAAAATCATGGATAAATTTAATTTCATTTAAGAAACTTTAATTCAATTATATTCATCAAATGATGAATCAGATGCAAAAAAATGATTTGCAATTATAATAGCATTCCACATCTGTATTTGATGTTTCATGAAAACCTACAATAGAATATATTGATTAATGCAATCAACTATTTGAATTTTAAATTGTTGACTAATAAAAATAATGAACAAAATAATGAAAATGAAAGTGGAAGAGACGTGTCTTGCATTATTGCATCCACAAATAATTTAATTTCACTTCGACAAGATTAATTGTTGTCATTGACTGGGTCTACATGTCCATGAATTTGCTACTACCTACAACTACAACATACGACGAGAATGTTTGGATTCAACTATAACAACAATCTTTCTGTTCAAATAGTCAACTGATGCTTGAATTTGAGCAAGCATCAATCTGTAATCTAGGAAAAAAAAACCTAGAGTGGAGATATGTATACGGCAACTAGCTGATACATATAGAGATGGAAAATAGAATGAAATATTAAATCTAGCTATAACATCACAATCTGTTAAAATAGTCAAGTGAAGCTCGGATTTATGCATAGCCAAATTTATAATCTATAAAGCAGCAGAAGAGAGATGTATACAGGAACATAAAATCAGCCAAGATAGTGCAAAAAAAAAAAAGAAATGGGCTGTAAAGTTGAACGTTCCTGAGAGCTTGATAAGTCTAATGTCAAGGACTTTCTAGTCAATCTCAAGTAGGTGAAGGCCATATCTCCACTTTATCTTATGGAAAAAAAAAGGCTATAGACAAAAATTTTTGGATGGAAGCAATCAGTCCAAAATAACAATGCAAAAGATGTAATATAAGAAGCTTATGGTTCTGTTATCAAATCAAACTATGCTTTTAGTTACAAATAAATCAACAAGTTTCTTGATGAGGACATCTCTACATGGAAAGTTTATCGAAGACGTGGTCGTCGATCTACAGCCACGATCGAGTCCTTATATTTTTGAGTCTTGTTGTGTCTTTGTTTTATTTCATTAGTTCTATATTTTATTTCCTGTTTTACCCCTTATGCAAGGGTGGATTGTTTGTAAGCCCGGAGGGCATCGTTGTCTTTATGTTATGTCTTTGTGTGAGGCTATTTAAAGCCCCTCTATGTATCTTTTAAGTTTAATGAATGATAAAAAGAAAATTTCCGGCGTTTTGTGTTCTCTTGTGCTTGAGAGTTGAGAGCTAGTGAGAAGAATCCCTAGGAGAGGGAAATTGGATCATCCACCAATCTTGGAGACGGCCGGATTCGTGGTTCTTCGTACCTACCTCCCTTACCTCCTTTTCCCTCTACTCCAAACCGCCGGCCGAGAAGATCCTCACCCCAAAGCCGCCGCCCCACTTGCCTCCTCGCTCCATTACCCCACGGCCCAACCCCCATGCCGCCGCCCCCTTTTCCTCTTGAATTCACTAACCCCTCATTTACTTCTCACCTTTCCTAAATTAGTTTTCTATTTTAGGTAACTCAACTTATGAAAGAATTCAAATCTATTTGAATTTGAAATAGTTGCCTAATTTATGAATCTTATTTTTGGAAACTTCCTAATTTATGTCCTAATTGATTTTGAATTAATTTGGATGAATTCTTTCATTCCAAATTTAACTTATTGATTTATGGAAGCATTAAATACTTCCCTAAATCCCTTCCCCTCTCCTTAATGCCGCCGGCCCCACACCATTGCCGCCCCCCCTCTCTCCCCTTCTCTCTCTCCAATCCTCCTCCAATCAATAAAATCCTATTTCCTTTTTCTAATTCCCACTTAATTTCAAAATCTGAGAATAATTTCAGGTTTGGAAATTTTAAACTCTCTTAACCCTAACCCTAACTCTACAAACAACTCTTCCTCCCTATCCCTACCTTGGCCGCCCACTTCCCCTTGCCCTTTCTACTTGATTTTCAAAGGGAAACCTTTATTCCCTTGGGAGGAACCTTCAAGGACAGCAAAGCCACGACATCCTCGCCCCATCTACTCCACAAGAAGCATGAATGGAAGTCCGCCCTTGGGATTTGGGCTTGGTGCTTGACGATCAAGACAATATTGACGTACTCCGCTCCCCATTCTTCGACGTAGGATTTGACTACGAAACCACCGTCGAAGAATACTTCGAGCGGATCCACATCCCCTTGGTTGATACAATCGACGATCAAAGATTCAAAGGACGGTGGACTACCGTCGGTCGATTCACACCCGCCATCCCTTCGGCTACTTCACCGTCTCCCTTCAAAGGCTACATTAATCATCTTCTACAAATCATCACCGGCACTATTAGCAACTCAAAGGACTTCTTTCGGCGACGATTCCTCTCTACATAAGGGTTGACTTTTCTTCCCTTTTCAATTACCTCTTTGTTTTCTAACCTTGTAGGTGGTGACAGAAACGCAAGGGATCGCTCCACTTAATCTTGCTAAAGCTTAGTAAACGTATGATATGAGTTGTTGATTTTCTATGCATTCTAATCTTATTGTTAGAGTAGGGATTTTGAATGAACTCTTATCATTACGCATGTTGTCGAATTTCTAGTTATTTTGTTCGTCCAAGTGCTTAGCTAGTGGTTTGGCCTAAACGTAGGCACCCGTCTCTTGTTTTATTTTATCATTTCATGTGACATTAATTGTATCGTTAAACTCTAATCAAGAATTCGTGCAATATTCTTATTTCATCCACATTAAGCATATAGTCCTGCATCATTTCTTCATTTCGAGTTCATGCACAAAGAAAGAAAAGAAGCTAAGTTAAAAATGAAAATATCTGTTAACTTATTTAAAATAAAAAGGAGAAGAAAATAAAAATGAAGAAAAGACAGAAAGAGAGGAGAAATGAATAGAAATTGAAGAGTTGCATCTCTTCATGCTCTCGATCCGGCCCCAGCTCGCCAAACGACGTCATTCTTTGATTCATTAACTGTTATCAAGCGATGTACTCAATAAAAAGGGGAAGAGGAGAAAGAGATGAACTAATACTTTCAATTTCTCTGAAAGTTCTACTGATTTCTTTCTCTTGCAATCGTGTCTCGCATCCAAAGTCGGTTTCGTATCCGACTTGCTGTCCACGCCTCTCCTCTTCGCCCCAGCCTCCTTCGGTTTTGTCTTCAGTAAGCACCTAACTCGGTCTTTCTTCTCAGTCTTCCTCCCCACTTCACTTCGGCCGAATCCCCAGACAGTTGCCTCCGAGGGTCGAAGCCAACTAGTCGCACTCTCACACGAAACGTGAAACTTGTCCGCCTCAATAATTTGGATTCTTCTGCTATAGCCTTTTTTAATCTTATAACCATTTTTTAATACAGATTTTATTCTCCACCCAAATAAAAATCATCATTACCACAGTTTCCACTCTGCCCTCTCACGTGAGCCATGACTTCTGTGAGTCTACTTTATAAGCAAATAGTAAAGCCTTAATTGCCTACAATTGAAGTCATTTCTTTAGTTTGCAAATGATTTAAATATAAAACTACTGTTAGTCCCTTTCTATCTCATTTTATTTTTAAAGTACAGAAGTTGTAATATCAAATGTTCTGCTCAAATTTGATTTTAGATGAAGATTTTATATGTTATTTTTTTTTAAAAGAAGGGAATGCAGATTTTAAATGCTCTTAAAAAAATGCTCATTACAGATTTTATACTCCAATAGATTTTTAAATGCGGATTTCTTTTATAAAATATAGATTTCAAAGCAGATTTTTTTTAAATCAAAAGTATATGCTAACTGATTGCATTAATTTAAACGTATTATTATTTAATGAAATCTTTGTTACAAGCATTAAATAGACAGGAAATTAAAGAAGACCTCGCGTCGTCGACTTTAAGTCCGCCCGAGATGATTTTAAAGAGAGACCTTGCGCCATTGATTTTAAATCTGGCTGAGATGATTTTAAATACGAGACCTCACACTGCCGATTTTAAATCCGGCCGGGAAGAATTTAAATTGAAGACCTCATGTCGTCGACCTTAGGTCCGACCGAGATGGTTTTAAATTCAAGACCTCGTGCCGTCGACCTTAAGTCCGACCGAGATGGTTTTAAATTCAAGGCCTCGCGCCGTTGACCTTAGGTTCGATCGGGAAGAAAATATCAGCAAGTGCCGTCTCGACCTCCCTGCGAGGGGAGGGGACGTAAGGATGTTGCTGAAATTGTCTTAGAAATCTAGAGTTTAATTCAATTTGAATATTAATTCAATTAAAATATTAAAAAATTTATTTTAAATATTAATTAACTAATTTAGTTAATTAATACTTCATAGAATTTAATTGATCAAAATTAATCGAAGCAATTTATTAATTTTATTAGCATTAGAGTTCTCTACATCATCTAATGCATGAGAGTTGAGAAGTTGCAAACACTTATCCTCCAAGCCCTCTAATGACCTTTGCAATCATCATTGCAATTAAATTCATTTGAGTTATTATTAAGAGCTTACTACCAAAAAATTTTCATAAGCCAAAGGAGTGATCATGTTCTCCCATTTATTTTCAACCTACTCATCATTCTCTCAAATGTCATTTAGCATAAATAAGAATTTTTTGGACATAATTTTTAGTCCAAAAGACTATCTTGAAGTGCTTCAAATGTCTCCAAATGAGACCTCTCTTTTATAAATTCCAACATTGGTAACATTGAGTGGAGGACTTTGAATTATTGTGGCATTTCAAATGCTATTTTCCTTAAAATATTAGAGATTTATGGCTGTCAAAACATTACCTCTCTTCCTCTAGCTAATGAAATATTTAATTGAAATTGATTGACCATTCAAAATTAATTAATCAATTGGTTAATTTTAATTCCAAAAAAGTTTAAATATAGGAGTTTTAAAATACGAAAATATTTTAAATGATAATTTTAAATCTGAGAGTTTTAAAAATACGAGAGCAATTTAAAATTTTTAAAATTCTGGAGCATTTTAATTGATCAATTGGAGCAATTTTAAAATAAAAATGCAATATAAAAAAAAGAGAAAAGGAGGGGGAGGGGAAGTCCCACTAATCAACATATACAATAATACTCTCTAAATCAACACAACTCTCAACCCCCTATGGACAGCTCTCAACTCAACCAACTCTCCAAACAAGACTCTCTAATATAACAACTCAACAAATCCAAACCCACAACAAACTCTACAAACCTCCAACTCTCCTGTACGAGCTCCTGCAAGTAAATAAATGAAGCTCATTGAAATAATTTAATATAAAAAATGAATGTTAAAACAGATAATGCTGCAGTAAACTACTAGTACAGTGGTGCAGAAAAAGTAAACTATTAGTATACTGGTGCAGGAAAAGTAAACTACTAGTACATTGGTATAGGAAAAGTTAAGCTGCTAGCACTGAAAAGAAGCTACCAAACAACAAGAAAGGAAAATTACTGTAGAAAAAAATCACTGGTGTCACAACGACAACTGGTCAAACTAGTAAGCACAATTGCTAGTAAACAATCAACTGAAAATCACGGTATGGTGTCAAATAACTACTGTACACAAACAAACAAATAATCCATTTCAAACCAATGGGCATCCTAGTCTATAGGATTATGTTGTAAAACCCGCCAACGGGCAACTTCTAAGGGAAGTAATAAGCCCCATATTTTAAGAAAATTGCTAAATAAATTGCAATAACCCTAAAATCCAAATAATTAAATTCAAATTCATGGGCATCATAGTCTAAAGTATTAGGTTGTAAGACCCACTATCAGGCAACTTCTAAGTAAAGTCGTAAGATCTACATTTTAGAAAAATTGCTACATAAATTATAATGATCCTAAACCTCAAACAGTCCAATTCTAACCAATGGGCATCTTAGTCTAAATGATTAAGTTATAAGACCAGCTTTCAGGCAACTTCCTAAGGGAAGTCATAAGAGCTACCCCAAATACTAAGATGGTGGTGAGACCTGCAATGCTTTAAGGTGTCGAATGTTGGCCATTAAAAGAGAAGCATAATTCTAAGTTAAGTGTTGTAGAGATGAGGGTGCTCAGGTTGATGAGTGACTTTACCCTTAGAGATAGGATACGAAATGAGCATATTCGTGAAAAGGTTGGAGTAGCTCTAGTGGAAGATAAGATTAGAGAGAGTCGCCTTAGATGGTTTGGTCACATAAAACGGCGGCCTCCCAATGACCCGGTTAGGAAAGTAGAGGTCTTAGATTTGACTTATGTTAAGAAAGGTAGAGGTAGACCTAAAAAAACTTGGTTAAAAAATATTAGAAATGATCTTTCTTTATTAGATTTAAACGAGAATTTGACTTTTAACAGGACACAATAGAGAAAAAGGATTTATGTAGCCGACCCCACGTAGTGGGATAAAGGCTTGATGTTGTTGTTGTTGTTGTTGATCTTGATAATGTCTTCAATAAGAATAATTGTCATGATCAAGTTTTGGTGAACTAAGAATTTTTCGTGCTTGTTGAATGATTTGTTGCATCTCATATTGGATGTGTGTTAGAAATCCAACCATAAGACCCCCTACCTCATATGCTAAGTTGGAGAATATGGGGAAAATAATGAATTTTGGTATGTGATTGTTGCAACCAAACTTTAGGGGATGCCTTAATGGAGTACAATATGATTGCAAAGCATATCTTTTCATTTTCTGTCAAATAGTGAAGTGCCCATGCTAAATGTATCTTTTGCTCATAGAAAGCGCAGATAGTTAAGAATTCATTCGAATATTTGCATTTCGTGGTGCATCAAGTTTTCCTCTGCGTTACTAGAAATTTCATAGTTTCATAAAGAAACGTGTAATGGATTAAACATTTGTTAACTTGCATTCCTTTTCTCATTTCTGATTTTCTTAGGAAGTCTTTATTTCAATGGTCTCTCCATTTCTGTTTTCTGCTCTCTTGTGCTACTGTTTTGACGATGTTCTGTTTTGTTTTTCGTTTTTTTTTTGTCTTAATGACTAATGAAATTATCACTGCAGTGATTGGGTTCTTTGGGTGGGTTAATACGATCACATACGGATGCCTAACTGTTTGAATGGCATCATCACCTCAAAATGCACAGTTCCTTATCCCTGAAAAGATGCATTTTCTTTTTAAAAAGATGAGGGACGGTATTTTCTGCCAGGAAATGCTCTACTACGACAAATATAAGGCCTTGCTTGTGTGTTTGAATATATAGTTGGTCGCATTGTTTTTAACAGCTGCTTCTGCATAATTAATCTTTGGAGTTTTTGAAATAAGAAGATAATAACTACGCATGAGTAATATGTTAGATATGCTTCTGTTTATTCCCTTAACAATTAAGTTGGGAGAGCCTTGTGGTTATGATCTTATGGATAGTTGCATCTTTTCTGCTTGTTGAGTTTTTGCTACCATTTGCGTTCATAAATAACAGTTGTTGAAATATGATATTGATATATAGGAGGGAAGTTCTGCTGATGATTTTAATGACTCCATTGAACGTGATGAGAGGCGCCTTACAGAGCTGGGCCGTAGAACTGTTGAAATTTTTGTTTTAGCTCATATATTTAGGTATCCATCCTCCTTATAATTTTACTCATTTTCTACAATGAATGCCCATAGTTATTTTGTTGCATCTTGCAAAAATTAAGAGTGTTGCTTAACTTTGAGCTATGTTTTATATTTATTTTTTATTACATGTACCTCTAAGCATTCTATTGTCATAAATAGCAGCTAGCTTGGCAATTCTTGGGAGTGCAAAATTGGCCGCCCATCTTACCATCCTTCATTGGTAATGTGTGAGCCTCAGGAGGTGGAAATCCCTCTTAGGTTTTTATGGAAATAAATGCGTGTAAGCTAGAGAATGTCTTCCTTTATTTTCAATGTAATGAGTATTTTCAATTGATAGAAATTACCAATTATAATCTAGAATCCTTTTGTATAAATAGAAGAGCAAGACTCTTAATTAAATACACACAAAATTCAAATCATTATTTGTACATTTATTTCTGTGATTTTTCCTTCATCCAAAATCCCCTTTAACATTTGTTGGTTTCCTCCCCAACCTCCACCACTTGCTATTGGTGTCTACCTCTTTGCTATCGCAGGCCATAGGACATCTCCTATTTGTTGTCCCACCTATCGTCCTCTGCATCTTGGTATCCTTTGCTTGAATTTCATTTGCAATCGCCTCAAATTGCCACCGAGAGAAATTTACTTCAGAGAAGGAATTTTTTTTCTTCTTTTAAATAAAAATGGCCTACATTAGTCTTTGTTGACCAATCAAATGATCCTAATCAAACTATTGTAGATGAGTACCAAAACTCTTAATTTTCATTGTAATTAAATGGAAGAAATTAACTTATTTTGTCCCAGATTATGAAAAAACCATTCTTAAAGGAAAGGGGAAGTTGGACCACTTTATTGGCCCCATTCCAAGTGAAGATGATCTTAATTTTGCCATATGAGATTTATTAATTATGTCATGGCTATGGAATTCAATAATATTATAAGTCACCGGAATCTACATGTTCCCAACCACAGCCACTCATGTTCTGGATGTGGTATAAAACAAACATATTCCTAGGTGCGCCTTAGTCTTTTGATTATAGATAAAAATTCACTCCACCAAGCAAGTTAAACTTTTGATTATAGAGTACTATAACAAAATAAATAATCTATAGTTCTAACTTGATTTTTACTCGTTTTTCAAAACGAGAAGCCTTGTAGATGTTGCAATAATGCAGACTTTTGTAGAAGGAGAAATAATTATGGCTTTTTAGTTGGAGTAGATGCTAAATATGACCAAATACGCATTCAGCTACTAAGAAAAGTGTCCCTTTCTAACTAAATGAAGTATAGAAGTGAAGAAGGGAGATATGGTTATATGTTAGAGACATTATCTTTTAGTGAAAATGTTGGTTTACTTGCTGTCCCAACACCAAATGCGGGCAAAAACGAGACATACAAGCCTAAACCGGGTTCATCAAGGTCCAACTACTGTAAAAAGGTAGGACATACAAAAGACATCCACTGAAAAAAATGCCTTCATAACAGAATCAATCCAGACATCGTTAAGTAAACACAACTTACTTTGAAGAAAAACCTGCCATGGACATACAGAGATTAAACCAACAAGAAATAGATAAAACACTATATACTTTGATTAAACAAGGTGAGTATTCAAATTCATCTGTTTCTTGTGCTTTTGAAATTAGTTCTAATAAAATCTAGATAATCGGCTCAAGAGCAATTGATTAGTGGATCAACCCTTCCACCAAATTCTTTTCTTACATACTTTGCCTAGGGAACCATAAAATATAATTGATGAAACCCATATTACTTTTGCCCTAATGGGATCTATATAATGCACATCTTTCCTTCCTTTATCATATGTACCCTAAGCCACTCAAATATCTCAATGCATTTTTCCCTAGTCCACACTGATGTTTGAGACCTTCTTGCTCACTGATATTAATTGTGGTTTGTTACTTTCATATAAGATTGTTCACGTACGTTTTTTCTTATGAAAAATAAATTTGATGCAACTATAATCTTCCTTGTGTTCTATAAAATAATCTTTACCTAAATTGGAACTAATATTGAATGTATCAGGTTTGATGATGGGAAGTAATATTTTAATTAAGCTCTATCTTCTTTCTTCGACAAAAATAGCATCATCTATTGATCTTCATGTGTTGACACCCCACGTCAAAATGGGGTCGTCTCTTTGAAATGAATATTCTTAAATTTTATTAGCGGAAACCACTTTAACTGCCACAACAACAACATCAAGCCTTCATCCCACTACGTGGGGTCGGCTACATAAATCTTTTTTCTCTATTGTGTCATGTTAAGAGTCAAATTCTCATTCAAATTTAAAAAGAAAGGTCATTTCTAATATTTTCTAACTAAGTCTTTTTAGGTCTACCTCTACCTTTCTTAACATAAGCCAAATCTAATACATCTACTTTTTTAACCGAGTCATCGGAAGGCCGCCGTTTTATGTGACCAAACCATCAGAAACACTTTAACTGCCACATTTCTAATAAATTCTTTCCATAGTATAATTTAAAAATAAAGCGCCTATTAAAACCATCATCAAATTTTCATGACATACAACAATCATTGCTTCAACTAAAAACCTTTGAGGATATTGTGTATGTCCATCTGCACCATCAATATACTAAATTAGATATAAGAGCTATAAGATTTATCTTCATTGGATAGTGGATACTTCTCAACTCAAATAGGGGATTAAGTGTTATCGTCCCAATATCAAAAAGTCTTTATCTCTCACGATATTATCCAACAATAAAAACATCAAGCCTTCATACCACTACGTGGGATCGACTACATGAATCCTTTTTCTCGATTGTGTCTTGTTAAGAGTCAAACTCATTTAAATTCGATAAAAAAGTCATTTCTAATATTTTCTAACCAATTTTTTATGTCTACCTCTACCTATCTTAACATAGGTCAAATCTAATGCATCTACTCTCCTAATCAGGTCATCGAAAGGTTGAGGTTTTCTGTGACCAACCATCTAAGACGACTCTCTAATTTTATCTGTCACTGTAGCTACTCTAACCTTTTAACGTATATATACCTGTTTCACATTCTGTCTCTATGAGTAAAGTCTCTCATCCAGCTGAGCATCCTCATCTATGCAACACATAAATTTATTTTATGCTCCTCTTTTAATGGACAACATTCTGTGCCATAAAGCATTGTAAGTTTCACTACCATCTTATAGCATTTTTCTCTTAAGTTTGAGTGGTATTTTTCTATCGCACAATAGGCTCGATGTGTTCCTCCTCTTCAACCATCCAACTTGAATTCTACTAATAATATCCCTATCTATTTGACCATCACTTTGAACAATAGACCCGAGATATCTAAAACACGTGCTTTTATTAATGACATAATCGCCCAAGGTCACAGTCCCCTCACTAGATCTATTATCCTAAAATTACACTCCATATATTCGTTTTTAGATCTACTTAAACGAAAACCTTTAGACTCTAAAGTTCGCCTCCAAGGTTCAAGTTTACCTTCAACTCCCTCACTAGTCTTATCAAGAAGAAGAATATCATCAGTACACTCGGGTACATTCTCTTGCAAAAAGATATGGGCTTAAAATTGATTCTTGATGTAATCCAACTAAAATAGGATAATACTTAGTCAAATCACCTTGTGTTTGAACACAAGTAACAACTTCTGCATACATATCCTTAATGACCTGAATATAAGCATTATTTACCCCTTTCTTTTCTAGAACTCTCTTGGGCACTTCTCTTGGAACTTTATCATATGCTTTCTTTAAATCAATAAATATCATATGTAGATCCTCTTTATTATCTCTATACTTCTCCTTCAAACCTCACAATAAATGTATAGCCCCTCTAACTTCGGTTTTACTAATACGCTGATAAAAATAAAAATTTCTATTTTTGTTTAGGGTGCTAAGATTATTAATGTTTATCGTATTCTCACAATTTTCATTGAGAAGCTTATCAAATACCTCATCCACCTTAGTTGAATATTCTCTTCTAATAAAAACACTTTTTTATCTTCATCCTTAATGCACTTTACTTGAACTAAATCCTCTTCTATCTTAGCTTGACTAGCATATGCATATATCTTTCGATCTCCTTAGTATCTAATATATTATATAAATCATTAAAAGCTAAATTTTTTTACATCACATATTACTTTTTAGATTCTTTACAGGCTTCTTTATTTCATTTCCAATGTTCCGAGCTTTTACACCTAAATATTTTTTATAATAGTTTTTATTTTTAAATCTTTTCTTGCACATTTTAATTCCACCACCAACTATTTTTATTCTTAATAGTGCTAGCTATTTTTTCCCACATAACCTTAACTTCCTCATGTATAATCAAAATATTGAGACTTGAATTTTATTTTCAAAAATATTTTTGTTAGTATTGTTTAAATGCCCCCATTTAATTATAGGATAATATTGTACTCTATTTTTTATATTCCATTCCTTCATCTTGAAGTGTATGGTTTGGGAGGTTTATCAAAGCCATGATAAAGATGAAATTTAAAAATAGCGTGGAGATCAAACTATATTCATAAGGAAATCCAATGAAGGTAAAATTACAATTCTCATAGTGTATTTAGATGAGTTGATGATTACAAAAGATGATCTAGAATAAACAAGGAGAGTTGAAAGAGATCAACTATTAAAAGAATTTGAAGTCAAAGATCATAGAAGACTCTAATTTTTTCTTGGAATTGATTCTCTCAACAAAAATGCATCATCGATCTACTAAATGAGATAAGTATGATGGGATGCAAGCCCTCAAAAGCCCCGATTGACTAATGCCACAAACTTGCAGTGCGGGTAGATCTCCAGAAGTTGATAATGCAGCGTTTAAAATTACTCTAGAGAAACAGATCTATAGGCATCATAGAAGATTCTTCAATTTCAAAGTAACATCATGAAAAACAATCTTATTCGAAAGAAATAGAAGGCTCAATTTAGAAGTATACATTGATATTGATTGGGTAGAATCCCTTATAGATAAAAGGCTTATTATTGGTTATTGCACTATCCTAGGTGAGAGTCTAATCACTTGGTGAAGCATGAAGCAATCAATAGATATTAGGTCAAGAGTTGAAGTTAAATTTAAGCATCGTACAAAATTCTTCAATATCTCAAAGTATCATAAGGAAAAGCAATCTTATTCGAAAGAAATAGAAGGCTCAATTTAGAAGTATACATTGATATTGATTGGATAGAATCCCTTATAGATAAAAGGGTTATAACTGATTATTGCACTTTCCTAGGTGAGAATCTAATTACTTGGTGAAGCATGAAGCAATCAATGGTCATTAGTCAAGAGTTGAAGTTAAATTCCGGGCAATGGCCCATGAGATATGTGAATTATTATTGATTAAAATTATCTGAAATAACTTGGAAATAAAATTAGAAGATATTATGAAGTTAGACAGTGATAACAAATCAACCATAAACATCACACACAATCCAGTACGTCATGATAGAACCAAACACAGAGAAATTGTTGACATTTCATCAAACAAAAAATTAGAAAGTAGTCTAATATGTATCCCATATATTCAAACACATAAGCGAAAAGATTGTCGAGCTGCACATTCCAGATTATTACCTCTTAGTTAGGCATGAAAACTATCTACTATACAGCTTGAGAGTATTTGCATCAATGGTAGCCAGCTTGGAAATCAATTGGATTGCAAAGCTGGCTGCCCATCTTGCCATCTGTGATTGGTAATCTTTCCTCAAGCGGTTGAATTATGTCTCAGATTTTCAGAGAAATAAACATGTGCATGTTGGAGAATATCTTCCATTATTTCCTATTTAATTTCTAGTTTTCTTTGGAATTTGAGGAAGTTTGGTCATATCCGGTTTCATTAATGAAGAACAAATTTATTGTATTTGTTTTACGATACCGCTATCAGTATCATATTTTGATTGAATTGAAAATAGAGGAGAAGAAAAGCTATTTTCACTTTATGGGAAGGAGTCTGACTCCTTGTGCTGGTCTTACTTTTAAGGATTCTTCTTGATGTGATATAGGGTAAAAGTTAGGAATTTTCTGTGCATAGGTTTTTATGGTTCGTAGAAAAATCTTGTTGATGTTTCATTTAAGATGTACTCTGAATTTCATTGATTGATGTATAATTTTTGAATATTCACATTTCTGACCGAACTCTTGCTGCTAGAGAGTAATGTATTTTTGGATGTTCAACGTGGATGATTGGATTTGATCCTATTTACACAATTACCTTTTCTCAGAATCTTCTATTTTTGTTCGACTTATCTGTTAAATGTATATAATCTCACACGACCTGCTTCAATTTTCTTCCTATCCGGTGCTTATGTGTCTTTTTGTAGCAGTAGAATTGAAGTTGCTTACCAGGAGGCTGTTGCTTTAAAGAGACAAGAAGAACTTATTCGGGAGGAGGAAGCAGCTGGGCAAGCTGAGCATGAGCTAAAGGCTAAACGAGCTGCTGCTGATAAAGAAAAGCGTACAAAGAAAAAACAGGTAGGTTTTTTATATTAGCAGCTAAATTTCTCTCTGTTGTGGTTAATAATGTGGAATGTTAGAATATTAATAGTTTTCACTTTATATCCTTTATTACTGGGCTTTTTTTTTGGTGATGGGGGGAGGGGGAGATCTCTTCTCCGAGAGTTGAGATGAGGAGGATGTAAACGTCTGCACCTTACATTTCTTGGTTTTGAAGCACCTTGAATAGAAAGCTTACACGCAAGGTTAATAATAAATTTTGTTGGCTTTTTAACATGGTGCACTAATTAAGCTTAATCAAGTAAATTAACCCAAACTGCCTGTAGCCCACTAAGGTCAAATAGTTTAATTAATTAATTTTAAGCTATGAAGAACATATATAGGCAAAACTTGACATGGATGCTGTGATAGGATATAACAGCAAAATGTAGGATGCAACAATCATGGACACTATTTTTATAAATTATTAATATAAATTACGAAATTTAAACATCTAATATTTTTTTTTTAATTTAAAACATCACACAATGAAAGCTAATATCATATACTTAAAATAAGAATCTTAATAATAACTAAAAAGCAAATATTATTAATTTCAATTAAATTTTAAAATTGTGTCATACACAGGAATTGTCATTTTTTAATAACAAACCAACATTAGCATTCATTAATCATTATCATATAATTTCCTAATATCTGCATTGTCTATAAAATGTCAAAATTTCTAAAAATAGAAACACCATTGTTCTCTTAAAAATAACAAAAAATTATTATTATATGAGCATATTGATGGCGCATCATTAATTGGAGTGAACACGGTTAGTATTACGGACTTTGTCTATATTGGCTCCCATGCTCTCTTCAATAACACCTTCACTTTTATCGAGAATAAACACAGTTTTCACAAAATTGACATTTAAATCCTATACTTTCTCCCATCTTTCTTGCTTATACTTTGTATAATATGGTAACATACTAAAACAAAGGCTTATTACACCCTATATAGAATTATTGCAAATTGCATCAGTAACTAAGAGACCATTAATTGGTGAAGTTAATTCTGTCACCACTCGAAGTGAAGGGAAACCCTTCTTAACACCTAACTAGGATAATCTTGCCCGTGGAAATCCTTCATAGCTGGATGAACCAGACGTATAATCTTTAAAAAAAGAACTCATTCTCTAATAAAGAATGGGTTTTTTGAGATAGCGATCTCTAATAATACATAGGAGACGTAATCACTAAATTTCCCTATGAAGATAGGAAGTGAAAACTGTCATATATTCTTTAATTAATTGCAGAAAAGTCCACCAAGCAATAAATGCAATTTATAACTATGTCACCCCATGTGTTTTGTATCTCCCATTTGTCGGCCCCTGTTTAGCCGATGCCCCTGATTTGGATGTGTTTGAGACGTGCTAATTTGATATGGAAACAAGACATTCTGAAGTGTTTGTGCTTTATAGATTTTAAGTTAATGTAACTATCGATTAGTTTTGATTCATATCTTTAAAACTTGTTTGTTTCACTTCATGATTCCTCAGTGCATTCACTTCATAATTCCTCAGTTCCTCAGTGCATGTTTAAAGAACTGCCCACTTATTTCCTTTATTTTTGGATGCAAAGCTGGAAAAATCCACCTAGTCTCAGTTTTCTTTTCTAGTCACACATAACAGATACCCTTTTGTTATCCATCAGAAGTGTTCACAAGAACTATTTCTTATGCTTTAATTTTCATCTATGTTGCACTGATACGGATACGGCGACACAGATACGACACGATACGGATACGGGACACGTCAATTCTTAAAAATGCAGGATACGGGTATGGCGACATGGCTTTATAATTTATAAATCATACATAAAAAATAAGAAAGCAATCAAAACATAATATTTGAAATGAGAAAAAAATGAAAATAACATCATTAGAAGTTCAGAAGTTAGGGCATGAAATCATTATGATAAAATTTAGAGAACAAAACCTAATTTTGCTCAAGTAAATTAGCAAAAAATATTCATTCATTTTTCATGCTCTAGGCATCAAACACCAAAACAAGATAGAAAAAAATCAATCTTAAAATAGACAGTTCGACTTCCATGTGCAATAAGTGATAACTTCGTATTCAAATTGATAAAATTTTAAATTTTGCTACAAGAATAGAGATGTTTAGAGATATAAAAACTATCAAAGCCGTCTGTTATTTAAAACATCATAGATCCGAACCTTTGTGTGGCCTCGTCTCGCGTAATCGACAATGGAAATGAAGCTTGTGGTCGCCTGGCCTCATCTCGCGTAAACGAACGCTCGCGTATCGCCTCGCCTCGTCTCACCTGCTCGGCGTCGACCGACTCTCCTCTCTCGTCGACAAAATGAAGAAGAAGAAGAAACCTAGATGCACGCTCACGGTCGTAAAAAGGAAGAAGCGTCTCGTGAGTTAGGAAATGAGAAACGCTCGCGGCCGCGAAGTAAATACGAGCATCATTTTTTCAGAATTTTTTCATTTTTCAATGGATACGCGTGTCCTTTTAAAATTAAATAGTATTTTAATTGGATACGGCTTTGTCGTAAGCCGTATCCAACATGTATCGATGTCATATCGGACGCATATCCATGTCCGACACATATCTGCGTCCTACACATATCCGATACAGCACGTCTTTATAAATAGGTGTATCGGTGCAATCATCAACTATGGTGAGGAAGCTGGAATGCTAACTTGCTAGCACAATCATCAACTATGGTGAGGAAGTCACGACGGGAGCTCGCTTGAGAAGGCAATCACGAGGAAGTCACAATGAGAGCTCATTGAAGAAGGCATTGACAAGACTAGAGGTGTTTGAAGAAGAAGAGTTCGTGAGATTTTCAAATTTAATTTAATTCTTCACTATGTCCTAAGTCGAATGAGAGATAAATGAAATTTAAGATTATGTAAGAATTTAGTTGAGCCTGCTTGCGAACCAATAAACCGAGCCTCATTAAGCTCCAACTTGAGATCACATAATGTATGAGTATTAATTTGAGCTCGAGCTTGAACTCATGGCTTGCCATGCTCAACTCATGAGCTTGTTAACAAGTCAAGCTTGATCAGACTCGAGAGCCGGCTTGGCTCACATACACCCCTATTTTGGGTGATATTCTTTTAAGTTCAACGTTTATATCAATTGCTACTAATTTTGACTGAGGCATCTAGCCTCTATGGTCATTATGAGTCTAGGCATTCCATAACCATTATTTATTTACTATTATTTAATGTGGTTAAGTAGTAGACATAAGTGATAGGGTTTTGGGCTTAACATCCATGGCAACTTGCTTCATTTTCATATGTAAATGTGTGAGCATATCTCATTAAAAATGATCAAATTATAGTCTATTATAATTAGGTCTAACAAAAAAAGTAATAAACTTCATTCGTAGTTGTTCACATGTAAAAACAGAAGATGACTTAATCAGCGTAGCCTTTGTTTTTGTAGATATAGCCTTTTTTGTATATTCAACCATATGTTTTCTAAATTATTTTCTTATCTTATGATATCTAATATTTAACATAGTGTGCATTTACAATAATGGCTTTGCCAAAAGTACTCTCTCATGATATCTTCAAAATTGTTGATGCTAATATCATGAACATTGATAGATTAATTGAAGTATGGTTGCTTTTAAAATACAAGGCATAAAAAAGTACATCATATTGTTGACCTCCATATATATAACATAATTAATTTGGGGGAGTGCAACAAGAACGACTAATGGATAATGTTGAAAGAACGATGGTTGGCGAGCACGATGTTGCGCAAAGATTACCAAACATTATCTTTTCACAAAAGGACTGCATTGTTACGCTCGAAATCCCAAATTTACCCAAGAGGAATCCCTCGCACACGATCTAAGGGAAGGCGGCCTAAAACGACGATCTTTGAAAGCGATGTTATGTAAGGTCGTCCGCATGACGTCCTTTCACGAAACAAGCTTCGTCGTTGTATCCAAAATATTGAAAATACTCGAAATTGGCAGTAGTGTTGCCTGGACTGTCATGCGAGCGAAAGGGGTGAAATTTGTTTGTGCATGAGGTGGCAACACGCAAATTGATATGCATGGGAAATGATGAAATTGCGCGTGAGGAGTCGATTGACACATCTTTAATCTTTTGTTATATTATTTTGATTAAATCTAGTTTAAACAAAAGAAGAGGGAGTTATATATACATGTTATTATATATATATATTTAAATAAAAAGTTTATCTATCTAATCCTATCATTATCCCTTTCAACTAGTTGCCCTATCGTTGCTAAATCTAATCGAATCTCTGACATGTCGGTCGATCTCTCATTTCCCATTTCCTCAACCCATGCTATGCAATGCTTCTGAACATTTTTACAGGCATGGTTAATAGGAACGTATTGTGAAATCAAAGATTTAGTAACATTCTTATAACAGTATGTGCCTTAATTTAACAAAGAAAATATGATGGGTATTTCCTCCCAAATTAAATTAGTTTGTACTTTAGAGGGAGTAAGCTGCTTTGTAAACAGTTGATCTAAATTGTGGATATTAGCAAGTAAAAGATGCATGGCAAATCTGACTGGTAATTTACTTTAGTTTAACAAGGGCAACGATGGCCATACATGCTTCTTTTAGACTTTGCATATTGGCCCAAAAGCTACTTATAAAAAATGGGTGGAATGTACAAAATTCATTTACTTGTTTTATGTGTGCTTGCAAAATAGTAATCGTTGAACTCATGGTTCATTAACTTGTGGGAATATTGAATTCTCTAACATCATCTAAATCTTGATGGGACAACTGTTATACTTTTATTTTTAGTTAATCTTTGTTTTTATATGTTTTTTCCCTCCATTTGACATGCTCATCTGATGCAGGACTACAATGCTTAGATGATATTGATTTAGGGTTTTGCACGCTTAAATTTTAGAGAATAATATTAAGTCAAACTTATAGTGATTTAAACGATAAGATAAAACAATGAGGCGATAAAATAAGCTTAGGCCAAATCACATGCGTAGAGGTTAAGATCTTAAAACATTCAATTACTCTAACATTGCATACATGGAGGATTTTCAACGAGAAATCTCTATGTTAACAATAAGACTAGTCACTATGCAAGGGTTCCTCACTCAACTCCTTAGATCACTAAGCTTTAGCGGAGGAGATTTAACATTATCTTCATGAATCAAAATATGACCACAATTGAAAGCAACTAGGAAAATAAGAGATTTTGAAGATTGGTTTACCCAACGAAAGAAGATACGAAGCTCCGATGTGGTCGTTTTGGGTGTTGAGGAAGAGTGACCAGCAATCACGAGCCTTCTAGATGTTGTTGAACAGCAATCTGGAACTTATGGACAGCACATAAAGGTTCTCCGATGGTTGGGACAGCACGTGCCCGTGGTAGAAATCTCAAGACATCAATTTGCAATATCCAGAAAATCTGGACAGCAAACGATGGCTTAGAAATCCCTTAGGATTAATGGCGGGAAGGGAATTTGAAGAATAAATTCCACGAGAGGATGCGGGGTGGTGAGGTTGCTTCTATCTTCCTTCCTTGGGTGGAGTATCAGGCTAGGCAATGGTGGAGAGAAGATGTGGGGGTCGGCCAAGACTTGGAGGGAAGAACACTTTCCAAAAATATGGAATTAGATCTCAGATTTGAATGGTAGGAGAAATTAGGGCTTGAAATTTGAATTTCAAGCAAATAGAGGGAAAGAGAAATTATTCCTAAATGAGAAATTTAATTGCAGCTCTCAAGAAGGAAGTAATTTGAGGGGAGGGAGAGAAAGGGGGGAGGGAGTAGGGCCGGTGGCATGCATGGGCTTGGGTGGGCTTGGGGAGGAGGAGTTAAGGCTTACCTAATTAAGACCCTTTAATTGAGAAAGAGAAATTAAATCCAATTCAATTTGATTTTGATTTGGACTTGATTTAGGGAACTTTCCTAAAATAGATTTCTATTTTATGAAATATTTCAAATTTCAAAATTGATTGAAAATTTGAAATTAAGGCTTTCCAAATTGGGGTTTATGTAAAAGGAAAGTATTGATGAGGTTTGAAATGTGGAGGGAAGGGAATTAGGGTTTGGAAGGTTGGCGGCTAGGGTTTGGCTTGCTATGGCCGGCGGACGGCGGTTATGGAGATGGGGAACATGGGGGCTGGCCAAAGAAAGGGGAAGGGGGAATGTGGGGTGGCGGCTTAGAGGAAGTAGGTAGGGGTGGTGTTGGTCAGCGGCAAGGAAGGGGCGGGTGGCGTTGAGGTGGTCGGCGGCTGAGGTGGTTGGAAACCCTTAGGCCGACGACTAGGAAGGGAGGAGAAGGAGAAAAGAAAAAAAAGATAGGGAAGAAAAGTGCCACGAGCCCGGAATCTCCCAAGGTTGGTTGGTGATCCGTTTCCCTTTCCGAGGAATTTCTCTCCAAAGCTCTCAAACTCTCACACAAACACAAGATTGCAGGAATTTTTATTATCATTCATTCATCAATTTCAAAATAACAACAATGGCTTATAAATAGTCAATACAATGAAGGAAAAATAAAAGACCACTTTGCCAAGTAAGGGTAAAAACGAAAAATATAAACAAATAAAATAAATACATATACTAAATCAAAAATAGATCGGTGCGATCGTGGCCGTAGATCGTCGCCCACGTCTCTGATATACTTTCCATGATCGGATGTCCCCATCATTCTCCCGGGGTGGGAAAAAGCTCAACTCCGTCGAGTAAGCTTCCCGGATGCTCTCATAGATCTCCAGTGCATCTGGGTTAATCTGTTGTAGCTCCTCGCGATCCAACCACGTATCCTCTGACTCAGACTTACCTCTCTACCTTATCAAATATTTTCTTCGTCCACCTTCTTTTGTGGAAATAATGTCATCACTCAGAATCATGTCAACTTTCTCCGCTATAGATATTTTGAAAATATTTGGGAGTAGAGGTAGGCTTGGGTTCTCACAGGGTGGGGCCACACTAGGCTCATTTTGAAGTGGATTTCGTGGGTTAAACTCTTGACCCTCATAAGCTACTAGATCTTCTATGTTAAAAGAGGGATTAATGTTGAATTCTGTAGGTAAATCCACCACGTATGCATTGTCATTGATTTTCTTGACGATTTTAAATGGTCCCGCACTTCTAGCATGTAATTTCTTAACAGTTCCTTGTGGGAACCGTTCTGGACAAATCCGCACCATCACTGAATCACCAACCTCAAAAATTTTAAATCGTCGTTTAGAATCAGCATGAAGTTTATAATTATTATTGCTCTACTCAATTTGGCGTGCAATTTTCTTATGTAAATTATGCAAATGCGATGCAAATGAGGATGCAGACTCAGAAATCATATACCTAGAATACATGGGTATGAGATCTATAGGTTGTCTAGGCTTGTACCCATAAACAATTTCAGCAGGGCTTAAGTTAGTGGTGCGGTTTACAGAATTATTGTAGGCGAATTCGACTGTAGGGAGTTTGGAATCCCAATCCTTAGTATGTTCACCTACCAGGGACCTTAATAAATTGCCTAAACTCTTATTGACCACTTCGGTTTGGCCATCAGTTTGAGGATGAAAGGCTGTGTAGGAGTGCAGTTTAGTGCCCCTTTTCATTCAAAGGGTTTTCCATAAATAACTTGTGATCTTAACGTCCCTATCAGCTATGATGGTTTTAGGCAATCCGTGTAATCTAACGACCTTGTTGAAATAGAGTTTGGCAATATGGGAGGCATCAGATGTCTTGGAACAGGGTATGAAATTGGCCATTTTGGAAAAACGGTCAACTTCGACACATATGGCGTCATTCCTATGAAATGTTTTGGGAAGACCTAGGACGAAGTCCATGCTAACATCTTGCCACAGACAACTGGGAACAAGTAGCGGAGTGTAGAGACCAGTGTTTTGTTTGCGTTGCTTGGCCAGTTGGCAGGTGTGGCACCTACTGACCATTTTGCCAACATCTTTCTTCAGGCTGGTCCAGAAGAAACAGTACTCTGCAGCTTCTATAGTCTTTTCACGTCTGAAGTGTCCAGCGAGACTTCTGGCGTGGAGTTCCAAAACAAGAAATTCTCTAAGGGATGTGCTAGGGATACAAAGCTTCTGAGCTTTAAAAAGATATCTATCCTCAAGGAGAAAATCATCCACAAGGCGTGAGCTGCCTGTGGACAAAAGAGAATAAGTCTCCTTGTAAGTCATGGGATTTTAAATAGTCCTTTTTGATTTGCTCAAATCCTACGACTTCGGCTCTCATTTCAGTGGTGGTCATCATACGACGACTGAGAGCATCAGCAGTTTTATTTTCAACTCCCGCCTTGTGCCTGAGTGTATATGTGTATTCTTGTAAAAATTCTACCCATCGACCGTGACGTGCATTTAATTTCTTTTGGGAGTTGATGTAACGAAGCGCCTTGTGATCCGATAAGATGACGAACTCTTACGAGAGCAAGTAGTATCGGCAATACCGAAGGGATTGGATCACAACATAGAACTCGTTGTCATAAGTGGAATACCGTTGTCGGATGTCATTTAACTTTTCGCTTAAATAGGCAACAGGGTGACCTTCCTGGGACAGAACTCCTCCAATTCCGACTCCCGAAGCATCACAAGTCACTTCAAGGACTTTGGAGAAGTCAGGAAGTCTCATCAATGGGGCTTCCACCATTCTCTTCTTAATCTTTTCAAAGGCTTTTGTGGCAGCAGGGGTCCAGTAGAAATCACATTTCTTAAGGCAATCAGTGATAGGAGACACGATGGTACTAAAGTTGAATAAATCTCCTGTAGAAGGTGGCTAGTTTGTGGAAGCTGCGAACTTCCCGAATGTTCTGAGGAATAGGCCTTTCTACAATGGCTCTCACCTTCTCGGGGTCTGCAGAAATCCCTTGGGCTAAAACAATAAAGCCCAGAAAGATAACACGGTCAACAAGAAAAGTGCACTTCTTAGGATTGGTGTACAGTTGCTCTTTCCTTAAGACCTCGCAGATTTGCCTTAAATGGTCTAAGTGCTGGCTCACAGACTGGCTATAAATAAGGATGTCATCGAAGTAGACAACGACGAACTTTCTAATAAAAGGACGCAGCACTTGGGTCATGATTCTCATGAAAGTACTCGGGGCGTTACTCAACCCGAATGGCATGACCGTCCACTCATATAGACCATCCTTGATTTTGAAGGCAGTCTTCCACTCATCACCGGGTCAGATCCGGATCTGGTGGTACCCACTCTAAAGGTCAATCTTGAAAAATATAGTGGCTCTCGTCATCATATCAAGCATATCGTCTAGCCTCGGGATAGGAAAATGATATTTGACAGTGATCTTGTTGATAGCACAGCTATCAACACACATTCACCACGTACCATCCTTTTTTGGAGTCAGAAGAGTTGGTACGGCGCAAGGACTAAGGCTTTCTTTGATAAAGCCCCGTTGCAGAAGCTCATCCACCTGCTTCTTGAGTTCAACATGTTCCGTGGGGTTCATGCGATAGTGTGGCAGGTTGGGAAGGGATGCTTCAGGGACTAGGTCAATAGCGTGTTGGATGTCTCTAAGGGGTGGTAATTGATCAGGGAGATCATCAGGGAAGACATCAGCAAAATCCCTTAGTATGGGTTGGACCTCTTAGGGAATAGACTCGTTAAACTCAGTGGGAGTCTCACGGCCAACCAAGACGTACAGGGGTGCACCTTGGGCGATCTCATAATCTAGAACCTTGGCAGTTACAAGGTTCAGTCACTTCTTAGGCTTCATAGGATTGGGTTTGGGGTCCTCCTTGACTCGGGGCTGCGATGGCAGAAGCTTGATCTTCTTACCTGCATATTCAAACACGCAGGTGTTTGAATGCCTATAGATGTGGACATCATTATCAAAGAGCCAGGGACGCCCTAAGATGATCTATCTAACATCCATCACCAGGACATCACTCCACATGTTCTCCTTATAGTTAGCAAAGGAGATGGGTATGAGACTTCGTTCCGTCACTTCTAAGGCAGTGGAGTTGACCCAAGCTACCTTGTAGGGGTTAAGGTGGGGAACGGCCGACAAATTTAACTTAGACACCATGTTGTAGGAGACAGCCTTGATGCAACTGCTACTATCCACTATGACCTTACAGTTCTTGTCCTTAAGTTTGGTGTAGATGTGGAAGATAGAGGTCCTACGTCAGTCATCAGTAGTAATAGGTTGTGACAGCGCACATCTCACCATGCATATGGGAGAAGTGTCAAGTTTTTTAATGCAGTGAACGACAACAGTGTCGTCATCCTCGTCAAAAAATTCACCATCGTCTTCCATCTAGTGAATCTGATTAACCTCGGGCTCGTCAGTGATCTCTTCGATAATCGTGGCTTTGTAGGGACTAGAACACTGAGAAGTGATATGCCCATACCCTTGGCATCTAAAGCACTTGGTCCTAGGGTTGGAGCTAGGGGTATCAGGAGTGGGGGACTTACTTCTAGAATCAGGATGGGATGTAGGTGAACCAGGAGGTCGTCGGGTTGGGTTTCCAGGGGTCGGCCAGGAAGTGGAGTGGGTCGGACCACTAGAGGGACGATATGCAAGCTTAGAGTCTTGATGTTGGCTAGGGTGTTGAGGACGGGTTTCCTCAAGATCTAAGACTAGACTGTAAACATTCTCGAGAGTGATGACGTTCCGAGCAAGCAGTTCATTGCGCAGGCCTTCGCGCAGCCCGATATGGAACATGGATAGGATTTGTGCAGGGGTAGTAGAGGTCTCCCCCTTGCAGCGGATCAGATAATCATCGAAGGATGCGATGTAATCCTTGACTGGTTTGTTGCCCTGAGTCAACCTATTCCACCTATCTAAGAGCCTGGGGAAGTACGAGGGGGCAAGTACTTCTGCTTGAGCTCATGCTTCATTGACGGCCAATCCGTGATGGGATACTCATTACGGGCTTCTCTAAGGTTCTCTAAGTTGGTCCAAAATTGGCTAGCCCTACCAGTGAGTTTCATTTCGACAAAATTAATCTTCCTAGCTTCCAAAATGTTGTACCACTTAAAGAAACTATCCATACATTTGATCCAATCCAGAAAGAGCTAGGAGTCGAGAGTTCCATCAAAGGTTGGTGCATCGACCTTAATGTTCTTCATCAGAGGTATGTCAGGATGGTGGTTAAGGTTATGTCCATACTGGGGAACTCGATAGGGGGCACGAGGAGGTCTCTCATCTTGGTAGGTATCGTCCCCGTACATGGATGGAGATCTAGAAGGTGTGTAAAGGGGAGGGTGGTTCTGACCTCGTTATAGGTTATCAAATCGTTCAGTCGTTTGGCGTCGAAGTTCAGCTAGGTCGAATTGGTTCTCTTTAAATTGTTGACTAATCGTACATATCTGACCTACCAATAGGTCTAAGGTCCTGCTAAGTTGTGCCAGATCCATTAGGATACACTATGGGACACCTACGGTTGCTAGGATGTAAGGACAGCAGTTAACTTATGTGGTAGCACACCTAAGGCTTGCAAAATGATGCAGAAATAGTATGGACAGCAAACAAACAGTGTAAAATGAATTATGAATGCAATGTTATTCAACTAATCAAGCTTAGGGATGGTTATATAAAACTTTAAGATGAATTCTAGCACATGCAACTTGAGCAAACCATGCTCTGATACCAGATGATGCAGGACTATAATGCTTAGATGATATGGATTTAGGATTTTGCACGCTTAAATTTTAGAGAACAATATTAAGTAAAACTTATAGTGATTTAAACGATAAGATAAAACAATAAGGTGATAAAACAAGCTTAGGCCAAATCACATGCATAGAGGTTAAGATCTTAAAACAGTCAATTACTCTAACGTTGCATACATGGAGGGTTTTCAAGGAGAAATCCCTATGTTAACAATAAGACTAGTCACTATGCAAGAGTCCCTCACTCAACTCCCTAGCTCACTAAGCTTTAGCGGAGGAGAATTAACATTATCTTCATGAACCAAAATATAACCACAATTGAAAGCAACTAGGAAAAAAAGAGATTTGGAAGATTGGTTTACCCAACGAAAGAAGATATGAAGCTCCGATGTGGTCGTTTTGGGTGTTGAGGAAGAGTGGCCAGCAATCACGAGCCTTCTAGATGTTGTTGAACAGCAATCTGGAACTTATGGAGAGCACATAAAGGTTCTCCGATGGTTGGGACAGCACGTGCCCGTGGAGGAAATCTCAAGACATCAATTTGCAATATCCAGAAAATTTGGACAGCAAATGATGGCTTAGAAATCCCTTAGGATTAATGGCGGGAAGGGAATTTGAAGAATAAATTCCACGAGGGGATGTGGGGTGGTGAGGTTGCTTCTATCCTTCCTTCGTTGGGTGGAGTATCAGGCTAGGCAATGGTGGAGAGAAGATGTGGGGGTCAGCCAATACTTGGAGGGAAGAACTCTTTTCAAAAATCTGGAATTAGATCTCAGATTTGATTGGTAGAAGAAATTAGGGTTTGAAATTTGAATTTCAAGCAAATAGAAGGAAAGGGAAATTATTCCTAAATGAGAAATTTAATTGCGGCTCTCAAGACGGAAGTAATTTGAGGCGAGGGAGAGAAAGGGGGGAGGAGTAGGGCCGGCGGCATGTATGGGCTAGGGTGGGCTTGGGGAGGAGGAGGAGTTAAGGCTTACCTAATCAAAACCCTTTAATTGAGAAAGAGAAATTAAATCCAATTCAATTTGATTTTGATTTGGACTTGATTTAGGGAACTTTCCTAAAATAGATTTCTATTTTAGGAAATATTTCAAATTTCAAAATTGATTGAAAATTTGAAATTAAGGCTTTTCAAATTAGGGTTTATGTAAAAGGAAAGTATTGATGAGGTTTGAAATGTGGAGGGAAGGGAATTAGGGTTTGGAGGGTTGGCGGCTAGAGTTTGGCTTGCTATGGCCGGCGGTTATGGAGGTGGGGAACATGGGGGCTGGCCAAAAAAAGGGGAAGGGGGAATGTGGGGTGGCAGCTTAGAGGAAGTAGGTAGGGGTGGTGTTGGTCAGCGGCAAGGAAGGGGCGGGTGAGGTTGAGGTGGCCGGCGGCTAAGGTGGTTGGAAACCCTTAGGCCGACGGCTTGGAAGGGAGGGGAAGGAGAAAAGGAAAAAAAAAGATAGGGAAGAAAAGAGCCACGAATCCGGACTCTCCCAAGGTTGGTGGGTGATTTGTTTCCCTCTCCTAGGGATTTCTCTCCAAACACAAGATTGCAGGAATTTTTATTATCATTCATTCATTAACTTCAAAATAACAACAATGGGCTTATAAATAGCCAATACAATGAAGGAAAAATAAAAGACCACTTTGCCCCTAGGACTTATATATGACTAGACCCCTTAAGTAAGAGTAAAAACGGAAAATGCAAACAAATAAAATAAATACATATACTGAATCAAAAATAGATCGGTGCGATCGTGGCCGTAGATCATCGGCCACATCTCTGATATACTTTCCATGATCGGATGTCCCCATCATCTTCTCTTTCTGATTATGGAATGTTATCTTTCAAATTCTTTATCTTGGTTCTTCTAACCAATTTATTTTTTGAGAGGTAATATATTTTTTAAGTGCCATGACTTTCTCTCACATCATTTATTTATTAACCTTTGCATTTTTCTCTTCATCAGCTTCGTTGTGGTAGTATACTTCCATTTAATATGTTGTTCTCTTAATGCAATTTATTTTTCTAAATTTTTTGCTATTACATCGCGAAATAATACAGACTAAAGTTTTTTCTATTTTATTTTTCTGGTTCTGTTCCTATATATAGGGCAAGCAGAAGCGTAATAATCGAAAGAACAAGGAAAAACTGAGGGATTTTAAGTCAGATTTAGTATTTAATGACAAAAAACAAGAAGAAAAGTATCTGGACGAGATAGCTTCCAGGGAGTTGTCTCCCAAACATTTGAGTGTGAAGAATGAGAGAATGGACACACCAGAAGATGCTTCTGATATTTCCTATAATGGTGGTGATGTTGCCGTGCCTCTTTATCCTGATTTGGAGGATCGGGATAGCAATTCTAGGAATTGGGAGACGGATGCATTGGAACTTCATCCTTCCATAGAAGCCAGCGCAAGTGAAATGTCAAGTTATGTGCCAGAAAAGGCAAACCTTGGCTTGGATGATAGCTCCTCGACTTGTTCGACTGACTCAGTTCCATCTGTTGTCTCAAATGGAAATTGCAGACGAAACTCTGTGATTATCAACAGCATCCAAACTTCACCAGATAGGTATTCTCTCCTCTTATTTTTAATTCTTCTTTCTGTTTTTTTACTTTTTGAAACAACTATTGAATAAATGCGTAGGGCAAAACCCTATGGTGGCAAATGCTCTCAAAACCATCAGTCTGTTGCAAGCCATCCTGTAGAAATCCTTGATAGTTCTCCATCTACTTGCCATGAATTGGAAGGAGATGATGTTTCTCGGAAAAGTTCGATACAGTGGCACTATAGTCATTTGGTGGAAAAGGTGTGACATGTGTTTCTTACATTAAATTTCTACTTTTGTTTTAGGAGGATAATTGTAACTTATTAATAATTTGCAAGTTGTCCTTAGCTTCTCTATGTTAGGCACATATTAAATGTTGTGCAAAACAATGAAAAGAAGGAAATGCTATCACTGTATGCTCCAACTAAACTTTTAAACTGGTAAGAGCATTATGAAATTGCCGAGGATGCTTGTAGATTTGTGCCTATTGTCTAGGTTCCTTTTTATTGGCATGTTATTAAGGCTCTACAATATGGTAAAAATTGGTGATAACTTCCTCTGTCATCCTCCTATATTGTTGTAACTTATATTCCATTAATGTGAGTTTATTATGTTTTTTTAGAAAAGTCAAGCTACACTACAGCTATGCTTTAGGCTTTCTTCTGTCACAAATTGGCTTAATAACGTCTACTATTTTATATGCTTTACACTTTTTAAATTTACATTGTTACCCTAACTGAGATCTTTTCAAGAAGCATGTTTTTATCTGTTTCAAAATTTTGTCCAATATTATTTTAAAAATTCTCGGTCTTTAACCATGTTTACGTTTCCTTGTTTCACTAATTTAACTTTTAAGTTTATCTTGGATTATTTTTTGATGCTAGTACATTTCTCGGGACCGTCTCATCAACTGTTATTAATATTTTGTTTAGTGTTCTTTTTAATTAATGAAGTAAAGCTTCTGAAATTTGGATGCCAGTTACTTTAACCAGTTAAAGTCTTAGAACTTGTTGTATGAAACTTGTTTTTGTTCTTTTGCACTATGACAGCAAGAACTGACGCCTATCCTACTTAAGAAAACATCAAAAGATCAAGGTGATGCAGAAAAACTGTCAAATATCCGAACATTAGAATCATCCTCTGCTTCACCTGAACCTGGGAGAAAGACCCAGACACTTCTGCAACGGGCTAAGCAATCAGTGCAAAATGGCACAACTGGCACTAACTCCGTAACTTCATCAATAGGTTTTCCTGCTTCATCCAAAGAGCTACCATCTAGTAATCTCAATGTCCCCAAGAGATCTGCTGCTCTATCAACAAGATCATCCCATTCTTCTGCCACAAAATTTTATCCCATTCCTGCAGCGAAGAACATTACAGCTCAACCAACAACTCCAATCTCAAGACCTTCCAGTGCCCCTCTCATTCCAGTAGCACCAAGACCAAACACAACTGTCATTTCAACCGTGCAAGTCACACCTCTCATCTCACGTTCCACTTGTGCTACCACTCGACAGGTCGTTGATCCATCTCCATCAGCTCCAAGCTATGTTCCTCAGTCTTATCGCAATGCTATCATGGGAAAAAATGTCACGGGTTTGAACCTAGCTGGGTTCGCTCATTCTTCTTCAGCCCCTTTGAGCCAATCATCCACTTCATCAAGCCAATCTACTATTTCGTCCACTTCCGCATCTTTGTTTCCAACTCCATCAATGACAAGGAAAGAGCAGCAAAAAGCTTCCAAGCCTGGATTAACCTTCGGATCTGTAAAACCAGAGGCATTGCACATCCATCAGCAATCCATCCTAACCACAAGCGCTGAACCATGCAACTCGAATCTTCTAAGGGAACCAGTTTCAACCGCTCCCTTATTTCAATCTCATGGTGGCGTGGCTGATGAGTTCCCTCACCTTGACATTATCAATGACTTGCTCGATGAGGAACAGAGCCTAAGCAACCAGTACTACCACCCTCTTCATCATCGTCACCATTCCTTTAACGGCCGATATTCTTTCCCAGGTGACGCAGCTTCCGTTGACCTTAGCTCAGGCAGATTCGATCAAACCAAGCAGTATTATGATGACAACTTCCTGAGTATCTACAGTAGCTCTTCTGGTCGAGCTCATGAAGCTCAGGTAGATCTTTCGACGGCATATGCTAATTGCCAGATGGATGGTTTGATTCAGAGTCCATGGCCTTATAGTCCTGCCGATCTCTCCCTAATAAATCTCGGCAGTACAGACGGAGGTGGAGACGGGTACTCTTACCATAACCTCTCTGATTATCCTAACCTGGGTAGTGCACTGAATGGATACAGCTTGTATCGGCCATGATGACAACCAGAAGATCTAAATATCATTTGCCCTGTATGCTCTGATATTGTAATATGGAGGTAGTCTGATGATCATCAGTGGAGTGAGGTGTTGTTTATCCTTCTCTGCAGCTTTTGATCGATTGAACCATTTGTAAAGAGTGATTCTCCATTTCATTAGCTTTAGTTGCTGGCTCCGAAAATGCTACGGGTTTTCTAAATGAAGCTTTGCTTGCCTTCCACCAGTAAGCAGTGGCTCCTTCTGCTCATGTAAGTTTTAGTGGTGAGTGATCTGTATTCATGCAATAGTTAATCTTTCATTTTAACATTCTTCAGTTCCAGTTTCTTTTTCTCTCTAAATTCTCTTCCATTCATTACAAAGTTTTCTTAGCGTCTATTTTGGTGGATATCTTTTGTACTGATTATTTTGATTATTTTTATGAATTATTATACTAATGCAAGTTTTGTATCTGAAAAACTCTATATTTGGATAACAGAAATACATCTGTGTGTGTACTCACTCGCTTGGTAGTGAATATATTGCTGTGTACTCACTCACTGTCTCTTTTTTTTTTTTAGGCATGCAGTTGTGTACTCCTGTACTCTGCATGTATACATAGTACACACCTAATAATTTTCTATTTGGTTGGTTATTACTCTATTATAAGTTTTGTGCCAAGAAGACTTGCATCCAACACCTATTAAGACCACCTCTATTGTTCAAATCCAAGGATTCATTTGTTTAGTTGAAGTTAGAAAGCTTGGATAATGGGGAAGTAGTTTCATTCTATCATTTGGTTGGATTTGATGTAGTTAGGAAAAAAAAAAGACTAAAGTTGGATTTCAAAGTTTATGAATTTACTTTGAGATGAATGTAATGCCAATTTATATTAATTATTCGTCTAGCATAATCTTTATAGAATAAATTTAAAGAGTAGGGGTGTCAAAAGAATGGGTCAGGTTCGAGTCCGACTTAAAAATGAACTGACCTACATACGACTAACTTCAATCCGGCCAGTTTAATAAATGGGTCAAAGAGTGGAACTGAATTTGATCCGCTAGCAACATTAAAACGACCCGATAACATGTTTTAATGGAAAAAAAAATTATTAATTTGTTAATGATAAAATTTAGGTTGATTGATAAAAAATGAGAATAATTAAGTAAAAATTTTAAATTGGTCTTTTTTGGGTTAAAGTTGGGTTGACGGGTCAACATGAATTTGACTCATTTAATAGATAGACCAAATTGTATGACTCAAATTTGACCTATTTATTAAATAGATTTATCTGAATTTAAATTTTTTGGGCCAGATTGGCGGGTTAGTTTATTTTTTGACATCTCTATTAAAGATTAAGAGTTATCATAAACAATTTTTGATCATATGCTGACACAGATATTCTCAAAATTAGAAATCAATATTTATTGACTTTATTGATACAATTTTCTGAAATTTACTGATTTTATTTTCACATATAAATTGAATATAAAACGGGTGAAAATAAAATAATCAAATTTCAAAATTTATTTCTTTATATGAGCCTTGGTCTCAATTTGGAGTTTGGCCTTCGGTAAGATGGAATGAGTGAATCCGAGGATTACTAATACCAATGCCTTCGCGTAAGAACGCAGCCATTACAGTCAATGTTTAATGAAAAACTCTTTACATAAGGAATCAAAATCTCTCACTTTCTCATTTATTCATTCATTTAATTGTTTTATTATTTGTTCTCTTAATCTGAAAGATACTATGGCCTCAATTTCCGAGAAATTATTACGTGCGGAATCCGGATGTAGAATTGTGTACGGACTCCAATGAAATGTTCACACATGGTCAAAATATAATTTTTTATATTATTACATATTTATTGAGTATTTATTGAATATTTTTTACGTTTTTATTGAATATTTATTGTGTATTTAATACTTAATAAATATGCAGTAAATATATTCAATAAATACTTAATAAATATGCAGATTCCGGACGCAAACTCTATGTCTAGACTCTGCACGTAATAATTTCTCTCAATTTTCTGCTAAATGCCAGTGATCATATTGATCTCGACTAAAGTTCAATTCAACAAGTTTTGAGACTTACTCCTTGGGAAAATTATTCTGCGCGGACACCGGATGTCGTTTGGAGACCAACCAGAACGCATTATATCACTTTTTGTTTGGTACCGGTGCTGCGTACTGCTGTGTATCAGATGATGTGGCGCGTTCTGATTGGTCTTTGGACCGTCCGATGTCCACACAAAATAATTTCTCTACTCCTTACAAGCCAGACAAAGTCCCCAAGTAAAAACCTACATGAGAGCAAAGCCTTTAGATAGTTTGCACTTAACGATGTCACTTTCTTACTTTAATCGAGTTGCCTCTCTAAGTAAAAGTGATTCTGTGAACTTCGAGAGCATAAACTACTCTCGTTTTAAAATTCTACACTCTAAAGGATTAAGATTGGCTCCATCCATGTTAGTACTCACCTTTTATCTTGATTTGAAGGAGAATCTTACAAATTATCCTTAAGACCATTGGAGCTCATCTCAAGTGTTGCAAGGGGATAACTCATAGATTGTTAAAAGAAAAATCTAGTGATAGAAGGTGAGTTTGCCCTTTGCGGCCGCAGAATCAAGCCGCTCGATGAGCTCATTTCAGTGGCACGAGCCGAGCTCGAGCTCAACTCGAGTTCAAGCTCGGAATTTGACTCGCGAGTGAAGCTCGAGTTAGACCTGACTCAAGCTCTACTCAACTCATTTGCACCCCTAGCCTACATAACGAGTCAATATTCACTCACATAAAATGTTAAAGAAACTTTAACTTAGTTGAAGGCACCAAAGAGGAAGTTAAATAGCTCAACAAATTCCAATTTGAAAATCGGATAGTGATGCTCTTCAGTTCGTTTAAAAAAACCGCTAGCCGCGCGTCGCCCCTCCCTGTTGCGAGCCCAAATCCGTCGATCTCTTCCGCATTGCAGACCATCACGCTGCAATCTTTGCACAAAACCTTCCACCCTCCGCCGTCTCAACTCCCTACTTACGAATATCAGGGTAGATCATCTTCCCTCACGCAAATTTCCTTCCTCTCAGCCACAAAACCTCTCCCTCTCCCTTTTTTTGATGCTCGACGGAAGCCGACAACAAAGAACCCTTTCCCATATCCTTCATCCGGGCAGCAATTGCCAACAGCAAGACCTCACCAAATCTTCTTCTTCGCCGATCAAGAACCCCTTACCCGATAAGATCTCCTCCATCTCATTTGCCCCTTTTCTTCTTCTTTGTATGCTTCTTCTCCCCGTCCTTTTTATGCCTAGATATATAGCCAAGCAATCGCCTTCTTCGTCATTCAAGAACCCACCGCTTGGCCAATAACGCTGAGTAATCTTCTTCTCCATTCTCTTCTTATTTGCCTTCTTCTTCCTTAAATGCTTCCTCTTCCCCTCTTTTTTTAGTATATATATAGACCTTATCATTTTGCCTACCATGCTTAAATTGGTTATGTGTAATTAGTCCCCTCAAAAAATTTGGTGGATTAGTAATTGTTTAATTATCTATTACCTCAAAGATTAAGTTGTTATAAACCTTAATTAAATTAATGAAATTATTGTGTTGTTTTGCTATAATAAATTTATAATGGAGTATAATACAGATATAATTATAAATTTAATCTTATAATAATAATTTATCTAAGTTAGTCACTAAGGCACAAATATTAGAAATCTATATTTAACTAAGATAATTGCACCTTAGCCAACCTATGTAATCTTATGATTAACTTAGGTTATTATTATTACAAGATTAAACTTATAATTATCAAGGATTTAAAAACCGGACCGGACCGGCCGGTTCAACCGGTTGAACCGGGAACCGGTTTGGTGGCCGGTCCGGTTCCACCATTAGAATCGGACAGCATTCAAACCGGCCAAAAACCGGTTCAAATGATGGTTGAACCGTCGAACCGCCGAACCGGGATCGCTGTAAAGAGCCGGCCGGTTTCGAATAGCATGTTTTTTTACTGTCGATCACACATCTAACGGCTAAAGATAAATTAAGTTCGAATTTTTTCGCACAGCTCTGCCCTCTTTCTTGCAAAGACGCAAACCCTATATGCAAAGAGCCGAAGACGAACAACTCGGGAGAGACCGGAGACGAACGCCTGGGAGGAGAACGACTGGAGAGACGAACGACGGGGAGAGATGGACGAACGAAGCCTGATTTACAAAATAAGCTTGGGAGGAGAACGAGCCTGGGAGGAGAACGACGCCTGGGAGCCTAGTATTTTCGGCTTCTCCCATCTCGTCATTTGCAAAAAGAGAAATTTCTTCATTTTGTTTAGTAGTTTTTGGCTTCTCCCATCTCGTCATTTTCTACATTGCTCTTTACATTTGGTTTTTTTTGAAGAACTCATGCTCTTCCCATCTCGCCATTTACAAAAAATGCTTCGAAATGGTTTTCACAATTCATTTAGTTTAGAATAGCTGCTCTTGCCTCTTACTGGACTTCCTTTGTTCTATTAAGTAATTGGGAGCTTTGGGTAAAGACTAAAGAACATAGAACTATAGAAGTGTTTAAATTTATAATTAAAATTTATTCTCTAAGTAATAAAAAAAAGGCTGATAAGAATTTGGAGATGAAAAACTTGAGCTTTTGCTATATATGATAAGATCGTTTACCAAATATGACAAAGAATATCATAAAACCAGTTGAAATTTGCACTTTGTATATGCCATTGAATACATTGTTAGTTTCCCAAAGAACTGTAGCAAATTTTATAACAATGAAAATTGAAAAGTTTAGTAAAAGCTGTAGCAAATTTTGTGTTTGTATTTATTGAGTAAAAAGAGAGCAATAGACTCTAATAGGAATAAGCGATAAATAGAGAGTAGTGATTGAAAGGCATTTCTAATATAGAGTAGAAACTAAAAGTTGATTAAAAGCTGTAGCAAATTTTGTGATTATTTGTTTAGCCGAGTATTTTTTTAACATTTTTTTTCATGTTGCATTCTTTCTTTTTCATTTTATTTGTTTAACTGTTGAACGCAATACTCTAGAATGGATCCACCAGCAACTTCGTCTCATAGTGTGCGTGAGAAGGTTGATATTGCTTGGAGTCACTGTAGTGAAAGTAAAGGTCCAGATGGAAAAAAACAATTTAGATGCCTACATTGTGGAATTATTTATAAAGGTGGAGGAATTAATAGGATAAAACAACATCTAGCAGGAATCAGAGGTAACATAGCTTAGTGCAAGAAAGTCCCACATGACGTTCGTCACCAGATGCAAGAAAATCTGAAAGAAATAGGCAAGAAAAAACAACAAGCCCAGGAGGAGTTAGAGCAGAACACAACTTTGTTTGTCGATGAACAAATGGATGAAGAAAGAGGCTCTTCATCACTTCCCAAGTCACAATCCTCAGATGCACACCATGAAGGTATTGATAAAGGGAAGAGAAAGATAGATAACATAGAAAACTTCTTTGCACCAAGAACTAGAGCAGGTTCTCAGCCATCATTGAAAAGTGTAATGGCATCCAAAGAAGCCATACACCGGGCAGATTTGGCAGTTGCAAGGTGGTTTTATGACAGTTGCATCCCATTGAATGCCATAAACTATGATTTTGTGCAAAAGGCAATTGATGCTATAGCTGTAATAGGACCTGGGTATAAGTTGCCATCATACTACAAATTGAGAGTTAATCTTCTGCGAGATTATAAAGAGGAATGTAAGTTGTTGATTGATTCATATAGAAGATCATGGTCAGAAATAGGTTGCACACTCATGGCTGATGGTTGGACAGATAATAGGAATAGAACCTTGATTAATTTTCTTGTTTACTGTCCAAGAGGTATTGCTTTCTTAAAATTTGTGGATGCTTCTGATATTACAAAGGATGCCAAAACTTTATGTTCATTATTTTGTGAAGTTGTTGAATGGGTAGGGGCTCAGAATGTTGTACAGCTTGTAACAGATAATGCTGCAAATTACAAGAAGGCAGGGGAATTACTACATGAAAGATTTAGCAATATATATTGGTCTCCATGTTCTACTCATTGCTTAAATCTTATTCTTAAAGATATTGGAAATATGCCCCATATTCAGGATCTTGCACAAAGAGCATCAAAAGTTACAATTTTTATATACAATCATGTTTTTATTTTAGCTTGGCTAAGAAAAAGAGCTGGTTGGAAAGAAATCATTAGGCCTGGAGCTACTAGATTCGCAACAACATTCATCACTTTGAAAAGCATATCTGATCACAAGCTTGACTTGCAAGCTTTCATAACAAGCAAAGTTTTCTTTGATTCAAAGATATCCAAAACAGTAAAAGGGAAAGAAGTATCATCTATCATTTTAGATAATAAATTTTGGAATGATTGTTTATTAACTTCCAAATTATCTGGGCCTTTAATTCGGTTATTGAGAATTGTAGATTCTGATGAGAAACCATCTCTAGGGTTTCTTTATGATGGCATGTACAGAGCAAGGAGAGCTATTAAGTTCATGTTTAGAAATGCCAAAAGGATGTATAAACCTTACACAAGTATTATAAAGAGAAGATGGGATAGCCAGCTAAGACAAGGCATACATTGTGCAGCCTACTTTCTTAATCCCCATTTTCAATATGATAAAGAAAATTTTTGCAACAAACCTGAAGTGATGCAAGATTTAATTGAGCTGATTGGAAATAAAGATATATGTCCTAAACCATCAGCAACAATGAATGAAGTTAGGCTTTTTCGTGACAATTTGGAAAGCTTTGGCAAACCAATTGCACTAACGATGGCCAAAGAAATGCAGCCTGGTAAGTGAAGCAAATATTTTGGTATGCATTTCTTCTTTCATTCATATCAAATATCAGTTAACTAATTTTATGTGTGTGTAGATGAATGGTGGAAGATGTTCGGATCAAGTGCACCAAATTTGCAGAAATTGGCTGTTAGAATTCTTAGCCAAACATCTTCATCTTCTAGATGTGAAAGAAACTGGAGTGTATTTGAACAAATTCATACCAAGAGAAGAAATCATTTAGAGCATCAAAGGCTTAATGATCTTGTATTTGTTCGATACAACCTCAATTTGAGGCATAGGTATAAATATATAACTTTTAAGCTTTTACTTATATTTAAATATTTCTGGTTTTATACAAGTATATAAATATCATTTCTGTATGATTGTATGACTTAATGATCTTTTAATTATATTTAGATCTCAAACAAAAAAAAAGAAATTATGATCCTTTGGATTATACAAGCATAGAGATGGTGGATTTTTGGGTGCTTGATGAAGAACCAGTTTCAGAGCTTATTTTGGAGAATTTAGAGGCTGAAATTTATGCAGAAGATGTCATTCCTGTTGCTGAAGAACTTAATATTAGTTGTACTAAAGAACCTCAAAGTAAGTTATCAATTGGTTTAAGTTTTATTATTTGAAAGAGATGTTTATAAAAAATAAATATATATAATATTTTATATTTCTAATATGCAGATGAAGATGTCCTAGATGATGTTGGAAATGACCATGAAATAATTGGCCATGACGATATTGATGCATTTGGAGGGGAATGTTTTGATGAACAAGGATTTAGGGATATAACTTTTGATGCTTCAAATCTAGGAGATGACTTCTAGATTTATTTACATATTTATGTTTGAAGTTTGTCTTGATATGGAATTATGAACAATTAAATAGACTCAAACATTTTAATTACCAATCAACAATGAACGAGCATTATATTTCTTATATGAATACATGTCCATTATTTTCATATTTTGTTTGTGTTTTTAATTCGCACACATCTTGTTTGATGGCAAAATCTATGCATTTGTTTATATTTTGTTGTCTTATTTGATTCAACATTTATATTATGTCTTATTTGTTTATGTTTTATAAACATAATTGATGTCATATTTATGTTATTTGATTCATTTGATATGAAAAAAGAATGTATAATGAATGTATTAGTGAAAAATTTATCATTTATTTTCTATTTTTTAATAATATTATTATTTATTACGTCATCCGGTTTGACCCCGGTCCGACCCCGGTTCAACCGGTCGAACCGGTCGAACCGTGAACCTCTTCTTCTTCCGGTTCGTTGTCCGGTCCGGTTTTCAAAACCTTGATAATTATAACTGTATTATACTCTATTAAAAATTTATTATCTCAAAACAACACAATAGTTTCATTAATTTAATTAAGGTTTATACCACCTTAATCTTCTTGGTAATAGATAATTACTAATCCAACAATATTTTTAAGTGGATTAATTGCAAATACCAATTTAAGCAGAGTAGACAAAATGATAAGGCCTATATATATACACTAAAAAAGATGGGAGAGAGGAAGCATATAAGGAAGAAGAAAGAAGCAAATAAGAAGAGAATGAAGAAGGAGACTGACTACTCAGTGTATTGGTTAAGGGTTGAGTTCTTGACTGAAAAAGAAGAAGATTATGTTGGGCTTAGGGTAGCTATGCTAATGTACTTGTTGCTTCAAATTTCTTTTCCACTAGTAGCTATTTGTATTTCTTTGATATAACATTATTATATACTCTATTTATGAAATGAAATGATATTTACTTTCTTTTGCTTATTCTTAAAGTTTGTATTAATTTTATATAAAATTTTCTCTTGTTTGCATGAAACAACTTTTAATCAATATTGGCTCTTGAAACTTGCTTTAAGTGTAGAGGTCAAACCTCTTCACTTTTTAGTTTATTGGGGTGTATCACTTTCGTGATATATGATTTGTTTGAGACGACTGCAGTATTTTATAAAGTTACTTGTGAAATTGTTGTGGAGATAATAACTTTGTTGTTATAATTGTAAAAAATAGCTTTTCAATACAGAAATTCTTTAAAAGTAGTGAGAAACAACAAGAAAGCAGTAATCAAACGAAATAATGATTGTTGTCTGAAAAGTAAAGCAACCAAAAAACTATCCCAAATAGACTCGTTATCTATCTTTTTGTTTTTTTCAAATACACCAAAATAAGTGTATAAATAAAAAAAAAAAGTTTTAAAGAAATGTTGTCATTAAGAACTTCCAAAATTTAGGCTTCGTTTGGGATGGCTTTCTTACTGCTTCTTAAAATAGCTTTTAAACACAAAAAAAATTAATTTTCGTACTAAAAAATTATTTTAAGAAACAGTCAAAAAATTATCCCAAACGAAATGAAGTATTAAAGAAGTCAAATGTTGTCATTGCCACTAATAACTCGTTCATCACCATTGCCCCCAACTGCATGTCGGGTGAATGTCTATCCTACATTTATCCTCCTATATCCCTGGTCAAAATGATGCGCTTAAGCCTGCCAAGACTCTGCTATGCCATTCATATGAACAAGGAATCAAAAAGCTCTAAGGAGAAAGGGAAAGAACATATAAAAAAATTATATCAAGATGCCTTAATATAAATTACATCACGGGGAATTTGAATATCGTTCATTTTGGGATAGAGATTAATGTTAATTTTTGTATCCATAAAAATTTCAGCCTGATATATCATCAAAAAATTATTTTGTTCGGGCACGAATCTCGAAGGAAAATCAAGTTGGAAATTTTAAAAATTAAATCGGAGACCATCTGAATTCTGATTTCAGCAAACTTACAGTCGAACTGATCGTCTCGGAAATATGAATACAACTGCACCAAATTCAACTCAATCTGAGCCCAAATGAGTCCAAATCAAAGACCCAAAGCCCATTTGGAATGTTCAATCCATAATTTGGATTACCAAACAGTTTCCAAATGTGATATGCTTATAGTCGAATTGAGCGCCTCGACTAGACGAATCCAACGAGCTCAAGATCGTCAAATTCTGATATCATTAAGACATTCAAATGCCTAGTAAACAGTCTACGATCAAGGGATTCAATATCCGCCGTCCATTCAAACCACTCCCAATTTACCCTTGATCTTCCTCCTATTTACAAGCCAAATCAGTCTCAGAAAATTATAAATAGACCTCTCATTTCTCATGAGAGAGGCCTAAGCAAGAAAAGAAGGAAGAGAGCTCTCTTGCCACCAGAATCCTCCTTGACCACCGCCAGACTTTCACCCGGCCGCTGACTGAGGACGGACGTCCGCCTTGCCGCCAAGTGACGCCGGACTTCTGCCCGGCCACCAACGAACTCCGAACTTTCACCCGGCCTCCAAGTGACGTCGGATTTTTCACCCTGTCGCCAACTGACACCAAACTTCTGCCCGTTTACCAACTAACGTCAGACTTCCATCCGACTTCTGTTCATCAATAGACGATTGAGTATTGTAATCTGATTGTCCTTAACTTTAAGGACGAATCAACTACTTGTAATCAATTCAAACACCAGTGGAATCTTTTTCAGTAGGGCGTGGCCCCATGATTTTTTCCTTTTCAGGATTTTCCATGTAAAAATCCTGGTGTTCTTCCATCTTCTGTTTGTGTGCTGGATATCCGTACAACGCTAAGATAAAAATTTCTAACTCTATCGCCGCGTATATTCTAGCCCGCTTCTAAGCTTATTTGATTCTAATTATTTATTTGAGCATATTTCGAGCTAAACAAATAATAATAATAATAATAAATTTTTGAGAGATTATTAACCCAATTATATACCTTTTAGAGAAAATTATCATACAAAGCGATGAATAATATAATATAGAGAGATTTACATACATATTTCATAATATTTGTATATTATATATATATATATATATATATTGTAATAATTCAATATACAGTCGCATCATTGTATGTATATATATATATGAAAAATATGTTTTATTTAAAAAAATTAAATATGTTTAAATTTTTATGTGATTTAAAATTTAAATATTATATAAGTAAATATGTAGCAAAAAACGGACAACTGAAGGTCATAATCTTAAGGCCACTCTTTCACCACAAAATGAACGGACCATAATTCTCGAAGACTACCGGCCTTCCCAAAATCAACGTAAACCACGAAGTTCACCCACTTAGCCACCCAGAAAAATTTCGGCGTCAGATTTCCAACAAACGGCCACGTCATCATACATTAGAAACGGGTGAATTTCTTGGTGAAGCACCAAACATGAATAAGATATGACAGAATTTGATTCCTTGAAACAGAAACTCTCGTCCCGCCGTGGAGAGCCTTCCCAGCTTCCTCTGGTATATATATATCCTCACTGTTCGAAGAGCATGTCGAATTAGGGTTTTTGCGGGAAGTCATGTGATCTACGACTCGCCCTCCCTACAGCCTCACGGAATTTGACATTTCTATGGTTGCGGAGGGGGTGAGGGAATGACCAGAGACGGCGTGGTGTCGGTGGCGGCGACGGTGGATTCCGCTAAGAAGAAGGCGCAGGCGTCGAGGAGTTGGATTCTGCTGGATTCCGATGGGGAGGGAACGATCCTCGACGTCGACAAATATGCGATTATGCATAGGGTTCAGATTCATGCGCGGGACCTAAGGATTATTGATCCATTGCTCTCGTATCCTTCCACCATTCTGGGTCGGGAGAAGGCAGTTGTACTTAATCTCGAGGTTTGATGTGGATTTTTTTTAAACTTCTATTTTTCTTAGCGTTAGGTATACTCTCTGATTTCTACTTTTTTGTTTGAGGATCAGCATATCAAGGCAATTATTACGGCGAATGAGGTGATAATCTTACCTTCTTTTAATCCTTCTTAATATGTCCCAGATTAGAATTATTTGCTTTAATCTTGTTTGCTCTATTTCTCCTAATCATCCATGTTTTAAGCAGGTGATGCTTAGAGATCCTTTGGATGATAATGTGATTCCAGTTGTGGAGGAGCTTAGAAGGCGTTTGCCAGTGAGGAGTTCTGCCAATCTAGCACAATCCGAGGGAAAAGAGAACCTGGGAAGGAATTATGATGCCGAACCTGCTGAACAAGATGGTGCGTTATTAGAGCTTTGTCAACTTGCATGTCTAGTGAATTGTGAATTTGGGTTACAGGTATCATTTTAGAAGTAAAAAAGTTAAAAAGTAGGACCTGTAGAGTAGGAATAACAAATGAAAGCAACAGCAAGATATGTTTCGATCAACTAGTGGATTGTTGTGATAACGTACTTTTTTGAATATCTACTATCAAACATCTGGTTTTCCATGAAAACTTTATTAGCAGTTCTGCGATAATGTTGTAAATCTCGAGCTATAATGACTAAATTAATGGAAATTTGGATCAACCAAATAAAATATATTCTTAGTTTTGAGGTAGGAGAGCAAAATGCAAGCGTTTGATTTTGTTTTTTTTTTTGTTATTGTCATGGATTTTATTTAATAAAAATGGATATTTTTTAGCTTTAGGACAACTGAAATAGAAGGGAAATGATTATTGAGAAAAAGTAAGCGCCTAAGAGCAATAACAATAATTACAATGGGAAACATAATCTACAAGAAGAACACAGGGAAAAAAATATAAGAAAGTTTGCATGGTTCAATAAAATATATTTTATGTTCATGGCTATGTTGAGAGAGATTAATGTGTCATAGTCTTGAGGAAAAAATCTGATGCAAATATTTACCCTTGAATATTTTCCTCAATTTATCTCAACAGTATTCCCCCCTTCCTCTCTCTCCCCAAAATTTAAGCATGATTTCTCTAGAGGAAAGCCTATCACTTTCTATGTTAGACCACCTCATCAATTACCAGCCCTTTGACAGTTTTGACTTCTAGCTATTACCTTTGGCCTTTCAGATCGTTGCTTTCCACTCAATAGATAAGTACTTATCTCCAATCACTCCTTCAACTACATTTCCAACCTTCGCCTTTACACCCGAATGAATTAAAGATAATGATTAGTAATGTTTTTCAACACCTTGCAATCATCTCTTTAATGCTTAGAGGCAGGTAGGTAACACACTTGTAAAGGTTAAGTAGATGGTATTAAATCGTAGGTAACATAATTATAAAGGTTTTGTAGAGTTTGTAGGAATGGATGAAAAACATATAAAACAAACTCATGTAGTAGGTTTTGACTTTACAACCATGATTGGTAAAGAAAATTGGCTCCACATCTCAACTATCTCTTATTTTAATATGAAATTTTGTTGTAATGTATTCAGAGAGTCATTTCTATCTGACACAACCTCTCAATCATCCATGGGAGTTGACTAAGGTTTTGTAGTACCTAAGTCCATCAATGATAAGCTTGTCATCCTTTACTACCATTCTTGCATTGTTAAATTATTGCTCCTTGATCCTGAAATGTCATTTGCCCTAAAATTTTCATCTGCCCATCTACTTGTTGGAAGCTCGTACTTTATTGAAACTTTATCATGCATTGCACTTTCAAAATTACCATTAATAGATGTAGCAATTGCTTCTACTATTATGGTGTTTGACAGCATATACATGGTAGCATTTTGGCTTTATGTGCTATCACCAGTGCCTTTGGTCACCTTCGAAGAATCAAAACAGATGGAGACGTATTTTCATCAAATTGATCAATCAAGATTAAGTTTCCGTTCAATCTAATATCTTTCCTTAAATTATAAAGCTTCTACATTGTCTCATTACTAGTCTTAATCTGCAAATCAACACCCTCACAACATTCAAGAGTTCACCATCAAAAAGATTGAATTTCCCTCAACCTTCTACAAAATAGTTAGATAGAAAATCCTTTTTATATGGATTTAAATGAGCATGCACACTTGGGTTTATGATTCATGACTCCATCGGACTATCTGCACTAAGAACCAGTGCATCATAGATCTCTTCACTTGCATCATTTTCAGATTTCTCCATCTTTTTCGAACTCTAGTTATTATTCCTTTGCGGACTGCCTCTTTTCATGTGGCCAGTTTTACTACATCACTTGCCATGGCTTTGTAATTTTCGTTTGTTAAGCTTCAATAGACCTCCGTATTGTCTCTTTCAACACTTATTTCTCTACTCTTAAAATTCACAGCAGTAGAAAGACCCTCATCAGATCCTCATCTCTTGACGTCCTGACTTAAGATCAAATCACATACATCACTTCATTGACCCACATGAGTTGCTGACAACTATGAAGATCCTAGCCCAACTTTCTAGTAATGATGATAACAATATAATGTATGAACTTCATCGTCAAAGTTAATATAAACCAAGCTCAATTGGCTTGTGATTGGATATAACTCATTAATATAAAATAATACGGAAGTGCTTTTAGCCATCTGGAGATTAGAAGAATTCTCATTAGATATACCTTGTTCATTTTAACCTCTCGTACATGGCCATCATGCCAGTTGTGGTTCTCTCATTCAATGTGTTGAAAGAAACATTCATTGTGAATAGTAGGTGTATAACTCCCCGCACTTGCATGTTCGAGAGATATCTTCTTGGCTCATAATTATCAAGTTGAACTCGAAGATAGGTAGATTTAACTTTCTATGGTGTAGGTAATCCTTAATTGTACCTTTGATATCCTCACCTTTCCATCTTCATACTCCATTACTCACACTTTTCTCATAAAAGTTTAAAATGCCTAGCTCCTATACCATTTGTTATGTAAAAATGCATGCTAGAGAACAATGACAATCATGAGAATGAAGAAATTAATAATAATATGTAAGCAAAACTCCAAGAAAATAACATAATAAATTTTGCATGATTTGTTGAAATCCACCTACGTTCAGTCACACAAAGAGATGAGTATCCATTAGTCTAGAAACAAAAACTTACCCCCAAAATTTTTTCTCACTTTCTTCAGCATTCTTCCCTCTTTTTCTCTATTATTTCCTATCCAAAGCTGAGCATGATTCCTCCACTGGTTTTGCTTATCAGTGATAGAGTAAAACTTGCTGCCTTTGATGTTGAATCAACTTACTGGTCATAGCCTTTGTTATTGTCTTCTATTTTGTCTTGACAAGACCTTTGTCTTCTATCACCTCTAGCCCATTCAGCGATCATTATTGACCACATAATAGAGAAATTGCTCTATATGACACCGGCCAAGTTAACTATTAATTTTTTACCAGTCCATCGACCACTTTTTCTATCTTCACCTACACCCAGTTAAATGAAAGAGAGGAACAAGTGATACCCTTCAACATCATGTAACCATCTCTTTACATAATGCCTAGAGGCGGTAAGTAACAAACTTGTGGATTTTAAATTAATGGCATTAGGTGGGTAGTTAACATATTTATAGAGACTAGAGGTCATAAGAATTTATGAAAACCAAATGAAATAAATTATTGCAGTAGGTTTTTAATTTGTATTTGCAAGTTATGTGAAAAATGTCTCCAAGTCTCAAAAAGGAAAAACATTATTTGCTGTTATTCTGAAAAATTTTCTGCTCAAAACAGTTTGAAGTTAAATTATTGGAAATTTGTTACTGCTAGTTCCTAGAGTTATCATGTTTATCCCCTTCTTGAGTGTCTTTATGCAACTTGGTGCAGAATCTCCATTTGAGTTTCGGGCCCTAGAAGTTGCTCTAGAAGCGATTTGCAGTTATCTCGATGCACGTGCAACAGAACTAGAAAATGCTGCTTATCCAGCTTTAGATGAGCTTATTTCAAAGGTTTGTTCAGTTTGTAAAGCCCATGATTTTCATGAATGATTATTTTTAGTTCTAACACTTATTAGTTTCTTGATTGAAGTCATTCTAATTTATTAAATTTCACATCATCCTTTCTTGCTAAAATTTGTATTTGTTAGAGGCTACTACTATGGTAGAAGTTATGGATGTCTTTTGGATATAGTTGATTTAACTTTATATTGAAATGCAATTTCCCTATGTTTAACCACCCTATGTTTACTAATATGAATTAGTTTGATACAAAATGAGATCCTTCACACCCAAAGTCTTGAAATGTTGATCTCATTCTTTGAGCTTTATGATGTTATTTAATAGGGCATTTATATATGGGAGCAATGCTTTGAAACGTTTAGCATATAGAAATGAAATTATCTATCAGAGTTAGGAGTGTAAATTTGGGTTGACTAATCAGGTTCGAGTATGATCCAAAGTTGGCATAACCTAAATGTACGATCCGAATTGACCCATTTATTATATGGGTTAAAAATTTAGCTTGAACTCGACCCATTTATTATATGGGTCAAAATATTTTACCCAAATATGGCTTGATCTCAATTCGCCTAACCCGAACTTGATCTTTTTATCATATGCATCATGTAATTTTTTTTTTAACAAACACAAGCCAATTAACTTGAACACAAACCATTTAACCAAACCCTAATATATTTAACCTAATCCCGAATAGTAATAAGATCAAATTCGATCAAATTTTGGGTTTCTAGGTCAACCCAAACCTGGCCCAAAATTTAATCAAATTAGCCCAAATTGTATTTTCAAGGTAATCAGAGTCATCAAGAGCTTCTTATTTATAGTTTTTAAATACATGCATGCTAGAATAGTAATAAAATTTTGGACAAATATTCAATGAAGATGAGAAAATGGACTCACCTAACAACAAAAGACACATGCTTAAACGGTTCGATAACACTCACGTTCATCGAAGGCATTATAAAGAGCAAATATTTCACTAAGGGTGCATCAAGAATTTTCTCTTCTTGAAGATAGATAGATAGAGATATAATTTTGTCTATGTAAATAATTTAAGAGATGATGCAACCATACCACCACCTACTGTGAATAAGAGGGTTGGATGTGGAGAGTAAGATACTATTGATGTTATTACTTTCTTCCTTTCTCTAGTGAGAGAGCTTTTGCTTATTATGGACAACATTAGTAGCATCTTCTTCTTGAAGAAAACTCTTTTTTGCCATCACCCTCCTGCCACTCCCATGAAAATGAAAGAAAAAAAAAGGAAAAAAAGAATACTCCTCTCTTTATTCTCTCTGTTGGCAGCCATCTCCTCTCTCTTTCTGTCCCACTTCTCTCCATTTGATTGGGGTTTTGGAATGCCCAAACCTTTTACCTTTCCTTGTAAGACTATATATAATAGTAATAAAGAATATGCTTTAAGACAGAATTTATTATAAGATCCTACAACATATTATACAATCTTTCATTGTCCATAAAGATCTCCCAATATCAAAATTTATTAATTTGATGCAGCCCAAGCACTTTGTGGACATGATCAACTTGGTAAGAGTTTGTATTAGATTTATGTAGGCTTCCAATACAACACTTGTCCCTATCTCAGTTCATTCATATAGCAATGAGCAATTTGAAAAAGCATAGCTTATTTCTAGTCCTTTGGTTTGATGACTACAAAGGAGACGAGCAGCTCTTTACATATATAGCCATATAAAGTAACTTCTTTGTACAAATCTGTGAATTTCCTGAATTCAATTCTTTTGTTGGCGTATATTAGTTTGTTCCCTTGTTTTTCTTTATGAAGCAATTTTACCACTGAAAGCTACTTTTGAGGAAGATTATTATTTACCATTTTTTGTTCATTTTTTTAATATCTTTTTTAATAATGATGCGGTTGCATCCCATCACTTGATTGCATGAAGCATTAGCCGCTGCACTGCAGTGCTTCTTAATGAGATTTCCTTGAGTTGTAAAATATATGCGTAGTATTTTTTTCCTCTTTTCATTTTAGTTATGCAATAGTAAGTCAGGTGTGTTTTTTTTTTTAACTTTTCCTTTCATGTTGATAAATATTCTCTAGATGGATAAAAACTGAGAATTGATTTAGAGTGCCAGTTACATATGGGTTCAACATGCTAGTACTCCTAAAATGAGATTGTTTTGCAGATTAGCAGTCTTAACTTGGACAGAGTGCGCAAGCTAAAGAGTGGCATGACAAGGTTGACTGCGAGGGTTCAAAAGGTAGTCCGAGATAGGTTTTCATTCTCTCGATACAGAATAATCTGGTGCTTTAGCATATTCCTTCATATATTCTTTAGGTTGTAGACTGATCGTCATCAGGCAACTGGTTTGTTGCGAGTACAATAGAAAGAGGTTGGGGTTAAATTTAATTCACCTTGCCCGTCAAAAACCAGTTGCTTCCCTTTGCTATTCAATAAAAAATTTTAAATTATTTCCACTTTCCTCAGTTTTGGTTTTTTTTTTTTTTTTTTTCTTTTATTATGAACAAGTTTAATTTGACCTCGCTAAAAAAAAAAAAAGTTTAATTTGACCTCGCTGAAATTGTGCATTGGAGCTTGATATCTACCAAAGAGTGAATTGGGAGCCCGAGTATTCATTTTCATATTCGTTCTTTGAATGCAGGATAGTAAGTCAACAGATTCCATTAAATTTAATTATCTTAATAATTTTATTGATATTATTGATCCTGCGCTTAATAATGCAAACGAATTTTTTTTATCAAGCCTGTATTTTAGGTTAAGCTATGAAATATGCTATTCAAATGTGGTTACGAAGTACATTATCTTATAATAATTAGATTATTCTATAAGGAATAAGAAATAAAATATCACCGATAAAATGAATTCTACTTCAAAAGATGCATCTATCGTATTATTTTTGTTTAACTTATCTAAGTGGATTAGATTACAATGAAATAAGTTTAGAGACTAATAAAGTATAATATGTTCGACCAAAAAAAAGTAGACTTGTATTTTTAAATGAATTTTATTTTGATTATTTTTTTTATTTTTCTATAAGATCCTCTCTACATATTCTTGTTTCTTTTATCCTTAAGCCCTGTATGTTTTCTACTTCGTTTTGTAACCCTAAAATACATTTAGCGGTTCATGTTATGTTTTGTTAATGTTTTCTACATCCCTTAGTGAATGTATAGTTTAAAGGTTTTTTTTTCAATAATTTCCTAGATACCAATGTTTTCTTCTCCAGGTAAGAGACGAACTTGAACAGCTACTGGAGGATGATGAGGACATGGCTGACCTTTATCTCTCAAGAAAATTGGCAGCAACAGCATCGCCTGCTAGTTCTGCTGCTCCTAACTGGGTGTCTGCCTCTCCGACAATAGGCTCGAGAATATCCAAAGCAGGAAAGACAAGTGTGGCGACATTTCATGGAAATGATGATGATGTTGAGGAGCTTGAAATGATACTAGAGGTTTTTTAACAAGTTGATTTTTAACAGTAGTTTTTTTATTAAAATGACTAATTTTACATGTTTAATTCCAAACCATCACTGACTACTGTGCAGGCCTACTTCATGCAAATTGACGGCACCTTGAACAAAATGAACACGGTATGAAATCTTGATGATGTAGAATTTATATTAATAGGGTTCTACTAAAACTTTTTTAGTTTTCTTAAGTTACTTTCCTTTAGGGGCTGTTTGGCAATGGGATTTATGCCCGATTTGAGCATGATTTACGCTAAATCCTACCAAACAGGAATTATGACATCGTTGGAAGTTACGGCGGAATAAATCCTCCGTCTCTTCGTTTCTGCGGTAAATACCAGATTTACTAAATCCTACAGTTCGGCGGATTTAAGATTTCAGGGGGTGGGAGAGGGGGAGAGCGGATAACGAAACCTGACTTCCAGCGTCAAGTTACAAATAACCGCCTTAAATCCGATTACATTGCCGAACAACTCCAGATGATTTAACCCTTACGTTACCAAATAGTTTTCAGGATTTAACTTTAGTAGGATTTACTAATTTAATAAATTCTATTCAAGTTAAATCCTACTTGTTGCCAAATAGCTCCTTAAGGCTGTACATAGCTTTGTAGAGCCCACATTTTGTGATTTTAAGGTTGTCACAGCTGTGCACAACACCAAACTTGATGAAGTTGTTTTAAAAAAAATTGTACACAGCTTATTGCAGCACCAAGAATGGAAGATGTCCAATAGCACCTATGCACAACTGTGTGTGTCCTTTTTTTTTCGTTTTTCAAAGCCATACATAAATGTATACAGTTCCAAAACCTGGTGAAGCTAAAAAAATAAAAAAAAACTTATATGCAGTTGTGTACATCATGAAAACTTGCACACAACTATGTTTACAAAGTGTGCACAGTTATGCACAAAAAAAATGAAAAAAAATTGCTGTCATTTTGTGTTTCTAAAGGTGAAATCAGTTAGTTACAGCATCTTTAGAAACCAGTTAGTTACAGCATCAAGCCATCAAAATTGGAAGATTTTGCTAAAAATGTCATAAAAACCGTACACAGCTGTCCATTTTAATTTTCAAGGCTGCACACTTTGCACGGATATTTAAAGAAACAACACTGTAATTCACTAATTTTGCTTATATATATATATATTGATGCATTCTTTCTAAACATAAGAACATATTTTATTGAAAATATTTCATAAAATCCTCAAAGAAAGTCTCAGGAAATCTCAAAGTATAGTATCAAGCGTTCACCTTTGTCTAGAATAGTAGCTTTGAAGTGAGGAGATGAGATATGAAACCTAAAGCTCAATGAAACAAAGGTCTGATGACATAAAAACCTTCCTTTAAAAACATTCCCGCCGTTTTTGTTTTAATTTTGGGCGGGCTTTTCCATCTTTGGTCAGTGCGTTCTTCGAGCTTAAGTTTGGGGACAGCTGATAGCCTACTATTGGTTCCACACATAGAGATAGGTGTGTTGTCTCCTCCAAAGCTGAGGAATTTCTATAACTCAACCTCTCTCATTTTCCATTGGTGGGCCAAGCTTTCCTTGCCCAGGAATTGTCGTGTGTTATTCTGGATCATTTTGTATTTCACAGTCTTGCAGTTTCGTCATATGCTGGATGCAAAAAATCTCTCATGAATTTGCCAAAGCTACAACTCTGACAGGGAATTCAACAGGATCAAATATGCAATGATACTACATTTATTTTAACTTCTTTGATTCTTTCTCTTCCCTTGCAATTTTTATTAGAGTTTACATGATTGTGAAATCCTAGACTGCCATAAATTGCTCTGAATATCTTTGGTATTTTAACATTCTGAGACCTGAATTCAGTTCCTACGACAAACTATTTGTCATCTCCGCTTCACATATTGTTCTTTACTCGGGTGTACTTTTTGAGAAATGGAGTTCATCAGTACTTTGGTAGGTCTGATGTTCTAAAATTCTGCAATAATTCATTGTGGCTCCTATCCTTGCTTATGTCCCAAACAAAGTTGCGCCTATGTAACCTGATTTTAATTAGATGACTAGGAGCAAAGAAGGTTGGATCCTATCAATCGCCTGTTTAATCTGTGTTGCAATGACCTTATCAGTAAAAGATACAATTGAGATCATCATGCACGCTTAGCTATTATTTGATATCACTATTACTGTATATATATATATATATGCTGATTCATGGGCTTATGATTTGACTCGTATAAAAATGTTATAACCATACAAGATAACTTGTAACTGATCCTTCCTATAACTAAACGTTTCTTCTTTATTGTTTTTGTACACTGGCCAAATTCTCATTCTATTTTTTTTCAGTTGCGAGAATATATCGATGATACTGAGGACTACATCAATATTCAGGTAATTGGAGGAATATGAGGAATTCTACTTATTTATTTCTGTTAGATTTATCTAGTTCCATTCGCTGAATCATGTATGACTTTTGTTTTTCTTTTGTTTTTTTGCAGCTTGACAATCACCGAAATCAATTGATTCAAGTAACGTTTTCCCTGACCATGCAAGTTATTCGGCATTTTTCATGTTTGATAAATTTGTATTTTGACAGAAAAAAATAGCATGGATTTAAAAATTTTTGTATTTACTTAGAGATCAGTACAATATTATAATTTACTGATAATTCATTTATTGCACATATCTCAAAATAAATTAAAAATTTTTAAAACTCTTTATTTATCAAATTTTATTTAGAATATTTTGACCCATTTTTTCTCATAATTTGCTAGTGATAGATGATTTATTTATTTATTTTTGAGATATTTAGACCAATTAAGATAAATTTACACAAACACATCACTTACACAAGCTTCGAACTCAAGACCTCTTGGTTGATAGCCACAGCTTCTAACCAATAGATCAAGGTTATGATTTAATTTTCTGCTAGCACTGGTATACTCTACTGAATTCGTACTGAATTTTCATTTGATCTGATTTTTGGCAGCTGTTGTAAGGCTTAAGCACCCTGTCTCACTCATCATAGAAATTTACAAGGGCAAATTAGTTTCTAGGCTATGACGCTTACACAACATTTTATAGACACATTCCTGTCATTAGCTGTAGGTTAGGAAAAATAAGTCTGCGTAGCGTAGGTTAGCTCTACACGCAAAACAGAAGAAATATAGCTCACGTTACCGACTACAGAATTTCCTCGGTTGGATTCCCTCATATCCTATTCCAAGAAGGAATAGTTTCAAAATTGAACTTTGGCTTTTAAATAATGGTTCGGATTCTACGTGAAAGGATTAATTATTCTGTGCGAATGCCGAATGCCGTCTAGAGACTAATCAGAATGTGCCACGTCACCCCTTCATTGGGTACCGCGGCTCGGTACTGCTCGATACCGCTCGGCACCGCTGACGTGGCTGCACCTGATTCACCTCTGGACAAAGAGCTGTGTCCGGCCTCCTCATAGAATAATTTCTCACATGAAAGACCTATGAAATTAAAAAGCATAAAGCTTTTACAACAGTAAACCCTATTTATACTTTATTTTTGTCATGAATTTTGTCTTTGCAGTTGGAGCTGTTCTTGAGCTCTGGAACTTGTTCTCTTACCGTGTACTCGTTATTAGCCGGAATATTTGGCATGAACATTCCATACTCTTGGAATGAGGACCATGGCTACGTATTCAAATGGGTATGCGCCCCTTTCTCTTTCATTAATTTGTCTTCCTGAACTTTAGCTTTTCCAGATGAAATACCAAATTTTCCATTTGAATTCCCAGGTTGTCATCTTTTCAGGAATCTTAAGCGCCATTCTGTTTCTAGGCGTGCTGTCATATGCTCGTTTCAGAGGTCTCATTGGAACTTGAGTGAAAAAAAAAAATTGGGTGAGAATACCCTGAGCTAGTTTTGATCAGAATGGCTTAAAATTTTGATTCGTGATATTTATATTATATTTAAAATTTTATTTACAGAAATTAAAAAAAAAAGAAAAATATTTACGTATAATTTGCAAAAAGAAAATCATTAAAAAATGGACACGTGTCACGTATTTAAGATCATTCTGATCAAAATTGGATCTTAATATTCCCACTCAATTTTTATTCGAACATAGAACCTGTTCCTCAGGCTTTTGGCCATGTTCTTTTTTCCTTTCTTCCTCTCAAGTTTTTAACTTGTGAAATTTGTATATTTCTGCTTTATTTGTGGATAGCCCAGAGCACCTGCATTATAAAACTCCCAATGGTCCTACTTGATAATTTATAATTTAATTAAATCTTCGTTTGGAACTTCTAATTTCGGCTTTTTTACTGATTTAAAGCAGTCTTTTGTTAAAAAATTGAAAAAAATATTAACTAAAAAAGTATTTTGAGAAGCAATAATAAAGCAATCCCAAATGAAAACTAAATCACTTGTTTACTTTTTAATTTGTGATACATGACTGTTCACTCAGTGTGTAAGATCATTAGATGGTTAACTATCCATGCTATGGTTGTCACCGTTGTTATAGTCCATTCAAATACAGGGTACTCTCATCAGCTGCCATGTTTACTTATCAACAGTCTCTATGTCTAAATTTAGAGAAATTATTTTGTTTGGACGCCGAACGTCGTCCGGAGACCAACCAGAATGAGTCACGTCGATGCCGTGGCTCGGTACTGCTTGATACCGCGGCTCGGTATCGCTGACGTGGCTGCACGTGATTCGTCTCCGGACGTAGAATTGCGTTCGGCGTCCGCACAGAATAATTTCTCCAAAACCGGAGGTTGGAATCACCAGGGCAGTGTTTTATTTATGATATGGTTTTTTTATTCATTAAATTTATCTTAAAATAAATAGTTACTTCGTCAATTAATTAAATAAATGTAATAGATAAATCATAATACTCTTATCACATTCTGCTTATATTATCATTTATAATGGGCAAATGGTATTATTGTAGTTAGAGTAGAGCCCTGCATTGAGTATCCATTCCCACACTCACCCATATATCCACCCATACTCGTGGGTGGTACTCATCATTGGAGGATAAATTGATTTATATTGCTAATCATCATATATTGTATATTATCGTAATTCTCACTACGCAGTGCATAACGCTGAACCACATTGTGATTAGAGTAAATTTTGATATGCGGCTTGAAAGTTTGCAGTCAAAGTAAAACGCAATAAGACTTAAGGCCATCAGTTTGTGGCGGATTGTGTTCAAAAGGTTTGAAAAGGGGGTGGGTATAGGTGAGTACGACATCCCAAAAGTTATCATGGATGGGCGTGGATGGGTGAAGCCCGCCTGAGCAGAGCGTGGGTACCCAATCAGGATCCCATGTAAGGCTTTGGTTAAGAGGAAGAGAAAAAAAAATCTCCTTTATTTTGTTTATTTTGTTGTTATTTTCATGTCACACAACATATATATTATATATTATTATGAAGAAGAGTGTTTCTTATAGGTTGGAGAAAAGAAAATGGTCAGCCAAAATATCCGATCAAATACGCTCATTTGGCAATTCTTACTGATTTGAAAATAAAACTTTACTGACAATGTCAAGTTCTTAGAAAAAGTGATTTAGAGTTGTAAGTATTGGTCTGGAAAGTAAGAAAACAAGCAAAGTAATAAGAGCATTGTTACATTATTAGAACAGATGTATATGTTCCCTATTAAGCTAAAAAGAGGTTTTATATTTTTATTTCTTTATTGATAAATTATGTTTTCGCCATCTTTTCACGTGAAAAAAAAAATATATTAGTTTTAAGTTTGCAAAAGTCTTTTAGAATTATTAAGAAAACAAATCGGAGAGATCAGATGACCATACAATTCCATTGCATGATTGCAACATAGTGTATATTGATGCATATTAAAATGGAAAAGTATCGAAATCTAATTTAGGACTATCTAAATTCTGATTTTAATAAACTTTTAGTTGAGCTATAACATCTCGGTGAGATAAATAATTTAGTACCAAAAGTAATCCAATTCAAGTCAAAATGAGTCCAAATGAAGCACTTAAAGCTTAAATAAAAAAATCGGGTCATTATTTGGATGATGAAATGATATCTAAATCTTGCATCCTCATAATCAATATATATGTAAAAATAATATAAATCCAAAGAGCTCAAGATCACCTAATTTTGAATCATTAAGCTAATTAATTATTGAATGAACAATTTATGATCAAGTAGATCAATGCGGGTTGACCAATGGAGTACTTCAAATTTTAGTTATATTTCTAAATAGTATCCCTCTCAAAAAGTATAGATTGACCTCCACTCTCTACAATATACATGAAAAGGTCCCTTGGTGGGGGCAGAGAGATGAAGCTTGAGCTTGGACTTGAATATGAAATTGGAGAGAGATCAGTCGTTGGATCACCACCAACATATTATTTTTGTCTGACTATCACCATCAAATCACAATCAACTCACCAATATTGTTGAACCACTACCATTCGACTACCTCTATTGAGCCACCATCGTATGAACATCGTTGTTACAACCCCATTGCCCTCCGCCCATCACCGTCGAACCTCCACACTTCAACTAGAGATGAAGCTAGAGCACGAGTTTTTTTTTTTTTTTTTTTTTTTTGAAATTGGAGAGAACTTAGCTGTTGGATCACCACCAACAAACCCCTATTATCTGCCCATCAGAGTTAAACTACTACAATCTGACCAACACAGTTGAATTATAATCGTCTAACAACTATCATCGGTTCACTGTAGTTCGACTACCTCTTGTCACAATCCTGGATCAAATTGTAGAAGAATTGTCTATTATAACCTTTAACTAATCTACCAGTTATTAATCCCATTTTAATAAGTAAAAATTAGTGGAAGAAACTATAAATCGTATGCATTAAAATAATATTTCTATATGCATATATCCAAAATTTCATGCATAATAGCTAGGAGATCAATCACTATATATCATTCTATCTCGCTTTGCTTATGACTTCAAAAGAAAAACTAAAATATAGAAAATAAATGAAAACATGGAAAAGTCTGTTCTGTCTCACTCTTCTAGATCATGAACCCTTCCTAAAAATATTTAAAAATTAAGAAGTGAGCTAACAGCTCGGTAGGTTACCAGAACTTACAACTACAATCAATACAAGATAATAGAAGTAGTATGCATTTAATCATTAAATTAATATTAGCATTAACATGTAGCTGTAAAAATATATAGCAGTTAATGTAAAAAGTGTCATCTCACATGAGCAATGGAAATCAGGTGATTCATAATCAGTGATCAATAACCATATAAAGATCAATTCTCAATACTTTTTGTTATTTTCTATGCCCATCAGTTACAAAATAGTTTATATTTTATTTTCAATAAATTAGTACACTTGTCTATTATGTGCATGTATATCGTATATATGTATATCATTGTTTCTATCAAATACAATGTATCGATGATCAGTTCTATCAATCCATCTATAGTATCATATGTTGATATGTACATGCATGCCATATAACATCAATATCATATGCAATATATATTATGTATATCATATAGCTCATGTGTCCTGTATCAATCATATCAACCATATCATATGCCGATATCAGTCATTTCTTGTATCCTTTCATATATCGTATCATATCATGTCACTTATGTGATTTATTATATATCCTCATATAATATGTATATGCAAACAAGATAGGACGCCCAACTACTTGTAGTATTTTTCTTGTATCATATCATGTATGTTGCAACTTAGTTTGTAAAACTATATTTTTATATTATATGAGTTTTTGATGATACTAAAATATTATTATGTTGATTACTGTTTCTCCTAACATATATTGGATATATTTCATTTGTGTTGTTTGTGTGTGCTAATATTTCAAAAAAATCATACTCCAGACTGTCGAAGACTTCAAGACAGATTAGATTAGGGTTTTTTGTAATTGAAGTTTGTACTTTTTCTATTTTTCTTGAGTCTGAGAGAGTGTAATTGTAATTGGGTAATCATGCACACACACATTGGGGGAGTGAGTCAAAATTTTATTTTTAAAACTAATCGTACTTTATGATTATTGAATCATACTAGATGATTTGACATGATAGTTTCTCTAAAAAATCATGTTAATCGAATCATGCTTTGAATTTTTTTTGTGAACTATTTCGTACTATACGAAGTTGGCTTCCTACAAATGCCGATCAGAGTACAAAATGAGGTTCGTATATGATCGTACAGATGAACGGGTTCAATTTTGAACTGTTCATACTATACGATATAGGGTTCGTACAGATTCTGATCAGAGTACGAAATGAGGTTTGTACATGATCATACAGACGAATGGGTTCAGTTTTGAAATATTTGTATTGTACTATATAAGTTCATACAAACATTTAACAGAGTACGAAATTATATTCGCACAGCATTGTATATCACTTTTTGAATTGTTCATACGTATAAAGTACAATCATACTGTACGATCCAAGTACGTTCAACTTGAAACTTTTAATTTTTTAGACGATTTTTCTTATCTTTCATATATAAGAGTTCTAAAAACTGACACTCAAAGATCTTACTGCGAGTTTCTCTTGAGTGTGAATTTTTGGAGTGTGTTTGGGAGAGTGTCTTGAGATTGAAAAGTGAGAGATCTTGTGAGAGGGATTTGTGAGGGGATTCACAAAGGTACCCAACGATGAGGATCTCTTGTTTGTTCTTCATAGTTCTTCCCTACTTTCTTGAAGGTTCTTGATAGAGGATTTTTAAAGGAGATCCGGTACTCTGCCGTCACTAGGAGGATGAAAAAGGATGTCGGTACTCTGCCATCACCAGGAGGGTGAGAAAGGACATTGGGTACTCTGCCTTCACTAGGAGGATGAAAAAGGACGTTGGATTCTCTGCCTTCACCAAAAGAGTAAAAGCAGGATGAGTTGGTACGCTGTCATCACTTTGAGGGTGTAAAATGTGTCAGTTCTTTGCCGCACTGGGTTGGTGGAAGAGAATTTGTAAAGGCTTCTCCATCTTACTGTGAGGGCAAAAGGAGAGACACTATTGAGTAGTACAATACCTGGAGAAGGAGTCTCCAGGGAGTGGACATAGGTCTAGTTGGACTGAACCACTATAAAATTTGGTGTTCTATTTCTTTACTTTTTACTTCTTTTTATTTTTCTATGCATTTTTAATTTCTGTGGTTGAAAAATATCTTTGTAAAAATTATCATTGTGGCAATTATCATTAAATTATTTTTAAAAAATCTAAGAGAATTTTTAAAATTACCAATTCATCCCCCCTCTTGGTTAGCCTTTGGACAGTTGTATTATGTCTAACAACCTAATCAAATTTTTAATGTAGGCTAATCATATAGGAATCAGTCTCAATCATATCAATCTTATTACCAAAAATCAATCTCATATCACATGTCTCAAGTCACAAGTCTCAAGTTAAGTGGTTTTCATGTAAGAAGTCATCACTTTATGTCTATATACAAATCATATTATGTCAATCTGTCTCTTTATGCCTCACTTTTTATATCACTAAGAAATACACCATAAATTTCTTTAAAAGAAAGCTCATTGGCCCACCCTTATATATAGGATAATATATCTTCGATCAACCTAAATTAGTCAAATATTTTTCAGTCAATTTTTCTTGCCTTGACAAACATTTCACATTATATAGATCAAATACATCCAATATAATTATTACTATACACATCAATATGCTTGTAATATACTAAAAATGCATGTTTGACTAATTGAAGGTAAAGGCATGCATATCATGTATTTCAAATATAAAGGTGATATGTTGTAACAACTACTTAATCATGATACAGTTGCACCTATTCTGATCCAATCTAAAAAAGTTAACTCATTGAATTTCTATATTTGAACACATCTACAAGTGTTTAGGACTGCTTTATATGCATATGAAGGACTCATGTGTTCTGAAGCGGGTCCCAAGGGTCTATATGCACGTTTGTAAAATTTAAAACTTTGCCCCTAGAGCATTGTGGCACTGGGTTAGGCATTGCCGACTTGCCATAGCAATGAGCTCTCTGGAATTTTAGGAATTAATTTATGTTGCGCCATTTGGCATGGAGCTGCGAAATTGTGCCGCGGGCGATTGGGCTCCATAGCTCTTAGCCAAAATTTAAAAATAAAAATATCATTTTCCACTGAACAAACCTATTTCATTTTCTTAATTAATCGATGAAATTTTCATAAAAAAATACCTAAATGTTCAAAATTATTCTATATGCAACATACAGAAAGTTACCTAATAAGTTATCCCCTTTTTTGCTAATGAAATTATAAATTAAATAAAAAAAATTTTAAATTTTTTTTTAAAGTCAGATACGCAAATGTAACCTATCTCGAGCTGAACAATTTTCAGAACTAGAACAAAAATTAAAAATGATTTGTAGTAGCTTGAAATAGACTTTTTCTCTCTATAATTTATCCTCTCTCTCTCTCTCTCTCGCTCTAGTTAGAAGCTTTGAGGGAAATGGAATTAATTAAATAGTGGAAAATGATATTATTAATATAAAAATTCAACCTAGCGTCGCAGTACCCAATCGAGCGGGCATTGCAGCTCTCCATCTAAGAGCCTATTTCACCACAACGCTACCCCCAACACTACAGTATGAGTTAATTTTCAAAATTCTAGAGAGCCCAGTGTTGTGGTGGCACACTCCCCAACATTGCAAAGCTCCAGGGGGAAATTTCACATTTATAGAACATGCAAATTGACCCCTGAGACATGCTTTAAAACACATGCATACTCTCGCATGCACACAAAACATACTCAAACGCATATAGAAATTCAGTGGTATTTTGAATCAGGTTGGGTCAGAACATGTAAGTATCGCAACTCTCCTATGCCTTATGCACTTACCTTAAACCTGTGCTTGAATATGGACTACTATTGAAAATATACTTCAATAAATGAGTCATTTTTAATTTATTTAGTGTCACAACCCAACGCGACAAGAACTGATCCTATCGTGTTAGGTTGCGACAGAAAACCCCAGGATCTAGCTTTGGAATTGATTTTCTTTTTCTTTTCAATGAATTATAGAACTACAGAGCTGCTACAAACATCCAAGTGTACGGAAAACTCATCCATTCTTTCTTCTTTCTTTCATCAAAAATAATGTACCCTACAGTGCATGGCTATAAATAGAAAGTATAGAACAGAAAAGTAACCTAGCCATGACTGTACAAAAATCAAAAGTACAAAAATACCTATGACTGCAATTCAGATCCTGAACGGCTAGTCTGACACTTCCTTCCCTTTCCCAGAACCTGAAAACCATGAAGATAACCACAGTGAGCTAACAGCTCAGCATGATCACATGCCAAAAACACCATACAACCCTTCTTCCATAATCTTTCACTTCCAATACAGAAATCATACAGGATAAAACACATCTCAATCCTTGAAATACACAACTTTCACTGCCCATAAATAATGTAACCCGCTTCTTCAAACAATCAATTAGAGCCCTATACAAACTCAGCCAATTCATGCCCAAAATCACATCATACGAAGAAATCGACAACAAAATCAAACAAGACTCCCACTTCTTATCAGAAATTTCAATCTCACATAAACAAAACTTTCAGGCTATCATAGTATCTCGAGCCGGGAAAATAATAGAAAGCGACATAGGTAACGGGACTGAATCCAGTTGCAAAATATTAAAGCAAAGCTCGGAAATGAATGAATGACTAGCCCCAGAATCAAATAAAATGTGACATGGATGTTCAGAAATATAAACCGTACCTGTCACCACATCTGGAGCATCTCGAGCCTCTTGCTGATTCAAACTGTACACACGTGGCTGAACTGGAGCTGGAGCTGGAGCTACAGAACTACTAGGTTCCCTCTGATTACCTTTGGGTGGTCTCCTTGCCACAAAACCTGAACCACTAGCTCCACCAGATGATCCTTCAGAAACAGTACGGGGAGGAACTGTCCTCGGCTGGAAGGTCGGTCTAACAAAACTCTCGGATCTGAACTCAGATCGTCGGTCAAATCCGACTTATGGACACTCTGCTATTCGATGTCCTGTCTGACCACATCTGAAACACTGACCAGTCATTTTGTAGCACTGGCCAAAATGTCACCGTCCACAATTCTGGCACACGGGTGCTCCACTGACAGAACCAGAACTGGCCACACTGCCACTACCAGAAACTGCTGCTGATACTGACTGCCACTTCTTTTGGAATCTCCAGATACAAATCTATTCTTCTTTCCAGGAAAACTACTACCTGAAGTATCACCACTGAATCTCTTTCTACTAGCAGTCCACCATTGCTGAGTAGCCATCAGATCATTTTCTATCAGTCTGACTCTCTCCACAAGCTCAGAGAAATCAGAAATGTGAAATGGTACCAGTGGTTGCCTCAGACTATCCCGAAGTCCTCTCAAAAACCTATAGCACTTCTCTGCAGGAGTGCTCACCAACTGTGGAGCATATCTAGCCAAAGCAGTAAACTCTGCCTCATATTGCATAATTGTCTCGCTCCCCTGAACCAACCTCAAAAAAGTCTCCTGCATTTGCTGTCTTGCAGAAGGGGGTACAAACCAGGCTCGAAACACATCAGAAAACTCCTCCCAAGAAATCAGAGAGTTCAATCTCCCTTGGAATTTCTCCTCCTGCTGGCCCATCCACCAGCGCTCTGCCTCACCATCTAATAGAAAAACCGCTAACGGTACCTTTCTCTCAGAAGGACACTGCATACTGTCAAATGTCTTTTCCAGTCTCCTCAACCAGTCCTCTGCCTCTCTAGGCACAACAGTACCTTCAAATCTCGGAGGTTTCAATCTCAAAAATATTTATAGATGTCTGTCTACCTCTTCAGATCTGGCAACAGAAACTCTGCTCTGTGCCTCACCCATCATCTGGGCTATCAAAGTAGCAAACTGTGAAACTGTATCGGAACCAACTGTGGGAGCATTACTATATACAGGAGCTGCCTGACTAGCACTTTGTCCATCAGTTATATCCAGGTCTGGCAAATTCATGATCACACAGAATACGAAACTATGCACATAAAACAAAAATAATAAACACGCAGACAACCCAAAACTACCATACCAGACTTACAGATCAATGCATATAGCTCTGTCTTACAATCCAATTTCAAAACTAAAGCTCTGATACCAAAAAAATTGTCACAACCCAATGCGACAAGAACTGATCCTATCGTGTTAGGTTGCGACAGAAAATCTCAGGATCTAGCTTTGGAATTGCTTTTCTTTTTTCTTTTCAACGAATTATAGAACCACAGAGCTGCTACAAACATCCAAGTGTATGAAAAACTCATCCATTCTTTCTTCTTTATTTCATCAAAAATAATATACCCTACAGTGCATGGCTATAAACAGAAAGTATAGAACAGAAAAGTAACCTAGCCATGACTGTACAAAAATCAAAAGTATAAAAATACCTATGACTGCAATTCAGATCCTAAATGGCTAGTCTGACTCTTCCTTCCCTTTCCCAGAACCTGAAAACCATGAAGATAACCACAGTGAGTTAACAGCTCAGCAAGATCACACTAGCCGATCTAAATTCTCAGATCCACACACAAAATTGAAATCTCAAAACAAAGCATGGAATTCAAAGCATCAAATAGAGTTCTGATATTATCACAAAAATTATCAGAACATCATCAGAATTCATCAAACTATAGAAATCATCTTATCACAGTAATCATCGAAAATCGAATCAAATTTATCTCACAGAATCGTACAAATCACATCACAGAATCGCATTTCAAATCACATATCAGATCACATATTAGATCACATTTCAGATCACATATCAGATCACATATCCCTGACACAGATAAAATCTCAAAGGATTCTGGCCCCTTATGCCTCCCTTCCCAGACACAGACAGAATCTTAAAAGATTCTGGCCCCTTATGTCTCTCTTTGTGCTTACAGCACCAGAACATATCTGATTATCAGATCAGAATTCATTTTCATATTCCCGGACCCAGACAGAATCTCAAAGGATTCAAGCCCCTTATGCCTCCCTTCTGATCATTCAATCATATAAAGCATCAATCATATCATTTTCAAAGAAATCAAATACGCATCAAAATGCAGTCAGACAGTATAACGGCAGACAACAGAAAATCCAACGAATCAAAATTCACAGTTTCAGAACATTTCCAAATTACCAGAGATCATGCACAACATCGTTTCAAGACTTTCATTATACTGTAGCACTATTTTTTGATATCCAGAAAATTTTCTGTTCGATAAAAATCCCACAGATTTCAAAATACCCGATGAAAAATTTTCAGAAAATAGTCAAAATGTGCATAATAACAATCTCGACAATATACCAAAAGTTACGTGGTAAAAGTTTTACCAGTGCAAAGTTATACCCATTTTTCGCTAACGGAAACACAATTTTAATCAGAAAATCCGTCAAAATTCACATTTCTGAAAATTGAGATAGGCATAATGTGCCTTACCTCGAGTCGATCAACTTTCCCAACTGCGACGACGGACGAAAAAGGACCGAAGTCGCCCAAAATACGGATTTCCTTCTCTTTTTCCTTCTCTTTTTCCTTCTCTTTCTCTCTCTAGCCGTTTCTCTCTCTTCAATCCAACGGCTGAGATATTTAATGGGTTGAGATCTTTTCAGTTCGTCCCGGACGATCGTGTCGTTCATCCCGGACGATAATTTCTTCGTACGGACGAAATTACTGGACGATCGGCTCTGTAAAATTTTTGTTATGTTCGTACAGATGAACTAAGTTCGTACAGACAGTTCATACAGACAAAACTGCTGTACGATCGGCTCTGTAAAAATTTTGTTCAGTTCATACAGACGGTTCATACAGATGGCTCCATGTTCGTACGGTACGAACTGCACAAAAAATTTGATTTTCTCAGTTCGTACAGGTTCGTCTGGGACTAACCTGCACAAATTTTTTTTTTTCAAGAGTTCTCACATTTAGGCTGAGAATGAATTGCACAATATTACCATGAATAGACCAAACCATGACTCGACATTTTTTCACCATCAAAACCAAAGTTAAATCCATAGCAGATGATGGATCGCGATCTTCCCTTGATCTAGAAGGTGTCATCCTCTACACACTCAATAGGCTCTGGCCATTCTATTAAGAGTTTAAAAAACCATTAAAACAAACCTCCAACTAATTTCTCTCGATGATCCTTACTCCCAACTATGTAGTGAAGAACATAATCTTATAGCAAAGCTACCCATGAGTTTATTCACTCCAAATCATAGATTCTTACACCATTCTTGCTACACCCAAAGGCTATTATCCTAACCACTCCTGCAATACTAAGAACAACAGAGGACACCTCATTCCAACAATCACAAGTAGGTTGCTCCCCACTCTCTAGTCATCAAGTGAATAAAACACCTTCCCCATAGTAGTGTGCCAATTTTGTAGCAAAATTGGTCACTATGGCATCCGTTAATAATACAAAGCTATGCATCAACTACTTGAGCATTAACCCCTAGAATCTATTTATTGGCTCTCTATCATTAGTTGGGAACTAGTACCTTGCACGAGAGCAGCATACCACTTCATCACTGACCTGCAGCAACTACATCAAACCATATTGTATCACGGGGAAAAACAAGTACTTATCTGAAATGGATAGTCTATTCTTATATTTATCATGAGGGACATAGACTACTTCCCACACCAAATAGTAAGGTCCTACAACATTATCAATAGAATATGATTCAAGACTATTTACATTGCTATTCCCAAGTATTCCAAGACTTGTAACACCCAAACCACATTTGCCTCCTTATGAAGGCTGTACATAAGCTTAAAAAAGTGCTTAAGCAATAGTTTTCAACCTTAACCAAAAAGCTGCATCAATTAGGCTTTATCTTCAGCTTAGTTGACCCTCCTTCATAATCTACCAAGCCAATTCCAATTGTTTCTATATTTTGATCTACATCAATGATATCCAATTGACCGATAAGGCGATAATGATCCTCATGCCCCCTTAACTCTCGTATAATAACTAACCACCTCATTTCACAAAAGAGACTTAGGCAACACCTTGAAATTCCTTAGCCTAATGGTTTCACCAACCTTTATGGTCTATGCCTACACCAAGAACCATATGATCTAGATCTGCTCCTTTTCTTAACAGTTATAAATAATGATAGCTTTTTAAAACTAAAGATAATTTTAATAAAATTTTTAAAAAATAAAATAAAATAAAATTTATACCCGTTTTTTCTTAACAGTTATAAATAATGATAACTTTTTAAAAAATAAAACTAAATTAATTTTACTTTTTCCTTTTTCATAGAAATTGATAAAAATAGATTAAATAATTTTTTAAAATTGGTTTCATAAGAAACCAGATTTTAATGTACCGATTTCCTCTCAAATGTAAAAATAAAATAAAATAAAATAAAATCAATATAATTTATAGAAATCGGAGAATTAAGGTTCATATTTACTCCTTTTTAAATTTTTTCACTGATGTGCCCATTAAACTAATTTAGGTTTAAAAAATGCTCTATTCTATAAATTGGCCGCTACAAATTATGGCGATGGTGCTAACTGAACATCGGCACTGGAGGAAGGAGAAGAAAGAAAAGAAACGGCCTTTGAGGATACCTTGTCTCGCAATATAACCTAGCGTTCTTCTTCATCTTCTTCTTGGCGCAGCAATGATGGACTTCGATCCTAGGGTTTATGAGAACGTCGTAGGTTTTCTCTTCCCTTCCTCTTAATGTTGTATTTCGAGTAAGTGGATAGAGTAAAAACTACTCATCGTTTAATCTTTTGTACATTTTTTAGTCAATTTGATGCTTCTGTAGAAAGACGAGACTTTTATTATGGTATCAGATTTTAATCATCGGATGAATTGTGCGGAACGTGGCTAAAAGCTTAGGTCTTTGGGAAATCTAGGTTACTCATTAACATGGTCTAAATTACATACGTGGTTTCAATTTATGGTGATTTGATTTTTCCCAAATTGTTAGATTGTAACTTGTATATATTTTGTTAGTCCAAGGTGGTTACATTTTTTTATTTTTAACTTCTCACTGCTTCCGTCCTATGGCCTTTCTTTCTGCTCCTATTCCTGGCGCCTTACTTCTTCTTTTTTTGTGTTTTAATTTTATGTTTCTTCTTGTGCTGGGTATTTATCATAGAAGTTACTGCTAGTATATCTATGTGTCATTAGAAGTGTTGTGGAACTTATTATCTGATTACAGATTGCCCTTTTGAACTCTGATATGGTGGCAAAGAAATATGAGGAGTGTGTATGGAATTTATTTTATACGGCCTCTATCTCTTTAGATTTGATCATCCTTCTACCGCCATCAAATGCCCCAGGCAATTACGATAATCCAGGAGGAAAATTAAAATTACAATGATGGAGAAATGAGGCCTCTATCTACTTAGTTTGGTTCATCCTTTCAAGAGATGTATTGAATGTTTTCTATGAGATAAAAGAACAATTGGAGGGATACAAGTTTGGTGATAGACAAGAGCATGGATGATAATGAAAATGAAATAGATAGTAAGGAAAAATAGATTATCCCCCATCTTTGCTAGAAACAAACTTATTTAGTTTAATTTTGTGTATTTAAGATAAACTATTTGGCAAGATTTCTGAATTTGGAATGCAATGAGCTTGAAGGTTCGTTGTTTTTCCCATCATAATTTCACATGATGACTATTTTTCTATGCCAATCAAAGTTATTCTTTTTAATGCCCCACTTCACTTGGATTAGCTTCTATGGTGTCTCCTAACACCTAAGGCATTGGGTCGCACATTGGGGTTCTTGGCTCTTTTGATAGTACTTTTACTCTTAGTATTTTGTTTGCAGAGGTACAAAATTTCTAAGAGAGCTCAAAGATTATACTTCATATTCATGAAAAAAGGAGAAAATGTAAAATATGAAGTTTTAAAAATCTCAAGCATAACTATCAACTTATGGTAGTAGTTTCTCTAATTTAACCTATTATATTTGAAATTGACACACTTTTCCTTATTTTCTTAAACATTTTGTTTCCTTTGAGTTCCATTGAAGATTCCTTTTCCATGAATAAGTAGTTGAGAGTTAAAGTTAATTTTTCTTTTGCAGTTCTATTAGAATTTATTTGTTATTAACTCTTTCTTCTATGTTAATATCTTCCATTACGAATCCATTTATTGATGTTGTGGTATTTAAAACAAAAATTGTTGCATTTTATTATGATACAGCTCGGGAGTTTGTGATATCAAAGTGGGAGCAAACATTTAGATGAAAAATTAATGCTTTATACTACATTAAGAACTTTTAAAGTAATCTATAATAAACTTTTTGCTTACGTATCTTCCAATATGTCAAAAGAGCCACTAAATCATTAAAATGATAACAAAATACACTATAGTTTTTATAACATCTAGAAAATATAAGTGCCTATCATCAGTAGCTCCACATCTACTGTAAACAAATTCTGATCTATCAGTCATTCAATTTACATGATTCTTTCTTGTACAAGTATGAGTTATGAATGTAACTCATGGGGAATATTATTATTCTAAACTAGAGTAACTTAAAATGAAAAAAATAATATATGTGCCTTTTTATCATAAGTAAATCTATATAAAATCATAGAACAGTTGCTTTTCATTTTAGGGTGAGCATGAAAAAGAAATATAACATTCTGTCGGATGCTAATTGCATAAAAAATAAAGGAGCATGTCTTATCTTATTTTATAATACAATTATCACAGGAGCATCGTCTAGTTGTCTGTTTAAGATATCTTAATTTCAGAATTCTTTTCCAAATTTATCCCAGCACTTAAGTGTGGGAAGGCATTTAAACCTCCACATCTGGGTTAAAAGCTTCCCTAGCTAGTACCATAAAGTGTTGAATGAATCATTCAAACACAAATGCATATATATATATATATATATATATTTCTGTGGAATTTATTTAGGAGTGAAAGAAATATTATTTTTGCTATAATATCCTATTTAGAAGTCTTGAATTCTGCATTCAAATCGAAAAATTATCCCAAACTTCTTTTTCTTTTCCTCATCTCTTCCAGCTGAAACTTCGTTCAGCTCTCAATTTTCCAAGGTCCGGTAGCTATTACTGAAGTAAAGACCTCTTCCCATCCTGTTGTTGCTTGCTCTCCCTATAACATATGTTGTTGCATCCTTGTTTCTTACGATAATGCTTCTGTCATTGCATTCTAGAATGCGTCTTACTGCTTAACCAAGTCCTTAGTTCATTCAAGCACTGGAAAACAGGGAAATAATAGACTGTCATGCTTTTTTTTTTTTAAAACCATTCAGTACTAAAACATGTCGTGGAGGTAAACTTAAATGAGAGAGAAATATATCCACAACAAGAATACTCAATAAGAGATTGGTCTACGAATCAGTTTGCCCATGTGCTCTTACGTGTGATATGTTTCTGATGGAGATTTGCATATTTATGCTCATCATAAATGCAGGGAAAATAAATAATTCTAGTATGCTCAATTAGTTTTATTACTATTGGATTTATTTGAAACATTTATGTGATGATGTATCGTGTAGGAACTGGACATGTTCTTATTAATTCTGATGGTTTCTGGTTTGGGCTTCTCATTTAGTTTAGTTTAAATGAACGCGAATATTTCTGCTCGTTGATTAATCCAGTCAGCAAACTTCAATGGCAACATTTGGTTTGGCAATATATTCTTGTATACTTGTGTTTAGAGGCTTCAACAATGTGGCTTGCATTCGTGTAGGTTGTTGGTTCCTTGGCAGGTTCTGTTGTTGGTGCTTATCAGATTCCTATTATATGCCTTACACTTTCTTTGGCAATTCCTGTAGGTGACATTTGTTGCATCCGGTTCTTGAGTTGTGTGTATTTTCCATGGCCTTTGTTGTGGTTCATTTTGTTACACCGTCTCAAGTAACATGATTTTGGTTGGGGAGGATTGTATTTGGTATTTTAAATTGAACCAATGAGAAATAGCTGATTGAAAAATTATGTGTTGATTTAAATTATCGACGCCTAAGGCATGTAGCCATTACCTTTTATTTTCAATTAATTTTTTATTTTTAATTTTTTATCTGGCATGCGCATGTTGGATGTATGAATCCTTTAAGTATAGTAAAAGTATCACTTTAATTTTTGGGAAAGTTATTGCTAGGTAACAACCCAAAATAATGGGAAATATTGCAAAAATTCAGAGAAAATCAGCAAAACACAGCAGTTTTCACAGAATTTGGAGAGAAATCACCAAGAAAAACACTTAGAATTGAGTGGGAAAAGAAAAGAAACAATCCAATACAATGAATCTTCGATTCGAGAGGAAGATTCCACTCTCCAAATCTCTAGCCAAAGCCTAGAGCCCAAAACCAAACACAAGATCTCAAATTCAAATTACAAAATTCAAGATAACCCTAACCCTAGCAAGACAAGACTAATTAAAGCAAAAGGACAAATATTTAATCCCTAAACGGCCCCTAATTTGAAATTTCCCTCCAACACAAAGCTTAATTATTGTGTGGGCCCCATCTACTTAGCCCCCTCCCCTCTCTCTCTCTCTCTCTCTCTCTCTCTCTCTCTCTCTCCTTGGTTCTGCCATGCGCCCCCCTTGGGCCCGCCTCCTGTAGACTAGAACTGGTTCATTTGGTTCAGCTAGCCCCCTTGGGCCGGTCTAACAGTTATCTCCTTGTATTGTTGCGAGACCTACATTTTCTTAACTTGGGCGATCTCCTTCATTCATCAATTTTCTTCTAAATGTTTACTATCAACCTGCAAAAGTTCTTGATTTTGATGAAATTTGATATGATTAGGTTTTCAATTTTGATGAAATTCGATACGATTAGATTGCTTACTTTTTTTTGTTCCGATTTTGCCGGTCATTTTATTATCATTTACGGCTTGTGAATAAAGAAAATAAGTTTTTACGTATTTATGAATCTATGATAAAAAGTTGCTAATTTTCTTGGTGTGATATATATTCATTGCAACACTAGTTGCATTAGAAATCTTAAGCCCTTAATTTTCAAGCTTCAGTTTGTCATGCTGTGTAACATATTTTAGTTTTCTTTAATCTTTTGAATTTATATATCATTTACATGTAGAGAAAACAAATTTCTCTTGTTCTATGTTGGTTTCTTAATTTGTTAAACTATGATTGAATCGATTGATAGAATTGGATTATTATTTTCTTGTCGTGGATTTAACACAGCCATGTTGAAATTATTTAATTCTATCATGGTTAATTTGGTACGTTTTTTGTACCGATTGGATTCCTACAATTCAATCTAGTAGTGTTGTATTGATAAATGTTGAATTATATGCACTAAAGGTAAGATCATCATGCTAGTGTTCTATAGGAATTCAATAAATTAGTAAGTCCCTTGCCTCTTTAGTAAGAAGGTTTATTTCTCTCTACAACTGCATCAAAATTTAGAATGGAATTTCATAGTATTGCGTGGTAGTCACATCCGTTTATGCCATTTTATGATATGAGCATTACTATTTTTTTATGCACAACTTTTTTTTGTCATAATCAAAAGGTAACTGTTCACACATTTGTTACTTTAAGTCTGAGCTGATTTTCAAGATTTTTTTTTTTTTTGTGTTAACAGTCGATTAATGACAATGACGTTCGCAACATTGTCTTATCTTATCTTGTGCATAACTGCTTCAAGGAAACAGCTGAAGCACTTCTTACTGGTACCGGAATGCAGCAATCTGTTAATTACCTAAGTGACTTGGACAAGAGAAAAGGTAAATGTATATTTCTGAGCAATTTGACTGATTGTAATTGGAGAAGTAGCATTCAGTTGCTTACCTTTTATACTGCTCTATTTTGTAGCTGCATGTGAGATTATGCTAGAATGGAGCATGACTTAATTGCCTTTTTTAATTAATAAATTGCTAAGTAAAATTCTATTTAGCACAGCTGGATGGCATCTTGTTCTTCATGTCAACCGATGCTAATACTGTACTCAATTTCATTCTTAAATTTAAAATTTTTGACTATTCAGGACTGCAATGATGTATATTAAATATTGATGAGACTCGAAGGTACAAAGACATAATGGGAAAATGATCAAAATGATCCCTTCACTCTATGAAGGACCAAAATGGTCCTCAACTATATTAAATGATCATTTTAGTCCCTCAAATCTTTAGAAAAGAATCAAAATAGTACCATGGTTGGACTATTTTGGTTCCTCTTTTAGAAATTGAGGGGCCAAAATGATCTGTTAATATAGTTAGGGGCTATTTTGATCTTTCATAAAGAATCAAGCCGTCATTTTGATCCTTTTCTCAAAACATAAAGGAAGTGTGAAATCTGTAATACCTTGTAAACATTTTGAATGAACATACTTATTAACAAAATGCTAGTTTGCTTGCGTTATCCATTGCCAGTTTTTCGCTGTTGCAGCAATTTTCCATTTTGCATTGGAGGGGGATGCTCTTAGAGCAATAGAATTAACAGAACAACTAGCACCCAAATTACTGGAACAAAATGAAGATCTGCATTTTGATTTATTGGGGCTTCATTTTGTTGAACTTGTATGCTCAAAGAAATGGTGAGTGATCATTTTGTTTCTCCTTATTATGGTTGATTTAGTAGGTTTCATCTATTTATCCGTAAATGACAGCACAGAAGCTTTGGAATTTGCCCAGGCCAAGCTAACTCCATTTGGAAAAATTCAAAAGAATGTTGAGAAACTGGAGGTACATTTTTATTTCATGCATCTCCAATGATGTTGAAAATGGCTCAAATTGTAGGTTTACTTGGGGCGGCTGCAACTGTCTATAAGTAATTGTAGAATTTTTGTGAGAAAATATATATTTTTTGGAAGCAGTCGAGGGTATTATATAGGTTTTTTCCCAAATGAAAAAAAATCAAGTAATTGTTTTTTTTACTGTTATCACAGTAGCAGATCTGATTGTAAAAAAAACTATTTCTTATCCCAAAAATTTTTAAGCAGCAACGAAAAAAAGTTGCTGCCCAACAGAAGTGTGGTAGATATCTGAAAAACCGAGCTATGAAAAAGCTGCACTCCAACGAACCTTTCATATATCACGTGCTGCTGCTGCAGTCAAGAATCTAATACCAATGCCATGCATTCTTTATAACCATCACAATTTAATCAATTTCATGATTGCTTAGAAGAATAATTTTTTGCTTTTATTTGCCACAGGACTTCATGGCTCTTCTAGCATACGAGGAGCCTGAAAAATCACCCATGTTTCATCTGCTTGGTTCTGAATACAGGCAAAGTATTGCTGACAATCTGAATAGAGCTGTTCTTGGTAAATTATGAAATTTTGCATATATACTTAAATTTGTTCTCCTTTTATTTTCTCTGACTGCTTTGTCGCTTCATCAATTTTTTTTGTCCTTTTTCTTCCTTAATGATATGATGTTCAAAAGTGATCAGCTTTATTCTCATGGACAATGGCAGCCCATGGTAATTTACCTTCCTATTCTTCAATGGAGAGGTTGATCCAGCAAGCAACTGTGATCAGGCAATATCTGCATCAGGAGCTCGGCAAGGTACGCTAAACCCATTGCTTTATCAGGGCCGTGTAGTTTTCTCATTCCTCCATGTTTAATATCTTAAATGATCTACTTGACTTGAGTATTGCATCTCTGAATGGGCATTGGTACTAACGCTCGCTCCTCAAGTGAAACCTGCCTTCACTTTTGGTCTATCACGAATGTTGATCAATCAAGGCTTTGTTTGAGATTCTGATAATTTTTGTGGCAGGAAAAATAACTATAAAATGTATTGTCCATTTGAATGACTATTTCTTCTTTATATATATATTTTCTAAATACTGCCTTTAAAAGGCTACTTTTAGAAAAACATAATATAAGAGTATGTTTACGGTAGTTGGAGTTATTTGTAAAGGCAGTTACAGAATTATTGTGATAAAATAATATTATTTAAAAATTTTGTCGGTATTCTAATTTTCTTCCTTCTAAAAAAGATCAAATAGCAATTTTCTCATAGCTATCATATTCTAGCAAATCTAGTTATAACAAGTTGCTTCTCATTACAAAAAGTTCTGAAGTGAAGCAAGAAAGCAACAAACGGCAATGTAATAGCTATTTGAAAAGTAAAGTAGTGAAAAAGATGCCTTAAAGGAACTCTAAATTGTGATTGGGAAAGTACTTTAAACAAAAAAAATTGAAAAGCATTCCTTAAATTAAGATGATTACATTGGAAATGTTAGTCAATCTGATGAGGACATCTCTACATGGAAAGTTTATCGAAGACGTGGCCGTCGATCTACGGCCACGATCGAGTCTCTATATTTTTGAGTCTTGTTGAGTCTTTGTTTCTTTCATTAGTTCTATGTTTATTTCCTATGCTTATTTCCCTATGTACCCTTATATTTGTTGTAAGCCCGGAGGGCATCGTCGTCTTATTGTTGTGTCTTTGTGTGAGGCTATTTAAAGCCCTCCTATGTACTTTTGAAGTTAATGAATGATTATTATTAAAATTCCTGCATATTGCATTCTTGTGTGAACTTGAGAGCTTTGGAGAGATCCTTTGGAGAAGGAAGCGCATCACCCACCAATTTCGACGCGTCGGATTCGTGGTTCTAAATTTTTGTTCCTCTTTCCCTCTTCTCCTCCCCCTCCCCTTCTCAAAACAGCCCCTATTCCTCCCCACAACCCCACGGCCCCTTCCCCCTCCCACCTCCCACCCGATGGCCTCCACCTCCACCCAAGCCGCCGCCCTTGCCTACCCCTTCCCCTCCTCTTCCTCTTGTTTCCTAATATGGAATGATCATATTTGGAATTGAATTTTGAATTCAAGATCAAGAATTTAAATTTCAAAATCTTTCCTAATATATGAAATCTATTTTAGGAAAGTTTTGAGATCTCATTCAAATCAAATTTTAATTGAAGGGGATTTAATTATTTCTTTCCTATTCCCTAGATCCTAATTTAGAAACCCCAATCAATCACCCAAATCCCTCCCCCATCCCATTAATGCCGCCGGCCCACCTTGCTCATGCCGCCTTCCCTTCTCCCCTTCTCTCTCCCCAATCTCCCTTCAATCAATACCTCATACTTCCTTTTCTATTCCCTACCAAATTTCAAAATCTGAAATAATTTCAGGATTAGGAATTTTGAACCCTTCTAACCCTAACCCTAACCCTAACTCTAACTTCACAAACAACCTTTCCTCCCTCACCATACCTTGGCCGCCCACTTCTCCTACCCTCTCTACTTGATTTTCAAAGGGAAAGCCCTCATCCTTTGGAAGGAACCTTCAAGGACAGCAAAGCTACATCAACGTCACCTCCTCTACTTCTTAAGAAGCATGAATGGAAGTTCGTCCATGGGATTCGGGCTTAGTGCTTGACGATCAAGACAATATAGACATACTCCGCTCCCCCTTCTTCGACGTGGGATTTGGCTACGAAACTACCATTGAGGAGTACTTGGAGAGGATCCACATTACTTTGGTTGATACTCTCGACGATCAAAGGACCAAAGGAAAGTGGACTACCGTCGGACGATTCACACCCATTCCTCCGACGACTTCGCTTTTCTCCGTCAGAAGCTACTTCCACCGTCTTCTACACATCATTACCGGCACCTTGGTTAATTCAAAGGAGTTCCTCCGGCGACGATTCCTCTCTAAGTAAGGGTTGACTTTTCTTCCCTTGTCAATTCTCTATTCGTTTTCCTAACCTTGTAGGTGGTGGCGGAAGCGCAAGGAATTGCTCCACTTAACTCTTGCTAAAAGCTTAGTAAACGTAGGGGAATGAGTTATTGATTTTCTTTGTTGCTAATCTCATTGTTAGAGTAGGGATTTTGAATGAATTCTTACCATTAAGCATGTTATTGATTCTCTAGCTTATCTGTTTGTCCTAATGCTTGGTTAGTGATTTGGCCTAAACAAAGGCATCCGTCTCTAGTTTTACTTTATCGTTCTACGGCTAATAATTGAATCCTTAATGCTCCAGAACAAGAAATCGTGCAATAATCTATTTCACTCATTTTAATTACGTAGTCCTGCATTATCTGGTATCAGAGCATTCCTGCATGCATTTAGTGTTTGTTAAGCTTGTGTATCAAGTGTTCAAGTGCTGTCCTTAACCTAGCCACCTCACTAGTTGTCTAGGTTGCTTAAATCCTCCTAGTAGTTTGCTGTCCAAGTAAATTCCGCACCATCTAGTGACATTTTAGGAAGTTTTTCTTCACAAATAGGTGCTGCCCTCTATCCCAACTCACCCTAAGTGTCACCTAGTGTCTAGGTATGGATCCTGAACAACTTGGAAGGACTTTAGACTTGTTGGTAGGGCAAATGAATAACATTAGCCAGCAGCTCAAAGAAAATCAAGCTGACCTAGCTGAACTTCGGAGGGACACTACTGAACGATTTGATACACTCGAGCGTACAAGAGAGCACCCTATTCCCTACACCCCTTCCAGACCACCGTCCATGTATGGGGATGACACCTACCCTGATGAGCGGCAACATCGTGCCAATCATCGCACTCCACACTATGGACATGACCCCCGTCATGATCCTGATATACCACTTATGAAAAATATTAAAGTTGATGCTCCTACCTTTGATGGCACCCTCGATCCCCAGCTCTTCCTGGACTGGGTCAAAGGTATGGACAGTTTCTTCAAGTGGTATAATATTTCCGAGGCGAGGAAGGTTAGTTTTGCGGAAATGAAACTCACGGGTAGGGCAAGCCAATTCTGGTCAAACTTAGAGAGTCTCAGAGAGGCTAGGAACGATTACCCCATCAATGATTGACCATCTATGAAACGTGAACTTAAGCAGAAGTACTTGCCTCCCTCGTACTTCCCTAGGTTATTGGATAGATGGAATAGGCTAACTCAGGGAAATAAACCAGTCAAAGAGTACATCGCCTCCTTCGACGATTACTTAATTCGATGCAAAGGGGAGACCTCTACCACCCCGCGCAGATTTTGTCTATGTTTCGCACTGGGTTGCGAGAGGATCTTCGCAACGAGTTATTTGCCCGGAACGTCACTACCCTGGAAAACACCTACAGTTTAGTGTTAGATTTAGAGGAGACCCGTTCCCAGCACCCGAGCCGTTCACATGACTCTAGACCCTCCTATAGGCCTTCCGGTAGTGCCACTCCTCACTCTACCACTGCACGATCCACTCCTGGGAATGTGACCCGACCACCTACGGGTCACCCAAACCCTCGACCTGATTTTAGAAACAAACCTCCCACTCCGGATACCCCTCGGTCCAGCCTCGGGACCAAGTGCTTTCGATGCCAGGGGTATGGGCATATCGCTTCTCAGTGCTCCAGTCCCTACAAAGTCTCTATCATTGAGGAAATTACTGAAGAGGATTTCGAGCCCGAGGTTGATCAGGTCCATCAAGTAGAGGAAGAAGGTGACTTCTTTGAAGAGGACAATGACACCGCCGCTCTTCACTGCCTTCAGAAGTTGGACACATCCCCCATCTGCGTGGTGAGATGTGCACTGTCACACCCCGTTACCTCCGATGACTAGCGTAGGACTTCTATTTTTCATACCTACACCAAAATCAAAGATAAAAACTGTAAAGTCATCGTAGATAGTGACAGTTGCATCAATGCTGTCTCCTCCAGCATGGTGTCCAAATTAAATCTTTCTGCTGTTCCTCACCCCAATCCGTATAAGGTAGCTTGGGTCAACTCCACTGCCTTGGAGGTGAAAGAACGAAGTCTCGTACCTATCTCCTTTGCCACTTACAAGGAGAATGTGTGGTGCGATGTTCTAATTATGGATGTGGGACAGATTCTGTTGGGGCGACCTTGGATTTTTGATAATGATGTCCACATCTATGGGCGTTCAAACACCTGCGTGTTTGAACATGCGGGTAAAAAGATTAAGTTGTTACCTTCGCAGCCCAGGGTCAAGGAAGAACCCAAACCCCACCCTCTCAAGTCCAAGAAAGGATTAAACTTAGTCACCGCTAAAGTTCTAGACTCTGAGATTACCCGAGGCGCACCTCTGTACGCATTAATGGGTCGTGAGATTCCCACCGAATCTGATGACCCTATACCTCAGGAAGTCCAACCTATTTTAGGGCAGTTTGCTGATGTCTTCCCTGAAGATCTCCCGGATCAATTACCTCCCCTTAGAGACATTCAGCACGTAATAGACTTAGTCCCTGGATTCTCCCTCCCTAACCTGCCACATTATCGCATGAACCCCACGGAGCATGCCGAGCTTAAGAAGCAGGTCGATGAATTACTACAGCGAGGTTTCATTAAGGAGAGTCTTAGCCCCTGCGCGGTGCCCGCCCTTCTCACTCCTAAGAAGGACGGAACTTGGAGAATGTGTGTTGATAGCCGTGCTATCAACAAAATCACCGTCAAATATCGTTTCCCTATTCCCAGATTAGATGATATGCTAGATATGATGACGGGTGCCACTCTCTTCTCCAAGATCGACCTCAAGAGTGGATACCACCAGATCCGGATCCGACCCGGTGATGAGTGGAAGACTGCTTTCAAAACCAAGGATGGTCTATACGAGTGGTTGGTCATGCCTTTCGGGTTGAGTAATGCCCCGAGCACCTTTATGAGAATCATGACCCAGGTGTTACGCCCTTTTATGGGTAAGTTTGTCGTTGTCTACTTCGACGATATTCTTATCTATAGCCATTCTATTGAACAACACCTGGACCACCTAAGGCAAATCTGTTCGGTCTTAGGGAAAGAACAATTGTACGCGAATCCTAAGAAGTGTACGTTCCTTGTCGATCGAGTCATCTTTTTAGGATTTATCGTGTCAGCTCAGGGGGTTTCTGCTGACCCCGAGAAAGTGAGAGCCATCATTGAATGGCCTCTTCCTCAGAACATCCGGGAAGTCCGCAGCTTCCACGGGTTGGCCACCTTTTATAGGAGATTTATCCGAAATTTCAGCACTATCGTTTCTCCCATCACTGACTGTCTTAAGAAGGGTGATTTTCACTGGACCCTGGCCGCCACCCGAGCTTTCGATGAGATTAAGAAGAAAATGGTGGAAGCCCCAGTGATGAGACTTCCTGATTTCTCCAAAGTCTTCGAAGTGACATGCGATGCTTCGGGAGTTGGAATTGGAGGAGTCCTATCCCAAGAAGGTCATCCAGTAGCATATTTTAGCGAGAAGCTGAACGACATTAGGCAACGATATTCTACTTACGACAAAGAATTCTACGCTGTGATCCAATCCCTCCGCTATTGGCGACACTACTTGCTCCCGCAAGAGTTCGTTATCTTCTCGGATCACGAAGCTCTGCGTTACATCAACTCCCAAAAGAAATTGAATGCACGCCACGGTCGTTGGGTAGAGTTCCTTCAAGAGTACACTTATACCCTTAGACACAAGGCGGGGGTCGAAAATAAAGCTGCCGATGCTCTCAGTCGTCGTATGATGACTGCCACTGAGATGAAAGCTGAAGTTGTGGGTTTCGACCAAATAAAGAGGGACTATCTGGACTGCCCTGATTTCAAAGAAACCTACTCTCTCTTGTCCACAGGCAACCCGCGCTTTGTGGATGACTTCCTTTTGGAGGATGGTTACCTTTTCAAAGCTCAAAAGCTTTGCATTCCTAGCACCTCCCTTAGGGAATTTCTTGTCTGGGAACTCCACGCCGGAGGCCTCGCTGGGCACTTCAGACGGGACAAAACTATAGAAGCCGTGGAGTACCGTTTCTTTTGGCCCAGCCTGAAGAGAGACGTTGGTAGGATGGTTAGCCGGTGTCACACGTGTCAGTTAGCCAAACAGCGTAAGCAGAACACTGGCCTTTACACTTCTTTGCCTGTCCCTAGTTGTCCTTGGCAGGATGTTAGTATGGATTTCATTTTGGGCCTGCCCAAGACAATTCGTAGAAATGATGCCATATGTGTCGTAGTTGATAGATTTTCCAAAATGGCTCATTTCATACCTTGTTCCAAAACATCCGACGCCTCCCACATCGCCAAGCTTTATTTCAATGAGATTGTCCGTCTACATGGTCTCCCAAAGACCATCGTATCAGATAGGGATGTTAAATTCACTAGCTATTTTTGGAAAACCCTTTGGATGAAATTAGGCACAAAATTACAATTCTCTACAGCCTTTCATCCACAGACTGATGGTCAGACGGAGGTAGTTAATAGGAGCCTAGGAAATCTGTTACGGTCTCTGGTCGGGGAACATATTAAGGACTGGGATGCTATTTTACCTACTGCTGAGTTTGCATATAATAATTCGGTCAACCGAACCACTGGCCTGAGTCCTTCTGAAATTGTTTATGGGTTCAAACCTAGGCAACCGATAGATCTCATACCCACATGCCCTAGGTATAGGATTTCTGAGTCTGCATCATCATTTGCATCACATATGCATGAACTTCATAAAGAAATTGCACGACAAATTGAAAGGAGCAATAATGATTACAAATTACATGCTGATCTGAAACGAAAATTTAAAACTTTTGATGTTGGTGACTCTGTGATGGTGCGGATTCGTCCGGAACGGTTCCCGCAGGGAACAGTTAAGAAATTGCATGCTAAGAGTGCTGGACCATTCAAGATAATTAAGAAAATCAACGATAATGCTTATGTGGTAGACCTTCCTGCTGAGTTCAACATCAATCCATCCTTTAACATAGAAGATTTAGTTGCATATGAAGGTCCGGATTTCAATCCGCCAAACCCACTCATACAACAGCCTTGTGTGAACCCACCCTGTGAGATCCCTAACCTACCTCCACTACCAGATATCCCTAAATCACCTATGGCAGAAAAAGTGGACGCAATTCTGAGCGATGAAGTCATTTCTACAAGGGAGGGTGGACGACATAGGTACTTGATCAGGTGGAGAGGTAAGCCCGAGTCTGAGGATACTTGGTTGGATCGTGAGGAGCTGCAGCAGGTGGATCCTGATGCATTGGAGATTTATGATAGTACCAGAGCTACTTACTCGACAAAGTCGAGCTTTCTTCCACCCCGGGAGAATGATGAGGACATCTCTACATGGAAAGTTTATCGAAGACGTGGCCGTCGATCTACGGCCACGATCGAGTCTCTATATTTTTGAGTCTTGTTGAGTCTTTGTTTCTTTCATTAGTTCTATGTTTATTTCCTATGCTTATTTCCCTATGTACCCTTATATTTGTTGTAAGCCCGGAAGGCATCGTCGTCTTTATGTTGTGTCTTTGTGTGAGGCTATTTAAAGCCCTCCTATGTACTTTTGAAGTTAATGAATGATTATTATTAAAATTCCTGCATATTGCGTTCTTGTGTGAACTTGAGAGCTTTGGAGAGATCCTTTGGAGAAGGAAGCGCATCACCCATCAATTTCGACGCGTCGGATTCGTGGTTCTAAATTTTTGTTCCTCTTTCCCTCTTCTCCTCCCCCTCCCCTTCTCAAAACAGCCCCTATTCCTCCCCACAACCCCACGGCCCCTTCCCCCTCCCACCTCCCACCCGACGGCCTCCACCTCCACCCAAGCCGCCGCCCTTGCCTACCCCTTCCCCTCCTCTTCCTCTTGTTTCCTAATATGGAATGATCATATTTGGGATTGAATTTTGAATTCAAGATCAAGAATTTAAATTTCAAAATCTTTCCTAATATATGAAATCTATTTTAGGAAAGTTTTGAGATCTCATTCAAATCAAATTTTAATTGAAGGGGATTTAATTATTTCTTTCCTATTCCCTAGATCCTAATTTAGAAACCCCAATCAATCACCCAAATCCCTCCCCCATCCCATTAATGCCGCCGGCCCACCTTGCTCATGCCGCCCTCCCTTCTCCCCTTCTCTCTCCCCAATCTCCCTTCAATCAATACCTCATACTTCCTTTTCTATTCCCTACCAAATTTCAAAATCTGAAATAATTTCAGGATTAGGAATTTTGAACCCTTCTAACCCTAACCCTAACCCTAACTTCACAAACAACCTTTCCTCCCTCACCATACCTTGGCCGCCCACTTCTCCTACCCTCTCTACTTGATTTTCAAAGGGAAAGCCCTCATCCTTTGGAAGGAACCTTCAAGGACAGCAAAGCTACATCAACGTCACCTCCTCTACTTCTTAAGAAGCATGAATGGAAGTTCGTCCATGGGATTCGGGCTTAGTGCTTGACGATCAAGACAATATAGACATACTCTGCTCCCCCTTCTTCGACGTGGGATTTGGCTACGAAACTACCATTGAGGAGTACTTGGAGAGGATCCACATTACTTTGGTTGATACTCTCGACGATCAAAGGACCAAAGGAAAGTGGACTACCGTCGGACGATTCACACCCATTCCTCCGACGACTTCGCTTTTCTCCGTCAGAAGCTACTTCCACCGTCTTCTACACATCATTACCGGCACCTTGGTCAATTCAAAGGAGTTCCTCCGGCGACGATTCCTCTCTAAGTAAGGGTTGACTTTTCTTCCCTTGTCAATTCTCTATTCGTTTTCCTAACCTTGTAGGTGGTGGCGGAAGCGCAAGGAATTGCTCCACTTAACTCTTGCTAAAAGCTTAGTAAACGTAGGGGAATGAGTTATTGATTTTCTTTGTTGCTAATCTCATTGTTAGAGTAGGGATTTTGAATGAATTCTTACCATTAAGCATGTTATTGATTCTCTAGCTTATCTGTTTGTCCTAATGCTTGGTTAGTGATTTGGCCTAAACAAAGGCATCCGTCTCTAGTTTTACTTTATCGTTCTACGGCTAATAATTGAATCCTTAATGCTTCAGAACAAGAAATCGTGCAATAATTTATTTCACTCATTTTAATTACGTAGTCCTGCATCACAATCAATGATTTTTAATGCAATCTTAGGCTTTGTTTTGGGCAGTTGCAGTTTTTTGTATATGTGGATATAAAATTACATTGAGGAAAATAGTTTTTTTGAAAGCTTATATGAGTACTATAATTTTTTTTTAAAAGTTGAATGGAAACCTTTTTAGAACTATTACACATTAGCATTTCTGGTAGTGAAGAGCAGTTTCTCACCACAAAAAATTTTGAAAGCTTGTAAGAATGTAATAGCTAAATAAAAGTGTGGAAGCTGTCTAAAAAGCAAGTAATGAGAAATCTGCCTTAAGCAGACCCTTAGTTTATGAATAATCTTCTCCTAAAGGTTAATCTATATATAATTACCGCAAGAAAAAAAGGCAAATCAAAGAAAAATATTGGAAACTCTGTGAAAAATCCTATGGCTATAGTGGTAATAAAGATGGTCACTCAAAAGGGCATGTTTGCCTTGTGGAATTAGAAGGGTTTAACTTTGAAAAGTTCAAATTTAGGAACTTCTTCAACTCCTAGAAAAATCATCTGGTTCATGCTCTTAAGCCCAAAATAGTACACAGTTTAAATTGTGTTTTTAATACCTCAAATAATTCCCCTTACATAATAATTCTAGATTTAGTAGCCTCTGATCACATGAAAAATCTATGTACTTTTTTTAAATCTACAAATCTTGTCACAACAACAACAACAACAACATCAAGCCTTTATCCCACTATATAGGGTTGGCTAGATGAGTCTTTTTTGTCCATTGTGTCATATTAAGAGTCAAATTCTCATTTAAATCTAATAGAGAAAGGTCATTCTAATATTTTTTAACCAAGTTTTTTTAGGTCTACCTCTACCTTTCTAAATATAAGCCAAATCTAATACATCTACTCTCCTAACCGGGTCATCAGAAAGTTGCCATTTTATGTGACCAAATCATGTCACTACAATAGAAAAATAAAAATAGCTGATAGTTCCTTAACAACTATTGTAGGTCAAGTGAATATTTTTATTTCTCTCACATTTACCCTCAACGATATGCTACACGTTTTTCACCTTGCAGTAAATCTTCTATTAATTCATAAAATTACTAAAGAATACTATTGCAAGGTAACTTTTTTCACTAATTATTGTGTGTTTCAAGATCTCACTATAGATAAAACAATTGGGCAGGTTATAGAAAATGATAAGCCATACCTTCTTGAAGACAAATGAAGTCATATTCCTTCATCTTCATGCTCTCTATAGAAATCATTTCAAGCATTATTATAAGTTAACTTGTCCCTCTTTTAAATTCTTACATTATATATTTACTTATCTTTTTATGAATGTTAACATTAAATACCTTCATTGTGAGACTTGTAAAATTATAAAATATCATTGTGTTTCCTTTTTTGACAATGATTCTAGATGATCAACTTCATTTATATTAATTTATTCTGATATTTGGGAACCTTCAAGAATCTATAACATTTCTGAAGCTATAGGATTTAACACTTTTATTTATGATTATACTTAGATGACATTGGTATATCCTATCAAATAAAAATTTGATATCTACTTTGCACAAATAATGGTTGTGATTATTTTAATCAAATTCTTGTTCCTTCAATAAAGAAGGTATCATTCTCCAATTCTTTTGTCTTGATAACCCCCAATAAAATGGAGTGACATAAAGGAAAAACATCATATTTTGAAAGTCATAAGGACTCGTCTTTTTTAAAATCAAGTTCGAAAAAGATATTAAGGAGAATCAGTTCTAACCGCCATATGTATAATCAATCAAATACCCTTGTAAATAATTGGCTTCCAAAGTCTTTTGAACTTTATTGTTGAATTCTTCCCTACAATTTTCTTCTCAAAAGTTTCTCTAAAAATTTTAGTGCATTATTTATGTCCACATCCACAAACAACAGTAGTATAAGCTTGATCCTATAGCACTCGAATATGTCTGTTGGGTATTCCTCTACTCAAAAAGGGTATAATTATTATTATCCAACTATAAAAAATCTCTTCATTTCAAAAGATTTCACATTTGATGAAAAACAAAATTTTTTCAATTAAATTTATCTTCATGGGGAGAACAACCAACTACTAGATAAGTTTGATGAAACTACTCATGTCCATCGTGATATCCTAACTATGCAAAATCCAATCAATGTACCCCTTCATGCCTATACAATGAGGAATAAGCTCAGCCAAAGTTTGTAGTGAACTCAAGAGTTAGAACTGTCATCAAGTAACAATGATAAACCTATCAACACACATTCTCTTATGTATTTCATTTCTTAATATGCATCCCTTTAAAAATTTCTTCTACACATATCCTTCTTTACAAACATCAACTCTAACTCTACTAAAATAGTACAAATCCTATCGAGGTATTAGAAAATAAAAATGGAAGGATCTCATAAGGGAGGAAATGAATGCCTTAGAAAAGAATCACATTTGATATATCATTGAGCTACTAAAAAGAACAAAAATTTTATGATGCCAATAGATCTTTTCATTAAAATATAGAGTAGATGGAAGCTTGAAGTGATGCAAACATAGATTAATTTCAAAATATATACTCAATCCTATTAGAATTGACTATCAAGAAAGATTTTCACCTGGTGCAAAAATGAATACAATTTGCATTTTAATTTCTTTTGTCGCTAACATTAAATGATCCATGCAATAGTATGTTATGAAAAATATTGTCTTACATGGGGATGTTAAAGAAATTTTTATGTATGCTCATCAAGATTCGATAGCTCTTTGACAAAGAATAAGACATACCAATTAAAAAAGACTTTGTGTGGTCTTACATAATCCCTAGTGCATGCTTTGCCAAATTTACAATAGTCATGACTGGAGCAACATACAAACAAAGTCAATGAGACCATAAACTCTTTATAAAAACTTATATTGATGAAAAATTGTCAATTCTTATTGTACATGTTGATAATATAATTGTTATATGATAATAATGCAAAATAGTCTATTAGACCGGTCCACCTTGGACCGGCTCACGTTTACATCAAGGCGGAACCGCCTGAACAAAGGTTCCGCCCAGCAGGAGGCGGAACTCCTTGGTGGGGCCCAATAGTAAATTAAGCACTAATTAAGATGGGCTTGGGAGGAAAAATTCAAAGTAAATGGCTGTTTAGGGATTAGGTGATTATGTTTTGCTTTAAGTAAAATTTTTCCCCTAGGGTTAGAGTTATGTTTTGTTTTGCTGAATTGGTTTTCTCTTAGGTTTGCTTGGGCTCTAGCTGCTGGCTAGGGATTGGGAGAGCCTGATCTTCCTCTCGAATTGAAGATCCATTGTATCTTATTTGGTTTCTTCCATCTTTTATCAATTATTAAGTTCTCTAGTATTTTGCCACAAAATTCCTCAATTTTTGCTTTCATTTTGTTGCGATTCTAAATTTCAGCCAAGTTCTTTCGGTTTCTGCAAGTTTTTCCTAACAAATTGGTATCTGAGTGCTTTCTTAGGCAAAAAGACAAGTTGTCTTTGTTGTTTTTGCGATTAGAGCCTAGATCCAATTAATGGTAGCAAGAAGATGAATGTGTTGGAAGGTGAGATGGAACAACTCAAGGCTGGAGTAGAGGAAAATTATTCTAGGGTTGACGGAAGACTCTCAACCATCGAGAACCGCTTTGAAAACTTTGAGGATATGATGAAAAGGATAATTGAGATGTAGTCGAAGCATCACTAGGGATTCCTAGGGTGGAACCAAGAGGAAAGGAGATTCAGGAGGACGGTGATGAGTTGGAGAGTGTTTTCCATCAAGGACCGCATTGTGGGGCTCCGTTGGTGGGTGGATCGGGGTATTCCGAACGAAGGACAGCAAGGAGGAGGAAGGCCAAACCCTTTGGGAGCCTACCTGGGCAGGGGGAGAGGTGGAATGGAGAAGGGCATGGTTGGGGGGAGCCATAGGGTCCAACTCAACCAAGAGAGAAAGGAAGAGATTCACACCACCACTATACGGGAGGAACCAATGGAGGAAGAAATCATTGGGGTATGGATGCGAGATCAAGGAAGCTAAAGATGTTGGTCTTTAAAAGGGAATGATGCTCAGGGTTGGGTGTACCGGGTGGAACGTTACTTTGCTATCAACTGGCTAACTGAAGAGGAAAAACTCATGGCGGTGGGTCTATGTTTGGAAGGTAAAGCCCTAGCGTGGTTCCAATAGAGGGAGACTAGGTATCCAATCTACTCATGGGGAGAATTTAAGGAGTGCTTATTGGAATATTTTCGAGCCATTCGATAAGGAGACCTCTATGAGCAGTTTTATGCCCTAACTTAGGAGAGGAAAGTTATGGAGTATCGGGAGAAGTTTGAGCTGCTGTCGAGGAGACTGAGGGGAATCTTTGAGGAAAGATTGGAGGGGAATTTTATGAAGGGGCTTAGCGAGGACATATGGGTAGAGCTAGGGGTACTGAGACCGAGGGGGCTGATAGACACGATGGAGCTTGCTCAAAGAGTGGAGGAAAAATATAGGATGGAGAAAACCAGCAGAAGCAACATCATGGGAGGGACCTACAGGAATACCTCTACAACTCTAGCACCTAGAACCCAGACAATATCCTTTCAGAGAGAAGCTCCCAGGGAGAAGAGCGGTGCAGTTCGCTCGGGGGCAACCTCAAGCGACTCATAGAAGCAGAGGTACAGGATAAACGAGCAAATGAGTTATGTTTCATATGTGATGAAAAGTACATGCTGGGGCATAGGTGTAAGGACCGAACTCTTCAGGTTTTTATCGTCTGTGATGACGAGGAAGCTGAGGAGGGAGGTGGGAGTGATGCATGGGCGAAGGAGGAAAAGCTACATTTAGACATGGCAGAGGTTTCCTTGAACTCAGTGGTGGGATTCACTCCGAATCACACTATGAAGGTGAGAAGGAAAATAGCAGACAAGGAAGTAGCGGTGTTGATAGACAGTGGAGCTACCCACAATTTCATCTTCAACCCGATCGTAGACCAATTGGGGTTGAAACTAGTGGATACAGGGTGTTATGGGGTGATATGGGGTATAAGAAGATGGAGACAGGTAGAGGGGTGTGTAGAGGAGTGGTCCTGATTATACAGGGGATCCAAGTGAGGGAGGATTTTCTCCCATTGGAGCTCGGGAGCACTAATGCCATCCTGAGGATGAGATGGCTGCAGATCTTGGGGGAGACCAAGATGAATTTGGGGATGCTGACAATGGAGATGATGGTGGGAGGGAGATGGACGATGATTAAGAGAGATGCAAGGCTCTCCAAAGTTATGGTCTCTCTAAAAATCATGGTAAGGGCCATACAGGAGGTGAGAGAAGGATTTCTGGTGGAGTTATAGAGTTTGGAGGGATTAGAGGGGAGGAAGGTGGGGACATTCCTCTTTTAGTATGGATAGTTATACAGTCGTTCAATGAGATTTTTCAGCAACTTCAGGGGTTGCCACCATAGAGGGGATAGGAGCACATCATCACATTGAGGGAGGGGGTGTCAGCGATCAGTGTCAGGCCTTACTGCTACCCCCAGATCCAGAAGGATAATATTGAGAAGCTGATCCAGAATATGTTGGAGGCAGGAATCATCAGGCCGAGCGTGAGCCATTTTCCTAGCTCAGTTTTACTGGTTAGGAAGAAAGATGGAGGTTGTAGATTTTGTGTGGACTATCGAGCCCTGAATAAGAAGACTGTGCTAGACATGTTTCTTATTCCAATGATAGATAAGTTGCTAAATGAGCTTTGTGGAGCGGCGTTATTCACGAAGGTGGATCTGAAGTCTGGGTACCATCAAATCCAGATGAGAGAGGAGATGTTCCAAAGACAGCTTTTAGGACACGAGGGACTCTGATGTTGTTTGGTCTCACCAACGCCCCTGCTACCTTCTAGTTCCTCATGAACAATGTGTTCCTAACTTACCTCAGGAAGTTTGTTATGGTTTTCTTTAATGATATCTTGGTGTACATCAAGTCCAGGGAGGAACATCTGGAGTATCTAAGGGTAGTCTTAGAGGTGTTACAGGAGCATCAGCTGAGGGCCAATATGAAGAAGTGTTGTTTTGTACAGGCTAGTGTGGAGTACTTGGGGCACGTGGTATCCGAGGAAGGGGTGGCCACTGATCATGCTAAGATCGAGGCCATGTTGAAATGGACTCTACCTAAGAACCCGAGGGAGCTGAGGGGCTTCCTAGGATTGGCTGGTTATTGGAGATTCGTGAGGGGATACAATATCATAGCTTGGCCTCTGACAGAGCAGCTGAAGAAGGACAGTTTCTTGTGGGGAGAGGCAGCCACTCAGGCCTTTGAGAGATTGAAGACAACCATGACCACGATCTCGGTCCTGGCCCTACCCGATTTCAGCTAGATGTTCGTGGTAGAGACTGATGCATCAAGATATGGATTGGGGGCAGTGCTCATGCAAAATCACAGACACAGCCTACTTCTGTCAGGTCTTGATAGCCAGAGTTAGGCTGAAGTCAGTTTATGAGAGGGAATTGATGGCCATTGTATTGGCTATTCGGAAGTAGTGGCATCACTTGTTTGGCCAATATTTCATCGTCAGGACAGACCAACGAAGCTTAAATTACTTGTTAGAGCATAGGATGGTGACCAAGGAACATCAGAGGTGGTTGTCAAAACTGTTGGGCTATGACTTTAAGATTCAGTATATGCCAAGGCTAGAGAACAAGGCGGCTGACGCCATATCCAAATGTGTGGGGGAGCTCCAAATGTTAGACATTTCGGTACCGTTGATGCTGGATTGAGGGGTTATTAAAGAGGAGATGTGCAAGATGAGGGGCTGAGAGGGATTAGGTCGGATCTACTGAAGGATGAGAGTAGCCACCCTAGCTATTCTGTAGAAGGAGAGAGACTGTTGTAGCAGGGGAGGTTTGTGCTGCCACGGACCTCGATTCATATTCCCCACCTACTACAGGAGTTCCATGCGAGCGTTGTTTTGGGGGCCATTTTGGTGTGCAGAAGACCTATAGGAGATTGGCAGCAAAATTGTATTGGAAGGGGATGCATAAGAATGTGAAGGAAATGGTGGCTAGGTGTGAGGTATGCCAGAGAAATAAGTATATGGCTATGGCTCCAGGGGGATTACTTCAACCCCTGGCTATCCCATATAGAGTGTGGGAGGAGGTCACCATGGATTTCATAGATAGGCTACCACGAGTCGAGGGGTTTACAATGATTCTGGTGGTGATTGACAGGTTGAGCAAGTATGCTCATTTCATTCTCTTACGACACCCCTACACGGCAGGTACAGTAGCAACAACATTCATTAGAGAGGTGATTAGATTGCATGGGATCCCACAGTTGATAGTATCTGAACGAGATATGGTGTTCCTTAGTTCTGGAGAGAGATGTTTAGGCTGCAAGGAACAGATCTAAAAAGAAGTACCGCTTACCACCCTCAGATAGACAGGTAAACAAAGGTGATAAATAGGAGCCTAAAGACTTACGTGTTGTGTTTTGCTTCAGAGACACATCGGCTGTGGGCCAAATGGCTAGCATGGGCGGAGGTACAACACTTCATATCATTCAACTTCTTAAATGACTCGTTTCAAAGTGTTGTACGGAAGAGACCCCCCATACTTGGTGCATTTTAGGTAGAGAAGCACACCAGTCTCTTCAGTAGAGCAGTACTTGGAGGAAAGAGATAAGGTATTAGAGGAATTGAAGAGGCACTTGTTGAGGGAACAACAAATTATGAAGAAGTATGCGGATGAACACATGAAGGATATCCATTTCAAAGTGGGGGATAGGGTGTTCTTAAGAAGCTGGCCTTGAGGTACTCTGGCTCTTACGAGATATTGGAGAGGATTGGAGAAGTGGCTTATCGCTTGAGGTTACCTCCGACAGCTATCATACATCCAGTGTTCCACGTGTCACAGTTGAGGATAGCTCTTGGGGAGCATGCAATTATATCATAATTACCGACAACACTTACTGAGGAATTGGAGTTGGTGTTGGGACCATTGAAGCTGAAAGGGATACGACAAGGAGCAGATTAAATGAAAAAGCCTACCCGACTGTGACGCCACCTAGGAGCCATACGAGAGGGTGAAGCATCAATTCCTATATTTTCACCTTTAGGACAAGGTGAGTCTTTGGGAGGGGGGTATTGTTAGACTGGTCAATTGACCAGTCTAGCCGGTCCACCCTTGACCGGCTCACGTTTACACCAGGCAGAACAAAGGTTCTGCCCAGCAGGAGGCGGAACTCCTTGGTGGGATCCAATAGTAAATTAAGCACTAATTAAGGATGGGATTGGGAGGGAAAATTCAAAGTAAATGACTGTTTAGGGATTAGATGATTGTGTTTTGCTTTAAGTTGATTTTTCTCCCTAGGGCTAGGGTTATGTTATGTTTTGTTGAATTGGTTTTCTCTTAGATTTGCTTGGGCTCTAGCAGTCGGCTAGGGATTGAGAGAGCCAGATCTTTCTCTCGAATTGAATATCCATTATATCTTGTTTGTTTTCTTCTATCTTTTATCAATTATCAACTTCTCTAGTGTTTTGCTTCCAAATTTCTCTCAATTTCTGCAAGTCTTTCATAACAGTCACTTTGGAAAAAAATTTGTTAAAGAATTTGAAATCAAATAACTGGTCAAACTCAAAACCCTCTTGGGTATAGTAGTTACCCAATCACAATAATAAATTTTTTCTCTCAACAAAATATTGGACCTACTGAAGGAAATAAAGATGACTAATTATAAGTTTTGGGAAACTCCTATTAATTAGGTCATAAATCGATTGCAGATGAAAAATGAATAAAAGTGGACATGATAATATCAAATATTGGTTTTGAAACTAATTTAGCTATCTCATATCCATCATAATGTTGTTTTTGCAGTAAGTCTCATCAGTCAATTTATGTACAAACTCAAAAGTCCCACATTCAAACTGCTTAAGGAGTTCTCAGGTACTTCAAATCGAGTCGCGAAAAAGGGATTACCTATACAAAATATGATACTCTATAAATTGAAGATTATAATGATGTTGATTATGCGAGGTCATTTGTGAATAGGAGATTCATTTTTGGATGCTGCATACTTATCGGAGGAAACCTTTATAACAAGGAGGACCAATAAGCAACCTGTTGTTTCAAGGTTTAATGCTAAATTCAAATTTAAAGGAATTGCCCAAGATATTTATAAACTTCCATGGATCACAATTGTTTTAGAAGATTAAAAATTCAGGTAGAAATAGCCTATGAAGATATACTATAACAATAAACATTCTATCAAAATTGATCACAACCCAATACAACATGATCTAACTAAATATGTGAAAGTGGATAGACATTTTATAAAAGAAAGACCAGAAAGCAATTTGACTTGCACTCCCCATGTCCCTACAAGAAGCAACACTTGCTGATAAATTCGCAAAAAAATTTGCAAATTTGGGGTGGTAGATTCATACCATCCAGTTTTGAGTTTGAGGGGGAGTGTTGAAAGGCTGATGGGTCTAGTGCTGCCAGCAAAAATGCCTGAGATGGAAAAAAGAAACAAACATATAACTCGTTCAAGTAAGAAAACACTCATCCTATGGATTCCTGTAGATAAAGGATAGGAAAGAAGCCTCGGATTACTCACGTCGTGCCAATTAACACATCCCACAAGCCCTAAAGAGGGCTGACAGTTAATGAGCATATTTTTATTATCTTTGTTCTTCTTTATTTTTCTATATGTAGTTTTGTGTATAAATACCCTGAAAGAATAAATAACCCATGATTCTCTAGCTATACTTCTTTTCTATATAAACTAAGATTTTCATGTGGTTACAGGATGGTCCTCCTCCCTTCTCATTGCAGGCTTTCTTAAAGAGCTAGTGCCAGATTTTGGAGAGATTATTCTGTGCAGATATCGGACTGTCCGGAGGCAAATCAAAGTGCGCCACGTTACCTGGTACACAGCCGCGGTATACAGCGACGGGTGACGTAGCGAGCTCTAATTTGACTCTTGGCGGCGTCCGGTGTCCGTACAGAATAATTTTTCCAGATTTTGTGCTTGAGAATGAATGATTCCTTTCACAAGTGGATGCCATTTTCACTGCTAGTGTTGATTTCCATGAAGATAATGCATATTACTTAAGAAGGAAACATGTTCAGTTAGAGATTATATTAAGGCCATGCGGTACTCCGAGCTTCCATTATGGCTTACAAGTTTGCAACCAGAAGAGGTTTCAGATGTCGATTCTGATATGGTGTTTTTCTCTTCTTTTTTATTTTGGAAGATTAAAGGTATCTAACTGTGTAATATTTACTTAGAACTCTTAGCATCAAACAAAGCATTTGAGCTATATATTATTTTTAATCTTTAATTCTGTATTGAAGGTTTAATATTGTGATTATTCTGTTAGGGCTTGGTGGCCCACTCTTAATCATCCTTGATATAATTGGTTAACTATCTGTTATGCTTATTATTACCCTTCTTAAATCTTCTTTTAAACTTCTTTAGCATCTTTCACAACATCCTAGCCATCTTAGCCATCTTTCAAGACCATCTATTGATAATTCAAGCCATTCAAATAAGCCCAAATTCCCTTGTAAGCCCTAGATCTTGATTAGGCTCCCATGCATCTAATCTTGTTCTCCAACCCTACATAAGCACTTAAAACTTATAAAACTCTACCAAAAGATCAAAATCATAACTTCGTATCCTAAACTATTCTTCAACATTCCTTAGGTTTCGTTTGGGACGTTTTTCTTATTGCTTTTTAAAACAACTTTTAGGCACAAAATTTGTAATTTTTGTATTAGAAAGCACTCAAAGCAGCTCTAAGAAGAAGTAAAAAAGCCGTCTCAAACGGAGCCTAGAATTAGGTCTTTGGATATTTGATTCTTATCATATGAGATCTAATTATTATAGTTTCTTGGGATGTTGTTGGAGGTCAATTTATTGGAGTTATTCACTATTGCAAAATTGCTAAGCTTCCCTAGATGAACAATCATAACTAAAAAAAAAAAATCTTGAGGCCAATGCAAAAGCTCCTTTCAAGTAGGATGAGAAAGTTTCTATCTTCCCTTATTAATACAACTCAAGCTTCTAATAATATACAATTTTTTTGGACTAAACTGCTTCATGAATTCATTGCTAGGAGGTCATAAGTTATTTTCTAACAAAGTGGATATTAAAAAGAGTTATTGTTTGCTTGATTAAAGCTTTGTATTTCCAATGTCTAGTTTTTCTATAATGTTATATGGAGAAATTTCTTGGTACTCCCAACTCCTTTAATGGTTTGGAATAAGAGTGTCCTTTCTCCCCTTATTTTTTTATTATCCAAGAGGTATACATAAACTCAATAAATTTAATGGTTGATCTTTTGGTCATTTGATCTTTGTAGACTATTTGCTCCTTTTTGGAGAAGATTGCCTTGATTTGATATATTCTTTACTAGTTGTTCTTGAATAATTGTAGGAAGGTATGCGATTAAGAGTAAATTTTAAGAAATTTTAGACCATTTTCTTTCATGCTATAAGCTCGATTCACGATCCCTTTATGCAATTGAGCCTAAGCCGGTTTTACTCACTTGCACCTCTATGTCCAAGTAGTTATCTAATAGGCGACTCTTTAAACCCATCTTCTTAAAATCCTCCGCATGTGAGTATTCCTCAAATCCAATTACAGTAATTATAGTAAATTTAGTAATGCTAAGTATTATATTCTTGTCCCTATTATTGAACACAATACAATAACTCTCATTCTCATAATCATCAACAATCCTCAATAACAGCTAATAAATTATAGCCATAGAAAACTGTAATTTATAATATTTGAAAAAAAAAAAAAAAGACTAGCGATCACACAACCTTGATAAAAAAATCAATAACATTAAACTTTATAATCACTTTCTCCATCACACCTCTAGTTTTATATGTGACTTGAGCAGTTGCGTAGTGTAATGTCTCTAGCCATGATTAGAGCTGACATATACATACATATTAAAATAACTCAAAATAAGTCAATTCAACTAGAGACATATGACAAAATAAAACGAACCATCTTTATGCTATTATTGGATCATAGTTGAACCGCCTTCAAATTATTATTGAGCTGTGATCAAACCATCTTCGAACTATTAACGAATAATCTCCTAATCATGATCAAATATCTTCGAACTATGATCGAACCAACTTTGAACCCTCTCCAAACCATCTTCGAGTCATAATACAAAATTATGTAACCATATTCAAATATTGTTCCAACTTTCATTAAAAGTTTGAACAAGTTTCAGATATAGTGGTTCGAAAATTGCTCTATTATGATTCTAAGATAGCTTGAAGATGGTTCTAATAATAAAGTATTTGTTCTAAAAATAATCTTTCAAATATATTCTTCTGATTAAGTAAATAAAACATATCTAACTAAAATTATTATGAGTTATATAAAGTCAACATTTTCCATGCTTAACAATACATAAAACTCTGCTTAACTGCAAACAAATTCTCATCAATTTCGTTCTCACCGCTTCTTCTGCAAATCACAAGAAGAAGCAAAGCAAAGAGTTTTCCTCTCTAAGGAGCTGTTCTAATGCAAGTAGGATTTACTAATTTGTGTAAATTCGAATTTACTAAATTTTAAGGCAATTAATGTAACGTCCCATAATAAAATTTGAAAGAATTATCTATTATATATTTTTAATTAATCAACAAGAGCTTCTATAAATCATCAAAATAATAAATCTATATATCTAGTAAGGAAAGCACGTTAGCACATCCTCCTGCGCATAGTATTATGTTTTAAGAGCCAACCTATATTAATTATAGTTAACAGTCAGGTTTTCTTTGCCTACATGCAAATACTATCTTTTTCTGTGCAATATAAATCAATATCATATATGAAATGTAGAATTTTATAAATACAAGAAAATCTATCAAAATTTCATACTATGCATTTATTTCAAAAAATCATAGCTTCTAATTTCCCTTGTAAAAATTTAATATGTTCCAGTCAAAATGCTCGTATTGATGATATGTATCACACTAAAAGTTATGCAGTAAAAATTTGTTAAAAATCAAGATATTACAACTTTTGTAAGTCTAATTAAAATGCATAAAATATAAAATACACAAATTATTGAAATGATAGATAGTATAATGATTCATTACAACGAGATAAACGACTTTAACAACTGTACGGACTAGCAAAATCGGCTCTATGATATCTGAATCTAGCATTTTCTTTTCTCCCTCCTGTATTTTGTCTATTTTGCCAAACTAAAGGAATTTAAAAGGATTTTAATGGATTAAGATGTTGGAGTAAGATATTTATCATAAAATATTAATATAATATAAATATAATTATATAATTTATTCAATTTTTAGCATAAAATTTATAAAAAAAGTTGTTGGGCTTTAAAAATTATAGAAAAATATCCATAAAATAATTTATTTTATTTAAAAATTTTTAGTGAAATTGTTTTGCAAAACGAATCATTAATGGTCCCAAAATTCTCACTTGTACTAAAATGTGTTAATTTCTTAAGGATTTGCACCAGCAACAAAAAATTATGAAAAAATTATTTTAATTAAAACACAATTATATATATATATATATATATATAGATGATTTGTGATTTGGACTTATAATAACGCCTACAACAACAACAATATCAAGCCTTTATCCCACTACATGGGGTCGGCTATATAAATCATTTTTCTCCATTGTGTCATATTAATCTTTAAATTCTCATTTAAATCTAATAAAGAAAGAAAACAGTTTTCCTCCGAATCTCATTTAAAACTTATAATGACTTCTAAAAAAAATTATTTGTCTATGTTAAAATACGACTATTACAATTAAGACTTCGTTTGAGATGGCTTTCTTACTGCTTCTTAAAGCAGCTTTCTAGTAAAAAATCGTTTCCTAAATCCTTAATATTGTTTGCATGACAAAGATAAAATTCAATTAAGTTTTGATGAATAATTTGGTTACTTTGAGATTTAAGTATAGTAGCCGAAATAAGATTTTATTAATACTAAGATTTATAATTCATTAATATTCATTATTATAATTAATTGATTTATTTCTAATTTATATAATAAATATTATTAATTCTATTTAAAAAATTCTTTATAAATCCTTATTACATTAATAAAATTATATTTATTACATAGCTCATATTGTTCTATTGGTTGAGAGTTTTGGCTACTAACCAAAAAATTTGGATTCGAGTCTATGGGTTTGATTTAATTGGCCTAAATCTCTCAAAAAAAAATATTATATGCTATTATAATAATTAATTATTAATTAATAAAAATAAATTGGTTTAGATGTAAAAATTCTGATAATTGGGAAAGATATAAAGATGCATGTAAGGATTCTAAGAAAACAATATGTAATGCAAAGATCTTAGCTTTTAATGATTTATATAATAGATTAGATACTAAGGAGGGAGAAAGATATATGTATAAGCTAGCCAAACAAAGAGATAGGAGTAGTAAGGATTTAATTCAAGTGAAGTGTATTAAGGATGAAGATCAAAAAGTACTTTTCTTAGAAGATGATATTCAACAAAGGTGGATGAGATATTTTGATAAACTTTTTAATGAAGATTGTAGGAATACAATTGACTTTAGTGACCTTAGCATCCTAAATGATAATAAAGATTTCTGTTTTTATCGGCGTATTAGTAAAACTGAAGTTAGAGAGGCTTTAAAGAAAATGAAGTGTGGAAAAGCTGTTGGACCTGATGATATCCCAATAGAGATGTGGAAATGCTTAGGAGATGAAGGAATTTCTTGGCTAACTAAACTTTTTAATAATATTTTGAAGACTAAAAAGATGCCAGATGCGTGGAGAATGAGTGTATTGATTCCTATTTATAAGAATAAAGGTGATGCACAAGATTGTGCAAATTATAGAGGAATTAAGTTAATGTGTCACACTTTAGAACTATGGGAGCGAGTTATGGAGCGTAGGCTGCGGCGTGATACTAATGTTTCTCAAAATCAATTTGGATTCATGCCTGGTAGGTCTACTATGGAAGCCATACATTTATTGAGAGGTTTGATGGAGAAATATAGGGAGAATAAGGAGGATCTACATATGATATTTATTGATTTAGAGAAAGCATATGATAAAGTTCCAAAAGAAGTGCTATGGAGAGTTCTTGAAAAGAAAGGAGTTAATAATGCTTATATTCAAATCATTAAAGATATGTATGAAGGAGCTACTACTTGTGTTCAAACACAAGGTGGTTTGACCAAGTATTTCCCTATTTCGGTTGGATTACATCAAGGATCAGCTTTAAGTCCATATCTTTTCGTGTTAGTCATGGATGTTCTCACTAGACATTTACAAGAGGATGTACCCTGGTGTATGCTTTTTGCTGATGATATTCTTCTTGTTGACAAGACTAAAGAGGGAGTTGAAGGTAAACTTGAAGTCTGGAGATTAACCTTAGAGTCTAAAGGTTTTCGCTTGAGTAGATCTAAAACTGAATATATGGAGTGTAATTTTAGCAGTAATAGACCTAGTGAGGGGATTGTGACTTTGGGCGATCGAGTCATTAATAAGAGTACACGTTTTAGATATCTTGGATCTATTGTTCAGAGTGATGGTGAAATAGATGGGGATGTTATCAGTAGAATTCAAGTTGGATGGTTGAAGTGGAGGAATGCATCGGGCTTGTTGTGTGATAGAAAAGTCCCCCTTAAACTTAAGGGAAAATTCTATAAGATGGTGGTGAGACCTGCAATGCTTTATGGTGCAGAATGTTGGCCATTAAAAGAGAAGCACAATACTAAGTTATGTGTTGCGGAGATGAGGATGCTTAGGTGGATGAGTGGATTTACTCTTAGAGACAGGATACGAAATGAGCATATACGTGAAAAGGTTGGAGTAGCTCCAGTGGAGGATAAGATTAGAGAGAGTCGCCTTAGATGGTTTGGTCACATAAAACGGCGGCCTTCCGATGACCCAGTTAGGAAAGTAGAGGTATTAGATTTGACTTATGTTAAGAAAGGTAGAGGTAGACCTAAAAAGACTTGGTTAGAAAATATTAGAAATGACCTTTCTCTATTAGATTTAAACGAGAATTTGACTTTGAACCGGACACAATGGAGAAAAAGGATTCATGTTGCCGACCCCACGTAGTGGGACAAAGGCTTGTTGTTGTTGTTATTGCTTTACCTGCGCTTTACCTGCGCTTTACCTGCGCTTTACCTGCACTTTACCTGCGCTTTACCTGCGCTTTATTTGCGCTTTAGTTGCGCTTTGGTTGCGCTTTATTATCTGATGTTTTGTTGTCATCTCAGGCTGTTTATAAAGACGAGAGAGAAGCATATGATTGTTATTGTACTTATGCCCATGATAATGGCTTTAGCGTGCGGAAGGATCATCACAGTTTCTATCCAAATTCTAGGAAGATAAAATCGAAGGACTTTGTCTGCTCAAAATCTGGTTTCAAGAGAAGTATTGATCTTAATTCAACAAAGAGATTTACTAAACCAGATGTTCGAACCGGTTGTCCTTCTATGGTGAGGTTTGCTGTTGATGAAGATGGTTACTGGCATGTCAAAAGATTTATTGAATCCCACAACCATGAATTGGCTAGCCCTGCCGACCGACACCTTCTAAGATCATGTAGGAATGTTGTTGAGGAAAAAGCTTCCGTCCTAAAATCAATGACAGATGCAGGAATTAGAACCGTTGACGCATATGCCTACCTTGTCGAGGAAGTTGGAGGATATGAGAATATTGGATTCTCTAAGAGGGGTGCCTACAATATTATTCAGAAGGAGAAAAGAGCAAGGATTGAAAATGGTGACACGAATTTTTTGATTCAATTATTTAAAGATCGACAAGTTGAGGACAACATGTTCGCATGGGATGTTCAAATTGATGAGGATGATAGATTGTTAAATTTTTTCTGGGTTGATGGAAGAGGCAGGATAGATTATGAATGTTTTGGAGATGTGTTGATTTTTGATACTAGCTATAGGCTCAACAAGTATAATTTTGTATGTGCACCATTTGTTGGTGTTAACAATCATTGGCAGAACATTTTGTTAGGTGTTGCCTTTTTGTCAGAAGAAACAATTGAAAGTTTTACATGGTTGTTTAAAACATTTGTACGAATAATGGGTAATAAATATCCAACAACAATATTCACTGATCAGGACCAAGCTATGGCTAGGGCCATAGAAGATGCATTACCTCACACTCGTCATAGATTATGCCAATGGCACATCTTCAAAAAGGTTCCATCAAAAGTACCTATCTTCAATAGCAATAATAAAGCCAGAGGTCTCTTCTTTAAGTGTATGAGGAAGTGTGATTCCGAGGAAGTGTTTGATGAGGCATGGGCTGAAATGATCAAGGAAGGGAACCTTCAGGACCATGAATGGTTGCAGGATCTTTATAAGATAAGGAGAAAGTGGTCAACAGCTTTTAATAAGGATTGTTTTAGCATGGACATTTTATCCACGCAGCGTAGCGAGTGTACTAATAATGTGTGTCATGGCATTTCGAAGCCAACAAGTTCATTAACTGATTGTTTTCTTGGGTTAGAAAAGGTACTGATGAATTGGCGGCGAAATGAGCAGGATGAGGAGTACAAATGCAGTCAGTCTGAAATTGTGCCTATGATAAAGACTAGCTCAATATTAAAGCAAGGTGCAAGGTTTTACTCAAGAAAACTATATTCATTTTTTGAGGAAGAATTTATACAGGGTGTGGGAGGAATGAGCATAGACTTCGTTTCAACTGATTCTTCAAAGTTTCTAGTCAACTACATAGAAACTAAGGATCAACAACATCCTTGGGTGGTTGACTATGATGCAACAGAAGGTAACATTCAATGCACCTGTAGGAAGTATGATACCATGGGATTGTTGTGTTCTCACAGTTTGAGGGTTTTCAGACAGTTGGATTTTGCTAAAATCCCCGAGAAGTACCTACTATTGCGATGGTCAGCAAGGGCTCGAAAAGATATTTATTCAGGTAACTTGGCCAATGCTAAAAGAAATAATAACTTTGAAGGTGGTAGGGGATTCATATTCAGGAATCAAGTTAGCAGATTTGCATATCAAATGAGCACAGAAGCTCAAGGTAATGAGGAGGCAGAGGAGTTTATTCTTGCCTCAATGAAAGACATGGCTGAAAACTTATACTCAATTCTTGGTGGTAAGATAACAAATCAGAAGTATGCTGCAAGATCCCAAGGTGGCAGTGCAAATTTGAAAGATCCACTAAAACGTAGACCTAAAGGCATATCTAATGCAAGACTGAAAAGCCACTGGGAAAAGAAGAAGCGGCCTAAAAGTAAGTTTTAATATCCTGTCATGTCTAAAACTATTATTTCCTTACCTAACACTAAAACTGTTGTTTTTTGCAGAGAAGAAACCTATGGTGGAGGAAAAAATAATGGAAGATCCTTGTTCAACACAGATGAACTTCTCAAGCATGCCTGAATGTTTCAGTGAGGAATATATAACCAGCCATCCAACAAGCCAGCCAGGAGCTGAGTACACCAGATTGATGATGGATTTTATTACTTCTGAGTTGGAATTTAATCAATTTTCAGTGTAATAAGTATTGAATTGTCAGTGTGATGTAATAATATTAATTGCTATTTAATTTTAATGATGTACTGTTATTTTAATATTTATTGGGCTTTAGTTGCGCTTTAGTTGCGCTTTAGTTGCACTTTAGTTGCACTTTAGTTGTGCTTTACTTACGCTTAGGTTGCGCTTTACCTACGCTTAAGTTGGGCTTTAGTTGCGCTTAAGTTGACTTTAGTTGCGATTTAGGTTGCGCTTTCACTGCGCTTTAGTTGCGCTTTAGTTGCGTTTAGGTTGCGCTTAGGTTGCGCTTTAGATGCGCTTAGGTTGCACTTTAGTTGCGCTTTACTTGCGCTTAGGTTGCGCTTTACTTACGCTTTGTTGATTATAAAGAGTTATAAATCATAAACTATATATTAACAGTAAAATTGTACAAAATTTACACAGGAGTATATATTAACATAAAAAATGTACAAGATTTACAAAACAAAATGTACAAAATTTACATCTTTGTCGTAAGACAAAGAGCATATCCAAGTTCAGCCCTAAATTTTGGCATATATTTTTGCCATTCTTTTAAAGAAGCCCAGTCCGTTTTCTTTTTTAGTATGGCTCTCTCCATATACTTGCATACAAAAATTCCGCAGTCATACTCGTTTGACTGGGTTGGAATTCCACGGACAGTTTGTAATTTCCAAGTTGTTATATCGCTTGGAAAGACTCCGGCTTTGTCTTCATGTATTTGTTTAATCTGAAAACAAAAAAGTTTTTACAATTATATGTGATATTGAGTATAAAAGTTTTATAAAGTCAAGCTCTAAACTTACAACTTCAGTACAAATTGCCTTGTGTTCTGGATTGGGTAACGAATCATATAATTTCCATACTTTCTCTTTCAATTTTCCTACAATTAGTACCCAATGGCTTTGGAAACAAATAGGTTGAACAATGAGTTTGCTTTCCCTAATAGAATCAGGAGTTATGTGTTGTATGAACATTTGATAATCATGTTTGTAACCTTTATATAGCTGCAATAATTAAACATAAAATGAATCTTAGACCAAAATAATGTTATTAAAAAATTATATAAGATGAGTGTGCAGTCTACTAATCCTGTACAATGGAGAAATATATAGGTATTTTTGAAATTCTTTTGGGATAATCTTAATCTTTTCGGATAACAAAAAAGCAAAGGAATCTACATGGTTATCAGAAAAATACTGATTTGTCAGAATATCATCAATATCCCCTCGGTTAATTAATATGTTTCCAGACTGAAAAATAACGTCGTCCCTGGAAAACAAAACAAAAAAGCGCAGGTCAGGCCCAGGTAAAGCGCAGGTAAAGCGCATGCAAAGCGCAGGTAAAGCGCAGGTAAAGCGCAGGTAAAGCGCAGGTAAAGCGCACGTAAAGCGCAGGTAAAGCGCAGGTAAAGCGCAGGTAAAGCGCAGTTAAAGCGCAGAGAAAGCGCAGGTAAAGCGCAAGTAATGCGCAAGTAAAGCGCTAGCAGAGTGCAATTAAAACATTATGGTAAAGATCAGGTAAAGAATAATAAAACTTACTTCTTATTAAACTTTTTGAAACATTCATCCATGAATGTTTGTTGTTCTGTAGTAAGGAAAATCTTGCCGGGATATTCCAGGTTTATTTCAGCAACGCGAGGTAATATTTCTATTCTATCTACAGAAATCACATCTTGCTTTGTCTTTTTTTCCTCCACTGTGTCAATTTCTTTTTTGTCATCTCTTTTTCTTTTTTTTTTATGTGGTTGGTACTTTATTAACGCCTGAGCATCTTGCACTTCTGTCGTGGGTGGTGGTGGAGCAGCTTGACTAGTTGATGGTGGTGGAGCAGCTTGAGAAGGTGGTGGAGCAGCTTCAGAAGGTGGTGGTGGGGGAGCAGCTTCAGAAGGTGGTGGTGGAGCAGCTTTAGAAGGTGGTGGTGGAGCAGCTTCAGAAGGTGGTGCTGGGGGAGCATCTTGAGAAGGTGGTGGTGGAGCAGCTTTAGAAGGTGGTGGTGGAGCAGCTTCAGAAGGTGGTGCTGGGGGAGCAGCTTGAGAAGGTGGTGGTGGAGCAGCTTTAGAAGGTGGTGGTGGAGCAGCTTCAGAAGGTGGTGCTGGGGGAGCAGCTTGAGAAGGTGGTGGTGGAGCAGCTTGAGAAGGTAAGGATGGTGGTGGTGGATTTACAGATTGGTTATGCGAGGAAGAGGAAGAGGAAGAAAGAGAGGATTTGACAGGATGATAATCACATTTGGTGAAATGGTCTATGAATTTGTATTGCAACGAATCTACAGTAGCTTCTAGTTTTTCCAAATTATCTTCTAGTCGATCAATTCTTCGACCCAAATTATCTTCAATTCTATTGCACAAATTTTGTAATGCTTCCATTAGTTTATTCTGTACAGTTGACCATTCTGTGGGAAGAGGTTGTTGAGTAGGAGGTAGAGAAGAAGGTTGAATAGGTGGTTGAGGAGAGCTCTGAGGTGGTTCAACATGAGCAGAATGGGGAGAGGGAGGTGGGGAGGTGTGAATCTTTTTGGATTTTGGTGAAGCAAATTTGCTAGGATGCAGATGAGGACGGCTTTCCAAGTTCTGAATAGCATTTAAGTCAGCCCCCAATCCTTCTGCTTCCTCGTTTGTCACATCCTGAAGAACAACATAAATCTACAAAAAAGATAAAACTAATATCAGATAGTATCGAGAGTGTTATAGTTGCGCTATAGTTGCGCTATAGTTGCGCTTTAGTTGCGCTTTAGATGCGCTTTAGTTGCGCTTTGAATAAATAACATAAACAGATTAAATAATTAGTTGCGCCTTATATGCGCTTTAGATGCGCTTTAGATGCGCTTTAGTTGCGCTTTTTATGCGCTTTAGTTGCGCTTTAATTGCGCTTTCAATGAATAACAATAAACAGTTAAATAAGTTTGTTGTGCTTTAGATGCGCTTTAGATGCGCTTTTGTTGCGCTTTAGTTGCGCCTTCTATGCGCTTTAGATGCGCTTTAGTTGCGCTTTAGTTGCGCTTTAGATGCGCTTTAGATGCGCTCAAATAAAAAATTAATATTTGGTTCTGAAAATGATAAATTACCTCATTATTCTTCAAAAATTTAAATAACTTTGTTGCACTCTCTTGTGTATAGTACATTTCCGTATTCCCCTCCCATCTCAGAAACCTTGGTCTTGATTCTGGATTGGATGGTTTATTGCAGGAAAAGTGTTCCAAAAACCAAATCTGTATAATACCACAAATAAAATATTATAAATTAAAATTAAAAACCTTAATGAAAATTAAATAAATGTAGTAGAAGAGACTTACCAGTAGGAGAGGAAAAAAACCATTGATGTAACCCAATGGTTTCTCCATTGCAAACTTGTCAGTAATTGTATTGAATTCATTTACCATGAAATTTCTTATACATGAGGCCCAATTTATAGAATTGAACTCATTTACATTATTTGCTATAGATATAAGCCTTCTAGGAGTTTTATGGTTATTTAGTGGAAAAAAAAGATTAGATAACAAAAACATTATAAAGGTCTTGATCTTAGTAGCATTAACAGATAATCTATCTAATTTTGTGATTTCAGTTTTTATATCAGTTGATAAAGGTCCAGTCAATGGATCAACCTTCCATTTAATTTCATCACCTCTGTTAGGCAAACCTGTTAGAAAATTTTCTTTAATTAGCCAAAAATAGTAAATTTAAAGTATAAAAACATCTCAAAAAATCCTTATTAAAAAGCTTACCGGTCAACAATGACACCTCATCAGAAGTGAATTTAAGCAAATGACCATTCACAACAAAGCCTTCATCAGCAGCATTCCAAAATTTCAGAATCTCATATAGAAGTGGTATACACTGCTGGAAAGCTGGAAACTTCAGAAATTGATGAATTTTCAGATTTCGAAAGGTTTGCTCCACTTCATCATCAATTATTTCGACAAATGCGTCGCAAATTTTTCGGAAAGTCGTAACATAGCATCGAGAAGTTACTGGCCTTTGATACGGCATCTGAAAAAAAATAAATTAGGAAAGCGCAACAAAAGCGCAACTAAAGCGTAACTAAAGCGCAACTAAAGCGCAACTAAAGCGCAACTAAAGCGCAACTAAAGCGCAGTATCAATTTTGAATGGTCATACTTCAATTTTATAAAGAAGGTTAACATACAGAACATAAACTTTTTAAGGTCACATTCAATGAAATTAACATTAAATCCTAAAAATAAAACTATTACATAAAGCGCAACAAAAGCGCAACTAAAGCGCAACTAAAGCGCATGTAAAGCGCATGTAAAGCGCAACTAAAGCGCAACTAATTGCTTCTCTTCATTCGATTTTCCAATTTTATAAAGAGGGTTAACATACAGAACATAAACTTTTTAAGATCACATTGAACAAATTAGTATATATGAAATAAACATTAAACCCTAAAAATAAAAATATTACATAAAGCGCACCATAAACGCAACTTAGGCGCAACGAAGGAGCAATAAAGGCGCATCTTTACCTTTTCGAAAATGCAGAAGAACTCAACAGTCGTCGTCTACCTTCGGGATTTTGCAAGAACGGAAATGCCAGAGAATGAAGAACCGCACGAGGGCACGAGGGAGAGGGATTCCGAGTGAAACTGTCGGGTGAAACGTAAAAAAGGTTCGTGCGCAATATTTGTATTCCAAAATTTGAATCATCTTTGGGTTGGGTCGGGCCGATCGGGCTGAAAAGACATAAAGCAAAAGTTTTAGATTAAAAAATTTAATGCCACATGACGTGTTCCTATTGGCGTCCGGACGCGGAGATAGGTCCGGTGACCGGACCTAATAATTTGCCCTGAAAAGGAGCGAAGACAAAGTTGGGACGGGAGTGGCGGCATTCTTCCCTGCTTTGTCTGCCCATTTCTATAAATTTTCTCGTCCGCTCGCCATTTCTGCTTCGTTGCTCGCGGTAAGTAGAGTTTTGAGAGAGTCACTAGAGAAGTTTTTTGCTCCTTCATCGACGTTGTTCCTGTTGGATCGGAAGTCACGACGGGAGCTTGCCGCGAAAGTAACGATCTTTCTCCCCTTTCGCGCGCTTCTTCGGCTAAATCCCTTAAATCCGCTGAAGTACCGGATTTACTAAATCCGGGATTTGAGGCAAAACGGAGAAGGAAGGGGATTTAAGTTTCTGTAGGATTTAAAGTTGTCATTGTTGCTTTTTGGCAGGATTTAGGATAAATCCTGTTTAAATCCTGCATCCAAGCAGAGGGAGCGGGCAATGGCGCGACGGAGGGCATCGGAGTTTTTCCTCGCTTGCGGACGAGGCCGTTCAGCCCTTTGTGGATCGTTCGATTTCGTCTCATCCCCGGGTATTTGCCTAAATTTAATTTTCATTCCATTTGGCTTTAACGAGGTCTCTTCTCTCGCTCTAAATCGAGTAGTTCTTGTAAGTTTCATTTGAATTTCGGACAACGCAAGGCGTGGTGTTGCTACGAACGATTTCTGAGCCCTTAGGAGAAATTGACTGGTGGTTTTAATCTCAGTAATTCTGATTCAGTTGGCTTTTAAATGAATAGGAGTACTTTTCCTCCTGGTTATTGTTTTCCTAGAGTATGCTTCAGTGCTTTACCAAATTTTCTTGTTGCTTGATTTGATGTTCTTTAATGCAGTTTTTTATTGGCGCAAAAAATCATTGTGAGAAATTGCCCCCAAAGACCTTTTTTGATTTAGCTAACACACAAGAATAATGTTTTGTTTTGGCTCCAGTTAAATTGAACTGAATAATATCTGTGAAATATATCAGTGGAACCAAGGAGCGGCTCTGGTGTTTCTTACTGCAAAGTTTGGAATAAGTTATATTATATCTATATGTAGTATGGAAGTTTTACTCAGAAGTTCTTTTGTAGCTATGTATAATAGGGATGCTTCCCTCTAACTTTGGGCTAACCCTTTCGCCCTCTCCTCTTGAAATTCTAGTTCCACAATACAAATATTGTCGATTTTCCATTGAAGCATAAACTAAAAAAAATTGTAGCATGGCTGACCTTTTCCTATGCAAGCAACACGTGCATTCTATATTTTTATGGACCATAGTGCCAATGTCTAAACACATCAATCATTTCTGGTTATTCTATCATGAAGTTGCCACCTCCTCTCCCTTTTTTTCCTCATTTTATGGGTGGTTGTTAGGTTATTCCATCCTATGTGCAAAATTCATGAAGAAGGTTTATGCCATGTGCTAGGTTTGGATTCATCTTATCTATCTTAATATTGTATTTCCAATCATCATTATGTTCAATAACTATCTTGTTTTATCAAAATTCTATATTTTTGGTGGTATTTTTCTCATCTTATCATCTACAATTCTTCAAATGATAATTTCTCAGAATTTCCACTTCAAGTCTATGAAAGTGCCTATGATTGAGACCCACCCAAATCTAGAACAAGCCCTGTAAAACTCGACTAACGAAGCCCAACCATTACCAAACCTAACCCTTGAACTCCTTCGTCATTGTTTGAATTATGGGGCAAGTTGTCAACTCTTGATCACAGTGGTTGACTTAGTTAAACTTCTTTAAGTTTATATCCAAAATGGCCTTGCAATTCTAAAAATAATTAATTCCACTTTATAGTCAAAGCATAATTTATTCTCGATCCTCTAATGTTTTGGCTGACCCTCTAGCTCTCTTGTCCTCATATCCCTCCCTTCAGTCATCACACTCAAAGAACTATTTTCCTCAACACTCCACTGCGCTTTATTGTTATGCATTATGTTATGTTCCTTATCATTTTTCTCATCCAAACTCATTTTATGATGGACCATTTTTTGCTCCAGCTTCCACTCATGATAGGACATCTATCTCTGTGAATTTTCATTCTTCAATAAATGCACTCATCAATTGGTGATTTCATCATAGTTATTTTCATATATCTTAGATCGCTGTATCTTGCATTGGCTTCTTTCATAGCCAAGCCTTTTGAGATCTATGGAGATGTATATGATAATGAATCTCTTTTGGATGAGCAAGATAAAACAATCTCCATTTTTAATCTTGAGATAGTTGATGACTATTATATTTAGGTTCCATAGTTTTCTCCTTGAACAAGCTTTCTAATGGTTGGAATACAGATTAGATGGGTTCAAGAAGGCATTGTCAAGGTTGAAGCCCATGAAGAATAAATGCTAAAATTTATTCCATAGGCTGCTGATAAGATCATACAAGATGAAGTTGAACAACTACAAAAAAAGATCCATCAATTGAAGAAAAATTGTCCAAGTCTAAGATCTACATCCTATGGCTCCATTATATAATGAGATCGTAGAATTCATGCTGTCTTGATTATCTATGCCCTATCTTTCTACCTTTGGATTCATGGTTCAACTGATGCAACAACTTGGCAATCACTTCCTCTTACTATTGGCTAAGGGATACTCAAGATTGCTGCTACTTGATGCTATCATTTTCAAAATGCTACGCACAAGGCAATGTGAAGGGGTTATTTATTTGCTGTAATGCGCAAGGCGCAAAATAAAGCAATACTTCTTACTTGTGTGTGTTACTCCCGCGTCCTCATCTCGCAACCCGCAGTCCCGCACTGCAGCCCGCTCTCGCAGCCTCGCAGGCTTGCACCCGCGCTCACGTCGCGCTAGCAAGTCACCCGCGCTCGCACAATCGTGCCGCAAACTGACCTTCGCCACTTGCTTTGAACATAAGTTGTAAAGGCTATTATACCGAGAGTAAGAGGGCTTCTCTATCATAAGGAGAGAGGTAGTGGAATACTAAGTAAGGGGATCCTTGGGTATAAATGCAGGCTAATTGGGCATGAAATCACGTAAAAAAATTTATTGTTTAATGTAGATTTTTTATTCTTGAACATTTATGTAATAAACAAGCATGCTTATTATTTGGGGTGATTCACATGCTAATGTTCTTATGTCATTGTGATTTAGTAGATTTATTACTTGTGCTCTGAAATTAATACTCATACATATAACAAGGTTCTCTTTGTAATCACCATAATCTATGTGTGAACATTTGTTGTGTGGCTTTGATGTTTGATGTGTTAATAATTAAAGCTTATGTCTTCAAGTGGATTGTTATTATTAAGCTTAACAACATCACTCACTCACTTTGTATTATACACTTATATCTTAGATTGTAATTGTTTGATTTTGTTGTTTGCACAAGCTTTCGCTAATCTTGATTGAGTGTATCATACTTGCGCTTATTGTTCATTTATTCTTTATGTGACATAGTCTATGTATCCACTTCCTTACACCTGTTGGATTGATTTACTTCGGCACAACAATGACACTATTTAAGACATTTGTTTTTTTAATATGTTTGTTCCTGGAAAACATTAACTTAGTTATCATCAGTATGTTATACTTAGGCATTGCACGCGTCCTCGTATATTAATTAGTTTTGCGATTATGGTTCTAATTCATAGAGTTTGAAACTTTTCTCAGGCTTATTTTATACTCATGGAAAATCTGTAGAGCAGTCCCCCAATCACTTTTCAGTATTGAGTAGAGAGCTAGATCCTTCGAAATGCTGCTTTATGCCAAGTTATTTTGGAGCTATTAAGAGACGAAGAACTTTGGAAATGGTTAATATCGGCGCTTTTCATCATAGGCTATTCAGCTCAGTCACTACAAACACAAAGAGGAATCCAGCCTTTTCAACTATAAATCCTGATGATGTTCTTCATTTCAAAGAGATATTAGGTCACAAAAACGTTATTCAGGATGAGGATAGATTGCTTGCTGCAAATGTTGATTGGATGCGCAAGTACAAAGGTTCAAGTCAGCTTTTGCTCTTACCTAGAAACACTGAAGAGGTATGTAGAAGCTTACCAAAGTTGTTCTCTTACAGATTAATTAATTCATGTTTATTTTATTCAATACATGTATAAATGGTGTTAGCTGTTTTTTTTGTGACCATGATTGTTTTCGAGAATGTGAGAGGGGTTTCAAGTTTGCTATATATAGTTTAAAGGGGACAATAACCGGATATGCTAAATATTGGTTGAAGAAGAATGCCATGGAAAATTAAGGCTTTTGAATCCTCACTTTCTATTCAATTTTATGGAGGGTTACTTGAGGTTTTGTCTATTTTTTTATATTAATTTTGCACAGCAATTTTATTCTAACCTTTCATGTTAATTTTTTATCTACCTTCTTTTTTGAAAATTTGCAACACATCCTTCTTGAACTTATAGGATTATTGTTAAGCTCATTGTTTGGAGATGATTGTGATGCTTAACACTTGACACTCTCACTTATTAATAGTTAGGAACCACTTCTTCATTGTCATAGTCCAAATTTAACATTATAAGTTATCTTCTCATTTGGATTTTCAAATATTGTAACAATGCTACCTACATCTATACATCTAATAATGACTTGGTCTGATAATGATTACCTTTTACATGTACTTAAGTTGCATATCATACATCTGATCTTGTTTTATTACTCGTAAGCCCCCTATTTTCTTAAAACATTATCCATTATTATACATTTCATCTATTTTTAAAGTGATCTCATCTATAAGAACTATGTCATCCATAAATATATTTCACCTAAGTACTCATTTAGAATATCTTTTATAACCATCTCCATAGAAAATACAATATATATATACATTTAATGTTTGCCCTTAATATAATCCTATGCTTTAGAGAAATTTTAATTACTACTAATGCATCAATGTTCCATCATACAAATTTTAATAAATTCATCATACCTTTGATGTTCACAATTCTTCCTTAATCTAGAAGTAAATCATTAGTTTCATGCTTCTTTATTCAAGCTTCCTAATCAGACACGGGTGACTTTTTTCTTTGCCCAACCAAAAGGTGTTTAGTAATTTATTCGATATTATTTTTTATTATTTTTGGTTATTCAAAATATATAAATCAAGCATACACGTCTTGTGTAAATATTAGTTCATGCTTTATTCCTCAGGTGTCCAAAATTCTTAAATATTGCAACTCCAGATGTTTGGCTGTTGTTCCACAGGGTGGTAATACTGGACTAGTAGGTGGAAGTGTGCCTGTCTATGATGAGGTAATCACTATATCATTCTTTTGTGTGGTTTGTATTTGAGAGCAATATTTCATTTGAACAAGTACGCAATATTTTTTGTTGGCGCTTCAGTGAGGCAAATGCCTCTGCTTTATTCATAAGGATAACACATAAGTCCCTGAGATATATATCATTTTATATTGGTTTGCTTTTTTAAAAATACTATTTTGATCCCTAAGATTGAATGGCATTACATTTACATCTTTATCGTGATTGTTTTGTTAAAATTTCTTTTAATATCAAATACTTTTACAATATAAGCTCACCATTAGGACCAAAATGAGTCAACATGAGGCTTCTAGAATGAGAAACCTTTATCTTCCTCTCTGCTCTGTACTATACCATACTATAGTATGTACTAATATACTATATTGTACTATTTTATACTAAACTATACTTTATTGTACTATATTATATTATGCTATTCAATACTATATTATGCATCATTGACATCATATGAGTTGCACCATAATAAATACAATCATGCATAGATATGTGTACAAAAATGCTGAGCACTAAGTACAAGTGCCACCTACTTTGTATATGGGCCTAGCATGAAGGTCTAACTGTATACTTAATTTAGGGGACATCATATTCATGATTGCTATATGAGTGAGTAGCTTGCAAAGTAACCCATGAGGACAACCAAAACATTCCATAAACAATTATTTAAAATGCATACAGTCATGTGAATATGATATGCTTTTTTTTAAGCAAAATTTTCTAACAAATGAATTGCTATTTGACCAAGAAAGAATTAAATTATATCATAAGGTAACAACAAAACAAGAAATCATATGATGAAAGAGAAGAACCCGTAGAGAATCATTTTAAGTGTCTTGCTTGAAGATTTGTAAACCCTTGATTGTGGTGATATATTTTCTTTCTATATTTGCCCCATCTGACAAAGAAGATTTGAAACCTTTTGTCAACTTATTCTTCTATATTAGAAATGTTAATATCCGAATCATCAAATTTTAAAGTTGAATCGCCAATATCATCAAAAACAAGATGATCAAGAGGAGCTAAAACATCTGTTGGACACAAATCAATGTTCTTGCTTGCATAAGTGCAAGCTTGAAATGAGCCCACACCATTCCTTACATCACAACTATAATGAAGGGCAGCTAAGACTGTAACAAGAGAATTGAATAGTAGGAAAGCAATCTTCAGAATCAATTCAGCCTAAGACATCTCCAAGCGAGTTTCAACCTAAACAATCCCAGTTATTACAGGAGAGAGCTCACCATACACTTAGGGTTACTATCATTACTGACACTTACATTAGTATATTCAAGATTTGATTACTTTTACTAACCAAAGAAAGAGCTTGTGAATATATTCATGATACTCCAAGTGAGTCCAAAGCTTAAGGGGGATATGTTGGTTAAAGGGCTTGTAGCTATTGACTTTATCATTTTAGGATGGAATTTAAGGATGGAATTTAAAAACAAATTGGTTTGTCATGTCCAATGATCTTACATCCCTATAGTAGGAAGGAAGACCGTCAAATTCTATATTTTGTTAATAAGTACATGTAGAGGTGATGATCCATATTTCCCTTACTAATGGAACATAAACATCAATTTCAACCAAAACTTCGACCATAGATGACCTTAATAGTCTAGTTGTAGCAGCATATGCTTGAATATGTTTACCAAAAATAGATCCAAGTGTGTATATTGTGGATTGATTAAAAAATGAATATGCAGTCGAGAGAAAATCACCCTTACAGGGGTTATAGGAGGCTCTTTAGATGGGTCAAAGAAAGGAGGCCATTTCAGCATGCGTAGCGGAAACCCATTCATATAGCAAGACATATGCTTCATAAGATAAATTGATGAGCACATGACGAGAGCCAAGAAGAAAGACGGTTTAATCACCACATAAATCCAAATAAATCATAAATTTACTAAAAACCTTCATTTTTTGGTATCAAAGAGTTGAATTTTCAATTAACGAGAAAGGAAAAGGGAGCAAATGATTTTGAAATTTTATGTTTTGTAGAAAATGTGAGTGGGTTTATGATGAGAAGAATCAAAGACTGATGATTGGCCTCTAATTAAGAAAATAATGAAAGTTTCAAAGGAGCCTGATGTAAGCAAAAATTAGGACAAACCCCTAATTTTTGCAAATAAAAACAAAGACTTAGTAGGTAATAAAAAAAGATACTCAAAATACTCAAAATGATACTTTTTATAGAATAAAGACTCTTACAAACTTTGACACAAACAAACTTATGAAATAAAAATCCTAAACTTGCATTCCATTTGCTTTTAGAAGAAGGATACAGGTGGGGTGGACACTTGCGTAGAGAAGAGGGGTTAGAAGCCGAGAAGAAGGGAGGAGAAGCTCGCAAGCTTTCCTAGAGGGGAAGGAGAAGAGTTGGACAAAGCTCGCAAGCTTTTCCAAGAAACCCGCAGGTTTACAATTTCCAAAAATCACATTTTTCACTCTCTTTTTTCCTTACAAAACACCCCAAATATATAGCCAAGAGAGAGGAAACCCAACAGCCAAAATACCTCCAAATAGACCAATGAAAAGAGGGGAAAAGGAATGCCAAAAGTCTCCAACAGCAGCCATAAAAGTTCAGCACAGGAAACAGGACAAAAGTCCACAGCAAACCAGCCAAAAAGGCCATGGAACCAGCCAGCTGGGAAGGAACCGAAGGGGCAAACCAGCAACCAAGGCAGCAGCCACAAGAAGTCCAGCAAACTTATGGGAAACAGCAATAAAACCACCAAAACCGAAGAGGTAAGAGGAGAAACCGAGGAGGCAGCAAGGGGAAACCAACCAGCAGCCATGGGAAGAGCAAACAACCACCAAAACCAAGAGGGAAGGGAGAAACCGAGAAGACACAAGGGAAGGGAAAGAGACACAAGCCACTCCATACCTTTTTGAAATAAATACATAGCTTTATGCATTTATGAGCTTCTACTTCATGCATTTAGGAATTAATGAGCTAAACTTCAGCTCACCCAAACCATAACTCCAACATCAGCTCAAAACCGAGAGCCACAAAGCCCCAAAATTATTAACTTGTGTTGACCCCCCCTTTGCCTACATCAGACTCCCCTACTTGAAAAACTCATCTCCCGATGAGTTGTCTTTTGATTTGATCCGAGGAGACGGTGACAGTGCATCTAACTCTTGAATCTTTGTTGCTATACTTCTTTAGGATTTCATCTCGCTCTTGCTTGAATTGTGTTTGAAGAAGTTTCTTCTTTTCCTCATATTTTTCATCACAAAAGTATATTAATCTTTGTATTTTGAAAAGCTCATTTTGAATTGGGTCAGTTGAATCTTCTTGAGGTGAAATCCTCTCAATAGTTGAAATCTTCACATCCTGAATAGTTGGTTGATTTGTAAATTCTTCAGGGTCAAAATCTCCTTGGGACTCTTGTAAATTTTGACATGAGGTTGTCGAGGTTTGATTACATGGACTATGACTCATGACTCAAAAACAAAAGACAACAAGACTCAAAAGACTTACCCGACAAGTTGAGAAGACAACTTGTAACCAAACCTAGGACACCCTAACTTGCTTTGATACCAATTTGATGTAAGCAAAAATTAGGACAAACCCCTAATTTTTGCAAATAAAAACAAAGACTTAGTAGGTAATAAAAAAAGATACTCAAAATACTCAAAATGACACTTTTTATAGAATAAAGACTCTTACAAACTTTGACACAAACAAACTTATGAAATAAAAATCCTAAACTTGCATTCCATTTACTTTTAGAAGAAGGATACAGGTGGGGTGGACACTTGCGTAGAGAATAAGGGGTTAGAAGCCGAGAAGAAGGGAGGAGAAGCTCGCAAGCTTTCCTAGAGGGGAAGGAGAAGAGTTGGACAAAGCTCGCAAGCTTTTCCAAGAAACCCGCAGGTTTACAATTTCCAAAAATCACATTTTTCACTCTCTTTTTTCCTTACAAAACACCCCAAATATATAGCCAAGAGAGAGGAAACCCAACAGCCAAAATACCTCCAAATAGACCAATGAAAAGAGGGGAAAAGGAATGCCAAAAGTCTCCAACAGCAGCCATAAAAGTTCAGCACAGGAAACAGAACAAAAGCCCACAGCAAACCAGCCAAAAAGGCCACGGAACCAGCCAGCTGGGAAGGAACCGAAGGGGCAAACCAGCAACCAAGGCAGCAGCCACAAGAAGTCCAGCAAACTTATGGGAAACAGCAATAAAACCACCAAAACCGAAGAGGTAAGAGGAGAAACCGAGGAGGCAGCAAGGCGAAACCAACCAGCAGCCATGGGAAGAGCAAACAACCACCAAAACCAAGAGGGAAGGGAGAAACAGAGAAGACACAAGGGAAGGGAAAGAGACTGTTGACCTCTGCTGTATAAACAAAAAAAGAAGAATAAAAAAATGACTAAATCATTACCTGTAACACCCCATCCCCAAATCCCGTCGAATCCCGCCGCAGCTACAGTGTCGCAGTCTGCAACGGCGCCGAAACGTCGCTTCTCCTGCGTGCGTAGCCCTCCTCGATCGAACCTCAGAAGTGTCGTTAAATACCCGCTCGAACGAAGCATTCGGCACAACTTCGCTCTCCACAATCCAAATCCCGCAAGCCTCACGACACTACTCCTCCCACGCGATCCAAGCCCTCTTCCGCTCTCGGCTTTCCCACATGACCTCCGATCTCTCTTGCTGAAGCCGAACTCCACTCCCATCTCCGATCCCAACCTCCCGGCCATCCTCCTGCTCCGTCGCTGCCTCCGATCTCTAAGCCAACCCGAGCCCTAGCCTCCTCCGTCTCTGTCTGATCTGACCCAGCAGGGCCGAACTCCAGAAGACCTCTACCCGTCGGCCTGCTCTACCTAACACTATTCCCGAATCCTCCTCAAGCTGAACTCCATCCACCGACCTACCTCCTCCTGATCCCTCCGAGCCAGAGAGAGAGAGAGAGAGAGAGAGAGAGAGAGAGAGAGAGAGAGAGAGAGAGAGAGAGAGAGAGAGGAGGTAGCCTACCCGCCTCCACCGTCGCTATCTGACTTCGCTCCTAGGACGACTTCCCTTCCAGTCGGGTCGGGAGCAACAACGCGAGCTCGCGGCTGTGAAGGTAACTCCCTACCTTTCACACGCTACTTTGGCTGAACCCCGTATATCAAAAGGAAACAGAGGATTTACTCGTTGAAGGGTTTAATGACAAGTTAATAATAGGATTTATCATAAATCCGGCTCAAATCCTGTATAAATCTTATTAAACTTGCGTATATGTTTGAATTAATTGTGGTTAATTGGATTTAATTATAATTAGTTAATCTTAATTTTAATTAATTATTATCATTATAAATTAATTATATTTAATTAAATTTAATTATGATTTATTATTTTTAATTATAATTAGTTACTAATTAATTATAAATCAATCATAATTAATTGAATTTAATTATGATTATTTATTTTTTTAATTATAATTAATTATTAATTAATTATAAACTAATTATAATTAAATACAATTAAATATAATTATTATTTTAATAGTAATTAATTATTATTAAGTATAACTAATTATTATTAAAATCAATTATAATTGATTAAAACAACAAAATAAAGGGAAATGAAGAAATACCTCTTCCCTTGCCTCGATCCGTGTGCCCTCCACCCCGCCGACGCTCGCAAAGGTATAACCCTCCAACCCTAAAACTTTGAGAGCCCGCCTCGAGGCTCGCAGCGCGACAAAACGACCACCTATACACGCTTTTCTTAGCGTGGTGGGAGGAAGTGCGTCGCGAGGCTTGCAACGAATCGGGTAACCACTTCGAGAGCTCATTTCGTCGTTCGCAACGCACCGGCAAACCGCCTATACACGCTTTTCGTAGCTTGGTGGGAAGGGAACCCGGTGCGGCGCCTACGACGAATTTGGTGATCACCTAAAATCTCTTTTTCGACATTCGCGGTGCGCCGACAAACCGCCTATACACGCTTTTCGTAGCGTGGTGGGATGGAAAGTCGGTGCGGCGCCTATGGCGAGAAGGGGATATTCATAAGTACCCGCATGGGCCCCGGCGAGCGTGTTATTGGTACACACGTGATTTCTAGGGATGCTGCGCGGGTCAATAGATTTGAACCCGATCCTCCTATGCAAGCAGATAGGAGTAGACAAGGTTTAATAAATAATTATAAAATGCCCCCAAAAACCTGCATGGGCCCCGACGAGCGTGTTATTGGTACACACGTGATGTCTAGGGATGCTGCGCGGGTTAATAAGTGAATTCAGGTTCGAGCCTGATCCTCCTATACGGGTAGATAGGAGTCGACACGGCTCGAACTATTAAATAAATATGAAGTCGTGAGATCGACCGAGATATTTATTTTTATACGTTCATATTAGGCCTTCAAGGCCTATAATCAAGAGAATTCACTAACAAAGGTCATAAGCCTATGAAGTCCGATCCTCTATCGACCAGTAGATAGAATCAACAGGGTCCAATCAATAAAATATAAATGATCTCATATACCCCGATGATGGCCGTGTTGAATGAAAATATCAACCGGAGGGGTCCATTTCAAAATTTCCAAAATACCATCAAACCTCCCAAAAATCCCAAATTTCACAAAATCTAAACTTCCAAACTCCTACAATAATCCAAAAATCGTCAAAATCCCAAAAATATTTAAAATTGAAATCCACCCATCAACCACTTAAAGCAAAATTCATCCACTCTCCGCAACAGTTTGCCGATGTGGATAAATTGAAGAATACTTCAGCTCACAAAGAGCTAATGCCTAGTCGAAAATATCACTAGGATCCATTCTCAAACAATCTCCTGCCAGCAAGGACGTGGTACGAATCCTCTAACTGGCAGTTTCGCCGCCAAATGGCACTGCAGGATAAACGGTTATGACTCGGGGCTCTCTGAACCAGGTGGTCGCCGCCAAATGGCACCATTATATTATGGTTATGGCCAGAGCCCGTATGCTCCCCAATGGCATCAAATCCTTGAGATATGAATCAATAGGATATGATCGATAGGGCACAAAGCTCTCTGTTAGCTAAGGTGGATTCAAATTTGTCCCCTTAGGCAAATACCTATCCCAGGTCTACAAGGTCCCCTTGGACGAAGCAACCCATGGCTGCCGACAAGGATCCTTCTGTCAGGTTGGGTCGACTACCTCCTCTGACTAAGTAGACCAGGGACCACGATGGCCCGGGACGACGGAACCATGGGATCTTGATCGGGTCTATCATCCATTCCCCCACCATCCGCTTTAAGTTCAAGGTGGTGAAAATTTCTATTTTAAATATCAAATCTCCAAATTCTCAAATCTTCAAACTTTCAAACCTTCGACCTTCAACCCATTGCTGCTACTATATGCCAGATAATTCGTGTCTTTACGTATCTGATTGACGACTAGCCTTAATCGAAAGTTCTCTCTCGTTACCGGGAGGGGTAATTAACTATAGGGGCTTGCGCCTATAGGAAACCAGAACTCAGATCATAAAGTCCTCGCAAAATGAGGGCGAAATCTCTGGGTAGTGTCTTATCTACTATCTCATCTGCCTTCCAAAATTTACCTCGGAACTTAAATTGTTAAAACTCCCCCCTCAGAAAAACAAAAAAGCGGGCGGAGGCCAGGGCCGAATTTTCGGAGCCCACAGATTTCTGGCGACTCCGCTGGGGATGGTTTCTTTTTCCATCTTTGGCTAGTCATCTCAGTGCTATAGTAGCAGCTATTTTTAACTCGGATTCAAAGTTTCGAATATTTTAAAAGTGATCTTTTAATGAATCAAAGTTTTAATATTCTTAAAATGATCGCTCAAACAAATCTATCAAGATAACATATTTAGCAGTGTTTTAAATTTGTATTATTTGAATGTGCTTGCTAATATTATCTGTTTTTGTTTTCTATTCTGTGCAAGTCTCTGCATTTTTGAAAGTGTGGGGTGATGTATCAAATTTTGATCACTAACCCTTACCTTTCATTTATGCAGATGGATCTACAGAATACACCAATGACTGTCCAGCTGGGACAAGGAGCCAGGATCCAACTGGCGAATGCAATCATCGAGACAGAGAATGCTGGAGCTACCATCCAGTTTGGTAGCGTTGACTTCCCTGCTGTTGTTGAAAGGGCCACCGCCATTCCTACGAATGGCAGAAATACTGAAGGGCCTGCCAGGAGGCCACACTCTGCTGGAACTACCATTCGTCGTGTGCACCTGCTGGCACAACGACTTGCTGCTGCTGAAAATCCTCGTGGAAGGATCTCTGTGTTTGAACGGCTGTCGCAACCAGAAATCCCGGCCACCAAGAGGGTTGTAGCCGGAGGAAGGATCTCCGTGGTGACGGCGAACACCACACATCTGCCAACTGGGTTATCCGCACCCGTGAAGAACACTTCTGAGGCTTCCTCATCTGGAGGAAGGCCCTCCAGGAGGCAGAGAAGGAAGATGAATGCTGAACTCCGAGCTCAGCAGCTATTAGTGCCTGTGCATCCCTCGAACCTGCCTGCTCCAGAGCATATATCCAATGTTCCTACCCGGAACAAGTTTACTGACCTGAGGTGGGTAAAGAGAAACAGCTCAACTGGAGAGCTGAAGAAGTCTTTTTGGGATAAACGGCCTGAAGTCCCATCTCCTCAAAAGAGGAAAGAACCTGAAACCCTGTCAGCTCGGGTGTACAGGGTACTAAAGACTGTAAAGGAGAAGGGTCTGAAGAAAAAGAAGTTCCAAAGGCCATTGGTTATTGAGACCAGAAGGACCCCTCCGAGGGAAAGGTTGTCTTATGATTTGATAGCCGAAAGAAGAAGAAAACAAGTCCCACGCGGTGAACATCGGGGTGTGACACCTGAACCACGCGTTCAGGGATCCACCGCCGAAAGGTCCCGGTGGAAGGGAAAACAAATCTGGAGGCCAAAGCCTCGCAGAGAAGAAGATAATAAAAGAAAAAGAACTGATTTGGGCGTGACATCCGGTACTGCTTCCCGGAGATCCGCCCCCAGTTACAAACAACATCAAAGGTGGGTCCAAAAGAAGACCCATGATGACGCCAATCCCGACGGTAGACACCTTGGAGAATCCTCCAGGGGATCCCGTCGTTCTCTGACCCCTCCCAATAATGAATCTAACTTCGATCGTAGCCCACAGGTTGAAGAGATCTTCCTGCCTAACCAAGAACCGGAGATCCAGTGGCGCCGCCGCTCGGAGATCCGAGTACTAGAAGAAGGAGAAGAAGATATGAGAGAAGAAAATATTGAAGAATACATGGAAGAAAATCTGGAAGGAAATCTAGAAGAAAATATGGAAGAATACATAGAAGAAGACTTGAAAGAGGTAAATAACACCTTGGACATGGAAGTGGTCTACATGGTGAGACACATCAATGTCGAAGAGGAGGCCTACTACGACGATGATGAAGATGACGATCGTTGGCAACCACCGCCTAGACAAGTATATCGGCGCCGCCATGAAGCCGGGTCCACCACTGGCAGAGGTGTCCATTCCCAAGAAGAGCGAGAAGAGGCTGAGGATAATCCCTTTGCTGACGAGAACGTCACGCTCGCAGAAATGCAGAGACAAATGAAACGTCAAATGAGGGCCAAGGATAGGGAAATCTCTCAGTTGCATGAGAAAATGACAGAGATGATGACCCAAATGACGGCAATGATGCAGATCATGCAGAGAAATGCTGCAGCTGGTTCTATGCCCAATCCTCCCCCTGATCCTCCAAACTTCCAAGTGCCGCAAGTCTCAGGAGTACGGGACACTCCTGAAGGTGGCCACGAGGCTCAGAATACCACTCGTCAGCCCACCCCGCAGAACATCGCAAGTACCTCCGAGCCTGTGACTGCTGTGCAGCTTGAAGGAATCATTACAGAGAAGATCAAGGCTATTATAGCTTTTGATCAGGCAGAAAAATTGGTGGGTAAAGGTCGCCCGTACCCAGCAGAGTATGATCAGGTGCCATATCCGAAGGGATATTCCGTGCCAAAGTTTAACACTTTTGATGGAAATAAAAATCCTAGACAGCACCTAGCACAATTCAAAGCCACCTGCGGGAACACTGGAGGAAACGATGCTCTACTCTTCCGACAATTCGTTAGCAGTTTGACGGCAGCTGCTTTCGAATGGTACGATGAACTACCAAACGACTCTGTAAAGACTTTTGCAGAATTATAAAATATGTTTGTGAAGAGGTTCGCCAGTGCGACCGAGAAAATAACGATCGCTGACCTTGCTCTGAATAAGAGAAAGAAGGAAGAATCAGTGACCAAATATATCACTCGCTGGTGTAACTTGAGCATGAAATGTGAGCTGCAGCTAGAAGAAGAGCATGCCGTACAGTTGTTAATGGGAAACATTAATGACAAGATGCAACCATTCCTGTGCATGGCTACAATCACCACATTTCAGGTTCTACTGGATAGAGTGGCCAAGTTCGAGAAATTGAACTTGTTAAAATCAGAAAATTATTCTGATAAGCCTAAGAAAACTAAAGCCTCAGGTGCTAGAAGAGGTGAGGCTGACTCCATATTTTTCTCCAGAGCTGATAAGGAGAAACAGATGACGTATAATGTAGATAAGGGCAAGCAGCCGATGCAATATCAAGAGAAGCCTAAGCAAGTCTACAACCCTAACCCCCAGCCGAAGCTGATACTCGGGGGTAATGATAAACCACGAACTTATCAGGGCGGTGGAGAACGCCCGAGGCAAACAACGGGAACTGGTGATCGAACGTTCCCCTCCCTCATAGACAAAATGAATAAAGAATATTCATTTAAAAGTGAGAGCGTTGCCAAGCTATTTCGACAGGCTTTGAAAGCGGGTTTAGAACTGCCAGAGTGCAAGAGACCCGAGGAGTCAAAACATAGTGGCGACCCAAACTACTGCCCGTATCATCGGGTAATGAGTCATCCAATTGAAGATTGTTATGTCTTCAAAGATTGGCTTGAAAGAAAATATCGAAGGGGAGAGCTCACATTATCCGACAATGTGCTGACTCATCCCAGAAAAGAATCAACTCGGGTAGTTACGACTTCCTTCGTACCCCCGATTGAAGAAAGAAAAAAATGAAAAGAAGCCAGTTCAGGAAGAACAGTGGGAGACTGCGGTCTCTAAGAAAACTGTGAAAATGCTGAAACAGTTTGAAGGAGTTCCGGGTGTAAAATGGAAATCTCCTACGGAGCCAGTGTTAAATCTGAAGGTATTACCTGTGGCACAAGCGTCTGCTTCTAAACAGTTTCCCAACCAGGCCGGTCCTTCAAAACTTAGAAAGGCAAAGTCCAAAAAGAAGATCAAGTTGAAGAAGCCTAAAGAGAAAAAGACTACAACTCAAAGGGTCATTGATAGTCTGGATGAATACTACCAGACTGCAAGGCGTCCTATTAAACTTGCCGACTTTATGTCAGAGCTCAAGCTTGAGGAAGCAGAGGAAGCCGATGAGGATCCTCTTCCCACAGAAGTATGTCGGGTCATCTCGGTGGCTCCAAATGCGCTGACAAAAGAAGAATGTACTGAAGATATACCCTCTGAATCCTGTATGATGGTGTCACCAATGGACTACAGTTCAGAGGAGGATCTATATTTTCCAAAGACAGATGAATCGGATCCCGACATAGCATCGCAGATGGGACATGTAAATCTGGGAGGTGACTCTGAATCAACAGATGAATCCCTAGACGTGACAATGGCCGACTCAGAAGAAAATGCACTGTCAAGCGAGTCTGAACAAGAGGAGATCGCTCAGGTACAATTGAGAAGCGGCAAGATACTGCCATCTCCTCCGAAAAAAGGGATATCTAACAAAGATAAGGGGAAAGAGATAATTGTCAATGAAGACATTATCTCCGAGGATCCCAAGAAGAAACATACTCTAGTCAAGGGAATAGATTATAATATCTTGTCCCATCTGAGGAAGATTCCTGCCCAGCTCAGCATATACGATACTCTGGTGATGTCTAAGGATCTTCGGGAGACTTTGATTCAGGCTCTCAAAGACCCCGAAAGATATGAGGCATACTTCGCTGAGCGCAACCTGACTGAAGTCCTGCAAGCTTGAAACGAACCATTCATCACTTTCACCGAGGATGACATGATGCTCGGGACTGCAGACCACAATCGACCTCTGTATGTTACTGCAGAGAGTGACTATTTGGTAATCAGTCGAATTCTGATCGACCCTGGGTCCTCTATTAACCTTATGAGCTTAAAAGCACTAAGGTCGTTGTGCCTTAACGTGGAACACCTCGGGCCAGATAAGCTAATGGTACATGGCTTTAACGAGAAAGGGCAGAAGACCCTTGGATCGTTTATGCTCCCTCTTGTATTTGGAGAATTTCACACAGAAGCTAAATTTCATGTGATTGATGCGGACACTTCATTCAAGGCGCTCTTGGGTCGCCCCTGGCTGCATGAATATGGCGTTGTCCCGTCAACATTACACCAGTGCATGAAGTATCTCAGGGATGGAGAGGAGTTCAGGATCTCTGGTGACATCCAGCTCTTTACAGTCCATGAAGCAACAGTCTATGAAGATGCGCAGTACTTCATGCCAAAGAAGCAAAAGTTATCAAGCTTTCTAAAGGCTTAAGCATCAGATCCAAAAAGTGCGAAACATCCTAAGCAAGAAGGTGAGAGGAAGCAAGTGGGGAGAAAGAAGGCGACGCCGACTCTTCCCAAAGAAGCTACCACTTCCACTTCTAAAGAAAGGAAACGTGTACCTCACCTTGGGAGCGACACAGATGAAGATGAGGTCACCTCTACGAAATCCCAGAGGGTATGTCATTCGATGGACGAATGGAGTAGGGAGGTCGCATATTCAAATGACGACTATGACTACGACTCTATCTACATGAACACGGTACAAGAGGTATTCTCTAGAAGGATAGATAACCTGTCAATCTCAGACAACGTGCTCGTAGTCACTCGTGTTCCCCTACAATATTTCAAAGAAATAATTTCACGGGATGTGCATAAGGTTGAGGAACTTGTGACCCGTTATCTGCCTCCAATCAGAAAGGGGATTGAGTCAGGGAATATATTCTATTCCGTAGGAAAGGATGAAGAAGTGAATCATGATTGGGATCATGTCTTCATCGATTCTGAAGAATTACTACATACGAGGCTACCTAGGTTTAATACCAAAGGCATTCAAAGAATGTTGCGAAAGTGGATCAATGTTCCCACCCCCAAACGACAACTTCGTATGTGCCTAAGTCTCTGGTATGGAAGGAATCCACGTCCAATGTGGCGGAAGGAGATGAATGCATATAAAGGTGTTGGATTCGTCAGGCGAAAATGCATCCGGAAGGAGACTTGCCGAGCCATCACTTGCAGGGAAGTTGAATCCAATGATGTTCCTGATGAAGAGGTCTATGAAGCTAATGATCACGACGATTAGCCTGTAGAGGCCAAGCCTGCACCTGAAGAGCTTGAAGATGGTGGACAAGCAGCCACTATGGACGAGCTAAAAGAAGTTAACTTGGGAACTGAGGAAGACCCTCGCCCAACCTTCATTAGTTCCTTTCTACCAGAAGACCAAGCGGAAGAGATAAAAGAACTTCTCTGTGAATTCAGGGACTGCTTTGCCTGGACATATGCTGAAATGCCCGGCTTATCCCTTGATGTAGCAGTTCACAGGTTAGCAATCAAACCAGATGCAGCACCAGTCAAACAAGCTCCGAGAAGAATGAGGTTGGAGATTGAAGAACATGTGATTGCTGAAACGAAGAAGCTCATAGAAGCAGGCTTCATCCGTGAAGAAAAATATGCCGATTGGATCGCCAATATCGTCCCGGTGAAGAAGAAGAATGGTCAGATACGCATCTGTATTGACTTTCGGGACCTCAACAAGGCGTGTCTGAAAGATGACTTTCCACTTCCTGTATCCGAACTCCTGGTAGACAACACGTCAAACTACGACATGTTCTCGTTTATGGATGGATCGTCAGGATACAACCAGATCAAGATGGCTCCTGAGGATGAAAGACATACGTCATTCAGAACGCCCATCGGCATTTTCTGCTATACGGTCATGCCCTTCGGCTTGAAGAATGCTGGTGCCACTTACCAACGGGCGATGACCCATATCTTTGATGAATTAATACATCAGAAGGTTGAGTGCTATGTGGATGACCTGGTTGTCAAGAGCATAGATCGAAAGAATCACTTAAAAGACCTGAGGATTGTATTTGAAAGAATCAGAAAGTTTGATCTGAAGATGAATCCTCTCAAATGTGCTTTCGGGGTCTCCTCAGGAAAATTTCTCGGGTATGTCGTTCGTCACCGAGGCATAGAAGTTGATCCTAATAAAATTAAGGCGATTATAGAGATGCCGCCACCTAGAAGCCTCCGTCAACTCCGCTCCTTGCAAGGGCAACTGGCTTTCATTCGACGATTTATATCGAATCTGTCGGGTAGGTGCCAACAATTTTCCAAGCTAATGAAGAAAGATGTCCGCTTTAAATGGGATGCAGAATGCCAAGAAGCTTTTGATAGCATCAAAAGATACTTGTTGAATCCACCCATTCTCGCAGCGCCAATTCCGGGGAAGCCTCTTATATTGTATACGGCAGCACTAGAAGAGTCCCTCGGAGCATTACTAGCCCAACACAATGAGGAAGGAAAAGAAAATGCACTCTACTATATCAGTCGGAGATTAATTGGAGCAGAGATACGTTATTCTCCCATTGAAAAGCATTGCCTGGCGCTGATTTTCGCAGTTCAGAAACTTCGCCACTACATGTTATCTCACAAAATCACCTTGATATCAAAGATCGATCCGCTGAAGTTCTTGATGACAAGACCAGCGTTGACAGGTCATTTAGCAAGGTGGGCAGTGCTATTACTGCAATTTGATATAGTATACATGCCACAGAAGGCAGTAAAGGGACAAGCTTTGGCAGACTTCCTCGCCGCACATCCAATTCATGCAGACTCTCCGCTCAATGACGATTTGCCCGATGAACAAATCATGCAGGTTGATGAAGAAGAAAAGCTACCATTTTGGGAGATGTACTTTGATGGGGCGTCGTCTATCAAATCTCCCAAACCTCCAAAACTTGCAAAGGCCCAAGCTGGCATCGGTCTCATCTTTATAGAACCCGAGGGAGGTATTATGAGATTCTCGTTTAGTCTAACCGAACCTTGAACGAATAACGAAGCCGAATACGAAGCTCTAATAACAGGACTGGAGATTGCAATTGATGTCCAAATCACAGATCTTCAAATTTTCGGCGATTCTCAACTTGTGATAAATCAGGTTCTAGGCATTTACAAGATTTGCAAGCTTGAATTGGCCCACTATCACCGACGAGCTCTTGAGCTTCTAAAACAAATACCGAATGTCAGGATGGCTCAGGTTCCTCGAGGACAGAATGCAAAAGCAGATTGTCTAGCCAAACTGGCCAAGGAACTTGCAAATGAAGACAAAAGGCCACCTATATTCATTGCGGTTGAAAATCGTCGGGTCTTAGAGCCAGCAACCCTACAATTCCCGCAGGCGGAGGGACTACCAGGTTCAAGCCAGCAGGATGCAATCCCAGTCGATCCTCAACACCCCCAACAAATCACTACTAAAAGTCAACCAGGGGAACGTCAAGTAGTAAAGAGACGAAGAACTGGTAGATTCTCAGAGTCGTGGTTGGATTGCCTAGATGTTAAAGTCGAAGACGATTGGAGGCAACCATTCGTCGACTACTTCAAAGAAAGCAAACTCCCAACAGATAAATCTCCGGCCGCACAAATTAGAAAAAGAGCACTTAGATACGCATTTGTCAATAATACGCTATATCGGCGGGCTTTTGACTAAATGTGGCTACGATGCCTAGGGACCAAGGAAGCTGATAAAGTGGTAGTAGAAGTTCATGAAGGACTCTGCGGTGCACACCAGTCAGGTCCCAAGATGGCTACTAAAATTAAAAGAATGGGTTATTACTGGCCTACGATGGTGAGAGATTGTATCAACCACGCTAAGAGGTGCCACGAGTGTCAGATCCACGGTGATGTTATTCATCAACCGCCAAATCCACTGCACCCAACGATAGCATCCTGGCCATTTGAATGTTGGGGCACAGATATAATTGGGCCAATAGATCCGCCGTCTTCTGCAGGACACCGCTTTATACTGGCAGCAACAGACTATTTTTCTAAGTGGGCAGAAGCGGCACCATTCAGGGAAGTTACGTCCGAGCACGTGATCAATTTCTTCACCCACAATGTCGTCTACAGATTCGGTGTACCACGCCACGTGATATCAGACAATGGCACAGCATTCAATAGTACAAAAATCTACAAGTTTGTAGATCGTCACAAGATTGACTGGCGGTACTCGTCTATATACAACCTAAGAGCCAATGGTTTGGCTGAGGCCTTCAACATGATACTGGTGAAGTTGTTGAAGAAGATCCTCACCAAGAATAAAAGAGAATGGCATACAAAAATGGCAGAAGCGTTGTGGGCGTATCGTACGACCTACAAGACACCAACCAAAGCCACTCCCTACTCACTAGTGTTCGGAGCTGACGCCGTTTTGCCACTAGAAGTTGAACTACCGTCTCTTCGGGTTGCTATCCATAATGAGCTCACTCAAGAGCAGAATGCTCGCCTAAGAATGGAGGAGCTCGATGCACTCGATGAAGTTAGACTGCAAGCCCAACAAAACTTAGAGATCTACCGTGGAAGGATGACGAAATCATTTGATCGGATGGTGCGCCCTCGATCCTTTCAAGAAGGGGAATTGGTCCTGGTGCTGAGAAGACCAATCATCCCACACCGAAGAATTGGTGGCAAGTTCGTATCCAACTGGGAGGGTCCCTTCGTCATTGAGAAAGTGTATCAAGGAGGAGCCTACCAGCTCATCGATCTGTACGGTCAGAGGCCCATGCCGCCGATCAACGGTCGACATCTGAAGAAGTACCATGCGTAAAATTGCTCAAAGTTAAATTATCCCGAATGACATTTACAAGTGTCCCTAAGGACTGGGGACATTTTAAATATTTATTTGGGTCGACATCGCACTGTGTGCCGAGATCCCCAAATAAATATTTAAAATTTTGTCAAGATACAACCAGATGAGAAAAGAATGTGGAAGAGCCTCCATAAATTGAGAGTGCCATCAATAAAAAAGTATAATCTGAGCAAAATGCAATCAGTATTAGAGACAGCATAGTCCCGCTAGCTGATGAATCTGCAAGGTTCAGACAAATTCCAGACAATGCCTGTAACAACATAGCAGAAATTTTGCATCCATGCATGGCTGCTGCAAAGAAGAATGTTGAGCATATACAAAAAAATTATAAACTAAAGAAACAGTAGTGTCAAAAGAAGAACAGAAGGTGGCATTGCTATATACTATCATCAACCTACAAAGTGCTACTTTAGGGATCTGGGTATAAAGTACTCTATCAGTATCTTTTGGATCTCTACCTAACTAAAGCCAGCATTTCAATCCCCTTACTGATTACAAGTGCATCTAAAGAGTTATGGAAGTCCGATCCTCTATCGACCAGTAGATAGAATTAACAGGGTTCAATCAATAAAATATAAATGATCTCATATACCCCGATGATGGCCGTGTTGAATGAAAATATCAACCGGAGGGGTCCATTTCAAAATTTCCAAAATACCACCAAACCTCCCAAAAATCCCAAATTTCACAAAATCTAAACTTCCAAACTCCTACAATAATCCAAAAATCGTCAAAATCCCAAAAATATTTAAAATTGAAATCCACCCATCAACCACTTAAAGCAAAATTCATCCACCCTCCGCAACAGTTTGCCGAGGTGGATAAATTGAAGAATACTTCAGCTCACAAAGAGCTAATGCCTAGTCGAAAATATCACTAGGATCCATTCTCAAACAATCTCCTGCCAGCAAGGACATGGTACGAATCCTCTAACCGGCAGTTTCGCCGCCAAATGGCACTGCAGGATAAACGGTTATGACTCGGGGCTCTCTGAACCAGGTGGCCGCCGCCAAATGGCACCATTATATTATGGTTATGGCCAGAGCCCGTATGCTCCCCAATGGCATCAAATCCTTGAGATATGAATCAATAGGATATGATCGATAGGGCACAAAGCCCTCTGTTAGCTAAGGTGGATTCAAATTTGTCCCCTTAGGCAAATACCCATCCCAGGTCTACAAGGTCCCCTTGGACGAACCAACCCATGGCTGCCGACAAGGATCCTTCTGTCAGGTTGGGTCGACTACCTCCTCTGACTAAGTAGACCAGGGACCACGATGGCCCGGGACGACGAAACCATGGGATCTTGATCGGGTCTATCATCCATTCCCCCACCATCCGCTTTAAGTGCAAGGTGGTGAAAATTTCTATTTTAAATATCAAATCTCCAAATTCTCAAATCTTCAAACTTTCAAACCTTCGACCTTCAATCCATTGCTGCTACTATATGCCAGATAATTCGTGTCTTTACGTATCTGATTGACGACTAGCCTTAATCGAAAGTTCTCTCTCGTTACCGGGAGGGGTAATTAACTATAGGGGCTTGCACCTATAGGAAACCAGAACTCAGATCATAAAGTCCTCGCAAAATGAGGGCGAAATCTCTGGGTAGTGTCTTATCTACTATCTCATCTGCCTTCCAAAATTTACCTCGGAACTTAAATTGTTAAAACTCCCCCCTCAGAAAAACAAAAAAGCGGGCGGAGGTCGGGGCCGAATTTTCGGAGCCCACAGAGACACAAGCCACTCCATACCTTTTTGAAATAAATACATACCTTTATGCATTTATGAGCTTCTACTTCATGCATTTAGGAATTAATGAGCTAAACTTCAGCTCACCCAAACCATAACTCCAACATCAGCTCAAAACCGAGAGCCACAAAGCCCCAAAATTATTAACTTGTGTTGACCCCCCCTTTGCCTACATCAGAACCAAAGTCCCCAAACCCAACCAGGAAGAAGATAAATCCCACCCCCTTATATTTTCAGTATATTATCATGAAGGACCACCAACCACCATTGGCGGGACTGCATGACCACTGGGAAAAAAATAACCAGAGAGGAATTACGAGCATCAAGAGAAGATATGGTTGCACCAACATGCTCTGGGGCACAATCAACACCATCTGGTGCAACCTGCTTAGGGGCACAATCAACACCATCAGAAGACGCAAAAAGAGGAGCAACAAATGAAAAAGACAGGATAGAGATGGGTGAAGAGGCAAGGTAATGGATGCATTCACACTTAAGGCGAAGATGGAGAAGATAACATAGGACATTGGAATAGGATTAGTTGGAACTATGGTAGACGAACGAATTGGAGAAGATTGGACAACAAGAAAAACCTCCCTGACAAAGATAGGCTCGGGGAGATGATAGGGAAAAAGAAGACATTGGCCCAACCTCTACACCAAGAGCTTGAAACAATGAGGACAATGATCTTAGGTGAGCAATAAGGAGCGAAAGAGATGCAAAACCCTACAGCGTAAGGCACAACATGTGGCGACAAGGTGATGCCAAGAACATGCCACACAAAACTGAGCCAAAAGAAGAGGCCTTGAGTATAGGGAAGAGGATGATGCCACAATTGAAGCCGTAGTAGAAGATGCCGAAAGGTGATGAGAATGGGAAAAGAGGAGGGTGCGAGATAAAGCATGACTGAAAGTGATATGATATGAATGCATTGTTACATGATATTTGTCAAAAAATGTTAATGCATGTATGCGCATGTAAATATATACTTAAAATTCGATAAATAAACTTCTATAGATCTAGATTAACACCATGCATCTATATCAATATTTTTGAGAGCTATTAAAAACAAATGCTAATAATTTGTTTAATTTGTGAATTTTAAATAATCAATAATACAAATGAAAATGTATGAAAATGACTTTTGAGTATAAATATTTGAGTAGTACTTTCATGAACTCAGGTCAATGCCTAAATCAAATGGAATTTCATTATGTGGTATTTTATGATAATACAAATGAAAATTACTTTTATCTTCCTATGAGGTGGTTTCATAATCTTTCGCTAGATTTAATTGTCAAAGTCGAGAATTAATTGCAAGGGGTTGCTACAGGTAATAATTCTATTGGTACTATCATCAAATTCTCTTAGATTTTAGGATTTTTTGGCGTGCATTTGTTAACTTTTACTTAATTATGATATTTTCTTATTCCATAGTTTTTTTATGGTTTTTTCCTTGCATTTCAAGTTTTTTTACATCATTGTAAGTTTTTTATTCAATGTAGTATTTCCATGGTTTTGGAGAGTTATAGAAAATAAAGGGGTTAATAATGCTTATATTCAAGTCATTAAGGATATTCATGCAGGAGTTGTTGTGTTCAAACACAAGGTGGTTTGACCAAATATTTTCCTATTGCAGCTGGATTACATCAAGGATCAGCCAGTGTTCTTACTTGCTTTAGTCATGGATGTTCTTACTTGACATTTGCAAGAGGATGTACCCAGTGTATGCTTTTTGTTGATGATATTTTTCTTGTTGATAATACTAGAGAGGGAGTTGAAGATAAACTTGAATTATGGAGGTCAACTTTAGAGTCTAAAGGTTTTCGTTTGAGTAGATCTAAAACCAAATACATGGAGTGTAATTTTAGTAGTAATAGATCTAGTGGGGGGTTTGTGACTTTAAGCGATCAAGTCATTAATAAGAGTACACATTTTTAGATATCTTGGGTCTATTGTTCAGAGTGATGGTTAAATAGATGGGGATATTCTTAGTAGAATTCAAGTTGGTTGGCTGAAGTGGAGGAATGCATCGGGCTTGTTGTGTGATAGAAAAGTACCACTCAAACTTAAGGGAAAATTCTATAAGATGTTGGTGAGACTACATTGTTTTATGTCGCAAAATATTGGCCATTAAAAGAGAAGCATAATATTAAGTTAAGTGTTGCAGAGATGATTATGCTCAGGTGAATGAGTGGCTTCACTCTTAGAGACATGATACGAAACGAGCCTATACATGAAAAGGTTGGAGTAGCTCTTGTGGCAGATAAGATTAGAGAGTGTCGCCTTAGATGATTTGGTCACATAAAATGACGGCCTTGCGATGACTCGGTAAGAGAGTAGATGTATTAGACTTGGCTTATGTTAAGAAATGTAGAGGTAGACCTAAAAAGACTTGGTTAGAAAATATTAGAAATGACCTTTCTTTATTAGATTTAAATGAGAATTTGACTCTTAATAGGACATAATGGAGAAAAATGATTCATGTAGCCGTCCCTATATAGTGGGATAAAGGCTTGATGTTGTTGTTGTTGTTGTATTTCCATGGTTTTAATATTTTTATTTATTTATAAAGTAAACTTTTATAGCCTATAAATGATGAGTTCATCAAGAGACAATTGCGAAGAATTGCCAAAGGAAAAGTGAAAAAAAAATGTTATAGTTAACATAAGGAGGGCAAGGATTCAAAATACCGTTACCGTTGTCGAAACAAAGACGAATACACTTTAGCAATGCCTTTTTTAAATCTTGGTGAATCTTAGGAAGCGACAATAGATCTTTTCTTATTCTTTCCCCACTTGGCATGTGTCCTTTTATTGTTATTGTGTTCATTTTTATTTTTCCATAGTCATACATGTTCCAATAATCTTGTAATCTCCACTAACTCAACAAATCCTTGATGTGAAGTGTAATCAAAGATTGGCATACTTGATCCCTCAACCTTGTCAGAAATCTGTAATATTTCTCAAGTGGGTTACTAATCACTTGTGTAGCATATCTTGATAATGATGTAAATTGGGCCTCATATCAAATCGCCATATTTATTCCTTGAGTTGGACTTACAAAACTCTCCTGCATTGTTTGACTTGTAGAAGGAGTAACAAATAAATCTCCGAAAAATTGCTCGAACTCATCCCAAGTGATCAACTCCTTAACATTGCATTCAAATTTCTCCAAATGTTGCCCTTTCTACACACACTCTGCCTCTCTTGATAGAGTAAAGGTCACCAAGGATAGCCACCTATGACATAGACACTTCATGTCATTCAAGTTCTTCTAAATCCCTATGATTCAATCATCAACTATAAAGTATACTACTCCCTTAAACATATGTGGCTTTAATATCTGAAACAACTTCAAGTACCTATCAATCTCTACACCAACACGAGTGCTAGTACTTTGTACTGCAAGTGTTGTTAGTGTTATTGATTTTAAAGGTATAGCAGGCTCAACAAAAAGATTGCATCTTTTACATCAATATTATCATCATAATTTTCATCATTTATATTTGCATCATATTTTCAATCATCAAAGCTACTTGTTATGGTGAACAGGTACATTTCTGCTATGAGACTATTGCCTTCATTGGTGCAAATGTCTGGGGTAGCTTAGGTGTCATATTGGGTTATGCTGATTGACCATTTATTTAGTTAGATACATCCACTGTCATATTGCTTGCAACTTATGATTTTGTCATTTACTGCATGTTTTTATGCTCGTATTCATGCATAATATATTATATGAAATATGCAATACATGGGATGTCTCACCACTCAAGCAAGAAGATTAAACCCATTTAGGCACAATAGTAATAAAATCATTGTTAATTTTCTTTCTTAGTGGCACTAAATCTAATCAACTTCCATATGTAATTCTTAGAATTCAACCTGGTTCTGATACAACTTTTTGACATGCCCGTTGACCTCTCAGTACATGTTTCACAAATTAACTTGTTCGGATATGACAAAAAAGATGGACAACAAATGTGATATTATGCAAGATTAGTTCAAAATGTGTCAATTACAATGAAATGTGGGCTCCGAAAATTCGGCCTCGGCCTCCGCCCGACTTTTTGCTTTCTTCAGGGGGGAGTTTTAACGAACTAAGTTCCGGGGTAAATTTTGGAAGGCAGATGAGATAGTAGATAAGACACTACCCAGAGATTTCGCCCTCATTTTGCGAGGACTTTATGATCTGAGTTCTGGTTTCCTATAGGCGCAAGCCCCTATAGTTAATTACCCCTCTCGGTAACGAGAGAGAACTTTCGATTAAGGCTAGTCGTCAATCAGATACGTAGAGATACGTGGATCTGGCATATAGTAGCAGCATGAGTTGAGAATTTGAAAGGTTGGAGATTGAAAAGGGTTAATATTTAAAATTAGAAATTTCACCATCTTGCACTTAAAGCGGATGGTGGGGGAATGGATGATAGACCCGATCAAGATCCCATGGTTCCGTCATCCCGGGCCATCGTGGTCCCTGGTCTACTTAGTCAGAGGAGGTAGTCGACCCAACCTGACAGAAGGATCCTTGTCGGCAGCCATGGGTTGCTTCGTCCAAGGGTACCTTGTAGACCTGGGGTGAATATTTGCCTAAGGGGACAAATTTGAATCCACCTTAGCTAACAGAGGGCTTTGTGCCCTATCGATCATATCCTATTGATTCATATCTCAAGGATTTGATGCCATTGGGGAGCATACGGGCTCTGGCCATAACCATAATATAATGGTGCCATTTGGCGGCGACCACCTGGTTCAGAGGGGCCCGAGTCATAACCGTTTATCCTGCAGTGCCATTTGGCGGCGAAACTGCCAGTTAGAGGACTCGTACCACGTCCTTGCTGGCAGGAGATTGTTTGAGAATGGATCCTAGTGATATTTTCGACCAGGTATTAGCTCTTTGCGAGCTGAAGTAAATTTTAACTTGTCCACCTTGGCAAACTGTTGCGGAGGATGGATGGATTTTGCTTTAAGCGGTTTGATAGTTGGATTTCAATTTTTAAATATCTTGGAGTTGGAAAGATTTTTGGATTTTGGAATTTTTCAGAAGATTGGATTTTGTAGGGAATTTGGGATTTTGGGAGTTTTGTGGAGTTTTGGATTTTGTGGGAGTTTGGGTGGTACTTTGAGATATTTGAAATGGACCCCTCCGGTTGATATTTTCATTCAACACGGCCATCATCGGGGTGTATGGGGTCATTTATATTTTATTGATTGGACCCTGTCGACTCTATCTACTGGTCGATAGAGGATCGGATTTTGTAGGCTTTGGACCTTTGTTAGTGAATTCTCTTGATTATAGACCTTGAAGGCCTAATATGAATGTATAAAATAAATATCTCGGTCGATCTCATGACTGCATATTTATTTAATGGTTCGAGCCGTGTCGACTCCTATCTACCCGTATAGGAGGATCGGGCTCGAACTTGAGTTCACTTATTAACCCGCGCAGCATCCCTAGACGTCACATGTGTACCAATAACACGCTCGCCGGGGCCCATGTAGGTGTTTGGGGGCATTTTATAATTATTTATTGAACCTTGTCTACTCCTATCTGCTTGCATAGGAGGATCGGGTTCAAATCTATTGACCCGCGCAGCATCCCTAGACGTCACGTGTATACCAATAACCGCTCGCCGGGGCCCATGCGGGTTGTAAGATTATATTTTCCCCCTTTTAGTGTACCTATGTGTATACAAATTAAAGTGCACACGTGCGGGGGTATTCTTGGAATATTTGTACACGCCTTCTGTCCGCTTGCATGAAAGTTGCGGATCCGGTGGCGTAGCACTGGGTTTCGTTTGGAGATTTGTACGCCTTCTGTCTGCTTACATGAATGTTGCAGATCCGGTGGCGTTATATGATCTCCCCCACTGCTGTTTGTAGGCAGGTGGATATTTTCATTCATGGATTGGAATTGACTTCAGGATACTGCATTTACTGAAGTCTTTCTGCATCTACCCACGAGTGACGTGTTTTACATACATCAGTACTCGCGGAGAGATCGTATGTATTGCAGATCTTCTATCCTTGATTACATGCAAATCAGTATGCTCGCTTGTATCTTGATGTTGATTGCCAGAGTATTGTAAACCAATTATTTCATCTGTTAAATGTCCTTCATGCCTTCCTCATGAATATACTGTATTATTTGTCACATGATGCTTGTTTTGCAAGTTTTTTGTTATCTTTGTAGGTGATTTGCAGTATGCATGATGGAACTAGCAACATTGCTTACTGACCTTTGCATTCTGATTGGCTTGAAGATCTATAAAATTTCTTGGGAACTTTATGTTATTGATTGATTGAAAGCATATTGTTATCCTTTCAATTTGATCTCTGCTTGTAAGAAGGTTACTGTGTTTGTGGCATGTTAAATTCTTTTGCTTGAAGGGGACAGATGCATCTACTTGCATGATGAATTCTCATCCTCAATATTCACTTCCAATCGATTGCATATGCCTTTCAGTTTTCGTCATTTGTAGGTTTCACTTTCTCGTTTGAATGATGATATCGACTATCATTGCACTTGTCATATGCCCTTGTATCTAAAACAATCGTCCCAGACCATCAATTGCTTGAGTCTTCATTATCACCTATATTCTGATGTCGGTCGCAATGCGTTATTACAAGCATTATTAACCTTCTCATGCATATTGACCAGCGGGTCATTACATTCATCACATATAAAACTTCAGTATTTGCAGGGAATTGCATATTGCCGGTCATTTGGATGATCTCCACAAATTTCTTTGTCCAAAGGTTCCATGGCATGACTTGTAAATAAGTTGTATCATTCAACATTTTCGTCATTGCTTGTCGACAAGTTATGATTACGAACTCCTTATCTCCACATGTTGTTTGCAACATACATAATGATTCCATACAAGTCTTTCGTTTGATTTTGAGCAAATTATATTCATTGAGATTTCAACATAAGTCTTTTGTTGTTTCGTTGATTTCTTATTTACATGACCAAAACTTGTCATTAACATTTATGGTTATAAGGATGATCATGCATTCATTAACTTGAAGTTCGGTTCCCTGCGGTCCATATTGTTCAAGTCCTTTGTTGTTCAAATTTGGATTCAAGTTCTCATTTAGTTCATTTAAGATTCAAATGAAGTCCAAATCTTTGTCATTTGTAAGTCCCCTGTTGTCCTTGCAGTTCATTCATTTGAGCTCGAATGTTCAATGTCAAGTCCGCTGCAGTCCAATATGTATGTCCAGTTTAATGTCATTTGGCTCAAGTTCAAATTCACTTAAGTTCACATGAGGAGGCTCAAGTTCAAGCTCATGTTCCCTGTTGTCCAAAATGAAGTCCTTTTGCATTTTGTTCAGATGTTCAAATCTTTGTTCATCTCATTTGATTTGCAAGTCCATTTATTGTTTAAATTGAGTTAAAATCCTTTTATTTGCTCAAATTCAAATATGAGCTCAAGTTCAAATTGTCCACATTTTGTCCAAATTAGATCTTTTGCTTCACCGAAAAATTCGGCAGCCTCCCGGCGTCTCCCCCGTTTAGGGGAAATTTTGGGAAACTGGGCCACCCCACCACGCTACAAGAGCGTGTATGGTTGGTGTCGTATGACACCGTGGCCATATATCTTTTCATCCCACCACGCTACGAGAGCGTGTATGGGGTCTTCAAAAGTACCCGTATGAACAACACAAGTGGCTCTCCCCACCACGCTACAAGAGCGTGTATAGGGCTTACCCACCTCGCCGTATGCGCCGCACCGGGCTCCCTCCTACCGTGCTACGAGAGCGCGTATAGGTGGTTCTCCGGTCCGCCGCAAACGCCGAAAATGGGATTTTAAGTGATTACCCGCCTCGTCGTAGGCACCGCACCGGACTCCCTCCTACCGTGCTACGAGAGCGCGTATAGGTGGTTCTCCGGTCCGCTGCAAACGACGAGAACGGGAATTTGGTGATTACCTGCCTTGTCGTAGGCACCGCACCGGGTTTCCTCCCACTGTGCTACGAGAGCGCGTATAGGGGGTTTGCCGGTCCGCTGCGAATGACGAGGATGGGAAATCTGAGTTTTAGAAGTTTATACCTTTGAGGTTGGCGACGATTGCAAATTTACAAAATGCACCAAAAATAAAAAGAATCTCTTCTCTCTCCTTTTTGTTTTTACATACACATGCATACATATACATAGAACTCAGCAACAGTGTTACAAAAGATAAGCAACAATAATGTTTAATTAAAATGACAGTTGACATCAACTAACGAAGCAAGCTAAGATGATGATGATATTATTGCTTTGGAGTTCTAATCAGAAGAGTGTGAGAATATGTATGTTGCATGTGGTAATGAGATGTTAATGGAATCAAATGTATCAGTAAAAAAAAGAAATGTAAGTAATAAAGGAAAAGAAGCTCGCTGTTTGATTTCTTCCTGTGAGAAAATTATTTTCTTCTTTTTTTTTTTGAGAAATATGAGGGATGAGTGGACTGAACTTCAGGAGAAAGTAATGGACTGCCTTGCCCTTTGATTGGTTGGGCTTTAGCTTTGTGAGAGAATTAATGGTAGGCCACTGAAGTTGAGGGAATGGGCTTGATATGAGGTGGAAAAAGGTAGTTGGGCTTTGAGGTTTGGTAGAGTGGGATTTTGGCTGTTGGTTTGAAGTGAGGAAAGCTTGAATGGGCTGAGAGGAGTGTATGTCTTATTGTATCAGAGCATGGGCTTTTGTAAGTGGGAGGATTTTGGGCTGCTATTTTTTGTTAGATGTTGCTATAGAGTGTAGGCAGAGGGATGATAGGTGTAGGAGTAGGTTGCAGTTGTAGTTACCCTTGGAGTGTGTAGAAAGGGTGCAGGTCACGGGTGTAAAGAGATTTATAGGAGAAGAGTGGGTTGGGTGATGGGCCTTAAGAAGTAGGATGTAACTGGGTCAAAGGCAGCTATTGTGGACTTTGATTTACCCGGAGAAAACTGCTGTAATCGAAAACCTGGTGATGACAGGGGCTATATCCGGCTACTAGTTTTGCGAACCAGAGAGGGGAGGAGAATGGAGTGGGCTTTGATCACAGAAGTGGGACTAGAAACTTGATGAGATCTCTTCTTTTTGTTTAACATGAGGAGACAACGGGTAGAGGTCTTGCGATTTCCTATAGCTGGGAGAAGTAGGTTGCTGCTCTGGCATGAAAGAACGACAGTTAGATGAGAACGTTTTGACGTGAAGCAGAGAAGACTACATGAGGTGCTGGAGGTGTGAAGGGTATGGAAGAAGGGCTGCTATAGGGAAGGAAGCCACGAGCAAGATGGAAGAAAGAACGGCAGTAGTGGGCTTCTTATAACTTGAGAAATTCAGCCTTGCTCTGTTTACCTCAGCTGGAAGGTTTGGCCGAACAACAAAAACAGAACTGAAGGGATTTGTATGAGCTGGAGTTTGAAGGGATTGCGTGGAGTAGAGGCCGGAAATCGGACGAGAGCTTGTGATCGCGTAGACTCGTGTGGAAGATGAGGCAAAGAGTCGTAAGAGTCGGACCACAGGAAGAAGCGTTCTGTTTTAAAAACCTCACCGGAGTTCTCTTAATTCAATGTTTTGACTTATGCTTGCGTGAAGAACCGCTAGAGAAGCTTCATTCTAACGGCAATTTTGAGTATTCGAGGCCAACCACAGCAGAGAAACGGGAACAACAAAACAGGTAATGCATTCAATGCTCGCATTAATTAGAATTTGTCCCTTTTGCCTATTTGGCATCTGTCCGTTTACGAAACTTATATTGAATCAATGCTATTTTGCTGTTCCAATCATTTCTGTATTTAATTTAGAATGACAACCATATCAGGTCAAAGCTGCATCGATTTGCATGTTTTCTCGTTTTGCGTGCATTCTTCTCATTTTGCGTGTCGATTGTTCCGTTTAACGTGTCAAATTTGTCGAATATCAGAATTAGACAAATTGGTAGTGGATTCAGGGTATTGCCGATGTTCCGGTCGCAACGACGTAGTCCGTTTCGCGATCGGACATCGTTTGAGCACAAATTTGTATATTTTTGCATGGGGATCACCTCGATTTGCGTGCACCACCTTAACTGAACAAATTGGTAGTGCATTAAGGGTATTGACGGCGATCCGGATGCACTGGCGGAGTCCGTTTGTTGATCCGATGTCATTTGGGTACAAATTTGCATATTTTCGCATGGGGATCACCTCGATTTGCGTGCACCACCTTAACTGAACAAATTGGTAGTGCATTTAGGGTATTGACGGCGATCCGGACGCACTGGCGAAATCCGTTTGTCGATCCGACGTCATTTGGGTACAAATTTGTATATTTTCGCATGGGGATCACCTCGATTTGCATGCACCACCTTAACTGAACAAATTGGTAGTGCATTTAGGGTATTGACGGTGATCCGGACGCACTAGCGAAGTCCGTTTGTCGATCCGACGTCATTTGGGTACAAATTTGTATATTTTCGCTTGGGGATCACCTCGATTTGCGTGCACCACCTTAACTGAACAAATTGGTAGTGCATTTAGGGTATTGACGGTGATCCGGACGCACTAGCGAAGTCCGTTTGTCGATCCGACGTCATTTGGGTAGCGCTGAGCAACATTCATGTTTTGTCTCGAAATTTGTGCCACCAATCTGGATAACCCAAAATGTAGTTCCTGAGTATTTGTAATGTTCTGAATACAATGAAGAGATCCGTTTTGCAATCGGACTTCGTTTGGGCAATGCCGAGGCATCTTTTCCTCGATAAGTGTGTTGCCTCGGGATTCGTGCCACCAGTCTGGATGTTCCAAATTGAATAAACAAGACTTAATTTTTATAGGTTGACAATATTCCAGACCTAATGATAAAATCTGTTTGTCGATCTGCGTCGTTTGATCAGCGTTGCGTTTTAATTTCGGGTGTCGGTCGTCCCTTTTGACCGATCTCATCCGATTCGACGGCGAGGGGTCTCTCGACCTAGCAGAATTTGAGATTCTGATCGCAATGCCACTGTCCGTTTGGCATTCAGAGATCATTTGACCCTTCAAGTAAGGTGTCAGACCAACCCGCGCACTACTTGGTTCATCATTTTTGTCCTTTTATGCGTGGTTTTAGATATAGGGGTTAACATGAAAATCACTCAACCATTGCAGCTTTCCCAAAACGGACTGCATTGATATGTTTGATACATCAAAATTGCTCTAAATGTTGATATTATTGTTAGAATCACCACATGTGAAAAGAAATAGAAAAGTTGCATCAAGACAACTAAAATTGGCACTCATGAATGTCAAAATATTTATTTGCGCATAAGGTGACGACACAAAATCGATGTGCATGAGCAATAAAAAATTTTGGGAAGGAAATGCTGACATATATATTATTTTTAAATTTATGCTAAATTTAATTAGGTTATTCCAAAGTCTAAATTTAAAATCAATTATTTTGTAAATCAAATTATATATATATATATATATATATATATATATATATATATATATATATATATATATATATATATATATATATATATTACTGATAATTGGATAAACTAAAATAAGATATGACATAAAATTATTATAGCTTTACTATGAATATTAACAAAATAAAAAAAAAAAATTGTCGTTGAGGTCTCCACCAAGCGTTGAATAAAATCCCTTCCAACTATGCAGGTACTATAGTGCCGCATTAGTCATGTCATTCTTCTATTCCCCATGTAAAAAAATATGAGGGCCCTAGAAAGAAAAATTAACACTAGCTAATACCTTACTCATTCTCGCACCCAGAATGGCTACTCCCTCGCTTTCCTCTCTCTACTCTTTTATGCGCCAAACAGAAACACTCCGTCATTCTCTCCTCAGGCCGATTTAAACCCTAGCCTTGCATCACCATGGCTGGCTAGTGGAATTTCCATCACAGGTATCTTTCAATATCTTTTATCAATTTCTATCATTGGTATCAATTATGTATTGGTTAGTGGACTTCACTATGGATGCTATTGTAATGGCATGAGCAGAAATCAAAATGAACTTATACTAATTTAATTATATATATATATATATATATATATATATATATATATATATATATGTGCGCACGCACACACACACAAATAATATTACTATCTCCTTTATAATGAACACTAGGTTGCCTTCTCCAAGTTCATTGTAAAAAACTTAGGCATGATGTTTAAGTAGAGGTCAATAATGTAACACTTAAAAAATATACAAAGGTAATATTAAAATTTACTTAAAATTGTTCTCTCTTAATTTTTGCCCCTTGTGAATATGAATTTTTTTCCTTCGATCCTAGCTTTGTGCTTTATGGATTTGTTGAAGGATTTGCAGGTTTTGAATTTGATTGATAATATCAAATATGAGTAGTATCTTGATCCATAACCACTTGAGGAGACTTTAATCTGAGTTACTTGAGTTCATCAGATTGGGCGAGCTGGGAATTGACAGCTCTTCGTCCTCTGGTTGCTGAGATGGGGGTTCCTCTACTGCGGCCTTTCTTATGGCGTGTTGAGTAGATGGAGCTGCCAGCGATCCGGCCATATTTGGGCTTGTTGGATCCGACCTCTTACACCCATTCAGGCTTCAGACTTGAGCTAGGGGAAATGTGCTTCCCAATGCTGATTTTGCTGAAGTTGGTAGATTTGGAGTTCTCCTTTGTGGTTGAAGATTTGGAGCCTACGCACATTCGGTAGTTGCTCGAGATTTCTCCTTCCCACTGGAACCTTGATTCTCCGATCAATTAAGAGAATTTTGTAGACTACGATCACTTGAACTTGTCGAGTCAAATTTGCCTTCGTACTCCCTACAGTCCCTACTGACGGGTTGATGAAGTGGGGGTTCCGCTACTACGGCCTTTCTTGTGGCGTGTTGAGTAGACGGAGCTGCCAGCGATCCGGCCATATTTGGGCGTGTTGGATCCGACCTCTTACACCCACTCGAACCTTAAGCTTCAGGCTGCTGAAAGACTTCAAGTTGTTCTGGCTCAATTTGTTAGAGTGTGTAGTTGCAAAAGTCTCTTTCTGACCTTTGAGATCTTGGTACATTGGAGAAGGTGGTGTCTTGATCTTTTGAAGCTTACCTGCACATACTTTGAAAAGAATTTATTGTATTCTTCAGTATGAAAGAATATTTGCGTTGGTTATTTTAAATATTTATTCGGGGATCTCGGCATGCAGCGCGATGTCGACCCGAATAAATATTTAAAATGCCCCCTGTCTCGCAGGGACATTTCAGAATAGAATAATTTTGAGATTTTGTGATTTTAAATATTTATTTGGGGATCTCGGCATGCAGCGCGGTGTCGACCCGAATAAATATTTAAAATGCCTCCTGTCTCGCAGGGACATTTCATAATGGAGTAAATTTAAAATTTTGTGGTTTTTAAATATTTATTTGGGGATCTCGGCATGCGGCGCGATGTCGACCCAAATAAATATTTAAAATGCCCCCTATCCTGCAGGGAGATTTTGAAATGCATTCTTGCAACACAAGAGAATTTCAAAATGTAAAAAAAAAAGTAAAGTGTATATAGATACGCATGAAATACACAGTACATCAAGCATGACATTTCTTCGGGCAATCTTATGCATTGTACTTCTTCAGGTGTCGACCGTTGATCGGCGGCATGGGCCTCTGACCGTGCAGATCGATGAGCTGGTAGGCTCCTCCTTGGTACACCTTCTCGATGACGAATGGGCCTTCCCAGTTGGATACGAATTTGCCACCAATTTTTCGGTGAGGGATGATTGGCCTTCTCAGCACCAGGACCAATTCCCCTTCTTGAAAGGATCGAGGGCGCACCATCCGATCAAATGATTTTGCTATCCTTCCTCGGTAGATTTCTAAGTTCTGTTGGGCTTGCAACCTGACTTCATCGAGTGCATCGAGCTCCTCAATTCTTAGGCGAGCATTCTGCTCTTGAGTAAGCTCATTCTGGATAGCGACCCGAATAGACGGTAATTCAACTTCTAGTGGCAAAATGGCTTCAGCTCCGAACACTAGTGAGTAGGGAGTGGCTTTGGTTGGTGTTTTGTAGGTCGTACGATACACCCACAATGCTTCTGCCATCTTTGTATGCCATTCTCTTTTATTCTTGGTGAGGATCTTCTTCAACAATTTTACCAGCGTCTTGTTGAAGGCCTCAGCCAAACCATTGGCTCTTGGGTTATATATAGACGAGTAACGCCAGTCAATCTTATGACGATCTACGAACTTGTAGATTTTTGTACTCTTGAATGCTGTGCCATTGTCTTAGATCACGCGGCGTGGTACACCGAATCTGTAGACGACGTTGTGGGTAAAGAAGTTGATCACGTGCTCGGACGTGACTTCCTTGAATGGAGCTGCTTCTGCCCATTTAGAAAAATAGTCTGTTGCTGCCAGAATAAAACGGTGCCCTGCCGATGACGGCGGATCTATTGGCCCAATTATGTCAGTGCCCCAACATTCAAATGGCTAGGATGCAATTGTTGGATGCAGCGGATTTGGCGGTTGATGAATAACATCACCGTGAATCTGACATTCGTGGCACTTCTTAGCGTGGTTGATACAATCTCTCACCATCGTAGGCCAGTAATAACCCATTCTTTTGATTTTAGTAGCCATCTTGGGACCTGACTGATGCGCTCCGCAGAGTCCTTCATGAACTTCTGCTACCACTTTATCAGCTTCCTCGGTCCCTAGGCACCTTAGCCACATTTGATCAAAAGCTCGTCGGTACAACGTGTCATTGACAAACGCGTATCGTAATGCTCTTTTTCTAATTTGTGCGGCCGGAGATTTATCTGTTGGAAGTTTGCTTTCTTTGAAGTAGTCGACGAATGGTTGTCTCCAATCGTCTTCGACTTCAACATCTAAGCAATCCAACCATGACTCTGAGAATCTATCGGTTCTTCGTCTCTTTACTATCTGACGTTCCCCTGGTTGATTTTTAGTAGTGATTTGTTGGGGAGGTTGAGGATCAACCGGGGTTGCATCCTGTTGGCTTGAACCTGGTATTCCCTCTGCCTGCGGGAATTATAGGGTTGCTGGCTCTAAGACTCGGCGGTTTTCAACCGCAATGAATATAGGTGGCCTCTTATCCTCATTTGCAAGTTCCTTGGCCAGTTTAGCTAGACAATCTGCTTTTGCATTCTGTCCTCGAGGAACTTGAGTTATCTTGACATTCGGTATTTGTTTTAGAAGCTCAAGAGCTCGTCGGTGATAGTGGGCCAATTCAAGTTTACAAATCTTATAAATGCCCAAAACTTGATTTATCACTAGTTGAGAATCACCGAAAATTTGGAGATCTGTGATTTGGACATCAATTGCTATCTCCAGTCCTGCTATTAGAGCTTCGTATTCGGCTTCATTATTGGTCCGAGGTTCCGTTAAACTGAACGAGAACCTCATTATACCCCCCTCGGGTTCTATGAAGACGAGACCGATGCCAGCTTGAGCCTTTGCAAGATTTGGAGGTTTGGGAGACTTGACAGACGATGCCCCATCAAAGTACATCTCCCAGAATTGTAGCTTTTCTTCTTCATCAATCTGCATGATTTGTTCATCGGGCAAATCGTCATTGAGCGGAGAGTCAGCTGGGATTGGATGTGCGGCGAGGAAGTCTGCCAAAGCCTGTCCCTTTACCGCCTTCTGTGGCATGTATACAATATCGAATTATAGTAATAGTACTGCCCACCTTGCTAAACGACCTGTCAACGCTGGTCTTGTCATCAAGAACTTCAGCGGATCGATCTTTTGATATCAAGGTGATTTTGTGAGATAACATATAGTGGCGAAGTTTCTGGACTGCAAAGATCAACGCCAGGCAATGTTTCTCGATTGGAGAATATCGCACTTTTGCTCCGATTATTCTCCGACTGATATAATAAAGTGCATTCTCTTTGCCTTCTTCATTGTGTTGGGCCAATAATGCTCCGAGGGACTCTTCTAGTACTGTCGTATACAGAATAAGAGGCTTCCCCGGAATTGGCGCTGCGAGAATGGGCGGATTTAACAGATACCTTTTGATGTTGTCAAACGCTTCCTGGCATTCTGCATCCCATTTGAAGCGGACATCTTTCTTCATCAACTTCGAAAATGGCTGGCACCTACCCGATAGATTCGATATGAACCGTCGAATGAAAGCCAGCTGTCCTTGCAATGAGCGAAGCTGACGGAGGTTTTTAGGCGGCGGCATCTCTATTATCGCCTTAATCTTATTGGGGTCAACTTCTATGCCTCGGTGGCAAACGACATACCCAAGAAATTTACCGGAGGAGACCCCGAAAGCACACTTAAGGGGATTCATCTTCAAGTCGAACTTTCTGATCCTTTCAAATACAATTCTTAAGTCATCCAGATGATCTTTTCGGTCCATGCTCTTGACGACCAAATCATCTACATAGCATTCGATCTTCTGATGTATTAATTCATCAAAGATATGGGTCATCGCCCGTTGGTAGGTGGCACCAGCGTTCTTCAGGCCGAAGGGCATGACTGTATAGCAGAAAATACCGATGGGCGTTCTGAATGATGTATGCTTTTCATCTTCGGGCGCCATCTTGATCTGATTGTATCCTGACGATCCATCCATAAATGAGAACATATCATAGTTGGAAGTATTGTCTACTAAGAGTTCTGACACAGGGAGCGGGAAATCATCTTTTGGACATGCCTTGTTGAGGTCCCGAAAATCGATGCAGATACGAATCTGACCGTTCTTCTTCACAGGAATAATGTTGACGATCCAGTCGGCGTATTTTTCTTCTCGGATGAAGCCCGCTTCTATGAGCTTTTTCGTCTCTGCAATCACCAGCTCTTCGATCTCCAATCTCATTCTCCTTGGAGCTTGTTTGACGGGTGATGCATCTGGTTTGATTGCCAGTTTGTGAGCTGCTACATCAGGGGATAAGCCAGGCATTTCAGCATATGTCCAGGCAAAGCAGTCCCTGAATTCACAGAGGAGTTCTTTTATCTCTTCTGCCTGCTCTTCAGGAAAGAGAGAATAGAATTGAAAAGCGGTGAGATTTCTTAGAGAATTCTTCAAGATGTCGACCATCGAGAACATTGTCTATAGGGGTCATCTTTGGGACCCACTTTTGATGAATTTCTTGAATGGTGGATCTCTAGAGGTACACATTAGATATCACACCATTCTTTTGTGTATATTTTTCTAGAAATATTAGTCTCTATATTTGTTCTTCCTTATGTCGGGACCTTTCGGCGGCGGATCCTTGAAGCCGAGGTTCAAGTGTCACGCCCCGATGCTCACCGTGTAAATCATGATTATTTCTTTACTTCACCATCATAATAGATGGTTGTTTTCCTCTCTACCGGGACCTTTCAGTGACGGCTTTTTGGACATAAAGACCAAGTGTTACGTCCTGATGTTCACCGTATATATCTCAATATTATCATTAGTAGTTTTGTTGCTACTATAGTACTTAGATGATTAGCCAAAGATGGAAAGAAAAACCAATCCCCAGCGGAGTCGCCAGAAATCTGTGGGCTCCGAAAATTTGGCCTCGGCCTCCGCCCGACTTTTTGCTTTCTTCAGGGGGGAGTTTTAACGAACTAAGTTCCGGGGTAAATTTTGGAAGGCAGATGAGATAGTAGATAAGACACTACCCAGAGATTTCGCCCTCATTTTGCGAGGACTTTATGATCTGAGTTCTGGTTTCCTATAGGCGCAAGCCCCTATAGTTAATTACCCCTCTCGGTAACGAGAGAGAACTTTCGATTAAGGCTAGTCGTCAATCAGATACGTAGAGATACGTGGATCTGGCATATAGTAGCAGCATGAGTTGAGAATTTGAAAGGTTGGAGATTGAAAAGGGTTAATATTTAAAATTAGAAATTTCACCATCTTGCACTTAAAGCGGATGGTGGGGGAATGGATGATAGACCCGATCAAGATCCCATGGTTCCGTCATCCCGGGCCATCGTGGTCCCTGGTCTACTTAGTCAGAGGAGGTAGTCGACCCAACCTGACAGAAGGATCCTTGTCGACAGCCATGGGTTGCTTCGTCCAAGGGTACCTTGTAGACCTGGGGTGAATATTTGCCTAAGGGGACAAATTTGAATCCACCTTAGCTAACAGAGGGCTTTGTGCCCTATCGATCATATCCTATTGATTCATATCTCAAGGATTTGATGCCATTGGGGAGCATACGGGCTCTGGCCATAACCATAATATAATGGTGCCATTTGGCGGCGACCACCTGGTTCAGAGGGGCCTGAGTCATAACCGTTTATCCTGCAGTGCCATTTGGCGGCGAAACTGCCAGTTAGAGGACTCGTACCACGTCTTTGCTGGCAGGAGATTGTTTGAGAATGGATCCTAGTGATATTTTCGACCAGGCATTAGCTCTTTGCGAGCTGAAGTAAATTTTAACTTGTCCACCTTGGCAAACTGTTGCGGAGGATGGATGGATTTTGCTTTAAGCGGTTTGATAGTTGGATTTCAATTTTTAAATATCTTGGAGTTGGAAAGATTTTTGGATTTTGGGATTTTTCAGAAGATTGGATTTTGTAGGGAATTTGGGATTTTGGGAGTTTTGTGGAGTTTTGGATTTTGTGGGAGTTTGGGTGGTACTTTGAGATATTTGAAATGGACCCCTCCGATTGATATTTTCATTCAACACGGCCATCATCGGGGTGTATGGGGTCATTTATATTTTATTGATTGGACCCTGTCGACTCTATCTACTGGTCGATAGAGGATCGGATTTTGTAGGCTTTGGACCTTTGTTAGTGAATTCTCTTGATTATAGACCTTGAAGGCCTAATATGAATGTATAAAATAAATATCTCGGTCGATCTCATGACTGCATATTTATTTAATGGTTCGAGCCGTGTCGACTCCTATCTACCCGTATAGGAGGATCGGGCTCGAACTTGAGTTCACTTATTAACCCGCGCAGCATCCCTAGACGTCACATGTGTACCAATAACACGCTCGCCGGGGCCCATGCAGGTGTTTGGGGGCATTTTATAATTATTTATTGAACCTTGTCTACTCCTATCTGCTTGCATAGGAGGATCGGGTTCAAATCTATTGACCCGCGCAGCATCCCTAGACGTCACGTGTATACCAATAACCGCTCGCCGGGGCCCATGCGGGTTGTAAGATTATATTTTCCCCCTTTTAGTGTACCTATGTGTATACAAATTAAAGTGCACACGTGCGGGGGTATTCTTGGAATATTTGTACACGCCTTCTGTCCGCTTGCATGAAAGTTGCGGATCCGGTGGCGTAGCACTGGGTTTCGTTTGGAGATTTGTACGCCTTCTGTCTGCTTACATGAATGTTGCAGATCCGGTGGCGTTATATGATCTCCCCCACTGCTGTTTGTAGGCAGGTGGATATTTTCATTCATGGATTGGAATTGACTTCAGGATACTGCATTTACTGAAGTCTTTCTGCATCTACCCACGAGTGACGTGTTTTACATACATCAGTACTCGCGGAGAGATCGTATGTATTGCAGATCTTCTATCCTTGATTACATGCAAATCAGTATGCTCGCTTGTATCTTGATGTTGATTGCCAGAGTATTGTAAACCAATTATTTCATCTGTTAAATGTCCTTCATGCCTTCCTCATGAATATACTGTATTATTTGTCACATGATGCTTGTTTTGCAAGTTTTTTGTTATCTTTGTAGGTGATTTGCAGTATGCATGATGGAACTAGCAACATTGCTTACTGACCTTTGCATTCTGATTGGCTTGAAGATCTATAAAATTCCTTGGGAACTTTATGTTATTGATTGATTGAAAGCATATTGTTATCCTTTCAATTTGATCTCTGCTTGTAAGAAGGTTACTGTGTTTGTGGCATGTTAAATTCTTTTGCTTGAAGGGGACAGATGCATCTACTTGCATGATGAATTCTCATCCTCAATATTCACTTCCAATCGATTGCATATGCCTTTCAGTTTTCGTCATTTGTAGGTTTCACTTTCTCGTTTGAATGATGATATCGACTATCATTGCACTTGTCATATGCCCTTGTATCTAAAACAATCGTCCCAGACCATCAATTGCTTGAGTCTTCATTATCACCTATATTCTGATGTCGGTCGCAATGCGTTATTACAAGCATTATTAACCTTCTCATGCATATTGACCAGCGGGTCATTACATTCATCACATATAAAACTTCAGTATTTGCAGGGAATTGCATATTGCCGGTCATTTGGATGATCTCCACAAATTTCTTTGTCCAAAGGTTCCATGGCATGACTTGTAAATAAGTTGTATCATTCAACATTTTCGTCATTGCTTGTCGACAAGTTATGATTACGAACTCCTTATCTCCACATGTTGTTTGCAACATACATAATGATTCCATACAAGTCTTTCGTTTGATTTTGAGCAAATTATATTCATTGAGATTTCAACATAAGTCTTTTGTTGTTTCGTTGATTTCTTATTTACATGACCAAAACTTGTCATTAACATTTATGGTTATAAGGATGATCATGCATTCATTAACTTGAAGTTCGGTTCCCTGCGGTCCATATTGTTCAAGTCCTTTGTTGTTCAAATTTGGATTCAAGTTCTCATTTAGTTCATTTAAGATTCAAATGAAGTCCAAATCTTTGTCATTTGTAAGTCCCCTGTTGTCCTTGCAGTTCATTCATTTGAGCTCGAATGTTCAATGTCAAGTCCGCTGCAGTCCAATATGTATGTCCAGTTTAATGTCATTTGGCTCAAGTTCAAATTCACTTAAGTTCACATGAGGAGGCTCAAGTTCAAGCTCATGTTCCCTGTTGTCCAAAATGAAGTCCTTTTGCATTTTGTTCAGATGTTCAAATCTTTGTTCATCTCATTTGATTTGCAAGTCCATTTATTGTTTAAATTGAGTTAAAATCCTTTTATTTGCTCAAATTCAAATATGAGCTCAAGTTCAAATTGTCCACATTTTGTCCAAGTTAGATCTTTTGCTTCACCGAAAAATTCGGCAGCCTCCCGGCGTCTCCCCCGTTTAGGGGAAATTTTGGGAAACTGGGCCACCCCACCACGCTACAAGAGCGTGTATGGTTGGTGTCGTATGACACCGTGGCCATATATCTTTTCATCCCACCACGCTACGAGAGCGTGTATGGGGTCTTCAAAAGTACCCGTATGAACAACACAAGTGGCTCTCCCCACCACGCTACAAGAGCGTGTATAGGGCTTACCCACCTCGCCGTATGCGCCGCACCGGGCTCCCTCCTACCGTGCTACGAGAGCGCGTATAGGTGGTTCTCCGGTCCGCCGCAAACGCCGAAAATGGGATTTTAAGTGATTACCCGCCTCGTCGTAGGCACCGCACCGGGCTCCCTCCTACCGTGCTACGAGAGCGCGTATAGGTGGTTCTCCGGTCCGCTGCAAACGACGAGAACGGGAATTTGGTGATTACCCGCCTTGTCGTAGGCACCGCACCGGGTTTCCTCCCACCGTGCTACGAGAGCGCGTATAGGGGGTTTGCCGGTCCGCTGCGAATGACGAGGATGGGAAATCTGAGTTTTAGAAGTTTATACCTTTGAGGTTGGCGACGATTGCAAATTTACAAAATGCACCAAAAATAAAAAGAATCTCTTCTCTCTCCTTTTTGTTTTTACATACACATGCATACATATACATAGAACTCAGCAACAGTGTTACAAAAGATAAGCAACAATAATGTTTAATTAAAATGACAGTTGACATCAACTAACGAAGCAAGCTAAGATGATGATGATATTATTGCTTTGGAGTTCTAATCAGAAGAGTGTGAGAATATGTATGTTGCATGTGGTAATGAGATGTTAATGGAATCAAATGTATCAGTAAAAAAAAGAAATGTAAGTAATAAAGGAAAAGAAGCTCGCTGTTTGATTTCTTCCTGTGAGAAAATTATTTTCTTCTTTTTTTTTTTTGAGAAATATGAGGGATGAGTGGACTGAACTTCAGGAGAAAGTAATGGACTGCCTTGCCCTTTGATTGGTTGGGCTTTAGCTTTGTGAGAGAATTAATGGTAGGCCACTGAAGTTGAGGGAATGGGCTTGATATGAGGTGGAAAAAGGTAGTTGGGCTTTGAGGTTTGGTAGAGTGGGATTTTGGCTGTTGGTTTGAAGTGAGGAAAGCTTGAATGGGCTGAGAGGAGTGTATGTCTTATTGTATCAGAGCATGGGCTTTTGTAAGTGGGAGGATTTTGGGCTGCTATTTTTTGTTAGATGTTGCTATAGAGTGTAGGCAGAGGGATGATAGGTGTAGGAGTAGGTTGCAGTTGTAGTTACCCTTGGAGTGTGTAGAAAGGGTGCAGGTCACGGGTGTAAAGAGATTTATAGGAGAAGAGTGGGTTGGGTGATGGGCCTTAAGAAGTAGGATGTAACTGGGTCAAAGGCAGCTATTGTGGACTTTGATTTACCCGGAGAAAACTGCTGTAATCGAAAACCTGGTGATGACAGGGGCTATATCCGGCTACTAGTTTTGAGAACCAGAGAGGGGAGGAGAATGGAGTGGGCTTTGATCACAGAAGTGGGACTAGAAACTTGATGAGATCTCTTCTTTTTGTTTAACATGAGGAGACAACGGGTAGAGGTCTTGCGATTTCCTATAGCTGGGAGAAGTAGGTTGCTGCTCTGGCATGAAAGAACGACAGTTAGATGAGAACGTTTTGACGTGAAGCAGAGAAGACTACATGAGGTGCTGGAGGTGTGAAGGGTATGGAAGAAGGGCTGCTATAGGGAAGGAAGCCACGAGCAGGATGGAAGAAAGAACGGCAGTAGTGGGCTTCTTATAACTTGAGAAATTCAGCCTTGCTATGTTTACCTCAGCTGGAAGGTTTGGCCGAACAACAAAAACAGAACTGAAGGGATTTGTATGAGCTGGAGTTTGAAGGGATTGCGTGGAGTAGAGGCCGGAAATCGGACGAGAGCTTGTGATCGCGTAGACTCGTGTGGAAGATGAGGCAAAGAGTCGTAAGAGTCGGACCACAGGAAGAAGCGTTCTGTTTTAAAAACCTCACCGGAGTTCTCTTAATTCAATGTTTTGACTTATGCTTGCGTGAAGAACCGCTAGAGAAGCTTCATTCTAACGGCAATTTTGAGTATTCGAGGCCAACCACAGCAGAGAAACGGGAACAACAAAACAGGTAATGCATTCAATGCTCGCATTAATTAGAATTTGTCCCTTTTGCCTATTTGGCATCTGTCCGTTTACGAAACTTATATTGAATCAATGCTATTTTGCTGTTCCAATCATTTCTGTATTTAATTTAGAATGACAACCATATCAGGTCAAAGCTGCATCGATTTGCATGTTTTCTCGTTTTGCGTGCATTCTTCTCATTTTGCGTGTCGATTGTTCCGTTTAACGTGTCAAATTTGTCGAATATCAGAATTAGACAAATTGGTAGTGGATTCAGGGTATTGCCGATGTTCCGGTCGCAACGACGTAGTCCGTTTCGCGATCGGACGTCGTTTGAGCACAAATTTGTATATTTTTGCATGGGGATCACCTCGATTTGCGTGCACCACATTAACTGAACAAATTGGTAGTGCATTAAGGGTATTGACGGCGATCCGGACGCACTGGCGGAGTCCGTTTGTTGATCCGATGTCATTTGGGTACAAATTTGTATATTTTCGCATGGGGATCACCTCGATTTGCGTGCACCACCTTAACTGAACAAATTGGTAGTGCATTTAGGGTATTGACGGCGATCCGGACGCACTGACGAAATCCGTTTGTCGATCCGACGTCATTTGGGTACAAATTTGTATATTTTCGCATGGGGATCACCTCGATTTGCATGCACCACCTTAACTGAACAAATTGGTAGTGCATTTAGGGTATTGACGGCGATCCGGACGCACTAGCGAAGTCCGTTTGTCGATCCGACGTCATTTGGGTACAAATTTGTATATTTTCGCATGGGGATCACCTCGATTTGCATGCACCACCTTAACTGAACAAATTGGTAGTGCATTTAGGGTATTGACGGTGATCCGGACGCACTAGCGAAGTCCGTTTGTCGATCCGACGTCATTTGGGTACAAATTTGTATATTTTCGCTTGGGGATCACCTCGATTTGCGTGCACCACCTTAACTGAACAAATTGGTAGTGCATTTAGGGTATTGACGGTGATCCGGACGCACTAGCGAAGTCCGTTTGTCGATCCGACGTCATTTGGGTAGCGCTGAGCAACATTCATGTTTTGTCTCGAAATTTGTGCCACCAATCTGGATAACCCAAAATGTAGTTCCTGAGTATTTGTAATGTTCTGAATACAATGAAGAGATCCGTTTTGCAATCGGACTTCGTTTGGGCAATGCCGAGGCATCTTTTCCTCGATAAGTGTGTTGCCTCGGGATTCGTGCCACCAGTCTGGATGTTCCAAATTGAATAAACAAGACTTAATTTTTATAGGTTGACAATATTCCAGACCTAATGATAAAATCTGTTTGTCGATCTGCGTCGTTTGATCAGCGTTGCGTTTTAATTTCGGGTGTCGGTCGTCCCTTTTGACCGATCTCATCCGATTCGACGGCGAGGGGTCTCTCGACCTAGCAGAATTTGAGATTCTGATCGCAATGCCACTGTCCGTTTGGCATTCAGAGATCATTTGACCCTTCAAGTAAGGTGTCAGACCAACCCGCGCACTACTTGGTTCATCATTTTTGTCCTTTTATGCGTGGTTTTAGATATAGGGGTTAACATGAAAATCACTCAACCATTGCAGCTTTCCCAAAACGGACTGCATTGATATGTTTGATACATCAAAATTGCTCTAAATGTTGATATTATTGTTAGAATCACCACATGTGAAAAGAAATAGAAAAGTTGCATCAAGACAACTAAAATTGGCACTCATGAATGTCAAAATATTTATTTGCGCATAAGGTGACGACACAAAATCGATGTGCATGAGCAATAAAAAATTTTGGGAAGGAAATGCTGACATATATATTATTTTTAAATTTATGCTAAATTTAATTAGGTTATTCCAAAGTCTAAATTTAAAATCAATTATTATGTAAATCAAATTATATATATATATATATATATATATATATATATATATATATATATATATATATATATTACTGATAATTGGATAAACTAAAATAAGATATGACATAAAATTATTATAGCTTTACTATGAATATTAACAAAATAAAAAAAAAATTGTCGTTGAGGTCTCCACCAAGCGTTGAATAAAATCCCTTCCAACTATGCAGGTACTATAGTGCCGCATTAGTCATGTCATTCTTCTATTCCCCATGTAAAAAAATATGAGGGCCCTAAAAAGAAAAATTAACACTAGCTAATACCTTACTCATTCTCGCACCCAGAATGGCTACTCCCTCGCTTTCCTCTCTCTACTCTTTTATGCGCCAAACAGAAACACTCCATCATTCTCTCCTCAGGCCGATTTAAACCCTAGCCTTGCATCACCATGGCTGGCTAGTGGAATTTCCATGTGATATCTTTCAATATCTTTTATCAATTTCTATCATTGGTATCAATTATGTATTGGTTAGTGGACTTCACTATGGATGCTATTGTAATGGCATGAGCAGTAAAATCAAAATGAACTTATACTAATTTAATTATATATATATATATATATATATATATATATATATATATGTGCGCACGCACACACACACAAATAATATTACTATCTCCTTTATAATGAACACTAGGTTGCCTTCTCCAAGTTCACCGTAAAAAACTTAGGCATGATGTTTAAGTAGAGGTCAATAATGTAACACTTAAAAAATATACAAAGGTAATATTAAAATTTACTTAAAATTGTTCTCTCTTAATTTTTGCCCCTTGTGAATATGAATTTTTTTTTTTATGTTCACGGGGGCAAAAATTAAGGGACGGCAATTTTAAGTAAATTTTAATAATACATTCGTATATTTTTTAGTGTTACATTATTGCCCTCTACTTAAACATCATGATTAAGTTTTTTACGGTGAACTTAGAGAAGCCAACCTATTTGTTCATTGTTAGGGAGATAGTAATGTTATTCGTATATCATTGTTATCTATTGAATGCAATTTGTTTGTTTCAATGCCATCTAGAATGTTTGATGGAGATCGCAGCCTTTTCATTGTTCTATATTCTTTTGGCTATCAAGATTGAGGAGGTATTGTAGACATCCAACCGGATAAGTTAAGGTTGACCTATTTGTATTATTTGGACTACCTCAATTTGGGAGATAGCATCTTGTAAAATACTTTCTATTATTACTAATAAACATAGCACACCTTTACATGAGAAAAATAGTGCATCGAACTTTGTATAACTTGGTACCCATCATAATTACTAGTTGGCATTAACCAAATCTTAACTTTAAACCTAATGGGATTGATGAAGAGTGTGTTCAAGTTCCAAAAGTTATTCGGAAAATAATGCTGTGGATAGGTAAATCAATTTTATCAGGAAACTTTATTTAGGTCATTAATTAAAATTTCTCGAATATCTTACCTGTCATTTCCTAGGATTCATACTCAGTAATTTTGTAAAGGGGATCTTTTGGTTTTCTTAACTTGAGAGGCCCTAAGATAAGAGTCATTCTGGCACCACAAAAGAATTGATATTTTTTAATTAAAATTTTATCCAGGGAAAGGCAAAACCCCGCCCCCACCCCCCCACAAAAAATGACAAAGGCTAATATTGTTTTAACTGGAAACTCTCATTGCGCCATTTCATGTACCATGTTCCTTCAATTTCTGCTTTAAGTTTTTAATCAATGCTATACTTTGTTCCCGTATGGGTACTGAACAAATTTCCCAATGCAACTATAATTCAACTTTATCTTCGTCAGGATTACTAAAGAATCTAAAAGTCCTTCTTTGGGAGCTAACGTCAACAGTGAACATTTTTGTCAAATTATCTTTACAGGTAATCATCAATCTTTCGACAATGGACAAGATTATTTCTCTTGATAAGGTCAGTGTTCAGGTTTCATTTTGTATTATATAGGCACCTCACTTTATCATTATGCCATCTCATATATAGTTCTTTTCTTCCCAGACTTGTCTCTGTACTTCATCTTGTAGTGTTTTTTTTTTCTTAAGTGTTGTAGTTCAAATTATAACATATAAGAAACTTGGATATATGGTGCTAATTTTAGGAATTATAAACATCATCTCGGTATGTTTTGTTTTTTTTTAATGGTAATATCCCTCAATTAATTTATGAAACTGCTTTCTGTTATAAATATGTTCAAGATAAAGTTAGTACGGACTAGCATTTTGGTAATTGATAATGTTGCTTTTAAATATTATGTAAATAAGTTAAAGGTCCTCAGAAAGTATATTAGACTTTAAACAGTTAGCATTTATTTGCTTATTAGGTTTTTATAACTGATGTTGCGGGTGTCATGCTTGATGGATAGTCAATAGATACAATTGACATCACTTGGAGTATATGATAATTTAGTCAGCCCATTCATAGTTTCTATACTTTGTTTTTGTCATGGTTAAGTAAATTATTCTAGCTCAGCTTATCAGAAAATATACTAAAGACTCCAACCATGACAGTGTACTTCCATTCAAAGCATGAAGTATACTGTTAAATTCGTCATATTATATGGCGCATGGACTGTGTACTTCATTTTGTTTAATACTTTTAAATTATAATTGCAATCATGTATTTAGTTTTTCTAGATGATGCCAGTATATGCACATGAAAACTAATAATGCCTCTTCTAAGTCTAAATGATAGCTCTAGCATTGAACCCAACACCTTGTTATTATCTCTAAATTATCATATTCTAACTATGTATAGTAGGAATCTCTACTGTTTATTATTATTATATATTTTTATTATTGGGAGATTCTTTTTTTATTATATTAACCTTTGTTGTTATGTCCTTTAGCCTGTATATAAACTCATGCTTGTACTACGTAAACTATTCAATAAAGATGTATCCTCTAATATAGGTTATCTTAAGAATATGTGGAAGAAATGGTACAGTTTAAGACAACATTATGGATAATCTGTACAGGACCATACCATGGGGTTCAAGCAACAAGCAAAGACTTAGGGAATTAACCTTGAGTATGCACATACACTTATAAATTACACTTCTATGTTTTTCTTCTAAATTGCTAATGAATTCCAACTTCTACATATTCTGGAGGGTGGACCTCAGCTAGACTAGTAACATGGCGATTGACATAGAACCGAAAAACCATTGCGAAGGATATGACCAAAGAACCTTTTAAAGTGGAAGGACTTCTTCCTTCAAAAAACAAAAAGGGAAAGCTCCATACAATTCTGTAAAACTTGACTCACCAGAAACAAGTGCCTTTAGGAAGTTATATGAACATCGCAAATAGCCTAGAGATACCAAAGTAAAATGCTAGAAAGTATACCTTGAACTCTCCCCTAAAAAATGAAAGAAGGATAAAAAAAAAGTTGTGGTGGATCGTAACATGTTGCATCTAATTTAAAAGCTGTGTAGTAGAAAGCCACCTCATTTGTGATGAAGCTGGTTCTCTCTTAATCAGTTAGGTGCATTTTAATATAGTGGTTGTGTGAGAAAGGCATTGAGGAAACTCAGCAAAGGTTTCTCATTATTGAATTCACATTAACATTTTATACTTGACAGGTGTAGGAGTCCTTTGATCATGCTTCATTGACTCTCTCGCTGTCTACATAGATCCTTTACTCGTTGGTTTTCTTTATCATAACTATGCTTGACACCCATTATAGATACCAAGTTTCTTGGATGAATCTGCCATTTATTTGTCAATCTCTTTCTTGATAGTAGCATAGATCTCAATTATGTCTTTCCATTTCTTTTGACATATTGTTTTGATCTCCGACTGGATTGATTGCTATGGCGGTGACGTTGAGGTTGATACTAAATATCTTTGATGGCTTCCAAACAAAGACATCAATGTTATTCCTAAGCAATTGCTAATATGAGTTTTAAAATTACCTTGGCAATGAGTGCTACTATGAAAAATTCGTCGAGTCATTTTTTTAAAGCATAATATATTAATTAGATAACGAAAGGAGTACAATCAGGTTGCCGGAGAAGATGAAAAATTATTTTGATCGTCTACCTTGAAGCCTAGTGAATAAAGGTGAGTGCCAATATATTTTCATCTAATTTTGGCCTCTTTTGGCATAACAAATGAAATCTCTTACCCATGAGGGAGTCAACATTGAATTCTCTCATCAGCCATCAGAAAAATGCTAAGATAAATAGTCATCAGATGATCATAAGTAGGATAAAGTTGAGGTGTTTCAAGAACTCAAGAAATATTCTTGGTGATAATATCAACAGATGTAGAGGTAACCATCACCAAAGGCAAGTAGGAGCAGGAACATCAGCCACAATCTCTAGATGAAAAATTGAATATGGCTCCATGTTTTGGGAGCATAAACCAACGAGGGAGAATCTTCTACCAAAGGGGAAAGCAGACCATTATGTGAATGGTCCTGTGCTTAAATTTTTGGATTTTTAAGTTTGAGATGAGCCTTGAAACATTTAGAGAACTTATGCCAACAAATTGGAAGGGATGTGCAATATGGTGGGAATATTTCAAATTCCACCTTATGCCTTTATCTAGATGTAGAGGATCTAATCCACACCTCCATATGAAAGAGTATTGTGATGTCCATTCTACTAAGAATTTAGCTTCATAAAGCCTAGCAAAACAGGTTGTCACAGCTTCCATCTGTAAATGTTCCTTAAAAATTGAAGCCAAGGTGAATAAGATGGATTGCTTGAAGTAATGTAGCCTAAGTTGAGGAAATAAGATCCAAACAAGGGTTATGGGGGGGTTCCATAGATCAATAAAAATGTGGAAAACATTTATGCATGTGCATCGGGATAACATTGATATAGTATGTACATAGTCTAATGTAATATGCTTTCAAAGTATGTCTTATGATTTGTGTTGAGGTTGAATCAGCCTAACGGGGTAGTCATCCTTCAGCTATAATTTGAATAACTTACATAATGCTTCCATGTTTGGATGACCTATTGGGAATTTACCAATAAGTGAGAGGGAAAGAGGCTTAAGAATTGCATAAATCTCATCATCTCAAAAGGGTAGAGCCTATGATGCATGGACACTCCACTTAAAGAGGGAATGTAGTGTCAGACACGGACACACGCCCGACACGGCCGGGACACGTGTCAGACACGGGATTAATGTGTCCAATTAAAAAAAAAAATTAAAACGAACACGCGTGTCTTGATATTTATTAATTAAATTTTTATATTTTATATTTATATCTCGTAATCCCTTTCCACCCCGTATAATCGTCCGCTAGGTTTTCATTTTCACGAAAGGAAAAGCCCTAGTCTTCCTTTACAGCGCGAGGCGAGGCCAAACCGAGGCGTCTTCGTCATTTCTGGATGCAGGCGAGGCCAAACCGAGCGCTTCTTCATCATCTTCCTTGTCCCTTTGTAGTCAGCCAAACTCCATTGCGTGCAGGCGAGCCGTCGAAGGCAGAGGAGGGAGCGTCGAAGGAAGGATTTCAACCAAGCAGGACTTCAACCAAGCAAAATTTTAACCAAGCGTCGAAGGTGGTTCAGACTTCCGACACTTGTGCGTGCTTCGTCGGCAGAGGTTTGATTTCTCTTTTTTTTTAAGATTTCCAATTTTTCCAAGAATTAGATGCTTCGGTTTATAATGATTGATCAACGGACCATGGTTTTTCATAAGATGCTTCTCACACTGCTTTATTTTCTCAGCTCACACGTCCTCACAAAAATTATACAGAGTATTCTTTGTTAATAATTCAAAAGTAAATGATACTTCATCTGACATATGCACAGAATATTATAAAAGTAAATGATACTTCAATTTATTTTAACATATTTGAAGCATGAAAATAGAACCATTGCATGTAACTGTCATTTAATTTTTGGTTTGCACGCAAATAAAAACATTCATTTACACTATTTGCACGCAAGATCTACAAACTAATGTATATTGAAAGGATAAAAAATGCCTTATCAGTATCCAAGTTATGATGAATAAGAGAGAAAAAACTTAGTTTTATAACTTATAAATAACGAAGCTTACAAGATTGAGAAAACAAAATACAACAATGGATATAAAGTTTTTAACATAGTTTTGACTACGTTGTACATTCATAGAAAACTAAGTCTTTTTCACGTAGTCAATATGAAACCCTAGATTTACAATATGTTGTACATTCATAATATTTTTCTTATTTCTTCCATTTTACCAGTGTATTTAAAAGCAAAATGAGCTCTAATGCTCGTGGGAGTGGATTAAGCGAAGGTTCAAAAGAGCCATGTGTAAAAACTGATAAGCCATTATGGAATCATAATACAAAATTAGGAAAAACTTTTGAAGGAGGAGGAAATAGCATTCAAATGCAATTACTGTGGTGTTACCTACAAATGATCATATTCTATGGTGAAAGCACATCTACTTAAAATTGGTAGCCATGAAACTAAAATGTATTCTAAGATTACAACTTCGCAGTTGATAGAATTGAAGAGACATGTTGATGAAGCTGAATCTAGGATCAAATGGCACTTCCTAAAGAAATACCTTTGCCATCTACCCATGGTTCATCCCACACTTCTTCCTCATCCGTTAGAGTTGATCATGCTAGTTCATTTAGGAGTGAAGGATATGAATCAAAGAAAAGAAAAGGAGTTGCTAGTTGTTCTTTAGAGAAGGCTTTTAACTTGCAGATGTGAGAGCAATTTGATGGTGAAATTAAACAAGGCGTTGCCATGTCAGGCGCGTGTCCGTGTCTGACACTACGTTCCTTGTTTAAGTAGAGTGTCCGTGCATCATAGAATGATGATGATGTTGCTAGGTGTTTGCAATTTGACTGCTAGGTGTCTGGTGAAGATGAGCAACCCAAAATTATTGAGGAAAGTGGATTGAAGTTGACATGGTTGGATGGGAGGGTACAATAGGTGACAAAATCTTCCCACAGTGTTTTGGAATATGGTCTCCCTTGATGTTTAGAAGTTTGTATGAGAGGAGAGACTATGTTGCAGTTATTATATGAGGAGATAAGAAGAGAAAAATGAACTTGTCTTCTAAAAATTGAACTTATGTCTATGGGAAGCTTCAAACCAAATCATGAAGTCATCATCAGAGTACAAAATTTTTGGATAATGTATAATCTAATAATTCAATTTGTCTTCTAATAAATTATCTTGAAAACACTTCAATATCAACATTGCCGGTGAAAATTTTTAGAGTCCTCAAGAACAACTACTTTTCATTCTTGACACTTCTGTGTTGTCAAGGAATCCCCTAGAAAGTATCTTGGACATGTTCATACTGCCTAAACATATTACAATCCTTTTTGGTTTGATATTCAACAAGCTCAGTATCATAATTTGTTATTCAACATGAAGATCATATGTTCAATGCATTGACAAGCCGCCATGTTGACATCCTAGATCTATTCTGGCTCACCATGGTCTATTCAGATTTAATTAAACAAGAAAGTTCACTATGCTCTCATTTTATTCCTAGGCTCCTAAAATTGATCCAAAATCCCAAGGGCTTTAAAGTGAATATAAGTGAACTATAGGAGATGGACATGCTTTGCCCAAGCTTGACACACATAAATAATGTTTCAGCTCCATGATCGCCCTTGTAGGATCGCCAGTTGCTACAACTCATAACTCAAAGCTCGAGTACAAAGGGACCTGCAATATAGGAGCCCAAAAAGAGGGAGAATACTAATTATATTTTCATACCCTGATCCTCAGCGGAGGTGTTGACTAAAAAGTGAAAAGTTAAACCCTTTCTCCAAATCATTGAGAAATCTCTGTTGCCTGAATAATTCCTCTATCATCGAACATTCTTTTTTCTTCCTTGGTTCGAATATTTACATCAACTAATATTCTTTCTTGTCTACTTAACCCAAGCCTCTTCGGTTTGCCCTCTTTATTAAGTGTAATTTGTTATTTGATTTTCCTACTCTTGAGGCATATTTGTGTACCATTTATAAGATGACAGAATTTTAGTTTTTATAATTGGACAGTGAGGGCTTCACCGCTTGGAAGCACCTCTTTTGCCCCTACATGCTCTCCAACTCACTTCATGCACACTATACGAATTCCCGTTGTCATCATATAGGGCTAGAAGACTTCATCTTTTGTCCACAACCAACAACAATTACAAGGTCTGCCTATGCTTATAAAAACCCTCATGCTTCTATGAGGTTGGACGTAGATGGAGGGAAGAGGTGCCTGAAAATCCTAGGATTAGTTTAAGAAAGTGAAACCTCCTAGAAGTTAAATGCCCGCCAAGCAAAACCTCTTGGAATCCTTGCAAGAAAGCTTCTAAGTAGATTTTGTGGAAGAAAACAAACTTGACCAATAGGACCCTTCCTTTCTTCATTGTCAAGGCCTTGTGTATCCTATTTGTGGCCACTAGATGAATAATGGAAAACTCTCCTCCATTATAGTGGATGAAGGCATCAATAATTGAACCTCTATAAATGAGTGAAACCTCGTAGAAGATGCACAAGCATCAAGTAGACTCGTTGAGCAGAAATTTTTCGGGATCCTCTTATCCTTTTAAGAAAGCTTATGAGTAGAGTTTAGAAAATTAAATCTAATTGACCATGACGGACCCATTATTTTGTTCATTTCATGGTCTCATGTATACAATTGTGGCCATTGGATGAATGGTGTAAATATCTCCTTCATTTCAATAGACAGATGTATTCTCATGTATATTTTGGTTGAGTTTTTATATGAATCTTGACAATTTGATTAGATTTACTAGTTTAGATGTATCTCCTTTATAGTCTGCTATCATGTAAGATATAAGTTTTTTGACATATTAGATTTATGATTTTTGTTCTATTATTTTCCTTTTCAAATTTCATTTTTGTTGATACCTGTATGAGAACTTTTTTCTTCTTCCTTATTTAGCTAAAATGATGTTGACCTCTGTGTAACAAAAACAAAAGAAGAAAGATCCTACATACCTCTTCTCCGCAAATCCTGCCGAAGACCCGCCACATCTACAGTGCTCGGCGCCGAATCGATCACTTCTCCGCCAATCCCGCGATCGTACCCCGACTGGCGTCTTTAAAACGAGACGGAAATCCTTCCTCCTCTTCATTCGCAAGCACCCGTCGCCTCTCCCATTCGGCTCCCACACACTTCCTCCTACCCTCTGCCGAACTCCTCTTCGACAAAGCTCTCACAAAGCCGCAAGCCAAAACCCCTCCTTTCCTCTCGTTCCCGCAAGCATCCCGACCTCCACTGCCGAAGCCATCACCAAATCCCTGTACTCAAATTCCGCCGACCCCATTTGCTCTCCCGAACCCAGTCGAAGCCTTGCCCGACTTGCCTCCGACGACGACGTTCCCTTCCTTTGATCGGAAGTTACGTCACTTTGACCGCAAGCAAGGAAAAGAGAGAGAGGGAGAGAGAGGAATCTCACTTACAAGCTCTAGCCGAAGTCCCTCCATCCCGTCGCCCTACCTGGCCGAGCCTGAAGCCGACGTCCGAGCCCCCTTTCCACATTCGCCTCTTGCCCGAACTCCTCCTCCCGTCGGCCTCAACCTTGCGACCTAATCTCCCTCAGCCGACGCCCCTTCCTCCTGGATCGGAAGTTACGACATTTTGAGCAGAAGCACGAACGGGAGCTCGCCGAGTGTGAAGGTAGCTTTCTCCCATGCGCTGCTCCTTCGGCTAAACCCGATAAATCTACTGAATAGAGAGGAAGATGGAAGGTTTAACTTGCCGCGAGATCAAACAGCTAGCTAAATCATGATTAAATCATGTTGATTAAATATGATTTAGTATATATCCTGCTCTAATACTATATAACCCCTTTTTCTAATTTCTGTATTAATTGTAATTAATCATAATCAGTTAAGTTTAATTTTTAATTAATTATTATTATTATATTAATTATATTTAATTAAATTTAATTATGATTAAATATTTTTAATTATAATTAGTTATCAATCAATTATAAGTTAATCATAATTAAGTGAATTTAATTATGATTACTTATTTTTAATTATAATTAATTATCAATTAGTCATAATTTAATTATAATTAAATATAATTAATTATAATTAGTATTTTAATAGTAATTAATTATTATTAATTAGAACTAACTGTTATTAATTGTAAAATTCATTACAATTACTTAAAATGACCAAAAAGAAAAGGGGGAAAGAGGAATGCTTCTCTACTCTCTCGCCTCGATCTACGTGCCAACCTCGACGCTTGCAAAGGTATAATTTTCTAACTCAGATTCTCGCTCTCGAAGTTCGCGGCGGACCGGAAAACCGCCTATACACGCTTTCATAAGCGTGGTGGGATGGGACCCCGGTGCGGCGCCTACAACGAGGCGGGTAATCACCTCAAAATCCTATCCTCGGCGTTCGTGTCGAGCCGGCAAACCGCCTATACACGCTTTCTTAAGCGTGGTGGGAAGGGAACCCGGTGCGACACCTACGGCGAGGCGGGTAGGCCCTATACACGCTTTTCTTAGCGTGGTGGGGATAATTTTAAGTACCCGTATGCGGCTCTGTACCTGCGGGGAAACAAATGCTTTGCTTTTTCAGGTACGTCGAAGACCCATACACGCTTTCTTAAGCGTGGTGGGGGATTGAAAACTTTACACGGCCGCGGTGTCCTCGAAAGAGGGCATCTACCATACACGCTTTCTTAAGCGTGGTGGGAAAGGCCCAGTTTTCCGTTATTTCCCCTAAACGGGGGAGATGCCGGAATGCTGCCGAAATTTCGGGTGAATTTGAAACCATACTTGGACCTGACTTGAACAAAATTAGGACTCAATTTGAACGATGATATGAACTCAGATGAATTAAATTCAAACTTGAAACCAAACGAATTTGAACCTAACGAATGCACTTGTGGACACTGAACTCGAACTGTACAACATCAAACAAAGATTTGAACTTGCAGAGGACAACAGGGGACTTTTGAATTTACTCGAACATTTTGAGCATGCAATAGAATTTTCAGTTACAAGGAGCTTGACATACGAGACTTGAACTGGGAATAAGAGACCAGAACACGAACTTGGACTGAACAAGACTACAGTGGATACAAGCTTAACCTAAAAATTTAAACTCAAGCAAGGATTTGAGTTGGACCACAGGAGACTTGGACTCGGTTTGAACAGGAAATGAGCAAGATTTGAACTGCAAGGACTTAGACTCGAATCCAGATGGGAAATGAACATGAACCTAGCTTTGTGATAACATAAAACTCCAATTTGACCACAAAACTAAGGTGAACAATCAAAAGCCCTACCTGAACAAGAACATAATGTCTCCAATGGAAAATTGGGAGATTATCATTCCAATTAAGATGCAAATGAACGTTTGTGTTATGCAAATATTAATTGACAACCATGATACTCAATCAAGACCAAGGAGAGATTTCATGACAACAAGAAATATGCAATAAACACTACATCCTACGGTCAATGTCAAAATACAAGCGAATGTGTTTGAACTCTCAAGCAACATAAGAAGGAGAAAAGTTGCTACAGATGCTCGCAAACGATGACAGCAGAGACACAAGGACGCCTCGATAAATGTTACAACTCACATATAAGATGACTTATATGAAAGTGATGGCGAAACTCAAGCAATTGGGTGATTCAAAATAATGGCAATTCGATCATGCGAATAACTCCACTAATGCATTCAAAGAGACAGGTGAAAATGCATTCAAATAGCAAAAGATCATTTTGACGTGCAAGGATTAATTGACAGTTATGAGTGCTCAATCAAGATCAGATGGAGAATCCATGTAGAGGAGCGTGACACAAATCACTAAGCAGTGGATCAAAGCCTCAAGTGATAGATGCGCAACTTCAATCAAGATGTAGGGAACATGTGTAAAACTCATGAATAAGAAGATTTGCAGTGCGACAATATGTTCGTTGCTATCACAAAGAACCTTCAATCAACACATGAGTAATATGATGCCCGTAGTGTCTGCATCAGTGGATCCATGAGTTCATAAAAAAGAGCTTAATAGTGTTAATGGAACAGGCTCCTAGTGAGTAAGGCCACTCTTGGAGATGATGAAGAGTTTATAAATACAATATACTCACAAATAACAAGATCTCTTGTCAACATATTCAGTATAATATGCAATGAATATCAAGACACTCCTACGGGACTTTGTAAAAGATCTGCAATACATACAATCTCTCTACGAGTACAGATATATTCGTGGGTAGATGCAGAAAGACTTCAGTAAATGCAGTATCCTGAAGTCAATTCCAATCTATGAATTAAAACATCTACCCGCCTACCAGCAACGTTTGTGGAGATCGTACGACTCCACGCCACCGGATCTGCAACATCCATGCAAGCAGACAGAAGGCGTTTACAAACATTCTAAAAGTACCTTCGCACATGCACTATAATTTGTATACACATAGGTACACTAAAATGCACATATAATTGAACACCCGCATGGGCCCCGGCGAGCGTGTTATTGGTATACACGTGACGTCTAGGGATGCTGCGCGGGTCAATAGATTTGAACCCGATCCTCCTATGCAAGCAGATAGGAGTAGACAATGTTCAATAAATAATTATAAAATGCCCCCAGACACCCGCATGGGCCCCGACGAGCGTGTTATTGGTACACACGTGACGTTTAGGGATGCTGCGCGGGTCAATAAGTGAATTCAAGTTCGAGCCCGATCCTTCTATTCAAGTAGAAAGGAGTTGACACGGCTCGAACTATTAAATAAATATACGGTCGTGAGGACGATCGAGATATTTATTTTATACGTTTATATTAGGCCTTCAAGGCCTATAATCAAGAGAATTCACTAACAAGGGCATAAAGCCTACGAAACCCGATCCTCTGTCAATCACTAGACAGAGTCGACAAGGTTCAAAACACAAAAATATGAATGACCCCACACCCCGATGTGGCCGTGTTGAATGTATATCTCAACCGGAAGGGTTCACAAATACTTTCAAATGCCATCCCAAATCTTATGAAAATCTCAAACTCCAAACAATTCCAAAGTCCAAAAATATTTGAAATTGAAATTAAACCATCAATCACTTAAAGCAAAACCCATCCATTCTCCGCAACAGTTTGCCGAGGTGGACAAATATGAAAATAACTGTAGCTCACAAAGAGCTAATGCCTGGTCGAAAATATCACTATGATCCATTCTCAAACAATCTCCTGCCAGCAAGGACGTGGTACGAGTCCTCTAACCGGCAGTTTCGCCGCCAAATGGCACTGCAGGATAAACGGTTATGACTCGGGGCCCTCTGAACCAGGTGGTCGCCGCCAAATGGCACCATTATATTATGGTTATGGCCAGAGCCCGTATGCTCCCCAATGGCATCAAATCCTTGAGATATGAATCAATAGGATATGATTGATAGGGCATAAAGCCCTCTGTTAGCTAAGGTGGATTCAAATTTGTCCCCTTAGACAAATACCCACCCCGGGTCTACAAGGTACCCTTGGACGAAGCAACCCATGGCTGCCGACAAGGATCCTTCTGTCAGGTTGGGTCGACTACCTCCTCTGACTAAGTAGACCAGGGACCACGATGGCCCGGGACGACGGAACCATGGGATCTTGATCGGGTCTATCATCCATTCCCCCACCATCCGCTTTAAGTGCAAGATGGTGAAAATTTCCATTTTAAATATCAACCCCTCAATTCTCCAAATTTCAAACCCATTGCTGCTACTATATGCCAGATGCACGTATCTATACGTATCTGATCGACGACTAGCCTTAATCGAAAGTTCTCTCTCGTTACCGGGAGGGGTAATTAACTATAGGGGCTTGCGCCTATAGGAAACCAGAACTCAGATCATAAAGTCCTCACAAAATGAGGGCGAAATCTCTGGGTAGTGTCTTATCTACTATCTCATCTGCCTTCCAAAATTTACCTCGGAACTTAGTTCGTTAAAACTCCCCCCCTCGAAAACCAAAAAGAGCGGGCGGAGGCCGGGGCCGAATTTTCGGAGCCCACAGATTTCTGGCGACTCCACTGGGGATTGGTTTCTCTTTCCATCTTTGGCTAGTCATCTCAGTGTCATAGTAGCAGCTATTTTCAACCCGAATTCAGAATTCTGAATCTTTCAAAATGATCATTTGATGAATCAAAATTTTAAAATGATCATTCAAGCAAATCTATTAAGATAACGTATTTAGCAGTATTTTAAATTTGTATTATTTGAATTTGCTCGCTAATGTTATCTGTTTTGTTTTCTATTCTGTGCAAGTCTCTGCATTTTTGAAAGTGTGGGGTGATGTATCAAATTTTGATCACTAACCCTTACCTTTCATTTATGCAGATGGATCTACAGAACACACCAATGACTGTCCAGCTGGGACAAGGAGCCAGGATCCAACTGGCAAATGCTATCATCGAGACAGGGAATGCTGGAGCTACCATCCAGTTTGGTAGCATTGACTTCCCTGCTGTTGTTGAAAGGGCCACCGCCATTCCTACGAATGGCAGAAATATTGAAGGGCCTGCCAGGAGGCCACACTCTGCTGGAATTACCACTCGTCGTGTGCACCTGCCAGCACAACGACATGCTGCTGCTGAAAATCCTCGTGAGAGGATTTCTGTCTTTGAACGGCTGTCGCAGCCAGAAATCCCGGCCACCAAGAGGGTTGTAGTCGGAGGAAGGATCTCCGTGGTGACGACAAACACCACACATCTGCCAACCGGGTTACCTGCACCCGCGAAGAATACTTCTGAAGCTTCCTCATCTGGAGGAAAACTGACTAGGAGACAGAGGAGGAAACTGAATGCTGAGCTCCGGGCTCAGCAACAATTCTCAACTCATCCCTCAAATCTGTCGGCCCAAGAGCTAGAAGCGAACATTCCTACCCGGAATGGGTTCACAAATTTGAAGTGGGTTAAGAGGAACAGCTCAACTGGGGAGCTGAAGAAGTCATTCTGGGACCGAGAGCCTGAAGTCCCACCTCCTCAAAAGAAGGAGCCTGAAACTCTCTCAGCTCGAGTCTACAGAGTCCTGAAGACCGTGAAGGAGAGAGGACTGAAAAAGAGAAGGTACCAGCGGCCACTGATGGTCGAAACAAGAAGAACTCCACCAAGAGAGCGTCTGTCTCTTGCTGTGAAGAGAAATGAAAGAAAATACACCCTGCACGGTGAACATCGGGGCGTGACACCTGAATCTCGAGTTCAGGGATCCGCCGCCGAAAGGTCCCGGCGAAAAGGAAAAGAAATCTGGAGGCCGAAGCCTCGCAGAGAAGAAGATAATAGAAGAAAAAGAACTGATCTGGGCGTGACATCTGGTACTGCTTCCCGGAGATCCGCCCCCAGTTACAAACAACGTCAAAAGTGGGTCCAAAAGAAGGCCCACGATGACGCTCCTCCCAACGGTAGACACCTTGGAGAATCCTCCAGGGGATCCCGTCGCTTACCAACTCCTCCTAAGGAAGAGTCTAACTTCGATCGCAGCCCACGGGTCGAAGAGATCTTCCTGCCTAACCAAGAACCGGAGATCCAGTGGCGCCGCCGCTCGGAGATCCGAGTACTAGAAGAAGGAGAAGAAGATACGGGAGAAGAAAATATTGAAGAATACATGGAAGAAAATCTAGAAGAAGATATGGAATACATAGAAGAAGACTTGGAAGAGGTAAATAACACCTTGGACATGGAGGTGGTCTACATGGTGAGACACATCAATGTCGAAGAGGAGGCCTACTACGACGATGATGAAGATGACGATCGTTGGCAACCACCGCCTAGACAAGTATATCGGCGACGCCATGAAGCCGGGTCCACCACTGGCAGAGGTGTCCATTCCCAAGAAGAGCGAGAAGAGGCTGAGGATAATCCCTTTGCTGACGAAAACGTCACGCTCGCAGAAATGCAGAGACAAATGAAACGTCAAATGAGGGCCAAGGATAGGGAAATCTCTCAGTTGCATGAGAAAATGACAGAGATGATGACCCAAATGACGGCAATGATGCAGATCATGCAGAGAAATGCTGCAGTTGGTTCTATGCCCAATCCTCCCCCTGATCCTCCAAACTTCCAAGTGCCGCAAGTCTCAGGAGTACGGGACACTCCTGAAGGTGGCCACGAGGCTCAGAATACCACTCGTCAGCCTACTCCGCAGAATATCGCAAGTACCTCCGAGCCTGTGACTGCTGCACAGCTCGAAGGGATCATTACAGAAAGGATCAGGGCTATTATAGCTATTGATCAGGCAGAGAAGCTAGTGGGTAAAGGTCGCCCGTACCCGGCAGAGTATGATCAAGTGCCATACCCGAAGGGATATTCTGTGCCAAAATTCAATACTTTTGATGGCAACAAAAATCCCAGACAGCACCTGGCGCAGTTCAAAGCCACCTGCGGGAATACTGGAGGGAATGATGCTCTACTCTTCCGACAATTCGTTAGCAGTTTGACAGCAGCTGCTTTCGAATGGTACGCCGAACTACCAAATGACTCTGTAAAAACATTTGCAGAGTTAGAGAATATGTTCGTGAAGAGATTTGCCAGTGCGACCGAGAAGATAACGATCGCTGACCTTGCTCTGAATAAAAGAAAGAAGGAAGAATCAGTGACTAAATACATCACTCGCTGGCGCAATCTAAGCATGAAATGTGAGCAACAACTTGAAGAAGAACATGCCGTACAGTTGTTAATGGGAAACATTGATGACAAAATGCAACCATTCCTGTGCATGGCTACTATTACCACATTTCAGGATTTACTGGATAGAGTAGCAAAGTTCGAGAAACTGAACTTGTCAAAATCAGAGAATTATTCTGATAAGCCCAAGAAAACTAAAGCCTCAGGTGCTAGAAGAGGCGAGGCTGACTCTATATTTTTCTCTAGAACTGATAAGGAGAAACAGATGACGTATAATATAGATAAAGGCAAGCAGCCGATGCAATATCAAGAAAAGCCTAAGCAAGTCTACAACCCTAACCCCCAGCCGAAGCTGATACTCGGGGGTAATGATAAACCAAGAAATTATCAGGGCGGTGGAGAACGCCCGAGACAAACAACGGGAACTGGTGATCGAACGTTCCCCTCCCTCAAAGATAAAATGAACAAAGAATATTCATTTAAAAGGGAAAGTGTTGCCAAGCTGTTTCGACAGGCGTTGAAAGCGGGTTTAGAACTGCCAGAGTGCAAGAGACCCGAGGAGTCAAAACATAGCGGCGACCCAAACTATTGCCCATATCATCGGGTGATGAGTCATCCAATTGAAGATTGCTATGTCTTCAAGGATTGGCTTGAAAGAAAATACCAAAGGGGAGAGCTCACATTGTCCGATAATGTGCTGACTCATCCCAGAAAAGAATCAACTCGGGTAGTAACGACTTCCTCCGTACCCCCGGTTGAAGAAAGAAAAAATGAAAAGAAGCCAGCTCAGGAAGAACAGTGGGAGACTGCGGTCTCTAAGAAAACTGTGAAAATGCTGAAACAGCTTGAAGGAGTTCCGGGTGTAAAATGGAAATCTCCTACAGAACCAGTGTTAAATCTGAAGGCATTACCTGTGGCACAAGCTCCTACTTCTAAACAATTTTCCAATCAAGCTGGCCCTTCAAAGTCTGGAAAGAAAAAGTCCTCCAAGAAGGAGACAAAACTGAAGAAGCCCAATGAGAAGAAAACAGCAACCCAAAGGGTTATAGATAGTCTGGATGAATATTACCAGACCGCGAGGCGTCCTATTAAGCTTGCTGACTTTATGTCAGAGCTCAAGATTGACGAAGCAGAAGAGGCTGATGAGGATCCTCTTCCCACAGAAGTCTGTCGGGTCATTTCAGCAACGCCAATAACTCTGACAAAAGAAAAATATGTCAGAGAGATGATCGTTGAAACCTGTCTGGCAACATCGTCAATGGACTACAGCTCAGAGGAGGATCTGTATTTTCCAAAGACAGATGAATCTGATCCCGATATAGCGTCGCAGATAGGACATGTAAATCTGGGAGGTGATTCTGAGTCAACAAATGAATCCCTAGACGCGACGATGGCAGACTCTGAAGAAAATGCACCGTCAAATGAGTCTGACCCAGAAGAGATCGCTCAAGTGCAGCTGAGAAGTGGCAAGATACTGCCACCTCCGCCAAAGAAAGGAATATCCAATAAGGATAAGGGAAAAGAGATAGTCGTCAATGAAGACATTATCTCCGAGGATCCCAAGAAGAAACATACTCCAATCAAGGGAATAGATTATAATATCTTATCCCATCTGAGGAAGATCCCTGCCCAGCTCAGCATATACGACGCTCTGGTGATGTCCAAGGATCTTCGGGAGACTTTGATTCAGGCTCTCAAAGACCCCGAAAGATATGAGGCGTACTTCGCTGAGCGCAACCTGACTGAGGTTCTGCAAGCTCGAAATGAACCGTTCATCACTTTTACTGAGGACGACATGATGCTTGGGACGGCAGACCACAATCGACCTCTGTATGTTACTGCAGAGAGCGACGATTTGGTAATCAGTCGAATTCTGATCGACCCTGGATCCTCCATCAACCTCATGAGCTTAAAAGCACTAAGTTCATTGTGCCTCAACGTAGAGCACCTCGGGCCAGATAAACTTATGGTACATGGTTTTAATGAGAAAGGGCAGAAAACCCTTGGATCGTTTATGCTCCCTCTTGTCTTTGGAGAATTCCATACAGAAGCTAAATTTCATGTGATTGATGCGGACACTTCATTCAAGGCGCTCCTGGGTCGCCCCTGGTTGCATGAGTATGGCATCGTCCCATCAACACTACACCAGTGCATGAAGTACCTTAGGGATGGGGAAGAATTCAGGATCTCTGGTGATATTCAGCCCTTTGCAGTCCATGAAGCGACAGTCTATGAAGATGCGCAGTATTTCATGCCTAAAAAGCCAAGGCTGTCAAACTCTCTAAAGGCTCAAGCATCTAACCCAAAGAGTGCAAAGCAACCTGAACAGAAAAGTGAGAGGAAGCAGGTGGGGAGAAAGAAGGCAACGCCGACTCTTCCCAAAGAAGCTACCACTGCCACTTCTAAAGAAAGGAAACGAGTACCTCACCTTGGGAGCGACACAGATGAAGATAATGTCACCCCTGCAAAATCCCAGAGGGTATGTCGTTCGATGGACGAATGGAGTAGGGAGGTCGCATATTCAAATGATGACTATGACTACGACTCTATCTATATGAACACGGTGCAAGAGGTATTCTCTAGAAGAATAGATAGCCTGTCAATCTCAGACAGCGTGCTCGTAGTCACTCGTATTCCCCTACAGTATTTTAAAGAAATAATTCAACGAGATGTGCATAAAGTTGAAGAACTTGTAACCCTTTATCTGCCTCCAATCAGAAAGGGGATCGAGTCAGGGAATATATTCTACTCCGTAGGAAAGGACGAAGAAGTGAATCGTGATTGGGACCATGTCTTCATCGATTCTGAAGAATTACTACCTACGAGGATACCTAGGTTTAATACCAAAGGTATTCAAAGAATGTTGCGAAAGTGGATCAATGTTCCCACCCCCAAACGACAACTTCGTATGTGCCTAAGTCTCTGGTATGGAAGGAATCCGCGTCCAATGCGGCGGAAGGAAATGAATGCATATAAAGGTATCGGATTCGTCAGGCGAAAATGCATCCGGAAGGAGACTTGCCGAGCCATCACTTGCAGAGAAGTTGAACCTAATGACGAGTCTGATGAAGAGGTCTATGAAGTTGATGATTACGATGATCAGCCTCTAGAGGCCAAGCCTGCACCAGAAGAGCTTGAAGATGGTGGACAGGCAACCACTATGGACGAACTAAAAGAAGTCAACTTGGGAACCGAGGATGACCCTCGCCCAACATTCATTAGTTCCCTTCTGCCAGAAGATCAAGTGGAAGAGATAAAAGAACTCCTCTGTGAATTCAGGGATTGCTTTGCCTGGACATATGCTGAGATGCCCGGCTTATCCCCTGAGGTAGCAGTTCATAGGTTGGCAATCAAACCGGATGTCGCACCCGTCAAACAAGCTCCAAGAAGAATGAGATTGGAGATTGAAGAACAGGTGATTGCTGAAACCAAAAAGCTCATAGAAGCGGGCTTCATCCGTGAAGAGAAATATGCTGACTGGATCGCCAATATTGTCCCTGTCAAGAAGAAGAATGGACAGATTCGTATCTGTATTGATTTCAGGGACCTCAACAAGGCGTGCCCAAAAGATGACTTTCCACTGCCTGTATCCGAACTCCTAGTAGACAACACGTCAAATTATGACATGTTCTCGTTTATGGATGGATCGTCAGGATACAACCAGATCAAGATGGCTCCTGAGGATGAAAGGCATACGTCATTCAGAACGCCCATCGGCATTTTTTGCTACACGGTCATGCCCTTCGGCTTGAAGAACGCCGGTGCCACCTACCAACGGGCGATGACCCATATTTTTGATGAATTAATACATCAGAAGGTCGAATGCTATGTAGACGACTTGGTCGTTAAGAGCATAGATCGAAAGGATCACTTAAATGACCTGAGGGTTGTATTCGAAAGAATCAGGAAGTTCGATCTAAAGATGAACCCCCTTAAGTGTGCTTTCGGGGTCTCCTCCGGCAAATTTTTGGGGTATGTCGTTCGTCATCGAGGCATAGAAGTTGACCCCAATAAAATAAAGGCGATTATAGAGATGCCACCGCCAAGAAGCCTCCGTCAACTCCGTTCCTTGCAAGGGCAACTGGCTTTCATTCGACGATTCATATCGAATCTGTCGGGTAGGTGCCAGCCATTTTCGAAATTGATGAAGAAGGACGTTCGCTTCAAGTGGGATGAAGAATGTCAGGAAGCATTTGACAGTATCAAGAGATACTTGTTGAATCCACCCATTCTCGCAGCGCCAATTCCGGGGAAGCCTCTTATACTGTATACGGCAGCACTAGAAGAGTCCCTCGGAGCGTTACTGGCTCAGCACAATGAGGAAGGAAAAGAAAATGCACTCTACTATATCAGTCGGAGATTAATCGGAGCAGAAGTACGATATTCTCCAATTGAGAAACATTGTCTGGCGTTGATCTTCGCAGTCCAGAAGCTCCGCCACTATATGCTCTCCCACAAAATCACCTTGATATCAAAGATCGATCCGCTGAAGTTCTTGATGACAAGACCAGCGTTGACAGGTCGTTTGGCAAGGTGGGCAGTGCTATTACTGCAATTTGATATAGTGTACATGCCACAGAAAGCAGTAAAGGGACAAGCTTTGGCAGATTTTCTCGCCGCACATCCAATCCCAGCTGACTCTCCGCTCAATGATGATTTGCCAGATGAACAAATCATGCAAGTTGATGAAGAAGAAAAGGTACCGTTTTGGGAGATGTACTTTGATGGGGCATCGTCTATAAAGTCTCCCAAACCTCCAAATCTTGCAAAGGCCCAAGCTGGCATCGGTCTAGTCTTTATAGAACCCGAGGGAGGCATAATGAGATTCTCGTTCAGTCTAACTGAACCTCGGACCAATAATGAAGCCGAATACGAAGCTCTAATAGCAGGACTGGAGATTGCAATTGATGTCCAAATCACAGATCTCCAAATTTTCGGTGATTCTCAACTTGTGATAAATCAAGTTCAGGGCATTTACAAGATTTGCAAACTTGAATTGGCTCACTATCACCGACGAGCTCTCGAGCTTCTAAAACAAATACCGAATGTCAAGATGACTCAGGTTCCTCGAGGACAGAATGCAAAAGCAGATTGCCTAGCTAAACTGGCCAAGGAGCTTGCAAATGAGGATAAGAGGCCACCTATATTCATTGCGGTTGAAAACCGCCGAGTCTTAGAGCCAGCAACCCTACAATTCCCGCAGGCAGAAGGAATACCAGGTTCAAGCCAGCAGGATGCAACCCCGGTCGATCCTCAACATCCACAACAAATCACTATTAAAAATCAACCAGGGGAACGTCCAGCAGTAAAAAGACGAAGAACTGGTAGATTCTCAGAGTCGTGGTTGGATTGCCTAGATGTTGAAGTCGAAGGCGATTGGAGGCAACCATTCGTCGACTATTTCAAAGAAAGCAAACTTCCAACAGATAAATCTCTGGCTGCACAAATTAGAAAAAGAGCATTGCGATACGCGTTTGTCAATAATACGCTATATCGGCGAGCTTTTGATCAAATGTGGCTAAGGTGCCTAGGGACCAAAGAAGCTGATAAAGTAGTAACAGAAGTACATGAAGGACTCTGCGGAGCACATCAGTCAGGTCCCAAGATGGCTACTAAAATTAAAAGAATGGGTTATTACTGGCCTACGATGGTGAGAGATTGTATCAACCACGCTAAGAAGTGCCACGAGTGTCAGATTCACGGTGATGTCATTCATCAACCGCCAAATCCACTGCATCCAACGATTGCATCCTGGCCATTTGAATGTTGGGGCACAGACATAATTGGGCCAATAGATCCGCCGTCTTCGGCAGGACACCGCTTTATACTGGCAGCAACAGACTATTTTTCTAAATGGGCAGAAGCAGCTCCATTCAGGGAAGTCACGTCCGAGCACGTGATCAATTTCTTCACCCACAACGTCGTCTACAGATTCGGTGTACCACGCCGCGTGATCTCAGACAATGGCACAGCATTCAAGAGTACAAAAATCTACAAGTTCGTAGATCGTCATAAGATTGACTGGCGGTACTCGTCCATATATAACCCAAGAGCCAATGGTCTAGCTGAGGCCTTCAATAAGACGTTAGTGAAATTGTTGAAGAAGATCCTCACCAAGAATAAAAGAGAATGGCACACAAAGATGGCAGAAGCGTTGTGGGCGTATCGTACGACCTACAAAACACCAACCAAAGCCACTCCCTACTCACTAGTGTTCGGAGCTGAAGCCGTTTTGCCACTAGAAGTTGAATTACCGTCTCTTCGGGTCGCTATCCAGAATGAGCTTACTCAAGAGCAGAATGCTCGCCTAAGAATTGAGGAGCTCGATGCACTCGACGAAGTCAGGTTGCAAGCCCAACAGAACTTAGAAATCTACCGAGGAAGGATGGCAAAATCATTTGATCGGATGGTGCGCCCTCGGTCCTTTCAAGAAGGGGAATTGGTCCTGGTGCTGAGAAGGCCAATCATCCCACACCGAAGAATTGGTGGCAAGTTCGTATCCAACTGGGAAGGCCCATTCGTCATCGAGAAGGTGTACCAAGGAGGAGCCTACCAGCTTATCGATCTGCACGGTCAGAGGCCCATGCCGCCGATCAACGGTCGACACCTGAAGAAATACCATGCGTAAAATTGCTCAAGAAAATTTTATATTTAATGTATTGTGTATTCCATGCATATCTATATACACTTTACATTTTATATTTTTGAAATTCTCTTGTGTTGCAAGTACGCATTTCAAAATCTCCCTACAGGACAGGGGGCATTTTTAAATATTTATTTGGGTTGACACCATGCTCCGCGCTGAGATCCCCAAATAAATATTTAAAATTACAAAATCTCAAACTTTCTTCTATTCTGAAATGTCCCTGCAAGACAGGGGGCATTTTAAATATTTATTCGAGTCGACATCGCGCTGCATGCCGAGATCCTCGAATAAATATTTAAAATCACCAACACGAATATTCTTTTATACTGAAGAATACAAAGAATTCTTTTCGAAGTATATGCAGGTGATCTTTCAAAAGACCGAGACGTCACTTTCTCAAACAGATCAAGATTTCAAAGGTCAGAAAGAGACTTTTGTGACTTCGCATTTCAACAAATTGAGCCAGAACAACCTGAAGTCTTTCAGCAGCCTGAAGCTTAAGGTTCGGGTGGGTGTAAGAGGTCGGATCCAACACGCCCAAATATGGCCGGATCGCTGGCAGCTCCGTCTACTCAACACGCCATAAGAAAGGCCGTAGTAGCGGAACCCCCACTTCGTCAACCCGTCAGTAGGGACTGTAGGAAGTACGAAGGCGAATTTGACTCGATAAGTTCAAGTGATCGTAGTCTACAAAATTCTCCTAATTGACTGGAGAATCAAAGTTCCAGTGGAAAGGAGGAATCTCGAGCAACTACCAAATTCGCGTAGGCTCTAAATCTTCAACCACAAAGGAAGACTCAAAATCTATCAACTTCAGCAAAATCAGCATTGGGAAGCACATTTCCCCTAGCTCAAGTCTGAAGCCTGAATGGGTGTAAGAGGTCGGATCCAACAAGCCCAAATATGGCCGGATCGCTGGCAGCTCCATCTACTCAACACGCCATAAGAAAGGCCGTAGTAGAGGAACCCCCATCTCAGTAACCAGAGGACGAAGAGCTGTCAAATCCCAGCTCTCCCGATCTGATGAACTCAAGTGACTCAGATTAAAGTCTCCTCAAGTGGTTAAGGATCAAGATACTATCCAAGTTTGGTATTATCAACCGAATCCAAAACCTGCAAATCCTTCAACAAATCTATAAAGCACAAAGTTAGGATCGAAGGAATTCTTCTTCAACAAGTCCACCAAAGCACAAAGCAAAGGACCGAAGAAATTATCCCAAAGTTCATGAAGAGCTTAAGACTGAACTAAGGGGATTCCGTCATCAACAAGTCCGTCATGCACAAAGCTCTGGACCGATGACTTCTCGCCATCGACCTACTACAAACCTAAGGGTTTTGGTCACCGGCATCTACTCCTTCATCAAGCCCGCCAAAGCTAGAAGCAAAGGGCCGAAGGTACAAATCACCTGACAAGTCAGTAGAGACAAATCAGGAAATTCTCCATCAATGTCCGCCGCACAAAGCACAGGACAGAAGGAACCAAAATCCCAGGGAAACTAAAGCCACAAGAAAGAGGTATCCCGAACGACATCCACAAGTGTCCCTAAAGGCTGGGGGCATTTTAAATATTTATTTGGGTCGACATCGCGCCGCTGCCGAGATCCCCAAATAAATATTTAAAATTATTTACTTCATCATCAACACAACTTGAAGTACAACCACAGAAATCACAGGAGCAGTAAAAAGAGAGCTCGTCAACAGTAGAATTCACAAAAAAAAAAATGCTTCATTTTATTAATTCAGAATCCATATACAAATTCTCAGTTCTCTTTTACAAGTTTACATCAAAAAAAAAAAGAGAGAAAAGTACAATGTCCTTCGCAGAGGACTACAAATTTGTCTCCTAAACTATGCCTGAAGAAGAAGTCAACAGCTTTGCTCTACTTCTTCCAAAGACCAGGCACCCTGCACTTCTGGAGCCTGCACGAAGCAACAGAAGTATCAGCAAAAATCAAAGACTACGCAAGTGCATGAAAATGCTACTAAAAAGAAAAGTGTACCTGAAGCCAAGGTCTCCTGTAGTAGCTCACGAACTGGTGTCTCGCTCCTCCGGGAACCTGCACAAGGCAACAAGGGTCAGTAAGCAGCCAAAAAAAAAAAGAAGAGAAAGAGAACAAACAAACTAAAAAAAAACGTACCAGAACCAAATCTCCAGTGGAGGCTGACTGAATGGATCCTATCTCTGTAGTGACCTGCACAAGAAACAAAGAATTGTCAGTACAGTTATAAAATCAAAACTGAAAACTAAGAAAGCAGTAGTGTCAAAAGAAGAACAGAGAGTGACATTACTACATACTATCATCAATCTACGAAGTGACACTCTAAGGAGCTAGGTCTAAAGTACTATATCAGTATCTTTTGGAGCTCTACCTAACTAAAGCCAACATATCAATCCCACTAAAGATTACAAATGCATCTGAAGAGCCGCGAAGGTACAGAAGTGGATTCTTGGAGATCTATAAAATGAAAATTTTAGTGTGACATCCAAGCAAGTTTTGGAGATCCACTAAATGAAGACCTTTGTGTGACATCTAGAGAGAAGTATCTAGAGATCCACAAGGTCAATCAGCTCGCAACAAACGTGATTCGCTCTAGACAGCGTACCACATTTGTTGGGGGGCATTTGTTGACCTCTGTGTAACAAAAACAAAAGAAGAAAGATCCTACATACCTCTTCTCCGCAAATCCTGCCGAAGACCCGCCACATCTACAGTGCTCGGCGCCGAATCGATCACTTCTCCGCCAATCCCGCGATCGTACCCCGACTGGCGTCTTTAAAACGAGACGGAAATCCTTCCTCCTCTTCATTCGCAAGCACCCGTCGCCTCTCCCATTCGGCTCCCACACACTTCCTCCTACCCTCTGCCGAACTCCTCTTCGACAAAGCTCTCACAAAGCCGCAAGCCAAAACCCCTCCTTTCCTCTCGTTCCCGCAAGCATCCCGACCTCCACTGCCGAAGCCATCACCAAATCCCTGTACTCAAATTCCGCCGACCCCATTTGCTCTCCCGAACCCAGTCGAAGCCTTGCCCGACTTGCCTCCGACGACGACGTTCCCTTCCTTTGATCGGAAGTTACGTCACTTTGACCGCAAGCAAGGAAAAGAGAGAGAGGGAGAGAGAGGAATCTCACTTACAAGCTCTAGCCGAAGTCCCTCCATCCCGTCGCCCTACCTGGCCGAGCCTGAAGCCGACGTCCGAGCCCCCTTTCCACATTCGCCTCTTGCCCGAACTCCTCCTCCCGTCGGCCTCAACCTTGCGACCTAATCTCCCTCAGCCGACGCCCCTTCCTCCTGGATCGGAAGTTACGACATTTTGAGCAGAAGCACGAACGGGAGCTCGCCGAGTGTGAAGGTAGCTTTCTCCCATGCGCTGCTCCTTCGGCTAAACCCGATAAATCTACTGAATAGAGAGGAAGATGGAAGGTTTAACTTGCCGCGAGATCAAACAGCTAGCTAAATCATGATTAAATCATGTTGATTAAATATGATTTAGTATATATCCTGCTCTAATACTATATAACCCCTTTTTCTAATTTCTGTATTAATTGTAATTAATCATAATCAGTTAAGTTTAATTTTTAATTAATTATTATTATTATATTAATTATATTTAATTAAATTTAATTATGATTAAATATTTTTAATTATAATTAGTTATCAATCAATTATAAGTTAATCATAATTAAGTGAATTTAATTATGATTACTTATTTTTAATTATAATTAATTATCAATTAGTCATAATTTAATTATAATTAAATATAATTAATTATAATTAGTATTTTAATAGTAATTAATTATTATTAATTAGAACTAACTGTTATTAATTGTAAAATTCATTACAATTACTTAAAATGACCAAAAAGAAAAGGGGGAAAGAGGAATGCTTCTCTACTCTCTCGCCTCGATCTACGTGCCAACCTCGACGCTTGCAAAGGTATAATTTTCTAACTCAGATTCTCGCTCTCGAAGTTCGCGGCGGACCGGAAAACCGCCTATACACGCTTTCATAAGCGTGGTGGGATGGGACCCCGGTGCGGCGCCTACAACGAGGCGGGTAATCACCTCAAAATCCTATCCTCGGCGTTCGTGTCGAGCCGGCAAACCGCCTATACACGCTTTCTTAAGCGTGGTGGGAAGGGAACCCGGTGCGACACCTACGGCGAGGCGGGTAGGCCCTATACACGCTTTTCTTAGCGTGGTGGGGATAATTTTAAGTACCCGTATGCGGCTCTGTACCTGCGGGGAAACAAATGCTTTGCTTTTTCAGGTACGTCGAAGACCCATACACGCTTTCTTAAGCGTGGTGGGGGATTGAAGACTTTACACGGCCGCGGTGTCCTCGAAAGAGGGCATCTACCATACACGCTTTCTTAAGCGTGGTGGGAAAGGCCCAGTTTTCCGTTATTTCCCCTAAACGGGGGAGATGCCGGAATGCTGCCGAAATTTCGGGTGAATTTGAAACCATACTTGGACCTGACTTGAACAAAATTAGGACTCAATTTGAACGATGATATGAACTCAGATGAATTAAATTCAAACTTGAAACCAAACGAATTTGAACCTAACGAATGCACTTGTGGACACTGAACTCGAACTGTACAACATCAAACAAAGATTTGAACTTGCAGAGGACAACAGGGGACTTTTGAATTTACTCGAACATTTTGAGCATGCAATAGAATTTTCAGTTACAAGGAGCTTGACATACGAGACTTGAACTGGGAATAAGAGACCAGAACACGAACTTGGACTGAACAAGACTACAGTGGATACAAGCTTAACCTAAAAATTTAAACTCAAGCAAGGATTTGAGTTGGACCACAGGAGACTTGGACTCGGTTTGAACAGGAAATGAGCAAGATTTGAACTGCAAGGACTTAGACTCGAATCCAGATGGGAAATGAACATGAACCTAGCTTTGTGATAACATAAAACTCCAATTTGACCACAAAACTAAGGTGAACAATCAAAAGCCCTACCTGAACAAGAACATAATGTCTCCAATGGAAAATTGGGAGATTATCATTCCAATTAAGATGCAAATGAACGTTTGTGTTATGCAAATATTAATTGACAACCATGATACTCAATCAAGACCAAGGAGAGATTTCATGACAACAAGAAATATGCAATAAACACTACATCCTACGGTCAATGTCAAAATACAAGCGAATGTGTTTGAACTCTCAAGCAACATAAGAAGGAGAAAAGTTGCTACAGATGCTCGCAAACGATGACAGCAGAGACACAAGGACGCCTCGATAAATGTTACAACTCACATATAAGATGACTTATATGAAAGTGATGGCGAAACTCAAGCAATTGGGTGATTCAAAATAATGGCAATTCGATCATGCGAATAACTCCACTAATGCATTCAAAGAGACAGGTGAAAATGCATTCAAATAGCAAAAGATCATTTTGACGTGCAAGGATTAATTGACAGTTATGAGTGCTCAATCAAGATCAGATGGAGAATCCATGTAGAGGAGCGTGACACAAATCACTAAGCAGTGGATCAAAGCCTCAAGTGATAGATGCGCAACTTCAATCAAGATGTAGGGAACATGTGTAAAACTCATGAATAAGAAGATTTGCAGTGCGACAATATGTTCGTTGCTATCACAAAGAACCTTCAATCAACACATGAGTAATATGATGCCCGTAGTGTCTGCATCAGTGGATCCATGAGTTCATAAAAAAGAGCTTAATAGTGTTAATGGAACAGGCTCCTAGTGAGTAAGGCCACTCTTGGAGATGATGAAGAGTTTATAAATACAATATACTCACAAATAACAAGATCTCTTGTCAACATATTCAGTATAATATGCAATGAATATCAAGACACTCCTACGGGACTTTGTAAAAGATCTGCAATACATACAATCTCTCTACGAGTACAGATATATTCGTGGGTAGATGCAGAAAGACTTCAGTAAATGCAGTATCCTGAAGTCAATTCCAATCTATGAATTAAAACATCTACCCGCCTACCAGCAACGTTTGTGGAGATCGTACGACTCCACGCCACCGGATCTGCAACATCCATGCAAGCAGACAGAAGGCGTTTACAAACATTCTAAAAGTACCTTCGCACATGCACTATAATTTGTATACACATAGGTACACTAAAATGCACATATAATTGAACACCCGCATGGGCCCCGGCGAGCGTGTTATTGGTATACACGTGACGTCTAGGGATGCTGCGCGGGTCAATAGATTTGAACCCGATCCTCCTATGCAAGCAGATAGGAGTAGACAATGTTCAATAAATAATTATAAAATGCCCCCAGACACCCGCATGGGCCCCGACGAGCGTGTTATTGGTACACACGTGACGTTTAGGGATGCTGCGCGGGTCAATAAGTGAATTCAAGTTCGAGCCCGATCCTTCTATTCAAGTAGAAAGGAGTTGACACGGCTCGAACTATTAAATAAATATACGGTCGTGAGGACGATCGAGATATTTATTTTATACGTTTATATTAGGCCTTCAAGGCCTATAATCAAGAGAATTCACTAACAAGGGCATAAAGCCTACGAAACCCGATCCTCTGTCAATCACTAGACAGAGTCGACAAGGTTCAAAACACAAAAATATGAATGACCCCACACCCCGATGTGGCCGTGTTGAATGTATATCTCAACCGGAAGGGTTCACAAATACTTTCAAATGCCATCCCAAATCTTATGAAAATCTCAAACTCCAAACAATTCCAAAGTCCAAAAATATTTGAAATTGAAATTAAACCATCAATCACTTAAAGCAAAACCCATCCATTCTCCGCAACAGTTTGCCGAGGTGGACAAATATGAAAATAACTGTAGCTCACAAAGAGCTAATGCCTGGTCGAAAATATCACTATGATCCATTCTCAAACAATCTCCTGCCAGCAAGGACGTGGTACGAGTCCTCTAACCGGCAGTTTCGCCGCCAAATGGCACTGCAGGATAAACGGTTATGACTCGGGGCCCTCTGAACCAGGTGGTCGCCGCCAAATGGCACCATTATATTATGGTTATGGCCAGAGCCCGTATGCTCCCCAATGGCATCAAATCCTTGAGATATGAATCAATAGGATATGATTGATAGGGCATAAAGCCCTCTGTTAGCTAAGGTGGATTCAAATTTGTCCCCTTAGACAAATACCCACCCCGGGTCTACAAGGTACCCTTGGACGAAGCAACCCATGGCTGCCGACAAGGATCCTTCTGTCAGGTTGGGTCGACTACCTCCTCTGACTAAGTAGACCAGGGACCACGATGGCCCGGGACGACGGAACCATGGGATCTTGATCGGGTCTATCATCCATTCCCCCACCATCCGCTTTAAGTGCAAGATGGTGAAAATTTCCATTTTAAATATCAACCCCTCAATTCTCCAAATTTCAAACCCATTGCTGCTACTATATGCCAGATGCACGTATCTATACGTATCTGATCGACGACTAGCCTTAATCGAAAGTTCTCTCTCGTTACCGGGAGGGGTAATTAACTATAGGGGCTTGCGCCTATAGGAAACCAGAACTCAGATCATAAAGTCCTCACAAAATGAGGGCGAAATCTCTGGGTAGTGTCTTATCTACTATCTCATCTGCCTTCCAAAATTTACCTCGGAACTTAGTTCGTTAAAACTCCCCCCCTCGAAAACCAAAAAGAGCGGGCGGAGGCCGGGGCCGAATTTTCGGAGCCCACAAATGATTTTATGCAAGGTTGTGAAAATCGACCAGACAACGAACCAGAAGAATGAGAGGTTTACTGACGTAATAAATAATAATATTATTAAAAATTAATAAAATTAATATAATAATATGACAATCTAACCTTGAAAACTTCATAATTCTAAAAATTCAGACTCATAATAATATTAAAAATCTAAGTAAACAATTTTCTCTATATTATTCTAATATAATTTTATATTAATATCACACATGTTTTTTATTTTAAATGTCACATATTATCTCTTAATATAATTAAATTATTAGGTATATAATTTAATTATATTATATTTATGAATATCTAATAATTTATTTATAATTAATTTTTACATTTAATTATAGTGATAATAAATAAGATTTATAGAAATAAACCTAATTGTGATTTAAATATGTAGTAATTTTTTTTTTAAATAGAGCTAAACCCACCTGTCCAACGGCATTGAACGCCTCCGCCACTCCCCATTTGTGCTAGCTGTGGCGATAGCCCCAACACTGCTGACATTCCCTCCATCGCTGCCACACCTCGCCGGCACATCCCTTCCACCACCCCAGGGACCACCATCAAAATAGCTAAGAGAAGTAATCCAACTCCCTGCCTCTGAAGTAGACTAAGACCCGTTTCCTAACCCGTGATTCGCCCAAGAACAGGAACAAGGACCCAATTGAGGAGAGACATGTCTTCGCTGGCTTCGCAATTAGTGTTCAAGTCCACCATTTCTCCACCCGAATTGCAGTCATCGGTCTCCAAACATTATGTTCGGATGTGACAGAAATTAGATCGGAATTTGCATCCAGAAGAACCCAAGCCATCATGAATCTAGCTCAGGATGAATTTCTATTGCCACGCTGGGATGGATTTTTGTTTCCACGGTCATCATCGTCGGAAGCTGCTTGATTGCAAACTGCATGGTTTTTTAAAATCGACACCGATTCTCCGGTTCCATGTTTTGACTGTTGGTTTGATGGTTTTCAGCCAGTTTTATGCGAGACCGGTTATGTGATGGAACCGAATTGGCTGACTGACCGGTTCACGATTCAACTAGTTGAACCAGTCGGTCCGATCCAGTTTTTAAAACCTTGATTTTATGTGCAAACATTTGTTTCTACTTGAATTAGTTGTGCTTATAGCTGTTATTTTGTTAAATTTACCTCATTTGTATTCATGAATATGGAAATTGATAGTTGCAAAATAATAAATTGAAAGTACAATTGATAATGAGTATGTTGTACTTCATTGAGCTTCCTACTTTTCATGTGCGTGGTATATTTGACATTTTCATTGCATTCATCCTCCTACTCATCATTAGAAAAATCATCTCTTTCAAACTTACTATTTCTTCTTTATTGTATCAACCTTTTTCACTTGGTATGTTTTAGTCGCTAATAAATTATACTCAAAATCTGGTACCAAATGTCTATGATAGTTTGAAGACTGATCAGAAATATTTTTAAATAAATGCATGCTAGAATGATGGAGGAAACTTTTAGCTAACAGGAGTCTTAGAATAGAACAAAAAGTTAGTGCATTATGTATGATTTTAGTGGATTGATAATTATGAGTAAGTAGTATTGGGGGATCATTGTAGGTGTGATATGTTGAAATATGTCGGACCCATTAAATAAATGAAAGGCGGCATTGAGAGGGTATAACTTCTAGGCTTATAGCTGGGTGGTAAGTGTATTAGTGTATTGGGAGTACTATACTATAAGATAATATAATGGAAACTTAATGATAAGCTTTATAAACTTCAATTAAACTGGCTTAGCTATTTGGATTCATGTTGGGGGAATAAAGAAAATCGTTGATAATTAAATTGAGTGTGTAAAAAATGAGAATATTAGGACGGATGTTATAAACCTAGGAAAGACGATGCGAAGTGATTATTTATAGACATATGTGAGTAGTACCTATTAGATATAAGGTAGTTGAAAATAGACTTATGTGGCTTGGGCTTATACAATGTAACGTAGAAGATAGTATAATCAAAATTGATGTAGAAAGATTATAAACGAGGGGTAGACCTAAGTTAACTTTTCCATAAGTTGTGTACAAATGAGTTTGGGTAAAATAGATTTGTTACCTCATGTAGTACTCAACAAGATGATTGGAGGATGGGTGTTATTCATGAGATTGTGGATAACACTAATAATGTTGTTGATGATAGTGATGTTTCATGTTAAGTGGTTCTTTTGGTGTCTGTACTATTTTTCTATATCTTGTTTTTCTTGATCCTTCATTGACAACACTTTTTAAATCAATTTTTGTTACCCTGCATTGACAACACTGCTGATACCGCACTGTATCGTTTACTAATAAAAGCTGACTTTTACTTTTCTTGTTGATGCATTTCATTCTCAGGTTAATGGTATTCTCGTATGTGAAGCTGGTTGCATCCTGGAAAATTTAAATTCATTTTTAGCAAATGAAGGGTATAGAGTATATTTCCTTTACATTTATATCTTTTTATGGTTCAAATAATGTTACTTTAACTTGTTGGTTGAATGATTAAGGTTAAGATTGGAAATTGCAATTTTTTTTAAAAAATAAAATAAGAACCTAAAGTAATTACAAATAATTACCAAAAGAAAAATCTATCAAGGGAGAAAGTATTATTCAAAATGTTGAGTTGTAGTTCTGTTCACTCCTGACAAGTCAAGAAAACCAAAGTTGTTAAACGAATTATTGCATATTGAAGCCTAGTAAACCTTGGCGATTGAAGAAATACATATATTTATTTCTTATCCGGCCTCTTGTAGCAAACATGATTTAAAACCTTTTATCAAATTGTTCTTCAATACCTAGGAGACATCTTGTAGAAGCAGATAGCTGATTAGATCTTGGGTGACCAATATCCTTTACAAAAGGAAGACCATAAGGATCATGCACTATTATAACTGGTGAATTTAAACAATTATTGATATTGAATAGGAAGTTCCTTTCACAGCTGTGATTCTTTGGACTAATGCATGAAAAAGAAGGGAAGGCTCAAATTTCATGGCAAGAGCTGTAGTAGGTTCTAGAGTTTGAGTACAATCCAGATCTTAAGTAGGAGGAAGTACGACCACCAAATTTGTAGGTTAACTCTGATCATTTGTATTATCCCCGTTATCTTAAATGTTGGGATTCACAGAGGATAAGTTTTTTTAGTTTATTATGAATCTTGTAGCAATAGAATATTTATGAAAAAAATTTACAGGTCGAGCAATGGCTGAGAATGTTCTTAAATTCAACATTTTGCTAATAACCACTTGAGGAACTAACCCAAAGGTCATTTTACAGAAGACTAGTAGTGTCTATTTTAGCAAGATCATAGTCACAAACGGTCGAGAGAGCCTAACAGTAGCAACATCTCTTCGCAAAGGTTTGCCAAAAATAGAAGAGAGTATAAAGTGACTTCATCAAATTAGTGGACATAAAATTTTGGAAAAATTATCCAAACTGGAGTTATAGATGGTTCCTAGGAATAGTCAAAGTGTGGAGACCATATTATCATATTGATCGGAAAGCCATTCATATAGAAGGATCTATGTGAAAAGAGTCTTGAATAATTTGTTTCTGGAGTTAAGTTGATAGAATTATGGTGAGGCTCAAGTAGCCCTGCAAAAAAACCGCCAATCAAATGCAAAGCTTACATGTTTATGGATAATCTCAAGGTTATGATGTCCCCATGAAAACTTCTCAACCGTATGGAGAAAGTAAATGGAGTTGCCAACTGAGAAATCTGAACTTAAAATAATAATTAAAAAAAAACTAAGAGCAAGTTTACCATGAAAGATGGAGGATAGCTTGTGTTGAGATAGATTGGAGCTTTGTTGAAAAAATATTGGATTGGAGGAAGGTGGTTGTAAACTTGAAGCATTCTCGAAAGAATGAGGAGCACACACATTAGGAGTATTAGGAATACTATGTGATGTAAACTAATGTGGAGGATTTGTATGGGAAGCATCAAATAAAGAGGCCATTTTAGTATTTGGTGGCAAAAGAGGACCACCAGTAACACCAACCAGAAGTTCTATAGGCTTCAATAAAGGAATCTTAGCAAAGATTGTCAAAGAGGAGGTAATTTCCAAAAATGGAGTACAAATTGGAGGAAGTGTGAACGATGCAAGTTGTGAGAAGCTAGGGACAATAGATGCATCATAGGGGTCTGTCCATGGTGCGGATAAGAGTTGTTAAGCGGCGAAAGAGGAAGAGATTGATGGGAGACATTCTGGAAGGGGTGCTCTGTTTGAATTTATGGCAGAATCGAGACGAAATCAACAACCAGGGAGTGATCGTGCTCCAATAAAGGAGGCCATAACATGAAATAGAGGGCAGAACATTGATGCCAAAAGGTGTCAATGTCAAGGAATGAACCCCTCGCTCGAGAAGGGACCCCATAGAGGATGTGATAAAGATAGTGCAAGAAGTTGAGAGTAGAGGAGACATAAGCAATTACTAGAAATGTGATTACTACTCCATAACAATATCTAAGAAATTTTCTTATTAACTTGTCGTGAGAAACATTTTGATGTTAAATGATTTTGTTAAGCTCTACTGTTTATTATTCAGTATAGATTGTTGTGAAATTTGATTTTTAATTGATAGAATATAATGGATAGTCTATTTAAAATGTAATTTTTTTGGCTATGTAATGATGTTGAGGATCATATTAAATGATGTCGCTTAGCATGTTAAAGGTGTATGCCAAGCACTTTTAAAGTTGATTATGATAATCAATATTGATATAATGGGTAGGTAATCAATTTGTATCCAAAATCATTTAAAACTCAACTAATAAGAATTAAATAAATATAGCAGATATATGCACATACATGAACTAAATGGCATAATAGCTGTGAAATGGAGTTATAATTGAGTGACCAATGAACTTAATGCAAATTCATCTGAATTGAATGAATGTGATCTATAGAGTGAAATAAAACTCTTATCAATTGTCTTAGTAAATTATATCTTTCACAACAATCTAAGGTAAATTTCTGTTAAGAGACATTTATCACCTTGCTTAATATTGTTATTTCCAGGCCTAAAAAATATTTTAATAAAATAAGATCCTTGATTTTAAATTCTTTAATTATGAGGCCTTTCATCTCATATATTTTCTTTACCTAGAATTTTCTTTCCCATTACGATTGCCATTACTTTCTATCTTATTTTGATACCGATCTCTCAACAGATTTCACTTCTTCTTTCTCCCACATAGACTATTATTGGGATTTTGGATGATCCTCCAACTGGGTCGCCCATTCCTACCCCAATGGCTCCTTGCTTCATGTTGACTCTTGCAACCCTCCCTTGGATATCACACTTGCAACTTGCCACCCCCTCATTCTTTTGCAAATGTTTTTGGTGGTTGAATGGATAAAGAGCTCATTCATCTACTTCCAAGAATCATTTCCCTCTATTTTTTTCATCAATATCTAGCTTCACCTCCTTATATGCATCCATCCTCTTATCAGGACAAACATGCTCTCATTGTCATGGAAGAGGAGATCTTAGTGCTTGTTAGGCCGATCTATTTTTTAAAAATTGGCAAAGTCGCATTGGGCCACCCCAAGTTTAGATTAATTGCAAATTTTTATTTGATTTACATTTTGTTGGTGATTATTCCATTAGATTCATTGACTTTTGTCATGCTATTATTTGACTTTCTTCGGAACTATATTACAATAGGCTTTTCTCCCAAAGGTATTTTTATCTGTGGCTTCTCGATGTGTATGCTAACATGGTCTCCTCATTTTTTTTTGAGGAACTACCCATCATTTCCGCTTGGTTAGAAAATATTAGAAATGACCTTTCTCTATTAGATTTAAACGAGAATTTGACTTTGAACCGGACACAATGGAGAAAAAGGATTCATGTTGCCGACCCCACGTAGTGGGACAAAGGCTTGTTGTTGTTGTTGTTGTTGTTGTTGTTGTAACTACCCATCATTTCCTCACCTATCACTCCAATTTGGATTGCATTTCCTAGTCTTTTTTTACACTATTTCAATTAATTCACTTTATATTCTCTGATGCTACTATTCATCTTTTAAGTTATGTGGCCAACGTCCTCGTTTAACTAGATGGCACCTCTTAATTAGAAAAGATGTGTGAATTGGTTCCACGACTTGTGAATGTTGGCTTATGGTTGAAGGAATTTTAGCATATTATTCTTACTGCAAGACTTGGTTGGAAAGCATTAGAAATGACTTTTTTTATTAGATTTAAATAAGAATTAGGCTTTTAATAAGACACAATGGAGAAAATGATTCATGTAGCCGACTTCACATAGTAGGATAAAGATTTGATATTGTTGTTGTTGTATTCATACTGCTAGATTTTATACATAATTTACTAAATGTTTCAAGGCACACTTAGAATTGATGAAACCTAATTATCAGACTTTAGAGGTACGATCAAATGATCAAATCCAATATTTTACCATTTTGGAGGCAACTCTTCTAGTAAACCATCTCTGCAACTAGAACTTAGAATTAGTTTTATATTTTTTTTTGTGTGTACCTGCTCAAGCTAACCTTACGGTGGGGGTCACATCAACACTTGCAAGCATCAACATAAATATTGTGCACCTACAACACCACACCTCTTTTCGATCCATGAACACTGTGACAATTAAGATGCTCTTCTGCCTTTTGATTCGTATGAGGGAAATTAGAATGTTGATTCTCTGTTGAATAGGAGGTTTCAAAATTTTTTCATCTTGTGTGGCAATAATCAAAGAAAAAATCTATGTTTTCACCTGGCTTTAAGCAAAAATATCCAAATAAGTTATTTGTGAGTTTTCTTGTTCCTAGGGATTTAGTATCATAGGTTTTCATGATGTATGTTTTTTTCTTGTGTATTTTGCTTTTTCCCTTTGGCAATTCTTGTTAATTGCCCGTTATATGCACTTCGTTTTCTCATCATAAATTTTGTTTGTTTAAAAAAACCCCCTTATTCATTATTTGCTATAAAGATGTTGCCATCAACATATACAATCAGGGTAGAAATCTTACCTTCAAATGGCTTTTTTGTAAATAGAGTGATTACATTGTCCTTGAGAGTGCCTATGATGTTTGATCACCATTATAAATCTATTGATAATGTTCTTGGTGATTGTTTTAAGCTATTTAATGTTGACCTCTACTCAAGCAAAAAAAATAAAAAAATAAAAAAATAAAAAAATGCTCAAATCATTACCTGTAGGATACGCCGTTGCTACAGTGCCATGCCCTGCTATTCGGCGCCGCTTTTGTCGCATCCTGGAAATCTTGCGGCTGCTCCTCGACCTTACTCCCATTTCACTGCTTCGCGTCGTTAAATATCGAACCAGATGAAGTCTTCGGGAGCTCCATCCGAATTCCTTCTTCCCAAATCCATGACCCCTTGCTGTTGGCTGAAGACCCCCATCGCTATTCCCTCTCTGCCTGCGAGCTGAACTCCTCCAACAGTTGCAGACGACCCGACCCTGTCCCGATTCGTCCCATCACTGCTTCCGCCTCCCTACCGTCTGTCTTCCTCCTCTGCATCCGACCCCAACTGAAACGACACCTAGCTCTGACCATCTCTGCCTCTTCCGAACCAAAACCCACAACCTGCCCCTGAGCCTGTGAACCTCACGCAAGATCTCCGAACTCAAGCCCCCATAGCCGAAGATCTCTACTCTTCCGATTCCCCTCACAGACGAAAGCCATACCTCACTGCCGCCGAAGCCTCTCTGCCCTCACAGACTCCATTCGAGTTCTTCAGTCCACAGAGAGAGAGAGAGAGAGGCTTACTCCAAAAGTCCCTCTCTGATTTGCCCCGACCTCACCCGACTCCATTGGTCGAATCCCCCATCTAGTTGATCTCTGCTGCCCTAGCCAAACCGAGCCTTTAAGCAACATCCCTCGACTTGTGTGCAGAACAGCAGGTGAAAAAACCCTTCTATTGTTCGTCATTCTACTGTTATTATTAGTTAATTACTAGTAATATTAATTAATGTGATTAACTATTAGTATGTGATAATAATTGATTACTAATAGTATATAAATCAACTAATAGTGTTAGATAGTATTAATTGCTGTTAAAGTGTTGATTTTTTTTGTATATAAATATTGTTATTATTAATTTTATATATATATATATATATATATATATATAAGTTCAAAAAAAAAAAGAAGAGGAATGAAATAAAAAAAAAGAAGAAAAAGAAAAGAAAAATGAGGGATATATAAAAAAATGCTTGTGTAGTTCAAGAAAAATGAGAGGAGAAATATTTCAAAAAAAAGGAGAAAAAAGTGGGAGGAAAGGATTCAAAAAGAAAAAGAAAAAGATAAAAAAAATGATTTTTGTGCATTTTGTTGCCAACCCCACCGACCCCGCGCACGTATAACCTCCTAAACTTGAGAAAACCCGCTCTCGACGCTCGTAGCACGGCGAAAGACCACCCATGCACGCTTTTCTCTAGCGTGGTGGGAGGAAATTCGCTGTGAGGCTTGCGACGAGTCGGGTAATCTCCTAAAAGCCCTATTTTCGATGTTTGCGACGCGCTGAGGGACCCCCTATACACGCTTTTCTCTAGCGTGGTGGGAGGGAACTCGGTGCGGCGCTTACAGCGAGGCAGGCGAGCCTTGTGAGTGCTTTTCTTAGCACGGCAGGGCAAAGATATAAGTACCCGTACGCGGCTCTGTATCTGCAGGGAAAGCAAACTGTGCTCTTTTAAAACAGGTACATTTGAAGACCCATGCACGTCTTTCTCTGGCGTGGTGGGGTTGAAGACTTTACACGGCCGCGGTGTCCTCGAAAGAGGGCACCTACCATGCACACTTTTCTCTAGCGTGGTGGGAAAGGCCCAGTTTTTTCGTAGTTTCTCCTAAACGGGGGAGACATTGGGAGGCTGTCGAAATTTCGGGTGAATATAAGACTGCTTTTGGACCTGATTTGGACAAATCTTGGACGACTTTAAACTCAAAAGAACAAATGACAAGATTCAAAATTTGATTTTCATTGAATATTAAATGACTTGAACTTGAAGTAAATTTTGATTCAAATTTGAGTAAAATAAACTTTAATTGAGCATAGCACTCCAACTCAAACCTGAACTCGAACTTGTGAACTTGAGCTCGGGCTTGAATTTGCAAAGGTTAAATACTTGAGCAAAGCGCAAATGAACTTGGACTGAACAAGACTACAGTGGACATTGTATTAAAACTGAACCACAGGGGACTTGAAAAGGATTTGGATAACCTGAACTAGGACTTGGATTCATATTCAAGCAAATGCAGAGAACTTTGACTAAGACGGGCCTAAATGAAAATTACAAAAATTAGACTTGGATGACAGCATTCAACCCATTGGAATGAGTAATAATTCATGATATTAAACCTAAGTTGAAGATGGGTTTAAATAAACTAAGGGATCAATCAAGAACCTCTTTTTGAGTGATAACTCAAGGAACTTGAGTAAGTCAGTTTCAAGATATCATGTGGTATGCATTCAAGTGAACATTGATAGATGAGTAATAAAGAATTCGATTCAGAGAATAATCAAGATATCAATGGGGCTATCATTCCAGTCAGAATGCAAGTGCTAATCAAGAGATATGATCCATTTAAATCTCTCATATGCAAAATTCTTGGTGGGGTTAGAAATTCCCTACATCGCATCAACAAGCAATTATAAACAATGAAGAGGGAGAGGCCTCTTATGAATAGTGGATAATCAATAGCACACTCAATAAATTGTCTAGAAGGGAGGATACTAAAAAGCATGCGATGATCATTTCAAATCGGGTGAAGACATGATATCAAGTATATCATGCACATGGCAAACTATCTTTGAGGATAAAGATTTTGTAGGTAAAGTTTATTTGCAAACAACGAGGGAAATTAAATGCAAATGAACAAGTAAGGATTCATGTATCTCACTCACAAGGAATAACAAGTGAATTCATGCATTAAATAATTGTAAGCAAACATACAAAACACTTAGAAAATATGTTATCTGCAAATGGCGAATGTTGTGGCCACACAAGAGAGCATAATTTGGATTGCAAACAATGTTCCTTCTATTAATGACAATGCACAACATACGATGAGTGCTATGACATCCTTACAAGTGACATCTATATCAATCATATACAATCGATGCAGTATGCCCACAAGTGAAGCAAGAGAATTATGGAGGATACAACTTTCCTTCTACTAATGCTGAAGTACATCAGCCCTATCTATAAGCAACAACAGTAGAGAAATTGCAAATACAAGAGATCCTCTATGAATATGGACATGCAACACATCAGATCACAAGCAAGATATAAAATTTTGTAACAAATGAAAGCACCTACAAACTGCATGACAAGGGGGGTAGTGAGCAGGGCAAGAACCTACAACTAACACTGATCAACATACAAGTGACTAGAATAGTCCCTTACGAATATGAGAATTAGGTGTAATGAATAATACTTTGTGTCATGCAAGAAGGTACGATAATCCTTACAAACAACGGTTCTCTTGCCAACATGTTCAGTGTAATATACAATGAATATTAGGACACTCCTACAATCAGTAATAATCTAGTGTTCAGCAAATACATCGACCCCTTTTGCAACTGGAAGCAAATGATATGCAGTGAACGAAAGTACCCATGAGCCTCATACAAAAGACCCGAGCAAAATGCCAAATGACTACGTCAAAGACAAGCATCCACGGGCCGCTGTAGAAGACCTGTAGTACACCCAATTTGTTGTCCATAAGCAAAGTGCAAAGTGACTACATCAAATACAAATGCATACGAATTGCTATAGGAAGTTCGTTGTGCATACAACATGTTGCATGTAAGAAAATACAAGAGAACTGTAGTGAATATAGTTATCTACCAACAAAGCAGAAGATTCGTTAGTGCACTACAATCTACTTGCATAAATCATGCAAGTAGTGCACGACAGTCTGCCTGTACAAAGCAGCAAACAGCTCAATCCCCAAGCTGCAGCACCACGCCACCGGATCTGCAACATCCGTGCAAGCAGACAGAAGGCGTTTACAAATATTCCAAAAATACCCCTGCACATGCACTGTAATTTGTATACACTTAGGTACACAAAAGGGGTATGTAATCAAGAACCCGCATGGGCCCTGGCGAGCGTGTTATTTGTACACACGTGACGTCTAGGGATGTTGCGTGGGTCAATAAGTGAATTCAAGTTCGAGCCCGATCCTTCTATTCAGGTAGATAGGAGTTGACACGGCTCTAACTATTAAATAAATATACGGTCGCGAGATCGACCGAGATATTTATTTTATACGTTCATATTAGGCCTTCAAGGCCTATAATCAAGGTAATTCACTTACAAAGGCATAAAGCCTACGAAATCCGATCCTTTATCGACAACCCGATAGAGTTGACAAGGTTCAATCAACAATAGCAATGACCCCACACTCCGATGATGGCCGTGTTGAATGAAAATATCAACCGGAGGGGTCCATTTCAAATATTTTAAAACTCCAAAACTCCACAAAAAATTCCCAAATACCCAAAACTCCACAAAAATTCCCAAACTCCGAAAATATTTAAAATTGAAATCCAACTCATCCAAACACTTAAAGCAAAATCCATCCACCCTCCGCAATAGTTTGTCGGGGTGGACAAGTTAAAATTTACTTTAGCTTGCAAAGAGCTAATGCATGGTCGAGAATATCACTAGGATCCATTCTCAAACAATCTCATGCCAGCAAGGACGTGGTACGAGTCCTTTAACCTAAGAGGGAGCCTCTCGCAGTCAAATTGGGCGAAAATGACCTCCAATCGTCAAACGGATTGCAACGTTGCGATCAGAGCATCGAATTTACCTAAGAGGGAGCCTCTCGCAGTCAAATTGGGCGAAAACGGTCGAAATCGGCCACCAACACCTGAAAATGATGCGCGACGCTACTCAAACGATCTCTGATCGCAAAACAGACTTCGCCGTCGCATTAGATTGTCCGAATCAATTAAAAATGACTATAATATTTGCCTAACAAGCCTCGAGCAGGTAAATCGGCGTGGAAATTGAGGTGATGATGCACATAAATCAAAGCGCGCAAAATACGAGAAAATCTTAGGGTTCAACTTAAATTTTAAATCTATATAGAAATACATATATATTAATTAAATTAAAATAATTTTTTTTGCCTCAGATGCTTCCCGACATCCTGCTGAAATCCTGCTAAAATTTCTGCTGCTTGTCGCTGCTCATGTCTCTTTTCATAAATCCTATGCGGAACTCCGTCTTACGCTCGCCTTGATTATGTGTCGGCTTGCGTTATTAAAATAACAAACAATCGAACTCCTTTGTTTTCTGTCCTCTACTCAATTTCATGCAAGAAATTTAGCATCTCCCCCTCTGTTTCGACCGACCGGCTTCACTCTCTGCTCCTGCAACCTAGACCAATCTCGAGCAATCCATCAGGCCCGATTACTCCCGCCGACCGTCTCTTCTGATCAATTCACCAGAGCCCGCCGAACTCCACACACTCGATCGGATTCCTGTCTGACTTTTGATTCTGTACGTCAGCCACCCACAACTGATCTGATACCACCCGTCAAACCAGGTGTCCGACTCGTTCCCGCCTTTTGTGAGATTGTACACACCAATCCCCAGCTGCACACTCACTCAGCCATCCGACTCCTCAAGCCGCGATCCAGTCACCCTTGACTTCCGCACCTGCTTGATCCACACGACTCCAACCCTCACCCAATTCGACTCCCGAGCTTATCAGATCACCTCCCGATCCACCAAACCACCCGCCCATCTACACCAGCTGACCTCCCTCCAGGCAGCATACCTGATATTAAAAAAAAGAGTAGAGAAAAAAAAAAGAGAAGAAAAAAAGATTTGTGCCTCGATTTTCGTGCCCTCGACAATCGCCGCCGTTGCCCCGACATTGCCATTGTCGCTCCTCTCTTGCGCAAGGTATAGTGATTTCTAAACTTAAAAAAATACCCAAATCCTATTTTTGGTGCTTGCAGCACAATGAGCGGACCACTTATGCACGCTTTTCTCAGCGTGGTGGGAGGTAGCTCGGTGCGACGCTTGCGGCGAGGCCGGTGAGCATTGTGCACACTTTTCTTAGCGTGGCAGTGTAAAACTTAAGTAACCGTAGGCGCTTTCTTGCCGGCTGGAAAAATCTGCAAGTTTTCGCACAGGTACTGTTGCAACCCATGCACACCTTTCTTGATGTGGTGGGCAGGTCTAGACTTTCAAAAATTTTCCTAAACGAGGGGATGTCGGGAGGCTGCAGAAATTTAGGGCAAAGGGAACAAGACTTGAGCAAAATCATAGGGAGCAAAACTTAAACTAATAAGCAGGGAACTAGACTTTAAACTGATAAATGCACAATCCTTATGAAAATACAAATGTTGAACAATAGTCTGGGTCATTCAACTGAACATAAGTGAATAAGCAGAGGACAAGTGGTGAATAAACTCTCAGTACACACAAATGATGAACAATAAAATTAAAGTAACTTGTAACATTCAACCAATCAATTTGCAAGTTTGAATAAGTGACTTGCAGCCACCACAAATGAGGAATTTTTGATGCATACACCAATTTGCTAAAGAAACATTAAGTTCAAAATGAGTGTGATCTTCCTATAGTTAACTCTAATCAGCATGCAAGCAAACATACCAGTCCCCTATAAACACTGAAATTCGATGCGCAATGAATATAGTGAGTTGCAAACAGACATGCATGAAGAAATTAGTGATGAATGTAGCTTATTCGGAAGTCAACATTGACTTACACATGAACACACTAATCTTTCTATAAGCGACAATGGTGGATGTGTTGCAAGTATGATAGATCCCCCATGAATATAGATACACACACAACGTTCTATTTATAGGTGAGCAAAACAGATCTCCAATGAATACGAGCTCCTACGAGCCACTGTAGGAGATTAGTCATGCACACATCAGCTTGCTTACAAGTTAAAGTAGTAGGACTATGACGAGGCATACGAACTTGTAACACGTACGACGATCACACTTGCAGACAACACTAGAAGTTTCTCATTCAATGCAGCTTGCCCACTGGTAATAACAGGAGGCTTGTAATGCATACAATGACCCGGCTACAAGCAGTGTTAGCAGAATAACATAGGATACACCAACTTGCTTACAAGCAAATGTAGGAAACTCGTCATACACACAACATACTATTTACGAGCAAGATCAAGAAATTTGCAACAAATGCAAGCACCTACGAGCAACACTAGAGGATTTGTGCTGCACACTATAGCTTGCCTGCAAAAGCAACAAGTGATCCGTAGCAACACTTGCAAGCAACAGTAAATGACTCATCTTATGCATAACAGCTTGCATACAAATCAAAATAACAAATTCATGGTGATGAGCGTAAACGTGAAATGCACATAGTAGTCCCACCCATAAGCAGTATTGGAGAATGTCACACCGAGTGTAGTTCGCCTACTAACAACAACCAGTGACTTCTGAATGTCTATTGTTGGTCCACAAACAAACTTAACAAAGTTTGCGTTGCATTATGGTCCACCTATGAGAAGCAACGAGTGAACCGCAGCGCAGTGCTGCTACTCACCTGCAAGCAGAAGCAAGGATCTTGTAATAAAGATTGTGGATTGCTGGTGAACAGAAAAAGGAGAAAATGATAACACGCCTACAAGAAGAAATACACTCCTACAAGCTGAATTTGGAGAAAATGATAACACGCCAACGAATTCGCAACATTCGTACAAGTGGACAGAAGGCATTTACCAGCCCTTAAATAAAAACTTGCGCAGTTTACAAATGATAATCACTTGCATAATTGATAATATTCAAATATTGCAAAAACACCCCTCAGGCATTGAAATGCGTATTAATGCATTCAGAACATGTATATACATTTTGCAAATGCTTTGGAAGGAATGTAAAGTGCATGCACACATTGCAATATGCAGGGTGTATTATGCAAATATACCATTCAATACGCAAAGTGCGCCACAATGTGGCAACGTGTTACATTGACATACAATAACATTGTGCATGTACGCATTGTAATATGTAAAATGCATTATGCAAGCGTGCTATCCAACATGTAAAAATGTATTGTGTAGCGGCAGCGTGCTATGTCGACATGTAAACATATCATGCACTACACGAGAGCATTGAATCATCATGCAAAATGCATTGTGCATATGCAGGTTGCAACATACGAAATGCATTGCGCAAGCACACTATCCAACTTGTAAAAATGTATTGTGTAGCAGCAGCGTGCTACGCCAACATGCAAACACGTCATGCATTACATGAGAGCATTAAATTATCATGCAGATGCATTATGCAAGGCAATGCATGGATGCATTATACATACATATCATGCATATACACCATACACCATATTAATGCAGTAAGCCACTACACTGCACACCAACACATCATGTAAGAACGATTAAATAATGTGCAAATGCATATGCCAATATTCATGTATACATGCAAATATACAAGTACATACATGAGTATGTTAGCCTGTAGATGAAAGTATAAGCGTGTATGTAAGCATGCAAAGATGTATATACCTATTGCAGTGCATACATACAACTACCATAGAAACATATCATGTAAAAATGCACAGACAAATGCATGCAATTAAATACCTGCATGGGCCCTGACGAGCATGATATACGTATGCACGTGATGTCTGAGAATGCTGCGCGGGTCAAGAAATGAACTTAAGTTCAAGTCCGATCCTTCTCTCGAAATAAACAGGAGTCGACATGATCTGAACCATTGAGCAAATACACGATTGCACGTCGACCAGAGTATTTGTTTTATATATTCATATTAGACCATGAAGGCCCATTACAAAAAAGATTCGTTAATAAAAACATGAAGTCGACGACGAACTTGATCTTCTGTCAGCAAGTAGACAAAGTCGACAATGTTCCACTGATAAAGTAAAATCACCCATAATCTCTGATGATGGCCATGTTGACAGAAAATCTCAACCAGAGGGGACCCCAAACATTTAAATACCTCTCAAATTCTCATAAAATATAAACATTTAAAGTGACAATAAATTCACCCCGATGATGACCGTGTTGAAAGCTAATATCGACCAGAGAGATTTAATCTTTAAATTCTACCAAAAACTTTAAAACTTTACATTCACTAATATTAAAAAATTGAAATAAAGCACATAAACACTTAAATCAAAAATTCATCCGCGCTCTGCAACAGTTTGCCGAGGTGGACAACTTTGAAAATCACTTCAGTTCACAAAGAGTGAATGTCTAGTCAATATATCACTAGGATTCATTCTCAAATTATCTCTTGTCAGTAAGGACGTGGGATGCGTCCTCTAATGGTGGTTTCGCCGCCAAATGATGCCACAGGTAAATGGTTAGGACTGAGACCCTCTGACCGGGTGATTTTGCCGCTTAATGGTATCACTAAATTATGGTCATTGTTGGAGCCCGTATGTTCCCCAACGACTCTAAATCATTGAGTAATGAATCAATAGGGTATGATCGATAGGGCATAAAGTATTTTGTGAGTTAAGGTGGATTCAAATATGTCTCCTTAGACAAACATTCTCCCCAAGTCTACAAAGTACCTTTGAACGAAGTAACCCATGGCTGTCGACAAAGATCCTTCGGTCAGGTTGGGTCGATTACATCCTCTAACTAAGTAGACTAGGGACCATGATGATCCGGGACGACAGAACCGTGGGATCTTGATCGGGTTCATCATCATCCCCCCCCCCCACTATCTTCTTTAAGTGCGCGGTGATATAAATTTCAATTTTCAAGTATCAAATTCTGCTGCTACCATACGCTAGATACTATGTATCTGTTCGATGACTAGCCTAGTTCTTTCTCATTATCGGGAGTTGTAATTAACTATAGGGGCTTACGCCTATAGGAAACCTGAACTCAAATCATAAAGTTCTCACAAAATGAGGGCAAAATTTCTGGGTAGTATCTTATCTAAAACCCAACTGCCTTCTGAAAATTTACCTTGGAACTTAAGTGTTAAAACTCTCCTTGCTGACATAGAAAAAAAGGGGGTTGCGGAGAGGCCGGGGCACGAATTTTTGGAGCCCACAATTCTCCAATGAAACTTTATTGTTACGGCAAGGCAATGATAAGTTTAACCAGCATTTTTGTCCATCATAATAGAACCAAACATGTTGAGATTAATTGTCACTCTATAAAGAAAATACTTGAAGCAAGAATTATATGTATCTCTTCTTTTCCTATTTTCCAGCTAATGGTAGATCTCTTTATAAAAGGATTATTCAAATCATTGTTTGGTTTCCTCGTTAGCAAGTTGGGATTTTTTTTTTCGATTCTGAAATGAAAAATAAAGAAATAACGAATGAGATCCAAGGGCTTGCAGGTTGAATTAGGAGGAAAATAGAAATATTCATTGCCTGAGTATCTGTAGAAGGAAATTAATGTGTCTGTTACAATTAAGTCGACGTTCCTTTTTAATTTGCATTTCAAATTTGTATATTGTTCTCTTCGGTCAGCTATTATAAAAGTTTGATGTTTAAGGATACTAAATATGCTATAAATATTGTATTGTTATTCCTACTTAATAATAAATACAAAAATATCTCTCTAAACTTACTCCTTCAAATTACATTTAAATAGGATTTCAAATGCAGATATATATACACACACACACCTGAGTTAAGTCATTTTTTAATTGACAACTGAACATTGAAATAACATCATACGACGGTCGGACCAAGTTCTCTTCTCCTAGATTGTTTTATTGATATAGCAGGTCCTTAATACATGTAACTGAGTACAAAATGGGAAGTATGCATAACTTTCATGTTTTCTGATATTATGCTTTTTTTACATTTAGGGGAACGCTATCCTTTTTCTGAAACAAATCATTACAACTGAATCTTCATGCGTCTTTATATCAATCCTAAAAAGTTGAAATTCTGCAGTTATATCATGCCACTTGATCTAGGGGCAAAAGGAAGCTGTCAGATTGGTGGAAATATTTCCACGAATGCTGGTGGTCTGCACTTCATACGTTATGGATCACTTCATGGAAATATACTCGGTAAATACTGCATTCTACAAATGAGTGTAGTTCATTCTATATATGCATATTTTTATAATTTTGGCTTTAAAAATGATTAGGATTGCGGCTAAACTCTTTTTACTAATTTTTTTTTTCATTTAAACTACAGAATATTAATTTAATTGGTTAATTATCCTTCCGAACTTTCTAACTTATACTTTCCATGATTTTTTTCATTGTATAATTTTATCATGATTTTTTGTAAAAGTGTTGCATCAGCGCTTTGGTAATTTTAGATCCAAATTAACCTGGTGTTGTATTTCATTGATTTCTTTATGATAGGTTGCAAATGGGATTAAATCTTTAGCATTTCAGATGTGATTGAGAATCGGAAGAAGCTAATCTGGATTTATAATAATTTTGATGTGTAGCCCTGTTTGTGATATGGAACTGTTAGGCGGTGGATCTTAGCTTTGTTTCTTATGTTAATGGTAGTTGTCGTTTTGTTTTTTAGGGAGGTGTAATTAGATCTTCTAGATGGCTCCATTTGGATTAGTTTTATCTGCATTGTCTTCATTTTGGACTAATTCCATTAAAATTTAGTTTGGGTGGTGGCTGGGCTCTTGGTTTTCTCACTGACTCTTACGGTATTTTGGATAAAATGGCCTTTTGTTTATTCTTGGAGCTATGGTTCCTGAGGGGGCCTTGCAGTTGTGCAGGTGGCGAGCTTTGTTGTTACATTCGAGGGTTTAGGGTTTGTTAGTGGAAGGTTATGGGATTGATCTGGCCTGCTCAACTCATAATGGTTAAGTCTATGAGTTATAAAATATAGATAGTAATTCTTATCTTTTGTTTTTATTTAAACTTTACTTAAGATGATGTTTTTGCTAATCTTATCTACCAGCCTAAGGCATGAGAGATCTATCAATTGTTGTTTTGAGGCATGTAATTTAAACTTTCTGGCTTGAATAAAATTTCTATTTTCAATTTCAATTTTATGAGTACAAGTTGGATGTGTGATAGTGTCGTGTAAATGTGCGAACTTGATTATGGGGAAGTCATCTCTTTGTACTCAACGTGAGGCTTGATTTTTCTTGTTTTAGTATTTTTTTCCTTTTTCTATTTAATTATATTAATTAATATTGATTCTTTTAATGCTTTTGATTTCAATAAAAATTTTAAACATCAAAAATCTAATTTTGGAAATTAAATTAAATTATCTTGTTTATTTTTATATGTTTTCAAGTTCTCGCTTGAAATTTTGTATTATTTTGACTATTTCTTTATCATTTGTGTTCTAATTATTATCTTACATGATGAAAGATGATTTGGGCTTAATGTTTCTTAATGTAAATAATGTGATATGGTTGCATCATCATGTCAACTAATGCAGGTCATTATTTGAGTTAATTAGAAAGTTAATAAATTTCACAATTTAAATATGATGGGGTAAATTATGTTTTCAACAACAATATAATTATCATGAGGTTTAAAATTACATTTGTACATTTGATGGGAGGTATGCTCTTAAAATCTTTCAAAGTGGATCCATAATTTGGAACACTTCTTTGATAAATACAATCCAACTGATTCACAAAGAGTTGAATATGCTAAATCAAAATGGTCGACATGCTCAAATATTTTGGAGAAGTTTTGTTACGATGTCGTTATGGACTAATATGAAACATAGACTTAAAAAGAAATAATTGTTATTTGGTGAATAGAGGATCAGACTTCATGATCAATTGAATGATTGTAAACAAGGTATTGCTTGTTTGAGTATCATGCAAAGTTTAGCTAAACATTATTTGCCTTTACTTTTTGTTACTAATAATTTTCTTACTAAAAAATTTAAATAGGAAATTAGAATGAATTAAGCTACTATTCACCAAAAATCTTACATGAGACTTTATATATAGTTTTGGATATTGAGTATTACAATCATTCTAGTCAGACTTTAAAACTTGTGATGAAAAAAATTAACATCCCTAAAGCCTATTGTGCAGACACTAATGCAAGATCTTGTATTCTTGAGTATGATCTAAGTGAATAAATGATAGAGTATGGACATTTGTTGGAGGATGTTTTAGATGTGGAAAGTGATTTACAATTATAAAATGTATCTGTTAAATCCCAACCCTTAGTTCCCTCATAGATCCAACGACTACAAATAGAGATCCGTGGGAAATCTTCTAGAAGCACATTGAGTACCTTCCATAGCTAGACATCTGATTTAGGAAGGATTTTATTTCAGCATTATTATGTAATTATTTGTTTCTTCATTTGACCTCTTGTATAGATCTATAAATAGGGAGTATATTGCATAATAAAATTAAGCTTTTCCCTCTCAAACTTCCTGATTTCAACATGGTATCAGAGCCGGACTTCGAAACCTGAAGCCGGAAGCCTCCTCGTTAAAGAAACGAAGAGGTCTTCTCGTGGACGGCCAAAGGTCGCGGGAAGGAGAAGCTCGCGAAGACGAAGGAGCCGAAGAAGCATCGCAGGAAGACAAAGGAGCTGAAGAAGCTCCGCGATCCAACAGGAAGGGAAAGTCGACGAAGGAGCTCGATTCCGCTAGACGCTGCCGCAGACGGAAGCCTTGATTCCGCCAGACGCTGTCGGAGACGGAGCTCCCGATTCCGCCAGACGCTACCACAGACGGAAGGCCCGATTCCGCCAGACGCTATCGCTAACGGAGACCCCGATTCTGCCAGACGCTGCCGCGGACGGAAGTCCTACGATCGGAGCTGGAAGCGCCGCGAAGGAAGCCTCTACTCACGTGCCGCTCCAACTCCTAAACCGACGTGTCGACCTTGCGATCAGCGAGCTTGAGGAGTTTGAAGACACCTCCAGCCGAACTCTTGCTGTAGCCCGACAACACCTCCGATCTCCTTTGGCTTACTAAACCGAAGAAGAAGAAAAAAAAAAGAAAAAAAAACAAAGGGCGCCTTTTGACCTTTATTGTCGAACAGAACAAAAAAAAAATTTTTTTTTTGGAAGCTTCATTGCTACTCAATGTTAGAAATTAATTCCTCACAGAGCATTGATCAATCTAAGGAGTCGATAGTGCACCAAGGACGAGGTGACCTCCAAAACATGCAACCTTCCTATCGCTTGAATGGGAAGAACTATCTAAAGTGGTCTCAATTTGTGAAGACCTACTTGAAGGGGAAAGGAAAAATACATCACCTCCTCGGAGGAGGACCAAAAGAAGAAAATCCTAATTTTGGGGCATGGGATGAAGCGGATTCCATGATCATGTCATGGTTGTGGAATTCCATGACTCCAGAAATTAGCGATACATTTATGTTCCTTTCCAGTGCAAAGGACATATGGGATGCTGCCAGACAGACATTCTCCAAAGCTCGTGATGCGGCTCAAATCTTTGAAATTAAAGTCAAAGTAGGAAGCACAAAGCAAGGGAGCAAAACCGTGATGGAGTATGCCACCCTTCTACAAAATCTATGGCAAGAACTTGATCACTATAGATGCATAGAAACAAGATGTCCGGAAGATGCTGCGATCCTAAAGAACTTTATTGAAAAAGATAGAGTTTATGATTTTCTTGCAGGACTAAATACAGAATTCGATTAGGTCAGAGTCCAGATTCTCGGCAAAGAGGAGACGCCGTCACTTAATGAAACCATTTCTCTCATCCGCGCAGAAGAAAGCCGGCGAGGAGTAATGATAGAACCAAAGGTCGTTGAAAGCTCAGAAATGGTGGTGAGCAAAGAATTATCATGGAAGGAGAAAAGTAAAGATTCCTCAAAATTCAAAGATAAAGACTCACTTTGGTGTAGTTATTTCAAGAAGTCAAGACACACCAAGGAAACATGCTGGAAAATACATGGAAAACCCCCCAGTAAGGAGTGGAATCAAAGAACTGAAATAAGGAGCACATCGCATGCCAACAACACTACAAGTCAGCCCAACCCAGAAGCACAGTCCAGCCTTGGAGAACTCAATAAAGAAGATATTGAGAAATTGAAACGACTCCTAGTATCCCTTGAAAAACCAAATGCTTCCTCTTCACTTGCACTCTCAGGTAAGTTTCCGATTTCTATTAGTTTAAGTGCCTCTAGAAATCATTTAAAGGAATCATGGATCATTGACTCAGGAGCCACAGATCATATGACCCACTCACCTACCCATTTCATCAACTATATCCCTTGCCCAAGCAACAATAAAATCATCACTGCTGATGGTTCTCTTACCACAGTAGCAGGCCAAGGAGACATAACATTATCTCCCTCACTCACCCTAAAAAATGTGCTCCACGTACCTCAATTATCCACAAACCTAATATCAATCCAAAAACTTACCAATGATCATAATTGTCAAGCTTTATTTAACCCTACTTATTGCTTATTTCAGGACCAGAGATCGGGGAAGAAGATTGGATTTGCTAAGGAGAAAGCTGGACTGTACTTCCTGGACGAACTAGACAAATCTAAAAATAGTTGCTCTATGTTATCCCTAGTTGATAAGAATTCCACTATTTGGCTTCATCACTATAGGTTAGGACACCCATCTTTTGATGTCCTAAGACATGTATCCACAACTTTTTCAGAAATTGGAAAATAAAAATTTTCATTGTGAAACTTGTGAGTTAGTCAAACATAAAAGAACTTCCTTCCCAAATAAAACTGAGAGATGTGATACTCCTTTCTACCTTATTCACAGTATATATGGGGACCCTAAAAAATTTTCAATATCTCTAGAGCACGCTGATTCGTATCATTCATTGATGATTGCACTAGAGTCTCTTGGATCTACCTCCTCAAAAACAAATCCGATGTTAGCACCATTCTTCCAATTTTTCATACCATGATCCAAAATCAATTCGGAGTAAAAATAAGGAGATTCCGCTCCGATAATGCTAAAGACTATTTCAACTACATCCTTTCCTCCTACTTCCAAAGTGAAGGGATCATCCATGAGTCCTCCTGTGTTCACACCCCACAATAAAATGGGGTGGCAGAGAGAAAAAATGGTCACCTTTTAGCCTCCACTCGAGCTTTTCTATTCCACTACAATACACCCAAATCCTATTGGGGGGAAGTCCTCCTAACTGCAACTTATCTCATAAATCGTCTACCTTCAACAGCCCTTGGACTCAAAACTCCAATGAAAATTTTGTCCTCATTTTACCCCGAGTTTCGAACCCATCATAATCTTACACCAAAAATCTTTGGATGTACGGCCTACGTTCATATTCATAACCAAAATCGAGGAAAACTAGATCCAAGAGGACTCAAATGCATCTTTGTTGGCTATTCAGCTACTCAAAAAGGTTACAAATGTTATCATCCACCTACGAGAAAAACACTTGTCTTCGTTGACGTTACCTTTAATGAACAAAACCCCTATTTTTTCAAGCCTCATCTTCAAGGGGAGACTGAACTTAAGGAAGATGAAGAAAATGAGGAAAATGAACTAGCACCTCTTGACCTTCCTCCACCACCTCAATTCAATCCACCTGAAAACCAGGATAGGGAAACAAAAGATAAAGCTACTGTTGGATTTGGAAAGGTATACTCCAGGCGTACAAGCTCAGATTATGCTCCAAAGCAGATTCAAGAATCTGAACCATCTCCTAGAAATAAGGTAAGCTCACCACCTCCATTATATCCTATAAGTAACTCTATATTCTTCAACAACTTCTCAACCTCACATAAAAATTTCTTGGTTACACTAGAGGATATCCATATTCCTACAAATATTTCTGAGGCCTTATCTGATGAAAATTGAAAAAATGCCATGATAGATGAAATACAGGCCCTAGAAAAGAACAATACATGGGAGATCATCGATCTACCAATAAGGAAAAAATTGGTCGGCTGCAAATGGGTATTCTCCGTAAAGTACAAAGCTGATGGCACACTAGAAAGATACAAGGAAAGACTAGTAGCAAAAGGGTACACTCAAACATATGGCATTGACTACCAAGAAACCTTTGCACCTGTAGCCAAGATGAACACCGTCAGAATATTACTCTCACTAGCAGCCAAGTACAACTGGCATTTGGAGCAATTGGATGTGAAAAATGCATTCCTACATGGGGATCTGGAAGAAGAGATATTTATGGAGATACCACCAGGGTTTAAAGAGAAAGCTGAAGGTAACAGGGTGTGCAGATTAAAAAAGGCTCTATATGGGCTAAAACAGTCACCAAGGGCCTGGTTCGGAAGATTCTCAAAAATCATGCTTCTTAATGGGTATAGACAAAGTCAAGGGGATCATACGTTATTCTTTAAACACTCAGACTCAGGGGGAGTCATAATATTATTAGTATATGTGGATGATATTATTTTAACTGGAGATAACGAAGAAGAGAAAGTAAGGTTAAGGAAAAATCTTACCAAGGAATTTGACATCAAGGAACTCGGCCTACTAAAATACTTTCTCGGAATAAAAGTAGCCCACTCTAACAAAGGAATCTTCATTTCACAACAGAAATACATTAAAGATCTTCTAAAAGAAACTGGTAAATTAGCCTGTAAACCAGCACCAACACCAGTTGAATCAAATCTTAAACTGGGGGAAGCTAAAGAAGATCTAGATGTAGATAAAGGGTCCTACCAGAGACTTGTAGGGAAATTGATCTACCTATCCCACACCAGACTAGATATAGCATTTGCAGTAAGCATGGTTAGTCAGTTTATGCAGAATCCAAAACAGGCTCATATGCAAGCAGTTGACAGGATACTGCACTACCTTAAGGGAAATCCAGGGAAGGGGATTCTCTTTAGAAGCGATCACGGAATAACTCTAGAAGCATACACAGATGCTGATTATGCAGGATCACCAGTAGATAGAAGATCTACCTCTGGATACTGCATATTTCTTGGAGGAAACCTAGTTACATGGAGAAGCAAAAAACAAAATGTGGTGGCAAGATCTAGTGCGGAAGCAGAATATAGAGCTATGGCCCTGGGGATATGTGAGCTATTATGGATCAAGATAATTCTAGAAGACCTAAGGATCAAGTGGGATGATCCCATGAAGCTACATTGTGACAACAAGTCAGCTATCAGTATAGCCCACAATCCAGTCCAGCATGACAGGACCAAGCATATAGAAGTGGACAGACATTTCATTAAAGAGAAAATAGACATTGGCCTAATACGTATCGACCATGTATCATCAAAGGATCAACTTGCAGATATTCTTACCAAAGGGTTGGACAGCTCTGTCTTTCTCAGAATGATTGACAAGCTGGGAATGATAGATCATATTCCCCAGCTTGAGGGGGAGTGTTAAATCCCAACCCTTAGTTCCCTCATAGATCCAACGACTACAAATAGAGATCCGTAGGAAATCTTCTAGAAGCACATTGAGTACCTTCCATAGCTAGACATCTGATTTAGGAAGGATTTTATTTCAGCATTATTATGTAATTATTTGTTTCTTCATTTGACCTCTTGTGTAGATCTATAAATAGGGAGTATATTGCATAATAAAATTAAGCTTTTCCCTCTCAAACTTCCTGATTTCAACAGTATCTACATTTGTTTATTTGAACATGAATTTGGATCTACAATAGATCATATTTATAAATATGAACTTATAGTTTATGAAAAATTAGAATAGTAATTTGGAAGAAATTTGAATCAGATTATATCTGAACTTGAATTTCAAATGGAGATTGAACCTATGCCAAAGTATGGAGATAAATCAATCATGTTTGATGTATTATGAATCAGACGAGTAATTTGAAAATACAACCCTTGATAAAGTATTTGTTTATATTAGTCATATGATGAATTATTAGTTACAGGATTCAAATCTTGTCGACTCCTATTCTTGCCAGGGGGATCAAACTTGAAATGTGTGACTTTACGACCCTATCCTACAGATAGTGTGACCCACTTGAGAAGCGCACATCATCCTTGGAAAGTGTGCCACAATCTCAAGAAGCATGTTATCATATCGAGAAGCGCATTGTTGTATCGAGAAGCCTGCAGTAGTCTCATGAAGCTTGCTACAACATCGAGAAGTGAGTTGTTTCCTCGAAAAGCATGCCACAAAATTAAAATCATACAGTTTTCTCGAAATGCATGCAGCTACCTTGAAAAGTGCGCTTATTTTTTTTAAAATTCAGTTATGAACTAGGATTGATATGATCTAAGATCCATTTTTTTTAAAAATTAAAACCAATTGGTTGTTTCTGTTTCAAACAATGCATCAAACATCTAATTTTCGATTTAAGAAAGCTGCACGGGCTTAAATAAAAATAAACATAACATTTTGAATCAAATCTTCCTAGGAAGGACTAGTGGTGACAAGAATTGAATTAATGAATTAATAGACGACTATGAAATCCATTAAGATATTTGTTTTTACGTTCGAATTAGACATTCAATTCTTTTTATGAAGAAAATTGATCATAAAATTCAAACTATTGAGTTCAATGGTTGTATAATATTTTCCAAAATTGATACTGGAACCCAAATCTATTGGTAAGAAGATAATGTTTAAAAAGTTCAACTAACAAAATAAAATTATTTAAAAGCCTGATGATGGTTGGGTTGATAGGAAATAACTACATGATTTTCAAAATGCTTTTACTTTTTCTATGTTAATTTTAAAATTAAATATGTCCAATTATTAGTATTATATATTCTTAAATAAATAAATTTTATAAAAATTTGAGAATAAATATATAATTTCAAAAAAAGGCTAAATAATAACTTTATTTTTTAAATTTTAATATATCATAATCATTATTTATTTGATTTACAAATGATTTATAACATTGGACAAATTAATCATTATTAGTATTAGTTTTTTTTTGCTTTAAAACTGCTTATGCTGGTCCAAGTCCAGATGAAAAAGTTAAGAGAAAATTTGCAAAAATAAATTAGTCCCCCGCTGAAAATTTTTTTTGGCTCCACCACTGCTCCCACCAGGGCCTAAATTCCAATAAAAAATAAAAAAATTGAATATTTTTTAAAATTCAAAAATTTTGAGTGAACTTTTTTTTCCTTAAAGCTTAAAATAAAAATCTATCCACCCTTCACTTTTGTTTTTCAAAGGTGATAAATTCGAGAGAACTTTAGCTTATAAAGTGCCAATATTTGTTCAAGAATACTGCAAAGATTCATTTGTAAATGATCTCCCACCAATGAGGTTGTGATACATATTCTATAATTGATGGTTTTGCCGCCAAATGACGCAACAGGTAAATGGTTATGATCATGGCTATCTAACCGGATGATTTTACGGCAAAAAGACAATATTAAATTATGATTATGACCAAAGCCTGTATTTTCCCCAATGGCTAAGAATCGCTTGAGTAATAAGTCATATGATATACTTGATATGGTACAAAGTCATCTGTTAGTTAAGTTTGACTCAATTTTATCTCCTTAGGATCTACAAGATACTCTTGGACGAAGCAACTCATGGTTGCCGACAAGGATGCTTAGATCAAGTTTGATGGACTACGTCCTCTGATTAAGCAGATTAGGGATCAAGACAACATAGGATGACAAAACTATAGGATCTTAATCTGGTAAGGTGGCAAATTTTAAATCCTAAACATTAAATTCGATATTAGATTTGTTGCAACTATATGCTTGGCATTTAATGTCTATTTGACGACTAGTCTTAATTTAAAGTGCTCTTAACCATATAGGAGTTTGCGCCTATGTGAAATTTAAACTCAAATCTTAAAGCCCTCACAAATGGAGGGCAAATCTATGGATAGTATATTATCTTAAATCTAATTTGCCTTCTAAAAATTTTACCTGAAATATTCTGTTAAAACTCTTCAAATGCAGAAAGGTTGGGGTGTGAATTTTCGGAGCAAACATTGCGTGGAAAAACCATTTGCAGGAAGCATAAATATTATTCTTATATTTGCTTTTGAATATCCAAAGTTCAATTCGTTAGATTCAATTTTTTAAAGCCGAATAGATTGATGTGTAATTGTTACGTGATGGATCTTGGTTTTATTTGTTTCATATGTTAATGGATGGTGTGATTTTTTCCTTGGGAGGTGGAGCTTTAATCTATTTACATTGTTGTGTTTGGATTTGCTTTGTCTACATTATGGCTTTTGGACTTATTTTGTTAAAATTTTATTTGGGCATTGGGTTTTGGGTCGTTTTGACTCTTGAGTTCCTCCCTTTTTCCTACAATATGCTGGATAACGTGGCGTTTCATGGGAACTACAGTTCTTGTGTGTGGCTTGCACTATGTGCATGCTACCTGTTTTGTTGTTATGCTTGAGGGCTTAACAGATTGTTACTGTAGCCTAAGAAGGTTACGAGATTGATTTGGCATGCTCGATTAAAAATGGAAAAGAAGTTTATGGGATTTAAAATATAGTTGGAATTAATTCTTATCTTTTGAATTTATTTAAATTTGAATTAAATTAATGTAGTGCCAACCATATCCACTAGCATAGGGTATGAAGAATCATTAAATAATTGTTCTGTCATTTAATTAAATTTTTTTGCTTTGAATAAATTTTCTCTTTCCAATTCGATTCTTATTAGTGCAAGTTGAATGTTATTCTTTCAAGTGTGGTACAATTGTGAATACCTGACTCCACGGGAAATCATTTTCTTGTATTGATATGATGTATATTTTTTTTAACTTTGTTGTTTTTATTTCTTATTCTATTTCATCTATATTATTTGATATTGACATGTGAAATTATATTTAATTTGCTTGCTCATTTTATTTGTTTTCAATTTTCTTTTGAAATTCTTATATTATTTCAATATTTTCATTATTATTTGGGTTCTAATTCTAGTATTGGTTGTTTTTGTTTTAAAAAAGCAAGTGATTGAATTATTTTGTGGCTTGTGATATATGAGTCCATACTTTCCTTTGCATCTATTCATATTATACATCATATTAGTTCTATTAGAAAATTCTAATCATGAGTTGTCCAGTGTCAATTTGTTTTTTAATAAGATAATTCAGGTAGGTTTAGATAATCTTCGAGAGACTAACTGTTCTTTTAGGCTTAGGCAGCATGTTGATTGCTGTTGAATACCATTGAATTCGGAACTTTGGCTTTCAGTCAACCAGAGGAGGCCAAGAAATTTAAAGCTTATGACCAAGTAGTTGAGAACAAAATGTACCTTTTCCATGCGAAGAGAATGCTCTGAAATCTGTGAAATCATGTAAATTCTTATTCGAACATTAAATTATGGGTTAATTTTATACAACATGGTTTAAGCTTAGTAATTTAGAAGTTGATCTCGGTTTTCTGGACTTGGTGGTTTCTTCTCTTTTAAGTAGAATAAGTGCAGGTTTATCTCCAATAAGAGTAGTATTCTAATGAATAGCTAGAGTTGTTTCTCTTCACGCTGTCTTTGCCTGTAACTCATAGGTAGAAAAACATCAGCGGCAAACCATAATCTATAAGTTCATCAAAATGCAAATATATCTGTATCACCATTATCAAAATAAAAACTGTAACGATACTTAGCTCTACACCTTGATCTGTTGGTTGGGAGCTTTGTCTACCAACCAAGAGGCCTTGAGTTCAAGTCTTGCGTATGTGATGTTTGTGTGAGTCCCCAAAAAAAAACTGTAACGATACTTGAATATACTAGCACTTTGTCCAGTCATTTCAAGCCAGGCAGCTTAAATAAACTAATCTTCCACAGAAGGTATATTAGCTTTTATTTCAGTTCCTGGGGAAATATTTAATTTATTAGACGCCCTTTTATTTGAATCACTGATTTGATTTATTGATAACTATGCTTCTTCTCATCTTGGTTTGACGACTGAAATGATTGCTAAAATTGTATTAGCTTTATCTGATTGTAGAAAAAAAAGAAAAAAAGAAAAAAAGTTTTGTTATCTTCTTTGTTAATCTTTTACTGTAGTTGGAATTTAATTAGGTATAAGGATGGAAGGCTGACTATACTCAAGATTCACTTGCTAATGTAGATTGTTAGGGGGTTTCTCAGAGCCATTTGTCAAGTTAATAGCATATGCTAATTTTTTGTTCATGCTCAAGATTATCCGTGATAAGTGTAGTATCATGCATAGAGATGCTCGTCTTTTCTTTTGATTCCTTCTCCCTTAACTGGATTGTTTCTTTCTCCTTAAAGTTTTGTGTTTATTTTCCCTGCTGTAAAATGGCTTTTCATTATTACCTATGTTTTTTTGTGTATGATGATTTCTTTTGTATATTTTTCAGGTCTTGAAGTCATTTTAGCTGATGGAACCATTCTAGACATGCTTACAACCTTACGCAAAGACAATACTGGATACGATTTAAAACACCTTTTTATTGGTATTTATTAATTTACTATTGTGATCAGGTTCTTCATGAGTACTCATAGTTCAATTAAGCAATGAATGATGACGTTGTTGCCAATTTGTTCAGTGCAGGAAGTGAAGGCACCTTGGGCATTATCACGAAGATTGTCGTTCTCACCCCCTGCAAGCTATCGTCAACAAATAGCGCCTTTCTTGCTTGTAGTGATTATTTAAGCTGTCAGGTTATTTTTTCATTCTTTATTTAGTATTCTATTGATGATTGTGTCCTAATATCTATATAATATTAATCATCTCAAGCACTTTGGATCCTCTTATTAATGGCTGATTTAGTTGGGCTTCTCTTCCAATTAAGAAGTTGAGAAGCTATTAGAAAGCTGCTTTATGAAGCATTTTCAAGACTCCTTTTTGAAGGCATTTTTTTATAATTTTATTGAAAAGCATCTCAACATGTTTTACCCAAACAAGTTGCACATATTTATGCTATCATATAGCAGCTAAAGTCTGAAATCCCTTAAGTAAAAAAAAGAAACTCTTAAATATCGATGCGTATTTTGGTATAATGATTGAAATTTTATTAATAAATTTCAAAGTTAAGCGTGCTCGTGCGGGAGCAATCTTGGGTTGGGGCAAAATGGTATCAGAGCTATACTCCAGGCGGAAGATGAAAACTAAATGCCATACAGGACAAAGTGTTGTGCTATGGGAGCCATCTCTTAAACCCTATATGTGACAAAGTGCTATATGCGGGAGCCACTACATGAAATTGTACGGGTCACCTCTAGAGTCTTATCTGCTTAGCGAATGATTCTAGGATAAGGATACTGACGAAGACATCAGTTATTTAAGTGGGGGAGATTGTAAAACCTCTTAAGTAAAATTTAAAAAAACTCTTAAACATCAAAACAACTTTTGACATAATGGTTGGGATTTCATTAAGAACCTTTAAAATAAAGTGTGCTCATGATGTAGCAATCCTAGGCTGTGACATAAGAGCCCAACTAATTGAGCCATAAGGCTTTGGTAGGTGAAACTTTTATGTTGCTAAATTTTTTTGAAAATTAATTTTGATTTATATTAGAAATCTTCTTAAAAATATTCATTTTGCACATTCAAGGCTCGTTTGGTTGCTAAACTCCTTTTGTTGAAGTTGGTTTAAAGGCAGTTGTTTAGAAAATAGAGTTTTAAAAAATGTTGTTTAAATAATTTGGTGGTTGTTTGGTTAGATTGCTTTTGGCATGCTTATGCAAATGTAAAAATAGATATAAATTGTTTGGTTGTATTATGATCTTTAACGTTTTAGCCATAAAAAACTAAATTGCCCTTATATTAAAATTAATTATATGTTATTCATTTTTTAAAATTCCTGAAGACATTAATAAATATAGAAAAATTTGTGTTCTCTCATTTAAAATATCATATATGGATATTTTAATTGTGAATTTTTGGATTCATTTAAAATTATAAATAATGTATCAAAATTTAACATATACAATTTGTAAAATAATAAAAGTTAAAATAATAAAAGATATTAAGCTTGGTTAACTTTCATATAAGACAGTAAAATCTTGAGGAATTTTGAATTACATGATTTTCATCAGTTTGGAAGGCGGTGAGAAGCTGAAGACACGAATGAACAAAATTTTGTTTAATCTTGAATTTACACAAGGTGCATAGGCCTAATAGAAGAAACATTTACATTTTAATAAATATGAATATAGGAATTTATAGAAAAAATATTGTTGGACCGAATGACCGTATCATATTTACGGTAAGCAAAATTTGTTAAGTACAGAGAACAAATATGCCATACAAGTAAGATAGATTTAATGAAATTGGAAGATTAAAATTGACAAAATATATTGAAAGATGAAATTAAGTAGCTTCATACCATGAAAACAAAATAAGATGGAAATGAAAGTATTATGAACATAAGTAAAAAAATTGATAGGGATGTTTGAACCCAACAACTTGATCAGATGTTAGGTAGGAGTGTAAAAATTCTGAAAATGTTTATGTGAAGATGTGCAAGGGATTTGGAGTTGATTTGAGGATTTGGGTCTATGTATTGTTGATCGAAGATGTCCAGGCAAGGAAATTGTTGGTATAAATGTTGTGAACCTAGCAGCAAATTCTGAGAAGATGAATCTTTGCCAGGACGCAAATAGGAAAAAAAGGAGAAAACACAGAAACTGCTACAAAAATCAGCAATCCAACACGTCTCGAAGCAGTTTTTGAGAGATAAACAGAAATAATGGTGGAAACATTCTTGATTTGATAGAAGATGAAAGAAAATTGCAAGATACAGTTGGCCCTTCAATTGGAGAGGAAGATCATGCTCCCCCAATCTCTAGCCGGAGACTAGAGCCCAAACAAACCTAGGAAAAATATCAAATTCTCCAAAACATACAATATAACCAAACTCTAGCAAAAAATACTACTTAAAGCAAAAGTACACAAACAATCCCTAAACAACCCCTAGAATTTGAATTTTCCCTCTCAAAAACTTCTTAATTAAAGCCATAATTCTTCAATTAAGAAGGCTGGTCCCCACAAGTTGTCCGCCCCCTTCCATCAGGCGGGTTTATTCCACCTGGAATAGACAAGAACCGGTCCAGGTTGGACTAGTTCATTCGGCTCAAGAGCAGGTGTAACAAACGCCTTCGTATCTATTCCTTTTGGGTGGAGGAGATGACACACTGAAGAAGCTGTAGAACTCTGGCACTTGGAAGGAGCTGAGACGATAATTCTTACTCCTAACTAGGGAACCAAGGTGTGAAGGCGAGCCGAACAACCAAGGGAAGCGGTAAGTTTAGGGCCAGATGTTGGCTGTTCGAAGGAGGAAAACTGCAGCTACAAAGATGAAATACCTTTTGCGCAGATCGTTTATGTTCGTGATTTGTGGGCAAGAGTTGAGGAGATGCGATATTTTTGTCCAACTTTTTTGCTCATAGGCATTCTAACGAAGAAGACGAGTGATGTGGTAAGGCTTCATGCAGACGTGTGGGGGTAAAGTGGATTTCTTGCAAGTGTAAAACGGGGAACACGTGCGGAAAAGAGTTGCAAAATAGTTGCCATGTTTCGGCTCAAAACGATGTTATTAACACTATCTTTGAGAAAAGCAGTTCCATCAAATTGAAAATGCCTTAGAAATGCCCAACCAAACGATGCCTCACTTTCTCCATGACTTCACAAGCACTTATTGAGCAATTCACAATTCTATGCGGGTGTATGATTTAATTTCATAGACATATAAAAACACAACATCCTAATGTGATTGCACAAAAATTGTTAAGAAAGTTACTTTTTTTTAATGCCTAAATGCCTGGCATTTATTTGCTTAGGCAGAAAAGAATTGGCATTGAATTAATGTGATCCTCTTGGTTATCAAAGAGGTTCAAATTTCATAGGATTGTGTTATTGACTTATCTTAATAACATGTTATGACCTTGTATTAATCATAAATCATCATCATCATCCCAACTTTTTAGGTCTGGCTTTCTTTCTTCTTCCATCTTTTTTTGTTGATTGTTGTAAGTAGTGTTAGCTCAATCTTTGCTAGCCTTTTTCACAAGTTATAGTTAAATTACTTTCGGTTTAATCTTTGTTTTTTTCCTTGCCTTTCATATTGACTCTATCTCAACACCTTGGTGGTGTGTCTTCTTCTCTCAGTTTCATATACTCGTATGTTTTCTATTATCCGATGATTCGCAAGTAATATCTTCAATCTCAATAGAATCATTTTGCTCTTTAGCCTTTCTAATTTTACTTTTCATCCATCATATCATTATCATTTGTGCCACACCTCACATAATTGTTTTGATTTCTTTGTTGTTCAATGCCCAGATTCGTACAAGATGTTCTTATTTCCGCTTTTTTTTATCTAATTTCAAGTATCTTTGTCAACTATTTACCACCCTGTGGTAATTATGTCATTTGACCCACCGTATTTTATTTTGTAAGTTATTCATCTGCTAGTTCCCATTCTTTGATATTAGAGGGTCAAATATCTAAACTTCTGACATAGGTGCCAGTTGGTCCTCCATCATTAGAGACTCATTAGGAGAAATTTCACATCTACCAAAATTTGTATAAAAAGAACTCAATCTTTGTCCACTAATTACAGTCATGTGAATGAATGGCAAAAAAGGATTAACTATGCTGACCCCAAATGATTGGAATAAGGTTAAAGTTGTTTGTGTCAGCTGTGGCAGATTAAATGAAGTTTTGATTAGTTTTATTGCTTTTCATTCTTTTAGTTGAAAGCCATTTTAGCATTTTTAAGACTAGCTTTTAGCCTAGCATCCATTTCAGACTGGCGTTTAGTTTAGTGCTTTGCTTTTATTTCAGGTTCACAAAAATTTCTTTTTGGAAAAAAAAGTTCATTATTAGTTGAAAAAAATACCACAATATCCTCTCCCTCAACCTTCTATGAATGAAGGTTATATGGATTAGGTAATTAATATAAATGTGTATTCAGCTATTGTTTATCTTTTCAAAGTAGCACAAACACTTTTTGTTATCAAAATGGTGATGAGGTTGAAGCCAGCTCATGTCAATCACCTTTACATTGCTTGAAGTCATCTAAGTTGGCATTCTGTAAAGAGATCCACTCGTTTTTTTTAAGTCTTAAATAGCAAATGGTTGATCTTTTAGTTGATCTTAGATTGTAATTCTATCAATGGAAAATGCATGAATGTACATATGTGTGTTGACCTCAATACTCGCTCTGCAACTAAGCAAGGTTAAATGTAGCGTCAAAGATGGATAACAGCTGCATTGATGCATAAGACAAGCCCAAGATGTCTAAGAAAAACCTAGGATGTCTCGATCATAATCAGAACTATTTAATCGTTGCCCGTTTTACAAAGCGGACTGTATTGATGCGTTTAGAGCATAGAGATTACCAATAAAAGACCCCCACAATTGATTAAATCGAAACCAACCAAAAAAAGATAAATTGCGAATGCGACGTAATGCAAAGACACACAATCGTCACTTATTTTGCAACTAGAGTGTGCCAACCTGTTTAGAATATCAAAATTACCCATAAATGGCACATTTATTCTCTATCAATTGCACAAAAGCAAAATGTAAGATCTACTAATTTTATCCTTTTTTTTATTTAATAAGATTTATTTATAAAAAGATCCAAAATCAAATCAAATCTTTGAAATCCCATGCATCCTCGTATCTCGTCCTGTCACACTATGTGAAATCATGTTGCGTGAAATGATGTAAGGTCCCATCCCCATTCCGTCTAATACTTAAAAAACAGAAACAAAAATTAAAAATCTACTCATTAAGCCTGATTTTCCTCCCCCACTCCCAGTATCGTTCCCCCACTCCTAATATCTATCTTGCTTTACTCTACTTTTCCGTTGCCACAACCCATGTTGCGACTCCCTTCTCTCATTCATCTTCAAGTTTCTAAAGCTCTCTATAACAAAAAGTGAGGCCGCATAGGAGTTCATTGGATGAAGGCATGATGATGTTAGCTGTGTGTGAAGAAGCAAGGTAGTTATAATGGGAGCTCGCTAGTGAAGGCATTGGTGGGTTCAATTGAGCGTGAAGAACAGCCTGTAGAATTTCATTACTACAACAACAACAACATAAAGCTTTTGTCCCACTACATGGGGTCGGCTACATGAATTCTTTTTCTCCATTGTGTCCTGTTAAAAGTCAAATTCTTATTTAAATCTAATAAAGAGAGATCATTTCTAATATTTTCTAACCAAGTCTTTTTAGGTCTACCTCTACCTTTCTTAACATAAGTCAAATCTAATACCTCTACTTTCCTAACCGGGTCATCGGAAGGCCGTCATTTTATGTGACCAAATCATCTAAGGCGACTCTTTCTAATGTTATCTTCCATTGGAGCTACTCCAACCTTTTCACGTATATGCTCATTTCGTATCCTATCTCTAAGGGTAAAGCCACTCATCCACCTGAGCATCCTCATCTCTGCAACACTCAACTTAGTGTTATGCTTCTTATTTAATGGCCAACCTTCGGCACCATAAGGCATTGCAAGTCTCACCACCATCTTATTGAATTTTCCCTTAAGTTTGAGGGGGACTTTTCTATCTCACAACAAGCCTGTTGCATTACTCCACTTCAACCATCCAACTTGAATTCTGCTGATAATATCCCCATCTATTTCACCATCACTCTGAACAATAGATCCAAGATATTTAAAACATATGCTCTTATTAATGACTTGATCGCCCAAAGTCACAATCCCCTCACCAGGTCTATTACTACTAAAATTACACTCCATATATTCCGTTTTAGATCTACTCAAGCGAAAGCCTTTAGACTCTAAGGTTGACCTCCATAATTCAAGTTTACCTTCAACTCCCTCTCTAGTCTTATCAACAAGAAGAATATCATCAGCAAAAAGCATATACCAAGGTACATCCTCTTGCAAATGTCTAGTGAGAACATCTATGACTAAAGCAAAAAGATATGGGCTTAAGGCTGATCCTTGATGTAATCCAACCGAAATAGGAAAATACCTGGTCAAACCACCTTGTGTTTGAACACAAGTAATAGCTTATGCATATATATCTTTAATAATTTGAATATAAGCATTATTAAATCCTTTCTTATCAAGAACTCTTCATAGCACTTCTCTTGGAACTTTATCATATGCTTTCTCTAAATCAATAAATATCATATGTAGATCCACCTTATTATCTCTATATTTCTCCATCGAACCTCTCAATAAATATATGGCTTCCATAGTAGTCCTAGCCGTCGTGAATCCAAATTGATTTTGAAACATTAGTATCACGCCTCAATCTACGCTCCATAACTCGCTCTCATAGTTTTAAAGTATGACACATTAACTTAATTCCTCTATAATTCGCACAATCTTGTGCATCACCTTTATTCTTAAAAATAAGAATTAACGCACTCATTCTCCACTCATCAGGCATTTTTTTAGTATTTAAAACAATATTAAAAAGTTTAGTAAGCCAAGAAATTTCTTCATTTCCTAAGCATTTCCACACCTCTATTGGAATATCATCAGGTCCAACAGCTTTTCCACCCTTCATTTTTTTTAAAGCCTCTCTATCTTCGGTTTTACTAGTATGCTGATAAAAATAAAAATCTTTATTTTCATTTAGGTGCTATGGTCACTAAAGTCAATCGTATTTTCACAATCTTTACTAAAAGTTTAGCAAAATATCTCATCCACCTTTGTTGAATATCATCTTCTAAGAAAAGTATTTTTTGATCTTCATCTTTAATACATTTCACTTGAATTAAATCCTTATGCTTTCCAAATCATTGAAGTTTAACATAAGATTTATGATGATTATTATAATGTTTTTCTAGTTGATTATAAATTGAAAAGAGCTCGATTATTTCATGTTTCATTACATTCTGGCATGTAAATGTTAAGAGACAGATTCTTATACAAGTTTGTACATGACAAGTCAAGTATGAATAATGAATATGGAATGTATACTGAATATCAATTTAAAGTAAAGTTTGGCTAGAAAATGATGTATAATTTACAATTACAGGTGAGACAAAAGGGTTCTCATGTACACTGTATTGTAAATGGGGCAAAAGGGACCCCAGAGAATTATGATGCCTGCATAGCAGGTGGGGCAAAAGGGACCTCTATGTAATTCAATGGCGATAATGCCAGGTTTACTTGGGCTCCATTGAATATTGTTATGAATGATAGCCAAATCTTTTAATGAATAAAATTGATATTCAGTATATAGTTCAGAGAAAGTAAATGTTAAAGCCAATTGAGATTCTATGATGTTTTCTCAAGTTTGTTTAACTTTGATTTATATTTTCAATGTTATGAATTTTATAGTCATGCATATTAAAATGTTATTTAAAGTGGCATAACTTACTGAGCCTCATAGCTCACCAGTAGTTTTCTTACTGGCTGTTGTTACAGGAAAGGAAAAGGAGAAGATCATAGCAGATTAATTTGCAAGTTATTTCTTCTTATATGTTAATGTTATCTTTATTAATGAGTACACTTGAGGTTAGTAAGCAATTCAATATGGTATTACTTTGAGTTTTCCTTAGTGGCTCTGTAATTATGTCTCTGTGAGAATTTTTAAATTATTAGATGCTTCCGTTTGAAGAGATGAATGATAATTGTTGGATGTTTTATAAAGATCTCCAAATGTTTAAAAAGTATTATATGATTTCTTGATTGACCAGCATTCAATATGTTATGTTTATGTTGGTAATACTCCATGTACTGTTAAGGGGTACTGTGGGGTGTTACAGTAGTGGCATGTGAAACTGAAGAATCAGCGCTGGAGCTCGTTGATAGGAACCGTTGATAGAGTGTGAAGAGGTGATGAGGACATCAACAGGAGATTTCGACGTGTCTATCATCTGAAGAATCGTAGATCGACGGCTACGATTTAGAGCCTCTATTTTTGATGCATTTCTATATTTTATTTTATGTTATTTTCAGTTTTATCATTGTACCCTTGTGTGGAGATTTTTTTCATGTTGTAGCCCAAGGGCATATGAGTCTTTTGTTTTCTTGTTATTAGAGGCCTATATATTAAGGCCTTAGGCATTGTCTGAGGTTAATGATATTTTGAATGAAATTTCTAGTTTTTGTTCTTGATCTCTATATGAGTTCTTGAGAGAAAGGAACCCTAGGAGAGCCAAGCATCACCCGTCAGCCGCCGGTAGAGGCTGGGGCTTGCGGTTAGTATTTTTGTGGTTTTTATCTTCCTCCTCCCTTGCTCCCACCGCCAGCCACCCTTCCTAACCCACCCTAAACCTCTGGCCTTGCCTCCCTCCCCCTTCCCCACAATCGGCCTTCCCCCACCACTCTACCGCCGGCCTACCCTTAGTGCTCTTCTACCGATCCGAGCCCACCACCCCTCCATAGTCGCCGGCTCAACCAAGCCCACCCTAGCAGCCGGACATGTTAACCTCAAACCCTAAATCCCCAAGTCAAATTCTCTCCTAAAACACTTTCCTAATTTATCTCCATATTGATTTGGAAAGCTTCTAATTGGAATTCAAATTAATTTGAATTTCAAATCCCCTTTCCTAATCAAGGGATCTAATTTAGGAAACTTCCCAATCATTATAAATCTGAAATTTAATTCAGATTTTGATAGCCAATTAACATTTAAAGCCCGGGTCCACATACATTGAATGTGGACATAATCCCCTCCCTCCTCCTTTGGCCAGCCCCTCCCCTTTCCTTTTCCTCTCTACAATTAATTCCCCCGCTTACCCATTAATCCCATTAATCCCTCCTTAGCCGCCGCTCCCCTCACTCCAATTATCCCTCATTAATTCCCCATTAAAGTATTTTGAGAATTCAAATCTTCCCTCCGCCACAAGTTACAAAAATCTGAAATTAAATTCAGATTTCAATTTTAGAAGGCTTCTCCCTAAGCCTTGGCCGAATCCCTACAAGCCCTCTCCCATCCAATTTTCCTCCCCTCCACTGCTCATACACCACCAAGGATTGAGCTCCACCCACCATCATTCCCTCCATGGATGGCCGATCCCGAGCGTGATCACGGATTCGCTTACGACCATCAAGGCTTGGTGGATATTCAACAATCCCCCTTCTTCGACCTCCACTTGGAGCTTGACAAAACCGTCGACGAATACGTCGACCGCATCTTCTTCACCCCGTCGTCTGCAATTGAAGAACACCAACCGTCTGGACATTGGCAAATCATCGGACGTCCACCCGCCTCCTCCTCTTCGACTACCAATCCGTTGATCAAGACCGTAGGCGTTTTCGTTTTTTCAGTGGCATCACTAGGATTGCTGAAGTTATTCATCCGCTAACTCCACTACCAATAGTGAATGAGAGGGAAACTCTAAGGTGAAATTTCTATTTGTTAGACGACGGATTTTTGTTATTTGCATATTTGGCTTTACTATCTTTTGTTGCTATTTTGAATTGTCCCGTTAATTTAAATTATAACCGCATGCCAAAACAAGTCAATAACTACGAAAACTAAAAATCTAATCTTAGTGAAACATTAACTTATAATTGTATCGTTTAACAATTCTTTTATTAAATCCCGCAATCCCGGGTGCTATTAAATAAGGTCTCAATGAGATCAACATCTCATGAAAAAGAAGAGGTTGTGAGGCATGCTGTTTTAAGATAAATCTGCCTAGGTCTCTCTTTCTCCCTCTCCCACATTTTTTTTCTTTAATTAATCCCCTTTCTTTACTCAACCCTTTATCCCTCTCTACAAAAAAAGTGGAGAGGTTGAAAGAAAACAAATTACCAGAAAAAGAGGTTTAAAAAAAAGCAAGCAAAAAAAAAAAAATCCATGCGATGAGGAGGTTGTATTATTTTTGTGCATGTATTAAAGGCCTATACACGCTTTTTTAGATGCAGTGGGTATGAAGATGATAGGAGGTGGATGCACTTTTTACAAAAATCAGCGGATGAAACACGGAAAATTGGGAAGAAGAACGCCCAAAAATATTTTTTATTGAAAGAACTATAAAGAGAAATGCAAGACAATTAGTTCTTCCCTTAAATGAAGCAAAATGTAACTATAAAAATTATTCTAGAGATCTCACTTTTTAAGCATATATATTAAAAAGGCGATTCCCATGTTCCACCATTGTTGGTTAAGCAATCCAACGGTAAATTGTTCTTGCCATCTTAGGTGAAGTTGATTAAAGTTATTATAGCTTGGTAGCCTTCTAAATATTCCCAACAATTTAATGTGCAGATTGTTCATGTTTACTATTCTCTTAACTGAATCCCTGGTTGAAAAATGTGGAGAGGCTACCTTACTTGGCCACATATAATACTAAAACCAAAAATGATATAAATCCAGTTTCTGACTTAATATTTCTTAGATAATGAAGGAAAGGCCATGAAGGATGGCCTCACTTATTTGTGATGCCTCTGGTTATGATGAAGATGATATTGATGCTAAAGTTATGATGATGATGATAATCTGAATCATATGATAGTTTGATTTCATTTCTAGTTAATGCTATCTTGATAAATGCTTTTACCCTTAGCTGTCTTAATAAAATTACTAAAGCTTTAATGTTCTGCTGATCTTATGGCTAATTTTGCTATAATTGGGCTTTTGCATTGACTTGTATTGCTTCCAGAAACTACTGGCGGAAGCGAAACAGGACCTAGGTGAGGCCATTTCTGCATTTGAATTCATGGATTGCAATTCTGTTGAACTGGTAAGCTTTAGCATGTTGTCAATGTTTCATCTTGTGAATTTTGTATTTTGTTTAAAGGAAATGTTGACAATCTGTCATTTTTACCTGTATTCAGGATTTGTGTGAAAGGATTTTAAACTTAGTTTTGGTTTCAATATCGGTTCCATCCTGAAAGTCTTGGTTTCAATGGTTTAGATAGTATCTAACAGTTTCTTAGTTTTAATTTCAATTAATGTGAAGGTCTTATCCCAGTATTATCATTTAAAGATAAATATTGTGTTTAGCTTCAATCATTTTTGTTTTATAAATATTAGATATAAAAATTTCAAAATATTTATGTTTAGTATATTTAAAATTATATATATATATATATATATATATATATATATATATATATATATATATATATTGAATTTATGGTTGAGTTGTTAAATTTAACTCATTTTTGCCAAATTTTAGTTGTTTTATGTTTGGACCTAGTTTTGCCGAGCTTGTTTTTGTTTCACTAGAACTATAACATTTGTTGCATATGATTTAAATCGAAAATTCTAGCAATCTTAGATGGGGCTCAATTTAGATGATTCAAAACCATCAAAACACTTTATTCTCAACATAAATTGAACAATGGTTACAAGAGAATCAAATTTATAAGTCATGCAATAGTCATGGGGAGGATAATAAAGTAATTGTATTTGAAAATTTTGTCAGTATTACATAATCAATTTCATTTTATAATGGGAAGGGTTTTTATGGAGGTATTTGTTGTGTTATGAGAAAAGTGAGATGATAAGTGTCTTTAAGTGATTTTTATTGACTTCATAGAGGCATATAGTCGAGTACTATGAGAGTTAATTTGGTGATAATTAATGAGAATAAACATGTCAAAGATTTATTGAAGTTATTAAATATGTTATTGATAAAGAAGTGACTAATACTAGAAATAGTTGTGGTTTGAGTAAAGAGTTTTGAATTAGAGTTCTATTGCATCTAGGGTAAGCATTAAATCCTTATATTTTTGTGTTGATTATGATTGTATTTTTAAAAGAATTATAATGTAAGATATTTTAGTGTATGATATTGTTGATGAATTATCTTTAAGTAAAAAATTTAAATGAGAATGAAAAATTCGAAAGGTAGGGATCTTAGTGCTAAATGCTTTTGGCTCTCAAATTAAGTATGTGATGGAAATTTAATGACTTAAATATGATAATCATGCATTAATATTTTTTAAAGGTCAAATAATGTTTTATAAGCGCAAGCATCTTTTGTTTATTATGTAGAAGAATGAGGATTGGCTATAGCATTAGTGCTAGAGTAGTGCTAGAGTTAATGCTAGTTGACTAAGATTAAGAAGCATAAGAATTATTTAATTAGAGAATATCATGGAGACATTAAAGTTAAATTTTGTTAAATTTCATTTAGTCTGTCTATCTTTATGGATTTGAATGTTGGACAAAAGTCACCCAAAATAAAATTAAGTGTGTCAAGAATGAAAGTGATGGGATGAGTGTGTGATATTACTCGAAAGATGGTTTGGGGAGGAGGCAGTGAAAATAAATTTAGATGATTTGCATATTTATAATAAAGAATAAAAAAACATGTTGACCTCTACGCTATATCCAAAATGGAAGAAACAAAAAATACAATAAAATAAGATTTTGCTCGATCATACCAGTTGGATATCCTGCAAAAATCGCCGCATCTACAGTCGCGTCCCATATCCTGTGTAAACGGCGCCGAATGCAGTTTACGTCCCGTGCGTGACTCCCTCCCTATTCGAGTCATTAAAACGAAGGTGAGACTCATCTTCTTCATTTCTTCTTTCCGATTCCACACACAAAAGCTCCGCACTCCCTCCTTCCTTCTTCCGCCTGCTTCAGTCCTGACCACTTAAGCCGAACCAGTCGTCAACTCCACTAGCCACAAGAAGCACCAAGCCACCCATCTTTCTCCTCCAGATCTTTCAAAGCCAACCAAACCTTCTCAACCTTCCGTCTCCTCCTACATCCAAAGCTGACATCTTCTCCAGCGCGACCCTTGCCCTAGTCCTGACCGAAGCCAACCTCCATCCAACTCTCGATCTCCCTCCCATCTCCGATCAATGTCTGATCGGAGCCCTACCTGCACCAACTGAAGACTCCAAAGCCGCTCGACCTCTGCCTCGCGCAAGCCGCTGAAGCCGATCTCCACACCTGCTCTCAACCGAACCTCTACTGCAGCTCCTCCCTTCAACCTCCAGACAAACGTTGCCCCTACCTGTAGACCGTCGCCCTTCTCTGCCCTAAACCGTAGCCAGCACCTTCCCGATATTCTCTGAAGGCCGACCGAACCCTACTCTCTGCCCTTACCTGTGCATGTAGTCGAAGAATCTCGCCGCTTCCAACTCTCTGAGCCTTCATACGAGCTTCCCCCTTCCTTCAAGCCGCCGAAGCCCAACAACCATCTGAGAACTCTAGATACACACGCCGAAACCCTTCTTCCTATTCGTCTCCTTCCACCTGCATACCCGACCCGACAGACTCTTAAGGTGGATTATTATTATTATGTTGTTGATTAGTTATTATAATAATGATTATTATTAATTAATTAGTTGTTATTATGTATCATGTATTATTATTATTTTAAATAAATATATGTGTGTGTATATATATATATATATATGTGTGTGTGTGTGTGTAAAAAATAAATGAATGAGAAATATAAAAAAAAAAGAGAAAGAAGAAGAAAAGAAAAATGAAAGAAAAATCCCCAATAGAAAAAGAAATAAAAAGGAGAGTTCAAATGAAATGAAATGAAAAAAAAGGGGGAAACAAAAATATTTGAATTTTGTGCATTTTGTCGCCGTCATCGCCAATCATCGGGCAGGTATAATCCCTAAACTCAAAATCCTGTTTTTGTCGTTTGCGGCGCACCGAAAAATTGCATGTACACGCTTTTCTCTAGCGTGGTGGGAAGTGAACCCAGTGCGACGCCTACGGCGAGGTGGGTAAACCCCGTATATTCTTTCTCTAGCATGGGGGGGACGAATATAAAATTGTATTTTTCAAACAGGTGCCTGAAGACTCATACACGTCTTTCTCTGTTGTGGTGGGATTGCAGATTTACGGCCGTGGTGTCATCCGACACCTACCATACACGTTTTTCTCTAGTGTGGCGGGAGGCCCAGACTCCTGAAATTTTCCCTAAACAGGGGAGCTGTCGGGAGGTTGCCGAATTTTACAGTGACAGGAGACCTTGACTTTGATGCAAAATGAGTTATTGCAGATATGTTGGAATCCCTCAAGAAGGAAGAAACATTAACATTAGAGGGCTTAGAGGATGATGATTGTTTGCAGCTCCTCAGCAACCATGCATTTGCTAATGTAGAGAACCGTGATGTTCCTTATAACAAATTAAAATCCATTACAAAAGAGATAGTAAAAAAAAGAAGAAAGAAGAGGGCTTTCAGGATCTCCATTGGTAGCAAAAGTTATGGGTGATGTTCTAAATTCTTGAGGGCTTTCAGGATCTCCATTGGCAGCAAAAGTTATGGGTGATGTTCTAAATTCTTGCTTGAATGAGAGGAATTGGATAAAAGTTTTGAGTAGTGATATTGAAAGTGCAGAGTCGGGTTAGAATGATATCATGTCAATCTTAAGACTAAAGCTATATGTTCCTTCCAAAACCTTTGCAAAAGTGTTTCGTATTTTGTTGTATATTTCGACAAGATCACATGTTTGATAAAGATGAGTTAGTTTGAATGTGGACAACTTTGGGTTTCATTCAACCCCCTTTATGTTCAAGGAGATACCATGGAGGATATCGGCGGAAGCTATTTTAATGCTTTGGTCAAGAAATCATTCTTCGACAAGTTTGAGAGTAAACGTATAGGACGCTACAAAATGCATGACTTATCATATGAATCAGTACAGTCTATTTCTATAAAAGAATCCTTCAGAGTTGTAGGTGATGATGAATTACTCTTTCTTAGAATTCCTGAGACTATTAAACTAGCAATTTGAAAGTTCTCAGAAAAATTGAAAAATTTAAAAATCTGCAAGCTTGCTAACTTGATTGCAAACAACAATACTTCATGTAGCAAGCTTACAAATACATGCGGAAGTTCCTACGAGTTGTTGTAGAAGACTCCTTATTTATATAATAGTCCCCTGCAGATGAAAGAACTCGACATGCAATGAATGTAGCAAGTTGCAATGCTCGCGGCACATCATATAAAGGCAGAGATTTCTACATTTGCAATGCATACAACATCCCTACAAGAAACACTAGAAGAATTGCAATGAATACGACATTCCAACTATCAATGTCAACCCACTTGTGGAAGAATACAATAGTTCCTTGTGAACTACGACGACTGATGGAATTACTTATGGATAATAATAGTGGACATGTAGTAAGTATGGTAAATCCTTTGTGGACTCAAGTACATATGTTCTCTGCAAGCAAGGATATAAGGTTACAGTGAATGCAAATGCCTATTGGCGATGGCGAAAGAATTGTTGTATACACAATGGCACATTTACGGACCACTATAGAGGACCCTTGATGTATACAATACATTATCTACAAGTAAATACGAAAAGAGCTACAATGAAAGCAAATACTTGTGGGCAGATGCAGATATGCAAGCTCCTACATGTGTCTAGAAGATATAAGTGATAGTTGTCACAAGAATTGGAAGATATGCAAGCTCCTACAGGTCATTATAAAAGACCTGTCATACGCTCAACATGCTAACCACAAGCAAATGTAGAAGAGTCCTCACTCATATAGTAGTCCACTCATGGGTGATGATGATTAATGTGCAGTGAATGCTAAATCATCTCTACAGTCGATAACTACTCAACATTAGTCAAATATGTCAGCCTTCTACAAGCAATGATAGAAGATCCGCAATACATGAGAATTCTCTACGAATACAGATGTGGCAGTAGCGAATGTACTGGAAAGACCAAAGATCGCAACAAAATGTATAAGGAATGTAGCAAATGCAAACATACCTACAAGCTATCGTAGCAGTTGTAGATGGCTCATTACATATTCAACATATTGACTATGGGCAAATACGAAAGCACTGCAATAGATGTAATCATCTACAATCAAGAGCAGGAGATTTGTTAGCGCACTACAATCCACTTGTAGAAGGCAACAAGCAGTGAATGACAGTCTACCTGTACGAAACAAATATATAACTAATATGACTCCACGCCACTGGATTTGCAACATCCATATAAGTGGATAGAAGGCGTTTACAAATATCCTAAAATGTCCCCACATATGCACTGTAATATGTATGCACATAGGTACACAGAAAGGCATGTGTAATCATAAACTTGCATGGGCCCCAACGAGCGTGTTATTGGTACACACATGATGGTAAGGAATGCTGCGCAGGTTCATAAATGAATTCAAGTTTGAGCCCGATCCTCCTATGTGGATAAATAGGAGTTGATACAGCTCAAACTATCAAACAAAGATACGGTTACGGCGTCGACCAGGATATTTGTTTTAATACATTCATATTAGGCCTTCAAGGTTTATAATCAAGATAATTCACTAATAAAGGCATAAAATCCACGAAACCCGATCCTCTATCGGCGTGTTGGCGGAGTCGACAAGGTTCAGTCAACAAAATACAATTGATTCCATATACCCCGATGATGGCCGTGTTGAATAGAAATCTCAACCGGAGGGGTTCACAAATATTTCCAAATATCTCCCAATACCCAAAATCCAAAAATAATTCCAAGTCCAAAATGTTTAAAATTGAAATTAACCATCAACCACTTAAAGCACAAGATCTATCTACCATCCGTACTAGTTTGCCGAGGTGAACAAATCTGAAAATAACTTCAGCTCACATAGAACTAATGTATAATCGAGAATATCACTAGGATTCATTCTCAAGCAATCTCTTGCCAGTAAGGACGTGGCACGTGTCCTCTAACCGGCAGTTTTGCCGCCAAATGGCACCGCAGGTAAACAGTTATGATCGGGGCTCTCTTAACCGGGTGGTTTGTCGCGAAATTTTACCACTAAATTATGGCTATGGTCATAGCCCGTATGCTCTCCAATGGCATCAAATTCTTGAGATATGAATCAATAGGATATAATCGATAAAGCACAAAGCCCTCTGTTAGCTAAGGTGGATTCAAATTTGTCCACTTAGACAAACATCCATCCCAGGTCTACAAGGTACCCTTGGACGAAGCAACCCATGGCTGCCGACAAGAATCCTTCTGTCAGGTTGGGTCGACTATCTCCTCTGACTAAGTAGACCAGGGATCACGATGGCCCGGGATGACGAAATCATTGGATCTTGATCGGGTCCGTCATCCATTCCCCCACCATCCGCTTTAACTGCAAGATGGTGCAATTTCCAATGTTAAATATCCAATTTCCAATTCTGAAAGCCCATGCTGCTACTATATGCCAGATAATACATATCTCTATGTATCTGATTGATGACTAGCCTTAATCGAAAGTTCTCTCTCGTTACCAGGAGGGGTAATTAACTATAGGGGCTTACGCCTATAAGAAACCAAAACTCATATCATAAAGTCCTCGCAAAATAAGGGCGAAATCTCTAGGTAGTGTCTTATTTACAAATCCATCTATCTTCCCAAAATTTACCACGGAACTTAATCTTTTAAAACTCTCTCGAGAAGCAACGGGGAGGCTGGGGCTGAATTTTCGGAGCCCACAATACACCAATAAAATGAATTGATATAATTCAAGAGTGTAATATAAAGGGAAAGGGGTAAAATGATGTTAACATAGTTTGAAGTTGTGTAATGAGTTGTCTAAATTTTAGTTTACACCCAATGTAGCCTTTAACAAGAATGAATGTATGAATGGACATAATTGAACCTAAAAGGGTGTAATTGATTCTCATTATTATGAACAAATTATATGCCCGTTTGAATATCTAATTATGTGGATATCAATCATAAATATTTCGTAAATGTAAGCATCTGGGTCCTCAAATTTGACCTTGCTGATGGATGATTCTTAGACAACATTGGGAAATGGGAAGTTTGTTAAATAAATGAATATGGAAATCTATTGTATTTTTTTTATAAAATTTTCATTTTTATTTTTTGTGGATTCCTTTTTATGGAAAAAATTATATCCTAGTTGTATGGGTGTAAGTATAGGGGTTCATATACCGGGTGTGCTCCAAAAGTTATAAAGAGTAGATCCACTATCTTGTATTAGTGATATTGTCTTTTCATTTTATTTTCTAAACATTTATTTCTATTGAGAAAAATCAAATCCAAAATGCAAATACATGTGTGATAAAAAGGTATGAAGATCGAGACTTGGAAAGAGCTCATGAGCTCAAGTGCTGATCCCTCCATTTGGATTCATTTGAAGTCTAGCGACCAGATGTTGCGCAAGTTGGAGTTCTGAAGGCATATTTTAATTTCTGAAAGTGTTCCTTTAGGAAAAAAATGTTTTATCTAGGATTTATATTATATTTGATGAATTGAAGTTTACTATGGATGCATGCTCTCATGGTTTCTCCTGAGCAATCACACGTTCACTTTAATTTTTATATGATAGTTATACCCGAGTCTTGTTGACTCGCTTACTTTCTGCATGGGATCAAGTGTCGAATTCGAATTTCATATTTTCTCGACATTTGAGCTCTTTTATTATTTTTTAAATTATAGAGGTTATTTGTGATTTTGAGTGAGAAAATTATGTATTGAAATGAGTGAGAAAATTTGAGAAATGCTCAAAATTTTTTGAAGTTTTCTTGAATTTTTATGATATTTTTTCATATTTTTTGAAAATTTTCTAAACGTTCTTTCTTTTCTTAATCTTTTTTATGCTCTCTCTCTTTTTGTGAGAATATATTAAAATATTAATAGCATTTCCCAACCACTATTCACTCAATCACTCATGCATGTAGTCATTCTCTTTTGCATCTTGGATAATTGTCAACATGTAGACGCCTTCATTGCTCTTGCACCTTCATTGCTCTTGCATGTAGAGGATTAAGTCTTGAAATATTATTAGGTTTTAATTCCTATCAACTCTACCCCATTATGTAGGAGATCAATTCTTGGATGACTATTAATTATGGACCTAATCAACTCTACCCGTGTATGCAGAGGATCAATCTCAGATAATATTAGTCGTAAACCTTATCAACTCTACCCCATACATAGAAGACCGAGTCTGATGATCGGAATTTTTTGCAACTTTGATAATGGAGAAGGCCCATAAATTTGGACTTATAAGTCTACCTTATAAGTATGCGAGTCGTATTACTTTTTTTGTATTTTGGAATACACACCCTATCAACTCCGCCCTCATTGCAAAGGATTAGGCGTTGTGAACCCTATATTTTCTATATATATATTACTAATTCTTTATATTTTTTAGAATTTCAGGTATTTAAACAACTTATACCAAGTGGAGAATTCGGAACCACTCACTTTGATAGCCTTGAGAAGGTTTGGAGCACTATGTATATATATATATATAGGTATTTTTTTCTGTTTTTATAAGGATATTGCACCTTTTAATATACATGCTTTTTTTATTTTATAATTTCCATGATTTTTTCTTCTTTTTTTGCTTTTTTTTTTTGTATGCTTGTGCACTTGAGATTATTGGGCATCATATTATGGATTTCTCAATTAAGTTCGATGTGTGATTATATAAAGTTATTTAGGATAAACACAGATAAATATTTGAACTAAAATGTGAGTTTGTATATCTTTTGAGCAGGTGTTGACCTCATTTTTGGACTCATCTAGTGTTAATCCATGTTGTTCCAAGCCATTTTGGTGATTTATGTACGATGTCTTGGAGTGCAAGCTTTGAAAGTTCAGCTTGATAATCCCTTATTGCTGACTTCTAGTCATTGGTTCTTTGTCATCAACTTCCTTGTCGTTGGCCCTATGGTTGAAAACTCCTCTAGTACCCAAGATACTCACCTCGGGGCTACCTCGCTATGTGGTCTTGCCTGATTGGTATCTTGCCTAGTCTTCTCTTCATCATGCCATTGTCCACTCGTTGCCTGACTGATGACTCCTTGCAGCCTTGTCTTTGGCCCCTCATCCCTTGGTCTAACTGTTGTTTAGTCGTTTGTTGTTGACTTTATTAAAAGCATGAAAAGGATATAGTTGAGTTTGTATTAAAGTGTGACTTGTCAGATGTTTGAGAGATTTAAGAGATCAATTGAGACTTTTTTTAGCACCTTTTGATATTAGTTAATTCTCAAAAGCTAGATGGTTGAAAATGAACTGAACAACTATTCAAAGTAAAACAGTGTGCAACACTCTAGCAAGAAAAGAAAAATTGACAAAGGAGATAATTTCAAGAATATGAAGTTTAGACTTTACAAGCAGAGGTAGATATAGTTTAAGAAGCTCTTATATTAGTAGTTTTGAAAGAGACTTTTTGGGTAGTGTCTTATTGGTTCTAGAAAATGTTTTAGATGTGGAGAAATTGATGTAAACTCCTTGGTTTTCTTGGCAACTTCGATTTGCCAACTTCTCGCATCTCGAGGTGTCGACTTCTTGTCGCCTTTTCTAGTGGCCAACTTATAGTCACCTCTATAAGCATCTCAACATCCCTTCTTTGTCGGCTTTGAAGACTCCTCCTTTGGTCAAGTTCTCCCCACCCCCACCCCCACCCCCACCCCCACCCCAAACTCGTCATTCACTTTTCATATAGTTGGGTGACGTGGTCATCTACCTCCTACACATCTTGGCAGGTGAGAATACCATATTACGCCAAATCTGTCTTTTATGCATCCTTTGTAATGTTTCTATTTGCTAGCCTTGAGGTTACCACCCTTTTGTTGATTTCTTCCCTAGAGTTGAATGTCGCTATCCACTTTTCTGTTTCTCCATTATATTTCATCTTTAATGCATGAGAAAGGGAGATTCAGGAAGGCAGGCTTGTTGCCTTCCAATCTTGGCAATGCAATAGCAAAGGTCCCCCAACCTTTGCCTCTTGTCATCCTTTTTGGCAAGGCGATAGAGATCATCATGTTTTTTGCTTTTGTTAACTCACCACTTCGAATTCCTCTGGGGTTGTAATTTTGTTTTATTTGTGAATTCATAATCTCATGTTATGATTGTCGAGTTCCCATCCACAGAGTTTGAGTTCTTGAGCAGGGAGTTTCTTAGATTCTTGTCTATAGCTTTTGTTCTCGCTATACTCGGTTCCTTAACAGTCACAACTTCTTAAGAGGTGATTTCTCTAGGAACCATGCCTGCCAGCTCACAGTGACGCAGGGCTTGGACCGTTTTAGCAGCCAATCGGTCCTCTCGCCCTTTTTTTTTATTATTATTATTTAATATATTCACTTATTCTTATCCTAGGCTTATAAATAGAAGATCCTTAACCCTTGTAAATCGGATATTGGGTTTTGCATGAATAGATAGAGCTATTCTTTTCTTGTATCCTGGATTCTTTCAGGTGGTGGCCGACTCCATCTCCTTCCAGCCGCCAGTTCTTGTCCTAGCAAGGTTCAGGAGCTCCAGCGCCACCTCTTCCTTTCGCTAAGAGGCTGTTTGTCCTTTCTCTTCCAACCTCTGATCTTTGCCTCTCCTGCAGGTGGCGGTTTTTCTCCTTCCAGCAGTCAAGAAGTATAGTCCAGCAGCCAAGAAGGGTGTTGTCTTCTTCCAGCAGCTTACCTGTGGGCTGCTATACCTTCTCCAAACAATCTGGACAGCAAGGTCTTCCTTCCTGAAGGCTGTTGTCCACTTCCTGGTTCTCCAAACAACTGCTTCTTCCCAATTTCGGCTGTTGTCCCCTTCTTCCAGTTCAAGAAATTGTTAGTCTGGTCCATTGGACTGGTCTAGCCGGTCCACATGGGACCGGCTCAGGAGGACAAAGGTGGAAGAGTTCCGCCACCCTGTACATGTCGACCGAACCGCTTCAGCCAATAGAGCAGTTTAGGAAGGATTTTTGAGGGAGCTAGGAGGGAAATTTGAATGTAGGGACTGTTTAGAGATTTCTTTTTGGATTGTATGCATTAAATAATTTGTTTTCCTAGGGTTATAGGGCATCTTGAATTTGGCTGAAATTTTAGATATCTTAGGTTTAGGTTTTTGGGTTCTAGCAGTGTCTAAAGATTTGGGAAAGATAGATCCTCTTGAATACAGGATCAATTGTATCTTGGTATTTTTTGTTTCTATTTCATCAAATAATACAAATTACCTACTGTTTTCCTGGTTTTGTGCAGATTTTTGTGGAGAATTCTCGCTGTTTTCCAAAGATTGTTAGGAAATTTTTGATATCTTCAAGTGTTTCCTATCAAATTGGTATCAGAGCAGATTTTAGGATCGTTTGTAGGTTGTTTTCTAGTAAATCAGCAGTTGTTTTTTATGGTGGAAGGTATTTGTTGCTATTTTTTTTATTTATCCAGATTTTTTGAACCTACAAAAATTTTGGGTATTGATGGCGGCCAAGAAGGTAAATGCGTTGGAGAAATGCCTTGAAGGGGAGATGAGCCAAATAAAAGTGATGGTGGAAGATTGAATTTCATCCGTAGAAAATAATGTTTCATCCGTGGAAGACAAAGTTTCCGATCTTCATGCGACGGTGAAGAAGCTATTGGAAAATCAAATTCAAACAGCGGTATCAGAGACAAAGGGACCGGTGGGAAGAATTACGAATTCTGAATTTTGTAGGAGTGAAAACGATGTGGAGATCATGGAGGGGAAAGGGGGAAGGTATGGAGAGGCGTGGATATGGGGGGCATGAACCAAGAGGTGCTGGTTGGGAGAGAAAAGAGGGAACTTATGGTAGGAGGGATGCTGATTTTGGAGAAAGGAGGGGAGAGTGAAGATGGGTTCGAAGATGAGCGTGTAAGGGAAGATCGGGAGAATTAGGGAGGACCAAACACTTGGAAAAAGGGAAATTATGTGGGAATCCGGGGAAACTGGGGAGATCTTAAGGTGCGGAAGCTGAAGATGCCTATTTTTGAAGGGGAGGATACATATGGGTGGGTCTACAAGGTGGAGAGATATTTCGCCGTCAATAGGTTGACGGAGGAGGAAAAATTGACGGCTGCTGGCTTATGTTTGGAAGGAAAGGCATTGTCTTGGTATCCGTGGAGAGATATGAGGTGGCCCATATGGAGTTGTGTGGAGTTCAAGGAATGCTTATTGGAACGTTTTCGATCTGGCAGGGGAGGGGGCTTCTATGAGTAGTTCTTTGCACTAGTGCAGGAAGGTTCAGTGGCAGATTATCGGGAGAAATTTGAGTACCTGGAAAGCTGATTGGATCAACTATCAGAGACTGTTCTGGAGAGAAATTTTATGATGGGTCTCAAATCAAAGATTCGAGCAGCAGTGACGGTCATGAGGCCTCGTGACTTGGGGGAGGCTATGGAGCTGGCACAACTAGTGGAGGATCAGAAGTACCAAGAGAGGGGAGCCAAAGGCAGCAGTTTAGACGGCTCTTACAAGTTGACAACCATCCTTCTAGCACCCAAGGGGCCTGCATCAGGCAACATTAATGAGATTCCCAGGGAGAATCCAGCAGGAGGAGGAAGTGGGGGGAACTTCAAAAGACTGACGGAGAGGGATATGCAGGAAAAGAGAGCGAAGGGACTATGATGTGATGAGAAATATACTCCAGGGCACAAGTGTAGGGATCGAACTCTTCAAGTTCCCACCGTCTGTAATGACGAGGAAATTGAGGGAGGTGAGAGTATGGGAGAGAGAGAGATGGAGGACAAGCTACATCTGGACGTGATGGAGGTCTCCCTGAATTCAGTGGTGGGATTCACTTTGAATCATACCATAAAAGTGAAAGGGGAAATAGCAGGCAGGGAGGTGGTGGTGTTGATTAACAGTGGGACTATCCATAATTTCATCTCCAACCAGGTCGTGGACCAATTGGGGGTGAAATTGGTGGATACAGGGTGTTATGGACTGATGATAGGTACAGGGAAGGTGGGGACGGGTCAGGGGATATATAGGGGAGTAGTGTTGACCATACAGGGGGTTCAGGTGAAGAAGGATTTTCTCCCATTGGAGTTAGGGGCTAATGGCATCCTGGGGATGAAGTGGCTGTAGACCTTGGGGGACACCAAGGTCAACTGTGGAGCATTGACGATAGAGCTGATGGTGAAAGGGAGAAGGGTAGTGATCAGGGGAGATGCAGGGCTCACCAAAGCCATGATATCACTTAAAACTAAGGTGAGGAGCATACAGGAGGTGGGAGAAGGTTATTTGATGGAACTACATAGGCTGGAAGGGATCAGATTGGAGGAGGGCGGGGACATTCCTCTTTCAGTATAGCCATTGATTCAGCAATTCAGTGAGGTTTTTCAGCCGCCTCAGGAGTTGCCTCCTCTGCGAGAACACAAGCATGCTATCATCTTGAAGTTGTTTCACCTCTCAGTGTTCATCTGTATCGTCATCCCCAAATCCAAAAAGATGAGTTCGAAAGATTGATTAGGGAGATGTTGGAAGCAGGGATCATTCAACCCAGCATCAGTCCATTTTTCAGTCCATTGTTATTGATAAAATGCTTTAGCAACAGTTTCCTTCGTTCCACCTTGAGGATAATGTGGCACTTTGGGAGGGGAGTGTTATACTGATCCAGCCGGTCCACATGGGACCGGCTCAGGCGGACAGAGAGAAAGAGTTCTGCCTCCCTGTATGCGCCGACCGAACCGCTTCAGCTAATAGAGCAGTTTAGGAAGGATTTTTGAGGGACTTAGGAGGGAAATTTGAATGTAGGGATTGTTTAGAGATTTCTTTTTGGATTGTATGCATTAAATAGTTTGTTTTCCTAGGGTTAGGGCATCTTGAATCTGGCTGAAATTTGAGATCTCTCAGGTTTAGGTTTTTGGGTTCTAGGGGCGTCTAGAGATTTAGGAGAGATAGATCCTCCTCTCGAATAGAGGATCAATTGTATTGTTGACTATAAAAAAAATAAAGGAGAGGAAATTTCGAATCAATGCAAAGTAACAAACCTGCCTCTGAGCAGACCCCACCGCGAGCAGTTGATCGCCAAAACGACGCTTTGCTTCGCTTCTTCCCACACGATACAAAACCTTTCCAAACCGCTCCTTCCTATTCATTCGAGCTCCCTCACCTCTGCTAAAGCCCTCCGCCTGTTGGCCCAACGTCACAGAGATCGCACACCTCGCTCCTTCGAATCGGACATTACTATTCTACTTCGTTGCTTCGCAGGAGCGTCTAGGGATCGCCTTTCATCTTCTCTTTTCGTCGGTGTTGTTTGGCTTCATTGCTTCACAGGAGAGCAGAGAGCGCACGAGTCGCTTCCTCGGCTCCATCGTTGCTGTCCGACTTTACTTCGCAGGAGGTGTGGAGATTACACACGTCAGTCCTTCGGTTCCTTAGTGGTTCTCTGACTTTGCTCATTTGATGAGAGTCTCTTCCTATCGGATCGGACGTTACAATATATCAATTGGAAGCAAATTTACTCGCATTGAAGGTAGCCATATTCCTTCCTTTTTGCGCACATCTTCGGCCAAATCCAGCAAATCCGAATAGGATTTACAACAAAAAGAAGGAAAGTGAGATTTAACTCACTGTGAGATTTCACAGTGCCCTAAAACTTATAATTAATCAAATAATAAACAGGAACAATCAAATTGAAGACATCACGTCGTCGACTTTAAGTTCGGCCGAGATGGTTTTAATTTGAAGGCCCTACGCAGTCGATCTTAGATCCTGGTAGGATGATTTACAGTTTGAAGACCCGCGCCATCGATCTTAGATCTGGACGAACGGTTTTAAATTTAAAGACCCCGGGCCGTCGTATCCGGGATGGTTTTAACTTGAAGACCCTAGGTCCGGGTAGAAAAAAATTACGGCAGATGCCGTCCCGATTTCTCCCTCGATGGGGAGGGGACGCCGGGAGGTTGTCGAAATTTTCTCAACACTTTTAGAGGACAATTCAAACTGATTTTTTTATATTGATTAACTAAATTAGTTAATTAATATTTAATAAAAATTGATTGATTAAAATGAATCAAAAACTCATTGATTAATTAAAATATCTCTCTTTTATGATCATTAGAATCATCTAACGCATGAAAATTAAGAGGTATTTGAATTATTATTAAGAGATTATTATCTAAAATTTCCATAAGACAAAGAGGCAAGCATGTTATCCCATTTATCTTTTATCTTGCTTCTCATCATCGTCTCAAATATCATCCAGCATATGTAAGAACCTTTTTGGGCATCATTTTAGCCCAAACGCTATCTTAAAGAACCTCAAATGTCCTCCAATGAGACATATCTTTGAGATATTCCAATATAGTAACATTGAGTGGAAGATTTTGAATTGTGGTGGCATTTTAAATGCTATTTCCTTTTGAAATATTAAAAGCCTCTGGTTGTCAAAACATCACCTCTCTTTATCAATTGAGGTAGCAAGGACTGCAACAAATCATTTCAAAAATTAATTTATTAATTGAAATTAATGGGTTAATTTCAAAATACAAGAGTATTTGAAATCTGATAGTTTTAAAATACAAGAGCATTTTAAATGAAAATTTTAAATACGAGAATTTTAAATTCTGAGAGTTTTAAAATTTAAGAGCATGTTTTAAATTTGAGAGTTTTAAAAAATATGAGAGCAATTTAAAATTTGAGTTAAAATTCGAGAGCATTTTTTTAATTGATTAATTGGGGCAATTATAAAGTAAAAATGCAATAAAAAAAGAAGAAAAGAAAGGGAGGGGAAGTTCCACTAATCAACATATACAACTCTCGACAACAAACTCAACTCACTCAGCTCTCCCAAAACTTGTACGATCAACTCAGAAATCTCCAAACCCTGTATAAGACTGCTCTCCAAACCTCTCAAACTACAACTCTCACAACAACTCTCAACACATTCTCCAATACTCAAAACAAATCAACTCCTATAACTCTTCAATGCTCCAAGATAAAGCTCCAAAGTAGCACGAACTCTGGATCAGCACGTATCTGCAAACAAAACAAACAAATATTAGCATATCACAAATAAAACAAAAATCATCAAAATACTGGAGAGCAGTAAATCTAACTACTAGTAAGATAAAAGTACTGGGAAGCAAGAAAAAAGCTAAGTACTAGAAAACTAGTAGAGCCACAGTGTTGGGAGACACGTAAAAAAAAACTACTGTAGTAGGAAAAAGACTACGAGCACAAAACAACTAAAACATTGATGCTGGTATCAAAACCCCAAAGTGTCAAACCCTGAAGTGTGTAAAAACAAAATCCCGGGCAGCCTTGCTTATGATAACTAGGTTGTAAGACCTATCATCTGGCAACTTTTAATAGAAACCGTAAGTTTGACCTCTGAGGGAAATGTTTAGGTGATAACACAACCTTAGACCCCTCACCCGGGCATCCTAGTCTATAGGGCTAGGTTGTATGACCCATCACTTGGGCCACTTAGCTTACAGGGCTAGGTCGTCAAACCCATCATTAGGCAACTTCAAAAGAAGCAATAAGACCTACCCAACCAAAATTTTATGGTTACCTTTAGTAGAGGCCGTAAGTCCCACTAACTGGGCTATTTTCTAATGAAAGTCATAAGTTCCTACCCAAATCTAATCACACGGATATTTCTTGTTGAAAAATTAAGGCTAAAGCCACAGGAAAGAATTTCATCTTTAAATAATGCTTTGAAATACAGTAATTATGATACTGATCCTATGTTAGAAGCATGTGGAATTTCTACCTCTACAAAATAGCAAAAGCATTGGGCATCCTAGTCTATATGATTAGGTTGTAACACCCGCTAATGGACAACTTCTAAGTGAAGTCATAAGATCCACATTTTACGAAAATTGCTAAATAAATTACAATGATCCTAAACCCCAAACAATCAAATTCATGGGCATCTTAATTTAAAGAGATTAAGTTGTAAGACCCATTTTTTTTGGGCTACTTCCTAAGGGAAGTTATAAGACCTACCCAATCAATTAAATCCCTGGGCAGCCTTGCTGTAGAGTTAGGTTGTATGACCCATCTTTGGGTAACTCATAAATAGAGCAGTAAGTCGCACTCCAAATTAAACCTACGAGCTACTTTCTTTAAAAGCCGTAAGTCCCAACCTAAATTCAAAATATCTGGGCTACTTCCAAGAGAAGTCGTAAGACCCTCTTCAAATTAAAACTTATATATAGCTTCTAAACGAAGTTATAAATTCTCAAACTAAATCAACTTCTGGGTATTCTAATAGATGTAAACCCCAAAATCTCCAATAAAATTAAATCTCAAATCTAACTACCTCAGTCTACTCAGTTTACTCGGGATCCCTGAGAGGAGGCAACCCATGGCTACTAATCAGATTCCCTTGACACTATAGTAAATGATTGTTAATGTTGGTAGACTGAAATCTATGGTATACCCAGGACGACGGAACCATGGGATCTTGATCGGGTTTATCTCCATTTTCCCCATAATTGAGACAGAAATCACCTAAAATTTATTCATCCTTAATCAAAAGTTCTCTCTTACGTGTTAAGAGAGGTAATTAACTATGAGTGTTTGCGCTCATGGGAAGGATTCCAGATCTAATTAAACCCTGACATTACCCTTAAGGGAAATATGGTTAATTACAATCTGACTTAAGGGAAATGGAATCCTACAGCTACAAAGTGGGATTCATGTATTCGTGCTGTTTTTCTTGAGCCAACATGTATCTTGATATTTTCCATTTCTATTTCATCAAGTAATACAAATTACCTACTGTTTTCCTGGTTTTGTGCGGATTTTTATGAAGAATTATCGCTATTTTTCAAAGATTGCTAGGAAATTCTTGAGATCGTCAAGTGTTTCCTATCAGAAATTTGTAACAAAGATTCATGTAACAAAGGTTCATCTAAATGTTTTTTTAGAATTCAAGAAGGCCTATCATTGCTAGTTCTAGGCTATTTATCTTCTTTCTTTGTCTTGTATGACTATTCCGGTGTCACACAGTGTGGACCCGTCAGCTCTCGACTCAAAGTGTTTGTTGGTCCAACCACGAGCAGATGTGCGGCGTGGGTTGAGTTAGCCACCCCATACCTATTTACTTGTCACCCTCCTAGTAGGTCTCTCCTTGGGACCTATATTTTTCTAGTTGCTGTGCCTATAAAAATAAACTAGGGAATCAGAATTCATTATAAATTAACTTAACATTTTTAAGGGTTGATACAGTAGCCTAGTGTTACAGTTAAACATGTTTTTACTCTTATATGTGATATTTGGGGCAATAAACCCCCGGAGAGTAGGCTAGAAGATCAAGTGGATAAGGTTATGTTTAATGTTGAATGAAATATAACTACTTTCTAGAAATAAATTATTGCATTGTTACTCCCTATGATGCACCGACACTTTACCTCAAAAGGTATGCAGTGCCTGACACGTGTCATACACGACACGCATTCGACACACCTCTAACACGTGTTGGACACGTCAAAGATGTGCCAACAACAACAACAACATCAAGCCTTTGTCCCACTACGTGGGGTTGGCTACATAAATTTTTTTTCTCCATTGTGTCCTGTTAAAAGTCAAAATTTCGTTTAAATCTAATAAAGAAAGATCATTTCTAATATTTTCTAACCGTCTTTTTAGGTCTACCTCTACCTTTCTTAATATAAGTCAAATCTAATACATCTACTTTACTAACCGAGTCATCGGAAGGCCATCGTTTTATGTGACCAACCCATCTAAGACGACTCTCTCTAATCTTATCTTCCACTGGAGCAAGTCCAACCTTTTCACGTATATGCTCATTTTGTATCCTGTCTCTAAGGGTAAATCCACTCATCCACCTGAGCATCCTCATCTCTGCAACACTTAACTTAGTATTATGCTTCTCTTTTAATGGCCAACAGTCTGCACCATAAAGCATTGTAGGTCTCACCACCATCTTATAGAATTTTCCCTTAAGGTTGAGGGGGACTTTTCTATCACACAACAAGCTCGATGCATTCCTCCACTTCAACTATTCAACTTGAATTCTACTGATAATATCTCCATCTATTTCACCATCACTCTGAACAATAGATCCAAGATATTTAAAATGTGTACTCTTATTAATGACTTGATCACCCAAAGTCACAATCCCCCACTAGAACTATTACTACTAAAATTACATGCCATATATTCAGTTTTAGATCTACTCAAACAAAAGCCTTTAGACTCTAAGGTTGACCTCCATAATTCAAGTTTATCTTCAACTCCCTCTCTAGTCTTATCAACAAGAAGAATATCATCAGCAAAAAACATACACCAGGGTACATCCTCTATCAAATGTCTAGTGAGAACATCCACGACTAAAGCAAAAAGATATTGGCTTAGGGATGATCCTTGATGTAATCCAACTGAAATAGGAAAATACTTGGTCAAACCACCTTGTGTCTGGACACAAGTAACAATCCTACATACATATCCTTAATGATTTGAATATAAGCATTATTAACCCCCTTCTTTATTACAACTCTCCATAGCACTTCTCTTAGAACTTTATCATATGCTTTCTCTAAATCAATAAATATCATATGTAGATCCTCCTTTTTCTCTCTATACTTCTCCATCAAACCTCTCAATAAATGTATAGCTTCCACATAGATTATGCCCCACGCATCCCCTCCTAATCGAAAAGGCATAACATTGGTGGGTAAAACTCCGTTGATTGAATCTATGACCCACACTCATTATAAAACTTTACCCATAAGATCAGAACGGAGCTATACCCACCAAAGTTACGGATCCTTGATGTAATCCAACTGAAAAAGGAAAATACTTTTCCTTGGTCAAACCATCTTGTGTCTGGACACAAGTAACAATCCTGCATACATATCCTTAATGATTTGAATATAAGCATTATTAACCCCCTTCTTTATTACAACTCTCCATAGCACTTCTCTTAGAACTTTATCATATGCTTTCTCTAAATCAATAAATATCATATGTAGATCCTCCTTATTCTCTCTATAGTTCTCTATCAAACCTCTCAATAAATGTATAGCTTTCACATAGATTATGCCCCACGCATCCCCTCCTAATCGAAAAGGCATAGCATTGGTGGGTAAAACTCCATTGATTGAATCTATGACCCACACCCATTATAAAAATTTACCCATAAGATCAGAACGGAGCTATACCCACCAAAGTTACGGATGTTAAGTCTTCTCTGGATAATAATTGATATAATAATTTGTGAGGTAATCTTATTGAAGAAAATTTTAAAAGTGATATTCAGTCTTAAACATAATATGAACTATACTATTCGAGCTTGTAAGTGTTAGCATTAGAGATTAATCTTTTCATAATAGATATTTATTTATCTCAATTATTTCTTAATATGAAATATTTTACTTAGCTTTAGAATATATCATGTATGTGGATCTATGTTTTTTGGCCATCATGAGGTAGTAGATTATATTAGATTCACACCACATATCATAGGATTAAAAACAGCTTGAAGGCTATATATTAAAGACCTTTTTTGTCTCCATAAGGGCTCAACTTTGTCGTACTACCTATTTAGGTTATTATAAATATCTCCATATGGGCTGACCTTTATTGCCCTATCTGCACATGTTATCATAAATATATTAATTTGAGGAACTCTTAGCTACTATATGGGCTCACATTTATCATCCTACCTTTATAGATTATTATAAATATATCATTGTCAATCTATCCACATACAAGCTTTCTCAAGCTCATTTCATATCTATATAATTGATTTTTGAGCTGTCTAATCATCATTGTGCATTAATGAACAACTTATAAATGTATGTTGTCCCACTTTGAAAATACAATATTTTAATAGAATGTTAACATACTTCTATGATTCAATTTGATGTTTTTCATAATTTAAATGATGCACGTTCATTTAATCATAGTTAGTAGAACAATTAGTAGGACATAATTAAAGAATCTTTAATGCATGGCTTCCTTCTGTGTTTAATTAACTTATAATATTTACATGCAAGTGACTAAAATAATTTACTTCCTGAATTATAGGTTGAATATCTTATATGACTGATCATCCACTAAAAGGCAAACTTCCTTAATACAATCACGTCGAAACTTTGTTCTTTTATGGACATTCTAAAAAATAGATCTCTCATATGAAAATCATATATATAATTTCCAACACCACAACAAGCCTTTATCCCACTACATGGGGTCGGCTACATTAATCCTTTTTTCTTCATTGTATCTATTAAGAGCCAATTTCTCATTTAAATCTAGTAAAGAAAGGTCATTTCTAATATTTTTTAACCAAGTCTTTTTAGGTCTAAATCTACCTTTCTTAACATAAGCCAAATCTAATACATCTACACTCCTAACTGGATCATTGGAAGGTCGCCATTTTATGTGACCAAACCATAAGACAACTCTTTCTAATCTTATAAATTTCCAGCACAGATTAAATTAATTTAACATCAAAATAACCTGAACTCAAATAACTTCTAATGCAAATCTCAAAGCATCCTAGTTAAAATTGAAGTTGATGTAACACCCAACAGTACTGGGAGTATTACTAATATAAACATAACATTTTCATCAATCAATCATATGATACTTTTGAAACATTTGAAAATCTTTATAAAACATCTTTCAGTTTTCATTTATCACATCACCGGAAGCACCCAATAACTTTAAACTTCAACAAGATATACTTATAGAGCCACTACAGAAATCCAAAGTAATATATCACTGAAAAGTTTACACACCTCAAGTTTAGACTTCACAAACAAAGATAAATACTAACATAACATAAGATATGGAATACTTGCAAATTAATCTGCTATGATCTTCTCCTTTCCCTTTCCTGTAACAACATTCAGTAAGAAAAATACTGGTGAGCTATGAGGCTCAGTAAGCTATGCAAATTAAATAACAATTAAAATGCAAAATTATAATAGATTATAGCAATGAAATCATCATTGAATCAACTTACCCTTGATAGTAAACATCATAAAATCATTTTTTAACATAAGTCTTTACTTCTTTTGAAGTTTATACTGAATATCAATTTTAGTCTGTAAAAGATTTAGCTACGCTTTCATAACAATATTCAATGGGGCCCAGGTAAACCTGACATTATCGCCATTGAATTATGTAGAGGTCCCTTTTGTCTTTAGCGGTCTCTTTTGCCACATCTGCTATGCAGGTATCATATTCTATGGGAGCCCTTTTGCTCCACTTACAATGTAGTCTAATGCATGGGAGCTCTTTTGTCCCACCTAAACTTGTAAGTTATACATCATTTATAGTCAAACTTTACTTTAAGTTGATATTCACTATACTTCTCATATTTAGAGTTCATAATTACATTGTTGCATGCTTTCATAATTATTTCTATTATAATCTGTATACAATTAATATGCATATCATATGCAAGAAAATTGACTTCTTTTCAAAACAATATCAAATAGGAAAGCATTTAGATGAACATACTAAACCTTATTTTGAACTCACATGTTGAAATTATGTAAGCAGTTCTTCATACTTGAAAACTTAGATAAAAATATCATTAAGCAAAATAAACAACTTGTAATACATATTTTCCTTTAATTCAATCAATTACCAGTAGACAGACAAGTATAAATTAACAAGAATTGTCTTTAAAAATTTAATTTGCGTTACTTACCTCCTTGCCGAGATGTCTCCTCCAATTCTCTACTTCGTACACTTCTACGATTGTAAGTAACCTCGTAACCTCCATTTTGCATAGAGCTAATGAATCCTCCTTCTTTAAACTTTCTCTCTTAATCTTCCTTCACTGATTCCTCAATTTATTTGCGCACTTATCTCAAACTACAATTCATCACATATTTCCAAATTAATCACATCTAAATCTTAGTGACAGTTTTCAAAAATTTCCATCCAACAATACTGTGAATACCTGCACTGCTGCTTTCCTTCACTGCCACAAAAATCCTTTCATCTGAACTCTTCTTCACTAGAAAGTGCCGCTCCTACAGTGTTCCAAAAACACTATGCCTATTCTTCCTACAGGATTTCAGCACTGTACCGCCTTCTATCTACAGCACATTGTACCGAATCCACAAAAGAAAACTGTGCCGAATTGCCTACAAGGATTTCTACCATGGGAGCCTACCATTTTTTCCGCCTCTCGCTACAGTGTTTCCTGCACTGTGCCTTTCAAATTCTGCTACAGTCTCTTAGCCACTATACCGAACTCCTTTTTCTTGGCTTGCTTGAAACTGACGGGAATTAGGATAAGAGGATAAGAGGTCCACTCACAACTGCTCCCTCACATCCTTTCACTGCATGCAAGCATCTATCCGGATAAAACCATTTTTACTTATATTTGCTTTAACAGCAATATCAAATATAATTCAAAATACTAGTACTTAACAATGATATTACTTCACAGTATATTACTTAAAAAAAAATTTTCAGTAATATGACTACTGATGATACAAATAAAATTTAATTGAAATTGATTGATTACTTACCTTAATTAGTAGGATATTACAGTTGATGCATTGAAAGAACATCAAAATATTGGGTTTTATTTATGCAGCCTAGCTCATCCTTCTCCTTTCTCTCTTTTGGCTTCTCTGTTCGGCTCAAATTAATTTAACGTCAAAATAACCTGAACTCAAATAACTTAGCTACTCTGGTTGCAAAAAGCTGTTTTTCACAACAGAAATTTCTGAGAAGCAATAAAAAAGTCGTTTGAGAGTAGTAGCCAAACAAAATTACAATTGATGCTAAAAAGCAAAGCAATGAAAAAGCTGTCCTAAACAAACCCTAAGAGGAAGAACTTCAGCTAGTTGTTTGCGGGAGAGAATGATGTAAATAAAAAGAAGACGATGAAAAAAAATGAGAGATGGTAAAGTGGTTTTATTATTTTTTAAGCAGACGGATTTGCTGGCCCTTATGGGGTGCCTTTTAGGGCTAGAGGGCTGATAATGCCCCTACTTTATATATTGAAAAGGGAGAGCGCACGTGTGTGAACTCATAAATTTTATGCTTGTGTGTGTCGGTCTTTTTCCCACGTCGTTCCTCAAGCAATACGGGAGGACTTTATTGGATAATGCCAACCTTCCAGACTCATTGGTACTGAATGATTTGCAAAATGGGATGCTTGAGTGCTTTTTTTTTTTTCATTTGGTAAGAAATTTTGAACTGATTTTCTATGAAATTGCATGCGTCTTCTACTGTCCCATCCCAGTTGTATTTGATCATGTTGGCTTGTGGAACACATATGAAGGCCAACAATTGTTAACTTTTTCATGATATTCTATTTACTTATTTGGATAGACGTTTTTTCTTCGCACGAGACCAGCTGCATCTGCATTTATGTTTTCATTTTTTTTAGGACTCATGGATAAGTTGGTGTTTTTAGTCCTTTATCGCCATGTCCAGCACATTGGTTGTATATGTGAAACTTGCGCCATGTCTAGCTTGTACGGAGTAATGCCCTGTTCAATCTAACCGGTCATTTATTTGTTTAAATTGTTTTTGCTATCTCCCTCATGCTCATTTACCAAATTGGTGGATTTTTTTTTATTTTTTGCTTTTTTAGAGATCGTATTTCCTTTTAAATAATGATTTAACACGTACAATTTATTAAAGTAATTATAGTTTCCTGAATACAATTATTTTTTTTTCTCCATGTTTTTTTTTTAACAATACTTGACTTGAAAACCTTAAGAACTTATTTTTAATGTAAAAGTTTAGCCTTGTTGTCTGCCTGCTACAATTTATTTATTTACAGGCACTGACTCACATAGAGGGAGCTCGCAATCCCTTACCTGCCTCGCTATACAAATTTTATGTTCTTATTGAGACAACTGGGGCTGATGAATCATACAATCGGTACGCTAATTTATTTACCAGTTTCCAGGTTTCTCTTCCGCCCCTCTTGTATGCCATTTATTTGTTTCTGGCAATTTTATTTTGGTGTCTTGTAATCATTATCCATGGATTACAAATTGTTAGGTGTTACCATTTTTAATTATCACCCAACTTACTTTTTGGGGCAGTTGAATTTCTCGAGTCATCTTTTTCTACGATATATACATCATTCTAATGCTTATTGTCTGCCTAGTCTGTTTTAACCTTCTTCTATTTGCACGATTTTGAAGTTGAAGGTGCTTGTTGTGGGAATATACTAAAATATCTGCCCATGTAAAATTGCAATTTCTTTTGTGTACAGGAAGATCTATGTTTAATTTGCATGAAGTATTGTTGGAGATGATTCAGCGTTTGAAAGATATACTAATAAATAGCTCTTGGTTCGGAATGTATTTTTTTATTTTTTATTTTTAACTTTGTTATCGATCAAATTCGACAGCTAGTTATTTTTGGAGCTTTTCTGGCTCATAAATTTTTAGGAAAAGCTGCTGGACCTGATGATATTCCAATAGAGGTGTGGAAATGCTTAGGAGATGAAGGAATTTCTTGGCTTACTAAACTTTTTAATACTGTTTTGAAGACTAAAAAGATGCCAGATGAGTGGAGAATGAGTGTGTTAATCCCTATTTTTAAGAATAAAGGTGATGCACAAGATTGTGCGAATTATAGAGGAATTAAGTTAATGTGTCATACTTTAAAACTATGGGAACGAGTTATGGAGCATAGGTTGCGGCGTGATACTAATGTTTCTCAAAATCAATTTGGATTTATGCCGGGTAGGTCTACTATGGAAGCCATACATTTATTAAGAGGTTTGATGGAGAAATATAGAGAGAATAAGGAGGATTTACATATGATATTTATTGATTTAGAAAAAGCATATGATAAAGTTCCAAGAGAAGTGCTATGGAGAGTTCTTGAAAAGAAAGAAGTTAATAACGCTTATATTCAAATCATTAAAGATATGTATGCAGGAGCTATTACTTGTGTTCAAACACAAGGTGGTTTGACCAAGTATTTTCCTATTTCGGTTGGATTACACCAAGGATCAGCCTTAAGCCCATATCTTTTTGCTTTAGTCATCGATGTTCTCACTAGACATTTGCAAGAGGATGTACCTTGGTGTATGCTTTTTGCTGATGATATTCTTCTTGTTGATAAGACTAGAGAGGGAGTTGAAGGTAAACTAGAATTGTGGAGGTCAACCTTAGAGTCTAAAGATTTTCGCTTGAGTAGATCTAAAACGGAATATATGGAGTGTAATTTTAGTAATAATAGACCTAGTGAGGGCATTGTGACTTTGGCCGATCAAGTCATTAATAAGAGTACACGTTTTAGATATCTTGGATCTATTGTTCAGAGTGATGGTGATATAGATGGGGATATTATCAGCAGAATCCAAGTTGGATGGTTGAAGTGGAGGAATGCATCGGGCTTATTGTGTGATAGAAAAGTACCCCTCAAACTTAAGGGAAAATTCTATAAGATGGTGGTGAGACCTGCAATGCTTTATGGTGCTGAATGTTGGCCATTAAAAGAGAAGCATAATTCTAAGTTAAGTGTTGCAGAGATGAGGATGCTCAGGTGGATGAGTGGCTTTACCCTTAGAGATAGGATACGAAATGAGCATATCCGTGAAAAGGTTGGAGTAGCTCCAGTGGAAGATAAGATTAAAGAGAATCGCCTTAGATGGTTTGGTCACGTAAAACGGCGGCCTCCCGATGACCCGGTTAGGAAAGTAGATGTCTTAGATTTGACTTATGTTAAGAAAGGTAGAGGTAGACCTAAAAAGACTTGGTTAGAAAATATTAGAAATGATCTTTCTTTATTAGATTTAAACGAGAATTTGACTTTTAATAGGACACAATGGAGAAAAAGGATTCATGTAGCCGACCCCACGTAGTGGGATAAAGGCTTGATGTTGTTGTTGTTGTTGTATCTCATGTTTCTTTCCTCTCGTGATGCCTGCAAGGCGTTTATCAAGCATATTCTAGCATTTTTTAGATTTTTTAAATATTTTTAGATTATTTATAAGATCTTTATTTTAGTGATAAGTTGTTTAATTCTAAGTATTATATTTACTTTAAATTAAATGATAGGAACTGTTGGAGTTATCTTTATTTTTCTTGACTTTTAAAGTGTGAAAATTATTTTTATTTGGTATCATCTATGAATTCTGTTTTGAAATAAATAAATAAATAAATAACAGAGAGAGAATGAAATGTAAACTGTAACGCTGGCCATAACATTAACCACTAACCTTAATTTCAACACTAACCCTTACCTAACCTTAACCATATGAATTCCTTTATGTCTTACAATTGGTATCTTTAAGCCAAAGATACTGCATCTAACATTTTAATCCTAGGATAATTCCATTAATATAGGCGTTCTCTAGTTAACATTCTTTCCTCTTCTTTGATAGGGATCAAGGCTGCTTCTAAACATAACGGTAAACCCTTTCTTATATTTACTAGATATGAAATCGCAAATGTGGCCAAGCCTTTTGAGTTCTCTATTGTTGAGAGGTTTTTCTCGAGTCATACTAGTATGAGTTCATCAGAAATTTGGATTGACCTCATGTATAATTGCGCTACTAGAAGAATGTTGAGTTTTAAGGATTTCCCATTATTATTCTACTTACAAAATATTTGTTCAAAGCATCTCAGAATACTTTAGGGCACAACCTGAGTTGCAAAAAACCTAGCAATCATGGCAGTGGAGATCTTTCCTCTGATAAAATCCTATTTTTTTAATTCAATGGTGGCAATTCCGTCTACTTCTATGATCTAGTTTGTACTCAAAACTTGGAATCGACATTGAATCCCATCTCAGAATCAATGCCTTCGCAGCATGCCTATACCCTATGCCTACTCACATTAGTTTTGAGTTTGTCCCTGAGGTTTTCTTTCGAGGATCTTCTTTGATGTTTGGGCATACAGGTGACCTCGACTCTCTTTCTATTGCCTTTAATGTTAGTATTTCTAGCAGGGAGGAGTTTGTGGACAAGAAGTTTCAAATTCTATATGCTCAACGAGGAAGAACTAGTATTAGCAAGAAAGTAAATCATCACTCTCCAAAATATACTAGGCTCCCGGTCTTAGTGCGGCCCCTTGGAGTTTTCTCTTCTTTTGGCCTTGTCAATGTAGTTTGTTATAGTTCTTTTCATCTAACAAGCTTTGCTATTGCTTCGTATTGCAGTATTTTCATTGAAAGAAAATAAATCTTGTTTTGTTTAAAAAAGAATATTTTAATTTTGACTATGTCAATCATCACAATCATCATCAATCTCATGCTCGTCTCCCTTAATTTTTCAGGACAAAACTTGAAGCCTTCCTGTTACGTTCAATGGAGGTGGGTCTCATCTCTGATGGAGTTATCGCACAAGACTTGAATCAAGCATCATCGTTTTGGCAAATTCGTGAGGTTTATATCATTTTATTATTTTCCATTTTCCTTCCTTCTGTTATCATTTCTTATGGCTCTTCATTTATAGCATCTCAGTCTCAGATATTTTTGAATGCTGTAAGGCTAAATGCGAGCATATCTAACATTTATATCGTAATGCATACCAAAACTCAAAAGATAATGCAGATTGCTGTATCCTGTTTAACATCAGGTGTATGTTCCCGGAGCCAGTCTGAAATGAAATATATATAATCTAATCGTAAAAATTATAGAAAAATTATTTCCAAAATACTTGTTCTTAAGACCCTGGTCCTATTGTATCCAAGGCTTATAGGCCTACAACCAGCATCAGAATTGACCTCCTTTTACTCGTTATAATTTTTTCCGACCTATAAGTTACCTCACTAAGGTTGTCCTAAATGCAGAAGATTGAATATTTTTTTCACTCGTCATTATGTCACTTGACCCATTATCCAGATGGATCAAAAGATAGCTAAAGATTCCTTAATTAAATTGCAGTACTCATTATATTACTTCATAAGCTTTATAAACGAATGTGAGATGAACGTTACTGTGATTTTGAAGAAATTTGTATATAAAACAGGATTTTTCAGATCAGCATAATTGTTTTTTTGGATGACCACCCATGAATATCTAGTATTGATCTCCATAATTCCTGAAGGCTGCTGCATTTGTCACCCAGAATAACACGAAGTGTGGTGCTTAGTTATCCACTACATATTGGCATATCAGTGTATGCTGCTAATCTCAGCATTCAAAGTTTCCATAAATTTCTGTGGGTTCAATACTTTCTAGATCTTAAGTTGGAATACCTGAGCAGTCAGCCTTTTGGTATTTTCTTGGATCCTGTGTATTGGCTATCCAGTTCACCTCAGGTTGAAGTAAATCAATTCTTTGAAAACACAAACATGCTAGCACCAAGTGGCAAAATTGGAGTGTACTATAAACGCATTTTTCTATCCAATTTATTTCTAGATAAGTGAAATCTGCAGTAAAAAAAATATAGACCATTTTTCTTGAATTTGGACATCAGGTAAGTATGGGTCTCAAATCAGGTTGATGGGTTGGGTTCAAATTCAATCTAAAAAATGACTCATCCTGAATTTAGTAAACCAGAACCTAACTTATTTGTTAAATTGGTTAAATTTTTCATCCTACAACCGAATTTACTAAACTCAAACAAGGCTCGGCACAACAAAAACACTAGTTTTGTCGGATTAGTGTAAACCCAATTGGAACATGATAACTCAGAAAAATAAAATTGCTTGTTAATTTGAGTTTTTAATGGAAAAAAAGGAATAATCAAATTGGTTTAATCATTATGTTCAAGTTCAGCTGAAATTACCCCGATTTTTTTTGGTGTCATTTATGCTGACTCGAACCGGGCATGAATCTTATGTGAGTTGACCCAAACATAAATTTGTTATGTTGAGTTCGAGTTAGATTTTCATGAAAGGTCCAATATTAACACCTATACAGATAAGAAGTTAAAAGGACATTGTTTTGATAGGGTCTTTCGGAAGCAACAGCAAAGGCGGGTGCTGTCTACAAATATGACTTGTCCTTGCCTGTTGATATGCTATATAACATTGTCGAAGAAATGCGAGCACGCCTAGGTATTTATTGAATTATTTTTATTCTTTTTCAACAATCATTGCCTGGTCTTATACGTGTCAAAATTGTGATCTGAACTTGCTTAAGAAGTTCTTTTAATTAGTTCCAGTACTTGCTGATTTCTTTAAATGACTCTAGGAAGATCCTTTTTAAACTTCAGGAAACATAGCGAAGGTAATCGGTTATGGTCACCTCGGAGATGGCAACTTGCACCTTAATATCTCGACAACTCATTATGATGAGAAGGTAGATATCTTCCTGTTCTTATCGCTATTTTCATCAACATCCAGCTTTCTAAGTTGTCCTGTATTGTTTTTTATTTCAGATTCTAGCTCAGATTGAACCCTTTGTCTATGAGTGGACAGCGGATCACAGAGGAAGCATTAGTGCAGAGCATGGCTTAGGCTTGATGAAAGCCGAGAAGATTCACTACAGTAAATCTGAAGAAACTGTACTGTGCTAGCATCCATTCTTATGAATTACTTCAATAAGTTATCAAAGACAAGGAAGTTTTTTCTTTTTCTTTTTTGTTTTGAATTACTTGAATAATAGGTGAAACACTGAGAGCAAAAAACATAAAACAGAAAAGAAGATTGCCATATTAAAAAACACAGGAATTTTATATAGGTTGATCTAATTGAAGGTTACATCTTGCTATCACAGATGTAAATGTTACTATTGATTGTGGATAATTATAATCCTAACTTTCAAGATACATAAGACCCCTCCTCTCATAAGGAGAAAGCCACAACAGTCAAAAAATACAGTAAAATTCTCCAATGAGAAAACTTAGTCACCCCACGTCTAAATCTGTTTATCACTTTTTTTCACATAAGTTAAAAATTAGGTTCCAAGGTTAATTGTTTTTTGTCCTGAATTGGAGTATATAATTCCATTGATTTGAGCCTAGAACCACCATGCATTTAACTATCAATGTGATGAAGTCAAGTACATTTGTGAATTTTTATTGGAATCCAGACATCAGAAAGCATTAATCATTATTTTTTGGCACTAGTAATTATTCAAGTATTCAGATTTAAATTTAAAGGTTCAATGTTTATATTATAAGTTCTGAGATTCTTTGGTCAGAAGATGTTATCAGAACTACTATCATTATAGTATATATTCATATTCTTGTTACAATTATTCTCTTCCTTAAACTCGCCTTTTTTTTTTTTAATTTTTGTTTTCTTTTTTAATCTACTGAAGAAATTTAGCTCTAGTTGTTTGCTCAGATTTAAATTCTAAATATTTCAGGTGAAAGTAATGGCTTCAATCAAGAAACTATTGGACCCCAAAGGCATTTTGAACCCCTACAAAGTTCTGCCGCAGAGCATGTTGCAAAGCTGAGGTAAGTGGCCTCTCATGTTGCCTGTTTTCCGGATATTAAAGTTATTGAAGTTTCTTTATTTTTCATGTGATTTGCAAAAACCTATGGTACCATGTTGATTGCTTCTTCATTAGTGGGTTTGCAAACGATCCAAGCCTGTTATTCAGTTCAGCTTATTAAGTAAGCGAGCCAAAGTTTTCTGTGTTTGGCTCGTTTGTTTTTACAGTTGATCAGCGTTGTTCTCTGACAAGAAATTATGTTTAGCTTGTAAAAATAAGTTGAATTTTAGTTAATTACTGAGCAGAACACTTTCAAACACAAACAACGATCCTTCTTTTTTTTTTCTCATTCATGAACTGAATATGATCTGAGTTCTAACCAAGTATCTAACTCAGGTACCAATTTTAATCTATGGGTCCAACAATTAAACTGAGGGCTGGCGTGCAGTTTCTGAAAGAGAAACAAGAACGATAGCAATTGCATAGATGGGGAGCAACATAACTCTTTTTATTCTCAAATAAAATAAAAAAACGAAATAGATGCTTTAATTTAAGGTTGATATTTTTGGGTCAAAAATTATAAAATGATTTGAATATTGTATATTTCATTGCAGGTCTTATCCTTCTATTTATATAGCATGATTGTAACTTTCAATTAATAATTTCTCTTTATGAAAATTATTAATAATATTGAAACTAAAAGAGAGATTTATAATTTGCACATTTATTTTTCAGAAAGTTTAGAGAGGGATTCTTGCCCATTGAGGCCCATAGATTGTCAATAAAGGATGGCATGACAATCATTAGAACTACCAATACTTCTCTCAAGTTGTAGGGTGATATTCTGGAATGTGAAATCGTATATGTTATGATGTCAGCTAAATATTTGTATTTCATCTTTTCTAAGGTTTTTGTAGATATCTCAATTCATGCTCTTAGTGATTGTTTGAGCTTGTATAGAGCTTCTTTCTATTTGGATATATGGTTAGTATTAAAATATTTATTAAAACTAGAGGGATATTCCATAAAGGTTTCTTCTAGTTTGCTATATAAGAATGCATTTTTTACATAATTGTTGTTGGACGTCAAAATTAGAAGTATTTAGATAGTGTTTAGCATTATGATTGGTACAAAAGTTTTTGTTTTCAATATAATAGGGAGATTAATATTATGATGAGTTTGAATTCTAGGGGTGAAGATCATACCTTCAATGCTTGGTGATTGATCTTGCATGGATTCATATGGTTGAGCATGCTTTGATTCAGTGTTGAGCTCTTTTTTTCTTTCTTATTGAGTGTGTTTGTAGTGATGATTTGGGCTTCATTTGGGACTGCTTTCTTACTTTTTTTAAAGCGGTTTTTTAGTACAAAATTTTTTAACTAAAAATTTATGTATTAAAAAGCTATTTTAGAAAGGAGTAAAATTGAAGTCTTAAATTAATCAAAAAAGATTTTGTTAGTCATCTAAGGAGTTTAACTTTTATATGGAAGAAAGTCTTAACAATTATTTGAGATTTTAATATCAATCTAAGGTTTCTTCTCTATTGCTTCATAGGCAAGAGTTTTATGGCCTTATTATTATGCTTGAACACATTAGTGGTCTCTCTGTTGTAATGGATGACACTCATGTCATATAGCTATGACATGCCTGGGAAGATTTGTGCAATGGATATATGATGGACATCACACCAAATATGATTTGCATAGCTCATCATTTTGATGAGAACCAGAGACATGTTAGCAATGCGTGAGGAGGTATAATTCACCCAACTAAGGGGTTAAACTTTTAGATTGACCTTAGCCAAGTTCTGAGTAAAAATAACATTCATAATACTTTCTCCATCGCACTAACTTGCATCCCTTATTATTATAAATAACATTACATATAAAAGATATTTTTCTTCCTCCAATCCTCACTGTTATTTCTAGCTACAAACAAACATCTCATGACTTCAAGTTATAAGTCATCTACAAATTCAAGTTCTTCCTCAAATAAAGGGTTGACATCAAAAACTCATTCTAATCATCATCCTCAAAGGCATCAGTCTCATGTAGGGGTGTAAGTGAGCTGAGTCGGCTCAAATTTGACTCGTTAATGAGCTCATGAGTCAAGATCGAGCTCGCATATTATACGAGCTTGGCTCGTAAGCTTGTTAAGCCGTTTGTTTAAATTAAAATATATTTAAAATCTAATTTTAAAATAATAAAAAATATGTACTAAATATTTTTAATTATTTCACGAGTCAAGCTCAAGCTTTCTTAACGAGCTTGAGTAAACGAGTCGAGCTCGAGCCTAATAATTTTTTTAATGAGCCGAGCTCGAGCTTAGCAAGAGTTAAACAAACTTAACTAGATTAGGTAAATATTTTACTCGACTCCACTCACTTACACCCCTAGTCTCATATTATAATAGAATCTGGTACTCAGTAAGAGCTCTAAAAATATGTTAACATCTAGTGGAAACACAAGTCTAGCAACAAACCGCTAGGTGGTGGTGGAGTGGGTTGTCTGTTAGTTTTGAAGATAGATGCAGCCTTCTTTTGCCTTTCAACCATGAGGACATAGTGAAAGCATTTTCTAAAGTCTAAAGATCAAATATTTTCACTTCAATTATAATATCTATCCTAAGATTAATGGCAAATGTATTGTCCAACTATCATCAAAATCATTATAATTGGTTATAGGAATGGAGGTAGAGGAGACAATTCCTATATACTAAGTCTCCTAATGGGTTGATCAATATGTGTAGGTGCATGAGTTGGCGTGACATTGTTTTTTATGTGAGCCATAAGGGCTTACATTTGATCTTTAAAATTTTATATTTGACTTCTCTTGAGTCCTCATGTCACTATCATGAATCCTACTATCTAATGCATCTACTACTCTAATGAAGTTGTCAACATGATCCATAAAGGTTGACTTGAATTGCATAAAGTCAAAATGCATTGTTTTTTTTTTATATTTTATTTTATTTTTGAAAAATGTTTTTGATAGATAGAAAAGAATTTATATGTGTATGTGTGTTTCAAGCTAAGATAATTTTCAAAAAGCTAGCAAAACATGCTTCAACTAGCAATCCTTAGTCATTGCTAATGAGATTTGAATCATTGATTAAGTGAATGATTTTGCATTAAGGGAAGAACGGTTTTGTATATGATGTACACCCTTATTGATGGTGTGAATCAATAGTCTCATAAGATGAAAATTAAACCACCTCAAAATATCAAAGATTACTCTCAATTATGGAGATAAATCCACCAAAAAAAGACCTCCTTTATTGAGAAAGAAGTTCTTACTAGCTCCTTGATGATCCTCCTCCAAGGATGTGCTTTGATGCCAAAAAATAATAAAGCTAATTGGCTTTAGGTGGTCGACTAAGTGTTGATTGGGATTGTTTAGAATGTTTGTAAGGGTTGTTAGGGTGTGGAGGATAGGTGGAAGATTGGTGGTTATAATGGGCAAGATGTTAGAAAGCTAGGTTGTCTTTGAGAGTCTAGAACCTAAGCCTCAACTTGGGGGCTTTTTGTGAGGGAGAAGGGGACAGAAGAAAAATTGGAAATGATTGCAGATGGTTAGCTTATAATGTAAATATGTGATTTGGAGTTCATGGTGAGGAGAATAGTGGTATGGTGGTAGTTCTTTCAAGACCAAGTCAAATGAAACTAAGTATGATCAATTTTCTTCATTTGATCTTGAAAGCTTTTAAGTTAAGGTTGGAGGCTTGGAGAGGATGTTAAAGGATGTGGGGGAGATGGGAGAATTTTAATATGAGAACAAGATCAATGATGGAAGCAAACTTTTATAATGGAATGAGATAATCAGTATCCACCAAGGCAAGCTAAGAGAGGGGGGACTAACCATCTGGCCTAAACCCTAGGAAACACTTCTAATTTTTCTTAGCAAATATGGGCCTTCTTATCTTTGTTGTTGCTCCCTTGGTTCTTCTTTAGCATTCTCTCTTGTGATGGATCCCTTCTAGCTTGATCACCCTAATGTTACACATTAGTTTTAATATGGTGGCTTCCGTCGAAGTTTCCGACAAAAATTTTGTTTGTTTTGCCTTCTTATAATAGTTGCTAAACAATTCATAAATTCTCTCATTCAATAGAAGTTTCTAGCATTGCAACCTCTTTATTTCATCTCATTTTTTACATTGGTAATAATTAAGGCTTTATTTGGGACGGCTTTCTTGCTGCTTTTTAAAGCAGCTTTCTAGTAAAAAATTTTAAAATTTATACTAGAAAGTTACTTTAAGAAGCATTAAGAAAGCCGTCCCAAACAAAGCCTAAGTCTAAGCTACATATATATTTTTAATTATGTTATAATATTTGATAATTAAAAGTGTTGTCTTGTTTGGTAGTGTGAATTTTTATCTTAATCTTCAGGGACGGCTTTTTTACTGTTTTCTAAAATAATTTTTTAGTATAAAAATTTTGTTTAGAGAAATTTTTGTACTAAAAAGGCCCCTTAAACAAAATCTTAGGCTTCGTTTGGGGCGACTTTTTTGTTTCTTCTTAAAGCAGCTTTCTAGTAAAAAAAATTTAATTTTTGAACTAAATAATTGCTTTAAGAAGCAACAAAAAAGTCGAAGCCTTAATCTCATAGACTAAGGCGGCATCATGCATCTTAGAACATATTTGATTAAATGCCTCCCAACTATCATTGGCTATAGTTAGGAACATATATAGGCTCCAACATAACTCGGCCGTTTCTGATGCTTCTCCAACATAATTTTGTTATTTACACATTTATCCGCTCTATGCTTAATCAAAATAATGTCTCCGTCTCCAATAATTATAAAATATTATATATATATAATACTTCATTGTTTAATTTTTCAAATTTTTTTTATCAAGCATATTGCTTAATATAATAGAGATGATGTAGCAAAACAAATTTTAATTTACAGTTTTTTTTTTTTTTTTTTGTGCAAATTCAGACATATTACATTTACAAAGTTTCAAATTCAACCAACAAATTCAAGTGACTGATTTTTTTTATTTTATTATTCAATATTGTTTAGATAATATTATTATCTAAATAATATCATTATTTGGATAATTATATTATCTAAATAATAATAATGATATGTGCAATAACTACAAAATTTTCTTCTTTCTCTTTGATCATTAAGATTAAAATAATTTGAAATTTAATTTCTACTTAGATTATATTAATATCTTTTTTAATAATATTTAAATTATCTTAAAATGAAAAATAATATCAAATAAAACTATTATTAGTATTAAAATATCATTATATCTAAACAAACATTGAACCATTTTTCCAACAATTGTTTGTTTATTGTTTTTCATCATCTACTTTCTCCATTGACTTAATTAATTAAAATAATTAAAAAAAGTGGAAAACATTTATGTGGACCGAGTCCATCCATATCCATAAATGCATTTTATTTATTTATTTACAATATTCATCAATAATGCATTGATTATCATCAAAATGACTTATTATTTATTTATTTACTAATCTTAATCTCAATTAAAAAAAGAATAAAAACTGTCTAACTCATTGCAAATTGAGCACATTTGTTCTCTCATGCACCACTCAACAAATAAAGCCATGCAAAGAAGACCCGGTCTATCCTTATCACCAAGACCTAGTCCACACACATGTATACCTTTACACAAAATTACACAAGGGGAAAACTGCAAAATATAAATTAACTAGGACCCTTGTGTAAAGTTCGCAATAATCAGCCTATAAAGGAGCCATGCCTGTACTATAATGTTTCATACTGAATTAATTTTATATTTTGAGGAGATATTTTGAAGAGAGAGTATTTCATAGATGGCTGAGGAGGAAGGAACAGTGATCAAATGCCAATACTATTGAGGAATGGAATGAACAAATTGAGCTGGCCCAGGAATCAAAACAACTTGTATATTACTAATCCTAACTTTTTTTATTTTTAATAACACAACAATAACATCAAGCTTTTATCCAACTACGTGAAGTCGGCTGCACGAATCTTTTTTCCTATATTGTAACATATTAAGAGTTAACACAATGTATTTCGATAAGTTTTATTATGGTTGTCGACTACTTAACGCAACTCTCTACTTTTCTCTTCCAAGGCTTGGGTAAGGAAATATCAACCCTTATCCCGCGATGTACGTGTGGTCGACTGTATGAATCCTTTTTCTCCATCGTGCCCTATTAAGAGTAAAATTCTCATTTAAATCTAAACAAAAAGGTTATTTCTGAGACCTTTTAACGAAGTCTTTTTTTTTACCTTTATCTTTATTAACATAAGACGGATCTAATGCATCTACTCTCCTAACTTAGGCTTCATTTGGGACGGCTTTCTTACTGCTGCTTAAAGTATTTTTTTAGTATAAACATTTTAATTTTTTACTAAAAAGTTGTTTTAAGAAACAGTAAGAAATCCATCTCAAACGAAACCTTAGTTATTAGAAGCTTTAAACCTACTTCCTCTACCTTTTTTCTCTATTATTTACATATAATTTATTTTTTAACATATTTAACCAATACTAGAATTTTTTTGAATTTTTCTTCAGACTTGAAATTTCACTTCTTTTAAAATATTACTTGTAGCTTCAAGCAATCAAATAAGCTCTTATGTATATTTGAATCTCCTTTTCCAATTACCATGCAAGTTATTGTGGATTTTACAGCTGCATGGTGTGGCCCTTGTCGAACGATTGCTCCTATTTTTGATGAACTTGCCAAGAAATTTGTTGATGTTGTCTTTCTCAAGGTTGATGTTGATGACCTAAAGGTATGTGATGCTGGCTTTGCTCCTCATTTGAGTTGGGAAGATAAGCAATATTAATGCAAATATAAAGAGCAAAAAAAAAAAACAAATAGAAAGTAGATAAAGTAGTTTGGTGTGCAAAATAAATAATAATTTTATATTGAATCATTCAATTAATATGTAGGTTATGATGTCGTCGTTGCATATTTTACTATTGATTGTAAGAATTACAAGTCGTCTATCATCTTTATACAAAGAAGTTTACAGAGTGAAAAATATATACAAAAGAGAGAGAGAGAAGTTCAATGCACAAATACGAAGTATTATGCATATATTCGTTCAAATGATGGCTATGTCATGTTGTTGTTACTGTAAATTTTATTATCGATTGTGGAGAATTACAATCCTGATTCCTTAGATACATAGAATGCCCGATGCAATTATTATGTTTGTTATAAAGGAGAAAAATCTATGGAATAATGATTTTAAGGTTTTGTTTGGGACAGTTTTTAATTGCTTTCTAAAATAGCTTTTTAACACACAAAATTTTTTAGTTAGAAGTTTTTGTACAAAAAAAGTTATTTTAGGAAACAGTAAAAAAACTGTACCGAACGAAGCTCAAGTCTGCATAGCATTTTTTTATTTATAGGACAAACATTGGGCTCCATAACATAACAATTTTTTTTGCCTTTATCAACATTACTATTTTAGCAAGATAAAATTTGATTGTCTTACAAGTTTTAGAAAAATGGCATACTACGTTAAATCTTTATCTTACACTCCTGATGTAACTTCCATAGTTTCATTGTATATTTGTATTTACTTTTGTGCTAATTTTGTTCAACTCATACAGGCAGTCGCTGAAGAATGGGAGATAAGCGTGATGCCAACCTTCATCTTCCTCAATGAAGGGACATTGTTGGACAAGCTTGTGGGAGCTAATGAGGATGAGCTCAATGAGAAAATTGAGCTCCACATGACCTAGTAATATATATATTACTATGCTCTTTTATATTGTGTGCAACTTTGATGAATAAATAGGGGTGTCAATATCTGATACGACACGAAAACCTGACCCGAATCCGATCCGAAAATTTCGGGTTAGAACCCAACCCGTTTTCAGATTCGACCCGTTTGAAAAATGGGTCGGGTTTGGGTTGACCCGACGGGTTGTCGGGTCAACCCGAAAACCCATTTGAAATGACTGCCCGGCTGCCTGCAGACCTGCCCGCGCCCTGCCCGCGGAGCTGCCCGCTTTTGCCAGCACGCGCGTCCGCATCCGCACTCGACAGCCAGCATCCGCGTCTGTGCTCGTCAGCAACGTCTGCGCTCACCAGCCCACGTCCGCGCTCGCCAGCCCGCGTTCGCGTCCGACTCCGCGCAAGCGTCTGCGCTCGCCCCCGCGTTCCCATGTCGGGTCGGGTCAACCCGGCAACCCGCCGGGTCGGGTCCGGGTTTCAATTTCCAACCCGTTTTCCTACCCAGGTCGGGTTAGGGTCGACCCGTTTGAATGCGGATCATTCCGGGTTCGACCCGAACCCGACCCGTGACCCGAAATTGACACCCCTATGAATAAATAAGCACTTCTTGCAAGCTTGAATTTTCTTGAAATTTTCAGGGTTTTAACTATGTTGGTAAAGTATCTTTATGATAGATGTATGAAACTATCATGTTTGTGCTTTGATTTATATTTAGTAGGTCTTGCACATCCTATTTTCTAGTATATCTTTTAAAAGAGAGAACTATGTATCTTTTAAAAGAGATAAATAAGAAAGAGAGAGAGTGTGTGTGATATGACATTTCTTGACTATCTACTTTCTATTCTCTTTCTCCTCTCTATGTGCCACATTTTATTAGTTCAAAAATATTTGTGATGACAAATAGCTTCTTTCTATAACATTGTAATTATAAAAAAATTTCGGACCGACTTTTTTTATACAAAAAAATATAAATAATATTGATAATATAGATGTATATATAATTTTATTTATTATTTCTTTGGCATCTATTAAGATTTTCAAAATTTGTATAAATACTCAAGGCATTAATCTTTGAGGCACTTATTAGGCATATGGTAGCCTTAGGAATCTCATATGTTTTATTCCTTCTCCACTTTCAATGAACTTTGGATGAGAAAAATTTCTCAATAAGGTTAAAATAACCTTGACAACTTAAGTAATATAGGAAAGTACTTGCAAAATTAATTCATTGATGTTTGTAAGTTTTTAGTTGCAATAAAAGAATAGCCACAGCCATACAATGCAATATCCTTTATAGTTAGTGAGATCTCACATATTATTCAATGAACTTTATTTTATATACGAAATCTATATAAGTCCAACACTTCAAAAAAAAATTTTAGCTCCAAAACATACAAGGCATGGCCTTAGGCCACTTGAATGTGCCTTGTATCTTCAACTTATTATACGTAGAGATCAATGCTCTACAATATTAATCAAATAATTCATAAGAAATCTCACTGACAATAAAAGAGATAATAAGCCAAATCATAAAAAACACATAAAATATATGATAACTTGTATGGAAAATAAAAATTTCATTGTTATTTTGGAAATTTGCTTCATTATTCTTCATGAAAACACCTTAAAATCAATAGTTAAAAATGCAATTTTCCTCTTAATATTCTTTGGATGAATTTTGTTTGGTGAGGTGAATTTCATTTCAAGCATCCTATAAATCAAATGAATATAATCTTAATGTCACAATATGTTAAAGTCAATAATTTAATAAAAGCATATAATGTAATTATATATAAAAAAAATTTCATAATAATATTTTGTTATGATTTTCAACTGTTAAAAATAATTCTAAATATTTTCTTGTCATTTTTTCATGATCTCATTCTGCATCATATTCTCCCCTTCTCCGAGAATTCTACTCGTGGAGGATTGATTAAATGGATGCAAAGAAAAGAAAGCAACACTAATGCAAAAAGATTATCACAACTTCTTTTTCAATAAAAAAAGAAAATCATAATCAAATCCATCATGCAAAATGTGTAATCAATATCACCAAATCAAATAGGCACACAAAGTGAATTTGGAAGAGAATAAAGGAAAACCATCAATATGTATGAATTAAAAATACTCAAAAAATTCAACAACAAATGCAAGCAAGTGCATCTTCTTTGCTTTGATGCCAAATTAATATGGAATGTTGTGGAAGGTAGAGGGAATCATATCATTTCTTGGTATAAAAGATAGGACCATGATTCCAATAATAATTTCATGGAAGAGCCACCAGGCTCTCCAGAGATGTAGGCTACTAAACCAAACCACTAATCAAAGAAGACAAAATCACTCCATTTTCATTCTCATTCAATTTTAAAGAGTAAACATATATATCTATAGGCACTATATATCACAAGAAAAAAGAGAGAGGGTCAGACAAATTATAAAATAATACACAAATTATGTGAAAATTTGTATTAGGAATAATTCTATCTAGCTAGCTAAATCATCATGAATTTTCTTGCTTGAAACTTGAATTCTCATCCTTAGCTAAGCTACAATGTATGTCATTTTGGAAGCATGCTTCATTATTCTTTATGAGAATTTCAGAAAATTAATCATAGAAAAATATAAATTGCCTCTTAATTTTCTTTGGATGAATTTTTCATGTGGATGTGGATTTCTGTTCAAGCACCATACAAATATAATGATAATAATATTAAGGTCATAATATGATAAAGCCAATGATAATTATATAAAAAAAAGGTTAAATTTTTTTTTCATGATTTTTAAGTTCTTTTTTATGATTTTTTTCATGATCTTGATCTACATCAGTTATCTTACTATTTAAACCAAGTCCTATATATTTACGTACATAAACCAGATTATGCTTCCTTAGAGCAATTTTATCTCCCTTTATTGAAGTTATCTTCCAATCATATACCCAAATCTTAAAGAAAGATAAGTGCTCTTCATCGAGTCAAGGGGATCAATGATACATAGTGTCACATCCATCATCTATCATATCAATCAGCTGTCATATTTATCATATATCATATCAATCATCTATCATTTTTATCATATCAAAATCAATCAATCATATCAGTATAAATCTCGTTCGTCCGTCCCTTATAGTATTTCAATTCTATCTTCTTTTTCTTACGCACATTTCATATCATATTAATCACAACAAAAATCATCATATTATCAATCATTTGTCCTTGTACTCCTATTAGTATCAATCCTATAATATGTCAATTCATACATTTTACTCATTTTATGCATATCACATCATTCATATACACATGCTGTGCATATCATATGTAATTATCATAACATGTAGATCTGTACATTGTGCTCATAAATAAGTAGGTATTATGCCAAAATGTATGTCATGCCAAAAGAATAATAAGCATGTGCATATCATGTAACTCATATCCAAATTTAGTACTTTTACTCCTAATTATTTTACACTCGGTCATTTCTACTCATTTCAAATAAAGAACATATAGACAAAACTAATTGGTGAAATTCTCATATAACCCAGTCAAGATGTTCAGAACGATGATCTGTACCACATAACAAAAGTTACACGATGAGAACTCAATAAAATAGAAGTTATTGCATTTTTACTAGATTAAGGAGGGAGAAATATACTGAACTCAGAAACATTGAAGATTGAGGTAGAGTAGATGTCACTTATAATGATCAAAATAATTTTCATAATAAGAGTGACGATGAAGAAGCCTTGAAGGACCTTCTCTCTATTCTCTCTCTCCTCTCCTCTCTCCCTTATCTTCTCCTTCTCCTTTTCCTTTCTTTCCTTCCCCGATAAGAAATTGGAATGAGAGGGATGTATGGGGCTGGTAAGGGATATATATATATATATATATATATATATATATATATATATATATATATTAAATATATTAAAAATTTTGATTCAGTGCCTAACCCCACGATGACCAACTTCCCAACATCACTTATCTATATATCAATCCCAAAGTTATTGTAGAATAGAGACTACGTTGTTGTAGCGGTGGTTGGCACTGTAGTACTCCTACGTCATTATGCTTACAAATGATTGATATAACATATGATAGATATGACAGATGATTGATATGCCAGATGATGGATGTGAAAGATGATAGATATGATTTATATGATAGATGATTAATATGATAAATGACTGATAAAATAGATAGACTAATGATAGATTTAATTGATGATTAATGATTGATAAGACTGATGATATGTGAGATACGATATACAATGATTGATTGACCGATAACATGATTGATTCATTGACATATAACTAGATTGATAAGGTGTTGTTGATATGATAAATATGATAAATCATGGATGTGACATATGATATATATGATAGATATGATATATAATTGATATGATAGATGATAGATAAAAATATAAACTTATGACAGATGTAACTGATGATTTATGACTAATAAGACTGATAAATGATAAACTGATGATTTATGACTAATAAGACTGATAAATGATAATACTGATAATATGTGAGATATGATATAAAGTGATTGATTGACCGATAATATGATTGATTGATTGACATGATTGATATATAGCTAGACTAATATGGTGCTAATATGAATATATAATATATGATGATATGACTAATATGTATATGATAAGATTATATATGAATTACAAGGTATATAGGATATTGCTCATATTGATTGCTACATGTTCTTATAGTTATGTGATTATTGTTTATGTTTGATGCATTGACTTCAATTATAGATATTAATTGATTGTTAGGCTATATGCTCATTATAGGATTTTTATATATTTTTAGTTAAGGGTACTAAATATGTGGTTTGAGGTTGATCTGGCTTGTAAGCTTTAGTTTCCTTTCTGAATCTATTTATTTTTTTATTTTTTATTTGTAGTCATGATGTATTATTTACATTGATGGACTATTGTTGGTTCCATATCATGGCTATTATATATGTCATTTTAGGACTTTAGGTCAAGGGGTAAATATTTGATGAAAAAAAATATAATTATGTTTTTTTGTTATTTCTATTTTCTGAATACAATTTGTCAGCTCCAGTTGTTGATTGAAAAATAATAAAAAGATTTGCAATTCTTACAATTTAGATTATGTGGAGTGACACGTGGATCCCTTGGCATGTGATTCTTGTAAGATAGATTAGTGAAATCTCTAATCATATGTTTCATATTCTATGTTCTTCTTCTTTGATAATATATTAATTTTACATCATTTATAAATACAATGTCCATAGATGAGCTAGCATATCCAACCTCTTACACCCCAGCATTTGTACATACAATAGCAAGAGATGGGCTAACATCTTATTCCTTCTGCACCATATCACCCTAAGTGTCTACATGAATGATATAACCAATGAATATGAGCTTCATGCAATCCTCCTCCTCCTTCTCCCAGTGTGAATGGGTGAGTTGATTGTAATGTCTTCCTAACTAATCTCATATCCTCACTTTTTCGTGTGGCACTATTCACACATTTATCCCTACATCCACCTCTCTCAATATAAAAGTCATAAAAAATTTATTTAAATCAGCTAAATTCTACTCCAATCTTAATTGATTCTTATATAATATGAGCTAGTTGTTCATATAGTACCTCTCATTCTCTTCATCATCAACTATTCTCAACAATTGTTGATGAATTAAGAATATAGCTAACTGTAACTCAATAGCTTTAGGAAGCTATCTAAAAGAGGATTCCTTTGCCCTTCCTCCAGGATCAAATGCCTCAAAACTATTAGTTAATCATATGAACTCTGAGATCACTAGAAATAAAAGAAGGTGCTATGAAGACAAAAGTTTGCGTAGCTTACTTGTTTAAAGGTTTGCATGATTCATGATTGAGTGTTATGAATTAATTTTATATAATAAAAGATATTTTTGTCTGAAATAATCATTTAGCATATTGATGGGGGTGATAAAGTAACATAATAAATTATGAAAATAATTTAGGTCTCTATCAATCCCTAAATAATACTTAGGTTTTTTTTATATAAAAATTATAAAAAATCCACTTAATATACGTAAGTATACGTATCGAATCAAGTAATATAGTGATAGAGTAGAGTATCGATCCCACAAGTAAGAATGTTTACTTACATATACTAGTATTGTCTACTACAAGTATAATAATTATCATATTCAATAAAAATAAGTTTTGGTGAAAATTCAATCACTTAATTTAAAAGCAATAAAATTTTTAAATGAAATACTATTTGAATAAAATATTTTAGATTGATGAAGTGTAAATATAATATAGTTCCTAATGATTCTCTTTTATATTGATATTATTCAGAGTATATATATCACCGACCGCTCAATCAAACGTAAAGAGATAAATGATAGATTAAACCCTTCCAACCTCAATACCACTCTAAACTCACATAGTCTGTCACCTTATGAAACTCTTAAAAGAGTAAGTAAAGTATATACTGTTAAAACCCTCTCATTATAATTTATCTCTATAAATTTGATATATGTCAAGCACTATGCTTATGCTTGCATTATACCAATCCAATAAACCTGTTTGTGCCTACTTTCCCATTCATAAGCTCCACTTTACACTTAAGTAATATAGGCTTGCATGATTCTTGACTAAGTATTATGACTCATTTTATAGAATAAGAGATAATTTCGTCCGAAATAATATATCAATGTATCTCTTTAAATAATAAAGCAATAAAGATATTTGGCTAATTATGAGACTTATATAGTCCAATTTCTAAAAAAATTATCAAATTTTAGTAAGGGAATTCTGATACATTGCATTTAAAACTATTACATCTATATATTTAACATCTAAACTTCACAATTTTACAACCTTACAATCAAAACTTTAAATATTTGTGGCCATCATGTCACCATACCACTTGTCTGTTACCATCACCAGTAAGCTTCCATCGACCTTCACATACAGCAGATCTCATTCATTATCAGAAACTAGAATATGATCATCCTTTTTCTCCGTGTTGATGAAATAAGAGAGCCCAATCTATTCATTACAGGAAATTGAGGTATTACCGGCGGCTATTACCAGCGGTCCTCTAGCCGCCGGTAATAACGGCGGTTAAACCGGCAGTTTATCTAGTGGTTTGTAATAAAAAACCGTCGGAATTAGCGGCGGTATAGTAACCCCCAGTAAGATCGCCAGTTTTATGTTTTACCGTCGCTAATACCGGCGGCTTTGGCCACCGGTGTTAAGTAATTTTTTCTGGCGGTCAAAACCGCCGGAAATAGACCTAATATTGGCCATCCAGAGCCTTCCTCTTCATTTCTTCAATTTGCTCTCCCTGCATACGCTCGCTTGCCGCGATCGCACCTCCGGGTAATTGTGCAGGAATCCGGCCGTCGACGAGCTCCCTCCGGCCGACGATCTCGCCCCCACCCCGGCAGCTGAGCATACCTGCGAAAAGCCGTCAATCGACAAGTCCGAACCGAAGTAATTAGGTTTGCTTTTTTTTTTCTCAATTTTGCAATACGAACAAGTATTTTTCTATTTTCGGTTGGATTAAATCAAGTATCACCATTAAGTTCATATTTTTTTTGCTTTAGTCTTGGATGTTCTCACTAGACATTTTCAAGAGGATGTACCTTGGTAAGATCGATGTTTTTTACGGCCGAAAAGCCGCCAGTGATTAACTGGCGGTCACCGGCGCTATAACTGCCGGAATTTACCTACCGCTTGTGCCGCCGGAAAGCCGCCGGTTATCCTAACCGCCGGAAACTGACCGCCGAAAAACGTTTCCTACGCTGTTTATACCGGCGGTTTGTAAACCGCCAGTAGATTCCAAAACCTCCGGAAATATCATATATACAGCTGGAAAAATCGCCGGTAATGCATGAATTTCCCGTAGTGATTCCCCTTCCCCTTCTTCATCTTTTACTGATGGCTAATCTCATTGATGCCCTTTGTAGTGCGATTACATCGTAACTTCTTCGTTTTATCATCGTTTGACGAGATCTTGATCTTTATTTCTTCTACATCTTCTAGGGTTTTGTCAAATCTACTAACTTTTTTTGATAAAACTTTATATTATATAAATATTAAAATTTAAATTTAAATATATAAATAAGATAATTTAAAATGATATACGTATAAATCCCCATTTTAATAATATATTTTAAAAATAATCAAATCTGGTCAAAGTAAAATTTAATGTTGGATTTAATAAAAAATATTTTTCTATCACAAGATAAAGCCGGTCTCCAAGAAACGCACTCGGCACTGCCCACTTCCACCGTCCAGGGAAGCGATAATATATTCCAAATCGCCATAGAAGACAGAAGTCTGGGCTTTTCTCCGTTAAGACGACGAAATCCCCCTTTCTCTCCTCGAAGCTTTGCTTCAGAGAAGCATGACCACCGTCGCTGCTCCTTCTCGCAAGGTCATCCCGACCTCCTCATATTCTTCTTCTCCCTCGATATCCCCCATCAATCTGCGGTTCTTTTCGCTTTCGTTTCATACCTATCTTAAGGAATTTGGTTCAATCGCAGCAGGCTCTGAGCAAAATCGCCTGCAACCGGCTGCAGAAGGAGCTTGTCGAATGGCAGGTTAACCCCCCGGCCGGCTTCAAACACAATCTTACGGATAATCTACAGAGGTCGGCTAGTCTCCTGTTTTGTCTCTTTTTATTTCTTTTGATCAGAGTTTTACACTATTTCCTCTTTTTTTTATGATTCGAAATTTTTGGGCGTGTATTTTCTTATTTGGAAGGTGGGTCATCGAGGTCGCAGGCGCCGCCGGTACGCTTTATGCGAACGAGACCTACAAGCTTCAAGTTGATTTCCCGGAGCATTACCCCATGGAAGCGCCGCAGGTGATAAATTGATTGATATGGAGCTGTAGTTGGATTTGTCCTTTTTCCCACTGCTTCTATTGTATTGTTCTGCTTAAATGAGTTATTTTTCTTATGTTTCGAAAATTTCAGGTTATCTTTCTTCACCCTGCGCCCTTGCATCCTCATATTTATAGCAATGGGCATATTTGCTTAGGTAATGCTTGCTGTTATTTTATGGGATTAAGCCTTTGTTAGATGTACTTGGTGAATTATATATTAAATAAAGGTTCTTTGCTTCGAACAATAGCATCATTCTCTTTATTTTTTTTAATATTATATCCTTCTCTCTTTTTTTTAAATATATAATTTCTTTTAGCTTATTGAAGTGATTTCTGAAAAATAGGTTTAACATTTTAGCCAGCACTTATTTGGAATGAATGGAACATGAAGATTTAATTAAGTCGACTCCAAAGAGCTAGGTTAATGGGAGGACAAATTTTTTAAACTAAACATTATTAATAAATTAATTAGTAAGTAAACCAACCAAAAAAAAAATTCAGAACTCGCCGAAGTCGCCTGTTAAACCGACGACTTATATCCTCTATGGAACTTGCCCGTTTGATTGGCGACTTTATAAGTCGCCCAATTAACGGACGACTTACATATGAATTAAATTTTTTTTTAAGTGAAAGAAGCAACAATTAAATTTATACAACTGTTGATGAGTAATGGTTTTACAGCTGTACTATAAAGGATTGTAAGTTTAATGTACCTTGAACTATTAATGATGAATGATTTTACAGCTATTTTATAGAGGATTGTAAATTTAATGTATCTTGAACTTTGAAGTTGTAGTGAGTAGTCACACTCTATGAGGTGTAAAGTTGTAAGGAATAGTCATAGTTTATCAGTTGTAAAGTTGTTTTATCAAATCAGTGTGTATTATCAATTAATGTATGAAGGTGTATATTATCATGTCATGTAGATAGTAAAAATAAATCTCATTAAATGATTTTTTTTTACAGTTGACATCATTCATCTGTTTTTCTTATGCTATATAAATTGTTAATGCAGAGACATTTTGGATGAGTAAGATCTATTCCTTGAACCCTTAAATTTTTTTGCAAGAGTTGTGCCACCTCATATATATTACTGAGCAATGTATTCGTTTGTAATGGATATGATTTGAAGTATCTCAACGAAACAGATGATTCAAGAGGGAAACAGTCGGTTGAAGAAAAGTTTAGCGCTCCCTACTGATGAGAGCCTTGAAGCGAAGGCAACATCTAATAAATTTTTTAGGTGTTATGCATTACTGGAGGAAAGATGAGAATTGCTTATTGTGGCACACGCATGATGAAGTTATGAAAATAAAGCTATATATGGCCGGTAATAATCTTCAAGACGTAGGGTGGAGATATTTACAGTAGAGATTTAGCGAACATGACGGGCACTTGGTTTCGCTAAACTTTCTAAAGGGTCGAATTTATGAAATCTATCGTGACAAAGAAGGTACAAATGAGGAGGTCATTGAAAGATCGATGCTTAATATATATCATTATATTATATACCATAAATGGCGTCATGTACACGATGAATGACTTTTAAATTCCTACAAGAAGCTGATGGGAGGTGCTGCACAAGGAAAAAAAAAAGAATTTCTGAATGGAGGAGATTGATAGTATATTCAACAAGAGTTTAAGTACAACTTCAAATGTTGTCCAACTCAAACACAGCTCCAAGATCGTATGCGTTACCTAATTAGGAATATATAAGATTATGCTGATGTACTTGTATTATCTATAAACTTTCTTGCATTACCTAGTTAGGAATATATAAGATTATGCTCTAAGGTACCACTTCTTTATATAGGGTTTTACTCTATTTTGTAATTATTGTTTAATGAATGTTAGTTTAGTGTGATTTCACTTGATTTGGTCATGAGTACGAAAATTTATTTTTTTAGTTGGTCGTCTTCAAAATAGTCATCTGCGAACATGTTTAACATCATAATGACATCAAAGTACAATAAAATGCAGTATATAATCCATATCTATGGAGTATAATGTCAACGTCTAAATAAATCTCAAACAATCAAAATGTACATATTTATATCATTAATGCCTCCTCTTATGTCGATGTAGTATGACATCAGTGTCTGGAGTGAAATACTGTGGTGCATGCAGTGGCCTGGTATGTAGATGATGTTGCTCTTCAAGACTGACATCAGGATATGTGGCTGAAGGCTCGTCCAAGGATAAATGTACAAACTCTAGTGTGAAGTCGATGTTAATATCTAGCGGTACTGGCAGAATGATATGGCTTTGAGAAGGATCATAATCAACATAAGAGGACGGCCCAGCATCACATGGATGTGTAGTAGGAAAGGGTGGACTAAACATTATGTGATGAGTATATATCTCCTCAAAATATCGAGCATCATCAATGTATATCTGTTGACGCAATTCTATGACACCTATAATGTTTACGTCCACCTGAATATGTGTATCCTCGGTCCCCCTGAAGTATGGCTGCAATCTCCTCTCCATGTTCGCAATGAATTTACGTTGCAGGTATTTATAAGTTATGTTAAGTTTAGCAAAGAAAGAAATTTAAGATAGTTTATATCACTTAAACTTACCATGTGGCATTCTGCTGGTGATCTAGGATAGTATGTATTAGGAGGGTCCATTGGTGCCTTTAGCATATATAATGTTGCCCAAGAGAGAAATCAGGATTAGCACTGTTTCACTCTATAATCATAGTCAGAGCCACGTGTCTCCCCTGAAACTGTGTGCTCTCCTGCTCTCCCACAATGCAATATATGACTGGTGGTACAATGCCCTATCTGTATCTGCCTTCCCATGTCAATCGACTCTAATGAAGCTAGGATCCATTATATCAATAAAGGGGCAATATCTGAACTGTCGTAACACTCGATTAGGAAGTTGTCACTTGACTCTTTTCCAACTGATCATAGGAACTCTGGAGAGCAAATGTCCTGACCTGTTGTACAAATATGAGGAACATGTGCACAGATCTCAACGGTATACGATTCCCATATAACTTATGTAGTTTGAGATGCAAGGCAATCATTTTCACAGAATATGACATTTATAAGTAAAATTAACATTGAAACCTTCACTTTACATACCTGACTCTCGAGTAACCCATCAAGCTCATCCCTATACATCAAAATATCAAGTATCTCCCGTAGTCGTTCATCGTTCTACCTAAATGATGTGCATGAACATTTTAGTAATAAGCAAAATTATTCACATAAAAAAAATCTAAGATGTACATGAATCCAACACTCAACCGATCGAGCTGAATTGAAAATGGGACATGAAGTTGTGGCCTTCTAACATGTATATGCTCTCATGCCCAGATCTGCAGCAAGTGGATGCAGCTTGTTATGTTAGCCCATTTAGGCCTGGTAGCTTCAGATAGCTTCCTGTACAAATGAGTTAAAACTGCACCTCAAAGTGAAAATATCATGAATATTATTATGTCCTCCATGAATGGCAAGTACTGCAAATGAATTTATTGATCTTGAAATATCTGGTAACATGTGATAACTCAAAAGAAATAAAATGTGAGCCCGCACGTACCTCCAAAAACTCCACCTCAACCATCTAAGTAGAACAAAAGTCTGTGTATGAGCCTGACTCATCTTGAACTTCACTGTAATGCGAGGGTTGATAGGGTCATGGTATAGAACATCTGCCTCTGGATACCGACCAAGCAAATTATCATAGCAGTTCGGCCAACTCAACCAACATCTGTCTGTACTGACAAATGGGTGGTCAATAAGAGCAGGTCCATTAACTTGCACTCTCAAAATCATTGATATATCTTGCAATGTGATAGTCATTTCACCAACCGATAGGTAAAAAGTATTTATCTGCGGCGACCACTTCTCAACCAAAGCAGTAAGCAAGTGATGATCCATCTTTCTGTACCTCATCTGACTCATACTGTTCAATGTTTAAAATTGCGTAATCGGGTATTGAGGCGTTTTTCGTTCGTGAGGCGAGGCGTAAGCCTCAAGGCGTTTTGAGGCGTAAGCCTTAAAATCAAAGAATTGCGTAAACATAAAATGAAAAAATTTGTATATTCTAATAAGTAAATAATATATAAAACATAAAAATGCACAAGATATGAAGTAAAATCAAAATATCCTAATAATAAGAGAACATGAAATATAGTTCAACTTCAACTCAAACTCCATCTTTCCGAAATCACAGTTTTCTTTTCATTAACATATAATTTACATTTACAAAGCATTTTATGTATAGATGAGTTGCACATTCCTAGACCATCTTCATCTATTTTCTACTAGCTTATATTCAATCGGAGTTACTCCAATCATCTCTCTAATAAAATCATTTGTTACTTAAGCCTTCCGAGTTTTAGTAACACATATCTTAGTGTTCTCATTCTTGTCATGGTAAAAATTTGACTATCAATGCTTCTTTATTGTCCAAACCAACATACACATAAGTCTAACAAAAAGATATCTAAATATTACATAAATAAAAAAGTTATATTATTTTTATTTTCTTGCACTATCAATGGCTACCATTCAATCAAATGAATCAATGTTCCATAAACCCTAAAGAAATAAATTTCACCAAAAATGGGTGTCTTTTCCTTTCCTCTAAGGCTCTAATCATGCTTCCTAATGCAAAAAAACGAAAACCATGAGGCGTACGCCTCTAATTTTATTGCGCAATAGCGCCTTGAGGCGCGCCTCAATGCCAGTGAGGCGTAAGCCTCACGAATCAACAGAATTGCTTAGGCATTGAGGCTATATGGACCCAAATTGCGCAGAGGCGCGCCTCACATTGCGCAATTTTAAACCATGATACTGTTTAATCCAACAAAAGTCAAAGGCTCTATAAACCAAGAGCAGCTGACTGATCACTCATGTACCATCAACAAGTGTGCAGCTGCCTCCAATATAATTCTCTAAAATGGATAATATAGTCCCGTTAAGGCTAAGAACTGGGCGACAATAACTCCACCCACTTATCGAAGGGCTGAACGATCAAAATAATCTTTCAAATATATGATTCTCATAATATTCTATCTTATATACTGTTTCAGGCATTAAAGAAATGACGACGTCCATGAATAAATTTAAGGTTCGATAAGACTCCTCCCAACTACTAAATATTATCTTCACAGCTTTTTGTCTTGCATCCTAAGCTTTCATATATGAAACTTTTATGTTGAACTTAGCTTTAATTTTGCCTACAATCTCCTCGGCTTAAGGTCCATATGCCTTCTAATACTGGGCAATATGAAGTAGCTTATGAATTGAGAATTGCATTATCGGTGTCCTGTTGCTAGAATCGGAGTAGCGCAGGTATGTTGATTCTTCATAGAAGATATTCTCCATATTCCTTCGAGATGTTTGCTCAAGCCTGCAAGTAAAGTCATAAACACGAAATGCCCGACCTGCCATTTTGAGCACACATCACTGTCATTTTTTATATGTTTGAAGCAATCACGACATATTCCATATTATTTATAATTGACCAACCCTGTAATACAATAGTTTGTGCTCATAATGACAGGTCGAGCATTTCGTATTTATGGCATCTGCATGTAGGCTTGAGCAAACATCTCGGAGGGATATGGAGAATATCTTCCATGAAGAACCAACATACCTGCGCTATTCCGATTCTAGCAACAGGACACCGATAATGCAATTCTCAATTCATAAGCTACTTCATATTGCCCATAATTAGAAGGCATATGGACCTTAAACCACGGGAGATTGTAGGCCAAATTGAAGCTTAGTTCAACATAAACGTTTAGTAGATGAAAGCTTGGGATGCAAGACGGAAAGCTGTAAATACAATGTTTGGTAGCTGGGAGGAGTCTTATCGAACTTTAAATTTGTTCATGGACACCGTCATTTCTTCAATGCCTGAAATAGTGTATAAGATACAATATTATGATAATCATAAATTTGAAAGATTATTTTGATCGTTTGGCCCTTCGATAAGTGGGTGGAGTTACTATCGTCCAGTTTTTAGCCTTGACGAGACTATATTATCCATTTCAGGACATTATATTGGAGGTAGCTTCACACTTATTGATGGTACATGAGTGGCTAATTAACTGCCCCAGGTTTATGGAGGCTTTGGCTTTTGTTGGATTAGACAGTGTGAGCCAGATGAGGTACAGAATGATGGACCATCACTTGCTTACATTGCTCTGGTTGAGAGTTGGTCACCGCAGATGAATATTTTTCATTTACCGGTTGATGAAATGACTATCACATTGCAGGATATATCGATGATTTTGGGGGTGCAAGTTGATGAACTTGCTCTTGTTGGCCACCCAATTATCGATGCAGGCAGACGTTAGTTGAGTTGGCCGGACTGCTGTGATGATTTGTTTGGGCGGCATCCATAGGCAGATGTTTTGTACCATGACCCTATCAACCCTCGCATTCCAGCCAAGTTCAGGATTGGTCAAGCTCATGCACAGACTTATGTTCCACTTATATGGTTGAGATGGAGTTTTTGGCGTGACTCATACCTAGATCTTTCAGGGATTGATTTTTGGAGACACATGTGGGCTTACATTTTATTTCTTCTGGGTTGTCATCTGCTATCAGATACTTCAGGATCAAAATTCATTTGCAGTACTTGCCATTGATAGATGATATAGCGATATTCAGGACATTTTCACTTGGAGGTGTAGTTTTAATTTATTTGTACAGGGAGCTGTCTGAAGCTACTAGGCCTAAACATGCCAACATAGCAGGCTGTATCCACTTGCTGCAGATCTGGGCATAAGAGCATATACATGTTGGGAGGCCACAACTTCATGTCCCAATTTCAGTTCAGCTCGATCGATTGAGTGTTGGATTTAGGTATATCTTAGATATTTTGATGTAAATAATTTTACTTATTACTAAGATATTCATGCATGTCATTTAGGTGGAACGATGAACGACGACGGGAGATACCTGTCGTGAATATTTTGGTGTATAGGGATGAGCTTGATGGGTCTCGAAAGTCAGGTATATAAAGTGAAGGTTTCAATGTTTAACTTTACTCATAAATATCATATTCTATGAAGATGATCACCTCACATCTCTAACTATATAGGTTATATAGGAACCGTACACCGTTGAGATCCGTGCGCAAGTTCCTTCGATTTGCATAACAGGTCAGAACATTTGTTTCTCTAGAGTTCCTATGATCAATTGGAAAAGAGTTTAGTGCCACCTTCCTAATCGAGTGCTATGTCAGTTCGAATATTGTCCCTCTACTGATATAATGTTAATAGATCCTAGCTTCATTAGAGTCAATGGACATGGGAAGATAGATATAGATAGTGCATTGTACGACCAGTCATATATTGTATTGTAGGAGAGCATGAGAGCACACATAGTTTCATGAGAGACACGTGGCTATGACTATGATTACATAGTGAAGCAGTACTTATTCTGGTTTCGCTCTTGGGCAACACTATATATGCTGAAGGTACCAGTGGACCCACTTACTATATACTATCTCAGATCACTAGTAGAACGCCACATGGTAAGTTTAAGTGATATAAGCTATCTTAAATTTTTTTCTCTGCTAAACTTCATATAACTTATAAATATCTACAACGTGAATTCATTCTGAACATGAAGAGGAGATTGCAGCTATACTTCGGGGGGATTGAGGATACACCTATGCAGGTGGGCATAAACATTGTAGGTGACATGTGCCATAGATTGCGCCAACAGATATACATTGATGATGCTCGATATTTTGAGGAGACAGATACTTAGCACACAGTGTTTAGTCCACCTCTTTTTGCTGCAGATTCATGTGATGCTGGGCTGTCCTCTTACGCCAATTATGGTCCCTCTTAGAGCCACTTCATCGCACCAACACCACCAGACATTGGCATCGCCTTCACACTAGAGTTTGTACCTTCATCCTTGGACGAGCCTTCAACCATGCATCCTGATGTCAGTCTTGAGGGGCAGCGCCATCTACGTACAAGGCCACTGCGTGCACCATTTCATTTCACTGCAGACATTGATGTCATACCACATCGACATAAGAGGAGGCATTAGTGATATGTACTATGTACCTTTTGGTTGTTTGAGTTTTATTTAGATATTGACATTGTACTCCATAGACATGGAGTATGTACTGCATTTTATTATACTTTGATGCCATTATGATGTTAAACATGTTTGTAGATGACTATTTCGAAGGAGACCAACTATAAAAATAAATAACTTTCGTACTCATGACCAAATCAAGTAAAATCACACCAAATTAATATTCATTAAACAATAATTGTAAAACAGAGTAAAACTCTGCATAAAAAAGTGGTATCTTGGAGCATAATCATACATTATACTAACTAGGTAATACATGGGAGTTTGTAGATGATACAAGTACATCAGCATAATCTTACATATTCCTAACTAGGTAACGTACGCGAGCTTAGAGCTGTATTTGAGTTGGATAACATTTGAAGTTGTACTCAAACTTTTGTTGAATATACTGTCAATTTGCTCCATTCAAAAATTCCTTTTTATTTTCTTGTCCAGCATCTCCCATCAATTTCTTGTAGGAATCTAAAAGCCATTCATCATGTACATGACGCCATTTATGATACATAATACAATGATTTATATCAATCATTGACCTTCTTAACTGCACCTTCTTTGTCATGGCCGATTTCACGAATTCGACTCTTCAAAAAGTCTAGCAAAACCAAGTGCATGTCATGTTCGCTAAATCTCTACTGTAAATATTTCCATCCCACGTCTCAAAGATCTTTACCAGCCCTATATAACTTTATTTTCATAACTTCATCATGCGTGTGCCATAATAATCAATTATCGTCTTCTTTCCAGTAATGCATAACACACCTAAAAATTTCATTAGATGCAGCCTTCGCTTCAAGGCTCTCATCAGTAGGTAGCGCCAAACTTTCATTTAACCGACTGCTTCCCTCTTGAATTATCTGTTTTGTCGGGATACTTCGAATCTTATCCATTACAGATGAATATATTGCTGAGTAATGTATATGAGGTGGCAGAACTCTTGCAAAAAAACTTAAGAGTTCAATGAATAGATCTTACTTATCCAAAATGCCTTTGCATCAACAACTTTTATAGCATGAGAAGAACAGATGAATGATGTAAACTGTAAAAATAAAATCATTTAATGAGATTTATTTTTGCTGTCTATATGACATGACAATACACGCCTTCTTACATTAATTAATAATACATATTAATTTGATAAGACAACTTTACAGCTCATAGACTATAACTACTCCTTACAGCTTTACACCTTATAGAGTGTGACTACTCACTACAACTTCAAAGTTCAAAGCACATTAAATTTATAATCCTCCATAGTACAACTGTAAAATTATTCATCATCGACAGTTCAAGGCACATTAAACTTATAAACCTTTATAGTACGGCTGTAAAACCATTACTCATTAACAGTTGTATAAATTTAATTGTTACTTCTTTCACTTTTTTTTAAAAAAAATTAATTCATATGTAAGTCGCCCATTAAATGGGCAACATACAAGTCGCCCGTTTGACTGGCGACTTTGGCAAGTTCTAATTTTTTTGTTGGTTTACTTACTAATTAATTTATTAATGATGTTTAGATTAAAAAATTTGCCTAATGCGAATGGTTATGATGAGATAATTTTTTTTAGTTTTAATGCTATTAGTCAGCAAATTTCAAAGTTTCATGTAAATTTTATTAATGAAATTTGATGTTTTTTTTTTATATATATTCCTTTTGTGATGCTCTCTCTCTCTCTCACCTTCTCTCTTCTCTCTTTTATCTATTTACCTGTTGGTTTTATACTATGCTTTTCTTGATAGAATGCTACTATAATTTTTATGAAGCACATGTAAGTGGAACTTCTAAGTTTAGGAATCACTCTTCAATTTCCCATTTATTTCTTAAACTATTAATTGTAGATGTTTTAGAACAACTTAATATTCTTTGATCCCTTCCTATTTAAAGAGGGAGAAAATTTGGGTTAAGATATCGTAACCCTAATTTGATAAGGATGAGTTTTCTAATAATTGGATTTATTTTGAAATGATTGCGATACATAACTAATGATGAGGAGGCGGTTCATAGTGTTTCTAAAGTTTATGGAGATGTGGTGGAATGACTATAGTTGGTGGAAAGCCAAGAAAAAGGTTAACTAGTTCATGATTTTTGGATGAATTTCTGGCTGAGACTCTCATGTAGTGGATGTTCATGTTTTCTTTAGTGGAACTAGGGCTGCAAACGAACCGAGCCGAGCCGAGTATGTGAGTGTTCATGTTTGTGTTCGTTTATCATTAGCCTGTTCAAGTTTAGTTCGTGTTTGATTCGAGCTTTATTGTTTGTGTTCATGTTTGGTTCATTTAATTTAAGGGTGTTCATGTTCGGTTCATGTTTGGTTCGTTTAGTGCTTATCGAGCTTTAAACAAACAAGGCTTAACGAGCTATGTTCGTGAACATATTTATCAAACAATCTATTGAACAAACAATAATATGGAGTTAGCCTTCTACCATTCTAAGCAATCAAAATGAACTATTGGATTTTCTTCCTTAATGAACTATTGATTGTCACAGTCAGCCTCACGAATCGAGCTTTTTATCGAGCTTAATGTCGAGTTTGTTCACAAACTTCAAATGATTTTGTTTGTGAACATAAATGAACCGAACACATTAGTGTTCAAGCTTGTTTATTTAAGGATCGAGCATTTAAAATGTTGTTCAAGTTTGTTTGTTTAGTTAGTTAACGATCACAAACGATCTTTAATCGAACCGGGCATCGAGTAGCTCGTCCAACGTTTGGTTCACTTGCAGCCTTAAGTGGAAAGGGGTGTGACCTTAAGATCACATGTTTGAGATGTTAACTAACCAATATAGATGTTTTTTTTAAGCCAATTAGGTTGTGGGTATGAAGTTTTGAATCTTTTATATGAATGGATCAACGGTCACAATATGTAGACAATAGGAATTAGGGCTTTGTAAGGATTGTTTGGCTTGATCATCTGAGGGGCTGAAGTGGTTAAAGACTCTGGGAAGATGGAGGGGATATTGGAGAACAAATTTAGAAAAGTAGAGAGATATGAGTTCACAAACTTTTATGATTTCACAAACTTTAACTCAGCTTGATTCACAATTTAATCCATAAGCTTAGAGCACACCAAGTTTTCCAAGAGATCTCATTTAAGCAATGGGGTATAAATAATACATGAACTGTATTAAGAAAGGAGCAAAAACTTATTAGTAAACACACCAAAATTCGCTCCATGGGCATGTATATGATTGGCCACCTCATTTACTCCTATTTTAATAGTAAATAAACCATCTCAAGTATAAAGGATTCATTAAAATATTTGATTGCCATTAAAAATCTTCAATTTAAGCTGATTTATGAGTTTCCAAAATGGGGTTAACACTTCAAAATTTCCTCCAAACCTCATGTAGTTGACCTCCAATTCCCAAAAGTTGATTTATGGTTCACTTGTTATCAATCAACCTTGTATTGCACTAATTTCAAACAAATCCAATGATTATTAAACTTATTTTGACTAAATTTAGGCTAAAATATCCTGGCCTATATTTTTTTTCCCTTCAGGGAGAAAAGTTTTTGACAAGAAGTTGTAGCTTTTCAAATCAGCAAGGCTTCTTCTCTTGCTGGCTTTCATTCTTATTTTTTTCACCTCTTCCATTGGTCACAACTTTTCAGTCTTTGGTGTTACCTTGATTTATTTCCTGTGAAATTGATTCCTGCTCACTTAGCAACTTGCATTCGGCTAGTGCAACTTAGTGTTAGACTCACATTTTATCTAAGGCAGGCTAATTATTACTTAGTGGTTATTTGGTTGCCTGAAAAAGAAATATTTTGGAGCTGTTTTGATGAGTGAAAAAGGAATGCAGGACTTTACTTTTTTTTATTGGGCGGCGGTTCTGCCAGCGGACGTTGGCGGCAGGTGGCGGTGGAGACAGTGGCCATCGTGGGTGGTCAAGGAAGCACTTGAGCGGGGCAAAGCATTCTCGGTCAAATATGACGAGAACGCTTTATCTCATTAAAATGGAATACATTGCATTTACTGTACCTTAGATTTTCTTTTCATCCAACCAAACATCAAAAAGCAAGGTTGTGAAAATTGGATCGGACAACGAACTGGAAGGAAAGGTCACAGTTCGACCTGAACCGGATGATGTAATAAATATTAATTTTATTTAAAATGAATAAAATTACCATAATAATGATGCTATCATTATAATTTATGTGACAAAAAATTAAACAAAACACAAAATTATGAATAAAAAATATACACAAATAATTAAAAGAACTCTTTTTAAAATAAAAAGAGATAAAATTTTTGAGTAGTTCTCAATTAATATAAAAGAGAAATTTCTTTTGTAGATCATAGGATAAACTTATTTATGAGCTAAGATCAATAGAATGATTTGTTAAACCTATCAAGATTTAAGAGTTCGTTGCATCATATTAAACAACTTTTTTTTTAGACTTCTGAGTTGCAGCATCATTAATATTACCTCATTGTAAATTGGAACCAAATTAAAAAAAACATTTTTTGCAACAATATCTAAGGTGTTTGATACTAGAATGTGAAGAATATCTACAAAGCAACAAGGTATTCAAAGGTTTAAAACATTATGACTTATCCAAGTTACTGCATATCATATCGGTTAAATAGCTAGATTCAATTTAAACAAATGCCATGTAAAAAATCCAAGTTACTGCATATCATATCTATACACAAAATTAAAATGTGAAGAATATATTCAATGCATAACGGATTAATAGTAAAAAATTTATATTACATCCAAACAAGCACTGATATAATTTCTATAGTCTCAGATTCTACCAAAAATATTTCTAAGGCCTTTTGGAAAATAGGAAAAAAAACTATATAATTTTTCATCCAAACAAACACTGATTCTTACAAAAAAAAAGTAAAAATTCTTTCTTAAACAAAGCCTGGAAATATTATCGTTACCGATCGTCCTTGGAGATGCGGAGAGCACTGGAAGGAGACGTTGTCGAACGTCTCTCAAAATCCCAGCACCGATAGTCCCTTTCCATCGGTCGGCTACGATACAACGTACAAATAGTGAACTATGAGCTGTAAAACTCATGAACGAAGCACAAAACGGAAGCCCACAAAGCATGGAATAGAAGCAGTCGGGCTCGCAACCTGGGAGAGGAAAGGAAGAAAGAGCTATAGATTTAGTTGAATCATTCAGTATGCATGGTGATTTTGTGCAAGGAATTACTTACCTGAGAAAAAAATCTGGGCAGAGAAGCCGGAAGAGGAAGCTTCACGATCGCATGCCTTCTACACTCTTGGACGAAATCAAAATCCAAGCCACGAGCGGCACCGACAACCCTTTGAAATGCACGGGATGGAGAGCCGAATACAGGTGCTCGACACATTCTGGGAGATGAATTTGACGAAGCGTATGCATATCTTAGGGTAGTCGTTTGAGTTAATACAATCCCTAAGTAATTTAAGTCGTTTGATTATACACGGGTGGATGAGATCTGTGAATTTAAGAACCGGGCGGTTCTTTTAAAACTGGCCAGTTCTTTTAAATAGGCCGGTTCGGTGGTTCTCTGGTTCAACAGGTTAATTACCTGGTTTTTACCTGGTTCAATGTTCTAACGGTTATTTCATGAAACTGGACCAGCCGTCGGACCGGTTCATGATTGAACCGGTTAAACCGGCCGGTCTGGTCCGATTTTTAAAACCTTGCCAAAAAAGTAAAAAAGTAATGCATTTACTTTGCATTCACTTTTCTTCCAATCAAACAACCCCTTAATAATTTTGCACATTACTCCTCAAAAACAAGCTTTTTAAAGAGTGGTTTATATAATCTGCACTATGCGCTGGAGTGATGCAATAGCAACCTTTTTAGTCATAACATGGTTGCATTGATCAAGTGAAATTGGGCTATAAGTATGACTTGGCCAACTGGCATTCTGTTATTAACTTCTAATTAGGGTATCTCGTTGTTTCCTAAATTGACTATTGCAGGTTTACTTCTCCAGATAATGGTGATCTTTGATGTAAGTATGGTAATGGCCTTTCTTTCCAAACATAATAAAATGAAGCACAAATAATAGAGCAATGAGGAATGATGAAATAATCAGAATGTTATGTTATGAATTTTTAACTAGCACCTGAAGAATATTGAATTTGGTTTTTAAGAACACTAGACGTTTAAAAAGTTAGATGAGTCAAGAAAAGTTGAAATGTAGGCTTTATTGAGGGGTAGCAACAAAAAAACTGGCAAACAAAGTAAAAGATGATAGGCATGTATGAGGGCAAGCTATGAAATTTATTTGGGTGCTTCAAACTGGAAACGATCCATCGGATCATGGGAAATTTCCATTAGTTTCTATTAAAACTCACTAAAGGGGATCTTCGGTTGCAAGTATTTGTTGTGTAAAGTAAAAAAAAACGTTATGGGTTTTGATTTATTTTTTTGTATGCTTGGTAATAGATAAACTAAATACAAAACATTTTAGTTAGGGATTTGTAATACTATAGAATGCCTACTTTTGAAGAATTTGAAATTCGCCTAAATCAGGTATATTTCAATGCAAAGAAAACTCATAACTCGCAACCTCTCCTTCCTTGCCAACTTTGGCTACCAACTGCTAGCACTGCTCATTAACCGTCATTGCCTGCCATCGTCGCTTATTGCTATTGCCCTCCATCGTGGTCTGTCATCATCACTGTGCACCGCTAACCACCGCAATCATTGCTGCCACTCACCCGCTTGTCGCCTGTTGCCACTGTCCCAACCATCACTCTCTATTGGCTGTCGTATACCAATGCATTTAAGATGTATCAGAACAAACAAAAAAAAATTTCAATGCATTTGATTTACATTCAACCAGACAACTCATGCATGTCTAAAATATCCAACCAAACATCCCCTAAATGTTTGCCAAGATCTACTAGTATATGCAAAATGGCTTGCTATTAAAAGCTTTGAAAATATCAGCTAGCATGATTAAAACACAGGGAACATGATTTATTTCCATTTAGTAGCTATGTACATGTATTCTATAATTTCACTTGAGTGCATCACCTATAAATCTGAGGGTAGAAGTTAATTTCAGCTTGATGGAAAATATTTCAACTTGGGCAAAATAACAAGGCAATTTTCAAACAAAATGCATGTGCATCTTCAGAGGTGAACCCTAATATGATCAGCTTTCTACGAGAATAGGGTGAAACTTAAAAAAATAAAATAAAAAAATAAATAAAAATAAAAATAGGGTAAAACTTTTAGGTCCCTTATGCCTCAGGAAATCTTCAAGGTAGAACAACGAAGGGGAGGGTGAGGCGTATGGTGGGGGTGGTGTTAAGGGAGAATATTATGACGAGTACACTGTTTCTTGATGTGGATGTTGACAAAAAGGGGGGAAAAATGCATTTCTTGGTATTAATGGGAATGCTATGGAATCCTTTGTATACCTGGTGTTTTTTCAACCTAAAATCTTTGTGTGATGAAATTTTAAATTTTGTATTTTTAAAGTGGGATATTCTTGTTAAAGGTTGCTGATTTCTTATGATTAGCTGAAGAAATAACCCTTTAGTCCAAGTTTTTTTCATTTTAGAATGCATTTTTTCATTTCCTTAGCTCCATCAGATTAATCCCGTGCTTTATAAGTTTGCAGCATAGTCTAGGGTGAGACGTCAAAAGCTGGTGAGTGTAAAGCCAGTTGCATGAGTAGATCGAAACAAAAAATCAGCCCTGGCATCTATCTTAATAATCAATGCCAAGAATCATCTGTTCTTCTTTTAGGGGCTTGCTAATCAAAGTTGAATTTTTAAAGGAGCTTGCTAGTCAAAGTTGAATTTTTAAAGTTTTTCTCCCTGTAAAATCATTAATTTTACAATGATCATTTGGTTGTAACGCTGTTATGAAATGATGGCTAACTCAAAGCTTGTTACTATTCTTAGCATCTGTAATTGCACCACGTTAGCCTAATATATTATTAGATAATAATGCATTGCTTGTATCGTAATTAGTGTAGGAATCTTGGACTAAAGTTCTGTCAAGTACAGACATTATATATGATATAAACTAGGGATATGATTATACTTTCTTGTCCTTGGACCAAATTTGTCACATGGAATGCAGGACGCTAAAGGTTTACATTGCATACTGTTGACCCTTATGGCAGAAAAAAAAATACCCAAATGATTACCTCTGCCGCAAATCCAATCGATATCTCGCTTTGCTACAGTGCCGCAGTCTGCGAACGGCGCCGAAGCCAGAAACCCATCCCTCGCGTGCGTAGCTTGCCTCGATCCCGCCTCTGCCCTCGCCTTTAAAACGCAAACGAGATGAAGCATTCGGACACAACATCCCGCAAGCCTCTCGACGCCAAGCTCGCAATCCTCCCTCCCGTTCTCTGCATATAGCCGGAGCCAGGACCAGACCTTACCTCTACCGAAGCCAGCCGACATCCGAGCTCCATTTCCTCCTTGCCAAAGCCTTCGATCCCACTCCCGTCGAGCTGCCTCTCCTCCTCTGAGATCGAACCCAAGGCCGACGACCTTGCTTCGCCTCTACCTTCAGCATACCAAACCTTGAACTCCTCTCGAGCTACCTCCTGGAACCGAATTGAAGCCCTAGCCATCCCCATTCGATCGCAAGCCAAAGCCCTAACCCGAGGTCTCCTCTAACCGAAACCCCCCCCTCCCATCCATTGCAGGCCAACTTCGCTCCTGCAGCGACGCTCCCTCCTGTTGGATCGGAAGTTACAACGTTTTGATCGGAAGTAACAGAGGGAGCTCGCTAGCTGTTGAAGGTAATTTTCTCCCTACACGCGCTTCTTCGGCCAAACCCTGTAAACCCGATCCAGAGAGGGATTAATATTTTAGTTAGGTTTAATTAGAGTTAATTTTAATTATAATTATTGTTAATTAATTATAATTATTATAATTAATTACTGTTAATTTTAATTAAACAATTATAATTAATTTTAATTAATTATAATTAAGTTTAATTAAAGTTAATTTTAATTAATTATAATTAATACTTTTTTAATTATAATTAACTATTATTATTAATTATAATTATTTTAAGTTAATTAATATTAATTAGTTATAATTAATGAAAGTTAATTATAGTTAATTATATTAATTAATCATTATAATTATAATTAATAATTATAATTAGTTTTAATTAATTATAAGTAAATGTAATTAATCAAATATAATTATAATTAATTATTAATTATAGTTAATTAATAAAAAGAAAAAAAATGCAAGTGCAAAGAATGCTCTTCCCTTGCCTCGATCCTCGTGCCACGAACCACCGCCGGTCACCAAGGTATAACCCTCCAACTCTAAAACTCTGAGAGCCCGCCTCGAGGCTCGCAGCGCGACAAAACGACCACCTATACACGCTTTTCTTAGCGTGGTGGGAGGAAGTGCATCGCGAGGCTTGCAACGAATCGGGTAATCACTTCGAGAGCTCATTTCGTCGTTCGCAACGCACCGGCAAACCGCCTATACACGCTTTTCGTAGCATGGTGGGAAGGGAACCCGGTGCGGCGCCTACGAAGAAGTGGGTGATCACCTAAAATCTCTTTTTCGGCATTCACGGCGCACCGGCAAACCGCCTATACACGCTTTTTGTAGCGTGGTGGGATAGAAAGCCGGTGCGGCGCCTATGGCGAGAAGGGGATATTCATAAGTACCCGCTCGCGGGGAAACAACTGTGTTTTTCAAACAGGTGCTGTCGAAGATCCATACACGCTTTTCGTAGCGTGGTGGGGGATTGAAGATTTTACACGGCTGCGGTGTCCTCGAAAGGGGGCACCTACCATACACGCTTTTCTTAGCGTGGTGGGAAAGGCCCAGTTTTCTCGTAGTTTTCCCTAAACGGGGGAGACGCCGAGAGGCTGCCGAAATTTCGGGTGAATAGAAGACCGCACTTGGACCTAATTTGGACTCAAATGAACATAATATGAACAGAAACTTAAATCAAATTTGACTGAATAAACTAAGTGTAGTGAGTCATGACTCGAACAATTTTAGCACAAACAAAAGAGCTTGCAAATTTGACTACAGGAGACTCGAACGAATGCAGAAGACTCTGAGCAAGAGCTTGAACTTGTACTCTGAACTCAGATTGGACTCAAACTTGAACTGAACTTGAGCTTGGATTCAAGTGTGATATGAACTATAAGAAAACAAACTTGAATTTAAATAAACAAAACTGAGCTTAAATGTGGACCAGAGTCGACAACATAAGGACTATATTTGAAGTTGAATTCAGATGAAGAGAACAGAGGACTAAACATTGAACTAATGAATATTCAATCATATTGAAATCAATGAGAATGAGTATCTAATGTTAAAATTTCAATAGATTTGAATTAGTGACTTGTTCATAAGCAACAACATGAGTTTTCAATGAATAGGGTGATTACATAACCTAAGGTGCAAGTGATAATAGATGATTATTGACCTACAATGAATCTGATGGCCTATTAATGGTCATATACAAGAAATATAATATTTGATCACTCATGGTTTGCAAGCAAATGTACGAGGGTATTCAAGCATACACTGCAAATCATACTCGAATAATGATGATTGATGTGTGACATTCGTATTAGCTTTGCAAGCAAGGAGATTGAGGGGGATACATACGATAGTCTCCACAAGCATTGGAAGAGGTTCACAGATGATGAGTGCAACGACAAAGTAGCTCTTTCAGTCAATGTTAATTACCTTGCAGATATATATGGAAGCCTTATACGATAAAAGGCTAACATGTGACGAATGCCACAATGTACTATAGTCCACATCAAGATACGAACAAATTCATCTGATCCTGATGATTGGTAGAAATATTCATCGATGAAGCAGGAATGATATGTAACAAATGCAACAAATATAATTTACATTGCATATCACATACAAGTAAGGAGCGATGGGTTCTCTGCAAGCAAGGATAAAAGATCTGCAATACATACAGTCTCTCTACGAATATGGATGTATGTTCAATATGCCATCTATGGGTAGATACATAAAGACTCCAGTAAATGCAGTATCCTGAGGTCAATCCAAATCTATAAATGAAAACATCTGCCTGTCTGCAAGCAACAGTAGTGGAGATTGTATAACGCAACGCCACCAGATCTGCAACATCTATGCAAGCAGACGGAAGGCGTACCTAGTCCTCAAATGAAACTCCATTACGACGCCACCGGATCTGCAACCTTCGTACAAGCAGACAGAAGGCGTCCACAAGCTATAACGCCACGCCACCGGATCTGCAATATTCGTACAAGCAGACAGAAGGCGTCTACAAGCTTCAACTCTATGCCACCGGATCCGCAACTTTCATGCAAACGGACAGAAGGCGTATACAAATATTCCAAGAATACCCCCGCACGTGTGCACTTTAATTTGTATACACGTAGGTACACCAAAAAGGGAAAATATAATCCTACACCCGCATGGGCCCCGACGAGCGTGTTATTGGTACACACGTAACGCCTAGGGATGCTGCGCGGGTTAATAGGTGAATTCAGGTTCGAGCCCGATCCTCCTATACGGGTAGATAAGAGTTGACATGGCTCGAATCATTAAATAAATATACGGTCGCGAGGTCGACCGAGATATTCATTTTATACGTTCATATTAGGCCTTTAAGGCCTATTATCAAGAGAATTCACTTACAAAGGCACGAAGCCTACGAAACCTGATCCTCTGTCGGTAGCTCGACAGAGTGGACAAGGTTCAACCCATAAATGTGAATGACCCCCCCCCCCCCCCCCCATGCACCCCGATGATGGCCGTGTTGAATGCAAATCTCAACCGGAGGGGTCCATTCACAAACACTTTCAAATGCCTCTCAAACCCCCACAAAATCCAAAACTCTACAGAAATTCCCAATAATCCAAAAAATCATCGAAATCCCAGGAATATTTGAAATTGAAATCCAACCATCAAACACTTAAAGCAAATCTATCCACCCTCCGCAACAGTTTGCCAAGGTGGACAACCTAAAATTTACTTCAGCTCACATAGAGCTAGTGCCTGGTCGGAAATATCACTAGGATCAATTCTCAAACAATCTCCTGCCAGCAAGGACGTGGTACGAGTCCTCTAACCGGCAGTTTCGTCGCCAAATGGCACTGCAGGATAAACGGTTATGACTCGGGGACCTCTGAACCAGGTGGTCGCCACCAAATTGCACCATTATATTATGGTTATGGCCAAAGCCCGTATGCTCCCCAATGGCATCAAATCCTTGAGATGTGAATCAATAGGATATGATCGATAGGGCACAAAGCCCTCTGTTAGCTAAGGTGGATCCAAATTTGTCCCCTTAGGCAAATATTCAACCCAGGTCTACAAGGTACCCTTGGACGAAGCAACCCATGGCTGCCGACAAGGATCCTTCTGTCAGGTTGGGTCGACTACCTCCTCTGACTAAGTAGACCGGGGACCACGATGGCCCGGGACGACGGAACCATGGGATCTTGATCGGGTCTATCATCCATTCCCCCACCATCCGCTTAAAGTGCAAGATAGTGAAAATTTCTATTTTAAATATCAAGTCCCTTAATTTTCTAATATCCTAAACCCATTGCTGCTACTATATGCCAGATAACGCATATTTTCTACGTATCTGATCGACGACTAGCCTTAACCGAAAGTTCTCTCTCATTATCGGGAGGGGTAATTAACTATAGGGGCTTGCACCTATAGGAAACCAGAACTCAGATCGTAAAGTCCTCGTAAAATGAGGGCGAAATCTCTGGGTAGTGTCTTATCTACTAACCCATCTGCCTTCCAAAATTTACCCCGGAACTTAATCCGTTAAAACTCCCTCTGAAGAAAGCAAAAAGCAGGGCGGAGGCCGGGGCCGAATTTTCGGAGCCCACAGATTTCTGGCGACTCCACTGGGGATTGTTTTCTCTTTCTATCTTTGGCTAGTCATCTCAGTGCTATAGTAGCAGCTTTTTTTTTAACTCAGATTCAAAATTTCAAATCTTTCAAAATGTGCGTTTAAGGAATTAAAATTTTGAATATTCTAAAAATGAGCATTCAACAAATTTATCAAAATAACGAATTTAGCAATATTTTAAATTTATATTATTTGAATTTGCTCGTTAATGTTATCTATTTTTGTTTTCTATTCTGTGCAAGTCTCTGCATTTTTGAAAGTGTGGGGTGATGTATCAAATTTTGATCACTAACCCTTACCTTTCATTTATGCAGATGGATCTACAGAATACGCCGATGACTGTCCAGCTGGGACAAGGAGCTAGGATCCAACTGGCGAATGCTATCATTGAGACAGGGAATGCTGGAGCTACCATCCAGTTTGGTAGCGTTGACTTCCCTGCCGTCGTTGAAAGGGCTACCGCCATTCCTACGAATGGCAGAAATGTTGATGGGTCTACCAGGAGGCCCCACCTTACTGAAACTGTTACCCGTCGTGTGCATCTGCTAGCACAACGACTTACTGTCGAGAATCCTCGTGGGAGGATTTCTGTCTTTGAACGGCTGTCACAGCCAGAAGCCCCAACCACTAAGAGAATTGTGGCTGGTGGAAGGATCTCTGTGGTGACTGCATGTCACGACCCGGCCCGGTTAGCTCGCAAGTGCGAGGCGGGAACAGAAGTCGGACATGAGGAACATAAATATAACTTCACTATTCTCTAATGTCATATCACCAAAGTTATGTAAACAATCTCAAACATGAAGGAAGAGCCACTAAAAACTCCAAATAAAATTTTTTCATTTCATTGCATCTATCAATCATATTAACATCAAAACATATAGTTTTCAAACTACAAAAAGTATCCAAAAACTAACCTTTCTTTACAATTCAACAAAAATCCTTCTAACTCAAAACATCAAAAAGACAAAATAACCCAAAAGAAACCTGCCGCCCGTCGTCTCCCTACGACGGTACGTGAGGGGTGGTCTATCCGTCATTTATCTTTTCCAGATCCTCCTGAAAAATGTTCCCACAACATGGGTGAGTCACAACTCAATAGGTGTAAATGGCATTCGATTAAATCTAGGATCAAGAAAAGAAATTACAACATGCTTTATTGTCTTGAATAACAAATAAATAACATAATGCAACACTTGTATAAGGTGAAACATGCCTTTACATCAACCCTTAAGTTCTCATTCGTTCATCAACCTTTCCATTTTGCTTTTAAAACATTCATGCCTCAAAAGATAGCCTCTTAAACATATAACATAAGTATGTAATATTCATAATATCTTTACATATATATACACCCGTCTCGGAAGTATCACTTGTACTGATCAGGTACAGAAAAATTTGGCCATTCCTTTACCATTTGGTTCATAAGAACCTCCTTTACCATTGCTCAAAAGAGCTCCTTTACCATTTGATACTTCCGCATCATCATGCACATGCACATAATTATTTTATAATCATAAGTGAGGCTTTGTATTCCATACTAAGCATATACTTTCATAGGAGTGTGCATGTATACTATGCTTAAATGTGTGCTTACATGTAAATGGGAATATGATGTATGTGTGAAGAAAGAAACATGAAGTTCTTCTATCAAGTTCTAGCATTTCATAAAAGAAGAGACTTTTGTATTTATAATAAGTAGTCATGAGTTTACATAATGAAGCATGCTAATGATAAAAATTCATAAAGAGCATCATAAAGAGCATAAAAAGGAAAATGTCATTGCTAAGTACTTGCATGTAAAGAGGTTTTCTAAATTTAAAGGAAGTCCATTTCACCTACCTCAATACAGTGCGCTTTGCCGGATAACCTTACGAGCTCTTCCCCTTTTACACGATCAATATCTAAAAGAAGTATAACATAGTGTAAACATTACTTGTCTCCACACAAACTTCTCAAAACCCTAAACTATGAAAACAAGGAACCCACCCATACACTATTTTTAAATCTTCTAATTGAACCCTTTCCCCATTCATACTTAATTTATTTTCTAATTTCTCTAAATTGGGATTTAATAAAAATCTTAATGTTTTGGAAATCCCTTTCATGTCTAATGAATCTCCCTTACACTTAAATAATTATTAAAATATCATTAATTTTCGGATTAATTTAAATTAAAACTACAAAAATAGCATTTTGGTGAAAAATCCTAAATTTCACCTCTCAAATCCTCCCTAAGTCTATTTGGAACCATAAAGCTTAAGGGTTTGCATGATTAGGGCAAAGCCCTAATCCTTAAAACTTGAAATTTCCTATAAATATCACATTACCCTCCAATAGAGGCTCTCTTAAGTCATTTAGAAACAATCCTACAAAGAATTTTTAAGATAAATGAAATTTGGAGAAAAACCCTAATTCTTAAAACTTAAGGTTTTCAAGAAAACTTTTCATTTCCATGCACAAAAACATCTCCTAAGTCTTCCCTATCATTATCTTAAAGAAAAATTGAGTTTGGAACAAACCCTAGAAATTTCTCCCTAAGTCTACTCAAGAAAATGATAAGAAAACTCTTGCATACAACTTACCTTAGCCTCCTCTTAACTTTCCCTTCAAATCCCCCTCGCAAACGCCGCCGGAAACCGCCCCTAGGGACGCCGTTTGCCTCTTGCCCGTGCGCCTCTTGCGTCCGCCTCTCCCTTCTCTCGGTTCGGGCCGCACGAAAAGGATGGGGGACCGAAATATTTCGGTCCCCTAATAAGAGTGGGAGGTCCACTTCAATTGCCTAAAGTCCAAACTACCCTCACTTAAGTTATTTCTATTTAAATGACCTCAAGGGCAAAATCGTCATATTGAGTTTTCCGGAAATTTTAACTTTAACTTTACGCAAAATTTGATATGAGTTCCTTATATCGTTTCGCTCAGAATTTTGCGCTCTATTTTATAAAATTATTTGCGTCGAATTCCGACGATTTTGAAATTTTCACTTAAAGTTCGTCGCGACGCATCGAAAAGCGTGCGAAGCCTAAAATGCTATTTGGCGGGTTTTACAATTCTCCCTCCCTTAAAAAAAATTTCGTCCCCGAAATTTAGAAACAAGTATTAAGGAATCATACCTTAGTCAAATAGGTGTGGGTAGCTTTCTCTCATCTCAGATTCCTTCTCCCAAGTGGCGTCTCTTCCCGATCCATGCCTCCAAAGAACTTTAACATAAGGAATCTCTCTATTTCGAAGCTGCTTAACATCAAAATCTATGATTTTCTCTGGTTCATCAACAAAAGTCAGATCTGGTTGAATGTCTATTGATTCAGCACTAATCTTTTGAGTTTCATCTGCTATGTACTTCCTCAAAGAAGAGATGTGGAATACATTATGTACTCCACTCATGTGAGACGGCAAGATCAATTTGTAAGCCACACTTCCCACTCTTTCTGCTATTTCAAAAGGACCAACATACCTTGGACTTAACTTTCCAACCTTGCCAAATCTCTTCACACCTTTCATAGGGCTAACCTTGAGAAATACAAATTCTCCAACATCAAACTCAACTGATCTATGCTTGGCATCATAGTACTTCTTCTGTCTGTCTTGCACAGCTTTTAATCTGTCATGGATCAGCTTAATCTTTTCAGTAGCATCATCTACTAAATCAGCTCCAATAATCTTTCTTTCTCCTGTTTCAGCCCAACATAAAGGAGTTCGACATTTCCTTCCATACAAGGCTTCATAAGGTGCCATCCCTATACTTGCTTGGAAACTGTTGTTATAAGCAAACTCAATCAATGGTATGTGTGTCTCCCATTTTCCACCAAAGTCTAGTACACATAATCTGAGTAAATCCTCTAAGGTCTGAATAGTCCTTTCTGATTGACCATCTGTTTGAGGGTGAAAGGCTGTACTGAAAGTAAGTCTGGTGCCCATTGCCTCTTGAACTTTCCTCCACAATTTAGAGGTGAATCTCCCATCCCTATCTGACACAATGGATCTTGGTACACCGTGAAGTCTGACAATCTCATTAACATACACACTTGCCAACTTCTCAACTGCATCAGATTGTTTGATAGGTAGAAAATGTGCTGATTTGGTCAACCTATCTATTATTACCCATAAAGCATCATGACCACTTCTGGACCTGGGCAAACCAACTACAAAGTCCATTGCTATGTCTTCCCATTTCCATTCTGGTATAGGTAAAGGTTGCAATAAACCTCCTGGCTTCTGATGTTCTATCTTAACCATTTGGCAAACAGTGCACTTAGCCACCATTTCTGCTACATTCCTCTTCATTCCAAGCCACCAAAAATATTCCTTCAAATCTTGATACATCTTGCTACTACCTGGGTGTATGGTGTAACCTGAATAGTGAGCTTCTCGAAGAATATCCTTCCTTAAGTCTCCAACATCAGGGACACAAATTCTGCCTCTATACCGTAGTAGATTATCCTCATCAAGCTCATATTCTTCCACATGACCTGCCTTCACCATATTCAAGATTTTCTCAAATTCTGCCTCTTGTGGCAAAGCTTCCCTTATCTTGTCTTTCAATGTTGACTGAATAATCATCTGATTCAAAACCATAAACTCTGCATCATTGGGCTGGACTATTGAAATCTCTAACTTCTCCAAATCTCTTATCAACTCATGCTGTTGTGAAATCATCCAACTGGCACTACAAGAAGTTTTCCTGCTTAAGGCATCAGCTACTACATTGGCTTTACCTGGATGATATTGGATATCCAAATCATAGTCCTTAATAAGCTCCAACCATCTTCTCTGCCTCAAATTCAACTCTTTCTGTGTGAAGATGTATTTTAAACTTTGGTGATCAGTAAACACTTCACACTTCACTCCATACAAGTAGTGTCTCCATATCTTCAAAGCAAAAACTACTGCAGCTAACTCCAGATCATGGGTTGGATAGTTTCTTTCATGGTTCTTCAGTTGCCTAGAGGCATAAGCAACAACCCTCCCATTTTGCATCAGTACACAACCCAGTCCTTTATGTGAGGCATCACTATAAAGTTGAAAGTCATCTGTCCCCGAAGGAATGGTAAGCACTGGAGCAGTCATCAAGCATTGCTTCAGTCTCTGAAAAGCCTCTTCACACTTATCTGACCATTCAAATTTCACTGCCTTTTGGGTCAACCTGGATAATGGCATTGCTATCCGAGAAAATCCCTCCACAAATCTTCTGTAGTAACCAGCTAAACCCAAAAAGCTCCTGATCTCCGTCACAGTAGTGGGTCGTGGCCAATCTGCTATAGCTTGTATCTTATGCTGATCCACTGAAATCTCTCCATTACTGATTACATATCCCAAAAAGTTCACACTCCTCAACCAAAATTCACATTTGGAGAACTTAGCATACAATTCGTTCCCTTTTAAAGTATGCAACACCGCCCTTAAATGATTTGCATGAAGTGCTTCATTAGAGGAGTACACCAAAATGTCATCAATGAACACTATCACAAATAGGTCTAAGAATGGCTTAAAGACCCTATTCATGAGGTCCATAAACACAGCAGGTGCATTTGTAAGTCCGAATGGCATCACCACAAATTCATAATGCCCATATCTAGTATTGAATGCTGTCTTTGGTATGTCTTCCTCTCTAACCTTAAGCTGATAGTATCCTGATCTCAAGTCAATCTTGGAAAACACTGAGGCACCTTCCAATTGATCAAACAGGTCATCAATCCTTGGAAGAGGATATTTGTTCTTCACAGTTAGCTTGTTCAATTCTCTGTAATCTATACAGAGTCTAAAGCTCCCATCCTTCTTTTTCACAAAAAGCACAGGAGCACCCCAAGGAGAAGTGCTAGGCCTGATGAATCCTTTGTTAAGCAACTCTTGTAATTGATCCTTCAGTTCCTTCAACTCCTTTATTGCCATCCGATAAGGGGCTTTAGCAACCGGATCCGCTCCACTAACCAGCTCAATGGAAAAATCAATCTCCCTGCTTGGAGGCAAACCAGGCAAATCATCTGCAAACACCTCTGGATATTCTTGCACAACTGGTATCTCCTCTAATCTCTTCTCTTCTTTCCTTTCCTCCTTAACATAGGCTAAAAAGCCTTCATAACCCTTCCTCAACAATTTGTATGCCACTAAGGAAGAGACCAACATAGAAGTTATGCCCCTTTCCCCTAAGAATTTAAATTCTTTTTCCCCTGGCATACAAAATTTAAGTTCTTTCTTATTACAGTCTATGGTCACAAAGTGGCCAGACAACCAATCCATACCTAGGATCATATCAAATTCCATTAAAGGCAACAACACAAGATTTGCTCCCAAATTTCTATCACCTACAGTCAACTCAACATGACACCTCTTGTTGGTTTCCAACTGACTCCCATTTGGCATTAATACTGATAAGGGATTGAGCATCATTGAAAAAGACAAACCAACAGACTTAACAAACTCCTCCGAAATAAAAGAATGCGATGCTCCCGTATCAAACAACACCTTAACGGCCTTGTTACATACAAAGATTGTTCCTAAATAACATGCATGTAACACAACATAAAGCTTATTTTACTCATATAGCATGAGAGAAATTTTTGACATTAAATAAAATTCATACCTGTGATAACATCAGGAGAGTCTTTTGCTTCTTGACGGGATAGACCATAAACCCTCGGCTGAACAGGTTGCCGAGCTTGACCTTGAGATGGAGTTGATGCAGTAGACTCCACCACCCTTGGCCTTCCAACTGTCCTCTGAGGAGCACTACCGGTTCTAACCTCTGGGGAAGACTTCTGCCCTAAGATAGGGCAAGACTTTGCCATGTGCCCTGGTTGATGGCACCAGAAACAGGTATTGGTGCCCGAAAGGCACTCTCCCTTATGAGCCCTCCCACACTTATTGCACATAACAGAAGGAGTGCTGCTCTCTGAAATGTTGGGCTTGAGCTTCTTCCAATTAGGTCTTCCAGATTGAAAGGATTGAGTGAACTTTGATCTATCTTCATATTTCCTCTTTTGAAAATCTCTTCTCCTCTGAGTGCTTTGCAAATCACTTTCAATTCTTCTTGCCCTCTCAACCAAGGTAACATAGTCCTCAATGCCAAAAGGGATTAATGGTTGTCTAATGGCATCCCTTAGGCCACTCAAAAAGCGATGGCATTTTTCTTCATCATTTGGAATCAAATGAGAAGCATACCTAGAGAGCATTGTAAATTCAGCCTCATATTGTGTAATGGTCTTGTCTCCTTGTACCAATTTATTGAATTTGTCTTGCATTGACCTCCTAGCAGTCATTGGCACATACCAGTCTCTAAACACCTTGACAAATTCCTCCCATGACACTTGACTACTAGGCCTTCCTCCAAAAGTTCCTTTTAATTGACTTCTCCACCATCTCTCTGCTTCACCTCTAAAAGCATAAGCAGCTAAGGTGACCCTTCTGTCTACAGGGCATAACATGCCTTCCAAGATCTTCTCTACTTCCATTAACCAGTCTTCTGCTTCTATGGGTCCACCTCCTGCAAATGTTGGAGGCTTCATATCTTGGAATAACTTTAAATTCTTGTCCATACCAGTGCTTGCACTACCCCCTGCTTGAGCCTGCGTGCTCTTTATCATCTGTGTCATAGCCGCCATCATTTGTGTGAAAGAATCCATAGTAGCATTAATGCTACTGCTTTGAGGCTCTACTACTGCAGGCTGCTCCCTCACAACCTCTCCTGTATTGCCATCAGTGGCCTCAACTTCAGGCTCAGGTTCCTCAGCCCTGAGACATAAAACAACAAAGAAGTCTAAACAATCTGTAGTACATGCATATTATACTTACTCTAACCTACACGATCACCCTATTGGCTCTCCCATAAAAATCAATATTCTCAAATCCTTTTCTCTGATACCACTATTGTCACGACCCGGCCCGGTTAGCTCGCAAGTGCGAGGCGGGAACAGAAGTCGGACATGAGGAACATAAATATAACTTCACTATTCTCTAATGTCATATCACCAAAGTTATGTAAACAATCTCAAACATGAAGGAAGAGCCACTAAAAACTCCAAATAAAATTTTTTCATTTCATTGCATCTATCAATCATATTAACATCAAAACATATAGTTTTCAAACTACAAAAAGTATCCAAAAACTAACCTTTCTTTACAATTCAACAAAAATCCTTCTAACTCAAAACATCAAAAAGACAAAATAACCCAAAAGAAACCTGCCGCCCGTCGTCTCCCTACGACGGTACGTGAGGGGTGGTCTATCCGTCATTTATCTTTCCCAAATCCTCCTGAAAAATGTTCCCACAACATGGGTGAGTCACAACTCAATAGGTGTAAATGGCATTCGATTAAATCTAGGATCAAGAAAAGAAATTACAACATGCTTTATTGTCTTGAATAACAAATAAATAACATAATGCAACACTTGTATAAGGTGAAACATGCCTTTACATCAACCCTTAAGTTCTCATTCGTTCATCAACCTTTCCATTTTGCTTTTAAAACATTCATGCCTCAAAAGATAGCCTCTTAAACATATAACATAAGTATGTAATATTCATAATATCTTTACATATATATACACCCGTCTCGGAAGTATCACTTGTACTGATCAGGTACAGAAAAATTTGGCCATTCCTTTACCATTTGGTTCATAAGAACCTCCTTTACCATTGCTCAAAAGAGCTCCTTTACCATTTGATACTTCCGCATCATCATGCACATGCACATAATTATTTTATAATCATAAGTGAGGCTTTGTATTCCATACTAAGCATATACTTTCATAGGAGTGTGCATGTATACTATGCTTAAATGTGTGCTTACATGTAAATGGGAATATGATGTATGTGTGAAGAAAGAAACATGAAGTTCTTCTATCAAGTTCTAGCATTTCATAAAAGAAGAGACTTTTGTATTTATAATAAGTAGTCATGAGTTTACATAATGAAGCATGTTAATGATAAAAATTCATAAAGAGCATCATAAAGAGCATAAAAAGGAAAATGTCATTGCTAAGTACTTGCATGTAAAGAGGTTTTCTAAATTTAAAGGAAGTCCATTTCACCTACCTCAATACAGTGCGCTTTGCCGGATAACCTTACGAGCTCTTCCCCTTTTACACGATCAATATCTAAAAGAAGTATAACATAGTGTAAACATTACTTGTCTCCACACAAACTTCTCAAAACCCTAAACTATGAAAACAAGGAACCCACCCATACACTATTTTTAAATCTTCTAATTGAACCCTTTCCCCATTCATACTTAATTTATTTTCTAATTTCTCTAAATTGGGATTTAATAAAAATCTTAATGTTTTGGAAATCCCTTTCATGTCTAATGAATCTCCCTTACACTTAAATAATTATTAAAATATCATTAATTTTCGGATTAATTTAAATTAAAACTACAAAAATAGCATTTTGGTGAAAAACCCTAAATTTCACCTCTCAAATCCTCCCTAAGTCTATTTGGAACCATAAAGCTTAAGGGTTTGCATGATTAGGGCAAAGCCCTAATCCTTAAAACTTGAAATTTCCTATAAATATCACATTACCCTCCAATAGAGACTCTCTTAAGTCATTTAGAAACAATCCTACAAAGAATTTTTAAGATAAATGGAATTTGGAGAAAAACCCTAATTCTTAAAACTTAAGGTTTTCAAGAAAACTTTTCATTTCCATGCACAAAAACATCTCCTAAGTCTTCCCTATCATTATCTTAAAGAAAAATTGAGTTTGGAACAAACCCTAGAAATTTCTCCCTAAGTCTACTCAAGAAAAGGATAAGAAAACTCTTGCATACAACTTACCTTAGCCTCCTCTTAACTTTCCCTTCAAATCCCCCTCGCAAACGCCGCCGGAAACCACCCCTAGGGACGCCGTTTGCCTCTTGCCCGTGCGCCTCTTGCGTCCGCCTCTCCCTTCTCTCGGTTCGGGCCGCACGAAAAGGATGGGGGACCGAAATATTTCGGTCCCCTAATAAGAGTGGGAGGTCCACTTCAATTGCCTAAAGTCCAAACTACCCTCACTTAAGTTATTTCTATTTAAATGACCTCAAGGGCAAAATCGTCATATTGAGTTTTCCGGAAATTTTAACTTTCACTTTACGCAAAATTTGATATGAGTTCCTTATATCGTTTCGCTCAGAATTTTGCGCTCTATTTTATAAAATTATTTGCGTCGAATTCCGACGATTTTGAAATTTTCACTTAAAGTTCGTCGCGACGCATCGAAAAGCGTGCGAAGCCTAAAATGCTATTTGGCGGGTTTTACACTGCAAGCATCACGCCTTTGCCAACTGGGTTATCTGCACCTAGAGAGAGCATTGTTGAAGCTTCCTCATCTGGAGGAAACTTGACAAGAAGGAAGAGGAGGAAACTAAATGCTGAACTTCGAGCTCAGCAATAATTCTCAACTCATCCCTCTAATCTATCAGCCCAAGAACCTGAAGCAAACATTTCTACCCGGAATGGGTTCACAAATCTGAAGTGGGTAAAGAGGAACAGCTCAACTGGGGAGCTGAAGAAATCCTTTTGGGACCGACAGCCTGATGTCCCGACTCCTCAAAAGAAGGAGCCTGAAACTCTCTCAGCTCGAGTCTACAGAGTCCTGAAGACCGTGAAGGAGAGAGGACTGAAAAAGAGAAGGTACCAGCGGCCACTGATGGTCGAAACAAGAACTCCATCAAGAGAACGTCTGTCTCTTGCTGTGGAGAGGAAGGAAAGAAAATACACCCCGCACGGGGAATATCGGGGCGTGACACCTGAACCTCGAGTTCAGGGATCCGCCGCCGAAAGGTCCCGGCGGAAAGGAAAGGAAATCTGGAGGCCCAAGCCTCGCAGAGAAGAAGATAATAGAAGAAAAAGAACTGATTCGGGCGTGACATCTGGTACAGCTTCCCGGAGATCCGCCCCCGCCAGTAAACAATATAAAAAATGGGTCCAAAAGAAGACCCATGATGATGCCAATCCCGACGGTAGACACCTTGGAGAATCCTCCAGGGGATCCCGTCGTTCTCTGACCCCTCCCAATAATGAATCTAACTTCGACCATAGCCCACGGGTTGAAGAGATCTTCCAGCCTAACCAAGAACCAGAGATCCAGTGGCGCCGCCGCTCGGAGATCCGAGTACTAGAAGAAGGAGAAAAAGATATGGGAGAAGAAAATATCGAAGAATATATGGAAGAAAATCTAGAAGATATGGTAGATGAAAATTTAGGAGAATACATTGAAGAAAACTTAGAAGATGTAAACAACACCTTAGACATGGAAGTGGTCTATATGGTGAGGCATATCAACATCGATAATGAGGCCTACTACGACGAAGGTGAAGATGATGATGACCGCTGGCAACCGCCGCCTAGACAAGTATATCGGCGCCGCCATGAAGCCGGGTCCACCACTGGCGGAGGTGGTCATTTCCAAGGAGAGGATGAAGTTGAGGAGGTAGAAGGGAATCTCCCTGATGCCGAAAACATCACACTCGCTGATATGCGGCGACAAATGAGACGGCAAATGAGAGCCAAAGACAGATAAATCTCCCAGTTAAATGAAAAGATGACGGAGATAATGACTCAAATGACAATGATGATGCAGATGATGCAAAGAAATGTTGCAGTTGGTTCTATGCCCAATCCTCCCCCTGATCCTCCAAACTTTCAAGCGCCGCAAGTATCAGGAGTACGTAGAACTCCTGAAGGTGGTAATGAAGTTAATAACATCACCCGTCAGCCCACTCCGCAGAATATCGTAAGTACCTCCGAGCCTGTGACTGCTGCGCAGCTTGAAGGGATCATTACAGAGAAGATCAAGGCTATTATAGCTTTTGATCAAGCAAAAAAATTGGTGGATAAAGGTTGCCCGTACCCGGCAGAGTATGATCAGGTGCCATACCCGAAGGGATATTTCGTGCCAAAGTTTAATACTTTTGATGGCAATAAAAATCCTAGACAGCACCTGGCGCAGTTCAAAGCTACCTGCGGGAACACTGGAGGGAATGATGCTCTACTCTTCCGACAATTTGTCAGCAGTTTGGTAGCAGCTGCTTTCGAATGGTACGCTGAATTACCAAATGACTCTGTAAAGATATTTGCAGAGTTAGAAAATATGTTCGTGAAGAGGTTTGCCAGTACGACCGAGAAGATAACGATCGCTGACCTTGCTCTGAATAAGAGAAAAAGGGAAGAATCAGTGACCAAATACATCACTCGATGGCGCAATCTAAGCATGAAATGTGAGCAGCAGCTTGAAGAAGAGCATGCCGTACAGTTGTTAATGGGAAACATTGGTGATAAAATGTAATCATTCCTGTGCATGGCTACTATCACCACATTTCAAGATTTGCTGGATAGAGTGGCAAAGTTCGAGAAATTGAATTTGTCAAAATCAGAGAATTATTCTGATAAGCCTAAGAAGACTAAAGCCTCAGGCGCTAGAAGAGATGAGGCTGACTCCATATTTTTCTCCAGAGCTGATAAGGAGAAACATGTGGCGTATAATGTAGACAAACGCAAGTAGCCAATGCAATATCAAGAAAAGCCTAAGCAAGCCTACAACCCCAGCCCCCATCTGAAGCTGATACTCGGGGGTAATGATAAACCACAAACTTATCAGAGCAGTGGAGAACGTCCAAGACAAACAACAAGAACTGGTGATCGAACGTTCCCCTCCCTCAAAGATAAAATGAACAAAGAATATTCATTTAAAAAAGAAAGTGTTGCCAAGCTATTTCGACAGGCGTTGAAAGCGGGTTTAGAACTGCCAGAGTGCAAGAGACCCGAGGAGTCAAAACATAGTGGCGACCCAAACTACTGCCCATATCATCGGGTAATGAGTCATCCAATTGAAGATTGCTATGTCTTCAAATATTGGCTTGAAAGAAAATATCGAAGAGGAGAACTCACATTGTCCGACAACGTGCTGACTCACCCCAGAAAAGAGTCAACTCGGGTAGTTACGACTTCCTCCGTACCCCCGGTTGAAGAAAGGAAGAATGAAAAGAAGCCAGCTCAAGAAGAGCAGTGGGAGACTGCGATCTCCAAAAAAACTGTGAAAATGCTGAAACAACTCGAAGGAGTTCCGGGTGTAAAATGGAAATCTCCTACGGAGTCAGTGTTAAATCTGAAATCATTGCCTGTGGCACAAGCGTCTGCTTTTAAACAATTTTCTAAGCAAGCGGGCCCTTCAAAGTCTGGAAAGAAAAAATCCTCCAAGAATAAGATAAAACTGAAGAAGCCCAAGGAGAAGAAAACAGCAACCCAAAGGGTTATAGATAGTCTGGATGAATACTACCAGACCGCAAGGCGTCCTATTAAGCTTTGCTGACTTTATGTCAGAGCTCAAGATTGACGAAGCAGAGGAAGCTGATGAGGATTCTCTTCCCACAGAAGTTTGTTCGGTCATTTCAATAACCCCAATAACTCCGACAAAAGAAAAATATGTCAGAGAGATGATCGTTGAAACCTGTCTGGCAACATCGTCAATGGATTACAGCTCAGAGGAGGATCTGTATTTTCCAAAGACAGATGAATCAGATCCCGATATAGCGTCGCAGATAGGACATGTAAATCTGGGAGGTGACTCTGGATCAACAGATGAATCTCTAGACACAATAATGGCTGACTCTGAAGAAGAAATTTCATTAAATGAGTCTGAGCCAGAAGAGATCGCTCAAGTGCAGTTGAGAAGTGGCAAGATACTGCCATCTCCGCCAAAGAAGCAGACCTCCAACAAAGACAAGGGAAAAGAGATAGTCATCAACGAAGACATTATCTCCGAGGATCCCAAAAAGAAACATACTCCAGTTAAGGGAATAGATTATAATATCTTATCCCATCTGAGGAAGATCCCTGCCCAGCTCAGCATATACGACGCTCTGGTGATGTCTAAGGACCTTCGGGAGACTTTGATTCAGGCTCTCAAGGACCCCGAAAGATACGAGGCGTATTTTGCTGAACGCAACCTGACTGAGGTCCTACAGGCTCGTAACGAACCATTCATCACTTTCACGGAAGATGACATGATGCTCGGGACTGCAGACCACAATCGACCTCTGTATGTTACTGCAGAGAGTGATGATTTAGTAATCAGTCTAATTCTAATCGACCCCGGGTCCTCCATTAACCTTATGAGCTTAAAAGGACTAATGTCGTTGTGCCTCAACGTGGAGCACCTCGGGCCAGATAAGCTTATGGTACATGGCTTTAACGAGAAAGGACAGAAAACCCTTGGATCGTTTATGCTACCCCTTGTATTTGGAGAATTCCATACAGAAGCTAAATTTCATGTGATTGATGCGGACACTTCATTCATGGCGCTCCTGGGTCGCCCTTGGTTGCATGAGTATGGCATCGTCCCATCAACACTACACCAGTGCATGAAGTACCTTAGGGATGGGGAAGAATTCAGAATCTCTGGTGATATTCAGCCCTTCGCAGTCCATGAAGTGACAGTTTATGAAGATGCGCAGTATTTCATGCCAAAAAAGCAGAGGCCATCAAGCTCTCTAAAGGCTCAAGCATCTAACCCAAAGAGTGCAAAGCAACATGAACAAAAAGGTGAGAGGAAGCAGGTGGGGAGAAAGAAGGTAGCGCCGACTCTTCCCAAAGAAGTTACCACTTCCAATTCTAAAGAAAGAAAATGTGTACCTCACCTTGGGAGTGACACAGATGAAGATGAGGTCACCTCTACAAAATCCCAGAGGGTATGCCATTCGATGGACGAATTGAGTAGGGAGGTCGCATATTCAAATGATGATTATGCCTACGACTCTATCTACATGAACACGGTGCAAGAAGTATTCTCTAGAAGAATAGACAGCCTGTCAATCTCAGACAGCGTGCTCGTAGTCACTCGCGTTCCCCTACAATATTTCAAAGAAATAATTTCACGAGATGTACATAAAGTTGAAGAACTTGCAACCCTTTATCTGCCCCCGATCAAAAAGGGGATTGAGTCAGGGAATATATTCTATTCCGTAGGAAAGGTTGAAGAAGTGAATCATGATTGGGACCATGTCTTCATTGATTCTGAAGAATTACTACCTACGAGGTTACCTAGGTTTAATACCAAAGGTATTCAAAGAATGTTGCGAAAATAAATTAATATTCCCACCTCCAAGCGACAGCTCCGTACATGCCTATGCCTCTAGTACGGAAGGAGACCGCGTCCCTTATGAAGGAAGGATATGAACGCATATAAAGGTATTGGATTCATCAGGCGAAAATGCATCCGGAAGGAGACTTGCCGGGCCATCACTTGTAGAGAAATTGAATCCGATAACAGTTGCGCTGAGGAGGTCTATGAAGCTAATGATCACGACGATCAGCCTATAGAAGCCAAGCCAGCGCCAGAAGAACTTGAAGATGGTGGAGAGGCAGCCATTATGGAAGAACTAAAAGAAGTCAACTTGGGAACCGAAGTTGACCCTCGTCCAACTTTCATTAGTTCCCTTCTGCCAGAAGACCAAGTGGAAGAAATTAAAGAACTTCTCTGTGAATTCAAGGATTGCTTTGCTTGGACATATGTTGAAATGTCCGGCTTATCCCCTGAGGTAGCAGTTCACAAATTAGCCATCAAGCCTGACGTGGTGCCTGTTAAACAAGCTCCAAGGAGAATGAGATTGGAGATTGAAGAACAGGTGATTGCTGAAACTAAAAAGCTCATAGAAGCAGGCTTCATCCGCGAAGAGAAATATGCCGATTTGATCGCAAATATCGTCCCGGTGAAGAAGAAGAATGGACAGATTCGTATCTGTATTGACTTTCGGGACCTCAACAAGGCGTGTCCAAAAGACGATTTTCCGCTGCCTGTATCTGAACTCCTAGTAGACAACACGTCAAATTATGACATGTTCTCGTTTATGGATGGATCGTCAGGATACAACCAGATCAAGATGGCGCCCGAAGATAAAAAACATACGTCATTCAGAACGCCCATCGGTATTTTCTGCTACACGGTCATGCCCTTTGGCTTGAAGAACGCTGGTGCTACTTACCAACGGGCGATGACCCACATCTTTGATGAATTAATATATCAGAAGGTTGAGTGCTATGTAGATGACCTGGTTGTTAAGAGCATGGACCGAAAAGATCATTTAAACGACTTGAGAATTGTATTCGAAAGAATCAGGAAGTTCGATCTAAAGATGAATCCCCTTAAGTGTGCTTTCGGGGTCTCCTCCGGTAAATTTCTTGGCTATGTCGTTCGTCATCGAGGCATAGAAGTTGATCCCAATAAAATCAAGGCGATTATAGAGATGCCACCACCAAGAAGCCTTCGACAACTTCGTTCTTTACAAGGACAGTTGGCTTTCATTCGACGGTTCATATCGAATCTGCCGGGTAGGTGCCAGCCATTTTCAAAATTGATGAAGAAGGATGTCCGCTTTAAATGGGATGAGGAATGCCAGGAAGCGTTTGACAGCATCAAAAGATATCTGTTAAATCCGCCCATTATCACAGCGCCAATTCCGGGGAAGCCTCTTATACTGTATACGGCGGCACTAGAAGAGTCCCTCGGAGCATTACTGGCTCAGCACAATGAGGAAGGAAAAGAAAATGCACTCTACTACATCAGTCGGAGATTAATCGGAGCTGAAGTGCGATATTCTCCAATCGAAAAGCATTGTCTGGCGCTGATTTTCGCAGTTCAGAAACTTCGCCACTATATGCTCTCCCACAAAATCACCTTGATATCAAAGATCGATCCGCTGAAGTTCTTGATGACAAGACCAGCGTTGACAGGTCGTTTAGCAAGGTGGGCAGTGCTATTACTGTAGTTTGACATAGTGTACATGCCACAAAAAGCGGTAAAGGGGCAAGCGTTGGCGGATTTCCTCGCTGCACATCCGATTTCTATATATTCCCCGCTCAATGATGATTTGCCAGATAAACAAATCATGCAGGTTGATGAAGAAGAAAAGCTATCATTTTGGGAGATGTACTTTGATGGAGCATCGTCTATCAAGTCTCTCAGACCTCCAAATCTTGCAGAGGCCCAAGCTGGCATCGGTCTTGTCTTTATAGAACCTGAGGGAGGTATCATGAGATTCTCGTTCAGTCTAACTGAACCTCGGACCAATAATGAAGCCGAATATGAAGCTCTAATAGCGGGACTGGAGATTGCAATTGATGTCCAAATCACGGATCTCCAAATTTTCGGTGATTCTCAACTTGTGATAAATCAAGTCTTGGGCATTTACAAGATTTGCAAGCTTGAATTGGCCCACTATCACCGACGAGCTCTTGAGCTTCTAAAACAAATACCGAATGTCAGGATGACTCAGGTTTCTCGAGGACAGAATGCAAAAACAGATTGTCTAGCCAAACTGGCCAAGGAGCTTGCAAATGAAGGCAAAAGGCCACTTATATTCATTGCAGTTGAAAATCGCCGGGTCTTAGAGCCAGCAATCTTACAATTCCCGCAGGCAGAGGGACTACCAGGTTCAAGCCAGCAGGATGCAACACCGGTCGATCCTCAACATCCCCAACAAATTAATACTAAAAATCAATCAGGGGAACGTCAGGTAGTAAAGAGACGAAGAACCGATAGATTCTCAGAATCATGGTGGTATTGCTTAGATGTTGAAGTCGAAGACGATTGGAGGCAACCATTCGTCGACTACTTTAAAGAAAGCAAACTCCCAACAGATAAATCTCTAGCTGCACAAATTAGAAAAAGAGCATTGCGATACGCATTTGTCAATGATACGCTATATCGGCGGGCTTTTGACCAAATGTGGCTACGATGCCTAGGGACCAAGGAAGCTGATAAAGTGGTAGCAGAAGTTCATGAAGGACTCTGCGGAGCACACCAGTCAGGTCCCAAGATGGCTACTAAAATCAAAAGAATGGGTTATTACTGGCCTACGATGGTGAGAGATTGTATCAACCACGCTAAGAGGTGCCACGAGTGTCAGATTCATGGTGATGTTATTCATCAACCGCCAAATCCTCTACACCCAACGATAGCGTCCTGACCATTTGAATGCTGGGGCACAAACATAATCGGGCCAATAGATCCGCCTTCTTCAGCGGGGCACCGTTTTATTCTGGCAACAACAGACTATTTTTCAAAATGGGCAGAAGCAGCTCCGTTCAGGGAAGTCACGTCCGAGCACGTGATCAACTTCTTCACCCATAATGTCGTTTACAGATTCGGTGTACCACGCCGAGTGATCTCAGACAATGGCACAGCGTTCAAGAGTACAAAAATCTATAAATTTATAGATCGTCACAAGATTGACTGGCGGTACTCGTCTATATATAACTCAAGAGCCAATGGTTTGGCTGAGGCTTTCAACAAGACGCTGGTGAAATTGTTGAAGAAGATCCTCACCAAGAACAAAAGAGAATGGCATACGAAGATGGCAGAAGCATTATGGGCATATCGTACAACTTACAAAACACCAACCAAAGCCACTCCCTACTCACTAGTGTTCGCGGCTGAAGCCGTTTTGCCACTAGAAGTTGAACTACCGTCTCTTTGGGTTGCCATCCAGAATGAGCTCACTCAAGAGCAGAATGCTCGCCTAAGGATGGAGGAGCTCGATGCACTCGACGAAATTAGATTGCAAGCCCAGCAAAACCTAGAAATTTACCGAGGAAGAATGGCAAAGTCATTTGATCGGATGGTGCGCCCTCGGTCCTTTCAAGAAGGGGAATTGGTCCTGGTGCTGAGAAGGCCAATCATCCCTCATCGAAAAGTTGGTGGCAAGTTCGTATTCAACTGGGAAGGCACATTCCTCATTGAGAAGGTGTACCAAGGAGGAGCCTACCAGCTTATCGATCTGCACGGTCAGAGGCCCATGCCGCCGATCAACGGTCGACACCTGAAGAAGTATCATGCATAAAATTTCTTAAAGAAATGTTACGTTTTATGTACTGTGTATTCCATGCATGTTTATTAACATATACACTCTACATTTTTGAAATTCTCTTGTGTTGCAAGAATGCATTTCAAAATCTCCCTACAGGACAGGAGGCATTTTAAATATTTATTTGGGTTGACATCATGCTCCGTGCTGAGATCCCCAAATAAATATTTAAAATATCGAAATTTCAAATTTATTCTACTTTGAAATGTCCCTGCAAGACAGGGGGCATTTTAAATATTTATTCGGGTCGACATCATACTACGTATCGAGATCCCCAAATAAATATTTAAAATCACAAAATTTCAAATTTACTCCATTATGAAATGTCCCTGCGAGACAGGGGGCATTTTAAATATTTATTCGGGTCGACACCGTGCTGCATGCCGAGATCCCCGAATAAATATTTAAAATCACCAACGCAAATATTCTTTTATACTGAAGAATACAACGAATTCTTTTCAAAGTATATGCAGGTGAGCTTCAAAAGATCGAGACACCACCTCCTCCAACAAACCAAGATTTTAAAAGTCAGAAGGAGACTTTTGCAATCACACACTCTAACAAGTTGAGCCAGAACAACCTGAAGTCTTTCAGCAGCCTGAAGCTTAAGGTTCGAGTGGGTGTAAGAGGTCGAATCCAATACGCCCAAATATGGCCGGATCGCTGGCAGCTCCGTCTACTCAACACGCCATAAGAAAGGCCGTAGTAACGGAACCTCCACTTCGTCAACCCGTCAGTAGGGATTGTAGGAAGTACGAAGGCTAATTTGACTCGACAAGTTCAAGTGATCGTAGTCTACCAAAATTCTCCTAACTGACTGGAGAATCGAGGTTCTATTGGGAAGAAGAAATCTCGAGCAACTACCAAATTCGCGTAGGCTCTAAATCTTCAACCACAAAAGAAGACTCCAAATCTATCAACTTCAACAAAATCAGCATTGGGAAGCATATTTCCCCTAGCTCAAGTCTGAAGCCTGAATGGGTGTAAGAGGTCGGATCCAACAAGCTTAAATATGGCCGGATCGCTGGCAGCTCCGTCTACTCAACACGCCATAAGAAAGGCCGCAGTAGAGGAACCCCCATCTCAGCAACCAGAGGACGAAGAGCTGTCAAATTCCAGCTCGCCCAATCTGATGAACTCAAGTGACTCAGATTAAAGTCTCCTCAAGTGGTTAAGGATCAAGATACTACCCAAGCTTGGTACTATCAACCGAATCCAAAACCTGCAAATCCTTCAACAAATCCGTAAAGCATCAAGCAAGGATCGAAGGAACTTTTCTTCAATAAGTCCACCAAAGCATAAAGCAAAGGACCGAAGAAATTATCCCAAAGTTCATGAAAAGCCTAAAGCTGAACTAAAAGGATTCCGTCATCACAAGTCCGTTATGTACAAAGCTCTGGACCGATGACTTTTTGCCAACGACCTAATACAATCCTAAAAGGTTTTAGGTCACCGGCATCTACTCCTTCATCAAGCCCGCCAAAGCAAGAAGCATAGGGCAGAAGGCACAAACCACCTGACAAGTCAGTAAAGACAAATCAGATAATTCTCCATCAATGTCCGCAGCACAAAGCACAGGACAGAAGGAACCAAAATCTCAGGAAAACTAAAGCTACAAAAAGAGGTATCCCGAATGACATCTACAAGTGTCCATAAGGACTGAGGGCATTTTAAATATTTATTTGGGTCGACATCGCGCTGCGTACCGAGATCCCCAAATAAATATTTAAAATTATTTACATCACCATTAACACAGCTCAAAGTACAACCGCAGAAATCACAGGAACAGCAAAAAGAGAGCTCGTGAACAACCGAACTTATGAAAAAATGCTTCATTTTATTAATTCAGAATCCATGTACAATTTTTCAGTTCATATCTCTTTTACAAGTTTGCATCAAAAAAAAAAGAGAGAGAAAATTACCATGTCCTTCATAGAGGACTACAAATTTATCTCCTAAACAATGCCTGAAGAGGAAGTCAACAGCTTTGCTCTGCTCCTTCCAAAGACCAGGTACTCTGCACTTCTGGAACCTGCACGAAGCAACAGAAATATCAGCAGAAATAAGGGACTATGCAAGTATATGAAAAGCTACTAAAAAGAAAGGTGTACCTGAAACCAAGGTCTCCTGTAGTAGCTCATGAACTGGTGTCTCGCTCCTCCTGGAACCTGCACAAGACAACAAGGGTCAGTAAGCAGCCAAAGAAAGAAAAGAAATAGAACAAACAAACTAAAAACGTATCAGAACCAAATCTCCAGTGGAAGCTGACTGGATCCTATCTCTGTAGTGACCTGCACAAGAAACAAAGAATTGTCAGTACGGTTATAAAATCAGAACTGAAAACTAAGAAAGCAGTAGTGTCAAAAGAAGAACAGAGAGTGGCATTACTATATACTATCATCAACCTACAAAGTGCTACTTTAGGGAGCTGGGTATAAAGTACTCTATCAGTATCTTTTGGATCTCTACCTAACTAAAGTCAGCATGTCAATCCTCTTATTGTCTATAAGTGCATCTAAAAGAGCCATGAAGGTACAGAGATAGACTCTTGGAAAGCTACAGAATGAAGATCTTAGTGCCACATCCAAGCAAACTTTTGGAGATCCACTAAGTGAAGACCTTTATGTGACATCTAGAACAAATGTCTAGGGATCCACAGGTGCAATCAGCATACAACAAACGTGACTCGCTCTAGACGCGTATCACATTTGTTGGGGGACATTTGTTGACCCTTATGGCAGAAAAAAAAATACCCAAATGATTACCTCTGCCGCAAATCCAATCGATATCTCGCTTTGCTACAGTGCCGCAGTCTGCGAACGGCGCCGAAGCCAAAAACCCATCCCTCGCGTGCGTAGCTTGCCTCGATCCCGCCTCTGCCCTCGCCTTTAAAACGCAAACGAGATGAAGCATTCGGACACAACATCCCGCAAGCCTCTCGACGCCAAGCTCGCAATCCTCCCTCCCGTTCTCTGCATATAGCCGGAGCCAGGACCAGACCTTACCTCTACCAAAGCCAGCCGACATCCGAGCTCCATTTCCTCCTTGCCAAAGCCTCCGATCCCACTCCCGTCGAGCTACCTCTCCTCCTCTGAGACCGAACCCAAGGCCGACGACCTTGCTTCGCCTCTACCTTCAGCATACCAAACCTTGAACTCCTCTCGAGCTGCCTCCTGGAACCGAATTGAAGCCCTAGCCATCCCCATTCGATCGCAAGCCAAAGCCCTAACCCGAGGTCTCCTCTAGCCGAAACCCCCCCTCCCATCCATTGCAGGCCGACTTCGCTCCTGCAGCGACGCTCCCTCCTGTTGGATCGGAAGTTACAACGTTTTGATCGGAAGTAACAGAGGGAGCTCGCTAGTTGTTGAAGGTAATTTTCTCCCTACACGCGCTTCTTCGGCCAAATCCTGTAAACCCGATCCAGAGAGGAATTAGTATTTTAGTTAGGTTTAATTAGAGTTAATTTTAATTAATTTTAATTATAATTATTGTTAATTAATTATAATTATTATAATTAATTACTGTTAATTTTAATTAAACAATTATAATTAATTTTAATTAATTATAATTAAGTTTAATTAAAGTTAATTTTAATTAATTATAATTAATACTTTTTTAATTATAATTAACTATTATTATTAATTATAATTATTTTAAGTTAATTAATATTAATTAGTTATAATTAATGAAAGTTAATTATAGTTAATTATATTAATTAATCATTATAATTAATAATTATAATTAGTTTTAATCAATTATAAGTAAATGTAATTAATCAAATATAATTATAATTAATTATTAATTATAGTTAATTAATAAAAAGAAAAAAAATGCAAGTGCAAAGAATGCTCTTCCCTTGCCTCGATCCTCGTGCCACGAACCACCGCCGGTCACCAAGGTATAACCCTCCAACCCTAAAACTCCGAGAGCCCGCCTCGAGGCTCGCAGCGCGACAAAACGACCACCTATACACGCTTTTCTTAGCGTGGTAGGAGGAAGTGCGTCGCGAGGCTTGCAACGAATCGGGTAATCACTTCAAGAGCTCATTTCGTCGTTCGCAACGCACCGGCAAACCGCCTATACACGCTTTTCGTAGCGTGGTGGGAAGGGAACCCGGTGCGGCGCCTACGAAGAAGTGGGTGATCACCTAAAATCTCTTTTTCGGCATTCATGGCGCACCGGCAAACCGCCTATACACGCTTTTCGTAGCATGGTGGGATGGAAAGCCGGTGTGGCGCCTATGGCGAGAAGGGGATATTCATAAGTACCCGCTCGCGGGGAAACAACTGTGTTTTTCAAACAGGTGCTGTCGAAGACCCATACATGCTTTTCGTAGCGTAGTGGGGGATTGAAGATTTTATACGACTGCGGTGTCCTCGAAAGAGGGCACCTACCATACACTCTTTTCTTAGCGTGGTGGGAAAGGCCCAGTTTTCTCGTAGTTTTCCCTAAACGGGGGAGACGCCGGGAGGATGCCGAAATTTCGGGTGAACAGAAGAATGCACTTGGACCTAATTTGGACTCAAATGAACATAATATGAACAGAAACTTAAATCAAATTTGACTGAATAAACTAAGTGTAGTGAGTCATGACTCGAACAATTTTAGCACAAACAAAAGAGCTTGCAAATTTGACTACAGGAGACTCGAACGAATGCAGAAGACTCTAAGCAAGAGCTTGAACTTGTACTCTGAACTCAGATTGGACTCAAACTTGAACTGAACTTGAGCTTGGATTCAAGTGTGATATGAACTATAAGAAAACAAACTTGAATTTAAATAAACAAAACTGAGCTTAAATGTGGACCAGAGTCGACAACATAAGGACTATATTTGAAGTCTAATTCAGATGAAGAGAACAGAGGACTAAACATTGAACTAATGAATATTCAATCATATTGAAATCAATGAGAATGAATATCTAATGTTAAAATTTCAATAGATTTGAATTAATGACTTGTTCATAAGCAACAACATGAGTTTTCAATGAATAGGGTGATTACATAACCTAAGGTGCAAGTGATAATAGATGATTATTGACCTACAATGAATCTGATGGCCTATTAATGGTTATATACAAGAAATATAATATTTGATCACTCATGGTTTGCAAGCAAATGTACGAGGGTATTCAAGCATACACTGCAAATCATACTCGAATAATGATGATTGATGTGTGACATTCGTATTAGCTTTGCAAGCAAGGAGATTGAGGGGGATACATACGATAGTCTCCACAAGCATTGGAAGAGGTTCACAGATGATGAGTGCAACGACAAAGTAGCTCTTTCAGTCAATGTTAATTACCTTGCAGATATATATGGAAGCCTTATACGATAAAAGGCTAACATGTGAAGAATGCCACAATGCACTATAGTCCGCATCAAGATACGAACAAATTCATCTGATCCTGATGATTGATAGAAATATTCATCGATGAAGCAGGAATGATATGTAACAAATGCAACAAATATAATTTACATTGCATATCACATACAAGTAAGGAGCGATGGGTTCTCTGCAAGCAAGGATGAAAGATCTGCAATACATACAGTCTCTCTACGAATATGGATGTATGTTCAATATGCCATCTATGGGTAGATACATAAAGACTCCAGTAAATGCAGTATCCTGAGGTCAATCTAAATCTATGAATGAAAACATCTGCCTGTCTGCAAGCAACAGTAGTGGAGATCGTATAACGCAATGCCACCAGATCTGCAACATCTATGCAAGCAGACGGAAGGCGTACGAGTCCTCAAATGAAACTCCATTACGACGCCACCGGATCTGCAACCTTCGTACAAGCAGACAGAAGGCGTCCACAAGCTATAACGCCACGCCACCGGATCTGCAATATTCGTACAAGCAGACAGAAGGCGTCTACAAGCTTCAACTCTATGCCACCGGATCCGCAACTTTCATGCAAACGGACAGAAGGCGTATACAAATATTCCAAGAATACCCCCGCACGTGTGCACTTTAATTTGTATACACGTAGGTACACCAAAAAGGGAAAATATAATCCTACACCCGCATGGGCCCCGGCGAGCGTGTTATTGGTACACACGTAACGCCTAGGGATGCTGCGCGGGTTAATAGGTGAATTCAGGTTCGAGCCCGATCCTCCTATACGGGTAGATAGGAGTTGACACGGCTCGAATCATTAAATAAATATACGGTCGCGAGGTCAACCGAGATATTCATTTTATACGTTCATATTAGGCCTTTAAGGCCTATAATCAAGAGAATTCACTTACAAAGGCACGAAGCCTACGAAACCTGATCCTCTGTCGGTAGCTCGACAGAGTGGACAAGGTTCAACCCATAAATGTGAATGACCCCCCCCCCCCATGCACCCCGATGATGGCCGTGTTGAATGCAAATCTCAACCGGAGGGGTCCATTCACAAACACTTTCAAATGCCTCTCAAACCCCCACAAAATCCAAAACTCCACAGAAATTCCCAATAATTCAAAAAATCATTGAAATCCCAGGAATATTTGAAATTGAAATCCAACCATCAAACACTTAAAGCAAATCTATCCACCCTCCGCAACAGTTTGCCAAGGTGGACAACCTAAAATTTACTTCAGCTCACATAGAGCTAGTGCCTGGTCGGAAATATCACTAGGATCAATTCTCAAATAATCTCCTGCCAGCAAGGACGTGGTACGAGTCCTCTAACTGGCAGTTTCGCCGCCAAATGGCACTGCAGGATAAACGGTTATGACTCGAGGCCCTCTAAACCAGGTGGTCGCCACCAAATTGCACCATTATATTATGGTTATGGCCAAAGCCCGTATGCTCCCCAATGACATCAAATCCTTGAGATGTGAATCAATAGGATATGATCGATAGGGTACAAAGCCCTCTGTTAGCTAAGGTGGATCCAAATTTGTCCCCTTAGGCAAATATTCAACCCAGGTCTACAAGGTACCCTTGGACGAAGCAACCCATGGCTGCCGACAAGGATCCTTCTGTCAGGTTGGGTCGACTACCTCCTCTGACTAAGTAGACCGGGGACCACGATGGCCCGGGACGACGGAACCATGGGATCTTGATCGGGTCTATCATCCATTCCCCCACCATCCGCTTAAAGTGCAAGATAGTGAAAATTTCTATTTTAAATATGAAGTCCCTCAATTTTCCAATATCTTAAACCCATTGCTGCTACTATATGCCAAATAACGCATATTTTCTACGTATCTGATCGACGACTAGCCTTAACCAAAAGTTCTCTCTCATTATCGGGAGGGGTAATTAACTATAGGGGCTTGCGCCTATAGGAAACCAGAACTCAGATCATAAAGTCCTCGTAAAATGAGGGCGAAATCGCTGGGTAGTGTCTTATCTACAAACCCATCTGCCTTCCAAAATTTACCCCGGAACTTAATCCGTTAAAACTCCCTCCGAAGAAAGCAAAAAGCAGGGCGGAGGCCGGGGCCGAATTTTCGGAGCCCACACATACTCTTTAGAAAAGAATTGTAATCGAACTGGTTAGATTATCAAATAATGGTGATGGTTCAGAAAGCGTTTGAAGATAACCCGAGATGAGGTTTGATTATTGGATGGTGGTGATTGTTAAGAATAGAGATTTTCTTGATGCTTATTTCGGAGCTTTTGTAGTTCAGAAAGTGATTGGATATGGAGATATCTGATTGGGTTACTAGATGATGGTGATGATTTGGAAAAAAAAAACACAATGGAGATGTTGGAGAGATAAGGCTAGATTATTAGATGGTGATGATGGAGACTATTGGAAGTACTGAAGAACATTAGAGAGCTCTTGAATTACTGTTGTCGTAAAGAATTTTGGGCTAAGCAAGATCCAAATATATGATTTTTTCCCATTGTTATAGAATGATGAATCCAGTTTGTTGGTTTTCTGAATTATTTGGACTAATTCTTTTAAACAACAAGCTAAGAGACTGAGAGTAAAGCATATCAACTTAGAACTTTTGGTGTGATTTGTAACTTTTTCCTTGAAGGCGCTGTATACAAGAGGATTGAATGGTGAACTCAAACGTGAAAATATGTTATATTTGGCACTTTCCTGTTATATTGCATATTGGTTGCAGAATGAAAGATTTAAATTTCTAATTTTATAGATATCCAATTCCTAATTTCTAATTCTGTCATGAATGATGCTTCCAGTCAGTGCAAAATATATTTAAAATTTGTCATCTCGGCTATTTTGATAACATTCAAATCTATTTATAATTTTTCATTGTGGACTTTAGAAAGCTAACGAGTGTCCGCATTTGGAAAGTCGATGATTTTTTATGGGTAGATTAGATGGTGGATATTGCACTTCCAAAGATTTTTTTTTGTTTTCATCGACTACTTCATATTCTTGATTCAAGACTTCCTTTGGGTGCAATTTCTCATATTTAATTGCTTCTCCTAACTAATTGCAAGAAATAAATTGTTGATTAAGGATGTTGTGAGGATCTGTTTATTTAATTTTGTGTGGATGGTTTGCCAAATTTTGATAGATCAAATGTTACCCTATCCTTAGAGGAGAGTGATAGGTGTGAAACGTTGTTAAAGTTCAATGGCTTTATCATTCAAGGTCTATTTATACTTCAATCTAGTATTCACAAGAATCAAGGTGCTTAGGAGACTTGGGCCTTGAGTTAGGCTTCTGATTTAACCTAGGGCCTTGTTATGAACGATGTGTTTTCTCATCCAAGATAAAAAATATAGGCAAGGGGCATACTATATCCAAGATGTTAACTTCATGATAAAACTCAATTTATTTAGGGCTTGCTGCCCTATTAAATGAACCAACACTGTGGAGGCTAACATGTGTGATCATTGAGGAACACTTTGCTTTATAGCATGCATGCTATTATGGGTTGCAAGGACACATTTTAAGCATGAGTGCCTTATTCAAATTCATTTTTCCAGTATTGTTCGAATGCTAAACTATGTTTGGCTTGATCTCATTTATACGACATTGGTCTGTCTGCACATGTTATTAAAGTGAAAGGGTAGAAACTTGAAATGAAATATGTTTTTTTTGTATGTTTATCACTAGGATTAAGATTTCTATTTTAAATCATTGCAAGAGGGGTTTGGATGACCTGATTTGAAGCCTTAATGTGCTTATTGGTGAGTCAACTTTTATGATATTGGTTTTCTTGCTTTTTGATTTATCATAACCATTAGAACATTGTTGATTTATTATATTATGATTTAGCTTGAGGCTCTTATCATGTTGATGCACAAAACAAGGTAGCAACACTTGCACTAGTGTTTGACTTATCTATTTTTAATTGGTGGTAAGTAGCTAATAAACAAAATGGGGGAAACTCAAGAATAAGGTTTATTTCTCTTGAACAATGCATTAGATTTGAGCTATCTAGGCCTTCAATTGAATAACTTGCTCTACTTGATCAAGAGTAGGCAAATCTTTTGTTGGAGTTATTGGGTCAAAAATCGGGTCACATTAGCCTCCAAGTAGCGGGGGTTCTAACTCGGGGATTTATCACAATTTATTCATTAAATTTATTCATTTTTAGTGTTTTTCCTTTTTGAAGTTTTGGGATGAGTGGCTTTACCCTTAGACAATGAAGTTACGGAAGTGAATAATAGAATATGGATTTAGAAAAATTACACCAATTTTGGAAATCCAATTTGTAGAATGCCAGAAATATCTACTATATAAGTGATTTTTGTGTTAAGAAGATGGAGAAGTTGGAGAATAAAGAAATAATCTTTCTATATATTTTATTGATCTTAAGAAAGCATATGATCTAGTATCACGATAATTTGCACTTAACGCCATAATATGTCATAGATATGTTGATATTATTAGAGATATGTATGATAGACTAACCTAAGTTTTCAAGTGCTGTAGTTTTAATCATCATTGAGTCTTTTTTTTTTCTTATATTAGTTATGAAGATGCTTATAAAGAATGATCAAAGTGAGTTGTCTTGGTGTTCTTTGTTTTTTTTTTTGTACAAATGATATTGTTCTAATTAGTAAGACATCTAGTGAAATAAGTGAAAAATTAAACTACGAAGGAAATGTTAAGAAGATAGAGGTTTTAGAATTAATTGAATAAAAATTGAGTATGTAATATATAATTTTAGTGGATATGGTCTTAAAATTTATTATTCAATATTTTTAGAAGATAAGATCATATCTAGATATGATATATTTGAGTCTCTTAGATCTATTATGTAGAAGAATGATTCTAGATTTCAGGCAGTATGGCTCAAATGGAGAAATTGTTTGAGAGTTGTGTGATAAGAGGATATCATGGAGACAAAGTTTAATTTTATAACTACTATTAGGTTGGTGATGTTGTATGGATCCAAATAATTGCCTATAATAAAAATCATTAATATCTAATTTGAGTGTTATAAAAATGAGTATGTTAAGATAAATGACAAATTAAGAAGGATAAATTGGGGGTGATTATATTAGATAAAATACTATAGTGACATTATTGAAGATATGTTAATTGAAATGGTCTTTATGTTTGGAGATGTCCAATGAAAAGTAGAAAATGTCGTTAAATAAGTTGATGAGATTAGTGCCCGATGATTATAATGTTAAAAAAGATGCACCAAAGGTTACATGGATGGAAGTTGTTCAAAATGATTTATGAAGAGTAAATTTAACACCTTAAATAAGATTTAATAAGTGAAAAATGAAGATTCATAAGTACCTCTACAAATAGTTAGGATATGGCTATGATAATGATGATATGGTTAGGATTTGGCTATGATGATGATGATGATGGTGATCATTATGACAATTATGACAACCATGTACATGCAGTTAACTTCTTTCCCTTCAGCTGCTAGGCTTCTATGTCGTAGAAACTGAAATTTTATTATCATTATTTGGACTGCGGAAAAAACTACATATTAAAGTAAATTTTCAAACAGAACAACAATTTTGATTCTAATACAAAGAACAAATAAAAGTTTTTTATCTCAGTACAATTCTTGCTGCTTGTTGAATAAGCATCAGGGACAAGTAAACAAAATGATCTGTTAGCAATCATCATTGGAGCAATTAGGAAGTATTTAATACATAAATTTTTTGTTTCAACCAAACTATTAGTATTCTTTTAATGATCTAAAACACTGATAACATTGTTTTATAGCAACACTATCGTCAAACTATAGCTAATTTTATATATAGTAACTACAATTCATTTGGCAGATATCTTATATGATTCATGGTCTCCTGCTATGACCGTAAGTTCCGTCTGCATCAGCATTTTATCCATGCTATCAAGCTCCAGCATAAAGGTATCAGTTTCCTCAGCTTGCTCTCTCAGACTCACAACTCTTGTATTTCTACCATGAAAATGTTAAAAGATTAACTGAATAAAAGGATGAATGATGTGGACACTTACAAATAACATTTTTTACACTTGTAATCAGTCATGAAGAAGAGACTAGAATGGAAATTCAAAGCTTCGTTTGAGACGGCTTTCTAAAACAGCTTTTTAATACAAATTTTTTTTTTTTCAAAAAATTTTTGTATTAGAAAGCTGCTTTAGAAAACAGTAAAAAAGACATCCTAAACGAAGCCTAAAAATTTGTTTGATTGAGACGATTGTAATTATCTTTAAAATTAGTTGTAGAATTGTTGTAAGAAGTATAGTTTTTTTGGTAAGTTTTTGAGGTTATTATACAATAATTTTTATAATTTTCACACTTAAGAGATATGATTGTGAAAAAACTATACTTCTCATTGTTATTAGAATTTTTTTTTTGAAAAATAGCATTAATAGACAGTAAGATAAAGCCATGCAAAAGCTGTTGTAAATGCTCTGCCCACATAACTCTTCCTTTGTGTTTTTTAGCTCAAGCTTTGATTGATTTAGTATCCCATTTGTACCATGCTTTTCTTTCTTATCATTGTGTGATATTTTTGTTTCTTTTAGCAACGCCCTGCTGATAATGACCGCTATGTGAAGAACTGTAAGAATGGCAGATCTCCAAAGGAGACAAGGTGGTGGTTCCATGATGATAAGGTATAATACTTCATTGTATTGATACAAAGGAATAATTTTGAGGTCATTCTCATGGAGGGTTTGTGTGATAATTTGAAATTGCTTGTGTTATTTGTAAAGGGAATAATAATAATAGTAAAAACTATATTTATCTAATATATATTTATTTATAATAAGTCATAATGATTACTGACACGGGTGTAAATAAATGACCCGACTCAAAAAAAATTTGATCCAGTTTGACCCATTTAATAAATGGGTTGGTTTCTATTTTGGAATTCCGGCCCTTGAGTTAAACGGATTGGGTTGACTCGTGAACTTATTTTGACTTGAAAGTCTCTCTCTCTCTCTCTCTAAACTCTGTAGTTGATAAGTTATAATCAATTGTTTTAATTAAAACGGTTCATCAAGTTTGGTTCGGATCATTCAGGTGGTTAATGTGTTGAATCTGGGTTCACTTTTTCTTACATGTTTATTAAATTAGTCAGGTTTCGGTTGATTGGATTTGAGTTATGTTAATTCAAGTTGAATCTAAATTCTGACCCGTTAATTCATTTTGACACTCTTAATTAATAGTCATTCATACGGTGAAATGCATATTTATTGCATTTTTTTTAGCATATTTGGTTGCATGAAAATATGTATGAAAAAAATAAAGATTTTGTTTTTATTTATTTTGTGAAAATTTAATTATATTATTTGAGAAGCTTTTAAGAGGCTTCGTTAGTTTGAAATTAGAAGGTGAAGTAAGAATTCTTCGGGAAGCAAAAAAAATAAAATAAAATCTCCGATAATTGCATGAACAAAATTGAGCTGCTAAGTGAACGTCGAGCTTTTTTTTTTCTTAATTCACATATTTTATGCCACATTTTTTTAATAATTAAGATTTAATATAAATAATTCTTTTTTTTATTCTAATATCTCATGCCAAATTTTAGGGCTGTTGTCATGACAATAATAAATTATTAAATTTATGTTAATTAAGTAAATAAATTTAAATTTAAATATTATTATTAAGACTTGCTTTAGTGGTCAAGTTCTAAAATCTAAATTAATAAAGATTTTATTGGAAGGCTTCATAATTTAAATATAGTTAATTGAATGTTTATCATTTCCCATTGTTATCAATTTTTTTAAAGCTTCATAGTTTGTAAGAACAATTATAAATATAAATAAACTAATTATTGTTTGACAAAAATTATTTTGATTTTGTTGTTTTTAAGAGCATGTTTTATAGTGTTATAGATGATATTAGATTTATGCTCTTTATAGTGATATAATGTGATGTCAACTATAATCAATTTTTTTAAAATCTTAATAAAGGTTTTGTTTGGGAAGGCTTTTTTATTGCTTTTTAAAGTAGTTTTTTAATATAAAAATTATAAAATTTTTAATTTTTATACTAAAAAGTTATTTTAAGCAGTAAGAAAGTTGTCCCAAATAAAATTTAAATGTTAATACTCAACTATAATTAATTGTTTTCACACTCTCCATAACCATCATGGTCACAAACATATATGCTTTTGATATATAAGCTAACAACAATTGGACTAAATAAATTGATGAAAATATACTTTTTTTTTTTAGGACAGTTAGGGGATTCGAGCTCGGGTGAGATGGGAGGAACGTGTTCCGTTGATCACGCGGCTGTAGACCCGATCTCGAAAAGTTACATTCTCTATAGGGATGATCTTAATTGATGATAGTATTTGCAGCAATTTGATATTCATTCGCTTTCAATCGAAAGCACGCATGGTGGTGCGATAGTCATATGAAGTGCCCATAGCGACGGCCCATAGTCAAAGGGCAAACATCCAAATCTAATACATTACATGGAACTTCACATATGAAATTCAGGGAATGACACTTTGTTAATGTTCATGACAATATATATTAAAATTTGTGATTCTTAGATCATTAGATATAGATTTAATTCCAAATACAATATATGTAAATATTCAAATTCTTTTCTATATATGAGGGTACTAATTAAATCAAGAAAATCTTTTTGGCTATAATTTCCAAACCTAATACTTAAATTTAGATAATAAAGGCAAAAACAGATTAAGTGGATATGTGGAGACACTTTGTCCTATATTTTAAAATATTTTTATAAATAATAAATATATAGCAATAAATATAATAATAAACATTCAATTATATCCCTCAAAAAGATTTAATTAATTGATGTAGTTTCATTAAAAAAATTTCTTGCTCCACTCTTGTAGCCACTGAAGAAAAATTTAGAAAATAATTATGGGAAAATATCATGATATAAATTTTATGATAATAAATTTAAATTTATTTTTAGATTATTATAATAATTTTTTTTTAATTTAATATTAATCTCAAGTCAATGTCAATAATTTTTAGGATCATCCAAATTAATAAAATGGGTGTTATATATATATATATATATATCAAATTAAAAATATTAATATTATGAATTTATTAAAAAAAACCCTTTTTTATGTTTTGAATGTTATTTAAATATTAAAATTATATACAAATAAATATAAAATTTTAAATATAAGATATGCAAATACATAAAAATTTTTTGAGAGGCTAATAAAATATTTAAGTTGATATGATATCACAATATTTTTTTCCAGAAAATTGGATGATGGGAAAACAAGAGGACCTTGCACGAATTTCCAAAAATCAATAGATTCTGGATCCCTTACTTGGAGGCCAAGCAGGTTAGGCGAAGCCTTGATGCTGGCTGAGCTGTCAAGCTCTAGCAACGCCATGTGGATCGCTATCGTTGCCGGCGACTGAAGTTCGAGAAGCCCAGCCGGAACTCCCACGCCGGTGGCGCCTCCGGCAGAGGCCACCACCACTGCCTTCAGTACGATCGAGAAGAAATGAAGAAGCTGCATTGCTGGATCCTTCATCTTCAGCCTTTTCTCCCTTAATGAAATCTGAGAAGGCTATTTATTTATTAATATTGAGATATTCTTTGGGACATATTTTTATAGTAATTATATATATATATTTAGAAAATTAAAATATAATAGTTAATTAGTTAGTTATTTAATATACTAATTTAAAATAAATAAATAATTATAAAAATTTAATCGGAATATGTAATAACTAATCAATAGATTCAGGTACAAGATCTATTAATTTTTGGAAATTCGTGCACGATCCTCTTGTTTGTTGGTCATCCAAATTTCTGGGAAAAAATATTATGATATCATTTTAAAATATATTTTATAGTGATATTGATGAGATTATATTTAGGCTCTTTATAGCGATATGATTTTTTGTTATGGTGATATAAATGTAATTTTTAAGAGCATATTTTTTATTGAAATGTGTGCTATGATTTTTATTCAACGTGTTATTATTAAATATTGTAATTATTTTAATTAATGAGGTTTTAATTAAAAATATATCGTTTATTATGATTAACTTAATATATAATAGCCTTTATGGAATTTTGTTTATCAAATTGTAATTCAGATCAATTTGGCAATCTTTCTGTGTAATGATTAACATTCAATTAATTATGATTTGAGCAATATTTCATCATGAAATAAATTTTTTATTGAATATGATATTAACTATAATTATTTCTTTTTTTTAAATCTCAATTAAATGTTATTTAAGGATAAAAAAAAGCTTAAAATGGGCTTCAAAGAACATTTTTTCAAAAAAAATAAAAAAAACTTTGAAAGCTCCTTGTGGTGCTTTGAATTCAAATTTATTATTATTTTTATAATATTTATATTTCTTTAAAGCAAGTATTTTTTTAACAATCCCAATTTCCAAAAAATACTTTAAAAAACTAAGTAAAGCGAGAATTTCTTGTTCCTTGTAAATTAATTTATAAACTATAATATTCAGAATTTTTAATTTGAAATAAATTAAATTACAAAATCACGCAAACTTCAATATTTAACAGCTTCTATAATATTTAATTTTAATTGATAGCTCTGCTCTTTTGATCAAATAAATTGCTACTTTCTCTAGTAATGCCTACCAAACATTCAAAATAGTATATTTATTAAAAATTAATAAATTAATAATTTTGAATAGGCACAAAAAATAAGAAAAAGGATTCATGTAGCTAACCCCACGTAGTGGGATAAAGGCTTGATCATGTATGAAAGAAAATAAAATAAAATAAAAATAGAGCTTTATGATTGTCTATAAAAATCTTTCAACCAGATAGAATTAATTATAAACAACAACAACAACATCAAATCTTTATCCCACTATATGGGGTCGGCTACATGAATCTTTTTTCTCCTTTGTGCCCTGTTAAAAGTTAAATTCTCATTTAAATCTAATAAATAAATATCATTTCTAATATTTTCTAACCAAGTAATTTTAGGTCTACTTCTACCTTTCTTAACATAAGTCAAATCTAATATATTTACTTTCCTAATCGGGTCATCAGAAGGCCGCCGTTTTATGCGACCAAACCATCTAAGGTGACTCTCTCTAATCTTATCTTCCACTAGAGCTACTCCAACCTTTTCACGTCGTATCCTGCCTCTAAGATAGAATATCAATTAGATCTATTGTCTAAATAAACAAGAGTCCAAAACTAGCCGTTGCTAGAAGCCTAGAACTAGGTGTGACCAAATATTTATGAATAATGATTAAAGAATCACAATAAATTTAACCGTTAACTATGGTTACATTCTTCACTAGATAACATGCTAAGGTTGGATCGGCTACATATGGTAATTCAATACACAATGGTCCATAAATGCTTGAGATGATATTTAGGAATAACGAACAAACAATCATAAAAAATTCAACCATTAACTATGATAACGTTCTTTATGACATGCTATTACATGTTCAGTGGATGAAGAAAGTTTGTCCTAGCAAAGCTTCCGCCCTCCAAACTGACCTAAAAAATGGGCAATATGTAGAAAAATAAAACAAGAAAAGAGGCAAGGCTTATGATTGTGTTAAAAGAAAACCTTATCAAGCAAATCATATATAGGTTTTATTTGGAACAGCTTTCTTTGCTTCTTAAAACAGCTTTTTAGTTAAAATATTTAACTAAAAAGTTGTTTTGAGAAGTAGTAAAAAAGCTGTCCCAAACAAAGCCATAATGTGACTAAGCATTCAGGAATGATGGTTCAACATGTCTGGCAAACCTTGCATGCGGTGACGAAACATGAAAAATGACTCTGATTATGTTTTTTGAGCGCCGGTTTAATCAAGGAAATGGGCCTCTAAAATTGATAAAGCATGCCTACGTTCAAGTCTTTTGCCGATTTGGATGAAAATTCTGTGTGTGCCGCCGGATAAGCTTCTTAGCTTTTGTTATTGTCGCCCAGCAAATCACCCTCTGCATCTCCTCTCATAATAGTTCAAAGTACAAAAGCCTTGGCTTTACGACGTTGAGAACTGAACAGTCTCGTAATGGAGGTGACAAATCCATGGCCCGCACCATCATTGGGGTGTTTGAGGAATTGTAGAGGAAACTGATCAGATTCTCCACTTTGTACTCCATCAATGTGACTGAGCTTAAGATTGCTGGCTGGGAGACCTCTCCCTTGTGCTTCCTTCTGGTAAAGTGACTTGACTTCAAATTTCTTACCCTGTACCATTCATAAAATAACAGGGATTTTTAATTAATCTTTTCAATTCTTTTAAAATCTTTCACAGAGTGGAAGAAGAATAGCCAGCAAAATTTTATGAAAGATGAATGCTTGCCTGCATGCCAGTTACAGACTTCAAAACTCCCCAGATAACGTGCTTCTTTATTCGAGAAAAAAGTCTTCCACATGTGCCAATGAATTCAACGTGGTGGAAGGTGTCCACCAGCAACCTCAAATCACTGATTGGAAGTCTTGACCCTTAATATGTAAGAAGCAACTGAACCTATAAAGTGACATACAACGAACAAGGATAATTATTAAAAGATCTTGTCAGCTGGGTAGAAAGTGCAAGCATTGGAGACCAACCTGGCTGATCCTGACATTATGGAATTCTGTCAATCTGCTTGATCTGACTCCTGAAACTGTCGACCACTTTTGACTATCTTTGCATCTTTATATCTACTTTTCGATGTCTCAATAACTGGTTGCTCCCGTGTTGAGAAAATGGAACCAGTTTTTGATGGGAAGTTGCTTGAGGAATGAACATTCACGACAAGCTCATCTGCTACAAACTCGGCCACACTTTTTTCCCATGTTTTGTCAAATGAGGATGTTAGCCGAAGCTGAGGGTGGCGTGGAATGTTTCCTATTAAATTTTCTGACTTCACAGGATGCAGTTTAGCTCAACTTTGTAAAGAAAATGTTATGAAATAGTATCATATGATACTGATGCTTCATGTAATTATAATAAATTACAGGAGATAGTAGAATCAGCCTGAACTTCAGGAATTTTAAAATTGCAAAAAGAATCTATGGAGGTAAAAATAGATTTTGTTGTTAAAATTCAACAAACTTTTTTGTATTCTGTCTTTCGAAAGCCTCAAGTTCTTTTGTAGACTGGTGGCTTGATGCAGCTGCTTCAGAAACAGATATACATTTCTTTCCCCTACTTAATCCAGCTGTTGTTGAAACTTTCCACACTTCCTTTGTATTTACTAGAAGTCTGGGTTAGGAAAATTTTAAACAAAACAGCGATTCTACTAAATAGAAGTTCACACATAATCATGTACTTGCTGTCTCTGTGGATCTTGCTCATCTTCTGGAAAGAAATAATTCCACTTTATCTAATACATGCTTTCAGTTAATTGAATCTTCAAAGGGTAGACATCAACCTGCAACGGTAGAATTCAATATCAGAAGTCCTGCGCAAAACAGATGCCTGAACCAAGTTATATGAGCAAACTAGTTGGTTACTTTTAAAATGAAATATTCACACCACACCCAAATAAATCAGGTTGGCCATGAGGGTTTCCTTCTTATTATACAAATTGCAATCTTTAGTTGTGTAGATAATAGTACACAATATAGAAATTAAACAAGCAGCACTAGCCGTTGAGGAAAGATTGAGATGTTCAAACAGACGGTATGGTGTTGAATGGAAGACAATTTCCAGTGGTAGTTCTTCTTAAGAAGTCCTACAGGAATTATGCATATGTTTGAACTTGCTTTCACTTTAAGAGAGCTGTCTTGGGATTTATTTGTTTATAAGAAAAAATATAAATGGCAGTAAAGAAGGAAATGATTAGAATGTTATCCTTTTATGAATTAATTAAGAGAGCCTAGGATCTGGCATTCTTGATGGTGACTTCAACCTAGAGAAACAAGGAAATTTAAGAAACAAAATGCTATTGAAAGAATCAAGAAATCATTATACAGAAAGAGTCTTTGAAAGGTCCTAAAGCCAAACATAGATAATGCAACCATGGAATGATCCCCAAGAACAAAACATCAATTAAAAAAAAATATCTTCTTGCAGCTTTTCCATAAAGAGAGATTATGAAGGAAGCATATTTTCCTTTCTAAGGTTTCTTTTTAATCGGCCACTTGGCAAGATAAAAAAGGTTATTGTCCGATATGAAGGGCAGTGGCCTTCTGCATCAGTCCATATACCCTCCATCATGTTATGGCGTTTTCATACGTGTATAGCTTTTGTTGCATTCTAGAAGTTTTAAGGTTTGAGTCTAAATGTGGGATGAAATTCGTATGTGCTTATTTTATTTTTTTAGTGGGATTGGATGAGCTCTTTTTGAATTTTCATAATGTGAGTATCAAGGAGGCTGCTCGGTTTGTTTATTAGCAGAATGATTCATGATGGAGGTAATGCACATCTCCTTGGTTAACCCTTCATCTGTACGCGTAAAAACAAATAACAATTCCTGTCTAAGAAAATCTTTTTGATAGCTTCACACTTAGACGTCAGATGTTTGTTGGAATGACAGTACTACGTATATCAATACATAAGTACAAATGCTGTTTATTCCATTATGCACCATTTAATTCTACTGCGCAAACAAGGGAAAATCATCATAGGGAATGGTAAGCGACTATTCAGCATAATCGTATAGGTGAATTTATGAGGATTTAGTCGTTCTGTTACAACAGGATAATGTGAGGAAGCACTTCAATGCACAGTAGATACACTTTTATCAAACAGTGATGAAAGCTATAACTATTTTCTAAAGGCAAGTCTGGAATCTTTCTTGGGTATCTTGGCATCTTGTATCCCGGCTTCAGAAAATGAGAGTTCGATTGATGGTGAAGTAGATCATGTTCCCTCCAAGATTCTGCAAGGAAATAAGGCTAAGAAATTTCCCCAAACACGAGCTCATGGTGTTGCAGGGATTCTTGCCGAATAAGTCATACCAAACAAACTTTTAGAAGTTTGACGATAAAGCCCCGTCAAAAATTTACCTTCAGTGTTTAGCGGCCCACAGCATTGCAAGGGATCCAAACTTTTTTGCATGGGATCTCTTTCCCCAAGCAATGGGCTCACCGCAGTTTTCTGTGAGGTGAAATTAATTGGCCATGGATTTGTTGTGATATAATATGTAATAAATAATGAAGACCAACTGTTTCAATCATATTCCAAGGTGGAGGTCATGCATGCTAATGGTTAAGAGTTAGGAGAGTGAGCACCACAATATGAAAAAGCTCGGTCATTATCAGCAGCCATACCATGATTATCTAGGATGGCTTTATGAATCTGCTTTTCCATTCATTTAAGTGCTACATAAAGTCATTCTTGGCAATGACTAAGAGTTGGGGAAGAGAGCAACACAATATTAAAACCCTGTCATCATTAGTAGCCATACCCTAAACATCTTGGATGGCTTGATGAATCCACTTTTTTTATTCATTCATGTTAAGTGCTACATAAAATATTAATTCCTCATGCAACCATTTTAGCTTAATTTCTAGTTATATTTTCTCTGACATCCATTTTTCAACTCCTAATCACATTAATTCTATTTAACAGTGCTTTGAAAATCAGACTAAACTGATCGGTTCAACTGATACGATTGTGAACCAATCAAATTACTGGTTTGTTTAGGTTTAAAAATTGAATTTGCATTTAATTGGCTCGAACCAATTTGAACCGCAGGTTTGAGCTAAAAACCATTGAACTGGTCCCAATTTGGCAAAATAGACTTGTTCAAACCGTAGGCTTGATTTATAGCTCATTTTGTGCTTAAAAAGCAGCTCATTTAGGCTTGAGCCAAGCTTATTGAGCTTAAAATATTAAATTTTATTTTAAAAATTTTTGAATAGTATGTTTAAATTTTATTAAATCTTTTTCAATATTTAAATTCATTTAAAAACATATGCAATTAAATTCAACAAAGATAAATGATTGCCATCTCTCACACAACTTAATTTATTGCTGGAAGCTTGTGCTTTACACTATATAAAGACAAGTGCTTAAAATTTCCTGATGATGTGGGACCGAAAAAATTGTGTGAATACTAGATGGAGAATTACACTATAAAATTGAGTTGGGCTGCAGATTTGGTCTATGAATTTGGGTTATTAGAATGAATATTAAAGTTAAGAAAAAATATTTTTAATATAAACTATATACTATATTAAATATTATTCTTATTATGAACTATATTTATACATGTATATTTATATTATATATTTTTAAATTTTTAAATATATTTAATATTCATATAACTACACTCATAATATACATATATTTATATTCACATTAATGATTAATCGAACTTTTTGACGTGCGGCTCAAGCTCGGCTTGACTCGTTTACGCCCCTACAAGTATTTACAATATTTAGATAATTTGAAAATATTTATCAGATGACTAGAATACATCAATGTTGATAATCAAAAAAATATGATGAAAAGAAGGAATGATAGAATCACCATTTTGATTATTACAGTTAGCAGTACATTTTTTTAAGATAATGAAAAAAAGAAGAAGAAACAGCTAGCATTTGTCAGATAGCATTGCCATCTACATAAAACCGCTATCTAATAGCACTTAACTGTCTCAATACCACTTAAGTAACAGCCTCTCTAGATCAATGAATGTCATTTCAAAATTAAAATACGAATATCAATAGATGACAACTCAACTAGAGAAATGCATCAAAATGACTCAACTAGAGAAATGCATCAAAATGCTTAAGAAAATTTTTACAACTATTTGGATAAAAATGGCCAAAGTTCTCCACCATACGTAAACGTATTCCAATTTTTAAAATTTTGATGCGTTAATGACAAGTTCTAGCCTTCTAGGAAATAAGTTACAATGACTCAGACGTAATTGAGTCCGAGACTTATCTTTGTTCCAAACAAGCAGACCCTTCACGGTTGAAAGCATAAGGAACAGCTTAAACAAACTCCTATTACATGAAATGCGTACAAAAAATACACAAAATCTTGATGAAAATTAGGTTTTCACACATCCTGGATCAAGCTATTTACAATGCTCAAGTAATTAACGGCAAGCTATAATTATAAATCGAAATGTAACCCATTGAATAATCATATCATAAAAGGATAAAGAAGAGTGCGAAGCGAAACTTACATTGACACCACCCGTCCGACAAACAAAGTACAACGAAGAAAGCGACGATCTCCAGTAAACCCATTTCCTCGACCACTTAGACGATCCAGACCTCAAAAGAACGCCCTAGATCCGCAATTTCGTGTAGATAGTTTGCATCTTTGTACTGACGGGAAAGATAAAGTGGGTAAATCTGTCGAATGAAAAAGAACAGGGAGTAGAAACAAGAAGCGATGCGCAAAGCCGTCATTTGCGGGTTTCTAGGGTTTGAACTGGAAAATTCGAATGGGAAACGGCGAGACCCGTCACGCAAAGGCACAGAGCCACTGCTCCGGCGAATGCGGCGATAGATGCGCATTAAAAGGATTGCCGTGAACCGGGCTCACTCGGACCGAACTTCTCTGTGAACCGGGATCATTATTGTATTCTCTTATCACTATCTTCATTATTAATTAAATTTTTTTTTTCAAAAATATTTATGATGATGAGCTTCATTTAACAATTATATCTACTCTACTCCTCCAAGAAAATTATTATTCTACTTTTAAAAAAATAAATATTTATAATAATTATGAGAATTTTCAAAAATATTATAATCATTTTTAAAAAATTATAATTACTCTAAACAGACTCTTAAGTAGTATGCTAAATAAATGAGTTATACGATGGCCTATATTCCGTGATATAAATTTTTAATTTAGATAACTTATATTTTGTTTGAGATAGTTTTTATTATTATTTTCTAAATCAGCTTTTTAATATAAAAATTTTTAATTAAAGAAATTTTTGTACTAAAAAATTATTTTAAAAAATAGTAAAAAAGCTGTCCAAAATAAAGCTGCTTTATATTTATTACTTTATATAACATTTGAAGTTCAATTTATATTAGTATCCTAACATAAGAATTATACTAAGAATGAGTTTCATTGTTTTATGAAAGGTTTTATCATTCAATAAATATATTAAAAATACAAATATTTTTTAATTATATATAATACTTCTAAATTATAATTCTACAAATATTTTTTATAGATTAAAATTATTGAATATATACAATATATTACCAATAGTCCAAGTATTTGAGCAAATACAAATATATAATAAACCCAAAGACTCTCCTCACATAAAAGAATTTTTCGCCCCATAGAAATATGAAGTTTAAGGCTTCGTTTAGGACAGCTTTTTTACTGCTTTTTAAAGCAATTTTTTGTACAAAAATTTTAATTTTTATACTAAAAACCTGCTTTAATTAAGAAGCATTAAGAAAGACATCCCAAACAAAACCTAAATAATAAGGCAAACATCTCTTACTCTTCATTATGTCTTACTATTAAAGTGTTAGGAAAATACACTTCTAAAGGTAGTTTAAATGTGTTATTAAAGATAATCCAAAATATAAATGCATTACGAATGCTCGCTTATTATGGAACCTAATATACATAATATTTATTTATCTTTCACATCAAATTTGACTGTCAATAAAGCTGGTCTATTAGGTTCCTTATGATTATCATATTATTGAACATATTTGATAAGCCTTAGTATCAAAAATAGCCAACGAACCAATATAAATTTAGCAAACAATAGATTGTTATTGATAAGAAAAGAAATACGAACAAACAAGATACAATTGTCCTCTTTTAAGGAGGACAGCCTCTCCCAAACCCTAGAGGTCGCTAGGATTTCTTATAAAAATAATGGGCAACAAACACTCACCAAAATTCTGCATACAAAATATAACGTAAACACTATTATTTATAGAAAATAATAAACAAGAAATTGCAAAACAGCCCTCCCCTAATTTCTTCTCAAATCAGCCCATAAATATGCCCTCTCCAATCAGGAAACATCTCCTAATTAATCCCCTCCAAATCAGCCCCTAAATCTGCTCTTTTTAATTAGGAAACATCTTCTAATTAATCCCCTTCAAATCAGAATTTAAATTAGATATCTTGTCCCAAATAATTCCCTGCTAATTGTAATTAAAAATTTTCTAAATAATTCCCCTTTGATTAAGAACCTTCATAGATAGCTTCCTCTTGATCAGGAAACGTGTTAATCCCCTCCTAATCAAATCGGCCAGTCGATCAATATTCCATCAAGTATATCTACTAAAAAGGCTGATTTGTTAGAGCACATAAAGATGTCATAAGCCTTATATTTCTAAGTAACACATTTACTGAGCATCACTGAGATGAGTGCAATGCGAATTTTTAATTGATTCTTCAAATATTACACATTTGAAAGCAAATTCAGTAGCACTAAGATCCATCTTTATCAAAATTTCGGTAGTGTATTTTGGCTTAAATTTATCCTTTTTTATTAGATTTATAAGAGAGAAATTAATAAACAAATAAAAGAAAAAAAAATTCTTTGCCTCCCTCTCCACTAGATTAGGTGAGTAGATATATTAGATCTGGATTATATTAAGAATAGTAGAGGTAGATCTAAAAAGACTTGATTAGAAAGTATTAAAAATGACATTTTTTATAATATTTAAATGAGACTTTGACTCTTAATAAAACATAATATAGAAAAAAAGATTCACGTAGCCGATCCCACGTAATGGGATAAAGATTTTATTAGGGTTATCAAAATTGGGTCACGGGTCGGGTTCAAGTTGAACCCGGAACTGACCCGACCCAAACCCACCCTGTTTTTGCAAGCGAGTCAGATATTTCAACCCAAATCAGACCCGCGCGGGTTACCGGATTGTCCTGACCCAACTCGTTTACATGTTCTCGTTCAGGTATCGCTGGCAGCCTCGAAGCAATGCGGTCACGCATGCAGACACGACGTGGGCAAAGCGTTTAGCGCAGGCACTCTACGTGGGTAGAGCAGTCAACGCAGGCACTCGACGCGGGCAGATGCAGGCAGAGCAATCAGCGCAGTTATTTCGGGTCATTCGCAGGTTTCCGGGTGAACTTGAACCGGACTCGATTTTTGAAACGGGTCTGTTTGTTGAACCAAACCCGACTCGTTTCATAAAATGGTTGACAATAACCTAAAATTTTTGGGTCGTGTCAAATATTGACACACTTAGATTTTATGTTGTTGTTATTGTTATTCTCATCTTCCTCTCCATTGTATATCAACCTATGATATTACTTGCATTTACTAATCACAACATACTTAAGGGCTAGGGAATATCATGCAGAGAATACAAGTGTGGGGTAAGATGCTTAGGCAAGAGATCTCTTTTTGTTAAACTTTGGTCTCGTTTGGCACGGCTTTCTTATCTTTTTTTAAAGTAATTTTTTAGTATAAATAATAATAAGAAAGTTATCCAAACAAAATTTTTAACTGAGTAATTTTTGTATAAAGCTAGATGCCATGGTGGGGTCCCCAATAAATTGAAGCAGAGAAAGTATCTATCATGTGATTACTCCTTGGACAGGTTGTGACTGCAACTAATGTCTAATGTCTATGAAGAGTAACATCACATCCCCCAGAGTTAGTCAAATCATACTATCACTCACAATCATTTCTGAGCAATAAATTTCATGCTGATGAGACTGGTAACATCCTGGTTTGAGAATTTTTTTTATGAGACCACAGTGCTGGCCAATATAAAAAAATTTAAAATTTAAAATTAAATTTATTATTATTTTAAAAAAAAATTATGTTAGTATATTATGATGCAAAATATATCAGTTATAAACTTTAAAGCTGTATGAAATGCATCAATCTTATGCTTCGTTTGGGACGGTTTTCTTACTGCTTCCTAAAACAGCTTTCAAGTATAAAAATTTTAATTTTTGTTCTAAAAAGCTGTTTTAAGAAGCAGTAATAAAACTATCCCAAACAAAACCTTAGTGTATAACAGACGACTTTAAAGCTCATTTTGATATGTTTCATATCAAAATATTATCGTACGATATTTTTTATTTTGATGAGATTGGATATATTGCTTGACATTCAAGAATTTTTAATAATACTCGAAAAATTTATCTAAAAATCAAAGATTATTAGTAACATTTCGAATTGTTGTCGAACTTTCATTAGAATTATATCACTAAAATCCTATAAATTTTTTTTTATATTGTAACATAAATTTCAATTAAATAGTCATTTAATATACTTTTAATATTTTATAATAAAAATAATAAAAAAATAAAATCAAAATTAAATTCCGAAACAAACAAAAATCTTAAAATCAATGAAATTTTTTTTTATATAATATAAGAACGAAATGAAAATGATTACTATTATTATGAATTCTTATGCAATGATTATGTACCGTTGATCTGATGCATGGAAATCATTTTATGCGTAAATTTCATTTAGCATTATTCAAACATTAGGTTACAAAAATAATTTCCTCCTGATCTCTATTATTGTGCATCATTCTGTATAAAGTTTTAATAATAATAATAATAATAGTAATAATAATAATATATTATTATTATTATTATTATGAGCTGACTCATATAATAATCTCTTCTTCAAAGATTTTTTTTGGAGACATTTAGGTCAATTAAGGCTTCGTTTGGGACGTATTTTTTACTGTTTTTTAAAACAGCTTTTCAGTACAAAAATTAAAATATTTGCACTAAAAAGCTGCTTTAAGAACCAGCAAGAAAGTCGTCACAAACAAAGTCTAAGACAAACTCATACACAAAAGACTCGAGCTCAAGACCTCTTGGTTGATAGCCAAAGCTTTCAACCACCACAACAAGTTGAGCTGAGTTCTTCTTCAAAGATAGAATCCCATATGCATTCACGTCCAAATGCTTCAGAAGATGAAAATGACATTGCCCTTTCTTCTCTCTGAGCCCCATTCCTCTCTCAAAGTTTCAGGCTTTTAGCCTGATTCATTACACACCTTCCAACATATGAGAAAGAGAGAGAGAGAGGAAGAGAGAGAGAGAGAGAGAGAGAAGAGAGAGAATATTAGATGGACAGGTGATCTTTAAAGTAATGACATGAATCAGACTGGTAAAGATTCAATTTTGATATCTTACATTGGGCTTTTTTTACCTTTCTTGCTTCTACACAGGTCAGGTAGGTGGGGTCTACTCCATTTTTAAATTGTTCAGCTACCTTCCTGTATCTCTAATTCTTCTCTGTGATGGTTGTAGCCTTGTAGGGGTTTTTAATGGAGGAGAGGACCTTTAAAGAGCAGGTTGATGTGGATGGAATTGTTTCTTGATAGGACCACATTTCATTTCATTTACAGGTACTGTTAAATTTCCCTTTCTTCTTCAATTTCTTCTATCCTCAATCCATTGCTTCTTCTGATCTTGTACTGATATAGTTGTTGTGTTCTTTTCTTCTCTTTTTCTGAATTTCTTTCAAGTCATTTTTGAGATCTAGGGTTCTTCAATGTTGTCTATTGTGCACAGAACTTAACCAAAATTTGCTCCTTTTTCTCATCAGTTTTAGCTGCTTGGTTTTGTTTAAATTGCATTTATCTTTCAATTCAAATTTCTAAAAGTTTCATCAATGGAAACAAACTTGTTTCTTCTGTTTTTTTTTAGCTAAAATCACTATTTATATTTTCAACTATCCTTTTTGCCTTTAGAAGTGTCCATGAACTTAAAGAACATTTCTATTTTCTTTCAGTCCCTAGGTCAAAATATAGCACAGTTTAGTCTGACGATATTTTGACCTAGAGGTCATAAGTTGGTGTTATCAGCAACAAAATGAAAAAATAAATAGGCAAATGCACCAAACTAAGATAGCGAGGCAAAGCTTACATACTATGTATACTTACACAAAACCTTGGGAGGCAAGGGCCATCCTTGTCTCTCAGGTTTTATCATTACGAGTCATGAAACAATATCTTTATAATTTCTCTTTAGAAACTATAAGAGCAAACAAACTTTATCTATCATTTTTCTTGCATTTCTTGGGGATTGTCCTTGATTCTAAAATCATCTTTTTTTTTAAATAAAATTAATATCTATGAATCAATTTTCTTAATCTCAATACATTTTTAGGTTATTTTTTGCTCTAATAGATATGGAGGGAACACAAATGTTTTACTTCACAATTTCAGATTATGTATATTGTTTAAATTTGATTAATATGTTATTGGATTTACATAGAAAATGTGAACAAATATATATATTCATCTAAAAATTACTACCAAATCCAAGTGACAAATACAAAAAGCATTTTATCAGATAATCATTAAGGCTTAGTTTGCGACGGCTTTTTTATTTCTTCTTAAAGTAATTTTTTAGTATAAAAATTTAATTTTTGTACTACAAAACTGCTTTAAGAAGCAATAAGAAAGCCGTCCCAAACGAAGCCTAATGACTCACAAATCCTCTCCTCACATCACAGTAAACAAAGCTAAAATTCTCATCAACTAAACAAGAAAGAAAAATTAATTTTCACTCATTTTCTCCCAAAAAAAACAAATGAAAACTAATTTCAATTCAATTCCTCTACTATTCCCATTTAATTTCACTTTCATTCCCTCTCATTGAATTCTTACAAAACTTTGATTTGCTATCATTGATCTGAAACACAGTTATTGTTCCATCTCAGGCATGGCATCTTACTCATCTCAGCCTCAAGAACTTTGTCATTGTTTACAATGTGATAAGAAAATCCAAAATGATTTTCTTCAATCATGGATGAATGAAGAAGCAGGGAAACAAGAAGGCTTCCTTGGCCTCGTTCATGGACATGGAAATGGAAATTCATTGTCACTAAGCCTTGGATCTCATATGGAATCAATGAATTCATATAACTATAAGAAAACACATACACTGTCAAATGATATGAGCTCAAACTCTTTGGTTCATGAAGATGTTATGGTGGAATCATCATGTTCATGTGCTGAACATGTAAAGCATGAGTGCATGACATGCGATGGCGATGCAGCGAGCAGTGGATGCGGTTCGAGAAGCTCAGATGCAAATTACTACGACTCGATTTCGATCGTTAGTTTTGTTCAGAATTCTCGATATCTTAAGCCTGCGCAACTATTGCTTGATGAAGTTGTTTGTGTGAACAAAAATTCAGATATTGAGCTTTCTTCAGAGGAGAAAATGGATGGAACTGATGCAGTGGATGTGTTGAGTTGTGGTAGACCACAATTTACAGGTGAAGAGATGGATTCAAAGAAAGGAAATATGAAATTTCTATGTTTGACAAAGGAAAAGCAAGACATTGAGACTAGAATTACCAAGCTTGTAGCTCTGCTTGAAGAGGTTTTTACTTCCATACGCTTGTGATTTTGCTAAAGATTTAAATTTGATTTTGTTGTGCTTGATTATGGAGTTTTTTATGAATTTGTCATTGATACAAGCAGTTGAAAACGGATATTTTACATTTAGATTAAGGTTTCGTTTGGGACAGTTTTTTTACTGCTTTCTAAATCAACTTTTTAGTACAAAATTTTTTAGTTTAAAAAATTTTTGTACTAAAAAGTTACTTTAGAAAGCAGTAAAAGGCCATCCCAAATGAAGCCTAAAACTAAAATTCCATAAGGATTAGTGCATTTGATAAAATTCTTAACACATTCCTTTTAATATTTTTGCATGAAACACTAGAAAAAAGAAATGACATTGTTCTTTCAGTACCTGCTTATTGGAAAGGCAGGTCACATATTCATCATAATGAAAGATGGTAACACATACAAGTCATATTTTCCAGTGTAAACATATCAACCTATTTAGAAAGCATATCGAAGCTTGAATCAGACTTGCAACATGTGTAGCGAAACTAGAAATTTAAACTACTTAGAGTATCATTAACGAAGGTATTAAATACACCAATATAATGGATAGATAAAACTAATTTTGGAGAACTAGTAAGAGGATAGAAAGACCAAAGATAACATGAATAAAAGTTCTTCAAAAGCTTTAAACATAATATATTTAACACCTTCATCGTCAACATCGTCATCGTATAGTTGTCATCAACACTAAACCTACTGTGAGTTGGCACTTGAAAGTTCACATTTATCAAATTGGAATTCTTCTACGTACCTTTAGATATTATATTTAACCATTAGTTTAGTATTTTTATCCAGCTTGAAAGACATCAACAGCAATATTTCCATCAAATGCATGCACTAGTAGATACCTTCGAAGCTATAGCTGGTACTGGAGCTGCTGCTGCATATACAACTCTCACCATGAAAGCAATGTCGAAACACTTCTCTAACCTGAAGGATACCATAACTGCTCATATAACTTCTGCAAGTAAAGCCTTATCCAAAGACTTATCAAGAAACAATGGAGCTCCATCTCTTTACACGCATAGTCAAAGCAATAAGCATAAAAAAGAAGCACTTCAAAGCATAGGCATGGTGCATATTCAACAGGTTTCAAGGCCACTTAGAGGATTACCTGAAGATTCAGTTGCAGTACTAAGAGCCTGGCTTTTCAATCACTTCCTTCACCCGTAAGCTCTCATCTAAAAAACACATGAAATTATTAGGTGCTGATAACCAGTAGTGAGGTTATACAGTTGCAAACAATCTTCCTAATGACCATCCGCTGCATGTAATGATTTCTTTAAAACACGCCAAGACCATGTTTGGATTTAATTTTGTAGTTTTCTGCTTGGTTTGAAGGCATTTGGTGTTGTTCTTTGTTCTTGATTTTTTAAGTTTTGCAACATTGCAGGTACCCAAGCGATAATGAGAAGCTTTTGTTGGCTTCACAGACTGGCTTGACAAGAAACCAAGTTAGTACATCCAGCTATTCTTTCTTATATGCAAATTGAATGATCCAATATCTTTTCTTCTTCCTCCCTTTTGAATATGACTTTCAAATATTTCAGATATCAAACTGGTTCATAAATGCCCGGGTTCGGCTATGGAAGCCTATGATAGAAGAGATGTATAGAGAGGAGTTTACAGAGGATCAACAGGATTCAAATCCTTCTCCTTAGAAGTGGCAATGGTGAAGCTATCATCTGGAAGAAGTGGATCAGCTAAATGTTGACAATTTTGAGTTGACCGCAGAGATTTATGGGTCCATGTTAAATATTATAATAAGAGTCATTAAGCTTTCAACTATGCAGATGCATATTTTTTGAGAGATTGATCATTATTTTGAAATTTAGTAGACAATTTGGTAGTTTGTTTATGGAAGATGAAATCAAGTGAATTGTAACACACGATCAATCTGTATGATATCTACATTTGAAGATGTTGTGTGAAGCAGCTTTGTGTTAGTAAAGTTTCTCCTAGGAGATCAGGTTTCACTGGAGCTGACTACTTCTACTAGTATGGATGTGAAACAAAATATTAATGTCCCCCACTTGAAAGTTTCAATCCCAAGGAATGAGAATTTGATTTGTAATATAATGACTAAGTGATGAGGCATGAGTCCATGACTAACGTAAAAAAAATTTAAAAATAAATAAATAAATAAAAAGAGTCCATGACTAACGTGTATGGGCGCAGCTGGTCAACCCTTGTGCAATCAAGCTCAAGACCAATGTGCTATCTGATCTCCAAGGAGAGATGTCTAAGGGAAGTTTCACAAGGGATAAAGTCATTCGCCTTTGGATTAAGAGCATTTAGGTACATCAAACTATAGGGTGAAGATATGAACTACATAGGGGGAGGGTCAGTAGACTCCTTCGCATCTTTGCTATCGAAGCTTAGGAAATATAAAATTATCACACACAATGAAATTTGAAGGTGTTGTGTTTTATGTGTCACTTGAGTTTCATCTTGATCACTTTTCACTTGAGCTACTGACCAGTACTTATATAATTGCAGAACAAATAAATCCCAATAAGGATCATTTGATTTGTAAGACAATAATTAAGGATTGGTTTGGAAGAGCTTTTTCAACTGTTTTTTTTTTAATAAGAATAGCGGTTAGTGAAAAATAATGTCTATTTGAAAGACAGTTTTTTCATTGTTTTTATAATTTTTTGCCTTCAAAAAATTATTTTTGAAGAAGCATTTTTGGAACTATTTCTGGGAAGAGAGCTTTTAAAAACAAAAATAGAAAAGCTTGAGCTATCCCAAACTAAACCTAAGTGATGAGGTTTGGCCTCATGACTAGTGTGGGTGTTGGAAAAGGGGTTTCAGACAAGCTTATTGAGGTTTGGGCATCTTGCATTAATATGCATCGATATATAATTACCTAGTTAACATGGAATGGCTTTAGAGGGGACATATTCATTTGACCCTTGTTCTATTCAAGCTTAGGAAATAGGGTTGTTGACATTTGTATTATCCAAGCATGATGAACAAAAATACGAAACCCCCCGTTCTCCAAGGAGAGATCCTTAATGGGTAGTTCAAATTGGAATAAACTGGAGAGGATGAACATAAGGCTTTTAGTTTTCTACTTGAGGATGTTCATTAGTGTTTGGGTAAGGACTCTTTGGTATAGCCAAATTGTAGGGTTGGGACCATAATAACTCAAAAACCTATTGCAGATAAATATACCCCTGGATCAAAGGCATTTCGATCCTCTAGTAACAATACAAAAATTAATCTATTTTAGGTGCAAAATTTCATCAAAAAAGAGGAACTTTCTATTGTAAATTTGTATTCTAATTAGAGATGTCAATTTATGTTGGTAGGTCATGTTCAAATCTGACCTAAAGTTGACCTAACCTAATATGCTTGACTCAAATCTGACTCATTTATCATAAAGGTCAAAATATTTGACCTAAAACTGACTAACCCAAACCTGACCTCTTTGACTTGTTCATCATATCAATTGTGCATTTTTTTAAAATCAACATGACACATTTAACCCTAATCTACATGTATATGAATATGGATGTAGGTGTCATCATTTAACCCAAATCTATATGTATATGAATATAGATTTGAACTTTATTGTAGATAAATATACAGCAAGAAATTATTTAGGGAAAGGATGTTGATTTGAATTTAGATTGAGGAGGGAATTAGAAAAATTTTATTTAAGGAAAGAGGACTGATTTGAACTCAGATTTGTAAGGGAATTAGGAAGGATTTATTTAGGGAAAGAGGGCTGATTTAAATTTAGATTTGTGATGGAAATATGATGGTTTATTTAAGGGTAATTAGGTTGTTTTAATTTCATTATGCAATTAAATTTCTGCTGTAGTTTGTTCTTTGTGAGTCTCCTAGTGGCGTCTAAGATTTGTGGGAGAGCTGATCTACCTCTCGAAGAGCAGATCACTTATATCTTTCATTATTGTTGAAGTATTAATAAAAATTCAGTCCTTATCTTTAAGTTGCTGCAGTTTTTTGCTTGTTCTCTTGCTGTTTTTTCTTCCAAGACGCATCAACGTTGGTCATCAATGTTAAGACGATGTCAGACAAATATAAGCTGTCAAGTTGTGAGTGTAGAAATTGCAAGCTCAAGCTTCAATGTCAAGACAATGTCAGACTTTGATGTTTACGTGGCTTTGAAATGTCGATGTTGTAACGACGCCAGACGTCGATATTGAGATGACATCAAACATTATTCTGAAACCAAAGTCACAACCCGCCAAAGAGAAATGAAAATGAGAATATTCGATGAATGGGGTATTGAGTGCGGACGATTGATTTGGTGTTGTGGATAGGAAATAAAAAATTTAATTTTTATATTTTTAAATAAATAAAAAAATTTTAATACAACAAATTATATTAAAAAATATCATAAAATATTTAAGACACACGTGTCCAATTTATATTTAATATTTTTTAATCGGACATATTTTTGGCATGTCCGACACATGTCGGAGGCATGTCGGACTCGTGTCGTGTCGAATACATGGACACTGCACGCTTCTTTGAGGAGAAGTGTCGGTGCATCATAGATTGCAGATAAATATACCGCTGGATCAGAGGCATTTTGATCCTCTAGTAACACAACAAAAATTAAACTATTTTAGGTGCAAAATTTCATCAAAAAAGGGGCGCTTTCCATTGAAAATCAGCATTTTAATAAGAGATGTCAATTTGTGTTAGTGGGTTGGGTTCAAATCTGACATAAAGTTGACCTAACCCAATATGCTTGACTCAAATCTAACTTATTTATCATAAAGGTCAAAATACTTGACCTAAAACTGACTCGACCCATGCAAATTTGACTAACCCAAATCTGACCTCTTTGATTTGTTCATCATATCAATTGTGCAATTTTTTTAAACCAATATGATGCATTTAACCCAAATTTATATGTATATGAACATAGATGTAGGTGCCATCATTTCCTTCAACTTTGATTTGCATCATTCAATAATATATTTTAATAAAAAGGGTTGGATCAATTTAATGACGAACTTCCTACTAAGCAAGAAGTTTTTATGACAATATTGCCCGAATGAAGAATATATTATCTCCAATTTTGTTATGAAACCGTGGTGCTTGCGACAATGAATTTATAAGTGTCTATATTTAGTAGGCCTATTTCATTTCTTAAAAGCAAAAATATCTATTACTATCAATTAGAAATTTTAAAAGGTTCAATTCACATGTCTGCAAAGAGGTTTGCTGACAAGTTGCTTCTATAAGGGACAACTAGGAACGAGGAATGTAATGGAGAATTTGCAATGAATTTAGGTTTCAATATTTTTGCTTATTCATATTCTGTGAATGGGATGATGTCAGTCTCCTGATTTTGGTATATTAAAATATCCTGTTCATCATTGATTTGGCGTTTTCCATGCCTATTTGCCATCCCAAATATTTCTTCTATGTTTTCTTTTGGAGAAGGAAAGCAAAGATGAAACAGAGTAAACATTTACATTCAATGAATAAATTCACAACTCCAAAATTATAATATTATCTTATGGTTTCTAATAGAAAAAAGCAAATTGTTTTACACATTATATATGAAACCCCTTAAATAAAAGAAGCTAAACTCTTAAACATCGAGGCGTATGTTGGTATAATGGTTGGAATTTCATTAAGAAACTCTGCAGTTAAGGGTGCCACTCCCGAAGAAATCCTAGGTGGGTGACCTCCTAGTAAGTTATACCAATATGACAAAACTGTAAAGCCCTTAGGCCAAAGCGACAATATCTCGATGGTAAAGAGTTTGAGTTGATACATTATACAGTTTTAATCAATTTATTTGCTGGTTTGGCTTTCAATGTGATAGAAATGCATCTGAACCATAGCTATTTCATAGAGGTACCAAACAATACTGTAACATTAAGAAAACGTATTTCTGTTGCAACTATTTTTCACGCTCAACATTATAAATCTGCAGCAGTTGAATTATGTAGGAGCATTAACAGGGAATGGATTGGATGTTCACTGTTTTAAATGCTTCATACACAAAAACAGTGAAAGCATTTGGTCTTAGGCTTCCTTTGGGACAGCTTTAGACTACTATTTCTTTTTCTTATTTTAAGAGATTTTTTAACAAAAAAGTAGCTTTACAAGGCAATAAGAAAGTCATCCCAAACGAAACCTTAATCAAGCTTCCTTCATTATTTGTACAATTGAATAAAAGTTCAAACAATCTGCTTTCCACCTCGTTTAATGAATAAATAACATTTCATTTAGCACTGGCAGTATCTATGTGGATGACTTGGATGCTGTGAAAATATAAGTTAAACAGATTTATGCCTCCTTTGTGACAGCTTTCTTAATGCTTTCAAAAGCAACTTTTTAATAAAAAAAAATTTAGTTCAAAATTTTTTTATTAAAAAGCAATAAGAAAGCCGTCCTAAACGAAGTCTTAATTTTATATACAGCTTTTTCCTCTTGCATAATTAACTATGTTACTTGTACATATCAAAGAGATCTGGCTCTTTTATGTCAGCTGTTGAACCGTAGATACAGCAAGAAATTTAACGTTCAAAAAATATTGTTGTCATCAAGGTTATTTTTTTTCCTATATTCGGGCAGCACATAAATAATTTGTAAGAACAGGATCAACACAAAAATACTATATTAATAGCCTTATGCCTCATATTTGTCTTATGTTAAGAAAGGTAGAGATAGACCTAAAAAGACTTGGTTAGAAAATATTAGAAATGATCTTTCTTTATTAGATTTAAATGAGAATTTGACTTTTACCAGGACACAATGGAGAAAAAGGATTCATGTAGCCGACCCCACATAGTGGGACAAAGGCTTGATGTTGTTGTTGTTGTATGCCTCATAAATGAATATTACGAAACATATATTTACAAAACTCAATGCATGAACTAATCATATATAAAAGATAAATGCATTTGCGAGTTACTAGTTAGTCATCCCGTAAGATTTCATATGTTTCATGTCTCAATCAACTTTTAAGATTTTCTATACAAGTTAGAAAAGGTCCATTGCCTACATAGTTCGTCGAAGACAATATAGAAAGAAGTACTAGCAATGACCTATACATTTTCTTGCATAATGAATCCATAAAATTGAATTGTGAGCAATTCTTACATTAAACATAAATTATCAATAGGTATTTCTCAATTGGATTGGAGGTGTGTTAGTTTATCAACTACACTTATAAAACCAAGGGATCTTGGATTTCAGAATATGCCAAGAGATGTACTTTACAATAGTTGATATATGCCATTTTTGAAGGTACAGTTATCATATTGATATGCATGATGTGGAACAAGAAATCAAAAATCTGCCCCACTATTATAAATTAGGATTGTTTAGGAACTAGTGATAGAACACATGTTGATGCTTGTGTACCAAATAGTGAGATGTTCTTATATAAGACGATATGGCCTGCCAACATAAAATGTTATGGCATGTAACTTCAATGCGTGTTTTCCTTTTGTCATATTAGGTTGGGAGAATAATCCACATAATAGCTGCATATTCAAATTTACTATACGTAACTAAAAAAATAACTTTCCTATGACATCTTCTGGTATGTCTTTAATATTGATATCACTTTTTCATGAATATATATATATATATATATATATATATATAATTTATTTTATAGAATAACAATAATTTTAATTAATTATTTATATCATAATTTTTTTATTTGAACTTTTTTTTAAAAAATTATTTTATTTTTTTTTTATTTTTTTAACATTTTAAAATCATAAAAAACATAAAGAATATATATATATATATATAACTATCATTAATATCAAATCAAGTTTTGATATCAAATATTTTGATGCATGAAAGGATGAGATTTTTTTTTTTATTTTGTTAACTATCTTTAATTTAATTTGACATATTATCTCTCAATATAAATAAATATTAGATAATTTAATTGAATTATTTGATAAATACATCTATATTATTATATAACATAATTAAATTATCTAATTTTTTAATTACATGAAGGAGCAAATTAAGTAAACATGATGAAACAAATATATCCAAAATTCAAATCAACAAAAAAATGTCCGCTCTGCTAGGGTTTCCGTCCCGTTCGGCGCCCCGTTCTCCGCTGCCTGGTTAGTGGTTGCTGGTGGCTTTTCTCATCTCAGGTCCTGTTTTCTTCTTCATTTTAACTTGCTTTGCTTTCGGCCGTTTTTCGATGGCGGCAAAGCGATTAGTTGATCCCGATTTTTTGGCTGGTAAAGCTTCTTCGAAGTCTTTCCGTGATGCTCTTTTTGGTGATTCTTCCTCCTCCCTCTTCCCGGATCTCAAAATTTCTTCCTTTCGTGGTTTGCCGTCACTGTGGATTTCGGAAGCGGAAATTTTGGCCTTAGCGGCTCCGTTTGAATTTGCTTTGGTTGGTAAATTCCCTTCGCGTAGACCGTCGCTTGAGGCTATTAGCAAATTTTTCTTTAACCTCAAGCTTATTGGGGAGTTTTCGGTTACTGTTCTGAATCCCAGGCATGTTTTAATCAAACTTGCCATTGACCTAGATTACTGCCGCATTTTTGCTCACCATTCTTACTTTGTTAATAACTGTTACATGAAGCTTTTTAACTGGACACCATCCTTTGATGTTGAAATCGAATCACCCATTATTCCCATTTGGATTTCTTTTCCAAATCTACGTCCCCATCTCTTTTCCCCGAGGATTTTGCATGGTTTAGGATCTATGTTTGGTCGGCCTCTTAAGATTGATCATGCTATGTCGGCTGGCTCTAGGCCTTCGGTAGCTCGTGTCCTGGTTGAGCTGGATATTTCTAAATCCTATCTTGATAAGGTGTGGGTAGGTCCGGAAACTTTAAGGTATATCCAACAGGTAGTTATGGAGGAGTTCCCCTGTTATTGCTCACACTGTAAGTCTTTGGGGCATTCTAAACTTGAATGTAAAATTCTTCATCCCCAGTTAGCTGCATCTCATTCTGCGTTGTTTAAGGATGTTGAGCCTGTTTTGGATATTGTTAATACTTCGGTTGAACTTGTTGATGGCCTTCAGCCTGTTTTGACTAAGGCTATTGAGCCGGTGGGGTGTGTCGTGGAGCCTGAGATTGAGATGGACGTTCCAGCAACTGTGGTTGCTTTGGTTCCTCCTTTGGAGGTTTCGGTGGAGGCTCCTAGGCATGTGGTTTGCTCCCAGATTAATGCTAATGCGTGTGTTATGGAGGGTGTTAGTCCGCTTGCTGGTGATCTTTCGCCTACAAATGTTGAGAAGTCTCCTAGGGGCTGTGCTTCTGGTGAAAGATTGGTTGATTCTGTTGAGGGTCAATGTGGTAGTAATTTGGTCGTGGATGGTGGTTCCACGGGGTTGGGTGGACCAACAGCTGTTTCTCCTGCTACTGAGTTGGATACACCTAGGGGGGTTCTTTCAGCTGCTCAATTTATTGATGTGCCAGTGTCTTTAATTTCCAATGTTACTTTACAAGTTCATTTAGGTAAGTCTAGGGATCGATTTGTGGACCACTCGGATTGGTTGAATGTCTCCCCTATTAGTCTGGATGGGGATCGGGCAGTTTTTGCTGACTATTCTGAGGGTGGTCAGGAAGTGCATGTGGAGGAAGATGATTTTACCTTGGTAAGAAATCGTCGTCGCCGGAAATCCAAATAAGCTTTTTTGGGCTTACTATGTTTAGTTGCTGTGATTTTTTTGGTTATCTGGTTATTCGGAATTCAGTTTGCCCCTTTTTAGCTTCGTGAGTGTGGCCGAGAATTTTAGTATGGGCAACGATGAGGTGTTCCTGTGAGCTACCTGATGGTATGGCTTGTTGGCAACCATTGCTGGCGGGTTCATGCTGGTCTTCGTGAGGGATTCGATTTTTATTGGCCTTTGCTTGCCCTTTGGAGGGTCCTAGTCTATCATTTGGGTGGTCGCAGTGCTTCGCCACGAACTGAGCCCGCTTTGGTGATTTTACCCTGTCTTTTGGTCTGTTTCGCTGGTTGTATCCTCCCTTTTTATGGAATAAAATTTCTCTTCTTAAAAAAAAAAAAATCCAAAATTCATTTGTATAGTCTGATGCAGTGTTTAATATTATTATTTTTTAAATTTTAGTACCACCTTGACATAAGCTAATGCCACATAGTAACTGCTTGAGCCTAACAGTGGAGAAAAAAATGTCAGGTTATTTTTCAGCCTGATTTACAAATCATAGGAAAATAGACTTAAAAGTTAATGAATGCATTTTAAAATTATATATATATATATATATTACATTAATTCTAAAATAAATACAATGATTTAAAATTCATTCGGACAAAAGTTAAATCAAATTATTCTGACCTAATTATTTTTCCCCTTCTTAGCTCCTACTGGACCCAACTACTGCGTCCTGGCTGTGACATATCCTGAGGGCTGCTCGAACTTCTTTAAGGACGCTATCAACACCAATATGTTTTCTGCAAGCAATATGAAAAAGTGTTAGTATTCTTTACATAAACAACTCAAAATCCAAGCCAAAACTCCAAAACCTGCTAGAAAAAGAATAGAAGCCTTTGTCCTCGTATATTTTATGTAGAAATAATGCGCCTGCTTTATGTTGAATAATGCTAAACTCCTTGAATGAAATTCAATTTGTTTTTGGTCTTGTGCTCTCTTTATATATATATAGATTCTCAAACTATTAGAAGAATAGACAAATCGTACATAAGATAGGATTAAACGACTAATTGCTAAGAGAAGTGATCTAAGGTTTTATTTGGCAATTTTTTACCACTGCTTTTTTATTATTTTAAAGAAATTTTTATATTAAAATATGCTTGAAAAAATAGTAAGAAAACTATCCCAAATGATGCGTAAGTGTGGAAAAGAAAGATCTACATTAAGACAAATGATGGCATGCTAAGAGAACCTGTGCCCAAGTCTACTCAGTAGTTCACCTCTCACACTCCCTTTCACTCACTCTCTAAATTCTGCCCTCTCCTTATAGATACATCATGACCACGAAAAAAGTATTGGAGCTATCTCATTGCCTTGCACAATCTATTTATGCATCTTTATTCACATGAAAGGTACTTGTCCAAATACATCACGTGCTCATGACCGAGTTAAAAAAAAAAAATGTAATGGAGGTATAAAATGACTAGCTTAAAAACACCATTAATATTTTTCAAGAGACAACTACAACTCTAAACCCTACAATTTTTAATGGGGGCACATATTAAATATTTTTATAAAAATTATATTTATGTAATTAAAAATAAATGTTATATAAAAAACATATTAAAGTTGTATGCGGGCACGTGCCCTCTCAGGCCCCATTAAATATGCCCTTATCACATGTCAGCTATATATCTTTCTTGACGTAATTGTTGACCTCTCCACATAAGCCAAAACCAACATAACTATAAAAAGAAAATAGAAAACTTGCATACCTCATATCTGTCGAGGAGATCCAGCAAAGTCGGCTGATATCCCGCTCAATTCTCTGCAAAACGGCGTCAACAGCAGTTTCATCCCAGAATTCTTGCGTAAAGCCCGCAACTACAGCCTCGATTCCACTCCCGTTGGCGTTAATATAACGAGAGCTACACTTACTGTGTTGGTTTCTCCCACAGCTCGCAAGTTCTCCGACTCCAGTTCGCCTCCTCCTCCCTGTCCACAGCCGCAACTCCCAGATTCCAAGCCCACCGTCGCCTCATCCTGCAGCCCTTCTCATTCGTAAATCCCTAACCAAAATCCCGACCCCAACAGCTCATCATCACTCCCCCCACCATCCGCTTTAAGTATAAGATGGTGAAATTTTAAATTTTAAATATCAAACTTTCAAACATCCAAACCAAAGCCAATGCTGCTACTATATGCGGGATATCACGTATCTATGGATACAGTGTATTTACTCGACGACTAGCCTTAATCGAAAGTTCCCTCTCGTGATCGAGAGGGGTAATTAACTATAGGGGCTTGCGCCTATAAGAAACCAGAACTCAGATCATAAAGTCCTCGCAAAATGAGGGCGAAATCTCTGGGTAGTGTCTTATCTACAATCCCAATCTGCCTTCCCAAAATTTACCCCAGAATTTAATCCGTTAAAACTCCCCCGAAAAGCAATGGGGGAGGCCGGGGCCGAATTTTCGGAGCCCACAGATTTCTGGCGACTCCGCTGTGGTTTGGTTTCTCTTTCCAACTTTGGTTAGTCATCTGGGTGCTATAATGACAGCTAAATCAATATGGGCTTAAAATTCTAAACTTTTCAGAGTGATCATTTAATGAATCAAAATCTCAAATATTTTAAAATGATCATTCAACCAATTCATTGAAAATTGCATTAAGCAGGGTCTTAAATTTATGATTAATTGCTTGCTTATATTGACTATTTTTGTTTGTTTCTGTTACTCTATTCTATGCAAGTCTCTGCATTTTCAAAGTGTGGGGTGATGTATCAGATGCTGATTACTAACCCTTGCTTTTCTTTTACGCAGATGGATCTACAGAACACCCCCACCTGTGAGTAGTTAATGGTAGAAGACCCACTGTACACTACATGCAACAAGCAGCAATAGCAGATGTACTGAAAAGACCAAAGACCGTAGCAAAATACATAAAGAATGCAGCAAATGCAAACACACCTACAGGTTGTCGTAACAATTATAGGAGGCCCTTTACACATTCAGCATATTATCTGGGGGCAAATATGAAAGATCTGCAATACATACGGGTTCTTTACGAACACAGATATACACGCCACATGCCACTTGTGGGTAGATGCAGAAAGACTTCAATAAATGCAGCATCCTGTAATCAATTTCGGTCTATGAATGAATACATCTACCTGTCTACAGACAACCGTAGCGAGTGTATTGGAAAGACCAAAAACCACAAGCAAAATGTCAAAGGACTATAATAAATATATGCTCCTATGAGCTGTTGTAGAAGATTCGTTGTACACCGAATATGTTATCCACAAGCAAAATACAAAGCAATTACAACAAATACAAATGCCTATGGCCGGTGCTAGAAGATTTGTATGCAAAGCAATTCAACCACAAGTAAAGGTATCATGCTGTGGCAAATGCAATTATTTACAAGCAATGCACGAGAGCAATGCACAACAGTCTACCTGTATGAAATAGGCAAATGTCCAATGTGCGACGCCACACCACCGAATCCATAACACTCATACAAGCGGATAGAAGGCGTGTTCAAACTCTCAAATGAAATGCTACGCACATTCAAATGGCAGTTACCCACACAACTGAAATATTATAAAAATACCCCCGCATATGCACTGTAATATGTATGCACATAGGTACAAAAAAGGACATGTGTAATCACATGACCTGTATGGGCCCCGCCGGCGAGCATGTTATGGGCACATACATGACGTTTAAGGATCTGCGCGGGTCAGAAAATAAACCCAAGTTCGAGCCCGATCCTTCTATGCAGGTAGATAGAAGTCAACACGGCTCGAACCATAAAACAAATATACGGTCGTAGTATCGACTGGGATTTTTGTTTTATACATTCATATTAGGCCTTCAAGGCCGACAATCAAGAAAATTCACTCATAAAGGTGTAAAGCCTATGAGGAACCCGATCCTCTGTCGGCAAGTAGACATAGTTGACAAGGTTCAATCAACGAAACCGAATGACCCCATACACCCCGATGATGGCCGTGTTCAACGTAGATCTCAACCGGAGGGGTTCTCCAACCATTTCAAATGCTTCCAAACTTCCATAAAGTTCAAATTCCCACAAAATGAAAATATTTGCAAATGACCCCATATATCCCGATGATGGTCGTAGTGAATGTAGATCTCAGCCGGAGGGGTTAATTCCACGTATTCAAATACCTTCCAAGCTCCACCCAAATACCCTTGAAAATCCAAAAATCCAAAACTTCAAAGAGATTAAAAAATTTAAAATAAAATTGAAATCAACCATCCAAATACTTAAAGCAAAAACTATCCACCCTCCACAACAATTTGCCGGAATGGACAAATTGAAATTTATTTCAGCTCACATGGAGCTAATGCCTAGCCAAAAATATCACTAGGATCTATTCTCAAACAATCTCCTGCTAGTAAGGACATGGTACGTATCCTCTGACCGACAGTTTTGCCGCCAAATGACACCGCAAGATAAACGGTTATGACCCGGAGCCCTCTAAACCGAGTGATTTTGCCGCCAAATGGCGCCACTAAATTACAGCTATGGCCAGAGCTATGAATCAATAGGATATAATCGATATGGCACAAAGCCGTCTGTTAGCTAAGGTGGATTTAAATTTGTCCCCTTAGACAAACATTCACCCCAGGTCTACAAGGTCCCCTTGGACGAAGCAACCCATGGCTGCAAACAAGGATCATTCTATTAGGTTGGGTCGACTACCTCCTCTGACTAAGTAGACCAGGTACCATGATGGCCCGGAATGACGGAACCATGGAATCTTGATCGGGTCCATCATCCATTCCCCCACCATCCGCTTTAAGTGCACGATGGTGAAATTTCAAATTTTAAATATCAATTCCCAAAATCCTAAGCCCATGCTGCTACTATACACTCGATACTACGTATCTACGGATACAACGTATCTGGTCGACGACTAGCCTTAATCGAAAGTTCTCTCTAGTTATCAAGAGGGGTAATTAACTATAGAGGCTTGCGCCTATAGGAAATCAGAACTCAGATCATAAAGTCCTCGCAAAATAAAGGCAAAATCTCTGGGTAGTGTCTTATCTACAAACCCATCTGCCTTTCAAAATTTACCCCGGAACTTAATCTGTTAAAACTCTCCCGAAAAGTATACGAGGGAGGCCGGGGCCGAATTTTCGGAGCCCACAGTAATGAAGAATGTAATTTCAATCATAGTTTCTCAGATAACACTCATGCATGCCTTTTTTAAAAATTTACCTGAAATATGCATTAAAATGCACAAATTATTCTTGGGCCTTATTAAATGAAAATGAAATAATAGACAAAAAGTTTTAAAAAAAAAAAGACAAAATAAAGACCCTTAAATGTGTTACAAGTCAATTGAAAAGAGCAAAAAATTAATAAAATAGACTTGCATGAACTTTGATGAGTCACCAACAAATGAGAATAAGGCTACCTCACATGCTAAGAACTCAAATAACATGTTAAAATGACATGCAACACAGCTTCATTTATAAGCATGTATTCTTCCTTCATAGGACCCGCCTAGGCATTGGCATAAACAAAATAAGAACAAAATAGTATAATTTCAACGAGTCACCAAGGTATTTATCTGCAACACATATCGCAAACCAACTTGCAAATGAAAAATAAAAAATAAAAATTTTGAACTTACTCGAGCAGAAAAAAGTGCAAATGACTAAATCGCAACCAAATGCGCACGAATATGAAGCTGTGCTCACATTCTAATAATGATAGAGCCACCAACGAAATAAAAGAAATGAACATAGATAGTTTTAATAGGGGGCAAGGCTAAGTCTCTTTAAATTAAGTAAAAGTAAAAGTGCATGCTTGTTCCAAAAATGTGCCAATTCACCAAAAGGAAAAGGCCTGCACAGTTTCAATGAGCATCAGTGCCAATTGGAAAATGGACTAAAAAGTACCACACACTCTTCAAACAAAATAAAATCCAAATCATGTCACTACGAAAAAGCATATGAACCACTCCAAAAAAGAGGGCAAACTCACTCTCTAACTTAAACCATACACTAAAGTATTCATTGTATGAATATCATAGATTCATAATGGAAGGATATCTTGTCACAAAAATGGCCTATCAAATCAGAAGATAAATGCACTCTCACAATCTTATTCCATTGGACAAGATCAAAGCACAATCATCACTTCATCTGAATCTAGCCCTTATAAAGAAATATAACTGAATATATATATATATATACAAAAAAGTCACGTTGCGCTCAGAGTGACAATTTATGTCCTCGGATCACTTTGCTAAAAATCTCTCGTGATGAAGATGGGTAATTAATCATAAGAATTTGCACCTATGAAAAATCTCAAATTATTTCATAAATCTTTTGTGAGGACGAAATGTTTAGGTAATGTCTTATCTCAAAATTTAATGTCTTCTGAGAGTGAATCTAAAATAACTTGAATGCATGAACATACTCAGTTGGATATTTTTCAAAGCCAACAAATTTCCAATGACTATGCTACAAAAGGTTTTTCTTTTAATCATTAGATAATCATATAGGCACATCTTGGCAATTCATCGCCACATATTTCTGACAACTTCTCTAGAGAAGATTTCTTTTTTCATCTTCAACAAGTCATCTAAGATCTACTAGATGCTTATGAACAAAAGTATATCTACCAAAATTCTATATATTTGGGTCGTCACAATAAATTTGAAGATAATTTATTTTGAGGTTCTTAGGATTCAAAATCAAACCAGGTCAAAATAAAGCTAAATTAACACAAGTTTGCTTATGATTAAAAAGGATTGAAATCAATTTCAAATTTATTATGTCCTATCCAATCTCTAAGGTAGGGTCTAATTGGCTGAATATGATACAATTCTCATTCCTACATTTTACTGCATATGTTTTTCTTCTAAATTAGAACATGAAAAGCCAACGGTCAACTCCAGAGATTTATTTAAAAGAAATGGAATACGTAGCAAGATATAAACTAATATTAAGATGCCAAAATGAAGAAGTATCTTACAATACACTAGCACCAACGACTGCAAGAGGCCTAGGATAGTCCTCAATGCCCTTTTCCTTTTGCTCTTCCCTCAAAGATACTGAAGGCAACAAATTTCCATCACTAATCCTGTTGGGTAGAGATTTACTCAATTCTGCTTTAGGGGTTTCCACACGGCCAATTGTCCGTATTTCTTGGGCAATCAAAGGCAGCCTATCTTGAGCCTGTGTAGACATCTTGGTACATTCAATAGCAAGCTTAAGTAATAGCTAGAAAAATGGAATGAATGCCTCAAATACAAATAAATGAAACTTACTAAAAGAATATTTGAGCAATAAGGCAAATTCAAGATAGAAGAGGATTTACCTCGGAAATGTCAATCTTATTCAAAACCACTATATAAGGCCTTTCAAGGTATTCAGGGTTGTACATCCGTAGTTCCTACAAAATTTAATAACTTTTTTATACAAAATGACAGATAAAAACCAAGGAAAATAAACCCTTCTCGAGGAAATGCATAACAAAACATAATTCGATCTTTTTAAATGTTATCATTTCATGATGTTGTCATAATAAAATAAAACAACTTGACGTCCTATTCATTGACAAAAATAATAGGCAGCTAAAGATCAAATCACGTTAACTAATAGACCTCACATATAAAACCATCATTGACTAAATTATAGTCTCTGGATATCAAAGTATATAAAAACATTGTGTAACAAAAATGGTTAGACACCCATCTATAGAGTTTTGAAAAGGAAAAGATTTACAACACTGATCTACAACTTCTTTTCAACTCTTAGCAAATTAAAGAAGAAGGAATACAGGTATATCCCATGAAACAGAGCTCCCTTTGACAACAGCTGTTTTGCGAAGTTCCTTGAATTTTAAAGTAGAAACATTTTATTTAATTAAGATTAGGAACGATCCTCTTATTAGGATTCACATTCATTTGCAGCAATGGCCTGCCTTAGTTAATGGAAATAGGCAAAGAATCTGATTGGAGTTTAGCCGGGCAACTAGAGAGGTGCCAAAGTAGTCAAGTATGATTCGAAACAACGTGAGAATGCATATAAATGAAAAACGAAAGGTAACATCTGCTAAAGTATACATTCATAAGGTAGTCGAGTCATAGCAACGATAACCTTTTTAAAAACAAGAGTATCCTAAAAACATACATCGAATGGACTAAGGAGAAAGTTTATCACTGGTTTGAAAGAAATACACCAAATAGACAGCCAAATACTGCTAGTGTAATTGGGGAAAGGAACTGCCCTGGAGAAAGGAGTGACATTACTGCAAACTTCAAACACGGTACAATTAATAAAAGTTCAAAGTTGAATATGAGAACCGTATTAGTGTGAGAACCGGACCTGGCCGGTTCAACTGAACCGGCCAGTTATTAAACAGTGGTGGGTCACGACCCGCGACAGACAGAAGCGGAACAGCGCCTGGAGCGGACCGAACTCGCGCACGAAAGAGATTGGGAGAGTTCATTTTGCTATTTTGAGCGAACGATTGCATTCGGGGATAAGATTTGCCAACTTCTTTTCATTCCAATCGTTAAAGAAGTAGAGAGTTGGAAGAAACGACGATGAATGAGAAGAACGGTAAGGAGAAAGGACGAAGAAATCAACAAACCTTCTTCCTTTTCATTTCTGTATAAATCCTCCTATTTTTCTTCCAATTAAAATAAGTGATATTTTTCATATGGGAAAAGGAAGATATTGAAAGCGAGGAGAAGGGATTTTGGGAGAGAAAGAAGAAAAATTTTGGATTTTTGGAAAATCCTCATTTGTAAGTGAATTTTTATCGTATAATTTTTATTAAAATTTTGTTATTAATTTATATTTACATGAAAATTTATATTGTATATTTTTAGAGATTTTAGAAAGGAATAGATCAAAAGTTGTAGGAGTTCGATTCAACAAGAAGAAAAATTCGAGATTTGAGGTAAGAAAAAATTAAATAAATGCTTATGTAAATTTTATGAAAGATAAATGTAGAAAATTTACATGATTGTGTATTTCTTTAGGCTGCACCAAGGATCGAGGATTTGAAAGAATCAAAGTGGGTATTTACATAATTTCTCTTTATTGTATTTTATTTTTATTTTGAAAGGAACATTTTATATAATTGTTTTACTATTTATAATTCGTTTTGGAAACTATCATATTATGAAAAAGAAAATGCATATGAAAGTATACGAATATGTGAAAAAAATATATGTAAAGAGAATACATATAAAGAAAATAGAAAGTAAAGTTAGAAAGTATTTAGATATATATATATATATATAGGAAGTACATATGAATGAATGAAAAATAAATAAAAAGGGAAAAGGATAAGCATGCAAATTTATAGGAGTTCACCACCGTATGGTACTGGCTGGGGAAGCAACATACCCGTGCACGTAAAAAGGAAAAGGTTATGGAAAAGAAAAAAGAAATGAAAATGATTGTACATTTGGTACATTTAGACGGGGCTCCTATACTAATTAAATGAGAAAATGAATACATATTAATGTATTATAAACGTTATAAATGAATATGATATAATATGTATAAAGAAACGAATTGAATGAAATGAACCAAAGAAAAGAAATGTATATCAAATGTTAAATAAATAGACATATATCAAAGGTTATATGTACTATACTTTATACATGTTAATTGTTATAGAAGTTACCCACTGAATTTACTTTGTAAACTCATTCCATTAAATAAATACTTTCAGGTAAGTCTCCAAAGATTTAGAAATAGTTGAAAGGGAAGGGTACGTCTATAGAAGACAGCGGAACAATGAAAACAGGTAAATTATGACTTGTAATTATTAGTTTTGAAAAGTGAAATGAATAGATTTTATAGAATATCTTTGTTATAGTGGCTCTTCAGTTGATTTGAGAGGTTTTATGTTAATGTGTTCATTGAAAAGAATGAAATGTTAATACCGTCTGATTTTTGTTCTCGCCTCGTTAATTCGAGTATCCAGGCCAGGTCGTGACAGTGCAAATGCAAACAGGTAATCTATGGTTTGTGATATGTTAAGTATATGAAAACAAATTTGATGAATAGTTTTATGGCAAAAAAATTTTTGTAATTAGTGGCTCTTCAATTGCTTTGAAAAGTTGTATGTTAATTTGTTTATGATATGAATTGAATTGTTACTGCCGTCCGACTTTTCGTTCCCGCCTCGTTAAGTCGAGTTTCCAGGCCGGGTTGTGGGAATTAGGCACACATATTAATTAACATGATTATTTGTATTCTTTATTTCTATTATGTTGTTCATTGTTTTAGTTGAAAATGATCATGTTGCATTCATTCACAAAAAATAAAATATTTACAAAAGGAGTACATTATAAGTGTGTGCCTATATCACAATCTTCCTTCAACAAAAGTAAAAAGGATGAAGTTGTTCAATATCCATCTTTCTCCACAAAAAAGTATAATTTAAAATAAAATTTATAACAAAAATCAGCCACTTTGTTGGCTTGCCTATGAGTGAATCAAAAGAGGATTGTCGAACATTAGTCAAAAAATTATATCAGGAGCATTGGAAAGCTGGGTAGGCTGGAACTTCGATGACAGTAATTGCTAAAACCATTTTATAACATTAATGTTATTCCCCTCAATAATATTCACTGGATGTCAAACATCCATGGTTCAATAATATGTTGGAGTGAAAGAATTGCTTCGATCTCCACTTGAGTGCTATCCCAATGTAGAATTTGTTTGCCAAGAGATAAAATAAGATCATCATGGGAATCTCGAATGACAGTTCCCAATCCGGCATGATGGGAACGAAGTAAGGCTCCATTAATGTTCACATTAATCAAATTTGGAGGTGGGGCCATTAAGAATAAGTCTTAGGCAACCAATGGGTGTTGCACTGTTGCTGTTGTTAATGATAGGAGTACCAAAAGGGCGATGGTGCTTCTTATCATTTCTAGCCCTCCAAATTTGGTAGACCGAGCCACACAGCAGATGAATAGAGGTTGATGTAACTCAGCAATATCATTGTTGAACTGAACAAGTTCAAAAATGTTGTGGAACCTAGTGACAACAAATACCCAGCTGTTAAACACCTTACAAATTTCTAGCAATTGGATACAATTAAAGGCAACATGATTGATATCTTCCTCATTATTGCACCCCAAGGACAGAATTTCAATTTAGCAAGGCCACTCTGATAGAGCTAAACGTTGTTGGGGACTGCACTGTCACAACAACGCCACCAAAAGAGCATTAGCGAGGGTGCAACTGGGAGTTTTGTGTCCAAGCAGATGGTTTCTGACATTCAGGATATGCAGCTTCATACGCCTGGGCGGTAATTGTTATGCTAAGACCGGAGAAGTTATGTTGGACTTGATCCTGCTAAAAAGTTGAGAAACACATGATAGACAGCACAAGATGAATGCGAGGATCGCCGCAGCATCATATGATGAGCTGGACGTCCCATTTCCCCGTTTGGTAGAAAAAAGTTAGCAAAGCTTTTGTCCTCCAATTTGCAGCAGCTAACGAATGTAGGCCAACTGGTAATAGAAACTTCGAATATCCACCGATGATTAAAAACAAACACAGTCAACTCATTAGCAAGCTTCCACCTAATCATATTTAGGAGAAAACTTGCCCTGTCAGGCCGTCACATAAGATATTTCACGTAATAGAGATTTCACATTTGCGAATGTCGGTCCAAAGATTTTCACCATACTTTGCATGTAATAACCATGGAGAATATTGAGGTTGAGAGAGGAAATGCCAAGAAAGCTTTGCATATAGAGGGCACCTCCAATTTGCAGCTGCATGAAACCCTAAGCCAACAAATCGAGCAGGGTGGCATAGCCTCGGCCGGGCAACATAATGCAGTCCATTTTGTCCAGCCTGTTTCTTGTTTTAGATGATGTAATTAAAAGCTAACCTATTGTAATGCAAAAAAAATAAAAAATTTAATTAAAGGTTGATATGATGTGATAAGAAAGAAATAACTTCATATCCTCTATTTATTTTTTCCCTTGGTTGTTTAAAAGAGCATAAGGAAGAACACAATTCCTCTATTCAATTTCTTTATAGTATTAGAGCATGAATTTTAATCACCAAATCCATTAGTTCTTCAACCCAAGGTTAGCTGAGCAACCATATTATCTTTGACATCCATTGTTGTGCGCTCTCTTTGCATTGAGCCTCATTATTCCCTTCGCTCAACAACATTATTGATTCTTAACAACGAGCTCTCTTCACCCGTCACATAGCATCAAATTCATAGTGTAACAACATCAACTTCCTTGCATCATGTATGCTATTTAAGCTTAATTTAGTTAGATTATCAAAATTTTCAGAAATTTTTTATTAAATTTAAATGAAATTGAACTCTTAATAGGTCAACAACAACAACAACAACAATAACAAGCCTTTGTCCCACTACGTGGGGTCGGCAAGATGAAGAAAAATTATTCAACAGGCCGTACATAGTAAGATGAAGGCTTGTTGTTGTTGTTGTTGTTATATCATATTTGTTAAGGAAAAAATGATCAATGTTATCTCTTGACTCTTTAAGAGGATCAAAATGGTCCTCAACTATATTAAAGGATCATTTTGATTCCTCAAGTCTTTAAAAATGAATCAAAATAGCCCCACCATAGGACTATTTTGGTTCCTCTTTAAAGAGTTAGGGATCCAAAATGATTCTTTAATATAGCCAGAAACTATTTTGATATTTCATAAAGAGTCAAGGGACAATTTTAATTATTTTCTCTATTTGTTAAATTAGACCAATAGCAAAGACAACGATAACAGATCACTACATTGTTATATTTGATAATGTAATTAAACCAATAGCCAATATAGTAAACATGAAAAGGCCTTTGAACTTTCATAATTACTTTTTTTCTTTATCATTTCATCTCAATCTTCAAAATCTTCTTTTCTGCCTGAAATGTTGCAATTATACTCCCATTCCTTGCTTTGCTCTTTAACCAACTTAAACATGGCCTTGAAAGTATTAATTTATCTTTTTATTTTGTTAAAATTCGATAAACAATCTTAGTCATCAACTCGTTCATATAGATACACGCATTGGATGTTCCCAATTTGATTTGTTATCTTACCATTGATAAAATTCACAATCATTAAGTTCCTTATTCATGAAAAAAAAACATTATTATAAATATCAATCACTTTTGAAAACATAAATTATTCGTAATCTTGAGTTAGCACATATTCAAAACTTTCGCCCAAAATTCTTTACTATCCAAGATATTAAAAAGAGGTAATCTAAAATCACAATGGCAATAAATCATAAGTATTTTCTCTTATCTCTTTGTTGATGCTGAATAGCACATGTTCTTCATAGATAGAACTCATGCTCATCAATAACTCAAGTTACAAAAACACGAGAAAATTGTTATAGACCTTAAGATGCTCCAAATCCTGCATTTCATTATATAGCTAGAGGCTTGAAGGGATGGATGATTTCTCAAACTAATTGGATTGACCTAAAAAGTCCAAGAAGTTCTCATTCAAATCTTTCCGCCGTCAATTTTCATCCAAAGGAAATGGTAAAGATGACGAGAGGAGCATATGGCTCAAATTTGGTGAGTTGAAGGGGCTAAATTGAACATTTAAGAAAGTTCATTCCTAAAATGGACACACCTAAAAGATCTAGGAAGCATTTTGGTTATTTACTCTTCGATGTTTTGTAGAATATGGAACAAAGTTGTCATCAAAGAAAGCAGATACAATTAAGGCAGGTATTGTTGAAACTTGTGAATGCATATGGAAGGAATCAATTGGTGCCGTATTGACATTTAGAAATAAGCAAATTTGAACCCTGAAACTACTTTTTGGTCCATCATATTAATTATAAATTTGTAATTTAGCAAGTAATAATGGTTCTCAACGAGCATAATTCCAATGTACTATAGAAACTATGTTATGAGGAAAAAATATGAGTATATGACTTAAAATAGATTGCTAGATAAAAAAATTAACAATAAGATCAATCTAATCAGAATAACAGAACACTATTGTCTACGTGTTAATTCAAATTAATTGCATAGACAAATGCATATTAACTAAGCATTATGCGTGCAGATTTGTTGAACACTCCGAGAGAACTAGCTAAAGCCAATTTTTACCATAAAAATAGCTTACTGAATCAAACTAGTGATGGTTGAGTTTACCTCCTTTACGGTCATATAATCATTCACGGGATCTTCAGCAGCAGCATCAACAACATGAACCAAGAGCCTAGTTCTCCTCAGGTGCCTCAAGAAATTGCGACCAAGACCCTGCAAATTTTTATTTACAAAAATAGATATTGTTCCCTTGAAAAACATTATACTATTAGTATAGCGGGGAGAAAGGGGGAAAAACAGATCTTATGCATAACGCAGCACCTTTCCTAAATGAGCACCTTCAATAAGGCCTGGCAAATCTGCTAAGGTGGCTCCAGAGGAATATCTCAATGCCCCCAACGAAGGGTCTCCATCAAGACGACCAAGATTTGGCATGAGTGTTGTGAAAGGATAGTCAGCGATGCCAGGTTTTGCAAGTGTGATTGCGGCCAACAGAGTTGATTTTCCAGCATTTGGAAGCCCCTGAAAGGGAAGAAGATTACAGCCACCAAAATGATTTTAGATATGTAGTTAAGCAACCAAGTGCAACAATAATAGAGCAGAAATGTAGAGTAGAGATGTGAATTTATTTTTTTTTTTACAGTAGAGATGTGATGTGACAAGAAACACAAAAACCCAACATCCAAAGAGTGAAAAGAATTTAGAAAAGGGTAAATTCCTATACAACAACATCAATCCATGGCAGTAAGTACCTATACGATCAATTAAATACAGATTAATAACTATAAGTGATGTTTATGAAAAATTAATAACTACAAGTGAGGTTTTTAAGAAGTAATACAGGCATAATTTTCCCTTACCACAAGACCAACATCAGCAACCACTCTAAGTATCAGTTCTAAGCTCACTTCCTCTCCAGGCTGACCAAGAACAAGAACCTGTAAAATTCAAGCAATATGCATTATAATATTGCCCTGAGAGTTTAAGACCATAGGCAGCAAGCATGTGCTCGAAAACTTATATCTGACCTTTTCACAAACTAGGATTCATACAAATTATCATAGACTCTAAAATATATAATTTTTATTTAATAGGCTTGATTTGCCAAAAAAACTGCTTGATTAAAGTAAGATAATGGAGTAAACCTCTTCAGGGATCAAATTGATGTCTTTCAGGTAATTTTCAAGATCTGTACTTCGCCCACCAATGTTTTCAATTCGTTAAATTTTTTTTAATTTAAATGTGAATAAAAACTAAAAAAACTACAAAAAAGAAGAGGTTTGACAAAAGTAAGTAGAGTGATAAGGAGTTAGGAAAAGCCACCAACCATTTATGCATTGAAGTTGTAACAACTTTGCATTTAAATATTTCTTCTGTATTTTGATTATCGTGGAGAAAATTCACATGTAAAAATCCTTGCACTGTTCTCAGTTCCATGTGACTGAGGCCACCTTATAGGTTCTTTCTGTCAGTACTGCTCCAAAAAAGGACAACAAAATGTCGACCATAATATGTTTGGTACTTTTTTTATCTCCTTGTTAAAAGAAAATAAACCGAGTAAATTTTATAGTTCTAAGAAAACCTATATTTTATTACCATGCTCTCTAGTAATGCACAAGATCGAACTCTACAACATCAAGAAAACTAAATCTCCCAGTACATAAGGGTATCTCCAACCGAAAAATCTATTTTTCACTTCAAAATATAGTAACAGTCATATCAAACAATAATTCATCTCCAACAAAACTTCATTTCTAACACCAAAAAAAAATATTATGTGTATATTCTTTCTCATTTTTATTTTTATACTTATTTTCAATCAAAATGGGTGAATGATGTTCTTAATAGTGGCCGCATTGTTCATAGCCGAGATAAAATGCAAAAATGCATTTTGATTTGACATTCGGGTGGATGCTCGCTGAAGTGGAAAACAAGCGAATGACGTTCAGTTGGAGATGCCCTAACCACCACACCTAGAATTTAAAAAAAAAAAAGAAAAAAAAACATCCATTGTAAATAAAGTTAAAGCTTAGTTCTACAAAATCGGAAGTTGCTGCCCCTCTAGATGGCTCTAGCACTCAATGTATCCATACTGTGCACTCAATGAATAACACCAATTCAGTATTGTAATAAAACAAGGCCAAGACAAAAGTACAGAATTGCACAGGCATAAATTATTCTTGAAGTCAACCTATTAGCTCCAGTTCATACAAGTTTTACTGAAAGGGAAGAGGAATCACAAAGTTTCAAATAATATATGCCCTGAGGAAATTTAAGTATAAAGCTTTAAAAATGCTTTCTATCTTAGGATATGTTTGAGATGATTTTTCCACTGCTTAGTTTTATAGACTCAAGAATCAGCCTTAAGCCTATATCTTGTTTGCTTTAGTCATGGATGTTCTCACTAGTCATTTGCAAGAGGTTGTACCATGGTGTATGCTTTTTGCCGATGATATTTTTCTTGTTGATAAGACTAGAGGGGGAGTTGAAGGTAAACTTGAATTGTGGAGGTCAACCTTAGATTCTAAAGATTTTCGTTTGAGTAGATCTAAAACTGAATATATGGAGTGTAATTTTAGTAGTAATAGATCTAGTGGGGAGATTGTGACTTTGGGCGATCAAGTCATTAATAAGAGTACACGTTTTAGATATCTTAGGTGTTCAGAGCGATGGGGAAATAGATGGGGATATTATCAGTGGAATTCAAGTTAGATGGCTGAAGTGGAGGAATGTATCGGGCTTGTTGTGCTATAAAAAAGTCCCCCTCAAACTTAAGAGAAAATTCTACAAGATGGCGGTGAGACCTACAATACTTTATGGCGTAGAATATTGGCCATTAAAAGAGAAGCATAATATTAAGTCTAGTGTTGCAGAGATGAGGATGCTCAGGTGGATGAGTGGCTTTACTCATAGAGATAGGATATGAAATGAGCACATACGTGAAAAGGTTGGAGTAGCTCCAATGGAAGATAAGTTAAAGAGAGTCGCCATAGATGGTTTGGTCACATAAAATAGCGGCCTTCTGATGACCCGGTTAGGAAAGTAGATGTATTAGATTTAGCTTATGTTAAGAAAGATAGAGGTAGACCTAAAAAGACTTGGTTAGAAAATATTAGAAATAACATTTCTTTATTAGATTTAAATGAGAATTTGAATCTTAACAGAATACAATGGAGAAAAAGGATTCATGTAGCTGACCCGATGTAGTTGTTGGCTCAAGAAAAATGAAACAAATGCATGAATCCCGCTTTGCAGCTGTAGGATTTCATTTCTCTTGAGTCAGATTATAATTAACCAGATTTTCCTGAGGGTAGTGTCAGAGTTTAATTAGATATGGAGTTCTTACTTCTCATGAGTGCAAGCACTCATAGTTAATTACCTCTCTTAACACGTAAGAGAGAACTCTCGATTAAGGATGAATAATTTTTAGGTGATTTTAGTCTCAATTATGGAAAAAATGAAGGTAAACCTGATCAAGATCCTATGATTATGTCGTCCCAGGTATACCACAGTTTTAATCTACCAATACTAACAATCATTGACCGTAGTGTCCAGGGAGTCTGATTAGCAGCCATGGGTTGCCTCCTCTCAGGGATCCCGAGTAGACTGAGGTGGTTAGATTTGAGTTTTAATTTTGTTTGAGGTTTGGGGTTTACATCTACTAGAATACCCATAAGTTAATTTGATTTGGGATTTTATAACTCCGTTTAGAAGTTACACAGAAGTTTTAATTTGAAGAGGGTCTTACGGCTTCTCTTGGAAGTAACCCAGGTGTTTTGAATTTGGGACGGGACTTATGGCTTTCATAAAAAGTAGCCTGTAGGTTTAATTTGGAGTGGGACTTACGGCTCTATTTATGAGTTGCCCAAAAATGAGTCTTACAACCTAACTCTACAGCAAGGCTGCCCGGAGATTTTATTTGGATTTGGGGTAGGTCTTATGACTTCCCTTAGGAAGTTGTCTGAAAAGCGGGTCTTACAACTTAATCCTTTTAGAATAAGAGGCCCACTAGTTTGAATTGGGTTTGGGTTAGGTCTTATGACTTCCCTTAGAAAGTTGTCTGGTTATTTGTAGGACTGTTAGGGTCGATATACTTCATTTTTAAAAGTTTCCCTAACGTATGGGACTTAAGACTTCACTTAGAAGTAGCCCGATGGCGGGTCTTACAACCTAAACATATAGGCTAAGATGCCGGTTGGTTTTGCTATTCTGTAGAGGTAAAAATTCCACATGCTTTCAACATAGAATAAATATCGTAATTATTGTATTTCAAAGCATTATTTAAAGATGAAATTCTCTCCTGTGACTTTTGCCTTAATTTTTCAATAAGAGATGTCTGTGTGATTAGATTTAGGTAGGGACTTATGGCTCTCATAGAAAGTGATATATTAATGGGACTTATGACCTCTACTAAGGGTGGCCCGAAGATTTTGGTTAGGTAGGTCTTATGGCTTCCTTAGAAGTTGCCTAATTATGGGTCTTACGACCTAGCCCTATAAATTAAGTGGCCCAAGCGATGGGTCTTACAACCTAGCCCTATAGACTAGGATGCCCGAGTGAGGGGTCTAGGGTTGTGTTATTACCTAAACATTTTCCTCTGAGATCGAACTTACGGTTTCTATTAGAAGTTGCCGAAGGATGGGTCTTACAACCTAGTTCTTATAACCAAGGCTGCCTAGAGATTTTAATTATTTTTACACACTTCAGGGTTTGACACTTCGAGGTTTTGACACCAGCGTCAGTATTTTAGTTGTTTTGTACTCGTAGTCTTTTTCCTACTGCAGTAGTTTGTTGTTTTTTTTCTTATGTGTCTCCCAGCACTGTGGCTCTACTAGTTTTCCAGTACTTAGTTTTTCTTGCTTCCCAGTACTTTTGTCTTACTAGTAGTTAGATTTACCACTCTCCAGCATTTTGATGATTTTTGTTTTATTTGTGATATACTAATATTTATTTATTTTGTTTGCAGATACGTGCTGATCCAGAGTTCGTGCTACTTTGGAGCTTTATCTTGGAGCATTGGAGAGTTACAGGGGTTGATTTATTTTGAGTATTGGAGAATGTGTTGAGAGTTGTTGTGAGAGTTGTAGTTTGAGGGGTTTGGAGAGCAGTCTTATACAGGGATTGGAGATTTCTGAGTTGTTCGTACAAGTTTTGGAAGAGCTGAGTGAGTTGAGTTTGTTGTCGAGAGTTGTATATGTTAATTAGTGGAACTTCCCCTTCCCCCTCTTTTTCTTTTCTTCTTTTTTTTATTGCATTTTTATTTTATAATTGCCCCAATTGATCAATTAAAAATGCTCTCGCATTTTAACTCAGATTTTAAATTGCTCTCAAATTTTAACTCAAATTTTAAATTGCTCTCGAATTTTTAAAACTCTCAGATTAAAATTGTTATTTAAAATGTTTTCATATTTTAAAAACTCTCGTATTTAAATTTTCAACCCATTTGATTAATTAATTTTGATTGGTCGATTAATTTTCAAATAGCCATTTCATTAGCTAGAGGAAGAGAGGTAATGTTTTTGACAACCATAGACCTCTAATATTTCAAAGGGAATAGCAATTGAAATGCCACAACAATTCAAAGTCTTCCACTCAATGGTACCCATGTTGGAATCTCTTAAAGATAGGTCTCATTTGGAAACATTTGATACACTTCAAGATAGTCTTTTGGACAAAGAATGATGCTCAAAATGTTCTCATTTATGCTAGATGACACTTGAGAGAATGATAAGAAGCAGGATGAAAATAAATGAGAGAGAACATGTCTGTTCCTCTGGCTTATGTCAACTTCTCAAATCTCAAGCTTTAGATGTAGAAAACTCTGTAATCTCAATTAATTAATTATTTTGATTAATTTTAATCAATTAATTTTATATTTGAATCTTATCTTTTTGTGTTCAGCTCTCTTGTAACTATAACCACAACAAGTTCCTTTAGAAGAAATTATCTTCTATGCTTGAATTTTAGGATCCCTAAGATGTTTTCTTCTAGAATTTGTCCATACTAGAAGATGTGCCCCATTCATTGAATTTGTCAATGCAAGATATGAGGCTAATCAAAGGTCATAAAAATACATCATTTTATAGTACTCCCCATTTGATTCACCTTTTCATTCATGTTTGACACAAATACAAATAGAAAGGGATGGAGAGAAGTCATAGTTAAGATGATGATAATGATGATATTGAGTAATTCACTTGTTCTGAGGCCATTCGGAGCTTTCATTTATGATGTTAGTTATTCCCAAATTAATCAATTAATTTTTATTAAACATTAATTAACTAAATTAGTTAATTAATATTTAAAAATTAATTTTAACATTTGAATTGTATTGATGTTCAAATTGAATCGCCCTATAGATTTCTGAGGCAATTTTGGCAGTCTCCCGGAGTCCCCTTCCTTCGCGGGGAGGTTGGGACAACACTTGCCGTTGTTTCTTCCCACCCGGACCTAAGGTCGACGGCGTGAGGTCTTCAATTCAAGTTATTCCCGGCCGGATCTAAAATACGACGGCTCGGGGTCTTCAAATTTTAAAACCATCCGCCCAGATCTAAAATCGATGGCACAGGTCTTCAAATTTTAAAACCATCCGCCCAGATCCAAGATCGATGGCACGGGTCTTCAAATTTTAAAACCATCCACCCAGATCTAAGATCGATGGCGCGGGTCTTCGACACCTATTTGAAAATTCTCATTCTCCTCTTTCTATTTTATTCATTTTTATTTCATTTTTATATTACGCGTGTATAATATCATATGATATTATATATAATATAATAAACATAATATATATTATAATATATATTATATCATAAGAAGAGAGGGAGAGAGGAGTCCAATAAGGCATGATTGGGTTCGGCTAGGATAGTCGTCGAAGGAGCACAGTCGAACAGTAATAAAGGAGCCGAAGAAACGACTAGTGTAATCTCTATACCTCCCGCAAAGCAATGAATCCGAACAGCAATAAAGGGGGCCGAAGAGCGACCCGTGCAATCTCTTGTGAAGCAAGGAAGTCGGACAGCAAGGAAGGAGCCGAAGAGCAACTCGTGCAATCTCTTCACTCCTGCGAAGCAACGAAGACGAACAGCGATAAAGGAGCCGAAGAAGCGACCGTGCAATCTCTTCGCCTCCTGCGAAGCAAAGTCGGACAACAACGAAGGAGTCGGAGGAGCAACGCGTACAATCTCTGCACTCCTGCGAAGCAACTAAGACAAACAACAACGACGTAAAGAGAAGATGAAAGGTGAACCCTAGACACCTCCTGCGAAGCAACGAAGTCGAACAGCAACGATGGAATCGAAGGAGCGGCATTTTTTTCGATCTCTCCGTTTCCTTCCTTTTTATCAAGTAATAGCTGAATGGAAGTTACGAGAGTGAAGAACTGCGTCGTTTGGCGACCAACTGCTCGCGGTGGGGCCGGCTTGGAGGTAGGTGAGCTACTTCGTACTGATTCAAATTTTTTTCTCTTTTTTTTTAACAATCAACAGTAGTGGCATAAAGGATTGATGTTGTTGTTAATGTTGTTAGTTTTATAGATTGCTGCAGCAACTCTAAAAAGATTTTGTTCGGCTAACAAATTTTTCTCGGCTTTTCAGATAGATCTGGAGGAACTTTTCTCAACCATGTAGTTCTGCGTGGGGCTTCAGCAAATAGAATTAAATGGTTTTGTATTTCATCTTTACTGTCTTTCCCTCCAACTTCCAAGGAAAATACAACGGCTTACTATTCAGGTCAAAGCTCTAGCACCCATTTTGTGAACACCTACAACTGAACTCCCTTCGCAATTTTTATCCTGCAGCAGCTGTGGCTTGAAATGGGAGGCTCGGAAAACTTGTACAATTTGCGGACAAAAATCTGTGAAACACGTCAAATCTTGAAGAGAACCAAACAAGTTTGAGAAAGTTTTTATATGTTTCTAAAATCTCCTCCAGATAATCCGTACTATTTTTCATCTTGAATAAAGGCTAAAAAAAATTCTCCAGAGTGAATATTTCCCTTCAAGCTTCCATGATATGTGTAATAACCGGTTCAACCGGTTCAGCTGAACCGGCTGAATGCTTAATACAGCGAGCGAATAACAAGCGGAACTAAACAGAGTCGTGACCCAGACGAAGCCGCCCACGTGCGTGCACGATCCAGACGAGTCAGTTTGCGGTTCTGAGCAAAGGATCGCGTACGTGGGAAAAAACTAATGTCTCCTCGTGAGTAATATCTATATTCCACTCGTTCTTGTGGAAGAAACGCAAGAGAAAATTTCAGTCGAGAGGAAACAACAGAGAGGAAGAAGTGTAGAAGGAAGATAAGTTTATATATTTTAATTATAATATTGGGCAATCTCCTCTATGAATTAAACCTAAAGGAGAGTATATTTAGTGTGAATGCAAAGGAAAAAATTTTGAGGAAGAAATGATGTTGGGAAGATTTGTTTTGTAAGCGATTTCAAATTTCCTATTCTTTTTCTTTTTCAAATTAAGGAAAATAATTACATAGAAATTATTTTGATGGAAAAATAACAGTATTTGATTTTAGTAGGAAGAAAGTTCATGTGTGAAGAAATCAAGTGGATGAAAGCTTCATTTCAAAGAGAAGAAAGGGAAGATTTGAATAATTGGGGTAAAAAATACAAAGTATGAATTTGACAATTATTACTATTACTTTGAGCTTAGAGAATTCCTTCAAAGTTGATTAATGATATTTTTGGAAAGTAATATAATTGGAACAGTAGAGGATTTAATTAATCTAATATACGAAGCCGGAGTGTTGAAGTCAATAAAGGATCTCCCAAAAGAGACATTGAGGTAAGACTTCATTAAGAAAATATGTATGTGACATTAATAAATGGCTGAAAGAGAAGAGGAACATGTCTACAAAAGACGGCACACAAATGCAAGCAGGTAATCTATGATTTATATAAATGTTAAGTATGTGGAAGATTTTATTAGTAGTTTGATGGAAACTTTTTTTATTAGTGGCTTTTTAGTATTTGTGGATTGTTAGAAATTACCATTATATGTAATTGTAGTAATTGTATTAACCGTCCGACTGTCAATTCCCATGTCGTTAGTTCGAGTATCCGGGCTGGGTCGTGACAATATGTTTGGCCAATGTTTCTCTGCAAACAGTAATACAGATGTTTAGTTTGGTTAACTAATTTTTTCATCTAGAAGATTCTTTGTTGTTAGTTATTCAACGCTCTTCTCAATATAGTTTGTGAATTTTTTTTCTTTTACTTATTGAAAACAACCACGCCACAAGCGTACTAATAATAAAAGCAATACGTGTTTAGACTACTGTTAAACATAGATTTCTTTCTTTTACCCATTAGATTTATGACCACATTGCAATAAAAAAACAATATCAACTTTTAGCTTTTTTTTTTGGTAAGAGCGTTTGATTTATCAAGAATATTATCTTATTATCTATATTTAAGAAAAAATTAATTTGATGAGCATCAACTTTTTTTTAAGCACTAACAAGTATAATGGCATTTGAGCATTAGAATAGCAAATCAGTGGCAAAACAGGCTGTTCAAATAACAAATCACTTCCTGATATATAAATAGCATCCTAACGGCTAAGTTTTCCAAACAAAAGTAACAATTTCAGCCACAACTTTTCCTACTGTAATTTCACAACTTATTTTTATCAATAGGATCCGCCTGAAATGGATGCTTATTTTAGATTTGTTTTTAAATTAATGAGCATCTCTTACGCATCAAAATCAGATGAATAATCATCTAAAAGCTAAATAATATTCTTATACCAAAATACATTGATATTTCAAAAGAATATGAAGCATCAACTCTGAAGACAGAGCAATTTGACCACATGAATGATTCATATTAAGAAATATTTCCTACAAGACCAGACATAATAGACGCAAAGAGATCTCTCCCCCTCTCTTCCTCCCTCTAGGAGTGGAAACGAACCAATTTTGAGTGAGTTCAAGTCTTGTTTGGAGAGGGTCGTGAAGCAAATGAGATTTTTTTTTTGTATTCAGCTCATAACTTATCAAGTAAAACAAGCAATTCATAAACATAAAATTTACTTGAAAGTCAAATATAAATTATAGAATATATGTATCTTTAAGTATATGTACATATATTCAAACAAATATAAATACATAATATACATAAATATATACATTAACGAATATCTGCATACACATGCTGACATGCATATATATATATATATCATAATCATCTTATTTTCAGGCCAAATATGATTGAACAAGACTTTGTTTATGTTTGATTTGTTAAATATATGAGCATATAAAATTAATCGAACTCAAGTTAATTATTGAGTTGAGCATGATCAAACAAGAACACTAGGTTTTTTTTTATAGCTCTCTCTCTCATGTCGGTATGTCGTTATCGTGGTGGTCATCATCATCCCATTAGCCTTATCCAAACTATTTGAAGTTGGCTTAAGCATGTAAAATACTAAACTATGTATATCCAGACTAAGGTTCAACTTGGATTAGTATGAATCTAAGTATTGTAAGATACCAAAGCCAATGCTAGGCATGGCATCTTCGTAAATCTTTAAACTAATAAAATCCCCATACTGATTGAAAGTAATATGAAAAAATTGGATAAAGTTAAATGATAGAATAAAACCAAAGTTAATGGTATAAAAATATAATTCTAAATAAAGAATGCCATTCAGATCGCCAAACACATTATATATAAAACATCACCCCAACCAATAAACTCCAACAACCATAGCTTGTGTGGTTGTCAGGAGTCTAAAAATGTCACATAGACACTTCCCTTCATCCTCATCATTTTTAACTCTTCTACTTTTTGCCTGAAAGCTCAACTATTTTCCCACTTGGATTGCTTTTTACATTTTTACCCGTCAATCCTTTTTATAATGCTTTGTGCCTATGTTTATATAATTTTATTCCCAAATTATAATGAGAATAGACCCATCTCCATGATGATGAGTAAACATGGGATTGAGGTGAAAGATGTGACCTTCCATCATTAAATTCTCATCCTTCTAGTCATTGTTCCCCCACAATTACTCTCCACTCGAGGATTTTTCCCATGCTTGCCTCTTCAAGCCTTTCTACATGCCTCCAGGCATGGAGCAGAAAAACGTCAGGATATGTCTATATGTCCATGTTCAGTACTAGAAACAAATTAACTGTGTATAAGGGTAGCACCGTACTTGGAGTCCAAAGTGGAAGCCACTAGATAGCATCAACTTCTCACCCTCACTCTTTAACTTCACCTTAATTGAGAATCCAACCTAAACTAAATAATAGTTTGATTAGGTCAGATAGGTCCCTAATCGAAGGCAGATCAAGATGATTTGAAGTTTAAGGAAATTAGTGTGGTTAGCTCAGTTTATGATTTGGGAAATCAACCTAAACACCCAGCCAAGAAACAAGAAATCTCCCACATACTGATTCTTCCAATAGGGGGGCAAACGGATAGCGAGTCAAAACCAAAAGCCCAAGATATGAAAAAGAATCACAAGAAAAATGATCACAAAAAGAAAAACATGCATTGGTTGTAGAGAGAGAGAGATGGTTAATCAAACCACTTCTCGATTGCACAATGGCCAGCATAGTAGAACTTAGAAAGAAAGATGATGAAAAGCAAAGGATTATATAGATTTTTGGTAAATAAAAAGGAATAGGATTTAGGTTTTTGGTAACCTCTTCCCCCATCCATCCCAACAAACAACTTAAACAAAACGATGCTGATAGGATCAATCAAAAAATTAAAAATCTAAGCCATGCAATACAATAAATTGTTCTTGGTTTCTAGCTAGGATCAGGTTTTTCAACTTAGCAGGTCAAGCCCAAATGCCAACCCTAGTTTTGATTTGGTACACACATTTTTCCAATGCAAACAATGTTCAGATGATAACATTTTATATGTCCAATCTTAAAATCTAGAGTTGGATTAAGACTATAGACAAGAAGTTGCCAACTTTTACCTACAGTGAGACTACAATGACCAATTATGTGAGACATGACCAAGACCAAGACACCTAAGCTTATCTACAATTCAGTCGGCATTTTAGCAATTCCTTTTTCACATTCAAAAAGATTGAGTTATTGTATAACGTAATGCATGAGAACCAAATATATAAAGAACGCCATAAGAAATAAATTTCATTTTAAGTTAGACAAATAGAAAAAGGGAAACCTCGTCATGGAAAATGAAAAGTTATAAACTTCGGTTATCTCATTGGAAAAAACAGTCATACCTTATCACTTTCATCTCTCATCACAATTGTAGGTAATGTCGTTAATCTTTTCCTTTTATGTTCAGGGATCTCCAACAAGCTGATCTGCAGTAAAAGAAAATCATGAGGAGCAGCAATCCATGCTCGCATATTGAAATTCTAGTGTTATAAAGGCTGACTTGCGGAGAGGGGCCGGACATTCTTCTTTCTAAGAAAATAATAATAATAATAACAATAATAATAATAATAATAATAATAATAATAATAAATGGGAGGAAAAGGAATGCTGATTAATCTATACAAGACTCCCATTCCATGATTTTCCTTCTATTCACTCTCTCACCCATCTAACACAACTCATTCCTCCACTTCTCTGTTTGAGTACTCTCCTTCACCCAAGCTCTTCGCATGAAGATCTCCCAACCAATAGAGATCTGTGCTCCCAGCTCCCTCACGCCTCAGCCCGCCTCCAACAACAGCAGCTCCCAAGACATCTTGCATCCTCCACAAATAATCTTCCTTCAGAGCGTGGACTCATCTAATCATGCTTCCTGAGTTCTTTATTTTCTCTGGCTTGTTGATATCACTTTGTTCCTTCAATGGACGACTAGATCGTCTCTTCTCTCTTCTGGTACTATGTGGACGAATACATCCCCGATTCATGGTCAGATCGGAACACATCGCTTTCTTGAGATTCAAGTCTGGCTTATTTGCGCTTAAGAACTCTTTAGATTTACATGCATCTGTAACCCCTCTCATCACGTTCACAAGCTTCTCACTAATTACACCAGGGTTTTTACCCAGTTGGCCTTTTGCCACTAGTTCCTTATCAAAAGTCTTAAATCCAAAAGAGCTTCTCCTTTTCTTTGATGCTGGAAATTCTCGGGATGGCATTTTCAATAATTTTACTTCTGAAAAAAGTTGTAGAGCATTGGAAGGAAGGTGCATGCTTCTCAGTACGATTTGGCAATGGGTTATCAGAAACTTTCCCGGCAAAATTGTAGGTGATGGATGGTCAACCTACGGAGATGGCCCGGGCATTTTTTATTGCCAGGACAATCCAAAGAGCATATCCCTCGCTGCACGCCAAAAAAGAGCGTCCAATACCCATCTCAGTAGCCTCTCGATCCTCGCTGCATCCTGGAAAGGAGGATGCTCGGCCCTTCTCTGCAGGTCCACCAGGAAAGTTTCAAATAACCCGTTGCCAAATCTTATTGAGAAGCCTGCACCTTCCTTCCAATGCTCTATATCTTCTTCCAGATGCAAAGTTGTTGAAAATGACATCCCAAGAATTTCTAACATAAAAGAAAGGAAAGCTCTTTTGGATTAAGACTTTTGATGAGGAACCGTCGGCAAAAGGCTAAAAGGGTAAGAACCCTGGTGTAAATAGTGAGAAACATGTGAAAGTAAAGAGAGGGGTTACAGATACGTGCAAATCAAAAGAGTTTTTGGGCGCAAACAAACCAGGCTCCTAAGTTTCTTGTTTTCTCTAAGTTCCTTATTTTCACTAAAATTGCCAAATAGTGCTGACCTGGCCTTTTGCTGCCGGTTACTCATCAAAAATCCTAAATCCAAAAGAGCTTCTCCTTTCTTTTATGTTAGAAATTCTCAGGGATGGCATTTTCAGCAACTTTACATCTAGAAGAAGAATAAAACGTTGGAAGGAAGGTGCAAGCTTCTCAGCACGATTTGGTAGCTGATTATCAGAAACTTTCCCGGCGAAATTGCAGGTGATGAATAGTCGACCTGCGGAGAGTGGCCAAGCATTCTCCTTTCCAGGATGCAGTGAGGACTGAGAGCTGTTGAGATGGGTAATGGGCGCTCTTTTTGGCATGCAGTAATGGATATGCTCTACGGATTGTTATGGCGATCGAGAATGCCCAGCGCATCGCAGGTCAACCATCCATCGCCTGCAATTTCGCCAGGAAAGTCTCATAAAACGCTACTAAATCGTGCTAAGAAGTCTGCACCTTCCTTCCAACGCTCTACATATTCTTCCAAATGCAAAGTTGTTGAAAATGTCATCTCGAGAATTTCCAGCATGAAAGAAAGGAAAAGCTCTTTTGGATTTAAGACTTTTGATAAGGAACCACCAGCAAAAGACCAACTAGGTAAGAACTCTGGTGTAAATAATGAGAAACACGTGAACGTGATGAGAGAGGTTACAGATGCATGCAAATCTAAAGAGTTTTTGGGCGTAAACAACCCAGGCTTCAATCTCAAGAAAGAGATATGTTCCGATCTGGCCATGAACCGAGGATGCATCCGTCCACACAGTACCGAAAGAGAGAAGAGACGATCTAGTCGTCCGTTGAAGGAACGAAGTGATGTCAACAGGCCGGAAAAAACAAGGAACTCAGGAAGCATGATTAGAGGAGTCCACGCTCTGAAGGAAGATTATCCATGAGAAGCAGTAGTCCAGGCTCGCATATTGAAATTCTAAGGTTCCTCATCAAAAGTCTTAAAACCAAAAGAGCTTCTCCTTTCTTTCATGTTGGAAATTCTCCGGATGACATTTTCAGCAACTTTACATCTAGAAGAATATGTAGAGCATCGGAAGAAAGGTGCTGGCTTCTCAACATGATTTAGCAGCAGGTTATTAGAAACTTTTCCGGTGAAATTGTAGGCGATGGATGGTCGACCTGTGGAGATGGGCCGGGCATTCTCGATCGCCATAACAATCCGCAGAGCATATCCCTCATTGCATGCCAAAAAGAGCGCCCAATACCCGTCCTAGCAGCCTCTCTGTCCTTGCTGCATCCTGGAAAGGAGAATGCTCGGCCACTCTCCGTAGGTCGACAATCCATTGCTTGCAATTTCGCCAGGAAAATTTCAGATAACCCGCTGCCAAATTGTGATGAGAAGCTTGCACCTACCTTCCAACGTTCTGCAACTTCTTCCAGATGTAAAGTTGCTGAAAATGCCATCCCGAGAATTTCTAACATGAAAGAAAGGAGCACTTTTGGATTTAAGACTTTTAATGAGGACCGGGAGGCAAAAGGCCAAGTCAGCACAATTTGGCAATTGTAGTGAAAACAAGTAACTCAACATGCGATGTCAACACGCCATAGAAAACAAGGAACATATGAAGCATGAATAAAGCAGTCCACGCTCTGAAGGAAGATTATTCATGAGGAGCAGCATTCCACGCTCGTATGTTGAGCATTTTTTAAATTCCCGGCATCAGATAGGTGTTGACAAGGCAGCCTTTACAAAGCAAAAAAATGCTCAACATGCGGGCGTGGACTGTTATTCCTCATAGATAATCTTCCTTCAGAGCAGGGACTCCTCCATTCATGCTTCCTGAGTTCCTTGTTTTCTCAGTCTTGTTGACATCACTTTGCTCCTTCAACGAATGACCAGATTGTCTCTTCTTTCTTCCGATATTGTGTGGAGGGATTCATCCTCAGTTCATGGCCAAATCGGAACACATCTCTTTCTAGAGATTCTAGTTTGGCTTGTTTGCATCTAAGAACTCTTTAGATTTGCATGCATCTGTAACCCCTCTCATCACGTTCACATGCTTCTCACTATTTACACCAAGGTTCTTACCCAGTTGGCTTTTTGGCGCCGGTTCCTCATCAAAGGTCTGAAATCCAATAGAGCTTCTCCTTTCTTTCATGCAGGAAATTCTCGAGATGGCATTTTCAGTAACTTTACATCTGGAAGAAGATGTAGAGCGTTGGATTAAAGGTGCAGGCTTCTCAGCACAATTTGGTAGCGGGTTATCAGAAACTTTCCCAATGAAATTGCAGGCAATGGATGGTCGACCTGCGGAGATGGGCCAGGCATTCTCAATCACCAGGAAAGTTTCTGATAACCCGTTGTTAAATCGTGCTGAGAAGCCTGCACCTTCCTTCCAACGCTCTATATCTTCCAGATGTAAAGTTGCTGAAAATGTCATCCCGAGAATTTCCAACATGAAATAAAGGAGAAGATCTTTTGGATTTAACCAGCTCCATCACGCCTCATCCCTCCTCTAACAGCAGCAACTCCCAAGACCCCTTGCCATCCTAAAAAAATTCATGAGGAGAAGCAGTCCACGCTCGCATGTTGAGCACTTTTAGCTTCGTAAAGGCTGTCTTGTCACCACATATCTGATGTTGGGATTTAATTCTCATTATCATTACTCTTCAATCACTCGGGTTTGGGGAAACTCGGATTTTGTTATGAAAAAAATCCCAGCATTAGTTTTGTTCGAGCATGTGGATTTGTTACCAATTGTAGAGACTTCTAAGATGTCTTAACTTGATATTCCAATGTTTAACAACATCAACTACACTGCTTTGAAGGTTTGCATTAAGTCATATTCAATTGAAAAAAAAAATCTATGGGATGTGGTCAATGGCATAGAGACCGTTATGCCGACGAATGGTCCTAGCAATAGAGAAGTGTGGCTGAAGTGGTGAATCAAACCTAGTAATTTCATGCTCAAAGTAACTACAGACGAGGAGCACCTTATGCAGATTCAAGATATCAAAGAACCCAAGAATGCATGATACATTTTCTAGGCTTATTAGTCTAGAAAAATAAAGTATAGATTTAATTTTTAGAGAATGAGATTGCATCATTAAAGCAAGAGAAGAAGATTATCTTTCATCTTTTGGTTAAAGCAAGGATGTTGTTTAATTAGATTAATATTCTTCATCCAAGCTCTCAATAGAATGAAAATAAACACAGTAGAGTTTTGGTTCACAATCTAAATAAAGATTATCATGCATATATGATTGCTTTGTCCAATTAGACTACACCCCATTTGATTTCATACGAGAATTTATATGTTAGTCAAGAAGATTTAAATTCTCAAATAGATTAGTACTACCAAAATTAAAGAAGAAACAAGATTTTTGCGAAGAAAAGGATGAGATATTTAATAAACTAATGACATGTCAAATTTGGATGAATCTGCAACAACAACAACAACATCAAGCCTTTATCCCGCTACGTGAGGTCAGCTACATGAATCCATTTTCTCCATTGTGTCCAATGGGATTTCTTACAAATGTGGGAAGTTTGATCACATAAAACAAGATTATAGGTCAAATTTAAGCAGTCAAATGTTACTTCAATTAAATATCAAGGCGGAGATAATGTGGTAGTTGGGGTTTCTCATCTCATGTTGCTCAATGTTCTGATAAAGATTTTGTACAAGAGTGGATAATTGATTCTGAATGTTACAATCATCTCACTTATCATAAAGAATGTTTTGATGCATTGCATGTTAATTGTGGTTCTAAATCTATAACCAATATTAGCAATTCCCTTTGTCCTATCAAGAGCAATAGAGCTTTATCTCTTCCATCATCTACAATCTCCTACAAATCTATTAACAATATTTACTATGTTGCTAGCACGAAGAAGAATTTATTTTCAACTTCTCCAATGATGAATAAAAGATATTATGTGTTATTTGAGCTTGATAAAGTGAGAATTTTTGCCAATTCTAATGTTTCTAGTAAGCTTATCACTCAAGCTTATCACTCAAGAAAGGAAAGTAAGTTCAATGTTATATCTGTTAGGAGTTCTAATGTTAAAAGCTCTTAAGCATGCACTGCTTATTTATGCCACTCAAGACTGGCTCATGTAAATTATAACATACTTAGTGGGATGCAGTGCAAGAAGATGGTTTATTATCTCCCTAAATTCAAAGTAAATGAGTGATTTACGTGTTGCCAATATGGCAAGATGAACAAACTTTCTTTCAAAGAGAATGGGAACATATCTAGTTAACTACTGCAGTAGATTCACTCAGATAAGTCAAGGACGTTCAGCACATTTTTGAACAGGAATGTAGTATGCGATTACTTTCATTGATATTTTTTAGATATATCTAAGCCTAGTTTATGAAGTAGAAGTCTGAAGTTTTTCAAAAAAAATGTTAGCTTCAAACCTCAGTTGAGAATTTATCACATGCTAAAATCACATGTCTACTGGAATGGAGAATGTCTAAAAGCTTTATAATTTTCTGATTAAGTGAGTGGGATTCGCAAAAAACTTATTTGCTCACATAATGCAAAACAGAACTATATGGCTGAAAGGAAGAATTAACATTTTTTAGAAAATTAGAAGCATGCTCCGTGCTAAGAATGTTAAACATTAGTTTTGGGTTGAGTGCATGCAAATTATTATTATGTCACTAAAAGAACTACTCTTGTAAGTGTTTAAAATGTTTATCCATATGAGAAGTTATCTAGGAAGAGCCTAAAATTATTCACCTTCGACTATTTGGCATTGTGTGTTACGCATGTTATGATTGCTTTTCTCATATGATAAGAAGTTTGTCTGCTATATGTTTCTTGGTTATAATGAGTCCAGGAATAGTTGGAGGAGTATTGATCTAGCTATAATGGAAGTTTACATCTCCAGACATGTTGTGTTTCATGAGAGCACTTCATGGTGGATACTTGATAAATCCTCTTGTATAGTCATGTCTTCACTTTTGAGCCAGCAAAATTTTAAAATGATGCTTAGTTTCCTCATCACAAAATTTTAGGTAGAGGTAGACCTAAAGAACTTGGTTAGAAAGTATAAGAAATAATCTTTTTTTATTAGATTTAAATGATAATTTGATTCTTAATAGGACACAAAAGAGAAAAAAGATTTATATAGCCGACCCCACGTAGTGGGATAAAGTCTTAATGTTGTTATTGTTGTTTAGTTTCTGTTGACCTGTATGCTGTAGTAAATAGAACAAAAAAAAAGCTCGTACCTGTCCTCCGCACGTCGTTCTCCCTACGACAGTCAACTAAATCCCGTAAATCCTGCGAAATCGAACATCCTATGCACGATCCAGCGCCGCTCGTTGCACATCGACGTCGTCTCACGCACGATCTTTGCATAAACCGATGTCCCACTCGCGTCGTTAAATACTGAAGGAAACGAGCTCTTGCGGGATACTCTTTTCCTTCCCTCTCTCGCACGCATCTTCGTTCTTTCGTCGCTGATCAACTTCATTCCTTCGACGACGTTCCCTTCAAGTTGGATCGGAAGCTACAACATTTGGATCGGAAGCAACTGCAAGAGCTCGCTCGCTGTGGAGGCAACTTTCTTCCTTGCATGCGCTTCTTCGCTTCCTTGACGACGTTCCTTTCCTGTCGGATTGAAAGTTACGACATTTTTTATCGAAAGCAACGACTGGAGCTCTTTCGCAGTGAAGGTGACTTTCTCCTTGTCGCGTGCTTCCTCGACTCCTTCATGGAAAGACAGAAGCTCGCTTGCTGTGAGGTTAACTTTCCTCCTTTTGTGCGCTTCTCCAGCCCTGTCGACGACGTTCCTCTCTTGTCGGTTCGGGAGTTACGACATTTTGATCTGAGGCAACGACGGGAACCCGCTCACTGTGAAGGTGACTTTCTCCCTCCCGCGCACTTCTTCGACCAAATCCCATAAATCATGTTGCCGAACAACTCTTAGGGCAAGACAGAGGGGGAAACAGAGGGATTAAGCCAAAATCCTACTCAAATTTTGTTCTAATTATAATTAATTATAGTTAATCTATAATTAATTATAAATTAGACATTATTAATTTATAATTAATTTTAAATTAAATATAATTAGTTTATTATTAGTTATAAATTAAGACAATTAGTTTATAATTAATTTTAAATTAAGTATAATAAATTATAGATTAAAATATGATTAATTATGATTAATTTTTAATTAACTATAAAATAAATTTAATCAATTTATAATTAATTATAATTAGTTTTTAAATTAATTATAAATTAAATCTAATCAATTGATAATTACTTTTAAATTAAGTATAATTAATTATAGATTGAAATATAATTAATTATAATTAGTTTTTAATTAATTGTAAATGAAATCTAATTAGTTTATAATTAATTTTAAATTAAATATAATTAGTTATAAATTAAATATAACTAGTTATAGTTAATTTTTAATTAATTATAAATTAAACATGTACGCCCCGATCGTCGTGTACCACCTCGTCAGTCGCCAAGGTATAACCCTTCTAAACTTTAAAACTCCGAGAGCCCGCCTTCGACGCTTGCAACGCGACGAATAACCACCCATGCACGCTTTTCTCTAGCGTGGTGGGAGAAATTTATTGTGATGCTTGCGATGATGCGGGCAATCTTCTAAAGTCCTGTTTTCAGTGTCTGCGGCGCGCCGAGGGACCTCCTATACATGCTTTTCTCTAGTGTGGTGAGAGGGAACTCGGTGCGGCGCTTACAGCGAGACAGGCGAGCCTTGTGCGTGCTTTTCTTAGCATGGCGGGGCAAAAATATAAGTACCCATACGCAGCTTTGTACCTACGGGGAAAGCAAACTGTGCTCTTTTAAAACGGGTACTGAACACCCATGCACGCCTTTCTGTGGCGTGGTGGGATTGAAGATTTTACGGCCGTGGTGTCATACGACACCTACCGTGCACGCTTTTCTCTAACGTGGCAGGAGGCCCAGTTTCCTATAGTTTCCCCTAAACAGGAGAGACGCCGAGATGCTACCGAAATAGAGGACTTGTGAACATGAACTTGACTTGAACAAATGCACAGAACTTGAATTTGAACAGAATTTGAACTCAAAAGAACGAATGCAAAGGACTCAAATTTGACTTGAATTTGAGCTACAGGGGACTTGGACCTTATTTGAATAAGACTCAAACTTGAACTTGAATCAGATATGATGAATAAAATTAAATGAACTAAACTTGAATCATATGCAAGAGAAACTCGAATTCAAATGAACTAAGTGCAGCGGACACGAACTCGAACTGAAGTAGAACTTGAATTTGACCCAAATGCCAAAGACTTGAACTTGAACAAAACTTGAATAACAGGAGACTCGAACAAACGGAAGAGGCTCATCTTGAGCCTGAACTATACTTGAACTCAAATGAACTTGGTGTAAGGAGTTTTGACTTTAACTTGACCATTGCAAAAGACTTGAACTTCTACTCAAACTCAGTCTAGAACTTGAACTCAAGATTGAACCGATTTTGAGCTTGATTTTGAGTTGAATAGCAAGGAACTTGTTACATATAGAGAACAATAAGTTGAAGCAGAACTTGAACATTGAATGAACAACAGTGAATGCTTAAAATGAGACTTGTAATTTAGCAAGATGACAAAGTTAACCATGCAAGCAAGGATCAGGGGGAGAATGCAATTATGTGCTTGTAACTAACGATACAAGACTTCTAATGGAATATTGAGAAGTGATCACATCAATTGAAGTGCAAATTTCAATCAGTAAATGATATCAAGTTCATCATACATACTATGGGCCATCTTTTGAAGGCAAAGAGTTCGCAAATACAGTTTGTCTACAAGAAAGATGAGAAGATTGTAAAGGAAATGGCCCATTTGCTATCGATACAATTACAATTATTCCTGATGATATCTACAAGTGGGAACTAATAGTCAGTAGAGAGATATGAACCTCTATGAACATAAAGAATCAGTGCAATGAATAGCGCTCTATGCAATTGTGCAGGGAGATACGGTAATCCTTGCAAATAATAAGATCTCTTGCTAACACACTCAATGCAGCATACAACGACTGCTAGCATTCACAAACAAGTATAGAAGATTTATCATGCATACGAAAGCTGACTTGAGAGTTAAAGATAGGAAGGCATAGACTTCCGACACATGCAACACTTCATCTACAAGCGATATCAACAGAGTTGCAATGAACATAAATACCTGTAGGGTTAAAGAATTCGTGGGATACACAATGCTTCATCCAAGATACTTGTGGATCCTCTTATGAATAACACGCACTTGCCTACAGACAACGACATAAAGCTTGCGATGCATACAACGAACCCATCTACAAACAATAATGGTGAACATATCATCAATATGATGGATCCCCTACAGGCATGAGGTAAAAGATCATGGCAAGGGTAGAGGCCCTTTAGCAACGATAGAAGATTTTCCATATGTACAATGATATAACTATGGGTGATGATCACTAGCATGTAGTAGATGTTGCAACACCCTTACAATCAATTACCATTCAAATGGCCAACAAATATGTCGATCCGTTGCAATCAAGGGAGGACAACATGCAACAATTTGTTAATGTGTGAAATTCACACAAGTCATGCAACAGAATGTGGAAGTCCCTATGATCGACGTTAACTGTCTTGCAAATACATGCAATAGTTCCTACGAGCACTAGAAGACATGCAAGTAGATGTGGCAGTTCACCAATCAACATACATAAAAAAATCAAGAACATATACAAGCACTTACAAACTGCATAGTAGAAAGCAATAGATGTTACGCCACCCTTGCAATCAACCCTTATACAATGTCAATCAAATATGCTGATTATTTGCAAGTAAAGGCGAATGACATACAACAGATGCAGGCCTCTACGACCCAAAGCAGGAGATTCGTTAGTGCACTATAATCCACCTGTAGAAAGCAACAAGTAGTGCACGACAGTCTACCTATATGGGACAAAAGGTTGTACTATAATGCCCTGTCACTGGATCTGCAACCTGTATACAAGCAAACAAAAGGCGTGTACGAACTTCCAAATACAACGCTGCATTCAAATGAGGGCTTCTCGCACAACTCAGCAGCATCAAATATTCCTAAAAATGTCTCCGCATGTGCATTGTAATATGTATGTACATAGATACACAGAAATGCACGTGTAACTATACACCCGTATGGGCCCCAGCAAGCGTGATGTATTCACACACGTAACGTCTAGGAATGTTGCACGAGTCAATAAATTTGAACCCGATCCTCCTAAGCAGGTAAATAGGAGTCGACAAGGTTCAACAAATAATTATAAAATGGCCCCAAATACCCACATGGGCCCCGACGAGCATGTTTTAGATACACACGTGACGTCTAGGGATGCTACGCGGGTCAATAAATGAATCCAAGTTCAAGCCCGATCCTTCTACGTGGATAGATAGAAGTCGACACTGCTTGAACTATCGAACAGATATACAGTCAGGGTGTCGACCGAAATATCTGTTTTATACGTTCATATTAGGACTTCAATGTATATAATAAAAGGAGTTCATTAACAAAGGCATAAAGCCTACGAAACCCGATCTTCTGTCGACAACTCAACAAAGTTGACAAGGTTCAATCCATGAATGAAATTCCCCATAATCACCCCGATGATGGCCGTGTTAAACGTATATCTCAACCAGAGGGGTTAATTCCAAATACTCTACAACTCCAAATAATTCACATTGCCACCCAAATACCCAAAATCCAAAAATCATCAAAATCCAGGATATTTAAAATTGAAACTCAACCATTAATTACTTAAAGCAAAACCGATCCACCCTCCGCAACAGTTTGCCGGGTAGACAAATTGAGATTTACTTCAGCTCATATAAAGCAAATGCCTAGTCGAAAATATTACTAGGATCCATTCTCAAATAATCTCCTGCCAGTAAGGACGTGGTACGTGTCCTCTAACCGGCAATTTCGTCGCCAAATGGCACTGCAGGATAAACAGTTATGACCCAGGGCCATCTGAACCGAGTGGTTTTGCCGCCAAATGGCACCACGAAATAACGGCTATGGCCAGAGCCAATACGTTCCTTAGTGGCATCAAATCCTTGAGATATGAATCAATAGGATAAAATCGATAGGGCACAAAGCCCTCTATTAGCTAAGATGGATTCAAAGTTGTCACCTTAGACAAACATTCACCCCAGGTCTACAAGGTACCCTTGGACGACGCAACCCATGGATGCCGACAAGGATCCTTCTGTCAGGTTGGGTCAACTACCTCCTCTGACTAAGTAGACCAGGGACCATGATGGCCCGGGACGACGGAACCATGGGATCTTGATCGGGTCTATTATCTATTCTCCCACCATCCACTTTAAGTGCAGGGCTATGATGCACAGACACGGACACGGCGACACGGATACGACACGACACGGACACGGGACACGTCAATTATTGAAAATATAGGACACGGACACGGGTTAGATACGGTATTACAGTTTTTATATTTTAAAAATAGTGTATAAAAATTGAATAAGTATAATTTTAAAAATAATTTAGAAACAATAAGTCATTTAATTAGAATTTGTGCTTAAAATAATTAATATTAGGATGTTGAGAGTTGGGTGTTGATGCAGTTTATCAGTCATTGAAGAGAAGATGACAATGCTGTCGAGAGTTGGGCATTGATATTATGCAATAAATATTATGTGTCAATGTTAAGAGAGCGTTTATCGTCGATGTTGAGAGAGCGTTGGACAAAAGATGAGATGTCAAGTTGTGGGTGTAGAAATTGCTAGCATGGAGCATCAATGTAAAGACGACGTCGGACTTTGATATGAAGATCATTTTGAAATGTTGATGTTGTAACGACGTCCGGCGTCGATGTTGAGATGACATCAGGCATTGTTGTGAAATCAAAGTGTAACCAGCCAAAGAGAGATGAAAATGAGAATATTCGATGAATTGGATATTAAGTGCGGGCGATTGATTTGGTATTGTAGATAAGAAATAAGAAATTTAGTTTTTATATTTTAAATAAGTAAAAATTTTAAATACAAGAAATTATATTTAAAAAAATTCATAACATATTTAAGATATGCGTGTCGGACACGTGTGTCCAATTTGTATTTAATATTTTTTTAATCAGACAGGTTTTCGGCGTGCCCGACACGTGTCGAACGCGTGTCGTGTCGGATACGTGTCGGACACTGCACGCCTCTTTGAGAAGTGTCAGTGCATCATAGTTGCAGGGTGATGAAATTTCAATTTTTAAAATATCAAATCTTCCAATCTTCTAAAATTTAAACTCATGCTGCTACTATATGCCAGATAATACGTACTTCTATGTATCTGATTGACGACTAGCTTTAATCGAAAGTCCTTGCAAAATGAAGGCGAAATCTCTGGATAGTGTCTTATCTACAAACCCATCTGCCTTCCAAAATTTACCCCGGAACTTTATCTGTTAAAACTCCCCCGAAAAAGCAACGGGGGAGGCCGGGGCCGAATTTTCGGAGCCCACAGTTTCCTCATCACAATACAGTTCAAGGTTCTTTTGCATCCCTTCTTCCCTTTTTAAATAAAAGTCCTTAAAAGTATAATGTTCATGATTCCAATTCAAAGGGGAAACAGTTGTAATTAAAAATGATGGACCACGTGATCAAGAATCTTCAGTTCCATTCAGGTTCCATTCAGGTGAGAAAGAGAAAGAAGATGCATGTTGAGAGTTATGTTGATTGAGATTAATCCTCAATTGCATATTACTTTATTACTCTTATAGCTACTAACTAGGCATTTGCTTCTAGTAACAAGATCCAGTGTACATGGCAAGATGCCAAGGAAAAGAAGGCTAAGGATTTGGTTTTCCTTCACAATGATTTATCTCCTATTTCATCTGACAAATAGTTCCAAAAAAAATTACCACTGACAACCTATATGTTTCAAGATGCGAGCATGATGAACGCCATAAATTTGACATTAAAGGGGAGTGTCTGAAATTAATGCCTCATTCCTAACATAAATCTTTTAAAACAATTATTTTCATGTCTCAATTTATGTGATATGGTTTATTTTATTTTATCATATAGCTATTTCTTTCTTATAATTACTCGAGATGATGAATTAAGTTGCAATTGTGTAAGAGGGAATAATCTCCATTCCATGTTGATAATGTAACATGGTTTAAAAAATCGTTCGAGGCGCGCACCTCCAGACTTAACGCCTTGAGGCGTTTCGACGGAACGTCTCATTATAGTTAAGTTTTATAATTTTTATTATATATTATTATTAATAATATATATTTTTTATTCTATTGTACAAAGAGAAAGAACAAATTAGCTATAGGACGAATGAACAAGTTTGAATAGTTGTGTTATGTTAAATAAAATTTGGAAGATAAATACTTCAAATTATAGAGGCGAACAACTAGTGATGATAAAATAAATCATTTGGTTGTTAATGATATATTTTTTAATGATGAATGAAAAATAGCAAAAAATAATAAAAGATTTAAATTAAAAAATGGAGAAATGCGTTTGATGATGAGAAGAATGAAAATATAAATGCTAATATTAAAATGATTATTGAATTGATAATAACTTCTACTTCACAAGCAATTTAAAGAAAGTAACAAATTGTAGTTCAAACTTAAAAAAAAAATCAAATATTGATTTAAATATAATGGATTATTTTATTGTGTTATTAATATGTTGCTTTATTTTATATTACATTGAATCCAATATTAATAAATATGAGTGTTAAAAAAATGTTATAATTGAAGAATGTTTAGACGATGATAATGAGTCAGAATTCGAGGATGATATAATTATTACATACGAGGACTCTTATGAAGAATATGAAAGTAAGAATGAGGCCATCGTGGATTCTAATCTTTATGATGTATTTAAGTTTTAAATGAATATTTACTTTGAATCTCATTTAAAACTTTCATTTAAGAATAACATTTAATATTGAGATTTGTAGTTTATATCTTTAATGATGAATCAAATAAATATGTTGATATTTTATTTTATTTTCGTCATTTTTACGAATTATTTATAAGTTCATCTGTTCTTTATTTTTCTGTTTTGAGGTTACGCCTCGACCAGCCTCGAGGCTTACACCTTGCCTCACTAAGGCAAAACGTCTCGATTCCCGATTTCGCCTTTTTAAACCTCGTAATGTAATAGGATTGAAGAATCCTTCCATCAGTAAGTTTCCTCGTGTTATTGTCGATTGAGTTTGACTTCCACAATGTACTTTTCTATTTATAGATAGTTCACTCATTAGAGTTGTTGGTTTGAATTAAGCCTTCCGGTTTGCAAAATTCCTCATGCAGCAGTTATTTGATTGATGCTTAGTTCCATATTTTGCATGGAATAAAAATTTCCATGAGTTTAAAGACACACCAATGGCAATTTTGTGGTTTGAGATACTATGATCCTAGGCAATTCAAATTGGTTCCTTAGAGAATGACATTTTCGCAACAACAAATCCTTAAAAAATATGAATTACATTGAAATTAGGGATACCCACTATCAAAAAGCATAAAAGATATGCAACTATAGCAATAATTCAAATACCACAAATCAAAAACTAACCCCTCCTTGTCCACCCCTTGCAATAAGAATTTCATCACCAGGTCGTGCCAAATCAGCAATAAATTTCCCTTTTTTACGTTTCACAACTGTACCTGCCATGTCTTAAAGAGTCAACAACAATATCATATTTCTAAAATTAAGTGAGAATTCTACATGCAAAGTTAGAAATTAATTCAATCAATTTATGCCAATAAGTTGCTCATTGCATTTGAATTCTATATATTTACAACTTCAATTTCAAATATGGGAAAATCTGGCGTTTTTAAGGCAACCAACCACTGAAAAAAAAAAAAAGAGCACAATATTCTATATGCTGCCTGAAGACTAAGGATTCTTAGATAGAAAAGGATTGAAGTTCGTCAAGAAAATCAAATCCTATAATGTTTTGGACATTGAGATGATAACATAAAATTTTCCAAATGTTTCAAGCAGAAGAGAATAGTGCAGCATTTTGACTGAAGTTGTCGTTCTATCTAGTAGTTTCTATATAGAAAAATGAAATTTAAATGTTGTTCTTCAAATCAATGTTTGAAAATCTCAAAAATCAATGCATATATATATATTATCAGAAAGTTTATTTTCCTCCCTTCCATTCATTATTGTATGCATTATTTTGTTGAATTTTCATAAGTAGATCTTTAAAAGAAGATATGCAACAATACAAGGGAGTGTCTGCCTAAACAAGTGTCTCCTCTAGTATTCACTGTATGATCACTGCGCAAAGTTTATATAATATGAGGCCATTATAAACGTCAAGGAAATTGTCAGATGAGGAAACAAAACGTTAATGATGAAGAATATCACCACCCACTAAATTTCATGGCTTTAAATGTTAGGCCCTTCTAAAAATTTACTAATATAACTTAACATTTCCATCAACGTTTGTCATCTTGCATGCTAAAAGTAAGTAGCAGGATAGAACCATCGCAATATTGGAAACCTTTCAATGTCAATAGAAACAAAAACTTCACTATAAAAACACTTTCATGTTTAAGTAAAAAGGGGAACTTACAAACCTACAGGAACGGGAATTCTCAATGATGGTGCCACAAATCCGTCATGTAACACTGAAGTCAGCATGCCCATGGCATCAACATTTCCTCCTCGCTTTGCATTATATCTCTTCTTCTTGTGAAATTCCAAAAGAGTTTCTGTGCTTTCATCAGCATATAGGAATACATCCCCCCCATGTCCACCCATTGGTAAGATTAGTGATCCATTTGAATCCCTTTTAAATGAACCTTTTTTACTTTTATCTTGATCATCTTTTCCTTTTGACTTAGAACTAGTTCTCTGAGCTGGCAAGCAAAGCACTGCACCATGTCCACCATCTCCGGAACGAACAGAAATGTTAACCTGATCAAAGTACTTATGTGGTTCCTTTATCAACATTTCAAGACTAGTGGAATCAGAGTCTTTGATCATTGCCAATTTGGAGCTATATGTCATACATCTAATGTTTTTGGTATCATATCCCCTATGCTTAAACCTGCAAAAGGTTAGGAATCAAAAAGAAGGCAATGAATGTTACAACGTACATCAAAAGATTAATATCAACAATGATAAATACCTGAAAGAAATTCAATGGCAATATGACAGGTAGATGGCTACACGATTTAGTACTTACTTAGAGCCTCTACTTACTGCAATCACCAGTTCCAGTTGATGAGAATTTAACAAACCCATTCAATTTCTAATAAATACATCAAAAACTCTAATTCATGTTACATATCAATAGTGATAGAACAATTCTATGAACGCATTACACAGCCAACTATACCCCAGGCTACTCATAGGAGTTTTGACAATGGTAAGTATTTCTATACTTATGCATGCCTCCTCAAGTATTTAACAGATCACAATGGGAGAACTCGAACCCCGTAAACCTTGGTAATGAAAACTTGCCCAAGGGGAACCTTCCTCCACTCGGCAAAGTGATTGACAATACTCGCTTCTCATGGAAATGCCACGGGTTCGTACAAGACCCCCTCAGGTTGGGAGGACTTGTCACTTCTATAGGAAGTATGCTCTCAAATTGACTCACCATCACCTCAAGCGTTGAGTCATCAATGAAATCCATCAACTTAGCTGCAAGGCAGGATCGTCCCAAGAAGACTCAAGCTCGCCCCCTCACACTCGGCCAACCATGGAGTCCACTATCTCCGCAAGTCAAGTGGACTTGACTCTCACATCAAGACAACTCAAAGACCCCTTCCAAGAGATCGCCAATGTTATCAAAGGACTCATCAACAGTAATCCTTCCAGCTCGACCCATTAGAGGACTCGCCTTCGTTAACTCCCCCATGAACACTCAACTTAAGGGAACTCACCCTGAGATTGAGGACTTAACATAATGCAGTGACCATTCCTAACATCTATTAGAGCATGACACATCACCTGGGCGATCTGTATTATGTCTCATTTATTATTGTATCGGCATATTAGTAAAACTGAAGTTAGAGAGGCTTTAAAGAAAATGAAGTGTGAAAAAACTGTTGGACCAGATGATATTCCAATAGAGGTGTGGAAATGCTTAGGAGATGATGAAATTTCTTGGCTTACTAAACTTTTTAATATTATTTTGAAGATTAAAAATATGTCAGATGTGTGGAGAATGAGTGTGTTGATTCCCATTTTTAACAATAAAGGTGATGCACAAAATTGTGTGAATTATAGAGAAATTAAGTTTATGTGTCATACTTAAAACTATGGGAGAGAGTTATGGAGCATAGGTTACGACGTGATACTAATCTTTCTCAAAATCAATTTGGATTCATGCCGGGTAGGTCTACTATAGAAGCCATATATTTATTGAGAGGTTTGTGATAAGAAATACTTGAGTTCGCAAGTAACCCTAAGGTAATACTTGAGTTCACAAGCAATCCGATCAAGAATTGGTGGAAAACAGTGGAGATTACTGCGGTTTACAGCAGTCCAACAGCAGCACAATATAGCAGATTTTCTTAGGAAAATAGGGAAATCTGAGAGAAACAAAGAGGAAATCCACTAATAAATGCAAGAAAAACAGCAACGATACCAGTTCTTCAATTCGAGAGGAAGAAACAACTCTCCAAATCTCTAGCCAAGCCTAGAGCCCAAGAACACAAACCCTAGATCTCAAGTTGCTTTCAAATTCAAGATCATCCCTAATTCTCTCCTAAACACCTAATTAACTCCCAAGGAGAATTAAAAATTTCCTAAACAGCCCTTCTATTCAAAATTTTCCTCCAAATCATGTGCTTAACCCATGCATGGGCCCACCAGGGCTTCTGCCCCCTCCTCCTGCTCCTGGTTCTAACCAGTTCTGGGCCGCCTGGAGTAGAACAGGACCGGTCCAGGTTGGACCAGTTCAGCCGGCCCCTCCTGGGTCGGCGTAACATTACTCCCCTCCCAAAGATTCACCTTGTCCTCAAGGTGAAAAGAAAGGAATTGATCTTTCATTCTTTCAAGTGGCTCCCACATCGCATCGAACTCGGGGAGACCTTTCCATCTAATCAGCACTTCTTTGTTGCCCTCTTTATCTGATCTCACACATGTAAGCTCCAGTGGTTCGAACACCACTTCCAAATCCTCAGTCAGGGTCTCTGGTAAATCCGTACTAGTTGTATGTTCCCCTATAACTCTCCGCAACTGAGACATATGGAAAAATGGATGTATAGTAGCTGATGGGGCAGCTTCAGTCGGTATGCTACTTCTCCGATCTTGCCCAAAACTTCATAAGGGCCGAAGTACCTTGGTGCCAACTTCTCATTCCTCCTTCTCGCCACTGTCCTCTGCCTGTAGGGTCGTAGTTTTAGGAACACCTCCCCCACTTCAAATTGCAGGTTCCTCCTGTGTGAGTCCGCCTGCTTCTTCATGATTTGTTGTGCCCTCAGCAGATGTTTCTTTAACTCTTCCAGCATCCTGTCTCTTTCCACCAGGTACTGCTCAACTGAAGAAACCGGTATACTTCTTCTCCCATAGTGCACTAGGTGTGGGGGGTCCCTTCCATATAGCACTCTAAATGGAGTCATCTGAGAGGCAGAATGGTACGATGTATTGTACCAATACTCGGCCCATGGCAGCCACTTTGCCCACATCTGTGGTGTTTCAGAAGTAAAACACCTCAAATAGGTCTCCAAACTTCGATTTACCACCTCCGTTTGCTCGTCCGTCTGTGGATGGTATGCGGTGCTTCTCTTGAGGACCGTGCCCTGCATCCTGAACAGCTCCCTCCAAAACTGGCTGAGGAACACCTTGTCTCGATCCAACACAATCGATTCTGGAATCCCATGCAGTCTAACAACCTCCTTGATAAATGTTGCTTCTACTGACACTGCGGTGTAAGGATGTCGTAAGAGGATGAAGTCTGCATACTTGCTAAGTCTGTCGACCACCACCATGATGACAGTGAATCCTTCTGATCTTGGTAAGCCGTCGATGAAATCCATGAACACTTTCTCTCATACTCTGTTTGGAAGTGTCAATGGTTGTAGTAGTCCTCCTGGGGTCATGATCATGTATTTGTTTCTCTGGCACACTTCACACCTCGCCACCATCTCCTCAACATCTTTGTGCATCCCCTTCTACTAGAGCTCAGATGCCAGCCTCCTATGTCTTCTGAACTCCTGAATGGCCACCCACTGCGCTGCCGTGGAACTCCTGTAACAAGTGGGGAATATGTATGGAGGTTCGGGGCATCACAAACCTCCCTTGATACAACAGTCTTCCCCCTTCAATATAGTACCCCGAGTGGCTACTCTTGTCAGTAATATGATCCTCCCTGATCTTTCTCAACTCTTCATTCCGCATACTCTCTTCTTTTATGGATCCCCAGTCTACCATTCGTGGTACCGACACAGCTAACTCCTGGAGCTCCCCCACGCATCTGGATAAAGCATCAGCTGCTTTATTTTTCAAACACGGCTTGTACTGAATCTCGAAATCATAGCCCAATAATTTGGATAGCCATCGCTGATGCTCCTCAGTCACCATCCTTTGCTCCAAAAGATACTTCAAGCTCCTCTGATCCGTCCTGACGATGAAATGTCGACCCAAAAGATAGGAGCGCCACTTCTGAATCGCCAAGATAATGGCCATCAGCTCCCTCTCGTACACTGACTTCAATCTTGCCCTTGTTGATAGCACTTGATTGAAATATGCTATAGGCCTGTGATTCTGCATCAACACTGCCCCCATCCCATATCCTGATGCGTCGGTCTCTACTACAAAAACCTGGCTAAAGTCTGGAAGAGCTAGGACAGGAACAGTGTTCATGGCTTTCTTCAACCTCTCGAAGGCCTGAGTCGCTGCCTCTCCCCAGGAAAAGTTGTCCATTTTCAACTGCTCAATCAACGGCCACGCAATGGTACCATACCCCTTCACAAACCTTGTAGTAGCCAGTCAATCCTAGGAAACCCCTCAACTCCCTTATGTTCCTAGGCAGTGGTCATTTCTATATTGCCTCAGTTTTGGTTTGGTCCGCAGCCACTCCTTCTTGGGATACCACATGTCCCAAGTACTCCACACTGGACTGAGCAAAGCTACATTTCTTCAGGTTGGCTCTCAGCTGATGCTCATGAAGTACTTCTAAGACCACCCTCAAGTGTTCCAAATGCTCCTCCACAGTCTTGCTGTACAGCAAAATGTCATCAAAAAAGGTCAGGACAAACTTTCTGAGGTGCTGCTTGAATACCCTGTTCATCAAAGACCTGGCTGAAGTCTGGAAGAGCTAGGACAGGAATAGTGGTCATGGCTTTCTTCAACCTCTCGAAGGCCTGCGTCGCTGCCTCTCCCCAGGAAAAGTCATCCTTTTTCAACTGCTCAGTCAACAACCACGCAATGGTACCATACCCCTTCACAAACCTCCTATAGTAGCCAGTCAATCCTAGGAAACCCCTCAACTCCCTTATGTTCCTAGGCAGTCGTCATTTCTGCATTGCCTCAATTTTGATTTGGTCCGCCGCCACACCTTGGGATACCACATGTCCCAAGTACTCCACACTGGACTGAGCAAAGCTGTATTTCTTCATGTTGGCTCTCAGCTGATGCTCATGAAGTACTTCTAAGACCACCCTCAAGTGTTCCAAATGCTCCTCCACAGTCATGGTGTACACCAGAATGTCATCAAAAAAGACCAGGACAAACTTCCAGAGGTGCTGCTTGAATACCCTATTCATTAAAAATAGCAACGATACAAGTTCTTCAATTCAAGAGGAAGAAACAACTCTTCAAATCTCTAGCCAAGCCTACAGCCCAAAAACACAAACCCTATATCTCAAATTGCTTTCAACTTCAAGATCATCCCTAATTCCCTCCTAAACACCTAATTAACTCCCAAGGAGAATTACAAATTTCCTAAACAGCCCTTCTATTCAAAATTTCCCTCCAAACCATGTGTTTAACCCATGCATGGGCCCACCAGGGCTTCCGCCCCCTCCTCATGCTCCTGGTTCCGCCCGATTCTGAGCCGCCTGGAGTAGAATAGGACCGATCCAGGTTGGACCGATCAAGCCGGCCCCTCCTAGGCCGGCGTAACAGTTTGATGGAGAAGTTTAGAGAGAATAAGGAGGATCTACATATGATATTTATTGATTTAGAGAAAGCATATGATAAAGTTCCAAGAGAAGTGCTATGGAGAGTTGTAATAAAGAAAGGGGTTAATAATGCCTATATTCAAGTCATTACAGATATGTATGCAGAAGTTGTTACTTGTGTTCAAACACAAGGTGGTTTGACCAAGTATTTTCCTATTTGAGTTGGATTACATCAAGGATCAACCTTAAGTCCATGTCTTTTTGCTTTAGTCATAGATGTTCTTACTAAAGATTTGCAAGAGGATGTTCCCTGGTGTATGCTTTTTGCTGATGATATTCTTCTTGTTGATAAGACTAGAGAGGAAGTTGATGGTAAACTTGAATTATGGAGGTCAACCTTAGAGTCTAAAGGTTTTCGCTTGAGTAGATCTAAAATCGAATACATGTAGTGTAATTTTAGTAGTAATAGATATAAATGGGAGTTTGTGACTTTGAGCGATCAAGTCATTAATAAGAGTACATGTTTTAGATATCTTGGGCCAATTGTTCAGAGTGAAGGTGAAATAGATGGGAATATTATTAGTAGGATTCAAGTTGGATGGTTGAAGTGGAGGAATGCATTGGGCTTGTTGTGTGATAGAAAAGTGTCACTCAAACTTAAGGGAAAATTCTATAAGATGGTGGTTAGACCTGCAATGCTTTATGGCGCAGAATGTTGGCCATTAAAAGAGAAGCGTAATATTAAGTGTTGCAAAGATGAGGATGCTCAGGTGGATGAGTGGTTTTACTCTTAGAGACAGGATATGAAACGAGCATATACGTGAAAAGGTTAGAGTAGCTCTAATGGCAGATAAGATTAGAGAGAGTTGTCTTAGATGATTTGGGCACATAAAACAATGGCCTTCCGATGACCCGATTAGGAGAGTAGATGTATTAGATTTGTCTTATGTTAAGAAAGGTAGAGATAGACCTAAAAAGACTTGGTTAGAAATTATTAGAAATAACCTATCTATTTTAGATTTAAATAAGAATTTGACTCTTAACAGAACACAATAGAGAAAAATGATTCATGTAGCCGACCCCACGTAGTGGGATAAAGGCTTGATGGTGTTGTTATTGTTGTTGTTGTTGTGTAACTTTCCTTGTAGCCCTCAAATCCCTATATATAAAGGGTGAAGAGGCATCATTTAGATATTTTGGAACATTCTAAAGACACTATTGAGCTAGTGAGACAATATCCCCTAAATCTTCTTCTTCTTTCCATACTCATCAAAAATTTTCAGGTTCCGGTCTCTTGAGCTTGCCTGCTTATAAGATTGGGTATCACGGAAAAGCTTGTATTCAACAGTACTGACTCATAACTCACGAATTTCTAACCTAATCGAAAACATATTTAGATTTTTTTTCAGGTATTGCTGCACTAAAATATCTTTACATGTCAATCACAGCTAACATTGCAGAGAACGACCACTTGATACAAACTAAAAAAACAACAAAAACTTCTGAAACCGAACATCCAACGGTTCAGCGGAGCATCAATAAAGTTATCATTTATCAAGGTAATTAACTCATAAGAGAAATAGAGAACTCTAAATAACTAGAAAGAAATACTAATCAGTTGCGCTTAAACTCGCCATTTAAGTATAAATTAAAGCAATAAAAGGGATAAAATGCATGTTTTCAGAACCTGCACTGGTGGAACAGAAACGACGCTTGGTAGCATCCAGCGTGGCGAAGAGGCGTGGAAGATAAGCCGGCGGCGCTGCGGGGAAATGAGAGATGAGATGATGAAGAGAAGCAAGGAGGATGGAGAAGAGGAGATGACATGAGAAACTGAAGAGCGACTCGGGAGATTGGAAGGAAAAAGGCAACCGGAGAGAGGACGCGAAGACGTGGGGGAAAAACGAGAGTGAGATAATGTAGTTCACTGACTTTTCATGCGAGGACGACGAGCCCGGTTCGAATAAAGTTTAACCGGATTAATAGAGAACCAGTTGTTTGAAGCCGCCGGTTTAAGGAAAAAAACATGTTAAATCAAATACATGAGGGGGGGGGGGGGGAATTTTGTTAAAATTTAAATTCACGGTAGTTAATTTTTTTATGAATTTAAAACTCGTTAGTTTTGAATTGAATTCTAATTATTGAGTAAGTTGACTCAGCTATCGTTAATAGCCGCTCATTGCTGCTAATCACAGTTCATCGCCACCCACCATAGTTCGCTCTCCACCGGTCATCACAATCATTGAGCTTTACACTGTATCCATTTCATTTCAAATAAAAAAAATAATCGTCATTTATTTTACACTTATCCAAATAAATTCAAATATTTCAAATATATTATATTCTCTCTTTTGTTTCTTTTGCAACTAGCATATGACGATAAGGTTGAGCTTTTTATAGACCGGGCTGATATCATTCATTTTTAGCAGGAGTAATAAGACTCATTCAGGACTATATTTGTCTAATGCATGATCATGACTAGCATCATTATATATATTATTATCACCACCATTATCATCACAGTACCACTATACTAGTACCAATCCAAGCTATCACTCTCTAGATCCCGCAAACACTACATTTTATCCATGTTTCACATATTTACCACAAAAATTCTTACATGTACATCTACTATAATCCATCAAATGTACACCTAACTATTGGCCCGCACCATCATCATCTCATTATGTTGAACCATCTATTGATACCAAAATCTTGGGGCATCAATAAATGGCCTCATCCAAACAAACACGGCTCAACAAATCTGGATTCGAATTGAACTGATTATAATTTGGGTCATATTCAAGTTGACCCAAAAACTCAAAATTGATCTGATTATCGTTTAGATTTCGATTAAATGGTACAAGTTCGAATTAAGCACGACATTTTTTTGGATTAAATTGAGTCATAGTGATATTTATAATAAACGCATCAAATGAGTCGGATTCATGTTAGCGGAGTTCGAGTCATATATTTTGATCCGTAAGATGAATAAGCAGTAAATTTTGAGTCCAGCCCAAACCCGAATTGACAACTCGACTATAACCTTACCAGCCCTCACCAATACCCACCTTCTCAACCCACATTAGAAGGTGGTGTATTTGACATGCATAAGCATTGAATATACATTAAGTTTGGAGCACAATGTAAATATTATGTAATTATTGTTAGAAAAATTTATAAGTATTATCTCTTACTAATATGTTGTGTAATTCATGGCAAAAAGAGCAAATTTAATGTTCCTTAATGATCCGAAAGAAAATACCTTTGGCAACTCATGATATATGATTTCGTGAGTTCAAGGTTTTTTTTTTATAATTTTAAAATAAAATTTATTATTTAGAAAAACAATTTGCAGTAGCCCGATATAATTTATATTTAGAATTTTTTTATAAATTTAAATTTATTCACTCATATTCACAAATCTAAGGAGGATGCTCAGGTCGATGAGTGGCTTCACTCTTAGAGACAGAATACAAAATGAGTATATACGTGAAAACATTGGAGTAGCTATAGTGGCAAATAAGATTAGAGAGAGTCGCCTTAAATAATTTGTGTGAGAGAGAGATGAGATGTCTAAGGATTTGCAGTAGCCCGATATAAGAATGACGACATACAAACAAGAATCGTTGCAACCTTACCGCAACAAAAGAGAGCCAACAACAAATAGCAATAAGAGGCGAGTTGAACAAGATGAGAGAGAGAGATGAGATGTCAACTGTTTAATTTCTGTGATCGAAAACAGCTTTTTACAACCACAATAGAAAAGTTATTTTTTCCATAACAATATCAGAATTAACTTTATAAAAAGCTACAGTCAGTCCAAATAGACCATTAATTTCCTTCAAAAGACAAAAATAAGCAATGGGATCCTTTATTAAAAAAAAACTGATAATTATATGATTAAAAATCAAAATCAAAGCTACATAAAGTTTAATAATCATAACAGTCACTCAGAACAGTGGTTCTCCCGCAATATGTTGTACTTATTCTGTTGATTTTGTATAATCCCCAATGCTATAATATAATAGGATGCGCTTTGTCACCTCTTCAGGATGGCTTGGCTTATGGGGTGTTAACTTCATCTAACAATTCAGTCTTCCGGAAGCTACAGATCAAACTCTGGGTATTAATCTACATCTACATCTGGCAAGAGAAATCATAGAGTTAGTTTGCTGATCATGAAAGTAATAATTAATGGGATTCCTCTAAGGTTTATCATCAAATCTAATTTATAGGCAATGGTTTCAGGACAAATTTTGAAACTCTATATTTTTTGGCCAAAAAAAGGATTAATTATTCTGTTCGGACACAGGACAGAAAGAACCGTCTGGTTTGTCTCTGTGAACAGTAACGATTTGTCTCTGTGAACAGTAACTGTTCACAGAGATAAAACCGGTTGGTTCTTTCCGTTCGGTGTCTGCACAGAATAATTTCTCCCAAAAAAGGGCATGCACTATAGATTTTTGTCCTCTTAGAAGAAAATTCATCATGTTCAAACAAGTTGGAATTTGACATTATCGCCTTCAGATGCAAATATGTATCCTTTCATTCAGTTTAAAGTCACCTATGAATGTGAAAATTCTCGAAGGCTACTATGGGATGAAGCTGAGGGTTGATTATGAGGCCTTACCGTAGTTTAAGTATACTTCTTATTCTTCTATTTGCTATAAGGGAGTCTTCCTTGAAGGCCTTCTTTCCATTATGTTCTCAGCAGATGGACCCACTTCACGTACAAAATTAACAGACTCCGACAATCTGTTCAGAAGATTCACCAATGCAATGACTTCATTCCGTTGCAGCTGCAACTGAAACATAAAAAGAGATTACCAGATCATCAGTTGCGCTGACAGTTTTGAATCCAAAAATGAAGAAATAACTTGAGAAAATAGTTTAAAAGATACCGTCTCTAGCTGCTGGATCAAAAAAAGAGCTGTGGAATGCTATTGATCAAGTTACTTTTGTATGATTATATGTTGAATCAAGGAGCCTAATTTTAGCTTCATAAGAAAAAAAGGCCATTTGGTACGGCTTTTTTACTGCTTTTTAAAGCAGCTTTTTCGTTAAAATTTTTTATTTTTATACTAAAAAGCTGTTTTAAGAAGCAGTAAAAAAGCTGTTCCAAACGAAGCCCAAGTTATAGGCCTAAACGCAACTAAATCTCTAGCAGTATTTCCCAATAATCAAATCATGATAAAATTTACAACGATAGCAACAGAACATAGACATCAATTAGGTGAACTCATATAAAAGTTGTGTATTTTTCAGCATTGGCATCTTCATTTTTTTTTTTTTTTCACTTTTGATGTTTGAATTACGCTTCACCACATTTCCAACAGTTCATGCATCAAATCATTAGAGAGGAAATTATAGAAAAAAGTGCTATACCGGTTGATTTAGATGGTTCTGGCCATTAACAGAGAAAAGGATCTTCAATGCTGTTCCAAGACCAAGAACTTGGAGCTTTCCCCATAACCGGCATTTCTCACATCCAACGCAATCCATCAATGCACTGCAAAATGCTTATGAAATCAGAGATGTTTAATATGTTTTATGATTCATTAATGTAATGTGAATATGCTAGATCTTGTTAATTCAGAAGCAGAAATAATCAGAGAAATTTAGAGACACACCTGATGTTTCTGAATTGCTTCTGAATTTGCTGCTTTAGTTCAGGACTACTTTCACCCTGCCATAGCTTGGCCTCATCATATGGCACCGGACAAGCAGCCTGTAGCTCCGGATTGTAGACAAGTTGCCTAACTAGAGACTGCGTTTTCAGGTCTTCATCAGGATTACCTGTGCTATACTCTGCTTGTTCTAAATAATCTGCAGCCTGAAATTTTTTTGTTTTTTTAACCAACATATCATGATAAAAAAGCAAAGTTTGTGACTTGACAGAAAAAGAGAAAATTGTGAGAGCTAATTATTTGATATTTTTATATCAATATATATATTTCAATTATTCAATATGAAAGTAAACCTAAAAACTCACTGTCTTAATAATAAGGATGGAAACAATATCGGAAAGAGATAGGGAATTCACATGTGACATGAAGTGAGAAGAAAATATCCAGGAGTTAGGTTCAAAATTTGAAGAGGTGGCTGTTTAAAAGTATCTATCATGTACAACTAGACTGTGGAGTTAGCTTGCAAGGTCACATTTTGTTGAATGACAATCGTATTTTCTAGAGTTAATACAGAAACTAAAGAAGCTATGCAGAAGCCTGGCAAAGCATGCCAAAGAGAAAAAAGCAAAGGGCAGAATCTCATATGGATAAAATACCTAATATGAACACATGATAAAAATATTGTGACATGAAACAAATATTAAAAAAAAACAAAATAAACATAGTCATGATATAGGTTTTACTTTTTAAAAGATTTCTCTTTTTCTGTTTGAATAGTAGGGGCATAACATGATTTGATAAATTAAATCAGCTAATAAATCTTGGAGATACTATAATCAGGCAGTAAAGAAGAAGACATAAAATTCTTATGCCATAGATCTCAGAGGACACATATAATAGTGCTACTAGCAGAACCTACATGAACTTCAGTAAAATGCAGGCATTTATCCTTCGATTATGAGATCATATAATTTCAAACAAGACATTATGAAGAAAAATACCTTTGTTGCAGCACGTAGAACAAACAAAAATGTAAAATACAAGTTTCTGACACGATCTGGGAATCTCAAAACACGTTCATACAACAATTCCAGATTTTGGCCCCACTGCAATTATGCAGATAAGTAAATGTCAGGTAATCTATAGTAATCAAAGATTTCTATGCTACTTAAAATATTGAGCTTAAATTCAGGGAACAACCATATTTGTAGCTTCATCAAGTAGATAATCTGAAGCAATGTGCACTGAGATCGAAGCATGCAATCCAGAAATCAACTTGTACAAAACTCTTTTCTCTGGACAAATTTCTCCAGAAGAATCTAAGGAACGTACAAGCAAGAACAAAAGTTAACATTGAAAAAATAATAGCATTAAAAATTTCTTATTCATTTTACAAAGGAACAACATATTATTACTTTCTTCACAAGGATTAAACATTGCCATATGGCTGATCATTTTAAGAAAAACATTAATTTTCGTTAATTTTTTTCCCTCAACTAACATAAGCTGCTGCAAAGAGATTAAGCTAACAGAAGTAAAACCTATGTTAATGAAAGGGAAATTTATGGCCCATTTAAGTTGTCTTAATAAAAAATGAAATTTAACTGAAAGAATCATGTTTTGAGGCATAGCCTGAAAGAATCCTTCCTATATTTTCTGCGAAATAAAATTATACAGAAAATAAGCCGAACAAAGTGTACAAAAAAAAGCAGGATAAAAAATAAAAGTGATAAAATGGTTTCATATCAGATTTTCTGCTCGATTCACCATAAAGAGGCATCTAAAATACAGAGTAGAAGACAGAAGCATACTTGTCAAAAAAACTATAAAAATACAATTGTAATGCAAAAGGACAAATAAAGATTGAATAAAAAAATATTGACTATTTGAAGAAAATCCCCCCGTGCAAAAGTAAATTAAATAATTTGCAAGAAAATACAATTTCCACTATACAAAAACTTGAAAATTGATTGATTGAACTATCATACTTCACCCGATCAATGTTTCATTGACCAAGCATGTCAACGATTAGGAGATTTCAGTCAGGCTTGGGCGTAGATTTTTCAACAAAAATAAAAATAAAAAAATTAAATAACAAAGATGATGGTACTCAAAATCGCAGGTAGAATACGCCTACAAACTAACAGTCTAATATAGTGTCACGTTAACATCTTACTAACTACATTATTCCAGCTGCAAAACAGGATCAAAGCACCTAAGAACACATCCAAAATCATCTTATTCAATAACTTCCCCCTTCTTTCTATGAGCTAGGAAAGAGAAGAAGCAATTAAGATCTTCTACTGCCATAGATATATTACAAGCTTAAAAATTAAGACGACTCTCTCTAATCTTATCTTCCACTGGAGCTACTCCAACCTTTTCACGTATATGCTCATTTTGCATTCTATCTCTAAGAGTAAAGTCACTCATCCACTTGAGCATCCTTATCTTTGTAACACTTAACTTAATTTTATGCTTCTATTTTAATGGCCAACATTCTGCTCCATCTTACAAGCAAACAATGTCTAAATATTTGCAATGGCATATGCTAAAAAAATATTGAAGAGTAAAAAATACATATATGAGCACAAATTGAACGGAACTAACATCTTGGACAGTTTTCAGTGTAAATAGCATCCCATATCCTTCTAGCTGATGGGCCAACATAACCAGTGTAGCGTTCAGGGTTTAGTTGGAGATTCACATACGTCATCTCAGCTGCCAAGGAATACAATAGTAAAATCTCTATGCTAGAAGACTGATATAATTATAAAAATCCTAAAAGTAGTGACACTATGCAATGACAAACTACCATTATCAGTTTCATCATCATTTGTCCATGGGTTGTCAATCTCAACCCACCCTCTGAAAGCTTTTCTATCTAGTGTGCGGTCCACAACAGCTTCGGGTTTTCCCTCCTGACAAATGAGATCATCAGCTGAAAGCCCTGCGAAAGGCTTCTTGAATGGCTCTGGGAACTCATTATCAGGACACTCACAAACACTGCAATCACGAAGACGACACATCCCATCATCAGGCCAAAATGGGCAATCACACCACAATTTAACCTGTCAAAGAAAAATAAATAAACAAATAAAATGAATGGTTGAACAATATCCAAGATGCACATGAAAAGTCTTTTTTTATATAAAGTATAATTTTATAATGAGAAAACGAAATGAATACAACAAGAGCAATTAACGAGAATTGTCAAAGGAAAAAGTAAAAAAAAAAACACAAGAACAGATACATACAACATGAAAGCACTTAACTAAATCAGTAAGAATAAGATAACTTCAAACAATTCATTTGAAGGCTGGTAAAAACAGGAGAGAGACAATAGCTTTTTTTTTTCCCTTGATTCTTGAATCGACTGGTAAAAATAATTTGAAACCTCCTATCCACAAAAGTCAAAGCTCTTGGTGCTCTTATCTGAATCATAAGTCTGGCAAGCAGCCTTATCATCACTGTGTACAAATATTAGATGGAGATGTGGTGTTGCAACAATAGGTGAACAAGGATCTATGATTATGCTTGTAGGTGCTGATGTGATAACCATCATAGGGCTAGCTTGATCAGTCACAAAAGCCACAAATCCCAAAGAAAAATCTAAAAAAGATTCCAAATTTTGTTGCAAATCTGATCTACTAGAGGAGTTGCCTCCAAAATGTTAGAGGGTTGGATCTGATTATTTGATTGTACCATTGAGCAGGATAATTAAATTTACTTAGCTATGGATTTGTCCTAAAATAGTTAGCAAAATTATGTCAAAAAATCTTCTAGGATGAGCAATATGCTGAGATTCCTCCAAATTCAACCCTCAACCAATATGCACCAGTAGAGAGCCAATCGACACCTCCTTTTCTAACTAAAAAGGAACATATAGTTCAATTAGGACTCAAACTATAGATGCCCTTGAAGACAAGCAGTAATATTACACACTTACAAAGGTTTGTCAAGCATAGAGTGAATTAGTTATAATAGTGTAAATGAAATCGTGAAATATAATCCAAACTAGAGTGATATGTGGTTCCTCAAAAGAGCCAAAATGGAGCGACCATTTTAGTATACATATAGGAAAATCACTGATATAGACATTCAAGAAAAAAACTGTGTAGCATGCATCTGAAGAAATTTTAATCATAACTTGATGAGGGTCAATGAGTCCAACAGAATAGTCGTCAACCAAATATAAAGCAAAAAAAATTTTTTAAATAATCCCAAAGTTTGAGAGGCCTAACGTGAATTTTCAAACAAAAAAATAATAGAGAGACCAAGGAAGCTCTGAGATCACCTCTTCATTGAATATGAGAGCAGGGTTGCGCTGATATGAGAATAAAAGCTTATGGGGGAGTGATGTTGGATCTTGATAAAAAATAGAGATAAATGATTGTTTGAAGTAGAGGAATGAACTTTTGAGTCATTCAACTCATGACAATATTTGCAAAAAAAAATAAAGAGGGTGGACATATAAAGGCATAGGATCCGAAAGCACAAACTAAACAGAAACATCCATTTAGAAAAAATTGAAAATATTCAAGAAACTTAAATCTAAGGAAAAACCTTGAAATACCGAAAGAAGGGTGTGGCCACTAGCTCCTGTAAAATGGGATGCAGCACCTCCTTGTTAAGAGAATCCACAGTTTCATAACCACACGCGCAGTCTTCCACGATACCCGTATACTTTCTCGAGTCCTGCAAACCAATGTCCCCAATCATGCTCGAATAAAAAACACGAGCATACAAACGACGAAAATATGAACTAATTTCAACTCAAGTCTTGAGAAAAGCACCGCTAACTCGCAGGCCTGCTTTGAAATTCGAAAGAAGAAGGCTCTCCTTGGGATCACCGCCGTGGCAATGAGGACAGAAAACAGAGCAGCCGCCACCCAGCCCCACCGCCGGCACCTAACACCGCCGATCCAATTCCCGGTAGCCTCCATTTTGCTCATTCCGGACGATCCCTGGTTGGCTCCAATAACTCCTATGGCGCTTGAGATGCCGACAAGAAGACCTTCCTTGGAGACGAAGGGGCCGTTTGGATGTATGATTTGAGCAGGATTTAGCCTAAATCCTGCCAAACAGCAAAAAATGACAACATTAAGGGGCTGTTTGGCAACAGGATTTATGCGACAAACGGGATTTGAGCGCCCCGTAAATCTCACGGCGGAATAAATCCTCCGTTCCCCTTTATTTGCCGTAAATCCCGGATTTACTAAATCCTCTAGTTCGGCGGATTTACGGGATTTGCCCGACGAAGCGCGCGAAAGGGAGAAAGTTACCTTCACAGCCAGCGAGCTCCCGCTTTGCTTCCGATCAAAATGTCGTAACTTCCGATCCGACAGAAGGAGCGAAGTCGAACAGAACGGAAGGAGCCGAAGAAGCGACTCATGAAAAAATTTATAAATCCTCCCTATGCCCAATTTTACCTGAAATCCCGGATTTCCGAATCCGGAGACTCCACGGTTTTTATTGGAATCCGCGGCTTCTTCCCAAAGAGCTCCCACGCCGCCGATCCCCGTCTACTGCCCCCAGCGAGCTTCGTCGCAACTTCCTCACCTCCTCTGGCCTACAGTTTCCGGAGGGTAGGAGAGGTAATTATATAACTTCCGTCAAGATGGTATTTAAAAAAAAAGACTGCATGGAGCTATTGTTTCGCCATGCGTACTTAATTGACCTCTTAATGTAATTAAAATATTAGCTAAATATTATTAAATTATTTTTTTTATATTTATAATTATATAATAATGTAATTATATTATATAATAATTCAGATATATTTATCAAATAATTTAATTAAATTATCTAATATTTATTTATATTGGGAGATGATATATCATATGAAATAAAAATAGTTGTCAAAAAAATAATCTCATCTTTTTACAAAATACATCAAAATATTTGATATTAGTGTTATATGTAAATTAAATAAATTTCCATTCTTTATGATATTAATATGACTAATTACAAATTATGTTAACATTATTCTATAAAAAAATTATATAGATATATTAATTAAAAATTGATCAATTTAATAATAAATACTAATTAATCAAAAATATTAACTCAAATAAAATGAAATTATTTAGAATTTAATTTTAACAAAAAAGAAATTGTTGAATAATAGTTAATCAAGAGCTAATTTTCATTACTTATAAATTAATTAGTCTAACTATACTTGATATAGATAATAAAATATAATAATTATATAAATCTTTAAATTTAAAATTTAAAATAATTAATCAAATAAATTATTAAATTTTATTTGAATTTAACACATAAAAATATCAAATAATTTTCAAATTTTAACCCAAATGAAATTCACTAAAATCCGAATTTACTTAATTTGCAAAATGTGAAAATCCTACCTGCTGCCGACAGCCCCTGCCTTGGGGGCGAAGATTTGAAAGCAGAACAATGGGAACGTAAACTGTTGACGGCTAATGGTTTTCAATGTAAACAACAGGATAGAAAAATTAAATAAGTGGTTTTTTTCTTTTTAACAAAAATATATATTGGGACTAAAATATATAATATAAAAAATAAATTGCATATCGCACTTTATGGCAGTATGATATGTATTACAATTTTTTTTTTTCAAATGGTTTTCCAACTATTCATGTGCCCACTATAGTCATAAAACTTCACATCCTCTAACTTAATCCCTTTATTTTATAAAATTGACCCCAAATGATGTTTCGAATAGAAATTGAGATACATAATTGTTCCCCATTTGTTCCTCAATCATATAAAATTGATTCCAATTTAGTTTCTATAGAAGCATTTCGAATCAATTTTGTATAATTAAACAACTAAAATGATGAAACTAACACTTCTGAGATTAAAGCTTTATTTGAGACGGTTTTCTTACTGCTTCTTAAAGCAGCTTTTTAGTACAAAAATTTTTAATTCTAAAAATTTTTGTACTTAAAAGTTGTTTTAGAAAGAAATAAGAAAGCCATCCCAAACGCGACATTATTTTTTGCGAACACCGGACGGAGAGAACTGTCCGATTTTTTCTCTGTCTACAGTAGAAGCGCAGTGAGCTACGCTTCTACTGTAGACAGAGAGAAAACTGTACAGTTCTCTCCGGCCGATGTCCGCACAGAATAATCTCTCCCCGAACGCAGCCTAAATTGATCACATATTAGGAAATTATTACATGAAAGATAATATAACATAAGCATAAGAGATACACAGATCTCATATTTTGATTTTACTATGAATATGGCAAGGAAAAATGTAAACCATATGCATATTTGTATCTGATCAGAATAAAAGAAATGTTATCTACATCTGGTATGAAAAGAATGCAGCAGCATAATATCAAACATATTTCAGACCATATTGCTGTAAACAAGATGTTGGGTTGCTTTAAGCCTTGTAGAACTCTCAACAATTAGGTGCTGCTCATATTATATCTGTGATACGACTTACAGCAGTATAGGAAGACGATATTAGCAAATATTCTTGTTCTATATGCTCTTGAGTTGAATCTGCATGTGAACAATATTCTGAGTTTGCCATATCTGGAAAGGTTTTAGCATTTTAAATCTATATAAACATCAGCTCAAAACTTGCAAAAGCCAGTATGTTATGATGTCCAGTTACCAGGTTTTAGCTGGTCTTTGCTCGTTTCCATACAATCACAGTGCCTTCTGAATCAGATGATGCTAGCAAATTCTCACCATGATTCCAGGCAACACCTATCACAGGAGATCCATGACCCTAAAGAAAAGTTTTAATATATTGTGGTAAGAGATCCGATCATGGAGAGTAGATGAGAGAAAATTATGCTTCTCAAGCTCACATCTTTTACACCCAGCTCTTATGGTCGTATTAGTGGGCATGAAAAGCATAAATCTGTAAGTAGAATATTCAGTAAAACAAACCTGCAACTTATTTACACAGGCATGCTTGGGCCGTGTCAAATCATAGAAGTAAACATTTGAATCCTCGCTGCCAGCAACTTCATGCCAAGTAAATAAATTAGTCAATCATATAACAGTGCGAGGAAAACGAAGCAGAATGGGAATAATGTTAACTAATCAGAAATCAAAAGAAACAGAGAAGCATAACAGAGAAGATGCAGAGAAGATTATTGTATATTCCTCACCAACATACAATGAGTAATACTATGATATATATAGATAACTAGTAACAGAATATAGGTAGGAAAGGATTGTCCTATGAGGCAGGGCACATGTGAGAGGAATATTCACCATGTGCATTGTAACGGTTTGATAGTGGCAGAGCCGTCTGAATGCTTTGTTGTAAGATGCCCCGTCAAACTGAAGCTGTCTCAACAGTTATCAGTTTGTCTGAAAGAGTTTTAAAACGGGCTATTGGTAATGCTTTAGTAAACAAGTCTGCAATCTGATCCTGGATAGCTATGTGATGAACTAAAATTTGCTTGTCTTGAACACAATTACGGATGAAGTGACAATCAACTTCGATGTGTTTGGTTCGGGCATAAAAAACAGGATTGTGTGCTAAAGCAATGGCGGAAGTGTTGTCACAAAATAATGTAGTAGGAGCTTCAGGAGGAAGATGAAAATCAGATAGTAATCGGTGTAACCAAATAATCTCGGAGGGCGTAGTCGCAAGAGAGCGATATTCAGCCTCGGTAGAAGAACGAGCAACTGTTTGTTGCTTCTTAACTTGCCAGGAGATTAGAGACCGTAAAAGAAAATGACAATTGCCCGAAATGGATTTGTGATCAGATAAATCACCAGCCCAGTCCGAATCAGCATAGCCATGCAAATTAAGATTGTCCCGGTAAAGTGGTAAGCCATGTGATAGTGTGCCTTGAATATAACGTAAAAGACGTTTAAGAGAATCAAAATGACACAAGAGCGGCTTATGCATGTGTCACGACCCGGCCCGGTTAGCTCGTATAAACGAGGCGGGAACGAAATCGGACATTTATAACCTTTCAATTTCTCTGAAAACATGCATTGACTTTATAATACACTAAAAGCGCCTCTAAATTTTTCTCCAAACATACAACATAGATTTCATATCATTTCATAGTATTGCACATGTACAAAGGTGGTTACAAAACTCAATAAACATGCCAAACCACCCAAAATATCAAAACTAAGAAAACAAAAGAGGAACCTGTCATCCGGTCCTCTACGACTGTATGTGTACCAAGGTCGATCATCCATCACTTAAGAACAGGTTCTCCTGAAAAGTATCCCAACACAAGGGAGTGAGCCAAAGCTCAATAGGAAAGCTCAATCCTAACATTTTCATATATCTTTAAAATACATTTACATTGGAATACTTCACATTAAATGCCTCAAACTTAAGTGCCATAATCCATCTCTATCCACCTTGCCCTCTCAACCAGAACTGCAAAATCCACTAAACCCAATGGAATCAGTGGTTGACGGATCATATCTCGAAGTCCTAACAAAAATACCTTTTGTTAAGGTTTTATGGAAGCATGGGTCAGAAAAGAATGCTACCTGGGAGAAAGAATCGGAAATGAGGAAATGTTATCCTCATCTCTTCGAATAAGGTATGTTTGTCTTTCTTCTCAATTAAATTTCGTGGACGAAATTTTTATTAGGAGGGGAGAATTGTAAAACCCGAAAATTTCAATCGGACACGTTGCACGCATTTCGATGCGCCGCAACGAAATTAGGCGAAATTTCAATGGTAATAAAATCAACTCCACTTCAAAATTCCTCTCACAGAAAGAAAGTGTAGTTGAACATACACTTGAGGCAGTCATATTAAATCCATCAGGTAGTAAAACTGACAGTGTAGTGGGCATGGTGCAGACATTCAATGCATGCTTCATAACAAACTCCTGACTAATGAATGAATGCGATGCTCCAGTATCAAAAAGTACTCTACTAGGTAGACACTGAACATAAATAATACCTGTGATCACATCAGGAGATTCTTTGGCTTCTTGTTGTGTGATGGCATAAACCCTTGGTTGCACAACAGGTCTCATAGCCGGATGACTAGGTACTGATGCTGAACCAGTAGACTCTTGAGCTCTTGGTCTACCAACAGTCGGATGTCTCCCAAAGCTCTGCTGAGGCGGAGGAGCACTAGACCTCCCTTCCATTGGACCCCTTGGACAGTTCCTAGCCATGTGCCCTGGCTGATGGCACCAAAAACAAATATTGGATCCAGATAAACATTCACCTCTATGTACTCTGCCACATTTGTTACAAGCTCTGACACTGGATGAACTCCCACCACTATCAGATCGGGTCTTCTTCATACTAGAACCTCCAGAATGAGTCTGGAAGCTCCTGGTCTTCTCAAAACCCTTCCTTTTCTGAAAAAAATTCCCGCGCTTCTGGGTACTCAGATAATCCATCTGGTTCTTCTACATAAGTGAGATCTGGCTGTACGTCCACATCTTCAGTTATGATCTTAGCAGGATCATCAGATATAAACCTTCTCAATGAAGAAACATGAAATACATTGTGGACAACATAAGAAGCTGGTAAAGCCAATCTATAGGCCACCTTCCCTATCCTTTCTACTATCTCAAAAGGACCAATGTAGCGAGGACTGAGCTTGCCAACCTTTCCAAAATGAAGCACACCTTTCATAGGCCTTATTTTTATGAAAACAAAATCTCCTACATTGAACTCCACAGAACGGTGCTTAGCATCATAATATTTCTTCTGCCTATCTTGTACTGCTAGCAACCTATCTCTGATCATTCTGATCTTGCTTGTAGCATCATCAACTAAATCTGATCCAATTACTTTCCTCTCACCTGCCTCTGCCCAACAAAGAGGTGTTCTGCATTTTCTTCCATAGAGGGCTTCATAAGGGGCCATTCTTATGCTGGCTTGGTAACTATTGTTGTAGGCAAACTCTATCAAAGGAGTATGAGATTCCCAACTTCCCCCAAAGTCAAGAACACACAGCCTCAGTAAATCTTCAAGAGTTTGAATTGTCCTTTCAGTTTGTCCATCGGTCTGAGGATGGAAAGCTGTACTGAAAGTCAATTTGGTGCCCATAGCCTCTTGGATTTTTCTCCAAAGTCTAGAAGTGAATCTACCATCACGATCAGATACAATAGACTTAGGCACACCATGCAAACGAACAATCTCAGCCACATACAACATTGCTAATTTCTCCACTGAGTCAGTTAATCGGATAGGCATAAAGTGAGCAGATTTTCTAAGCTTATCAATAATAACCCAAATAGCATCATGACCCTGTCGAGATCTGGGTAACCCTGACACAAAATCCTCTCTCCTCTAGATGTCTCTCCCCTGGATGGCTCTCCCCTGGAACTAGATTGTGGCTGTTCATGAGAATGTTGGAGCAAGTGTGTCACAGCCGCCATCATCTGAGTGAAGGCATCTATGGTAGCACTGCTACTACCTACAGGAGGTTGTACCACAGAGGGTACTGCTGGAACTTCTCTACCAGCCATATCATTATTCCCATCAGTGTTGCCATCAGTGGCATTGGGTTCCTGATCCATAGCCCTAAACCAAGTAAAACAAATAATCATATAAGCATACAATCCTACAATGACTAAGAAATATAACTCATCCTAAGGGCGCTTTATACTGATCCATATCTTACATTCGGGCTTTGATACCACTCTTGTCACGACCCGGCCCGGTTAGCTCGTATAAACGAGGCGGGAACGAAATCGGACATTTATAACCTTTCAATTTCTCTGAAAACATGCATTGACTTTATAATACACTAAAAGCGCCTCTAAATTTTTCTCCAAATATACAACATAGATTTCATATCATTTCATAGTATTGCACATGTACAAAGGTGGTTACAAAACTCAATAAACATATCAAACCACCCAAAATATCAAAACTAAGAAAACAAAAGAGGAACCTGTCATCCGGTCCTCTACGACTGTATGTGTACCAAGGTCGATCATCCATCACTTAAGAACAGGTTCTCCTGAAAAGTATCCCAACACAAGGGAGTGAGCCAAAGCTCAATAGGAAAGCTCAATCCTAACATTTTCATATATCTTTAAAATACATTTACATTGGACTACTTCATATTAAATGCCTCAAACTTAAGTGCCATCATGTCATATAGTTGTTTCATTTCAATGCCACATAAGAGGTTTCACATCTAAATAGCTAAACTTTTCTCAATGCCACATCGGTGTTTCAATGCCACATATAATTCTCAATGCCACATCGGTGTTTCAATGCCATATATAATTCTCAATGCCACATCGGTGTTTCAATGCCATGCCACATTTCCATGTCATAAGTTTTGTTTGCCACAATGTCATTTCCATGTGTAAATGCCTCAATGTCTCAATGCCACATGAATGTTTTAATGTGAATGTCTCAATAAATATAAATGTATCAATGCTATAAATAATTATACAACCGTACCGGAGTACCAGGGGTGTACTGATCAGGTACACATCATCTTTTGGCCACTTATTTCTTTTTCTCTTTTGCCCCAAAAAGGGCCATATTGTTCCCATATAAGTTTGTGCTTTCGCACCATATTTGGTACTCCGAAATCAACATACACAAGCCATAATGAATATGAAACGTTTACTCATCATGAATATGAAACAAGAAAAATGAACTTAAAGTGTGATACAAAGCTTATTTACTAACATTTCCCATTTAAGTAAAATAATTGCCAACATAAGATAATTGCCAACATAAGCTAATTGCCAACATAAGATAATTGCCAACATAAGCTAATTGCCAACATAAGATAATTGCCAACATAAACTAATTGCCAACATATTCCATAGAAGAAGAAAGTAAGACTTTTGCCAATAATTCCCATATAACATAAACATAAAGAGATATGAACTTGTAGGAAAAAGATTCCTACCTTAAGCACTTTGAGTTTGAGCTTCCTCTTCACCCCCAACCTATCAATTCTTCTTTTCCAAACCTAAAGGAAAAGTTTACAAGCTATCATTTAAAATATTACTCCTTCGCATGCCATATTTAAACTCCTTCACATGCCATATCTCCTCAAGGTAAGAGATACAACAATTACTATTATTCCTACAAAATTTTGAATTTACTATAAAAATTTCGGTTTTCCATAAAACCTAATTTTTTTTTTGAAACCTATTTTCTTTATAAAATCATTAACTTTGTATAGACATTTAACCCTCTTAATTAGAGACCTCCCAAGCCTCCTAAGAACATGTTTAATGAACATGCAAGCTTAGAATAGAACAAGTAGGAAAAATCCTAATTTGGAACCTAAGTTTTTCTTACTAAAAAGTCATGCTTAATGGTTAGAATCATACTCACATGCATTCCCTAACATTCCTTTATAAAAACCCCATCATTTGAGTAAACCCTAATTTCAAAACTTACAAATTTTCCCATGAAATTAGAATTTTACTTCATAAAATTGTTCCTAATAGCCAACATAATCATTCTTATAAAGAAAGTTTTAGAGAAATAAACTTTTGAGCAAAACCCTAAAAATTTCTTCAAAGAAAATAACATGTAAACTTAGAATTTCCTTTAAGAAATCATAATTTTACAATTTCCCTTCAATTTCCTTCAATTTAACTTCATTTGGAGAAACCCTAAATTTTTTTTCAAAGAAACCTAAGGAAAAATAAAGAGAAACTTCATTTAGAACTTACCTTCTTACTCCCCAACACTCTCCCTTCAAGTCTCCCCTAAGACCACCGCCGGAAAACCGCCGGCCGCCGGATTCGCCAAGCTCCGCCGCCCTCCCTCTCGTCTTCTCCTTCTCTCGGCCGAAAAAAACGGACAAGGGACCGAATGAATCGGTCCCTAGGCGGATGAGGGGAGTTAAGGGAGAATTATAGGTAAATGACGCATGTGCCCTTTCCTCTAATAAATTTCTTAAGGCTCATGAGGGGTAAAATGGGTAGAATAGGTTAAAATCTACTTAAACAACTTCAAACATTTTTAACTCGCAAACTGTGCGGAATTCAACATAGGTTCTTTATATCATTTTGATCGAAATTTCGTGTCGAATTTAATAAAATTTATTTCAAAATTTTCTGACGACATTGAAATTTCGCCTAATTTCGTTGCGGCGCATCGAAATGCGTGCAACGTGTCCGATTGAAATTTTCGGGTTTTACAGCATGTGCTGGCAGACCTGCTGAACAGAAAATGCAATATCTGGACGAGTAAGTGTTAAGTACTGCAAAGAGCCTGCCAATTGACGATACAGAGAAGGATTTGAGAAATCAGCAATAGCATCAGGTGTGGTAGTCTTTTTGGTAGAACTAGGAGTAGACACCGGTTTAGAGTTGTGCATGCCAGCTCTAAACAGTATGGTCTGCGCATACTAAGTTTGGGTTAAGTGAACTCCATATGGTGTAGAAGAAACCTGTATGCCAAGAAACTGAGAAAGAGAACCCAGATTTCGCATGGAAAACCGGTGTTGTAAATCATGAAGTAACCGATTTACGATAGCCTGATCATTACCCTTTAGCAATATATCATCTACATATATAAGAATGTAGAGAAAAATAGAACTGGAATGATAGCTGAGTAGCGAGGGATCGGCCTGACTAACCTGAAAGCCAAATTGCTATAGATGATTCGACAAAGTGGCATACCACTGCCGAGGAGACTGGATGGCTTTCCGGAGACGGCATACATGATGCGGATGAAGAACATCATTGAAACCAAGAGGTTGACACATAAAAACAGTATCCGTTAATTGGCCATGAAGGAAGGCATTGGAGACGTCCAATTGGATGATAGGCCATTTGTGATGCGAAGCAACAAGAATAAAGACCCGTATTGTTGGCATTTTAGCCAATAGACTGAAAGTTTCATTATAATCAAAACCTTTTCCTGATCAAAACCTTGAGCTATAAGACGGGCCTTGTAGCGAGCAACAGAACCGTCTGAATTGAACTTAGTGCGGTCTATCCATTTACAACCAAGAATATTTTGGTCAGGAGACTGTGGAACTAAATCCCATGTACCTTGGGATTGAAGAGCCTGAAACTCCTGAGACATGGCCCAACGCCAATGATCAAATTTGGAGGCTTGAATGTAGGAAATCGGATCAGCTGAGTTGAGTACATGAGTCAAAGTAAAAATCTGTTTTGGCTTTGTAATTCCACTCTTTAACCTGGTGATCATAGGATGAGTAGATGACACAATGGGTTGAGGAGTTGTAGATGGAGCTGGACTTGTAGATAAAGTGGGAGAAATAGTGGAAACTGGCTGTTGTGGAGGAGGTATAGGTGGAGATAAGGGTGGTGGTAAGGAGGAATTTGATGAGACAGATGAGATATTTGGAGGTAAGCTGTAGGATGGAACAAGAACAAGTGGAGGAAAGAAATGTGGTGTTAGAGAAATAGGTGGCTTAGAGGATATTTGAAGAAAGGGATAAACAGATTCATTAAAGATCACATCCCGTGAGGTATAGACTTTATTGTTCGACGGATCCAAACAGCGATACCCTTTTTGAGTTGGAGCATAACCAATAAAGACACATGGACGAGAAAGAGGAGATAATTTGTGAGGACTATATGGACGTAACCAAGGGTAACAAAGACACCCAAAAACTCTTAGATGATCATATGCAGGAGAATGACCATATAGGAGTTCATAAGGTGAGATATTGTGAGTGTTTCTGGATGGAAGATGATTTATAAGGTACACTGTTGTGAGAAGAGCATCAACCCAGAAATGTGGAGGGAAATTAGCTCCAATTAGGAGAGAACGCAACGTTTCAACAATGTGGTGATGCTTACGCTCGGCAACTCCATTTTGAGATGGAGTGTAAGGACACGAAAGCTGATGAATGATGCCACAGTGTTTGAAGAAAGTGGAAAAGGATGTATTAACAAACTCCCCTCCACCATCCGTGTGTAATACATGTATAGATGCATTAAATTGACATTCAACCATCTTTTTGAATTCAATAAACTTAGACAATGCATCGGATTTCTTAAGTAGTGGATACACCCAGGTAAATTTGGTAAAATCATCGATAAAGGAAATATAATAACGAAAACCAGAATTAGACGCTAGTGGAGCTGGACCCCAAATATCTGAATGGATAACAGTAAAGGATGTAGTACATTGAGAAGAAGAACTAGTAAAGGGAAGTCGATGGCTTTTGGCCAACCGACATGTATTACATAGTGAAGAAGCTACTGAAGTACAAATTGCAGAATTATTTTTAGCTAAGGTAGATAGTGTGGCTGTCGACGGATGCCCCAATCTTTGATGCCAAAGGTCGGGAACAGCTTGAACCGAAAATAGAGCTAGAGGAGGCGTAACGACGAGGAAGCAGGTTGGACACAAAGAGGGTAGAGACCGTTAATACACGGACCCTGAAGAAGAAGCCGCTGAGTCTTCCGGTCCTTAATGACACCGCAAGAAGAAAATGAAACATCGCAAGAGTTGTCAGTGGTTAGGCGATGAATAGAAAGCATATTGAAAAAAAGATTCAGAAAATGATGAAGCTTAGAAAGCTGCAAATTACCCGCAGGAGTGGGAAGAAGACCTTTACCAGTGTTTTGGATGGGAAGTGGTTGACCATTTCCTAGGATCACCTAATTAGAACCAGTATATGGCTGGGAAGAGTGGATGTCTAGGATCCAATGTCAAATGTGAAGACGCCCCGCTGTCCAAGTACCAGTCAGTCGATGATTGTGAAGTAGCTGGGTGAAGAAAGCAGCAGACGGTTCTTGATTATATTGGGGATCATGATGGTACCAGCACTTGATCGTTGAATGGCCTTGTTTACCACAGATTTGACAGGTGACAGTATAACGTGTGAGTTTACCACCACGGTTTGACGGTGCAGGAGACGGCAAGCCTTTTGAAACAGGAGCAGTTCGACCGCGAGACTGATTAAAACGACCTCGTCCACGTCCGTGAGGTGCGGCGAGTGCGACTGAATTACCAGCGAGCTGAAAAGAACTAAGCTCACGAGTAACATCATGTGCCAAATTAAGTTCTTCACTGCACAATAAGGTGTATAGATCATCCAAAGATAATGGTTGAAGGTTCGTCTTGATAGCTGTTTTGAACGCCTGATACAATACAGGAAGTCCGTTGAGTGTATAATGAATAATGTCTTTTGGATTGAGCGGAGAACCTGCTGCCGCAAGTGAATCAGCTTTGGATTTTATGGTGAGGAGGTATTGGGCCATAGTCTGATCTTTCATGGAGCAATGAAATAGCTCATTCTTGAGCTGACTGATGTGAGAACGGGTAGAAGATTGAAGACGTCTGCCTATTGTCATCCAAATATCCGCACAATAATCAAGTGACAATACATATGGCAATAGCTCCGGTGAAATTACTGAATACAGGGCCGCGGCTAGATTTTGATCAATCAAAATCCAAGTATTATAATGAGAATTGATAGTTGGAATGCCATCAGTATTGGTAATATATTTGGCAGGACACAAGCATGATCCATCTAGAAAGCCTTCAAATCCATTTGCACGAAAGAGTTTAAGAACTTGGGATCGCCACGTAGGATGATTCCCAAGAGTTAGCAGAGTTGCAATGACATTTTTAACATTTGCCATTAAAAATTTGAGTTGCGACAGGATCGGAGTTTGATCCAGTGGCAATCCTGTATTGCCATCCGTTTCAGATTGTACAGTCGGAGAATCAGCGGACTGATTCATATTGAAAAAAAAAAAAAAGAAATCACAAGAGTTCCTACTCTGATACCATGTTAACTAATCAGAAATCAAAAGAAACAGAGAAGCATAACAGAGAAGATGCAGAGAAGATTACTGTATATTCCTCACCAACATACAATGAGTAATGCTATGATATATATAGATAACTAGTAATAGAATATAGGTAGGAAAGGACTGTCCTGTGAGGCGTGGCACATGTGAGAGGAATATTCTCCATGTGCATTATAACGGTTTGATAGTGGCAGAGCCGTCTGAATGCTAACAAATAAAAGTATAAGGAGAATATGATTTGCTTCCATATCAAACTACCCTCAAATCAAGGCATCCAAAAGGGGAAAAAAAGGAGCATGGTCATCAATACTAGTGTTTTTTTATTTTATAAAGTAATAGAGAATTAATGCTTAAACCTTTTTTTTAACTAGCCTACATTTAGTACTTTAAAGGTTCGATTGGCCACCTCTATCAGCTTTTATTTCTTCTATTCAATTCTAGCACATTAGTGACCAATAAATCATCAATTGGTTAAAAGTTTTCTTTATTTGATCATATGTTAGATATTCCTTTCACATGCACTAAGATACTAAAGAAGTTCAAGATGCTAATTTTTTCTCTATTGTGATTTTTCTTCCATGACGTCTAAGCCTTCTATATGATATCAGTAGCATGAGTAAGTGCATCTTGATTCCAATGTAAGAATCATATTTTCATGAACTGTGGGGATTTCATGCAATGCTTCCAACAATGACTATTTCAACTTTCAAACATGTGGCTACGAATTCTGTGTTATGGCAGTTAAAGCGATACTAGAAAACTTGTTTCATCAGGGTACAATAGAATCACTCACTGATTACCAATATGCCTAATGTCAATCCTGGATTTAAAACCGCACTATAATCAATCATGTTTGACTAAATGTCTAATCTTTACAGGCCATCACTATCATTAGTCGTATTTGACACAGTATAAGGAGGTGAAGATCTTGTTTGTTGATAAAATTGCTTATAAGTCTTTTTTTTTTGCTTATTCCCTTATACAAGGTAGCTTAGTAATTAGGGCCCCAACTGTTAATAGGTGATTAGCCTATAAATACCCTAAGCCTTATATTGTGAAAGGGAGGTTTTTGGAAGAGTTAGTTTCGAGTTATACTGAGTTTGGGGGAAAGAGTACCCTACTTTGGGGTCAATTTCTAAAGTTTGGAGAGATGAGAAGGGGAGAAGATAGTAGCAGAGTTCAAGTTTTGGCCACAATCAATCACCGAAGCTTCTATCCTTTCTCCTCATCTATCTTGGCCCTAACATTACACTTTCAAGGGATTATCTAACGAACTATTGCAACAGAAAAATTTATTCCAATGGATTAGTGGTCATAGTGGAGTCTCCAAGATTCTGCAAAAATTGATTCCAACACTCTATAAACCATCACTTGGGTGGTTGGATTTTGCCAATAAACTGATAGGGAATTGCGGTGAACCTGAGAGTTTGTATTTTTTGCATTGAATTTTGTCATAAAGGCATTGAAGCTCTAACGTGACCGTAAGACAATAAATTCGTGAATTTTGAAGTTATATGTTCATTCATGAGAATAGAATGTATGATGAACTATTTAAAACTTAGTGTTTGGACATCTCTAATAAAGTTCAAATATTGTCAACTCCAATCCTTGCAAGGAAGATGATCGGACTTAAAATATGAGACTCATGATTCTACCCTATAAGCAGAGTAGTCTGCTTGAGAGTATCATGTAGTTATGTCGGTGAATCTAATTTTTTTGAAAGAAAAGGTTTGCAAATTTTCAAAGTGATTGAACTTTTTTCAAAAAATGATTGCACGACTCTCAGGGTGGAGTGAATTTGCATTCAACATTTTTTTAATCCACAGAGCATTCTCAAATGTTAAATTCAAGTATTTAGCACATTCGTGAGAGCACATGCAAATGATTTAATTTTTAATAGAGTTTGTAGACTTTAAAATGATTGCAGGTTTTATCTGGCAAGTACATGCTCTTCGGAGGAAGAGGATTTTGGGTTCGTCCACACTCTTTGATGCATTTGCAAATTTTACAGTGTGTTTGCACAATACACTCGCATATTTCTTCGTGAACTCACAAGACGCGATGCACCTACATACTTGCATGATCTTCAATGCACTTACACAATGCACAAGCATGCCCATCAATACATTTGCCAATCTTTTTGTGTGTTTGCACAATTTTGATACATTTCTACTATACATTTGAAGAATGTGCGAGTAAAATTGCTTTCGGTGATTTGGCGCATCATATACACCCTGTCAAAATAGTCATGCAACTCATAAAGCAACATAATGCACTATTTTGTCTCATTTGAAAAATTTTCATTTATAGGACATATTATTCATTCATGGGGTGTGTCGGATTTCTTAATATGCAAGTCACTTAAGTTACTTATGCAACCCATAATTTGCAACAAGTTGGATCATTATATATGGAAATCATTTAGGTAAATGCAACTGTATGAGATATGTAGAGGTCTAACATAATAGATATTCACATGAACGCATTATCTTTTAGAACGTGCACATGACTTTGCATTTTGCATTCATTACTGGTCACACTTTGTCCACTTGTGTGCGTATTGCGGATTAAATAGCGAATCTCACAAGCTAGAATCCTTTGCATGCTTTAAAAATGATGTGATTTATCTATATGTGACTTGCATTTTACTCAAGAAGGCCCCACAGAGAGCAGCTCTACAAGTTCCTTGTAGGTTCAGTTTGTGTTTTAGTTGTAGTTATATATTTTTAATTATTTTTTATTTTCACCCCCTATAGCCATTCATTTTGTTTGTTTTATCAATTTTGATGCATGTATAGTTAAGAGTGTTCTTTTATTTTATTCTTTTTTGAATGCTATGCAAATCAGGTTCACTGTGAATTTCCGCAACTTTTTGGTTTCTTCGCCGCATAACGGGTGTCTTCAAGAGTGCTAGGCATTTTGACCATGCTTAAAAAAAGTGTGCATCATCAGTGCTATGAGACACTACAACAGGGGGTCTTTTATCCTGCCACACCAAGAAAGGCATGCACAGGCCTTCGCATACATATTTGAAATTTACAACATTTCCCAATCATGCAAGCAAAAGTACTTTAATTTGAATTTCCCCACCATACTAATAAAACCACGCACAGGGCTTACTTGTAGTGTCAGGAATGTCACCTACAAGTTTCCTCTGTCGCACTAAGGAAAGCGTGCACAAGTTTTGCTTGTCATACCAAACACGTTGCTATCAGGATTTTGAGAATGTTAAGTGTTTGCGAGCGCGCATGGAGATGACAACATCGGGCCGATGCAACAAATTTTGCAAGGTGAGTATGCATATTATATAGAATCAATTATGTTACAGTCACATTCTATGCAGGAGTCACATTCTATGCAGGATCAAGCTATTATTAAGATGACAAGTTCATCCAAAGACATTAAAACATATCATACTCCGCACAAGATTAAATTTATAGTAACTTGAGCTTACCAGATCATAGCCAATTACAAATCTGGACATAAACCCAGATTAAAGATCTGATGATAATTACAAAGATTAGTTAAGATTTCATTAAATAATGAGCATTATATTGCGTCATGATCCGTACCTATGAATTCCCCTTTTTCAAGGGAAAGAAGGGGGCAAAAAGAAGCGCGGATGCTATGTCGCCTTGGAGAAAGCTTGAGTGAGCATAAAAGAGTCAGATAGCCTTTTATCTCCAAGGCTACACTGCATGAACCAAAATTCAGTTTACTAACTAGTAATATGCATCAATAAGAATCATATATGATATGCACGAATAAGTATCAATTATGATATGCACCAAGATTAATAACCTGAAGAAACAAAGATTGCCATCTTGAGCACACACAAGAAGCACAGGGCACCGAGCTACCAAAGAAAATGTACGATACTGCACCGTTGTAATTGGAGACTTGCTCCTCATACTCCTATTTTTATGTGACCTGGATATGGATCCTGTATGGGAGTTGACGCTGACAGTGTATATGCATCCCTGTAAATTTTGCAACATTCTGTGCATATATTAGCTTAAGCAAGTAACTTGAACTCCCATGTTGATAAGAAAGCATACTTGTGCATCTCCACAGAAAATAAGTTGTCCGGTATGATCATTGTCCATAGCTGTCAATTCCTTATCAAAGTAAACTTTTTTAATAACTCGACCAGTGCTAAAATTGATCATCTGAAAAAGCAAGACGCATGAGTTATGAAACGGTCAACACAGACTGATCAATAAAAAAGATAAAGATACAAAGGAACTTGAGGAATCATAAAAACAAAATTTATAGACAAATAATTGAGTTAATCTACCATATTCTAAAATAAAATAAGTGACTTGACAGTAAAGAAATATCAAGTATTCTTGGAATATAACCGTGTGGGATAAGATGCTTACATTGATTTCCTTATTTGCATTGCCAACAAAAAGTAAGTTGTTATTTACCTGAAAAGTGAAAACAGTGAGAGCAACCTCTGGGTGAACCACATAAAAAAACAAGTTATAGTAAAGATGACATCATATTAAATTCCAAACAAAATTTTGCCCATCCAATTTTGTCAGCATAAGAGAATTCAATTCATAGATGTTTCTTTAAAAAACCGAAGAAGATACAGAGCTATGGTTAAAAAAAAAGTACATATCACAGTTAAAGTTCAATGTATATCTGTTTCCAGAGATACTAGTTAGAAAGGATAATTTTTTATCTTTTCATGAAACAAACCACCGTCATACAGGAACTGCTCTGCATTACCATTTTTGCAACAAGTCTATTTACGGGATTTAGTATTGACGAATGCCGGCACAATCCAACAAATTACTTCAACCACAGCAGTTTTATTTTATATGGTTAACAATGCTTTCACAAAAACAAAGTAGCTGATCATTGTGGTCGTCATTAACCTTAGCCCAATTATGCAAAAACAGTAGCCCTAGCTGATAAAGGAGCAAGCAGCAAAAGATTTCTTTGCTTCTCCCGAATCATTCTGATACAATCTCTTTGACTCAACCTCCCTCCAGTTCCACCTTCTCACAACACAACATCAACCACAATTTCACAATTACACAACCAAACAGCACAATTCAACTCATTCGTTTTTCACCTGACACAATTTCCTCGGTGTGTTTTATAACACAATTCCCTCGCCGTCTTAATTTTATAATAACCAATCTCAGTTCTCTGTTAAGTATGAGCACGTGCAAGGACCTATTATATCAATATTCTCACCACCAGAACTGATAAGAAACACATACTTAGATGATGCAACTATTATTGATGATTCCAGTTAAACCATTAAATGACCACAACCAATTTATGCTTTAGAAAATTCAAATATCATATCAAATTGGGTAGCAAGTTCTTCCTCTTAATTTAAAATTTAGTCCAAGTGATTTGGCATAAGGTAACTCCACTTTATTTGTGCAGAAATTCATACTCGTTATATTTTTACTCTTTCAAATATGCCACGCCACTACCCGGTTTGAAAAATGTGTGGAATGTTATAAACAATAGGGATATTGATTCTTCTTTCAAATAAATATCTCGATGATATCCAGGAACACAAAGGCCATCAACGTTACTATTATGACTGGGTAAACTGCAGGATGGGTCTGTTCCATTCATGAAACTTTGAATTTGAAAACTAATTACTACTAGATATTGTTGATTAGCCATATTTAACCATGGAAGATTGATATCTTAATACCAAGATTAAACACAAAAAGGCCAACACAAACCCAACACATTGAAATTTACTGCAGCAATGACAAAAATAATATAATTGTATCCTTATCCTTACCGGGTGAAACCTTATGCATAATTGAGAAGATGTCCCGTATATGACTCGAATACAATGACCTTTAGAAATCTCCCAGACTAGGACAGTTTTGTCCACAGAGGATGAAGCAATGTACTGATTATTTGATGAAAAATCAAAATCTGTAATCCAGTTAGTCATTCATATCATACCTACATAAAATACAAGCTAATGCTAGCAGGATTGTAACAATATTGGGTTATATAACACAAAAGTCATAAAATTTGCACAAAGAAGTCATTTCAATATAAACTTTGAAACTAACGCGCTTAAATCCAATAACTTGGCAATAAAATAAGTAAAATGATGAATGGAAGCTTCAAATGTTAATAATGTGGTTGCTTCGTATGATTAGACCATCAAAGGAGCTTCCATAACAAGGAACACTACCTTCTCCTGTCAGCAAACAACTTTCCTAGACTGAAATTTAAAGTTAAAATGCTTTAGAACAGTAAGAAGTTTAAGAACATTTTATTTTACTTTCAGCTAAAATGCAAAAGATTTCATTAATTTCACAACATTTTTTCAGTACTGGATTTCGATTGGAGGAGGAATAGATGAATAAAAATAAATCATAATAACTCCATATATGAATAGGCTTTCAGACATAATCATGGTATAACAGTTTTGTATCCATTCTCTCAAAGGAGATTTGACAACAATGAACACTAATTCGTTCTGGTAGCCAACAACTTGCTGAGGGATGATGAAGAGAAGAATAGAATTTGCGGTAGGAAGGGAAAGAGTGCCTGGAATCACACCGGTAAGGTTCCCTTGGCATGATATAGCTATTCATATTCATAATGAAAAATAGAGTTTGATTAGTAATGAAATAACACCATGTGCTTCGAGCCTAAAAAATACCTACTAAAAAAGTACCTTTTGCCTAGGATATAAAATAAGTAAACATTCTTGATGTAGAAGGGGTTTGCTGAACCCCCCAGCTTCTCCTGTCTTATTATGTAGACATCTTGACAATTGTATGGACCTCTTGAAGCTTCCAATATCTCCTTGTATAGACGAACAACTCCAAGGACTTCACGCCTTATTGTTTCTACCAAATCACATTCTTATCCATGAAGAAAATTAATATATGATCATTCATGTAATATACAGATGCTTTCCTTAGGCATAAAGTTACTTCAAGCCTAACTTAACTACCTAGCAAATACCTAGCAAAGAAGCAAAATATTTTATGCCAAACTAATGAAATATGATACACCTCTTGATATATTGCTAATCTCCAGCATTTCCTTGCATTAATTGAGAGGATCTCTTGAACATTCCAATCTATGCATCACAATTCACCATTTATTTTGAAATGCAGTTCACACTTATTGAGACAATGAAGGTACTTAAGGAGTTGTTTTGTAGCAACTATTTAGGGTACTTGGGTATTTCAAATGCAATATAAATTGAATGCATTGTATATTGATTTCTTTAGGTTATTTGTAAAATAAACTCATGAAATCCTCTCTTTTTTTATTTTTGTGTGTTTGGTTGGTTGCAAAATTAGATCTTCATTTTATTCCAGGGACAACAGAGATGATGGTCATTAGCACGGCAGGGATGGCGCCAAAAATGGTTGTGGACACTTGGTCAAGGTTGGTGGCATAGGGATCGGGCTAAAAATAATGATGAGTGCAGGGATGTTGATGCAGGTTCAAGGTTGACAAGGGATGTTAGGGTGGTGGCCGTGCACTATGGTCAAGTCATCGGCATGCGGTGTCAGAATGGTGGCGCAAGGTCATCTAGTTGTTGGCAAGAGAGAAAGAGAGTTCAGATCGCGAGAAGTTCTGCGAGTGATAAAAAATACTTTATATTTTCTTAGTCCATAAAAAACACCCTAAAAATCAAAATGTATGCATTCCAAATATAATACACTACAAATACCACAAAATAAACAACTTCAGGAGAAAAAAAGTGCATTTGATTAGATTCTCTAATATAAATATGTCTCCATGGAATCAAATCCTCAAAAACCGCAAGGGAAATTAAAAATAAAAAATATAAAATTGAATACGAACACAATAACAAAATAGTACCTTACCCTGGCCGGAATTGTTTTTCCAAGTTCCTATATTTTGCCCTATGAAACTACCAACTCCTTTCACTCAAGGTAAATCAATAAAAATAATATATAAGGCCATCATAATTAATCCAAAAAGCCAACCTGTTCTTTTAAGCATCAAAAATACTTTACTGACAACGCAATCCACCACCCCACAATTCTTTTTTAAATCTGAAATCCTGGGAAAAGCAATGTTGTACTCTCATAACAGGATGAAGGTAAATTTTAAACCCAATTTTATGCTTCCCTGCCATGCAGGTAACCAAGTCCCTAGAATTATCTTGCAATACTTGCCAGAAGATTTCTTTTTTCCTCTTAATATTTGTGATAAACATGACACGGAAGGAATTAAATGTTCTTCCAAATTTATAGTATAGGTGTTTACCATTACAACACTATGCCCATCCCATTCTCGTGTAAAACCTCATAGTCACCATGTAACCAAATCAACACCAATAGTTATTCCTTCAACAGGACTCTCGTAAAAATCCATTCACTATGTATCCAATCTTCCCTGGAGAATAACATAAAAGGGTATTTACCACATGTATCATCCACCCGGACCAAACCAACCCTTAATTAATCAGGCTAATTTTTTGTTTATTAGGAATTTTTACAAGGCTTAAAGTAAGTTTGTGCAAGTAGAAATGAACCTGGTAAACTATGGTGATCATAAATAATTTCTCATGATGAATGAACAGACTTTGGAAGAAATTCAAAAGCTTGAGTCCATGACATTTTCTAAATTCAATGGGAACAAAGAAAAAACAAATAAGGATTTATTACCCTTTACATCCCTATATATTTGCTATCTATCATAATCGACCTATATGCAAAATATTACACAAATATCTTCATTTATTCGGATGTAAAAACATAACCACCCACCCCTTAACAAAAGACAGTATTTTCTAACAGCTCTCAGTACACTGCAAACAACTAAAGACTATAATTTTTCTTTTCGAATTACATTAAATTCCAAACAACTCCAAAGCCTACAAAAGAGTAGATCCTAAGCAAAAACAGCTAGCTTGCCAATTTAGAATCCAAGCTTTTTCAAGCAGCTGACATTCAGAATCAAAGGCACAAGCAGCACATATAACTCATAAGGCCAAGCTTTGGCTTAAATAAGCATAAACCTCTGTTACTGAATCTAATATTTTCAAAGATCTACTATTTTCAAAAGATTCACACAATGTAACTTTGAAATCCTAGATCCCAAGTAACGCAAAGCAATCATTAGTAGCATGAACATATCAATATAACAGGGAAATGAAAAATAAGGAAATTTCAAGAAACTCTATAAATAATGTTTCATTCAGGAAGAAAAGTGGAAAACTGATGTAGCTGAGTCAAACCGGTAATAGCTTTTGAATGTCCTTTTAGGTGCTGAATTACTGAAGGAGACTCCGATACATGACAAACAGTAAGACTTCCATCAGTGGCACCATATGCAAGTAAATCAGAACTCATATGCCCAAATTTTAAGATGGTAACTGGAAAAGACCATTCAATTAATTAATGTCCTTTGGAAACCCGTTTTATCATTGAGTAGAAATCATATAAAAAGAAGTATATAAAAATGATTTTTTCCCATTTAACATAATAACCTGAAGCTTTGCAGTTGTCAAAGATGCAATGCATCCCAACAAAAGAATATGCAGGCTCAACAAGCCCAAACTGGTGATCTGCATCATTTGAACTGAAACTTGAGCGGTGACCAACTGATAGACCGAAACCTCTCAAGTCCTACAAAGAAAAATAGCTCTTTAATACAATCCTATGTTTGCTTCAAGTTCCTAGCTTTAATTTGGTTCAAAAGTCTCTAGAATTTGATCCTGTCCCAATACCTTACACGTGAAGACCACAGACTAGTCCAAAATGCCAATCATTGTTTTAAAAACAACACAGTTTATATAATCACCCATATGAAAATGTTACAGTTATATGAAGAATTTGACTCCTATGTCTCGCTTATGCTGGATTTCCCTGGAATTTGATTATATTTGAAAGGTTCTTTTCAACTAAGGTGAGCCTGCCATGTAAAACCTTATTTAAGTACATTTTAAAACTATTTCCAATGATGTTTCAGACATTTATTAATGCAACAGACATATTGGTAATTACTGATCGAAGCAGCAACTGATTCAATTAAGACTAGAGCAAACTATATTCAAAACCTCCAGACATTTGAAACTTTGGACAGAGTTTTAATAATTGATAATTTTAAACCGTCTATAAAAAAATAGCATAAAACGGGTATAGGATCAAATGAATCAAAACCAAACTCTGCATATATTATTGAGTTAGTCTCTACGTAAATTTCATTTAACAGAATAATGAGAATGAAAGGAAGTAAATTTCACAATGAAAAATGACCGAGAAGAACTAATTTTGTCAATTTGAAGAACAAAACATTGACTGAAAAGTGGCATATCAACTCGGAGGTTTTATTAGAACGTACAAATGTACACAAGCACAACAAACGTTGTGCTTAAGGCTAGACCTATGAAGTCATGACTTAGGAGAAGATATCATCAGAAACAGTAATTGTGGAATACAAAAGAGAATAGATATACACACCCGGCTAGAACTTTGGCTCTCTGTGTCAAACAAAATAGATTGGGGGCCTTGAGATGAGGCCCAATGCCCACTGAAATGATAGCATTACCTTGACATCAGAATTGTTTAACAAAAGAAACATTGGGTGTTAAAAAAAAAGTATTGAAGTATAAGGATGTAGAATACAAAGATAAAAAATGGTTACATACACCTAGAAACCCCCAAATAACAATTTCAGGTATATTTAAACTCAAAAGGTTTCAATTGACAGATAATATAAACAAAGTAATCCACCAATAATCATTATCTCTTTCCTCTTGCTCTCCATGAGCGGATTCGAGTACCAGTTTAAATTTTTATCATCCATTAACTTCTTTAGAACAATTTCCAACCCAATAAGAGCAAGGACATATATAAAATTTTCAGATATACAAAGATAATTCACATTACAAAAATAATTCACATGTATTTTCCTTCACTAATAAATTCAAATAAGCTTACTCTTTTTGTGCATAGTACTATTAAATTCTTTAATTTTTACCTATTAGTAATTAGCTCCCAAATAGATGGTATAAGTCCTACTATGGTGATGAAAAAGATGAGGATGGTAACAGGTTACATCTCATTATAGTTAAAAACCTCAAGCCATTTGCTTTTTTAAGCTCTTCATTTTCAAACAAAACCAGCTAAAATAGAAGTGGCATTTTATTCACGGTTATAAACCTTTCTAGCAAAGAATGTCACACGATTCACGTTGTTTCTAAAGTCAGGTTGAGCACGTTCAAATATCTTCAAAGAACTTTGAACATGAAACAGCACTAACCTAAGGTTGTATGAGCCTCAAAGCCGAACTCAAATTCATCTAAGTTTAGCATGGTTTAAAATCAACTTTGGTATAGATTTGTTTTAAGTCAAGCTGGTTCGAAATAAAAATTAATTCATTTCAAAATCAATTGGAGCAGACTTGAAGTAAAAAAATTAAGTGTTCAGAGGAGAATCCAAACCTAAGAAGTTATGCATGCAAGAAAAGCCGAATTGAATAATATTTTGATTGATCCACTTCAACTATAAATTGACTAGAAAGTTGGTTTCCTTGCTTGAAGCTCATTCAAATTGATTTAGATTTATTCAAAATCAAACAAAGTTTTAACTTAGGGTATTCTTAAAAAACTATATTCCAGCCCACCATCAATGAGCAATGAATTCACCAGATAGATAAATGATAAAAGGAGACGGGCATAAACAAATTCTTGTATATATTAAAGCTCCATAATGATAATCAAGGACAACAAAAATTTATACAGTAAAACCAGATGCTGAACAAGCTTCAATACAGATGACCATATATAATAATATAATATGACAAATCCAGTACTCTTCTAAAACCTTAAAGATAATCAACCATCAAATTCAAATCAAGGCCTTTCCACTAAAATTATCTTATTGTAGCCTTGACCAATAAAAGCAAAAGGAGCATAAAACGTGCCCACACCTCTTCCTAAGTGCAAATAACAAAATTTGCTTCTCTACCATACTTGAGGTATTTAGGTTATCGATGAAAAAAATACTAGACAAATGAAAAGTATCTAAAAAAACTTAGATTAACGGCCAGTTCTCAACTCCTTTAAAACCACAGTTTCTAAGCCCTACGGTCCTAAAATGTTAGAAGTAGGATTTTACAGGGTGTAATCCTTTGTTTGAAGTCGTAAAATCGCTTGATTTTACAGGGTGTAAAGCTCCAGTTTAAAATTTCCTTTTGGCTACTTCTGCTTTTTTCTCTTTATTTAATAATTTCATATTTTCTTGAGCAGATCTAAGGGAAAAAGTATCCAAAAGATCTAAGTGGTTAAACTATTTCTTTGAGTTTAAATAGATCTCAGGCTTTCATGCACTAAGAGTTCAGTTGAGCAAATTTCAATTGCTAGAGCAACAGTTGAATAAGCATTCTCCGCTATAAAGATTATAAGGAATCATTTGTGCAATTGTATGAGAAAATCTTGGATGAATTGTTGTTTGATTACTTATATTGAAAAAGATATTTTTAATTGTATTGATAATAAAGTGATTGTACAACGATTTTAATATGAAGACTCGGAGAGAGAAACTAGGAATAATATAAATAGCATACGCTCTAGATTGTAAGTTTTTCTTTATTATATAATTTATCTTTTTATGATAACAAGTCTAACAAAAAAGTTTTTAAACCTGTCGATGACGGTCTCAAGTGCAGATCAAAATGATTGAGGGTTTTTTTAAGATCCATAATTTGTGCCCCCACAAGAAAAAAATCCTGGCTCCGCCACTGAGAACAACGACAATCCACTCCAATTTAAACAAGTTGCAGAATCAAACCTGTTACTTGGTGTGCTTAGATAGCTCTGTGTGATTTGACTTTCCCAATTCCTTGGCCTCCGGATGAAATTTCGATACGCAGAATAGCTTCTCGTGTTGCACCGCCAGTCCTTCAATACAATAGAATGTTACTCATAAACTACATACTACCAAACAAGAATTTAGCATTGCATCAAAATTTTAAACATAAGTTTCTTGTCACTATGCCAATCCTTCATTACAGAATATTCAACAACCCACAACATATTACTAAACGGGCACCTGAGCATCAATTCAAGTGCCAAACTGCCATTCAAATGGCAATTTAACGTACCATGCCCAACTACTATCAAAACGAAGTACATATCATGCAAGAGGTACATCAAAATGGACGCTAGTGGCCATAGCCCTCGAAATGGAAATTGCCAATGGTAGATCTCGGAACTTAACACTGATATGTATTGCGTACAGACGTAGATCTCACTTCTTTCTCGAGGGATTATGCTAAAGAAAAACAACTCAAGCCCTAGCCAAGTGACACCCTAGTCATACCATCAGAAAGAAGGTTACCTTGCGTTGGAGGAGTGAATGGCCTTTGCGATGGAGGAGAACGCGACGGATCGCAACGTAGTTGGGATCATGGTGGGACATGGGAGGCTGCAGCAGGCAGCTGATAAACACTGGATCCATTTCCGCTGGCGATGGGCCTTCCTCCTCCTCTGCCTTCAACTCCATCACCGCACCTCCACCCCCGCTCTCCTCCATTACCGGCTCGCCGTGCTTGTATCACTCCTCGCCCTACCTATGTCTCGCCCTCCAATGAAGGGAGATTTTAGCGGAGAAGAAGACCATCCACGGATCCCTTCTCCGATATTCCAATATAGAAATCAGAGTTAAGCAGATTCGCGAACTGAAAACATTAGAGAATGATGGACGTCATAGGCTCATAGCAAGAGCGAAGAGTACCTGTAAATAAAAAATAAAAAAATTTACATGCATACCATTTTATTTAATGTTTTTTATATATCTAATATCTAAAATATTAATATATATATATTTCATAGAACAAATATAAGTGCATAAAATAAAATATTAAAATTTATAGAGTATTATAAATGATATGAATGAAATATAGAAATAATATATTTTATATTAAAGCTATATATGGGTGGTAGACATGTAATATTAATATTTTAAATATTAAATATGTAAATAGCATGAAATAAAATGGTATGTACGTAAATTCCCCCAAAAAAATCAGAATTTACATGCATACCACATTATTTCATGTTATTTACATATCTAATACTTAAAATTTTAATATTATAGATTTATCATCCATAGAATAAATATGAGTACATGGAATAAAATATTAAAATTTCTAGGATGGTATGGGTGGTAAGAATGAAATATATGAGTAATATATTTGATATTAAAATTTTATATGAGTGGTAGAAATATAATATTAAAATTTTATGTATTAGATATGTAAATAGCATGAAATAAAGTTGTATATATATAAATCCCTCCAAAAAATTTTGAAGGGTCCCCCATTAGAGATGAAAATTATATATTTTTTTAAATATAGTATTTGATCCTTACATAATTTTTTTTTTCAAATAGAATAATTTAAGGAGTTTTTAAGCATTCTTAAGCTCTTGAAAAGCCGATAAAGAGTCATCACTTGAGATAGATTTGGGTGAAGCAAGAAGGCAGTGGATATGAGTAGAATGGAGGTTAATAGAGCAAAAGATATCTCACATTCAAAATAGAGGTGAGTAGTGCTTTCAACATCTCTATTACAAAGATGGCATAATGGATTAATCATGATGTTCATGTTTATTAGAATATCAAGTGTTTTTAGCCCTCCCACAACAACAAGTCAAGCATAAATTGAGAACCTCAAAGAATAGTGCTTATGCCAAATTTGTTTGATCTACCCATCCTGAATCTATTTGACATATAAAAAGAAATAATTTTTGTTTGAATTTTGGTCTAGCATTAGCCATCCATAAAATACTATCAACCCTAGCAGGGAGAATATTAATATTTTGAGTAAAACTTTGCACATGGTCAGGAAGAGTAACTAGAAGATTCCAATTTTCATTTCACATAGCCTCATGAACTTTAATATCCTTAAGAATGTTGAAATACCCCCCTGAAATTTTGAAGAAGTCTTCGAAGTTCTGCCCATGAAGTCAGGGATCCCCAAAGAAAGAAAGGATGCTATCATAAGTGGTTTTAAATGTCATATATTTGGATATGTTGATGGTTAAAGCTTGGAGATATTTCCAGCATTGAGAAGAGTGTTTACAGCCTTTAAACCATAAAGAGTGATTATTTTGTTTCAACCACTTGTCTGACACACAATTAGTTGTGAGAATTCTTCAAATCAAAAGCATAATTGAGATATTTGGTAGCACGGATTCCAAGACAACCACACTTAATGGGTTTACAAGTATTTCCCCAAAGCACTAGATGTAGTTTGTTAGCATTATAATCACCATGATATACGAATTTAGCACAAAGTTTATTAATAATTTTAATACATGTCTTTGATAAAATAGAACCTCGAATCCAATAAGCAACGGGACGGAGTTCATGATAGTGAACTTGATGAATTGTAATCTTCCAACAAAGGAGAGAGCTTTTGCTTTCCACCCATCAAGAAAAAGTGTAATTTTTTTCATAAGAGGCTGAAAATTAGATACATAAAGCCTTTTGATTGCAATATGAATCCCCAAATAAGAGAATATATCATAATCATTGGCAATTTGAAGAATATCACAAAGAGATTGTTTATGAGGGGTATGTTTAGAAAAGATAATATTGCACTTAGCATTATTAATAGTGAGCCCAAAAATATATTTGAATTTTTGAATATTATAGTTAAAACCTTGTAAATTGAGAAAAGAAGCCTTGTCAAAAACTAAAACATCATCAGCATATAAGAGATGAGAAAATATATTCTTTATTAGCTACTATACCCTCATACTTCCTCAAAAAGAGAAGAAAGTTCATCCATTGCAATATAAAAAGATACGGGGATAGAGGACAACCTTGCCTCAATCCTGTAGTAGATTTAAAAAACCCCTTTAAAGAACTATTGGTGCAAAGAGAATAATGAACATTTGAAATGCAAGCCTTAATTCAACGTATGAAAATAGTTGGGAATCCTTTGACATGCATTTTTTGTAAATATATTCCCGAGAAACAATATCAAATGCTTCAAAAACATCAAGTTTAGCACAAAAATAATGATCCTGCCTCATAATGTTAAATTCTAAAAATATCTCCTTTGCCAAAAGAAAGCTATCAGAAGATATTCTACTTTTAATAAATCCGGCTTGGCTGGGATGAATGATATAAGGCATGATAGGCTAGTTTCTAGAGGCAAGAATTTTAGCTATGATTTTATAAAAGGTGTTACAGAGGGATATAGGTTTATAATCATTAATGTTATCGGCATGAGGGGATTTGGGCATTAAAGCAAAACCAGTTGCCTTGACTTTATTTAGGAGATAGGTTTTATTAAAGAAGTATCTAACAACAACACAAACTTGAGGACCAGTAATATACTAAGTAGAAGAGTAAAATGCAAAGGCATAACCATCAAGGCCAGAAGGTGCATCTTTGGAAGAAGAAAAGATTGCATGTTTAATCTTAATATCGGATATTGGAGTAGTAAGTTGTGGCAAAAGATGATGAGGAATCATATTTCCTTATGGAATAGTACTATCTATCTTAGGCTGGGGTTTAGAGGGATTAAAAAGATGCTTGAAATAAGAAATAATAGTCAATGCAATATCAGTAGGAGAATGAAAAGTTCCCTGAGCTGTCGAAATCTCCCCTATAACACTACAATTCTTTCTCCCTTTGATTTCTCATATAGAAATTTTAGATCATCTTCCCCCCTAAGATGCCACTTTGTTTTCCCTCCCTGAATAATCCAAGAGGACCAAATATAATATGTATTCGCAACAGCCTAACCCAGATCTTTAGCTTTGCTATTTAACATAGTATTAGTTGGGTCAGTTTTAAAAGCTCCAAATAATTAGCTTGCTAGGAATCTAATTTTTTTCATCTTTCAAGATAGGAATAAAGAAGAATTCTAATTTTTCTTTTTAATGCCATCTTTTAGCACGCTCGGTTTAGTGTAGAGAGAATTAATATAATCATCACTCTCAATATGAATAGAGAAGGTTAAAAGAAGAACATCCCATAATTGAGGCATTTTAACCCAATGGTTTTTGAACTGAAATATGTGGTTGAAGTTTTTTATTTGGTGAGTATGAATGATCAAAAGGAGAGTAATCAGAACTTCTTAAGCTTTCTATTCTATAAATGAAAAAGGAAAAGTATCCAGCCAGCTAATATCATTTACAAACACACTGTCAAGCTTTATATGGATGGGAGATTCACTTCTATTGTTAAACCATATGAAGTAAAGGCCCACGAAGACCAGGTCTTTAACAAAAGTACTGTATATCATGTTATTAAAGTCTCATAACTTTCTATTGGAGACCAAGGTCCACCCCCCCCCCCCATCCCAAAAAAAAAAATTCTCATTATGATATTTATAGCAATTAAAGTCTCTCAAAACAGCCCACAATTTGTGAGAATAAACAACACTCAAACCAATGTTTCTAAGGGCATCCCAAATGTGGGTTCTTCCAGATTGAGAATTAGAAGCATATACCTACAAGAGAAGGAAGGATGTAGAATTACCACATAGTGCTTCCTCATGCATTAGTTGAATGTCAAAATAAATAATATGAAATTGAATGACATAAGCATCCCATTTTAGCTAGATCCTACATGGATTGGACAAATTGAAGTTGTTGCAGCTACCTTTATTTTGAAATAGATTATGGTTATAAACAAACTAAGGGTTAGAAAATTGGGAGGTATTAATTTTTGCCTCAAGAATACATTTCAAGAGGCAAAGGAAATAGAACTCATTGGGATTTTGGGTTTTTATTGGTCAAATTTTTTACCTTGGGGATGTTAGGAGCTTTGACAACATTTGAATGACCATCTTAATCTATTTTGAATAACTTTTGATCGAGGTTAGGAATGTAATCTGGTAATGTGGACTGCTCTTCAGAACAAGTGGAAAGAGTTGAGAATCGACTTATGTTAGTAATCGACTGTTGTTGAGAAGCATACGCAGGGGGCCTTTCTGAAGGGACTTTAGGAAGTTGGATGAAAGTGTCAGATGTAGTTGACAACGAGGTGTTAGAAGTATGTTGATCATGCAGGTTGGTTTCAATAGGGATAACTGAGTTCTTAGAAAATTTTTTAGGCTCTAAAGAGCTATTGTTTAAATTATTTTGTCGAGATGTCACAATAAAAGTCGTTGGGTTGATTATAGGATGTTGGCTTCGTACTTTTACTTCTTCCCCTGCGATTTGGTAAATTGATAAGTTCATTTAGGGGACTCATTGGGCATAAGTGATGGGGATGCACAATTGATCAATAGCCCGGGCAAGCTAAAGGTTTCTAGTCGTACTCAACATGAAGAGATAATAGTTTGCCTCTGAGTGTCATGCAAATTTCATCCAGCATGTGAGTTGATTTATCAATTTGCACATAGACTCGCAAATGTTAGCCTGATTTTTTTAGCAATTAAGGCGTCAACACTCTCAACAGCCAGTAGGGTTCATATGACATTTGCAATTTTGGTGATACCAACTAGGTTCCAATAACTAAGAGGGACATCTAGAATTTTGATCCAAAGGGGAAGGAAAGAGAATTCTTATCTCTTCGACCTAAATTCAAGGGACCATTTTTTAAGAATAAAAAGGATTGCCAAAATGGTCCCCTGCTCCAAACCATCTCATAATCTTCCACAGATGAAAATTTGAAGAGAAAAAACTCAACATTCAAAGGGAGAAGAGAAAAAATGCCTTTCATTTTCCATGTTTTTTTGATGACATAGAGCAAAGCTTCATAATAAGACCTTTGTTTGTAGCTTAACCAACCAAACAAAGGTCCCACTCTTTGGACCCTTCTTCTTCCTCCTATTCAAAGAACTCAACAACAACATTGTGTGACGGGATGTAACTAATAATGAACTTTCACTTTTAGGGTTTCTCAAAGAAAAGATAATCTTCCAGTTTAGAGAATTAGGGCTAATAATAGGAGGGGAGTTGGGTATGTTGGTTTGATGATTTGAGCTCTGTTGCTGGTTGAGTAGGGGAGAATCGAAGGCAGTGATCGAACCAAACAAAAACATCTTGTGTAAGGCTATGGGTAGATGTTTTTTTAAGAGGGCTATCAAGAGAAGAGGAGGAAGATAGTGGAGGAGATTTTATGGAGAAGGGAATTCCTCCGACAAGGCCGGAGGAAAAACAAACTTATGCAAGCGCAAGAAGGAGGCGGCTTGCTAGAGTTATATCAACTTAAAATAAAATGTTATGATTCATTTAAATTCTTTTTACGTAAGATGAAACGCAAGTATTCTTTTAGCGGGGAAGAACTAAATTAAATCAAAATTCGATGAGGGATCAAATTAGAATTCTTTTATTATGTTAATCAAACGATCATTTGAGTTCGTTGAAATGAACATTAATTACTTGAATGAACAAACATCACAAGGCATTTTTTAATATCGATTTTAGTCTCTTAGTGCACTTCAAAGTTATTTTTAAAGTTAGAATTTTTTTGAAGAGCAATACATATTACAAATTAGAGAAGCTACGAATAGATTTGGAATATAATCACGTAAAACTCAGCTATGTTGGCCATCCCCTTATTGTCTTATCCCTCTCTACTATCGCATGGCTTCTTTAAAGGGCCATTACAAGGATTATCCATATGAAAAGCTTAAAAGTTCTAAATTTAATAAGGTATTCATATATTTTGTTATTATAAGAGTTAAGCTTTAAGCTATAATGACCTCTTAAGGATGATTAGCCACCTTTAGGTTTATATTTGATACGCCTATAAAGAAATATTAACTAACAAATAACATATATCTATTCGAGTATAAAATTTTGGGCCAGGTTTGCATGTCGTGTTCATTTTTGACAACCCTCTCTCTCTCTCTCTCTCTCTCTCTCTCTCTCTCTCTCTCTCTCTCTCTCTCTCTCTCAATTTTATCTATTTTTTGTTAAGCAAGTCTTCTCAATAAGAAATCCTAGTTGTATATAATTTATTGTACTTGAAATCCTTAAAGCAAAGACTAAGGTTTGGCATGATTGTTGATATGAACTAAAAGTTTTATGCAGACTATTCAATCATGAAGAGTGGAGTTAATTTGACAAGTTTGGTTAAGTTTAAGATTTGATTTATAGCTAAAAGGATGCCTTACTTGTTGATTGAAACCACCATTAACATTTGTATAAATCATCTAAATAATTTATCCTTCTCAAAGCTCATAAGTTGGACACCAACATTTAGTCTTCGTTTGAGATAACTTTCTTACTACTTTTTAAACTTTTTAGTTTAAAAAATTTTTGTGCTAAAAAGCTACGTTAGAAAATAGTAAGAAAACTCTCCGAAACAAAATCTTAAGCCTCTTATTGTTTCTTAAAGCAGCTTTCAGTAAAATTTTTATATTAAAAAACTGCTTTAAAAAGCAGTAAGAAAATCATCCCAAACAAAATCTTAGTTCAATCAAAATTAGTAATTTGTGCATGATTCAACTGTATTACAAATCTAAATTGGATGAAGGTCAACCTCCAAAGATTTTGATTTATCACATCACACTAAAAATATGATTTCCATTAAGCTTGAATTAGAGAAACATAATGTTTGATGTTGTTGGGCCAAATTCCAATAAACTCAATGAGATTGACCATTACCAGGACTAAAATGGTTATATTTATTAGTAATTGTATAAATGACATGGAAGTTTCTAGAATATTCTATGATCACACAATATCATTTTGACCGCCGAATTAATTATGTTATTATTATATCCTCAGTTATATTATATATTTTTTAATTCAATAAACTCGCAGGAATTACAAATTGATGATCACAGAACAAGATACAGGCAAAAAAAAGTTGAATATATCAACATTATGTCTTACAAAGGATGAAAAACAAAAGCATGGACTCTCTTTTATAGTCTATCAATGATCTTTACCTTACCAGCCTCTCTCATCCACTCACCTCCCAGGATAAAATCATTGGAAATTTCTCTCTCTCTCTCTCTCTCTCTGTCTCTCGATCTCGAGTCCGAGTTAAAAAATGAAAAAAATAAAAAAAAAAACAAATATACATACTATATATAGTACTAAAGCTTGAACTTATTGGGTTTTAGCTTCATGCAATTTTTTTCAAGAGCTCACAGTAACTTATTGGGTTTCAGCTTCATGTCTAGGACTGTGGCAGCTGCTATTATCCTTTCAGGGCCTTACCTGTCTTGGAATGAAGCATTCATAAGGTTCACAGCTGAATCCATGAACTGCAACATGAAAGAAGAAAAATGAGCCCCTGAAACTACCATAAATCATCAATAAATCATCTGCATATGTATAAAAGAAAAGGTTGAGGTTCATAGAGAATGGAAACCCAGTAGAAACATACAAACATCATAAATTTTGATGTTTTTTTTTTATGAAAATTGGAGGTCTATTCATAAAGAATATGATACTTGAAATCTTATATAGCTTAAATGTTCAGATCAATTTTAAAATACTATGGCTGTAGCACAATGCCAATGAGTTCATCCTCCACTGCAGTCCAATGCAGACAATGACTCTCATCAAGTGTGATCCACAAGGACTAAAAGGGGTACATCCCTCCCTCTGTAGGAGTTCTGTCGTCCCTATACCCTTTTGGAAGACCATTTGAATTTCATAGCCTTCTAAAAAATCGAAGCCATGACCTACGCTCTAATTCCAAATGAGGGGAGTTATCGACTAGAGAAGAGAGCAAATGAGACAATAGGAAGATTATCAGAAATGAAGGAACAAGTTATCTCACACCTATCGCTGGTAGTCTCAAAGACAGGAAACTTGCATTCAGTCATAAAAGCCATTAAAAGGCATAGCATAATATGACCAACGACATAATAGCCCTTATTATTTGTATAAATAAAAATAATCCAATAAATTACTACTGAAGGGATAAACATTCAAACTAACCAATGACGTTGACGAAAACAGACTCAGTGGTCTTAATCATGCAAACATAGGTAAGGGGTAGCCCAATACATGAAGCCTCTACCAATGTATGGTTTGGAGAGAGACTAATGCGCACAACCTTATCTTACGTTACAAATGAGGTTATTCGTATGAATTGATGCCATGACCTTCAAGTCACAACGAAGGCAACCTAAGGATTGCTCCAAGCATACCCTATGGAAGACGACAAGAATAGAAAAAAGGCAAACTAAAGGCATTGAGATGATCTGTAGATTAAATCATGAGGGGATGGTAAATCCGACTCCGACTATCCAATTCAAAAAATCTTTAACAAGTAGCTTTGGCCACAATTTGAGCATCAAATGTGAAGACATAAAGAGATAAAGTTAGTTATTTTAAACCATCCAATTTCTTGACTAATGTTGAGCTTAACTACACAATCATTGAAGTAATTGTAAATATTTACACCAGCAAGACAATAAATAATATTGAACAAACTACACAATCATGGAGAAGTTAGCTCCACACTTATCAGCACAATATGAAGGCACAATAAAAAGTGCATGCTATTTAATTTTTAATTGATTGTCCTATGAAGGCAATATTGCTTAAGCAGAACATTCTGAGAAATCAATGAAGTTTTTGATGAAGCTCAAGGAGATTGAGCTTCAATGTGTTCCAAGTTCACTGTGAAAGCTTGGCTTTTAGCGAAATTTCTCAAAGATTTTACCCAAAGTCTAAGTGCTGCACAAAATGGAAGCCAAACTGGATTACTGTTAAAAGCATACAAATGATGTTTCAGGAATTAATAACAATGAAGTTTACGTCTCCATGAGAATCATAAAGAAACTAACCAAGATTTCTTCTTGAAGATCAACCTTTGAAGCACAAACAACCAAAAAGAGTACAGCCATGTTGGTTGGCCTAAGATTTGCTTTTGTGTGAAGATCTAAAATTTGATGATGTTCAATGATTCTTAGCTGGTTATAAATCAAATTTTAATTAAGTTTGAAGTTAGAAAACAAGTGTTGGCTTGGTGCGTGATCAAGATGAAGGTTGAATTTGTAAAATTTGAAAAGTTAAAAATGACATATGACTTAAGAGGAGAAGCAACTGGCCGGCCTCTTAGCGAAATTTGGAAATTCTCACATAACTCAAATATGGAACTATTAGTATCATCCATCCACGACCAAAGGAAAAGGATGTTAACTGCATGGGTGTTAGTTAATGTCAATCTACAACTAAAGGGCAAAAAGCCTTCCATCTAAAAAGGCCTCTAAATACTTGATATCCAAAGAGATCCTTTACAAGAAAACTTTTCTAAAGCAAGCAAGAATTGTCTTCGATCTAACCAACACAAAGAGATTATTGAAAGAAGCAAGCAAATAAAAACGAGGCTCTTATTCCAGGGCAAATGCTGGTGAAGCAAAAACATTAAAAGGGTTACTTTTGGCCGACCATGAAACAAGCTGCAAAGGCATACACAAAAAAATGCAACATCTACCAACTTTGTGGTCAATTCACTATTATACTATTAGTTGATCAATAGTTACAACCAATACCAAGCCCACATCGCATCTTTGTTTGGGACAACAACCCATGGATAACTTCAACAAATAATTACTAGGCCGTTATTTGCCAAGCACACAATATCTAACACATGTTCTCTAAATAGCTAGTCACTTGAATATCGACGTGTGCCCACTGAGAACTGCCAGCATGTACCCAGTCATTCCCATCATCTCTAAATCTAATTACAAGAGAAGGTTGGCATAATAAAAACTGTTAAATAATCTTCTAAGCTCCTATATAACTTAAAACTCTTATTTCTTTTATATATACTCCATCTACTCATGTATTAAGGTGATGCAGGACTACGATGCATTAAATGTATGTGATAAGAATTTTGCACGAATTGAAGAGAACAAGAGCAATTATTTTTATTCGCTAATCCAAACGACAAAATAAAACATATGAGCGGTCACTTCCGTTTAGGCTAAATCACATGAAAGAACTTGAACTATTACAAGTAATATCGAAATTCAACATGCAAAATAAGTAGACTCTCAACAAAAATCCCTACACTAACAATAAGATTAGTACATAGAAAATGAAGCTCAAATCCTACGTTTACTAAGCAATGGCCTTTTAGCGAAGCACAATTTTTCGCGATTCAATCAACACCTACAAGGTTAGTGAATTTTAAATATAAATGAATAAGGGGTAGAGGTTCACTCTTATTGAGAACAGAAGGTGATGTACCACTGTGCGTCGCCAAGCTGTTCTTCAATGGCTTCAACAAGAGAATCCAGGATCCGCTCTACGTATTCTTCAACCGTGTGGTCGATCCTCGGGTTGATGTCGAAGAAGGTTGAGTAGAGGATGTGGACGAAACCTTGCTCATCATAGGCGTAGCCGAAATCAACTTCGGGATCCATGCATCGATCTAGCATTGTTGAGATGAGGAGAAAATATTCTTCTTGCTGTCTTTGTTGGTCCCCTTGAGAGAAGAGAGGTCTCTCTCTTCAAAATCCAAGTAGAGGAAGAGGAGAGGATGGCCGGCCAAGGTAGGGAGCTTGGGGGAAAATTAGGTTTAGAATTTGTGGAGTTAGGGTTAGGGTTTGGGGGGGGGGGGGGGGGGGGGGGGGGGGGGGGGGACTCTAAAAATTTGAAGTTGATTTCAGATTCAGATTTCAGATTTGGAGGGAATTTGGGGAATTGGAAATCTGGATTTAATTCCTAAAGAGGTTAGGAATTAATGGGAGGGGATGGGGATTGGAGAGACAGAGAGAGGGCAGGTAGAGAAGAGGGGCCGACAAGTTCTAGATGGGAGGATGGCTGATTTATTTCCAATTGGAGAAGTTCCCTAATGGGAAATAAATCAGATAGTTGGGCTAGGGAGGGGTTCGGCCAAAAGGAGGTGGGTATTGGAATTGTTTCCAAAGAGAGGAGATTGGGGCTTAGGAAATAATTTCCTAATCCCAATCTATAGGGGCCGGCGGCATTCAATGCTTGGAGAGGATTGATGGGATAGATTTGAAGCTTCTTAATTTGGGTATTGGAATTAGGAAAGGTTTTAATTAAATCCTATTTAAATTTTAAATTCAAATTGAACTTAATTAGGGAACTTTCCTAAAATAGATTCAATAAATTAAGAGAGATTTTGAATTTCAAATTAGATGGATTTGAATTCAAAATCTGTCCTAATTATGTCAATCTAAAATAGGCAAGGGAATTTGAGAGGGGAAGGGATCTAGGGCCGGCGGCTTGGCTTGGGCTCGGGTAAGGGGTCGGCGGCTAGGTTTGGCCGTGGGTGGTGGTGGGGAAAGTAGGGTCGGGGTGGTGAGGGGAGGTGGGCCATGGACTAGAAGAGAAGGGAGGAGGGAGGAAGAAAAACACGACGAGTTAACCACGAATCTGGACTCTTCCAAGATTGGTGGGTGATCCAATTCTCCCTCTCCTAGGGATTACTCTCTCAAGCACTCTCAAGATCTCACAAAGAAATCAAGCAAGGGAAAATTTTATCATTCATTCCATGAAAAGAGAACAATAGGGCTATTTATAGCCTCATACAAAAAGGACTCAGAAGTAAAATATGACAATGCCCTCTTGGGCTTACATACGATCTCCCTTAAGTAAGGGTAAAAGCGGAAACAAAACTAATAAAACAAATAACAAAACAAATACATAATAATACTCAAAAATACATCGACTCAATCGTGGCCGTAGATCGTTTGCCACGTCGCTGATAAACCTTCCATGATCTGATGTCCCCATCATAAGGATTTTTGGCCTTCTAACTTCTCTAAGAGAGTAAGCGTAGTGTGTAGAAGAGATATATCTAGAGCCTAAAAGCTCCCAATTTCATACAAAACCAAAAAATAGTATTAAGGTTTGTCTTCTCCCAAGAGTCATGTCTACATTGCTTTCTTCTATACTTAATTGTCAATTCTTCATTTCAACTTTCTCTCTTCCTTCATGATCTTACTTCTTGGAGTAACTTTATTGGTTGAAGTTGCGTAAGTCACTCCAAAGACACAAGATCAGCATGAAGATAAATACAAATCACTTAATAATTATATAAGACTTCAAAATGCAGAAACTTCTAATTTCAACATTGCCTAGTAAAATATTCTCATTAGTGTTTGAACAAAAAATGATTCATTAAAAGTATTCGTCAATCAAACTAATACAAAAATAATTTATGATGAGGAAGTAGAATATTGGTTAACATAATCTTTATAGATTACTTCTTCCCTTCAAGAAATGTTAAACCTTGAAATCTCAAAGAGATATTTTATCTTAGGGGTGACACTCTTTATCAAGAATCATTTGGGTTACTAATCGTTCTTAAGCTACTAAAAATCAATTGATCAATATCATTAGTCAAATCTCCAATCAAGGCAAAAAAAATCACTGCTAAAGCCAATGAGTGACCTAAGCTCTAAGCCTCTAATACTTCAAAAACCTTGAGAAGGATGCCTTCATGATGTATTCTCTGTTAATTAACTAGGATATTAATTACACAAAAATTCTTCACTCAACTACCCTTCATCTCTACAGAGTAAAGTTCTTTGCAATAAAGGGGTATTGATAGCGCATATGATGGCTACTTTTGTTTTAGGGATATTAACCCAGATTATATCATTTATATATCATCGTATCCGTTACTTTAAGTTAAATGTTATGGTTAGTTCTCCACTCAACTACTCTTTCATTTGTCATTTAGGACGAGTTTGATATTTCTCTAATTTGTTTAAAGATAGTTTTGGTATCTTGTCATTATAAAGAGTGTATGGAGTCATGAAATTAAACTGGTGATAAGCTTTAAATTTTGGTTCCATGAGATTTAATCCCCTGATGGATGATTGAGAATTTGCAGCTTCTTTGTGATTTCAGAATTCAAAATTTTGCTTCGAGGATTAGACAATCTTAAGTGTTGAGGAATCATCACTAACAACATAAGATTTGTTGTGCATCTTTATAACCCTATCACAATTTCTCTTTCTTTCATTCTTCATTTTATAAATCAATTATACAAAGCTTTCACCATGTTGCTCCTTTTTCCGATTCATTAAGTTACAAAATGATGCATGCAATTTATTAGAAGCATATCTCCTTGAAAATTCAAAATTTTAGCCATCATGAATATCAAGTTGTCTTCCCCAAAAAAAAATCCCAAGCATACTTTTAATCCAACTCAACTTGCTAAGAAAGTTAAAATTTTGATTCTAGAATTTCCATATAGTCCAAAGTTAACTAACCAGAATTTCTGTTTGTGTATCACAATATAAGCCATTAAAAGGATAAAAAATAATTTAATGGAAGATTATAATAAATTTCTAGCAATGCATAACAATTGTGCTTATCAATTTCTTTAGCATATGAATAGAACCTGATTAATAAGAGAATCACATCTTGTTATACAAATTTAGGAATCAGACCAGTTAAGGATATTAAATATGGAATCTCATTAAGTGGGTATGGGGATGCAACCTTAAAAGTATAAGTTGGATTGGCATTAGCTACCAACCATGATAAAGTATTGGTAGCTAAGTAATAACAACGGCATATATGAGTATTGCAGAACATTGAGGACTGGTTTGTCCACATGCATCTTGACTTTCTTCAGATGTAAAGACCATAATCAAATTAGGTTCATGTGCCATTATGGTGGACCGTGGACATACAACAAAATGCATCAAAGCTTGTGAGTTTTTAGGATATCATCTGTGACAAAAAGAGAAAACTGCAAAAAATGGAAGAAAAAAAACTAAATTTTTTTCTTTTGTCACAAATCAAATGTGGTGCTATCTTATGAGATAATCATCCTATGTGCTCCCAAATTATACAGCATCATTATTAGGCTTATTCAAACTATTTAGGGGTTAACTTTAAGAATCCTCATTTTTATTCATTCATATTGAGTGTTGCTTTAAGTATTAGAGCTACTCTACACATATCATTTTAAACTTCTATCCATATTACCTGAGGTTTAGCCCTTCTTCCTCCTAATCATTTGGTATTAATTTTAGTTGCCCACCCAATGGTGCTTTGCTACTCTTTGTTATACGGATCCAATCCACCCAAGTCCACTTTAAATTAGCTTATTTTCAACTTATGTCATTCTATCCATTTATGTAATATAATCATTTCTTAATTTATCATTTTTAATTGTTCCATACATCCAATTTAACATTCACATTTCCACAAAACCAAACCTAGTTATCAACAAAAACTTTTTACCATCCACTAGTCGAATCCCATACGATATTGCTGATGTAACACATTATTTCAAAATTCACCTTTGAGTATTCACAATATCTTCACATTGCACAATACTCATACACTTCATCATTTTAATCGCCTAACCTTAACACTAGAATCTATGTCCTCATATGTATCTCCATTCTTCTATATAATAAATATAACATACTTAAGTCTATCAAACCAAAGTATCACAAGATCTTCTAATAATATTGATTGATAATTATAATATCACATTAGATAAAATAATAACTCATAGACCAAATATTTACTAAAATAACTCTAAGCTTTCTATCTTCTAAACATTATCTTTATTATTCTATCTTTCCACATAAAACTATCATTTTGGGTCCCAAGAATGGTTGAGAGAGATTAAAAGTCAATGTTAGGTAGACAACTAATTGTAAAACTTAGCCAAAACTACTGAAATAAATCCAAATTTTAAATATTCTCCCAAATTATACATAACAAAGGCAATTTGACTACGAAAAAGTAAATAATTATTTAGCCTTCCAAGAAGTTTGATGCATAAAAATGACAAAAGTCCTTTTACATAACATAACATTCAGTATGAGCATTAAATATTCTCCACCTGCATCACTAGCTATGCCGTATGATTTCAATGTGGTAAAATAAATAGTCTCAAGCCCTATCAATATATTGCACTTTTATTTAAAAGAAAAATACATAGGCTATTCATCCAAAAGTGCAGTTCATGTTTGGTAAATAATAAACCAAGCAATGAGATGTTTCAAGGATCATATGTAGCTTAGGCACGAGTAGTGTAACTAATTCAGCAGACAAGAAGTCACTATTCATCCTATCAAATGAAACTGATACCATTTTTTCAGAATTAAAACAACAAGATGATATAAAAAGTTGAACAAAAAACAATAAATGTAATTATGTGAGGCCTTTAAAATTTCCAAACAAAAAAAAATGCTTGCTCTACCATGAAGAAAAAAAAGATAACAAATTGAGATTCAACCTTACCTTTCCCAGAGCTTGAAGCTCCCGTCCAACAGGTTCGATAAACTTGAAGTTAATATTGATAGGCCAAATCTGTTAGTCAACAACAAATATTTAATTTTGATCACAATCTCCCAAAAAGCAACAGGTAGAAAGTAGGAACAAAAAATTGTAATATCTTGTCATTAGACCTTACAGAAGGCTCTTTTTTTCTCTTATATTACAAGGCTATAACTTTCAGAATTGAATAATGCCACAAATTTAATATCTTAACAAAATAATTGCATATGGCAGTCTTTACAAACATAATTAAATAAACCTAGACAACATATCAAATCCAACAAAAAATAAAAGAAGTGATGACTTGTTAACAAGGAAACAAATGAGACTTCATCTACTGTTAAAAGATCAATTACTTCTAAACACCCCACAAACATAACCAATATCTTCAAAGAGGCAAACAAAAACACCAAGAAAGCAGGCACAAAAATAGCATTCTCCCATTTTCTCTTACAGAAACTCAACAATGGTCAAAACTAAAGAAGTTAATGATTTGGTGAAAATTTTCGAAGGCACAAAATATTTCTAAATCCACTAGCATCGAGAGGGTGCAAAATTATAAGCATGATAATCTATTTGGATTTATATCTGCTCCAATAAGTCAAACAGTCCCTAATTTTTTTCTAATCGAAATCTTTGCAAACAACTGACTAAGTTAAGACAATAATGTGTTCTAGAATGCAACCGACAGCACAAGGTAAAAAAAAACTAAGCGTCCTCTTAGAAACTGTTCGACCGACCCTATCATTTTGTTCATATTTGCAATATTTCTGCCATTACAATGACCCCGAAATATATACTTCAGATGGGAAAAAGAAATCACACTAGCTAACTTTGCTAACAGACCATTTTTTTTTATGGTAATCACTCATCACCATAGCTTTTGCCGGTAAATATGTCTCAGAATGATGGAAGCAGATTGTGCGGTCGACAATCTATTTTCTTCGAAAGAAATAAAAGAAAAAAAGAAAAGAACCAAAGAATGTGCTATGGGCAAGAATTCTCATAAACTTCAAGTCATGATGACGTAGAAACAACTTAACGATTCAATCCAACCTTTATCCCAAGAATTCTCACGGGAGTGACCTGACCAGGAACGATGCACTCCGGCCCCGCCGCTTCCAGCCTCGCCTCCGTCGCAAAACCCTCTCCAATAGGATTCGGATGCTAAGAAACAAAACAAACAATTCAACACCAAAATACAAACCAGGGATGTCAAAAGAAGCAGAAAACGCAGCGGAAACAACTTTCATGACGCTGAGAGCGTAGCTGGCATTAGGGTTTTGAGGGAGGCGAAGAACGGGGCTTTGGTGGATCCTCGGAACCGGCTTCATTCCGGCCGGAGACGCCCTCCATGGTACGTCTTCGGCGAGCAGCACTCGCTTGGAGGCGGCGGCGGAGGACATTTGGGAGGTCGGAACCGAGCGGGAGAGAATCGAATGGCAAGAACGAGAAGACGGAGGAAGAGGCTTTTCTTATAGATGGATAAAGAGATAATTTTAGCTTGCAATATATTAATGAGCTTGTAGTTTATAATTTTCGGTTTTTTTTTTAGAATTTTATTTTTTTAGTGAATTTTTTAAAAAAAATAAAATTTGAAAGTAAAAAAATTGATATTGAGATGAAAAAATTGTCTTTTAATTATAGATAGTTTTTAAATACTATTTCTCTTATAAAAAGGCAGTCGAAAAGATATTCCAAATAAAACTTCTCTCATTTGTGTGATTATATAAAGTGATTATTTGAATTAATATAAAAAGTGGTTATATGCTTAGAAATAAAAAATAAAAAAACTAATGTTATGCTTTATCCAAAAAAAAAGGTTATGTTAATAGCCGATCACCAGAAACTCATGTAACTATTAAGATAGGAGTTTTAGAATGTACCCAATGTAAAGCCTATTGAATTCAAAATTATTTGATGGATGATATCAGACTTTAGTAGCAGATCTACATATTAAGCTTGAGGACCTGTTGGTGAGAATGAATGGTGGAAAAGAACAGAGGAGAATGAACTAAGCAAAATCTTCACTATCATAATCAAGAATACATAAGTAAACTCAGAGCCTCTAAATGATCAAAAGATCTAGAAAAGTCCTCCCAATTGTTCATCATTATCTTTTATTTATAAGATTTTGAAGGCTACACAGAGAAAAATAGAAGCATGGGTACATAAAAATATTCATACAATGATGCACGCTAGTCTAAGACACATGGCACCTCCTGATTGGTTGTAGGAAGATGAAGTCAATGAATTGGGGTGGTAGTTGACATCAGGCAAGCTCAATAGAGGGTGAGTAGTTATCGAGCAAGTCTTAAGAGAAGATGGACCCATGTCTGGTGAGTCATCTTTTGATGTCGGTGATTGACATACGGGGTTTAGAGTTGCCCTCTTGAGGAAGGTGAGCCAAAGTGTTAGCAGGAATGAGGAGTTAGGAGTTGTAGCAGATTGAGTGAGGGATCACTGAGATAGCCACTTTCTCGTAAAATAAGTCAGTGTCAGTTAGTTCAAAGGATGAGATCTTGATTGATATAAGAGATGAGCTACTAGTTTGGTGAGGAGCCTTCTGGTCATCAAATGTAGGGCAAGTTCCTGAATAGGCATGAGCAAGTGACACCCTCTATTTAGGTGAGTTCCTTTAGTAGTCGTAGGGAAGTCCTTCAAGGCATTTACTTCTGAAAAAAATATCTTTATCACAACTTGTTTATTATCTGTGAAGACACCTAAGAAGGCAATTGTGTAATAACCCTATCAAATAATTTTTTAAGGGATCATTATAAGTCAAATTTAAAATCCGCCTTCACCATAAGATGGATATTATTGTGTTTTCATTATACTAAATTTTTCATAATTTATGGACACTGATGAAAATCCTTAAGAAATTGATATCTGTCGGTATAAGTGAAATTTTGGGACTGTCTATTGTCCGTTTTGCAAACCAATTTCGTAGAATTTTCTAAATAAAATAAACTATTTTATGGATATTTTTCTATAATTTGTAAAGCCCCAAGAATATATATAAATTTTATATTAAAAATTAATCAAAAGATATAATTATATAAATATTATATTATTATTTTAATATAAATATCTCAAGCTATAGTCTTTATAAACAAAAATCCTTTTCTTCTCTCAAATCTGGCTAACAAAAACAGTTTGAAAATTTTGAGAAAATTGTGAGGAGAGAGAAAAAATAAAGTTAGATTTAAAGTCGTGGAGCAATTTTTGTCAGTCGAGCCTGTTGGAAAATTTGTTCGTCTCATTGTAAGGAACCATTATCTTATTTCTGATTTCAATAATTTAATATTTTTGATATTTTTCTTATCCAATTTATATTTTCGTTATTGAAAAATGAGGATAATTTTGTATTCTTAAAACTTTCGCTATGTAATTTTTTATATGTTATAGATATTAAGAGTATGGACATTTTAAGTATTTATTTGAAAAATTTTTCCATATGATTTTGAAAAAGCAATAATTTTTGTAAATTCATAAATTTATTTTGACATGAAAAAATAATGTCTTAATTCAATTAAAGCTTCATAATGTCATTATATACGATCCATGATAATTTTGGTTAATTTTTGAAAATATGAATTTCTACTCATTAGAATTTTTTGTTGCCTACTGTTATGATATTTTGGTACTTTTTGAATTAAGTCAAATTATAATTTATTTACTGTAATGTATTGTTAATGAATGTGAATATGTTGTTATTATGTTATAATATTGTGATAATAATATGCATGTGTAAAGTATAAGTAAAGATTGCTTGACTCGTTGGTTGGAGATTGATTGACCTGTATAGGATGGTGGACCGATATGATTTTTTTTAAATATTATAATTTAGTGTTATCCTCTACTAATTCATATGATACTGATTGAGAGTTATAAAGAGTTATTACTATGCCGATGGGTAAGGAGTGACGATTCTGTTTACTGAGCCAATAGTTACTGACTACCAATTACTGATTACTAAAAAACACAGTGATAGCCAGAACTTCCTACTTATTTAGTGTGACTACTGAATGCATGGTATTGAAGCAATATTCCTATTATTGTACGGAATTATTATTACTGCATATATTTATTATTATTGTATTATTTTATTGCTCATACCACTGGACTGTTATTGTTACTGATATAGACACCAAAAATATTTGATACTATTCATTCACTATACTAATACTAAGCATGTTACACACTGAGCACATAAGATACTGATTTGATATTGATATAGAATACCTAGGTAATATGTGTACACTCATACATTGATATAATTTTGATAGTCTTTATTGATGCTTTTGTTTTACAGTTTTATATGATTTATTTACTGATTGATAGTATTGATATGACGACTGTTTTAATGATTCATCACTCGTACTGATTTATTAGCTTATATACTGTATTATTTTATTACTTTATAGACTTTACTCCTACTACATGTGAGTTTTACTATTTATGTACTAATTCAATGATCATATGAATGCTATTGTTATTATTTGACTTCTGACATGTATATTGCTCCTTTGCCTTGTATGGAGCTTAGTTGTAGAATTTGATTACTTATTGGGCTCTTAAGCTTATTATATGTGATTAAATGATTTATGGTCACGGCAAGGGAGCAGGAGTGTGAGATTGATCAAGATCCTTCAGGTTCAAATTCTTGTTATTTTAGCTATTATTTTGTACTCATGATATATTAGTTATGATATGATTGTATAGGTCATGAGTAGTATATATGATTGGAAAATGAATACAGATGTATATGTTGATGCTTTGATATATAGTTTTATTTTTGTTGTTATTTATATTGATAAAAAAATTAAGTAGCTTTGGTTGTGTAAATCAAAAGATAAAACAATAATTCTTCCAAATTAAATTTTGGGGCATCACAAATTGAGGGTGTAAAGAGTCCATGATTGAATATATATGAATTTTTTGAATAACAAACGACCAGAGAAAAGTATTCAGTGGATGTATAATACGAAGTTTAAAATGTAGCATGAAAACATGATTGATTGGATTATAAGAATCTATTATTTTTTCTAGCCACCAATGCTTGCTGAAGATATAAATGAGATAACAAATAAGATTATTTTATGTTATAAACATCATTGGATATGATGGCATGATTACTAGATATTGCAGTTGCACGCAGAGGCCTTACTCATAAATAATGATTCAAATGATGAATCTATTATTAGATTAGATTAAAGTATGGGTGTCAATATTTGACACGGCCTGAAAAACTGATCCGAATCTAATCCAAAAAATTTGGGTTAGGGTCAAACCGTTTGGGAAATTAGTCAGGTTCATGTGTCAAATGCTGACCAGATCGTAAATCTGGGTCGATTTCGGGTCAACATGAAAACCTGAACTGACCTTGTCATCTCCAGCACAGCAGCGCGACCCAGCCCACCCTCGCACAAAGAGTCTGCGACCCCCTTCCCCGCACTCGCATAGGCGTCGCGACCCATCCCTGCTCTTGCCCTGCGACCCCGCACTGCGCCCTAACCCTATGCCCGCACCGCAACCCAGCCCACGCTCGCATAGTGACCCTAACTCACGCTTGCACAGTGACCCCGCCTCGCACTCGCCCCTGTGTCCCCTCTTCGCCCGAGTCAGCATGTCGGGTCTGTTTGACCAAAGTTTTTGGAGGGTCGGATTAACCTGTGTTTGGGGCGGGGCGGGTTGACTCGAGATTGGGATGGGTTGAGTCCGGGTTCAGATTTTTGACCCGTTTCTAAAATCAGTTCGGGTTGAGCCAATTGAAGTCGGGTCAGCAATAGGTTGGACCCAAACGTGAGCCGAAACCTGATATTGACACCCCTAGATTGAAGGTTGGTACATAAAGAGATCTGTCGAGATAACTCATAATTTAGCAGACTTATATAACATTTAGATGAGATTACAGAGAGCTATATGTACATTTACATAGCAACATTAAGCACAGACAGTGAGCTTAATTTGGACCACAATGAGATTTCTCATTGAGAGAGAGAGAGAGAGAGAGAGAGAGAGAGAGAGAGAGAATGTTCATTTGGGATATGTATCATCATTTGATTATGTAACAATTTTTTAATCGCAAGAAAAATAAGTTCCTGACAAGTTAAGACTAATAGAAAATCCAAATGAAATTCAAATCTTATTGTAGACTTGACTGCAACATCCCTTTGCAACATGTTACACAAACTTCAGAGAGAATAGAATTGTTCAACAAATAAGGATTTACCGAGAGATGATCCTAAAGGACCTTTAAAATCGGTTGTATTCAATTTTTAAATGTTAAATGAATATTTAATTATAAATTTTATGTCATTCGAATATGATTTGGAACATATTCAATGTTTAAATAACATTCAAATCATATTGGAGCATGATTTAATTGAACCAATGCCTATCTCAAATTCTCAATGGGCTTTAAATAAATATTCAATAGTAAAAAAAATTCATCTTATTTTTATATAAGAAATCAAACATATTTAATAAAAAGGGCATTTACATACATGCCACTTTATTTCATACTATTTACGTATCTAACACCTAAAACTTTCATATTACATGCCTACCACCCATAGAATAAATATGAATGCATGGAATGAAATATTAAAGTTTATAAAGTGGTATTGGTGGTAAGAATGAATATTGGTGTGATATATTTGATATTAAAATTTTATATGAGTTGTAAGAATGTAATGTTAAAACTTTGAATGTTAGATTTATAAATAGCATGAAATAAAATGATATGTATATAAATCACCTAAAAGGGAAAAATAGAAATTAATATAAAAATAATTTATTCAATTATAATCCCAAAAAAAAAAAAGGATTGAAATATTTTATAGTTCAATAACAATTGAACGCCATTGTTTTCTCACTTTATTTTTAATTTTTTGTTATTTTATTACAATTCACATAAAACGGCAGCCTCCCGATGACCCAGTTAGAAAAGTAGAGGTTTTAAATTTGACTTATATTAAGAAAGGTAAAGGTAGACCTAAAAAGACTAGGTTAAAAAATATTAGAAATGATCTTTCTTTATTACATTGAAACGAGAATTTGATTTTTAACATAACACAATGAAGAAAAAAGATTCATGTAACGGACCTCACGTAGTGATATAAAGGCTTGATGTTGTTATTTTATTACAACTTAAAACATTAAGAACAATGAAACGATGATGACTTGTCTTATATGTTTAAAAATAGACACCTTAGTCCTTAGCTGGTATTTTTTTTTTAGAAACTATTATTAACATTTTGATATAAAATTTTAATAATATCAAATTAAGACGACAAAGTTTCAAATTTAATAAAAAAAAGAAAAAAATAATTTATTGTCCCGTCTTTATTTCTTCAGGTCCGATTCTGCAGCCTTTATCCTCACATGGCTCTATACATATGAGACTATTCTGACAAAGTATTTTAGATCAAACTTTAGCCAGAAAAGGAATCATAAGGAGAGCCATATTAACAAAACAATTTCTGGCAAAACAATTTCATTTGGATACTACTTTTTTATTATCTTCTTATCACTTTTTATAAGTTTTTGTTATAAAAAATTACTTTTTTGCGACAATAATAATAAAGTTATTTTTCCTACAACAACTTCACAACCAATTTTATAAAAAGCTACCGCCGTCCCAAACTAACCCTAAGATGGCTTTCTTACTGCTTCTTAAAGTAGCTTTCTAGTATAAAAACTCAATAAGAAAGCCGTCCAAATGAAGCCTTAGACTTCTTCGACATACCAACAACAACAACATCAAACTTTTATCCCACTACTTGGATCCAACTACATGAATCTTTTTTCTCCATTGGTCTATTAAAAGTCAAATTATCATTTAAAACTAATAAAAAATATCATTTCTAATATATTCTAAGTCTTTTTAAGGCTTCATTTGAGATGACTTTCTTACTTCTTCTTAAAGTAGCTTTTTAATACAAAAATTTAACTTTTGCACTAACAGACTGCTTTAAGAAACAATAAAAACACCTTTCCAAACCAAGCCTAAGGCTTCGTTTGGGACGGCTTACTTACTACTTATTAAAGCAACTTTTTAATTAAAAAAGTTTAATTTTGTACTAAAAATCTGCTTTAGGAAGCATTAAGAAAGCCATCCCAAATAAAATCTAAGTCTATCTCTACCAATCTTAGCATAGGCCAGATCTAATACATCCATTTTCTGAACCTGATCAACGGAAGGCCGACATTTTAATAAAGAGCAATTAATATAAATAATTCTCTATGGTGAAAAATAGACCACCAACTAGCTAACTTATAGAACATATTTTTAAAGGCAATATTTCATAATTCTCAAAGATATCGCCTACTAAAACGCTTCTAAAAGAAGCTCTGATACAATGGAGAAGCAGAGGAAGCAAATAGTAAGGGAAGAAAAAAAAAATCTCAAGCCTCAACAAATCTTTTATTGCACAACAAAAACTAACAGAAATATTTAGATGAAATTAAAGAAGGCGCATTAGCATTCACCTAAATTGTCTCCTGCTCTTCGATGACAAAGGTTTGATATAGGACTGCTGCTCTAATAATGCCTTAACATCAAAGCTTTTAACTAATAGCCATAATAGGAATCATAAGGAGGGCCATATCCACCAGCAGCATAAGGCGGAGCTCCGGCGCTGGCCGGAGTGGCAGAATACATACCGTGTGGCTGGTAGGAACTGTAACCCTGATCAGCTGAGCCAATAGCGTTCTGTGCAGGAGCAGATGCAGATGCAGTTGCAGCAGCTTCCGCCATGAAATTCTGCAATAGAAGCAGAGGTCAAATACAAATTAACAAGTCTACAATCAAAAGTTAGAAAGAAACTGGGATATTATTGCTTGATTGAGCTTATTAGCTTTTCAGTTTTCTCGGCCATCATCAATGGTATGTTTTTAAATATAGAAATAAAAAATAAAAGCAAACAAACTGATGAAAAGAAAATGAGCAAATTGTATTGAAATCAACACTCGATGTGATGCATCCAATGAAGGTAATTGTAAGGATTTTCATCAGGAAGGCCCTATAGAAAAAGGAACCACTGCAACCAAAATCATGATGATTATTATTATTCCAACTGTTTGGGGATAAGCTTAAGAATCCTTTCTTCGCTCATTCCTGTGAAGTTGGATGTGGAGTTGATAATTGTTTTTGCATATGTTTTTTCTTTTCACATCTGGGCAAAATAACTTGGATCCGCACCCTTTTCTCTCAATTGTCGTCATCTCTTTCTAACTCCCTCTTCTCTATGTTACTGTTGTCACAGCAATGTAGCAGCCCTCTCCAACTCCTGCCACAGGAATTCAATTTGAATGAGTCAGAAGTCATAACTCCTCTGCAAGTATCGGTCTACACCTCCTATTGCCACAAGGTCAATCCATCACATGACCACCAGCTGGAAACCCATTCCAGCACATAAGCAGCTGTTGTTGCTCTCTGTTTTCTTAAAAATAGCAAGATTACTAGCATTTTCATACTTCAAATAGCGAGAAAATTATTATCCCTAAAGATTTAGATGCTTCCTACTAGTTCGATAAGTCTTTTACACACAAATTCCAAATCACATTTCCAATTTGTAGGAAAAAAAAATTTATGGTTAAATTAAAGACTATTGGTGATTCGATGGAGTCTAAGGACTTGACTATGAGAGGTTACAAAGAATTGAAGAAAATTCCCCCAATATGAAAAAAGAGATGGCCAAGCAAATGACTCATCAAATGGCCACAATGATAGAAGACTTCAAAAAACCTTGCTACTAAAGTAGCACCACCACTATCTACCACACCAGATCTCTAAATAAGAGGAGAGCTATCCATTAGAAGAGAATAACTCGAAAAGGAAAATCAATCAATAAGGAAAGAAGCTGAGAAGAATACATAAATGACAAACGAAAAAGATCTAACTAAAATTGAAGTTGCCTTATTATGACAGAATACTCAACACTGAGGTGATAGATTATTTGATTTGGGCTGCTAAAACATATTTCATAATTCATGATTAACAAGATAGAAAATTGCATTTGCTCATTGTCATCACACTTTAATGTGCTGAACTTCACAATTTATGAGCTATCATCTATCATCAACATTAACATGATCAAAGTTTAAAGTTCCTTTATATCTTAAAATTTTCAAAAAAGCAGCAAGAAGGTTATATCCAAACAACAGTGTGGCATTGGCCTATAAAGCAGTGAAAAAAGAAGTCCCAAATGCAGCCTATCTAAGAATACTCGAGATAGGCAATACACTTCCAAATGTACATCAGAGGAAACGTTTCAAACATACACCAAAGAAAAGCTTCTGAGTAGATACCTAAAGAACAATTATGACCGAATGTTGACGAATGCTTTTGAATGAATTTTATAGTTTATGGAACACTTCTGAACAAATCCTTAAGTAACGCCTTGGAGAAAAACCTTGAGGAACATTTTGCAGTAATAAAGATCACCCCATTTTCATACGAACGTCATTGCTCAGCTCGAAGCACTCAACCTTAATAATGAAAACAAGAAACGGAAGCACCGAAAGCTAAAGAATGGTCGAGAAAGGGCACAAGGACACCCTCAGGATGGCATGGACTTCTAGAAAACTCATAACGAAACCATCATTGCACAAATGAGCATTGCCAACAACGGTGGAAAATCTCCAAAATGCTAGAAGTGGCCTATGAGGAAACATCATCTTACAATCCTGGATGAGATTCATTGGCCTATATCTTAGCTAAAAAAAAGGGGATTCATCTCTCTGCCTGAATGAAAAATGAAATTTTAACATGGGTTCTCAAAATACAACAATAAAGATTCCTCTACTTAAGAAGTCATTATGAATAATGCTTATAAATACTTTGCAAAATTGAACAAATGACGGGAATCCCGTCCCAATTTTACTGAATCCCTCCAGCTCAAAAAACAAATTGAGCCTTCTAACTCTTCAATTTTTAGAAGAAAACAATTTTTACCATCTATTTCCTAGACTCATCTCTAGAATTAGTTAGACATGCTATCTCGCTCTCTCTAAGTCCTCAAAACTCCAAATCTGGACATTATCAGGTAGTGAATCATCGTTTAACATCAAGATGTCATGTATTATGAATTTTACGTCATTATTGCATGGTTTACCACATCTAATCATAGACTCTAAAATGTCCTACATCATTTTACAACAAATTATAGAAATTCTTAGGTAGAAAAATGTGTTATGGTCAAAAGATCAGTAACATGATGAAATCTTAGACCTGTATCAATTGCTGAGCAGTTTGAACTTGGGTAGCACTCCCAATAATTTCAACAGTCATTTCTCCAGGCACACCCCTTGTTTCCTGTATTGTTACAGCTGCTCCACTGGCACGTCGGATGTAACTGATATTAGCGCCTGCAGCCCCTATTACAGCATCAGCATATGAAAGTGGAATTTGCATATGCTGTGTAACCTAACAAAGGATGGGCAAGTTAAAGATTAAGCAGAACAAACCAATTCCGCTAGAAAACCACTATCATTTAACATTAAAAAAAAAAAACAGAATATTATTTATACCTGTGCAACCAATGGTGTTGCTGGTTGTAGAGTAGCTGCAGGATAACTGCCCATTGATGTTGCATCTCGACCATAAGCAGATATGCCATGGTGAGGTTGTTTTTCAAATGTAGGAAGGTCAGGTGGATGGAAATAATTATCATGAGAACGAGGAATGTACTGAGGATTAGCACCGTAGCCCGGACCACCAGCATTTGGAGGAAGGCCTTGAGGGTGGCTCCAGGGTTGAGATGGTTGCATGTTGTGGTCCAGTTGCAGATTCTGCATTGACATCCGTAGTGTAATTCAGATAAATTTCAAATCTTAATTTGCACAAATGAATGACTCCAGAAAAATAGATTAGTTCATCCAATGCCAGTTCTAGCAAATCTCTAAAGTGAAAATAACTAACATGCACCTCAAACAACGGAAGCACGCCGCGGTCAACCACAAACTTCCTTAAATGATTTGATATTAACTCCAGTGCCCTATGCACCCCCGTTGGTTCTCCTTGTATTTCAACAACTCTATCATCTGGCAAAGCAACAGGGGGCAACTCTTCTGCGCAAAATCAAACAAGATATGAAGAAACATACTTGCTAGAACTAAGTCACTTTTCAAAGTAAAAAGTTATCAAGAAATAAACAGCTAGTGAATATTTTCTAGATAATAAATTTGACAGTTAAAAGCTAATAAATTCACTATATAACATGTAATTGAAGGTACTTGCTGTTTTGTTTCATTTAAACAAAACTTCACAACAAACGGTTTTCAGTTTTCACATCACCAGCCCAAACTACAACTTTCTCTTGAAAATTAATCTCATACTGAAGATTGTTGAGCCAAATAGACCTACATAGAGGCAAAGAGCTTTGGATATAACATGGAAATCATCTCCATGCAAATAAATTATAAGTTCAACCAGTGGTTTTTTTACCGGTCAAATGTTTTTTACTGAAAACATTTAAAAAAACTTTTAGAAGATCAAAGATAGACCATTTAAACACAAAGATGAGCATCCTTCACACAAAGACAACGTTTATGAAAAATTAAAAAAAAAAGATTCTTTTTGCTGACACCACATTCCGGGAAATCTAAATTGATGTTCATTATAGAGCAGTTTCTTTTCCAAAACATGGTATGGGGAGCACAAAATACCAAGGACAAACAAGAACATATGGATGAGAAGAATTTACTTAACCAGCATGAACCATTGTGTAAGATCACCAAATAAAAAGGATTATAAAGGAGTATATATTTCTCCAAATCTTGAACATTGTGATAAAAGCAAGGGAATAATATAGGAATAATTACCAAAAGTAGTGTCAACCCGCTAACCCGAAATTGACTTGAATTTGACCCATCCCCGTCCGAACTTGCCCGTTGCCCCTGTGCAGTGCCTTGCCTCATACTCGAGTCTCGCGCACCCCCGGCACTTGCACCTGCACCCGCAGCGCTCACCCTTGACTCGCTGACCAGCACTCACACTCACGCGATCCCGCCCTTGCTAGCAGTCGCGCAAGCACCTGCGCGGATTGCACACTCGTGGCAATGCTGCCTTGCCCTTGCCTGCTTGCAGTTCGCATCCGCGCACCCACACACCCAGAGCTCGCCTTGGACTAGAGCACCCGCACCCGCGCTCACACCAGCGCTTGCAATCGCGCTCCCGCAATCCCACACGTGGCCCTTGCTGAATGCTCGTGTGTTGCGCTCTCGCACACGCAGGTTATGGGTCGGGTCAGGTCAACCCGGTAACACGATGGGCTAGGTCTAGGTCTAAATTTCAAACCCATTTACAAAACTGGTTCGGGTTTGGGTCAGCGGGTCAACTTCGAGTCAGCTAAGTCGCTAAACTCTATATCTCTCTATCACTAAAAATGTTCTGGCACGCAACAACACTCTTCTTCCATTTCAGTTTCTATAAAAATGGACTTCAAGCGCAAGTGACAAGCATCCATACCATAAGTAGTGAAATTCCTAATTTCCAGTATTTTAAAGAACAGCGAGTCCAAATAGAGGCATCCAAAAATCTCCAACACGGTTTTAATTGCATGTGATAAGAGTTGCTAAAAATATATATATGAAATTAAACAAACCGAAGTTCATGATATTTATAAAATATTTAATTGTGTTTTATGGGTGAAATGCATGATTAAACTAAGCTTTCTAAGGGTACATGTCATTTTATAGCCTTCATCTTCTTTATGCTAGATAAATGGCTAGATATTTTAAAACAGATGAAATTCCATACAAAAACTGTCATATTGTAGATGAGCATGAACGGCGAGATTTGGCGCCTAAAGCTCATAGAAGGTTTTCAACTTGGAAAAGTAAAATATAGAGGACAATCCTTAGCATTCACCTAGGAAGAGTGGCACGTTCTCTTCAACAGCCATGTACCTAAAGTTCATCATGTACCTAAAGTTCATCGAAGGTTTTCAACTTGGACACGTAAAATATAGATGATAATCCTTGGCCTACACCTAGCACCTAGGAAGAGTGACACATTCTCCTTAATAGCAATGAAATTAATGGCCTACACAGCTTCATAACCGCCAGTTTCGGCCATAGTATAAAGCTGTTAGTTTAGATGGTTTTAAGATTTAATTTTAGTTATTTTTTATTATGAAACAATTTAAAAAGTGCACACAGGAAACAAAAAAGATTAAGAAATCAAATTCAAATAACAAGACATGAAAGTTGCCGGGTACTCTTTAATAAAATTCTGGTAGAACTTTTTGTTGGTTTAAGAGTTTTAGATCTCTTTAAAATTCTACAGGTTCCGGTTGAAACCTTGGTACAAAAGATGTTCAAGATGAATGCCTCAAGGTGTGCTTCACCATGAGGCGCCCCAAAAACTGCCTCAAGGCTTTCACTTTTTTTATTAGAAGCATACAGCTTGAGTCTTTATGCCTTGAGGCATTTGATGCAGACCTCTCAAACTAATACAATTGTTAAAAAAACTTTCTTTATATGATATTATGATACACCAAATATAGCTTATATTAGATTTCATGTCTAAATTTTTTAAGCTTGCATTACGAATTGAGAAAGAAGGTTTTACTTATGCGAGCGGGAAGCAAAGTTAAAATAAAAAAACCTATATTGACAATCAAAGTGATTTCCTCAATTGAATCAAAACGTAGGCTTCAAATTGAAAATAGAAAAAGTTATAAAATTATGAAAAATTAGGAAACACATAAAGTGCATTCAAATATAGCCTTCATTCATTAAAAAAAAAAATCATAGGAAAGCACACAAAATTCAAAAAATCGAATAAAAGCTTGAGTTTGAAAATTATAAAAATTAGTAACCAATGATAGAACTACATTCTAAATGAAATCTTTTTTGCCCTAAAGATAATAATCATTATCATCATTCATAATCGTTAGCAGGATCATCCAAGGAATCAAAGTGGTATCTAATAGCTCCATCGTCCTCCCAATCACTCATGTGAGTTATCCCATTCATCTTTTTCCTTATCCAACATTATTATTTTCTTCTTTCCTGCATCCGGATTATTATCATAATAAGCACACTCATAACAAAAAATATTATATAATAATTTATTACATATTTCTTAATGCATATACTCTATCAACCATACAAGATATTTGAGGTTTTATGTCATTTGTATTTGGTGGATCTTTATGAATTTTCGCTAATTTCTGTTACATGAGCAGCATAAATATAAATATCTTCATTCACATCTGATCAAAGATCACTTCATTTTTTTCGTCATCTTGTTTAAGCACCCATTCATCATCTGACGACAAATTATCAAGAATTAAACAATCATCTTCGTCTTTGCGTGAGATAACTTGACATTTGTGTCATTTAATTTCTTATTATCAATGACATAAACTAGTTTGTTCATCCTAGCAATAGCCAAACAAATTATTCTCTTCATATGAATGTGCTCCAAGTTCATTCACATGCAAAAACTGAATATGTTGGACTTAGGACTCTTATTGCAAATGCTTTTAATTCTAGTGTTTCATCTCTAAAGTGCACCAACGATCTAAAACACAAGTTGAAAAAAGAAAATAAAATAATATTAATTACATGTTTAACAAATATAACAATAAGAATAATATTAAGTAAAGTGGATAGACATCTTACCAAATGAATGTTTTTTGCATGATAAATAGGCATAGAGGTGTAAATGAGTCGAGCCGACTCAAGCTTGGCTCGTGAGCCGAGCTCGATGAGCTAACGAGCCAAGCTTGAGCTAGCCTCAACTCGTCTTGTTAGCTCAAACAACGCCATGTTTAAAAACAATTAATATCAAAATACTTGAAATATATTAGTATTAAAAAATTTAAGAACAAAATTATTTAAAATATTTAAAATTTATAGCACATTGCCTTATATCAAGTGATTTGTTATTATGTATCTTCTAAGTTCATATTCTTTTTATCATTTTATTATAATAGTCATTTGAATAATAAGCATTTTTTTCATAATAAATGAGCCAGCTCGTGAGCTGACTCGAATTCGTAGAATTGAACTCAATCTTGAGCTCGAAATCGAATAATTAATTAAGCTCTAGCTCAATCCAGGGATGACTCAAGCTCGACTCGACTCGTTTACCACCCTGGCCAGCTCTCATGCCAAACATTCCCTTTTTTGTGATAAATTATTTAATTCATTTAACAATATTCTCAAAATCTTTGAAAGAGCTTATCATTATGATGCAAGCAATAGTAAGCAAAAAAATTAGGAGGCCCCTAATTTTTTTGCTAGAAAAAATAGACGCTTACTAGGATAGAAAATGACACAAAATACCCAAAATAAACGAATGAGACAAAACAAACTTATATAAGACGCTTACAAACTTTGACAACATAAACTCCTAAAGTTGCATTTCATTAATTGCCTTGAGAAGAAAGATACAATGGAGTCAAACTTGCGGGTAGAAGAAGTAGATTAGAAGCCGAGACGAAAAGGAGGAGAAGCTCGCAAGCCTTCCCAAGAAGTAGAAGAAGAAGTAGAGGAACGAGCTCACAAGCTCTTCCAAAACACCCTCAGGTTTCTTTCCAAAAATCACTCACATAATAACCTCTTTTTTTCTATTACAAAACATCTCCTATTTATAAACAAAAGAAAGAAGCCTAGCAGCCATAAAAACAGTAAAATGGAAGGCCAAAAGTCTCCAAACAGCAGCCCCCAAATTTGGCTCAGGAATCAGGGAAAAAAGCCACAAATCCAGCCTAGCAGCCACGGGAAAACCACCCAGAAAAGAACCCGAGAAGCCACACAGGAACCGAAGCAAAGAGGGCACGGAAAACACCCAGCCATCTCACGGGAACAGCAAAAACCCAGGAAACCGAGGGGTGCAAGGAGAAAACCGAGAAGTCTGCAAAGGGGAAGGGGAAGGGCCAAATTCCACATTAATGAGCTTCCACTAATTTTAAATAAGTGAGCTAAACTTCAGCTCATAACTTTAATGAGCAAACACCAAGTAGAATCCTCATTTTAAGCTCAAAACCAAGCAGCATTAGACCAACCCGAGCCAATCCGAGAGCACCAAAACAACAGGAAAACAGCCATAGTATTTTAAAATGAATTGACCCCCCCTTTGCCTACATCAATTCTCCCCCGGTTGAAATTTTGCATCTCCTGATGAAATCGTATTTGAGTTTTTCATTTGTGCCGAATGTGCAACTTCTAACTCCTGAATTAGAGCTTCATACTTTCTTTGGATTTCTTCGCGTTCTTGCTTAAACTGTGTTTGAAGAAGTTTCTTCTTTTCCTCATAGTTTTCGTCACAAAAGTATATTAATCTTTGTATTTTGAAAAGCTCATTTTGAATTGGGTCAGTGATGCAAGCAAATTGATTTTTTTTATGGAAGGCTTCCGAGCTTCTCCTAATTCTGTTTTTTGCTTGCAAAAATTAGGGGTCTTCTCCTAATTTTTGCCTGCATCACAGATGGATACCACCTCAAGGAGATTCAATCGATTCACTTCAAAATGAAATATACAAACTTCAAGAAAGGATGATCCTAAGCAGAGAAAAATTAGAAAAGAAGACGAGACAACTCCATAGTCAATTTGTTCAAAAACAAGAATAGATCAAAAGAAAATTCGAGGCATTGATCAAAGCTGAGGATTTGGCATACGAAGATAAAATGCACAAATTAAAATAAGATCAGCAAAGTGGCGTAGCGGAAGCATGGTTCGATTTCAAAGCGTCCTCATCTGGGGATGAGTTTTTTTCAACCGGGGGAGAATTGATGTAGGTTAGGGGGGTCATATTAAAATAAATATTGTCCTTGGGCTGCTTGCTGGAGGCTTTGACTGTTTTTGGTTTGGGCTTTGAGCTAGCTTGGTTGGGTCCTTTGGGTGGCTGTTGTTCTCGAGTTGGGCTTTGGTTCTCGGTTTTGAGCTGAAGTTTAGCTCATTTATTTAAAAGAAGTGTTAGCTCATTAATGTTCAATTTAACCCTTCCCCTTCCTCTTTCCTGACCCCTCGGTTTTCTCTGGGCTTTTGCTGTTCCCGTGAAGTTGTTGGGTGTTTTCTGTGCCCTCTTTACTCCGGTTCCTGTGTGGCTTCTCGGGTTCTTATCTGGGTGGTTTTCCCGTGGCTACTAGGCTGGATTTCTGTGGCTTTTTTCCCTAATTCCTGAGCCAAATTTGGGGGCTGCTGTTTGGAGACTTTTGGCCTTCCATTTTACTATTTTTTTGGCTGTTAGGCTTCTTTCTTTAGTTTATAAATAGGAGATGTTTTGTAATAGAAAAAAAGAGGTTATTATGTGAGTGATTTTTGGAAAGAAACCTGAGGGTTTTTTGGAAGAGCTTGCGAGCTCGTTCCTCTACTTCTTCTACTTCTTGGGAAGGCTTGCGAGCTTCTCCTCCTTTTCGTCTCGGCTTCTAATCTACTTCTTCTACCCGCAAGTTCGACTCCATTGTATCTTTCTTCTCAAGGCAATTAATGAAATGCAACTTTAGGAGTTTATGTTGTCAAAGTTTGTAAGCGTCTTATATAAGTTTGTTTTGTATCATTCGTCTATTTTGCATATTCATTTTCTATCCTAGTAAGCGTCTGTTTTTTCTAGCAAAAAAATTAGGGGCCTCCTAATTTTTTTGCTTACTATTGCTTGCATCAAAATGGTATCAGAGCAAGTTTAGGGTGTCCTAGGTTTTTTTGCAAGTTTGATGTAGGCAAAAGGGGGGTCAACACAAGTTAATAATTTTGGAGCTTTGTGGCTTTGTGGCTCTCGGTTTTGAGCTGATGTTGGAGTTATGGTTTGGGTGAGCTCATTAATTCCTAAATGCATGAAGTAGAAGCTCATAAATGCATAAAGGTATGTATTTATGGAGTGGCTTGTGTCTCTTTCCCTTCCCTTGCTGCCTCCTCGATTTCTCCTCTTACCTCTTCGGTTTTGGTGGTTTTACTTCTGTTTCCCAAAAGGTTTGCTGGGCTTCTTGTGCCTGCTGCCTTGGTTGCTGGTTTGCCCCTTTGGTTCCTTCCCAGCTGGTTGGTTCCGTGGCCTTCTGCCTTGGTTGCTGGTTTGCCCCTTCGGTTCCTTCCCAGCTGGCTGGTTCCGTGGCCTTTTTGGCTGGTTTGTTGTGGGCTTTTGTCCTGTTTCCTGTGCTGAACTTTTATGGCTGCTGTTGGAGACTTTTGGCATTCCTTTTCCCTTCTTTTCATTGGTCTATTTGGAGGTACTTTGGCTGTTGGGTTTCCTCTCTCTTGGCTATATATTTGGGGTGTTTTGTAAGGAAAAAGAGAGAGTGATAATGTGATTTTTGGAAATTGTAAACCTGCGGGTTTCTTGGAAAAGCTTGCGAGCTTTGTCCAACTCTTCTCATTCCCCTCTAGGAAAGCTTGCGAGCTTCTCCTCCCTTCTTCTCGGCTTCTAACCCCTTCTTCTCTACGCAAGTGTCCACCCCACCTGTATCCTTCTTCTAAAAGCAAATGGAATGCAAGTTTAGGATTTTTATTTCATAAGTTTGTTTGAGTCAAAGTTTGTAAGAGTCTTTATTCTATAAAAAGCGTCATTTTGGGTATTTTGAGTATCTTTTTTATTACCTTGTAAGTCTTTGTTTTTTATTTGCAAAAATTAGGAGTTTGTCCTAATTTTTGTTTACATCAAATAAAAAATTAGACTTATACGACCAACCTAGGACACCCTAAACTTGCTCTGATACTTATTTAGAGGACTTTGATGACACATTAACTTAATTCCTCTATAATTCGCACAATCTTGTGCATCACCTTTATTCTTAAAAATGGAAATCAACACACTCATTCTCCACTCATCTGGCATCTTTTAGTCTTCAAAATAGTATTAAAAATTTTAGTAAGCCAAGAAATTCTTTCATCTCCCAAGCATTTCCACACCTCTATTGGAATATCATCAGGTCCAACAGCTTTTCCACGCTTCATTTTTTTAAAAGCCTCTCTAACTTCGGTTTTACTAATACGCCGATAAAAATAAAAATCTTTGTTTTCATTTAGGATGCTAAGGTCACTAAAGTCAATCGTATTCTTACAATCTTCATTAAAAAGTTTAGCAAAATATCTCATCCACCTTTGTTGAATATAATCTTCTAAAAAAAGTGTACTTTTTTATCTTCATCCTTAATACACGTCACTTAAACTAAATCCTTACTACTCTGCTTTATATAATAAAATAAAATAAAATATTAATATTAATATTAATATTAATAGAATAAATTATAAAACTTAACCAAAATGAGCCACTGTCTGAAAATGCCTCGAGGTGTATGCCTCATTTAAAAACAGCGTAAGCCTCACTGGCACTAGTGAGGCTTAATCTTCGAGGCGCTCATTGTGTGCCTCAGTTCAAGGCACGCCTCGAGACGTGCGCCTTGAAAGACGTTTTAAACCATGGAACCAAATATTCAATAAATTGATCCATAGGGCCTCAAATTCTTCTAGTGAAAATAGAGGTACTATCAATACCGCTAGTAGGACCAATAGGACCAGTAGGACAAGAACCAAAATATAATCTATTCTTAATCATTTCATTCATATTTTGTTGGTGTCGATGCTTTGCCTTTGTAAAAGCATTCAAATAGTTTGAACTCTCTCGTTTAGCTTCATCACAAATTTTCTCACGGTCCCATTATATTCTTATGACTTTGCCAAGATGATTTGTCTTATAACACATCCTATGATAATTTTGATGCAAAAATTACATTTGATATGCATGTAGCCTTTCTTCACCTTCTCTAGGTCTCAATCAACTTGAGTCACATGCTTACAAAGAATTATTTTTCTCTTGACACAACCTTTCATCATTGTATTTATAGACTAGTAGAACATTAAAAAGATTATAAGTAAATAACTACATAATGTTCAATACATATAAATATATATATACATTCATTCTCTTAGTCCCGGCATCAAAAGTTCATTTATTAGCTTACAACAAGTTTGTCGTTGATTGTTGATTTGAAGGGCAATTGAACGAGTCTAATGAAGGGTGAAGAAGAGATGGCAGAATTGTCATCAACGATGATTCTACAAACAGGGAGTCACTAGGGTTACAACTTTATATGAGTTCCAGCTCTACGTGCAATGAGCGAGATCAGGACATGGGGTAGGAGCAGCGACCATGGCTTTAAGATTTTGATTAAAAATGGTTTTTTCAGGTTTTATTTTGATTTTATTGGTTTTTTAAGCCAACAAGCCCATAATCTAAACATTCCCATGAAATCAGCGGTAGAAAGATTTAAAAGAAAAAACACATAACTATTGCAATTCAAAACCAACACCTTAAAGGGTTTCAAGTCATTAAGATTCAAAATCCATGCCACAGTTAATTGAGGAGCTGTGGGTTTTGAAAGGAGAAAAGAAAAAGAAAGGCTTGAAACTTTTCCTTAGCGCCTCATAATCAAATGAGTTCCAAGACATAGGTTCAAAAGTTTTTTAAAAAAATATAAGTTCCCAAATAACGCACATAATAACACGATCAAACAACCCATGTCAAATATTGCAAGGAAGGTGCTTTTCCAATTTCTTTGTAATCATTTTTTTAAAATTTTGTTCCTAAACAATGAGAAGGATTTGCCCAGCTTTTAACTTTAAAAAAAAAACTTGAAAGAAAGAAGCCTAAATAAAAACAGCAAGCTCAAAAGTTCAATAAAAAATACTCAGCACTTTGTGATTACACCGAAATGAACCACTTCAAACGCTTCAGGTACTTGCTAAAAAATGTAAATTATTAGTCTAAAAGTAATAAGAGACAATAAACTTGTATATCCAATAAAGGATCTTCAAGAAAATTTACCAAAAGATAATTGATGTGGATGGACAGGTAACAGTGTATTAAAAAACAACACTGCATGTTATATTGTAAAAAACAAACCAAATCCGAAGGCATCAACAACCGTGATTCAACAAGAAAAATTAAAAGTATCGTAAACGTGAGGAAAAGAACCCCATACCAACAACACGAACTACAGAACCAGAAGCTTCTTGGATAGATTTAATGGTCGATCCTTGTTTGCCAATAAGACTTCCTGCTTGTGTTGCTCCCAATAATAATCTTGTCAAGACAGCATTGCCAGGAGGTGGACCGTTAGAGTCCCCATCTAAGCCATCTATCATGCGTTTATGAACCTTCAGAAGACCATTCATTGCAGGGGAAATTGTTAAATCTGGCTCTTCCTTCGCCGAAATTATGACCTTCACAAAACCGGAACTGAACGAATAAATACAATAAAAAAACCAAAAAGATAATAAGAGTGGGAAAGTAAAAAAATCAAAGAATTACAAGGCAACTCAAAAAAAAAATTAGTAGGCCCTGAATGAAAAAAGTGCGTCAAAAACCACATAGGCAAGCAATTAAGCTAATATCCGAGTGTGACTTAGTATCTAGTCAGTAATGAACATAGCTCCTCCCGATCTAAGTGTGCTTCATAGTTTAATTAACTTGTCATGCAAATGCTCCCAACAACGGGCAACTAGAGATACCTCCTCTTTTATTTTGTTTTATGATGCAGACTGCATAATCTGATTATAGGTATATGAAACAATAGCAATTTAAAAGTGTATATATTGACATATGATATATGGAAAGAAATACAACGCTTCAGAAGTTGTTATAATATTTACCACTCATTGAAGTTGAAAAGGATTAAAACAACATTAATTTCAGGGTTTGAGAAATAAAACCCGCTAATAAGAAAACACCAAAAATGGCAAAAGGCAATGCTAGGTTACAGCAATAGGGAAACATTAATTTCAGCAGCATTTGGAGCACTTAAATTTTAATCAAGAGATCTTTAATAAAAAGAAATATCCTGAATTCCGGCATTTGCGTGATTCATATAGAAGGCAATATGTCAACAAAGATTTTCAGCTAAATTGAGCTTGGTACAGCACACGCTGTTAAAGATGGCAACCATTTCGATTAAAAAATTAACCTATTAGATCACAAGACAAGAACAACTTCATACATTTTAACTTCAATCATAGAAAAACTATAAAACAGGCCTATTTTACCTTTCACTGCTAGACAAAAGCATCTTCATATTATGTTGGAAAACAATTTTGATTTGGCAGTATAGACCACGTCATCAGCTATTAAAATCATCTTAAACAAAGTGAGAGCTTAAGCTATCACTTTGCAGACTAGAAGTAACTCTATAGTCCAACAGTTCTACAATTTCAAAGATTGAATAATGAATTAAAAGATATCATTATTCTATTGGCAGCTTCAAAATTTGCCAAACACGAGGATAGGAACCACATGGTTTAACTTTGTATGCTACAACATATATATGTAACTAAGACGAATTAGTGAAAAATGCATAACTACTCTGATTAGCAGATTCTTTGAATTTAATGTTCAAGTTCAAATATATCACTCTTATACGTGTTAAACATATTACATACAATAAAATATTTCTCTATAACGTTGCATATTAGTCCCCTTCAAATTTTGGATTCTCAAAGCATAGATGCGACTCAAGAAAAATTGGTGAGTAACGTATAATTACTTTAATTATCAGATTCTTTGAATTTAATGATAAAGTTATATTCCAAAAATTCTGATAGATGTATGAACCAAAATATACTATTTCACTACAAGATTAAAATATTAGTCCACCTTTCTTATAGCTTAAGAGCAAACCTTGAGTAGAGCTATCAATACTATTATCCAAACTTTGTAGTTGGAACCAATGTTTTTAATCATATGTAGATAAATTATCAGGGAAATAACACTTTCCATCATTTAAACCAACCTTCATGTAGCCATATAGTACGTGTTCACAGCCTAATCCTTAGCCTTTTTTACATGACTTCGCAAAACTAACTTCAGCCATTTATCATGCTAGCAGACGGCAACAAGTCTTATTAAGTATGGTTTTTTTTAATTATTTTAAAACAATGAATTTGGTTTGCAAGTCAGAATTAGAATATCATACTTAGGTTATTGTATGAACAAGAAATCCATCTACCCCATGGTTAACCCACTTGTATAGTGTATTTCATTTAAGGAGTTTTTCGGCCAAAAACCAATGAATCAGGTTCTGAGGTTACCCGATCAAAAGTTGAGCTTCTTGGCAAAGTTGTTCATCCAACAAATATTGCAAGTGCTTAGATCAAATTTTGCAGCACTGATGCTCAAAGATAGAACTTTGCAACCTGCATCATTGACCTTCTACTTTCACTCACATAGAAGATTTGAAATTGTTGCCTTATGCCAGCAGAAGAACCTGCACAGATTCGTTTCATTACCATGATGAAAGGTGCCAATGTCAGAAGCCTAATGTGTTCCTTTGAAATTATTTTTTCTTGAACATGTTTTATGGCACTAACAAGTATATTGCATATTATCTCAATCAGTTATGTTTATCAGTTCTTCATTTTTATTATCTGTAGTGCAATTGCAGATATGAGAGACTGAAAATTTACATTGATTTTTTTAGCCAACCATGAGTTACTACGAGAAGCAGTAATAATTGCATGGCAAAAGTTTATTACATAATTTCGGTCATCAGATCAAAGTCATTAGTATAATAGTTTATTACCAAACAGAAGACAACTAAACAATTCTCCACAGAAATCTACACTTATGTAAAATAAATTTAAAAGAAAAAAACCTAAAGATAGCCATTTGATGACTGATGCAAAAAATTTCTCCGAAATATTTGTGAACAGTAGGTAGCCAGTAGGAAAAAAGTGAATTTACTATGCAACATTAGTACAAATAAGTTTTAGAATAAAGAAACTTCTAAAGATCTTGTAGTGATTCAAGTAACACAAGGAAAGTTAAGGGTCCATTTAAAAGTTAAAACGCATTTGCAATTAACAGAAGAAGAGAACTCAAACAATGCTGCGTGGCGATCAAGTGGCTACTATCACAAATTTCAGCCAACGAAAACGAAGAAAATTTAGCTTAAATTGGAAAATACATCAACTTGTTATGACCATCTCTATTAGGATGCCGAGAAACTTTTGTTCTAAGAATTTAGGTAAAAATGTAAAGCAAAAATACAACACTGTGTCAATACACTCCTTGGGATATTAAGTTTTGTACTACTAGGACGCTAATCAGAAAAAGCATACATTCATTAACTAGAAATAAGAACCCAAATGTCCCGAATTTCCATAGGCTAGAACATCAGCCCTTTCACTTAGGCAAAAAATTTTCCAAAATGAAAATTCCTGAAAATAAAAAATAAAAAAAAGAGAAAAAAACCAAAGATAAGCAAAACGATATAAACCACACAAAAGGCCACCTAATAGAAACCTGGTGAAAGTTTTGAATTGCAGATATTGCAAAAGGATCTGATCGCTTCACCTTAAAGATGATAATGAATAACAGGAAAAAAAAACTAACAAAGATTTTACTTTGCATTACTAATTAAATGGAAATTCACAAGACAGCGCAATAACAATAATAAAATCATATGCATAACCAAAATTGCATAAAGGTGGTACATATAACAAGCAAAACTTCACACCATCAAAATACTTATTGAAGACCACAGCATATTAAGCGTTTAAACAAAGCAAGGAACAACATGAAAGCTCTAATTGTTGCAGGAGAGTTAACTTAAAAAGAGAAACAAGGAGTGCCTGGCACTATTGTGCACGTGATGAATCGAGTGAAATCCTTTCAAACCTTATACAAATAAAAGGTGTTTATACTCGTTTCTAATTTCATCAAAGGGTAACATATTCTTGTCCAAAACTCTTCATCTTCTTCAACGAAATATATTGGACGTAACTGACGTCCACCGATCCTATAGAGTAGATGAATATTTTTGCTTTTCACCTAATGTCATCCATCCATCAAGGAAATTTCCAATATCACTTAATCAACCTCATTGCTCATGAACTATTCAATATTACTTCATCAGCCTCACTGATTTATGGTATTATTCCTTCCTTCTACATGTATCATTAAATATAAAAAGCATTTGAATTCAAATTTTCATATCATGCCTTATCATTTTCCTTCATAGTTTTTTTTTTTTTGTTTAGAAAACTATTTTTGTTTTTCATGGTAAAAACATGAATCAAATTATTTATTTACACCTAAATAGTACTCTGTAATCCTCAAAAAGTTGAATCAACAAAGTCTTCCGGAAACTGCATGATATCAAAGCAACTTCCTTGGTCCTTCATTGTATTTTCCTTCCTATTTTCTTCTACCTGTTCTTGCTCCCAACTATCTCCTCCAAAGCACTTACTGCGATATAAAATTCAATCCTGGTCCACCCATTCTAATCAATGACTACACCTCATTAGATATTCATAGCCATCCACTACCAACCAAAAGCTTAATGGATAAAACCTTATCCAAAACTATCAATGAGTAATGATGTTTATATGGGAAAAGACGAGGAAGTTTATCATGCATGAATGACAAGCACCAAATAAAAAAGACCCCAAGTTTTGGACATTGAAGGTTAAAAATAATATGATGATGTCATGGCTAATAATTCCATGACAAATGAAATTGGAGAAACTTCATATACTACAGAACTGCCAAAAAGATATAGGATGTGATAAAAGAAGCATATTCTAGGGTTGACAGTATCTTGATCATATTTGAGATCAAGTGTTCCTCTTCCCTATGAGAAGAAGGCAACTATCACGGTATATTCCAACTCTTTAACTCATTATTAGCAATTTGACATCTTTAATGAACTAGAATGCACACGCCCAAAAGACAGTAGTGCAATACAGAAAGATAGTGGAATGGGAACGAGTGTACAAATTCCTAAACATAAACTTTAATAAAAAATTTAGACAATAATTGCGATAAAATCTCGAATATGAACCCTCTCCCAACATTCAGGAAGCCATTCTGAGGTTTGAAGAGAAGGCAACATTGGAGCTGTGTCCATCAATTCTCACGACTCGGGCAACTCCATCTTGTAGCTCAAGAAACCCAATTAAAAAATGGATGTGATGAACAAATAGACCTTGGTGAGACCATTATCACAAGAAAATACACTCGTTCCAACTATTGAAAGATATATGAAAAAGCCCTTGACTACAAATCAAGGACAAAATGAAATTATGAAATTCATGGTAACAATGTCACCATTGGAGCTCCAACATCATCTAAGCTAAAGTCCATTCAATAAAGTGTAAATTAAATTTCTTCAAAATTTTACTTCAAGAACTAGTGGTCTAAAGGGTTTGTTGTTAGCTCAATTTATATGTCAGAAAATGGTAAACCTATAAACACCCTCATGGATTTACATTTGAAAAACAAGGTCTTGGATTATCAACCCCAAGTGTTTCTGATTAAATGAGGGTGATGCTAAGATTTTCCAGCAACAATAACGAGAATGGTATCATGTTAGGGCACTATTGCTCAGGTCATTCAAACTTTGTGTATCTAAAAAAATTGTTCCGTCTTCTTCAAACAAATTTCTGGAACTTAACAAAATAAATTTTCAGTTATCCAAAAACACTCAAATTCCTTTTCCTAGTCACCAATAAAAACCAACACATCCTTTTTCCCTAATCCATATTAATGCCGGGACAATTTATGGAACAATAACACTAACTATTTAGATGTTTTGTTACATTCATTGTATTACTCTAGAGTTAACTAGGTGTTCCTTGTTGAGTTAGCATCATATTTCAAAATTCCAATAAACCGGTCCAACCTCAATTCCGAGTTAAAATTCAAGTACATTGAGCTCACAATGGAGTGAATACTACATTCTACCATTGCGTCCTACTAGCTGGATCAATGGAGGGTTCATCTAAGCACAAGTGTCCACATTGCACAACAAAATAGAGAGGTCGAAAAGAAAAAAAATAAACATTTAATAGAAGTTCCTTGGTCAACTAAGTTGCCTCGCACATTTCAAAGATTTTTTTAGGGTGGCTGCCACGTAAAACATAGCATGTCTAATAAATTGAATGCCCCGTCAAATACTTAATTTTCAAACTCCTCGACAAACTTGAAAACCTATCCTTATGCTCAAATCTTCTCATCAATTCAAACTAAAATCTTCAGGCTTACCTCTTTTATCTAAATACATTATCAACAACATAGAAAACTGAAACCAAATCAATCAAATATATTTTCATTAGGTACTCACCAAATTAAACAGGTTATAAAAGCTATTCATAATCCACAAAAAAGATTCTATACTACAACAGATGCCACCTTCACACCAACCGTTCTGCAGCAGGCAAGGCACGGAAAAATAGTTTGACACCAATGCTAATATTTAGGAGTTGAATTCCTAGGAATATCAAAGCTATACTACTATTATAAAAGTCGCTTGAGTTTTCTCCCAAACAAAATCATAGCCTTTCATTTTAATTATTCAAATAGAATCTTAGCCTTTGACTTTATTATCTTATTATGATTAATTGATAATTTAAAAAAATAATTAATATGCAATTACTTTTCATATAAGAAAATAAATGAAGAAATCTTTTGAATTCAATAATACTTCTTAGTCTTCCTTTATATTTATATTTTAGAAAGAGTCTTAAGGATTTGCAAATAGATAATTAAACCCAAAAAAATGCTACTTTGACCCCACCCATATAACCAGAATAAAACTCATTGAGAACAGAATTTTTGGCGCAAAAGATAAAAACATATCCAAAGCGAGAGAGAGGGAGAGAGAGAGAGATGAAGAGAAATAGAACTTCTCAATATTAGCAGAAGCCAAAGAGACCGAAGATACAGTAAAGACTTGAACAAAATTCAATGAATCTTACCAAACAAAAGCACTTGCTCGCCTTCCAATCGGCGGCCTTCACCTCTGCAACTTCTTCATCATAGAGATATAAACCCAAAGCTCAGTCATCCAATTTCTCCTTGCCATGGATACCAACTTAATTGAGGCTAAGAAAGCCTTAAAAAAAGGCCGAGGCAAAATTTCAATGTTGGAGATGCCTTAGGCGTTGTACAATTAGCTCTCAAAGCCAAGTGACTTTTCTCAAACCTCCATGGCCTTGCAGCTCACCTTGAATCTTACCGAAATCACTCTGCATTTTATCCCAAATCTTCCAACATGACCGACTAGTATACAATCCTTAACGTCAAACATTCTTTTGGCCTGGAATACGTAAGCACTTCAAGGAATTGTGTGCTCTCACTCACCCTTACAAGAACAATTATTCAGCTACTGAGTTAATGCATATACATGACAAGGGTTACATACACAAATCGATTATGCTGGTGAGAATAAGAGCTCCATGTTGTTCAAAAATTGTTCATTGCATATTCATTTAAAAACGAATAAGATACTGAATAATAAATGACTTTTTTAGCTCGAGAAAAAAAAAATCTTTGTTTTTTGAGATAGTGCTTTAAAGTGATTATCTGACTTTTGTATCTTGTTTCTGTTAATTTTCCTTCATCTCTTCGAAGAAGACTGGCTATCATTTTCATCCATGTTATGGCAATCATTGTGAAAATTATAATTAAATTTATAATTGTTAGTCTTGTAATTCCTTATGTTGTCATTAATTAGTGAAAATTTTATTCACAATATTTTTCCAAACATGCTTGTTGGACTAAGCTCCACAAATTTTCTACTCCTGATATATTCTTCTTGTGATTAAATTACACTTGTTTTCATCGATTAATATTTTGCTGATTAAATTTGAATTGAGATAAATAATTTGTACTTTTCATTAATTGATTTTATGATAAATTAATTTTTTCTTATTGTAATATATTATGATGTTGGTAAATTTTTATTCAATGAATTATTTTAATTGCTCAACTTATGTCATAACTTGAAAATTACAAAAATGATGTTTCAGGGCTAAGCTAGAAGCCTAGAACTAAAATTTATTGCATTCTTTAAATTTATAATGCTTCGTATCTTTGCCTCATCCCTAAGTAAATCTAGTATGGACTTCAAACAAGAAGAACAATTGTATTAGAATATGCTAATTCCATCATTTTAACTTTGCTGATATTTTCATACCTTAATATGTCAATGTGCTTTTTCTTTGTATTAATCCAATGGATTGTCTTAATAACTTCATATTTATGCTTGTGAATTAATATGATGTCATGATTTGTAACACTAGTTATTAAGGAACTTTGTTATCCTTAAAAATTATTTTAGTGTGATGTTATGATTTTGATTTCGAAGGAACTTATAAAGCCATCCTTTATTAATAGTTTCTACTATGGTTGCTTGTGCAGGTCTTTTCTGTGGTGGGCTTCATTTTTTATATTTCTGCCTAAACGAACACCATATCAATTCTCAAGACACTTCATCACATGTTTTCTTAAGTTCAATAAATTTCATATGAAGATTATTTCTTTGTTCGCCATGTTTCTTTGTTGATTCTCTTAATCCATAGCCAGTTTTTCTAACATAAAACCAAATTGGTTCATTGAAATTGATGTATTTTTTCTAATCTTATATTCATTACTCTCTCTTAGTTTTCTTACATAACACTTAAGTTTTATTTCAATATAATAAGCATAATTTTGAACATTATCATTGCTCTTAAATATTCGTATCAAAATACTCTTTTCAAATCATTAATCTTAAAACCTGCATTGAAAATATTTATTAAAAAAATTACTTAAATATCACTCATAACTCTACAAATCCAATTGTCAATTTTGTGTCTTCGACCGAGTTTATGATTTAGATTTGTTGAAATTTGTGCATTACTTTTTCGCTACATTTTAAGAGCTTTATTTATTATATTTTGTTGTAGAATGCAAAGTTGCAAACGTGTAATTTTATTAAGGCTAAATGTATATAAATTTATTTGTCAACCCAAACTGCAAGCTTGTTCTAATCAGGAGGAAGAATCAGCATTTCGAGGGAGGGGGAGTCCATATGGACTACTTGGTGTAGAAAATAACAAGATTTTAGTTTAATTTCTCGCAGGTTTTTGCAAAAAATGCAAAATTTAAATAGCTTATTAGCTCTAAATGACAAAGGGATCATATTTAAAATATTTATCATCCAATTTTCATAGATTGTCTCTTAGATGGTAACATCATCCAGGCTTCGACTTCTATGAACCAATTATCATAGATTGCTTCTTAAAGGCAATATAGAGAATATACGACAAGATAAACTAATGGTAAATTTTATAAAACCACATGCTATGATTTTTTTTGTTTCAATTCAACTCCCTCATCATGGTCATTTCTATTTTATTTCAATTCTTTCAAACCAGACAATTCATAAGAAAATTAGAAATGCCAAAGCTTAATGCACAGTAGAATGAAGATATTTTCATCATATTGTCATTTAGTTATATTATTTGTACATGTTTGTACAGAGGCCTTTCTGGTCTCTCCTATCTTCATTTTTACTTGTTTGTCTGCTTTTGCTGCTAACAACTGCAAATAATTCTTTTATCGATGGGTAGTGATAATCCAATTTTCTGCTCTGTAGATGCTTATTAGTTGCATGTTTAATTTTATGTCACAATCGATACAACATTATGATTTGGCGGTGTTAGGAGACATCCATGAGCTTGCCTGGCCATAGAAGATGTTGTGATTTTCTCGTTTAATGAGTTTCTCTCTCACATGTACACATTCTAACTTCGGAGTTTTTTTGTCATCTTATCACATTGATATCAAAATATTATGCCAGAAAATTATTTCCATTATTTATATATTTCTCTTTATTGTCAATCATCGAAAATTTTGATGAGATTAAGTGTACCCGTTATTTGCTTCTTCTATGACATAATTGTACTATCTCTATTTGTTTCTAGTAATGTGCACTTTATGCACGTGCATTAAAACTAATTTAGGAAATAGAGCTTGCAACATAGCCATCCATTCCCTTATCACCGATCCAAATAATCACCACTCAAAATCTCCTAATTCTTGCAAACTCACACGAAACTAGCTGACACCTTCATAATTCATTTAAAATGCTATCACCAAGAAAATGATTGTATACCCCATAAGGATAAAAATCAGTAAGGAAACAAAAGTCTGAGCACCTCTTGCATTAAACCGTGATTATGAACTAAATATGCAAACCTGTCAACTTCACATCAATAACAAAACTCTTGAACATGCTTTATATGATCTTAATCAACTTATCACGATAAGTAAATGTGTTAGATATTGTACTAAACACCATATCAGCAACTTTTGTAACATATGGCAAGTTAGCTCCTACCTATCGCCGCCTATCGTGCCTTATTTTTATCACTAATGGAGGTTCAAATCTCCAACCACATTTAGGAAACTCTTGGTCAACCTCAATTTAAATATTAGTAATGGAATAAATAGAAGCCCTTAAAAGAAATGGCTCCAAAAGAAAAGAGAGCAGTCAAATCAAAGTGAACCCTCCCCATCAAAAACAACACAAGTGCAAGTGTGAACAAATTCAAAGCTTGATTGCTCGCCAACAGTTTCATTATTCATATGAATAGACTACAAAAGACATTTGCCCTCAATGGAAAACTTAACTCGATCAATGTATTATTCTCCCTTACAACAAACCTAGGTTAGCCCCCACATCAACTTAATATTAAAAATGATTTCTGATGGCTCTATTGAAGAAGTACATATGAATGTTCCTTTAAAGATTCAAGGTCAGGTAAACATTGGCAAGGTATGTAAGTAAGATTTGAATATTCTTATATAATCTTAAACAATCACCACAGGCATGAATCGCATGATATGATCAACTATCAATGATTAAGATGCATGAATTCTCTTAATGGAAAACTGGTCACAGTTTGCTCATAAAATAAATGTCAAATTATAACATTGTTATATTGATTGTTTATATCAATGACATTATCCTTATAAAAAATGATGACGAACAAATAACCCAATTAAAGAATCTACTGGCAAAAAACTTCAATATTTAATAATTGGGATAACTTGATATTTTCGTGTATTGAAAAAGGCCAATCAATGGATGGCAATTCTATATCTCAATGAAATTATGTCCTTGATCCCTAAGATGCTGGTATGTAAACTAATGGACACACATGGATCAAAATTTTAAAATGAGCACTGAGAATGAAAGTCCTTATACTAAAAATGCACAATATCAAAGACTCTGGGAAAATAAACTTAGCTAGCACATATCAAACCAGACATTTGCTTCTCGGTTAATATTGACAGCAAAATTATGAAAAATCCCATAGAAATGAGATATTTGTCTTCAATAAAAGAAAAAAAATCTAGGCAAAGGGTTATTTAAAGAAAACGTGAAAATGTCCATTGATGAAGGTTGGGCAAGTTCTATTATTAACAAGCGATCAACTACAAGATTAATATACATGGGTACGCAAAAACTTCCACTTGGGCCAACTTATTCAAAGCTTAGTTTTCCATACAGCAGTCACTGTTATATTTGGTTTTAACATTCTAGCCATTTTATAGAAATTTCTGTCATAGGAAGCAACGTTTTACAGTCAAAAAGTTGTTCAACTTTTTTCAAAAGGGAAAAATCCATAATACCTATAATAGCTTCCACAAATGAACCCTTAGACTTCTTCTTCTTTGCTTTTCTTAAGAAAGTTCTTTTTTCAACCGCAATTATATATGCTTCCCAAAAAGCTATTTTTTAAAATAATTTAGAAAAAAAACTATGAAAATCTGTCATCCAAATGAACATCAACTTTTATTAGTTATACTACCCGTCACTAAAAAAACAACCAAAAAAACCGTCTCAAACAAAGCCTTAGTTACATGAAAAAGCAATAACAACTTGCGGTGGCAAGAAGCAACTATCAAGGAAAAGCAATTATGATGAAGTTACAGTAGGTTTGAAGTACAACCAAGTCGCCAAAGAATTCAAATATAAAAAAAAACATAATCGAAAAACATTATGTATATCAATATATGCTTTTTTGGAAATGATAATAATAATAATAATAATAATAATAATATATAAGAATACTTTGAAATTAAAGGAAAATAAAATGCTTCTAATTAGAAAAATAAAATTTGATTATACACTCTAAACTTTTAGTGAATATGCAAATAACCATAAGCAATAAATGATATGTGATGATCAAATCATAACTAGGCGCTATATGTTTTCATGTTTAGAAAGTGATACAAAAAAGATGGGGATTTGATGAGGATATAATTGGAGTGCAATGTAATAAGTGGATATCAAGTGGTATTTTGAAGGAAATTTTATAGAATACAATAAAATTTATAAAAAGAAATAAAAGAAAACTTTATACAGTACAATAAAACTTTGATGTTGGACACATGTATCTATGATGCAGCAACAGCAACAACAACAACAACAACGTCACTAACAGCCAAGGCACTCAACAACAACAACGTCACTAACAGCCAAGGTGAGTGCCGCACAAATGAAAAGATTGTACATGGACGAGAACTGAAATTCAATTAAGTGCAAAAGTAGTAAATTAAAAGTATGCAGATAGGACTTGCTAGGTACAAGGTTACAGAAAATAGAGGCTTCCATGGCAAGTGCACATAGAGATGATCCGAGCAAGCCTACTTTTCATCCACTTTTTTTGGTAGTTATAACTAATTGAGGCAACGCGTGCTCTAAGATAAAAACATAAAACTTGTCGAATCAAAGAAAAAGGTAAGATGCTGGTGCAGTGAACTTTCCAAAAAGCAATAATGATATATAACTCAAGTTATTCCTAACTCAAAGGCCAAGGACATGAATTAAATATCAAGTTCAAAGAAAATAAGAATTCACTTTTGGTTGTCGAATCTATTGATTATCATATTTTATCAAATTGTTTATTCAAAAAATACTCTTCCAATATTATAAGTTTTAGAGATAAATGCAAGTTGTCATTGTTAAAGGGTGTTAGTTGATGCGAACATCCGACTGTGAAAGCTTATCAGAGGAGGAAGCGAAGATCGACGGCCATGATCACATCATTTTATTTTAAATTATTATTTGTATTTTTATTTATTTATGCATTTTCTATTTTTTACCCTCACTTCAGGGAGTAGGTGCTTGTGACCCCATGGGGCGCTTTTGTCTTTTGTTCTGTATTTTGGGCTATTTATAACCTCCTCCTTCCTTGTAATGTTCAATGGATTATTAAGAAGAAAATTTCTGCACTTTGTTCTTGAGAACTAGGAGAGTTCTTAGGAGAGTGGAAGTCCCTATGTGAGGGAAACGCAATACCAACCAGCCGCAGAAAGCGTCCGGGCTCGTGGTTTGAAGTCCCTAGGTGAAGGGCAACGCATCACCCACCAACTGCAGGAAGCGTTCGGGGTCGTGATTTTATCTCTTCCAAATTCCCTTTCCCTCCTCCTCCTATCCGCCGACCACAACCTTCCCCACCCCCCCCCCCCCAAAGCTGCTGACCTATTCCCCTTTCTCTTTCCCTACCCCGTCCAACCCTCTTCATCCTCCAAGCCGACGGCCAACACACCCCTTCTTCTCCCCAAACTGCTGGCCGACCCACCTCTTTTCCCCAAGCCGCCGGCCTCTCCCCTTCCACCTTCTTTGCCTCCAAAAAAAATTGTTCAAATTAAGGTATTGAATACCTTCCAATTTTGGTCCATTCTAAACTTGGAAAGTTTTCAAAATTCAAAATTATTTGAATTTGAATTCTTTCCTAAAATAAGTTGACTTGTTTGGAAACCTCCTCAATCTGACATTAATTAGAGATTCTCCTCTAATCCTCTTTCCTTAATTAATGTCCTATATTTGAAAAAAAATTCAAATCCTTAATCAAGCCCCACCCCCCCTCTCATGGCCGGCCCTTAGTCCCTTTCCCTTCTTAATTTTCCTCTTTCTAAATTAGTTTGATATTAATTTGGAAAGTTTTTGAATTCAAATTCAAATAAATTTGAAATTCAAATCCTTTCTTAAATTAATTAACATATTTTAGGAACCCCCCCCTCAATCTTGGATTGATTAAATCTGAAATTGAATTGGAATTAATTCCAATTTCAACATTCATTGCACCTAGACACATTCACTAAATGTGGACAACCCCTCCTCCCTTTATCTTGGCCAACCCCATTTCTCCCCTCTCTCTTAATTAATTTCCCCTAATTAATCACCCCAATTACAGCAGTCATTTAATCCACATCAATCCAAATTGATTCTTGCTTTAATTTCTCTAGCCACCTAAGCATCAATTAACTTCAGATTTCTTTCCTAAACTGCTGGAATTAATTCCAGAATTTATAAATTGTTGTCCTTAATCTATCCCCAAATCAGGAATTAATTTCAAATTGTTAGTCCCATTCTACATCATTAGTTCTCTTTACACATCGAAGTTAGATCATTTTCTTCTATACCTCGGATAAAATTTTGAACAATCCGATTGTCCTGATGTTGATGTTTGATTGGGTATTTTGCTAAGTCAGATTAAGCCATTATGCCCAGCCAAACAGCCCATTTTGGCATTCCCTATACCAAACGCATTTTATCTGCCTCTTGCAGAGAACCAAGAACAAAAACACTCCTTGTGGAATCTGATAATTGGAAACAGTTAAAATGCTTGAAACTGTGGAAGGGTCATTATCAATTGAATGCAAAATGTGATTAGGGAAATCTATCATCGTGGATCAAATATTCAAAACTTCATTTAAAGCAGCAGACGTAAGCTATCTTTCTCAATTCACATGAAAAGAACCCCACTGGAATTACTTAAGAGCAACAAAGGGTGTTCAATTGCTTCTACTATTCTTTGGTTGTAATGCAATCAGTTGGTTCCACCCTCGTTAAAACTAGCACCCCCCTAAACAAAAAGCACCAACTTCATCACATCTGAACTGGATGAAAAAACAGTTGTCATAAATGAAATAACTCTTGCAATGGCACAGGAACAAGGTTATAACACTAATTAGCAAGAACATTAGACTATCATAGAACAGCAATTTAAGGAAAAAAACAATATAAACAAAACAAATGCTTAGCATACAACCAGGATGATACACACAATATGCAATCCAACAAATAAATAAAAAAAAAACTCTCATTGCACCAAATAAAAGCATTACCAATGTGCTTATGCCAACATGGCAAAGCCACTAACCATGTTTAACATATGATTCCTGGCACGCACAAGTAATTAGTTTTACTTATTAAGAGTGAGTTTAGGGCATAGCACCTTGCTACAACCACTTTAGCACAATATTACTAAACAAACTTGATTGGAAAACTTGCAATATTATTAATGTTCACTAATTTCAAATATTTAAAGCAAACAGAAAAGGCAGTACAATTATTAAAAGTAGGCCACTGATTATTCAAATAGTTACCTTAAGAGATTGTAATCATTAAAAAAATGTAGAACAATGAGATATTTCAAACTAAATTATGCATTACGAGCACAAATTGAGAAACAACAAATAGTTTCTTACCGTTCTTTCTAGAACACCAGGAGGACCATCAATGATCTTAATACGAGCTTTTGATTCCTCGCACATTTTTTTTATAGACTCCCCTTTTCGCCCAATAATGCTACCTACTTTATGGGCAGGAATCAGTATTCTAAAAACATTCTCACCAGGCCATCCAGGCCATCTTTTTTCACCAGCTCCCACATTATCCACACTTTCTTGCTTCAGGTTGCCTGAGTTCCCCATTGCCTCAGCAACATTATTTTCAGTAAATTTGTCCTCCGGTGCATGTGCATCCATATTGCATAGAACTGAATATGGCATTGGCAATAAGTATTTTTATTCAGATGTCATGTAAAGATACATGTATTGGGACAATTAAAAATAATCAAATTAAACAGTCAGCCACAGGACGAAAGAGTGGGGGAAAACCATGAAAAAATGACCAGTTTAAAAGAAGGAAACACACAGGAAGATTGGGCGAAATGCTCACATAGAATATTCTATCCGAAGAAATGGGAACAATAAAGCGCAGAGAACAGTAAGTCATTCAAATAATTAAACTTAAATTAAATGAGAACAAAGTACTATCTTGTAAAATTACAATGCCTATTCAAAACTAATTAATGCATACTCAAGCATTAATTTTCCTTTAAAACTTTAACCATATAATCACATCCTTTATGTCAAGTCCTGCCACATATGTCCTCACAAAACCACATAGAAATGAAATAAACTTCATAAACAAAGTACGCTGTTATCTCAATATTCAAAACTTCAATTGCCAAATAAGTCCTAGCAGAATTTACCAATAGCTGCAAAAAAGAGACCAATCTCCGCATTGCAAGAAAAGGAAAGTATCAGCTAGAATAGAAAGTTTTTTTAATGAATCTTTGAAGTATCAAGGGAGATTGATAAAATCATCTCATTTTGAAATAGATATACTAAACTGTAAAATGACCCTGTAATCAGGGGCTGTTATAAAATTCTGACAAAAAATATGCAATAGTTGGCACAAAATCATGAGTTGATATAGGACAACTATTTACCACCTACTAAAAAAGTTTGAACTAATGGAGGAAACTCAGCCAAAGTTTTATAAATAATATTCCAACAGAATATTCAGGGATGCCATGAACCCAAACCCCAAAACTCAGACACCATTCTTGGTTGACTGTAGTACATGGTACAGCCAAAAAGAAAGATGCATCCCACACATAGGAGTTCTATTCTTCTCTTCCCCAAATTTAGGGAGACCAGTAGACATCCAAGGAGTAGAGCTGCTGATATAAAATTTGATGCTAATTGATGGAGTTTTAACTAGGAAGAATGGTGGCTAGCATCGTTTGTAGGGATGTGTAATAGGTTGGTGGAAAATATGATGCAAAAAAAAATAGAAAATTGAATTAGAATAAGTAGTTACCTTAAATAGGGGTAACCAGTAACTCAAATCTATCCCAATTTCAATGGTTTATTCAATCACTCAATGGAGGATAGCATCGCACTAATCCAAGAAGAGGCAGGAAGGCTAGCTGAAAACTTGCAACACTAATCCCAATCTCAATAGTTTATGGTTTTAAAACTCTTAAGAGAGAGATCTAGAGTTTTGAACAACAAATTTGATTTCTTCCCAGGAATGTGCTTACCAAAAAAGACAAACTAGTCTTTGTAGCTCTCATTGGTTCCCTTGGATCAATTATTGTCAATGGTCAAAGCAGGAAGAGACCTAGGAGGTTGAGGTGACGTTCCTGGAGGGGTGTCGAATGGACTCTAGGCTATTGGCAGTGGCAAATAAGCTGTGGCTGAGAAAACAAGAAGAAAGGAACATCTGGATTTTTAAACCTTGACTTAGAGGATGTAACTTAGAGTGATTTACTTATTGCCCTAAAAAAGGTTTAAATGACCTAGAAGGGTCTAATAACAAAGTAATGATAAATTATAACGCACTGACCCTCCTCCTTAAGAAGATATGAAATGCCTGACACATGTCAAACATGGACACGCGTCAGACATTGCTTAAACACGAGTCAAACACGGTAAAGGCATGTTCAATTAAAATAGTATTTTAAAAAAATTAGACACATAAGTCCTAAATATTTAACATAAAATTTCTTTTAAAATATAATTCCTTTTTATATAACTTTTTAAGAGAACAATTTTACTTATATTACAGTAGCTCCGTAACTCGCATCCTCTGAACATTTGACTAAGTGAAGCTAGGGTTTTATTTTGAAGGCTCGGTGACAATATCCAATGACGCTTGAAGGTGGCTCAATGACAACATCAGATGAAGACGCCCCTCTGATGTCCCCCAAATAATCACGGCCCCATATCGCTACATCATCCTTACATCTTCATACCGCAACGATGACATCTAATCATCTCAACTTTGACGATTGATGCCCTTTTGACAACACTATCATCTCCCCCTCTTACCACTAAAGCTCGCAAATAAGGTTTTGAAGTCAAGACATCATTCTCTAACAGTAGCAGCGTATCGATGGTAAAAGACATTTCTACCCATATGAGGAACTTCTTGTTGTTGTTTTCATACTCAGAATAATGTGAGACATTTCTATCAATATGGGCCTTTTGATTGAAAAATTAGTTCCATGCACTATTTTTAAGATTGCTTTAGTCATGGATGTTCTTACTAGAAATTTGCAAGAGGATGTACCCTCATGTATGCTTTTTGTTGATGATACTCTTCTTGTTGATAAGATTTTCATTATGGAGGACAATCTTAGAATCTAAAGGTTTTCATTTGAGTGGATCTAAAACCAAATACATGGAGTGTAATTTTAGTAGTAATAGATCTAGTGAGAGGATTGTGACTATGGGCGATCAAGTCATCAATAAGAAAATAAATACAATTTTAGATTTTGTTATATCCTATCCCCTTTCAAATTTTAGATTTAGATTCATGTTTATTACATCAAATTGAAATGTGTCAAAGGAATATGCAATCATTAATGAAAATGCGTGCCCATTTCTTTACTTCCAACAACTCATTATACTTGTATATTATGAACTTATCCCAAACAAACATTTGCACTAGCGGATTAACACGTGCAACTAAGGAAACCTTATGCATGCAAGGGGGGGGGGGGGGGGTCTCCACAAAACAAAAATTTCTTTAAGCTTTGAGCCTTGGCTGCTAGCTTGGTTGGGTCCCTTGGGTGGCTGATGTCTCTCGGGTTGGGCTTTGGTTACCGGTTTTGAGCTAATATTGAAGATCTGGTAGCTCATTAATGTTGAGCTAAAGTTTAGCTCATTTATTAAATGAAGTGGTAGCTCATTAATGTTGAATTTAGCCCTTCCCCTTCCCCTTCTTCTCTGCTGTCTCCTCGGTTTTCTCTGGGCTTTTGCTCTTCCCGTGGTTCCCTGGCTGGTTTCCCCTTGTTGCCTCTACGGGTCCCTCATCTGGTGGCTTTTTCCCAAGGGCTTTGGCTGGTTTCCTGTGCCTGCTGTGTTGTTCTCTGTGCTGCCTCTTGGGGTCCTTTGCTGGTTGGTTTTCCCGTGGCTTTGCTGGTTGGCTTCCGTGGCTTTACTGGCTGGCTTCCTGTGGTTTTGCCTCCTTGATTCCTGTACCAAATTTTGGGGCTGCTGTTTGGTGGCTTTGGCCATCTATTTCCCTTTATTTATTTAGGTATTTGGAGAGATTTTTGGGCCTATATATAGGGCTGATTTGTGGCTGTTTTGGAAGAGTTGAAAAATGTTATTTTTGGAAAGCTAGAAACCTGGGGTTTATTTTGAGGATTGCTTGCGAGCAATGCCTCTTCGTCTTCTTGTCTCCTCTCTATAGCTTGCAAGCATTCGTCTCGGCTTCTAACCTATTTCTTCTCTACGGAAGTTCCACTCCACCTGTATCCTTCTTCTCAAGCAAGTTTAGGAATTGTTATTTGATAAATGTAAGCGTCGTTTTCAAGATATAATGTCATGTTTTGCTTTACAAATGTTATGTCATGTCTTTTCTTTTACATGGTTGTAATTTTGTTCTTTTTTTAGGTCTCCAATGTGTTGTGGAGACCTAAACTTTTTTTATTTAATTTTCTTTTTGTAGCCAAGGGTTTTCTTGAATCCTTGCCTACATCAAAACCACAGAAATAAATATTCATACTAACTCAAGTATGGAAGCATGCATATTGCAATGAGCCATTACAAGTATTGTAATATATATACCAATTGGCATTTCTTTTGGATAAGATTTACAGCCTTTAGCCTTTCAAAAACCTAACACATCATCTTTATAAATTGTGCAAGATATAGCACATGCATCTCCTCCAGGACTTCAAATTATAGGCAAGACAATTACAGAGCAGCCTGTCAATGTTTGTGAGATTAGCAATGAATTTATTTCATGCCTAACAACAGATCATAGCATTACCAGTCAAAGTCTAAAACCAAGATTAAATGTACTCTCTTATCAAACTCTGAGCTAAATTTTAGCAAGCCCGCCATAAATAATTCAATATTCAAAATGTATATAGGCATGTTCGTCTAAAAAGGGATCATAATACACGCCTTGTCAACAAGGGGAAGTACATGCAACAGCATAAAAAATGGCGATCACAGCAAGATCCAAGAACTTCAACATCTGACAAGCTATACGGACCGAATCAAGCCAGGAAATGGTGCAATCCTAAATTGGAAGAACAATCAGATCTGTCCTTCACACGAATGAAATGCCATCACCGCTAAAAGAAACACCCCATAAAACAAAGAAAACATCCATATATGTGAGCAGTTGGGAAAATTCTAACCTGGAGAAACCCTAGAAAGACGAAAAGACCAATAATTGAAATAGAAGAAAGCTGAACGTGGCGAACGAGAGCAACAAAGGCAGAAACGTTGCGGATATGGCTAAGAAAAGGACGCACAGGAAGAAAGGGGACACTTATATGAGATGCTGAGAGCGTACCAGAATAGCTGCGAAGAGAATTTTCAGGGTTTCTGACGGAGGGGGAGGCGAACGGGAACACACCTAACGCTATTTGATGCCGTGGGAAACGAAATTACTTTCCTGTCCCTCATCTAATGGGCTGAAATTTGGGCTAGCCCATCTACTTTTGGAATACTGCTATGCCAATAGAAAGCCCGCAATTTCAAGTAGCTGGGCTGGCCCAACTTCCGCACTACAAATAATGTCGACTGCAAAACTTAAATAGATACCAACAATAAAAATATATACAATTTATACTATTATGAATTTATAAATTATTATATTTATTTTAAAATTAGTAAAATATAATTTATAAAAATATAATGCTAATCTTAAGTTAAATCCAACTACTTTTAAATTTATTGATATAATTTATATCGTAATATTCTAATTTTTTTTTTCAAATATACATTAAATTTGAAAACTAGTTTTAGAAATTTGAGTTTTAATGAGAAAAATAAAATGTTTAAAATTCGAATTTATTTTTTTTTTAATGGTGAGAGGCTCGATTGGTACCCTTGGGCCTATAATCTTCTCCTTTAATTAATAGGATATGTTTATAAAGATTTTAATGTTCATAAATACTTTAAACTTCAATTGTAATTTTAAAAAGTAATAAATATTTAATACTTATTAAAATATTATAATATCTTAATAATTATGTAATTTATCTATTAAATATATCTTTTGAAATATCTATATGAAACTATATTTAATTAATATCTTTGTATTTAAATTTTTAATCAAACAACCACTAAACTAATAACTTTTTTATAGAATCAAAGTTTTAAGGCAACTCGTTAAATTTATTTAGATGGTATTGGTAATATTAGGGGTGTCAATATTTGACACGACACGAAAACCCGACTCGAACCTGACCCGGAATTTTCGGGTTTGACCCGACCCGATTTCAAAACGAGTCGGGTTCGGGTTCCCGGATTCAACCCGTTTGAAAAACGAGTCGGGTTCGGTTTGACCCGTCGGGTTGCCGGGTCAACCCGGAAATCCGTTTACAAAGAGCTAACCACACTGCCAGACCTGCCCGCGAGGCTACCTGCGTGCTGCCCCAAGCCTGCCCGCGCGGTCCTGAGGCTGCCAGCGCGCGCTCGCTTGCGTCCGCACCAGTCGCCGTCCGCAGTCCCGCCCGGAGCCCGCTGTTCCGTCTTCCCGCCGCCGCAACCGGGTCGGGTCCAGGTTCGAGAATCCGACCCGTTTACATACCCGGGTCGGGTAAGGGTCGACCCGTTTGAGCCCAGGTCAATTCCGGGTTCTACCTGAACCCGTCCCGAAACCCGATTTTGACACCCCTAGGTAATATGTTCTTTTGTTGCTAAAGCCCCTATTCAAATATGGTTGCAATTTGGAATTATTTTAAGTGCAAAATAATTAGCAATTTTATCTTTGGGTTTCATTTATCTTTTGATTATTTATCTTATGTGATTAAACTTTATGACATTGAAAATTGAGATTATAGCTTTGTTTGGGACAGCTTTTTTACTGCTTCTTAAATCAAATTTTTAATATAAAGAATTAAAATTTTGTACTATGAAGCTGCTTTAAGAAGCAGTAAAAAGCCGTCCCAAATGAAGTCTATATCTCATTCATAATTATAAGTGATACATCACAAGATAATTCAACCAATTAAATGTGGATCTTGATGCAGGTATGTGGATTAGAAACTTCCAGGATCAATTTAGGAATCATCGTAATTCCGCTTTTGGCAAACTTATTGTTGAAATTAACATTTTGATGAGATGAATCAAACGACACTAAATTTGTCTTAATCCAAGTTCAAATGAACTTAAACCAAGCACTTGAAGGATAATTATAAACTTTACTGTAATGTTTAAGGGACCAAATAATCTTCAAATCTTGCATGCTTATAGTCAAATTAGCATTGCAATGAAAGAAATTCAATAAGCCCCAGATTGTCTGATGCTAATATCATTAAAGCACCTAAGTGCCTAAATAATATTTTATGATCAAGGGGATTAACGTAATCCATTGAATAGAGTTCTTGGGTTGGCAAGAATGGCTACAAATATATAAATTGATTCAAATGATCTCGAAATCTCATGCTTATGCTTATAATTAAAATGAGTGTATCAGGTAAAGAAATTCAACAACAATCTCCAAATATAACGTGTTTATAGTAAAAATGAGTGTGACAATGAAAGATATTCAATTAACCCTAATTTGCTTGTTGAGATTATGTTTGAAGGACATGATGATAATGTTTGAAGGATCAAATGATTTATGAATCTCGTGTATTTGTAATCAATATTAGTGTATCAAAGAAAGAAATTCATCAAACTCAAAATGGCTTAGTGCTTACATTATTAAGGTATATAAATATCTAAATATTTTTTTATGATCGAGAGGATCAACATAGGCCATTAGATTGAGTGTTTAGGAATTTTTACAAAAAATAACTAAAATATTGCTCGAAATAATCTATCAAATAGGTTCAAATTTTTCGCATGAAGAAGCTATTTATAAATTTTCATGAGTGGCACGCCCCGTAAATATAAAGAAGATCCGGGAGCAGGTTCGAAGCGCTCCATCGAATGGGTCGTATTAATTCCCCCGATCATAAAGTATTTTTCAAGTATTTAAGTGCATTAATGATGTTGAAATTCAGTGATCATAGGCTTGTTGGATTTGTCTCGCCAAGCTGCTCAATTCAACTATAAGCATGTTATATTTGGATATTATTTGGTCATCCAATTTAGACTGTGAGCCTTTAAATCAGCTTCGAGCCCCGATTTGGAGTTTGGACCCATTTGGGCTCATATTGGACTGATTTTGATGTCGTTGGATTCGTCTCTTTGATACGTTCATTTTGACTATAAGTGTGTTGAAATTGGAGTTCAGATGGCCCCTTGTTTAATTATGGAAGTTTCCAATTTAAATATGCCTAGAGGTTCGTGCTCGATAAAAATAATTTTTGGTGACGTATCAAACACAGTAAGCAAACAACAACAATGCCTAGAGTCTCTTAATGAATTCATAAAATATCCAAAAAGCATGCCTATGACATAAAACTGAAATCAAGAAAATTAAAACTATCATATTTGACGAAAATAACAAACATATTAATTAGTACAATCATGAAACTAACCATTTAGTTCAATAATAGATTAATATTTAAAAAAACTCTCAACCATAGCTAAAACTCATTCAAATACTATTTTTATTAAAGAGTTAAAAAGCAGACCAAATTCAAATGAAAACAAAGAAAAAGACAATAATAGCGATATTGATCATGTTGGTACAAAAGTTAAAAAGAATTTAAAAAGGAATTTATACTGATATGAAAAAAAAATCAAGTTCTTATGAGACAAATACTAAGGCATTTTTAGATATGATAGTAAAAAAAAAATGAAAGGCTTTGTAAATTATGAGCTATATAATCCTCCTCATATAACAGGAAATTATTCTGTGTGGTCGTCGGACCATCCGGAGGTGAATCAGGATGCACCATGTCACCTGGTACACATCACCGGTATACAACAAAAAATGACGTGGTGCATCCTGATTCCCATCCGGATGGCATCCAATGAGACGGTGACTGCACATAATAATTTCTCCTTATAATTGGTTGCTCAAGAATGACTTTAAGAGAGAGAGAGAGAGAGAGAGAGAGAGAGAGAGAGAGAGTTGCATTTATGAAACAAAATATGCAGATTGAATCCTAAAGCAGCAAAAGGATAAAAGAATAGTTCAATAATTGAACCTCATAATCTTAATAGCTATTGCGTTTTCATATGGAATGTGCCAAAAAACATCCAATACCCTAATTATAAAATACAACACAAAAAAGGAAATTAATACACAAATTGGATGCTTGAAATAATATAATCAATGAGTGAAACTCACTTTCAATGCAAATAAGAAAAAAAGTTCATGAGAAACACAAAAATTAGCAAAGAAATAGAACCTTTAAAAAGCTTGGAACAATAAAATTCTACGTAAGAAAGATTGATTAGTCAAAATGTACATCATGTGTCAATTTATTTCTTCTATCAATTCCTCCATTATTAGAAGAAACCGAGGATGGATAAGCCACAAGAGTAAATGAAGTTCTACTTTGCATATGAAATCAAAATTTTTAGATTCCATTTATGTAATAGGAATAACATAGTTAAAATATAAAAAGTAATCTTAAAAAATAAAGCTCTTCAAAAGAAAAAAAAATGCAATTCATGCATATTTATAAGAATAAGAAATATGGGTTACATATGTAGATAAAAAAAAAACAGATGAATCCAATACGACCTATTTCACATCCTTTTAAAGAATAACAATTTAGATAACGGGCATGAATATCAACTGTAATCAATAAATGAATCAACCTCTGTAACATGACAAAATGATTTTTAGTAAGCATAAAAAGTTGTAGACAAATGATAGTGTGACACTGATATGGAGAGTAAAGCTATGAAAAAATTATCCCAAACGATCTCCTAAATAAGAAATGTTAACTTGGAACTCATAGTTAACTGATCTAACACTTTGACAACATCAATAGGCCACTAAACATTAAAGACAAGCTTTTGTAAAGAAACTTCTGTAAAAAATGTTAAAGTGAAGCAAAAAATAAAGCAATACAAACAAGTTAAAGTCAAAATATATATCACATAACAAATCCACATATAATATGAAATATGGGATTTTCAATAATTAGACCATGTAGACAATAACCGACAACAAGGAATATGAACATCAAACCTACTTACAGACAAGATATAAGTCATCCCACGAAAAAATAAAAATCAACCCTCCCCCATGTAAGTACGTGAAAGGAAAGGACTTCTCCATTCTCTCTTGATTGGGAGCCTCTCTCCCCTAAAATATACACCATATAACAAATCCACATATAATTTGAAATCATGAATTTCCAAAAATTAGACCATATAGACAATAATCAATAACAAGGAGCGTGAATATCAAGCCTACTTACAAACAAGCTATGAACAATCTCATGAAAAAAAAAAATCATCCCTCCCCCATGTAAGCACCTGAAAAGACTTCTCCATTTTCTGTTGATCGGAAACCTCTCTCCCCTTTGATGACCTCATCTATCTACTCTTTTATGATCCTGGAATGTTAAACCATTCATTCTCAAATTATGAAAATATGCAACTTATGTCTCAAAGTATGGAATATCATAAGGAATACAAGCATGAGGTGCACAACATAGCTGACACAAACAACATCATTAAAAACAACACTATAAGGTATGTCGAGGTTGGCATCAAAGTTGGCAAGCACATCATGAAGGGTTGATTCGTCAAAGAGAATATCACCAAAGAAGCTTGTAGCTAGGTAAACAATAGAGCAGAGTGCTAATGATGTCCTCATAATAGACTTTATATGGGAATAGTCTTCGAGTTCATTGTCTATGCTTTGAACTGCATAACATCAATCATAAGTATCATCAGTTTCTAGAGGGTCATTTGAAGTTCTAAATAGAACATGAGGCAAAGAAGTGTTAAAGAAAAAAGGAAGAGAGATAATCATGAAAAAAAAAAAATTAGTAAAAGTGCACCATATCACTTGTATACAATCACATATTCTTATAATTTGGACAGACGAAAATTCAGCTAACAGAATCTATCAGCTGATTTAACTAGTAATCTTTACTTCATTGTAATAAAAACTGTCAAAAATATTAATAACCTAAACTCATTTCTCCAAACACCAAGCTTTTTTTCTTCCACACACTTGGCTCTCAAATTATCTCCATCATTCAGATCCTTAATCTCTTTCATGGCTCACCTTATTCATTTATCTTTCTCAAAGGGATCGAAGTACTGGCTCAAGCAATGCATAATGATGTAAATAACTAAAAAAATTAAGATTTTTTTTATGCAAAAAATTTAGCTCAAAATTAATCATCTTCTTACCAAGTTCATTGTTATCATAAATCAAAGAAAAAAAATCATACCATTGAAATGGCAGAAAAGCCGTCACAAGAACCAGAATTGTGATGAACAGGTTCCACAAAGATTCCAAATTTGATATCATATGAAACCATTTTTGCATAGGTATGCTTTCATTTAGCAATTGATAATAGCAATCTCAGCTGCAATCACAACAAAAACTACAACAAGAGTAATTAATAATGCTAACGTGTAACTTAAAGAATCTACAGGAGAAGGGAACATGACTCCATTCAAAAGAGAAAGCATACATGAAATCACTATTTTGTCCCCTTTCTTCTTCTTCTTCTTCTTCTTTCCAACTTTCATTTGAATATCATTGAGTGCTAGTTGTGTTTCAAGCTCTCATCATGTTTGAGACACTTTATGAATTTTCTTATAATAGGTGAAAAATGTGATAAGGATATTGATAATATGAAAATAAATAATACCCGAGCTTTAACGAAAACAAAGAACACCACTGAAGAACCATAATCTTGCTAATTCATGCTCTCTTTCCAAATCGAAGAACCAGTAAGAGAAATAATAAAAACAAAACCTTTTACCCAGTTGAAGAAGATGAAAACAAGGGATGAATCATTCTCCAACTTACTGCTGAGGTATTTCACCGGATGGGAACTTATGCGAAAGCAAGGGAGAGAGAGAGTTAGAGAGAGGAAGCAGTGGTGAGCGCATCAAATGTAAGAGTGAAAATTAAGAGTGACTTGTTTCAAACTCTACCTCATGTGAAGAAGACGAAGACGCTTCTTCAACAAAGCACGTGAAGCGAGGAGGGCAAGATGTCGACGAGCTTGTGTCGAACGTGAGAGGTAGGAGGGTTGGGACCAAGGGCTGCGGGGTTGGGCTTGTGAGAATGAAATACGAAGGAATGTGAAGGAAGGGAATACAAAGCAATGTGCGGGGGAGCCGAAGGGTCATGCCACATGGAGGGTTTCATGTAGCTCCTCTGGCTAATCTGAATGAAGAGACACAAAATCAAATGGTGTAAATTAATTTGGATTAAAAAATAAACGATGAGGATTTGCTAAAGGAAGAATCTTAAGTGGCTTTTATATATAGTATATATATAGATTTTTAAATTTATTAATCATTAAAAATATAATGAAAGGACAGGATAATATTAACAAAAATAAAATAAAAGGCTATGATTGCATTTGGGTAGAAATTCAAGCATAGTTTATAATAGTTTAGATACGCTATCTTAATCAGAAGGCCAACACTTTATGTTTCCAAACCATCTAAGGCATTAAAATGTATAAATTTTAGGGGGTTTACATACATACAACTTTATTTCATGCTATTTACATATCCCTGCCTCCTGTTAGCTGCTCACAGTGTGATGTAGGTAATCTGGAGAGGACGGCTTCAAGCAACAAACGAATAAAATAGAAACATGAACAAAATACTAAGCAAATAAAATGGAGTATATCATTATGTATTCTTTTTCTGTGTATTACAACTATATATGGCCTTCGTTAGCTAGGGACTATAAAAAGCAATACTTGTAAAAGTTATACTGAGCAGGTAACAAACAGAAAAAGAAAATAAGATAGTGGGAAGTAAACTAGTAAGTAGTAAGCATAACAGAAAGGTAGTGGGAAATAAACTAATAAGCTGTAGGTATAACAGAAAGGTATAACCGAAGGGTGTGATGTCCTCCCTAGCATATGATGTTCCGCATCAGCTCTCCCCCACTGGAGAAGATTTTGCTGACTCAGCAGATATGGATGTTGGGGCGTCATCGGCTGGGTAATAAGGAGAAAGATCAGCCACATTAAATGTGTAATTTGTGCCAAAGTTGGATGGGAGATCGATGATATATGCATTATCATTAATTTTCTACAATAGGAAACATGCCAACTTTGCGACGACCCAATTTGGAGTATGCGCCCGGGGCTAGACGTTCACGGCAAAATTGCACCATGACTAATTCACCAAGTTTGAAAACTTTTTCCCGGTAGTGAGAATCAGCAGCCACTTTATAAGCATCGTTGGAAGCAAGGAGTTTTAGGTAGATATCATGAAGCATTTGTGTAAACTTATCAACCAACTGGGCTGCACTCCGACTGTTGCATTTGGGCAAAATGGCGACATCCACTGTGATTGGGTACCTTTGTATAAACGATATGGAATGGAGACGTACCTGTTGAACGATTGGGCATGCTATTATATGCGAATTCAGCTTGGCTTAGTAGTTCATCCCAAAGTTTGGGGTGCTCTTATACTAAACACCGTAGCATATTACCCAAGGTGCGATTTACCACTTCAGTTTGTCCATTCGATTGAGAGTGGTAAGCAAAACTTAAATTGATGTCAGTTTTAAGCCTCTTCCATAATTCACGCAAAAAATGACTAATAAATTTAACATCCCTGTCTGATGTTAAACTGCAGGGAATACCATGTAAATGGACGATTTCATTGAAGAACAATCAAGCGCTGTTAAGAGCATCAAATGTCTTTTTGCAGGCAATAAAATGTGCCATTTTAGAGAATCTATCTACTACAACCATAATAGAGTCATTACCTCGCTTAGTTCTTGGAAGCTCGAGGACAAAATCGAGACTAAGATCCTGCCAAATTGTGTCCGGCACTAGTTGGTAAGTATAAGCCTGTGTTTTGCTTACCGCCTTTGTAAAATTGGCAAATTGGACATCGCTCGACGAACCGGGTAATGTCACGATGCAAATGTGGCCAAAATAAATAATGTTGCAGCAATTTGAGTGTTTTCTCTCATCTGACATGGGCTACAGGTCCACCGTAATGTATCTCTTGGATAAGCTGGTGTCGCCAAGATGATTGAGGTATGCACATGGCACTTTGCTTGAACAAATAGCCATGTCTAATTGAGTATTCTCCTAAGGAATGATGCTCTAAGCATTCTGCCCAGATTTTCTTGAAATCCTTGTCCGATTCATATAAGTCTTGAAGGCACTGAAGCCCCGTCATCTCGGTCCTTAGCTGAACTAAAAGAGTGGATTGTCTGCTTAGGGCATCTGCAACTCTATTTTCGGAGCCTGACTTGTGTTTAAGAAACAAAAGTGAATATTTGGGGGAATAAATCCACCGATCGTGCATACAATTGATTATCTTTTGTCTGTTAAGATATTGCAATGCTTTGTGATCAGTGTGGAGTATAAAATCCTGATGTAAAAGATGATGCTCCCACTATTTGAGAGCATGAACAATGTCATATAGTTCCTGCTCATACATGCTCCATTTTTGGCGGGCTAGACACAGCTTTTCACTGAAAAACTCAATGGGTTTGTTTTCTTGCATCAACACTGCACATATGCCTATGGCCGAGGCATCTATCTCAATAGTAAATGGCTTCTCAAAATCGAGGAGTACTAGAACAGGCGTTGATGAGAGGGCAACTTTGACAGCTTCAAAGCTTGTCTGTTGCTCATCTGACTAAGAAAATTGCTTATATTTCAAGCAATTAGTTAGTGGTGCAGCAAGTATGCTAAATGCCTTTATAAAGTGTCGGTAAAAATTTGCCAAGCTATGAAAACTGCACACGTCAAAGAATGACTGGGGGGTTGGCCATTCGGATATAGCTTTAATTTTCTGAGAGTCGACTTGAACGCCTTCTACAGTGATAATGAAACCCAGGAAATAGACAATGTCGCAACGAATTCACAATTGGACAAGTTCAGATACAACTTATTGGATTGAAGAATTTCAAAAACTTGGCGTAAATGATGTAAATGCTTGTTTATAGAAGAGTTGAAAATCAATATGTCATCAAAGTATACGACACAAAACTTGTTCAAGTATGGTTTCAAAATTTCATTCATGAGCCTCATGAAAGTGGAAGGTGCATTGCAAAGCCTAAAGGGCATAACCTTCCACTCATATAGATCTTGACGAGTTTTGAAAGCTATTTTCCATTCGTCGCTGGGTCGAATATGAATTTGATGATAACCACTGCGTAGGTCGAGCTTTGAAAAGATGATTGTCCCGGAAAGCTTCTCTAGTAATTCATCAATTCGTCAGACAGGAAATCTGAATTTAACTATACTCTTGTTAATGGCCCTACTATCCATACACATTCTCCACATTCCATCCTTCTTGAATACAAGAAGTATAGGAATCACACATGGACTCAAGCTAGGCTGTATTAATTATTTCTCTAACAAATCATCCACAAGTTCTTGTAGTATCGCATGATCCTTTTGACTCAAACGATAGTGAGGTAAATTAGGTAGCGAGGCTCTTGGAATCAAGTCGATTTGATGCTAGAGAGCTCGGAGGGGAGGCAGTGAGGCTGGTAAGGTCTCGGGGCCAATGCCTTTATACTACTGCAGCAACTTCTGTACTTCATCAGGCATAATGCTAAGAAATTTATGAGTGCTTGGTTCTTTCATAATCAAAAGCTAATAACATGGAGTTTTTCTTGTTGGATTGGATAAGGGCTGACTCGGAGACCATATGCATAACAGCAGATTTATTCTTGGTTGGCTCATTGTGTTCGGTTGGGTAAGGCAGCAGCTTGAGGCATTTACCTTTCCACTCAAATGAATGGGAATTTGATCTTCCATCATAGATAGCTCTGACATCATATTGCGAAGGTCTTCCCAATATAATATGACACACATCCATGTCAAGAATATCACATAGCACATCACAGACGTAATGTTTGCCAATAGAAAATGTGACCCGACACAACTCGATCACCATTATATCCTTCCCCCTTTTAACCCAACTGATTTTATAGGGATGCGAGCTTTTGGTAGTCTTGAGTTGCAAAGCTTGCACAACTGATCGAGCAATGACATTTTCGGTGCATCCGCTATCGATTAGTAGATCACACACCTTATCGTTAATAGTGCACCTAGTTTAAAAACAACATTTCTCTGCGAAGTTGGATGCTGCCATGGGGCTAACAACATCTTTTCCATAACACAAATCAATGTCTCACCAATATCTGGTGCAACTTCCTCCAGTTCTTGATCCTGCTCTTCTGCTTCGCCTTGCACCTCTTCTCCGTCAGCAGTAGTGAGTTGCAACTGTGGTCTATTAGGACACTCATTTGACTTGTGTCCTATTTGAAAACATCGAAAACACTTGATGGTAGTGGGTCTAGCATAGGGATTCTCATGTATTGGCGCCTTTAATTTTGGCTGCTGTTTGGGGTCTGCAAGCGGCCCCGTAGATGGTCCAAGTTGGGATAAGTGAGATAAAATGAGGGGGGTTTGAGTACCCACAGGTACTTTGTCTCCTAAAGCCGTTGGTTTAATGTTGTCAGCATTTTAATCAGTACATGGCCGTCTAGATGTATGTTGTCTATACCCCCTAGCGAGCTGCACCTCAGCTTTTAATGCAAAGTTGACTGCCTGCGATAAGGACAAACTGAATTCAGCTCCAGCTTATCTTGTATAGCATCTTTAAGTCCCCCAATGTATCGAGCAACAATCTGATTATTGTCCTCGTTTAAGTTGTTCCATGCATTGAGACGATAGAACTTTTATGTATATTCACTCACAGTTCTAGTTCCCTAAATATAGTGATGGTACCTAAGGTATAACATGCGTTCATAATCGGTAGGCAGGAAATGTGAGCGGAGGAGTTGCTTCATTCTAAGCCAATTGCGAACCGGACCACGCCCCTCCCTCCGATGGGTCTATAGGAGTTAAAGCCATCAAGCGCTTGCTCCACCCTTCAGTCGATAAGCCACACATTTCACTTGCTTCTCCGGTTTGATTTCCATGTATTCAAAAAATTTCTCCACGGATCGCTCCCAATCTAGGTAGTCTTCAATGTGTAACTGGCCATCAAAAAAGGGAATGTCTAGCTTCACTCTGAAGTCTCCCTGGGGGCGGCCATAAGGAGCACCCCCATGCTGGCGAGCAAACCGTACTGGTAAGGTCTCGCCCTTTGAGTTGGATAGTACATCCGCAGTAAAAATGTCCAAGATCGTCTTCTTTGGAGTCAGTAAGTTCCGACGCAACTGGTGCATGCCTCGACCCATGATCCTGGTCCCGGTTGCGCTTCCCAGCAATTTGTGGATGCAAACGATTGGGACGATTACCCCTCCTCTCATTCCGAAGAGCTTGAAATTGTTTGCGCATATCCACAGTTACTCGAAACAGATCGGAGGCTACCTCATCCATCTGCCTGTCGAGACTACCCTGGGCTTCCCATAATGCTTCAAGATTATGATCGTCGTCGTCAGTCCCCCGTCTACTGCCGTCCGCCATTTCTCAAAGCACTGGGCTTTGATACCAAAAACTGATGTAGGCAATATGGAGAGGACGACTTCAAGCAACAAACGAATAAAACAGAAACCTGAACAAAATACTAAGCAGATAAAACTTAGTATATCATTATGTATTCTTTTCCTTTATATTACACTCATTCCGAAGAGCTTGAAATTGTTTGCGCATATCCACAGTTACTCGAAACAGATCGGAGGCTACCTCATCCATCTGCCTGTCGAGACTACCCTGGGCTTCCCATAATGCTTCAAGATTATGATCGTCGTCGTCAGTCCCCCGTCTACTGCCGTCCGCCATTTCTCAAAGCACTGGGCTCTGATACCAAAAACTGATGTAGGCAATATGGAGAGGACGACTTCAAGCAACAAACGAATAAAACAGAAACCTGAACAAAATACTAAGCAGATAAAACTTAGTATATCATTATGTATTCTTTTCCTTTATATTACAACTATATATGGCCTCCGTTAACTAGGGACTATAACAAGCAATACTAGTAAAAGTTATACTGAGCAGATAACTAACAGAAAAAGGAAATAAGGTAGTGGGAAAAAAACTAGTAAGCAGTAAGCAGTAAGCATAACAAAAAGGTAGTGGGAAATAAACTAATAAGCAGTAAGCATAACAGAAAGGTATAACCGAAGGGTGTGATGTCCTCCTTAGCATATGATGTTCCGAATCATAGTGGCATCTCGCCATTTTTTTCTTGTAGCCAGTTGTTTTTTATAAGTTTTTGAAAAATCTCAGTAGATTAACCAAAGTTTAATCACTGGCATTTCAATAATACTTTATAAAAGTTCGGTAGGCAGAGTTATAGTAATTAGGAAGTAATTCCCTTGGTGTTTGCAATTTTGTAGCAGAGTTGTAAGTTCATAAACCATTTTAATTGGTTAAAAAATGTGAGAAGACGGTTAGCTCAAATTTTCCTATCAATTTTGAGTGATTTAAAGTTGGTAACTTGGTATTGTATTAGTCAATTGATTCAAAAAAAATTATAATATATTCAATATTATTTTAGCTCAATATTAGATATTGTTTGTGGAAAACTTGACCGTTCTATTAAATAATAACTTATTGTTGAATTCAAATTACATACTTATTTTTTATTTTAATTAAATCTAAAAAATATATCAATGTTATATGATTATTATTACAAAAAAAATAAAAATAAAGTATTATCAGATATTTTAATTTTTGTCTAGATAATTTTAAAGTATGATATTTCATCGTAAAAAAAAAGAGTACTTTGATATTTCAAAATCATAAAATGCTTTGTTAGAGATAAAATTTAATTTAAAATTATTAGTTTGTTATTATATACATCTAAAAAATTTTGACATTTATATAAATTTTTTTTCATCTCAATATATATAAGGGTATTACGATAATTTGTTCCATACAGCTGCAACACAGAAGCTCGACAATTATATTATCCAAATAAAATCTAATGATTTATGTACAACAACTTCAGAAAGCAGCTTTCTGTACAACAATTTCACAATCTATTTTACCGACAGCTGCCGCCGTCCCAAACGCACCCAAAGTGGTATCAGTATGTATGTAAAAGCCCTTGATGATTTTATATAATTATATGCTTCATGGAATTCTTTTATGTAATTACTAATTAAACATGAGAGTAATAAAAAATGTATTTTTTTTTTAGGGACTGAAGTGCAGCGCTACCATCGAACTGAAAGTAAGATTTTTCCGACTTTAGATGAAGTGCGGCCGACCAGATGGTCCGATCCGGAGCTCAGCTGTTCTCTTTAGTCGCAAGTTACTCTGCTTTGATTCTTCGAGTTTCATGCGTCGTCCGCTCTTTTTCCCAGCACGTGAGTCCCCGAGGAGGGAGACAAAATCACAATGGATCGAGGTGCTTTCACTCTCGGTAACTCTACCTTCTTCCTATGCAGTTCTCCGCCATGGGAATCGCGTTCACACCGAGCTCTGTTATTGGAAATTGAGGCGGAGATGACGACACGGTGACACCGGGTCGGTTATCGGTGCTTGAAAGCAACAACTCAGAGAGAGGGAAAAAACTAAAAAAAACCCTCCGAGTACGCTCAAAAACCCTCCCTTTCTTCTGATCTCGGTCTTTACCTCTGTTCTTGAATACTCGCGGAGGCAGGGAAAAGGAAAGAGGAGACATTGAGAAGACCGGCTTGCAAGTGAGTGAGAGAGAGAGAGAGAGATAGAGAAAGAAAAGGATAGAGTGAGTGTATTAAGGGGCGGGCTTGTGTGATAATGCAGCAGCATCTGATGCAGATGCAGCCCATGATGGCAGCTTACGCTTCTCCGAACCAGGTCACGACCGATATCATTCAGCAGGTCTTTTTCTTCCTTTCATCATCGAAGTTGGTTCCTTTTCACCATTTATTATCACCTCATTGTTTTGCTTATTATGTATTGCTACGATTCAGGTTTTGCTTGTTTTCTTCATGTTTTTTTTTTTTGCGAACTTTATGACATGTTTGGGAATGGGAAAGAATGGATTTTGAATGCTTGAGGGCTGAGTTTGGCCAGATATTTGGTGGCACAGCTAATGATCTTGATGATTATGTTGTCTTTTCTTTGTCTGTGAGGCGTTGGGGGAGTTTGAGTGTTTTTTTGTGTGGTTATTGTGGGATGTTTTCTTGAGACTAATTGCTCTGATCTCCTTTTTCTGATATTGATCTTGGTGGATGGTTTACGCTCTTTACTTTATTATTTTTAAATATTTTCTGAAATTTTTTAAAACACGAGATGATGATCATGGTGTTTTGATCATTCTGAACTGAAATTTCCTAGCTGAAAAGACAAAAAAAAAACTGTGGCGTGAGCATCATTAATATTCCTGAAAGCTTTTTATCGCACAGCAGATTGGCCATTCATCCACTTCTATTTCCTATCCTCCCCCCCCCCCCCCCCCCCAAAAAAAAAAAAATTGTTTGGCAGAAAGCTAAAAGCACCATAGTAGTCCTTTCTCGTAGTCAGAGTTTTATCTTTAGTACATGCTTGTACTGAAATAAGTCATGTTACCTCTTTGATCTACATCTACATGGCTCTTTATTTTTTCCTTTTACTGCGAATAGCATTTTTTTTGAAAACTGTGTAAGCAGTCCAAAGCCACTGGTGGGTATGACTTCTTTTAGGTGTAGCTCCCTCGTTGTTTATAAGTTATTGCTTTTGTTTTGTCTTGCTCTCTTTCTTTCATAATCTCTCCGTCCATCCATGCTAAGTAGATCATCATCATTAGTGTTATCCAACTATTTGCAGTTGGCTTTATTGCTCTATTTGTTCTTGCGGAGGGTGCAAGAGGTCTTCAATCCAAGAAATTATTAAGTGCAGACAATGTACCGTGTTAGTTGTGTATGCAATACTTAATGTTGTTTGCACCTACTAATTTTAGCTTGAACTCATTTTGTACTAATATTTTTGAACAACTTTTATCCATGTTATCTTAGATTTAAATTTTTTTTGAACTTCTTCAACATTTTGATTTTTGTATTTTCTACTATTCTTTGTACATGCTCAAACCACTTCTGTTTTTTTACTACTGTATGTTTAATAGATGCTAACCCCACCTCCTCTCTAATAAAACAATTTCTAAAACAATCCTTCCTAATTTTGTCATCCATCAATCCTAATATTATTATCTTTGCTGTTTTGTGTGTACTTAGTGTTACACTTTTCAATGAATCTCTCTTTAGTAATTTCCTTGCTATAAATCTGGCAAATGGTTATCACAACTTCAATTTTAGCAAATAAAATGGCCATACCTCACATTATACATAAACAACCTGGCATTTTCATTGAAAGAGAGCTTTTAGTGCTGCTATAAAGCTTAATTCTTTGTATACCCCAAAACCCTCTCATTGTTATTTTATTGATGTTTTAACACTATTTGAACAAGTCACCATACTGGGATGCTCCTTTTATTTATTGATTATCCTATCAACTAATTTTGGTTCCACCATCTCAAATTACCTGATAGTTATTAGTAGAAAGCGTGAAAGTACACATTCTAGCTTGAACTCTATACATATTGGCTATTGCAAAGTGTAGAATGCATGCTTATAGCATCAAATTTACATATCAAGATAGGCTGTACTTTGCACAAACTTTTGGATATGTTTGGTTTGATGGAATTGGAGAGAAACATAAATACATTTACTTCACAATTTCATATTATATGTTTGTTTACAATGCAATTAATAAGTAGTTAGATTTATGCTGGAGATGTAAATAATTGCTTTTTTTTCATTGACAATTCCCTACAAAATCCAAATGAAAATTAGAAGAAAATTTTACTGGGCCATCACTACTATTAACATGTCCTCTCTTTGCAAGATATAAAAGCTCAAATTTCCATCTACAAAAAATGAAAGATTTTTTTTTTTTAACTCAAATTACCCTCTATCGAACAAGCACTGAAAGTTACTTATGTTAGCTCAATTTTTTTATGATTTATATTTCTTTTTTATTTCCTCGCTTTCAATTCATTTATTCTCAATAAAGTTTGTCTTTTCCTTCTTTTATGTTGTGGTAGGCATCAACAATCCATAATTTCTTTTAATGAAAAAAGCTAATAATATTATTTGTAGTTGAATTGATCATACTTGTACTTGGGTCACACATTTTTTTCTTCGCACGCTATCTTAATATTTCGTGTGTCATGATGACAAAGTTGAGCTATGTTAGCTTAACTTTTGGCCCCCTTTGGTTCATTCAAACCTTGTTTTCCGATAGGCTTACAGGGTACCAAACTCAACAATGCTTTTGGAGCGGTCGACCTATCCTTGTTTGCCTTGCTCCAACTTATCAGCTCGTATTTATTTGTCTAACATCAACTCGCTGTTCAATCTTAGTCTATTTAGTTCTAGCTTAGCTCGTTAGTCTTTGTTCATCCAACTGTAGCTTTCCATCCAATCTTGTATATCATACAAGCTCGAGCTCGAGTTGATTCAGCTCGTTTGCTTGCGAGATGGCTTGTTTAAATAATATTTAAATATAAATACACTTTCTCACTTTTTTAAGTTAAATTCGAGAACTTCCCATTTGTCACAAGTCTCACAACTCTTCTTATTCTTCTACTTCTTCGAATGACGTTAGTCTCGTTCATGCCTTCACTGGCGAGCTCCCATCATGGCTTCCTCTTCTTCTTTTGGACTCCAACCGCCATTCTCATCGATGTCTTCTTTAGCAATCTTTAGCAACAATTTCATCTTTTATTTTAATCTCTTGGTCTCGTCGATCCTTCTCCAGTGAGCTCCTATAATGCATGTTTTACTGTAATGGTTAAAATCAAAGGATAAAAGCATGTGGAGTTACATTGTAACTAGACAGAGGAGAGGAGCTAATTAATTATGTGCATATGTACAAGGACTGGATACTGTGCATATAAACTTTATAGTTATAATGGTACAAAGTTAGTTTTCCTTTTATGGTGAAGATAGGATTGTGTAGTTAGGATCGGGTGGTGCTTATTGCTGTAGAGAAAGGTGTCTGTCTTGTGCTGCAAAACCTTAGGGGAAAGGAGAAACAATGGTATTACTCTATAGACTTAAGATGTGCTCTCGTCGATGCTCTCTTTAGCGAGACCCTACCACTTCTTCCTTTTGAAGTTGGTGGTCTTGCTGATCATTCTCTAACAAGCACGCACTGTGATCTCCTCTTGAGTCGAGCTCGAGCTTAGGAATAAATGGATGAGCTGAGCTCGAGTTCAAGCTCAATTTTTGACTGGCGAGCTTAGCTCAATTTCACTGTGACTTGAACTTGACTCAACTTATTTACGCATCTAGCTTTAACTCATTGGCTAGTCCTTATTCCCTTGACTCTAGCACATTTGTTGTTATTCATCCATTCGGTTCTACCTCGTTGATCATTCTTTATCAGTCCAATTTCACCATGGCAACTAGTGCTCCTCTTGATTTATTCCTACTCGACCCATTTTTTGACCGTAGACTAGCTTATTGATTGCTCGACTAATATGGTCAACTCTCTTGACATTGGACTCGACTTTTGCAAGTCTGCTAGCTGGATAGCCTTGTTTTCCTACGATCTGCCACTTTAGTAACCATCGCCTCAAGTTTGCAGCAGTGCATGTTCGCCATGTGGCACCCTCTAGTATAGCCTTATGCCTGCTTCTTAAATTGTCTTTCATCTCCAACATTGTTCTTCAATGATGCCAACTTATAATTGACCACGTACGATTGACTCTTTTAAGCTTTGTTGTTTTATGTGGCAACACAACGCTTGTTGCTCACTTGACTCGACACGTGTTTTTGCTAAACTCTTATCAACACTTTCCCACCTATCGCATTTTAAGAAGAATCTTGTTGCATATACCTTACCATTAATCAGTCATCTTTAGGTTATATAGTGTGGTTCAGAATTTTGTTGAGACATTAAACTATTGCTCTTAAGACCACACACTTTCCCCCCTCTATTGTATTCCTTCTCCTCTAGGCTAGAAGCTAAAGACTTTTATACTTTTTAATTATAGTGAAACCTTCCCCTCTTTGCCCAATGGATATATGATACAGAGCCGAACAATTTAAATCTTATTTCTTATGATTGTATGACCGTTCTCTTTCCCTATTTCTTTCTTTCACTCTCTATTTTGATCTCTCTTCTTCTTTTCTTTGGATAACATGTAATGCAACTTGACAATTACTCTATATGCTTCCTGTCAAATGCACTTTCTTTTGTGTGTCTTCTATTGATTATCAAGAAAAAAAAAAGTGTTCACATCTTTTTGGTTATCTTGTTTGAGACCATCAAGCTTGAATGAAAATTAATATGGATGATTATCAAGCAAAAAACCCTAGGATGCTCTTTCATTGCCATAGTTTGCATTGGTCGATGGTCACAATGCCTAGTTCGTGACAACCCCCCAGGAGAGCTCTAACCTTTTATGCTTGACTTTTGTCATCATGACTTAGTTGATGGAGCTTTATTAGATGATTTGACCTCTTATAGACTCTAACATGGATTGCCCTTATTGCTTCATTCGTTTCCAACTTCACAGAGTTGGTCGCTCACCTCAAATCATTGGAAGAGGCTGTGTTATGAGGATTTTCTTTGCAAGCCTCGGTCACTTATTCTTGTTTGACGTCTCTTTCTCTCTATCTCCTTTGTAGAGATCTTGGAGGAGTTAATCTGCATTAATTTCAAATCTTTGCCACCTAACCAATATAAGGGGATAACCAACCTTATCTAATACCTTATGAGGATCGATGATGTAGGAGTATTATCATTGCTTTTGATGTTGTTCACTATGGAGTCTTCTTAATAATTATCAAAGATTTGGCATACCAATGATTCACTCGTCTTCATGCTGACAACATCCGCATTTTTACGAGTAGTTCCTCTCTTCCCCAATTCTCATCTTGCTAGTGTTCATTAAAGGCCTTGCTCACCCTCATGATTAGGCAAAAAGAGAATGAGTTTCTTAATGACTGCTGTATGGGTTCACTCGACCAAACTATAAGGCTATCAATTATAACCCCACAACTGCCAATTTTGCTCCCACTTCAGGTCTAAGAGAGTCACATTCTAGGCATTCTAAAGAATACACCAAAGACTACCGTTGACCTATAGAAGGTGTCAAAGAACTTTATTGCTTGGTAGATCCTAATGTTTCCCTTTCCTTTCTCTTCTTTTGGTGAGCATGCCTGGAGAAATAGAAGCCATTTTTTTCCAATTGGCTACATGCCTGACAAGCCTTGTTAGGACTAGTAGGACGTGGTATGTCACGACATTCTTGACTGCAATGATGATTGGGATCATATTGGCAATTTGGACAGTCTTGAAAATCTCGATTGTTGCGATGATTGCTACAATGAGGCAACTAGGCCTTGTAACCTTTTCTCATAACTTAAAACTTTCTTCTCATTATGATTTATGTGGTGATCCATAATCATAAATACTTTAAGCATCTTGCCCTAATTTGAGCTCTTGCTTAAGAATTTTTTCTTACCTTGATGATTGTGAGTATGACCAAAAGACATATGATGATGTATCATTAAGGCCCTATTTAATAAGCTCATTAACCAGGGACACTTGAAGGAGTTCCTAACCTATCATCATCCTATCTTCATTGACAACAATTATTTAGGTAACCCTGTTAACCCGTTGGCTTAGCCACTTGCATGTTGTAAGGCCAATAATGTTTGGATAATCAATCATATTGTCTCCATCATTTGTTGAGATGGTTTTGAGATCGCCCGACAATGAAATGTCCATGGCCTTGACGAACAAGAGGTAAATTTTACTTTCATCCCCTTTTTTCTTTATTTGTAGATGAATATTTGTTAGCTACCAACAATGTCTACCATGATATGGTGGTTGCCAGAGGCATCATCAAGCATTTTGAGGTTCTCCAAATCTTTATTAACATAATAAGCTTGTTTAACATCATCTTCCTTTAGTTGGTCTTGAAACTCGGGCGCAATGTCAGAAATTTCATACTCTGATGACTTCTTGGTCGGCTTCACCATCAAGTGTTATATCCTTAGAGGAGTAATCACCCTAGAGGCTACCCAGGGGTTTACAATAATTTTATGAGCTATAGTGTGAATATTTGTCGCGTTTTGTGCTTTTTGCTGCTATGACATTTTCATTTGTCCTCTCCTCAATATCTTTCGTGTGATCATGTTTATCTGTCACCTCACAATCGAGTGTTTGACTTCAAAAATGATTGTTATGGTTCACAATGACCTGGTAAGCTCCGTTTGTGCTACCTTAACTTCGTTTAGGAGAGTTTTGATCGATTTCTTATCTGCTGACATAGAGGGGCCTTTTGAAATTGAGCAAGTACAGGAGTCTGATAGGAAATACTTAGATCCAAGTATTTCCTATCGGGCCGGTGATGTAAAACAACAAGAACCTTGCTGATTTCAGCAGGAAATCAGCCCCAAACAAAGAAAAATACTAGAAATCTGAGAGAAAACTGAGAGAAAACAAAAGATTTCACTAGTAGATGCAAGAAAACAAACAAGATACAAATTTCTTCGATTCGAGAGGAAGAAATAACTCTCCTACAATCTCCGGCAAAGCCAAGAGCCCAAGCAAGAAAACCCTAGATCCCAAATTCTATTCAAATTCACGATAGCCCTAATTCCCTCCTAAGCTCCTAATTAACATCAAAGGACAATTACAAAATACCTAAACAGCCCTTACATTCAAAAATTCCCTCCCAAACTAGTGCTTAAACTCCCCTAGGGCCCACAGGGCCTTCCGCCCCCCCTCTCCCTGCGGCTCCGCCTGGAGTAAACCTGGACCGGTCCAGCCGGCCCCTCCTGGGCCGGCAAAGGCATAACATTACTCCCCTCCCAAAGATTCACCTTGTCCTCAAGGTGAAAGGAGGGAAACTGATCTTTAATTCGTGCAAATGGCTCCCACGTCGCATCGAACTCGGGGAGACCCTTCCATCCAATCAGCACTTCCTTGTCTCCCTTGTTGCCTGATCTGACTCCTCGGAGCTCCAGTGGTTCTAATATCACTTCCAAATCCTCAGTCAGTGTCTCTGGTAACTCCATACTAACCGGATGCTCCCCGATAGCTTTTCTCAACTGAGACACGTGGAAGACTGGATGTATGCTAGCTGATGGGGGAAGCTTCAGTCGGTACGCCACTGCTCCAATTCTGTCCAACACTTCGTAGGGCCCGAAGTACCTTGGAGCCAATTTCTCATTCCTCCTTCTCGCTACTGTCCTCTGCCGGTAGGGTCGTAATTTTAAGAAAACCCTCTCCCCTACTTCAAACTGCATGTCCCTCCTGTGTGAATCCGCCTGTTTCTTCATGATTTGTTGTGCTCTCAGTAGATGTTTCTTCAATTCCTCTAACACTCGATCTCTCTCTCCTAAATATTCCTCCACTGAAGAGACTGGAGTACTACTACTCCCAAAGTGCACCAAGTGAGGAGGGTCCCTTCCATACAACACCTTGAATGGCGTCATCTGTGAAGCCGAGTGAAAAGAGGTGTTGTACCAGTATTCCGCCCAGGATAGCCATTTTGCCCACAGCTTGGGTGTCTCTGACACAAAGCATCTCAAGTAGGTCTCCAAACTCCTGTTGACCACCTCCGTTTGGCCATCTGTCTGTGGGTGATATGCGGTACTCCTCTTCAACACTGTCCCCTGCAATCTGAACAGCTCTCTCCAAAAGTGACTGAGGAAGACCTTATCTCTATCTGATACTATTGCCTCTGGTACCCCATGCAATCGGACCACCTCCCTGATGAAAACGGATGCAACTGTCACCGCGGTGTAAGGATGTCGGAGGGGAATAAAATGAGCATACTTACTCAATCTATCCACCACTACCAGAATTACCGTGAAACCTTCTGAACGGGGCAGCCCATCTATGAAGTCCATGGATATCTCTTCCCAAACCCGTCCTGGTAATGCCAAAGGCTGCAGTAGTCCCCCTGGCGACATAGCCATGTACTTGTTCCTCTGGCAAGCCTCACACCTGGCCACCATCTCCTCTACGTCTCTATGCATTCCCTTCCAGTAAAGCTCAGCAGCAATCCTCCTGTAGGTCTTCTGCACCCCTGAATGGCCCCCAACCGCGCTCCCATGAAATTCCTGGAGGATATTTGGGATGTGGATCGAGTTCCTGGGCATCACAAACCTCCCTTGATACAACAGTCTATCCCCCTCTACTGAATACCCTGAGTGGCTCTCATTTCCCCTTACTAGATCTGCCCTGATCTTTCCCAACTCCTCATCCTTCAAGCTCTCCTCCTTGATTGCTTCCCAATCTAACATCAACGGAACAGACACAGTCACCGTATGTAGTTCTCCCATGTATCTGGACAAGGCATCAGCCGCCTTGTTTTCCCCTCCGGGTCTGTACTGAATTTCAAAATCATACCCCAGCAATTTCGACAGCCATCGCTGATGTTCTTCCGTCACCATTCGCTGCTCCAGCAAGTACTTCAGACTCCTCTGATCTGTCCTGACAATAAAATGCCTACCTAAAAGGTAGGGTCGCCACTTCTGGATGGCTAAGACAATAGCCATTAATTCCCTCTCATAGACTGACTTCAGCCTGGCCCTGGCTGCTAATACCTGGCTGAAGTAGGCAATGGGTCGCCGGTTCTGCATGAGCACTGCTCCCAATCCATATCCTGACGCATCTGTCTCCACTATGAAGGTCTGAGTGAAGTCCGGTAGAGCTAGGACTGGTACTGTGGTCATCGCCTTCTTTAGCTTTTCAAATGCTGCTGTGGCTGCCTCTCCCCATAGGAATCCATCTTTCTTTAGCTGCTCTGTGAGTGGCCAAGCTATGGCACTGTACCCTTTAACAAATCTCCTATAGTAGCCTGTCAGCCCTAAGAATCCTCTCAATTCCTTCAGATTCTTAGGCAATGGCCATCTTAACATTGCCTCCACCTTTGACTGATCAGCTGCCACCCCTTCCTTGGATACTACATGGCCCAAGTACTCTACATTGGTCTGGGCAAAGCTACACTTCTTCAGGTTGGCTTGTAACTGATGTTCCTGTAGCACTCCCAACACCACCTTCAGGTGTTCTAAGTGTTCCTCCTCAGTCTTGCTGTACACCAAAATATCATCAAAGAATACCAGTACGAACTTCCTGAGGTACTGCCTGAAGATCCTGTTCATCAGAGACTGAAAAGTAGCGGGAGCATTAGTCAAACCAAAGGGCATTACCAGAAACTCATAATGCCCTTCATGTGTTCTGAAAGCTGTCTTTGGAACATCCGCCTCCTTCATTCTGATCTGGTGGTATCCGGATTTCAAGTCTAACTTGGAAAAAACCACTGCCCCAAAGAGTTCATCTAACAGTTCATCAATCACTGGAATTGGGAACTTGTCTGGTACAGTGCCTTTATTCAGAGCCCTGTAATCCACACAGAATCTCCAACTCCCATCTTTCTTTTTGACCAGGAGGACTGGACTAGAAAAAGGGCTTACACTTGGTCTTATGATCCCCGCCTCCAACATCTCCCGGATCAGCCTCTCTATCTCATCTTTTTGGATCTGGGGGTAGCGGTAAGGGCGAACGCTGATCGGCGTCTCCCCCTCCTTCAAGGTAATGGCGTGCTCCAGCTCCCTCTGAGGTGGCAAACCCTGTGGAGGTTGAAAAACCTCCCTGAACTGCTGCATGACCGGTTGCACTTCAAGAGGAATGTCTCCCTCTTCCCCAACACTGACTTTCTCCAATCGTTGCAGCTCCACCAAGTACCCACCCCCAACCTCCTGGATGGTTCGGATCACGGACTTGAGAGACACCCCTGTCCTAGACAGGCCGACATCTCCCTGTATCACCATTCTCCTTCCCCCCACTACAAGTTCCATCCTCAGTTCTCCCCAGTTCACCTTGGTCTCTCCCAAGGTTTGCAGCCACTTCATCCCCAAAATTACATCAGTACTCCCCAATTCTAAGGGAAGAAAATCCTCCCTCACCTCTATCTCCTGAATGGTCAACACCACTCCCTTACAAACTCCTCTCCCCATTTCTACTTTCCCTGTGCCCATCATCACCCCATAGCTTCCTGTATCCACTAATTTCAATCCAAGCAACTCAACAAGCTGGGCGGAAATGAAGTTGTGGGTTGCCCCACTATCTATCAGAACTACCACCTCGTGGTCAGCTATCACCCCTTTCACTTTCATAGTGTGACTCGAAGTGAATCCCACTACGGAGTTCAGAGAGACTTCTGCCACATCCAGGTGCAACTTCTCCTCCTCCTCTTCTGACCTGCTCCCACCTTCCTCCTCGTCTTCCTCGTCTTCACAAACAAGGAGAACCTGAAGAGTTCGGTCCTTGCACCTATGGCCTGGCATGTACTTCTCATCACACCTAAAGCACAACCCCTTGGCCCTCTTCTCCTGCATCTCCTTATCAGTAAGCTTTTTAAAATTTCCCCCTGGGCCTCCTCCTCCAGACCTCTCCTTTGGTACCTCTCGTGTACCTCCCGATGCAGCTCCCTTGGAAGCTAGAAAAGTGGTTGTCATTCTGTAGGATCCCCCTGAGCTGCTGCCTCGAGTCCCTCTCTCCAAATGCTTCTGGTCCTCAACTAGCTGTGCCAACTCCATGGCCTCCCCCAGGTCGTGTGGTCTCATCACTCTAACAGCTGCCCTGATTTCTGGTTTGAGCCCTTTCATGAAGTTCCCCTCAAGCACGGTCTCAGAAAGACGATCCAACCTGCTAGCTAGGTACTCAAACTGGTCCCGGAACTCTGCGACTGTCCCCTCCTGTGTCAGCGCAAAGAACTGCTCGTAGAAGTCTCCTCCCCTGCTGGTTCGGAAACGCTCTAGCAGACAGTCCTTGAACTCCCTCCAGCTCCGAATGGGTCGCCTCATGTCCCTCCACTGGTACCATGCCAGTGCCTTCCCTTCCAAACATAGACCTGCCGCTGTCAGTTTCTCCTCCTCTGTCAACCCATTCACTGCAAAATACCTTTCCACCTTGTAGATCCAGCCATGGCCGTCCTCGCCCTCAAAGATGGGCATCTTCAATTTTCTCACCTTAGGATCTCCTCCATATCCTCGATATCCTCCAAATCCTCCTGCTCCTCGAAGGGGTGGTGCTCCCCAAGTGTCCCGATCGTCCCTCCGACGATTATACCCAAAACCTTCCTCATATTCACCTCTTCTTCCTTCAAATTCAGCACCCCGACGGTGCGTTTCCTCCCTCCTTCCCAAAAATTCAGCACCCCTTCGTTCATATCCCTGACTCATCTCCTCTCTAGAAAACGGTTCTAGAGGAGGCATATCATCTTCCCCCTCAAGGATCTCCACCTCCGGATTTCTCCTCCCCCGGACCGGGTTTGGATTCCCTCCTAAGCCATGACCGTCAGTGGTTTCCCTTACTTCCGATGCCGCCGGATTGGTCTTCATCTCCAATAGTTTCTTCATCATTTCTTCCATCGCCGCAAACCTCCCCTCCAACCTGTCGTTGTTGGTGGAGATTTCCATGAACTTTCCTTCCAGATCTGTCTTCAGTTGCCCGAACTCGCCTTCCAAAACTTCTACCTTCTTTCCGGCCATCTTTTCTTCCACAAAACACAAGAAAGACTTCTCCGAATGCCCAAATATCCCGCTGAAAATTCTGGATTTTCAGCCGCCGATGGTCCCAAAACGATGCTCTGATACCAATTTGATAGGAAATACTTAGATCCAAGTATTTCCTATCGGGCCGGTGATGTAAAACAACAAGAACCTTGCTGATTTCAGCAGGAAATCAGCCCCAAACAAAGAAAAATACTAGAAATCTGAGAGAAAACTGAGAGAAAACAAAAGATTTCACTAGTAGATGCAAGAAAACAAACAAGATACAAATTTCTTCGATTCGAGAGGAAGAAATAACTCTCCTACAATCTCCGGCAAAGCCAAGAGCCCAAGCAAGAAAACCCTAGATCCCAAATTCTATTCAAATTCACGATAGCCCTAATTCCCTCCTAAGCTCCTAATTAACATCAAAGGACAATTACAAAATACCTAAACAGCCCTTACATTCAAAAATTCCCTCCCAAACTAGTGCTTAAACTCCCCTAGGGCCCACAGGGCCTTCCGCCCCCCCTCTCCCTGCGGCTCCGCCTGGAGTAAACCTGGACCGGTCCAGCCGGCCCCTCCTGGGCCGGCAAAGGCATAACAGAGTCAATTAAGATTCTTATTTTTGCATGAGCAATTTGGGATGCACTTTTTTTTTGGGCACCAGCTCCCTTTGTGAAGCTAATTTTTTTTACTATTTTTTCATTCTTCTCGAAAGTAACCTTGTTTTTTTGGGCTTAGGAACCCTCTAAGATACTTGTTGACTTTGATATTATCTATAAATAGTTGCGAGTCTTGTCGGAGAATGAGCTTTATCACCAAAAGAAATAAAAGTATTCATTAGATATTTGAACAGCCATCAAGGAAGAAATAAGCAAGCTACTAAATTTCAAATTCATTTGGGAGGTTGAATAACTCGAGTATGTGTGAAATGACATGATGACAAAGAAATCAAATGATAAATGTAGGATGTACATGGACTTCAACAGGGTCATTGAAGCGTTCCCAAAGGACTCGTTCCGTTTAGTGAGGTTCGACGCCTTAGTGGAGGTGCAGTGAGTTATTTGGTGATGAGCTCGTTTGATGCATTCTCGACTATCTTTAGATCAAGATGCATCCTGTCGATTAAAAAGAAAATAGCTTCATCGTAGATGAGGATGTTTTCTTTTACATGGTGATGCTCTTTGCTTAAAGTATGCCATTTCTACCTCCTAGAGGCTAGTGGGCTATATATTCCGACCTCATAAGGGTTGTAATCTGTAAGTCTACATTATCAACCTAAGCTAGTTGTCTATCAGTCACATTGTTAACTTTTTGAAACGTTCTTAATGTTAAGAAAGTTTAACTTTTACCTCAATATTACCAAGTGCATTTTTGGAGCTTGCTCTTGCAATTACCTTGGATATATGAGCCGCCTGACAACATCTTTGCCAACCTTACATTGTCTTGGTGGTCCGGGATGCTCGCTCTTCCCGATTAACCAAGATTGTTTGAAAGCCCAAAAATAAGTTGATTGGCCTAAGCAATCTCGTATCTTACTTGGGAGCATTGCACTTCTCTCTTCAAGGCTTTATGGAATACAAGGGAGTTTACTTGAATGCCATAGCATGAAGCGACATTCCAAGTATTAAAGCAATATCTCATCTATCTTTTTGTTCTTTGCAGCCTAAGGAAGGAAGGAACTTGGATTGATTTAGCTCAGAGTCCTTAATTGGATGATAAACTTGATATTTGTTTGTAAGAAAAGCTGGAAGCAACGCGTCTATTATTATTGACATTCATTCCTCATGAGATGTAGAACAACATTGCCCAAGCATGGGCAAGTTAGTGCCTACATTGGTATCATTCACTCGCTCTTTACAACCGTACTTCCAGGCTTATCCATCAACATTTTGATCAATATGACACTTTAGGAAGGCCTTTAATAGATTGAAATGTCTTCTTGATTGTCATTGAATACCTGCTTGCACTTGGTCATCTTTGTTTCAAAATATGCCTTGCCTTGAAGTGCCTGCTTAGTCATAATTCGGGCTAGAAGAGCCTCGAGTATGAAGCCATCTTGGTTGATCTCCGTTTCATTGCCGACTTCAACATTGAGAATCTTGTTTTCCATGTCAACTCATAGATGGTGGTAAACCAAACTGTGGGTGGGTATGAAGTTCATGAACTTGATCCTTTCTTAGGATGATGATAGTGAAGTTCAACCATTTTAAGGCTAAACATATTCTTAGGATGAAAATCAATTGGCAGATTTATAAAAATCCTTATGCCATGTTCAACTATGGACTCAATTTGCTTACTACCAATGAGCTGAAAGTTATGCTAGCTAACAAGCTGCTTATTGGTTCACTTCCATTAGAAATTATCAAATCGTTGGTTCCTATTGGTTAGTTGTGGCCATGAGCTCGATCTTCTGTTAGGATGGGGATGGTAAGTTCAACCACTTTGAGGCTAAACATATTTTTATGATGAAAAACAATTGACCAATCTATGAAAACCCTTATGCCATGTCCAATTGTGGCTCAACTCGTTTACTTCCAATGAGTTGAAGTTGTGCTAGCTGCTTATTGATTCACTTTCATCAAAAGTTATCCATTTGATGGTTCATATCGTGCAGTTATGACCATGCATGATTGCTCATATACTAGACGACCCCAATTATCTTGATAGATGACATTCTCCTTAAAAAAAGCTTCTTCGCAATCTCTCTTTGCTAACTCTTGCCACCAAATCCCAGGAAATGCACGCCGGTTAGTGTAATTGTCACTCAACTAGACATGTTTTCTAAAAGCATCTTCCAACAAGGTTTCTTCTTGTGAACATTAGAAAGAGAGATGACATAATTCGTAAAGGGATGTCTAATTTGCTTCTCCTATGCAAGGATACTTCACCAATCCATTACTAACCTCTGACCACCCCATGGAGGAGAGCAACTACGTTAGTCATCTTCCTTTGGGGGGCGGTCAAAGATGCTTCTTGCTTGTCTTAGTTGCTTACTTAAGTGGGCTAAGGTGTAAAGGTGGATAGAGAAGCTTCTTATCTCTTGGTCTTCATCAACCTGGCTTCAACTTTTTGAATTGCGATGACGGAATTGACACAGTTAGTTCGATAAAATTTTTGATTATTACATCTACAGACTGGGTCCTTGTCAACTAGCTCATCGATTGCCTAACTTTTGATAACTAGCCTTCTTGGTGTCTAAATTTGAGTTCTTAAAGTGTGCATGTTGTATCCTATGCCAATTAGCCAACATTGATTGCTTATGATTTGCTATATAAGTTATTATAACTGATCGGTACACTAGTACATGCTTCGTATGTGGCGGCCTATCGTGTGACCTTTTGCAATCATCTCAATATTCCTTTGGCATCCACCAATAGTCTAGAGCGTCTTTAGCTTGCCACCAACCAAACATGATCACCACTCTATAGTTTTGTCGGTCTACAAGACTTCAACATATGGCACTTAATGCACTCAACTTGACCCATGTCTTCTATTTTTTGTATCACTCATATGTTGATGTGTGCTCCCTTAGTTCAATAGTAAAGGCACCTATTGAACGACCCTTACTTGTAATTAGGGGTGTAAGTGAGTCAAGCTGACTCGTTAGTCGGCTCAGGCTCGACTCAACAAATGGCTCATGAGGCAAGTTCGATGAGCTAACGAGCTATAAGCTTGAGCCATCTCCGACTCGACTTGTTAGCTCGTGAGCCTGCTCTTTTAAAAAAATATTGATATAAAATATACTTAAAATATATTAGAATTTAGGATTTTAAGTACAAAGTTATTAAAAATGTTTAAAATTTATATTTCACTTGTTTATATTAAGTGATTCTTTATTATTATTTTTTTACATTTCTAATTTTTTATCATTTTATTATAATAAATGCTTATATCATAATCATTTTCTCTATTTCATAATAAACGAACCAACTCGCGAGCTAGCTTGAACTCGTAGATTAAAGCTTGAGCTTGAACTAGATAATTAATCAAGCTCAAGCCAATGGTGACCCAAGCTCGGCTTGACTCGTTTATACCCCTACTTGTAATATATATTTTTTAGACTTTTGTTGGGGTCCACAACTTTATTGAGACATTGAAATGTTGATTTCTCTCTCTCTCTCTCGCTCTCGCTCTCTTGTATTTATTCTCCCTCTAGCCAGAAGAAGTCAATGACTCTGTTATCTTCCTAATTTTAGCAGAACCCGCACTTAATGCATGGTGAATGTAAGGCTTCAGAGTTGAAGTATTAAAATCCATGTCTTGTGCTGTCGTGGCTTTTTCCTCTTTCAATCGGATGTAGTTCAACTTGCCGGCTCTCCCTTCCCTTCAATATGCCCTCCATCAACCATCCCACAAGATTCTACCGTTCACACCTGGACATCCATATATTCCTATCTTACTCTCCGTATCACTGTCATTTTCATGCCATGTGTAGCTAGTTTCATTATGCAGCACAAATAGATATAAATTGCCTTATTTTCTCTCAATCTTTATAAGTTTTAAACTTTTATGTTAATTTTATTGGAGTTTTCTATTATAAACCTTATTCATTTATTTGTGGTTTGACTGGGCGGTGCCTTGTTTGGTCAAATGGAAGTACACAATCATTAAATGGAAGTAGAACGAACTTCTCAATTTTCTCCTCCTATTAAGTTTTGGTGTTTGAATAAGTAATCACGTGTTGAAATTATTTTCATTCATTAACTAATCCTTGACCGGCTATTTTAGTCTTATTATATGCTTCAACAGTCTATGTCAAGCTTTGTCGGATTTTGAATCTCTCCAATAACCATAGTATGGTGCAAATATCATTTGTTTCAATCATCCTTTACGCTTTGGGCAGGTACAGTTGATGCCATCCATTTTTCCCAAATCCACCATGGTTTTTTTGGACTCATTTCGGCAGTCAAATTAGTGTGGATCCTTCTGTTTTTATCACAAAAATAATCATTTAAATCAGCATAAAATTGGCACATGATGTGTTTTCAGGGTAATTTCTAGTTGTATTTTTTTAAAAATTAATTTATTTTTAAAGTTTGTCTTCTTAGTTCTAAGCATCAAAATTATGTGTTGGCCATTGATGTGATAATTACTGCCAGCTTCTAGTAATTACCTAGCTTTTCTGCGATAGGTCTACACTTTTCCTGCCGGTTTGTAGACAGTTTTTTTTGGTCGGTGAGGAGTTTTTTGTATTAATGCTAATAAATATGCAGTATTGTGTTTGACCGGTTGAGTCGGTCCAGCCAATCAACCCAGCCCCAACAAGGGGGACCAGTCTAGCTGGCGGGTGGAAGAGCTCTATGGGCCCCACTAGTGTGGGAGGCGGGCAAGGGGATTAATTCTACCTTCAATTACTAACCTTAAAAATTCAAAATTGGGAGGGAATTATAAATGTTTATTTAAGGAAAGAAGATTGATTTGAATTCAAATTTGAGAGGGAATTAGGAAGGTTTATTTAGGATTAATTAGGTTATTTTATTTTCAGGAGGTGATTTTATGTTTTAAAGTAATTTTCTTTGGAGTTGTTCCTAACGACACTTAGAGTTCATGGAGAGTTGATCTACCTCTCGAATAATAGGTTAACTTGTATCTTGATTTGTTGTGATGATATCAATAAAATTAGCCCATAATCTCATTCTTTCTCGCTGATTTTTGCTTCGTTTTTTCTTCGTTATTGCTGTTTTTTTGCTGTATAGAGATAAGATTCCTATCATGTTGAAGCCAATTGATTAACTAGTAAATAGTAAGGGTGCCCAGATATATTGTCTACTGCTTATATACTTGAATAATTTTCATCATAAAAGGTACAACCTGAATCTACAAGCATATTTGCTATTCCTAATCAGTTTAATTGGTTTCTTCACTAGTCAGTTTAATTGCTCTCAATTCCTTGTGTTAATACGCTTAAACACCACATAGGGTGAATCACACAACCAATAAAGGGGACAAGAATCTGTAGGAATTGGAATTTTATTAATCCTTTACAAAAAGAGAATAAAATTGGGAGAATCTCTCAAATTTTGATTAGTAATGTTAGTTGTCAAGTTTGAGAGATTGGTCCCCTTTCTTCCTGAGTTATGGGGTTTAACTAGATGTCGTGGGGGAAAAGAAGTTGGCGCTCGATTGCTCATCTTGATTTACCATGGAGAGCCATTTTCTTCATTGAATTCTAAAGGACCTTTTTGATGTTTACAAATAGACATGTGATCTTGGGGTTTTCTAGTTGATGTATTTATGGAGGAGTTGTTTGAAAACATAATTTGAGATATATATTTTTATATCTATGTAACGTTGGAGTTGAGAAGACAAGGCACTATTGAGTGTTTTGATTTGTAAAAGTTGAGTCAAGTCATGGAGCTTGGTGAGCTTGTCCATTAGGGGGACTAGATTTGCGTTTTAGGTTAGGTTTTGAGTTTCATCATTTAGGACAAACCTGGTTGGACGTTGATTCCTTTATCATTCTTAATTTGAGTAGGGGTCAAATATGTGTCAAGATTAGATTGGTTGTTACAGGTGTGGTGATTTTAGAGCTTACATCAATATCTTTGTTACATCCTTTATTTGGGCAAGAAAATCTTGATAACCCTTTTCTAACAAATTAAAAGTTTTTGGAGATGATATTATCATTGATGATAATTGTTGATATTGTTAAATATGTATTCACCAGGATAATTACATTTTTTCACCTTGCAACAATATATAGTGATAAAATGGTTATATAACCAATCTATACTTAAGTTTTTGTTGAATACATATAATTACAATAATATCATATTTGCCTCAAGACTTCTCTTACAAATTTCTATGTTTGTTTGATATATTTGGCTGGCGTATACATGAGTTCCATTTGGCAAAACTAATAAAAATGTTGGGCGCATGCTTGATGTATTTTAAGGGATTTTGTGAAATCCCCAAAGATGAATGAATGTGATGCGCTATTGTGGAACAAATTCTAAGCATATTCATTCAAAATTTTGACTAATAATTTTACTTGTGATGAAGAAAGAATATGACGCTCTAATCAAATGAAATTCTAACAAGCTTATTTTGAATGAACAACATACTTGTAATGAGGTCATGTGATTATTTAGCTTCTTGTTGAGATAAAACATATAATAGAGGCTAAATATTTTAACAGTTTTATTTTTTTGGCTTGGAACTGATGCAGTCAATTCCACAACTCTCTTCTTTTCATATTTTCTTTGAGGTGGTGTAGTGCTCTTTGAAAGTTTTTGTTTGATTGTATGACAACATTTAGCCAATGTTTAGGCTGATGACATCATAAACAAATATCCGTTCTTGAAAGATATTCTCTCTTGTGTGCTCTATCGAACTTTTCAGTCTTTCATATATTCATATTGATGCTGCTCCCACTGCTATTGGGTTTAGGTTTCTTTCAATGTGAATTCTCAAACTAAGTAGTTTGCACATTCCTTGACCTTTCATTACTCTTCCATTTTTGGAAATCAATATGTATTTGGGTAGCTTATAAATTTATCTCAAAATGTTTAGCTCTTTCCACAAAAAATGACTAATAATCAATTCCCAAAGGTATTTAAGGTTTCAGACTACATCCTTTAATCTTGAGAAGAATTAATGGCACTTTTGTTTTTTATTGGGAATCTTATGTAGTTTATATCTCTAAAATCTAGTTAAATTAAGCTTTATATTACATAATGGAATAATCTTTTTGCACCCGTTTTATAAATTTGTCTTGCATATATCTACTCTTAGGAAGAGACACAAATCACCACTCTTGAAAGGTTTTAATAGAATCTTGCAACTTGATCGAGTTATTAGGTCAACTAGCAAACTTGTATTTTAGCTATTCTAGTCTTCTTTTTTTTTTTGCTTCACCCTTGAAAGAAAAAATATTGAGTGTTATATTTCTTTTGTGAGGGCAAAATATACTGGCAATAATTTTTTCAACTTGTAATAACTAATTATTAGCCTAAAAAGGCCTGGTTAGAAAATATTAGAAATGACATTTCTTTATTAGATTTAAATGAGAATTTGACTCTTGACAGGACACAATGAACAAAAAGGATTCATGTAGCTGACCCCACGTAGTGGGATAAAGGCTTGATGTTGTTGTTGTTATTGCTGCAATAACCAATAATTGGCTTTGTTTGGTCCTCCACCTCTTGAAAAGAGAGGTGGCTTTTTATCTTGGAATAACTTTATATATTTATCCATTTGTGTGCTTCCACTTCCATTGTGTTTAGACCAGAAACTTTGAATTAGTTGTGTTACTGGAACTATGATATGAGTAAAAGCTTTCATGGCAAGCCTCGTACTAATGGAGTGAGTGGTAAGTACTTATTGCTTCCCCGTAAGTTGTGGTTCGTTAATTCTAGCTTCTCTTGTATAACCATCAATATTTTCTTAATCACAAGACATAGAAGGCAAGATTACTTAATTAGAGTTAACATAATATTTAACTAGTTTTACAAAACGAAAATTGATTATTGATTATCATAGTGGCCTTTTTCTTGTATTGATTATCCTCTAGTTTAACTTAACCTTGCTCTGATACAACTCTTGTCACAACCCAGCTCGGGAGCTTGGAGTGTCGAGGTAGGAACAACAATCAAACGAAAATTTAAACATTCTCACATCACTTTCAAAGTATAAATTGTCCAAATAGAAAAATGCCAACTAAGCAATAAACTTTTTTTTTATAAAAATTATCTAGTACACTTCTCTTTCCTCTTTAATTACAAAATATACAAATTTTCACAAAAAAAAAGAAAAAAAATGCACGTAATTGTAATACAATACCTAATTTTTGAGGTTATTCTTTTACCATACACGAATCCTCTCTTTTCATTCATTTAAGTTAAATGGGATATTCTTGAAAATAGTTATCAAGTAAAGGATGATTTAAACAACTTAATGACTAATTATATTTCTAAATTATAGTAATTCAAGAATTTAAAAAACATTATGTATGCATGTCTTTATAAACAAATCAATTTCATTTATGCTTATGAAAAGTTAGAGAATGCAGTTGTAACATTGGCATAATAAGGAACTGTTAGCTTTCTTTATCTTTTTTATATAGTAACTTATCTTTTCTTATAATACACTCTTTACAAGACTCACCGTCTAAATGTGTACCATTAAAGGAACTCCATCTCGTAGTATTTTCCAAACCTAACCCCTGATGGTAGGTAAACTTTTTTCATTCCCATTTACATGCACAAGTATATTGTGTCCGCGGCTAGCATTATAAGGGAGTTAATTCCATCGGTTAGCATGCATAACAAGCACAAATATATAATTTTCTTTCTATTCTTTTTTTCATGCAATATCTATTAATAGAGAACAATATTTTGGGCAATCGAAACATTTGAAAATGGGGATCACATTTCATTTGTATCAATACTGAAAGATTTGAGAAATAAAAAAATCACTTTAAACTTTTGCAGTGATAGTCTAGTATTTCTCATATCATTTCCCATTGCATATTAAATATTATAAAAATCAATGCATTTGATTTAGTGGAATAAAAAAAATTTAATATAAAGTAGAAATATAATTACCCACTTTTACTTGGAGAATTGGTTTACCATTTGAATGTTGTTTCTCTCAATGAGGCCTAAATAAAAAGGGGGATTTACATATATACTACTTTATTTCTTGCTATTTACATATCTAACATCCAAAATTTTAATATTATATTTCTACCACTCATATAAAAGTTTAATATCCAATATGTCACTCATATATTTCATTCTTACCATTCATACCACCCTATAAACTTTAATATTTCATTATATGCACCTATATTTGTTCTATGGGTGGTAGACATGTAATATTAAAGTTTTAGGTGTTAGTATGTAAATAGCATGAAATAAAATGATATGTATGTATGAAATAAAATGGTATGTATGTAAATCCCCCAAATAAAAAATGTCGCAAAATAATGTTTAATATCTTTGTTTTTTAATATGAATACATCAAACTGTCTTTCACATTATTTCATCTTACTTACATAACACATAGTTAATTATGTTGGTTAAAATTCATTCTCATTGGTTAGCTTTATTGTCTTTTATCAATTAATATAGTTTATAATTATTAATTTTTCCCTTATAATTAATTGCTAATACAATCTCTAATCTAATGTTTATTACAATTAAACTATTAATTTTCAATCTTCTTTGAATTATAGTTAAAATAATTTTCAAAATTTACGCTTATTATTCATATTCATGTATATATATATATATATATATAAACATTTCATTTATCATAATCCTTGCTCTATAATTTTTTTAGTTTAATTTAAATTAATTATTTATATTATTTTATTTAAAATTATAATTTCTTACTTAGTCATGGATCATGAAACTAAATTAAGTATTCCTATAATTATTCTTGTTATGCAATTAATTTTCAAAATTTTTGAATTTATTAAAATGTCTCCATTAAATCTGTAAATTAGGAGCAACATAAAATTGTTGAACTTTCAACTTTCTACCAAAGTTTTCCTAATATTACCAAAACAAATATTTATATAAAATTTTACCTCTTTCTTTTTTCTCTTTTTCTTCTTCTTCCTTCTTGCTGTCTTCTTCTTCCTATAGAAACCCTAGGAAGTTGTAGGATGATCCCTAAGCCAAAAAATTTAGATTTAGAACTGTGATTGTCAATGACTCGATGTATGTGATATGCGAGTTTGGTAACTAAGGATTTGATAGGAGAGTTTGATGATTCTGTGAATGTAATATTGAGGTCTCTGTGACTTATTGATTCTAGTTGCCACTAACTCAGTCAGGCTCTATTCTTCATATTTTTAATGGATGCCAACATCTAACTTATGTGATACAAATGTCCACTAACCACTAACCCTGTTAGTTACTGTCATTGATTATTATCACACTCTCACAAATTGTTTGCTCAATTTCTCACCTTTTAAGTTCCAAAAAAAGATTTTCGATTCATTTATTCTTGTAAACCTGTGAGTCACCTACTTAAAAAATGAGTTACCAACCTCACCGTTGTGCTCAAAATTCATTTGGAATTGATGATTTTCATCGACTAAGAACACAGCTATGAACAACATTTTGATATTTAAGTAAGGCTTTTTTATAGTATTGTTAGGTTTTCTCAAGATTTTCTACATACGTGCAGTTGTTAGAATTGCTAGGGACAATAAAGAAACAATTCTGCTACAATAACATTTGGTTAGTGTTCAAAACATGACTCCATATAAACCTTTGATGTTATTAGAAATTTTAAGCCTGATATCTGCTGCAAATCTGGGGGCAGGAGATGGGTTAACCACTAATCCGTCAGGTTTGGAGTGTGAAAAAGATTGATATCAAGTGATTGGTTTCCCACACAATAGGCTTATAACTTAAAGTCAAGGGAGAGTAATCCTCGTCAGTTAAGTGATAAGGCAGCTGTGAGACTTCATCATAAAGGTGATTCTGCTGATGCACTCCTACATAGAGTTTATGGTTCAGGCATTTGGCTGTGGGGAGCCTGATGAAACTGATGCTGTAGCCCTTTTCTATTCCATTGGTTAAATACTTAAATCCATCTATTTTAATTTTTAGAGTGAATTGCTCCAATGTTCCCACGGTTTTATCTTCTGTTGCCTTAACCGCTCTTATAAGTTCTGGCACTTACTATCAATGGACTGTTAGCCGCTGGAACTCTAATTTTTGGAAACTGTATTGGTATGGTTGAGCATCTGACACTTTGGATTGACCTAACATTTGTTTTTTTTATTTTTTATTTTTTATTTTTTGCTCGCTGATGCTATGACATGTATATGCCTTGGGTAGTGAGTTTGTAGGGCTCTGATGCACCCATTGATGCTCAAATTATGGATTTTCTTTTTTTTTTTTTAATTTTTAAAATACATGTTCTGAGCATAACTAAGCTTTCTCTCTCATTGCCTCTTCACTGTTACAATTCTTTTTTTTCCTAATCTCAGTGCATTTGGTGGGATGAAAAAAACTTAAAATTACATGTGGAATATGTTCAATTCTTTGGCTAGATTCCTACAAACGTCATTTATTAGTGTATATTTGACTGTCTATTTCTATACTTGATATGCCCTTCTTTTATCAACGCCATCTTTGGGTGCTTTTTGATTTCTTTTGCAGTATTTGGATGAAAACAAGCAGTTAATTCTGGCAATTCTTGACAACCAGAATTCTGGAAAACAGATGAATGTGCTGAGTAAGCATCAAACCTTCTGATGTTGTTAACTTTGAGCTCTTTTTTCTATTTTTGCTTGATTGCCTGTTGATCAAAACTACCTACACTTGTCATTTCAGAGATCTTTGATGTCACAGTTTTTTTGCATAACATTGTTGTCTGATGAGCAAGGCCTATTCATTGTTAGTTGGCATAATATGGCAGTGTTAATCACTGCCGGCAATGCGTAATAGTGATGCAAGGTGAGTCTAGGTTAGAGTGACGCTTAGTGTGCTATTCTAAGTACTCCGCATGTGATAAAAATAATTTCATTATGCAGTTCTAATGTACTATTTATTGCTAATAAATAAGAAATTTCTGCGAAGATGACAGCGGAAATTATGCAGAAGTTAGATAATTTCGGACTTTATCTTGCTGGTATTTACTAAAATGAGGACCTATTGCCTAAAACCTAAAACCTAAAACCCTATGACAAAGAGCTATCATAAATGAAAGTGAAGGAAACAACAAGGAATTGACAGAGCATGCAAGGATAATTAGATTTTCTTCGAATGATCCAGTGGGAGATTCGGCATCTCCTTAACGTAATAGGAAAATATCATGAAGCAGAAGTGGGGATTGTGAGCAAGAGGAGAGGGGAAGGGATACTGCCTGAAGACTTAAGAGAGTGGAGGAGAATCGATGCCTATCACAGTCGAAGATAATTCCGCGTATGAAGCTTGGAACTTGGAGATGGTCCGCATGCCAAGATTATATCTGAGGAAGCACAAAGCAACTTTGAATGCACACCTGAGTACAGAGGACAATCGGCTGGCTAAAGACTCCATTGGATGTTATACTCTTGTTGCATACTTTTATTCGTCAATAGATAAAAGTATTACATTACATGGAAATCCCTTATGTGGGATCAATAGCATAAAGACTATATTCCTCAGAATAATAAGCAAGCATAAGTCCACAATAATTACTAACCAAACAACCATAACTCTTATAACACATAAGATTATGATTTTAAGATGATTTTATTAAACATTAATTTCCTTACTTGACAAAATAATGCAACATAATACAACATTATGTAATATTTCATAGAACACAATTCCAAGTAAAGCCCTAGTGTAGCATACATTTTTTTAGGCATGGGGTGAGATATTGCAAGGGTATGTGATGCCTAGTTTCCTATGCCTCTACTTTCCATTGCCCATCCGAGTGATTTTCCCTATTTTGCTCTGTTTCTCTTTGTTTTCTCCTTTTCCTATCATTGTTTCTCGCTATTGTTCCCTACTTTTGCTTCTGTATATTTCATGCTATATTGTTTTCACTACAGTGCCACCTTGCTTTCCTGCTTCTTTGCTGGCCTCCTCTCCTGCAAGTGCTACTTACTGTCCAAGAAATCTATGAAATAATTGCTACTATGCCGTTTTTTTGTTTTTCCTGTTATTTGGCTTCGTGAATATCTATAGTTATGTTGCCACCTTATTCCATGTTTTACTGCCTCTAGTTTCCTTTTTGGGGAATTTATTCATGTGGAAATACATAAAGCTAAACTTGATCCCTATTGTTTATTGTTATATTTTACTAGATCTATGGATTACCAGTTCCTCCACCACCGCGAACCCCGTTATTATTTTGAGTCCTTAGTGGACTACAAATAGAATTTTGAGGCATGTGAAAGTTATTTGGACATCAAACATTTTAATTTTACTTAATCTTGTCGACGGTTGTCGAGTGTATATTCTTAGAGTGCTTCATATGTGTGCAGCTATTTAAGAGGTCGATGTACTAACGTGAGACTTCTATTCATTTATTTTGTTTCTTACTAGAGTTTCCACCTACATTTGAAATCTAGCAACGTTCTTTTCACAGCAATGTGCACTTCAATATGTCCAAATTTCCGAAAAAAAATGTCCAAATTTCAGAATATCTCAATAAAAGAATTATGCCAATACTCAAATCTTCCATACATTGTAGATTTATCTGTTTAACTACATCTTTGTTAATCTCGTTGCAGAAACCAGGCTAAACTTCAGCGCAATCTAATGTACCTGGCTGCCATTGCTGATAGCCAGCCCCAAATGACCACCATGGCCCAGGTGAAAATCAGTTTGAACATTTATATCAATTCTAGTTCTTGTTTTGTCCTACTTGAATCATGTCAGGATATAAATCTGTAGGTGATGTTGATGCTAGCATGAAGTGACTTTTATTTCGTCCTGAAATCGGCAATTTTGGTGATCTTTTACATAAAAACATGATATACCCTATTGATTTTCACATATATTATAGTGCACTGTTAAGCTGGTCAAACCTTTATGCTAAAAACATCAATTAGTAATGACATTAATATATAACTATTATAGAAAAAGATATTTAAAGTCTTGGTTTCTCTTTTGATTCATTCTCCTTGGCAAATTCTTCAAGCTAACAAGGTGCTAAACACTTTTTTTAAAAAATGCATAATATCACTGCAAGGTTCGAGAAATTATTACGTGCGGAGTCCGGACGTAGAGTTGTGCCCGGACTCTAAGTATTTGTTGAGTATTAAATATACAGTAAATACTCAGTAAATACACAATAAATATTTAACAAATATGCAGTAATATAAAAAATTATATTTTGATCACATTGTGAACATTTCATTGGAGTCCGGACACAGCTCTATGTCCGAATTCTGCACGTAATAATTTCTCGCAAGGTTCAGTGGTGGGCCTAAATTTTTTTCTTAATGGGATACATAAATTAATTTTATTATTTGAGGGGGTGCAGCCAAGTGGTTCAAAATTTTCCCTTGGCAAGGATCAAGTATTGTAATTTTTTGTTTACCTTAAAATCGACCTTGGCTAGTATCAAGCATCCTTAATGGTTTCCTATGATAACATCTTAAGCAGTATCCTTCCAATGCGGTCATGCAATCAGGCGCGCGATACATGCAACATCAGCAAGCTCCTCAAATGACTCCGCAATCTCTCTTAGCCGCCCGGTCCTCGATGCTTTATCCTCAGTCGCCAATGTCTGCATTGCAGCAACAACAGCAGCTTGCACTCCACAGCCAGCTGAGCATGAGCTCCGGCACGACCACAGGCTTCAATGTGTTTCATGGCGACACCAATATGGGCGGTAACGGGACACTCGGATCTGGAGTCTTCCTGACTTTGGGCGTAGCGGCGGTGGAGCTTTGAAGCAGGGAATGGCAAGTGAAGGACGAACCGGCAACTCAGGAGGGCAGAATGGTGATGGAACTGAACCTTTGTACCTGAAAGGTTCAGAAGCAGAAGGTAACTATATGTTGGGTTGAAATTGGTTGTTGTAATATGAATAGCTCTGTAGCAGGTGGTTTCCCAAACCTGGTAGCTGGTAATCTGATTTGGGTGGTTCGGGTTTTGTGACACATTTTGTGGAACTATGATGAACTGTTGGGCTTGTGAGTCAAGTAGGTTGGGAAGAATGCTTTTTTTTCTTTTTCTGTTAATGTGCTGCTCACCAGTCATATCCTCTCATCTGCTATGCCTTGAATGTTTAATTGCTAATCTAGTTAGATGTTCTTCTTTCTGTACAGAAGCAAAGCTATGCATGGCTGAATTTATTATCATTTTCATATGGTGATATGTATTTACATGGAGCTGGATTTGATTCTTACCTGTGCTAATTCTATTGAAAAAAAGGGATTGCATGGAGCTCTTGCTACTTTGGGTTATGCCGTGTCTGGAATTGACCTATGCCTGAGCTTTGGAGAAATTATTACGTGCGGATTCTGAATGGGAGAATCATCTAGATTTGCTTAGTATTTATAAATATTCAGCAAATATTCAGTTGTGAGTATTTGTTCAGTATACTCATGGATTTGTTGAGTATTTATAAATACTCAGCAAATCTGGACGGTTCTTCCATTCAGACTCCGCATGTAATAATTTCTCTGAGCTTTGGCGGCTCACCTGTCTGACTTGATTGACCTTGATTGACCTGACTTGAAAAATAATTTGATTTAGGCACAGGTTTTCAACACGATACATGAAGCTGAACCTATTTGAGACGACCTTAATGCATTCTTTAGGTGGGTGGGCATGAACATTCCTTCCAAAAAATTTAGGTCCATTTGGTTTATTTTGCATTGACCCAATCAGCCCGATTAGTAGATTTCATAGAATTGACTCAGGCATGTATATTGCGAATCTAATGCATCATTATGATAAATTTTTGTGAATAAATGTGATCTATCAGTTTGTTTGTTAGGATTTATTTATATTCTCATAATTTTCTATATAACTTTCTATCCAAATATTTCCCAAACTAATGGAAAGGCATGAACTACAAGTAACCATCAGTTACCTAAAGGCATCCTCCAACTGGAAAAAAAAATGGCATTTGTGAATGGTGTGAAGCTAATATTTGTGTTGCACTGTTTACGTCGGGAAAATGACGTAGATTTTTGCTTTTGGGTGAAGCAGCTCATGAACAGTTCACGCTGGTTTAGCGTTCGGTTGGAGATGGCTGAATGGTGTTGTTCTTTAGTCTACTTGCATCGCACTCATCTTTGCATGAACTACAAATGGTCTCTCTCTCTTTCTCTCTCCTTGCATTGCACTCGCCTGCAAATAAATCTAACAATTTTAAGACCCAATTTTTCCCTAATAAAACAGCCTTCACCATCTGTGTCATGCTATTGTTGTTTTCTAGCCATAGCAATGAAAAAGGGAATGTTTACCCTTTGCTGTTCTAAAACGAGAAAGAACATGAGCTGAAAAAGATGTTCTTTTAACACCTCTACAGCAGTATACCTTTAGTTGATAATATCCAGTCAACTTCAATAATCGAACTTACCTGTAAAACTGTGTAAATATTGCTTCATCTCCCAGCAAGACATCCTGCTTCCATTGCCTGTACATCAATCTGCTACAGCTGCTCCTTGAATGAACAAAAAAAGAAGACATTTGGTGTCTGCAAAGAAACAGCCAAATCACTAAAATTATCAATAAAGGACACCCCTGTTGCCAGAGTCAGAAAGCAAAACTTAAAATTTACCTGAGCACAAGATGATGAACGTAATTGGATATGGATACACATTATCAACAAGTTTTCGGTTGCGGTTCTAATCGTTTGAACTCAAAAAAATATTTTTCGCTGGCGAATGTTTGCGACTGCGGGCCGAAAAATTTATGCCGTTCTGCAGCCTTTTTTTCCCTTTGATGGGCAAATTAGAGTTACAAGTGGGGAAATAGTTAAAATATCCTTAAACTATTTTATTAAAATTTTGAGGGTGGACGGTTCATGGTAGTTTACTTAAAATATTGAAAATGAATGAATGAATGAATAAAAAACAAATAAATAATATCTAAATTTTATCAAATTATCAACAATTTAATTGTGAATTTATAGTTTAAAAAATAGTATAAATGATAATTTATAAATATTTAAAATTTGAGTGCTACATGCCAATTTGCCATAAATAAAACCATTTTTACTTACCCCGCGTCGCACATTCGCCTCACAGGACGACCACTCTCTCAGTCGCATAACCAGCTACTTCACGGCGGAATCCGAACAGCCCCTCTCCACCGCCCTATCCTTCCTTCTCTCTTCTTTGAAAGACACCGCCGCCGCCCTCACCGACGCCAAACTTGCACGCTACTCTCTCAAGCGCCGACATTGTTCTGTCGTTCGCACAACTGCCGTAGATCCTGCCATCGACTCTTCCTCCTCTCAGATCTACAAGCGACGCTTCCAACGTCGTCGATCTTAGCCCTAATCCCTCTCCCCATTCATCGCTCTTCCACTCGACGCCAACCCAGCAACCACAAGCCGAACTCACAATTTCGCGTTGAACTGAAGGACACCGAAATAAAAATTTAAATGCACATCAAAAGAAAAATAAAAGTGTGAAGCACAATACTTTTTTTTGGGGGGGTATCCATCCACTGCCACCCTCGGCGCTTGGCGGCGTGACTAAGCCTCGACTGACCTAGAGGAGGCACCCACCCCAGAAACCTCCTAGCCCGCACTTAATTGAGCCCCATTTAAGAGGGGCTGCCACTCGATGGGATCCGAATACAGGCTGGGAGGTTCCCAACCATACTCGCCAACCAACCAAGTTAAGTAACGGTGGGTAATATGTACTACTTTAAATAAGTAAAAATTGAACAGTCATAGAGACTCTTAGAGACGGCTGCAATATTTATAAAATTAATTGTGAAATTAAAGTGGAGAAAATAACTTCGCTATTATAGTTGTAGAAAATAATTTTACATCATATAAATTTATGAAAAAGCCATGATAAAAAAAATTATGATTGTTGTCTGAAAGACAAAACAACAAAAAAATTATCACAAATAAGAGAAATTATTCTGTGCGAAGTCCGAACGTAGCTTGCTTCCGGATTGCAATCAAAATAGGCTACATTGTCTGTATACAATATGTATACAACCTTGTACACAGGGTGTGTACAACGTGACCAGTTTTGATTGGAATCCAGATGCATTTGGACTCCGCACAAAATAATTTCTCCACAAACAAACCGTTAAATTCTCAAAACTTTGGAGTGGATAAGATCCGGAATGAGACGAATAAATAAAATGTTGACATTTGTTTACAACAAAAACAAAAGGGAAAGAAATGATTCCCCTTATGAAATTCATTTATTGAAATGTTATAAATAACACCGGTACATAATGTATTTAATTTTGCTAGAGGGGTAATTTCTTAAAGACCCCTTATAATAAAGAGTAAAAAATAGATGAAGGGGGCCAAATTATCTAAAAATGTTAAAATGTATCATGCAGATATATCAAAAGCGTGCAAATATATGAAAAAAGCATGCAAGTGCATTAAAAAATATATAAGTGCATAAAATTATGCAAGTATATTGTGATAAGTATGTCAAAAAAGTATGCAAATGCACTATACAAATATATCAAAAAACATGCGGCTGCATTATGTTAAGTACATTGAAAAACATATCAATGCATTATGTAATTGTTTTTAAGGTCATGCAACTACTTCAAAAATCACTTTTAAAAAATGTGCAATTAACCCACCGAGGCTTAGGGTGGTTGGTGGGAGAGCACGATTGGGAACCCCCCATCCCGGGTTCGAATCCACCCCACTATGGCCGTGCCTCTTAGGTGGGGACCAATAAAGTGTTGGCCCGGAGATTTCTGGTGTGAGTGCCACCGCTAGGTCGACTGAGGAGATTAGTGGACATTGCCAAGCGCCTCACAAGATGAGGTGTAAGCGGGCCGATACTCCCCGTTCCAAAAAAAAAAAAAAAAGTGCAATTACTCCAAAAAGAATGCAATTGCTTTGGGAAGCATATAATCATTTTCAAAAATCAATAATCTTTTTTCCAAATAAAAAAGTTAAAAACTATTTGCATATGCTCCAACAAATGTAAGCAAGAAATTTAAGAATGTTATAGGAATAAAAAAAAAAGATAACTTGAATTCACCTCACTCCGAGAATTGTATAACCCCTTTTAAAAAATAAAAAAACTATTTTTGAAAATCCACAAACTCTTTCAAAAATAAATTCCAGCGCTCATTTTACATGTTCTTGAATGTGCCACTTTGCTTATAGAGCGAGGTCATAAATCATACATTTAAAGTTCGATCATTCTTACAAGAAATAGAGTCGATAAAATTTGAACCCTATGAAAAATGTCAATACAATAAAAAAATAACAATGTGTTATGTTCTACATTTGTATTATACCTTAAATGTCTTTAACAAAGTAAATCCATTTGCAAAATGCAAAATCATAATCCTGTTTTTAAAAAATCCAATTGGAAGTGTTAATTGAGGACTCAATCCTCTATGAACAAGAAAGAAGAGTTGATAAGGTCTAATATGACAAGATACAATCATTCAGATATTAGGATGATGGCCGCATTGATAGCAAATCTCAACTAGAAGAGAATTTAATATCAAATTGCCAAATTAAACAAAGCTTTCAAAGTAAAAAAAAAATAAAAATAGAAATTAAAAAAAAAATTCAACACATTGATGCAAAGTCAACCATCTTAAAGATCATAAATTTAATTTTAACTTTAACTGACAAAAAATCAATGTTATATCAAGCATATCACTAATTTTTTCGCTGAATGGTACCACTAAATAACAGTTATAACCGAAACACTCTGACCAAATAGTTTCATCACAAAATGATACTATTATATTATGTTTACTATCAGAGCCCGTAAGTTCCCCAATACCTCGAAATCCCCTTAGTGATAAATTATAGAATACACTTGATATGACACAAAATTATGTTAGCTAAAATCAACTTAAATTATACCCTTGAACAAATATCCATCCCCAGTCTTCCCTTGGACAATGCAAATCATGATAATAAGGATTTTTCAATCAGGTTGAATCCACTGCCGCCGCCGACTAAAAAGACTGAACCCATAAAAACCAAAAGATAACAAAATTATAAGATTTTAGTCGTCTTCGCCATTAGTTCCCCCATCATCCGCTTTAAGCTAACATTTAACAACAAATATGCTCATATATTTAAAAAAAATTAGAGGTTGTCAGCACAATTTTTGTGTTTTTTACAGCATAGTAGAGAATAAAAACATGGCATGTAACAAATAGAACGGAGAACTGCACTAGTCCTCGAGAATTGAAGCCCACTTTAATAGCAGATTATCTGGAAATCAGATGAAATTGCTTATTGGGTTCTGAGAAAATGTGAATCCAGCTTTCTTACAGATGATGCAGCATAATCTGTTACTAATAGAAGTTTGAAACAGTATATTTTTTTTTACAAAAGGTCCAAAGTAGCATCCATCTATGTTAGCAGTTTAGCACCGAAAGGTGCTGCAAAATGCAAGTACATATAGCATACTCAACCTTTTGTAAGAAAGGTGGTCTCACAAATTGGTTCACCCCAGTGAAAACAATAGCCAGGTTACAGTACTTAAGGTCAGAAATGTTACATGCCTTAATAGCTATTCAGCAACATAAGCCGCTTACAAAACAGCAATTGAACTTCAGCAAATGTCTCCTCTGTTTCGGTTCATTGAGCTCCTCAGAAGTTATCTAAACAAATTACACCTTTAGAACAGAGCAGCATCGCCTGCATTACTTCTTCCACAAGAAGAAAAAAGAGAGGAAAGTTTGATAAATCTCTACTCCAAATAGTAAGCCAATACAACTATTATTTAGAAAGGTTAAATAATTAATAAGCATAGAAGTTAGTTCCCAATATTAAACCATTAACACTTTTATTTAAAAAGGCAGAATAATTAATTAGCATACCCGTTACATGTGCTTTTAAGGACTGTGGAGGATGAATGCTTATGCCAATTTCTATTCCTTTGGGTCATAAACCAGTTATTTATCTCCTTCAAATGCAACCCAGTTTCCTTGACCAATTTCGCCTTGTCCTCCTCCTAAGTAAAACGAGGACAATATGTCAAAAAAATGCAAAAACAAAAAATACTAGCCATCCAAGTAAATGAGGAAACCACACACACACAAAAAAAAAAAAAAAAATCAATTAACTATTGTTGGTACAACTAGTTACCTAGCAGTCAAAAGCTTTTCAAAATACTAATAATTTATGACCATTTATGATGCAAAAGTGAAGTGGAGGAATGCATCAGGCCTGTTGTGTGTTAGGAAAGTACTCCTCAAACTAGGGGGAAAATTCTATAAGATGGTGATGAGACCTACAATGCTTTATGACGCAAAATTTTGGCCATTAAAAAAGAAGCATAAAATTAAGTTAAGTGTTGCAGAGATGAGGATGCTCAGGTGGATGAGTGAATTCACTTTTACAGACAAAATGCAAAACGAGTATATATATGAAAATGTTGGAGTAGCTCCAGTGGCAGATAACATTAGAGAGTCTCCTTAGATGGTTTGGTCATATAAAACGTCTGACTTCTGATAACCCGGTTAGGAGAGTAAATGTAATAGATTTGACCTATGTTATGAAAGGTAGAGGTAGAACTTAAAAGACTTGGTTAGAAAATATTAGAAATGACATTTTTTTATTAGATTTAAATAAGAATTTGACTCTTAATAGTACACAATAGAGAAAAATGATTCATGTATCCAACCCCATGTTGCTTGTTGTTGTTGTTGTATGATGCAAATTTGAAACCAAAATCCTATATTCTATCCTAAACACACATTTGCGTGTGTTAAGATGATCACATGTTTACAATGAGCTTTGTTTTTGTTATTTTCATAGTTTTGATTTTAGCATTACCATAGTGTTGATCTTTAGTGAAAGCGGGTTGTGTTCTCTGACGTTTGTGAGATAGGCTTGTGCTTTTGGTTCATCAGTACATTCATTATTAGTTCCTAATTTCTATGTTTTGACTGACTCCCTATAGCTCCCTTCAATTAATTAATGGAGCTAGAATCAGAGTTTTCATGTAGTTATGTCATTGTTTCCATGTGCACTTGTCACTTCTCTTGTTTTCACATACGTTAGTAGTAGTTATTTGCTCACTGGATCATTGTTTTGGGAAGGAGGTAGTTGTGTTTTACTTATTCCTTTGAAGGTTGTTCAACAACTGTTTGCTTTTGTGGCACTACTCAATTTCGGTCTATATGTAATTTTCATGATAGAGGGATCTACAATCAGTTAACAAAATCTAGACATGTGCCTACTGCTTGAAATAAGGATTGTGACTTTCTATTTTTGCTAGAATCGAAGATTGTGAAATCAAAGCTTGCTTTTTTCCTTGATTAGTTTTGAATTTAACTAAGTGGTCTCTAAGCATGTAAAAACATTCAATTGTTCAATACCTAGATTTTTCGTCAAATTTTTGAGTGCTAGTTCAATATGAATTCTTCACCTGAGATGCAAATTTCGATGAAATTTTCGCTGAAAAGCTCTCCTTTTACCGACACGAGGCATGGATCTTCTTTGGTGACTATCTTTTTTTCATTTTCATCTATATACATTGTGAATGCTTTTTGTGTAATATGAATAAAATTTGGTTAAGTTTTGATAAAAATTTGGTTTTCTTTATTGTGGCGTGAATCCTAATTGTTATGTGGTTTTATTTTCACCAAAAATTTCTTGTTAAATTTCTAATTTTGACCATCCTTAAATTCTTGTTTGGATCGAATTTTATGTATTTTCATATTTGCATCAAAATACAAGGAGTTATTGTCTAACTAAAAGTTGGTGGACATTGGATTTTAAACTTTAAATGCATTTGTACGCATGACATTCTACATTTCTATCAGGCAAACCTAGACCTTGAAATAACTTGTGTCAACCTAGATGTAATGTATTATGCAAGACATCAGAATACTCATAACCAGAGTGTTAGAAGACATAGTCATTGAGTCTAGTTCTTGTATACATAAACGATCATTTGATGCGTTTCTTCTTCTTCTTTTTTTATCATTTAGTTTTCTGTTTTGGCCCTTATGGGTCATTGAGTTTTGCTAAGTCTTGTGATTTATTTATTAAATCATTATCATATTTTTACAAGTGTCCGGAATCATTTGGGCTTGGTGTATATAGTGATGGTGGAACCCAAATTAGATAATGATCATTTGACCACTGTTTAGTCATGTTTTACCATCATTTGACTATTGTTTGACTTCTCCCTCACTTGTTCACCCCCATATCATCCTTTGAACATTACATGTCATAATTTCCTCCACATTCTCTCTTTCACATGGAGTGGATTAATCTCCCCTCTCTCCTCTCCATGGTTTAAAATTATATAATTAGAGGTCCGTCTTAAGGCTCGCCTCAACGTAATTTTTTAAAAAAGACAATGAAGCATATGCCTCACGCTTGCCAAATAAGGCTTACACCTCAATAGAAGGCGAGGCATGCCTCAGTGCAATTTTAACGCAATTTTGAAGATATGTAAGACAAAAAAATTAATATTTATATAATTTAAAAAATTTAATTTATAAACATTATATTTAAATTTAACATATTTACTATATCTAAACAAAAACAAACTTGAGAAAAATTGCATAACCTCAAAACTAGTTGACGTGGGACCCACACGCCTGCACCTGATCCTACTGCACATCTGCACTGCTGCATTGCCTCCACTATTGCACCGCTATTACTTTTCCAACGTCTCTCTTATGGTTAGAAATCTATTTTTTATATAGGGAATGAGAGAAAGCATTTAACTATAATGATAATTATACTGGAGACCTTATAAGTTTGTTTGTTTTTTTTTTTATTTTTTTTATCTTTTTATTTTCTAGACCTTCTAAGTTATGAGGGGAGGGGGTTAGTTTTGAATTCATAAATAATCACATTATATTACTTATTTATATTGAACTAAGAGTGATAGAGACTATTTATTTAGCATTGTTTATAGCCTTAAATGACTTTTAATGACCTGACGTTGATTTTTTATAATCCTATTTTAACATTTTACCTTGATATTAATTTCTTACTTGCCATTTCATATTTTTTATTAATTTAATGATTTATATCTGAGGCTTACGTCTCATCTCAAAACAAGAAAACATTTCAATACTTGATTGCACTATTTAAAACCTTGCTCGTCTCTCTTCACTTTAGGCCCTTCATGTCTGCTCTTTATTAAAGCCTTGAACCGTGGAATCTCACTTAAACCCTTAAACTTTACAAACCTTCATTTTATGCAGTGATGGTGAGAGGACCTTGGATGTAGGAAGCCACCAGCTTGCTTGACGAGATATGCAGAGGTATGGTGGAAGGGCTTTGGAGTGATTGAAAGTTTGCTAAGAAAAAGTTTCATGCGTTGTATGGAGTTGTCAATAGTTATGATATGAGAGGAATTATTTTTTAGTAGAGGGCTCAGATAAGGCAATGTGAAAACTTGGCCAAGAGGTAAAAAGGAGATTTTATGGTGATATGGTGTGGTAAAGAGGTCAAGAGCTATGGTATAGGAGGAATTATTGAGGTGATGGTGGTGAGAGGACCTGGATGTAGGGAGCCACTATCTTGCTTGTGGAGATATGTAGAGGCATGGTGGAAGCCTTTGGGATGATTGAATGTTTGCTAAAAATAAGTTTCATGCAATTATATGGAGTGGGGAAGAGCTATGGCATGGGAGGAATTATTTTTTAGGTGAGACCTCAAGTATGGCTATGTGAGAACTTGGCCAAGAGGTATGGTGTGGTGGAATGGTCAAGAGCTATGGTATGCGAGGAATTATCACTAAGGCGATGGTAGTGAGAAGACCATGGATATAGGAAGTCACTATCTTGCTCGCGAAGATATGTAGAGGTTTGGTGGATGCCTTTGGAGCGATTGAAGATTTGCTAAGAATAAGTTTAATGTAATTATATGGAGCAATCAAGAGCTGTGGTCTAGGAGGAATTATTTTGAGCAGGCGTCTAAGGTATGGCTACGTGAAAACTTGGCCAAGACATCATAAAGGGTTTTTGGGTTTGGTATTGCGTGGAGGGAGCATGGAGGCTAATGGTAGAATTCAAGGATGCTTAGGGTCTATTCGAGAAGACAAATCCGAGAGGTAGTAGAGGGATGGATTAGGTTGTTCACTATGGAGCTCTTTAGAAATTGCCATGGAGTTATGGAGAGGGAGAAGGAAGCATTCAAGGTTTTATGTGAGATCAAGAGTTAAGAGGAGGGAGGATAATTAAACTACAGAATTCTTAGGTTGCAAGTATGTAAGATCTATGCAATTTTTAGCATGTCTTGTAAACTCAATACATTGAATTTTGTTTTTTCAATTTTTTTTATTGATTGTAAAATAGATTTAGGAAAACAATTTTATGTTTTTGATTAGAAGTAAAATGTCGGGGTAGAAGGGGAGGAAGTGGCACGAGATTTGGAATCAAAGTTGGACGTGGAGCTAGATACGATGACAACAAATTTGGCACGGGACTATTACAACACATATTGAGTTTGGGATGGTGATGACTAGGAATCACATCTGGGATGACGACAATGAGCTAAGAATGCCAACACAAAAGAGTGCCAAGGATTGTGTCTAGGAGAGCATAGGACTTCATTTTTGGTTGACTGGAATGATTTTCAAATGCAAGATAATAAAGGATTTAAAGTATTTCCAATGCCTCTAAAGTTTACTTGGCATTGCTTCTACTTTAAGTCAAACACCAACAAGTTAAAATACATGCAAACAAAATATAATATAGCCCTAATATTTTCAACTAGACAACCCCTAAATAAATACAACTAAGTAACTCAACAAAGTTCCATGAAGGATTTAGCCACCAAACCTTCACCAAGACTTGCAACTAAGAAAATGATTTCAATAATTCATTCTCTCATTCAAAAGAGGCTAAGTGGTTAATTTATAAAGCAAATAAATAAATAAATACAATGAATTATTCAATGATGTGGCCAGCTATACCAAAAAAGGGAGTGTTTTTTTAGTTAATTGCGGTCTTCTTGTTTTGCTTCTTAATTTGATTGACCATGCATATAGGGAAGGAGAGTGTTCTTATCTTCGATCAAATATTTCTTGCTTAGGCATGCTCTTTTAGAAGGGAATGGAACTGATTTGTGGCACATATTAGAATCCAATAATGAATGAGATTTGTGAATGTTGATGATGATTATGACCTTCAATCTTCATGTGATGCCCATGTTAAGGATTTGGTCACTACTCACTAGTTTGAATAGATAAGTTGATGTTGCTTTAACTCTAACAAACTATAAAGAACTCAACTTTGCGTAATTAAAATTAACATAGTCATCCACAAAGTGAGGTACGACTTTTCTAGATCTTTCCTTGGTCATCCCTTCAAAGGGTATGTTAATAATATGATATGCCTTTGAGGATTATCACAATAAACAAATATCAAAAGGTAGTTTCTTCATTGTTTTAGAGACAATATTATAAGCAAATACAGATGTCAATAAATGTAAATCTCAAGTCCTAAAATTTTTATTATGAAGTATCTCAAAAGATTGCCTAAAGCTCTATTAATAACTTCAATTGAACCATCACTTGTTAGATGAAAGGAGGATAAAACATTTAATTGAATTCCAAGTAATTTTCACAATGTTTTTTAAAAACAAGAGGCAAATATAACATCTCTATTAGATATAATAATGAATGATAAATCATGCAGTCTAACAATTTCTTTAAAAAAGAGCTTAGCAATATGTGAAGTATCATTAGTTTTAAAACCTATCAACAACAAAAAAATACTATCATGCCTCCCAGGAGTCATAAACAAGTTTAAAATAAATCCATAGTCTATAAGGGGCTAGTATATTGCTAGATTTATCAAATCTTTGTTTGATCGTTTTTGCAATTTTTTCAAATAAAAGTGTAAAACAATGTAAAATAACTCTCAGCATCCCCTTTTTATATGTGGGTACAATTCATTTTCCATTAAATTAATTGTTCTTCCCAGAATGACAGCTTATCTACCAAATGCATAGCCGACCACCCCATCAAGGACTAACATTTCCTTTGCACCACTATATATAGGCCCCAATGCATCTATTTTTTTTTTTTTTTCGTAAACTCTTATTGATACCCAATATGTCTTGTATGGTTACCTCTTTGAATAAATAAAGTTTAGTTGTGGTATTCCACTTTGAAAGTGATTTTCTTTTCGTGTTTCCCACCAAAGAGAAAAATTTCTTACATAAGAGCAGGCAAGCTCTTGGAGAAGGACGTTTCAGGAAGGAAGGAGGCAAACACAATGAAGATTTGTTCAAGGATGTCTACTTTACTTATCTCCACTCTACCACTATAAGAAGTAGATTCTACCATGGTTAGCCTACTCTTAGCTAATCATTAACTATCTTATTATTACATGGCTAGAGTCTTAGTTTAATAACATAATATTTTACATTATCATTGTTCATCCCAAGTTGTATCAATAGTTGCTCTTTGAATCCACCAATAGATTATTTATAATAACTCGAGTAAGTTTCCCAAGGAACTGTAGTGGAATCTTTGGATCTCTTTTCAGTTTGCATTAGTTAGGACATCATCCATCTTAAAACATATTTACATGGCCTAGAGGGTAGAACTTTTTTCATCCTACACCATATATAAATGTCGACAACATTGGTTCAATGCATGAAGTGGTTCATTATGAAAAAGAAAAAAAAAGCTTACTATGGTTTGCCCTCTTGACAAAATAAAATAAAAGAAAAGAAAATGTTGTAAAGTTTGGTTGCAAAACAATATATTTTCATTTTCTTTGTAAATAATAGGGACAGTTGAAAATGACTATTAAAATTATAATTTAATTACCTCATTCATCATGATCTTCTTCCCCTTTTTTTTTCCTTGAGTCCCCTTTAAAACTGCACCAAACTCCCTTGGTAGCATGAGCTCGGCAAGTGTGCAAGGAATCATATACAGGCTCACCGACCACTGAGAAGATCATGGTAATCGGATCTCATTGTGAGAAAAGTACTGGGATTTTGATCCCAACATCCTGCTGAGATCTTGCATGATCCCATGATCGCTATGACCCTTCCCAGTGGCTGGCAAACTTGCAAGGGATCCCAAGCTAGCTCACCTGAGCGACCACAAGCACCTAGGAAGAACGGTGTGATGACAAACGACACAAAGAAGGAAGAAGATAATTGATGAGATTAGTAAATTTTAATGAGTAAGCATTTAAATTATACTTAACACTTCATCCTTTTCATCAAGGGAGCAAGTGTTCGTTATGATATCTTATGTAGTTGTTACGAGTTGTTTCATGTTTCTAGAATCTTCTAGGTTTTTCTACTTGAATATTATATATAGTATGATGTAAGGAAGGAGGAGCATTGATGAAATATTATTATCTTTGAAGCTTTTAAGCTTGTTAAGTGTCTTTGTTCCCTGGATTGAGAAATCCCTTCAAGCAGGTCCGATTCTTCCGACGATCACCACATCGGTTTGGTATCAGAGCCTGGAGTTTGCGAAGAACGATGGACTGCAGAAGAAGGTGGAATGTCGACGACGATCAAAGCTGAAGAACAAGATTGGCGGTCGACGACGATCGATGTCAAAGAAGGTTGGTTGTCAACGATGATCGAAGCCGTATAGCCTTTTATCAAGCTTAAGTGAAAGCGTCACTTGATCGAATAGACAAAAACATGCGGTCCATAAGGAGAATGCGAATGTCGTCGGCAATCATACCGGCGTCTTCGTCTTCGCTCCTCTCATCCGCTTAACGCGAATGCCACCAGTTCCGCAATAAACCCGCCGTGGAAGACTACTACCCTCCGCTCGAGCTTCCTCTCTGGTGGCGCGATCCCCCTCCGTTCCAATTTCCTCCGCCATATTGCACAGTCCTCAACCATCTGGCAGCTGTCTTCAGCGTCTCGCCTCTACTCAAGCATGCCATGTCCCAATCAGATTTGCCCGCACACACAGAGTTCCCACTCCCACTCCCACTCAGCTCCCACGACACCGATTCTACGATCGACACTCCGCTGCCAGTCCGTTCCAAGCAACTCCCGTCATCCGCTCCTTTCGACTCTGAGATGCGAGATCCAACACTCACATCTGCTGCTCCGATTCCATCTGACCACAGCGTGCCCGTCCATCCTCAGGGATCGCACGTAGTGCCCAAGGAGTTCCCTCAATCTGATGCTATGCTTTAATCGGACAACAATTCTTCAAAGGAAGACTCGATTTCATTTCCTCCTTTTCCCTTTGACTCTAAAGAAAGGCAGAGTTCTCCTACCACATCAAATCCTTCAACCGCGCAGCTCAACAAGATCGACCCTGTGCAGCCGACTGCTTCCGACAGCGAGTGCAGTTTCGAAGATGAAATGGAGCAATCAGAAGCCCATACAGATTCGAATGCGGATATGAACGATGACGAAGGGTGCGCCATTCGTTCCAGTTCAGACCTACTGGACCGCGAGACATATGCTGATCGCGACCTGACACCGGACGAACACACTTCCTCGACTTCGTGGAGGATAAATGTTGAAGAGAAAAGTAGGATGCCGCATTCTGAATTTTTTGTGCACGAGAATGGAGAGAAGAAAAGTACCCATTCCAGCCCATGTGTTTCTTATGATGATTTATTTAGTGAAAAACCTGACATAAACCAGAAGAAGGATCAGGAGAACTCTATTAATGTGGACTGTCAGAAGGTCAACATGAATGCTTATCTGTTTGGAAGCTTAATGAAGACAAAAGTTAATACAGATCAGATTTCAACCATGTGTTCCGATGAAATATCATTTTTCTCGGTTTCTAAGTTACCTGGAGACCTAATGAAGCTCAAGATTGAAACTTCTGAGAACGGTGAGAATGGGAGCAAGGAACAAGATGTTTTTATAAGTGGAAGTGGTGATGGGGATGTTTATACTGCAGGTGTGCAAAGGTCCGATCAAAATTCTACTGTTGTGCAATGCTCTCAAATTGTTCGACGAAATGTCACTGAAGGATCTGATCCCAAAATTGTTGGGCTAGGAATCCCTGTGGTAAGCCTTGTTTTTTGTGCATCTTCTGTTAGACCAAGTAATCCTTTGAGACATGGCGGATGGAACATGTATTTTGCTTCTAAACATAAGAAACCTTTTTTAGAAATGCCATGGGTTCTTAGCATTTGGAGAATGGTGGCCATATGAATGATGGTCTTGCTTCCTCGCTATTGGAGGAGTTTAAAAACAACAAGACAAACTATTTTGAACTTTTGAATATTGCTGGTCATCTTGTTGAGATCAGTGCTGATAACTATGGGGGCCGATTTATATAACAGAAATTTGGAACTGCTACTGCGATGGAGAAGGGCATGTTTTTTGAAATATTGCCTCAAGCATTTTCTAATGTGTTCAGAAATATGTCTATGGAGAATGGTAAAGAAGTTGATGGCCTTGCTTTAGTTAGTGTTCTTCAAGCTTGTAGTTTTGTTGGGTATGTTAATAATGGAAGATCAGTGCATGGACATATGTTCCAAAGAGGATTTAAGGCTGATTTATTCATCAGTAAGTCTCTTATTGAGATGTATGCTAAGTGTAGTGTGATGGGTGAATCTATTCGGGTTTTTGAGGGATTAACGGAATCAGACATTGTTGCTTGGACTTCAGTGGTCTTTAGGCACCAGCAGAACGGTGCTGCCGAGAAAGCCATAACATTCTTCTTCAAAATCTTCGATCCAGGAGGACTGATTTTGATATCTACCTCTACCTCCCTCCCAATGACGAGCCTCGACAGAGTCGAGCTCTTTTGACGCAAGGGGAGAATAATGCGAAGCATTTTAACCTTAAAGTGTTCCTTAGGATATCTTATGTAGTTGTTACAAATTGTTTCATGTTCTAGAATCTTCTAGGCTTTTCTACTTGAGTATTATATATAGTATGATGTAAGGAAGGAGAAGCATTGATGAAATATTATTATCTTTGAAGCTTTTAAGCTTGTTAAGTGTCTTTGTTTCCTGGATTGGGAAATCCCTTCAAGCAGGTTCGATTCTTCCGACGATCACCACATCAAGATAATTGATGAGATTAGTAAATTTTAATGAGTAAGCATTTAAATTATACTTAACACTTTATCCTTTTCATCAAGGGAGCACACTGAAGACAAGTCTTAACAAATTTTCCAATTTGAAATAACCAAAAGAATCTGCTGGCAATTGTGAGCATTGCCTAAAATTTTAGTGTGATCCTCGTTTTTTTCAAGCATCCTCTAGCTAGATGACAGTTTTTACTTACCGTTGGATAGGGCCACTTAGAGTGAGACCGCCACCATTCTTTCAACAGGGAGGCGGTGTCTCCAGTTACTCTCACTGCTGTTCTCTTAAGAAGAAACCGTTCTCTTATTCCCATGATCTTCTCTTTGTAACCCTACAAAAGAAATACATCCACTGAGCACTCGATGACTAATTGATGCTTAAGACCCCAGGAATTGCCAAACTTAATAGCCAGAAATACCTTCTTCAGATTATGTTCCAGCTCCTGTCTGGCACGGTCTATCAGTGAACTCTCACTACCAGTTGGAACAACGCGACCAAATCCCAAGCAATCTGGAATTTTCAGAATCCCATTAGGCGGTCTTCCGTTTTCACAGATAGATGGGGTAGCATCAGGACCTTTGTCGGCAGAATCAGCGCCATTTCCGCTCTTCTTTGAAGGGGAAACTGGCCGTCCCGATAGCTTCCTGTGCGGGAAGTTCGTCACAGCATTTTCCCCCTTAAGCCTCACAGCAGCGACGTCGTAAGCCGTAGCAGCCTCCTCTGCCGAGTTAAAAGTGCCAAGCCAAACCCTTTTCCTCTGGTTAGGATCCCGAATTTCGGCCGCCCATTTCCCCCAAGGACGACGGCGAACCCCTCGGAACCTCTTCAGGGAACTATCTTCCGGCGAAACCCACGTCCCCGTCACTGTCCCTTTTGCTGGAACCCGTCGATTGACCGGAACCGATTTGAATTCTATCTCGTGCACGTGCCTCCTTGCCCGCCGCCTGATATGGCCGACACCCTCGTGATCGCTCGAAGACGAATCCGTCGCGTCCGCGTCAGTGAATAAGATACGCAGGCTTCTCGGTTTTCCCGCCGGCCATATATCACTCGTCTTCTCGGTTTTCCGGAGACCAACATCTTCAGCGTCTTCTTCATGACGTGTGGGGCGAGGTTCGCCGGTACGTTCCGGCGAATTTGATTCATCACCATTAGGGCGAGAACTCATCCAACCCACCCACCAAACTGTGAGCTTCTAGTTTACAAACCAATTCCAGGTTCGCTGAACATCCCCCAGTCATGACAGAGATCAGAAATTCCCCGCTGAGTTCGAACTATGTTTGAGCTGAAGAAGCGATCTCATCGGTATGATCAAGAGCTAGGGTTTTAAGCAAGCTTTTGGCGGAACGATGGAAGTGAGCAGGAGTATTACGAACGCAAAAAAAAGCAAGAAAGCCCGAGATAAAAAGAGACTGAGCGTATACGGCAAGTGGGCGCCTGCGTTGTGATAGCAAAAACGGCTATGAAGCCACGTAGTTTAAAAAGCTTAATAAAACTCTGCTAAAAATGCATAGGTATCCACTGATGTTTAGCTCGGTTGGTGGGCGAGTAGGGGTGGATACCCCTCATCCCCGGTTTGACTCCCTTAGGGCGGCAGCGTCCCCTCGGGGGAATTCAAGATGCGTCGATCATGGTGTCTAATGGATGTGGTAGTCGTCCGTCTAGATCGACTGGGGTTTACGGACCGCCAAGCGCTCTCGGACGGTTAATTTTCAAAATAATTATATAATTTTTTAAGTTTCCTAATATAATATTATTTCAATTTAGTCTCTTAATTATTCAAAATTGATACAAAATTATCTATTTAAAACTAAATTATGATCTTTTTTTGTAAAGTCAAGGGACTAAGATTTCATTTGAGACAGTTTTTTTATTACTTTATATAGTAACTTTTTTATTTAAAAAAATTTTATATTAAAAAGTTACTTTAGAAAACCGTAAGAAAACGGTCCTAAATGAAATCTAAATTGGGATCAATTTTATATCTCAATTTACAATATGATGAATTATTTTAGATCAATTTGTATAATTGAGAGGCTAAATTTGAGTAATGTGATGCTCTAAGACTAAATTAGCTATATATGAATAATCTTGCGATTTTTTTTGAAAAATAAATTAATTAAGCTCATTTTATTTTGATTACTCTATAATATTATTTGAAGCACAAATATAATGATTTTTTTTTTCATTTAGAGGGCCACCAAAATAAAATAAATATAAATATAAATTTTAAGACAATTTATTAAGAAAATATATACTTGCTTAAAATAAGTAAAAAAATTAATGGAGTGAATCACAAATGCAAAAGTATATATTTTCTATTTTTTTTTTCCCTCATAGCCAAGTGCATATCATAAATGAAAAGATAGGGAAAAGGAAACTACCTTTGCTATGGCAAGAGGTGGAGCATATAAACTATGAATACTAATGCAAATTCAGCCTGTGCAAGCACTTGATCTCAAACCATAGAGAGATCATTACGTGCGGTTATCAGACCGCCTGGAGACCAATCAGGACGCTCTATATCGCCCGATACACAGCGTATTAGTGATGTGACGCGTCCTAATTGGCCTCAAGACGGCGTCAAAATTTTTCTCATACAACTTGCAATGATACACAACGTTTAAGCCCGTACAACTTGTAAAAAATAATAGTAAAAATTTTTCCATATAACTCATAAAAAATGATTAATGAATTTGATTTCACGATCATATGTCAACTTCACAAGGACCTTATCCAATCAAAGCATTCTTGAAAAATAAATTAGCATACTAATAGCATTGGCGATCTTCTACCTAGGTATAAGTTTAGGGTTCTTCGAGAATCAATCAACAATTATTAACATCGAGTCCTTCTAGTGGGTATGGGGAAGTCCCAAAATAAATTTTTTTTTAGGTCTTCCCAAATGTTGTTGGGTATGTGTAGAGGATTATAGAGATCGATAATTTGGGCCTATCATGTAGCAAACTGGCAGATGCCACACCTACGTACAAATTTATAATATCCCTCCATATTTTTGACTAGGGCTGTCAAAATTAGGTCACGGGTCGGGTTCGGGTCAAATTTGGAACTGATTCGACACTAGTTGAGCCAACCAGAACCCAACTCATTTTTGCAAACTGGTCAGGTATTTTAACCTGGACCTGACCCGCGCAGGTTGTCTGGTTGACCCGACTCAACCCGCAGACACGTTTTGAAGGAGGCGTTGGACAGCAGATGACACAAGCGACGACACAGGCGGGGTGAGGCATCACCGCAAGGGTGTCACGATGAGCTCAGTGCCAGCAGCGACACGGTATGGTTTGAACGTCATCGAAAGAGACGTTGGACGGCAGACCAGTTCGCGGAACAGTGAGGTAGCAATGGGAGGGAGGGGGGAGTGACCCGACGCGACTCAACATCACACTTTTTTTCAAATGAGTTAAACCGCGTTGAGTTCGGGTTTCCGAGTCAACCCGAACCCGACCTATTTTTCTAAACAGGTCGAATCGAGGGACCTGAACCCAATCCCTTTCGAAATCGGATCAAGTTTAACTAGAAATTTTCGGGTCGGGCTTGAGTCAAATTTTCTTATTGTGTCATATATTGACACCCCTATTTTCGACCGGTTCACATCTCATGTAAGCAGCAAAGTTGCCTGCATGTAAATTATAAATTATAAACTCTCGTAGTAATGCATTTGGCATGCATAACTTGCTTCTTACTCATCACCCCAACTAAATTTCCTGAGGTGTTTAGTTAACAACACAGCGAGAGTGCTAAAATTTTGTCGAAGGTAATGACAAAATATAGAAAGTCTATGGAGGCGTTTACCAATAAATGTTTGTAGGTATCAACCAATCTTGAATACATAGGATTTTTTTGCATCGTCTACACATATACCTTAGTCCCTAGAAAAAAGTATTTTCTTAGCCATAAATTCACGAGTCTTCAAATTTATGAACAAATTCTCTATTTTAAGAGTGGTGAGGATTTGCTTTTGTGCTTTAAGTGGTCTTTCCAAGTCTTGTTGGAATATCAAAATATCATTAAAAATGACCAAGAAAAATTGGTCGATAAAAGGTCTGAGTATTT